>CM034546.1:66052170-68725456 GCA_020055645.1 Tomocerus qinae
AAATTATAACACTTAATGGAAGGCAACCCTCCTAGTGGCTGCCGTCCGTTACAGAGTTTATAAATTTCAAAGCCGATAGATGCTGAAAATAAAGTGATTTTGATTTGTGAATTGATTTTGTGTTTAGAATGGCTAGGATGGAAGAGGAAACTCACCAGACTCACTCTTGTGACCTTTCATTTGAAGAAAGCCACGAAGAAGAAGAAAAAGATGTTGAAGTGAGTTATCACGACTTTCTAAAATTTCATGAAGAACGTCGCGAAAATTGCCAAACTGGTACTTCAACTCCAAGTGTTCATGACGAAGAGCAGACAAATCTAGAGCAGGAAGAATCGGAAACTTTTTCAGTGGTATCTCCCCGGTCGAGTGGAATGAATAATAATGAAACTTCTGAACAAGGGAGTGGGCAAGTTGAAGCAGCGCCTAGGGCTGGGAATGAGACTCGGCAGCCTCCAGTTCCAGTTCGTCGTCATCAATCTAACTTCCTAAATGATGCCTTGAGATTCCAGTTGAGGCGTATGAATAGTCTTGACCAAAGAAGACGATTTGGGGATGTGGGGAATGACGATGCCATGGCTTTACTTCATCAGAGTCGACTACGCGCTCCTGCCAAGAGACTCTCTGGTTGGCACCCTCTTACTTGGGTTGCACATCTGGCTGCTAACAATAGAAGACGTCGTCGTCAACGTGTATGAATCACAAAGCTGGAGAAGCAGAAATCGAAATATGCCCGTTAATAAATATTTACCTGGAAAATATTTATTTCATCTTTAAAATTATCAATTTACTCATTGATTTATGGTGATGAAAATTAGTCTGTCTACGAATAATGAACAGTGTAACAGTGTTCTATGCAAAGTATTCGAAATGATGCTGTCATTTTATAAATAGTAAAAATTTACGTTGTTTTGATCTCAAAATTGAATTTACTGTTTTATTTACTCTTTCAAGATACTAGTACTTAAAGTTAAAAAGTGCTTTTTATTTGACAGAATTTATATTTTAGCAATACGATAAAAGTATTAAGAGAATTACGACTAGTCTTGTAGGTATCCTAATAGTTTAAATTGTTTAATTGTGAGTCATTTATACTTATTTTAACTTCAAAAGTAATAGCCATATAAAGCTTTGTAGCATAACAATGCAAACATAAATGCATAACAAGCATAAATGTACATTTAAAAGTTGTTTACAAAAATGTGATCATGGGTTCATAGCTCCCAATTAACGTCCATGGGCGTATTCCTAGTTACAACTAGCTGCACTGAATATCATATTTAAGATAAACTGTTTTTATGATCTGAGACGAGACTGACTGGCCCTACTCATACATGGTTTTGAAAACGATTCTTAATTAATTATAACATAATTTGGCATATAATCCATGCTTTGTCAAATTAGGCAATTATCTTGGCACATAATTTAAAACCATTTTCCCAATGTCTTTTGAGAATTATCATTGATTACTCGTTTACTCGTGTCGTTTCAAAATTTATTTAGGACTTCGTTAATAATTCATTATAAAAGGCAATTAATTAATATCAACTAGCAATTTATAATTTCACTTAGTGTAATAGGTTGTAATAAAAATTTATACCATTTTTTTCTGAGTTTAGCTATCTAATACGGCAGATAGATAATTTTCGATTTCAATTTTGAAGTATCAATTACCTATATAGTGAATAGTGAATGTCTCGACGAAATCAAAGCAATGTATAAGTGGCATAAATTCTTAGAAGAGGTAACAGAAAAACTTCACTGTGTGTATTTACATATTTGTCACGTTATTCACGTCACTTCCTATATACATTTAAGTAATAATGTTATCTCTTTTGACTTGCATTGTACTGTACCTTTCATAGCTATCAGGTTTCCTCTCTCTGAACTTTTCCATTAATTCCATTGCTCTTATTATTTATTTCTAGCTAATACTAGCCTATTGACCCTGATACTAATATCCATATTCCAATATTATGGCTCTGTATGTAGTATTTATAAATAAGTATCTAGTGTTTGGATATAACTGAACATGGTTTAAGCTGCCTATATAATTCGATAAATATAAAACGATTATTTCCATTTTTATGGTAGTTTCTCTTCCTACTACTTGTTGTATTAATACATAAAATTACAATCTATTAATATCTTTTGGTACCTAGAATCCAAACGTGTCTAATATGATACTCTTGATGACTAATGCATGAATGACACTTGAATCGTTACATTAAATAATACTATTTTATGTCGTGTTTAACAGTCATATCACATTTGTGTGCTACAACTACATAAGACCCAGACAATACAAGATTTAAAAGTTGTGAGAATTCCTACATGTTCCTTTTTGAGTTACAAAACTAATAACGAAGTGGAGTATAAAAGTTCCTTAAAATAAAAAATTCGGAAACAATAAAAGGTAAAGTAAGTGTCAAGTTGAAATAAATTAGATTTTATTACATTCAATGATAAATTCATAATTCATTGTACAGGATAAATAATGGCATCTTATGCGAAACTCCTGCCTGCCAGTTATGACGATGTTAAAGTGGGCTGCATATCGTTCAATATGCATGACCGAATTCGTTTGATAGCTTTGCCCGTTGAATTGACTCGTGCAATTCGAGAAGCAATCATTAAGAGTTGGGGTAAAATCCAGGACGAGAGAGATTACCATGGAGCTCATGAGTTCAAAGTTCAAGGGAATCCTTGGCTAGGCGACGGAGCAGAAGCTGTTGGCTCCCGAAGACTTTTAGCTGCAATTTTGCAAGCAATGGCTCAGAACGGCTGGAATCTTCTACAAGCAGCAGATGTGAGCAAGAAGCCTCTTGACAAAGATTCGATGTTCTTTGAATATAAAGGTCCAGATCCAGAAGCCCACATTTTTGCCATGTCATTCAACATGAGAGGTATATTCATCACGTCAATCGAAGTGGTAGTTAGAATATTATGTGCTCTGATTTTGCAAAAAATGTTAGTTTTGCCAATCCGGAGAAGCTTTATTGAAATCAGCAAAATGTCTTTATTCTCTTTGAGATTACCTTTTAAAATTTACAGAAATATTTCTGAATATTGTGTGAATGCAAGTATTGTATAAATTACGGCAATCTAATTTCTAAACAAAGTCTACGAATCAGCATCGAGATTTTATCGTCATTTGGCTATACCAAAGATTAAGTTTGTTTAAAATTTGAAAATTTCTGATCATAAACTTTTTTTTGAATAAAGATCGAATTCGGGTAATTGACACTCCCAGCCTCATGCCCTGTGTGATGGAGGCCGTAAAAAGTCGGTGGCCTTGGGGAATTCAAAATGAACGAGACTACTACGGGTCTAAAGAAGTTAAATTAAGAGGGAATCCTTGGTGGCCGGAAGGATCGGAAACAGTTTACGGAAGATTGCTGCTCTGTCAAATCATTGCAAATCTTAAAGCTAAAGGATACAAGTTATATGGCTCCGTTGACATCAGTGGAGCACCATCAGAAGGACAAGATTTGGAAAGCTGGGTATTCAGACGAGTTACTCCGTTTTATGAATAAATAAACCATTTAGAAATATACGTATGTAATTATCGAATTCACCATTGTAATTATCGAGATCTACATTGTAATTATCGAAATCTACATTTTAATTACCGAGATCACCTTTGTAATTATCGAGTTCACCTTTGTCAATTGTCGAAAACGTTTCAGACGAATTCACCGGATATCATGTGACTACCTATAATTACCATGCAGGTACAATTTTGTGATCATACTAATTCACCATTTATAAATTTTATATGGATTTTAAAAACCTTTAAATGTGTACCAATAAAACGGATTAAGTTCAAATTTGATTCGATTCGCATTTTTGCACATTTTACTAATTTATACTTTCATTCCATCAATCCAAAATTCTTCCCTATAGCTGGGTTTAGTAATTTTATACTTTTATTATCTGACATGAAATTTATTCTATGAATATTTAGTAAGACTTAATTCTGAACATATTAACGGATATCATGATAATAACCATGACTCTGAAGACCATTCAACACTTCAACAGTAATATTAAATAAGGTCATTTGACCGAATTCTTAGACATTAAGAAGCTATTGGTATAGTGTGTATCAAAATCAAAGTAAATCCGTCAACACGATTGTATTTACTTGGCTATAAAAGCAATTGTAGTTATTTCTTTAATTAGTCAACCTCGCGTCATGAAACCGAGATTTTATGTACTGATATGTTAATAAAATTATTAATGTATATAAATAAAGATAAAAAGTTAATATTGACGTTGTCCAAAAATAAAGCAAAATAGAAGCCAACAGCACCCGGGGTTCCCAGGCGGTCACCCATCCAAGTACTAACCGGGCCCGACGTTGCTTAACTTCAGTGATCGGACGAGAACTGGTGTGTTCAACGTGGTATGGCCGTTGGCAAATGTTCTTCAGTTTCTTCTACTACTTATCATCTTTCTGTTGATGGGGAAATAAGAAAATATAGGATTGATTGTAAGTTATTGCAATGCCCCGTTGATATTTAGTATGTTTTTTGGGCAACTCCCAAACTCCCAATGCCCGAATATTCAAACTTGACCCCAATTGATTTGTATTTTATTATTAACACCAACGCAGCGGTACAGTTTTATTTTTATATTAATAACAAAAATGACTAAAATGACTTAGTTTTAGTAATATACATATTATTACAAGAATTATGTTTTAAGTAAGTACTTATTTTTGTAGTAAATGACTTACTGATTTTAATAATTTTTTTTTAATTTCAGCCTACCTAAAAGTACAATAAATATTTTGCCTTTAATCAAACATCAAAAAATAACACTTGATCTTTTGGATCTATGAACTGTAAGTACATCGTATGCACTTATATTTTTTATGAATTCAATGTTATTATATAGGCAATTAGCTAGGTAGATCTTATTTTTCATTACAGATATATTTGGGTTTCCTCATTAGAGTTTCAATACTTATGCCTCTTCTGGCATAGCCTAATAAAAATGACCGTCTTCGTGTTGCTAAATAGTAAATAATTTTATGAGGTTAAGTCAATGAAGAATTGCTTAAATAGGAATGGGTCGATGGATGGCTAAAAAGTGACGACAATATTATGCTAAAAAATGAGTTTAGTTTTGTGGCAAGGTGATAATATAAAAAGAGGGGTAAAGTTGGACAACCTCTAAATTGTCATTTTCATTGACAGATATAGACCAGAATCAGGCATGTATCCAGAAATTTGATCAAGAGGGGCTCAAACAATAATAAGGGCATAATGAATTCAATTTTTGGCTTTTTTAATGAAAAAACTAATTGGGCTTGGGTTTCTGCCGTTATATTGCTGTCTAATAGCAGAAATTTGTGGTCTCAATTTTGGTTAAATTTTTCTCGTCCAAAGCACAATGCAGAAAAATTCAAATCTGCCTATCTTTAATCCTACTTCTGCGAAATAAAATTAATGCATTTAAGTCTTATAAAAATACTGTCTCGAGAAGATTTGTATAATCAATGTATGATCAAGTCTTGAAGGAGTGAGATGATAGAAACCAACTGGATTTCGAGAAAATCTAAATCAACCGATGTTGTTCTGATGTATAGGTCTGCACCTTTGCGTTGCAACAGATGGAAAAAATCTTTTGCTTTCTATATAGCTCTTACTATGGCAACTCCAAACGTGAAAATTGTTTTCCTACCTTCAAAGTATCAGATATAGTTACAAGAATAGATCAAATTACATAAACCATGACAATTCAAGAAATATGTCTGCTTTTTGGCAGATGGTTTGACAGAATTTTAGTAGAGTCTTTAACAGTAATTATAATTGGGCTAGCAGAATAATTACAGCATAACAATTGGAAAGGTTGTCATCGTAGGGTTGCCAGTAAATTTATAGGATAACTCAATTAAAAATTATGAGAACGATGTTGTATTTGTTTATAGAAATTAATTATTAAATTTTACTGAATCAATCTTTCATAGGTAGCTGTAAATAAAGGAAAGGGTTAAGTATGGCATCGTGTGCGAAACTCCATCTTGCCAGATGTGACGATATCCAAGTGTGCTGTATATCATTCAATATGACTGACCGAATTCGGTTGATAGCCCTGCCCTCGGAAATGACTTCTGCAATTCGAAAAGCGATTCTTAAGAGTTGGGGTAAAATACAAGATGAAAGGGATTATCATGGAGCTTACGAGTTCAAAGTTGTAGGAAACCCCTGGCTAGGTCAAGGAGAAGATGCAGTTTTCTCAAGAAGGCTTTTAGCAGCGATTTTGCAAACAATGGCACGCAACGGTTGGAATCTACTGCAAGCTGCAGATGTGAGCAAGAAAAAAAACGACAAAGATACGCTGTTCTTTGAATATAAAACTCCGGATCCTGAGACACACATTTTCGCCATGTCATTCAATATGAGAGGTAATTATTATTTAATTTAAATTAAAACTTTACTTATGTAATTTTGATCGTATTTCCAATGGTGTATTTTTAATCGTCTCTTCTAAAATAACCCATCTGCATTTATTAAACGGACAACAATAGTATTTGGCAATAAAAAGATACCACCATTGATGCCC
Organism: Tomocerus qinae; assembly: GCA_020055645.1. Taxonomy (NCBI): domain Eukaryota; kingdom Metazoa; phylum Arthropoda; class Collembola; order Entomobryomorpha; family Tomoceridae; genus Tomocerus; species Tomocerus qinae. Next base: position 66,058,741 of record CM034546.1, read on the forward strand.
AAAATAACTTAAAATTTTAATATTTACTGCAAAACTTGCTTCTCTGGTCATTTGCAAACAAACGATCCTTTAAGGAAGGAAAAAGCCAACATCCATTTTTTGTTTAATAGAGGAAAAGGCCTATTAGCATATCTATTTTTCGTTTGGTGCCGGAAATAGCCTAACTCCATTAACAAGCGTTTGGATATAGACTTTTTCATTTACCAAACAAAAAATGAATTATTGACATTTTCCCCTGCCAATTTAAAAGGGGATGGAGGCTTTTTCCATCCTTAAGGGACGATGTTGTTGTGTGAACTGTGTGAAATGAAGGAGTGTTAATGCATTTATAGTACAAATCGAAGTTATATGAAATAAAAAATTAAAATTCAATATAATAGATCGAATCCGAGTGATTGATGCTCCCGAATTCATGCCCTGCGTGATGGAGGCCGTGTACAGTCAGTGGCGTAATGGGGTTCAAAAAGAAAAAGACTATTATGGGTCTAAAGAAGTTAAACTAAGAGGAGACCCTTGGAGGCCGGATGGATCTGAAACAGTTTATGGAAGATTACTTCTATGTCAAATCATTGCAAATGTTAAGGCGAGAGGATACAAATTATATGGTTCTATTGATATAAGTGTTGGAGATGACGAGCATGGTACGGATTTGGAGAGCTGGATCTTTCGAAAAGTTACTCCGTACTATCAATGAGCAATGAGAATAGAGCCTGGCTGAGTTCATCGGTCCACTTCGTTCATCATTCAGATTCAACCCCATTTGAATTTGCTCGGGTCCAAAAAAATAACTTTGAAGTTTTCTCTATTTGTTCTTTCTATAGTAACAAGCTTTTATATATTATATATTAATATTATATATTACACTGTACCTCCTTGAACATGATATTATACACTATTAACATTATAATATATGAAATCTATCTATGGGATATTACATTATCCGTATTCTCAGAACTCAGGATTGTCAAATACTCTATGAATGGTTGCTAATCAATGTTTAAACAGATTCGAAAATTCTTGAAAATAAGATACATGCAATTGATGTGATATGAAAAGGAAATTGATTATGTTTCTCCCAATTTGGAATTACATAATAATATTTCTTTTTGGTGAAGACACGATATTTATCTAGTGTGTTCTAAATATTTAGGGGCTACTTAAGGGTCAGGGTAGGTACACGAAACCCGAAAGGTATATACCCGAACCCGAAAGCGTGTATACCCGAAACCCGAAAGGGTATATACCCGAACCCGAAAGCGTATATACCCGAACCCGAAAGGGTATATACCCGAACCCGAAAGCGTATATACCCGACCCCGAAAGCGTATATACCCGAACCCGAATGACTTATTTTCGGAATTTTTTCCCCCAAAACACCCGAAACCTGAAAGTTCCCCAGGCAACACTAATATGTAGTCGAAGTGTGTTGTTATTAACATCGACTACTCCATTTAGGGGTAAGTGATACTTTGTCCTAATTAATCAATATTACACTTAATTAATACAACGGTGTTATAACTTGTCCAAGTAAGCAGTATATAGTCAAAATAATTCATTTGTGTGAAACAAGTGTTAATTAGGGTAAACATACCGCAATTATTAAAAGTTAGCTTCAAATAATGATATTCATCTTTGAATAATGTAATTCATCTTTGAATAATGTAATTCATCTTTGAATAATGTAATTCTAACTTTTAATAATTGCAGTATGTTTACCCTAATTAACACTTGTTTACAAATGAATCATTTTTATTGATTAATGCTTGTATTGACTAAACAATGCAGATTTCTATTAATTATGGCTTGTTTTGACCAAGGTATCGAAAAACCCGGGTTTTTAGGAAAAAACCCTCGACCCCGGGTTTTTTGGGTTTTTTAGGGTTTTTAGGGTTTTTTGGGTTTTTTATATAACTATAGGTATAAATACAAGCCTATACTATACCATATATGAAAACTACAGCTGACAACAACAACAACCGTGTCAACTACTATTACTTACGTCAATGAAAAGAAAAATTAAAGCATAAAAGTTTAATTTTATTATGTGTAACGTAGCAAATGCAGTATTTTTGTGAACACCTATATTATTATTACTGTTTGATAACAACTTGTGAAATATTAAGCATTATAATATTTTACTGATTATATTGACTTTATGAAATTATTCCTTTGTTAATTTGAAGCTTTAATTGCAAAGCATTACAGTAATGAATTTGTAAGTGATAAATTGAAATTATGTGTACAACAATATTATAAACATAATCTTCACAATGCAATGACTAAAGTATACATAAAACTAATATTATTATAGCCCTCACATTACGATACATTAATTACCCGTGGAAGTGTAGAAGCTATATTTGTTTCCACCTGATTATGCATTTGTTTACATTTTGGAATAGAAATTAGTATGTATTGCGTATCTAGATGGAGCTGTAGTGCAAATTTTTGTATGTTTTGTAAAAAACCCAAAAAACCCAATAAACCCGGGGTTTTTTAAGTAAAGCGGGGTGGGTTTTTTGCCAAAAAACCCAAAAAACCCCGACCCACAACCCTGGTTTTGACTATCTTACTTGGACAAGTTATAACACCGTTGTATTAATTAAGTGTAATATTAATTAATTAGGACAAAGTACCACTAAATGGGGTAGTCGATTTTAATAACAACACACTTCGACTACATACTAGTGTTGCCTGGGGAACTTTCAGGTTTCGGGTGTTTTGGGGGAAAAATTCCGAAAATAAGTCATTCGGGTATATATGCTTACGGGTTCGGGTATATACCCTTTCGGGTTCGGGTATATACCCTTTCGGGTTCGGGTATATACGCTTTCGGGTTCGGGTATATACCCTTTCGGGTTCGGGTATATACCCTTTCGGGTTCGGGTATATACGCTTTCGGGTTCGGGTATATACCCTTTCGGGTTTCGGGTATACACGCTTTCGGGTTCGGGTATATACCTTTCGGGTTTCGTGTACCTACCCTGACCCGCTACTTAAGCACCCTATAACCGCCCGCCCTTGTTCGTTTTATAAGAATTAGCTGTTATTGCTTAAAAGGATCAACACATCAATTTTATAAAATTATTTATACAAAACTTAAGTATACTTATTTCTTAAATTTGTGCTTTTGATGAATTGTATTCCTTTTTAAGTATAAGTCTATACCTAAGTGCAAGATCTCAAAATGGATTACTGTACTGATAATATGTGTCAGACAGAAGTAGTCGAATTATGATATTTGTTCCGAATGCTTCAAAAACGGTTTCTTTGGGAAAGAAGTATAAAGGCAAGTTGATGCAATTTATAAGGCTGTATATGCTAATTATCAGATATGTGACGTAGCACAGTTCGAATTTCGAAACCTGGGTGTTCAAAAGAGTTTGTCGTTTTACGAATACAAATGAAGAATGGCATTTAATTTGAAAGAAAGGCATTACTTACTATACGCTTCATTACGCTAAATTAATTAAGCAACATAATTAGTGATTACGCTTAACAAGTTCAATCATACCAATTATTCGTACATGTTTTGAGTTTGTACTTTTTAATACTTTGTTTATATTTTACCTATTATAGTGTATTGTTTTAATTGACGTTATCAGTTATTAACTGTAATTTAACGCATTTATAAGGCTATGCCAAAAATTAATTCCAATCTAATGTCGTAAGCTAACCAACTTTCAAGATCTCATTGTACAAATCTGACTATGCACCAATAGAAGTCAACATTTATTACTGGTATTTACTTACCATTTTAGTAAATATTATTACTAATTCCTACCTACTACCTAGTCTAGTCAATATGTCATAGTTTATATTGTTACCTATAAGTACCTATATAGTTTGAAACGGACTTTTCTTTATTATAATCTAACCTTGTTTGTCATAATATTTTTGTTTATCTCTGTTCGTTCCAGAGTATTATAAAATTATATAATTTAATTTGATGTGATATGAAATTTAAAACTATATAATATTTAAGTCTTTTTTGGCTCATATATAATGTCAATGTCTGTAACTAAAACAATAAATGTCTTTCATTGTTGTTTGGCATAAACGTGTCCATCTATTAAATCAGGAACATTCATTTTAGAATATACGTGCTTGTTACTGTGGTCTGGTTACCACAGGTCAATAATAAAGTCAAACTAAAAGAATTATCATGAAACTCAAAACCATATTATCTGAAATTAATATTGGCCTTGTCCAAAATTGAATACAAAAAGTAAAAGCCAACAGCACTCGGGGTTCCCAGGCGGTCGCCCATCCAAGCACTAACATTGCTTAACTTCAGTGAACAGACAAGAACTTGTGTGTTCAACGTGGTATGGCCGTTGACTGATGTCGCACATTTCCTTTTCCTAATCATCGTATTTCTGTTGATATGATGGGGAAATAGGAATAGGATTGTAGTTATTGCACTGCCCCAATTACATTCAATGCATGTATGATGTAACCATGATGTAACCTTTAAAGAACGCCCAATACCCGAATTTTCAAACTTGTCCCCAATTGATTTGCATTTTATTATTAACACAAACGGTACAGTTTTATATTTTATATTAATAACAAAAATTACTTAATTTTATTGATGTATATTATAAGAATTAATTTTTAAACAAGTGTTTATTATTGTAGTAATAATTTAGAAATTGGTTATGAAAGAGTTTACTGATTTTAAGTTATTTTTTTATTTATTTCAGCATAAAAGTACAGTTTTGCCTTTGGTCAAGGACCAAAAGACAACACGTGATCTTTTGGATTGTATCTACGAACTGTAAGTAAATAGTCTGTAGTACCTGTGCACATGTTATTTTTTACGATTCAATTTTATTATGTTTTTCATCAAAGCATAATAGGTAGATCATATTTTTCATAATAACTGTAGTTGGGTTTCCACAATCGAGTTTCAATATTTTCAACATTGACCTCTTCTGACAAAATAAATTTTTCTAAATTCTTAGGGGGGCCGCCCTCCCTAAGAATCCAGAAAACGGCGATTTTTTTGTCAAAAAAGTTTAAAAATCCAAAATATTTTCGCCCGACTAATTTTACCAATATATTTTATCCCCATAGGTCAAATTCCTGGAAACGTTCTTGCTAGCTACTAATTATTAATCCAACATAAAAAGTACAGATATTACTCCAACTTCAGTAAATTAATACTGAAAGTTATAATGACCAAGGGCGTATCCAGAAATCAAATTAAGGGGGTGCTTAAGCATACGAGCTGATTTTTCTTATGTATAAAACTACTTTTTACCAATTTTTGAGAATTATCTAGTGGGTTTTTGGGAAATTTAGGGGGTGCTTAAGCACCCTAGCACCCCCCCTAAATACGTCCTTGATAATGACATAACTTTATTTAAAATTATTATTTTAACGTACCTATACATATTATGAAGGTTTAAACATCAACCATCCAGTTGAAATATTCAACTGCTGAATCAATATCTATGCCATATTATCAGGACACGATCACTCAGCACCAATTTTTTTCAATTTAGTTAGTTTTTCATTTTGGTTACCTTGTGTCGCTTTTTGTAAATGAATACAAATGTCTAATATTTAATTAACGTCAAACGTTAGTTATATTTATAGTTTAAAACAAATTTAAATCATTGATTATGAACAAGAATCAAGCAGAAGAAATGAAATAAGCAATATAGAAAATCTTTGGTTTAAATTAACTGACATCCATATTATCTTACAGGTAATGTTACAATGGCATCAAACATGGAAGAGATACTCACAAATAATTTATGCTATGTAACTCAAAAGTTTTCGAATGTTCTACTCGTACTTCTGAACTTACATGAAAAGAAAATCATCTCTCAGCACGAGCTTGAAACAGTCGTAAGTTCCAAAAAATATTTTATTATTCGTCTTATGAACGCGGTTTAAAGTAATAGTATTTTCATTTTAAAAACAGAGAAGTAAGTCAACGAGTCTTGAACAAAATACTGAGTTGGTTTTAATGCTGACGAAGAAAAGTGAAAAAAAGTTACCACTTTTCTTGAAAATTCTTCGCAAAACAGGAAATAAAGACATAGCAAAGAAATTAAAGGAAACTAAAGAAATTCAATCCCCTGTTGGACATTCTAGTGAAGATGGGCCTAAACCATCAAAAAGGCAAAAAATTTCAAACGAAAATAAAAGGTCGAGGAAACCTACGGAAAATGTACTGAATGAAAAGTGGTGGCCGGAGAGGAAGTTTCTGGTCAACAAATTTTATGATAGAAAAGATAATAATGAGCTAATAACGGAAAAACTGCATACCCTTTTGCATGAAAGTGAAAATAAAACAACAGTTATCACCCAAGACACACTCGTCGTTTCAGGGTTGGGAGGGATAGGTAAAACGTCTATTGCCAAATCTTTTGCCCTTCAATACGAAGCAGAGTACAATCATATAATTTGGATTGACTGTGGAGAGGGAAGCCTACACAGATCCTTCCAGTCATTAGCCCGAGATTTGGACATTAAAAATAGATTGGAACTGAATTTGAAACAATTGGCTCAGAAAAGTTTTGCTCTACTTCAAGAATTCAAATGTCTAATAATCTACGATAATGCTGAATGCTATATTGGCAATGAAGGAATTCGCGATGTCCTTCCAAAATGTGAAAACAGCAATCTGCATTCGATGATCACGTCCAGGAATCAAGAATGGGGAACAGAGAGCGGATATGGAAAGATTAACAAATTCTGCATGAACGTTTTTTCAACGGACGACACGGTTCAGTTCTTAAGAACGGCTCTAAATGAATCTATAAATTTCATTGATTCTGATCTGTCAAGACTGGGGGATTTACTGGGTCATCTCCCGCTGGCTTTACAAATAGCAGCAGCCACGTTGAACAATCAACAAATCACAATTACGGAATACATCGAACAAATCGCAGCAGACGACATAAACAGCAGTCTTTTAAATGAAAACTTCGACGACTATGAACGGACGATAAATAAAACAATGAAAATATCCCTGGATCAAATCAAAAGTGATGAAAATGGTAAAGTTGCCTACACCGTTCTGACATCTCTTGGGTACCTGCAACCAGATGATGTGGAGTTTATTTTCCTCGGCTACTTGACAAATTTGAGAATTGTCGATGTTAAAAAAATCATTTCTGTACTTACAAAATATTCTCTAGTTACAGTTGAAAATAAACACACTTTCTACTACGTCAATATCCATCGACTACTGCAACAGGTAATAAGGCACAATGGAAAGGACAACGAAAAAGAAGTTCTAAGAAAAATCTTGTGGTGCAATGGAAAAATTGAATATAAATTAATTCCATATACTTTTGCCGTAAAGCACGATGATTTAACGGAAGAATTTACTAATTTAAGGGCACAGCTAATAGATCAAGTCAAATTGACAGATTTACTTTCAAAAAGGCAATTCGGCGAAGCTGTTGATCTCGCACTAATTATCCACAAAACATTTGATCTAAATATTTCTAAGAAAAAGTATCTACTATCAAAATACAACCACGCGGTTTGCCTTGAAAAAAGTGGACGAAAATATGATTCCGCTGATAGTTTTAAAAACCTCTACAAAGACCTTTTCAATGGGGAAGGTAAAAGTGATGAAAGAGATCTTTTACCTTCCCCATTTATTTTGAACTGGTGCAAAGATATAGGAACCGTGTGGGCAATCGATGACGATAATACAATTCAGTTCTATTTAAAATCTTTGGATGAACAGTTGCCGTCTAAACTGGTCATTGAGAATTGCAGTGACTTATGTCAACAGCATGAAGAAGGTCTACTAAAATGCTACCTGTCTTGTACAAGTCATCTAGAAATTCTTCATAAGGAAGCATTCTTCGCTTCTAAGCTCATTTTACTCTTACGACTGGGATTGATAACAGCAAACAAAATAATTCTGAAACAACACCCGCAAAATAGGAATAATCTAGCAAAACTATTTTACGTAGCATTGAGACTTGTGTTCATGGTGGACTATAGACTAATATTCCCAGAATATTGTTCTGAATTGGAGGGCATCAGCCAAGGTTTAAAAAATCTCATTGGACAATTACAAACAAATCAAACATTGGCAAATCTGGAAGGAATCATTGATGACCTGAGAGAAATAATCACAAACGGAAATAATGATTATCCTCTATCTCCAAATATAATGGCAATTTCGGCTACATATTTATCAGGTATTATTAAAAGATTACTTACCATCATACAGAGGAATTTTATTTATTATTACGAGTCAAAACATTATCTAAAATTTACTAAACAAGGGCGACCATTAAAAAAAAGTAAACGCTTTCTATAAAATAATGCAAATTTAAAAAAACTTAAAATTAAATTAAGACTCAAAAAGCTGCCATGTTGAATTGTAAAGTAATGCTACAATGCATCTCTATACGTCTATTTTTCAGGGTTTCGTTTGACTTAAGACCCCACAGAAAAATTGTGTTGGAGTGCATTCTTTAAATTAAATCAATTGCTTAGCTGGTTGCAGCCTGCTGGAAAACAAAACCTTCAGTTTCCAGAAATATAGCAACTTTTTAGCCCTCAGACCCTTGCCTTTTATCTGATCTAACGTAATAAAAATAAATAATTACTGGGTAAGAAAGTAGGAAAAAATAGCGATTTCCTTACTTCGCTTCAACCGGGCAACAGAAAAGATAAATGACAAGGTTAAAACCTGGAAACAGGAGGTTTTCTTCCTAGCGCTGCAATCGTTGCAACCAGTTAAAAAAGTGAAGCACCCCAAAACAAGCACTCCAACCATAAATTCAGTGATTAATCAAAGAGAATCAGAAATGTAACAATCTATTGTTGTACACTGAAATTAAAACTTAAAATTGGGCTGTAGGTAAAGAATATATTGCTATAATATAATTATATTCCGAAAGTTTTGTAGTTCAAACAGTGTGAATCAATATATCAGTTTCCATTTCTGTTAGTAACTGGAATTTTTTGGTTAATTCTAGTCCTTTAATATCCTCGTTTTCTAAGTTAATCACCACATATCAAGCACATATTGAAGGGGGCTTCGCGGACTGATGAACCCCCGTGAAATCCAAGAACAGCAAAAAATTGCAATTTTCTTCATAAAATGCCAAAGAATTTTCGCAAATATATATAATTAAAATTTCTGTAAAAAATATTAGCAACCCCCGAAACTCAGTTCTAAATACTTGCTTGCCACGTAAGTATCGTAGATTCGTTCATTGATATGGATAACTTTCGGATATAAAGTCGCAATAAAAAATTAAAGTGCATAATTTTCTGTATTTCAATATACTTTCAAGCAAGGCTGTTGAAAACTCCAATTTTTGGGGCAAAAACTTATGATCTGGCTGAATTGCCTTTTGCTATTATTATAGGTAATGCCAATAGATAGAAATAATCTAAATAATTATATAAATAATTATAATAATAATCTAAATAGATAAGTATAATGCCAATAATGCCATCCAAATGCATTCTATAAGGTAATGAAGCTCAAGGACAAGCATGTATTCAATAAGCGACGGAAGAATTTTATTGCGAAAATAATATTATCAAAAGATTTTATTGTAAATGGCATAATATTAATAGAAGTTTATTGTATACTTTTTTGCTTATATCTAGAGTTGCATTTTTTCTCTTTGGTTCCAAATTGATGCAGCGCTTAAATAAAAGAGAAAATGTTCAGGCATATGATTTTAAGATTTCATACCGACTCTTTCTTGTTGGTTGTTTTAAATATAGTATTCTCAATATCATTGTAAGTTTTAACAATAAATATTTCTTTATTTTCAGAAGACGATGACAGTCATTTGCAAATCTCAAATCCGCCTGATGGTGAATTCAAATGCACAGGGACTGTCTTTGAATCTTCATTAAGCCGGATCCCTCACCCGGAATTGCTGACAAGTGTCACCTTGGAGGCAAAGAGCATCTATATGCCAAATCTGCTATCATCCATTGCTTCCTTGGTTAATCTGAAAAGCATTAATATCAAAACAGGCAAATTTTATGGTGATCTTGTAGATAAAATAGAATTACCTCAATTGAATCGTTTTAAAATTAGATTAACAGGCAGTGATGGAGAATTTTCATTAAGTAATATTGTCGACTACTACACTTTCTTCTGTGGAAGGGATTCGTGTATTTGGAAATCTATTAGGAGCTTAAACTATTATTCAATTAGTGATTCAGAACGATTGATTATCTTTAACAGGGATAGACAAACAGTTACACTAGAAGGTGTATCTGTTAATAAGTACCATAATCAACTGAGTTTCTTAAACAAATTGATTATAAAAAAGTGTGAGGTTCTTGTTAAAGACAGTGTGACTCATGGTTGTTGTAATAACTGTAGTGCTGGAATTTCAGAAAAATTGTTAACAAACGATTGTGTTAATAGAGGCAATGTAAAAAACCTTAAACATTTTGGGTTATATTTAATAACCAAGGACAGGGAGAAATTAGATTTGGACGATATATTAGAATATCATAATGTTTTTGGACTAAGGGACTCATGCTTTTGGAAGTGCATAAACACTTTGGATTATTTTTGCATCGATAACAACGATAGTTTAATTGTATACGACAAGGAATCACAGAAATTAACACTTGAGTACATATCTATAAAGAATTGCCACTACCAACTTAACTATTTCAACAAACTTTATATTGATTACTGTACAATTGTAATTGGTAGAGAGATCGATAGACACTGCAGTTGCACTTTTTGTAAAGATGTAGTAGGAGACTCTCACCCAGTAGTTAAAGATAATAGTTTTGGAACCTCTTTGAACTCAGTAGCAGGGCAAACGAATAACGACAAAAACGGGGAATTTCGTATTAATGAAATCACAATTAAAAACAGTTCATGTCGAGATATAGAAAGTGATGAAGAGATAAGCATAATTCCATTCATATTGATGTTTAACCAACTCAAATATTTAGATATAGACCAAGGAGATGAATCAGACATGTTAGTTGACTTGTTTGGTTTGGACTACATTGATATTATCGAAATTAACGGTATAGAAGTGCAATGTAGCAGATCCATCCCCAACAGTAGTGACATAATTAGTCATCAGTTATCTAAAAACTGTAAAAAACTAACTCTTTTCCGCATTACTCCTGTTAATGATGAAGGGGATGAAGTAGATACAATTGATTTCTCTTCCCTAAATATAGACGAATTGAAATGGAATGATGAAGGTGATAAGTTTGTTATGATTAATCGAATTCCGTCAAGATTAAAGAAACTTCATTTGATAGATGTGGCATTAGGAAGTGAGGGAGGAGGAGACCAACATGATCTCAGAGCATTCAAATTCTTTAGCTAACATTCCATCGTCATTACACTCTTTAATAATGGAAGAAAGTCATTATGGAAGTCAAACATTAGAATTAGATCTCAAAATACTTCCCCATTCATTAAAAACAATGGAATTAAATTACTCGGAACTCAATTTGACTGGAGAAATTTTACTACTCAATCCTCTCCATTTGGAGAAACTTATTATATATTATTACAAAGACATAGATTTTGAGACAGATGCATTCCAATTATTGCTACGTCGAACAGACAACGTCGTTGTCGTTATCACACATAAAGATGTACATTTAGAAAATGTAGTGAGCTCATTCCCATGTAATGTAAAAAGTGTTTATTCACATACTAATGATACATCGGAGTATGTAAACTATCTAAAACTTGACAATAGCAAAAGTTGGAGAATGATGGAAGAAATATCTAAAAGTGATATCACTAAAGAGGTCTTTGATGAATACCGGAAACATTAAATGCTATAAATCATTTTTTACAATATTAAGTGAATTATGTACTATAATATGTAAAACAAATTTATGAACTTTTGATGCCTTTTGAAATTAACTGTTGAAAGATAGATTAGTAAATTACATTTTGGCTGCACGTTTTAGTATCTTAATATTCTTAAAAATAGAGCTTTTAAAGACAATTAAATCGAAAAATGTAATTTATTAAGGTTAAGATGTTGAATTTTTCTTCTTAAAACTTAATAATCTGGCCTATAAAAGTAATCTCTGTTCCCGAGAGGTGGTCTTGTCATTGTCATTTGACCTAAAATATTTCTAACATACAATTCAGGTTAGGTATTATATTAGGTTACCTATGTAGGCAAAATATTTCACGAAATATTCAACACAGATTTTCTTTGAATGTGAAATAAAATAGATTTATATTACCTATTTCAATTCATTTTATTTTAAATAAATCAACAGATTATATTTAAAAATATGAATTAAATTTGTTTCATTGCAATTTTTGACTTTGTTTCATTTAATTTATTAATTTCTCTATTTCAATTCGTTGTACGGCCTTGTTTAGAGAAACTTTCTTAGATTGGCTCTACAACTTTGAGTGCGTTAGATACTACAGAAAGAGTGAGACAGTTGCGTTGATAAAATACAACTCTTATAAAAATTCTAAAATATTTTATATTATAATTATAAACCAATAATTCATCGATATATTTGCCAAAAAATAATTAGCACATTAGAGCTGTGAGCAAGAAATGTGAGTAAGAAACCCCTTGACAAAGATTCGATGTACTTTGAATATAAAGGTCCAGAAGTCCAGATTTTCGACATGTCATTCAACATGAGAGGTAATCCTCCTCAATCAAAGTTTAAGTTAAAATATTATGTGGCTTGATTTTACAAAAAAGTTAGTTTTGCCAATCCGGGGAAGCTTTATTGAAATCAGCAATGTCTTTATATTCTTCTAGGTTACCTTTTAAAATGTATATAAATATTTCTGACATTGTTGTAGGAGTAGAAATAGAAGTTATGGCGACCCCTGAGAAAAGTTTGCGAAGCTGCCTTGCATCGTCATTTTCTGATGCCAGATTAAGTTTGTTTAAAATTTGCAAATTTTTGAGCATTAACTCTTTTTGAATAAAGATCGAATTCGGATAATTGACACACCCAGCCTCATGCCCAGTGTGATGGAGGCCGTTAAAAGTCGATAGCCTTGGGGAATTCAAAATGAACGCGACTACTACGGGTCCAAAGAGGTTAAATTAAGAGGGAATCCTTGGTGGCCGGAAGGATGGGAAACAGTTTACGGAAGATTGCTGCTTTGTCAAATCATCGCAAATCTTAAAGCTAAAGGATACAAGTTATATGGCTCCGTTGACATCAGTGGCGCACCATCAGAAGGACAAGATTTGGAAATAAGCTGGGTATTCAGACGAGTTACTCCGTTTTATGAATAAATAAACCATTTAGAAATATACGTATGTGACTACCTATAATTACCATGCAGGTACAATTTTGTGATCATACTAATTCACCATTTATAAATTTTATATGGATTTTAAAAACCTTTAAATGTGTATCAATAAATCGGATTAAGTTCAAATTTGATTCGATTTGCATTTTTGCACATTTTAATAATTTATACTTTCATTCTATCAATCCAAAATTCTTCCCTATAGCTGGTTTCAGTAATTTTTATACTTTTATTATCTGACATGAAATTTATTCTATGAATATTTAGTAAGACTTAATTCTGAACATATTAACGCATATGATAATAACCATGACTCTGAAGACCATTCAACACTTCAACAGTAATATTAAATAAGGTCATTTGACCGAATTCTTAGACATTAAGAAGCTATTGGTATAGTGTGTATCAAAATCAAAGTAAATCCGTCAACCGGATTGTATTTACTTGGCTATAAAAGCAATTGAAGTTATTTCTTTACTTAGTCAACCTCGCGTCATGAAACCGGGATTTTATGTACTGATATGTTAATAAAATTATTAATGTATATAAATAAAGATAAAAGGTTAATATTGACGTTGTCCAAAAATAAAGCAAAATAGAAGCCAACAGCACCCGGGGTTCCCAGGCGGTCACCCATCCAAGTACTAACCGGGCCCGACGTTGCTTAACTTCAGTGATCGGACGAGGACTGGTGTGTTCAACGTGGTATGGCCGTTGGCAAATGTTCTTCAGTTTCTTCTACTATTCAATCAACGAATCAACTCATCGTTTAGCGTCTTTCTGTTGAGCGAAGAGGTATGTAAATTATTGCAATGCCCCATTAGTATTATAGGCTTACTTTTAGGAAACTCCCTCCCATCCCAACTTCAATGCATGCTCCAATTTTCAAACTTGGCTTAAAGACCGACTTTTCCTTATTGTCAAATTGGCATTTCGCTAAGGTACAGAAATAAATATTTATATTTTATGTGTACTAATACTATTATTATATGGTATTTAATATTTGTATTAGTCAACACATCTAGTATTAATATAAATATTTATGAAATAATATTTAGCATTAATGTCCCAAGGGTTAATTATATATTATTCATTATTATACTCAAGGCTGTATTGAGGGGGGGAATTGGGGGCAAATGCCCCCCCCCCCCCGAAATCCAAGAAAAAGGGAAATTTTTTCTCAAAATACCAAAAAATTTCGCGCTTCGCGCGATTTTATGTGATTTTTAGGCTATTTTTGACACATTTTAGACAAAATAAGCAAAAATTTTTCGCGCTTCGCGCGATTATGCCTACTATATATTGTCCTATGATACCATTGCCCCCTCCGAAATCGACTTCTAAATACGGTACTGATTATACTCTCCATTTATCTGTTATCACCAAGGTTTGTGACGTCACAATAGAGGTTTTTCACAATTGGTGACTGGCCGGTCACCAAATTAACATGAATAAATATTGAAATGTCTCTAATTTGTGTCTGTTTTTATCCTGGAGTTGTGACTTTTGAGAAACGTCTATTCACTATACTATTAGTTGATTTTCAATTTATTTCATCGAAACCAAATCAAATTTTGATACCTAAACGTTTTGAAATTATAGTAATGCAGTAACACGGAAATCTCTTAATACAAACATACAAACCTACATGGTTACACATACGGAATTATTTACGCACATGTCTCACGTTACGCTTATAAGAAGAGAGATATTTTAAAATAATATCTGTTATTGCAGTTAAAAGTGGATGTTATAGAATTATTCGGTGTACCTGTTTAATTTTTTTAAACGCTATTTATAGACCGATTAGTCCTCTGGGGCGGCAATAGAAATCAGTCTACATGTTTAATTTATTCACATTGAATTATTAATATTCTTATTTTTCTTATTATTTTTTACAGGTAATAAGAAAATAAAGAGCAAAAAATGACATCGTATGCAAAGCTCCCCCCTGTCAACTACAATGATATCAAAGTGTGTTGTATATCATTTAATATGAATAACCGCATTCGGTTGATAGCTCTGCCTGCTGAAATGACTCATCCAATGCGAGAAGCAATCCTTAATAGTTGGGGAAAAATTCAGGCAGAGAGAGATTATTATGGAGCTCACGAGTTCAAACTTCGTGGAAAACCCTGGCTAGGTCAAGGAGACGAAGCCGTTTCCTCACGAAGGCTTTTGGCCGCACTTTTGCAAACCATGGCTGTCAACGGTTGGAATCTGATCCAAGCTGCAGATGTGAGCAAGAAGCCCTACGACAAAGATACGATGTTCTTCAAATACACAGCTCCAGACCCCGAGACTCACATTTTCGCCATCTCATTTAACAAGGGAGGTAAACCAATAACTAAAATTTTGCGTGGGTGGTTTTTGAATGGTGCATTTAGTGTATAGTCTATAGCCACTAAATAGTCCACCCAGTTTTAAAATAAGTTCAGGGAAAGGTCCTATTTTTATTCACTAAAATTTTGTAATTGAAATCAAAGATGCATATTGCATTGTAATTACAACCTTTTTTCAATATTTATAGATCGTATTCGTGTGATTGACGCTCCCGAATTCTTGCCCTGCGTGTTGGAGGCCGTTAATAGTCAGTGGCGTTGGGGAATTCAAAAACAAAAGGACTTCAATGGGTCCAAGGAAGTTAAATTGAATGGAAATCCTTGGTGGCCAGATGGGTCCGAAACAGTTTATGGAAGATTACTACTTTGCCAAATAATTGCAAATATTGAGGCAAAAGGATACAAGTTATACGGCTCTATTGGCATCACTTCTGGGATTCGGGGACAACATAGTGCATCGGATTTGGAGAGCTGGATCTTTCGAAGAGTTACTCGGTACTATCAATATGAGCAATGAGAATGTAGTGTGGCTAAGCTCATCGGTACTCTTCATTTATTTCAGACACAAACCCATTTGAATTTGCTCTGGTCCAGAAATAACTTCTGCTTACTGAATTTTTCTCCATTTTTGCTTACTATCAAAACAAGTATTTAATATTATAAAATATATTATATCTTACACTGTACTATCTTGACCATGGTATTACATACAGTTTTAACATTATAAAACTTTTCTGTGATACCATTCGTAAAAAATTTAACTAGTATTCGTTATATAAGGAATCAGCTGTTGCTTAAAAGGACCAGCATATCAATTTTATAAAATAATTTATAATTCTTAATTCTTAAAATTTTGTGGTTTTTGATGAATTATATTTCATTTCAAGTTTACGTCTATACCTAAGTGTAGCATCTCAAAATCGATTGCTGTACTAATACTATGTGTCACATAGAAGTCGTCGAATTATGGTAGCTTTCCAAATGCTTTAGAAATGGTTTCATTTTAAAAGAAATGTTAAGGCAAGTGTATGCAATTTATATAAGGCTATAATATATGCAAATTATCAAATATAGGATGAAGCACAGCTTGAATTTTGAGACTTTGGTATTACTATAAGAGGAGTTCATCGTTAACAAATATAAATGAAGAACGGCAGATATTACCGTTACTACGCTTTATTACACCTATTTTATTAAACAACTTACGCCCACCAAGTTAATTAATCATTCCGATTGTTCATTCATACTATTTTGTATTTTGCACTTTTTTGTCTGATTATATGTTACTTACATGTATACTATTTTACAAATATTTAACGTTATCAATTATTTGCAGTACAATGTAATGTAACCTATTTATAAGGCTATATATACCAAAATTTAATTCCAATCTTTTAAATAATTATATCGTAAGCTAACAAATTTTCAAGATCTCATAATTGTACAAATCTGTCTATGGACCAATAGAAGTCGACATTTATTATTTGTATTTACTTTTCTATTGTTAAATATTATTACTAATATTTCCCAAGTCTAGTCAACATATGTCATCGTTTAATTGTTGCCTTAATATAAGTACCTGGTTTAAAACGGAAACATCATTATTATAATCTAACCTTTGTTTATCATATCTTTGTTTATCGCTGTTCGTGTAAAATAAGTTCCAGAATGTAAAATTATACAATTTAATTTTAATGTGATATGAAGTTCAAAATGTTCAAAATTATATAGTATTTAAGTCAAGTCGATTTTGGATCATATATAATGTCAATGTCTGCAATTAAAACAATAAATGTATTTCAGTGTTGTGTAGCATAAACGTTCATCTATGAATTTATGAACATTGGTTTTAGAATTCTTAATATTCGTATAATATTAGAATTAGCAATATAGTCACAATTTTTATGGGGCATATAATTTTGGAAAGTAATGGTGTATCATTTTCAAGAAGATGGAATTTAGATACTCTGCTACCATAAAATAATTTGACAAAATGAATTTTATGCTCCACCTTTATCATGGAGCTCGATCACATTCATGAAGTGATAAAAACAAACAATAATAGTGATTCATGTATATAGATGTAGTAAAGGCGGAGAATGCAATTCATTTTGTCTATTTTTATTATGCTCGCAGAGTAGATAGAGACCAAGGACGTATTAAGGGAGGCATTCCCTTCATACCCTAAGAATGAAGGCCCGCTGAAATGAAATAAAACAGATTTTTTGTCATACCATCGATCGAACATTTTCGTATACGTGCTTGTTACTGTGGTCTGGTTACTATTTCATTGTCACAAAAGGTCAATAATAAAGTCAAAATAAAAGAATTACCATGAAACTCAAAATTATATATTATCTGAAATTGACATCTACCTTGTCCAAAAATGAATGCAAAAAGTGAATGCCAACAGCACCCGGGGTTCCCAGGCGGTCACCCATCCAAGTACTAACCGGGCCCGACGTTGCTTAACTTCAGTGATCGGACGAGAACTGGTGTGTTCAACGTGGTATGGCCGTTGGCGAAAGTGCTACAGTTTCTTCTGCTACTTATCGTCTTTCTGCTGGGCAAAAAGGAACGTAATTTATTGCAATGCCCCGTTAATACCAATCTTTGGGAAACACCCATGCTCCAATTTTCAAACTTGCCTAAAGAAACTTATGAAACCTGATTTTTCCTTATTGTCATTTCGCTAAGCTAAATCTAAAAGGTACTACAAAACACATAAAAATAAATAAAATCATTATAATTTATTATTATTTTATACGTATTAGTACTATTTATATATTGTTTATTATTTGTATTAGTAACATATAGTATTAATATAAATATTTATGAAATTAATATTTAGTATGGTATTAATGTTAATGTTGGGCTACGTACAACGTATATAATCATATAATATAATCTTCCCACTCCTGTCATCACCCCGATTTGTGACGTCACAATAAAAAAAGTATGAATAGGTAGGTATTGAACCTGAAATGTCCTTCTAATGTCAAGATGTGATTTTTGACGTCACCATTCGCCAGTTACCAAGAATGATGGTATAGAAATAGGATGAGTTAAAAGTAGCCATCAATGATAAAAAATAGCATTTATTCAATTAACCATTACATTCAAGGTTATTTATGGATTGTTAAGTTTGATATTATTTATCAATATTTATGTGCTAATGATTAATTTTTAACTGATTTCAGTCCTAAAGTGTTAACGCGAATAGCAATCGACAGCATTTTGTGATAATATTTCCGTAAAATAGCCCAAAGTGTCCATCCTTCCTCTGTGATTTGTATGTAAGTTGCAATAAATAAGTATTGTGACGTTACATGTACACATTTTATATTTCGATTTAAAATGATTTGAAGATGTGATGTTAAAATGCGTAACATAATATTTTTTTATATATTCATAGATGGAAATTAATATTATAATTTTCTACAGGTGATAAGTAAATAAAATGGCATCGTATGCAAAGCTGCCCCCTGCGAACTACAATGATATCCAAGTGTGCTGTATATCATTTAATATGAATGACCGCATCCGGTTGATAGCTCTGCCTGCTGAAATGACTCATCCAATGAGAGAAGCAATCCTTAATAGTTGGGGTAAAATTCAAGAAGAGAGAGATTATCATGGAGCTCACGAGTTCAAACTCCGTGGAAACCCATGGCTAGGTCAAGGAGACGATGCCGTTTTCTCTCGAAGGCTTTTGGCCGCACTTTTGCAAACCATGGCTGTCAATGGTTGGAATCTGATTCAAGCTGCAGATGTGAGCAAGAAACCCTACGACAAAGATACGATGTTCTTCAAATACACAGCTCCAGACCCTGAAACTCACATTTTCGCCATCTCATTCAACATGGGAGGTAAATCGATAACTAAAATTTTGGTATTTCAAAAGTATTATTATTCAAATTCCTATTAACACATTGAAAACATTTTTCAATGTGAACTTGCCGGATTATATAACCACAAAATCACTGTATAATCCGGCAAACCTTATTAAAACCATAGGGTAGATGTTGTGTTTGTAGGATGAGGTTAGGATTGTGCATTTTAATATAACCGCTAAATAATCCACCCAGTTTTAAAATAAGTTCAGGGAAAGGACCTACTTTTACAAGAGGAACGTTGGAAGAGTTGAAATCAAAGATGCATTTGTAATTATTGGTAGTTTTACTAACTTTTTCAATATTTGTAGATCGTATTCGGGTGATTGACGCTCCCGAATTCTTGCCTTGTGTGTTGGAGGCCGTTAATAGTCAGTGGCGTTGGGGAATTCAAAAAGAAAAAGATTACAATGGGTCCAAAGAAGTTAAATTGAATGGAAATCCTTGGTGGCCGGATGGGTCCGAAACAGTTTATGGAAGATTACTACTTTGCCAAATCATTGCAAATATTGAGGCAAAAGGATACAAGTTATACGGCTCTATTGATATCAGTTCTGGTGGTGGGGGCCAAAGTAATCGCGGCTCAGATTTGGAGAGCTGGATCTTTCGAAGAGTTACTCCGTTTTATCAAGGAGTGTGAAGACGTGGAATTGATGTTTTTCTCCTCACACTGCCATTTCCTTTTACTCCTACCCGAATTACTATTATTATGGGGTTACGGTTACCATTACCATGTTGATTATTCCAAAAGTTAGATTAAGTAGATTGATTTATTTTTTTCTTCTTTTTTCACTATACTATGGGTCTTTATCGATGCAAATATTTTGTAGAGTAATTATAAAGCTACGGTACTTTATTGGGTACCACAAACATATTTCAAAATATTTCTATATAATGTTACACTGTTTACATTATAACATTATGTTGGAATATTTTGCACAGTATTATAGTAGTAGTGATGATATAAATATATTGAATGTCCAGAGTACCAAAATTAAATATGATTTCAAAGTAAAGTATTAGTAAGGTAATAATTTATAGTCGATACCAAGTTTTAGAGTAAGTGGCAATGAATGCTGTGAAAGGAAAGGACAAAAATCAATTTCACAAAATCAAATGTCTCAAATTTAAATCTTAAAATCCTCTGTCCAATTTTCAGTTTCGTTTCTCTGGTTTTTGTCTAATAAAAATAGTAGAAATCTTCTAACGTGACTATTTGTATACCGAAAACCGAAATGAATTCGTAATTAGAAGTTATAATTTGTTTATTATTATATGAGCTAACAAACAGAAAAGATTTTCAAGTAAAAATATCCGTCGAACTCAAGAAGACAATTTTGATCCTATTTGTACTTATACCTGAAAACTGACGTAAAACTATCAAATTGTTGCTGTAAACAATCATAACTGTCCACTTTTTGCACAATAAATAACTTTATCACACATTAAATAGAGACTTATTATTCATGATTCGGAATAAATTGGCCTAGTAAAAAACTATTTTATGGCTTTTCATTGTTGGACAATATTTAGATCAAAGTAGTACAAAATATAGTTATACCAAAAATTGTAACTTAATTTTCAAACTGCATTACTAAAGTTTGAAAATTTGTTTGTTGTTTGTATACCTGAGAAATGCTTACTTAAGGTTATCTGGAACGGTTGACCATACAGGTCAAAGGGAACAAAGTTGTAATCAGCTTGAAAACCATAGTAACTGAAATTTAAGTTTTGAATCCATTAATATTTATTAACATGGCAAGAGCCTAAAACGTTTTTCAGGTAAAAAAACAGACTATACTATAATATTATACTGTAAGCATTCAGAAATAATAATACGGTTTATTCATTCAGATTTTTTAAAATTGAGTTTAAAGTTTAAATGAGTTTACAATCTAGACTTAATTAAGTTATTAAATGAAAATAGATTTTGCAAAAAATAAATGCAAAAGGTGAATGCCAACAGCACCCGGGGTTCCCAGGCGGTCACCCATCCAAGTACTAACCGGACCCGACGTTGCTTAACTTCAGTGATCGGACGAGAACTGGTGTGTTCAACGTGGTATGGCCGTTGGCAAATGTAATACAATCTCTTCTACTACTCATCGTCTTTCTGGGCGAAGAGGAAAATGTTAAGTATCGCAATACCCCCATAAGGATTTACTTTTTAGGAAATTCCCACGATCCCAAGCTCCAGTTTTTAAACCTGAACCTGATCCAAAAAAGGATCTATTACCAATTATCTATTATTTTTTATTAATTTACAATGAATTTTAAAGTACGAATTTAGGTATTAATTATTCATTTAATTTGTATTTAATCATTAATTAATGATTAATGTTTTTATTAATAACTAAATTTAAATTACTAATTATAGCCTGACATCTGAAGTACACCGATTTTTACTGACGTAGAAAGTACAGTGCAACTTTTTTCAATCTAATATATTTAGTAAATTATGAATTTAACGGATGTTGTGTTAGTAAATGTATTTCAATATTTTTCAGAAATGATGACTTTTTTAAGGAATGATGACTCTTTTAGTAAGTAATTGAAAATAAGGATACAATAACTCATATTTTACATATTAGTAAAGAAATGAAATACACAAGAGAACAAACAAAATTCTTAAAACGGTTTATCGATCTAATTTACGAAAAATTCAAAACGTTGGCAAGATAAATAAAATATTGCAAATAGTGACATGCTATTATTACTTTGTAACTATTAATAAGAATGGGACTGGGGTAGAGGCACGTGCCCCCAAGCTGTTATGATTATTTACTTAGAAGTCATAGTAGTGGATGGAATAAATTTAAATTTAACAATATTTTTCGCCAAAACTATGTCGTTGTATCTGCGTACAAGCTTGTCTCGTCAATTTGAAATTTTTGTCGTTTGTTACTGTTGATTAGTTAGCATTTTCAGTAGATACCTTACCTCATTGTTCTTGACTTAGTGTAACTGGTTTGAAGACACTGCTCTATGTCGAGAAATTATTGGAGAAATATGAATTTTTGTTAGAAGTGTGTTACTAAAGCAATGACAAAGATCTAACACTAGTTATTATTTTTCTGATTTAGGGAGCACATAATATGGCCTCATATTCCCTGTAAATACAATTAACAAAATGTGAGTCACATATTACGATATTATATAGTCAACAGTCATTTGTATAAAGTCATATCGTCTGCTTAATATTACAACGTAACCCCAACGCTATGCTAAATTTAGTACATGGAGGTGTTGGGGTACATTATTGAAAAAATTATCATGCAATGTTATTTATGGATTGTTTGTAATCTGAGAATCGGAAGATCCAAGGTAAGTAGACCCGACCTGGTTCACTCGTGGGTTCACTCTACTATCTTATGTGTATTCTATTAGCTCGTTTGTGGGAGAGATGTGAAGGTAAATGCCAAATGACTGAAGTTAACTCTGGGATACGAGATACGAGTGGTTTGTTAGCGAGGATATAGATATTTATTGTAGGAGAGGACTAGTAGTGGACTCGGAGGGAGAAGAAAGACTGACTGTCGGAGGAGGATGTGTGGAATGAAATAGAATGTTAAGTTTTATATTATTTATCAATATTTATGTGTTAATAATTAATTTTTAACTGATTTCAGTCTGAAAGTGTGAACGTGAGTGAACATCCAATCGATAGCATACTTTTTAGTAATATTTCTGTAAAATAGCCGAAAGTGACCACTCCTTCATCTGTGATTTGTATGTAAGTTGCAGTAAATTAGTTTTGTGACGTTAAGTATACACATTTTATATTTCGATTCAAATTGATTTGAAGTAATTATACGTCTATATGTTATATGCTAACATGCGTAACATAATATTTATTACAGTAAGGTGTGCATGTTTCATTTATTTATAGATTGAATTATTATTATAGTTATACTATTTTTCTTGTTTCTACAGGTGATAAGTAAATAAAATGGCATCGTATGCAAAGCTTCCCCCTGCCAACTACAATGATATTCAAGTGTGTTGTATATCATTTAATATGAACGACCGCATCCGGTTGATAGCTCTGCCTGCTGAACCCATCCATTCCATCATCACCAATGACCCCAAGAAGATCAAAATCTTAATCCAGCCCACCACCAATATTCAAGATAGAGAGTAGATTATCTAATATAGCCCACGAGTTCCAAACCTAAAGTGGAACCACTACAGCCATCACCAACACGATCCCTTTCAGCTCATTCATACACCTGGATGGGGATGTTGCAAACCATGGCTGTCAATGGTTGGGAATCTGATTACATTTTAAGCTTGGCAGTATGCATAATGGTGAGTCAGAGTAACGTAGACGTAACATTATACCCCAAAGTCTCACATTTTCGCCATGTCATTCAACATGGGAGGTAAATCGATAACTATAATAAAATTTTTGTATTTTAAAAGTAATATTTTTCAAAACTTGGTCGTAATACGCTGAAGTTTTAGAAACATTTTGTGTAAAGTTGATCGGATTACATAATTACAAATCACCGTTGTATAGTGTCGCAAGGACAAGATGGAGTCAACTTCCGGCCCCATCCTTACATTAATCTAACCGATAAATAGTAAATCCAATGTGAAAATTAGTTCAGAGAAAGATCCTACTTTTACAACTCTTACCTATTATTTCAGTTCAAAGGTCACGATCTGGTGACGTCATATTAGAAAGTCATAAAAATTAATAAAAATCTCTACTAAACATAAGAAGGCAGATCGTAGAAGATTTCTTTTACACATTTGGTTTGCAAATTGTTTACCACTTCATCTCGCTCTGAAAAACGATTACAAATAAATAAATGGAATTTTATGCTTTTCTTTTTAAGACGTATAACATTTTGGTCTTTAACTCATGATTTTTAGCTTACAAAACGCAGACAAATTGAAAAAAATATAGTCTTATAGCGCAAATTTTAAACTTTCCTAAGCCCTCTTCCAATGATAAGGTCACGGGACGGTATATTAAATTTGAAAGAAAGAATTTCAACTACCACGTCTCACAACAGTGACTTTCATAATTTTATCACCGCGCAACCCGTGTATGCATAATACCAGGTATGTAGAGCTACCTAGAATCTAACTACATAAACGTGAACAAATTACACATACGCGACGAATTTTAGCTCAATTATTGTCGGTGGTTCCACATTATTACATTATGCTTAAAATTACCTAATATATTGTCTAAAATGTACTAAACACTGTAAAATCCTAGATAACTTATTTTCATTCATTATTATATATGATATATATGTTAAGGTGCGTAACATAATATTTATTACAGTTCGGTGTGCATGTTTCATTTATTCATAGATTGAATTATTATTATAGTTACTATTATTCTTGTATGCTTCTACAGGTGATAAGGTCAAAATCGGCATCGTATGAATCTTGTATTGTAATTATTAGTGGTTTTACAAATTTTCAAAATTTAAAGATCGTATCCGTGTGATTGACGCTCCCGAATTCTTGCCCTGTGTGCTGGAGGCCGTTAATAGTCAGTGGCGTTGGGGAATTCAAAAACAAAAAGACTTCAATGGGTCCAAGGAAGTTCAAACTTAAATGGAACCCCCTTGGCTAGGTCAGAAGGGGCTGAAATGCCGTTTATGGAAGATTATTGGTCGCACTTTTGAGGCAAACCATGGCTGTCAAGTTATACGGCTCTATCTGATATCAATCTGGGATGTGAGCAAGAAGATCGGACCAATATGGTGCATCGGATTTGGAGAGCTGGATCTTTCGAAGAGTTACTCCGTTTTATCAAGGCCATGTCATGAAGACGTGGAATTCGATAATTATAATAAAATCTTTTTTTTATTCTTACCCGAAAAGTAATATTATGGGGTTCAAAAACGGTTACCATTACCATGTTGATTATTCCAAATAGTTTAATTTAAAGTTGTCGGATTACATAATTACAAAGTCACTGTATAATCCGGCAAACAAGATGGAGTGCCTTTCCGGCCCCATCCTTACATTAATCTAACCGCTAAATAGTAAATCCAATGTGAAAATTAGTTCAGAGAAAGATCCTACTTTTACAACTCTTACCTATTATTTCAGTTCAAATGTTAATCTGGTGTTTAATTCATGAGAAAGTTAAAAAATTGAAAGAAGATTTCTTTTACAATTCGGTTTGCAAATAGTTTGAAAATCGTTGCAAACAATCACCGAAAAACGACAACAGGGAATTTTATGTTTATTTGACGGAATTTTGGTCTTTGACTTCTTGATTTTTAAATTACTAAACGCAGACAAATAAAAAAATGATTCTTAGTAGTTACCTAAGTATATTTCTAAGCCATCTATTGCAATGATCAGCCCATTTCAGTTCCTACAGAAGTGCTATGTATTGTAGGAACAATTTTCCTTATCTAAAATCTGAGTCACCCGGCATATTGTTATTTAGTATCTAACTACAAAAATATTCGCGAACATTTTTTAAAACTAAGAAGTGACTAATCTGCTCTATTCAGCTCTATATTGATACAACGCTTACAATCAAGGCATTACATTATATTGCTTATATATCACTATATTGTCTAAAATTGTACCTAAACACTGTAAAATTCCTAAATAACTTATTGTTTATTTATTATAGAGTGACTGTATATTTGGAGATAGAGTTTTGCCCTATGTGTTCACATTTTTTGGCCTGATTAAAAATTGACGTTTTCACAAATAAATTCGAACAATCAATCAATCAAGTTTTAATAATGGTAATAATTATAGTCGATTCCAGGTTTTAGAGATCAAGTAAAGAAGATAACGTTTATTAGCTTATAGAAAGACGTCACAATGAAACCTCCTGTACTTAGCGTGGATTAGGTTGGTAGTGAATAAGGAACTTCAAGCATTCAAGACACTTTTCCCAATTATCCAAACTTTCATACAGCATGATGAATTAGCATTAGCCCTTTCAGAAGGAGCTGAAACAGTTTATGGAAGATTATTTCTTTGCCAAATAATAGCAAATCTTGAGGCAAAAGGATACAAGTTATACGGCTCTATTGATATCAGTTCTGAATAAATCGGACGATCTATTTGACGCACATCGGATTTGGTAAATCTTTCAATTGCTCCGTTTTATCAAGGAGTATGAAGACGTGGAATTGATATTTCTCGCCTCATAATCGCCTTGTTGCATAGGGAAGGTATACCGAATTACTATTATTAGTGGGGCATTACGCATACCATTACCATGTTGATTGTATAATACGTACATCTCAAATTGTATTTGCTTCCACTGCAATGGAAACAAAAAATGTATCGAAATGGCTTTAGTAGATTCATTGTCCAGATAAAAATCATAAAAATGTGACATTGTCGTACTGTTGACAGTATGACTTAGGTATATTATTATTATTATCTATATAATATTTTTCACAGTATTATAGTAATAGTATTAAATAGCATAATTTTTCAATCTCGTAAATTCTGGTCTTCAAAGTCGATTTTCAAGAGTCAAAATGTTTTTGAAGTTGTGTAATTTATGTAACAATGACTTAGTCTTACCTAATATATTCCTGATGACAACAGTTGATGCTAAAAGTGCATAACAATTTTCCATCTAAAATTAAAGAATCCAATTGTTATTCAGATTTTGATAAAAATATTCGCGAACCTTTTTTAAAACTAAGAAGTCACTAATCTGCTCTATTCAGCTCTATATTGATACAACGCTTACAATCAAGGCATTACATTATATTGCTTATATATCACTACTTTCAATTGTACCTACTTAATTCTCTTTTTGTTTACCTTATTGGCTAGAGTGACTGTATATTGCGCATGCATAGGTACACATTTACCCAATTTTATATGTGGCTAGGGTTAGGTCGTCACAGTGTCAACACATCAATCAATCAATCAAAGTTTTAATAATGGTAATAATTATAGTCGATTCCAGGTTTTAGAGATCATTGGATTGTTCAAGAAGATAACGTATACTCTAGCCTTATGGACGACATCCCATTAAAACCTCCTGTACTTCAGCGTAGACGACTGTAGGTTGGTATTAATAAGTAACTTCAAGCATTCAAGACACTTTTTCCAACTATCCAAACTTTCATGTAGCATTATGAATTAGCATTATAATTTCATGCAGTATTATCAATTTTCTCCAAAGAAGTGTTAGATAGATTGATGATGAGAGGAAATATTAATAAATGGTGTGGCATGAACTAGTTATTAAATTCTTTTCGATCATTCCCAATCGTTTCATTTCATCTGGACAGTTAAAATTCAGCTCAAGGAAAGCGATGGAACTTGAAACACAAACATGAAATTAAACCCTAGCCATTTGTAAAGCAGCAGAGCGGTTGCTAATAAACGTTTTACTTGATAGATATTGAAATTATTATTAGTAATTCCCCACTGACAAAAAATAAGTTTAAATATGAATCTTACGAATGATTAGTTAGTCTTTGAGGATGATTGGGTGCCGGCAGTGAAATAACTGTCCGTATATTTTTTGGACCTTTAGAATGGCCATTGGCTTCCATCATTCTGCGTAATCCTCCGTTGACAATAGCCATTAGAACTGTAGATATGCTAACTTTACATTCGGCGCTGATCTTCGGATTTGACTAGGAGATGTTTTGAAGTGGAGGAATAGTTGCGTGTAAAATGTGTTCAGATTCTTTATTTCGGAGAGTGCCAACTGTTTTGGTCAAAATATCTCTCTTTACTGTACACGACATAAAAACCCAACTTCATTCCAGTCCAATAAAAATCTCGAGCAGCTCCACAAACCGATGAGATCATTTCCAATTTACATACATAATATCGTCCCTTAAGTAACCATTTAGCCAAAATGCACTGTCTTGCTGTAGCAATGTTGTCCCAATATAACCTCAAGTAACTTATTGCATAAGCGTCATGCATAGAAGTACACGAATTCATTTTCATGTGGCTTACGAATACAAAACAAATATTATATCAAGAATTATATTAAATATATAAAATAAATTAAGTCACCGAGACAGTGATGATGTTTTTGAAGGACCAATGAATATTCTTTCCCATCTTCTTCATCCAGCATGACATGGTTCACTATGAGAATTCCCCAAGGACTTCGTTTTCTTGGATATAATTCATGAGTAAAATCGTACACTATTTTATCCAATTTCTTTCTATTCACAATTTCCGAAGAGATCCCCTTATACTCTAATGTGGTTTTTCAAGTCAAATTTTTCGTCTTTCTTATAAAAAGAATAACCCATGAAAGGAAGTCCAAATAATATTCAAGTTCTGGAAAGCGGTTCAGTTCACCATTGGGGATTCTTTTCGATCATTCCCAATCGTTGAATACTTCTATAAAACCTTCATAGTCTATTTTTCCTTCGAAATACAAGTGCAATGACATATATAAATCAATATTTTTGTGCATATCCCATGCTGCCATTACACTATCCTGTACAGAAGAAACCAATTTTGACCTGGGCATTACACACTTGGCTATCAAAATAATTATCTCGATAGAATAAACACAGAAGGAAAAAAACTTACCAATCTATCTATGTAACTATGTATGTCTGGTAGGACAGCATAGGTGCCTGTATATATTGCAGTGAAATACCCACTCTGTGTATACACAAATTTTGACCTTTCCAACACTTTTGGCTCCTCCTCCCATTCAACTGCACACGTAATATATGCATGTACCATTAGAAGCAAAAGCAAAATGGCCATTAGACCAACTGTCCTCTAAACAACTTTATATTAGAGTCGTTTCATATTATTATAACATCAAAACAATAATTGAAATTAACATAAGAAGGTTGAATGGTGGTGAGTCGTGATTGGATTCTAGTTAGCGAAAGGGGACTATTTCGTAATGATCGTAATGTGGCTTACTGTATAAATAGCCAATTTGAAAACAGTCTAATACAAATCTCGGTTATGCTATATCAAACCAAATCATTTAATTTACTTGGTGGTTTACTATTTCTAGTTTCATTTCATATCTTGCTGTAGCAATGTTTAAATAAATACACTATTGCATAACATCCTATTTCTAAAGAAGAATGGATACAAATTTATGATGCTAAATTTTGGATACTAAATAATCTGTATCTGCTAAATTGTTATATTAAAAAATCAAATTCAATTAAATTTAATTTTAATTACCGAGCCGTGAACAACTTAGTTGATTTCGCCAAGGACTCGAATGAAGTCTTTCCCATATTCTTCAGTAGCATGACATGGGTTTCTTTTTACTAGAATCTTGACTCTTTTGGCAGTTGGCGTCACCTTTCTTGTAGAATTAAATAATAGTGTACACAATTTATCTTAAAAATATTCTATTCTATAAGTTGTACTCATAGAATCCCCTTTGTATACGTTTTTCCAAAATGTGGTTTTTCAAATCAAGGGATTTTGGTGACTTTGTGGGATTTTGTTATCAAAAATGGAATAACCCATTTGAAAGGCACGATGTAAGTTAATGTTTTCAAGTTCTAGGAAACTTCTTTATCAGGAAGTTGGGGTTTCTGATTTATCCACCACTATAGAGGTTAAAGTACTTCTATAATTTAAACCTTCATAGTCTATTGTATTTACAAAGTTAACAAAATAACCTATATGGCATGTTTTCGAAATTGTTTTGTGCATTATCCCATGCTGCCATTAGAAGGGTAGCCTGCTACAGAAGAAACCAATTTTGAGTGCTAGATTTGCCCTTTAGCTGGGTTCACTAGTACATTTATAAAGCCAGAAAGATGCGGATATCAAAGGAATCAGTACAAAACTAATGTTCGTCACTAGAATCGTACTTACTACTGCCAAGGGAAATACAATTATATTTTTAAAAATCCTTAACATTTTAAAAATACTTTTCGCTCCCATTTTTCTGCAGTCGTTCACAACAATATTATTTTTGTGGAAATAGTTTGACCTAAGCAGGCAAGGACGTGGACATGACAATCTAAATAAATCTATACTGAGATTATTATAATGTTAAGATGATCTACTTCTGCATGTTGCATCGTTGCACGTCATTACAAGGAAAAAGTCTGTTGCGTGTCAAATAATAAAGTAATTTTCCATTTTTGTGACAGCTTAATTCTGTTATTATTGCTTGCAATAAAGATCGTATTTAGAAATGGGATCTAGGGGGTGCTAATTTCTAGAAATGAGTAACTAATGTATAAACCAAAAAAAGTCCTTTATTACTAACTCATTTAATTCAATTTGGTAAGTATATGTAGTTAGTGTACTTTTTAATTTTGATTCACAAAACTTAGTTTAATTACAAACTGAGACAAGAACGACTTCTGAAATCTACAAACTTCTTATTTCATGAACAGATTCGAAAATACTCGAACCGATTCGAAAATACTCGAACAGATTCGAAAATACTCGAACAGATTCGAAAATAATCGAACAGATTCGAAAATACTCGAACAGATTCGAAAATACTCGAACAGATTCGAAAATAATCGAACAGATTCGAAAATACTCGAACAGATTCGAAAAAAACTCGAACAGATTCGAAAATACTCGTAAATAAGGTACATTCTAATTTCAAAAAATGAGTACCTTTAATGTGTAAATCAAAAAATACATTTATTTCTAACTCATTTAATTCAATTTGATAAGTAACTTGCCATCTCAATTATTATATTAGAGGAAATAGCAATTGTTGCTGTTAAAAGGTCAGCTTACAATACCATTTACATATATAATTCCCAATCATGGTTTTTTTAAATCTTCCATTTGTTTCTGTTTTTGTATTCTTGTTATCATTATCCTTTGAATCATTTTGCTGTGTCCAGAGTCAATCTCGATTCGAGACAGTAAAGCAAATTATTATTACTTATTGTACTTTTGAATTTTGGTTCACAAAACTTAATTTAATTACAAACTAATGCAAGAACGACGTTTAAAATCTGCAAATTTCTTATTTCATGAGAGTCGAACAGATTCGAAAATACTCGAACAGATACGAAAATACTTAAACAAATTCGAAAATACTCAAATAGATTCAAAAAATACATCGTAAATATGATACATTCTATTTATGATTAAAATATTTTTCACACAATTTAGAATTAAATATTTTTTGTGAAAGCAGGATAATGTCTAATAGTGTGTTTTCAAAATATTTAGAGGGGCTCTCCCTCAAATACGCCCTTCACTTTCATGCTAAAACACTTAATAATATGAAATCTTAATGTCATGCCAAAAAAATGCAACATGATTTATACTACCAACAGATTTGCTGATTCAATCTTATTTGATTTTGACCATTAAAGTCATTAATTCCATATCATGATAAATGGGCTTGTTATACGTCCAAGGAGGGAAACGTGGGAATTAAATACAGATTTAACATCTACTTTGCTTCCCTGTGGGGTAGGGTGACTTACATACGTAATAAAATAATAATCGAAAGCGTTGAGTTAATGTGTTGGGAAAATCACTTGACAAGGCCAATTGTATTTAAATGGGTTTTTTGGAGGAAGTCTTTAGAACTTCAGTGTGGTACCACGAAATAGATAATAGTCATATTTTCATTACAGTTTCTTATATTATTATTAATCTCTGAATCCTAAGACTGTATATAAGTGTCAGATCTTTAGTATTACACATCATAGTTTTTACTGCGAATTCTAAACGTTAGAAGCATAGCACAAAAATATAGAAGAAGTATATTTATTAAATTATTTCTACTGAAATTAATATATTGTACTGTCATAAAATAGTTGGACGAAAGAAAGTCCTATCGCCTCACGCTCCATGTTGAATTAGGCAAAATTGAAGCACTGGATTTTTTTTCGTCCGAGTTTAAAAAACTGATCTGTATCTATTTATTTTCTGTCTAGAATTGTTCCTACATCGCAACTAGTTTTTGTGCTTCCGTAGACAATGAAATATTGATAGAGCTAGCCACCTACTGTCCAATAAAAACGGAAAATATACTAATAGATACTTTGCTAATTCCTATCCCTACGGCAAAGATAGCAACACTAGAAATAAACCCGTCCTATGGACGGGAAATTATCTACAGTTATTGAATCAATATAATAATATTACACAAAATTCAATCATTTAACCGAACAATGAAACCTTTTCTACGGTTGCTGGTTAAAGTCCTTTCTTCACCTGTAGAAGATTTTCATATTATCGACAAAATGTGCATAATGATATTGTATATAACCCCTATGTTTTCAATAACCATGTTACTTTCAATAGTCCCGGTATTATCAATAAACCATTGCAAAACGGATATAACGCAGAGAAATTTACATTTTTGACTTAAGGGGTAATTGTAACCTATTTAGTGGTGAACCAAAACTTTTTTGTGTCTAACTAACTATTTCACGACTTTGTAGAATGAATGAAACCGAAGTAACGTCGATTTTTAATTATTTTAAAGTTTTGCACTCATTTCCCCCATTAGGGGGATATTATAACTTTTTTAATGGTGTCCGTTTTCCTGTCAGCTTTCAATCGGGCTATTGCACGACTTTTCACGATAAGTTGAACGGAAGTTACGTCAATTATTGGTCATTTTCAATTTTTGTTAATAATCCCTGAGTATTTCAATCCCCGGGTATTTCAATAACAACCCCGAGTATTTCAGTAACCTACGAGTATTACAATAACCCCGAGTATTTCAATAACCCCCGAGTATTTCAATAACCCCCGGGTTTTACCTTTCCATTTTATGACCAATTAAACATATTATATTATGGCTATCCAATTCACTACTTTTCGATTGAAACGTCACCCTCATCCTGCGTTTTTATTACCAACTTGAATATTTCAACCTGCGACCGCCATTTTACAGGTAACACTTAATTAATTTTATATTCTTGGATGTTGACATTAAGAATATTATTTCTTTGATTTGAGTCCGGCAGAATTTTATAGAAACAATTTTTTTACTTTATTCAAAACACGATTTCAAAATTTCAAAACCATTTAAAAATATAAGTCTAGGCGATGTTATTATTTCAATTAGTGGTGGTTTCATTTAAATCGGTTCAACAGTAGTTATTTTTTAAAAGAATTCTCAAAAGTTTTACCCCTGAGGGGACCAGAAATTAGTTTTTTCCTACAAATTGTTTTCTTGTCATGTCATAAGCTATCCGAAGACCTACTATAAATGATTTTACTCAGGAATGTAATGTTATTTTCCATTTTCACATTTATAATAATCTGTTTTGAAGTAAAAAAAACTAAAATTTCGAGTTTTAACGAACCTAGCCTAATTTAAAACCACTTGTTGACTATCAAATGTACTTTCATGTTAGTTTGAATAATTTAAATTATGTTAGGTTCCTTAAAGATCAAAATTTTGGTTTTTCACTTTACATTGATGAATGCATATCAAACAGATGTGTTCTACCAAAGAATATCTATCAATATTTTTGTTTTAATTAGGGTAGGTTCCCTCGAAAGCGAGTCCCAGTCCCGGTATGCCCTGTGTACTTCATGGCACGGTTTTTAAAATGTGCGCAACTACTGCCTTATTTCAAGCAAAAATATAAGGACATTACTATACACCAAATATAGGGCAGCAGAGAGGGGGAGCACCAAGGTACGTGCCGCCCCCACCGAAATAAAGAAATTTTAAAATATCATTTAAGACAGAAATTATTGGATGTAGGAAAATGAAAAAAGTCTAGATCTTCAGTGGTCATTTTTAGTTGTGTTAATATTTATCGTATGTCTGCTCTAGTGCCTATACATAATACATGGCAATATATTATGTACTTAGCTTTCCTGTCAATTAAACACTTGTCTATATTTCTTTGCTTCTCTGCCACCATTATTTATGAAATTGACATGAAGCGGTTTTTGGGAAACAAAGTATTTAAGATGGGTTGGTACAAAATATTTTTCGCATGAACAACTGGCACTGCAGTTAAATATTAAAAAAAGTTCATGACTATTATGATATTTGGCAATTGCTCTCGATCATCTTCTTCACTTCGATGGAATAACTTCTTCTACTCAGCTTTCTATTGACACCATACATGTATATCGTTACGATAAAATAGATCAATGTTAGTTAATAATAATAAAGTGCACAGAAAAAACAACTAAAAATGGCCACTAAAGATCTACTTTTTTAAATTTTCCTATATCTAATAATTTCTGTCCCAAGTTTATTAATATATGGGTTAATTTTTAGTTTCCATTCCCACTGTATCAAAATAGCTTTAGTAGGTTCACTGCACAGATAAAAATCATAAAAATGTGACATTGTCGTAGCCCTTTTCAGCACTGCCGAGTGTCTGCTTATGGCTCTCCTTTTCCACTAAGCTGCTCTTGAGATGAGCTAATTCCTCCAAAACATATTTTTCAATTTCGTAAATCTGGTCTTCGGATTTTAAGAGATGTTTTTGAATAGTGTAATTTATGTGAAATGCATCTTTATATTTCATTATGCTAACAGTTGATGCTGAAACATAAAAACAAGAAAAAGTAAAATTTCAATCTGGTTTAAAATCATTTGTGCTGTACTGTATTATCATAAGTACAAGCTCTGAATGGAAAGCACTGGGAAAACCTATACCACACACATATACATACTATATACGCAACTCAAGCGAGCTTATTCTGAGTTCCGAGTAATTTTGGTTGCAGGATTATAGTCCAAAAGTTATGCAAGGCATGCAACCAAAAATAAACAGCTAACCTGAAGATTTTTATGAATTGGCTGTAATTTTGGTTGTTATTTCATTGTCGCCATGGATATTGAATTATAGTTATAGTTACAACCAAAATTTACAGTAAATCTTGACCTGTTGTAAGCTTCCACTAGCAAATAATCTCTAAGACTACCACTTTAAAACTGATTAGTGCTGTAAAATAAAAATTACTACCACCTCAGAATAAGCTCCCAGTCTGGTAAATTGTAAATGGAACCACAAATACATATCGTCCCTCAAGGAACCATAATTTAGCCTAAATCGACTTTGCGGTTTGTGTAGAAAATAGCCTAAATCAGTTTTTCGTTTTGAATACAAAACAGTCTGTCTTCATAGCCTAACACCATCTACGTACATAGCGCAGCATTTAGGTTTATGGCGTTTAGGCTATTTTGTACAAAAAACGAAAAGTGGATTTAGGCTATTTTGTACAAAAAACTAAAAGTGGTTTAGCTAAATGGTTCCTTAAGGGACAATGTTTTTTCCCAGCCATGCAGTTTATTATTACATTATTACATTGTGGCATATAAGATGCTACAGTTACAGACGTAGAATGATTCTGTAAATTCTTGAGGAGTTTGTATGTGTATGTATGGCATGCTAATCAAAGGGTTGACAAATCATTTCAAATCATTCCAAATCAAATCATCAAATTTTCAAATCAATCATTTTCATAATATGTAGATATGGCTAGATTTTGGCAAGTGTAAATATGAATTAAGAAATGAAGTACAAGGTATAAAGTGGAATTACCCATATTATTTAGGTCATTGGATTGTTCAAGAGTAGCATATACTCTAGTCATACGACATCCCATTAGTTGGCCTTCTTGAGTAGACGACTGTGTTGGTATTAGAATGCCAGCAAAAAACGCAGTACACCCTAACGATCTTTCATTTGATAGAGAAAAAGACCTTATCCATGCAACAGGTATGGGTTTTAAGAAAAAAGACAGAAAAGGAAGTCCAAATAAAAGAGACCATCTCGAAGCGGTTATTAAATTCTTTTCGATCATTCCCAATCGTTTCTTTTCATCTGAGCAGCTCAAATTCACCTCAAGGAATGAGATGGAACTGGAAAAAACAAACATGAAATTAAACCCTAGCCATTTGCAATTTTTGTAAAGCAGCTGTTGCTATTGCTAAACATGTTAATCTTATTAGATATTGAAGTAGAATATGAATGTTACGAATGATTAGTTAGTTTTTGAGGATGATTGGGGGCCGGCAGTGCAATAGCTGTCCGAATATTTTTAGGACTTTTCGAATGACCATTGGCTTCCATCATTCTGCGTAATCCTCCATGGATAATAGCCATTAGAACTGTAGTTATGCTAACTTTATATTCGGAGCTGATTATTTTGACTAGGGATGTTTTAAGTGGAGGAATAGTTGTGTGGATGTGTTCAGATTCTTTTTTCGGAGAGTGCCAACTGTTTTGGTCAAAATATCTCTGTTTACTGTATACGATATAAAAAGCCAATTTCATTGCAGTCCAATAAAAATCTCGGGCAGCTCCACAAACCGATGAGATCATTTCCAATTTACTTGGTCGTTTACTATTTCTCGTTTTCTTAAATGCCTGCATATCTTGCTGTTGCAATGTTTCCCAATAAACAAGTATTAATGCATATGCATCGCCTGTTTCCAAAAGAAAACCATTTACATTATTACATTAAAAATATATATTAAATTAAATTAAATATTACTTATATTAAATAAAATAAATAAATTAAGTTACCGAGACAGTGATGATTTTTATGAAGGACCAATGAATATTCCTTCCCATCTTCTTCGTCCAGTATGACATGGTTCACTATCAGAATTCCCCAAGGACTTCGTTTTCTTGGATATAATTCATGAGTAAAATCATGAACTATTTTATCCAATTTCTTTCTATTCACAATTTCCGAAGGATCCCCTTTGTATACTCGAATGTGGTTTTTCAAGTCAAATTTTTCGTCTTTCTTATAAAAAGAATAACCCATGAAAGGTTCAAAGTAATATTCAAGTTCTGGAAACTTCAGCTCACCATTGGGGAGTTTCATTTTCATTACTCGTTCGTTGAATACGTCTATAAAACCTTCATAGTCTATTTTACCTTCGAAATACAAGTGTAACGACATATATAAATCAATATTTTTGTGCATATCCCATGCTGCCATTACACTATCCTGTACAGAGGAAACCAGCTTTGATGAACTGGGCATTACACACTTGGCTATCAAAATAATTAGACATTTATACAACAAGAAAGATGCGGATACCACCGGAATAATTAAGAAACCAATATTCGTCGCGAGAATCGAACTTACTACTGCAAATGGAAATACAAAGATATTTCTTAGAATTTTAAAAATCATTTTCAAGTCCATTTTTTTTATTTTTTTAATACCGAGGAAATTTTTTGTCCTAAGCAGGGACGTGAAAACTTTATGTAAATGCCACTCTAACGCAAAATTTCTGTAGCGTTATAGTGCGTAGAAGTTAAGATTACTAGTATGTTAAACGTGTAGGTGGTCTACATCTGCATGACACAAGTCATTGCGTAACACTAAAGAAAAATTCCAAGAGCGTGTCAACGAATAAAATTCGTGATCATTATTGCAATCCAACCATTTTAATCTAATATTGCAGAAATATCTATACCATCAATCTTTCCTTCGTGTGCCTGCGCAATATTGTTATTATTGCGTACGCAGTACTATAACTATAACACTTCTCAAAATATCAATCTACATGATAGTATAGACTGTTAAAGATATGCCAAAAAACCTAATATGATGTGAATGTGATATCGTCC
Organism: Tomocerus qinae; assembly: GCA_020055645.1. Classification (NCBI taxonomy): domain Eukaryota; kingdom Metazoa; phylum Arthropoda; class Collembola; order Entomobryomorpha; family Tomoceridae; genus Tomocerus; species Tomocerus qinae. Next base: position 66,096,710 of record CM034546.1, read on the forward strand.
CTTAAGGAACCATTTAGACTAAATCAATTTTTTGTTTTGTGAACAAAATAGCCTATCTCCATAGCCTAGACACTCTCTACTAGAGTCTCTACATACATGGCGTAGCATTTAGACTATGGCGTTTAGGCTATTTTGTACACAAAACGAAAAGTGGCTTTAGGCTAAATAGTTCTTTAAGGGACGATATTCTACAGTATGGCCCATTAAAAAGGCTTATAGTATGGCTTATATACTCTATGGCTATGGCTAGTATGGCTTATATTACTCCCACTCATGGGAGTAATATAAGAAATACAAGGCTATTTTACTACAGGCTAATTGAAATATGAAAATCGACAAGAAGTGTAGCTCAAGAGGTTGGTATTTCATACACGAGTATACAAATCATCTCATTTCCAAAACCAAATCGCACCATGGAAATGCAAATGGAATACTGAGATATAAGGGATTAGATTTAGGCATTGCAATAGAAGGACAACTTATTGAGTACCTTTGATTAGCAAAAAGTTTGTAAGTAAATAGCCATATATTCCTTATCCATGCAAATTTGTTATGTTATTGGCCATTAAAGAAATCGTGAATTTCATATATTATAATGATAAATGGGCTTGTTATATGACCAAGAAACGAAAGGAAGGATAAATATAACAGGTAAAAACCTGGAAAAATATACGGTGAGAATGCCAGAAAAACTCGAAAACAAGAAATATTTAGATACCAATATATAATTAAAGCTCGTAATTTTACAATTTTCTTCAAAAAAATCTCCCCGTGCGTTTACAGTTAATTTCCTTGCAAAAACCATACAACTTGCCTAAAGCACTAGATACACACTAGTATCAACTGGACTTTACGTGCTAATAACTCCAAATATAAATTTTATGGAAGTGTAAATATTTAAATGAAAAGGTCCTATAATATTTTAAGACTACCTTTTCCATATAAAAAGCAGAGCATTCTTATTTCACAGTTACTTTGTACATTGCGGCGATTTCTTCACACTAAAAACATTTTTATTGCACTTTGGACATTTAGTTGACAATTATAGCGCAGTCATATCTAAATATATTTTACTGCTTAATGTTGTAAATATGGAAAGATTTATACTCTTAATTGTTGCTTAATTACTATGGATACAACAATTTAACTGGTTTTGATTTTCAGAAAATAACTTGGAGTCGTTACAATTACTGAGCGAATACTATTATGTATACATGTACGATTAAAAAGGTGCTCCCACTGAACACTAAATGGCAACTTTGACTGGTGTTCCCTTTTTCTAAAATATTTTCCATCCCCGCTTCATAAGTTAATTGAATTACTATTATATTTTTCCTATAAAATGGTTTGTTTTTCAAAGAAGTTAGTTGCAAGTGAATTAGCAGTAAACGCACGGGGAGATTTTTTTGAAGAAAATTGTAAAATTACGAGCTTTAATTATGTATTGGTATCTAAATATTTCTTGTTTTCGAGTTTTTCTGGCATTCTCACCGTATATTTTTCCAGGTTTTTACCTGTTATATTTATCCTTCCTTTCGTTTCTTGGTCATATAACAAGCCCATTTATCATTATAATATATGAAATTCACGATTTCTTTAATGGCCAATAACATAACAAGTTTGCATGGATAAGGAATATATGGCTATTTACTTACAAACTTTTTGCTAATCAAAGGTACTCAATAAGTTGTCCTTCTATTGCAATGCCTAAATCTAATCCCTTATATCTCAGTATTCCATTTGCATTTCCATGGTGCGATTTGGTTTTGGAAATGAGATGATTTGTATACTCGTGTATGAAATACCAACCTCTTGAGCTACACTTCTTGTCGATTTTCATATTTCAATTAGCCTGTAGTAAAATAGCTTTTCTGGCATTCTCACCGTATATTTTTCCAGGTTTTTACCTGTTATATTTTTTATTTTATTGTTTTTCTTGATATAGCTGGTTATAACTATCATATAACTACGAACTACAAAAGTTTTAACCAGATTATGGATATTTCGAAATTATTTATGTACCTTACAATACGGTAATACAGCGCATGACAATGTACAGTACTAGAGTATCCCTCTATTTAATATGTCCCTATTTCCGAAATATTTATCCCTGCCTAGGTTAGAATCAAAGAGCTTGGACGTTGTCGTATCAAACTCCTTGGTTATCATGTAAATTTTACATATATGGAAAACTGATACATATGTTATTTGAGCTACATCTTTATTTTGATTTTTTTCGCAAAATTATTAATATATTATGTATTTAATAAGATAATTTTGTTTTTTATTGGGGGCTGCGGCCCCCAAACCCCCGCTTGAGGGGAGATGAATAGTATCCTTGAAGTTAGTAAAACACGACACGAGCCAGCAAAGCGTAAATGTTTGTATTAGTGGTTGTAGTAATGAACATCTTTACTCTACATAAACATAAACTGGGGCATGCGCATGGGATTCTTTCACTATTCTTGAATAAATGTTTGTATATATGTCCGTAATATTTTGTAACTAATGAGTAAGGGTAATATTTTGTAACTAATGAGCAAGGGTAATATTTTGTAACTAATGAGCAAGGGTAATATTTTGTAATTAATGAGCAAAGCCTAGACTACTGAGTCCAATCAACGGTCTATGAAATTCGGGCCAATGCGCAGTCGCTAGAAATTTACTGATTGCAACATTTTCTAGCACACTTTGTGTGCTAGGATTCAACTAGTTATAGATATGCATGCCTATTACAATTTGACATTTTCGATGCCTGGAATGAATCGCACTCAATGCTAATTTTTTTCCATTCCTGAAATTTTCCTCATTGTTTGTTTTACAATCCTTGCAAGTACCCTCAAACCTAATATATTTTCCATCTCTAGAATTGGGAATACTACGTAACAGGAATAATGAATCTTTAAATCCGACATTATTATCATTATTGAGATGATGCCTGCCAATGCCAATTCAGTGCACTCACCAACCACTCAGTACTCCGTATCTACGGAGATTGAATTAGGAAATAGAATGTTTCAATGTGTATTCCTAGTTTCATGATCATGAGTCCATCCACTCCATCCAGTACCCAATTGACTATGACTATGATGCATTGTATCAAGTAGCCAAGGAGATAAATTGGTGACCTAACAATTTCAAAATTCATTCTTCCGGTTCCTACGGCTAAAGTTGAAACCGGACAGCTGATTTCAAATTAATGCACACCCCGCTGAGAATAGCTCTACGTTTTCGGTATCTTGCATTATTTCACAGAAATTACTAGTTTACGAGCAATCGGTGTCAATAGATTTTGACCCTTCAGTTAAATGCAGTATAAGTGGTGAAACCACACATTGCCCTTCGGGCAATGCGCTGTCTGCTTTGCAGTTTCTCCCCGTATAAAAATAGGAATTTTAAAATGATCGTGGGAATTAAATAGATATTTATTATCTAGCCTGCTTCTCTGTAGAGTGTTTTACACATACGCAATAATAAATGTCGAAAGCCCTATGGAGGTGTTGTGTTTGGAAAATCACTTGACAAGGTCATTTGTAGTTAGTTGCGTTATAAGAGAGGTGCAGGTGGTAGGAAACAAAAGTGGTACCACGAAGAAAAATTGTAAATGTTTTCATTTCAGTTCCTAATAATTATCTCTAAAACCAAAGTCTACAATAAACGTCAGATCTTTAATATTTCACAGAACATTCTGTTTTTATTCTGCGAATTCTAAACGTTAGAAACATACCAACAAGAAAGAAGTATAATTTATTTCTACTGAAAATCCATTTATTTACAGGTAAATTAGTATGCTGCATATTAGTATGTGTTTGTTGGGAATGAATATAATTTTCTTGTCAATAGATTTGTCATTACAAAACGAGTTTTTTGTGCTCCATGCATGGTAAAATATCGATAGAGCTATCTAGTAAAAATTAAAAATATTAACATATAATTTAGATAATTAATGCTATAACCACAAAGATAACCTAATTTTATGCAGATATGTTAGAATTCCATGCGCATTAATAAGTACTATACTTAGCCAATTTAAATACAAAAGTGCATTTCTTAAGCAATAAGTAAATCAGAAATACTAATATTGATTACATATTTATTTGGTCCTTTTAGAAAATTAAAATATTTATACTTATCCATGTAATGTTTGAAGCAGTGTTCGCCTTTTTCCACTTTTTGTGCTTAATTCACACCCACCTGTGAGAAATGGGAGAAACGGGAGGGTGTGAATAATGGGAGAAATGGGAGAAGCTCCCACTTATTTGAATTTAGCGGGCGATTTTAGGTGCCCACATTACCCCAAATAACCCTTTCTCCTGTTTCTCCCATTTATCTCACTCCCACCTTCCTTAATTCATACCTACCTCCCATATCTAACCGTGCATTTCTCCCATCCCCACAGTGGGAGGGCGTACACTGGTTTGAAGTTAGCCTACAGATAGCCAGATGTGAGCACAATAGCACTATGAAAAATCTACATGTATAATTTAGAAAATATCCTGAAGATGGAAGGGAGACAGTAAGGAAGGTAATTACTATACAATATTATTTATACTAGTATTAGTATATTTTCCACCGGGCAGACTAAAATGCTCCATCCTAGGATGTGGCGCCAAAATGGGGGGTGCCTTAGTCTGGCCGATACAAAACTTTATTTCATGAGTAAAATTATAAATTCAACGGTAGTCAATAATATATTTGTAAATGTCATATTATGTGAAATTGTATGTATATTATCATATTGTATGGGCACCTTGCCCGAAAAGAATGTCAATAAAACCATATCAATCAATCAGTTATAAATTCACACTGAATTCAGAAGAGTTATCTACATTTGTCATTTATTCATAGGCGATATCATGTCTTTCTATATAACCATAGGTGATAAATTGAAGAAAGCGATTAAATCCATAGCAACCAATTTTCACAACCAACATGGGATGTAAACCGATAACTAAAACAAAATCTTGGTATTTCAAAAGTATAATTTAAACGTCTATTAACACCTTTAAACATTTTACAATGTAAACTTGTTACATTCTATAATCTGTCAAACCATAATAAAATCCTAGAGAGAAGTGCCTATCCCGCCCCATATCCTTACATTTGGTAAGATTTAAGATTGTCAAATTAAGTTTAACTAACTCGCTGGCCAACAATACATTTATTATAACTGACTTGCTACTTTGTAAGTGTTAAGCAGACAATGTCGCCTTGTTGCGTAAAAATCTTATTGCATGCAAACATAGTTTGCATTCTACAAAATTCATTGTCCATTACGTCACAGGAAGCGTCCATTCTGTACAAATTCCTGTAATCTGTAACATGTATATACACGAGTGGCCCCCAGTGCGTTGTTATTTAATAGAGGTTTCCCACAATTGGTGACCGGTCACTAAATTTACATGAATAGGTATTGAAATGACTACAGTACCTGCCCGTGTTATCCTGGAATTGTGGGAAACGTCTATTTTACAAAATGGTGCAAACTTTCACATCTATCTATAATTCTAATATATAACAAAAGGGTGAGATAAAACAAGCTGAGGATAAGAAAAGTTATTACATCCAAGTTAAGAATATGAGATCAATTGTCAAATATCATAAAATCATGACGCTTTCTAAATATTTAATTGCATTGCGACTTGTTTATGCAAAAAATATTTTTGTCGCCAACTCATCTTTTGTTTTTCAAAAAGCCTCAGCTTTCTGTTGACAACAGACATACAAATTGCATTAAATTAAGTAAGCAAAAAATCATACACAAGTGTTTAATTGGCAAGAAAGCTGAAAAAAGTTTTGCCATGTATTATGTAGGCACTTGAGCTGGCACCAGCCTATGTTAAAAATGGGTGTGGCTAGTACGTACAATAAAGCCAGATGCACTACTACTTAGCGGCATAGCTTGAGCAACAGATATTCTAATTTTCTCAAACATGACCTTTGACCTCTTTATGAAGACCTCAGTTGCCAAAATAGGTGAATATTTGATCTTTATCCCATCCTTAGCTTCAGAATGAAACCTCATGTCGACATTTTTCAGCGAAAAATAAAATTTGATCTCTGACGTCTCGTAGAGGTCAACAATTTTTAAATAAGATTTTGCCTTATAAACCTTAACTTTATAAGGGCTTTATTTTTAATCGAGCAGAATATTAATGAATCAATCCCTGATATGAAAATCTGCCTATTTCGAAATTTATTTCGTAATTTTGAAAGGTAAGAAAATCGAATTTTTCACAAATTCTAAAAACACCCGAGATACAGCGAATGTTGACTTCTGTTCATTCAAATCGGTTTGGTATTGGAGTTGTTTTGTGGTGTTATTTCGCATAGGCCCTGAAATACTGAAAAATGAATTTTTTTGACCAAAGATTTTAGTTAATAGTAATAAACTGCACAGAAAAAACAACTAAAAATGGCCACTAAAGATCTACTTTTTTAAATTTTCCTATATCAAATAATTTCTGTCCCAAGTTTATTAATAAATGGGTTAATTTTTAGTTTTCACTGTATCAAAATAACTTTAGTAGATTCACTGCGCAGATAAAAATCATAAAAATGTGACATTGTCGTAGCCCTTTTCAGCACTGCCGAGTGTCTGCACATGGCTCTCCTTTTCCAGTAAGCTGCTCTTGAGATGAGACAATTCGTCCATTACGTATTTTTCAATTTCGTAAATCTGGTCTTCGGATTTTAAGAGATGTTTTTGAATGGTGTAATTTATATAAAATGCATCTTTATATTTCGTTATGACAACAGTTGATGCTGAAACATAAAAACAAGAAAAAGTAAAATTCCAATCTGGTTTAAAATCATGATAAATATATGAAGTACAAACTCTAATGGGGAGCACTGAATAAACTTATGCCACACACATAATATATACATATAAGGTACCTCCAGCTAACTTATTCTGAGTTCCGAGTAATTTTGGTTGCAGGATTAAAGTTACAACTAAAAGTTATGCAACGTCTGCAACCAAAAATAAACAGATAACCTAATGATTCGTGAGTTAGTTACAACCAAAATTTACAGCAACTGTTGACTTATTGTAAGCTTCTACTGTTCTACTTACAACAAACCTCTCTCAGAACACCACTTTATATTTTAAAACCGATTGGTGCTACAATAAAAATTACTACCACCGTACAACCTCAGAATAAGCTCCCAGACTGGTAAATTGCAATTGTAACCACGAATACATAATAATATATCGTCCTTTAAGGAACGAAAAAGCCAATATGCATATTTTGTTTGGTAGCGGGAAAAGCCAATATCCATTTTTCGTTTGGTGGAGGAAATAGCCTAACTCCACTAACAAACGTATGGATGTAGGTTTTTTCCGCCACCAAACAAAAAATGGATATTGGCGTTTTCGTTCCTTAAAGACGATACTATTTCTCTGGCATGCAGTTTATTGTTATAATTATTGTGGAACTATAGATGCTACAGTTAAAGTTACAGAATAATTATTCTGTCCATTCTTGAAGAGTTTGTCTTTTGTATGTGTCTTTGTGGCCTGCGAATCCAAGGGTACACAGTACACATTCATTTTCATGTGTGCCTAGGTCCTGGCAAGTGTAAATATGACCGAAGAAATAAAGTACAAGGTATAAAGTAGAATTACCAATATTATTTATGGCATTTGATTGTTCAAGAGTAGCATAAACTCTAGTTGCGCGACATCCCATTAGTTGGCCTTCTTCAGTAGACGACTGTGTTGGTATTAGAATGCTAGCAAAAAACGCGGTACACCCTAACGATCTTTCACTTGTTGGAGGAAAAGACCTGATCCATGCAAAAGGTATGGGTTTTAGGAAAAATGACAGAAAAGGAAGTCCAAATAGAACAGACCATCTCGAGGCGGTTATTAAATTCTTTTCGATCATCCCCAATCGTTTCTTTTCATCAGAACAGCTAAAATTCACATCAAGGAAAGCGATGGAACTGGAAAAAAATAAACGTAAAATTAAATCTCAGCCATTTGTAATTTTTGTAAAGCAGCTGTTGCTATTGCTAAACATGGCCACCTTAATAGATATTGAAATTATTATGAATTTTCAACTGACAGAAAATAATTTGAAATATGGATCTTACGAATGATTAGTTAGTTTTTGGGGATGATTGGGTACCGGTAGTGAAATAACTGTACGTATATTTTTTGGACCTTTCGAATGACCATTGGCTTCCATCATTCTACGTAGTCCTCCATTGACAATAGCCATTAGAACTGTAGATATGCTAACTTTACATTCGGAGCTGATTTTTTTGACTAGAGATGTTTCAATTGGCGGAATAGTTGTGTGAATGTGATCAGATTCTTTTTTCGGAGAGTGCCAACTGTTTTGGTCAATAAATCTCTGATTACTGTACACGATATCAAAAGCCAATTTCATTACAGTCCAATAAAAATCTCGAGCAGCTCCGCAAACCGATGAGATCATTTCCAATTTACTTGGTGGTTTACTGTTTCTCGTTTTCTTAAATGCCTGCATATCTTGCTGTAGCAATGTTTCCCAATATACAAGTAATATTGCATAAGCGTCGCCTATTCTCAAAAGAAAACAATTTATATGCTTTTGGATACAAAATAATTATATAATTAAATTGTATATTAAATACATTAAATTAATTAAGTTACCGAGACTGTGATGATGTTTATGAAGAACCAATGAATATTCTTTCCCATCTTCTTCGTCTAGTATGACATGGTTGACTATGAGAATTCCCCAAGGACTTCGTTTCACTGGATATAATTCATGAGTAAAATCGTGCACTATTTTATCCAATTTCTTTCTATTCACAATTTCCGAAGGATTTCCTTTGTATATTTGAATGTGGTTTCTCAAATCAAATTTTTCGTCTTTCTTATAAAATAAATAACCCATGAACGGCTCAATAAAATATTCAAGTTCTGGAAACTTCAGATCCCCGTTGGGGAGTGTCTTTTTCATTACTCGTTCGTTAAATACTTCTATAAAACCTTCATAGTCTATTCTACCTTCGAAATACATGTGTAACGACATATATAAATCAATATCTTTGTTCATATCCCTTGCTGCCATTACACTATCTTGTACAGAGGAAACCCGCTTTGAACTGGGCATTACACACTTGGCTAGCAAAATAATTAGGCATTTATAAAACACAAACGATGCGGATATCAAAGGAATCATTACCAAACCAATGTTTGTCGCAAGAATCGAATGTACAACTGCAAGTGGAAATACAATTATGTTTCTAAAAATGCTTAAAATTTTAAAAATCATTTTCACTCCCATTTTTCGCACTGGATTAAAAAATATTTATATCAATACCGAGGAAATTGTTTGAGCTAATCAGGGATGTTGACCTGAATGCTTTGACTATAAATGCTACTTAATTCAAAATTCCTTTAGCATTAGTTATTGCGTAGGGCGTAGAGTTATTGTATTTGGGTACTATGTAACCTCTTCAGGCTGTTTGATGAAATTCACTTTTTTTAATTGCGGATCCACAGCCAAATCTGTTCTCAAAGGAGTCTAATATACGTATGTATAGCCTCACCTACCTAATGACAACCAATCTTTTTCATTTATGGAGCCCCATAACTTAGGTTTCATAACTTTGAGCGCAGTTTAGATTTCACTGTGAATATAAATCGTCCAACCAAATTAGACCTACATATGAGAAAAGTAAATTTTTATTTTCAAATCATCCGAAAATGGTAACCTTAAACGGAAATGACTGTAACTACAGTAATTTTGACTGTAATCAGTAATGAGATCATAAGATTGCCAGTATGTTAAAGGTGCAGTTGGTCTACATCTGCATGCTGCAAGTCATTGCGTAACACAAGGAAAAATTCAATTGCATGTCAAAGAATAAAGTTCATGACATGATCATTTCATTCACACCATTTTCATGTAATATCGCAGAAATACCTAAATAACAATATTTCCTTCGTGTGACTGCTCAATGCTGTTATTATCGTGTATACAGTGCTATAACACTTCTCAAAATATCAATTCACACAATAGTATAGAATGTTAATGATATGCCAAAAAATCTAATATGGTGTGATATACTATATACTATATGCTACAGATATACTGATTCAATCCTTGTTTTGGTTTTGACCATTAAAGGAATCATTAATTTCATATAAGGTATTATAATGATAAATGATAAATGGGCTTTTTATATGACCAAAGAGCGAAAACAAAACGAAAGATAAAAATACGAATGTTAAAATGATCGTGGGAATTAAATACATAATATTTAAAATCTAGTCTGCTTCACTATGTAGTAGGGTGTTTTACATTTACGCAATAAAATATGCCGAAAGCCCTATGGAGGTGATGTGTTGGGAAAATCACATGACAAGGTCATTTTTAGTTAGTTACGTTTTAAGGAAGGTGATAGGAAGCAAAAGTGGTACCACGAAAAAAAATTGTAAATGTTTTCATTTCAGTTCCTAAACTCTAAACCCAAAGTCTAAAATAAGCAGCAGATTTTTAATATTACACAAAACAGTTTTTATTCTGCAAATTCTATATGTTAGATGCATACCACAAGAATGAAGAAGTATAATTTATTTCTACTGAAAATTAATTTATTTACAGGTAAATTAGTATGCTACTAATTTGTTTGTTCCTACATTTTAACGAGTTTTTGTGCTTCCATGGACAAATATCGATACGATAGAGTCTACTGTCCTATAAAAACTAAAAATAGTAATAGATAATTTTGATAATTCATATAACCACAAAGGTAACAACATAATATTATGTAGATCTTAGAATTCCATGCACATTAAAAAATATACTAAATCAAATTAAATATAAAAATGCATTTCTTAAGCCATAAATCAGGTATAATAATTTTAATTACATATTTATTTGTTCCTTTTAGACTATCATAATATTTATACTTATCCATGTAATGTTGGAAGTTAACCTACAGATATAGCCAGATGTGAGCACAATATCACAGTTACGAAAAATCTACGAATATAATATCCTGAGGATGGAAGGGAGCTTGTAAGGAAGGTAATACTATACAATATTTACACTAGTACAAAGTTGATCTTCAACCGGGCATACTAAAAGGCTCCATCCTAGGATGGGGCGCCAAAATGGAGTTTTTTAGTCTGACCTATACAAAATTTTATTTCATCAGGCTTCAGCCAAGTCAACAATGCGAAGCTTCCCTATACCAGGTTTACATTCACGTTGGCTCTACATCGTTCACCTCATGACCGGATTCGACTATAACCCTGCCACTGACTCATGAAAATCGAAAAACAATTCTTAAGACTTGGGGTAAAATTCAAGACGAGAGACATAATCGTGGAACTCATGCGTTTATACTTTAGGGATACCCCTGGCTAGAGGACAGCGTAGATCCAGTTTTCTTCCGAAGACTTTTAGCAGAAATTTTTCAAGCCATATGGCTATCAAAGGTTGGAATCTCTAACAAGTTGCACAAGTGAGCAAGAAGCCCTACGACATAGATACGATGTTCTTCAAACACACAGCTCCAGACCCAGAGACTTACTTTTCGCCATGTTATTCAACATGAGAGGTAAGCCGATAAATAAAAAGGTAAAGGGTTATGGGGCTGTAGAAAAAGTCATTTTGTCAGTGATAAGAAGTCATTTATTGTCATTAGTCCAAGGAGCGGTAAAATAAAGTCTTCGGGGTCGGGTAGTACCAAAAAAGTACAAAAGGCAATAGAACGAGTAACAATTTAGCAGTTACAAGACACTTTGATTTAGTCATTCAAAATGAAATTAAATAATGAGATTAAAACAAATATTATATTGAATGGCAATAAATGTAATAAGTAAAATCTACCATAATTATAAGCTTAATTATAATCATTATAACAGTTATAAGAATTCACAGTTTCACTTTCACTAGAGCTTTAGATACCCCGCGGGGTCTTCCAGTTATCTATTTGACAGAAAAGTGAAACTTTTTTGCATTGTGGGGAATTTTGATTACTTTACGCATGCTGGCAATGCCATAATGTGTTTACATATATAATTCTTACGAAAATAAGATGTAAATGATGAATTTATATAGTTGTAAAGATGAGCTGTCATTTTCCCACATTGTTTTCCCACATTCTCTACCGTTAGTTTTCGTTTACACGGGCACTTTTTGTTGTCTTTACAATCATAATAGACGACTTTTCCCCCTTGATTGATATTTCGGTAATGGACAGATCAGCTTTCTTTGATGTAAACAGGTACTAATTGACATTTCAGAACTTCTGATCCAAATTGGTTCTGCTACATTGACAAACTTTTTTTAGCATTGTAAGTAGAGCTGATTTCTTGAACACCTTGATTTCTTTTTGGCAGTTTGCACACCTTTTTTGTAGAATTAAAGAACTGAACTAGTCAGCATATAATAACCTAAAGGAAATACTGATAATTTAATTGGAATTGTTTTTATTACTGTGATGAGTGGTCTACTGAAATTCTAAGTGCTAAGTTCTCCCCTTAGCTGGGTTCACTAGTAGGGCAATAAAAAGTAACACCAGTTCTACTACAAAATGCTAAGTTTGTCGATATAGCTGAACCAATTTGGATCAGAAGTTTTGAAATGCTAGTTCATACGCATATTAGGAAATGCCACCTTTTGCTAATCATTTCCATTCAATCACCAATAATAAAAATCTTATCTAAATTGTTATTGTTGTTTTCATGTCATAATATTGAAACAACTCATCTAGGTAGTTTAGAGGAAGTGGGCATGCGCATTTTGTTTTTTGCCTTTAAGGAACGTGAAAACCATATTATTAAAGTGCAGTTGTTGGGAGGAGGAGAAAGTATATCAATTAGTGTCACAATCAACACTTTCGTTACATAAGGGGAAGGGACCTATTGTTGCCGATTCCGTTAGGTTGAGTTAGAATAGGTTAACCTTATTTTTGGAAATTTATTTGTCTGCTATACGCAGCATTATTTATTGTGTAATAGTACGTATTTATATGATCAAGTTATGTTAATATAGTACAGGGGTTAGATTAACAAAGTGTAACATAATGTAACTTTACTTTGGTTAGAGTAAATTTCTGAGGAGCCCTTGGTACTTTTATTTAGCAGCTTCCTCAGACTAGCAAATAGCAGTTTGCGGATCCGGCTAAATGTAATATAACCTCAAAGTTAGGTTAGGTTAGGTTGGACTGTAATGGTAGGTTTAATTAGGTTAAACTAATTTGTGAATGGCATATGATTGAATTTAGTTTAAATTGAATTGTAAAATGTCATGTGATTGAGTTTATGTTGTAAATGTCATTTGATGAAGTGTAAATGTAATACTTATATTATTGATATTATTGAATGTGTATGTCATTGTGAAACATTGTAAAAGTGGGGTAGTAGGGCGGTTGCTAGTACGTCGGCACCGACCCCTTATGTAAACTTGAATGTATTGAGTGTGTGTAACTAGAGTAGTTGGTCCCGGTGCTTGAACGTCCGCACTCGGGGGTATAAGTAAGAGCTCAAGTGAGAAGGAGCTCAGTCTTGTTCCAGAATTTGCTCGCAGAAGTTCCTCTCTGAAATCTCTCTTGGAAGTTCCGTGTTGTAGTGCCTTAGTGAATATTTTTGGTTTTGAAGAGCACTAGGGACATTCCTGAGATAGAGAAAAAGTAGCCGGCTGAATATTTATTTGGCTGAATATTTTTTGGAAGTTCCGTGTTGTAGTGCCTCAGTGAATATTTTGGTTTTGAAGAGCACTAGGGACATTCCTGAGATAGAGAAAAAGTAGCCGGCTGAATATTTATTTGGCTGAATATTTTTTGGAAGTTCCGTGTTGTAGTGCCTTAGTGAATATTTCTGGTTCTGAAGAGCACTAGGGACATTTCTGAGAGAGAGAAAAATAGCCGGCTGAATATTTATTTGACTAAATATTTTTGGTTCAGAAGAGCACTTGGAACATTTCTGGGATTTGGTCAAACTAAGCTTGTGTTGCAAGTTAGCGGGAAGAAAAAGTGTTTCTGGTCAGCAGTTAGTGATTTGTTGTTGACCGATAGAAAAATGTTTGGACTGTTTTCCAACATTGAGTTTGTAAGATTAGCATTAGAAGAAGTCTGTGCTAAGTTAGCTTGATGGTACGCCCTGAGCTTGATTGAGATAATAAGTACGATACTTATTAATTGTAGATCTGATGATGATCTTTTGTGAATTAATTAATGTCTTTTCGTGAAATAAAGTGTATCTGAGTTTGTGTGAATGAAGATAACGCGACTAGTGCATTTTTGATCATGGAGTAGAAAAGCATTATTTAAGAAAGAAAAATCCTTAAGTAGTAGTTGTATCTATTTAAGGTTGGTCCTTCGAGTAATTTTGAGACGACTCTCTAACTTAGCAATACTAAGCTTGTGTTGCAAGTTAGCGTTAGTTACAGTCAAGAAGTGTAGGAACTGGCTGTAATATATGGTCCTTCGAGCCGGATCGAAGTGATCGGCGATCTGTGCAAAGTGCTTGAAAGTGAATCGAACTGTTACAGTGAAATCCTGAATCGGCTCACAGAGTGAGTGCGGGTTGGATAGTAACAAGTGATCTAGCTATTAATTGGACATTAATAGTGAAATCTTGTGAAATGGTATTTACGACCATCTGAATCCTGAGTCGGCTCACATAGTGAGTGCAGATTGGATGTTTCAGAATAGTGGAAAGTAAGTGAACTTTAAAAAGTGTTGACAATGAGTGCTAAAAGTATTGCAACGAGAAGTCGGAGAAGCCAACGTGTTCCGGATAGTTTTGGCAAAGGAGTTCGAGAATCTCCAGTAGTAAGGGGAAGAACTGACGCCGCTATAGTGAAGGAAAAGAAGATTGGTCGACGTATCTCTGGGAGCAGGATGTCTGCATTGCAAAAGGAAACTGTAAGTATTCATGCCATGTCATTAACACAGAATAAGTTGCACGAAGAAGCTATTAGTGGAACTGAGAAACTGGATGAGACTGCGGCGATCCAGTTTATGAAAATTGAAGAAAGAAGTCAGCGTGAGCGAGGCTGTTCTGATGCAGACGTAGATCGCAGCGTGACTTCAAGTAAGAAATCTGTTGTGTCTAAGAAAACTGATTCCTCGAGGGAGAGTGTAAAGGCGCAAAGATTATTGCAAGCAAAGAAAGAATGTTCTGACAGAATAGCTAAATTGGATGAAGAATATTTGCTTGCCAAGAAGGAAAATCTTGAAAGAATTGCTGAACTAGATGCTAAGGAGCAAGAAAGACGTGAGCTTCAAGAGAAGGCATCAAGAGATAGAATTGCTGCACTAGATGCTAAGGAACGTGAAAGACGTAGGCTTCTAGAACAGGAGAGATCGAAACTCCTCGCAGCTTTAGCTGAAGATGAAAGAAGACTCGCCATGCAGAAAAGCAGACGACGTCTAATTGAGAAATTGAAAAGAATGATACGGACGGCTCAACCTTGTACCTTTACTTCGGCGGAACAGGAGGAACTCGAGAATCTGAGCAACGACCCCAAAGTGAGACGGGAGTTAGCCGAAGCTTGGAAGGAGGGTCAGGACAATTTCAAGACCTGTGAAGAAGATGAAGATTTGCAGGACTTGGTTGATGAGCAGAAGTGTCGTGACCAGGATAATGACGAAGTTTCCATATGTTCAAAGAAGGAAGTCAGGGAGATATGTCTAGACGACGAAAATTCCCAGGTATTGACAGATGAACTTGAGAAGGATAACTCTGTTCCCTGTGTCACAGATGAAGAAGAGATGTCCTGCTCAGATGAAGACATCTCAGTATCAGAGACTGAAGAGGATTGTCCATGTGATCAGATAGATAACAATGAAGTTATCATCTTTGATGATGAAGAAATCAGTACTGATCAAGTTGAAGAAGCATCTCAGTTGCTAACTGAGATTGTAAGTGAAAAGGATCTGCCAACTCTTCTGGATGAAGGGGACTCCGGAGAATTCGAAGAAGATGAAACTGGAGCAGATCTACTGAACCTGAAGGATGAAAGTGAGCCACATTGCTGTAGCAGTCGGAGTGAAGATATCTCGTGGAGGTTGCAGCAAATAGAAGTTGATGATGTGGTCACCGATTCTATGTATGTGATGAAGGGACTCGAGAAGAAGAACCCCTTAGTGAAGGATGTGTTCCAGCCTCTGCCGTTAGATGGACCAAAGTTATCAGGTGATACTTTGCCAGGTGGGTGTCAAGAGAAGACGCGACTGGAAGATGCTGTTGAGGCCGAGCAGCCATCGAGTCAACAGTTAGTTGCATTGTTCCAGCCGTGTTCGGATGAAAGAGGAGACGCTGTTGAAGCCGAGCAGCCGTCATGCCAACAGTTGGCATTAGAAACCCAGCATTTGGAAGAAGTAGATGACAATGCTGCGGATGTCAAGCGATCTTGTAGTCAAGACGTGACTGGTCGCACGAAGAAGATTCGAAGATCTACTAAGTACCGAAAGAGGAGGATAGTTAGACGATCCCAACACCTAAGAATGAAAGCTGGACGACCTTTCCAGCATCTAGGACGTAGGATGAAAGCTGGACGACCTTCCCAGCATTCAGAAAGTAAGGTGAAGACTGGACGACCTTCCCAGCATCCAGGAAATAAGATGAGGACTGGACGACTTTCCCAGCACCAAAGAAGTAAAAGGATGACTGGACGACAGTCTCAGTATCAGACCAAGTGGAGAGCTGGACGATTTTCCCAGTATTCGAAACGTGAACAAAGATGTTTCACAATGCAACCGGGTGGCAGTCAGAAGCAGATGCACTGGACTCGACCCAAGGAGAAATCTCTGCTAATGGAAAGACGTGTAATTTGGAGTTACACTGCAGAGATTAGTGGTGATAGTGATCGACGGGAGATGGAGAGCAGTTGCCCTAAAGAAGTCCCTCCCGCCGAAGGCGAACCTGACTGTCGTTCACATCCTGTATCCTTTGCTACAAATACAGGAAATATGAATTTCTGTGACGACCTTGTCAGAAAGAGAAAGCCTTGTACAGATTGGAATTCTGTTTTGGATATTGTTGATGAGCGCCAGCTGCGTGAGAATATGGTGACCTCTGGAGTGAGCATCACATTTGCTCAGGAAGATGGGGTGAGCATCACATTTGCTCTGGTGATGTGGATGAGCATCACATTTGCTCAGGAAGGTGGAGTGAGCATCACGTTTGCTCTGGCGATCTGGACGAGCATCACGTTTGCTCTGGCGATCTGGACGAGCATCACATTTGCTCAAGAAGATGGAGTGAGCATCACATTTGCTCTGGTAATATGGACGAGCATCACATTTGCTCTGATGATGAGGAGTGAGCATCACATTTGCTCTGGTGATGGGGATGAGCATCACATTTGCTCAAGAAGAAAACCCAATGATGATGATGGAATCCTAGGATGAAGATGACGGAATCCAATAATGACGACGACGTAATCGGCGTGGAAATAAGAAGTAGATGTTCCCCTAGAAGCATCTACGGGGGGAAGTATGTTGCCGATTCCGTTAGGTTGAGTTAGAATAGGTTAACCTTATTTTTGGAAATTTATTTGTCTGCTATACGCAGCATTATTTATTGTGTAATAGTACGTATTTATATGATCAAGTTATGTTAATATAGTACAGGGGTTAGATTAACAAAGTGTAACATAATGTAACTTTACTTTGGTTAGAGTAAATTTCTGAGGAGCCCTTGGTACTTTTATTTAGCAGCTTCCTCAGACTAGCAAATAGCAGTTTGCGGATCCGGCTAAATGTAATATAACCTCAAAGTTAGGTTAGGTTAGGTTGGACTGTAATGGTAGGTTTAATTAGGTTAAACTAATTTGTGAATGGCATATGATTGAATTTAGTTTAAATTGAATTGTAAAATGTCATGTGATTGAGTTTATGTTGTAAATGTCATTTGATGAAGTGTAAATGTAATACTTATATTATTGATATTATTGAATGTGTATGTCATTGTGAAACATTGTAAAAGTGGGGTAGTAGGGCGGTTGCTAGTACGTCGGCACCGACCCCTTATGTAAACTTGAATGTATTGAGTGTGTGTAACTAGAGTAGTTGGTCCCGGTGCTTGAACGTCCGCACTCGGGGGTATAAGTAAGAGCTCAAGTGAGAAGGAGCTCAGTCTTGTTCCAGAATTTGCTCGCAGAAGTTCCTCTCTGAAATCTCTCTTGGAAGTTCCGTGTTGTAGTGCCTTAGTGAATATTTTTGGTTTTGAAGAGCACTAGGGACATTCCTGAGATAGAGAAAAAGTAGCCGGCTGAATATTTATTTGGCTGAATATTTTTTGGAAGTTCCGTGTTGTAGTGCCTCAGTGAATATTTTGGTTTTGAAGAGCACTAGGGACATTCCTGAGATAGAGAAAAAGTAGCCGGCTGAATATTTATTTGGCTGAATATTTTTTGGAAGTTCCGTGTTGTAGTGCCTTAGTGAATATTTCTGGTTCTGAAGAGCACTAGGGACATTTCTGAGAGAGAGAAAAAATAGCCGGCTGAATATTTATTTGACTAAATATTTTTGGTTCAGAAGAGCACTTGGAACATTTCTGGGATTTGGTCAAACTAAGCTTGTGTTGCAAGTTAGCGGGAAGAAAAAGTGTTTCTGGTCAGCAGTTAGTGATTTGTTGTTGACCGATAGAAAAATGTTTGGACTGTTTTCCAACATTGAGTTTGTAAGATTAGCATTAGAAGAAGTCTGTGCTAAGTTAGCTTGATGGTACGCCCTGAGCTTGATTGAGATAATAAGTACGATACTTATTAATTGTAGATCTGATGATGATCTTTTGTGAATTAATTAATGTCTTTTCGTGAAATAAAGTGTATCTGAGTTTGTGTGAATGAAGATAACGCGACTAGTGCATTTTTGATCATGGAGTAGAAAAGCATTATTTAAGAAAGAAAAATCCTTAAGTAGTAGTTGTATCTATTTAAGGTTGGTCCTTCGAGTAATTTTGAGACGACTCTCTAACTTAGCAATACTAAGCTTGTGTTGCAAGTTAGCGTTAGTTACAGTCAAGAAGTGTAGGAACTGGCTGTAATACCTATTATGTGCAGGTTACCTAGGTTCTCCTGCCAGACATACATAATCGATAGGTTGGTAAATTTATTCAAGTCTACGATTGTAATACAGAATGTTACGAATGCATTTCAAACAAATGTATAGGAAAATATAGAGACATTACTGTGGATTAAGTACACCTTGAAAACCATAATAAATTTATTTTTTCAAATCATATTATATGGGTTAATTTTTATCTTCCACATCATAAAAAACAACTGTAGTAGTAGATCCATTACGTAAATAAAAATCATAAAAATGTGACATTGTCGTAGCCCTTTTCAGCACTGCCGAGTGTCTGCACATGGCTCTCTTTTTCCAGTACGCTGCACTTGAGATGAGCTAATTCCTCCATTACGTATTTTTCAATTTCGTAAATCTGGTCTTCGGATTTTAAGAGATGTTTTTGAATAGTGTAATTTATGTAAAAGGCATCTTTATATTTCGTTATGACTACAGTTGATACTAAAACATAAAAACAGGAAAAGTAGAAACAATTCCAAGCTGGTTTAAAATGGTAAACTTAATAAAAATGAAGCAAATCAATATTTACACTACCAATTAATATATTTGAAATTGATTAATTGATTAACAACGAATATGATCATTAATGAGTGTAAAGGCAAATTGCCAGAACAACAATAGATATAAGACAAAATTTTTAAAACCACAAAAATAAAACTTTAACCATCTGTAAATGAATCGGCATTTGGCCGATAATTACCCTGTCCTTTTTTCAGGAGATTATTATTGTCTTTTTGTGGCTTGTAATACACGGGCACATATTCATTTTCCCATAATAATGTGGCTAGGACTAGTTTCGTATGCATTAATAAATAAAGTACAAGGTATAAAGTAGAATTACCAAGATTATTTGTGGCATTGGATTGTTCAAGGGTGGCATATACTCTATTCATGCGACATCCCATTAGTTGGACTTCTTCAGTTGACTGTGGTGGTATTGCCACGCTAGCAAAAAACGTGGTAGCACCTAACGAGCTTTTATTTGATGGAGCCCAATACCTGAGCCATGCAAGAGGTATAGGTTTTAAGAAAAAGGACAGGAAAGGAAGACCAAATAAAAGAGACCATCTCGAGGCGGTTATTAAATTCTTTTCGATCATTCCCAGTCGTTTCATTTCATCAGAGCAGCTAAAATTCACCTCAAGAAAAGCGATGGAACTGAAAAAAACAAACATGAAATCAAACCCCAAACCAATACTTGCAAAGAAGCTCTTCTAAGATATTTATTTTTCTTGATAAATATTGGAATTATTAAGTAGCGGAAGATTTTTTATGGGAATGATCAATCTATATGTCTGTCTGCCTGTACGTTTGTCTTTCCTTAAGCACGATAACTTTCAAACGAAATGAGATAATCCATTCAAATGTTTTGCACACAATCTAGGGATCAAGTTCGTGAATGGGCAAAATCGGTCGCAGTCCCCAAACCAGGGGAGGGATTCAAATATTAAAAATTGACGTAACTTCCGTTCTGTGCGTCGTACAAAACAAAGTCATGTAATGCATCGTTTAACATCAAGAGGTATTAGAGAACACTATTAAGTAGGTTACAGCCATCCCCGGTCACAGTCATTCTGCTCATCCAAAATAATCTGGTAATACCTTGTTAGAAGTCAGAATGGTTAAGGGAACACTATTAAATAGTTTAAAGTCATTCTCTAACAAGAAAGGTAGGTTAAAACCCAAAAAAACCAAAAAATTGAATTAAATTTCGTTCAATTCATCCCTCAAAGTGTAAGTGATATTATTATGTTGTTCTAAATCCGAAAAGTTGAAGGACTTTACTAAGTTGGTTACAGTCACCCTCTGAAGGGGGAAGTGAGTGAAAATCTACAGACACTTCATGTTCTTAAACGTTGGATATCGGTGCTTGATATAAGTTCATAGGTCAGGAGTCAGGGGACACTTTGAGGTCCAGTCGCGCAATACCACTGATTTTCCATATTTTACCAAAAATGCAAACAGCTTTTGGTACCATTGCATTTCCGTTACTTTCTTATATCCATTTGTGCATGGTTTCTTATTAAGAGCTCAAATTGCGAATAAATATGGATTGAAAAATAAATCTTACGAAAGATTGGTTAGTCGTTGAGGATGATTGGGTACAGGTAGTGAAATAACTGTGCGTATATTTTTTGGACCTTTCGAATGACTATTGGCTTCCATCATTCTGCGTAATCCTCCATTGACAATGGCCATTAGAGCTGTAGTTATGCTAACTTTATATTCGGAACTGATTTTTTTGACTAGGGATGTTTGAAGTGGAGGAATAGTTGTGTGAATGTGTTCAGATTCTTCCTCCGGAGAATGCCAAATGTTTTGATCAAAAATTCTCTGATTACTGTACACGATATAAAAAGCCAATTTCATTACAGTCCAATAAAAATCTCGGGCAGCTCCACAAACCGATGAGATCATTTCCAATTTACTTGGTCGTTTTCGGTTATTCGTTTTCTTAAATGTTTGCATATCTTGCAGAAGTAATGTTTCCCAAAATACAAGTAATATTGCATAAGCATCACCTATTCCCGAAAAAAACACGAATTATTTGTTAACATAGACAAAATAAATATAAAAGATTATACTAAATTTAAATTAAATTTTAAAAATTTAGTTACCGAGACTGTGATGATGTTTTTGAAGGACCAATGAATATTCTTTTCCATCTTCTTCGTCCAGTATGACATGGTTCACTATGAGAATTCCCCACGGACTTCGTTTCTTTGGATATAATTCATGAGTAAAATCGTGCACTATTTTATCCAATTTCTTTCTATTCACAATTTCCGAAGGATCCCCTTCGTATACTCGAATGTGGTTTTTCAAATCAAATTTTTCGTCTTTCTTATAAAAAGAATAACCCATGAAAGCCTCAATGAAATATCCAAGTTCTGGAAACTTTAGTTCACCGTTGGGGAGTGTCTTTTTCATTACGCGATCGTTGAATACTTCTATAAAACCTTCATAATTTATTTTACCTTCGAAATACAAGTGTAACGACATATATAAATCAATATCTTTGTGCATATCCTTTGCTGCCATTGCACTATCCTGTACAGAGGAAACCAGCTTTGAACTGGGCATTACACATTTGGCTATCAAAATAATTAAACATTTATATAGCAAGAACGATGCAGATATCAAAGGAGTCAGCACAAAAATAATGTTCGTCAACAGAATCGAATGTACTACTGCAAACGGAAATACAACGATATTTCTAAAAATCCTAAAAATTGTAAAAATCATTTTCACTCCAATTTTTTTAAAATCGTTCACAGCAATATTATGATCAATACTGAGGAAATCTTTTTGGCCTAAGCGGGGACGTGGATGTGACTATCTAAATGCTTCTGTAATCACTATGAAGATTTCCAGTATGTTGAAGATGATCTAGACCTGCACAATTCACGTCATTACAAGGAAAAATTCAAATTCGTGACAAAGAATAAAGTTCATGATCATTGTAATCACAAATTTTTCAACTATAATATCGCAGGAGTGAATACATTTTTCCGTTTTGTGGCTGCTTAATTGAGTTTCTATTATTGCACGTGATGTATTATACCTACTTCTCGAAATGTTAATCTATATAATAATAAGGAAATGTTAATGACATGCAAAAATATCTAATATATGGTGTGATATGCTATAATATGCTCTAAACAGATATACTGATTCGATCCTTGTTTTGAATTTGACCATTAAAAAGCATTAACTTCGCATAATGATAGATGGGCTTTCGTTATGACTTTATGACTAAGGAACGAAACGAAAAATTGAAATACGAATGCTAAAATGATCGTGGGAATCTCTATATAATAAACTCAGAAGGAAAAAACTTACCAATCTATCTATCTATCTATGTAGCTATATATGTATGTGTGGTAGGACAGCCTAGGGAACCGACTCCCCCATGTGCAACGCAAGTGCTGACTGCATACAACACTTTTGAGTACCTCCTTTTCCCATCAACTGCACACGTAATATATACACATTCCCTAGAAACAAAAATGCGCATGTTCACTTCGAATGCGTAAAAATTGCTCTGCTCTGTTGTGATTGGTGAAATTGTTTCCTTCCTTTAATTTTCCTTTTTGACCGCTACGATTTACAATCACCACCATTTTACAAATAGTTCATTCTGGTATTTGATTTATGACCTAAATACACAAGCTAAGTGCATCTTCTTTTTCTTCATTAAAAGGATTTGATTTGATTTGATTTGATTGCTTTATTAACGTGACAGCGCTGATCAGCTCTAGAGTAATACAAGTATTAAACCGACTGTTCTCTCTCAGGTGTCACAAATAAAACTCTCGATATTCTAATATTATTCCTAATCGGTAAATTTAAATTTGGCTTAATTACTAATATATAATACTAATTTTAATGTCATCACTTAACATTATATTGGTAAGAGTCAATTTAGGAGTATATTACTTTTAGTCTCTTAATTTAATCAACATTGTCCTCAATACAGTTTTTAGACAGTTTTGACTAATTTTATATGGGTCTTTGTTTAATTTTCTGTTGAATTTATTCCATATAATTGGGGCTCGAAAAGCTAGATTTCTCTGACCACAAGTTGTTCTGAATAGTGGAACATTAATGTTTTTATCGTTTATGGAATGTCTAGTACGTTTCTCTTTGCTATAGAAGGATTTTAAGCTTAATATTGGTGAGGGAAATAACAGATATTTATGAACATCTAACATTACATAATGGTAATATCTTTCTTTCACATCAAGAATCTCAGACTGAGATAGTAGATCTCTGTCATTGTAGCTACTGTAATGAGGACATTGTCTTATTATTTTAAGTAACAGATTATTTAGGGAATCTATTTTAGAGTTACATATACAGAGCCAGATTGGTAAACAGTAGTCAATGACTGAGAGTGCATATGTTTTAACCATAATTAAGTATACTCTAGGTGTTACAAATTTGCTAAAGTGTTTTAAGCAACCTTTCACCTGAGAGAGTTTCTTTTTTACATGGTTATAATGTTCTTCGAATGATAAGTGTTCATCAATAAATAAACCTAAGTACTTAAAGTGTTTCACCCTTTCAATTTCCTTATTATTAACATAAAGATTATTAATATTTTTTAAACATGTACCTCTAGTTTTATGGAAAATTATATATTTGGTTTTTTCTAGATTAATAGTAAGTCCTATATTTTTACTCCAATTTACTAAGCTGTTTAAAGACTTTTGCATAGAGATAATTGATTTTTCGATAGTATTTTCACATATATAAATTATTAAATCGTCTGCAAAAAGGAGAAAGTTGTCAATAATACATGATTTTAAATCGTTTATGTATAATGTGAATAGTAAAGCTGAAAGTACAGAGCCTTGTGGCAAACCACGTTCAAGAGGGTACTGTTGGGAAATATAATTATCCAGTGTTATGTTATAGCTTCTACTCCTAAAATAATCACATATAATTCGGAGTAAGTATGGTTCGAGCTTAAATTCGTTTTTTAGTTTATTTAATAATATCGGGGCTAGGATTGAGTCATATGCCTTACGATAATCAATAAATACCGCTAAAGTATGCCCGCATTTTTCGTCCAGTTTTTTAAAAATAAAGTCGAGAAAAACTTTTATTGCTGTAAAAGTTGATCTTTTTTTCCGAAACCCGTGTTGTTCATCGATTAATTTTTCGGGTAGTATACTTTCGGTAATTCTCTTTTGGATAATTTTTTCAAAAATTTTACCTAGGATTGTAATTTGGGAGATTGGTCTATAATTTGATGGATTGTTTCTACTACCCTTGCCTTTATAAATAGGTGTAATATTGGCAGTTTTAAATTGACTTGGGAATTGGCCTATGAATAGTAGGTAGGTGAAAATAATTGATAAATTATTAGATACAGCTTCAGTACAGTTTTTTAAAACTTTGATTGGAATTATGTCATTGCCTGATCCTTTTTTTATATCATTAATAGCTGTTTTTACTTCGTTGTCGGTGACGGTAATTTTAGATATATCATATAATTTGGTAGTACTATTTGACATAATATCATTGTTTTGTGTGCTATTTTTATCAATGTTATACTCTAGTTTGAGTTGACATTCTAGATTGACTTTATCATAGAAGGCGTTTAGGTCAGGACTCACATTTTCACCTTTTATGGTAAATACATTGCTTAGTACATCACACATGCTTTCACTATTATCCTATTTAATATTTTCGTGGATTAGTTCAGATATTTTGTGGGTTACTGGTGGACCTCCGTATAATTTGTTGAGGTTTTCCCACATTGGCTTAGATTCTATATCTTTAACAAATTTTGTGCGATAATAATTTACTTTTGATTTTCTAAGAAGTAAAGTTATATAATTTTTTAGTTTCTTATAGTTAGTGTAAAGTAATTCGTCATTAGATTTTATACTTTTAAATTTGAGACAGTCTCTTTTGTGTATCAAGTTTTTTATTTCAGGAGTAATCCATGGCATGCAATACCCTTTTACTTTCTTTGATACAGTAGGGGCATGAATATCTATTTTATCTGTCAATAGTTTGTAATATAGATCGATTATTTCATCACTATTTTTAAATATACTCAAGTCGGGTAGTTTAACGGAAATTAGGTCGTTTTTAAAAATACTCCAATCCGTATTTTTAAAATTGTGAGTTTTGATTTGTCTTGGAGCAATTTTAATTCGCTTTTTTCCTAGTATACAGAAGACTAGACTATGGTCAGAGCACCCTGAGTTTAAGACATCATGTTGGGTAACATAGTTTTTGTTAGAGACATAGATATGGTCAATGAGACTTTTTGTTGATTGGGTAACTCTCGTTGGTTTTTTTACTAATTGGTATAAACCGTTTTCTCTACATATATTTAGTATATTATTTGTATCCACATCTTTTTTTAGTAAGTTGATATTGAAATCACCCATTACAATTATCTTGTACTTTACTGGATCAAAATTTTTTAACAATGTGTTAAAATCTTCAAGAAATCTTTGTAGGTTATCTTTTTTTGGTTGTCTATACACGGTAATAAAAATAAATGGTTTTGAACTTGGGGGAGATATTTTAAAGCAAACTATTTCTATATATTTTCCAGGATCAACTTTAAAGTTTAGCTTATTTAATTCTAGTTCTATAACATTGAAGGATTCTGATATATAGATTGCAAGACAGCCCCCTTGTTCGGCTCGATCAAATCGAAAAAGTTGGTAATTTGGGACTTGTATATAGTTGTCTTTTATAATTGATCCGTGATAGTTTAGTTTAGTTTCCGCTATTGCTAATACATTAAATTTAAAGTTTTGTAATAATAGGTTTAAATCATCCATTTTTTCTCTAAGTCCATTTATATTTAAGAAGCCACATCCTATACCTCGATTTAGTTTATAATTAACTAGTTCCACCGGACTTTGAATTACTGGGATTATGTCTACTTCGATTTCATTGGGATTGAATAAGGTGTGGACTTCTACAGGTGGAAATAGACAATTTATACAAATTAAATTATCATTATATGTTGCTCTATTTTTACATACGGTACATGTTGCCAGTGATATTTCGGTGTTGCATGTGTCGCACGTCCAGTGTAAGTTGTCTTGACTTCGGTATTTAGTTAAATTCCAATTTAAACAAGAGCGATGGTATAGTTTGGAGCACTTTGAGCATGTAATTTTCAGATTCTTATTTCGTAATTTGCATATTTGACATCTTATATCGATATCCATTATATTGAGTTTGCAGATGGGCTTGATCAGGAGATAGAGTCATCGCTTTCGTCCATCAAGGTCTTCGTTTTCGTC
Organism: Tomocerus qinae; assembly: GCA_020055645.1. Lineage (NCBI taxonomy): Eukaryota > Metazoa > Arthropoda > Collembola > Entomobryomorpha > Tomoceridae > Tomocerus > Tomocerus qinae. Next base: position 66,123,544 of record CM034546.1, read on the forward strand.
CATCAGGTGTTCATGTAAGGTATGTATAAAAAGTAAGGTTAGCAATACAGTTTATTAGGAGTGAGTTGGTTGTTCGAAAGGAATTTTGTCTAACTTTTCATCAGAATTTTAGTGTTGTTGGATTTTTATAGAAAAAGAAGTGTAGGAAAAAAAACATACACGCCAGGAAGCTAGATCATGTCCATGATCTTCGCTTCCGTTGTGGGTTAATAGTCAAAGGGTTGTTTGAAGTAAATCCAAATCCAGAATTAACAATAGTTGTCATCATACGGCAGTACTTTGGATCATCAGGTTGTCTACGTCATCAGATTTGAAGAAAGCGGTCTGGCACTGAGGCGGTGTTGAGACATCTTTTCTATCTTTTGCCTTGAAGTGATATGAGAGTTTTAGGATTTCTTGAGCCAAATATATTTACTTGGTAATCTTTTTATTGATGGAAGAATAAACATCAATAATATCACAAATTGGACACTTTTTGATAGATTTTGACTGATTTGATGACTATTATGATGTTAGCAAGAACTGTTGATGATAATTTTGTCACTCGGATTACTTTTTATTGTAAGAATTTAATTTTTTTAAATTTTGGTTTGTAGAGCAGTAAAACTGCCTACTGTTCGCAGTGTTGCCGAATTAGAATGGAAAAATTCTTAGCTTCTTTTTGATATTTTGATCTGACTGAAATTGACAATGGAACTGATACGCGTTGTCATTTTTTTGATTTGAACACTGGTGACTGATTTACATAAGGTGATTATTGGTGATTGAATGGAGATGATTAGCGAAAGGGGACATTTCAAAATATTAAGCGTATTAATTAATTAGCATTTTAAAACCACTAATCCAAATTGGTTCTGCTCTATATACCGACAAATTTATGTCCCATATTTTAATAGAGCTGATATTATTTTTTACTGTCCCTTTTATTCCTTCGTGCCAGTTGGTACACCTTTTTGCAGAAGCAGAATTAAATAACTGAGGACCACTATTTATTCGTATAGTGTACTCATTGGATTTGTACATTTTTTTAAAATCCAGGGAATCTTATTTTTCTGATTTTAAATGGGAACTTTTTGGAGCGTTTAGTAAAAATGTAGTCTTTTATTGTTGCCTGTATTTGGTGCTAAGATCTACCTACAGTTATTATTTTTGCTTAGGAAATTCCTTTTGATCAGAAAGTTTTTTCCAACCGCTGACGAAAATTAAAGTATATTAAAAAATATTGTATTTACAAAGTTAACATAATAATTTAAGGGAAATACCGATGATATTTTCGGAATTGTTTTTATTACTGTGATGGGTGGCCTGCTGAATTTCTCTTGAGTGCTAGGTTCACTCCATTTAGCTAGGTTCACTAGTTAAGACTGTACATTGCTTATATAACCAGCATTACCCAACTCTTAACAGTCTACGTCACACGCTCTGTTATATGTATTTCAGAGTACATTTTGGTCGTTATATGGGCACAGTGGTCAAGTCTCTATTCAAAAAATGGAAAATCCAAAACTTTTTTTAAATTTTTTATTGCCAAAAAACAAAATTGTACATTTCAATTATCCGACCACCCCTTGGGGTAATCGATGACGCAGATTTCAAATATGGTGACCGTTTTATTGACAAAGTGGTACCCCGCAATATATAAGGTACCCATATTTTGATTTGTCATACAACAATGTTATCAGCTAGTCACATGGGGTAATCGATAGCACAGATTTCAAATATGGCAACTGTTTTATCGACAAAGTGGTACCCCGCAATATATAGGGTACCCGTTTATATTAAATATTTTAAATGTCATATGACAATGTCATCAGATGGCCACATGGGGTAATCGATAACGCAGATTTCAAATATGGTAAGCCGTTTGATCGACAAAGTGGTACCCTGCAATATATGGGGTACCCGTTTATATTAAATATTTTAAATTGTCATACGACAATGTCATCAGATGGCCACATGGGGTAATCGATATCGCAGATTTCAAATATGGCAACCGTTTTATCGACAAAGTGGTACCCCGCATTATATAGGGTACCCGTTTATATTAAATATTTTAAATTGTCATTTGACAATGTCATCAGATAGTCACATGGGGTAATCGATAACGCAGATTTCAAATATGGTAACCGTTTGATCGACAAAGTGATACCCTGCAATATATGGGGTACCCGTTTATATTAAATATTTTAAATTGTCATACGACAATGTCATCAGATGGCCACATGGGGTAATCGATAGCACAGATTTCAAATATGGTAACCGTTTGATCGACAATGTGGTACCCCGCAATATATGGGGTACCCGTTTATATTAAATATTTTAAATTGTCATACGACAATTTCATCAGATTGCCACATGGGGTAATCGATAACGCAGATTTCAAATATGGCAACCGTTTTATCGACAAAGTGGTACCCCGCATTATATAGGGTACCCGTTTATATTAAATATTTTAAATGGCATATGACAATGTCATCAGATGGCCACATGGGGTAATCGATAGCACAGATTTCAAATAAGGCAACCGTTTTATCGACAAAGTGGTACCCCGCAATATATAGTGTACCCGTTTGTATTAAATATTTTAAATTGTCATATGACAATGTCATTAGATTATCACATGGGGTAATCGATAGCACAGATTTCATATATGGCAACCATTTTATCGACAAATATTTAATATAAACGGGTACCCTATATATTGCGGGGTACCACTTTGTCGATAAATCGGTTGCCTTATTTAAAATCTGTGCTATCGATTACCCCTTGTGACTATCTGATGACATTGTCAAATGACAATTTAAAATATTTAATATAAACGGGTACCCTATATATTGCGGGGTACCACTTTGTCGATCAAACGGTTGCCATATTTGAAATCTGCGTTATCGATTACCCCATGTGGCCATCTGATGACATTGTCGTATGACAATTTAAAATATTTAATATAAACGGGTACCCTATATATTGCGGGGTACCACTTTGTCGATAAAACAGTTGCCATATTTGAAATCTGTGCTATCGATTACCCCATGTGACTAGCTGATAACATTGTTGTATGACAAATCAAAATATGGGTACCTTATATATTGCGGGGTACCACTTTGTCAATAAAACGGTTACCATATTTGAAATCTGCGTTATCGATTACCCCATGTGGCCATCTGATGACATTGTCGTATGACAATTTAAAATATTTAATATAAACGGGTACCCCATATATTGCAGGGTACCACTTTGTCGATCAAATAGTTACCATATTTGAAATCTGCGTTATCGATTACCCCATGTGGCCATCTGATGACATTGTCATATGACATTTAAAATATTTAATATAAACGGGTACCCTATATATTGCGGGGTACCACTTTGTCGATAAAACAGTTGCCATATTTGAAATCTGTGCTATCGATTACCCCATGTGACTAGCTGATAACATTGTTGTATGACAAATCAAAATATGGGTACCTTATATATTGCGGGGTACCACTTTGTCAATAAAACGGTTACCATATTTGAAATCTGCGTTATCGATTACCCCATGTGGCCATCTGATGACATTGTCGTATGACAATTTAAAATATTTAATATAAACGGGTACCCCATATATTGCAGGGTACCACTTTGTCGATCAAATAGTTACCATATTTGAAATCTGCGTTATCGATTACCCCATGTGGCCATCTGATGACATTGTCATATGACATTTAAAATATTTAATATAAACGGGTACCCTATATATTGCGGGGTACCACTTTGTCGATAAAACAGTTGCCATATTTGAAATCTGTGCTATCGATTACCCCATGTGACTAGCTGATAACATTGTTGTATGACAAATCAAAATATGGGTACCTTATATATTGCGGGGTACCACTTTGTCAATAAAACGGTTACCATATTTGAAATCTGCGTCATCGATTACCCCAAGGGGTGGTCGGATAATTGAAATGTACAATTTTGTTTTTTGGCAATAAAAAATTTAAAAAAAGTTTTGGATTTTCCATTTTTTGAATAGAGACTTGACCACTGTGCCCATATAACGACCAAAATGTACTCTGAAATACATATAACAGAGCGTGTGACGTAGACTGTTAAGAGTTGGGTAATGCTGGTTATATAAGCAATGTACAGTCTGATGTTAAATACATATTTAAAATCAAATCTGCTTCCCTCTGGAATAGGATGTTTCGCATGCATAATCACTACTAAAGATAATCGTCTTGTTCGAGTTGCGTGGTGAATTTCGGTGTGTCGGTATGTATGTCAGTATGTATGTACTATAGTACGTAATATTTTCAATAATATACGCATACCTCCATGTACTAAATATAACACATAAAGATATGCGTTGGGGTACTTTAATGAAAACATTAACACACACGCGCTCTGTGTGCAGTTCCTATCTTGCTTTCATCACAACTAAATATGTGGTCTGTTCAATGCTGTAGAGATGTGATTGGTGAGGTTTTTGTTCTTTTAGGTGCTTTCAGGCATTTAATGTTTTCATATTTTGATCCACTTTTGTTTCTTGATGACATTGTAAATGGTAAAACTGAAACTGCTTCTAAATTTTGTGTTTTTATATGCCAACTGGTATTGGCACCCATCACTCCTTGACTTCATCACTGTCATCAGCAAGGACTCATCAGCCTTTACCTTTACATGCAACATTCAAACTCCCAACAGAAAATTGGGAAAAAAGTCCCTCCGAACACATTTTTAAATTTTCAATAAAAGTCGCCTCCGAAAATGCCCCCACCATGGCCAAGTTCGACTTTCTAGAATCCAACCGGCAACACTTATCCTTTTATAATTACCGTTATTATACATATCAGCGTTTAGATCAGAAAAGAAGCAAAAGTAGTGCTGGGCGGCTAACAATTCCGTTTGATTGATATATTTAGAAAATTAGGCGATTCACCTATCATACAATTTAGTCCATATAGTACATTTATTTATTTAAAACAGGGCTTGGGCCCTGTGACCGGCTCGTGAAATAATAATAGTCGAAAGCAGTATGCAGTTGATGTGTCGGAAAAATCATTTGACAAAAGGAATAATTGTAGTTAGGCACGATACAATACAAGCGTGTACTTAACCTAGGTCTCCTTCCTGCTGCAGTTGTTGTCGACTTGCCGAATATACACTTTACAGATAGGTAATTCAACATCAATACACATAAACTATTGGTTTTTCTCGGACTATATTTTAATCATTGTCTTCGTACAACGTGTTATACTTGTGGGGTTTAATATTGTATATATATCCATCGTTGCATTAAGTACATTCTCTATTATATGCAGCTTTTACTTTAAAAATTCATAATTTTTAACAATTTTCCTTTACTCATTTCATTGTTATGTTGAATAATAAAACCAAAGTCTCAAATTAATATTAATGATTTGGAATCATTATTTGACGTATACATTTTCTGATTTTATTGTAGTTTTTATTTACAACAAGCACTCTCCGCTTTGAACAAAATGTCAAAATTGACAACATAACCCTCTGAAGATAATATGTAGTACATGTTTCAAAAAACATGACAAATATTTGATTCCTTACGGGGGATGTGTTATCAATGTTCTGATCTGAGCATCGACGAGTCAGCCTTAAGGTAACTTTGGACGGCCTCCCTATTGATGTTAACCATTATTTTCTGAGCAACTTTCAGTTATTCAGATACAGCTGGGTAGTGCAGTCGTTATCCACCTCAATTAATGTAATTTTCCTACGTCTACTAACTTAACATTTCAAGCGTTATAGATTTTTTTGAATTTCATTTTCGTTGAAATCTTATTTAGATTTTAAAACACAACTGTTATTGATCTGAAGTTATTATCGATCAAGTAAAGAGGATTACATTTATTGGCTTATGAAAAGGCGTCACAATTTTGATTACCAACCTCGTGCCGTTTTTGTAATTAGCGTGTGTATTAGGTTGGTATTGAATAAGTAAATTCAAACATTCTAGACACTTTGCCCAATTGCCTAAAGTTTCATGCAGCATTAAAAGGAAATTGTATATTCTTTATAGATGTATTAAAATGATGAGGACTAGTAAATGGTATGGCAATTTACGACTATTCACACAAACAGTAAATTCTTGACAAACACAATTTCTGACTTTAATCAAGTATGATATTTGCAATTTCCACCTTACGTTGCCTGTTGCAAGAGAAGGTATATACAATCTTGCATGGTCTGCATTCTGCATATTAATTCATTATAGGTACATACATTATTGATACGAACTGTATTTTAAACAAATTTAAAAAAAATACAGAGACATAATTATGCATTAAGCACCCCTTAACATCTTGGTAAAATGTAAAAAAATATTCAAATTTATTAGCACAATGTGTGTTAATTATTAGCTTCCATAGTAACAAAATGACTTTAGTAGATCTGATACAGAAAATTTGTACAGACTGGACACATACAAAGTGCATAATAACATATTATAATATAAAGTGAAAAACCAAAAATTCTATTTTTAATGTACCTAATTTAATTTAAAACAACTTTTTGACTGTCAAAAGTACTTTCATGTAAAGAACCAAATCTGATTTCCGCGGTGACCCCGGCCCCACAGCCATAAAATTTGAATATAAATTAGATCAGGGGACTCGGCCCCAGATATTTCAATAGTGACGTCATATTTTCAAAATTCTGGGCTATAGCAACACGAATTATTTTGATTTTATGTGACTATAGAAATGGGTAACGACAAGGGACGATGTATTTCGAACATAACTAACAGTAAATTTGGTATTTATTATAAATAAAATTTGTAACAGTCCCTCCCCCTTTAGGTGAAAACAATAGAATGTTTTGCTCTCTTTCTGCAGCCAGTTTGAACAGGAAAACTGGGTGCAGGCCCATGGAAGATCAGCGGCTGTATCTATGACCACGGATTTTTTCTGAGCTAAAAGCAAACTGAATGCACCCACTTCTCAAACTGGCTGCAGAAAGATGCTGAAATTGGTTATTGGCATTTGATTGTTTTAAATAAAGTAAGGTTCGTTAAAGACCAAAATTTTGGGTTTTCTCTTTAGATATACATATTATAGGCATTTTTATAGGTCCGGTCTGTACAAATTTCCTGTAGTAGATGCATTACCCAGAAAACAATCATAAAAATGTGACATTGTCGTAGCCCTTTTCAGCACTGCCGAGTGTCTGCACATGGCTCTCTTTTTCCAGTAAACTTCTCTTGAGATGAGCTAATTCCTCCAAAACATATTTTTCGATTTCGTAAATCTGATCTTCTGAGCTTAATAGATGTTTTTGAATGGTGTAATTTATGTAAAAGGCATCCTTATATTTTGTTATGAGTACAGACGAAGCTAAAACATAAAAATAAGAAAAAGTGAAAAAAATCCAAGTTTGTTGAAAATAATAATAAATCTGAAATACATAATCCCAATTTCAAAGCGGAGTGACTACAATGACTAGCTGTACTCTACACTATATTAGATGTACATACCAGAAGGGTAAGTTGCACTTGAATTGAAACATACATGTATTTTTCTAATGCAACTAGTGTGGCTAGTAGGGCTAGGTCCTGGCAAGGGTTAAAGTTAACACGCTTTAAGAAATAAAATACGAAGTAACTACCAAGTATAAAATTACCTATATTATTTGTAATATTGGACTGTTCCATGCAGGCATATACTCTAGTCAGACGACATCCCATTAGTTGGACTTCTTCAGTAGATTGTGGTGGTATTGGCACGCTAGCAAAAAACGCTGTACACCCAAATTCGCTTTTTTTTGATGGAACATACCTGACCCATGCAAGAGGCACGGGTTTTAAGAAAAAAGACAGAAAAGGAAGTCCAAATAAAAGAGACCATCTCGAGGCGGTTATTAAATTCTTTTCGATCAGCCCCAGTCGTTTCTTTTCGTCTGGACAGTTAAAATTCAACTCAAGGAAAGCGAGGGAACTGAAAAAATATCATGAAATCAAAATCATAATATTATATGTAAAGCAGCTATGTTTTTCTTGGTAGATATTGAAATTAAGATCATTACTAGCTTTCCACAGGATCCAGGTCCTGTTATAAATAAAACTAGTGTGTAATCCGGGATAATATTGTGGGATGATAATATTTCAGATCAAACACATAGCTTTTTAAAAAATTGACCTTTTCATGGTTTCTCATTTGGTGGGTAGGAGGTATAGATTTGTTTGTACTGGGTTGTATGCGACCCATTCTTGGCATGTTAACCCGCTAAACCAATAGAGATAATAATTGAAAAAGTCGAAGTCCGAGTTGTTGGTTTTATGGACTGTGTTAAACGTGAAAATAACGTGTATGTGGCTGTCACACCATACTGTCCAATGAAAAAGTAATTTTGGATATTATCCCTTGGCTGTCTCCATTGGAATGTAAAAAACAGATCAAGTTGATATTGACGTAGGCTTTTTTAGTTACCGTAGACAAAATTATTAACGTAATCATACCTTCGGCAAAGTTAACAATTTTAGCGGTTAACATAACGAGTATGGGTCGTATGCATCCCTGTACAAAGAAGTTTGGCTGTTGTTACAATAATGGAGGGGGGGGGGGTTTGACAACTGACGGCATAATGTCACTATTGAATTTATATTAGCTAATACTTAATCAAATTCAACGTTTATCTCATTGCATGGGTACAAATTGAAAACATAAAATTGAAAATTTGGCCTATAGCAAGAAATGGCACGGTTCTAAATTTATTTCTTTCTATAGTACTTTCACACAAACTCTTTTTGGTTTCCATCTTTTCCCATTTCTCCTTGCATGCGTTGTAATTTACAACTACCTGTTTATTCAATTGCACTGCCATTTTCCCCTGAAGTGGTGAAATAGCCGGCCCGGTTAATATGGAGTTTCGGCTGTTACTATTTAGCAAATTTTAAGAGATAAATTTTGGAAATTGTATTTATTTGTTTAGCAATCAACACTTATAAGCGCTATTAATTGGAAAAATAAAAATATAAAAAATGTTGTATGGTCATAAAGATGGGAACGAAGTGGATTATCGTAAAAAAATACGCGCACTGAAATCAGGAAATATTTGCAAACAGAAGCATGAACTTGTTATGAAATATACGGACTTGTTGAGATTTGCCACACTTTGATAAAGTTAAGATTAGCTTCTGCTGAACTGCTCAGAGCGGCAAATTAACACACGATGATATATACATACCGACCTGCAGAATTTTTCTCAGCGCATGTCCGAACAACACGATTATGCTATAGTAATGATGAGTTCTCGATTGCCAATAATTAAATTGAAATATGAATCTTACGAAAGATTTGTTAGTCGTTGAGGATGATTGGGCACCGGTAGTGAATAAGCTATACGTATGTTTTTTGGACTTCTCGAATGACCATTAGCTTCCATCATTCTGCGTAATCCTCCATTGACAATAGCCATTAGAACTGTAGTTATGCTAACTTTACATTCGGAGCTGATTTTTTTGACTAGGGATGTTTCCAGTTCGGGAAAAAATAGATGGATGTGTTCAGATTCCTTTTTCGGAGAGTGCCAACTGTTTTCATCAAAAAATGTGTGTTTACTATATACGGCATAAAAAGCCAATTTCATTGCAGTCCAATAAAAATCTCGGGCAGCTCCACAAATTGATGAGATCATATCCAATTTACTTGGTCGTTTACTGTTTCTCGATTTCTTAACTGATTGCATATCTTGCAGTAGAAATGCTTCCCAATATACAAGTAATATTGCATAAGCATCACCTATTCCCGAAAACGAATTATATGCTTACGTACAATAAAAAGTATTATAATATTGAATTAAATATTAAATTAAACTTTAAGTTATATTTGTTAAATTAAATATTGAACTGCCATTAAATAACCATATTAAAATCCATTAAATTTATATTATTTACCAAGGCAGTGATGACTTTTTTGAATGACCACTGAATATTCTTTCCCATCTTCTTCGTCCAGGATGACATGGTTCACTATCAGAATTCCCCAAGGACTTCGTTTCACTGGATATAATTCATGAGTAAAATCGTGCACTATTTTATCCAATTTCTTTCTATTCACAATTTCCGAAGGATCCCCTTTGTATACTCTAATGTGATTTTTCAAATCAAACTTTTCGTCTTTCTTATAGAAAGAATAACCCATGAAGGGCTCAAAGTAATATTCAAGTTCTGGAAACTTCAGCTCACCATTGGGGAGTGTCTTTTTCATTACTCGTTCGCTGAATACTTCTATAAAACCTTCATAGTCTATTTTACCTTCGAAATACAAATGTAACGACATATATAAATCAATATCTTTGTTCATATCCCTTGCTGCCATTACACTATCCTGAACAGAGGAAACTCGCTTTGATGAACTGGGCATTACACACTTGGCTAGCAAAATAATTAGGCATTTATAAAACAAGAAAGGTGCGGATATCAAGGGTATCATTACAAAACCAATATTCGTCACCAGAATCGAAAGTACAACTGCCAATGGAAACACGATTATATTTCTAAAAATTCTAAAAATTTTAAAAATCATTTTCACTCCCATTTTTCGCACTCGTTCAAAACAATTATTTTTAGTACTGATGAAATTGTTTGACCTAAGCAGGGCCGTAGACGTGAATGCTTTATAAAATGCTATTTATACTCTAATGCAAAATTCCTGTAGCATTAGTTATTGCGTACTTACTGTATATTTGGGTATTAGGGTCTTATGATGTTTGATGAAATTCACTTTTTTTAAATTGTGGACCCACAGCCAAATCTGTTCTCAATGCTAGGTCCTAGACGTATGTATTACCTCACCAACGTAATGGCAACCAACCTTTGTCATTGACAGAGCCCCGTAACTTAGATCATAACTTTGAGCGCAAGGTAGATTTCGCTATGTGTCGAAATCTTCCAAATTAGATCCACAAATGAAACAAGCGAATTTTCATTTTCAAATCATCCGAAAACGTAACCTTATACGCAAATCACTGTAAATACAGTAATTTGGTCAAATTTCTGGATACGTGCCTGCGGTTAAAGGTGGTCTTTATCTACATGCTACACGTCATTACAAAGAAAAATTGCGTGCAAAGAATAAAGTCCATGGTCATTGCAATCACACCATTTTCATTCAATATCGCAGAAATAACTAAAATATCAATCTTTCCTACGTGTGACTGAAGAATGATATTATTATTGCGTGCAGTACTATATAACACTTCTCAAAATCTCAATCTACATAATAAAATATACAATGTTAACGATATACCAAAAAATCTAATATGATATGATATAATATTATACTATATACTACAGATATACTGATTCAATCCTTGTTTTCATTTTGGCCATTAAAGATGCCAATAATTCCACATAATGTTAAATGGACTTTGTTATAACTTATAGGAACGAAACGTAAAAGACGAATGTTAAAATGATCGTGGGAATTAAATACACATTTAACATATAGTATGGTTCCATGTGTAGTAGGTAGATTTACACACGTAATAAAATATGTCGCAAGCCCTATGGAGGAGATGTGTTGAAAAACTCATATGACAAGGTCATTTGTAGTTAGTTACGTTAAAAGGGAGGTGCTAGGAAGCAATAAAAGTGGTTCCTCGAAATAGAAAATTGTAAATATTTTCATTTTATTTTCAAATAATCCCCAATCCGTAAGTTCAAAATTAGCGTCAGATCTTTAATATTACAAATGACAGTTAAGCACAGCAGACCAAACAGAATGAAGAGATTTGATTTTACTAAATTTCGGCTTACCTTAAAATGGGGTGTATTAGTCTGGTCGATACAAAACTTTATTTCATCATTAAAATTATAAATTGAAAACCGAATTCAGAAGGGTTATCCGCAAATGTCATTTAGTCATAGGCGATATCATACATCATTCCACAAGGTGATAAATTGAAAGAAAGTAATAGTAATGTCATCCAACCCAAATCAACCTTCAACAAAGCGAATATTATCTATAATGGCATTCAAATGGTGTATTTTATCTTTTAATATGACTGACCGGATTCGGATGATAACCCTCACTGCATTAACGCCAGCAATTTCAGAAACGATTCTTAAAGAGTTGGGGTAGAATTCAAGACGAGAAATTATCATGGAGCTCATGGGTTTATAATTTAGGGAAACCCCTGCCTAGGGGGCAGCGTAGATGCAGTATCAAAGGCTGGAATCTCTTACAAGTTGCAGATGTGAGCAAGAAGCCTTACGACAAGGATACGATGGTCTTCAAATACACAGCTCCGTATTCCGTATCCTGAGACACAAGACATTTTACCACGTCATTCAATGTGATAAAGGTAATAGATAAAAAATGTAGGATTTGGCTCGACTTTTTAATGACTTTCATTTTTCAAACTTGCAGTCGCACAAAACAAATATTCAAAGTGTAATAATATCATTTAAATAATCAGTTTCAGGAAAAAGAAAAATCAATGTCACAATTATTTTTAACATATTATTATTATATATAATCAACTTTTAATTTTAGAGCTTTTTACAATTTTACTTTTGGGCATTTTTATATTGCAATGCAATGATTGTTTTGTCCTGATTATTATTTTATGTTAAAAATTCGTCTCCTACTAAGTTTGCTTCCTAATTAACTATTAACATAGTAACTGTACCTGAAATCTGAGATTAAATAATTTATCAAAGTAAGTGAGTGCTCACAAATTTTCACTGACCACGTTCAGGTTGTACAATAAAGAAAGTTACCACATATCAATATAAATTCCATTATTTGTGGACTATTATAAATCACATTCAATACCATTACCACAATTATTAATTTTTATTTGTTATTAATTTTTATCTTTTATCAATTCTGATATTTTAATAATTTTTATTACAAATTGTTAAGTTTTAAGCACTAGTGAAACTTTAAATTATGATTACAAAGATATAATAAATGAGAAAGATAAATACAGTATTAATGTATCCATTTTCTATTGATATTGGACTTCAAAATATAGCTTGATCTGAATTTCGCCGTTGTTCTTGTTTATACTTTTTCTATGAATACTACTTTTTTCCTTTTTTGTAAAAAATGAGTTTTTTTTTCAAGGCATGAAAAAGACAGTTTTTCCTAGGATATTTACATTTCAAAAGGAGCACTTATTGACCTGAGGTTGTGGTGGGATTTATCAAGTTAAGAAGATTACGTTTATTAACTTATGGAAAGACGTCACAATATTGATTGCCAACTTTACCATTGTTGTACTTAGCCTCGATTAGGATAATAAGTTGGTATTAATAAGTAAGGTAAAGCATTCAAGACACTTTGCCCAATTCCCCAAAATTCCATGCAACATTAAGGAAGTTATGAGTTTTCTCTATAGAAGTGCTAAAATGATAAAGATTAGTAAATGTAAATGGTGCACGTGGCAAATTACGACTATTTACACATACAGTGAATTCTTGGTAAATCCAATTTCGGACTTATCAAGTATAGTTGCAATTTCCACCTTGTATCGCCTTGTTACGGAAGAAGGTGCTATCTTATTATATGCACGCATAGTCTGCATTCTGCAGGTATAATTCATTGTATACATGTTAACGGCAATAAGTAAATTCAGGCATTATAAGCTTAATGCCTAGGCAATACATGTAAAAATCCCATAATGTTTTAAATGACTAACCCTAACCGTGTACATTTACATTTTACATAAATACACATCGACTGTGTATATTAGACTTAAGTTTGTGTTGTTTACATTGATTTCCACTCAAATCAGGCAATAAGACCAGGCATTAAGCTTAATGCCTGAATTTTATTATTACCGGTAACATACACTTTGTTACGAAATGCATTTCAAAAAAAATTATATAAAATATGGGATAGCTAAATATATTTTGGCTTCCATAGTTTCAATCAACTTGTTGAATGTCAAATGTACTTTCATCTAAGTTTGATTGTTAGGTTCGTTAAAAATAAAAATTTGGCTTTTCACTTTACATATATCCTAGGAATTTTGCAAGTGCCCGGTCTGTACAAATTTCGTTGAACAGATACATTACCTGGATAAAATCACAAAAATGAGACATTATCATTTGCCCTTCTCAGAATTGCCAACTGTCTGCATATGGTTCTCCTTCTCCAATAAACTGCTCTTGAGATGAGCTAGTTCCTCCAAAACATATTTTTCAATTTCGTAAATCTGGTCTTCGGAGTTTAAGAGATGTTTTTGAATGGCGTAATTTATGTAGAAGGCGTCTTTATATTTCGTTATGAGCACAGTTGATGCTAAAACATAGAAGAAGAAAAAGTGAAAAAAAATCAAACTTATTAAAAATCATAATAAATATGGAATCCATGGTCGAAATTCTGAATCGGGATAACTATCTATACCCTAACCCTACACCACATTTACATACTAGACCACAGGTAAATAAGTGACGATTGATAAAAGGAATACATGTATTTTTATACAGCGAACTGATGGTGAAAATAGGGCAACGGCTAAGTGGTGACAGGTGCAAACACGCATAAATTTAATAAATAAGATACCATGTAATTACCAAAATTATTTATGGCATTGGATTGTTCCATGCAGGAATATACTCTAGTCAAACGACATCCCATTAATTGGACTTGTTCAGTAGACTGTGGTGGTATTGGAACGCTAGCAAAAAGCGCGGTACATCCTAATTTGTTTTTTTCTGATGAATTATACCTGACCCATGCAAGTGGCATGGGTTTTAAGAAAAAGGACAAAAAAGGAAGTCCAAATAGAACAGACCATCTCGATGCGGTTATTAAATTCTTTTCGATCATCCCCAGTCGTTTCTTCTCATCTGCGCAGTTAAATTTCAACTCAAGGAAAGCGATGGAACTAGAAAAATACAACCATGAAATCAAACCCCAAATCATACTTGTAAAGCAGCTCTGCTAAGATATTATTATTGTTAATATGATCTCTCAATCGCCAATAATTGAATTGAAATATGAATCTTACGAAAGATTTGTTAGTCGTTGAGGATGATTGGGCACCGGTAGTGAATAAGCTATACGTATGTTTTTTGGACTTTTCGAATGACCATTGGCTTCCATCATTCTGCGTAATCCTCCATTAACAATGGCCATTAGAACTGTAGTTATGCTAACTTTAAATTCGGAGCTGATTTTTTTGACTAAGGATGTTTCAAGTGCCGGAATAAATGAATGGATGTGTTCAGATTCTTTTTTCGGAGAGTGCCAGCTGTTTTGGTCATAAAGTCTCTGATTACTGTATACGATATAAAAAGTCAATTTTAGTACAGTCCAATAAAAGTCTCGGGCAGCTCCACAAACCGATGAGATCATTTCAAATTTACTTGGTCGTTTACTATTTCTCGTTTTCTTAACTGATTGCATATCTTGCAGTAGAAATGCTTCCCAATATGCAACTAATATCGCATAAGCATCACCTGTCTCAAAAAACGAATTATATGCTTACGTACATAAAAAATATATAAAATTAAATATAAAACCAAACACTATATTAAGCATATTAAAATACATTAAATTTATATTATTTACCAAGGCAGTGATGACTTTTTTGAATGACCACTGAATATTCTTTTCCATCTTCTTCGTCCAGTATGATATTGTTCACTATGAGAATTCCCCAGGGACTTCGTTTCACTGGATATAATTCATGAGTGAAATCGCGCACTATTTTATCCAATTTCTTTCTATTCACAATTTCCGAAGGATCCCCTTTGTATACTTGAATGTGGTTTTTCAAATCAAATTTTTCGTCTTTCTTATAAAAAGAATAACCCATGAACGGCTCAATGAAATATTCAAGTTCAGGAAACTTCAGATCACCATTGGGGAGTTTCTTTTTCATCACACGTTCGTTGAATACTTCTATAAAACCTTCATAGTCTATTCTACCTTCGAAATACAAGTGCAACGACATATATAAATTAATATCTTTGTGCATATCTCTTGCTGCCATTGCACTATCCTGTACAGAGGAAACCAGCTTTGATGAACTAGGCATTACACACTTGGCTATCAAAATAATTAGACATTTATAAATTACGAATAATGCGGATATCAAAGGAATCATTACAAAACTAATATTCGTCACCAGAATAGAATTTACTACTGCCAACGGAAATACAATTATATTTCTAAAAGTTCTTAAAATTTTAAAACTCATTTGTTCTCTCATTTTTTCGCACTTGTTCACAATAGTATTAGTACCAATACCGAAGAAATTTTACTTGAGCACAGACGTGGATGTGAATGATTTATCTAAATGCAACTATAATGAGTATTGGATTTTAAGATTGCGTCAGTATGTTAAAGGTGATCCAAATCTGCATGCTACACGTCATTGTCATTGCAAATAAAAATTCAATTGCGTGCCAGAGTATAAAGTTCATGATCATTGCAATATCACACAATTTTCATCTACTATCTCAGAAAAGAAATACCTAAAATACATATTTTTCTTTTATGTGATTGCTTAATGATATTATTATTGCGTGTAGTACTATAACACCTGTAGAAATCTTAACCTACATAATAAAGACATCATTAAATCCGTATACTGACTTTTTTTATAGTTCCAAAGAACTTACTTACCTATATAGCGAAATAAAAAATGCAAATGTTAAAATGATCGTGGGAATTGCATACATATTTAACATCAGCCTGCTTCCTTGTGTTGTAGGGTGTCTAACATACATAATAAAATAATAATAATTGAAATGACTATGTAGTTGATGTCAAAGCTTTGTCTTTGTCAAAATCGCCTTATTTGGTCATTAATGCCTTTAATAACATTTTCCCTTAAATAGCTAGTATAGATTAACTGATTTCTTGGGGTTCTCTTTCGCTTTTCGTACAAAAGAATATAGCACTAAACAAAATCCCTAATATTAGAGTTGCTGAGACTCATAATGGTAACGACGTTTATCTTTATGAGATGAGCAGATTATAAATTAAATTCACGATTTTTAAATAAATGTTTCGTTGGATGGAATAGTAATTTAATGTCTCACATTTTATACTTATTGACCAACAATGAGCAATAAAGTTGGGCTTCAATTAGGTCCCGTTCCAAGATTTGTTTATTACGTGTCAGGAAATTCCGGGATCAACAATTTCAATTTGTTTAATAAGCCGATTCTATAGCAATGAGTGTCAATTTCAATTAAGTCTATTTAAACCTCATTGCTACTTTCTATATAAGCCATAACAAGTGGTTATTAACTTGTTCATACGTCATCAAGCGGTCATATGTCATCAAATGCAAACTACGTCAGCTTGTTGTTATTATTCTTTTTCAGTCATATTTTACATTGACAATGTCTGGTACTTTCTATGCGTAAATATTGCAGTCCATATATATTAACCAAGTTGATCTCTTTAACCACAGTCTACAAATTTACGTTCCTTCACATTCATTGAGTTGGAATCATTGTCGAACTGATTTTGTCACACTCTTTTATTTCAAAAGTTTTCTTCGGAAAAGTTCGACCAGTTACTATTTAATAAGAGTGAGATGAACTCCAACAAGATAGTCTTCTCTTTTGTGGTAATAATCTTGGTACAAAATGTACTGCCAACATTTGGGAAGAATATTATAAAAGAAGGTTCTTCTAATAATATGCCAGCTATGGCCCGCAAAGCAGGAGGGACATTGAAGATCAAGCCGTCAAAAGAAATAAATTCAGAGAGTGGTCAAATGGATACAAAAACTGGAGCAGCTGAACAATTTGAAGTCCAGGGTTCAGATCAAGAAGACGAAAATTCCCCATTGCCAAACTCTTTCGAAAACGAAGAGTACTACGACGAAGAAATTTCTGTGGAGAAAAATTGTGGCCGAAGGAAGTTTTGGCATATTCGGGGTCTGCGATGCGTTCCCTTAAAATGTTGGGATGGAAGGAACAGCGATACCGGAGAGTGTCTGGAGACTCTACCATTGCCAAGGTATTGGGGAAGACCGCGCATGCTTTACCGAAGTGGTTACAAAGTAAAGCGTCCAAATAAATGGATAAGGGGATAGAGGATGCATCAAAAAACTTCGCCTTTCGAGGAACAATCAATCAAAATCATCATTCATGTAGTGAGTAGCGACAATAATGGCTGAAAACTTGTAAGGATTGTTACATTGTTAATTTTTGCCAATAAATCATGTGCATAGGAAAATACGGGATTTTTGTTGTGAGCAACATTAACCTTCGTTAGCTACAACGCACCAATAGTGTTTTACTCAAAGATTTTATTCTGATACTTTTCATCATTTCTTTTTACATAATTAATGGGTTTTCTACAATTACTTATTGTTTACAAAAATATTATCCAGGAACAAAAAAGGACCTTTTTTGACTTTTTTATAAACAAGGTAGGAGTAAGGTTTTAAAAAAGCAGTATGTCCCATTTACTTCCACTTTACTTGGAAATATAGTAAAAAAGGTAAAAGGGACTGCCTTTTAAAAAAAATTGTACTTTTTTACTTCATTGTTAACAAGGAGTACCATTTTTGTTCACTGAATATTATGAGCATAATATACCAAGGCTTCCATTTACATTGCGTTATTTTTTTACGATTTCACTATACTACACATTAATAATTAATTGCACTTGAAAAACTTAAAATCTTTCACATACAAAGTGCATGTTTGGGAATTATAATTATATTTTATATTTAAGTGGGAACAAATTATAATTTGAGTCAAAATGTCATAATTCATAAGTAAAGCCCTTTGTATTGAATAATTTACATTATTGTAATAAAAATAGTTACCGTGTTATAATTGTAGGCTAAAAGGATAAAATCAATGTAATTGTATGGTCTCGTAAAACAGACAAAAACGTGAATAAAGATCCATTTGAAACGATAAAGAAGGGACCAATTTCCATTCGAATGTGTCGCTGACCTCTAATCCATTTTCGCATGTATAAATCACCTTTAAGTTTCCAGTTTATTTGAAAGCTTTGTGAAAGGGATAATAATTTGGCAGTCAAACCAAAGAAAATGACTTCATAAATGAGCATGAAAATATTAAATATAGGAAAGAAAATATAAGATGGCATTCCTATCACTGAATACAATTTAATAGTACCATAACCTGAAAAAATGTGAACGGCAAGAGCAGTTCCAAATGCACAGGGAAGAAAAAAATAAATCATTTGCTTAACATAATCATTAAGCAAGTGTAGCAAGCTCATTATGCGGCGGACAGTAAATTGAATTGTTTTAAGACGTAAAGATATCTTTAAAGTTTTGCTTTCCTCCAATTGCCCAGGTAGATAAACAGAAATATAAAACCACCAAAACTTAATTACATTGAGACAAATCGTAAGTGAAATGAAACTGAATATGAAAACAATTGAGATAGATGCGACAACCAAATACATTCCAGCAGCTGCTAAAATAGTAAATATTGGGTTTTTAACCAAGAACATTAAAACTTGAGGAATAAATGATTCTAGAAATACATTGTAAGGACTATCTTGATGGAGAACGACAAAAATTGTGAGATTCAAGCCAATAAAAAGAAGAACTGGAAGAAGGAGAAAAAAGTACAATCCTTGAATATCCATTTTTGACTTTTCTTGAAAATGAGGAAATTTTCCTGCAATTTTATCATAACCATTCAAACAAGGACTTAATTATCTTATCACACATTATTTACATTGTCGTTATTTACATACTTGGTTAATGATGGGTCATTTTTAATTTCATTAATAATAATAATAATAATAATAATAATTTAATTGAAATAATATTTTGACAAAATACTTACGTTTTAATAAACGGTCGATTTCTATGCAACGGTTTAGCAATATTGCCAATTGGGATTTGTGATTATGTAGAAAATTTACAAATATAAGCCCAAAAATCATTAATAGATCAAAATATATAAAAAATATGTATCTCAACAAATTCATTTTAGGGTCTGGTAGAAATAAATTTTTTATTAGTGCTCCACTAAAGTAGATTTCAGCAAGAGTAAAGAGTGCTATCGTTATTTTAAAACTAAAATTCTTTATTTTTGACGAGCTTACAGATAAAAGTTTAGTTTCAGGGTTCCACTCAATAGGCACCAATTTGAAAATATTATTGATCTTACTGCATAGAGTTAGAGTATCTAATTGCTTTTGGGTCAACATTCTTAAGCGGAGTAAATATTTCTCAATTTTATTTTACTTCTATGGAGTAAAGCACAAAAGACAAATGACAACTAAAAATGTTAAGTTGAATCCGTCAAATAAGGCTATATGTAACGACTGATTATATTAAACTTCCTATTACCAACTACAATTTTATTTTTCCAAATTTACTATTATTATTCGTTATAGTTACCCGACCGAAAATGTTCAACAGAATGCTGTTGGTGTTAATTCCTTTCATCAGACTTCTGTTGAACTATTGACAAAGATTATGTCTGCCGAACAGCTACCAACTTAATACCGCAGAATTCGGCTGTGAGTGTTCCCGTGAAAATGTCAGTTGACATTTTCACGCTCAAAACTCTGATTGAATTCTTCTGCTGAAATTTCCCCGCTCAGACATCCGCTGTCATGCGGTGAAAATGTCTGCTGACAAATCACTAACAGAAACTCACAGGATTCAGCAGAACAGTGGACTTATGATAAAAATAATAGTTCTGTTAACTATCTTTAGGTGTTTTATGCGTGATTTCTCTCGCTGGCACTGAAAAACGAGTAATCTGCAATGCTGGTTAATAATTAATAAGTACTATAGTACTCTACTGTTTAGTATTTAAGTATTTTTAGTATTTGTTACTTCATAATAAAGTTCATTCTTGTCTTCTTTTGAGGGTTTAATCAGGCGCTATTTTAATGACAAATGAGGTCAACCGTATGCAAACCCAATTGAAAAATTTCAATGAAACATAATTAACAGACTTTTAAATATATTTCTGCTAATCCCAGTGTAGCCCGATTCTTTTAATGCTGACATCCTTACGACAAATGATAAAATCAGCTATCAAATGATTGGGGGGAATCATTAGAAGTTGACCTCATCTGACATGGAAAAAGGTTGACTTATTTATGAATAATACGTAATAAACAATTACGTATTTAAAACAGTTAAGTCGTTAGAATATGCAGCCACATTTAGTAATAATGCGTAGAAATAATACGCATGTTAAGTTTTCTAAGTCCTAAGTAAGGTCTGCATCTTCAGGTATACTGCATTTAAGCAACCAAAATGTCCACTTCTTTCAGAAATGGGGTAGTGGCATAATGGTATAAACACAGGTTAGTAAGATAGGAACAGAAGCAGCAAAAGCAACACACAGGAGTTCGAGTCCTGTCAATGGTATGTTTTTGCTTCTGCTGGCACTTTTCTGGTGAAAAAATCAGCAGAGCGAACTTTTTTGTTTTGCGAGCCGGAAAATTGCTGCTGCACTTTGTCTGCTGAGTTCGGTCCGAATTTTCTTGTGCAATCTTTCTGCCGAAATTCTCTGTGTGTTTCTGGTGACACATTTTCGGTCGGGTAGCATTATGTAGTTTCCAACCTAAATTTAGGATACGTTAAATTATGGCATCGTTTTGTTTAAATAACTATTTTGCTGTTCCAGATTTGACTGGCAGTTTCCTGGTATCGAGGGGAGTGATGTATAGATTAAAATGAAAATAAGGTCCTAGCAAGTATTTATTTACAAATTTTATCATTCATTTAATACCGATTTATTTGTAGATATCAATTTACTAGTTTGCTTTCTTTACAATGGCCTTAGCAACTGCTGGAATTTGTTAATAATACTTCGAAATAGTTTTTGACGAACAAATTATACATTCATTTAACATTTACTAATGAAAATATTATTTTATTGTAAAACAATACTGTAAACATTAATGGCCACTAAATGTATATTATATGTAATACGGGCATTTATTAGTTGTATATTATCCACTTATTGTGAAAATAACCTAGACAATTTTGATATTTCCATATTATTATTATCCCTGGACCATTATTTAGCAAAAATGGCAAGGAAGTGGAATGAACCAAATAATAATGTATACTGCCTTGTTTGGAAATTATACGCCTAAACTTTGTATTCTAAGAATTATCCACGTAGAAAATTCTTCACTATAATGCGTTTAAAACACAATCATTTAATATTATATTATGCTCTTATGTCCATTTATTTAGTGACGCAAAACACACACAAAAGTCAAATAAAGATTCATTGGAAACCGAAGAACTAAACAAAAGACAAAAGCCAAAGAAATAAGAAAACTTGGGAGGGGGCAATAATGAATAAATTTAAATAATAAATTGAACTTTTATATCTCCAGGAGTAAACATGATCATTTTGAGTATAAAATAATGGATATTTATCCCGTATCTATACTGCTAGTAGTAATATCATGTTGTTATAAGCAATGATGACGGCATAAAATCATCACATCAACATTTTCCCGACGCAAAAGTAATTCAAAACCACGTCAGCTTTATTGCTATGAGATTGGTATTGAAATAGTTTATTGCGATCCTACATTGCGTTACGCTATCGTAACCCATAAAAAGTTCACGTTCAGGAACATTGAACTACTCTTAAGGCATAAGTATGTATTCAAAGGATTTATAGTTAGCCATTGTACTACTAATATTGTTGCCAGTTGTTTGTGAATTATGACGTATTTAATAAAATTTTAAGTAGTACTGTTAGAGGTTAGGGTGAACCATAATAATGAGTTTCCATGACCAGACATTCGAACTTTTGCGTATGCATCTAGTACTATTCATTAAAAGAATTAAATGGCTCAGTCTGAAGCAATGAGAGTAATAAATTAAGCTTGGGTAGTCATAAGTATCTTCAATCGAGGGTATTATATCCATGTCCACTTCTTTACTGCATCTCCGTCAGAGAAACGAAAATTAACTACACGGTCCACACAGTCTATACATAGCACACGCAACTACGCAATACTCCCCATATTTATGTTACTATAGTATAACACTGCCGTAAAATGGCACTAAATATTTTTGGAATGTCTTATTAATACCCTCTATACATCTCTTCTTACCATAATTATAATATTTCCAGCTAAATATCCCTACTAAGTAATGTATTTTATATTCAAATATGTACCTTGTGTTTCCCTAAGTAATCGGGTATGGTTTATTGGCAAGTTTCTTGCCATACATAAAAATATGTATTTATTTCAGCGCGCAATGCAAATAATAGCATTCATAATGTTTTGCTTAACTATATCAAGAAGCAGTATTTTTTGAAACCTGACTATTGAAGAGCAGAATGTTATCCTTTCACGTATTTTTATTTGCTGTTAAAATATTTAGTGATTATTCCAGGAAATGGGTAAGTTTTAAGTTAAGTTAAGTTAGTTTTTAAGTTAAGTTTGGAAACATCATTAAATTTAGAGTGAGTAGGTGTTTGTATAGAGTATAAATATTGAAGACCTGTAGTCAGTAAGCTGCTAGTATTCTGCCAATATTATAATATTTTCTACTTTGCGCTTCCTGCCCTCAGTCAATCTACTCATTTCATGTGGTTCAGACGTCCACAGATGAAGTTTTATAAATATTTTTTTCACAGTCGCAATCGCATTGTAAAAATCTTGTAACTGAAGGATTTTCAGTATACCTCTACAATTTTAAAAATAAGTAAGCATAAGCATCGAAAATGATGCCACAGTTCAAAATTGTTCTGCTATTTATAATTGTTTTGACTCAAGCCCTATTATTAACCAGCGTAAATGGAAAAGCTATATTAGTGAACTCATCCGGAAATATGCCATCAACGGCTAGGAAAGCTGGTGGAACATTAAAAGTAAACCCTACCGAAATATCGAGTAATCTTAATCCGCAAATAGAAATTAACACGGAAATTTCTTCAAAAATTTTCGACGAAAAGGTCAACAATTTATCCGATGAAAATTCGTTATCACACAAGTCCTCTGAAAATGAGGAGTACGACGAGGAAAGTTCAGAAGAGGTAGAATGTCCTAGAGGAAAGTTTTGGCATATCCGTGGTCTTCGATGTGTTCCTCTAAAATGTCGAGGAGGATCCGTAAGAGACAGTAGTACGGGGGAATGCAGTTCACCTCAAATGACACAATTGGGCAGCACAAGGTAATGAATAATTATTTACTCGTTTATTTTTACAAAATGATTGACTTTATTTCTTACTACAATTTCTGTTTTTTTTTAAATATTGACGCTGTATTTAATTTAAAGATCATTAAATGGCCCTTTTATTCAACTTCATATTTCAGTGGGGTATGTGACTATTGCATTCAAAACAACATTAAACCGTTTGGACGTTGCTGTGTATCCCTTTTACGCCAGCCACATATGGACACGAGACAACTGCAAAATCAAGGCAGTAGTGGTACGCATTATCAAGGAATCAGGACCAAAATGGAAAATAGACACAAATATGGGAGGAGAGGTTGAAGATGTTTATTTTATTCAGTTAACTTCATTTATATATGTATAATATACTTATATTATTACATGTAATTATAAAGTCTTATAAATGTAATTAGATAATAGTTATTATAGTGGGTATATACATTATTATGTAGCTATATTAAATCCATCCAAAATTTATTCCATATAGAACCTAGTTGTAAAGCTATTTTGACTCATAGTTAAATAGTTATTTTTTCATTATTGTTTTGATTCCTTTGTGCCCCGCCACTAATGTCATTAAATTAAATACCTTAATTATACATCGCGTTTAGAATTAATTTTGAGGTAATTGTATGAAGTTTCGCAATTACATTTATTTAATGTCCCTGTCACTATAGCGGTTTAGAAATACATGAGTTATTGTTCAGCGGTTTAATCTAAGATAGCATCAAAAGAAGCAATATAATATCTTGAAAATAACTAAGTGCGACCGATATGGCAATTTAGAAGGGCCGTACTGAAAAATTTATAGTAGACTTAAATTCCATGTTTTCTTCTAACACATAATTAGCAGTACCTAGTCAAATTGGAAACATCGAAATGAAAAATGATACATTTTAAATATGGGTGGGAATTAATTTGTATAGCACACCCATGACTTTTGTACGAAGGATGTTTTGACATTTAGTGTGATTTTGTATTGTGTTATAGCTTACCTAATGAATTTGTATGGAAATAATTACTATGTATGGTGATACAAACATGGATATTAATCCGATACACGATATATATCACCATAGGATGGTAAATTTAATCAGTGTTAATAATAATTTTGGAATGATAAGACCCAAGTAGAATATGCACAACCATGCAAAAAGAATGAACCTATTATGTTAAATTAACTTACCTTGCATATTCAATATTATCATACAAAGTCATAAAACGCCATACAAAGTAGTACTATCTATTTTTAGCCCTCCCATACAAAAGTCATGTGTGTGCCATACAAATTCCTATTTTCCCTTTAAATATTACCTTTAGTCTAAAAGCATTTAAAGGCATCTCTTTCCAACACAAACATCCAGACTATACTACCTATCACATTGCATATTTTCAGTATTTTAATAATTACAGTTTGTGCACTTGTATGAGTGTTCCACGTATACCACATAAAGCTCAGAAGAATTCATACATGTCATTTATGCACGTGTCCAAATGTCCAGTATTATGAATAAAATATCTGTAAAGTGCAACCTGTGTATGAAATAGTTCTTAAATCGTTTAAATAATCGACAAAATAACTGTTTGTCGTGAGGCAACTAACAAAAGAGAAATTATTAACCAAACCCAACTAAACCTAATCCTAATATGATTTAAACGAATCTTATACGAACCAAAATGGGGTCACATTCATGTAGTGTATTTTTTTTTGTTTTACGATTTGAAGTTTTTTTAACAGCCTATTCTATTCAATCGAAAAGGACGATAATATGCATATTATGCTGAGTCGAGTTATAGCCCAGAGATTTACTACTGCAAAGGAACTCCTTTGTTACAAAAAGCGCTAACAAACTTATTTTAAAGCGGCCCTTTTTTGCCTTTATTGCATATTATAAAGTGAAAGTAAATAGGGCAAATTGCTACATCAAAAAGAAAAAAGTAAAATAGGAATTTTTTTAAAAACTTACTCCTACTTTATATAAAAAAGGCAAAAAATATTAAGAGTGACAACGGGATTGATGAAGACACAAGTTGCAAAGGAGGGTGGGAAAAAGTTTAAATGTGAGGAAGGTGGGGAGGTGGGCGAGAATGAGGAAGAGGTCAGTTAAAAACAGCCATTTAAGAGTTTAATAAGTGATGCTATAGGAAGTTTGAACAGACCGGACATATGTAAAATGCTTAGGTTTTGTGTATTTTCAAAAGCCCAAATTTTATGATTAGTAACCTAGTTTCAAACAAATTTTACTATACTTTTAAATATACTTTCATGTAAATTTGATTGATAAAAATTATAAACCAAAATTTTGGTATTTGAAAAAACACATCCTAGGCATTTTGCATAATATGTCCGGTCTGAACAAATTTCCTATAACATATTTAAAACTCTTAAATATATATTGAATAGCTAAATGTTTTAAAATGACCACCTCTTCATAAGCCTCCTCACCTTGTTCACCATCACGCTCTTCACTCTTAACCTCCTCACCCTCTTCTGTAACCTGTGTCCCTGTGTACCTGTTACTGCAACCGAAAAAGGTCCTTTTTGTTCTCTCTCTGACAATAATTTGCGGGTTCATTGACATATTACATTATTACAAACTTGACATTGACACATTTTGATTTTAACTTTATACATTTATTGCCATCAACAAGTCAATGGTGTAACCGATGAGGACATCAAAGAAAGTAAACGCTGTGCCCTGAGAGAAGTGAAAAAAGGGCCCAACGTTTACTCTCAGCGGTCTGAATCCTTTACATGCCTTTATCATGTACTTGTCGCCCATTTGTGTCCACGTTGACAATTTCATGCGACAATATATTCATTTTTGCTCCTTGGGGGAAGAACCCCATTTCCAAAGCTGTGAGGAGAATCACGCCAAATGGAAATACCAGGTATATTTCGACAGGCAAGATGTCGTACATCCTTATTGTCACGTAGTTGAATATGATCCCTAGAGCAAATGCGCCAGCAAGAAAGGCAATGCACAGAAATCGAATTAAGTAATTGCACGTGGTATTCAAGACTCGAATACCATGGAACCATTTGATAACTGCTTCTTGAACCTTAGTCATCTCGGGGACATTATTTACCTGTTTCATTCCCTTATAATAATTCGGCACAACTGTCATAAGCTGTATCAACTCGAAATTGATTGAACGGAACTGCGTTATTCCGGTAAGGCACATTAGCCCTACTTGGGATGCTGCAAATACAGTAAAAGCATATACTAGACTGAATGCAAACACTTTAAAGGCGATGTGATGCGCCACCCAATCGGGGAGTACTTCGGTTGCAGCATGACGAAACTGACCCAATTTGAAGAACACCGCGAATACGGCAGCTGCGAAGGCAATGAACGGCATGCTCAATGGAAAGTAGCAGAAGGCCCATCCAACAGGATCTAGTATTGGGAATAGATTTATAAAGGAACATAGATTGGAAGTTTCGTTTCCCGCTCAATCTGTAAAATTTTTAATGGTAGAAATGCCCGCTAGCAGATCAAAAATGTTGAGTACATGGATGGGCATATGTCATTCAGGCCCAGCTTCCTGCAATGCTTTTCATACGAAATGACTTTCGGCTCATTTGGTTCGGGCCGAGTGCCCACATTTGTGCTTACGAAATTATATGAAGGAAAGCTGTACAATGCGATAATTTACTAACTCACTCAATAGAAATACATTTAAACCCACGCGGGCACTTCTGCCACGGCAAAAAAAAGTTATAACACAGAGTGAATGTAAACTTCGCCTCTATCCTACTATACTTACTCTAATGTATTGGGCGACGCAATTTCTTCTTTGTTAAGTTCTTCATTGCCACTAAATAATAATAAAAGTATGACAATCTTAGAGTGTTTAAAGAATAACGACCATTATAATGCGTAGGTAAGACGTCGAAATGGGGTACAAAAACAAATAGGAAACGTGTAGGAAATTGGGACTGAATTGTTAAGCTATAGCGGAAATGGAAAATTAAGCACTGTCTGTTAAATACACAATATAACACACACAACAAAACATAACTGCTCATTAAGTTTGGCTAAAGAGCTCCCCATTTCTTTTTTAAAGGCTGAAAAACTTGGATAAAATTAGATTTAGACAGATTTTAAAAATCTATAAACCTTGGTTCCTAAGACTCCTATAGTCGTCCTTCAAAAGTAAGTTAACATTTTACATTTTCGTTTGGTCTTTCCTGAGACCAATTTTGAACAGACAAAACGTAAAGAAATAGAAAGCTATTTATGCCAACATTAACTGTATGACTGCTGTGTGTGGTTAAAAAATTTCTCCTAGTCTCTATTTATTTCAAACTAGCATAACATGACAGGACCTAAATCCTGTTATGATAATGCTTGTGTATTCTGGCGAAAATTACGACATTTTTTGTAACTTAAGTTTTTTCAATTTAGCTATTTTAGGCCTTCGCAAATTGAAAAATATCATCACTTCAAACTTTCAATGTAAATGGCCAAATTTTTAATTTTCCCGCACGTGAAATACTAGGAACCTTAAGCCCGCTGAAATTTGGAAATATTTGCATACAGAATGCATGCATTACTTTAAAATATAGAGAGTTGTGGAGATTTGCCACATTTAGGTATCGACATACGGAATTTTTCACTGCACAACTCGAACAACACCGAGTATTGTTGTAATCGTAGACTTAGAAAAATGTACTAATCTATGTCTGTATGGTTGGGCAGATTTGAATTTTACCGCGTTGTCAATTCGCTTGATTCAAGGAGGTAATAGTTATCTTAATCTTTCGAAATCGAATCGCTCATGCTGGGGGCTACTAGTCTATAATATAAACCAAGACTTTAAAAAAAATTACCAATCTACCCATGTTTGTCTGGTAGGAGAACTTAGGAAATCTACATAATATTACGTAATGAAAAACCCTCTCCCCCATGTTTAACGCAAGTGCTGACTGCAACACTTTTGAGTACCTCCTCCTCGGTTGAATTGTGGTGATTCGTGATTGAATGGAAATGATTAGCGAAATGGGACATTTCGTAATTATCGTAATGGGCCTTATTAAATAGCATTTCAAAACTTCTATTCCAAATTGGTTCTGTTATATCGACATACTTACTACTTACAAAGTTGTACTCATAGAATTTGTGTTTTTCCAAAATCCCAGGGAGAATCTTATTTTTTTTGATTTAAAGGGAGCTTTTTGGTGACTTTGTGGGATTTTTTTTTCAAAAATGGAGCCTTTCATTGTTCCCTGTAATCGGTGCTACGATCTGCAGTTATTATTTTGGTTTAGGAAATTCTTTTTTAGCAGGAAGTTGGGGCTGCAGCTAATTTTGCAACCAAAAGTATATTAATTTAAATAAAGTTTGTATTTACAAAGTTAACATATTTACGTAAGGGATGTTTTCGAAATTTTTTTATTACTGTGTTGGGTGACTTGCTGAATTTCTCTTGAGTGCTAGGCTTGACCCCTTAGCTGGGTTCACTAGTACTATATAGTAGTGATTCCCCTCTTAGTGCATGGGATGAAGATGCGCATTCGGTATTCATTCCTTATGGGCTTATAAGCTTACAGCTAAGCTACGGTATTTATGTATACTGTGAACTTTGGTTGAACATGAAATAATAGACTATAGGTATTTATTATCAGGGATGACAAATAAAATATGTCACTTGAAATAAAAAGGGAAATAAATGGATTTATTTCGCGAAATATTTCACGTCAACTTTGTTTGAAAAGCAAAACTAATGACATAAATGACTTTATTTTGAGAAATATTTCACATAAAGTAAACTAAACTCATTTATTTCACTGGACTAAAGTAAAAATTTAATTATTAAATTTTTTCATTTTTAGTTTATTTATTTCAATTTATTTCACTTTTCAAGAAGAAACCCTTGAAATGTGAATTAAATGCCAATCCTGGTATTCATATTTGTAAAATGAATATTTAAAGGTACCCCTGAAGAGTTTCTCAGCTTCAACTGCGCGGGTGGCTAAAACACACGTTTCATCCAGCATCAAGTAACATGTCAGGTTTATTACACATACGACGACGAATATTAACCAGGCAAAGATATAGAACAATTTTTGAATTGGTGGTTGAATATCTTTTCCGGGAACCAACATAGCCAGAAGAAGTCTTCCTGATAGATATGAGGTGGAGACAATAGTAAATCCATTCATGAATGACCAAACTATCTTCTTGTACTTATCTTTCGATGGGGTAAGAGTGTGTGTTTTAGAATTATAGTCGATACAGACACATTTGGTTTTGTCATTCAGCGCAAAGAATAGTTTGTATGCCAATTCAAAACTTTTTGTAAACATCTTGCAAAGTAATAAATTATAGTATTACTTATTATATTTCTGATTTAAATGACTAATGACAAGTATTTCTCTAACGTTGGATTATTGAACCGCAGCCTGTAAAGCCATTTATTTCTTATGTTAGTCTTAATCTTCATTCATTATAACAAAGCAATAATTCAGGTTTGGTTGTAATGGCTGCTAGTGAAAAGCCTTGTTTACAGTTGATTTATTAGAAACGCATGGCACATTACAAATTTAATTATTGGTAGAAAAATTTATCTCGAAATTTTAATTATTTTTTCTGTATCTTTGATTTTTGTCACAAGAGGTTTCATTACAAGGGTAAGCTTGGTTAGCGCTTTTTGAAAGTGAAAGTGTTTTTTGAACTTGCGATAAATGTTTATTTGAAGCACAAATTAAATTCGTTACCATCTTTTACCAATAAAATTTACTGAATTGTTTTCTCGGTTGTAATTCTGCTGTTACTCGAAATGAGGTTTTATAATATGGTAATAGTAGAGAAGCAGTAAATATATCTGCTACTCGATAAAAATGTGTTTACTGGCAAAACCGCAGTCTTTTAGTTGTACAAATGTACGTTAGTACAGCAGACGGTCAGGGCATGAAAAACCCAAAAACCCGGGTTTTTGGGTTTTTGGGTGGGTTTTTGGGTAGCAAACAGCAAAAACCCAGGGTTTTTGCTCAAAAACCCAAAAACCCAAAAACCCGGGTTTTTGGGTTGGGTTTTTCCTAACGAAAAGCAAAAACCCATGGGTTTTTCATGCCCTGCAGACGGTCTATACAATGCTCATATAAAGGTAATCAGATCCC
The DNA here is from genome assembly GCA_020055645.1 of Tomocerus qinae. Taxonomy (NCBI): domain Eukaryota; kingdom Metazoa; phylum Arthropoda; class Collembola; order Entomobryomorpha; family Tomoceridae; genus Tomocerus; species Tomocerus qinae. Next base: position 66,154,772 of record CM034546.1, read on the forward strand.
ACTTTATGAAAATAAGACCCTTGCAAAATCAGGAGGTATTAAAAATCACCATTTTTTGTAGACAATTTTTTGTTAATTTTTGCTGCTTTTATGCCAATTTCTTCATCGGGCTTTTGAGTTCCCCAAATATTCAGCCTGACTAACTATCTCTTAAAAGTGAACCACAAAGGTAAGTAAAGAGTCGTCAAAGTTTAAACAAAACTATAAATAGAAAATTTTTGCCCTAGAATTTGGTAATGGCATGCTGCAGTTGGACCCAGAGCGCAGAATGCTGGCAATAGTAATTAAAATTGATAACCTGTAAGTAAAAGCCTAAAGTATTTATCATGTTCTATAAAACGTTTTATAAAACAGAAATTTGGACAATCTGTACTATTATAGTTAATATACGGCTTAAAACTTTAACTCCGTAATTGTACATGCAGCACGTTGTAAATAATTGGCCTAGTACCCACGTTAAACATCCACGAAAATTACACTTAAATCAACATAGACACTCCAAATAATAATGTCTCATCGACTTAAATATAGAGTGTAGTATACCTGAGCTTATACAAGCAAAGTTTCGTTTGGCACAAAACAATTTGGGCGACTTTTTAGCATCTGCATATGCAAGAAAGCCCCATGGGATTTTCTAGTATATTTTGAAAATTTCCAAGCTCTTGCCCTTTTTTACATTTTCAAAAAGTTCCCGAAGTCTAAATATATCATTAAAATAAAGGCTGAATTTAAGCAGCGATACCTCGTTGTCAATGCTGCCGGTCACTATTTTTGCCTCTTTTCTGACCTAACTAAATAAAAGATTTTTAGTTAGGTAAGGTTAAAAACACGCAAAAACGGTGACCGACAGCACCGGCAACACCAGCAGTGCCTGCAACGAGATACTCAGTGTTACTTTGTGATGAAGAAAGATACTAGAAAGTCCCCGGCGACTTTCTAACCTTCAGATGCTAGAATGCCCCTAAGTAGTATTAACACCATGGAAATGACAAGCACAGAATTTAACTTCAGTGAAATGATAAACAATTAGTTATATTGCACATTTTTGATTGACACGTGTGGAGTGTTACTAGCCCAACGTGATATTTTGTCCTTATCTGATTGATATAATAATGCATCGTTTGCCAAAAAAATTATTTCTGAACTTTTTAGGGAGGGTGCTATAGGAAACTAAAGTGGTACCGTGAAACAAAAAATCAAAAATGCTTTTATTTCTGTTCCTAATAATCGCTAAATGTTCACACAAGCTAATCGTCAGATCTTTAAACGTTGGGGACATGGCTTAAGAACAAGGGCATGAAAAACCCAAATTTTTAGTTATCAAACAGCATATCAACCCAAAACCTGAGTTTTTGGGTGGGTTTTGGGCATCGAATAGCAAAAAACCATGGGTTTTTGTACTTTCCACTACAATGAAGAAGTAAAATATATTTATATTTAATTATTTACACTAAAAATTTACTAAATTACAGGTAAATTTATTTTTCATTTCTTCAACACATTTTTCCTACATCGCAGTGGGTTTTTGAACTTCTGTATTCAATAAGATATCGATAGAGCTACCTACTGTCCAATAAAAACTAAAAATTCTGATAGATACTTTAACTAATTCATTTAAAGTTATATGCGGCAAAGATAACATAATATTTTACACATGTCAGAATTTCACGCATATTAATAAGTATAGTAAGTATTAATAATAGTAAGCCAAATTAAATACATAACTACCGATCATAGGTAATGAGTAATTTTGGAGTAAAAATGTGCATTGAAATTTATTGTACATAATTTATTCCTTTCTCATGGAAGTACAGGCACTAACCTAACTCTTATCCTTGGATAGTCACAGCCATGCCCTGTGGCAGTTACAGTCAACCGTGGCTTTCCAATCTAATTCTGGCTAGCCAGAACCATAGCTTCAGAAAGATTTAAAGTTAAAGCTCCGACAATAAGTTATTAAACTTCCAAATGTATGCAATAACCAGCTGTCATGCCATCAAAAATGATCTTTGATATTATTTGGTAAGCAATAAAGACAGTGCTCATATTAATCAAGATTTCACTACTTATGACAAATGTCATTACAACCGATTTAAATATATACGAATTTAAATGCTATTGATAATAATTGGATGAAAATAAGGGAATTTTATTCAATGTTTAATTATGTTACTAATTGGTTTATTTATATTTGGTATTGATTGCATCAACAATTGGAAAAATTACTTTTCTGGTTAATTTATATCCATCTTTTTCTGCTGCCTTTAGGATAGCTCTTAAAATATCCGAAGACATGTCCGTTAGTTCGTCATCTCCATTGTCATCATCCTCATTTCCATCATCAGTTTCGTCATCTTTATTTTCACATTTTCCGTCTTTTCACTTCCACAATCATTTTCATCGTCACAGAGCTCAGATTTATCTCCACAAACTTCATCATGGCTTGTTATGAAATTCATTAATAGTTTAAGCAAATTTTTGCTAAGCTTAATATAAATAAATTCTGCATTGTGGAGATTCACCATTCTTTGAAACATCTTAATGCATTCTGTTACAAAATCTGCGTCTTCAGCAGTCAGCATATGATTCTAAATAAATATCACCTGAGTTCGATTCGTCTTGAGAACGTAGTTAGAATGCGTAAGTATTCTGAGCGATTTTCGATTCATATCATCCGATTCAACGTCAGAATATTTCCTTTTACGACAAATTTTACCAGTTGATGAAACTCCAGATTGCATTGTGCCATATACTTCTCTTTGGTGGCGGAATAAATTTCTAATATTATAAAGCACCGGTTTTGTGCTTCCTATTCTGTAAGACAAAAGATACAATGCTGTCTGATGCAATATAATGCAATACAATGATATTGTGATATCTATCAGTTGTAAATATGGGACGCAATAAGTTAAATGGAAAAGCTATATTAGTGAACTCATCCAAAAATATGCCATCAACGGCTAGGAAAGCTGGTGGAACATCAAAAGTAAACCCTACCGAAATATCGAGTACACACCATCCGCAAATAGAAATTAACACGGAAATATATTCAACTTATTTCGACGATAAGGCCAACAATTTATCCGATGAAAACTCATTATCACATACGTCCTCTGAAAATGAGTACGATGAGGAAAGTTCAGAAGAGGTAGAATGTCCTAGAGGAAAGTTTTGGCATATCCGTAGTCTTCGGTGTGTTCCTCTAAAATGTCGAGGAGGACACTTAAGAGACAGTAATACGGGAGAATGCAGTTCACCTCAGATGGCACAATTCGACAACACAAGGTAATGAATGATTAATTACTCGTTTATTTTTATAAAATGATTGACTTTATTTCTTATTACAATTTTGGTGTTTATAAATATTGTCGCTACACTTAATTTAAATAACATTAATTGGCTCATATTCACCTTCACTTTACATTTCAGTGGCGTATGTGACTTGTGACTATTGCATTCAAAACAACATTAAACCGTTTGGACGTTGCCGTGTTTCTCTTTTACGCAGGCCACATACATATTATGGGCCATGGGCACGACACAACTGCAAAATCAAGGCAGTAGTGGCACACATTATCAAGGAATTAGGACACAAATACGGGAGGAGAGGTTGAAAATGTTCATTCAGTTGACTTCAATGATATAAAGAATATACTTATAATATTATTACATTGAATTATAAACAATTTTATAAATGTAATTAGATAATAGTTATTATAGTGGATATACGTAATATTATGTATATTAAATCCATGCAATAATTAATCCATGTATAAGTTGCTTGGATATTTTGACTCATACTTAAATAGTTATTTTATCATTATTATTGTTTCGATTCCTTTATGTCCAGCCACTATCATTAATTTAAGTATACATAGCGCTTAGAATTTATTTTGAAGCAATAAGACTGTATAAAGGTTCGAAATTAGTACATTTATTTAATGTCCTTGTCGCTCTAGCTTTTAGAAATACGTGTCGTGTTATTCAGCTGTTTAATCTAAGACAGCATCTGAAAATTACTGGCTCGACCGATGAGACAATTTGGTAGGACTGTACTGACGATTTTAAAGCTAAATTAAATTCTATGTTTTCGTCTATAACTATAACATATAATTAACAGTAGCTACCTAGTCAAAAGGGAAACACCGAAATATACATTATTAAAACATTAGTTATCACTTCCACATCCAAGTGTGGTACAATTGTACCACAACGCCTTTATTTGCCCTTATTTCCGTTCCTTTCCACCGAATTGCATCCAGCTTTCAGGTACCTGTCAGGAATATTGTTTTTCAATTTTTTATAGTCGAAAAACTAAGATGAAGTTATCGCTAACATGGCAGTATCCAATGTGGTACATTTGTACCACAAAGAAGGTTTCTTATCTGGGGTGGTACAATTGTACCACACTTGGATACTGCCATGTAGGCGAGAATAAATGGTAAATATTTAGTAAATTAATATAATTAATGCAATGCTAGTAAGCAAATTAATTTTCAATAGTCGACTATAAGCCGACTGTGTATAAATTAATTTTTATTCTTTTAATACTGACCGACAAAATGGAAATTAATTTGCTATCGTCGAATTTAAGCCGACAATATTCAAATTAAATTTTAATCCTGGACTATAAGACGAAAGAATTCAAATTAATTTATACCATCGACTTTAAGCCGACGAAATGCTTATTAAATTATAACCACGGACTATAAGCCGACGGAATGCAAATTAATCTGTAAGCATCGAATATTAGCCGAAAGAAAACAAATTATTCTGTTAGCATCGACTATAAGCCGACGGAATTTATATTAGATTATAATAATCGACTATTAGCCAAAAAAACGCAAATCAATATGTAAGCATCGACTATAAGCGGAAGGAATCTATATTAAATTGTAATCATCGATTATAAGCCGACAGAATGCATAGTAAATTGTAATCACCGACTATAATCGGACGGAATTAATATTAACGTGCATTCATCGACTATAAGCCGCCGGAATGCATATTAAATTGTAATCACTGAATATAAGCCGCCGGAATGTAAATAATTCTGCAAACATCGACTATTAGCCGAAAGAATGCAAATTAATATGTGAGCTTCGACTATAAACCGACGGAATGTATATTAAATTGTAATCATCGACTATAAGCCGACGGAATGCATATTAAATTGTAATCACTTGATGTAAGTTGACAAAATGTAAATGAATCTGTAAACATCAACTATTATGCGAAAGAATGCCAATTAATCTGGTAGTATCGACTATAAGCCTACGGAATGCATATAAGAGACTATACGCTGACCGTATGTATGTATCTCGGTGTGGTACAATTGTACCACATTGGGTTTTGCAATGTGGTACAATTGTACCACACTTGGATATTACCATGTTAGCAAGAGTAGGGCCTTAACCATTGGTTTGGCTACAAGTATAAAAACACGAAACGTTGTGTGGTACAATTGTACCACACTTGGATACTGCTGCGTGGTACAATTGTACCACACTTGGTAGTTCGCGGAAGTTTTTAGGCTTGGATGTGGAAGTGTTATAGTCAATATATAAGCACTTAAAGGCATTTCTTTCCAACACACACATACAGTTTACCTATCACATTACACATTTTCAGTATATTTTAATAATTACAGTTTGTGCACTTCTGTGCCATTAGTGCCATTCATAAATGGCATTTATTATGCACGTGTTCAAATGTCCGGTATTAAGAGTAAAATATCTGTAAAGTGCAACCTGTGTATGAAATAGTTCTTAAATCGCTTAAATGGTCGACAAAATAACTGCACATATCTTACGTACATTGGATTGAGGCCCTTTTCACCGCCAAACGAAATCCGATTAAGGTCTTTTGCATCCTTAAGGGACGTTATGTCTTGTCTGATCAAATTTCCTAAAATATAACCTTTAAAACTCTTAAATAACTGCCACCTCCTAATTAACTTCCTCACCCTGCTCACCATCATTCTCCTAACACTTAAGGCTGCCTCGATGATACGGTTGCTTAATGACGAGCAGAAATGAGTAATTTTACTACGGGCTGCTTTGTAATAAACAAACCCATGTTAATGTGTAGAATGTGGCTTAATTTTAGATTGGTGCCTTCCTCCCCGTAGTAAAAAATGTAACAGTCTAGTGGTACTGAAGGAAGGGTGCTGGAAAAACAGAAACAATTGATAAGCAAAATTTGGGGCACCGGATTTCAAAATGTAGTGCCTCAAAAAATAAAGCACAAAATTCTGGAGGGACTATTGTGGCCCTATCTCTTTTAATGTTTCATACAACAGAGTTTATCAATTTCACATGTATTTCTCCCACTCCAAAAATTTAATTTTGAAAACTTGGGTGACTTTTTGGTAAAAAGGGCCACAATAAGTCCTCAGAAAATATGTGGTATACATGTTTTAAAAAATATGACAACTTTTTATTCTCCATGGGGGACGAGTTATCACCGTTCTGCGCATCGTCGAGATAGCCTTAACCTCCTCACCCTTGTCTGCAATCTGAGCCTTACTTCAACCGAAAAAAATCATTTCTCTCTGAATAATGTGCGAGTTCATTGACATAATACTACGCACCTATTTTGACTTTATACATTTATTGCCATCAACAAGTCAGTGGTTTAACCGATGAGGACGTCAAAGAAAGAAAACGTTGTGCTCTGGGTTAAGTGAAAGAAGGGCCCAACGTTTACTCTCAGCGGTCTGAATCCTTTACATGCCTTTATCATGTACTTGTCGCCCATTTGTGTCCACGTATTGACAATTTCATGCGACAATGTATTCATTTTTGCTCCTTGGGGGAAGAACCCCATTTCCAAAGCTGTGAAGAGAATCACGCCAAACGGAAATACCAGGTATATTTCCAAAGGCAAGATGTCGTACAGTCTTATTGTCACGTAGTTGAATATGATCCCTAGAGCAAATGCTTCAGCAAAAAGGGTAGGACAAAAAATTCGAATGAAGTAATTACAGGTGGTATTCAAGACTCTAATACCATGGAACCATTTGATGACTGCTTCTTGAACCTTCGTCATCTCGCGGACATTATTTACCTGTTTCATTCCCTTATAATAATTCGGCACAACTGTCATAAGCTGTGTCAACTCGAAATTGATCGAACGGAACTGCATTATTCCGGCAAGGCACATTATCCCAACTTTGGATACTGCAAATACAGTGAAAGAATATACTACACTGAATGCAAACACCTTAAAGATGACGTGATGCGCCACCCAGTCGGGGAGTATTTCGGTTGCAGCATGACGAACCTGACCCAATTTAAAGAAGACTGCGAATACGGCAGCTGCGAAGGCTATGAACGGTATGCTCAATGGAAAGTAGCAGAAGGTCCATCCAACAGGATCCAGTATTGGGCGACGCAATTTCTTCTTTGTTAAGTTCTTCATTGCCACTAAACAATAATAAAAGTATGATAATCTTAGAGTGTCAAAGAATAACGACCATCATAATATAATATAATGCGCAAGTAAGACAACGAACTGAGGTTCATAAAAACCAAAGTAGGGGAATTATTTTGAATTGTTAAACAAGCTATATCAGAAATGGAAAATTAAGTACTGTTTGCTGCAGGCACCTTACTAGAAATTTTGTCAAGGGGAGCGCAAGCAACCTGCGCAACCAAAGATAATGACAAAAATAAAACATTCCCGCGAAGCCAGAGAAAATTTTGCATTTTCAGGAAAAAACCTCTTTTTCTCACATTGGGGGCGGCGCTGCACCCCCGCCCAATACTGGATACGTGCAAAACATAACTGCTCAAGAAGTTAGGGTAAATAGCTGCCTATTTCCTTTTTATAAAGGTGGGAAACCTTAGCAAATTTTATAAAATTAGATTAAGACAGATTTTTAAAGTCTATAGATTTTTGTACTGACCAAACGTGAAGGAATAGACAGCTACTTTTAACCAAACCTTAACTTTCAAAAATGTCTGCTAGTTCCTACTTATTTCAAATCCCCCTTCTTGGTGCATGGAAATGGGATGCGAATGCGGTATTCATTCCAGAAGGGTTTATGGTTACGGTATTTATGTACTGTAACCTGTAAAATTTGGTTGACAAATCAGCGAATTAGACTAGGTATTTATCAGGGATGGCAAGTAAAAGATTTCATTTGAAATAAAAAGTGAAATAAATGACTAATTCGTGAAATATTTCGCATAAAAAAATATAAGTGTAAAGTGAATTAATTTTTTCATTTAGTTTATTTATTTCAATTTATTTCGCTTTTAAAGATGATAATCATGTAAAATGAATATTTAAAGATACCCCTGAAGAGTTTCTCAGCTTCAATTACACGGTTGATCAAAGAACACGCTTCATCGAGCATCAAGTACCATGTCAGGTTTATTACACATACGACGACGAATATTAACCAGGCAAAGATATAGAACAATTTTTGAATTGGTGGCTGAATATCTTTTCCGGGAACCAACATAGCCAGAAGAAGTCCTGATAGATACGAAGTGGCGACAATAGTAAATCCATTCATGAATGACCAAACTAACTTCTTGTACTTATCTTTCGATGGGGTAAAAGTGTTCGTTTTAGAATTGTAGTCGATACAGATACATTTGGTTTTGTCATTCAGTGCAAAGAATAGTTTCATTGCCAATTCAATACTTTTTGTAAACATCTTGCAAAGTAATAAATTATTATTATTTATTACTTCGGATTTAAATGACGAATGACAAGTATTTCTCTAAAGTTAGTATTATTGAACCGCTGCCTGTAAAGGCAATTATTTCTTATGTTAGTCTTAGTCTTAATTTATTTTAAGAAAGACAACAATTCAGGTTTGGTTGAAATGGCTGCTAGTGAAAAGCCTTGTTTACAGTTGATTTATTAGAAACGCATGGCGCAATACAAAATTAATTATTGGTCGAAAATATGTATTCGAAATTTTAATCCTTTTTTCTGTATGACTTTGATTTCTGTCACAAACGGTTTAATTACATGAGTAAACTTTGTTGTCGCTTTTTGAAAGTGATATTGTTGTTTGAACTTGGAATAAATGTTTATTTGAAGCACAATTTAAATCCGTTGTCTCCTATCAATAAAATTTGCTGTATTGTTTTCTCGGTTGTACTTCTGTTATTATTCGAAATGAGGTTTTATAATAATATGGTAATGGTAGAGAAGCAGTAAGTTGTAGCTGCTGTGCTACCCGATAAAAATGTTTTTATTAGCAAAGTCGTACAAATGTACTTTACTGCAGCAGACAGTTTATAAAATGCTCTGGCAAAGGTAAACACTGCCCACTTTAAAAAGATAAGACCCTTACAAAATAAGAGGATATTAACATAATATTTTGTAGACCATATTTTGCTACTTTTTTTTTACTTTTATGCCAAATTCTTTTTCGGGTTTTTGATATCTCTAAACAATTTTCAGTTTGGCTAACTGTCTCTAGGTTGATGGCACATAGTCTAAAAGTTTAAGCAAACTGAATGAAAATTTTTACCCATGGAAGTTTTAATGGCATACGACACGTTTTTTATTTCGTTGTATAAAACGGTTAATATAGCAGACATTTGTCAACTCTGTGCTACACAACTATAGATAAATCTATTGCTTGACACTTTAACTTTCTAATTGTATAGCTCGTTGTAAATAACACGACTAATACCCACTTGAAACATCCACGAAAATTACAATTCAAGTCAACATAACAATCCAAATAATCTGTCTCATCGACTTAAATATAGAGTATAGTCGAGCTGAGCTTACACAAACAAAAATTTCTTTTGTGAAAAAAAATATCTGGGCGACTTTCTAGCATCTGCAGGTGCTAGAAAATTCCTTGGGACTTTCTAGCACCCCTTCTTACAAATTCCCAAGCGCTATAGACTTGCTGGAAGTCACCAGGGACTGTTTAGCACCTATTTTCATTTACAAAGAGTTCCTGAAGGCAGGGCACATCATTATAAATAAAGGTTGCTACCTCATTGCCAGTGTTCTCGGTCACTATTTTTTGAATCTTTTCTGCCCTAACCTATTAAAAATCACTATTTTTTTGTGTCTTTTTTTACCTAACCTAATAAAATATAAACTGTTTTTAATTAAATGAGGTCAAAAAAGACGCAAAAATAGTGACCAGCAGCACCTTCAACGCAGGCAACACTGGCAACGAGATGCAATTGTTACTTTATGACTAAAAAAATAAACCGGGGACTTTCTAGCAAGTTCTATGTAATTTGTAAGGGGTGCTAGAAAGTCCAGGGAAACTTTATGCACAAGTAGATGCTAAAAACTCCCTAAATAATATTCAAACAATAATTGAAATGACAAGCAGGTAATTTAACCGCAGTAAAATAGTAAAAATTTAACTACGATATTTTTGAATGGAACTCCGAATATGTCGACTGTTGTTAGCCCAAGGTGATATTTTGTCTTTATCTAACTGATATAATAATGCACCGTTTACCGAAAATTACTTCAGAAGGCTAAAGTGGTACCATGAAGCAGAAAATCCTAAATGTTTTTATTCCAGTTTCTATATAATAGTCGTTAAATTTTCAGATCCTGATAATCGTTAAATTTTCAGTTCCTAATAATCGTTAAATATTCAGTTCCCAATAATCGTTAAATATTCAGTTCCTACTAATCGTTAAATATTCAGTTCATAACAAGCGCCAGATCTTTGTAAGTATGAAAGAAAATAAGTTAATGGAAATCGGAGTCATTACAAGGTGGGCTGATTTATTTATTTATATCATTGCCGTTAGTATTAGTTTAGTACATTTAAGTAACTATTAACCATTAAATTTTTGACAATTCATGCAAAAAATGAATTTAAAATGATGAAATGGTATGATTTCTATTGCCGTAGAAATTAAATATTTTTTTGCTAAATCAAACTGTGATGTGGAACAAAATAACGGTTCCTAAAAATTCCTTGACAAGCATAATGGGGTGGTAAGTCGGTTAATTGTCTCATAATAACAATCTGACAGGGGATTTCGTCGAGAAGGTGAGATGGGACAAGCGCGTATTTGTCAAAAAAGGTTAAAAATCATGTGCAGTATAATGTGCAGAGTGGCCAAGCAGGCAAGCTTCGTTAAAAAAGTACAATATTTCTCTAAGTAAATACGCTGACATCATCAAAATTACAAAAACATTGTAAGTTTAAATAGAAAATTGTAAAAAAGGTCGTTTCTCATTATTTTGCGTACTGGGAGCTAGTGTAACAGGGAGCAGGTCTAGCCGGGAGCAGGTGCAATAGGGAGCAGATATCATAGGGAGAAGGTGTCACTGGGAGCAGATGCCATAGCGTAGCAGATGCAACACGGGAGCAAATACAACGTGTTCCTACAAGGTAGCCTTCTCATTTGTGGTAATAGTGATGGTACCAAATGTATTGCCAACATTTGGGAAGAATATTATAAAAGCAGTTGCTTCTAATAATATACCAGCTTTGGCCCGCAGGAGGGACATTGAAGATCAAGACGTCAAAATAAATAAATTCAGAAAGTGGTCAAATGGATATTAAATCTAAAGCAGCTGAACAAGTTGAAGTCCAGGGTTCAAATCAAGAAGGCGAAAATTCCCCATTACTGAACGACTTATTTTTAATTAACCAGTAGTTTAAATGAATGAGCCTTTAAATTAAAATGTAGATCTCTCAATTCGAACTTTTTTTAGTAGCCATTGCTTCGTGTTTGAAAGTAGGATTGTTACTACTACAAGGAAAGTAGAACTGACCTGGCTGTGCTAGACTCCAGCCCACTGATTACCGTATTTACATGTTCCTTCAACAAGCATAAGTCAATGTGTTCTACCTTATCATCTATGTAAATTAAAGGTGGATACCTTTCCTCAGTACTGGCTCATTACATTATTGCTTGAGGAACACTCATTTATTTCGTAAAGACGAGTCATTAAATTTACCATAATTAATAAAAGTAAAGCCATGGAGTTTTTATTTTAAAGGCTCATTAATTGTCAGCCATTACTGATCCCTTTTGAAAACGAAGAAAAATACGACTACGACGAAGAAATTTCTGTGGAGAAAAAATTGTGGCCGAAGGAAGTTTTGGCATACTCGAGGTCTGCGATGCGTTCCCTTAAAATGTTGGGATGGAAGGAACAGCGATACTGGAGAGTGTCTGCAGTCTCTACCAATGCTAAGGTATTGGGGAAGACATGCTTTACAGAAAGCTTCCAGTTTATTTGAAAGCTTTGTGAAAGGGATAATAATTTCGCAGTCAAACCAAAGAAAATGACCTCATAAATGAGCATGAAAATATTAAATATAGGAAAAAAAGTGTAAGATTTGTGATTATGGAGAAAATTTACAAATATAAGCCCAAAAATCATTAATAGATCAAAATATATGAAAAATATGTATCTCAACAAATTCATTTTAGGGCCATTTGACCGATGGTATTATATTCATGTCCACTTCTTTACTACATCTCGGCGATCTCGGTCTCCGTAAAAACGAAAATTAACTACGGCTGAATATAATATTAGTATACACAGTCTACATATCACTACGCAATACTCCCATTGTCTTGCTATTGTATAATACTGCCGTAAAATGGCACTAAATATTTTTGGACTGTCTTATTCGTACCCTCTCTACATCCTTTCTTACCATTATAATATTTCCAGCTAAATGTTCCTACTAAATAATGTATTTATATTCAAATACGTACCTTGCGTTTCCATGTGTAGTCGGGCAAGTGGCATACATAAAAATATTTATTTATTTCTGCACGCAATAATGCAAATAATTAGTTGTCTTGGCCTTTTCCTCTTTTAAATATTAGACAGATAGTCATAATCGTTTGCTTAACTATATCAAGTAGCATTATTTTTTGAAACCTGACTAATGCATTGGAGAGCAATATGATATCTTTTCACGTATTTTCATTTGCTGCTAAAATATTATAGTGATTATCTAGAGATAATATGCAAGTAAAACTAGCTAGAAACTAGAATGAGTAGGAGTATGTGTTTGCGGATAGGGTACAAATATCGAAAACCTGGGGCCAGCAATACTGCCAGTATTCTGCCAATATAATATTTTCTACTATGCGCTTCCTGCCCTCAGTTAATCTACTCATTTTATGTGGTTCAGACGTCCACAGATGAAGTTTTAAAAATATTTTTTTCACAATCGCGTAAAAATCTTGTAAGAAACCGAAGGATTTTCATTATACCTCTGCAGTTTTAAAAATAGTAATAATCATAAGCATCAAAAATGATATCACAGTTCAAAATTGTTCTGCTATTTATAATTGTTTTGACTCAAGCCCTATTATTAACCTGTGTAAAAAGCCCAGCCACGTTGGCTTGGTGGAGCACTCAGTCGTCAGTCTATTCAATGTGTGCTTCCACTGCCAGTTCGTTTCTTTGGCTGGGTGAAATGGCCGAGGCGCTAGGGCTGTTTAAAGGCGAGTGTTTGAGTTGTAAATGTGGAATTAAGACAAAGGTTAAGCACGAACCCGCTATTACAAGGGCCGTCCTATTGATACCTCGTAGGAGGAGAGGTTGAACATGTTTATTTTATTCAGTTAACTTCAATTATATTATAAAGAATAATATTATGTACCTATGCAAAATTTATTACATATAGAAGTCAGTTATTTGGATATTTTGACTCCTACTTATAGTTATTTTATCATTATTTTTTTGATTCCTTTATGCCCAGCCACTGTCATTAATTTAAGTATACATAGCGCTTAGAATATATTTTGAAGCAATGACTATGAAGTTTCGCAATTACATTTATTTAATGTCCCTGTTGCTCTAGCGTTTTAGACATACATGAATTATTCAGCGGTTTAATCTAAGACAGCATCAAAGGGAGCAATATAATATCCTGAAAATTACGGGCGCGACCGATGAGACAATTTGGTAGGACTGTACCGACGATTTTCAAGCAAAATTAAATTCCATGTTTTCGTCTATAACTAAACTATAACATATAATTAACAGTACCTAGTCAAATTGGAAACACCGAAATGAAAATCATACATTATTAAAATATTACTTATAGTCATTAGATAAGCGTTTAAAGGCATTTCTTTCCAACACAAACATCCACTCTACCTATCACATTGCCCATTGCACAATTTCAGTATTTCAATAATCACAGTTTGTGCACTTTTGTGCCATTAGTGCCAAGCTAAGAATTCATAAATGTCATTTATTATGCTCTTAATGGCCTGTATTATGAATAATATATCTGTAAGGTGCAACCTGTGTATGAAATGGTTCTTAAATCGTTTAAATGGCCGACAAAATAAGTTCATATAACGTACATTGGATTGAGAGGGTCTTCTCACTGCCAAACGAAAAGTGGATTGAGGTCTTTTGCATCCTTAAGGGACGATATGTCTTGTCTGATCAAATTTCCTATGATATCACCTTTAAAATAGCTGCCACTTCCTCATTAACCTCCTCACCCTTAAATTCCTCACTCCTCGCCCTTTTCTGCAACCTGTGTCTTACTTCAACCGAAAGGGGTCCTTTTTATTCCCCGTTTGACAATAATGTGCGAATCCATAATATCGTCCCTTAAGGATCGAAAAAGCCTCTATCCACTTTCAGATTGGTGGACGAATAAACCTATATCCATTTTTTGTTTGGTGGACGAATAAGCCTACATCCATTTTTTGTTTGGTGGACGAATAAGCCTATATCCAATTTTCGTTTGGTGCAGGAAATAGCTTCTATCCTCTTGCAGCTTTGCTTGTAAAGTTATAGGGGCGTATTGATACATAGTTAATATGGGTGGCGGAAATATTGAAATTTTATTCTTCCTTCCAGCCAGTCCAGTTTTATCCAATATCAAAATACGAATTTGTGTCATTAAAAGTTTTGTTTTTGTCTTATTGTGTAATTAGCTAAAATTTTATAATGCTTATGTACATTCTATATTTCAAGTATCAACATAAAAATAATAAATACTTCATTTCGTCAACTTGTTTATTCTTACTGTGCCCCGACAACTTTACGTAATGCTGTTAGATGACAGAGGCTATTTCCTGCACCAAACGAAAATTGGATATAGGCTTATTCGTCCACCAAACAAAAAATGGATATAGGCTTATTCGTCCACCAAACAAAAAATGGATATAGGCTTATTCGTCCACCAATCTGAAAGTGGATAGAAGCTTTTTCGATCCTTAAGGGACGATATATATTAAGCACATATTTTGACTTTAACTTCATACTTTTATTGCCATCAACAAGTCAATGGTGTAACCAATGAGGACGTCAAAGAAAGCAAACGCTGTGCCCTGAGAGAAGTGAAAGAAGGGCCCAACGTTTACCCTCAGCGGTCTGAAACCTTTGCATGCCTTTATCATGTACTTGTCGCCCATTTGTGTCCACGTTTGGACAATTTCATGCGACAATATATTCATTTTTGCTCCTTGGGGGAAGAATCCCATTTCCAAAGCTGTGAGGAGAATCACGCCAAACGGAAATACCAGGTATATTTCGACAGGCAAGATGTCGTACATCCTTATTGTCACGTAGTTGAATATGATCCCTAGAGCAAATGCGCCAGCAAATAGGGTAGGACATAGAAATTGAATGAAGTAATTGCAGGTGGTATTCAAGACTCTAATACCATGGAACCATTTGATGACTGCTTCTTGAACCTTCGTCATCTCAGGAACATTATTTACCTGTTTCATTCCCTTATAATAATTCGGCACAACTGTCATAAGCTGTGTCAATTCGAAATTGATCGAACGGAACTGCGTTATTCCGAAAAGGCACACTAGACCAACTTGGGATGTTGTAAATACAGTAAAAGCATACACTAGACTGAATGCAAACACTTTAAAGGCGATGTGATGCGCCACCCAGTCGGGGAGTACTTCGGTTGCAGCATGACGAAACTGACCCAATTTGAAGAACACCGCAAATACGGCAGCTGTGAAGGCAATGAACGGCAGGCTCAATGGAAAGTAGCAGAAGGCCCATCCAACAGGATCTAGTATTGGTCGACGCAATTTCTTCTTTATTAAGTTCTTCATTGCCACTAAATAATAATAAAAGTATGACAATCTTAGAGTGTTAAAGAATAACAACCAACATAATAATATAATATAATACGTAAGTAAGACGTCGAACTGAGGTACAACAAAACAAATTGGAAATGTGTAAGTAGGGAACTGGAAAATTACGTACTGTTTGCTACAGGCACTAGAGATTTGGTCAAGGGGGGCGCAACCAAAAGTAATGACAAAAATAAGACACTACCGCGCATGGCCGCAGCCAGAAAAAAAGAAGCGCTAAAATTTTGGGGTTTTAAACAAAAATCTCATTATTTTTCCCGAATTCAGACACTTGCCCCGGTAACCCCGGGTGCGGCCTTTTTCCCGCGAAGCGAGGTAAAATTTCAGGAAAAAGCTTTCCTTTTTTTAGATGGGGGAGTGGATCGATACGCCCCGCCCCTACTGGTTTGCTAAATACACATTATAACACACACAACAGGACAAAATTGCTCAACAAGTTGGAGTAAGTAGCTGCCTATTACCTTTTTCAAAAAGGCGGGAAAACTTAGCCAATTTTATAAAACTAGCTGGTCACAGGACCTAGATTCTGTTATAATAAAGCTAGTTAGTATTCTGTGGCAAACTTCAATGTAAATGACCAAATTTAAAATTTTCCCGCATGAAAGAATAGGAACCTTAAGCAAAGCACAATGAAGGCTGGAAATAATATTTGCATACAGAATGTTATGAGATGTATGAACTTATTGAGATTAGGTAAAGTTTCAGATTGGGTTACTGCTTAGCTTCGTTATCAGAGCGGCAAATTAACACACGATGGTACATTCATACCGACACACTGAATTTCACTGCACAACTCGAAAAACACGATTATACTATAGTAGTGATTAGATTTTGACAGATTTTGAAAATCTAAATATCTTGGCTCTGAGTTCTTTATAGTCCTTCAAATATAAATATTAAGAATAATAAATAACTTTTTCAATTAACATTTTACATTTCCGTTTGGTCAACCCCAAGATTTTTGTACTGAAAAAACGTGAAGAAATAGATAGCTAATTATCCCAACCTTAACTGTGTGTGTGTTCTTTTTAAAATGTCTGCTAGTCCCTACTTATTACAAATCACCTTTTTTGGTGCATGGATGCACATGCGGTATTCATTCCTTATGGGCTTATGGTTACGGTATTTTTTATGTACTGTAAACTTTAAAGTTGAAAGAACAACGAGTTAGACTAGGTATTTGTCAGGAATGGCAAGTAAAATGACACTTGAAATAAAAGGAAGGTGAAATAAATAACTTTGTTTTGCGAAATATTTCGCATGAAATAAAAGTGTAAGTGAAAAGTAATTTTTTCCTTTAGCTTATTTGTTTCAATTTATTTAATTTGAAGAAAACTTTGAAATGTGAAATAAATGGCTGGAATTCATAATTGTAAAATAAATATTTAAAGTTACCCCTGAAGAGTTTCTCAGCTTCAATTGCACGGGTGATCAAAGAACACGTTTCATCCGGCATCAAGTACCATGTCAGATTAATTACACATACGATGACGAATATTAACCAGGCAAAGATATAGAACAATTTTTGAATTGGTGGTTGAATATCTTTTCCGGGAACCAACATAGCCAGAAGAAGTCTTCCTGATAGATACGAAGTGGCGACAATAGTAAATCCATTCATGAATGACCAAACTATCTTCTTGTACTTATCTTTCGATGGGGTAAAAGTGTGTGTTTTAGAATTGTAGTCGATACAGATACATTTGGTTTTGTCATTCACCACAAAGAATAGTTTGTATGCCAATTCAATACTTTTTGTAAACATCTTGCAAAGTAATAAATTAGTATTACTTCTGATTTAAAGAACTAATGACAAATATTTCTCTAAAGTTGGTAATAATTATTGAATCGCTGCTTGTAAAGGCATTTATTTCTTAAGTTAGTCGTAATTCTTTACAACAAAAACAACAATTCAGGTTTGGTTGTAATGCCTGCTATTGAAAAACCTTGTTTACAGTTGATTTATTAGAAACGCATGGCAGAATACAAAATTAATTGCTGGTCGAAAAAATTCATTCGAACTTATCCTTTTCTGTACATCTTTGGTTTCTGTTACAAGCGGTATTAATTTTAATGGTAAACTTGGTTGTTGGTGGTTGGTGCTTTATGCAGGTGATATTGTTTTTTGAACTTGCAATAAATGATCAATTATAGCCCAAAATAAATCCGCTGCCACCTCCTACCAATAAAATTAACTGAATTGTTTTCTCGGTTGTATTTCTGCTGTTACTAGAAATGAGGTTTTACAATATGGTAGTGGCAGAGAAGCAGTAAATATATCTGCTACCCGACAAAATATGTTTACTGGCAAAAACGTAGTCTTTTAGTCGTACAAATGTCCTTTTAGCAGACAGTTTTAAACAGTAGTACCCACTTTAAGAAAATAAGACCCTTACAAAATCAGGGGATATATTATCACACTTTTTTGTAGACCATATTTTGCTATTCTATTTTTTGCTGCTTTTATGCCAAGCTCTTCTTCAGGCTTATGATATTCCTAAACAATTTTCAGTCTGACTAACTGTCTCTAGGTAACTGGTAAATAGTCTTAAAAGTTTAAACTAAACTACTGAAATAAAATTTTTACCTTTGGAAATTTAAATGGCATTCTGCAGTTTGACTCAGAGTGCAGACAAATAGTAATTAAAATTTATAACCTGTAAGTAAAAGCCTCACGTTTTTTATTGCGTTCTATAAAACGTGTTATAAAACAGAAAATTTGCCCATTTCTGTGCTATACAACTATTGATAAGTCTAAGGCTTTACACTTTAATTTTGTAATTGTATAGCTCATTGTAAATAACACGAATAGTACCCACGGGAAACAACAACGAAAATTACACTTAAGTCAACATAACAATCCAAATAATCGGTCTTATAGACTTAAATATAGAGTATAGTCGAGCTGAGTTTATACATGCAAAAGTTTCTTTTGGGACAAAAAAAATCTGGACGATTTTCTAGCATCTGCAGGTGCTAGAAAATCCCCAGGGACTTTCTAGCACCCCTTCTTGCAAATTCCCAAGCACTATAGACTTGCTGGAAGTCACCAGGGACTGTTTAGTACCTATTTTCATTTACAAATAGTTTCTGAAGGCAGGGCGTATCATTAAAATAAAGGCTCATACCTCATTACTCATTACCAGTGTTCTCGGTCACTATTTTCGTATCTTTTCTGACCTAACCTAATAAAAGATAAACTGGTTTTTATTAGGTAGGGTCAATAAAGGCGCAAAAATAATGACCAACAGCACCTTATACTCAGGCAATACCGTTAACGGCAACACCGGCAACGAGATACTGATTGTTACTTTATGACTAAAAACTTAAATAGGCAAGTCACCGGGGACGGTCTAGCAAGCGCTATGTCATTTGTAAGGGGTGTAAGTCCAGGGAAACTTTCTAGCACAAGCAGATGCTAGAAACTCCATAAATATTATTTAAACAATTGAAATGACAAGCAGGGAATTTAACCGCAGTAAAATTAGGGAAAAAATTTAACTGCGATGCACATTTTTGATTGAAACTCCGAACGTGTCGAGTGTTGTTAGCACAAGGTGATATTTTGTCTTCATATAACTGATATAATAATGCACCGTTTACCGAAAATTACTTCAGAAATCTAAAGTGGCACCACGAAACGGAAAATCCTAAATGTTTTTATTTCAGTCCCTAATAGTCGTTAAATATTCCGTTCCTCTAATAATCGTTAAATATTCCGTTCCTCTAATAATCGTTAAATATTCCGTTCCTCTAATAATCGTTAAATATTCCGTTCCTCTAATAATCGTTAAATATTCCGTTCCTCTAATAATCGTTAAATATTCCGTTCCTCTAATAATCGTTAAATATTCCGTTCCTCTAATAATCGTTAAATATTCAGTTCATAGCAAGCGCCAGATCTTTGTAAGTATGAAAAGAAATAAAAAAATTAAATTCGGCTGCGGCGTCATTACTAGGTGAGTTGATTTATTTATTTATATCATTGTTGTTAGTATTAGTTTAGTATATTTAAGTAACTATAATTAACCATTAAATTTTTGGCAATTCATGCAAAAAATGAATATTTGAAATGATGAGATGGTGTGATTTCTATTGCCGTAGAAATTAAATATTTTGTTGCTAAATCAAACTGTGATTGATGTGGAACAAAACAACGGTTCCTAAAAATTCCTTGACAAGCATTATAGGGTGGTAAGTCGGTTAATTGTGCCATAATAATAATCTGACAGGGCATTTCGTCAAGAAGGTGGAATGGGACTAGCCATTTCATCAACGAGTTTACAATGTTGCATTCCGATATGTAATGTGGTAAGGTATGCGGTATGGTGCATTGTAGTCTATTTATGATGAAATGGCTTTTGACTCATTGTAGATTTTTTGACGAAATCGATTGTCACATTGTAATGTTAGTGCGATTATAGTATACAGCCTGATTGAATTTTTTTACATTTTAATAGGTTTAATACATTTAAGTGATTCACCCTCTAATTGTCAACACTAAAATCCCAACACATCAAAAGTACTTTTTGTCAACACGCTTTTCCTTTTTGTCAACACCACTTTTCCTGTTTTGACAAAAGAGGGTTGACAAAAAGGTGTTGACAATTAGGGGTTCTTCCATTTAAGTATATATTTATTTTAGTTAAACAATAATAGGTGATTCTTATAGTTAATCTTATAGGTAATGATTGTGGAGTAAAAATACAATGACTGTGTTAAATTATAATTAAAGATTTCTGTATTTTTAAATCGTTATTGGCAAGACAATGACCACATTGTTTGCAAACGGTACCTTGAAACCCAATACACTTTTTATTTTGGATATGGCAACATTCCAAGCAATAGGGGCAAATGTTTAATTCTTTTCCGATTTTCCCAAAATGCAAAATAAGTCAGTGAAATACAGAAACTAATGAAAAATATTGACGAAATGTTAGAGTTTAAAAATGTCACTGGTATTGGTAGATCTCTTGTCCAGCAGATTTTGCATTTCGTAAAATTATGTTCTTTCGTATATTCTATCCACTTATCAAAAATCTCTGAATGGCTAAGGGCAAACAATCTTGATTGTAGAAATGGAGTGAGCATTGGGACTTCATGACTATTGAAATAGGCGTAGACAAGTATCGGCAAAAAAGCATTATCCTCAGTCCCATGATAAAGAGTGTTAGTCGGTTCATCTCCACCATTCTGTGGATTCCAGTAGTAAGAGTCTTTCAGTAATCGATGGAGTCGGGAACTTCTGAGAATTATTGCAGAGTTATTGCACTGTGAAATCCATATTTGAGGGCTTATGGCAGGAAATTCAGGAGGAAGTCCCACAATTTTCCAAATCTTATCCATTAACTCCAAATTTTTTGAGTAGCCAACAATTTTGTATAGGATTCTTGAAGATGTATTATTAGGTCTAGAAAAGGAAGCCATTCTTCTTTGAATTCATCCATAATATGATTGTGAAACGCCACTTGGATTGCTTCCTTGACTAGGCTTCCATTCTGGTTACGAATGGAAGTCTTAAAACTTGATTACCTTGGCATAGCACCGATAATCTTCATTACCATGAACGTTTTCCAGTAAAGGTTTGAGCACGATAATTGAGAAAGAATGGATTTAAATCAAGAGTTGTCCTAAAATCGCCAAAGGTAATAAAATTTGATAGATTTGCCATTTGTTCGATAGATTCAATTATTTGTACAGGACGAGGTTCAACAAGATCTGTCGTGGTCGTGACAATTCCCCTGTAAGTAACTGTAAGGACAATGAACATGAGCAACAACGGACAAATTATCAACTTGATCCACAGCCGTCACGATTTAGAAATGCTATCCCAACTGGCGAAATAATTTTTGAAATATTTATTTTCAATCGGTGGCCCATAGTATGTTTTGTACCACCATGTTAAGGTCAAATGAGTTTATGGCTGTGCTCTTTTCAACTTTTAGCCATTTTAAAACCATTGCTCGATGTGCTATAATATTGGCTTTTTAAATCTGCTTGTGGGATTATAAAATAGATTTCATCTTTTTCCATCAGAGAAATCATGTATACAGGCGTTTTCCAGAATAGCCGGTGTACGTTTTTTAAAAGTTCATGTATTTGCTCAAAAACAAAATTGGATTTCGCCCTTGTCGACTGCAACGTTTTTCTATCCACAACAAAGTGTGACCATATAATTATAGGAGTATACTAACTTGAATGTTCAAGCATAATAAGTATTACGTAAGAGAATTCATGTACGAGTGAATAATAGGTACTGTCTAGACAGTCCAGGATTTCATGAACAAAATCCAATGTATTTTAATGACACTCGAGGGAAATCAATGAACCTCTGTGTAATTGTATACGGAGAGTCTACTACCTAACTACTTGGAGCAAGACCGTTCACATCAAACTACGGATACCCGAGTTGGAGTGGACAGACGAGTGGAGTCTATATAAACAGTGAACAGTGCGGGATCTCGCCAGAGTTTGCCGCCGACTTTCTCTCTCTCCACACCTTTGCTCTAGAGGAATACTCTCTGGATCTCTCTTCTCTCCTACCTAATATTTCTCACCAATATTCATCTCACTATTTCCCATTGTTGTATCGAACCCGTGAAGCTTAAATAAAAGGACACTTCAATCTGTCCATAAAACCCAAATCATTTCCCACTGTATTTCATTTCACTGATTACCATAACTATTTATAAGTAGACCGATTTGAGGTAGAACCCGACCGTAATTCGCAAGCATCCTCTTTAGTTTGTCCCTAAATATCTATTTATTTTATACCACACACACCTGGGATGGGATGACACAAGTACACAGAAGAATGTTCAGCAAAGTTAAACCACACCAGTTCCTCAAATCTAGCCGAATTCGCCTTTTGTTTTCCAAGCAGATTCTTCTCTGTCATAGAAAATTTCACTCAAGTGGTGGATAACAATTAAGTCAGCTAACACATCTGGGCTGAAATTGACTGCAAAGTGCACCACACACGAAAGACGGCTCTGTAGACGTGGAGATGATATTTTGTTGGAGCTGGAATTTGTATTGATACATTTGTTCCCCATTCGTGAACACTTTTAAAAAGTTTCGAATTCCATTGATATCTTTTATCTCTTTTGGAATACAACCATGTTCCATATCAGTTAATTTCAAGTTTGTAAATGCGTAAGGAATTTCAATACGCGGCAATTGTGTATACTGCACTTCGTCCAAATTAGCTTTGAAACTATGTTTGAAAATCAGGTTAACATAACATAACATAACAACTTTTTTCCAACCAGTGTTTTTCAACTCAGTTATGATCAATGGAAAATAAATTTCCCGCCCTGAATAATACAAGTCAACCATAATCATACACGCGTCAAAGCTATTTGGAATGATGATGACGAGAAAATATGAAAACACAAAGACATTTTGTTGGAATTAAAACTTTTATTTATTTGACAGTTATAATGGTATGTGGTTGTTAGACTACAATTTTGGATTTTGGAGAATAGTAGCCGCTGCAATAACTTCAGATCCAATTAGTCAGTTTCATATTTTAATCACGAATTACGATTGCCCCTAAGAAAATACTGAGCTAGAAATGTTAATTCTAAGAAATTAAAAACTGACCATTGATCTCACAATGAAAGTGTTGGCACGTTAAAGAAAGCTAATTCCAAGTTAGTACCAAGGTATAATACCATAACTACTGAAATAACAGCTCTCCAAATGTCCGCCTTTGCCAATAGAATTGTAGCCAATACTTGAACATTCCACCATTCCCTCTACTAAAAATTATCTCTTCTGAATACTCCAGAACCTACACGGAGAAGTACTTTACACAGAACTGTTTCCAAACTTTATGGGTTTCCATGCTCAGCCGAATTTTCTAAAATGATTTGTGCGTAATTGGTGGCACGAATCTAAAGCATCTTGCTCAGATTAATGGGTAGACCGTATAAGTTCAGACGTCATAGATAATGATTGTGTTGAAAAATATTGATATTATGTTATGCTTTAAAATGATAATAATGCGTTGCTAATCATATCCCTAAAACATTCAATTCATTATTTACAAAAATGCCTAAAATTAATCATTTGTTTTCCCCTGGTTATAATTAGTAGGAAATTAGTTATTTTATTTCATTAAGAGAGAAAGCATTTATTTGCTACTGACCTTACAAGATAAGGTTTGCCATGAGACACAGTAATAAGATTTCAATGTATATATTAAGAAAATAATTTAAATATAATTAATCAATAACATAAAGTAACGAAATTTTCAATAAGGAGAAAATAGATGATTTTGAAGTATCATCGATGAACTTCTAATCACAGATAATACTATATTCTTTGTTAACTCTTTTGACAAAGAGAATCTTCTTTGAAAATTTTCGAAGAATGTAGGAATGGTACCACGGGATCCAATCATAAGACCAATTACCTCGGAGATTATAGTTATCTAGAAAATATTTAATGCATGGTTCATAGATTGATTTCTTTTCAATATTTACTTCCTCAGGCTGTTTTTCGTCATTTTCGATGCGAATTGTTGGGTCAATGATGTATCCTTTCGGTCCTTGAATAGCCAAGATGTCTACTCTTCTATTTGATCCGGACTCAGAATTACAATGAATTTCTTCATGAAGTACATAGTTTTTTGCTCTGAGGGCATCTGCTATTAACATACGTATTTTATGGTGACGATTATTGCGTAGTAATTCTGTTTTACGGCAAAAAACCCAATACGTGGCCAAGAGTTTCTATCTCGCCGCACGTCGGATAACGGCAGCGGTTTGTATTGAAGTTTCTCCCCGGAACAGCGTTAACTGCAGCAACATATCCATTCATTTTGATAGCTGTTGTCCATTCAGACGAAGTTAATCCTTTACGTTTAGTGATCCAAAAATTAGAATAAGGCGTATCTTTAAATAAGATTACTCCTTTTCCTTTCGATGGCAAATTACACCATTTATTAAATTGCCTTTCACGTAAGATATTCCTTAAAATTTTTGATGTTTTAATTTTGCTTCCCTTTTTAGATGTCATTTTATTTCTGCTGTCATTTTTTTCGCCAACTTCAATTTTTAATTTAGAAAGGCATTGTTGTTTTTCCTTTTCCAATTGTCTTGATATCAATACATATGGGTCATTTTCTATCAACAAGGTTTCACAAATGTTGTATTTTTGAACGTAGCCTTCCCATTCAGCGTTTGGAATTTCCAATAAGCTAAATATGCTAATAATAGCTATTGAAGAATAAATTATTTCTAAAAACAGTGCTAACACCAAGTGTCGTTTTAAGTGTTCTGGGAATATGACAAATAAACTGGACTAGTTTAGGTATAAAATAAAAAATGAACTTCATTATTAGTGAATTACTCTCTTTCAATCATAATTATACATAAAACGCATAACTGAGAAATGATATTAAATATCTGTTTTGTAAAGAGTAACTTTGGATCCATCTAGAGTCACACAGGCAATCGATTACTCATTCAGTCTTCAAAGTATATGGATAATTGCATCACCGGAGGGAGGTGAATACAGTATCTGTATCACTTAACCAGGATAAGATGACCTTGATAAGAGCAATGCAAAATAAAGCAGTTAATAAACTACAAATAAATGCTTCAACTCCTGAAGTGTTGAAGAACTTGTTCATCGCCCGTAAAATAAAATACATTCCAATATATAATCGCAGACTGAGAAAAATTTTCCTACCTATATAACTATGTATGTCTGGTAGGGCAAATTTGAATTTTACCGCGTGGATCCAAGGATTTTATTACTAAATAATACCTTTTAAAATCGAGTCGCATATGCTGGGAGCTACTAGTCACTCTATAATATAAACGTCATCGAAATGTATGTTGTATGTATGTGTGTACGGATGTTGTAATGTTATGAATGTTATTACTCGGCCACCGTACCGTTATTTCAAAATGTATTAACAACACAGTTTGATTTATTTGCAAAAGATGCTAAATTCCATCCAGATAGAACTTGGTTTTATGCATTCACGCTTGCGCGGTGATAAAATTATGAAAGTCACTGTTGTGAGACGTGGTAGTTGAAATTCTTTCTTTCAAATTTAATATACCGTGCCGTGACCTTATTTTATACGCAGGAAAGTTTAAAATTTGGCTATTCACATTAAAACTATATTTTTTTCAATTCGCAAATGGTTTTAAGCTAATAGGAGGTTAAATTAAAAATGTTATACGTCTTAAATAGAAAAGCTAAATCTATTCTTAATAGAAAATAATCAGAGCGAGATGAAGTGGTAAACAATTTTTTTTATTTTAAATGTGTACGTTTTGAATCTGCCACTTATGTGTTATAGAGATTTCTTATCATAAAATTATGACTTCTAATATGACGTCACAAATCGTGATGATGATAGGATTAGGATTAGGAAGAGTATAAGTAGCCCTTAAAAAGTTTAGGTGGGTGAATATTTATGAATATAGAATATTTCTTTAATGTGATTCCATTTTCGTAGGTCATAGTCATGAATGTCATGGAAGTTGACATTTTCCTTGCATTGACACTATACAACGGTAGTATATGTAATTAGTTATTCTAAATCAAAAAAAAAAATTTCTAAAACTTTAGCGTATTACGACCAAGGGCCATTATTTTTGTGTTGGAATTTTATTGTGACTATCGGTACTTACTCTGGACACCCATTATGGTCACATTTTTGACTTGGGGTATAATGTTACGCCTACGTTACTCTGACTCACCATTATGCATACTGCCAAGCTTAGATGTAAGCATCCCATCCATTATACCCAACATCCCCATCCAGGTGTATGAATTGGCTGAAAGGGATGTGTTGGTGATGGCTGTAGTGGTACTTTATTTGGAAACTGGGGATGGGCTATATTAGATAGATTACTTTATTTGAATATTGGTGGTGGGCTGGATAAGATTTTGATCTTTTCTTGGGGTTTGGTGATGATGGAATGAATGGGGTTGGGTGTTCCATCTTTTGCATTGGATGGGATGTTTACCAACAACTTACATCTATGCTGCAAAGTGTTATTCTGTTTTATCCGACTAAGCAAATAAACTGCTTCCCCTCACGCACCAGGCGGAAGAGGGAAAGAAGTTTCTGAAATACATTCTATCCATCTTACAATATTGCCCCGGAATACACACTAGCTTTCTTTATAACAGGGCCTGGGCCCTGTGACCGGCTAGTGTAATATAAGGGGGATATTTATTGGTAGAATATAGTATGGATGGATGCTACTTATCTTTCGACGGCCGTGAAAACTACAATAGAAATGCATATTTTAGAAAATTATATATTGACGTAATATGCGGTTTCAGGTTGGTAGTGAAAATGCACAATATGCATTTTCAGGTTGGTAGGGAAAATGCGCAATATGCATCGGCGCCAATTTTACAGGAGAGAGCCTGAGACACAAGTGATACATGTTTGGGTAGAAAAGTTTATCTTACAAATTCACTTGCTCAGCTATTTGCAGCTACAAAAATATATAATTTGGTCAACGTACCTGTACATATAATTTTATGTTTTCTCATTTTATCATAAAATCTGATTGTGCCCCGTATATGCATACTGTGCATTTTCACTACAAATCTCAAAATGCATAAATAATATTGCGCTTTAGATACCTTAAGGTTCGATAATTATTAATTATGTTCTAGGGCCCACAATGACCCAAAATCATTTCGAAAATTTACAAATAAGCAGTGTATATGGCAATTCATATCTGCTTGCTTCAGATACACATGTGGAATATTCACATAAAATATGTACAACTTATTATAGTTTATATATTCATAAAACCGAATATCACAAACATTTCAAAGCACGATCTGACGTTATGAAACTTCAGTTACAGTGTCAGATATTTGACATAATAACAACTGGAAGTGCCAATCATGTTATCGCACATTTTGCAACGCTCAGACATAATATAAAACGGCCATG
Source organism: Tomocerus qinae (assembly GCA_020055645.1). Lineage (NCBI taxonomy): Eukaryota > Metazoa > Arthropoda > Collembola > Entomobryomorpha > Tomoceridae > Tomocerus > Tomocerus qinae. The sequence goes on from CM034546.1 coordinate 66,182,789, forward strand.
TAGAAGTAATCTCCAACGAGATTAGATATAATACAGAATGTTTTCCATTCCAGGATATAAGTAAAGATATAACACTCGTATAATAAACACTTTTATAATAAATGAGTGCCATTATGGCGTCCAATCCTCAGGGCCGGTGAAGTTTTCATGCTGCCCGGGCAAAGGCTATTTTGATGCCCCCATGCATTATTCTAACTTTTATGCCATACCAGAATTTAATAATTTAATGCCAGGAAAAAATCATTATTGTGGCACAAAATTATACTAAATAGGGTAAGTAATAGAAAGCATTAAAGCTCATAACCTAAGGCTGAGGTCATTTAGGGGAGACTTTTTGTGTTGACACGGTTTGTGTACCTCAAGAATGGATACAAAATTGGGAAGGGCTAACATTTCATAAAGACATAATATTTGCGCGTAGCGCGAAAAATTTTGGCATTTACTGACGAAAATTAGTCAAAAATGGTCTAAAAATTGAAAACAATCGCGCGGAGCGCAATTTATTTGCTACTTTGAGAACGCCCATACCCAATACGTCCTTGGGGTAGATACTAGATACTGATTGGATTGAGACGTTTTGGTTTGAAACAGTTTGGATATTGTAGGATTAAAGCAGTTTGAATAGAGACGGTTTAGATTGAAACAGTTTGGGTCGAGACGGTTTAGGCTGAGACGATTTAGGTTGAGACGATTTGGATTGATACGGTTAGTTTTGGGACACGTTGGGGAGAAACGGTGTGGATGAAGATAGTTTGAATTGACTCTGATGTAGGTTTGTTATTTACTAGAGGATAATAAGCCTAGTGCTCAAGTTTGTAGATTATTTTCAAACTCAAAAACGTACAATGCTAATCATGTTGTTTTTGTTTCAGTTTTTTAATTAATACAATGTTAAAACATATATTTACTCAGAGCATAAGAAAATTTTGAAAAAACAATAATTAATTCAAAAAACAAAAATATCAAATTGATAAACTTTAGTAACCTCAACCTCACTTATATACTAATTAGAACACTAGGTTATTAGAATAAAATTTTGAATTTATCTATAATGGTGAATAGGTGGGCGGATTTTAATGCGCAGAAATATTTATAATATTTCAAACTCATTTTGAAGAAATTTTTTGATGTGATCATTATTGGTAAATCGATTTTAGGATTTTTAGAAGAGGTTATTTTAAGTACGGTACACAAAATAAAAATTGCATATTAAGGTTCAGGGTTTTCAAAATACGGGGGAATTCAATAAATAAAGGTCAAATAAAGGTGTTGGGGAAGTATCTATGACTACGATTTAAAATCGCATAGAGGCATAGAAATTTACTCTATGACAAAGTGGAAAAAAACTTTTTTGGCAAACTGGAAACTCCTCCGAGAATACTGGTCGTAGAAAGACAAGATTGGTCTCCAAATTCGCAGAAAAACTTGGTTGAGGTCTGGTAATCAGCTATAATTCATATTCATCTCCAATTTCGAGATATTGCGAATTTAAAATTAAAACCATAATATCTCGAAATTGGAGATGAATATGAATTAGAGCTGAAAACCAGACCTCAACCAGGTTTTTCTGTGAAATTAGAGACCAATCTTGTCTTTCTACGACCAGTATTCTCGGAGGAGTTTCCAGTTTGCCAAAAAAAGTTTAGGGCTAATTTGATAGTCGAGGTCATGTCCCAAAACTTGGTAACCCTTCCTCTTAAATAAATTGTGGTAGCAAAACAGGTATTTAGTGATTATAGTTTCTTTGAAATACTAAAAGACTATCACATGACAAAAATATTATTTTTCGTTCGTTTTGCTGCCCCCCTTAGCTTGATGCCCGGTGCGGTCGCCCCCCCAATTTTCCGGCCCTGCCAATCCTAACCGTCGATTGGTCAATGGTCATTGCACCAAATTATAACAATTTAATTTAAACTATAAGTCCGCCCGAGTGGTTACTGCATTTACATGTACACGTTTACGGCTTGCAAAAATCATTTCGGAAGTATTGGTATTCAAAATTGTGAAAAGTGGTAAATATTCTAATATTTATAAAAATGTATATTTAAATAAGCTTATTTAAAAACTTATTTGACATTAATCGTTTTAATTTCATACCTTCAGAGAGCTATTTGTTTAGAATCTGATTTCACAATTCTATGTAATATTATGCTTCTAGAGATAATTAAGGAATTTTTCATTTTTAGCATGATGTTCATTGGCGCATAAAGAACTGAGTTTCGGAGGGGCTAATAATTCATTTAGATATTTTAGTTACATATATTCGCAAATAAACGCAAAAAAATCGGGGGGAGGGATCTAATAGGCTTCAGCCCGTAAAGCATTTTTCAATGCGTTCTTGTTCATAGGGTTATCATATTTCCTTCCTGAATTTAAGTATCCTAAGCATGTACAGGGTGTAAAATGTCTATTCGAGCCCAATATAATAGGATGACTGGAACTGTTGATACCAATGAATAGGCCGTACAAAGTTACACTAGTGAGGGTAATTTGATAAATAATGACACTAGCCCTTAAGGGGTTTACAAAATGACTAAAATAAAAAAATTTAAATCTGCCCGTTTTCTAAGTCTTTGGATTTTTCCTGGCAACAAAATTTTTATTTCTGAATAGAGGCTTCGCATAGCCTTCCTTAAAATCGCATTAGGCATTTTCCATCCATTTTTATCAAAACCGGAGGTGGACTTTTAGCGGGTTTTCCAAATTTGATAAAACCCGGGGAAAATTTTAAAAAAATGACCACCTCCGATTTTGACCCTCACTAATATAACTTTGGACGGCCTTTCGACTGGTATTATCCATTTTGCTGCACTACTTCCGCTCCGGTTCTTCCCGTACAGGGCCCCGAACATTTTTACTTGATTTTACACCCTTGTAGACAATGTATCTGTAATGAACTGCGACTTGTTACAATCATGAGTTAACTGCATATAAGCCATACATTTTTATGCGACAGTATCATTTAAGCGAAAAAATGCAGGTTCTTTTCTACAAAATGAGTAAAAAAAAGCCAGTAAATCCCATATAATCGCTTCAAATGGCTTTAGCATCAGCATTATTATTGTATCATTTGAATAAATGCTTTTGTTCCATTTTCAGGAATCCCATTATAACCCAAAAAGTTCTCCTCTATGTAGGTGCTGGTCCATTCTCCCATAAAGTATAATTAATGAATTATGAACTAAATTAACTCCAAGATGCAGATAGAAGTAAATTAATACGACACTCATAATATTATTGTGTGACTGTTGTGTTATGTTAAACTTGTGATCCGAATCTTCACTGAGAGGAGAATAAATAATGAATTCGATTTTTATAATGAATGGTACTTGATAGTCACTACCTTTCAGAGATAAAAAATACCATGCGAAATTTAAAACGTGTTGTACCTAAGTTTGAATAGTAATGAGGAGAAGCCTAGTTACTAGTTCCCACCTCTGGCGGGCCACGGAAGCATGTTTATTACTTTGCAGTTGAATGAATCAATGGAATTCCTCGTAGATATTGAAGTTTAGTGGATAACGAACAAATTTTCAGATAAATAAGTTCTGTGCTCTACTAATTATTAGTCCAAGTAATATTAAAACTCTCAAAGCACTAAATATTTTTTCAACAATTGGGGAAAGTATGAGCCGTTGAAATTAACAAAGAGACAAAGCAGTAGTGCTTCCATCAATTAAGATACTGCAGTAAATTGACAGAAGGTAAGATAAATTAATAATGGAAGTTATAATGAAAACTTAATTAAGAATTATTATTTCGAAGTCTATACGTATTTTAAAGTTTTAAACATCAACTAATCAGTTTAATCATGCAACTACTGAATCAATATTAATGCCATCTATATAATAATAGCTGCACAAATGTCCTTTAACATCAACTTACGACTTTCAAATTTTTACTGGATGGGGACATCATAGTCAGAACCCCAAACTTCGAGTTTCAAAACGATATCTTTCATAGAAATCGTTTTATGATTTTTTGAATTTCGAATTTTAACATTGAAGGAGTGGGAGAAAACGCTCCGATCTGTCACGCTTTGTCCAGATACTCCTCCTACAGTTTTCACCCGATCTTTACCAAACTTCTTCCTGACCTACTCGACTTAATAAAAAAGACGGTAGCCACTCCAGTTTTTTATTTTTTAGTAGAAAATATTTTGCCAGTGAATTTCAAAAATTTCACAAAGTCCTACTCTTTAAGCAGGCAGGCCTCCGCCATGTATGGGGATTAGTCCCTTTCACTTCGAACGGGGCAACCGCAGCGGAGTCAAACTATTAATAGCAAGGCAACTTAGGCAACGTATATTCAGTCAGTATCATTTGGTTGTGGATTGAATATGTTGACTTGACTTCACATAGAATTGGTTAATAAATGTAACGGGGTAGGTAGAAAATAGAAATAACGAGGACGATTAAAGTAGTTATAGCTAAATAAAATAACAGAGCTACTTAAAATGATGAGGTAAAAATGACGTGAATATTTAAAATAAAGAGATTATTTAAAATGACAGGCATGATTAAAACGACGAGGTTATTTAAAATGACGAGATTTAAAAAAATGACATTTATAGATTTAAAACAACGAGGTTATTCAAAATGAAGGGGTGATTCTAAACGACGAAATTATTTAAAACGACGAGGTCTTTTAAAATGACGTCTATTTTAAATGACGGGGTCTTTTAAAATGACGGCTATTTTAAATGACGGGGTCTTTTAAAATGACGGCTATTTTAAATGACGGGGTCTTTTAAAATGACGGCTATTTTAAATGACGGGGTCTTTTAAAATGACGGCTATTTTAAATGACGGGGTCATTTACCTGGGCCACAGCCAGAAAAAAAATTGGGGGTGAGCGACAAATTATCAGAGAAAACATGAAAAATTTGAAAGTGACAGGGTTATTTAAATTAAAATGATGGCGTAATATAAAATGACGGGGTTATTTAAATTAAAATGATTGCGTAATTTGAAAGTGGCAGGGTTATTTAAAGTAAAATGATGGCGTAATTTAAAATGACGGGTCTATTTAAATTAAAATGATGGCGTAATTTAAAATGACGGCGTTATTTAAATATAAAATGATGGCTTAATTTAAAATGACGGGTCTATTTAAATTAAAATGATGGCGTAATTTAAAATGACGGCGTTATTTAAATTAAAATGATGGCGTAATTTGAAAGTGACAGGGTTATTTAAATTAAAATGATGGCGTAATTTAAAATGACGGGTTATTTAAATTAAAATGATGGCGTAATTTAAAATGACGTGGTTATTTAAATTAAGGTGATGGCGTAATTTAAAATGACGGGGTTATTTACCGGGGCCACAGCCAGAAAAAAATTGGGGGTGAGCGACAAATTATCAGAGAAAACATGAAAAATTTGAAAGTGACAGGGTTATTTAAATTAAAATGATGGCGTAATATAAAATGACGGGGTTATTTAAATTAAAATGATTGCGTAATTTGAAAGTGGCAGGGTTATTTAAAGTAAAATGATGGCGTAATTTAAAATGACGGGTCTATTTAAATTAAAATGATGGCGTAATTTAAAATGACGGCGTTATTTAAATATAAAATGATGGCTTAATTTAAAATGACGGGTCTATTTAAATTAAAATGATGGCGTAATTTAAAATGACGGCGTTATTTAAATTAAAATGATGGCGTAATTTGAAAGTGACAGGGTTATTTAAATTAAAATGATTGCGTAATTTGAAAGTGACAGGGTTATTTAAATTAAAATGATGGCGTAATTTAAAATGACGTGGTTATTTAAATTAAGGTGATGGCGTAATTTAAAATGACGCGGTTATTGAAAATGACGGGGTTATTGAAAATAACGGGGTTATTGAAAATAACGGGGTTATTGAAAATAACGGGGTTATTTAAAATGACGGTGGGATTTAAAACGACGGGATTGTTTAAAATGACGTCTCTTTACAATGATGGGGTAATTAAAATTACGGGGTGATATAAATTGACGGGGGGATTTAAAATTATAAATTATGTCCATATAATATTAATGATATAATAATATTCAGGCGCTGATGAAAGTACTTCAAACATTTACTTCAATTTGGTTCACTATTATTATGTTGATTAGATAAGTATTGTATTTGGTTCCCCGGACGTTGTAGCAATGCAGCAAGCAATGTTTTAAACATTTTAATCTGTTAATTTTCATACTTTTTAATGCATAATGCATACTCATGATCTACCGTCCCCATTAAGGGGTTACCCATTTCCCGTTCGGAGAACGGGCCTATTACTAGTATTATCAATCAGGACAGTATCACTCTGCCGCCATTATTTTCAATTTCGTTAGTTTTCCATTTTGGTTACCTTATTACCTTCATGCGACGCTTAATGCAAATTAATGCCAATGTCTAATTTTTGATTAATGTCTACTATAACCACAAAAACTGGTATTGGGATTAATTGCTATTTATAGGAACTATGAATATCCATATTATTATGTTGAATATGTGAAATTATATTTGGTTATCTCTTGAGCATGATGATTTGCATTTACAATTCTTTAATAATTGAAGACATAAATTGAAATCATTTATTATGAAAAAGAATCAAGCACAGCAAAAATAAACAGTGGAGATAATCTATGATTTAAATTAACGTACATATATTTTATCTTGCAGGTCGTCTTCTCCTGTTACAATGGCCTCAAGCATGGAAGAGACACTCACAAAAAATTTATGTTTTGTAACTCAAAAACTGTCGAATGTTCTCCTCGTGCTTCTGAAGTTACTTGAAAAGAAAATCATCTCCCAAGACGAGTTTGATACAGTCGTAAGTCATAAAAAATATTTTATTATTTTTTTGTGAGTGGTTTAATTAAAGCATTCATTTTAAAAACAGAGAAGTAAGTCAACGAATCTTGAACAAAATACTGAGTTAATTTTAATGCTGAAAAAGAAAAGTGAAGAAATCTTGCACATTTTCTTGGAAATCCTTCGCGAAACAGGAAATCAAGCAATAGCTCAGAAAATAGATGAAACTAGCGATGGCTTTCAATCTGTTGTTGGTCATTCTAGTAAAGATGGACTTGCACCTTTGAAATGGCAAAAATTGTCAAACGCAAATATAGGGTCAAGAAGACTATCAGAAAAATTGTTGGAGGAAAAATGGTGGCCGGAGAGGAAGATCCTAGTCAACAAATTTTATGATAGAAAAGATAATAATGAGCTAATAACTGAAAAACTGTATTCCCTTTTGCATGAAAATGAAAATAAGACGACAGTTATCACCCAAGACACACTCGTCGTTTCAGGGTTAGGCGGGATAGGTAAAACGTCTATTGCCAAATCCTTTGCCATGAAATACGAAGCAGAGTACAATCATATAATTTGGATTGACTGTGGAGAGGGAAGCCTACACAGATCCTTTCAGTCATTAGCCCGGGACCTAGACATTAAAAATAGGTCGGAAATGGATCTGACAGAGTTGGCTCGGAAAAGTTTTGTACAACTTCGAGAGTTGAAATGTCTAATAATCTACGACAACGCGGAAGGCTATATAGGTAATGAAGGAATTCGCGATGTCCTTCCAAAATGTGAAAACGGCAATCTGCATTCGATAATTACATCTAGGAATCAAGAATGGGGAACAAAATCTGGCTATGGGAAGATTACCAAATTCTGCATGAATGTCTTTTCAACGGACGACACGGTGCAGTTCTTAACAACGGCTCTAAATGAAACGATAAATGTCATTGATTCTGATTTGTCAAGATTGGGGGATTTACTGGGGCATCTTCCACTAGCTTTACAAATAGCAGCAGCCACGTTAAACAATCAACAAATCCCAATTACGGAATACATCGAAAAAATCGCAGCGGACTACAACAGCGATTTTCTTTTGAACGAAAACTTCGACGATTATGAACGGACGATAAATAAAACAATGAAAATATCCCTGGAGCAAATCAAAAGTGATGAAAATGGGAAAACTGCCTACACCATTCTGATATCTCTTGGGTACCTGCAACCAGATGATGTGGAATTTTTCTTTCTTGGAAATATAACAAATTTAAAAAAGGTTGATGTCAAGAATAGCATTTTCATACTAACAAAATATTCTTTAGTTACTGTTGAAAATAAACACGGCTTCGACTATGTGAACATCCATCGACTACTGCAACAGGTGATAAGGCAAAATGGAAAGGACAATGAAAAAGAAGTTATAAGAAAAATCTTGTGGAGCAAAGGAAAAATTGAATATAAATTAATTCCATACACTTTTGCTGTAATGCACGATGATTTAAAAGAAGAATTTACTAGTTTAAAGGCCCAGCTAATAGATCAAGTCAAACTGACTGATTTACTTGCGGAAAGGCGATTCGGCGAAGCTGCTGATCTGGCATTAATTATCCACAATACATTTGATCTAAATAGATCTGAGAGGAAATATTTATTATCAAAGTACAACTACGCAGTTTGTCTTGAAAAAGGAGGTCGAAAAAATGATGCTGCTGTGACTATTAAATCCCTCTACGAATACCTGGGCAATGAGGAAGATAAGAGTGAGAAAAAAAATAGAAACCTGAACTGGAGCAGAGATATTGTAGGAGTAGTATGGACAATCGATGACGACAATACAATTCAGTTCTATGCAATACCATTGAATCAGAAGTTACGGGCTAAACTGATTATTAAGAGTTGCATTCACTTATATCAAAAGCATGAAGAAGGTCTACTTAAATGCTACATGTCTTGTACAAGTCATCTAGAAACTCTTAGAAAAGAGACATCAACAGATAAAACATTCTTCGCGTCTAAACTCATTTTACTCTTACGACTTGGATTGATAACAGCAAACAAAATAGTTCTGCAACACCACTCGCAAAATAGGAATAATCTACTAAAACTATTTTATGTGGCATTGAGACTTGTGTTCATGGTTGACTATAAACTATTCCAAGAATATTCTTCTAAATGGGAAGGCATCAGCCAAGGTTTGCAAAATCTTATTGGAAAAGTACAAACAAATCAAACATGGGCAAATCTGGAAGGAATCATTGATGACCTGAGAGAAATAATCACAAACGGAAATAATGATTATCCTGTATCTCCAAATATAATGGCAATTTTGGCTACATATTTATCAGGTATTATTAAGAGATTATTTACCATCATACATAAGAATTTTATTTATTATTTAAAGTCAACCCATTACCTAAAAATTTACTAAATAAGGGCGAAAACTCTTCTACGTCTATTTTGCAGGAATTCCTTTGACTTTGGATCCCACAGTAAATTTTGTTGGAGTGCATCCTTTGAATTAAATCAATTGCTTGGTTGACTGCAGCCTGCTGGAAAACAAAACCTCCAGTTTCCAGGAATATAGCAATTTTTTAGCCCTCAGACCCTATTTTTGCCTTTTGTCTCACCTAACGTATTAAAAATGAAGAATTATTACTATACTGTTTATTTTTGATTAGGTTGGGTCAAAAAATAGGCAAAAATAGCGATTTCCTTACTTCGCTTCAACCGGGCAACAGAAAAGATTAGTGAAAAGGTGGAAACAGGAGTTTTCCCCAGCTCTGCACTGCGATCGTTGCAACCAGCTAAAAAAGTGAAGTAACCCAAAGCATGCACTCCAACCGTAAATTCAATGTTTAATCAAAGAGAATCAGAAATGTAACAATCTAGTTACTGTTGTTCACTGAAATTAAAACTTAAATTGAGCTGTTGGTAAAGAAAAATTATGCTATAATATAATTATATTCCGAAAGTTCTGTAGTTCAAATAGTGCGAATCAATATATCAGTTTCAATTTCTGTTAGTAAATGGTAATATTTTTGGCTAATTCTAGTCCTTTAACCTCCTCGTTTTCTAAGTTGATCACCATATATCAAGCACATATTGAAGGGGGGCTTTGAGGACTGAAGAGCTCCCCCCTGAAATCCAAGAACAGCAAAAAATTACAATTTTCATTAAATGTCAAAAACATTTAAAATATCTGTAAAAAATATTAACCACCCCCGAAACTCAGCTCCGCAATAAAAAATTAAAGTGCATAATTTTCTGTATTTCAATATACTTTCAAGCAGGGTTGTTAAAAATCACCAATTTTGGGGCACAAACTTTTAATCTGGTTTAATTCTGTATTGATAATTATAAAGTATAATGCCAATAATGCCATCGAAGTACAATTATAATATAATATATGTAATGATAATGAAGCTCATGGACGTAACCAATAAGGGGCGGGGGGATTTTTTTGTGAAACTCGTAATAATATAAAAGAGTTTTATTGTAAAAAACATAATATTAATAGAACTTAATTGTATGCTTTTTTACTTATATCTAAAGTTGCATTTTTTTTCTTTGGTTCTAAATTGATGCAGCGCTTATAAAAGAGAAAAATGTTTAGGCATATGATTTTAAGATTTCATACCGACTCTTTCTTTTGTTGGTTGTTTTAAATATAGTTTTGTCAATATCATTGTAAGTTTTAATAATAAATATTTTTTTATTTTTAGAAGACGATGACAGTCATTTGCAAATCTCAAATCCGCCTGATGGTGAATTCAAATACACAGGGACTGTCTTTGAATCTTCATTAGGCCGGATCCCTCACCCGGAATTATTGACAAGTGTCACCTTGGAGGCAAAGACCATCTCAATGCCAAATCTGCAATCATCCATTGAATCCTTTGTTAATCTGAAAAGTATTAATATCAAAGCAGCCAAATTTTATGGTGATCTTGTAGATAAAATAGAATTACCTCAATTGAGTCGTTTTGAAATTAGATTAACATATAGTAATAGCGAATTTTCACTAAGCAATATAGTCGACTACTACACTTTCTTTTGTGAAAGGGATTCGTGTATTTGGAAATCTATTAGGAGCTTAAACTATTATTCAATTAGTGATTCACAACGATTGGTTATCTTTGACAGGGATTCACAAACAGTTACATTTGAAGGTGTATCTATTAATAAGTACCATAATCAACTGAGTTTCTTAAACAAATTGATTATTAAAAGGAGTGGGGTCCTAATTAAGGACAATGTAACTCATGGTTGTTGCAATAACTGTAGTACTGGAATTTCAGGAAATTTGTTAACAAGCGATTATGTTGATAGAGATAATACAAGAAACCTTAAACATTTTGAGTTACATTTAATACCCAATGACTATGTGAAATTAGATTTGGACGATATATTTGATTATCATAATGCTTTTAGATTAACGGACTCCTGCTTTTGGAAGTACATAAAAACCTTGGATTGTTTTATCATCAGAAAAGGCGGTAGTTTAATTTTATTTGACAAGGAATCGCAGAAATTAACACTTATAGGAATGTCTATAAAGAATTGCCACTATCAACTTAACTATTTCAACAAACTTTATATTGATTCCTGTACAATTGTAGTTGGTAAAGAAATCGAGAGACGGTGCGGTTGCACTTTTTGTAAAGATGTAGTAGGAGACTCTCACCCAGTAGTTGTAGATAATAGTTGTCGAACCTCTTTGAACTCAGTAGCAGCAGGGCAAATGAGTAACGGTATAAACGAAGAATTTAATACCAATGAAATCAAAATTAAGGACAGTTCATGTCGAGATATAGAAAGCAATAAAGAGATTAGTATAACTCCATTCATATTGATGTTTAACCAACTCAAATATTTAAATATAGACCAAGATGATGTATCAGGCATGTTAGTTGACTTGTTTGGTTTGGACTACATTGATATTATCGAAATTAGGGGTACAAGAGTACAATGTAGCAGATCCACCGCCAACAGTAGTGACATAATTAGTCATCAGATATCTAAAAGCTGTAAGAAACTAACTCTTAATTACATTACTCCTGTTAATGATGAAGGGGATAAAGTAGATACGATTGATTTCTTTTCCCTAAATATAGCCGAATTGAATTGGAATGGTATGACTGATAACATTGTTATTATTAATTTAATTCAGTCTGGATTAAAGAAACTTCGTTTGATCAATGTTGCATTAGAATGTGAGGAGGAGACCAACATGATTTCAGAGCATTCCAATTGTTTAGTTAACATTCCATCGTCTTTATACTCTTTAATAATGGAATACTCTGCATATGATCAAAGTAAAACATTAAAATTAGATCTCAAAATACTTCCCCATTCATTAAAAACAATGGAATTAAATTACTCGGAACTCAATTTGACTGGAGAAATTTTGCCACTCAATCCTCTCCATTTAGAGAAGCTTATTATACATTATTACAAAGACATAGATTTTGAGACAGTTGTATTCCAATCATTGCTACATCGAACAGACAACGTTGTTATTATTTCATATAAAGTAGTAGATTTAGAAAAAGTAGTGAACTCATTCACCTGCAATGTAAAAAGTGTTTATTCACATATTAATAAAACATCGGAGTATCTACATTATGTAAAGTTAGACAATAGCAAAAGTTGGAAAATGAAGGAAGCAATAATTAAAAGTGAAATCACTAAAGAGGTCTTTGATGAATACCGAAAACATTAAATACTATAAATCATTTTTGCAATAAAGTGAATTATTTACTGTATGTAAAGCGACTTTATAAATTTTTGATGCCTTTTGAAATGAACTGTTGAAAGATAGATTTGTAAATTATATTTTGGCTGTAAGTTTTAATATCTTAATATTCTTAAAAAATAATTATTTATTGCTTTTTGTTTCTAATATAAAATAAACCAGCTTTTAAAAACAATTAGATCGAAAAATGTAATTTATCAAGGTTATTAAAATGTTGAATTTTTCTTCGTAACACTTTATAATCTGTCCTACAAAAAAATCTCCGTTCCCGAGAGACCCGTGCCTCGCCATCAAGACTTGTTGATGTCCTAATATGCTCAATTACAAGCAATGGAGCTATTAGGATACCAATAGTCCTAAAACGCGGACTTTTCGATACACTACTAGGATATGTACGGACATAAAATTAGTACACTTACTATCAGTAATGAAAATGACATGTAGTTGTACTACCAAGTGCCGCTGATTAGGACAAAGCGCGCGCGCATTAGTATCCTTCTAACTATGTTACTATCATGTACTGAAGAATCCTACCAGGTCCCACCATGCACTAATGAATTAGTATGCCACCGTATCCTACTATGTACTAATTATCATCCTGCCAGGACCTGATGCATTAGTGCTTAACCGCTGATCGTTGGTAATAAATAATAATAATAAATAATCAATTTTAACTTTTGCATTAGTTGTGATGGCTGGATTTAGGCAGCGGGATATCGTTGCCTCAATTGCCCCTGTTGCCTCCGTTGCCCCCTCCCCCGTTGCCTCTAGTTCAGCCACTTAACGTATTATCTTTGCCATTTGCTTCCCATTACTATTTCTGCCTCTTTTTTCACCTAACCTAATTAAAAATAAACATATTACTTGCTTGTTAGGCTTTAACAATAAAACAGTTTATTTTTTATTAGGTTAGGTCAAAAAAGAGGCAAAAATAGTGACCGGAGGCAACGGGGACAATATATTAAAGTAAAAGGTTAAGTGGCTAAACTAGGGGCAACGGAGGCAACAGAGGCAACGGGGGCAATTGAGGCAACGATATCCCGCTGCCTAAATTCAGCCGTTGTGATTTCATTTATTAAGCAAAGTTACAGATTAATGGTAAAAAGACACAAATATGACGTTCTACATCTTTCTTGACATAATTTTAGATTTTTGTGAATTAAAGAAACTGATTGTTGATAATCGTATCCATATTTTCCAATAATGTGATCAGGGTCAGATTTTGAGTAACTCCTGTTGAAAAATAAATGAAATATTAATGTAAAATTACTGTTCAGTTAAAATTTCCGAATTTCAACTGAAAGTTATGGTTTAAATGTAATACAGTGTGAAGTATAAATATTATGCTCACTGCTCACCTAAATTGACAGAGGTAGACAAGTCATCTTCATTTAGAGATAATTCTTCCATTAGTAAAGACACTGGCACTACATCCTTTCGTTCCTTTTGTTATATCAGCTACATTATTTTGACTGAAGTTATTTTGCAAATTGAAGAATTAAATTGCCCTTTTCGCATCAAACTGTAAAGAAATATAAAAACAGTTTTGGCATATATTACTTGTATTTACCATTAAAAATGTTATCCATAGGCAAAATTCCGGAATTCACCTATTATCTTTGCCATTTGCTTCCCATTACTATTTCTGCCTCTTTTTTCACCTAACCTAATTAAAAATAAACATATTACTTGCTTGTTAGGCTTTAACAATAAAACAGTTTATTTTTTATTAGGTTAGGTCAAAAAAGAGGCAAAAATAGTGACCGGAGGCAACGGGGACAATATATAAAAGTAAAAGGTTAAGTGGCTAAACTAGGGGCAACGGGGGAGGGGGCAACGGAGGCAACAGGGGCAACGGGGGCAATTGAGGCAACGATATCCCGCTGCCTAAATTCAGCCTTAATTTTAATGGTAAATGATGAGGTTGATTTTTAGAACTTTACCTAAAAAGCACGCCAAACAATATGGCGGGCAGAAGAAGAAGGGTGTGCTTATTAGGATTACATAGGACCTGGTAGGACACTAGCATGTACTACCGAGTCCTAATCAGCAGTATACAGGCTGTGACTCCAGGACCTAACAGAAAATTGTACTAACTATTAGTACGGAGCGAGCGCTATTTAGTATCTAGTAGGACACCATTATATACTACTGTGAACTAATTGTTGGTGGGTTAATAAATCGGACCTTGGAGGCACATTATAGGATAGTGTAGATGATGCGATGCTAGATTCGCGGCTTAAATTATGAAATATTAGGACATAGAAGCGTCCTTTCATCTACTTCTATGTCCTAATCGTTCGCTACGGGGATAGCCTTTTGTCATTGTCATTTGACCTAAAATATTTCCAGCGTACTATTCAGGTTAGGTATTAGGTAACCTTTATAGGAGAAATATATTATTACGAATTATTTAAAAACAGATTTTCTTTGAATGTGAAATAAAATAGATTATTATTTATTTCGATCCATTTTATTTGAAATAAATCAACAGAATATATTTAAACATATGAATCGAACGTTTCCTTGCAATTTTTGACTTTGTTTCATTTAATTTATTAATTTCTTTGTTTCTGTTCGTTGTACGGCCTTGTTCAGACAAACTTTCTTGGAATTGGCTCTACAACTTTGTGTGGGTTTGTTGAAAATTGTAAAAATTTTTTTAAAGGTTTTAATTGTTACAGTAGATGGACAAACTGGTACAGTGTCCTAGGAAAGCATTTGAGTGATAAGTCTGCAGGGAGGCCGGAGAATTGAATCTGTTTTCAAAATTTTTTTGTTAATTTCTGCTAATTAACTATCTCAAGGGAATCATAAGTTGATAAAAATAATGTCAAGTGAACCATTAATTGATCAAAAAATGCCCTATGAATAAGGTACGACCAGTTTGAAATTGTCACTTTGTGATGTAATTGTAATGTTATACTGCCTGAATGAATTTTTTCATTTTAATATTTAGCAT
Source organism: Tomocerus qinae (assembly GCA_020055645.1). Taxonomy (NCBI): domain Eukaryota; kingdom Metazoa; phylum Arthropoda; class Collembola; order Entomobryomorpha; family Tomoceridae; genus Tomocerus; species Tomocerus qinae. The sequence goes on from CM034546.1 coordinate 66,198,288, forward strand.
GCACTTTTGAATAACATTTGGATTGACTATGTAGCATTTATTATTATTTTTGGTTTTCAACGCCTAGTTTATAAATGGATTTGGGCAGTAGTCTAGGATTTAAGTATGTACATTTTACTTGAATAATAATAAATAATTGATCGTATAAATAATGATTGTGAGTACAATGGCCACGTAATTATAATTTAGGATGTCATATTGTTATTGGCATAACAACGTCCACATTGTTTTAAAAGGTAATATAAAACACATTCCACTTTCCATTTTTGCTGAGGTCGTTATGAATGACGACTGTAGCCAGACATGGCACTTGAAATATTTCGCTTGAAATAAATAGGTGAAATTTTTGAAATATTTCGCGAAATATTTCACTTGTGCTTTCCTTGAAAAATGAAATATTTGAAATAAATGAAATAAATAGGGTACATGGCATTTATTTCAATTTATTTCAATTTATTTCAAGTGAAATAAATTAACTGCGCATGTTTATACACATGCGCGTTTAATTTATTTCATTTATTTCAAAAATTTCATTTATTTCATTTTTCGCGAAATATTTCAAATATTTCACTTTTCAAGAAATATTTCCTGAAAAATGAAATAAATGCCATGTCTGACTGTAGCTCCGAAACTACTCACCTTATTTGATACAAAATTGACAGGAAGGTAGAGAAAAATATTTTTAGACACTACCTTCATAAAATGTTTCAAAAAAATTTTGTTTTTAATTTTTCTGAAATTATAAAAATGTTTCGTAACTATCTAAGAAACACGCTTGTATTATTTTTGAAACTACCTATCCGATTCGAATGAAAACTTACAGTATTTGACAAAAATTACAATGAAATACCAATTTGCTAAAATAGATTTATTTTGCAATTATCTTGCTACCAATTTTTACACATCCTATAATAATTATGAAATAATACAACTGTAATGTCTCATGTATGAATTGAATGTATACTCAGTTACTAATTATTTCCAAATAAATAATTGATTTGCTTAATAAACAATATTATTTCTAATTTCCGCATTCTGAAAATCGTTTTGATTCTAGCATGATATAAAGTAGTAACATAACCAATAAGTATTTGATTTGTTTATTCTTACAATGCCCCGGTAATAGCTTCATTTATAGAAAATTTTATATTATTATGATAAATTGGCTTGTAGAGGGGGCAGTTATGTGGCGCTGAAAAGTAAAATCTTTTAGTCTGGCCGCAAAAACTTTGAGCGAAGCTAGGTTTAATTGCGTTTTGAGGCGCATAAAATTTTGTGCGGCCGAGCAAATTCCTGCTTTATCCCATACAGGTGAATTCTATAGGGAAAGTTTATCAAATACCATACTTTTATGGCGTGGGGAAGGCAGATCGCCTGCCCGTTTAAAGTTGATCGATTTTTCAAAAACAAAATAGGTACTCACTTATTGTCGACTGCAAAGCTTTATTAACTAAAATCAATTACACGATAGAATATCCTGCAAAGTCAAACCAGTTCCCCAAATGGCAGATTTCGTCTTCCTTTCGCCAATAAAATTCTGCTCCGTCATAAACACATTGATCTGTTTGATTACTATTACTTCTAACAAAGAATTGAAGTCGACTCCTAAGTGAACCACACATGAAAGATGGCTATGCTGCAGCTACGGCAGTATAAGAGAAACTTACTTATGTTTGAGACCTGAAACAGGAGAACTAACAGTATAATATCATGTATTGATATTCTGGTGCAACTTTACAATAAAGCATTTAATTGATTTGATTTACAAACTTGAAAATATGAATTTATGTAATATCTTTCGGTTTTTTATTTCTTATGTCCGATTTTAATAATATTTGAAAGCTATAGGCCAATTAAACCATACTTTTGTAACGGATGGTGCTATTAATAATAGCACCATCCGTTACAAAAGTATGGTACCCTACCTTAAGATTAGGCATAGTGGCAAATATTAATATTCTGTCCTCGTCCTTGCTGTCGTGGAACAAAAAGTCCAATTCTGGTCTATTATCACATAAAGTTTCCACGGATATATTCAGGTCAATATCCCCTCTGGTCGCTGGCTCCTTAGGGTGCTTTTGGTTCTTCTGTCGTCGGTATCGGATTACTCTTTTGGAAAGACCTTCCGATATCATACTTGCGGCGTCTTGAGATGCACCTTCCAACGCTTTTTGCACTACGACGCTTGGCATGTCATCTGAATCACATCTTTGGCGTATATCCTCTTTTATGCGATAAAATTCCAACGTACAATTGTAAAATAAATCACAATTATAACAACATACAAGCTAATGATTCACCTAAATAATATAATTTAGCATTAGTAATAATATCGTCCCTTAAGGATGGAAAAAGCCTCTATCCACTTTCAGTTTGGTACAGGAATAAGCCTATGTCCATTTTTTGTTTGGCACAGGAAAAAGCCAAAATCCACTTTTTGTTTGGTACAGGAATAAGCCTAAATCCACCTTTCGTTTGGTGCAGGAAATAGCCTCTACCCTCTTGTAGCTTATAGGGGCGTATTGATACATGGTTAATATGGGCGGCGGAAATATTGAACTTTCATTCTTCCTTGAGTTCCTTCCAGCCAGTTTAGTTTTATCCAATATCAAAATCCGACTTTGAGTCGTTAAAAGTTTTGTTTTTGTCTTATTGTGTAATTAGCTAAAATGTATAATGCTGATGTACATTCTAGCATGACAAATTTCAAGTATCAACATAAAAATAATAAATACTTCATTTCGTCAACTTGTTTATTCTTACTGTGCCCCGACAACTTTACATAATGCTGCAAGAGGATAGGCTATTTCCTGCACCAAACGAAAGGTGGATTTAGGCTTATTCCTGTACCAAACAAAAAATGGATTTTGGCTTTTTCCTGTGCCAAACAAAAAATGGACATAGGCTTATTCCTGTACCAAACTGAAAGTGGATAGAGGCTTTTTCCATCCTTAAGGGACGATATGCTTTTTGAATTTTATCCTTCCTCCGTCTGGCTCATGATTGTGCTCTTTTTTTACTTCCAAACCACGTCCACTTCCATAATTGGCTCGACTCGGGCAACTGTACTTTTCGCACCTCCAGTATGTGACTCCGTTTACGGTAGTGTTCGTTTTAGTGTACAAATAGCCTTGAAAACCCAACTTTTCTCCCCCTTTCTGACTTTTAGCAAATTGCACTCCTTCGGACTTAGACATGGTGCCAGTGAAACGAACAAACAGCACCTACAGACACTTACCTTCCAATTCTTCTTTAGCCTGGTACTGCAGTACTGATTATCATTGTCATAAATTGACATTCAAGCATTGCTTAAGGACAAATTTACATGAAATGGTATGAAAGACAGATAAAAATTCGTAATCTTTGTAGTATCTGCATTTTCTCCAAAGTTATTTGATATTTTCTCCAATGACGTTTGGTATTATCTCCAATAACGTTTGATATCATCTCCTTTTCTGATAATAGCCATTTGCATTATCTACATATGTAAATTTGGGTTTTCGTTTTAGGCGTTTTTACACCCAACCTATTATTATCTCTCTAATTTACTGTTTAGAAATTATCATGTAATTATGACCACCGACATCTTTCTTGGTCTACTCTGTCTGAGAGGAGCCATTCCAATTCATTTCAGTCTCATGCCCCTCCCCTAACCTTATGTATAACTTTAGAGTTAGGTTCATTTGGATTGACCCAAACTGAGAATGAAAGAAAATAGATCATCACTTGTGTGGAAACAATAGTATCAATTTATTCTAATTTTAATATTTTAATAATTTAATAATCGCAGGACCAAAGATTAAACGTATCTAATTGTTATAAGTTTAAACAAAGAATGACAATTATTAATGTACTTTTAACATGGAATGTATCAGACAAATACATTCAAAAGACTTGAAAGTAGACATGTTTGCATTTCAAATTACATAAATGTATTTTTTCTTTTAAAATCTTTCGGAGAATATTATTTTGTGCTTAACTGGTGTATTAATAGTACCTGGAACATATTTGATAGACGGAGTGGGTTCTGAAGGATCGAATTTAACTTTAAATTTTTGAAACAACGTCATTGTAAGTATAAACAGTTCATCTTTGGCTAAAGACTCTCCCGGACAAACCCTCCGCCCAGTAGAAAATGGAATCAAAGCGGGATGACGTATTACTTCTGTTTCGTCGTTATTTAAAAATCTCTCCGGTCTAAAGTTTTCAGGATCCCCCCAAACATCCGGGTCGTGCATAACTCCGTGCTGATTAGCAATGATCATAGTGCCTTTTGAAATTAAATATCCATGAAACTGGACATCTTCGGTAGCTTCATGAAGAATTCCGATAGGAAGAACAGAAGAAAATCGCATAACTTCCATTATGACGGCCTCAACGATTGGCAAACTAAACCACAGGTTGTAAGTGCAATCAATTAAATGGATCTAAGATACTTACATTCATTTATATATAGTATTTGAACCTTATTGTTTTAATTAATGTTTTAGTACTCACAGTTGCCGATCTTTTAATGAAGGATGTTGCCTATTTTGCATGTAGTTAGTGATAACATCATACAATCTTTCTTGTTTTGCTGGGTGATGGGCCATTAAAAATACAAGCCATTTCATAGTGATGGATATAGTCTCCGAGCCACCGAGTAAAATGTCATATAGACTGTACATAAAATTTTCCTCTACAAACCAAATAGATATTAGAAAAATTAGTACATTAAATGTATTTTTTAGAAAATTGCCATATTTTTTAGTAATTTATTAAAAAATGAGTAATTTCAGGGAACTGCAATAAACTGAAATATGCAGCTTGTATAGCAAGAAACGTAGACTGTTGTCATACTAAATGTCATAACTTCTGTCATAATGCAATGCCTACCCCCAGTTTTTCCAAAAAATGATGATTTTTCATCGGTGGTAGTTTCAATTTTCTGCAAGTAGCAATCAATCAAATCCCTTTGAATTCCTTCCTGAAAAGTCTCTTTGTGGTAATCAATAATTTCCTTTATGAAGTCTAGAACGGGATTCAAATTCTTATTGAAATGATTTAAACCAGATATCTCAGGAAAAATTTTCGCCCATTTGTAGAAAAATACGAGTATCCCTTGTGTCGCAGGATGTGACGAATATCTATTGTTTTGAAATAAAAAGTGGTGTCACGTAAACTCGTCCAAGTAAACTGGTCTTTAGGGTCAAACGTAAACTGGTCTTGCTAATACCAACTGGTCCTATGCCAAAAATAAACTGGTCTTGGTCAATTACCAACTTGTCCTATGCCAAAAGTAAACTGGTCTTGGTCAATTACCAACTTGTCCTATGCCAAAAGTAAACTGGTCTTGGTCAATTACCAACTGGTCCTCCCGCATTAGTAAACTGGTCTTTCTGAAATAAGTGAACGTGAAATAAGTGAACTACCACATATTGAGTTACACACCGCATTTTTATTAGGAATTTTTTTCATCAAGTATCAATCAACAATTTACGATTACGTAAGTTATAATTAAAGTTAAATCAGTCAGTAAATTTATAACCATTAAATTAGTCAGTTAGTCAAATCTATACAATAACTTTTCTGTTGATATCTTTGGAGTCGTAAAAAAGGATGAAAAAAAGGATACCTTGATGTTTCAGGATTGTGTGAATGTTCGGTTATTAATTCAGCTCCTGATCCTTCGCTGTAGATTAGCCTTCCATTGCAATTTTTTCTATTTTCACATCTCCATATGGTCCTTCCATCTTTAGTAGTGGCTGTAAATGTAAAAGCGTAGCCTTGCTGCACTAACTTATCTTTTCCTCTTTGCGATTTTACAAATGTCACAGCCATAGTGTTCTACTCAAAGTTCTGCAGAAGACTAAGTTCAACTCATCAAACTTAAAGATACAAGGCGCTTATTTTCATGGGAAGAACAATCATACTTTTGGTATAGGACCAGTTGGTAATTGACCAAGACCAGTTTACTAATGCGGGAGGACCAGTTGGTAATTGACCAAGACCAGTTTACTTTATACCTAAAATACCAGTTTACTAGGACCAGTTTACATAGAACCATAAAAAGTATAACAAGTGTTATTTTATAAGTTCTACTATAATATTGCCGAGATCATTTTAAAGCATTAAGTATAATGGAAAATTAATTGGCCATATTTTATGTAGCTAAACTCCAAACTTAAATATTAAAATTCTGAAAGTTTTTATTTATTTATTATTACACGTATTTTTATTTTAAAATAGTACAATAACTTACTCATTTATGTGATACATTATTTTCAAAATCTTAGGGTCGGTCAGTTCAAATCGTTCTCCCGCTACAATTCCCCATAAAACATTTATTATGGATATATTAAATACGTGGACAGTAGAAATAGGACTCCCACAGCTTGTCCTCAAATGTTCAATAAGTTCATTGGCTTCATGCAATATTAGACTTTCGATCGGCACTCCATTACGAAATCCGGATTGAATATAAGAAAATGCTAATCGACGTTGCTCCATCCAGGTTGTCCCAGATGTTGTTATCATTCCTATAATCATTTTTGCCCAATTATAACCATTGTAGTGTTCTTCTCTTTATCTTTAACATGCTCAGACAGCTAATTGATACTTTTTAAGAATCTACCCAAGCTTGAGATAATTTAATAACCGAAAACTATATTTTCATTGTTATTGCATCGTAAATTCAAATTATACATTTTGCATCAGAAGTTAATTAATTTAAAAAATATCCATGATTACATACTACGAAGGTATTATAGATTAAAAGAACCTCTATTCGGTCCAAAATGTTGATAAAGAGGTCGCCCACTTATTGCAATCAAACTATAGGCTTCCTTAATAAGTCCATATTCGTTTATAAAAATTGATCTAAAATAATGCATTTTCGTAAAAATATTATCTTAAATAAAAATAAGAACAAAATTAATAATAATTATTCCACAAATTAACTATTATAATTTTAATCTGTTTTCTTAAATGTTAGTAATAGTAGGTGGATGTTGGAAGCATACCGTTTAGGCCCAAGATCTATTCGAATAATATTCCCATACCGTTTTTTCATAGACATGACACTTTTGTAAGGTTCCCACCCTACCTGTATAAGGTTTCCAACAATTGGAAAGCTTAATGGACCTTTAAAATAGAAAAGTACTGAATCATCTCAAATTTAAGGAATAATTGTAGCAAGCATGTATCCAGTAAGGGGCGAAAAGGGCGCAGCGCCCCTCCCCCCTAAGTCTGAGAAAAAGAAAAGATTTTTCACGAAAAGGTCAAAAATTGCTAAATTTTTCGTGCTTTGCGTGAATATCTCTCATTTTTGACATTATTTTTGCTTGCGCCCTTGATCAAATTTCTGGATACGTGCCTGAGTCTTACTATTATTTATAGGATGTATAAATCTGAAATAATGTATTTACTCACCAGGAGGAAAATTTGAGGGCTTTTTTGACAAATATATTAAATAAACCAGAAGAAATGGAACAAAAATAAATAATACCAGCAATAACTCCATTATCACTAGGAAAACACAAAAAAATTAATTCTAACACTTTTGTGAATGTTGATTTAAAGAAATAAAACTATAAAACCACTGATAGTTTCTACAAAACATGTATTATAATGGAACTGCTATGCACAAATTATAATATAATTTCTATGACACTAATGTTAATTTAAGCTATGCTATGAATAACCGATCTGTACCCAACTGAACAGCATAACTGCTTGAAAAATAATTGGGTACAACATTTATGCTGCACCTGCTTAAAAACATTTCAGATTCATTTGAGACAATAACATTTCTGAAAGGTGTAGTAAAATTATAGATTGCCTAAATTTACGTAGGCTTACATATATATATTTCAGTATATGTATTTGTTCTGTTACATCAACCGTATATTCTTAATATTGTTATGGCACAAATACCATAGTAAAATTTCCACACACCTCTCAATCTGTTTTATGTTTATTACTCACCTACTTTATAACTCAAGTTTTATGTTTGAAAGATGATTTGATGAGGTTGCACATTTTATTGTTGTAGAAGCGGAAGGGCAGATTCTTTATCAATACCTGTGTCTTGCTTCTGTTCGTCTTGCAGTATTTCAGAATACATAATGCATATTAGGGCAGTTAATAAATGCTATATCGTCTGCCTAATATTACAACGTAACAAGCCATTTCATCATGACTGCTACAAAGTAACAAACCATTTGATCATGGCTGAGACAAAGTAACAAACCATTTTATCATGGCTGAGACAAAGTAACAAACCATTTTATCATGGCTGAGACAAAGTAACAAACCAATGTATCAGGAGTTAGGTTTGTTACATTGTCGCAGCCATGATAAAATGGTTTGTTACTTTGTCTCAGCCATGATAAAATGGTTTGTTACTTTGTAGCAGTCATGATGAAATGGCTTGTTACGTTGTAATATTAGGCAGACGATATATTATAAATGTTTCAATGACGACATATACAATCAGAGTTATATTGCTCTGTTGATCTTTGAACTCAACCACGGATAAATTCTTCCTATCTTATTGGATTTCGAAATCGTTATGGTTTCAGTCTACTTCAAATTCTGCTGTTAGGTTAGGCTGCTCTACTGGCCCATAGGGTTGAAGTAATAATGTGATCAGCAAGAAGTAAATCTATATTCTCTTGGTATACAGAATTCAATATATAGATCATTTGTATTCTATCTCGTTCATGTTAAAGGAAGCTGAATAGGAAGTAGATAGCTTTTGTTGGTATTGGACGCCTTGCTTGCCAAACTTAAATGTACTGTTTGGGCAGTAAATAAATATATGATACTTTACATCATAAATCTTGACTTCGATAAATTCTTTTTCGTCTCCCGGTCATTATTACATGACAAGGTTTTTCTGCTTGTTAGCGATGATCCTAAAGTCAGTTATATTTTTTGGGTGATGCACAAAAATAGTATTAGTCACAGATTAGATCCCCTAATATCGTCATATTTTTTGGGCACCCACTTGCCGACCTTAATCTAACTACATACATACGAATATTTTCAGTTAAATTTCGACGTCCCTATGACGAATATCCTTATTTTTATGATGGCGTTATTTTATGACGTAAATATGACGGTGTTCAAATGAGTGCCATTCTGGCAAGATAAATGTCCAAACTTATAAAAAAAATATAATGCAAACATACACATGGATATAAAACGACAATTACAAATGTCGCAATTTTATTTACATACTATACGTAAAATGTTTCAATTTAGATACTATATTTCATGCACGCCATTATAACTTACTCCATTTTGCTATAGTCCAATTGCACCATCAACCAACTATTTCAAATATCTTTCTAACTTTCCAGGTTTTAATTCCCCATAAACTACTCTTATTGGAAAAGTTGTATATTTTTCATTTCATTAACGAGTAGAATTATGATTGTGGTAATTTAAAGTTAAAGTTAAACTGTTACACTGTCTGGTAGGTCAGAATCACTAAATTATTATTCTGCACTTTATTCACAATCACAATTATCGCTATTTGGTACTGATTATGTGTCCAATGTTTAATTTTCTGGATACAAATCACTCCATAAACTTTTTGTTAATCAAACGAACTTGAATTATTTCACTGCAAATTTTGTTTAATATCAGACTAAAAAATCGATATGGATGTAGACAAACTGATATTTTGGTTGTAAGTTAGTCTTAGCGACGATGTATGTATAGACGCCAAAACAAAACGCCATATACTAACTTTAGTTAATATTTGGTTGTACCTGTACAACAGTCGTTTTTTAACCTAAACGACTGTACAACCAACTGCCGATTATACCAAGTTAATTCAATCAACTTCTGCCAGGGTTCTTTCTCCAGGCTTTCTGTGTGCGTGTGTCATGAATTAGAATTATCCTTCGTCCTTAGTAGTTTACTGGTACGATATGAGATTAACATATCCCTCTCATTTCCATATCTCTCCCAGGCAGTCCCATTCAGGAAACAAAAAAGGACTTTTATGTAAAAAAAGGAGAAGTTTCTAAAAATGCTGGCCTTTTTGCCATTTTACTTTTTTTGATGTCTCAGTGTGTCCCATTTACATTCATTTTACATGTAAATAAGGTAAAAGTGACTGCTTTTTTAAAAAAGTGGTACCTTTTCACTATTTTATAAAAAAGGAGTGCCTTTTTTGTTTCTGGTCCCATATTCCTGTCAGCTCCATATCCTCTAGTCCCCCAGTCCACCTCGTATTATGCTTACTAAGTGATGGTAATACTATAAATATAAATCAATAAAATTCACTATGAAAATAGTTTAAAGGTGGATTTTATTTCATCAGTATGCAGAAGTATTACAATCACTACTAAAATTGAATGCTATAATAAATCAATTCCAAAAGGTTTCACAGAGTTTATGAAAAAAATGTTTAAAATCGATGTAAAAATATGGCAATACTTTAAATATTATCATAGCTTATCTTTATCAGGATGTGCACCATCTCTACATTCCAGGAAACATACAAAAATTGATGGCTTTTCCCTTTCCATTTTTGAAGACATAATATTCGGATTTAAAGTCTACATAATTACGCATAGGACAATCATTTGGACGCAGATCAGCATCCCAATACCAATTAAATTGTCCTACGTATATAGATCCGCAGTTTTTGAGAATGTTGTCATAATAGTCGAGAAAATCCAAGAAAGAAGAAGCTACGTTTTCTCGACTTGGAAGTTTCAAAACTAAATCTTTTGTTTGTATACAAGTAGTCAACATATTTTTAACATCAGAAGGAAAATAATAATTCAAAATTAGAGTATCAAGATTTAATTCCTTGTTCTGTTCATTTTTAAACTTAACGCCATAGAGTCGAAGGACTTTGATGGTTGCAGAAAACCATTGCACATCTATGTCCATTTGTCCATCGATTTCCAAAGTTAAGTCATTCAAGTTGGGGCATTTGAAGTTTTGACTAAATGTAGCAAAGCAATCGTCAAGGAAATTCAGACGCAGAGTTTTGAGATTATTTAGAACAACAAGTTGGCTGCACAAACAGTGTTCTCTGCGTATATGCCAAATGTTAAGTCGTTCCAATGATTGCGGAAGACAGCGAAAATCTATTTTAGATCGCGCAGAGTTAAATTCCTTGATTTTCATTTCTGTCGTTTCGGTAAATGGAATGGAGGTAAGACTTAATTGATTTACAGTCCATCTGCAATTTCTCCAGTTTCGTATGACAATATCCTGTAGATCAAGACATTGGAGATTTACCTTTTCATTTCTGTCCAACTGCAAAGAAAGAGTAGTCCTTCCTTCCCGACCAGCAGAACAATTCAAATGGACTCGTTTAGCATTACAAAAATCAAGAATATCGTTGAGAGATATTTCAGCCAATGCATTTCCATCTTTATGAATCTTGATATATGACAATCGCAATGTGATTGGACTTATTTGAATTTCATTTTGAAGGCTTATGCAACAGGGATTTAGGTTCAAGTGGTTTACAAAAGAAAGTGCCTTTAAATCGACGAAGAGTTTAGTTGAGCCAAATCCAGCCTTTTCACTTTGAATCGAACTTTCTGTCTTCAAAGTATGGAATATTGGATCACCGGAGGGAGGTGAATACAGTATCTGTATCACTTAACCAGGTATGATAAGAGTGCAAAATAAAGCAGTAAATAAACTACAAATAAATGCTTCAGCTCCTGCAGTGTTAAAGAACTTGTCCATCGCCGTGAGGTAAACTGTATGTAATGTAAGGGGATATTTATTGGTGAAATATAGTATGGATGCTACTTATCGGTCGTGAAAACTACAAAAGAAATGCATATTTTAGAAACTTATTTGCTCCCATTTGTAAAGGAAGGAAGGAATGAGAACGTAGATAGTATTTGCCAGGTGGACATGTGTTTATGGTGAAATGTGAATTAAATATATATATAAAACATATTATAGTTATTAGTTAATTAGATTTTCATTGATTCCTTTTGCATTAATTTAGATAAGTATGTAAGAATATTCTGCATTCTTATAGCTATAATGATATTGACACTGAAAAACTTTTAGTATCATAAAAATATTATAAAAAATTTAATTATACATTATACCTAATAATTGTCTTCTAGGAACCACTATGACCCAAAATCAGGCCGAAAATTTACAAATAGGCAGAGTATAGCAATTCATATCTGTTTATGCTTTAGATACCCATGTGGAAAATCCACAAAAAATATGTACATAGTATTATTATAGTTTATATTTTAATAAAACCGAATATCGCAAACATTTCAAAGCACGATCTGACGTTATGAAACTTCAGTTACAGTGTCAGATATTTGACATGCATGATCACAGTTGGAAGTGCCAAGTATATTATCGCACATTTTTCAACGCTCAGATATAATCTAAAACTGCCATGTAGAAGTAATCTCAAACGAGATTAGATATTATAATATAAAATGTTTTCCATGCCAGGATATAGGTAAAGATATAAAACTCGTACAACAAACTTTTATACCAAATGTGTGTTTTATACGCAATTATGGCATCCAAACCGTCGATTGGTCATTGCACCAAATTATATTTAATTTAAACTATAAGTCCGCCCGAGTGGTTACTGCATTTCCATGTGTACGTTTACGGCTTCGAAAAATCATGCCGGAAGTATTTGTATTCAAAATTGTAAAAAGTGGTAAATATTCCAATATTTATAAAAATATATATTTAAATATTGTTATTTAAAAACTTATTTGGCATTAATCGTTCAAATTTCATACCACCAGATAGCCATTTGTTTAGAACCTGATATCAATGTTCTATCTGTGTAATATGCTTAGGTAATTAAGGAATTTTTCATTTTTATCATGACGTTTATAGGCAAGCACCCATACAGAACTGAGGGATAACAGCAAAAATGTTGATACCAATGGAAAGGCTCTACAAAGTTACAATAGGGAGGGTAATTTCATAAATTAATGTCACTACAGTCACTAGCCATAAAGAGGTTTAAAAAATGACTAAAATAAAAACTAAAATATCTGCCCGTTTTCTTTATTTTTCTTGATTATTTTTAAAGTTTCTGATTTTTATTTTTCCTGGCCACAAAACTCTTTATTTCTAAATGGGGGTGGCAGCCTTCCTTAGAATTGCATTAGAGATTTTTCCATCATTTTTATCATAATCGGAGGTGGACTTTTTTGCGGGTTTTAGAAATTTGATGAAACCCGGGAATCCTTGACCACCTCCGATTTTGAAGAAAATGAGTGGAACAATCAACAATGCGATTTTAAGAAAGGTTGCGAAGCCCCCATTTAGATATAAAAAGTTTTGTGGCCAGGAAAAATTCAGAAACTTGGAAAACGGTACGGGCAGATTTTATTTTACTTTTTTGTTTTCATTTTTTCCTTGTAATTTTTAGTAATTTTTTTGGACCCCTTAAGGGCAAGTGACATTTGTAAATGTACCCTCACTAATGTAACTATGGACGGACTTTCGACTGGTATTAACCAGTTTGCTGTACTACTTCCGGTTCTTCCGGTACAGGGGCCCTGAATAGACATTTTACTTGAATTTACACCCTGTAGACAATGTATCTGTAATGAACTGCGACTTACAATCATGTGTTAACCGCATGTAAGCCATATATTTTGCTTAAAGCAAGCCATATACAATTTATGTGACAATATCATCTAAGCGAAAAAAATGCAGGTTCTTTTCTACAAAATGAGTAAAAGAAGCCAGTAAATCCCATATAATCGCTTCAAATGGCTTCAGCTTTAGCATTGTAATCATTTGAAAAATATCTTTGTTCCATTTTCAGAAATCCATTTATAACTAGAACATCTCTTCTCTACGTAGGTCCTGGTAAATTCTCCCATAAAATATAATTAATGAATATGAACCGAATTAACTCCTCCATGATGCAGATAGAAGTAACTTAATACGACAGTCGAGTCATAACATTATTGTGTGACTGTTATGTAACATTTGTGATCCGAGTAAGACTTCATTGCAGAAAAAATAAGAATAAATAATGAATTCGATTTTTATGATGTATGGTACTTGATAGTCGCTAACTTTCAGGGATAAAAAATACCATGCGGATTTTAAAATGTCTTGTTCCTATGTTTAAATAATGAGAAACCTAGTATTAGTTCCCACCTCAGGCGGGTTACGGAAGCATGTTTATTACATTGCAGTTGAATGAACCAATGTGATTCATCATAGATATTGAAGTTTAGCGGGTAACGAACAAATTTTCAAATAAATAAGTTCTGTGATCTACTATTAATTAGTCCAACATAAAAAGTAATATTCTAACTCTCAAAGCAGTAAATCCTTTTTCAATAATTGGGGAAAATAGTTGTGAACCGAAATTAACAAAGAGACAAGGCGGTATTACTCCCATCAATTTAGATACTGCAGTAAATTGATGGAAGGTAAGATAAATTAATAATAATAATAAAGTAATGATGAAAACTTTATTTAGAATTATTATTTTGAAGTATAATATACATATTATGAAGATTTAAACATCAACCACCCATTTGAAACATGCAACTATTGAAACAACATTAATGCCAAATTATCAGGAAAGAATCACTCGGTATCCATTATTTTCAATTTAGTTAGTTTTTCATTGTGGTTACCTTCCTGTGTTGCTTAATGTAAATTAGTGGCAATAATGTCTAATTTTTTGATTAATATCTACTACAACTGCATAAATATGTACTGCAATTAACTGCTATATGAACTGTGGGCTATGAATATCCACGGAATGGAATTATCATTTCGTCGTCTCTATATAGCGGATAATTTTCATTTTATTATTATTAAATAGTTTAAGACATGAATTAAAATCATTGATTATGAAAAAAAATCTAGCAGAGCAAATGAAATAAGGAGTAATCTTTGATCTCATTTAACGGACATCTACTTTATCTTACAGATCGTCTCCCTCCTATACAATGGCCTCAAACATAAAAGAGACACTCACAAAACATTTATATTTTGTAGCAGAAAATCTGACGAATGTTTTATCCGTGCTTCTGAAATTACTTGAAAAGAAAATCATCACTAAACACGAGTTTAACACAGTTGTAAGTCACAAAAAATATTTTATTGTTAGTCACAATATGAACGGTTTTAAGCATTTATTTTGTCAATTTTAAAAACAGAGAAGTATTAAGTCAACGATCCTTGAACAAAATACTGAGTTAATTTTAATGCTGCAAACGAAAGGTGAAGAAATCTGGCAACTTTTCTTGGAAATTCTTCGTGAAACGGGAAATGAAAGAATATCTAAGAAATTAGATGAAACTAGCGATGACTTTCGATCCGTTGTTGGTCATTCTAGTAAAGATGGGCCTGCACCAGCGAAAAGGAAAAAATTGTCAAACGCAAATATAAGGTCAAGAAGACTATTAGAAAAACAATTGGAGGAAAAATGGTGGCCGGAGAGGAAGTTTCTGGTCAACAAATTTTATGACAGAAAAGATAATGATGAACTAATAACTGAAAAACTATACTCCCTTTTGCATGAAAATGAAAATAAGACAACAGTTATCACCCAAGACACACTCGTCGTTTCAGGGTTGGGTGGAATAGGTAAAACGTCTATTGCCAAATCCTTTGACATTAAATACGAAGCAGAGTACAATCATATAATTTGGATTGACTGTGGAGAGGGAAGCCTACACAGATCCTTCCAGTCATTAGCCCGGGACCTGGACATTAAAAATAGATTGGAACTGAATTTGACAGAATTGGCTCGGAAAAGTTTTGCACAACTTCGAGAGTTCAAATGTCTAATAATCTACGACAATGCGGAATGCTATATTGGCAATGAAGGAATTCGCGATGTCCTTCCAAAATGTGAAAACAGCAATCTCCATTCGATAATCACATCCAGGAATCAAGAATGGGGAACGGAGAGCGGATATGGAAAGATTACCACATTCTGCATGAATGTCTTTTCAACGGACGACACGGTGCAGTTCTTAAGAACGGCTCTAAATGATTCGATAAATGTCATTTATTCTGATTTATCAAGATTAGGGGATTTACTGGGTCATCTCCCGCTGGCATTACAAATAGCAGCAGCAACCTTGAACAATCAACAGATCACAATTACGGAATACATCGAACAAATCGCAGAAGATAACAGCAATACTCTTTTGAATGAACACTTTGACGACTATGAACGGACGATAAATAAAACTATGAAAATATCTTTGGACCAAATCAAAAGTGATGAAAATTGGAAAGTTGCCTACACCGTTCTGACATCTCTTGGGTACCTTCAACCACAGGATGTCGAGTTTATTTTCCTCGGCTACTTGACAAATTTGAGAGTTGTCGATGTTAAAAAATCGTTTCTGTGCTTACAAAATATTCTTTAGTTACTGTTGAAAGTAAACACAGCTTTGACTATGTGAACATCCATCGACTACTGCAACAGGTGATAAGGCACAATGGAAAGGACAATGAAAAAGAAGTTCTAAGAAAAATCTTGCGGTGCAATGGAAAGATTGAATATAAATTAATTCCATACACTTTTGCTGTAAAGCACGATGATTTAAAGGAAGAATTTACTAGTTTAAGGGCCCAGCTAATAGATCAAGTCAAACTGACAGATTTACTTTCAAATAGACAATTTGGCGAAGCTGCTGATCTCGCATTAATTATCCACAATACATTTGATCTCAATAATTCTAAAGACAAGTATCTATTATCCAAATACAACCACGCGGTTTGCCTTGAAAAAAGTGGACGAAAAAATGATTCTGCTGATAGTTTTAAAAATCTCTACATAGATCTTATCAATGGGGAAGATAATAGTGATGAAAAAGATAAATATTTGAACTGGTACAAAGATATAGAAACAGTGTGGACAATCGATGACGACAATACAATGCAGTTCTATTTAAAATCTTTGGATGAACAGTTACCGAATAAACTAGTCATTGAGAATTGCAGTGACTTATGTCAACAGCATGAAGAAGGTCTACTTAAATGCTACCTGTCTTGTACAAGTCATCTACAAACTCTTAAAAGCAAGTTGTTACATGGATTTATTCTAGTAGCTTTTGAAATCGAACCGCTCTTAGCGTCTAAAGTCATTTTACTTTTACGACTGGGATTGGTAACAGCAAACAAAATAATTCTGCAAAAACACCCGCAAAATAGGAATAATCTAATTAAACTATTTTATGTGGCATTGAGGCTTGTGTTCATGGTTGACTATAAACTATTTCAACAATATTCTTCTGAATGGGAAGGCATCAGCCATGGTTTACAAAATCTTATTGGACAAGTACAAACAAATCAAACATGGGCAAATCTGGAAGGAATCATTGATGACCTGAGAGAAATAATCACAAACGGAAATAATGATTATCCTGCATCTCAAAAATATAATGGCGATTACGGCTACATATTTATCAGGTGTAATATCTATTAAAAGATTACTTACCATCATACATAAGAATTTTATTTACTATTAAGGCTCAAAACATTACCTAAAAGTTACTAAACAAGGGCGACAACTTTTCAAAATAGTAAACGCTTTCTAAAATATAATACAAAAGTCTAAAAATTTGTTAAATTAATTTAAAGACTCAAATACAGTTGCCATGTTTAATTATAATGTAATGCTACAATATGCTACCTCTATACGTTTATTTTGCAGGAATTGCTTTAACTTTAGACCAAACAGTAAATTTTTTGGAGTGCAATCTTTAAATTAAAGGAATTAAATCAATAATCAAATTGTTTAGCTGGTTGATGCCTGCTGGAAAACTAAACCTTCAGTTTCCAGCAATATAGAAATTTTTTACCCCTCATTCCTAACGTAAAAAAATAAAGAATCATTACTATACTGTTTATTTTTGATTAGGTTGTGTCAGAAAATAGACAAAAATGGCGACTTTCTTACTTCGCTTCAACCGGGCAACAGAAAAGATTAGTGACAAGGTGGAAACAGGAGGTTTTCTTCCTAGCGCTGGGTTGCAATTATGGCAACCAGCTAAAAAAGTGAATTAACCCAAAGCATGCACTTCAACTTCAACCGTAAATTCAATGTTTAATCAAGGAGAATCAGTAATGTAACAATCTACTGTTGGTCACTGAAATTAAAACTTAAATTAGGCTGTTAGTAAAGAAAAATAATGCTAGAATATAATTACATTCCGAAAGTTCTGTAGTTTAAATAGTGCGAATCAATATATCAGTTTTAATTTCTGTTAGTAAATGGTAATATTTTTAGTTAATTCTAGTCCTTTTTAATCCTTTAACCTCCTCGTTTTCTAAGTTGATCAACACATATGAATCACATATTGAAGGAGGGCTTTGTGGACTGAAGATGACCTCCTGAAAAATCCAACGCAAGCACGTATCCAGAGGGGGGGCCGGGGGGTCCGGGCCCCCCTTAGTATCCAGAAAAAGGCAATTTTTTGTCAAAAAAGGTGAGAAATCCAAAAAATTTTCGCGCTTCGCGCGAATATGACTTGAATTTATCACTATATTTTGGTGGGCCCCCCCTAGGTCAAATTCCTGGATACGTGCTTCAATCCAAGAACAGCAAAAAATGACAATTTTCGTCATTAAATGCCAAAAACATTTCGCAAATATATATAATTAAAATATTCGTAAAAATATAAGCCACCCCCGAAACTCAGTTCTAAATACTTGCTTGTTACATAAGTATCGTAGATATTTATGAATTTCGTTCATTGATATGGATAACTTGCAGACATAAAGCCGCAATAAAAAATTTAAGTGCACAATTTTCTGTATTTCAATATACTTTCAAGCAAGGTTGTTAAAAAAACGCCAATTTTTGGGGCACAAACAATTGATCTGGTAATGCCAATATTTCAATCCAAATATAATTATATTATATTGGTAATGATAATTAAGCTCAAGGACGTATCCAATAAGGGGAGGGGGGTTTTTTTAGTGCAAATCATTATTTTATAAAAGGATTTATTTTAAAACACATAAAATTAATAGAGCCTTATTATATACTTTTTTACTTACATCTAGAGTTGCATTTTTTCTCTTTGGTTCTAAATTGATGCAGAGCTTATACAATTAAAAGAGAAAATATTTAGTCATATGATCTTGTTGGTTGTTTTAAATATAGTATTGTCAATATCATTGTAAGTTTTAATAATAAATACTTCTTTATTTTCAGAAGTCGATGATAGAAATTTGCAGATCACAAATTCGCCTGATGGTGAATTCAAATGCACAGGGACTGTCTTTGAATCTTCATTAAGCCGGATTCCTCACCCGGAATTATTGACAAGTGTCACCTTGGAGGCAAAAACAATCTCAATGCCAAGTCTGCAATCAACCATTGCTTCCTTGGTTAATCTGAAAAATATTAATATCCAAACAGGCTCATTTTATGGTGTTCTTGTACATAAAGTAGAATTACCTCAATTGAGTCGTTTTGAAGTTATATTAACAGATTATAATATAGAATCTTCATTAAGCTATATAATCGACTACTACACTTTCTTCTGTAAATGGGATGCGTGTATTTGGAAATCTATTAGGAGCTTAAACTATTACTCCATTAGTGATTCAGAACGGTTGATTACCTTTGACAGGGACTCACAAACAGTTACACTTGAAGGTGTATCTGTTAATAAGTACCATAATCAACTGAGTTTCTTAAACAAATTGATTATTAGGAGTAAGGCCCTAATTAAGGACAATGTGACTCCTGGTTGCTGCAATAACTGTACTGCTGGAATTTCAGGAAAATTGTTGACAAGCGACTGTGTTGATAGAGATAATTCAAGAAACCTTAAACATTTTGAGTTAGATTTAATAACCAAGGATGTTAAGGAATTAGATTTTGATGATATATTTGATTATCATAATGTTTTTGGACTAAGAGACTCCTGCTTTTGGAAGTACATAAACACTTTGGATTATTTTTGCATCAAAACATACGATAGTTCAATTGTATTCGACAAGAAATCACAAATATTAACACTTAAAAGAATGTCTATAAAGAATTGCCATTATCAACTTAACTATTTCAAGAAACTTAAGATTGAATACAGTACAATTATAATTGGTAAAGAGATCGAGAGACACTGCAGTTGCACTTTTTGTAAAGATGTAGTAGGAGACTCTCACCCAGTAGTTGTAGATAATAGTTGTGGAATCCTTTGGAACTCAGTAGCAGGCCAAATGAATAACGACAAAGACGGGGAATTCAGTACTAATGAAATCACAATTAACTTCAGTTCGTGTCGAGATATAGAAAGGGATAAAGTGATTAGCATAACTCCATTCATATTGATGTTTAACCAACTCATATATTTAGATATAGACGACGTATATGGATCAGACATGCTAGTTGACTTGTTTGTTCTGAACTACATTGATATTATCGAAATTAACGGTACCAAAGTACATTGTAGCAGATCCACCACCAACAGTAGTGACATAATTAGTCATCAAGTCATCATTTATTTAAAAACTGTATGAAACTAACTCTTAATTACATTATTCCTTGTAATGATAAAGGGGATAAAGTAGATACAATTGATTTCTCTTCCCTAAATATAGACGAATTGAAGTGGACAGATGGGAGTGATTATAATAATTGTGTTATGATTGATCGAATTCCGTCAGGATTAAAGAAACTTCATTTGATAGATGTGGCATTAGGATGTGAGGAGGAGACCAACATGATTTCAGAGCATTCCAACTCTTTAGTTAGCATTCCATCGTCTTTATACTCTTTAATGATGGAAACACGTGAATTAGATGAATATGAAAAATTTGATTTAGATGAAGGTGAAACATTAGAAATAGATGCAAGTCAGACATTAAAATTAGATCTTAAAATACTTCCCCATTTATTAAAAACAATTGAATTAAATTACTTTACACTCAATTTGACGGGAGAAATTTTGCCACTTAATCCTCTCCATTTAGAGAAACTTATTATACATTATTACAAAGACTTAGATTTTGAGACAGGTGCATTCCAATCTTTGCTACATCGAACAGACAATGTCGTTATTATTTCATACGAAGTAAAAGATTTAGAAAATGTAGTGGGCTTATTCCCCTGCAATGTAAAAAGTGTTTATTCACATATTAATAAAACATCGGAGTATCTACATTATGTAAAGTTAGACAATAGCAAAAGTTGGAGACTGAAGGAAGAAATAATTAAAAGTGAAATCACTGAAGAGGTCTTTAATGAATACCGGAAACATGAAATACTATAAATCATTTTTGCAATAAAATGAATTATTCACTATATGTAAAGCGAATTTATGTATTTTTGATGCCTTTTGAAATTAACTATTGAAAGATAGATTTGTAATTATTAAAGGCTGCACGTTTTAATTACTAAATATTCTTTAAAAATTTTATTTTTGCTTTTTGAATCTAATATAAAATAAATCAGCCTTTAATAATAATTAAATCGAAAAATGTAATTTATATTACGGTTAAAATGCTGAATTTTTCTTCTTAAAACTTTATAATCTGTCCCATAGAAGTAATCCCCGTTCCCGAAAGATAGCCTTGTCATTGTCATCTGACCTAAAATATTTCCAACATACAATTCAACTACTCACCCTATCTGTTGTAGTCAGGCAGAATATTTTCTAGACACTACCATCATAAAATGTTTCCGAATTATTCTTTAATTTTTCTGAAATTATAAAAATGTAGCGCTACTATCCAGGAAAAACGCTTGTGGCTTTCGAACTACCTATCCGATTCGAATGAAACCTTATAGTATTTGACAATATTCCAACGAAATACCATTTTGCTAATTGATTTTCTTAATAAACAATTTTATTTCTAACCTCCGCTTTCTGAAAATCGTTTTGATTCTAGCATGATATAAAGTAGTAACATAAACAATAAGTATTTGATTTGTTTATTCTTACAATGCCTATCTCCATTCATAGAAAATGTTACATTATTATGATAAATTGGATTTTAGAGGGGGCAGTTGTGCCACTGAAAGGCAAGACCTATTAGCCTGACCGCAAAATCTTTGAGCGAGGCTAGTTTTCATTGCGTTTTGAGGAGCATAAAATTTTGTGCGGCCAACGAAATGCCTGCTTTATTCTCTACAGGGAATGTTTATCGAATGCACCACACTTGTAGCGTGGGGAAGGCAGATCGCAAACCCGTTTAAAATTAATCGATTTTTTCAAAAACAAAATAGGTACTCACTTATTGTCGACTGCAAAGCTTTATTAACTAAAATCAATTACACGATAGAATATCCTGCAAAGTCAAACCAGTTCCCCAAATGGTGGATTTCGTCTTCCTTTCGCCAATAAAATTCTGCTCCGTCATAAACGCATTGATCTGTTTGATTACTATTACTTCCAACAAATTTGAATTGAAGTCGACTCCAAAAAAGTGAACCACACATGAAAGATGGCTATGCTGCAGCTACTGCAGTATAAGAGAAACTTACTTATGTCTGAGACCTGAGACGGGAGAACGGTGTATCGTGTATCATAATGTATATTCTGATGCAACTTGACAATAAAGCATTGATTTGATTTACAAACTTGAAAATATGAATTTATGTAATATCTTTTGGTTTTTTATTCCTTACGTCCGATGCCGATTTTAATAATATTTCAAAGCTAGGCCAATTAAACGATACTTTTACTTTTGTTATGGATGGTGCTAGCATTATCTCTCTAACTGTTACTGTTTGCAAATTATCATGTAATTATTACCACCGACATCTTTCTCGATCTAGTCTGTCTGAGAGGAGCCATTTCAATTCATTTCAGTCTCACACATCTCCCCCAACCTCATATTATACAACTTTATGGTTAGGTTCATATAAATTGAACAAAATTGAGAATGAAAGATAATATACCATCATCTTGATAAGGAAACCATAGTATTAATTTATTCTAATTTTAATATTTTAATAATTTAATAATCGGGGGACCAAACATTTAAAGGTATCTAATCGTTATAAGTTAAACAAAGAATGACAATTACTGATGTACTTTTAACATGGAATTTTTCAAAAAAATACATTCAAAAGACTTGAAGGTAGACATGTTTGCATTTCAAATTACATTAATGTATTTTTTTTCTTTTAAAATCTTTCGGAGAATATTATTTTGTGCTTAACTGGTGTATTAATAGTACCTGGAACATATTTGATGGATGGAGTGAGTTCTGAAGGATCGAATTCAACTTTAAATTTTTGAAACAGCATCATTGTAAATAGAAAGAGTTCATCTTTGGCTAAAGACTCTCCCGGGCAAACTCTCCGCCCAGTTGAAAATGGAATCAAAGCCGGATGACGAATTATTTCTGTTTCGTCTTTATTTAAAAATCTCTCAGGTCTAAAGTTTTCTGGATCCCCCCAAACATCCGGGTCGTGCATAACTCCGTGCTGATTAGCAATGATCATAGTGCCTTTTGAAATCAAATATCCATGAAATTGGACATCTTCTGTAGCTTCATGAAGAATTCCGATGGGAAGAACGGAAGAAAATCGCAATACTTCCATTATGACGGCCTCAACGAATGGCAAACTAAACCACAGGTTGTAAGTGCAATCAATTAAATAGATCTAAGGTACTTACATTCATGTCTATACTATTTGAATCACATTATTAATGTTTTAGTACTCACAGTTGCCGATCTCTTAATGAAGGATGTTGCCTATTTCGCATGTAGTTAGTGATAACATCATACAATCTTTCTTGTTTTGCTGGGTGATGGGCCATTAAAAACACAAGCCATTTCATAGTGATAGATATAGTCTCCGAGCCACCGAGTAAAATGTCATTTAGATTGTACATAAAATTTTCCTCTACAAACCAAACAGATATTAGAAAAATCAGTACAAGCTATTTTTAGAAAATTGTGATATTTTTTAGTAATTTATTAAGAAATGAATAATTTCAAGGAACTGCAATAAACTGAAATATAATATGCAGTTTGTAGCAAGGAACGTAAACTCTTTTCATACTAAATGTCATAATTTCTGTCATAATGCAATGCCTACCCCCAGTTTTTCCAAAAAATGATGATTTTTCATCGGTGGTAGTTTTAATTTTTTGCAAGTAGCAATCAATCAAATCCCTTTGAATTCCTTCCTGATACTGATAAGTCTCTTTGCGGTAATCAATAATTTCCTTTATGAAGTCTAGAACGGGATTCAAATTCTTATTGAAATGATTTAAACCAGATAGCTCAGGAAACATTTTCGCCCATTTGTAGAAAAATACGAGTATCCCTTGTGTTGCAGGATGTGACGAATATCTGTTGTTTTGAAATAAAAAGTATAACAAGTGTTATTTTATTAGTTCTACTATAATATTGCCTAGATCATTTTAAAGCATTAAGTAAGTATAATGGAAAATTAATTAGCCATATTTTATGTAGCTAAACTCCAAATATTAAGATTCTGAAAGTTGTAACGTATTTTTATTTTAAAATAGTACAATATCTTACTCATTTATGTGATACATAATTTTCAAAATCTTGGGGTCGGTCAGTTCAAATCGTTCTCCCGCTACAATTCCCCATAGAACATTTATTATCGATATATTAAATACGTGGACAGTAGAAATAGGACTTCCACAGCTTTTCCTCAAATGTTCCATTAGTTCATTGGCTTCATGCAATATTAGACTTTCGACTGGCACTCCATTACGAAATCCTGATTGAATATAAGAAAATGCTAATCGACGCTGCTCTAGCCAGGTTGTCCCAGATGTTGTTATCATTCCTATAATCATTTTTACCCAATTATAACTATTTGTAGTGTTCTCTCTTTATCTTTAACATGCTCAGACCAGTGTTGTACTGTTGACCACTTTTTTGCATTTTGACCGGGCCACTGGTCAAAATGGTCAAAATGGTCAAAATGGCTAAAATGGACAAAATATCAGTATACAGTTACTTAGGCTAGCAAATGAAATTTAAAATATTTAGAGAATGAAATATGGCCTAAAACCAATGAAACACTATTCTACTAACATCAGACTACAAAATGACACTCTCTAATCATTTCTAACTGCAATCTTTAGAAAGTTGTATTTGTTGTTTACTGTTGCAGTAAAACCTACCTTGGGGTCTCAATTAACCCCAAACGGACATTTTGTCCATTTTGACCATTTTGACCACTTTTTAATTTTTTTTGACCGGGCCATTTTGACCATTATGACCATTATGACCACTAGTGGTTTTAACCACTGCACAACACTGGCTCAGACAGCTAATTGATACTTTTTAAGAATCTAACCAAGCTTGAGATAACTTAATAACCGAAAACTATATTTTCATTGTTATTTCATCGTAAATTCAAATTATACAATTTGCATCAGTAGTTAATTAATTTTAAAAATATCCATGATTACGTACTACGAAGGTATTATATATTAAAAGAACCTCTATTTGGTCCAAAATGTTGATAAAGAGGTCGCCCACTCATTGCAATCAAACTATAAGCTTCCTTAATTAGTCCATGTTCATTAATAAAAATTGATCTGAAATAATGCATTTTCGTGATAAGTTGTCTTAAATAGAAATAAGCACATAGAATAATACAAATGACCATAAATATAATTACATTATCTATTTCTTAACTACGTTAGTAATAGTATTATGTGGATGTTGGAAGCATACCGTTTAGGCCCAAGATCTATTCGAATAATATTCCCATACCGTTTTTTCATAGCCATGACACTTTTGTAAGGTTCCCATCCTACCTGTATAAGGTTTCCAACAATTGGAAAGCTAAACGGACCTTTAAAATAGAAAAGTACTGAATCATCCCAAATTTAAGGAATAATCTTACCAAGCATGTATCCAGTAAGGGGCGAAAAGGGCGCAGCGGCCCTCCCCCCTAAGTCTGAGAAAAAGAAAACATTTTTCACAAAAAGGCCAAAAATTGCTAAATTTTTCGTGCTTAGCGTGAATATCTCTCCTTTTTGACATTCTTTTTGCTTGCGCCCTTGATCAAATTTCTGGATACGTGCCTGAGTTTTACTATTATTTATAGGATGTATAAATCTGAAAATAATGTATTTACTCACCTGGAGGAAAATTTGAGGGCTTTTTTGACAAATATATAAAATAAACCAGAAGAAATGAAACAAATATAAATAATACCAGCAATAACTCCATTATCACTAAATAATTAATTCTAACACTTTTGTGAATGTTGATTTAAAGAAATAAAACTATAAAACCACTGATAGTTTCTCCAAAACATGTATTATAATGGAACTGCTATGCAAAAATTATGAAATAATTTCTATGACACTAATGTTAATTTAAGCTATGCTATGAATAACCGATCTGTAACCAACTGAACAGCATAACTGCTTGAAAAATAATTGGGTTCATCATTTATGCTGCATCTGCTTAAAAACATTTCAGATTCAAGTTGGGACAATAAAATTTCTGAAAGGTCTAAAAAAGCTTATAGATTGCTTAAATTTACGTAGACATATATTTCAGTATATGTATTTGTTCTGAGAACATCAACCGTATTATTCTTAATATTGTTATGGCACAAATATCATAGTACAATTTCCACTCAATCTGTTTTATGTTTATTACTCACCTACTTTATAACTCAAGTTTTATGTTTGAATGATGATCTGATGAGGTTGCACATTTTATTGTTGTAGAAGCGGAATGGCAGTTTCTTTATCAATATCTGTGTCTTGCTTCTGTTCGTCTTGTAGTATTTCAGGATGCATAATGCATATTAAGGCAGTTAATACATAGGTAACTGTTTCAATGAAGACATATAAAATCAGAGTTATATTGCTCTGTTGGTCTTTGAACTCAACCACGGATAAATTCTTCCTATCTTATTGGATTTCGAAATCGTTATGCTTTCAGTCTACTTCAAATTTTGCTGTTAGGTTAGGCTGCTCTACTGGCCCATAGGGTTGAGGTAATAATGTGATCAGCAAGAAGTGAATCTATATTCTCTTGGTATACAGACTTCAATATATAGATCATTTGTATTCTATCTCGTTCATGTTAAAGGAAGCTGAATAGGAAGTAGATAGCCTTGCTAGCCAAACTTAAATGTACTGTTTGGGCAGTAAATAAATATATATGATACTTTACATCATAAATCTTGACTTCGATAAATTCTTTTTCGTCTCCCGGTTGAGAAATCTTGCAATTGCGTTGTAGTTTCCGTCATTATTACATGACAAGGTTTTTCTGCTTATTAGCGATGATCCTAAAGTCAGTTATATTTTTTGGGTGATGCACAAAAATAGTATTAGTCACAGATTAGATCCCCTAATATCGTCATATTTTTTGGGCACCCACTTGCCGACCTTAATCTAACTACATACATACGAATATTTTCAGTTAAATTTCGACGTCCCTATGACGAATATCCTTATTTTTATGATGGCGTTATTTTATGACGTAAATATGACGGTGTTCAAATGAAAGCCATTCTGGCAAGATAAATGTCCAAACTTATAAAAAATATAATGCAAACATACACATGGATATGTAAGGACAATTACAAATGTCAAAATTTTATTTACATACTATACGTAAAAAGTTTCAATTTAGATACTATATTTCACGCACGCCATCATAACTTACTCCATTTTGCTATAGTCCAATTGCACCATCAACCAACTATTTCAAATATCTTTCTAACTTTCCAGGTTTTAATTCCCCATAAACTACTCTTACTGGAAAAGGTTGTACATTTTTCATTTCATTAACGAGTAGAATTATGATTGTGGTAATTTAAAGTTAAAGTTAAACTGTTACACTGTCTGGTAGGTCAGAATCACCAAATTCTTCACTTTATTCACAATCACAATTATCGCTATTTGGTCCAGATTCTGTGTCCAATGTTTAATTTTCTGGATACAAATCACTCCATAAACTTTTTGTTAATCAACGAACTTGTATTATGGCACGGCAAATTTTGTTTAATATCAGACTAAAAAATCGATATGGATGTAGACAAACTGATATTTTGGTTGTAAATAGTTAGTCTTAGCGACGATGTATGTATAGACGCCAAAACAAAACTCCATATACTAACTTTAGTTAATATTTGGTTGTAGCTGTACAACAGTCGTTTTTTAACCTAAACGACTGTACAACCAACTACCGAATATATCTAGTTAATCCAATCAACTTCTGCTAGGGTTCCTTCTCCAGACTATCTGTGTGCGTGTGTCATGAATCAGAATTATCCTTCGTCCTTCTAGTAGTTTACTGGTACGATATGAGATTAACATTTCCCTCTCATTTCCATACCTCTCCCAGGCAGTCCCATTCAGGAAACAAAAAAGGAAGAAGTAAGTTTCTAAAAATGCTGGCCTTTTTGCCATTTTACTTTTTCGATGTCTCAGTGTGTCCCATTTACTTTCATTTTAAATGTAAATAAGGTAAAAATGACTGCTTTTTTTTAAAAAGTGGTACCTTTTTATTTTTTGTAAAAAAGGAGTGCCCTTTATGTTCCGTGGTCCCATATTCCTCTCAGCCCCATATCCTCTAGTCTTATATCTCTCCCAGTCCACCTCGTATTATGCTTAAGTTATGGTAATACTATCAATATAAATCAATAAAATTCACTATGAAAATAGTTTAAAGGTGGATTTTATTTCATCAGAATGCAGAAGCATTACAATCACTACTAAAATTGAATGCTATAATAAATCAATTCCAAAAGGTTTCACAGAGTTTATAAAAAAAATTGTTTAAAATCGATGTAAAAATATGACAATACTTTAAATATTATCATAGGTTATCATTATCAGGATGTGCACCATCTCTACATTCCAGGAAACATACAAAAATTGATGGCTTTTCCCTTTCCATTTTTGAAGACATAATATTCGGATTTAAAGTCTACATAATTACGCATAGGACAATCATTTGGACGCAGATCAGCATCCCAATACCAATTAAATTGTCCTACGTATATAGATCCGCTGTTTGTGAGAATGTTGTCATAATAGTCGAGAAACTCCAAGAAAGAAGAAGCTACATTTTCTCGACTTGGAAGTTTCAAAACTAAATCTTTTGTTTGTATACAAGTAGTCAACATATTTTTAACATCAGAAGGAAAATAATAATTCAAAATTAGAGTATCAAGTTTTAATTCCTTGTTCTGTTCATTTTTAAACTTAACTCCGTAGAGTCTAAGGACTTTGATGGTCGTAGGAAACCATTGCACATCTATGTCCATTTGTCCGTCGATTTCCAAAGTTACATCATTCAAGTTAGGGCATTTGAAGTTTTGACTAAATGTACCAAAGCAATCGTCAAGGAAATTCAGACGCAGAGTTTTGAGATTATTTAGAACAACAAGTTGGCTGCACAAACAGTCTTCTCTGCGTATATGCCAAATGTTAAGTCGTTCCAATGACAGAGGAAGGCAACGAAAATCTATTGTAGATTGCGCAGAGTTAAATTCCTTGATTTTCATTTCTGTCGGTTCAGTAAATGGTATGGAGGTAAGACTTAATTGATCTACAGTCCACCTGCAATTTCTCCAGTTTCGTATTACAATATCCTGTAGATCAAGACATTGGAGATTTACCTTTTCATTTCTGTCCAACTGCAAAGAAAGAGTAGTCCTTCCTTCCCCACCAGCAGAACAATTCAAATGGACTCGTTTAGCATTACAAAAATCAAGAATATCGTTGAGAGATATTTCAGCCAATGCATTTCCATCTTTATGAATCTTGATATTTGACAATCGCAATGTGATTGGACTCATTCGAATTTCATTTTGAAGGCTTATGCAACAGGGATTTAGGTTCAAGTGGTTTACAAAAGAAAGTGCCTTTAAATCGACGAAGAGTTTAGTTGAGCCAAATCCAGCCTTTTCACTTTGAATCGAAAGTTGTGTTCTTCTTTTCGCATTTGGATGGACGATCGGAGAATCTTTTAACCACGGAGTAATTTCGAATTTCTCAATCTTCTCCCAATCGTCATCCTCTAAGTACAATTCGTGTAATTCTAGCTCGAAAATGTATTTTGCTTGGCGGCTGAAAAAGTAGTTTAGCTCTTTGATTGACCATGGGCTATACTCGAAACCTTCCCCAGCAATGGAGAATGCAGAGAAGGGTAGAATATCTGCATCTGTATCTGGAAACACTTGGAAGAATTTCACAGGGGTCTTAGACATTCCATCCAAAGTATGAGAAAATATAATTTTTGAGCGAGTTGTCAAAACAGAAAGCGCTTCTGATGCCCATTCTTTTGATATATAACGACATTTCTTGATGTCTTCAATATTCAAATACTGAAGTATGCATCTGATAACCTAAAGAGAAAGTTTTTCACGTAACCCTTTCAAACTGTATTAAACAATTACCTACCAACTATTTTTGTTACAATGAAATATTAAATTTATTAAAATGTAACTCACAGGACCCAGATCCATCGGATTTTTTAAAGGATTTTCAACTGTACTGGATTCAGTACCTCGTTCAATCAAACTCAGATCTTTACAAGTTATATTTTCAATATAATTTTGATTTTCGAATTTCGCCAATCGTTGCTGAGAAAGAAATTTAAATAAAAGTCAATTGGACGAAGAAAGCGATTTTATAATACTTTGTTTTAACGTACTGCAATAATTTAAATTATGTATGTTCATAGTTAAAACTTAATTTTAAACTTACAAATTCTAACATTTCCTCTTGAGTAATAAGAGCTTTGTCAAACAAATTGGACATAAGAATAGACAGATAATGGTTCCTGCTTTCATCACTTTTCGGATCGGCAAGTGAAAAATCAACCTCATTCAGACTTCTTATGGCGCATAACAATCTTGCACCGTTTGTCTCACATTTCACATTTTTCATCAAATTGTACAAAACCACCTTTTTTCCTCTGAGAGTCTCCTTCAAATCCTAATAATAATAATAATTCAAACTATTATTTAGCAGCATTTACAATTAAACTGCATGTGAATCATTAAAAATTAATTAAACTGTAAAAATTGTAAGTACACAAACCCACATAGAAAGGATCAATCGCTAATCAGCACATGATTTTTTTTTAAATCTCAGTTTTAGGAGCCTTACAATATGTAACGTAATTTATAATTTTATTCAGCATGCACATATTCAGAAAGTTGGTCAGGGGGGGGCAGGGGCACAGCCAAAAATAAAAAGAATAAAGGACATTTTCTGGCGAGCTATGAAAAATTTTTGCAACTTTTGGCCTTTCATAGGAAAAAACCTTGCCTTTAATCAAATTTAGGGGGGGCGTCTTTCCGCCCCTACTGGATACTGCTTGTTAAAGGAAATGGTATTATTTTTTACTTACGACTCGGAGTTTTTCATTTTCGGTTAGCCATCCTCGTTTAAAGTAAAAATCAATTGCAGTTGTAAGCAGTTCGAACTCTCCGTTTTTAATTTTCTCCTTTAAATGTTCCATTTCAACGGGGGAAAGTGCGCCTAATAATTTGGTAAATTAGATGTTAGACCGTAGGAATATCAAATCACCTTTGCCCTTCAGTCTTCCTTTGTCCTTTGTCCACAAATCAAACGAAAGCAGATTTTATTAACTAGCTTTTTATTTTCTCAATTTGATTCGTAGCTCTATTCTTTAAGAATTACTATACTTTGAATCAAAAAAATCTATCACCGCACCACAATTTCATGACTTAGAGAGAACCTTCAAAGATCACGAAGAATGAGATTTAAACCGTGGCGCTTGGAACAAGGACATTTATTTGATGTTCAATAGTGGGACCACCGCAATTGAAGTTTGCTCTGTCCCTTATTTACATAATTATACTTTCTCTTAAATTAATAATCAAAGAGTATTTTTGACACAATTTATTCGTAAACTATTGTAAATTTCCAAATTCCACATCTCGAACTCCACATACTAGGCTTTGGCTTTAATGTTAGTGTTGGTAAATCTGCAGGTTGAACTCTTTTTACAGAACAGCTTAGTTTTACCTCTTTTACCTATTTTACTTCGGAATATAAAATGTTGATTGAAAAAGTAGCAAAGAATAAACATCCTGCCTCATAATTTTCAGAAAGGATCAAAATATTTATTACATCGGCACAGCATTAAAACTACAACTACAATAATATTATAGGTAAGATAAAATGTCCAGGTTTACGTAACGATTTCTGACTCTGGTAAAAATGGCATAAACCACATAGTATAATATCCACACTACACAAATCAAGACCTTTTATATAAGTTATGTTTAGTTTAAAGTTAATATTGATTGAACAAAAACTGAGAATAAAGAAAACAACGACTTGTGTGGAAATAATATTAATGCGAGTTGCACATATAGTTAACTTATATCTTTGTAACCGGGACTACTTTAAAATTGTAACATAGTAAGTTAAGCAAAGGATGACAATTAGTAATATATTTTAACATGGAATTTAATAAGTACTTTCAACAGATTTCAAATTAATGTAGGGTTTCCTTTACAATCGCTCGGAGAATATTATTTTGTGCTCAACTGGTGTATTAACACTACCTGGAATATATTTCATCGGTGGAGTGGGTTCTGATGGATCGAATTCAACCTTAAATTTCAGAAATAGCATCGTTGTAAATAGAAAGAGTTCATCTTTGCCTAAAGACTCTCCCGGACAAACTCTCCGCCCAGTTGAAAATGGAATTAAAGCCGGATGACGAATTACTTCTGTTTCGTCTTTATTTAAAAATCTCTCAGGTCTAAAGTTTTCTGGATCTCCCCAAACATCCGGGTCGTGCATAACTCCGTGCTGATTAGCAATGATCATAGTCCCTTTTGAAATTAAATATTCCTGAAATTGGACATCTTCTGTAGTTTCATGAAATATTGCGATAGGAAGAACGGAAGAAAATCGCATAACTTCCATTATGACGGCCTCAACGAATGGCAAACTAAACCATGAATACAATCAATTAATCCACATTCATTTCTATACTATTATTATCGTTCCGCTGCCACAGTTCTCTCTTTGTATTCGAAAGACAATGGGTCATATGTTGCAATACAAAGGCTTAACTTCAGCGCAAACTTCGAGTCGAGCAAATCAACGTGGGAGGTCCATTGTAATGCAACATAATAATATGATCCATTGTCTTTCGAATACAAAGAGAGAACTGTGGCAGCGGAACCATAATACAATCATACTTACAGTTGCCGATCTTTTAATGAAGGTTGCTGCCTATTTTGCATGTAGTTAGTGATAACATCCCATAACTTTTCTTGTTTCTCTGGGTGATGGGCCAATAAAAACACAAGCCATTTCATAGTGGTAGATATAGTCTCCGAGCCAGCGAGTAAAATGTCATTTAGACTGTAAACCATGTTTTCCTCTACAAATCAAATACATAATATTCAAAAAAGCAGTACCTAATATGGCATGTTTACAAAATAGCGATAGCTCAAGTAAAATGTTGCAAATTTAATAATTTCAAGGAACGACAATAAACTGTAAAATACAATGACCGGTTTGTAGCAAATAACAGACTGTTGTCATTGTTTTTGTACCAGGTTTATCCCTAGAGATCCAAAGTAAGATATCAAAATCTTGCCTATGGTTTCGATTTTTTATTGTTAAATTTTTACACCAATAACAAGCCAACTCTTTGAACGTAATGGAAAAATAATTAGAAATTGATTTACATGTATTTCCCTATTCTAGGTTTAGCATAATGTTTGCCCCTCTCTAGAGTTGTGCCTAGTACCTGGTAAAGAACCCTGACACTAGTCTATGTTCTTGGTTTGTACTATATTTTATCAAAATACCTACCCCCAGTTTTCCCAAAAAATGACGATTTTTCATCGGTGGTAGTTTTAACTTTTTGTAAGAAGCAATCAATCAAATCCCTTTGAATTCCTTCCTGATAAGTCACTTTGTGGTGGTCAATAATTTCCCTTATGAAGTCTAGAACGGGATTCAAATTCTTCTTGAAATGATTTAAACCAGATATCTCAGGAAACATTTTCGCCCATTTGTAAAAAAATACGAGTATCCCTTGTGTGGCAGGATGTGAGGAATATCTAGTGTTTTGCGACAAAAAGTATAATAAGTTATTTTATATTTTTATACCATATTATCTACACCCTTTTATGGCATTAGGCTTTATAGTTTCAGCTTAACAAGTCCTCTTTTCAATTAGAATGATAATGTTGCATCATAATAAACTTGTCACGTTGCTTGAGTTTTAGATGAAGTTAAGCCTATTGTATTGCAACTGATGATCCATTGTATTTCTACTACAAAAGAGGATTTGTCAAGCTGAAACTATTAGTGGAAAATTAAGAGGCTATTTTAAAGTAAACTACAAACCGAAATTTAAATAATATTAAGATTCTAAAGGCTACAGCAATTTATTTGTAAAGTAATGCAATATCTTACTCATTGACGTGATCCATAATTTTCAAAATTTTAGGGTTGGTCAGTTCATATCGTTCTCCCGCTACAATTCCCCATAGAACATTTATTATGGATATATTAAATTCGTAGGTTGTAGAAATAGGACTTCCACAGTTTTTCCTCAAATGTTCAATAAGTTCATTCGATTCATGCAATATTAGACTTTCCACCGGCACTCCATTGCGAAATCCGGATTGAATATAAGAAAATGCTAATCGACGCTGTTCTATCGAGGTTGTCCAAGATGATGTTATTATTCCTATAATCATTTTTAACCAATTTTATAACTTCTTGTAGTATTCCTCTCTTTATCTTATACCGTTATAATACCTGCTAATAGACAGCTAATTAACTTTTTGAATCTAACAAGTTCCAAGCTTAAAATATCTATTTTCTGAAACTATTTTTTTAAACATTGTAACTTCAAATAGGTAATTTTCATAATTAATTATTTAAAAAGAATATCCATGATTGTGAACTCCAAAGGTAACTTGGATTAAACGAACCTTTATTTAGTGCGTAATGTTGAAAAAGAGGTCGCCCACTCATTTGAATCAAACTAAAAGCTTCCTTAATAAGTCCATATTCATTTATAAAAATTGATCTGAAATAATGCATTTTCGTTAAATATTATCTTAAATAGTAATAAGCACAGAATTAGTAATAATAATGCAAATTCTAACTGTAATAATTCATCTGTTTTCTAAAATGTTAGCAATAGTACTGTGAATGTTGGAAGTATACCTTTTGGGTCCAAAATCTATTCGAATAATATTTCCATATCGTTTTTTCATAGCCATGACACTTTTGTAAGGTTCCAATCCTACCTGTATAAAGTTTCCAACAATTGGAAAGCTTAGTGGACCTTCAAAATAGGAAAATAGTGAATCTCCCCAAATTTAAGAAAAAGGCTCTTCCATTTGAATGTATAAATCTGAAATAAAACATAAAGTACTAGGAGTTACTCACCAGGAGGAAAATTTGACGGATTTCTTTGCAAATATATTAAATAAACTAGAAGAAATGGAACCAAAAGAAATAATCCCAACAATAATTCCATTTTTATTAGTAAAGTTCAACAACTATTAACCATTAACAGTTTTGTGAATGTTATGTAATTCAGAACGTCGTACGAATGACAAATTAAACCACTGTTAGTATCCTCCAAGCATTTATTTTAATGCAATTGATATACAATAATAATGCATTATACTGTAGGTTACCTAGTAATGTTCATTCCTACAACATTTGTTAACATAAGAGGCGGAGGCCAATATAAGGTTTATGGGGTAAATATTTTTAGAGATGAGATAAACACATTAGAAAGGATAATAAGTAACGCGCATTAAAGAAATAATGCCTAACAGATTATTTTTGCATACAGTGCAATGGAACACTTTAATAAGAATGATTCTTTAACGTTGCGTTGTGAAGGGGTGCAAATTGCAAAAATGCATGTTGTTTCCTTATGTAATGCACGCGATATGGTCATGTTATAAAGATGAAAAACACCTATTCTATAAGCAATCTATATAAGAATCCAAGGTCAGTATATTACATAATGAGTGAATGTAGTATAGATTGCTTTCTTGTTATAAAGTCATGGTTCATTAATAGTCAGTCATGAAATATTTTCCATTATTCCTTATTCCTTGAAATGAAAGTTTCAAATTATTTGGACATTACTTGGAAACTAAATATAACCAGAAAAATTCGACTTTGATTCCCTAAAATATCTTCCACTTGGAATAGCAGTTACATACAATGACATTAAAGTGATAGAAATATCAAAATAATGCTTTTTTCGTTTATTTTCACATCCTTAATCCTTCATGGGTTACACGTGCTGTTTTTCTAAGAAGGCCAACTTTTCCACCCTCTGCAAGCAAGACAGTACACGATCTGAGTTGACACTTATACAGACTGAAATTAAATTTTTTAACAAAAATCTCCACGTGTGTCTTTGTGGAGGTCAACAAGTTTTCCGCATATGAATGCTACTTAAAACAGTTTGAGACTGGGTTTTCTTAAATAATTATAAATAGTTTAGGGAGCTTTTGTTTTTTCTATATATTTGTTGGTAAAAATATATAACATAACATACCATATTATTATATTAATAGTATTTATTGTCACACCCTGCGACTAAGACACAGCTTATAACCACAAAATCGTGAATGCAATTACATTTATAAACAACTAGCACAGTGTAGATATCCATTTAAAATTTTTTATAAAATAACACATTTTTAAGTAAAGCAATTTTAGATTTTAATGAAAAAATATACTTTAACAAAAGCAGACCCACTTTGATTTAATTCAGTCCAACAAAGTCCAATAAAGTTTAATTCGGTCCAATAAACTCCAATTCGGTCCAATAAAGTCCAATTCGGTCCAATAAAGTCCAATTTGGTCCATTAAACTCCAATTCGGTCTAATAAAGTCCAATTCGGTCCAATAAAGTCCAATTCGGTCCATTAAAGTCCAATTTGCTTAGCGGTTAATAAAGTAGTTTCGGACCAATTCAGTCCTTAATTGACCATGGTCCATATTCTGTCCAATTCTGTCCACATGAATGGTCCAATTCGTAAAATATATCGGCATCTAATTCGGTTCAATTTGGTCCATTAAAGTCCAATTCGGTCCAATTCAGTCTAATTAAGTCTAATTAAGTCTAATTCGGTCCAATTCAGTCTTATTTGGTCCAATTCGGTCCACTAAAGTCCAATTCGGTCCAATAAAGTCCATTAAAGTCCAATTCGGTCCAATTTAGTCCAATTTCGCATTTGGATATTTGGATTGGGAATTTGGATTGGAGAATTTTTTAACCTCGCCGAGGAGTAATTTCATATCTCTTAGTACAACTAATGTAATTTATGCTCCAAAATGCATTTTGCTTGCCGGGACCGGGACGCCAGATAATCTAATTGTTATAAGTTAAACAAAGGCTTGGCATTTATCGTAAAAATTTATTCTCCAACTTATATTTAGAATTTTTGCATTTCAAACTACATAAATGAATTTTTTCCTTTTAAAATCGCTCGGAGAATATTATTTTGTGCTCAACTGGTGCATTAACACTACCTGGAACATATTTCATCGGTGGAGTGGGTTCTGATGGATCAAATTCAACTTTAAATTTCTGAAACAACATCATTGTAATTAGAAAGAGTTCATCTTTGGCTAAAGACTCTCCTGGACAAACTCTCCGCCCAGTTGAAAATGGAATCAAAGCCGGATGACGAATTATTTCTGTTTCGTCTTTATTTAAAAATCTTTCCGGTCTAAAGCTTTCTGGGTCCCCCCAAACATCCGGGTCGTGCATAACCCCGTGTAGGTTACCAGTGATCATAGTTCCTTTTGAAATTAAATATTCCTGAAATTGGACATCTTCTGTAGTTTCATGAAATATTCCGATAGGAAGAACGGAAGAAAATCGCAATACTTCCATGATAAACGCTTCAACGAATGGCAAACTGAACCATAGGCACAATAAATTAATCTACATTCATTCCTCTAGTATTACAATCATACTCACAGTTGCCGATCCTTTAATGAAGGTTGCTGCCTATTTTGCATGTAGTTAGTGATAACATCATACAATTTTTCTTGTTTTGCTGGATGATGGGCCATTAAAAATACAAGCCATTTTATAGATGTAGAAAGAGTCCCCGAGCCACCGAGGAAAATGTCATGCAGACTGTAAATCATATTTTCCTCTGCAAATGAAATACATAATATTCAAAAAATCAGTACCTAATATGGCATGTTTACAAAATAACGATAGCTTAAATAAAATTTTGCAAATTTAATGATTTCAAGGAACGACAATTAACTGTAAAATACAATAACCAGTTTGTATCAAGGACCATAGACTGTTGTCATTGTTTTTGTACCTGGTTTATCCCTACTAGACATTCCAAGTAAAGATATCAAAATCTTGCATATAGTTTTGGTTTTTTTATTGTTAACTTTTCACAACAATAACAAGCCAAGCCTTTGGACTTCTACGTCTCATATTATTGGAAAGGAATTGGAAATTGATTTACATGTATTTGTCTACTCTGGTGTTTGGATAATGTTTGCCCCACGCACTCTAGAGTTGTGTCTAGTACCTGGTAAAGAACTCTGACACCAGTCTGAATGATGTCTATGTTCTTGGTTTGTACTAGTATTTTGTCATAATACCTACCCCCAGTTTTCCCAAAAAATGACGATTTTTCATCTGTGGTAGTTTTAATTTTTTGTAAGAAGCAATCAATCAAATTCCTTTGAATTCCTTCCTGATAAGTCTTTTTGTGGTGATCGATAATTTCTTTTATGTACTCTAGAACCGGTTTCAAGTTATTCTTGAAATGATTTAAACCAGATAAATCAGGAAACATTTTCGCCCATTTGTAGAAAAATACGAGTATCCCTTGTGCCGCAGGATTTGAGGTATATCTAGTGTTTTGCGAAAAAAAGTATATTAGCGTCTGCCTAATATTACAATGTAACAAGCCATTTGATCATGGCTGCTACAAAGTAACAAACCATTTCATCATGGCTGAGACAAAGTAACAAACCATTTTATCATGGCTGAGACAAGGTAACAAACCTAACACCTGATACAGTGGTTTGTTACTTTGTCGCGGTCATGATAAAATGGTTTGTTACTTTGTCTCAGCCATGATAAAATGGTTTGTTACTTTGTCTCAGCCATGATGAAATGGTTTGTTACTTTGTAGCAGCCATGATCAAATGGCTTGTTACATTGTAATATTAGGCAGACGTTAGGTTATTTTATATTTCTATACCATATTACCTACACCCTTTTATGGCATTAGGCTTTACAATTTCAGCTTGACAAGTCAACTTTTCCATCTTTCCCAAGACAACGTTGTATTACAATAGACCTCTCACAATCATTTGCTCTACTCGAGTTTTCGTTGAAATTAAGCCTATTGTATATCTATTGTCTTTCTACTACAAAAGAGTATTTGTCAAGCTAAAACTATAAGTGTATAATCTAAAATAAAGAGCCTACATTAAGCTGAACTCCAAACCGAGATTTAAATAATATTAAAATTCTAAAGGCTACTGCAATTTATTTGTAAAATAATACAATATCTTACTCATTTACGTGATCCATAATTTTCAAAATTTTAGGGTTGGTCAGTTCATATCGTTCTCCCGCTACAATTCCCCATAGAACATTTATTATGGATATATTAAATAGGTAGGTTGTAGAAATAGGACTTCCACAGCTTTTCCTCAAATGTTCAATAAGTTCATTGGCCTCATGGAATATTAGACTTTCAATCGGCACTTCATTACGAAATCCGGATTGAATATAAGAAAATGCTAATCGACGCTGCTCCATCCAGGTTGTCCCAGTTGATATTATCACTCCTATAATGGTTTTTAGTCAATTATTACTATTTATTACTTCTTGTAGTATTATTCTCTTTATCTTATACCGTTATAATACCTGCTAATAGACAGCTAATTAACTTTTTGAATCTAACAAGTTAAAATAAAATATCTATTTTCTGAAAGTAATTTGTAGTAAATACCATTTTTATAGTAAATACTACATCCTGATTGTATAATTTTTATTGTTGACAGTACATTTATTTATAGTTAATGAATAATTAAGTACAATATCATGGATTATTTTATTTATGCAAGAAATAGCAATGAAAGTAATATATTCAAAGTAAATTTAATTGCAATGACTAACTAAGAATATTTATTACAGTTCAAATAGAAAATATTGAATCCTTAGTTAATTAATTTACAAAATGTCCATGATTAAATGATTATGTACTCCAAAGGCAACTTGGATGAACCGAACCTTTATTTAGTGCGTAATGTTGAAAAAGAGGTCGCCCACTCATTGGAATCAAACTAAAAGCTTCCTTAATAAGTCCATGATCGTTAATAAAAACTGACCTGGAATAATACATTTTCGTTAAATATTATCTTAAATAGTAATAAGCACAGAATTAGTAATAATTATGCAAATTCTAACTGTAATAATTCATCAGTTTTCTAAAATGTTAGCAATAGTACTGTGAATGTTGGAAGTATACCTTTTGGGTCCAAAATCTATTCGAATCATATTTCCATATCGTTTTTTCATAGCCATGACACTTTTGTAAGGTTCCAATCCTACCTGTATAAAGTTTCCAACAATTGGAAAGCTTAACGGACCTTCGAAATAGAAAAATAGTGAGTCACCCCAAATTTAAAAAAAGCTCTTCTATTTGAATGTATAAATCTGAAATAAAAATAAAGTACTAGGAGTTGCTCACCAGGAGGAAAATTTGACGGATTTCTTTGCAAATATATTAAATAAACTAGAAGAAATGGAACCAAAAGAAATAATCCCAACAATAGGTCCATTTTAATTAGTAAAGTTCAACAACTGTTAACCATTAACAGTTTTGTGAATGTTATGTAATTCAGTACGTCGTTCGAATGACAAATGAAACCACAGTTAGTATCCTTCAATACATTTATTTTGGTGCATTTGCTATACAATACTAATATAATTAAATGTGATAGAAAGGTTTTTTAGTAAATAATATTCATTTCTACAACATATGTTAATATAAGAGGCGGAGGCCAATATAAGGTTTATGGAGTAAACATTTTTAGAGATGAGATGAACACATTAGAAAGGATAAAGTAACGCGCATTAAAGAAATAATGCATAACAGAATACTTGTGCATACAGTGCAATGAAGTATTTTAATAGAATGATTCTCTAACGTTGTGTGAATGGGTGCAAATTGCAAAAATGCATGTTGTTGCCTTATGTAATGCATGCGATATGGTCTTGTTATAAAGATGTAAAACACCTATTCTATAAGCAATCTATAATATAAGAATTAAAGCTCAGTATAATATAATGAGTGAATGTAGTATAGATATTGCACATTTGCATACTTGCTTGCTATAAAAGTCATGGTTCAATGTGATAGTCAGTCATGAAATGATTTCCATTATTCCTTATTCCTTGCAATAAATTTTTCAAATGATTTGGACACTAATTGGAAACTAAATATAACCAGAAAAATTCGACTTTGATTCCCTAAAATATCTTCCACTTAGAATAGCAGTTACACACAATTGCATTCATTTGCATTTCTCTGTAAACACAAAACTAGCATTAAAGTGATAAAATTGCAAAATAATGCTATTTTTGGTTTATTTTCACATCCTTTATGTTTCACGGGTTACACGTGCAGTTTTTTTAAGAAGGTCAACTTTTCCATCACCTGATTCTCTACAAAGCAAGATATTGATATTCTACAGCGAAATGAGTTGATATTATACAGGCTGTAAAATCTTTCAACAAAAATCTTGTTTCCGGAGGTCAACAAGTTTTCGGCACAGCAAGTCTACTTAAATGTTTTGAGACCGTATTTTCTTAAATAAGTATAAACATTTTTGAGGGCTTGATTTTTTCTATATAATTGTTGGCAAATAAATACTATAGCATGACATATTATAGCATTATTGTCACACCCTACGAATAAGATCCAATAAACCAATTCGGTCCAATAAAGTTCAATTCGGGCCAGTAAAGTCCAGTTAAGTCCAATTCGGTCCAATAAAGTGCAGTAAAGTCCAATTCGGTCCAATAAGCCTTTTCAATTTGAATCGAAATTTTTGCTCTCCTTTTCACATTTGGATGGACGATCGGAGAATTTTTTAACCGCGTAATAATTTCATATCTGTTAGTACAATTAATGTAATTCAAACTTGAAAATTTAATTTGCTTGACTGCTAAAAAGTGGTTTATTGACCATGGGTTATATTCTCAACCATCCTCAGCAATGGAGAACGCAGAGAAGGGTAAAATGCCGTCATCTGCATCCGGAAATACTAGGAAGAATTTCACATGAATGTAATGTTAATTGTAAAACGGAAATTTGTTATTGTAAAATTTGTATTTTGAAATGGAAGAAGAAATAGGAGAACTAGAGCAAAGAATAACCATCCTGATTCACAATTTTAAGAACTTTTGTTATACTGGCACATCATTAGCACTACAATAGTATTATGTATAGTTATTTATATAGCTATATCTAGCATTTCGTCCCTTAAGGATGGAAAAAGCCAATATCCTTTTTTGTTTGGTGCAGGAAGTAGCCTAACTCCACTAACAGGCTTTTTCTGCAACCAAACAAAAAATGGATATTGGCTTTTTAAAGTTATGGGATGTTATCCCATAACAAATTATGATAAGGTTTACGCAACGATTACTTACTCTGCGCTCTGACAAAAATGCTAAGTACTGCATACTAATACTGTATTTATTTACAACCTATACTTTTACTAAAATCAAGACCTATTAAATTGAGAATGAAAGAAAGGACAACTACTTGTGTGGAAATAATATTTATAGTGAGTATTTTACATTGCACAAAGGTAGTTTTATTTGTAACTGGGACCCCAGATATATCTAATTATTATAAACTAGTGAAGCCAGCAAAGGGGCGAACCTGGCACTGAAGAAAAATTAAACAGGCCACCCATCACAGTAATAAAAACAATTCCGAGTCAAATAGAAAAGTTCCTACATCAAACTAATAACTGTATTTCGTAGTGTCTAATACAGGAAATAATAAAAGACTGTTTTTAATAAACACCCCAGAATGTTCCCCTTTAAAATCAGAAAAATATGATTCCGGGATTTTGGAAAACGAACTGCCTTCTTAGATGGAGGGAGCATGCGCATTTTGCTTTCATGGCATGAGACGTGCATATATTACGTTTATAGTTGATGGGAGGAGGCGATGTCCAACAGAGTTACAGCTAGCACTTGCGCTACACTTCGGTGAGGGGGTTTTAGGTTACGTAATAAATGCAGTTTTCCTAGGCTATCCTACCAAGACATAGATAGTCAGGTATTTGCGCGATTATATTATAGAATTAAACAAAGACATGGCATTTATTGTACAAACACATTCTCCAGACTTGTATGCAAATGTTTGCATTTCAAATTACATAAATGTATTTTTTCTTTTATAGTCGCTCGGATAATATTATTTTGTGCTCAACTGGTGCATTAACACTACCTGGAACATATTTCATCGGTGGAGTGGGTTCTGACGGATCGAATTCAACTTTAAATTTCTGAAACAACATCACTGTAAATAGAAAGAGTTCATCTTTGGCTAAAGACTCTCCCGGACAAACTCTCCTCCCAGTTGCAAATGGAATCAAAGCCGGATTACGAATTACTTCTGTTTCGTCTTTATTTAAGAATCTCTCCGGTCTAAAGCTTTCTGGGTCCCCCCAAACATCCGGGTCGTGCATAACACCGTGCAGGTTACTAGCGATCATAGTTCCTTTTGAAATTAAATATCCGCGAAATTGAACATCTTCGGTAGCTTCATGAAATATTCCGATAGGAAGAACGGAAGAAAATCGCAATACTTCCATTATGAACGCCTCAACGAATGGCAAACTTTACCAAGAACCACAGGTACAGTCAATCAACCCACATTCATTTCCTTACTATTAGAAGCAATACTATTTTATTAAGGTTGGGTTTACGGTTTTCCATTACTCGCAAAATCCTTCTACCTCCATTACCCCAAGGCGTACGAACCCAAATTTGAAATTGATGATTCTTCAACTTATTACCTACTGAACCTAGGTCTTAGAATTTTTTTAAAAGGAAATAATCATTTTGTAGACATAACAGCTCTAGTGTATACAGTATACAATACAAATACAATTAATGTTTTCGATAATGTATCCCAATGTACTAAATTTAGCACATGAAGGTATGCGTTGGGGTAGAATATTGAAAACATTAATACACTACTGCATGACTCTAACATGAAATGACTGTGAGTTCATGTTTTATATTTCTCTACGGCGCGAGAGTGGGCAGTATTTAGTAAAAGGTGAAACCCGTAGAACCAGCCTTAATGTTTTAGTACTTACAGTTGCCGATCTTTTAATGAAGGTTGTTGCT
The DNA here is from genome assembly GCA_020055645.1 of Tomocerus qinae. Lineage (NCBI taxonomy): Eukaryota > Metazoa > Arthropoda > Collembola > Entomobryomorpha > Tomoceridae > Tomocerus > Tomocerus qinae. The sequence goes on from CM034546.1 coordinate 66,242,646, forward strand.
TAAATTGCATGTAGTTAGAGATAACATCCCATAATTTTTCTTGTTTCACTGGGTGATGGGCCGTTAAAAATACAAGCCATTTTATAGTGGTAGATAGAGTCCCCGAACCACCGAGGAAAATGTCATGTAGACTGTAAACCATATTTTCCTCTACAAATCAAATACATATTCAAAAAGTCAGTATACATTAATCAATGGTGTGTTTACAAAATAGCAATGTTATTTAGTAAATTATTGCGAAATTAGGTTTTTTGTCATAATACCTACCCCCAGTTTTTCCAAAAAATGATGATTTTTCATCGGTGGTAGTTTCAATTTTTTGCAAGTAGCAATCAATCAAATTTCTTTGAATTCCCTTCTGGTAAGTATCTTTGTGGTGATCGATAATTTCTTTTATGTACTCTAGAACCGGATTCGAATTCTTCTTGAAATGATTTAAGCCAGATAAGTCAGGAAATATTTTCGCCACTTTGTAGAAAAATACGAGTATCCCTTGTGTGGCAGGATTTGAGGTACATCTAGTGTTTTTGTACAAAAAGTATGAGATAATAGGTCATTTTATTTATTCTATACCATATTACCTACACGATTCACCCCCACATTGACAACACCTTTTTGTCAAACCCCTTTTGTCAACACAACTATTGCAAGATTTTTTTCAACACCTTTTTGTCAACAAGTTATAGTATATATATCCTTATATATAGTGTATGTTTTACAGGAGCTTAAGGAACCGTGGGTGGCACACAGTTATCTGAGTAGATTGATAGAGTAGACTGTCTGTGATCTGGAAATGAAATGGACAATTCGGGGAAGGAATCAAAGGCTGGGTAGATGGTAGACATTCTTCCCATGACCCAAATTATAGTCACACACTTTTATGGCATTAGGTAAATACAGTGGAAATAAAGAGCCCATGTTGCTGAACTCCAAACTTAAATGATACTAAAGGTTATGATGTATTTTATTTTTATCTTACTCATTCATGTGATCCATAATTTTTAAAATTTTAGGGTCGTTTAATTCAAATCGTTCTCCCGCTACAATTGCCCATAGAACATTTAGTATGGTTATATTAAATACGTTGTCAGTAGAAATAGGACTTCCACAGGTTTTCCTCAAATGTTCAACAAGTTCATTTCCTTCGTGTAATATTAGATTTTCGACCGGCACTCCATTACGAAATCCGGATTGAATATAAGAAAATGCTAATCGACGCTGCTCCATCCAGGTTGTCCCAGTTGAAGTTATTATTCCTATAAACATTTTGGACCAATTATGACTATTTATTACTTCTTGTAGTATTCTTCTCTTAACTTGCTAATCTAATAGACAGCTAATAATATATTAAAAGAATCAAACAAAAGGTTCAAGCTTGAAAGGTAGACTTTTTGAAAGTAATTTGTACTATTTGTAGTAAGTAGTAATAGTAGTAAACATTTAATATTTAAGTAGTAAATATGAAATGTTTAATTAATATGATATTAAATTATTAAATTGCAATAATTACTACCATTATAAGTAGTAAATACTACATACTGATTGTATAATTTATATTGTTGACAGTACATTTATTTATATTTAATGAATAATTAAGGACAATATCATGGATTTTTTTATTTATGCAAGAAATATTAATGAAAGTAATCTACATTCAACGTAAATTTAATTGCAATGCTTAACTAAGTATATTTATTACAGTTCAAATAGAAAATATTGAATCCTTAGTTAATTAATTTACAAAATGTCCATGATTATGTACCACAAAGATAACTTGAATTAAACGAACCTTTGTTTAGTGCGTAATGTTGAAAAAGAGGTCGCCCACTCATTGGAATCATACTAAAAGCTTCTTTAATAAGTCCATGGTCATTTAAAAAAATTGATCTGAAATAATGTATTTTGCGTAAAAAATTTCTTAAATATAAATAAACACAGAATTAATAATAATAATGCTAATTATAATTGTAATAATTCATCTGTTTTCTTAAATGTTAGTAGTACTACTGTGGATGTTGGAAATTTACCTTTTGGGCCCAAGATCTATTCGAATAATATTCCCGTATCGGTTTTTCATAGCCATGACACTTTTGTAAGGTTCCAATCCTACTTGTATAAAGTTTCCAAAAATTGGAAAGCTAAACGGGCCTTTAAAATAGAAAAGTACATCCCAAATCTAAGAAATAGTCATTACCATTTGAATATATGAAACTGAAATAAAGTATTTACTCACCAGGAGGAAAATTTGACGGATTTCTTTGCAAATATATTAAATAAACTAGAAGAAATGGAACCAAAATAAATAATAACAACAATAATTCCATGTTTACAAGTAAAAGTCAACAGAATTAATCCCTAACAGATTTGTGACTGTTATCAGTTATATAATTCTGAGAAATGAAACCACTATCTTTCAAAATATTTATGTTGGTGCAATTGTTATACAATAATATAATTTTATGTTACTATAGGATATCTATCAATGTTTATTACCACAACATATGTTAACATAAGAGGCACAGACCAGGAGACGGTTTATGGAGTATATAATTTTTAACTGAGTAATTCTTTAACGTTGTGTGAATAGGTGCAATAAATGCGAAAAGGTTATGTTATATAGATGTAAATTACCTATGCTATAAGCATAGTATAATGTATAATATAAGAATTAAAGGTCAGTATATAATGAGTGCATGTAGTATAGATATTGCAAATTTGCATACTTGTTTATTATAAAGTCATGGTTCAATGTGATGGTCAATCATGAAATGATTTCCATTATTCCTTCCTTATTCCTTGCAATGAATGTTTCTAAATATTTGGACATTAATTGGAAAATAAAAATAACTGGAAAATTCGACGTTGATTCCCTAAAATATCTTCCACTTGGATTAGTAAATACAATTTGTAACCGTTTGTGTATTTCTGTTAAAACAAAACTGGCGTGAAAGTGACAAAAATACAAAACAATACTACGTTTGTTTTTACATCTTTCATAACGGGTTACACTGTTACACGTTGTTTTTTTAACAAGGCCAACTTTTCCACCACCTGACCCTCCACAAAGCAAGACAGCACACAAAATGAGTTGATATTATACAAGCTGTAAATCTTTCAACAAAAATCTTGTTTCCAGAGGTCAACAAGTTTTCCGCACAACATGACTACTTAAAATGTTTTGAGACAGGGTTTTCTTAAATAATTAGTAAATATTTTTGGGCGATGTGTGTTTTCTATATAAATGCTTGTAAATAAATATGCCATTTTATGCTATATTTCGATGATTCGATGTTGATTCAATAAGTCTAGAGAGTATTGTATTTTGTTCCCCGTCCGTAGGACGGGTTTATTAATATAATCAAATATTTTAAAGATATAATTATTACTGTTTAACCAGGATTCTTTCTCAGAAAAATTGGCCAGCCCCTCCTTGATATCATATCCGATCTTTATCATACACTTTTTTAATAACTTTTAAATCTAAATAATGCACAGCTACAGCCTTCAGCCCAAATAAGGTGTAAAAATAGAAACTTCGTAAAAGACACGTGCAGTCCTTGTAGTCTCGTAGTAGTCATAAATAAGAATAGAAGAAGGGGCCAGGTTGTCCACGTCGAACATACGAATTGCTTGCAGGTCAACAAATGTTTCTGAATTTGTCAGGAAATTAAAATAGACATTCAATTTTGTGTGGTCATTTTTTTCTTCTACTCGCATCAAGTTTTTCACATTCAGTAACTGGGGGAGACTTTCCGATTCAAAAATAAAGCCTGACGGAAGACTTACTTCAATCACTGCCATATTCGACTCATTTCCTTCCAAGAAAAGCGAACAAATACTCAGTTCCAGTATATTCTTATTCTGGTCAATTATTTTGACCTGGAATTCACAACATTCAATATATTATACCTAATTATTATTATTATTTATTATTATTTTATACATTTTATATTTTATTTTATTATTTATTATTATTTTATTTATTAATTAGGTACAAAGTAAACTAATATTTTTAAATGGAGAATAATTAAGTGAAAAAACTTAGTTCCAGATATAGTTGTACATTAGAAATTCTAATTGTTACCTGTGGAGTTATAGAAAATGAAGGTCTTGCAACTCCACTGTCTAGGTAATAACTCCAACTGAGCTGAGCCATAGCCAATCCCATTCCAGAAGCTGTAAGTTACTTCTGTAATATCCGGTGGTAAAATATGTTCTTGTAAAGCCATTTTGTTATCATCAGTTACATCAAATAGTTGTGTCCCATTTTTGTAGTTTAGGATAACTTGCATTTGGTTTTTGGACACTGCGCGAGATGTGTGGATCAGTTCTTCATATTTTGCCAGAGCAGTCAACCCAACAATTGTGTCCTGTGTTGACAGAAATCCACCGTTGGCATTTCGCTGTGCTACAAGCCATTTTGCAATTTTATTGCATTCCATTACTTCATCTCTTAAGATGTATATCAACAAACAATAAGCAGTCATCTCCACCGAAACAGGACGTTGTTCTTCTGATCTCGAAATATTTGATAATGAAGTTTTCTCGGAATTTATTTTGTTCGTCCAAAAAATTTTCTGAGCCCTTTCATGTTTTTGTGATAGCTTTTCCACTTTTTTAAAGGCTGTATCTTTGTTTTGACTATTGGCTAAATGCAAAGCATAACACACGAGAATGATTGTGTAAGAATCGTCCAGCTCAGTTAGTTGGTTGGAAAGATATGATACAGCTTTCTCAATAGTTATTCTATACTCGGGAAAATTAACTGCTTCGAGAAAGGCCAAAAGGACATACACAGTTAATGCGACTCCCGAACCTGATCCTGATGTATTCAGGTATAATACTTTACCTTTTTCGGCGAAGTTCCCTTCCTCTGTTTGTAATCGGGATAAATATTTCAAAGAATCCTGAATTATATTTTCATCGATGGAAATATATCTTCTCGCTGAAATAAATGATCTGACCACAAACGCTGTAAGCCAGGTTGAACCTACATAATCCGATTTTCCCCACGCCGAGAATGAACTATCAGAGTGGCGGTAAGTCAATTGTCTTTGGTATCCAATTTCTAAGAAGTTTACTGCTTTCCTTTTAATCTCCGGTGTCAAAGTCCCGGAAGCTGTCAAGTAATCCAGGATGACGATATCTGGAACAAAGTTCATCATATTCTGCTCGCCACAGCCACATGGCATTTGAATTAGACTGTCCAGATTGGCTATTATTGATCCCAGTAAATCCCCGACTACAGAAAATCTTACACTGTCCCCATCCTCAACTCTTTTATCGGGGAAAACTGCCGACAAATGAATCGTCTGTGGAATACCAGATTTGACGTCCAGCAAGACAGCTGAATTTTTCAATATTTTATCTCCACGTGGCTTGACTGTCAAGAATTGGGAAATTGCATCTCCGGCCATCGTTGTTCTCGCTTCGACTTGTAATTTGATTTCTCCTACTTTAACTGGAACTATTGGAATTGTAATTGACGCTACTTTGTGAGGCAATAATTTCAAAGATTTCTGAATCGAAGTGTCAAGCATAGCTTTCCTTTCGAGGAAATTGAATTCCTTCTTTTCGTTCTTGAGAACTACGACTCCGGTTATTTCTTCATTTAAATAGTTGTGCAAAAGAATTTGCAGATTGAGTATTTCCCCTTTTACAACTGAGAATGGTAAATTCAAGGAGATGAAAAATGGCCGAAATGCTTCAAGGATTTGAGGGTTGAGAGTAACTCCGATTCCCAACTCCGAATTCAATGAAAATCCTGTCAAGACCCACGAAGTCAAAGTATCTGGGACAGTTTTGGAAATTTCTATTTCTGTGTCAGTAGCCTCAATGGTTTCCCAAATCCAAGACTCTGGAAAATTTTCTCGAACTCTTAAAGGTGCTTTCAAAGTCGAGATGCTGCAACAGATTGACGAACTGTGGAACCTTATTGGCATAAATTCATCATTATCGTACAAACTTGTAGTTTCCTCTGTTGTTGTGCCGATCTCATTAAAGTCTAGTAAATAACAATTAGTGAAAATAGCAAGTTTTGATAACGCGAAAACATCGATAACGGATCGTGGAAGAAAATGATTATTTGGTTGATCCTGAAGTTTGTCATCTAATGATGTAATAAGTTGGTTAATTCGGCTGCAGTCGATGTTTTTATCATCTTTCAACAAAAGCACAGACTGGTCAACTCCCCGTAGAGCTACCGTCGAATTTGGATTTGTTTGTAATGAAAGTTTAATATTCTCTCCTGGTTCTACTTTTGTGTTTGATAATTGAATTGTCAGATAATTCGATAATTTAGCTTCAACATTGTAGCTTAAAGAATCAGCGACAATTTCATTGTCAATACCAAATATTGAGAATACAATAATTGTCACCTTAGTACCTCCGACATAATATTTTTCATCTACACTGATACTCAGCGTTGTTTCAGTTATTTCTTTAGAATAATTCATCATTCCGAAATCAATAATTTTATGGCCAACAGTTGCCAAATAGTTGAGCTTGTGTATTGGTTTAGTTGATCTTATTCTAATAGTATTTTTGCTGTCTCTAACAGCTTGAATATAAGCATCTGAAGGGGATAATATGCAACATTGTAGAGGTAATGAGAACTTTACTTTCAAATCTTTATACTCAGCAGACAACATCTCAAAGAAATGATTCTTGCCATCGTGTTTGTAGAGTGGATCGGTGGAGAGTGGAATAATGACTGAAAATGGGACTATTCCAGTTGAAGGAATGGATGATTTAAAAATCAAGTCTTCTTTCGCATATGGAAATTGGTAATGAAGCATAAAGGCATCCGCTCGGCTATCAGTAATTGGTGTACCGTCTTGAAGGGATATTTTGAATGTGTAGTTTATCTCTAAACCAGGCTTGTAGGAAGAAGGTTGATCAATGACATCGATTTTGTAAGGATATTTGTACATTGTGACATTCGCTGTTCCAGATGCGCATCTTCCAACAGCATCTTCGGTTACCGTCGCTTCGATTCGCAATTCTTTGTCTATTTCGTCTGCAGTTAAAGTGGGATCCACATCAAAATCAACAAACGTGGATCCATCCAGTGTCATTTTCTTTAGTGCTAATTTATATTTTCTGCTATATTTAGTGTCGTCGAATAATTGTACCCAAAGTTGTCCCTTGACTCCTTTTCCATAAGTGTACGTCGGTTTTATTTCCGCCTTTATTTTCGATGTTTCAAAAGTGATATACTTTGGAAGTTTAACCTCAACCTTAAACTTTGGCAAAACATATTCTTCAACTGAAAATGACTCTTTTTCCATTCCGTCTTTAATTTTTGCGCTGATTTCCCAATCTCCTAAATTTGGTTCTTTTGATAGTATCATTTCTCCTGAAAACATCCCGTTGGATATCTTTTCATTTTTATGTAATCTAATAACGTTCTGCTGGGGATCCGATATTTTGATTTCAACCTCTTCGTTAGTAATAGGACGAAGTTGACGATCCAGAACGACAATTCGGTACTTGACAGTTTCACCAGGTTTGTAGATTAGTTTGTCCAGCTGAATTAAAATACCGATAGAGTTTGAACGTTTTTCAACCACTAATATTTTATTTGCATTGTACAATTCCTGTTTTGATTTTTTGGATTGCACTTTGACAGTCAAGCAGCATTCTTCATTAGGAAGTTCATTTACAGGAATTCCAAACATTTGCACTTTCCCTTTCGATACTAAACATTTCTCTGCATAATTGTGTATCTGTCCACAGGAAATATTAATACAAAACACTAGGTCTTGTTTTTGTTTTTCAAGGAAAATTGCCATATTGTAAATTTCATTAGGATGTATTTTTTGAGGCGAAATAATCGAAAACAGTAGAGACTTTCTGCTGTCTGGAAGAAAAATCAAAACATAAAAAGTGGTTATTTTTATCATAATTACATTTACATAAGGAGTATCAGCAAACCACGTCGCTTCAGATAATGTTCATTAGATCATCATTTGACAATCAGTGTCATCAGAACCTCATCTGTATCATACAATGATGGGGAGCGGAACATCATTTGAATGTTCAGCAATGATTGCAAAACGCGATGCTGCGCTGTGCATCATCCAAGTACCCTCCAAACTATATCATAAGCAGCCGACGCCTCATCATTCATACGAGTCTGCGCTATGCGTCATCAAAGTACGATCCAGATTACATCCTAAGTAGCGGACGTCTCAACATTCTTCGTTGCGCATGCGTTTCTGGCAAGCCAACCCTGTGGTTGGCGGTTTGCATAATTTATCGGCCATTTCAAGTTATTCCTGAATCGTGCGTGTTGATATTTACGTTCTCAATTTTGACAGCTGAAAACTTTTTCAGGTTTGATTATTTTATTTTGATAGGTTGGTTCAGATTGACTTCAAAGGTACTGTGAATTTATCCACCTTTAATTTAATTTATAATTTTGCTGTCAAGTCTGTGATCAATTGAAAACTAATGTCACCTGATTTTTTCGCCACTTTAATAGTTTGTTTTCAGGTTTTCTAACTTTTGATTTTGAGCAACAAAATTTTTGGTAATTAACCTCAAGTTGAAAAGGATCTATTAATTTGTTATGAATATTAGTACGTTTTTAATTTAGTGCGCCAAATATATAATTATAATTGGTATGATAATAAAATGTAATTTTCATTTTTAAAATAGTCCCCCTCCATAAAATGGGAAAGAGAGTTGGTCGGTTTTATGATCCCCGTTCAGTAACCCCAGCCCATAAACGGAGGAAAATTGCAAAAGAAGTAAAATGCATTATGGACACTATTCAGGCAGAAAGCAGCTCAACGATACAGTGTAAACAATCAAAGCCAGGAAATGATAATTTTGTCCCCGGAAATTTTAAGTTTTGTACAAACACCACCATATACAGTGAAAGTGAACTAGATCAGGTTTCCGGAATTGAAACAGAAACAAACTCTTCTACCGCTGATGAAGAATTAACTGACGTTAGCAGTGAAAGTGATTTCAATTTTGCAAATAACATATCAGATTCTGAACCCTCCATCGGAAATGAGTCAGTGAATGAAGATGATAATCTAAATACCGAAGAAAATAGTAATAATACTGATTCACTAATACCGCAAAAAATTAAGGAATGGGCTTGGCAGACGGGTATTCGAGGCAACAAGTTAACTTTACTGCTAAAAAAACTTCGTGAAGGAGGAGTAAAGAATTTACCGTCCGATGGAAGAACTTTACTTCAAATTAGAAGAGACGTCAAATTAGGGGAATTTTCTGACGGCCAATATTATTATTTCGGATGTGAAATAAATATAAAACACCTTTTACGGGATATGGTTGTCTTACCGGTAGAAATGGAACTCCGTTTCAACATTGACGGACTGCCATTGTTTAAAAGTGACCAAACTCAATTTTGGTGCATCCTTGGCTCTACAAATATTCAACGATCAGTAGTGTTTCCAGTAGCTATATTTCAAGGATATAAGAAACCGAATTTAGATAGTTTTCTCAATCCGTTTATATTAGAATTAAATAACATCAAAAATAGTGGGTTGGATTTTAGAGGACAAAATATAAAAATAAAGATGGGACCAATTATGTGCGACGCTCCTGCCAAAGCCTACGTTAAAAATATTGTGCAGTTTAGTGGTTATTATGGCTGCGATTACTGCTGTCAAAAAGGAGACTACGTTAAAAGTGTAGTGTTTCCTGATACAGAGTCTATTTTACGAACTGACGAAAATTTTCGAGAACTACGTCAGGAAAGTCATCACAAAGGAAAATCGCCGTTTGAAAAACTATTGTTTGTTGATATGGTTTACCACTTTGTTCACGACTCTTTACATTTAATCTGTCTTGGAGTATGCAAACGTCTAGTGAAAATGTGGTTTAATGAAGCAAAAGGACAATATCGAGTTAAAGGTTCGTTAGCTACAATTGCTTCAAATAAAATGATTGATGCGGCAAAATATAAACCATTAGAATTTAACCGAGCTCCAAGAAGTTTCCAATTATTTAAGTTGTTTAAAGGACACGAATGGCAACACGTGGTGCTTTACTATGGAATTGTTGTCTTCAAAGATGTAATTTCAAGTTCACATTATGAGCATTTTTTATTACTTCACACAGCAATATACATCTTGTCATGCAGCGGGTTGCTGAATAAAATTAATTTAGCAGAACAGTTTTTGTTAAAGTTTGTCAATGACGGTAGGTTGATTTACGGATTAGAATACATGGTGTACAACACACACAGTTTGCTCCACCTAAGTACAGATGTACGAAACTGGGGAGTTCTTTCCAACTTTAGTGCGTACCCCTTTGAATCGTTTTTGGGGAAACTAAAATCCATGTTAAGGAAGCCAAATCATCCCTTATCCCAAGTGGTACTAAGTATTCTTGCATGTTTTGACAATAAAACGGACATTGTCAAAATCAAAAAACAAACAGACAGTTGGGAGCCTTCCAAACTTCATGTAACTGGTCCTCTGGCAGATATTAGTGATGCAATGCAGTACCATAAGTTGGAAGGACCATTTTTTTCTATAATATGCAAAAAATGGAGATAACATCTATATAACTACAAAACGGGATATAATTTTAGTTGTGAACATTCTGCAGATCAATTCAGATTTTATATTGTTGGCAAAAAAGTTTGGAACAAAAAAGGATTGTTACAAAACCCCGATTAAATCTAGTGAGTTAGATATTTACTCCGTTTCAGAGTTAAAAGACAAAATCGCAAAATATAACTTGGTTGACATTAAGTGCAAAATGTGCGTCGTACCAGAGGGAAATGAAAAATATATAGTGATCCCATTAGTTCACTGTATTTAAAATGGTGCCCGTAAAAAAATTGCTAAATTTATTATTAATTTTTTATTGTATTAGAACAATGTTTCATGCTGTGGAATTCACTAGTGGAGAAACTGATGAAACCAGTACAGTGGCTGTTGCACTGGACACGTGGATTGAAAAAATAAATGGCGAATACCTGTGCTGGTGGCCAAATGGAGTAACGAACTCCGACCAGTTGAATAAATTGTACAACAAACGTGTGGCGCCAGACAATAAAAGTTGGACACTTTTCAACTGCGTAAATTTAAGTGTACAAAATACCATTTACCACTTACCAGTGGTAAGTGGTTTTTAATGGTATTTAACGTTAAATACCACTACCTAAAAAGTAGTGGTAAGTGGTATAAATGGTAAAAATGGTAAAAAATAGTTTCATTTAAATTTCGTGTTTAAATTTTGAACAAAATTCGGGGGCAAAGTACGAAATAGCTTAGCAGATGATCATTGTTGTCACAAATTGATGAGTGCTCATCAATCAGAGTAGGATTCAACAAACAAACAACCCTTGCCGATTGAGAAATTAATTGCAATTAAATTAGCATCAATTTTAATTGGGCGATACCAAATACAATCTTTCTTTCTTCATTTTTTTAACTTTTGGTGTACAATCAAATAAATATGATTAATTTAATTGATATTGGAAATATTTCATAGAAAACAAATTTTTAAAACTTTTATTTTAGGAAGTCTAGTGTATCTGTACCTAGCTGTCTAATCAATCACTAAAATTTACCATTTTTACCATTAAATGCATTTTTACCATTAAGTGCATTTTTACCACTGTGATGGTAAAAAAGGCTAAAAAGTGGTAAATTTTGTACACTGTGCGTAATCCATGCTACAAAAGGTACTTTAACATTCTGGGGCTATTCATTAAAATTAAGTGCTAAATCATTTTAATTTAAGTTATGTCATATCAGCTCATCAAAATAATATAATTTATTATTATAATTACCAGATACACTTATGTTGGCCAACCGAAAAGTAGAGAAAATTGTGAATGCTAAGTCTGATAATTTTGAAGATGCCGTGGCTACAACGGACGATGAAACGTCCAAACGTTCACGTGCCACAAGGAAAAGAAAAATGTTCGTCGACTCGTCCTGCTCCTCTCAAAGAAGTCAGTTAACAAAAACTAAAACGATTCAACCCTCTACTAGTCAACACAAAATTGTCCCAGTGCAGGAAATTGTGGCATACGTTAACAGGGAAATAACCGAAGTTCCTCCAGGAAACGCCCCTATTCCCCAAAATTTAGCAGCTCAAACTCCCGATATTACTTCTGGAGAAATCTTAAATGAAACAGAATATGAAATTATATTGGATGGTGAAGTTAATAATTCTCCCACAGCTGCAAAAGTAGTTCGAAACAATCCTGTTACTGAGGAAATTTTCCGAAAGTATTGTGAGTATGTTTTCATTACAAAAACTTTTTGTGTACAGATGTGAATCTATAATATATATTAATTTCATTGCAGACATTCTTAAAATAATATCGCTAATGGGTATTTAAAATAATATATTTTAGGTCTTAGACTGCTCTCAAAAATTAAAAGTCTCAAAGCTGAGGTAGCTAATTTGCGAAAGGACATCTCTTCTTTTAAAGATGAACGAAATCCAGTGACTGAGTAAATTGAAGCGCCAGATTTTACAACAGAATGGTCACTTCATGAAGTTGAGAAGTTTCAAGCTCAAGAGAAATTACTACTTGACAATAACCTCTACCAAAAATCGGTAAGTAAGGTAGTGCAATAATTGACTGCTTAATCATTATATTTACTTTAAAATGATTAAACGTCATTAATTTAATTTTCATTTAATAGATATCGTGGATGGTTCAAACATTTACTGAAAAAAAATTTGGACAAATGGCTAGAGGCATATTAACCAAAATGCTGAGTGTGGAGATGCAGCAAAATTTCACATTTAGCGAAAAAGCAAAATCACCGCTAATGAAATTTGAAAGTACGAAGGCTTACTTGTTGATAAAAGGTGTGTGAAACCTATTATTATTTCATATTGTGTTTCTTTTTGTAAATTAAGTCAAAGGTTATTAAAAAGGGTAACAAAGTTGTTTTCAACATTATTTGCAGATTCTGTAAAGGCAAGCTTTCCTAAGGCTGAATCATCGGACATCAGATCATGCATTCAAAACTGGCTGCAACACAAAACAAACAGGAAACAAGAAAATAAAAGGGTCAAAGTTAATGCTACAGAAAATCAATAAAAATACAATATATAAGTGTGTACTAAAATATTTCTTGCAATATTTTATATTCTTATAGTATAGTAGAATCTGCTTATTTTTTATAGAAACCAGCAATTATAATTTTTTAAGTGAATTTAAATAATTTTAACACGAAAATTTATAACCAAATGTGGATTAATGGAAATTAATTATATATTGCAATCCATTTTTAATTCTTTTATATTGTATAAACTGATAAACATTGTAAAAGTAGTTTTTTATAAATTGTTTAAAACGTAAAATAAAATTTGTGCTTTAAAAGTGAAATAAACCGCCAATAATATCAAAGTTGTTTGATTGCCGCCTTATTTTAATAGCATCACATGACATCCTATAATATCCTCAAAATGGCATCCATAAGATATCCGAGGATAATTCTAAATGCATCCATAAGATATCCGAGGATCATCATAAATGCATCCATAAGATATCCGAGGATCATCCTAAATGCATCCATAGTGTATCCTAAGACCATCATATGCGGCATCTTTAGGACATCTAAATGTCATCATACTGAATGCTCAGTCGAGGCGTTCAAAACGTGCACCAGGATGCCCAGACTGTTAATCTGCAGATATCATCTTCAGACATAACATTCTGACATCGTGATTGTCATCATTTTGATCATCAAAGGATCAGATGTGGTTTGTTGATAAATACATATAGTGTTAAAAACTGTCAAAATGTTTACATCATGACAATTTAATTAATATTTTAGTAAGTAAACAATTGAATTCATTTTATGTTGAATATTTATATTTTATTTAGCTTTTGTACCGTTAAGAGTAGAAGGGTATACACTTTTATTTAATTTTTACTATCATTAGCTAAATATTTAGTTGCTGCATGCAGGATTTCATGTTTGAATTTCATTGCAAATTAGGGACGGACGATGCCCTATGGTACATTGGCCGCCAATAATAATGACCTTGCTTAAATTGTATGTATATAATATTATATTATAATTGCAATAATTATATACCTTGTAGTGAATCTGATGAAGCAGTCGGTGAAGATGGGGATAGTGTTCCTTTCTTTCCATTACAAGTAATTAGGTTTCTAAGACACTGAAGAGTAGTAATTAAATAATTACAAACTCATTTTCACAGGTATACAATTATAAATTAGTAATGAACAATTTTCTCACTTACCGACATTATTATAAGAGATATGTAGAGGTGAGGAATTGTAGTTCTTTAGATATAGTAGTTATAGTTATCGCAAATATCGAATATTTGCACTGCAAAAATAGTGTCGGAATTGGAAACTCTTTAAATTACTCTTTTGGGATATATGCTGCTATCCTTGTACAGCTGTGTAGTTGTGGTTTTATTCTTGTTGTGTACATTATTATTCACTTAATGATATGTTTGAGACGGAATAAATGACACACGAAACAGCTAGTCGTGATATGTAGATTCCTGTCAAATTATTAAAATGTTGATTGATATTTCAAGGTCTCGGACCTACCGTGATTTTCAAAACCCGTCTTATATGCCCGAAAATCGTCCCCTAATATTTGCTGAGGAAAAGATGAAAAGGTGGGGAAACTTTGTGGGACCATTTTAAGGCACCAGAGCTGGGCATAATTTTCCTCTGCTCGGCCCGGGCTGACACCATATTTTTTCAAACTTCAATCGGTATGTTGTGCCTGCTCAGATTCAGATTTTAAGCAATTTCAAAAATCTTTTTTAACTTTTACCAAGAAGTCAGGCCAAGACTAACAATTTTTGTTATTCTGATTTTCGTTCGTTCATGACTGGGCCTGGAAGAAGAATTCTAAAAAAAATCGGCGGCCTGCGGGCCGAGCCCAGCTCTGCCAAGCAAGGTAGGTCCTTGGTCCTTCAAATATCAGTTACCATTTCTTCCTTCCGTTTTGTATTAATCGAGTTACTTCCGTGAAAAAAAGAATGTGAGTAAAGTAGCCGATTTAACCTAGCCCTAATAATTAAATTTATTCTAACGAGGTTAAAAGGAACCTGAAAAAACTTTTGTAGGTCAGGTCCTTTAATACTGTTTTTTCATCGTATCTCGTGTTTTCAACCAGGGTTACCAGATTTTTAAAATAAATCCAGCCTGATAAAATATTGTTTTCTAATGTTCAATGAACAATAAATTAATCGACACCCATTGTAGATGTTTTAAGCATATTTAAGTATATTACAAGTATTTAAAAATTCTTCCAAGTATTGGGCTCAATTTTTGCCATTCAAGTCGACCTGGTAACCCTGAATCTCATAGACAACTTGAGGGTGTGAATACGATGAAATATGATCTTTGAACAAATACGCAAATCATAAAAACAAAGATATTATGTATATCACCAAAATTCTAAAACAAACATTGTATTGTACAAAATCAATATGTAATGTATATAAAATTCCATTTTTGTCTGAACTCTCGTCGTCCCACGTCTTAAATTCTCTTGTTTCTCTATAAAGTTATACAGGAGAGAGGAGAGTTTCAGTTCTAGTGCCAGTGTAAAATGTGTTATTTACTTCCCTGACAGAGAAAAAGTTATTTATTTTCCACTTCACTCACGCACAGTTGTTCGTAACTTTATATGAAATGTAAATTGAGCAACCTGACCGATTTTTTATCCACTATAATCTTCTTGCGACTGCAGTGCAGTGCAAACGTGACTAAATAAAAAATAATAGCATGTCCAGTGTGTAGATCAGATCGATAGTAGTCTGAAGATCACATGGGTCGTGACGTCACCCTTATTGACTGATACAGAAATTTTCATCCGCCTGTACCTGTAAGTGAAGCTCCAAAATATTTAACACAATATTATGATCAATATTATTCTGTATAGCAGGATAATTGTTTTTAAAAAGTAGGGATAAGCTCATTATTACAACAACATTAAAATTATCATAAACATGACATAAGGTCACATAAAATGGCATCATAAAATTAAAGCAAAGGAAAATAAAACAAAGGATATTAAATCTGATAGCGATTGATTTGTTCTTTTGCACTAATATATTGATAATTTATGTTTTAGTCAATTCTAATCTGGTGATATCTGTTTTTAATAGACATTTTTGTTATGCATTTTTATAATTAAAAGTTTATGCCAGTTTTTCAATTTTTAACATAATAATAATATTATGCTTGTTTTTTTGTCTTGCATTAATTTTGTTATTGTATTTTTGCCTAATTCTAATTATTTAGCTATATCACTGTTTTTATTGTACTTATATTAAGTTGTTTTAAAACTATTTCTTGAGCAATGACTTACATTATCAGTTCCAATTTATCAGTTTGTATTTTCCACGATTCCTCTTAAACTTAACCCAGAATATTTCCCACACGAAATACTGCAAAATTCCTCAAAATATGGCACGTTATGGCATATTTAAAAATTAGCCGGTAACAGGACCCAGGCCCTATTATAACCATAGCTAGTGAGTTAACAAACAGCAATGATTAAAAGTTGTTTTCCAGTACATCATCATTTTTCGATGAGGGATATCATCAGTTTAAGCTCGAAAATATGCATTTACATTTCGTTATTTGGAAAGGTCGCTCCCGCAAAGAATATTAGGCCAAAATTTCTTATGATTATGCACTTTCCATATTTTCCAATCCAAGTCATTTTCATATTCTATGTATTATACAATCGTTGTGTTCATAGCCCGGCCCTAAATTCACCTCACGTTACAACACTTGCATCCACTTCCCAATTACTAAACTGAACACTAAGTCGCATCTTAAAATTTCCCCACTAATTCCACATTCCCCACTGAGTTAGAGTTGGCAAATATCTGCAAACAATTCCGCGCACAGAAATCATGCTACATAATTATGATAATTATATACAAAATTTACAACTGTTTAGAATAATTTACCATCACAGCGGTAAAAATGCACGGTAGATAATGACAATCCATTCACACAATTAGACCTAGGCACATGTTTTAATGTTCTATAAGCCAACGCAACCAACTAGTTGCACATAATGCAGAGTTGCAGAACTGCGAAAGCGGGATTCATTTCGAACCGAATCCAATCATTTCATTGGCTGATACGTTTGCAAATTCTGAGCAGAATTGCGCAGCAAAAAGGCATGTTTTACTTCTGCACCTTGCTTTCGCAGCAAACTAGAATTACTAGTACATTTATATATGTGAACTATCTATCGTGTGTTTTAAAATATTTACACAAGTTTCTTTTACCTATAATTGATTTCTGAACAATTGACAACACACCCCCAAACTAAAAAGGGTACAACCTACTACTTCCAAAAATACCTAAAAAACAAGAGGTCAACAAAAGTGGTGTCCGAGTGAAATTTATTCTTTCGTTTTTGAAAGAATCGATTAAAGTTGGAAGGCAAATAGCGGTAAAATTTTATTTAAATAGCTACTACCAAAAAGTCAGCATCAATAATAATAACTTAGTCGAGCATTTTTGGCAATTGAGTCGACGAGTTTGCTTAATGATTTAAACAGTTTAAAACTCCTGAAATGAATAATGCAACTTTCATCACAGGTAAATAGGAAATGCTAGTGCAAATTTGCAAAATCAACTCAAGCAGATTGTTGCGAAAATGAGGCAAATGCTTCTGATCATGCGCAAACTGACTGTGTTTCTTCGTTTCTGCAATTTTGCGAGTAGATTGAGTTGGCCTTATTTAACTAAAATACATCGAATTAATATTTATATCTAAATCTTCAGTGAAAGCGCACTGAGACGATATAAACCTGTTTATTCATTTAGAACAGCATTATAAACTGTCTATCCACCAATAGGTTTGACAGATATTGTGGCAAATTGCTTATTAGTTGGAGTGCTTGAAGTCTAGATATCATATCATTAAAAAGGACGTCAACAATTGGTGGTTGATAGGAAAGAAAATCAATGAAAGAGATTTTATAAATGTTTTTGGGATAAGGGGAGACTCGAAACTTTGGCATAGATTGTTTTAGTAACCCCTAACAGAACGACTAAGTGCCAATAAGTTTCCTACCAACTCGGTACCCGAATAATAACCATTATTTTTTTATATCCTATGTGCATACAATTGATAGTTGAAATTTGACATTTAGGTAAAGGACAATATTGTAGACAGAAAATGTTGGCTCGTACGTTTCCCAATTTAAAAAAAGATTTGAACAGTTTGTGATAGCTAGGAATGAAGAATACCATAAAAGGAAACTTGTGTGTCTAAATGAAAGATAAGTATTATCTCATTGGCGTCCACCCCAGAATTGCATTAAAATTTTCGACGAAGATCAGGTTTTAACGCTAAATAAGACGTAGAAGGATTTAGGGTAGAACATTCAAAAGAAAATTTTTAATTAATATTATAGTACAAGGAAAAATAATTGAAATGTATGCATTTTAAATAAGCTAACATTTTGTCGAAAGACAATTTGTAGTGAGAATTGTGGCTAGAAGAAAATAGATAGAAGAATAGATAGAAGAAAGTAGGGATAGAAGAAAATGAATTAAAAAAATTATAAATCTTTTTGGGCTACTCTGAGACTCGAAACTTAAACTTTGTCTTAGAGGGTCCTAGCCAGCACTTACAGCAACAGTAAGGTGCCAGTTAATTTTCATGAAGGTACCAACCCGTAGCCGAAAAATAACCATTATTTTTCTAACAATGCATTTTTCTATGTGTATGCAATTAAAAGTTGACATTCAGGCAAAAGAAAATTGGAGACAGAAAATGTTTGCTGTTATGTTTTCCAATAAAAAGGATTTGAACAGTTTGTGATAGATGGGAAAGAAGAAAATCAATAAAGGAAAATTTGGAAATTGTGTCTAAATGAAAGATTAGTATTACCTCATTGGCGTCCACCCCAGAATTGCATTAAAATTTTCGACGAAGATCAGGTTTTAACGTTAAAGAAGATGTAAAAGGATTTAGGGTGGAACATTCAAATGAAAATTTTTAATTAATATTGTAGTACAACATGTGTAATTCGAGACTCAAAACGTAGACTTTCTTCTAGAAGTATCTACTATTGCCCACTAACAGCTCCAGTTCTTGGTTATCCTGCTTTGCGAATGTCTTAATTACAATTTATTCTGGTATTTGAGGCGTATTTAGATAAGTATAGTGTTTTTTAAAACTCTAGTCAAAGTTTACCTTGTTATTTAAATTTGAACACAAATTTTGATTACTTTTCTCATATTTCATTTATGCGTATGTATGCGTGTGTGTAATAGAATATTTTGAAATTGGACCAAAATGTTGACCCGTAAACTTTTTGAAATAGCAGCCTAGTATGAAATAAAGAAATTAACCTTAATCTGGATAATTCGAACTACATTTAGCATCTTTCGAAATTTAAACCGAATGCCTAAACGTTTTGAAATTCAATAGCAATCCTGTGACCTAGTATTAATAATCACGACTTAGAAAAATTTCATTTGGAGTGTATTGGCATGGCCATGGCCATGGGCACGAAAATTTCCTGATAGATACATACTTACATACAAATCGACACGGGTATTCATGCGGATTTATTTATGCGCTTGTCCGACATCGCGTTTATATTATACGATTGATGCCAATGTAGTGATATGGCCCATATCACTACATTGGCATATCATATCATATGGGTTATGCCTTCAGCCTGAAACCCTGTAACACGTTCTATTTATATTATTATTATGACATATGAATTGACATGACCAGGTTCTCCATGATATAATATATTATTATTATGTGTATTGTTGTGATTTGACCCGATACTCTACCTTACCCTGGTATGGTGACCAAGTCCCTGCCAATAATATGTTCGTCGTCACACGGGTAGTAAATGAATTAGAGATGTGCACTTTATTTAATACTAAATAGATAGAGTGTAAATTAATTAGAATCAATGAAGAACAATAGAGATGAGTTAGATAGGTGTGAAAGATGTGTCCTCGAAGATTCTCCCGAGGTTGCTCCTGCTCCGCTACTCCAACACGACTGACTGCACGATCCTGTTCTCGCCGCTTCTACCCAAATCCATTCCGTCCGTGGCAGAGCACACCGTAGATTAGTTGAGTATTGAGCCGAGGAGACCGCTGGGGTCTCTACACCAAGATTACTGAAAGACTAATAATGGATTCAAAAATCAAGCAATTTATTTAGAAGATTTATTTACCAAACATTACTTAGAGATTTAAGATAACTAACATACCAAATTTCATGTTATAAATCGAATGAAGGCGCAAATATTATATCAAGCCACTCACAAATAATTTATTAAAAGATGTATCTGTATGTAGGTAAACCAATTAGAAAATGAACTGGTTAAATTATTTTAAAATGTTTGTATAATTATACAATTACAATATAATTATAATTCAAAACATACACTTTAATTTCAATCATTTCTAACTAGTTTTTGTTTCAAAATCAAGAAAAATGATACATCAACAGCCTAAAAAATACCCATGTTATGTTCGAAAGGCAAATCATCAGCTCCGACCTAAGTAATTATTGTTGTCATAATCCATTTTGATAAGATTTAATAATTCGTTTTTATTTTTTTGTTTTTGATTTGGTTTATCCCACTTCACTCTTCGGCCCCAAATTTTTTGAACCATCGACGACCCGTTCGTTATTTGAAAATCCTTTGAAAATGTATTATCATTATCGACGAATGTCTCCTCTTTAGAAGAGGAAAATTTGAAGTCATTTGCTGATGTCAAATCTCGTAAACATTGACCTGCATTATCGAAAGTTATGCTGTATCTTCTAGATGTTTCCGGGTAGACACTGTACCCAGTAATCCAAGATGTAACCACGATAGTCTTATTTGCTAGCAGAAACTTAAAAGCAAGACAGTAGTGCCTCGGCTTTTTGTGCAATTGAAGTCGGAGTTGGAACTTATGCTCTAAATCGATTTTATTCTCCTCTCCCAGAACCACACTAAATTTTGCTAGGTATGAAAAAATGTATATCTCTTTTTTGTATCTACATCTAACCCTTTTCTGTTGTTAAATGGAATCAAAATCAGTTCACGTTCTTCTGAATCTACAAATTCCATCATTTTATTGTAATTTTGAAAATCTTCGACTACTTCTGCCGTTAGTTTCCGCTTCAGATTAGTTCCACATGATATCGTTCCATGGCAGTCATTTCCATTGAGTATAGTTAAATTTTTGTTACAATGAAAAACATTAGAAATATTTTCTAAAATGTCTTTAGTAAAAGTTTTTCTTGATTCAAAGGTTTTTGTTTGTATTGTGGATTCATTGTTAATAGAGTAGCAATAATAATATTTTTCTCCAATTTGAGACACTGGTATATTATTCCTGCCTTTGACCTTGTAAGCTTCAACACTAGATAAACTGTACTCGTCTTGTTTATCGATTAAATCCTTTCGCTCATTTTCCTTTCTCATGCTCAAATACCTATAATTTTGGGAAGGCGAGGCAAAATAAACTGAGAAATGACATGGACATTCAATTCTGTACTCAATATAACGCCCTAATGGTTTTAAATTCTTTATGTCTTCCCAAAAATTTGTCTTTTGCAAAAATTGGCGAAAAACTTTTCTGTCCTTTTTCATAGACTGCGACGGTTTGTGATAATGCTCAAAACCTTTATAATCCAAGCCAGCAAATGTTTCTGTACCTTCCACACAATTAGAATTACGCATTTTTAATCTGTTCCTATCTAATCTGAATTACAATCACAGTGCCAAAATTTATGTAAGTGAACACACTAGGAACAAATTTAGAAAATTTTAACAAGCACAAAACTTTCAATGCAATTGCACTAGGGAATCCAAAACCGGACCCAAATTTCAAAACCGGTTTTCGGGTTTTTCGGTTTTTGAACTTTTAAAACCGGGTTTTCACCGGTTTTAAAAACCGAAAATTCGTTTTTAAAAATTCAATGCTAATATTACCAAATTAATGTGTTTGCAGATAGAGACAGACAGAACACAATTTCATCAAGTGGAATTTTAACTTTTTAAAATTTATTTGAATTTTTAAATGAGATATAAATCTCAAAAGTAGTTTTCGGTATTATCGTTTAAAGGGTGCTGATATGATGGTGCTAAATGTATTGCAATTGGAGGGGACCCTGCTCCTGCTACAGAACCAATTCAATCGAGTCATTCTCATGAGAAATAATCAAAATAATGTAAATTTATGTACTAAAATTATTGGCCACTCCAAAAACCCCAACTCATATTCAGTTTTCGATAATTCTCAAAGGTAATGCAATCATAGAATACAGCGTCATTGAAGCAAATAAATTTTTCTCATATTTTTATGCTTTCTAAATTTTTGAAAATCAGAGAAAATTGATTTAAAATGATTCCATCTTAGTAACAAATTTTATTTTATTTCAAAAAATAAATCGAGAATAGAAAATTTTACTGACATTTTTGTATTGCGTTACTCTAAAGTACTGGTGATTGCCCTTCTATTACTTTACTGCTATTGTAAATACTAGTTTATTGTGTTTTACTTTACTAGAGTCTACATAATTGCACGCATCCAAAATTTAGAATTTTCATGTTATTATTAATAAACGTTTTACTATTTAATATAATTTATGTGACTTTATAATTGTATCTCAATTTTTCGAATTTTCAGGCTTTATTGCTATTTTAACTGCATATCAGATATAGTTAAATATCTTCTATCAACACCGGTTTTCAGAAAGTGGAAACCGGTTTCCGGTTTTGAAAGATCCGGTTTTTCACCGGTTTTAAAACCGGTGTAAAACCGGCTTTGGATTCCCTAAATTGCACACACAGAAAGCAGTAGTTTGAGACTGGAAAATAAATAAAAGCTTAGTCAGCTAAATAACGAAAGCCAAAACGTTTGTGTGCAATACAATAGGCAACTTGACGGATATACAGGTATAGTCTCTTTTTGTAGTCATACAGCCATACATACATAGTACATGTTAGTACACTCAACGTTCTACATATAACACAACGTTAGTACATAACATAACGTTTCCGTTTAGTTTTAGTTTGACCTCCACTTATTGCATGCTTTATATTATTATATAAATAGACTTATATACATACAACATTGTTAAGGAGTAAGAGTGGTAGAGAATAGTATATACCTATACATATTGTAATGTTGTGTGAATATAATTCAATCCAATGATATTGCTCGATACGCAAACTAAACAACATAACATGAATTTACACAAAAGAAAAACCTATTTTTGTCAATATTCGTTCATGCCATTATCTCCCGTAACACCAATATGAATACTAAACGTTTGCACATTATTCATTCCATACCATAATACATGTCTATGTCAACATAATTTGTGCTTTTATATACACCTATTCAAAATGCTTTTGCCCACCCTTCGTTAAAATTGGACTGTGTCCCCGTAGAAAGTTTTCTGACTCAGATCCGCACGTTTTATTTAATTTCATGTACTTTAAATATATATTTCTAAATATAAAAATATGAAAAATATCATTTCAAAAAATGTCTCATGCAATAAATCAAAGATTTACGATATATCCTTATCATTCTAAAATTATGCTTACCGCTTATTTAATTTTAAAAACCAGCTATATAGTAGTTCTGATGTAAATTGTTCTTCCATCTTCATAAATTTATAAATATCTATTTACAAGCCTTTACACATGAAATAAGAAGAGTCAGTAAGGTAGAATCTATGATAGACTGTGATAAAATATATAAAATAGACAATCCTAGAAAATAATAATTCACATAAAACATTCAACTATACTTCTTGCTATTCAAAGGTCAGAGAGATTTCATCATTTACAGCTAACATCACGTGGTATAACAGAAAAATTGAGAGCAGACAGCAGAGGTAGCCGCAAGTGTTGTTAAAGATAACAAACATTATGTCACACTAACACTACAATGTGACAAACAATTCCGTCAAGAAGTCTACCATGCAATGGGACAGGCCATTTCATCATGAAGTCTACAATGTGGCAAGCCGTCCCATTATGGCAAAGGCAAACTTTTTTGACGGAATGTCTTGTCCGCTTGTCCCATTGCATGGTACCTCATGGTTATGGTAGACTTTTTCTTGACGGAATTGTTTGTCACATATTGATATGTGACGTTCTCAGCAATATTAAACCTGAAGGTGAAAACTATAGTATCGAGTAAAAGGGGATACAAACCAGCCCCTTCATTCTAACCTCTCAGTAAAATACCAATTTATAAACCTAACAGTTATGTAAACGTCCTACAAATCATTTTACGAAGTAATTCCAACTATTTCCAATGATTTGGAGAGTTAGTGTTGGTGCGACGATTAGATAGAATAAATAATATTATTCCTTCGCCCCAAAAAGTGAAAGTAAGTACAGGAAGTTGAAAACACGAGCGCGAAAGAAAACAGCAATAATATAGAATTGTTACAATACAAAACGAGTTCAAGTTGCTGATCACTGATTGAAATTGAAACCAACTGGCTATAATAATAAAGATAAAAAGAGCATTGTTGTTGTTGTGTTTTCTGAACTGATATCTAAATATCTATCAGATATCAGATATGCGAATTTTAATACGGAAAACGACGTAAGTGAGTTATTTTTTAATTGTTATGTTATTATTTTTTGACATAGTTTTTTTGTTGTTCATTATGTTCATAATTATAATCTTACTCTAATTTCAGCGGCAATTATTAAAACACAGAAATGGAACATTTGAAATCTGAAAAACACGTTTGTTTAATATGTCTGCAATTTTTAAATGAAGAACTGAATGATTTATCAGACATCAGTACGTTGGAATTACGTCAAAATGTTTTTAACAAAGCTTCCAAATATTTATCATCCGAAGTTTTTTACCCGTGCTTTCAGTGGAATTTTATCGAGGAAAGAAGCTCACCAATTTGTCTGAATTGCTTTTCTTCAGTCGAAAAAGTTTTCAAATTACATGAAATGGTGGAAAACCTCGAGCAGAAAATTCTGGAATTGGTAGATTCGTTTACTAGCGAAGTTGTTCAACACCACAACCGATTGAAAGATGTATGCAATAGTGGGGATGACCCATACTTAGACAGTAACAACTTGGCAGGGGAAAAAATTACAGAGATTGTTTACGAACCAGATAATGATATTGATATCAAGGAGGATGGTGGATACAACAGCGAATACGAATTGGGGACAAGGGTACGACCTTCAGGTGAAACTGCAGATGAAGATGATGAAAGTTTAGATGCAGAGAATTTCGATCCAATTGTTAACGACGTTATTGCCAACCCTGAGAATTCAGCAGTGCATAATACCGTGATCTCTTCTAATGCTTCTAAACTAGGTTTTCCCATGATAATTAATTTATTTTTGTAAATGTATATATCTACAAGAAGAACGTAGTCATTTTGATTGTAGTCTGCGATCGAATAGATATTAACTATATATTGACATTAATGAACGATTTCGAATGTTGCTATTATTTCAGATACTACAGACCTGGCCAATAGCAGCTGTGCTGCCATTCAATATCCTGGCTTGCATCTTAAACAACTAAGAGTTACCCTTACAAGTAAGATGCTTTTAATAAATTTCATTTTAACCTCGGCTGGTAAATAGTAGTTTAATGTCTGATGTAATTAATATATTGTAATGAAAGGATTGCAATTGGATTTGGGAGCAAACATCCGAAAAAATTTGGAAAACGTTACTCGCCCGAAAAGAAAAGCTGCTTTAGCAGCCACAGCTTCTATGGAAAAAATTCACCACAGTGAGAGAAATATAAAGAAAAGAAAATTGAGCGCTAAAAATGACAAGTAATGTTTACGAAGAATTCGAATAAATATTAAAATAATAAATATTAAAATGCCACAAAAATAATAATTTGCCCACAACGGCATATTATTTGTAAGATTTATTTATTTATAAAAATGTAGTTTTTATATTATCTGTACAAGTTTTGTTTTGTACCCAACTTTCAGTAAAACAATTGAAGAATTAGTAATTTAGTAAATTAGTAGTTTATATAACTTTATACTATAACTCATGATTAAGAAGCAGAATTTCTTACTACTACTGTAGCTAGCTAGCTTTTTTGAAGTATGCATGTTTGAACTTTATCAAGCATTTAACCAATAAATATGTATACAATGTATTCATTGTACAATAATGTTTTGAACATGTATTTACAGTGACACAGATTGGGAAGAAGATGAAATCCATAGCGACACAGATTTAGATTCTGACTGCCCAGTTGATAACGAAATATTACCGAGAGACAAAACCAACTCAGATAACAACGCTACAAATTCAACTCAAAGATATAAAAGACCAACGATCTTCGAAATGGCTAAGCGTTTTAAATGTCAATCGGAATTTTGTAATATGTCTTTCAACTTCACAAAGCAATTAAATTCGCACAGTTCGGAATCTGGACATGACAATCCCAAATTGTACAAATGCGACCGAAAAAACTGCTCAAAAGACTTTTTCAACAAAACAAGTATGAAAAACCATGTAAAATTCCACCACAAGAAAAATCAATTTAATTGCAAGCCTTGTCGCACAATATTTACCCAAAAACGAGCTTTGCAAATTCATCAATACAATTCTCATATGGAAAAAATGTTTAAATGTGATAACTGTGAACAATCGTTTGCCAGAAAAGTTAATTTAACTAACCACAAAAAGTTACATGCTGGAAAGCACTTTGAATGCAAATTGTGTCCGGCCATATATTTATGGAACATTTCATTAAAGATGCATACTCAGATTGCACACAATGGAGAAAAGCACAAGTGCAATTTATGTGGTAGAATGTGCAATAGTAAACTACATCTCACTCATCATCGCCTAACTCATTTCAAACGTAAACTTAAAAAGATGTTCCCCTGTGCTGCTTGTAAGAAGATTCATTTTGTAGAAAACATCTGGGATAGCTGCATCATCAAGCATTTTCGGAAAGATAAACAAGCAGGATTTATTTGTGCAATTTGTACTTCAGTATTTAAAAGAAGTATGTATCTGGACCATCACGTTAAAATATCAGGTCATTTGAATAAGAGATTATATCTGTGTGGCATTTGTAAAAAACGATATTATAAAGGTGAGGATTTAAGAAAGCACAAAAAATACTGCAGTAATAGAACTTTTAAGATAATTGAAACAAAGTTATTTAAGTGCAAAATTTGCTCGAAAGGATTTGGAGATAAGTACAACTTTCACGACCATATTGAATGGCACAAAAATCCTGACAAATTCAAATGTATGGATTGTGGAAAGCGATACTGTTCACAATATCAACTCCGACAACACCGAAAGATCCACGGTGACGTAAAATATTACACCTGCAAAGTATGCAAGCAAAAGTTTCAACGTAACGAATTCAAGATTCATTCTAAGACTTGTCGACCAATTAAAATATATTCTGGACTAACATCTTTGAAGTGTATATTCTGTGACAAGGTTTTAGAAAGCGAAGAGGAACTAAAGATACATTTAAGATCACACAAAGGAAAGATGCCTTGTAAATTTTGTGGAAAAATATTGAAAAAGAAGCCATTACGTATACATTTAAAACTCCATTCAACCGAATACGAATACAAGTGTGACAAATGTGAAAGGGCATTCAACACGAAGGATAAATTAGAAAGACACAGAATATCGGCTCATACCGTCGAAAGACCTTTTGCTTGTACGGATTGTGATGCCAAGTTTAAGTCGAAAGGAGTTTTGAAAATTCACGTTTTAAAACACTCCACTGAAAGCGTATGTGACATTTGCGGTAAGAAATTTTCAGGTCCTTATAACCTGAATAGGCACAAAAAACTAACTCATGATAAAGATTTATTTAAATGCACGTACGAAACTTGTGGTAGAAAATTTTATGAACGTGCATTACTCACCGAGCATATCAAAGTAGTACACACAAAGGAAATACATTATTTATGTGAAGTGTGCCAGAAAACATTTGCCACTAAAAAAAATTTTAAGGATCACATGCGAAACCATACAGGTGAAACACTGTTTCCTTGCACTCAGTGTGACAAATCTTTCGTTACGAAAACCCGCCTAAGCCGTCACATTATGATAAATCATTCCGAGAAAAAACTAAAATGCAATATCTGCAAAAAAACTTTTTCTTTGAATGAAAAATTACAGCAACATATACATTGTGTTCATGGGGAAAAGAAATTCCAATGCGAATTTTGTTCATATTTATGTGCAAGTAGGGCACAGTTGACTAGGCACATAAAAATAAATCACACTCATGCTAACGACCGACCCTTCGTATGTGAAATATGTGGGAAAAGTTACAAAGAGAAACATCACCTGACTCAACACTTAAGATCACACGATAAAGTAAAGAAAACCGAAAGAGAGTTAGCAGATACAGAATCGGAAAGTGACTAATTATTTAGTTTAAATCTACTTTGCCACTAACGAAACAGTCCTGTACACGTATTTTTATGATCTAGTTAAAAAAATTAAATTTAAGGAGTCAACATTTTATATATGTACAATAATAACAAAATAAAACTAATGTCCACCCACAATGTAATTCCCTGTTTGAATTAATAGGGACATTACATTACACTTGCATACTGCAAGAAAAATCGTTAATCTTATAGTAATGATACTGAAATCAGAAATGCTAAAATCAATCTGTCTCACGTCTTTGTGAAATTAAAAAATGAAAGCTAATAAAATATGTTAACTAGGAGATGGAAAGTTAAAGAATCCTAAGCTTTGGTAACAAACATTGCACGTACATTAAGTCTCTGTCTGTCATTCAGCATAGCTCCAGTATGGGAACTAGGAATTAGCCGCGATTTTTATTCTACCTTTCCAAAAAATCTCCTTTATATCGAGATTTAGTGGGGTTGGGGTTCAGTAGGATTCAGTTCCCTTCTAAATACATGATTTATCTGTCGTTACTCACTTAGTTTGGCCCATTTAATTTTAGGTGCTTTAAACAAAAAACCTCATTTCAAAAGTGACCCATTGCTAGGTACATTTCCATTTTGTAACCATATATAAGATAATCTCAGATACTAAGGTTCAATGTAGCAAAAAAAAAAGGATTCGAAAATGCTTGAACCGATTACAGATTAAAAATGCTCAACAAATTCGAAAATGATCAAAAATAATGTATGTGCATGCAATTGCGTCATATGCAGACAAAAATATGTTTCTTCTAATTTGGAATTAATTAAGTAAATATTAAATAAATGGTGAAAACACGATAATATCTAGCGTGTTTTCAAAATATTTAGGAGGTGCTTAAGCACCCCAGCACCCCCTTAAATACGTCCTTGGATACAATAATAGTTCCTGTTATAAACATAATTTTAACTATTTACATGAAATTTTATAATTTAGATTTATAGAGTATGGAGGTAGTCGATTTTCCAACTTTTTCTAGATTTCTTTAAAACTAGAGAAATTTGCAAATACACTCGACTGACAAATACTTTAAATGCACTTAAACTTCATGCGACCTTTCTTTTGATTTGAAAGGTAAACTTGGACAACTATATGTTAACAGTTTTGATAGACCATTTGCATGTACCTTTTATATTTTGATACTCGAAATAGTTTTATTTAAGTGAACATATTGTCAGGAGCCACCGAAATCCTATTTCCTGTATTGTGCGCGGAAAGAAATTTGCAAATTCTGACAATTTACATATACATTTAAAAAACATAAATACATTTTATGGGTCGATCCCCCTGTCGATCCATTTATGTCTAACAATTTATGTTTTACCCAAGTTTGTATATTATATTAGAGGCTCTTTTTTCTATACTGTTTTTTGCTTCTAATATATCTCAATTTCCCTATCCTTACATTTTATGTATGTTTGGATCAGGGCTCATTACATCCTCGAGCACAATGGTCTGTTGAATAAAATAAATAAATAAAAATAAATAAAGGAACTAGACACCAATTTACGTAAGAGTTTTTAAATACTTTTTTGGAAATGACATTTTAAAAGCCTGCTGGAACGTCGTTCACATTGAAAAGAAGTTTTTGTTTGCATTGTGAATTCGTTGTTAATAGAGTAGTACCAGCAATGATATTGTTCTCCAATTTGAGACACTGAAATTTTATTCCTGCCCTTGCCTTAACCCTGTAAGTTTTAGCACTAGATTTACTAGTACTCGTCTTCATGCTTCACCGATTAATCTTTTCTCTCATTTTCCTTTCTCATGCTCAATACTTAAAATTGCGAGAAGGTGAGGCAAAATAAACTGAGAAATAGCTTGGACATTCAATTCTGTGCTCAAAATAACGGCCCAATGGTTTTAAATTCTTCACGCCTTCCCAAAAATTTGTCGTAAAAATTGCCGAAAAACTTTTCTGTCCTTTTTCATGGACTACTGCGACGGTTTGTGACAAATATGCTCTTAACCTTTATAATCAAAACAACTATCACAATATACTAACAACTATCCACATAATTATAATTAGAATTCTTTGTATCTGTACCTATCTAATCTGAACAGTGCCAAAATTTATAGAAGTGAAAAGTGAACTCACTACGAACAAAGTTAGAAAATTTTAACAGGCACAAAACTTTCAATCCAATTGCATACAAAGAAACTAGTATAGTTTGACACTTGAGAGTCAGTATTATTAGCCTAAGCTATCAATAGCTTAGCCATTGAAATAACGAAAGGTTTGTATTGTACTACAACAGACAACTTTGCTGTATATGTAGAGTAGATAGTCACTTTTTATAATGTATACTTAATTTACTTAGTCATACGTGTATAGACACTGACACAAGACACAACGAACGCACACAATTCAACGTTCTACATAATACTATTATACATGAGATGATTGGAACACTGAACACTATGTTGCTGCTTAGTTTGACCTTGAGCTTGATGTCCCATATCATATGCCCAGATTCGTCTCATCCGCTCCTTAATATCATTTTGTATGATAAAAATTCAATGCGATATTGTCTGAAATGAAATATTGCATCAATTTATACAAAAGGAAGAAACATTTGTTAATATTTTGCCAACCCACTAGCATATTACCTCCTTTAACATAATAATACAAAACTTTTACACGATTGATTCCATAACAAATGCTTATATCAATATGTATTGTCAATATTATATGCTTATATCATACTTATAATACCTATTCAAAGTTCTTCTTTACTTCTTTGCCTGCAGGCCCTTTGTTAAAATTGTGGTTGCTTAATTTTAAAAAAGACTGCTAATTTGATGGTTGATATTTCTGATATCATTTATTCCTCCGTCTACGCATCAACATCTACTTTTATATATACTCATACACTTAAGTAACTTTTTAGTTTAAGAAGGTGAGTGGTATTGTTTGATCGTTTCTATGGTCGACTTGCAGTGTTTAGTTAATATTTTTGACATAACATCAATGAAATTTTGTCGATTTCTAAAATAGTTTTACTTTTAGTCAATGTAAAATTCTGGTTCAAATGGGTCCAATTTTATTTCCTGCTACTGCTACAGTAATAACCCTGCACCCAGCATTGGTATTGCTTGGTTTTGGCTTGGTTTTAGAGATCTGAAAGTGCCCTTTTACGAACCTCACCATAATTTAAGTGCTCCTCAGGTTTTGTTATCAATAGCAATGTATCAAAATGAATAATATTAATTATTCCTTCACAAGGCCGCAGCGAGAGAAAAAAAGAATTTTTTGTCTAAAATCGCAAAAAATCGCTAAAATTTTCGCGTTTTTCTGGCTGCGGCCCTGTTCCCTCATCCCCAAAAAGTGAAAGTAGTACAGAGGTTGATACAGTGGGCGAGAGGGATTTGATTACTTAAAACACTAGCGTAAAAGAAAATACCAAAATTTCTAAATTTATTTGTTATTAAGGCACAGAAATGAAACATTTAAAATCTGAAAAAGACGTTTGTTTAATATTTCTGCAATTTAGAAGTTTGAATTGTTACAATACAGTTAATCATCCCTCATCACACCCAAAAAATTTCAATCCAAGCAGACAACTTCAGACAAGTCAACCTTAAGAAAACCATTATTAGAATGAATAATATTATTTTTTCGTCCCAAAAAGTGAAAGTAGGTGCAGGAGTTGACACTAGTCAACACAGTTATTATTACAATAGCCGCTAAAAGTCACACCGCGGTGGATACAACATACTAAGATCCTGTTCCAACCCCTCCCCCTACTTGACTACATGTTGAAGTGGTAAAAATGGCATGGTTGGCAGGTAATAAATCTGCGGGTTTCGGCTGCCGGATTGCTCCCCTAACGTTAAAAATGGCAGTTTTTGACCACAGATATCTCGAGAACGGTAGCCCATATTGAACTTCGACAATAATGACTTTTGCTCAGAAAAAATAGGGCTACAACATATTTTAATCCTATTCAGATCTGTCGGTGCATGAACTCCATAAGACTGGTACTTTAAAATAAAATTTTTATAAACGTTAAATTGACATTTCATTGTTAGAATGGGTTGATACCATCTAGAAATGAACATTCCAGATGTGTTGTAGTTTGTGGAAATCTTGTTTGCTCAGCTTTAACAATGATTTATTACAAACATTGAATTATAAGTACGTCTAAACAAGTAGCAAAAACAATCCACTGGTAAAACCTCAAACTGTACAATCTAGACCCATATTGGGGGACTAGGTACAATGTAATATTATTGCAAATTGAATTCAAGTCAGTATATTTTGTATATTTAACTAATCAAGGAATTCATAATAAATTACTGGTGCGTGATAATATATTTCATGGTGCATACAGAATCGAATGACGTTCGAAAGGAACGATGTTTTATGCATTCTTTATTTTAAGCCAAAAAAGCCATTTTTGTCCACTTTTGTCCATTTGACCATTTTCAGGTGGCTGGCTAAAATGTAAAAAAGCCGGCTAAAATAAAACACTGACAGAAATGGAAGATTTGAAATCTGAAAAAGACGTTTGTTTAATATGTCTGCAATTTTTAAATAAAGAACTGAATGATTTATCAGACATCAGTACGTTGGAGTTGGAATTGGAAGTACATCATAATATTATAATGATTTTAACAAAGCTTCCAAATGTTTATCATCCAAAGTTTTTTACCCGTGCTTTCAGTGGGATTTTATCGCGGAAAGAAGTTTACCAATTTGTCAGAATTGCTATTCTCCTGTCGAAAAAGTTTTCAGATTACATGGAATGGTGGATAACCTTGAGCAGAAAATTAAGGAATTGGTGGATTCGTTTACTATCGACGTTATCCACAGTGTACAAAATTTACCTTTTTTTGGCTTTTTTACCATCACTGTGGTAAAAATGCACTCAATTGTAAAAATGCATTTAATGGTAAAAATGGCAAATTTTGCGATTGTTTATACAGCTTAGTACAGATACATTAGACTTCCTAAAATATAAGTTTTAAAACTTTATTTTCTATGAATTATTTCCAATTAGCCCCTTAATTAATCAAATTAATGTTATTTATTTGATTGTATGTATGGGGTTTACTGCCTCACTACAAAGTGATAGTACAGTGATATTGCCAATTCCCTCAACATTGGCACTTTTGTTAATTAGTACCCGAGAAGACTAAGGCAGTCATTTACGAGTCACTGTTATGTTGTAGGACTGTTATCGGAAGTCTACTAGCCCAACAAAGACATGTTATCCAAGCTACCCTCGAAGTTGTGCTTAACCTTAGTCTTAATTCCACATTACCAATTCAAACACTCGCCTTTAAACAGCCCTCGGCCATTTCACCAAGCCAAAGAATTGAACTGACAGTGGAAGTACACATTGATTAGTCAGACGACTGAGTACTCCACCAAGCCAACGTGTGGTTGGATGGGGATGAGCCATACTTAGACGGTAACAACTTGGCAGGGGAATAATGGGAAATAATGTAACATTGACAAAATATTGAAATTACCTTTGTTAATTGGGCTTCATGGCTTCTATTCCACACACCAGATGGGGTGTGGAAAGTTTCCACATCAGAAGGTATAATTTTATCGATTTTTAATAAATCACGTGCTGAACAAATGATCACACAGCTAAGCCGTCGTTAGCGCGCGGATGTGGAAGGATCGTTATGGTTAATATGGTTATCTTTGATTTTACCCAGGTTGTTTATTTTGATTTCAATGTGCCTATAGTCAGGGCATCATTGAAATCGAGAAAAGTGAAGAAAGTTATTATCTAAAATCGCAAAAACAACCATGGTATTTTTTCAATGACCCTTGAATTCTTTTTCTGGCTAATATTTGAACAAACTATAATTTTAAATCCTAAAAATGACTGAAAACCGAAGAGTAAATAGTTCATGCAAAATCAGTCAAACCATCTTTGCCATATAAGTATTAAAAATACATTTACTGCACACAAAAGAAATCCAAAATACGTAATATATTATACACATTATTACATACATATTATTATGCAATTTGAAGGTATTTTATAAAATAGCTGGTCAGCCAAAGAACATAATCCACCCTGCAACAAGTAAATAAGTAAAAGTAAAGTTTGCTTTTATGGTTGTAATTGGAATTTTTTGAGATAAAAATAACTTACATGGGCAACCACATCCACAAGGACCTCGTTGACCACAACCATTTGGAGGTTCCGCTACAAAATGACATCACACATGAAAATTAATTTGAATTAACTTCTGCTAAGTTAAAATATAAACAAGTTACGGTCTTTACTTTTGGTATGATGTAATATGCCATATGATAAATATTTCAATTTCAACATTCATATCGAAAAATTCGGCGAGTTTAATAACGGTGCATTGCATAACGCATAACCCTATGTAACGGATTTGTTAATTTATCGAAGTCATTGGGTTAGGGTAAGTTAGTAAGCACAAATACTGTTTTAATAATAAACCTCTAAGCAGGTTACCCGTTGTCCACCGCACGCAACGTGATTTTGTCGGGTGCCATCCGTATACCGTATATGCCAAAAATTTAGGCAAAGACATCGTTTTTGGCAGGTAATAAATACGATTTTTGGCAATATTTTTTAGTTAGAATGCCATACCCTATTTTTGTGCTAATTTTACAACATTTGCGGCAATTTACAGCATCCAGCATTTACAGCACACTCGATACGCGATACCTTGTGGTGAAAACAGGTGGAAGTCATGCCTGCCACATGTTCATTTCAGTTCGTGTAATTAATGGGCCTATGTTTGTCACTTGAATAAAGCTGAACGTCAAACCAGGGTTAAGTGTTATTGGAAAAGACAAGCGTTAATCCCTTTTACATCTCTTTCCGAGTTGAAAATAAATCTTTCCCCTAACCCTACAGTTTGTGCCAAATTAAATAAATCTTTTATGGAGACAAGAAGTAAAAACGATTTCCCTTGGTGGAATTTAATCAATCTTCAAACCTGGGGCATTTCCAGTTGCCAGAGTTGTCGCCAGAGTTGTTGTCGCCAGAGTTGTTGTCGGCAGAGTTGTTGTCTGAGGGCCAGTTCTAGCAAAATTTATTATGTTTTCTTGTGTGCACGGTGATAATAAATCTAAAATAATCAATGAAAAATAACGGATATTATATACAAGACATTGCTTAGATCTAATAAGATATGTGGTGTGTCGAATATTGTGTTATTAAATTATAGCTAATACCTAAATCATAATTAACTTATTTGTCTAAAATCCCAATCGATAGAAACAACCAGGGCCGTGGTAGATGAAATACGATAAAATTAATTTCGTCTATGGACAAAACGAATTTCACCCGGACAATTTTCATTTGGTTCAGTCAATATGCATTTGAATTCTAATGATAATTGACTGTGGCTGAATACATGTGATACCAAATGCCACAATCAGAATTGAAATAAATTATGTTATTCCAAACATATGCGTGCTTATTATCTAAAGACGACCGGACTACCAGAAAACACCTACAAAATAATCTCCAACTTTGATCCTGCGTTTGTGTCTCTTTACCAACGGTTGTTTTATTTAATAACACTTTATTAACAAACAGGGAGAGAAAAAAGGGAATTATGAAGGTGACCATACTTCCTGTTGAAATTTTATAATTTAAAAAACAATAAAATGTGTCATTTCCAGATATTCTTACAGATATATTTTTAGAGTAGTGTTTCTGAACATTATGTGGAAGTCTTAATGTTTCACCTCAGGGTTAGTAGTTTAAGATGAAGTTCTTAATGTATTTTTAAAAAGCAAAATAGTCCCATTTTTAAAAACGACGCTCTTTTACCTTTTATGTAAAAAACGTATTTTGTTCCTTACACAGACGTCATTACAGCTTAGGGTATACTCCAAAAAGGTCCAAAGAAATAAACATGATCTATGTACTTGTCTAACTAAATCATGATCTGCCAAATAGGCTTAATCTAAATCTAATTTCTGCTTTAATTCATTTAAATCCTGGCTCATTTTTGTGTCAAAATGTCGTGTAAATTTGGAAAAGTTGTAAAAAATAGATAAGTAGCGCGCCGATGAGATGGTTTATAAATAAGAGATTCCTACAATTGACCCATTTGGCTTACAAAACCAAGCAAATTAATATAAATGTGTTAAAGTTTGTTCATTGTTGCTGTTTTCAACAATAGTAATAATTTAAAATTTGCTACCCCTTTCTTTCTATTTCGCTAACGTTTGTTAACGCTTACACCTTACAACACCTTAATGGTAAAAATATAAATATCTCACCTGTTGAATACTGTTTATTGATGCACAGAAGTCGTTTACCAACTGTATGACCCTCGCATCTTAAGCCGTAAAATAGCTTGTAAGGCTTCGATTCCAATTGCCTCAATGCTCCAACTTCCAAACAATACTCACTTTTCGGTGGAGCGTTATTGTAAACCGTTGATTCCCCGTCAATGATATTTCCCGTCAATAGGTTTTTCCACTGTCCACCATAAGCATGGACATCGGTCCAACCAATAGCCTCAATATCCCCAAATGCAGCTTTGAGATCATTTAAATCCTCTGAAGTAGATGGACTGACTAGGGCCTGGCCCCGGTTATGGCATGCACAAACGGCTTCAAAATACGTTAACTGTATGGAAATGAAATTCAAAGTTGGGGTAAGTTGGTTGTGAATTCACATTATCTTATCTGTGGCTATAACTTAAATAAAACTAAACAGAAATCAACTTTTTGTCTGCGCATAAAAAAATGAAAATTTACCCATTTAACCAAGCCTTAAAGTATTTAATTAGAAACAATAGAGACGTCTTTAAATATGAAATTAACAATAAATTATTATCATTTTCTATGTAAAAATATCGCAATAATACTTTGCAACGAAACCAATTGAGAAAATGACAATAATAATCGTATTAAATATCTTACTGATATGGAATACGGTGGTATTGGAACTTTTGCACATTGCCAGATAGGACTGCTTAAATTTCTAAATTTTTTATTAGCCAAGGAAAGTAACGATTTTTTTATGATTTAGGTTACCGGCGTTTTCTTGGGAAAGCTTTACACTATAGGCATTAATACTTCTAATTTGGACACATTAGGAAAACTTGGCACTTCCGATGGCTCATATACTGGGACAAGCCTGTATCCAGTAGAGGACGGAAAGGAGCTCCCCCTCCCATTAATCTGAGGAAACTAAAAGATTTTCCCAAATAAGCCAAAATTTGCAAACTGTGTGTACAAATATGTCTCAATTATGCCATTATTAATGCTTGCGCCTCCCCTTAAACAAATTGCTGGATAAGTATCTGAACTGAAAAACGGTTAAGTGCCAAGTTTGTATTTCTTCTAGCTCGTGGATCACACAAAATCAAATTTTGCATTAAAACGAACAAAAGGCGGACAGCTTATTTACCAATAAAAAAATCACGGTATTAAAACCATTACTTATTATGGTATACGATGACATGACCTAAGGTACTGGGCTAAAACGAAAAAGGGAGCTGTTCTAATGACAGGTCAACTGATCTAAAGTTAAAGGAGAACTGTTGCTATATTGCTTTTGAAATGTATTCCATGTTTTAATTTATTTTAGGTCTTGTGTAAGTTATACCTATCCATTGTTAAACTTTATGTTAAATGTTGAAGCATTTTATAGGCATAGTTTATGTTTTGTAATATGTAATTGAGTGCCCTCTATGTGTGTTGTGTATTTTGCGCATGTGAGCGTTGCTGCGTGGATATGATTGTACACGATTTGGTTTTATCGGTTAATATTCATTGAGAATTGTAAGAGTGAGGAGTCACGAATTTTGGTGCTCATGCAATTTTGATTAATATTCAGTTTTTTGTTGAATTAAATATAATTTTTAAAGCTAACTAATCAGCCTTTGGGTGTGATACATTTATTCACTCGCCATTTCAGCTATAATAGATTAGTTTAGCCTATTTTTGATATTTTAAATTCTAACTACAAATCGCAGACCTTGTCGACATTTTATCGGGTAGATAATTTCCCTCGGCGAATTCTACACTTTATATGGTAAAAAACAAGTTGTACTTAGCGCCAAAGCCCAGGACCTGTCGCTTTATCTTTTGAACAGTACGCCTTGTCAGGTCACAGTTCACGTTTGACATTGGAACTGTTCACGTTTGACATTGGAATAGTTGACTTTAGAATAAATCACTTCCATCTTTTTTACATCTAGTGGCTTCACGCCAGTTCATTTACATCCCTTACTTTATATTTAGATGTTCCTACACTCAATTCGCCAATTAGGTCCTTAGTCCTACCCATGTGTGCTAGGGATCAGATATGAAAAAATATATTTTTGCAATATTGTTTCTCCGTCCGAACTTATTGTGACTGCTGTAAATAGAATGTAGATTAATAAATGCAGTAAACATTTTCACATACATTTGCTAAATTATAAGAATTGCATAGCATTGGTTTGTTCCAAAGCCGACGTAGTCATAGCGTAAAGTTTGTCCTTATTTCCTACATATTTAAAATGAAGTTACATTTTGTTCACCGTGGCCGTGGATGTGACTTAAACTATTTACATTAATACATAATTACTAAGAAGCCATGGTAAAATATTTGTTTCTTCTGAAAACATGACACATCATATATCTGAGATGAGAACCGTGAATCGAAATCGCTCTATTCCGGTCCACGATTTAATTAAGTGATATTCCATGATCCATACATCCAGATTGACAAATTACACCATGTTAGCTACCTCATAATAGCTTCACCTTTGATCGTACTCACAATAGCTATCCTCAAACATACCAGCAGATAATTTTTTCCATTTTGAAGCGCTTTGACCACAATATTATTTTGGAAAATTTATCCTACGAAAATGTGGGCGAGCCTATTCTGTAGCAACTTCGACTATGCTTAAGATAAATCGCACGAAAGCATTGTTTTCCAGATTACAAAAAAAAAATTGTTAACATACCGTTAGAGGGACTTGCGAATAGTACCCTAACATCCCTTTATTTCCAATTGGAACAGTATCAAACGGGGCGGCTGCGGCGATTTCCAACGGTCCTACATAAATTCAATTATGTAAACTGATATTCCAAAGCGTCATATTATTTTCCACAGCAATGTTATTGCAAGAAAGCTATTCATATAAAACCGTATCTATAATGTAAGCAAAGAGAGAGACAGATCTGCCAATTACTATTATTTATTAGTAGGACGAAGAGGTTTAGTTAATTACCCTAACTAGTTTGAACTAAGTGATGTTTGGGAAGACTGCACTAGGAAGATGGTTTCTACATCTATTAGGGTGTTTTTACCTTTCCCTAACCAGCGAGTGTTTTTCAAATAATAAAAATTCTTTATCCCGACAAGAAGAACATAAAGTTTCCTTGGAGAAATTTAATCAATCTTCAAACCTGGGGCATTTCCAGTTGCCAGAGTTGTTGTCGCCAGAGTTGTTGTGGGCATAGTTGTTGTCGCCATAGTCGTTGTCTGTGGGCCAGTTCTAGCAAAATTTATTATATTTTCTTGTGTGCACGGTGATAATAAATCTAAAATAATCAATGAAAAATAACGGATATTATATACAAGACATAGCTTAGATCTAATAAGATATGTGGTGTGTCCAATATTGTGGTATTAAATTATAGCTAATACCTAAATCATAATTAACTTTTTTGTCTAAAATCCCATCTGATAGAAATGTTTAACCCTAGTATGGATGACCTTCCAAATCAACAGTAAAGTATGACATAGTCTGTTTCCAGACTACGTGTAAAAGAGCCTAGGCTGTCTTCAGACTTTGCTTAGTCTTTCCGCAGACTAAGGGTTTCTGCTGGGCAGGAAATATTGTAAGATATTTACGTTATAGAAATTTTAGCTCACTACAAGTATGTACAATTTATATAATGTACTTTGCATATTTATATGCAAATTACATTCCATTTTCACCATTTATACCACAAGAACCAACTCCACAATCACTACTTCATGGCATAGTCTTCCCACAGACTATACAATTACGAAACCTTGTAGGTCTGCAGGCAGCCTAGGTCATCCTTTAATAGGTAAAAAAGGTCCCATTTTCATGTTTTGCATTTTTATCATACCCAAACTATTCGCCAAGTAACTTCCCATTAGATATATAAGCAGAGAAACGCATTTGTGACAAATACAAAAAATCCCGAGGTTATAGGACAAATCTATCCCTGCTTTATTAAACACCAAAGTCAAAAAGTCTGTAGACAGCCTAGGTTATCCATACAAGGGTTAACAACCAGGGCAGGGTTACCAGATAGACTTAAATGGCAAGTATTATACTTAAATTGGGCCCTATACTTAAAATACTTAAATTATACTTAAATATACTTAAATCAGCTAAAATCGGGAACAGTGAAATAATTTGAAGTCCTATAATATTAGAACACACTTTGTTATCTTTCAGATACGTTTACTAATTGAAATTTTCTCGCGCTTCGCGGGAATTTAAGTATTTTTGTCTTTGTAATCCTTTTTAATAGTCAAAATTGTCTTCCGATTTCGAAGGAAATTTATTAATAACTTATCAGTAGGGTATAAATAACAAACCTCTCTTCCTCAACTGTCACTATACCATTAAAGCTAAATTACTCAAAATTTTTTAAGTCTTTATTGATCAGTTTTGAAGTTGAATTTCATAAATTTCTCGCGCTTCGCGCGAATTGGTATTTTCTCTTGATTTCCTCCTTCATATATTATGAAGTAAAATGCAAGGATATTTATTACAAGATACGTAATTTACTTATTTTTGCTTCTTTTTCAACAAAAAAACCGTAAATTTGTTAGGTGCACTTATATGATTGCGCCAAATACGGCTGTATGACATTTATAAGCATTTATCAAGACGCGCCCGAAGGGCACGGGTTGGTAAATGGCTTTTGTTGCCCAGGATACTTAAATTCGTTGAAGAAAATCTGGTAACCCTGAACCAGGGCCGTGGTAGATGAAATACGATAAAATTAATTTCGTCTATGGACAAAACGAATTTCACCCGGACAATTTTCATTTGGTTCAGTCAATATGCATTTGAATTCTAATGATAATTGACTGTGGCTGAATACATGTGATACCAAATGCCACAATCAGAATTGAAATAAATTATGTTATTCCAAACATATGCGTGCTTATTATCTAAAGACGACCGGACTACCAGAAAACACCTACAAAATAATCTCCAACTTTGATCCTGCGTTTGTGTCTCTTTACCAACGGTTGTTTTATTTAATAACACTTTATTAACAAACAGGGAGAGAAAAAAGGGAATTATGAAGGTGACCATACTTCCTGTTGAAATTTTATAATTTAAAAAGCAATAAAATGTGCCATTTACAGATATTCTTACAGATGTATTTTTAGAGTAGTGTTTCGAAACTTTATTTGGAAGTCTTAATGTTTCACCTCAGGGTTATTATTTTAAGATAAAGTTCTTAAGGTATTTTTGAAAACCAAAATAGTCCAATTTTTAAAAACGGCTGCTCTTTTACCTTTTATGTAAAATTTTTTTTTTCCTTACACGGACGTCATTACAGCTTAGGGTATACTCCAAAAAGGTCCAAAGAAATAAACATGATCTATGTACTTGTCTAACTAAATCATGATCTGCCAAATAGGCTTAATCTAAATCTAATTTCTGCTTTAATTCATTTAATCCCTGGCTCATTTATATGTCAAAATGTCGTGTAAATGATTTGAAAAAGTTGTAAAACATAGATAAGAAGCGCGCCGATGAGATGGTTTATAAATAAGAGATTCCTTCAATTGACCCATTTGGGTTCCAAAACCACAAAAGCAAGTTAATATAAATATGTTAAAGTTTGTTCATTGTTGCTGTTTTCAACAATAGTAATAATTTAAAATTTGCTACCCCTTTGTTTCTATTTGTCGCTAAAGTTTGTTAACGCTTACACCTTACAACACCTTAAAGGTATAGTAAAAATATAAATATCTCACCTCTTGAATACTGTTTATTGATGCACAGAAGTCGTTTGTAAACTGTATGACCCTCACATCTTAAGCCGTAAAATAGCTTGTAAGGCTTCGATTCCAATTGCCTCAATGCTCCAACTTCCAAACAATACTCACTTTTTGGTGGAGCGTTATTGTAAACCGTTGATTCTCCGTCAATGATATTCCCCGT
The DNA here is from genome assembly GCA_020055645.1 of Tomocerus qinae. Lineage (NCBI taxonomy): Eukaryota > Metazoa > Arthropoda > Collembola > Entomobryomorpha > Tomoceridae > Tomocerus > Tomocerus qinae. The sequence goes on from CM034546.1 coordinate 66,285,204, forward strand.
CAATAGGTTTTTCCACTGTCCACCATAAGCATGGACATCGGTCCAGCCAATAGCCTCATCATCCCCAAATGCAGCTTTGAGATCATTTAAATCCTGTGGAGTTGATGGACTGACTAGGGCCTGGCCCCGGTTATGGCATGCACAAACGGCTTCAAAATACGTTAACTGTATGGACATGGAATTCAAAGTTTGTTGTGAATTCACGTTATCTTATCTGTGGCTATAACTTAAATAAAACTAAACAGAAATCAACTTTTTGTCTGCGCATAAAAAAATAAAAATTTACCCATTTAACTAAACCTTAAAATCTTAAATTAGAAACAATAGAGACGTCTTGAGATTTGAAATTAACAATAAATTATAATCATTTTCTATGTAAAAATATCGCAATAATACTTTGCAACGAAACCAATTGAGAAAATGACAATAATAATCGTATTAAAATCTTACTGATATGGAATACGGTGGTGTTGGAACTTTTTGCACGACATTGCCAGATAGGACTGCATAAATTTCTAAATTTTTTATTAGCCAAGGAAAGCAGTACTGTATTTAGAAATCGATTTCGGTGGGGGCTATGATATCATAGGACAATATCTATTAGGCATAATCGCGCGAAGCGCGAAAATGTTTGGCTTATTTTGTCTAAAATGAGTCAAAAATAGCCTAAAAATCACATAAAATCGCGCGAAGCGCGAAATTTTTTGGTATTTTGAAAAAAATTTTCCTTTTTTCTTGGATTTCGGGGGGGGGGGGCTTTAGCCCCCAAAGCCCACCCCCTCAATACAGCCTTGAAGGAAAGTAACGATTTTTTTATGATTTAGGTTACCGGCGTTTTCTTGCGAAAGCTTTACACTAGGCATTAATACTTCTAATTTGGACACATTCGGAAAACTTGGTACTTCCGATGGGTCACGTACTGGGACAAGCCTGTATCCAGTAGGGGACGGAAAGGAGCTCCCTCCCATCCTCTTAATCTGAGGAAAAAAAAGGTTTTCCCAAAAAAGCCAAAATTTGCAAACTGTGTGCGCAAATATGTCTCAATTATGACATTATTAATGCTTGCGCCTCCCCTTAAACAAATTGCTAAATAAGTGCCTTAACTGGAAAACTGTTAAGTGCCAGGTTTGTATTTCTTCTAGGTCGTGGATCACACAAAAGTAAATTTTGCATTAACGAACAAAAGGCGGACAGTTTATTTACCAATAACAAAAAATCACGTTATTAAAACTATTACTTCTTATTATTGTATACGGTACATGACCTAAGTTACTGGGCTAAAAAGAAAAAGGGAGATGTTCTAATGACAGGTCAACTGTTCTAAAGTTAAAGGAAAACTGTTCTAACATTGCTTTTGGAATGCATTCCATGTTTTAATTTATTTTAGGTTTTGTGTAAGTTATACCTATACATTGTTAAACTTTATATGGTAAAAAACAAGTTGTACTTAGCGCCAAAGCCCAGGACCTGTCTCTTTATCTTTTGAACAGTACGCCTTGTTACAGTTTACGTTTGACATTGGAACTGTTCATGTTTGAAATTGCAACTGTGACTTTAGAATAAATCACTTCCATATTTTTACATCTAGTGGCAGTTCATCTACATCCCTTACTTTATATTCAGCTGTTCCTACACTCAATTCGCCAATTAGGTGATTAGTCCTAGCCATGTGTGCTAGGGATCGGATATGAATGAAAAAATATATTTTTGCAATATTGTTTCTCCGTCCCAACTTACTGTTACTGCTCTAAGTAGAATGTAGATTAATAAATGCAGTAAACATTTTCACATAAATACATTTGCTAAATTATAAGAATTACATAGCAATGGTTTGCTCCAAAGCCGACGTAGTCATAGCGTAGAGTACTTCATAAAGTTTGTCCTTATTTGCTACATATTTAAAATGAAGTTACATTTTGTTCACCGTGGCCGTGGATATGACTTAAAATATTTAAATTAATACATAATGACCAAGCCATGGTAAAATATTTGTTTCTTCTGAAAACATAACACTTCATATATCTGAGATCAGAACCGTGATCCGAAATCGCTCGATTCCGGTCCACGATTTAATTTAGTGATATTCCATGATCCATATACCCAGATTGACCAATTTCACCATGTTCGCTACCTTATTAGCTTCACCTTTGATCGTGCTCAATAAAGCTATCTTCAAACATACCAGCAGATTATTTTTTGCATTTTGAAGCGCTTTGACCACAATATTATTTTGGAAAATTTATCCTACGAAAATGTGGGCGATCTTGTTGTGTAGCAACTTCGGCTATGCTTAAAATAAATCGCACGAAAACATTGTTTTGCAGATTACAGAAAAAAATGGTTAACATACCATTAGATTGATTTGCGAATAGTACCCTAACATCCCTTTATTTCCAATTGGAACAGTATCAAACGTGGCGGCTGCGGCATTTTCCAACGGTCCTACATAAATTCAATTATGTAAACTGACATTCCAAAGCGTCATATTATTTTCCACAGCAATGCTATTGCAAGAAAGTTCATATAAAACTGGATCTACAATGTAAGCAAAGAGAGAGACAGATCTGCCAATTACTATTATTTATTAGTACGACGGAGAGGTTTAGTTAATTACCCTAACTAGTTGAACTAAGTGATGTTAGGGATGACTGCACTACGAAGATTGTTTCTACATCTATTAGGGTGTTTTTACCTTTCCCTAATCAGCGAGTGTTTTTCAAATAATAAAAACTCTTTATCCCGACAAGATGAAACAATGAGTTTCCTTGGAGAAATTTAATCAATCTTCAAACCTGGGGCATTTCCGGTTGCCAGAGTTGTTGTCGCCAGAGCTGTTGTTGGCAGCGTTGTTGGCGCTAGAGTTGTTGTCGCCAGAGTTGTTGTCGCCAGAGTTGTTGTCGGCAGAGTTGTTGGCGCAAGAGTTGTTGTCGCCAGAGTTGTTGTCGGCAGAGTTGTTGGCGCCAGAGTTGTTGGCGCCAGAGTTGTTGTCGGCAGAGTTGTTGTCAGAGGGCCAGTTCTTGCAAAATTTATTATATTTTCTTGTGTGCACGGTGATAATAAATCTAAAATAATCAATGAAAAATAGCGGATATTAAGACATTGCTTAGGTCTAATAAGATATGTGGTGTGTTGAATATTGTTATTAAAAGCTATTACCTAAATCATAATTAAGTTATTTGTCTAAAACCCAATTGATAGAAATGTTTATTAACCAGGGTCGTGGTGGATGAAATACGATAAAATTAATTTCGTCTATGAACAAAACGAATTTCACCCGGACAATTTTCATTTGGTTCGGTCAATATTCATTGGAATTCTAATGATAATTGACTGTGGCTGAATACATGTGATACCAAATGCCACAATCAGATTTGAAATAAATTATATTATTCCAAACATATGCGTGCTTATTATCTAAAGACGACCGGACTACTAGAAAACACCTACAAAATAATCTCCAACTTTGATCTTGCGTATGCGTCAGTTTGCCAATGGTTTTTTTTAAAAATAAGTTACCTTTATTAACAACCAGGGAGCGAAAAAAGGGAATTATGAAGGTGACCATATTTCCTGTTGAAATTTTATAATTTAAAAAACAATAAAATGGGTCATTTGCAGATATTCTTACAGATCTATTTTTAGAGTAGTGTTTCGGAACATTATTTCGAAGTCTTAATGTTTCACCTCAGGGTTAGTAGTTTAAGATGAAGTTCTTAATGTATTTTTGAAAAGCAAAATAGTCCAATTTTTAAAAACGACTGCTCTTTTAACTTTTATGTAAAAATCCTCTTTTGTTCCTTAAACAGACGTCATTACAGCTTAGGGTATACTCGAAAATGGTCCAAAGAAATAAATATGATCTATGTACTTGTCTAACTAAATTATGATCTGCCAAATAGGCTTAATCTAAATCTAATTTCTGTTTTAATTCATTTAATTCCTGGCTCATTTATATGTCAAAATGTCGTGTAAATGATTTGGAAAAGTTGTAACAAATAGATAAGTAGCGCGCCGATGAGATGGTTTATAAATAAGATATTATTACAATTGACCCATTTGGCTTACAAAACCACATAGCAAGTTAATATAAATGTGTTAAAGTTTGTTCATTGTTGCTGTTTTTAACAATAGTAATAACTTAAAATTTGCTACCCCTTTGTTTCGCTAACGTTTGTTAACGCTTACACCTGACCTTACAACACCTTAAAGGTAAAAATATAAATATCTCACCTGTTGAATACTGTTTATTGATGCACAGAAGTCGTTTGTAAACTGTATGACCCTCACATCTTAAGCCGTAAAATAGCTTATAAGGCTTCGATTCCAATTGCCTCAATGCTCCAACTTCCAAACAATACTCACTTTTCGGTGGAGCGTTATTGTAAACCGTTGATTCCCCGTTAATGACATTTCCCGTCAATAGGTTTTTCCACTGTCCACCATAAGCATGGACATCGGTCCAGCCAATAGCCTCATCATCCCCAAATGCAGCTTTGAGATCATTTAAATCCTGTGGAGTTGATGGACTGACTAGGGCCTGGCCCCGGTTATGGCATGCACAAACGGCTTCAAAATACGTTAACTGTATGGAAATGGAATTCAAAGTTGGGGTAAGTTGGTTGTGAAATCACGTTATCTTATCTGTGGCTATAACTCAAATAAAACTAAACAGAAATCAACTTTTTGTCTGCGCATAAAAAATTAGTCTTCAATTATGACATTATTAATGCTTGCGCCTCCCCTTAAACAAATTGCTGGATAAGTACCTGAACTGAGAAACGGTTAAGTGCCAGGTTTATATTTCTTCTAGCTCGGGGTCACACAAAAGTAAATTTTGCATTAAAACGAACAAAAGGCGGACAGCTTATTTACCAATAACAAAAAAGCACGGTATTAAAACTATTACTTATTATGGTATACGGTGACATGACCGAAGGCGCTTTGTCCACAATATTATTTTGGAAAATTTATCCTACGAAAATTTGGGCAATCTTGTTGAGTAGCAACTTCGGCTATGCTTAAAATAAATCGCACGAAAGCATTGTTTTGCAGCAGTGTTTGACTAGCCACTGGCTAGTGGATAAAATGGTAGTGGATAAAATGGTTTTATCCAGGCTAAAATGACTTTTGGCCAGTGGATAAAATGAAAACACATGTAAATTTGACTATGGCCATTTTAGCCACTATCCATTTTATCCGGATAAAATGGCCTCCTGGCTGGCTAAAATGTAAAACAGCCGGATAAAATAAAACACTGTTTTGAAGATTACAGAAAAAAATGGTTAACATACCATTAGATTGATTTGCGAATAGTACCCTAACATCCCTTTATTTCCAATTGGTACAGTATCAAACGTGGCGGCTGCGGCGTTTTCCAACGGTCCTACATAAATTCAATTATGTAAACTGATATTCCAAAGCGTCATATTATTTTCCACAGCAATGCTATTGCATGAAAGTTATTCATATAAAACTGGATCTACAATGTAAGCAAACAGAGAGACAAATCTGCCAATTACTATTATTTATTAGTACGACGGGGAGGTTTAGTTAATTACCCTAACTAGTTTGAACTAAGTGATGTTAGGGAGGACTACACTACGAAGATTGTATCTACATCTATTAGGGTCTTTTTACCTTTCTTTAACCAGTGAGTGTTTTTCAAATAATAAAAAGTGATTATAAAACTACCAATTGTATTGATATTTGGATATTTAAAATAAAAATACATGGACTTGGGTTGTTGGCTTCGACAATGTGGGTTGTGTGTGTGGCGATCCGGATTTAACTGACTTTTACCTGTGAAAAAGCGCACATAGAAGAACGAAATTGGACTCCACAAGTGCCACGGGACAAGACCTACCGGAATATCGGATGGTTCATAATCGAAAGGTCAGTGTTTCCCCGATTTCGGACAATTTTGTGATTACCCGTGAGTGCAATGTTGGAGAATTCCAGACAATCTCGACTCGAGTACCGAGATATGCAGATTACTGGCGGCGGAGCCAAAATGCATACTCTTCTGCCTGTAAATGATATCTTCAAGACGCTAATGTGTATCTGAACTATAGATGTTATAAGACCTCATCAGATAAACTGGGCAAAAATATACAAAGTAGGTGGTCAGACCAGCCCTAGTGACTCTGCATTCTGCCTGGAATGGGACGACAGGAACTCATTCTCGCTGGCAGGGTTGGCAAGTGAAATATTTCGGTTGAAATAAATAGAGAAATAAATGACTTTATTTCGCGAAATATTTCACTTCAGCTTTTGTTGAAAAGTGAAATTAATGAAATTAATGAAATAAATACAACAAAGTGAAATAAAGTCATTTATTTAACCTGGCTGAGGTGAAATAAAGTCATTTATTTCACTTGAAAAGTGAAATAAAGGCCATGTACCCCCATTTATTTCATTAATTTCAATTAATTTCTTTATTTCAATTAATTTCATTTTATTTCATTTATTTCACTTTTCAAGATAAAGTCATTGAAATGTGAAATAAATGCCAACCCTGCTCGATGGCCAACTTCAAGATAACAAGGTGAAGTAAGTGATCTTCCGTAGCCCGCACAAATAATATTAAGCCAAATTAAGCCACAACCCAAGTTGTGGCAATACTTTGCATAGTGGTGGGGTAACTACTTTGTAATCTGTTAAGATAAGCAACCACCAGGCCGTATTATAACAAGGTACTGTAGGTATATACAAATACATAAATGGGGACCTTTTTTACGTCTTTTTGCCTCATATCTGTATTGCCATATATACACACTGCTATACTCTACACATTTATTTTGAATAGAAATTGAGTTTGTTTGTAATATGGAACAGAAGTATCAATATTGTCTTGTATACTACTCACTGTAAGTCCTAAACGGAAGACCTCCGCTAGCTACTGGTGTAATTTGTTAAATATTTCGGGAAACCCAATGTTTTATTTCGGCTGAACATTAAACATGTTTCAGTTACTGGTTAGTATATTGAATCCGCTGTAGGCCATATTCAATTAATAAAATGATGATGAATAAAAATACATGCCATATATAAAAGATGGTTAATTTTTTGGTTATCGCTAGTCGTTGTCCTTTGTTAGCGATTTAACCCTTGTAGTCATAACAGTTATGGCATTTAATCTAGGTTAAAATATATGCACATGCCCTTTGTCTAGACAGTCTCTCAAAGTCTTAGCAAATGCCCTCCACCGTCTCGAAGTCTGTTATATACGGCCTACCTTCAACAAGGCTGTATTGAAGAGGGCATTAGGAGGCAAATGTACATCCCGAAATCCAAGAAAATGGATTGCTTTTTCTAAAAGTACCAAAAAATGTCGCCCTTCGCACGATTTTAAGTTATTCGTAGGTATGTTTGCCTCATTTTTAACAAAAGCAGCCTAATATTTTCTCGCAACTCTGCCTGATAAATGTGGATTTTTGACATTCTTGCCTCCTCCAAAATCGACTTCTGGATACGGTACGAACTTCTAAGATAATTTTCTATAGTAATTGTTATTGGAACTGGTGGGCTGGAAACAGGGAACAAAAAAGGACCTTTTTTGCCTTTTTTATAAAAAAGGTAGGAGTAAGCTTTTAAAAAGGCAGTCCTTTTTTGCCTTTTTACCTTTTTTGATGTAGCAGAGTGCCCCATTTACTTCACTTTACATGTAAATAAGGTAAAAAAGGTAAAAAGGACTGCTTTTTTAGAAAAAGTAGTACTTTTTACCTTTTTTGTAAAAAAGGAGTACCTTTTTAGTTCCCTGGCTGGAAATCAGAGCAAAACCATTAAAGTTCAATTTCTTTCTTACCGTATTAATCGATTTAGTTCCCCATATCGCTATAATTCTCTAGTTGGCAAACTAAATGAATAAATTTGTAAAATGTTGGCTCTCCAAATGTTTAGTTTCCTCTATCGAAATAGTCCCTCACCCTAAATCCTAAATTAAATGCATAAGAACCATATACAAAATAAATCAGCGAATCAGCCAATGTATCTGTACCCAATCAGTGCATAATATGTGCCAACCAGTGTACAAAATACCACTTACTACTTACCATTGGTAATAGTGGTTCTTAATTTGTATTTAATGTTATTTACCACCACCTAAAAATTGGTAGTAAATGGCACAATTGGTAAGAAACGGAAAAAGCAGTTTTATTTAAACTTCGTACAGAATTTTGACTAAAAGTCGCCGCTAATACATAAAATACCTTTGCAGCCGACGATTGTTGTCCCAAATTGACTGCCTAACTTAACGTGTTTTAATTAATTCAAGAAAGAGTCAACTAAGTCGGACAGAATCGTTCTTATTTAATTATTGAATAATTAATTAATAAATGTAATTAAATGAGCATTTTTTTCTGAATAAATGAAAGTTGGCTGTACCAAGCAAATGAATGTCGTTTAAATGACTTTGCCACTACCTTCAGTAAACATTTAAATCTTAATTAGAAATATTTTAGAGAAAATAGAGCATGAAAACTGATTTTAATGTGTCGTTTGTGTATATCTGCAAAGTATTCACTAAAATTTACCATTTTTACCATTAAATACATTTTTACAATCAAGTGCATTTTTACCACTGTGATGGTTAAAAGAGCTAAAAAGTGGTTAAAGGATCCTTTGGGACGGTGGCCTTAGTTTGGCCTAAAAATTTTCAATGACCACATGAGACATAGGAGTTGTAATTTTAACCACAGATAGTTTCACTCATTAGCTACTCTTACAGACAAAATTGCGATGGAGCTCTCTTCCGTTACCGAGATATCGGGGTTCTACCAAAGCCTAGTTCCCATTTAAATAGCATTGAAATGTACATTTTTAAGCTTTCGATGCATAAAAAAGTGCGACCACATGACATTTTAGTAAAAAAATATTTTTTTTTGTGGTAGAAGAACATGTCACCTACGTTTTTAAAAAAAATTACGAAAGAGCTCTCTCTACTTTTCAAGAAATTAATTTTTAATGACAAGAACTTCATTTTGACCTTTAAAATGTAAAGTGTATACAAAATAATACACTGCCACTGCCTATAATATGCAAAAATACAAAGTGTTCTATATTATTGAGACATGTCAAGATGAGTACACATGGCTATGACATGACTATGACGGTTGTCATAGTCATGTGTACTCATCTTGGGCATAGATACATAAATGGAGAAATAAAAAGGTGAAAAATGGATCGAGTGGACGGTGACGGGGAATGATGATTTACCGTTAAGGGCCTGGTTACTCTGATCAATATGAAAAAAGTTTAGAATTTCGAAAAACAATGTAGGTTCCTAATGTTAGCCGAAACCCACACCCTAACATAACCGACACACTAAAGATATGTAACTAGCTCAAACTACCCCTGGTTTATGAAAATCGATGAGCATTTTACACAACACTGTAACGTAATGTAACTCAATGTAAAAAATACTCGATGATTTTCAAAAATCAAATGAAATGAGATCACAAATGGGATGAGATAATCTACTCTTTAATTTCATTCTCCGTAAAATCGAAAACGACCGTCTTCTAGTTAGTTTTCGAGTACTTTACTTTATTATTCAACGTTCACTAACACAAACATTTGACGAGGTGGTAATAGTGATAATGAATATTATAGTACTCAGAAGATTAACTCCAAAACAGCCGTTTTTGAAGCAAAATGAATGAATGATATTGTCATTCTATTCAAGGAGTAGAATTTTCATAAACCAGGGGTAGTTTGAATATATCTTTTAGTGCGTCGGTTAGGTTAAGATGTGGATTTCGGCTAACATTAGGAACTTACATTGTTTTTCGAAATCCGAAACTTTTTTCCGGATTATCAGAGAAACTGGACCCTTAATCCAACTGATTACGTCATGACCGTCTGATGATCTATAATTGCAAAGTGTACGTGAGGCATCTTAGTGTACGTAATGCTATCATAGCAATTTTGTTACTGTGACAATTCTAAGCTGATCTTTTGGTCATCGGAAATGGCAGGCCCAGTTTGTGTCCTAAATATTGCCTAAAACCGTGTTGTCTAGGCCCAACTCAGGCTCTTAACCCAAGGGGTCCTTTGTAAAGCAGAATGATGATGATGCCGTGGAAATGAATGGTTTTTTAACAGAGCCTATGAACGTATTCCTATACTCAAAGGCATGGAAAAGGTTGCTTTTTGAACCTTTTTACGTTTTTGCGCTTTTTGCATTTTCGGAGTTGCCCACACCACCTGTGATGCGGGCGTACAGGTCTGTCTAGTGGTTTAAACAGCCGCTTCTCAGACTGAGGTCTGGAGTTCTATTCTCTGGAGCGCCTCAGGTCTAAAAGGTAGTAGTCTGGAGCTGGGAGAAGCAGTCATTGCCGTATATTCGTTATTAGCATTGATTTGCCTATCTTAGTGACAATAATATGATTATCTATCAATGCCCTGTCTGTAGTGTATGGATTGTTCTGTTGGTCTGTATACGTGCTACGACTTCTACCTAGCACAATTCTGGACAATGGGATGCACATGAGGTGATAAGGTGGGTTGAAGTTGAATGCCAGAAGTGATATGTCTGTGGTCCCTGGTGGTAGGCTTACATGTCCCGGTCCCTCTCTGCCTGCTCACCAGATCGAGTTGCGGGACAGTGTTGAGTCGTTCCGTCTCAGGTTCAGTACTCTTCACTAAGTCTCTTCGTGTAAGTCTGTCACTGCAAGTAAGCCCTCGCGGCGTGAGCGGTAGCACAGCTCTACTAATCAATAGTAGTAGCCGTGCTCTCCCCCAACACACACACCACCTGTGATACTTCATTGCAGCTAACTTTTGTAAACTGTCCTGTCCTACACATCTAAATATTCAAATAAATTGCAGATGCTAGTTTGTTTTTTTGATTGTTACTATACTATACTATATATTACTATTACTATCTGATCTGATCTGATCCCAGTCCCTAAAACAGTCACTTAAAAGGTAATTATCTTGGTCAAACTCCATCTCACATCTCAACATTTTGCCAACGTTTTCCAATTCGTTCAAGTCCGATTGCCGAATTTCCATTAATGTTTTCGATAATGTACCCCAACGCATACCTTCATGTGCGAAATTTAGTATATAGAGGTACATTATCGAAAACATTAATTGATTTATTCAACGAGTAACCATTACACGGCCCTTCACAAGGGATTTTGCTCACGTCACGGTACAAGCTGCGAGTGTGCTTGCGTGCGAAAGCATTAGTTTTCATAGTTCTACATTCTGTGTTGTACTCTGCCGTCGACACTTTGGAGGCCCGACCCCCCTCCGAATCTTCGCGTGAATATAGTATACTAGCTGGAGTAGATAGAGAGTTAGCTTCGTACTCAACATAAAAAGTGGACGTATCGCATGTCTATTGTTAATATTATTATCATTCAATTAATATTTATCACTGCAATTAAATGGAAAAAACAAAACGTGTAATATTATATTATTACCACCAGCTGGTCGACGTTGATGTTCCCCACACTTGCTGTATAGTTTACACTTTCCTTATCAACAGAAATTTCTTCTTCAAAAGTCTGGGGATAATAGGAATCATCCTGATCCTGACAATCCTGAGTACAAAAAGCGTCCTTCAGTTGGTATTGCTGAGATTGGTCCATTACTAGAAACGGCTCTTCGTATTCGTATTGATCCTCCTCTTCCTAGCAGTTTTAAATTTAAAAAATAAATCTTATTTGCTGTGACATAATATGATTTAGAGGCAGTTTATTGCACTGTACAATTACACGATCTATCAATACATATGGTCGTATCGTAATACTAAAATTGCATTCGTAATACTACATAAATAAAATTCTCTTACCATTGCTTGCCTCCTACTGCCTAGCTTCCTCGTTTGTCGTTTATCTTCGCAGCTTTCGGTTTATTCCTCTAATCCAGAGAGCATGAACAATTGTGTAGGCTAACACGTCATTTCCTCAAAATCAATCGCTAATTCACAGAATAATAATTTGGGGACTGCTAATCAGAATCAACTGAACTCAAAACAAGTCCTCTCAAAAATTATACACGCCAACACATGACACAATAATATCAATACCAGCCAGAACTAACTAAAAAGGCACTGAAGAAGTTTCGAGGTCCTCGTGGTCGTACGTGGTGCGCTGATACAACATAGATCATACTACACGTTTGTTTTAAAACAGTGCAGTTTGAAGAAAATGTGAAGTAGCAGGAGACATAGTCGACAATTTGCATATGTGTCTTAATTTCATTAGATGCATGCATTTTGCATTGACTGGAACTATTGATAGTTTTAAGAGCGATGCACATTTACTTATCACGCTAGAGAACTTTTCAATAACATAACAATAATATTATAGTAGTGCTCCTTACTCCTCACCTACTAGAAATAGCATAGGCATTAGTCAACAAGAGTAATGAGTAATGACTCTAGAGTGTAAACACCACCATCACTATCACTTATTATCGTTTCCCATATCAAATATCAACTTGTCACCTCAATTTTCTGCAGTCATTCGTATTCCTTCCATTGAAATTGACACTGATAGTGGGAAATATTTCTTTATCGCAAACGTTCATGTATAATTCAAATGTATCATAGTAATGACAAAATATAATTTCTACCTACTGCAAATAACTTGGTTCAAACTGGTAAGGCAATATGCGTGTATTTACAATTGCTTGCACTGCTTTATGATTTTTGTTAAGATATAGCAGCGAAGAAAAACGCGACCCTTGAAATTGAATATGTAATCAAAGCATATAAGAAATGTCTACCTTACCTGGCGATTCGGGTTGCTACTAAATACTTCGTTTTATTCAGTTTGACTACAAGCTGCTGCATAAATAACCTCTAGTATATAAAATTGGTAATTGAAATTCCGACTAATGCAAATGCATCAACTTCTTTATGTTACAAAACAGCTATATACTATGATCGTGTTAGTATTCCGGTGGAGGGAGTTTATGTAATTTTTATGATGTTGAAAATCATCGGTTTGTCGATGAATTTCGGGCTAATGCACAGTCGTAATCGTATGTGCATACTTCAACATTTTTCTAGCATACATGAAAGCAAAAAAACGAGAAGTTAGGCAAATTGAGAATGAGAAAGCAGGTGGCAATCAAGAAAGTAAAAAAAGTATTTCATAATTCGTCTTTGTTTATGTTATATTTTTATTCTTAACCTAAAAATAGGGTACAATACAGACGTAGAACTTAGAACATAACAATCTATCAATATCAATGCACCCATCAATTTTATTTAAGATATTTTCAATTATTATTTGTCGGGCCCCTCCCGAAATTTTTACAGACAGACGAGTAAATGGCGCGTTTTCCACTCTGCATTCTACAGAGTCTTTTGTCGCAGTTTTCGTAAGTACTTCACATTCTAATTCCAAAATTTCAAACGCTCAATGGTACATTCAAAAATAATTTGTGGAAAATTTTTTGAAAAGGATTTTTGTAAACCTGATAGAATGCTTAACTTGTGTCTCCAATAATATTTTTCATCTCTTCAAAATTGTTGGTCAATGAAACCGCGCAACTTTTATTGAAAAAGTGTTGTTGAAATATTAGTAATGGTTGTGAAACACAGACTAAAATAAATCTGAATGCTTTTCATATAATATCAGTTCTTCTCTCACATATTATGTATTAATAGAGTTTCCAAAAATTCCTAAAAACGAATTTTGTATAAAGTGTTTATTGAGTTATCGTTATCAATGATCATATGAAGCAGAAAAACACATGAGAACGATGATTCAGGGGCCGTGTAACGGTAATTACCCTTAAGATTGGGAGACCCAAACAAAGTGCGGATATAGTTTCTTTCAGTTTGAGTTCAACAATCAAAGTACAATATAATGTGGAAAATATAAATTTCTTTAGTTTTTTGCACAATAATCTTTTTCCTCAAAATGACCCTGCGGAAGATCTCTTTCCGTCCACCTTTGAGACCAAAATTCACAATGTTTTATAACAAATGGTGCAGTTGAAAGCATAGGCGTCGGAATGTAATTTATCAAGGGGGGGCAAAATGGCTTCTTCAGAAAGGGGGGCCACCAAAATAATAAAATATTGCTAAAACGAAGACATATTCGCGCGAAGCGCGAAGTTTTTTTGTATTTTTAACCTTTTTTGACATAAACATTGCCTTTTCTGGTGCTTATGTAATTTTAGTTTGGATTTTGGGACATTTTTAGTAGGACATGTACCTCCTGGCCATATTCTAGGGGGGACATTGTCCTCCCTGTCCTCCCGGTTCCGACGCCTATGGTTGAAAGGAAAAAAGTGCTTTAATTACCACCCGACGCCCATGTTGCAGTAGATAGAACCAGGATTATTATTATCATCATTGTGCTGTAGTCCAAAACTGCTTTTGTCAATGAACCTGGTGAGTAATGAGAAATTCTGAACTAAATAATAATAGTAACAGCGAATATTAAGTAAATTATGGAAAGTCGAAAAATACACTCATTTATAATATCGCGTAATTCAGTTATTCTTAATTTAGAAAGTTAACACTAAACAAACATTGATCAATAATAAAAAAAACACTTCAAGGCAAACAATACCTTTCATTAATTTGCTCGAAGAATCAGGTATAGGCTAAGGTTTATCGATTTCCAATGTTGGAATGATTTTCATAGGGAAAGTTTTATAGGCTGACCATAATTTGAGGACGAGAAAACAGGACACTATACAGACAGTAATATTAATATTATATTGTAAGAAATCGACGTATTACAACAAAAAGTGAAAGTAGTACAGACGTTTATACAGCTGACGGGAGTGATTTGATTACTCAAAATACCAGCCTAAAAGAAAATACCAAAATTTCTAAATTTTTAGAAATTTCAATGGTTAATACAGTAAAGGCTCACGTCACCAACGTCACGGGACATGACATCGACTATCGAATTAGCCTTTAACTTTTTTTTGGAAAACGGATATAACTCCGAGAATACTGGTCGTAGAAAGACAAGGCTGGTCTCTAAAATCGTAGGAAATCCTGGTCTAGGGCTGCAACTCGGCATTTCTTGATATTCATCTCTGATTTCGAGATATTGCAATTTTAAATTTTAAAATGTTAATATCTCGGAATCGGAAATTGTTTTTTTCATATCACTAAGTAGATTAGAATCTAAAAGTAATACCTTTGGCTGTGACATTTTGTTCCCAGCCTGCTTGGTCTCTTATGTATTTACTCACGTCTATTAAGTCTTTGTCTGCCATTCAGCATGGCTCCAGGGGGTTGCTAAAACAGCGTCTGGATTTCCAAGTTCACCTTACATCCATTATATTCGAAAGACAATGGAACATATGTTGCACTACAACCTCCCACGTTCATTTGCTCGACTCGAAGTTTGCGCTGAAGTTAAGCCTTTTGTATTGCAACATATTATAACTTATATCTGTTTATGTTTAGATGCCTTTGTCAAGGAAGTGTAGGTCTAAGGTTTCTGTATAAGTATACTACCATAATATGTATTGAGATATATCGTTGAAAACCTCTTTACTAAAGCGTAAATGAAAAAGTTTTTAAATTGTTTTATTTTATTTTTACGTAAGAAATGCACCGCTTTATTATTCGAAAAAATGAAATATTATATAAATCAAACAGCTTCTTGTCTACCAGCGTAAGGTACATTATTTCATCAACTTTTCATATTTTTGGGAAATTAAGCATTAGTATTATCAAGTGCATATTCAGTTATTTTCTATCGATAACACAATATTTACTATAAATTACATTTTACTATATACATATAACCATTACATATATCGTCCTTTAAGAAACGAAAAAACAATATCCATTCACCAAAAAAATGGTTGTTAGCTTATTCCGTTACCAAAAAAATGGATACTGGCTTTTTCGTTCCCTTAAAGAACGATATTATGCATGCTGTACGATTATTTATGTATTTTGATTTATTGCAATTAACATACTCAGTGCATGGAATCAGGTTGTATTCGTTTGAGTCCAGTTATATTGTAAGTGCATACCAACTCTTTTTAGTGCAAATAATAGAGCCAAAATATTATTTCGGTGTGTCTACAGAAAGAAGTAGATCTATGCTATAATCTACAATTTGACACCCAAATAGTATTGCCGTGTCCCGAGTGACCCCAAAAAATGGACCGACTTCAATCATTATAAGTCGAAGAGCATTCATTTGCCTAATTGATGCTTTAGATACTAACACCCGTTTCCATCCTAGTCGGAAATTGATTGCCAATTCATGTATTTGCCCTTCACGAGTAAGCCCCAATATTTCGAAAAAAAATGCTGCAACTGACCAATATAAAGCTACAAGATACACCGCCATGCCCAAATAGTGATACAGCTTAATAGTTGCAAAATTAGCTATAGGGTGAATGAAAAACCCACATCCTAGAAGAATTGGCTTAATGATTTTTAAAGATCGCTTCGTATTCTGATTGATGAGAAACAGTTCCCGATACAGTTTGTTGGCCATAATAAATTTGTGATGAATGTCAGAATGATTATGTCCTTTCTCAATTGACAAACTTTCCAGCCAATAGTATGTAGCGTGAAAATATAAAACAATAATAGCAACAATCATACCTATTACAAGTATGAAGTGAATAAAAATGAAGATCTGTCCAAAAAATATACAAACAAGGAAGAAAATGTAGACGGCATAGGACATGTAATTCAGATTGACAATCCAAACAAATATGTGCAGTTTTGTGTAAACTAATACAAAAGATGCTGATAGAAAGATGATGAGGGCAACAGGAACAAGGAGTTTAAAAAAATGTCCACAAAGTTTGTAGAACAACGAGTTTTCAATTTCGGCGTAAATATCCGGAAAAAGACCTATAGAAAAATATTTATAAACCAAAAATTCAAATTTGTAGTATGAAATGATATAAAATGAAGTATATAATTATAAAGGGCTGATTATGGTTTATCAAATCAATGCTGTGTTGATATCATTTTGTATCGGATTAATGTAGCATCTTTAATAAATGATTTTATACAGCAAAGCTTTCTTAATTCTTAATAAGACAAAAGACGCATTAAATGGAAAATTTTGTACGCACAATTAAAAACTATGCTGTAACTTTATTAAAAATGTAGATTCGTTACAATATTAGTAAATTATAAATTACAAGAAAACATTTTTGATGGAGAAAAGATTTAATGGCTTACTCACCTCTAAACTTTTTGTCGTATTGAAAAATTTGGGTAAACGAAAGTGCAAAGTCATCCATCGCGAAATACAATGCCAAGTATTCCAAAAATGTGAAAATTCCCATTGCAACAAACATTAATAGTACCACAAATTGTACGATGGTTAGGGAAGGTTGTCCCGTGAAATGTTGACTCAACAGAAGCAAGAACGTGTAACAGTTCAACACAAACAGAGCCGCCATGCCAGAATACGCTGAATATATTTTTCTCTTGTTGGCTGTTGGAGTGAGAATCAGTTTATTGTGGTCATAATCAAAAAATCCACATTTTAGAAAATCGGATATTTTAAAGTAGGTTTTGAAAGCCTCCCTCATAGCAATAGTCGTCATTTTGAATTCTAAATTTGAAATAATATAGCAAATATTATAACAAAAGGAATGTGAGACCTCAACTCTTCAATTTTGTTTTACTTGTTCAGGAATGAGGTTTGTAATGGAGAATTTTTGCAATTTGAATGCTTATTTAAGCTGAAAACTGTTAGAAGTGACGCAGAATGGGTTTTAAAATAATTAATTTCAACATCTAGACATTCCCATATCATGTCGCTGAATGTTATTCCCATTTTTGTATTTATTACGGCTTTAAGGGAATTCTCCGCAAAAGCATAGCTTATAGCCATGATTTCAAGCCACGTGAATATTAAAAATGCAATGTATATTTAATTGCGACCAGGAGACATCCGCGGCCCGTCTCGTCTTAGCCCTGGAAAACAGAACATATGGTACGAATTCTATTTTATTAAACGAAAGCGTATACTTCCTACAGAAAAAAATTCTCCTGCAAAAAATACAAGCACATTATACGAAGTTTCTTGCTTGATGCGTTGCTTTAACCACAAAAGCCAAAACCATGCATTTATTTATTATTTAGAAATGTAAACTTTTCATGGGAGCTTTTGTTTTTAGTTAGGTCGCATACTTCGGCTTCCGTGTATACGAATTATTGCAAAATGTATATCCTTCCGCAAACACAATAAACTTTACTTATTTTGCTATTCCACTAATTCTATGTTCCACTGATTTAATTCACTATTTCAGACTAATGATTTTAGATTTTTTTATTTGTTTAGTAGTTTCGGTTCAGAATGCGTCTACCTAAAGATGAAGCAGTTTTTAAAAGCTGTCTTATTTTCCTTTTACGTAGAAAATGAACCGCTTTTTGTTCTTATTTAAATTTGTGCATGAATGGCTTAAAAAGATATTAAAGTGAAATCGATAAAAATGGAATAAAAATGACATTAGTTACCACTAGTCCACACAGTCAAAAATAAATATTCAATTAATGAGTGATAAATAACATTTCTGATGTCAAAACTCAAAATTTATTTGCCAACTATATGTAACTTGAAACAGATACAAATATTTATTTTAGATTACGAAGTTTTTGTTTCAAAATCAAATAATTCCAATATAAATCGAGTACAGCTCGCAGTGTCTATCACCGTACATTGTTTTGGCCTAAACAAATTAGTATTTATGCTTATTAATAGACTTTGAAAATCTAACTAATTTAAATAGCTCATCGCATCGGCTTTCCATAAGTACCTTCATGTTCTAGTCAAAGATTCGGTCGGATTAGTTATTTAAATTTCCTTATTTTCACATAATGTAAAATTTGTACTGCCGTATACTACAATACAAAGTTAACACAGAACGGCCTTATTGATGTTATCATATGCTTAACTAAAGCCCTATTTCTTACTTATAATAAATTGTCATTAAATATTAACTTATTGATGTATTTGAGACGGAGCGAGTCACACGAAACAAAGTCATGTAGGTAAATTTACTTTTAAGTATTTGTACTTGCATATAACTTTCTGTCTATATGCGTCATACCATCAACTAATTAAAGTTGAAACCTTAAGTTCTACTTTACAATATCGATACTGCTGTGTGTGGAAGTCATGTAAGTAGACTATGTCTATGTGTACCATTGGATCAACTGAGGAAAGTATAGTTTTTACTAAACCAAACCGGCCGAGAGAACTATAGTCCAAACTAATAAATGCTTAAGTTTGAGCACAATATTATACATACTGTTTCTATATTGTACAGAGTAATACACTTCACATTTACTAACCAGTATAGTATCGAACACGTACATTATACACAGTTTCTTGCTTGACTCATTACTTTGCTCACAGAAGACAAAACCATGTATTTATTTATCTTCTATTTTATAATCGTAGACTTGATAAAGCAATAAATTTACCTACCTATATATCTATGTATGTATGTTTGTATGTATGTCTGGTAGGGCGATCGTAAAAGTAAAATTTGCATGTCATGAAATTTGGAAATGAGTGTTGAAAGTAGAATAAGCCGAGGCTCTAGCAGTATACCAAAATTAAAATAGAATTGTTTCATAATATGCAAATTTTGTACAATGCAACTTTCAGAAGTATCAGCTGAGTTAAAGTGTTTTGCTTTGTTGTGAAGTGTTTTTTATACTGCATACACTGTTTACATTTTGCACTTTCAATTCATTCTTTGGTGAGTTTTGACGAAAACACAAACCACCGAATTCACTTCCGTATGCCTGTCAAAAGAAATACTCATTTTTTTATCTGAAAATTATCAACTGCGTATTCATACTTACACGTCCTGAAGACTGAAACTGCTGCTGAAACGGATTAAACGTATGGTAAAATTTAATTTGTACACTTTAAATAAGATCTGAAAAAGTAGGTTTCATGTTATTTATTTGAAACCAATTGTTATTTGTAATTTTAGCTTATAATAATTTCCATTGTATTTGAATAATATTTTCTGCATTTAAAAGTCGTAGTGTATTTTCTGCACAATAAAGAAGATTCAATGTGTTTACTATTGGCTAATGACTTTCCAACAAATTATCGAATAATTATGTATATACTAATTACATATTATAATTATAATTACATATAATGTATGATACATAGATATGCATCAAAAATTTGGTGTATATGATGGGTTTGCTAGGTTCGTTCCTTTGCTGGGTTCACTAGTTATTTATAAATGTAAACTTTTTAAAACAGCTTTTGTTTTTAGTTAGGTCGCATACTTCTGCGCCATGAATACAAAAACTAGCAAAATGTCCTAAAAACGTATGTCACATACATAGGTTTTTCACTTCATTTGTTTATTCCACTAATATTATGTTCATTTGATTTATTAGACTATTTCGCACTAAACATTTTATATTTTTTAATTGGTCTAGTAGTTTCAGACTCATTTTGTCTCTATTAAAAGATAATTTTTTTCAATTTGTCTTTTACGTAAAAAATGCATCACTTTTTTGTTTCTATATAAATCTGTACATGGATGAGATAGTCGGTAAAGAAATAAAATAAAAAGGACATTGGTTATCACTAGTCAAGAATTTAAATGCATTTACTGAGTGCTAAATCGCTCTTTTGATGGTCAAAATTTATTTGCCAATTATAATATATAACTTTAAACGGATACAAATTTTTATTATTAAATCACGAAGTTGTATTTTATTTTCATTATTTATTTTGTATTTTATAATTACTTTTGTATATTTAATTATAGTATGACTGTATGACATTAAAACGTATATCAATCTTCATAATATTAAAAATTATGTCAAAATCATATAATACAATATAAATCGAGTACAGCTTCGTGTCTATCATCCTACTCTATTTTAGCCTAAGCAAATAAATAATAGGTATTTTTATTATAGACTTTGAAAAGCTAACTAATTTATTTAGCCTTTTTGGCTTTCCATGTTCCAAGTACCTACCTATACATGTTCTAGTCAAATATTAGCTCGGAGTAGTTATTTAAAATATTTTCACAAATGGGAAATTTGTTCAACAGTATACTAGAATACAAAGTTAAAAAACAACGGCCGTATTGAGATTATCATCCTTCACTACAACCACCATTCTTACTTCCAATAAATTGTCATTAAATATTAACTTTTGTTAATATGTTTGAGACGGAGGCATCAACGAATTAAAGTGCAAACCTTCAGTTCTACTTTAGTATATTGATACTGTTGAATGTGAAAGTCATGTAAGTAGACTTAGTAGACTAGAGACAGTCATTTATGTGGCCATACAGTTTTTCTGTCTACGTGTATGATTGGATCAACCGAGGAAAGTATATACTATTGTAGCTGCAATATGCCCTGATAAAGTATTGAAGCTTTTAAAATTAATCTTGGTGTTTGCATTACTTTACGTTAGATTTAATATTATTCAGTTTCATTCCTTGAAGCACATCAAATATTAATTAGATTCATTATCGAAATATAAAATGACAATACTGTCCAGCCTACCTTAATAGAAAGAAATTCCTATATTATAAGCTCTCTTTTTTAACTATAAAGGCTAATAAGATTTTAAACTTTCTATTTAACTGTTTAACATAGCATTCGTAGTCATGGAATTCAGTTGTTTCCCCTGGAATGCCTGCCTAGGTATATATATTGTGCTATATTATCCTATATTAGTATAAAGTAACACTCTAACAATTTAGTATTAAATAAGGATACTATACAAAGACAAAGTTTCTTGCTTGATTAATTACTTTGCTCTGATCACAGAAGCAAAAACCATGTCTTTGTTTATTATTTATAAATGTAATCTTTTCAAAACAGCTTTTAATGATCCATGTCTTTTGAATACAATGGATGTAAGGCGAGATTGGAACTATAATATATTTATATTAAAATGTGCGTCGTTACAAAGTAAGAGTCACTGTCTTTTATTCGACTGATTGTTTGGCAATTGGTATGTGAGTCGAAAATCAAGGGTCGGTCTTATTGAAGTGAACATAATATGTCAGGACGTCACGTTTTGTTAGCAATGGCAAATATATAGCAATGCATCAAAATGAATAATATTAATTATTCCTTCACCCCAAAAAGTGAAAGTAGTACAGAGGTTGATACAGCGGCGGGCGGGCGAGAGTGATTTGATTTTGATTACTTAAAACACTGGCGTAAAAGAAAATACCAAAATTTATAAATTTTTATAAGTTTGAATTGTAACAAAACAGCTAATCATCCCTCATCACACCCAAAAAATTTCAATTCAAGCGACAACATCAGACAAGTCAACCTTAACAAAAGCATTATTAGAAAGAATGAATAATATTATTTTTTCGCCCCAAAAAGTGAAAGTAGGTGCAGGAGTTGACACAAGTCACAAGTTGACAGGACGCACGGCGCACTAGCGCGAAAGAAAACAGCAAGTTAGAATTGTCACAGTTGCAAAAATTTTATCAAAATCAGGGCATTAATTAATGGATTAGAGTGGATTTAAATTTTTAATAATAGTTATTGTTGCGTTTTCTTAACTGATGTGTGAATTTTAAAACGGTATTTGATTGATATTTAAGTAAGTTGTTTTAATTGTTGATTGTTATTATTTTTCGACATAGTTTTTTTCATAGGCGTCGGAACCGGGAGGACAGGGAGGACAATGTCCCCCCTAGAATATGGCCAGGAGGTACATGTCCTACTAAAAATGTCCCAAAATCCAAACTAAAATTACATAAGCACCAGAAAAGGCAATGTTTATGTCAAAAAAGGTTAAAAATACAAAAAAACTTCGCGCTTCGCGCGAATATGTCTTCGTTTTAGCAATATTTTATTATTTTGGTGGCCCCCCTTTCTGAAGAAGCCATTTTGCCCCCCCTTGATAAATTACATTCCGACGCCTATGGTTTTTTTTATTATAGCCCTAATTTGTATCGTACTCTAATGTCAGCTGGAAATTATTAAAACGCAGAAATGGAACATTTGAAATCTGAAAAAGACGTTTGTTTAATATGTCTGCAATTTTTAAATGAAGAACTTAATGATTTATCAGACATCAGTACGTTGGAATTGGAATTACGTCAAAATGTTTTTAACAAAACTTCCAAATATTTATCATCCGTAGTTTTTTACCCGTGCTTGCAGTGGAATTTTACCGCGGAAAGAAGTTCACCAATTTGTCAGAATTGTTATTCTTCAGTCGAAAACGTTTTCAAATTACATGAAATGGTGGAAAACCTCGAGCAGAAAATTCTGGAATTTGTGGATTCGTTTACTAGCGAAGTTGTTCAACACCACAACCAATTGAAAGATGTATACAACAGTGGGGATGACCCATACTTAGACAGTAACAACGTGGCAGGGGAAAAAATTACAGAAATTGTTTACGAACCAGATAATGATATTGATATCAAGGAAGATGGTGGATACAACAGCGAATACGAATTGGGGACATGGGTACCTTCAGGTGAAACTGCAGATGAAGATGATGAAAGTTTAGATGCAGAGAATTTCGATCCAATTGTTGACGACGTTATTGCCGACCCTGAGAATTCAGCAGTAGATAATACCGTATTTTCTTCTAATACTTCTACCTTAGGTAAATTTCTCATGATTGTTTATTATTGTAAATGTATATATAGTCCGGAAGAACGTATAGTCATTTGATTGCAGTATGGAGTCGAACAAATATTAACTTTGTTGGCAATAATGAACGGTTTCGAATCTTGCTATTATTTTAGATACTACAGAGCTGGCCAATCGCAATGGTCTTGCCATTCAATATCCTGGCTTGCATCTTAAACAACTAAGAGTTACCCTTACACGTAAGATGCTTTTAATACATTTCAATGTCGGCTGGTAAATACTAAGTTTAATGTCTTCCACAATTCGTATATTGCAATTACAGGATTGCAATTGGATTTGGGAGCAAACATCTCGAAACCTTGGGAGAAGGTAACCCGCCCGAAAAGAAAAGCTGCTTTGGCGGCTACAGCTGCTTTGGAAAAAATTCACTGGAGGGAGAGAAATTTGAAGAAAAGAAAATTGAAAGAAAGAAATGAGAGGTAATGTTTACAAATAACGCGGGATTTTAACTCGGTATAAAATATTGATTTGC
Organism: Tomocerus qinae; assembly: GCA_020055645.1. Lineage (NCBI taxonomy): Eukaryota > Metazoa > Arthropoda > Collembola > Entomobryomorpha > Tomoceridae > Tomocerus > Tomocerus qinae. The sequence continues at coordinate 66,309,284 of CM034546.1, forward strand.
TTACAGCGGCAGATTTTTTGTAAGATTTATTTAATTTATAAAAATGTAGTTCAAAGTTCAAGATATCTTCAGTAGTTTTGTTTTGTACCCCGCGATTCCAATTAAAAGCAGACGTCTGATGGCAGATATCTCTTTTACTACTACTGATTGTGCTGCAAGTGAGAGTATTAAATCCTGATTTCTGAGCAGTTATTAAGTCACTCTCACTCTTATGATAATAAACATGACGTTTTTTGAATTATACGTGTTTCCATATAGGAACTTGGATAAATATTTTGCAAATATATATTATGTATACCATGTAATATACTCATTTTGTAGTTTGTTTTAAACTTTGGCATTTACAGTGACACAGATTGGGAAGAAGATGGAATCCAAAGCGACAGAGATTCAGATTCTGATGGCTCAGGTGATGACGAGATATTACCGGGAGACAAAACCAACTCAGATGACAACGCTACAAATTCAACTCAAAGAAGTAGAAGACCAACAATCTTCGAAATGGCCAAGCGATTCAAATGCCAATCGGAATTTTGTCAAATGTCTTTCAACTTTACTAAGGAATTAAATTGGCACAGTTCGGAATCAGGACATGAAAATCCCAAATTGTACAAATGCGACCGAAAAAACTGCTCAAAAGAATTTTTCAACAAATCAAGTATGAAAAACCATGTAAAAATCCACCACAAGAAAAGTCAATTTAATTGCAAGTCTTGCCACAAAATATTTATCCGAAAACGAGATTTGCAAATTCATCAATACAAATCTCATATGGAAAAACTGTTTAAATGTGATCATTGTGAACAAGCGTTTACCAGAAAAGTTAATTTAACTAACCACAAAAAGTTACATGCTGGAAAACACTTTGAATGCAAATTATGTCCGGCCATATATTTATGGAAGATTTCATTAAAGATGCATATTCAGATTGCACATAATGGAGAAATGTATAAATGCAATTTATGTGGTACAAAGTGCAAAAGTAAAGCGCACCTCACTAATCATCGCCTAACTCATTTCAAACGTAAACTTAAAAACATTTTCCCTTGTGCAGCTTGTAAGAAGATTCATTTTGTTGAAAACATCTGGGATAGTTGCATCATCAAACATTTTCGAAAAGATAAACAAGCTGGATTTATTTGTGCAATTTGTACTTCAGTATTTAAAACAAGTATGTATCTGGACCATCACGCAAAAAAATCAGGTCATTTGAATAAGAAATTATATCTGTGTGGCATTTGTAAAAAACGATTTTATAGAAGGGAAGATTTAAGGAGGCACAAAAAATGCTGCAGTAATGGTAGAAATGTTAAGGTAACTGAACCCAAGCCATTTAAATGCAAAATTTGCTGGAAAGGATATGGAGATAAATACAACTTTCACGACCATATTGAATGGCACAGAAATCCTGATAAATTCAAATGTATGGATTGTGGAAAGCAATACAGAGGACGATATCAATTCCGACAACACCGAAAGATTCACGGTGATGTTAAATATCACACCTGCAAAGTATGCAAGCAAAAATTTCAGCGTGGCGAGTTCAAGATTCACTGTAAGACTTGTCGACCTATTAGAATACATTTAGGAGCAACGTCTTTGAAGTGTATATTCTGCGACATTGTTTTAGAAAACGAAGAGAAGTTAAATATACATCTAAGATCACACAAAGGAAAGATACCTTGTAAATTTTGTGGAAGAATATTGAAAAAGAAGCCATTACGTAAACATTTAAAAACTCATTCTACCGAATACGATTACAAGTGTGATAAATGTGAAAGGGCATTCAACACGAAAGATAAATTAGAAAGACACGAAATATCAGCTCATACTGACGAAAGACCTTTTGCTTGTACGGATTGTGACGCCAAGTTCAAGTCGAAAGCGGTTTTGAACATGCACTTTTTAAAACACTCAACTGAAAACTTATGTGACATTTGTGGTAAGAAGTTTTCACGTCCTGATATCCTGAAGAAGCACAAAAAACAAACTCATGATAAAGATTTATTCAAATGCACATACGAAACTTGTGATCGAAAATTTTATGAACGTGCATTACTCACCGAGCATATCAAAGTAGTACATACAAAGGAAGTACAGTATTTGTGTGAAGTGTGCCAGAAAACATTTACCACTAAAAAGAATTTTAAGGATCACATGCGAAACCATACAGGTGAAAAACTGTTTCCTTGCACTCGATGTGACAAATCTTTCTTTCTCAAAGCCCGTCTAAACTTTCACATTGCGTCAAATCATTCCGAGAAAAAACTAAATTGCAATATCTGCAAAAAAACTTTTGCTTTGAATTACAAATTACAGCAACATATTCATTATGTTCATGGGGAAAAGAAATTTCAGTGCGAATTTTGTCCATTCTTATGTGCAGATAGAGGACGGTTGACTAAGCACAGAAAGATAAATCACACTCATAGTAACGAGCGACCTTTCATATGTGAAATATGTGGGAAAAGTTACAAAGAGAAACATCACCTGATTAAGCACTTTAAATTACATGATAAAGTGAAGAAAACCGAAAGAGAATTAGCAGATACAGAGTCGGAAAGTGACTAATTATTTAGTTAAATCTTCTTAGCCGTAAATAAAACAGTTCTGTAGAATCCTTATTGTCTAGTTAACAAATTACCGGAAAAAAATTAAATTTAATTAAGGAATTAACATTTATATATTAAGTAAAATAACAATAAAATAAAAACGAATGTGCCCCAACAATGGACTTTCTTGTTCTAATCCATACACATTGCTCACTCACTTGCAAATTGCCATAAAATTTGTTAATCTGGATACTGGACTAAACGTATTTTCGAAAATCAGTCAGTCTCACTTCACGTCTCATGATGCTTAGCCAGAATGCATAATAAATGTAACTAATTTAGCTACCAAATAGGACTCTAATGCTCCTCATAGCATTGTTTTAAAAGTTGCCCTTCTCTTTTTTCTAATCATTACCTTATAAGTTTAGACGACGAAATAATATAAGTTTCTGGTAAGTTTGTGAATTCTATGCAAATGTTTCCATTTCCATATTATAAACATGTAGTATGTTTTAGAAATCTTATGGTTTAGTACTTTTTAAGGGACAAGGTAAATGTGTTAGTCTTCAGAAACTTTCTACATTTGTATATATATGAGTCCTTATGGTTGAGGTCAAATCAATTTGGTGTTTAAGTGTTTGAGTGTCTCCGTATTGTACCCGAGACGTTGGAAGTACTAAACAGAGATTTTGAAGTTGTGCTTGAAGGAGACTCGTCTTACTGTTAAGTGCTTAGAGAGTTAGTGTACAGAAAGGTATTTATTATATTCTTCTACAGAGTACGCATGGCTAAACCAGGGAACAAAAAATGTACTCCTTTTTTACAAAAAAGATAAAAAGTACTACTTTTTCTAAAAAAGCAGTCCTTTTTACCTTTTTTCCTTATTTACATGTAAAGTGGAAGTAATTGGGGCACTCTGCTACATCAAAAAAGGCAAAAAAGGTCTGCTTTTTAAAAATCTTACTCCTACCTTTTTTATAAAAAATGCCAAAAAGGTAATTTTTGTTCCCCTAGCTAAACTACCCTGTTGTATCTGAACACCAACTAGAAGTAGTAGCCCAGCCAGGAAACTAAAACGGTACTCCTTTTTAACAAAAAAGGTAAAAATTACTACTTTTTCAAAAAAAAGCAGTTCTTTTTACCTTTTTTACCTTATTTCCATGTAAAGTGGAAGTAAATGGGGCACTCTGCTACATCAAAAAAGGTAAAAAGGCAAAAAAGGACTGCTTTAAAAAATTCTTACTCCTGCCTTTTTTATAAAAAAGGCAAAAAAAGATCCTTTTTTGTTCCCTGAGCCCAGCAAACGATTAAAAAATTCCAATCATCCAACCAACCAAACCTACATTAATGAGAGTGGACTTTCAAATGCTTTCTAAGAATAGCGTCAAGAATTTTATTCATATACGTTTATCTCAAACACGTAGCCAGGAATTTGACTTAAGTAGGGGGGGGCAAAATTCTTAGGAGTTTTAATCTTTTTTTGACAAAAAAATACTTCAAGATATCATCGTTAAATCTTATAGGTTAAAGTAGAGGACAAAAATGTGAAATTTTCAAAACGTCACATATAATGTGGTTCGAAAGTTTATGTGGAATTTAAAGGAGAGTATGATAGTCGGAAAATCTGTCCGTAACTAGGAACCCGGACTTTAACATCATGTTTCGAGGATATGCATCCTAAATGTTAATTTTTGTTGATTGATATTCATCTGCCAAATAAAATGTTTCCACACGTTATTATTTTGTGTAATGCTACTGGAATTTTATTATTCGTAATTTTGATGACACCGCTTTGGAGTGAATTAGCTAAGCTATTGTAACCTAGAGTGAAACTTAGTTGGTAATTGCATACTAATGTTGAGGGTTTTAAAATCGAATAGTTTTGCTTTACTCAAGTTTAGTATCCTTGATCGATGAAATAATCTACCAATCTCTCGACCGTATTTGCTGCTTGTCCAGGTAGTATCGGTGGGTCGTAGAGCCCAATAACAATAGCTACGAATGAAAATAGTTTGCATGGTTAGAGTTGGAAAGTGAGTACCTTTTTATATAAACATCAGCCAAAGCCCGATTCTTTTAATGATAATATTTTCACTTACTCTGTTGAGATTTGGCTATAGCAACTCCTGCAGTACCTTTGTTCCCATAAATAGATCGGTCGTCTGCTTTTATAATCAAATATTTTTCTCCCTCTAAAAAAAGTCCATTTGCCATAGCCTTATTTATGTTTTTAAATGCTTCAGCGATTTTTTTTGTTTCGTCAAGTTGGAGCTAATTGATATTAAAATAAAAAGTCTTAGCCAAAAGCCATTTATTCAAAATTAGTATTACACAACAAAATTATGCTTATTGATAATGATTAATTTAAATATTTTCTCACCATGAAATCTGGAGATATGGCCCAAATGCTTCCATCATGACCCGTAATAGCACCCTTACGAACATACCCGGTGCCAACTAAGTTATTGGTGACATAATCTTGCCACACACCATTACTATTCTGCCAAATAAACAAAGTCGTGACCCGGATTTATTATTTTTTTGAAATTATTGTTCTTCTATAGTTTTTAGAACTCTATAATAGTAATATAATAGTTCTATAATAGTAACTTAAAGCTTAATACTTACGGAGACGAGACCCAGAATAGCCATGATTGTAAAAATGGACTTCATTTTGGCAGTTATGCAAAGAATTTTTCAATTTTATGTGTCCTATCCCTTTTTTGAAGCTAATATGCCACAATTACGTTTGTGGCCCCTTTATATAGGTCCTAGAAACTCTACACTTTTATTTAAAGCAAGATAGTACGGGGATATTGAACTGTAGTATAGTGACTTGTATCCATACTAATCACTTGGAAACAATTAAATATAGATTAAGTGATGTTTGCCTCTTCCATCTATTATGGCTATCCGATAATCATATCTATGAAGTGTGGCATTTTAAGTAGTTTACCTTGACATTTAATATATGGTCACTATTGATAGTACACACACCTATGGACAACATTATAGTCTGTTATAATATGCTTTTTGTTAGTTATGAATAATACTGTCCCAGTTTCTCCGTTTAAATAACTATGACTAAACTAGTGAACCTATCAAAGCAAATACCCTAGCACCCAGACGAAACTTAACATATCTAATATAAATGACATTACACCAACTATATATAGAAAATCGATTAAAAGTACATAAACTTCAGTAAATAACCCTTAATTATACTCTTGTTATTGGATATAAGTAAAATATAGTTTTAAAGTTCGGGTCAAAGTTACGCTTTATAATCTTGTAAAAGAAATTTATTCTCTTCTCAGTGTGCATCAGCAGAGAGGAAGTGTTTCGATATTTAGTTCGCAGGTTAAAAATAATTTCCTTAATGAAAGGTATAATATTCAGTCATTGACAGTTCGTATTCCGGTCAAAGGTCAGCAAAGAATAAGTTTCTATGTGGTAATTGTGCATGTCTAGTATAGTCAAAAACGAAGCTTTAAATTCAACCATATACTGCACCAGCCATGCACATAGCATTAGCAAAACACTTTACTATTTTCACCCAGTCGAGAGCCGAGCTTGTTGGAAATATTAAGTAACATTTCCATTTGCGTTTTGGTATTACCCTGGCCCTTGTAGCTCGCCCAATTATTATGTATCTAGTAGAACCCCCGTAAATCTGAGAAAAATTAAAGTTTTCCCCAAAACACCGCGAAAATTTTGTATCATAAGGTAGCCTCCTTGACCAATTTCCTGAATATGTGCCCTATACCACAAATAGTGACATACATAGGTAGGTAAATTTATTATATATATAGACAGGTAAATTTATTGCTTTATTAAACGATTATAATATAGAGATAAAACAACTCAATTCGTTGGTTTAAAGGGAGTAGGCATGCATGAGTATTTTGTTTTTTTGCTTTCAAGGAACGTGCATATATTACTTTTACAGTTGATGGGAGGAGGCGATGCCCAAAAGTATCTGTTACAGTTAGAACTTGCGTAACACTTGGAAGATTTTACGTTATGTAATATATGCAGGTTCCCTAGGCTCTCCTACCAGACATACATATAATATTAGATACATAGATACATAGATAGATTGGTAAGTTTTTTGCCTTTTGTGATTATAATATAGAGATTAGAAGGAAAGAATACACTTTACAGATAGTATGTAAATTAAATTTAACACCAATCTAATTTTAAGCGTATTAATAATTAAAAACAACTTGAAAAAATGCAATTCGCCTCATAATTCAAAAATAAATGTAAAAAATTCGACTTAGTAAATGTAATAGTAAAATATTTGTAAATATTTTTTTTAAATCAAGATTTCAAAAATAAAATTGCCTTAATATAATAGATGGTCTAAATTGCTGGAAGTGGAAAGACGTTAATTATTTCAACCTCAATGGAATAATGTCGATGGTATTGAAATTGGATTAACTATTATTATGTGGTCCACAATATTTAATTGAAGTTTGAAATTAAAGTTCAATTGGATATTAGATCTGAATAACAGAAATAAAATACTATTGCAAGGTTAGATGCAGTATTCATAGCTTTACAAGACCTTGCCTTACAATTACAACATTGTGTGTACAATTTCATTTGGGGCTTGTGCTATGTTACATTCTATGAATATAAAGTTCTGTTATCTTGTCAATAATTCTTGAAACCAATGTATTGACAAAAAGGAATATCAAAAAAGAATGTTGACAAAAAGGTATTGACAATTGCGTTCTTCCACCTTTGTGCCTACGAATAAACTCCTTGGTAGAAAAAAAGGTGTTGATGACACAAGGGTGGAAATTGGAAATTGTATCGACAAAAGGTGTTAGTTAATCATTAGGGACAGTGTGAGTATAGAGTAGTATTAGTGTGAAGGGTAGGCTACTATTTGCAAACCAGTCACTAAACTAATAATATTAAGTCACCGCATAATGGTAATTGAAATAAGATTTGAAGGAATGGCGAAGCACGACAGGCAGACCACAACAAGATTGTCGTTGCAGGAGCTAGAGCAGAAGAGTAGTGGTCGGGGCCTAAGCCCGAAGAAGAGTGTTCTGAGTCAGTTGGGTTTCGTCGTCGTTGTTTGATTTGCTCCTCCTCTCTCTCTGCTGCTCATTTCTCTTATAGTGCATCAGCGCAGGCCATATTATACGGCCTAATAGTAGGTAGAACAACGTAATACCAAACCCATAAAATGTTTAAAAATATTCCTATGTATTCCTTTTAGTCTCTGTCTATCATTCAGCAAGTTAAAAAAGCGTCTGAATAGGCATTTTTATATAAAAAATAAACTGTTGCTAAAAAACGTAAAGTTAGAATTGCTATGAAAATGATGTATTGAAGAACAGTAAGTAGTAGCAGTCTGATAACTGATTGAACGTGTTTTTAGCAATTTATTCGTTTGACATATTTGTTACTGATTACTGACTACTGGCATTCATATTTTTCTTATTTAACCCCCAACAAAAATATTCTGCAAATAATAATATGACCTTAGGGATATCCGGAAACCTGTGATGTATGTAATGTGTAATAGTATTTAATGGCTGAAGTTTACGATTCAAATATTTTCCACAAATAATAACAATTTTTCTCTTTTAATTATTATAAACTGATACTAATACAACAAATGAAATTTTTCTGCGCGTTTAATGACATTACAATTTTAATTTTTTTCTTCTTTTCATAATTCAAATACCACAATTTTGCAGTAAATAAGGTCTCAACTAATGACATTTTAATTGGTACTTGGTTTGTATTGTGATTGAACATTCAGTGGCGATTGTGATTATCGAATGATTTAGTATCCTATTGAAATGAGCAACTCTGCGAGCTTTTTGACTGCATTTGATGTCATTTTAGTCTGTGACCATTGATCGTAAACTCCAATAATGATAGCTACAATACAAATGAAAACATTTTGCGTGGTCAGAATTGAAAATTAATTGTCTTTTATATTGGCCAATTGTGATTATTTTAATGAGAATATTTCACTTACTCTGTTTAGTCTTGAACAAAACCACTCCTCCAAAATCTATTTTGCTTCTCCCATAAAAAGAATCAGGATCGTATCCTTGAAAAATCGTATATTTTTGTCCCTCCAAAATAAGTCCATTTTCCTCAGCCTCACCTCTGACTTCAAATGCTTCAACGATTTTTTTTTGTTTCTTCAGGTATGAGCTTAATTGGTAGTGGCAGGTGAAAGTCATTTATTTACAATTATTATGCAACAAAGTTCTGCTTACTGATGATGATAAAATTAATTATTTTCTCACCGAGAAACCATCAGATATTGCCCAAATGTCTCCATTGTGACCGATAATAGCAGCCTTTTGGACATCCTTGGCAATTAAATCATTGACCACAAAAGTTTGCCACTCACTACTTCCGTAGACATTCTGCCAAATAAATACATATTCACGATCTTGATATATTATTATTTTGACATTATTATTCTTCTATAAAAATTATTAGCAAACTTAAAGCTTACTTACGGATATGAGACCCAAAGTTGCTATAATTGTAACAATTGACTTCATTTTGTCAGATATACAAGAAATTTCTCAATTTTATAATCCCTGATCCGATTGTTCAACTTATTATGACACATTTAAGCTACGGATATCTCCCTTTTATATAGGTCCTAAAAAGTCCAAACTTTTATTTAGAGCAGCAGCACATTATGTAGTTTGGTTACTTGTACCCATACTAATCACTTGGAAACAATTAAATACCGATTAAGGGAAATTTGCCTCTTACAACTATCTTTTATTTCTACTCACAATCAGGGCCGCAGCCAGAAAAAAATTTCTGGAGGGGCCCGACAATTAATAATTGAAAAATAATACTATATTCGCGCCAAGCGCGAAAAATTTTTGGATTTTAAGGCAAAAATTCCTTTCTTTTCTTCGATTTCGGGGGGGGGGGCCCGGGCCCCCCCCCCTCGCTGCGGCCCTGCTCACAATCACAATCATTTTAATAAATTATGGCGTTTTAAGTATTTTACCTTGACATTGAGTACATGCTCTCCGTTAATTTAAAGTACATTATTCAAGGACAATATTCTAATCAATTGTAAGACCTGGATAAATTTAAACCAAAATATAAATTGTAAGTTATCATGTTGTTGTAAATGTTGTAATTGTTTCAATACCTTATTGCATTACGTTTTCATGTACTACTTAGTACGATAGATTTGAGTTCGAGGAAGTATTAATATTTGAAAGTGTTATATTTTTGAATTCTAATATGAATTAAAACAGACCAATTAACCGTACTAACAAAAACTTACTTCCCTATTGTAATGCCATGAAAAGAATGCCAGCTTTCTACGACTTGGGCATTGTGCATACTAAATAAATTATATGTACTTCCATTCCACTGGTACACATAAAAAAATACACACATGTAGTTTATTATTTAATGAGTAGTCTCCAAACATAGAAACGTAAATTTTATTTTTATAATACATTTCTTTGCTTTAATGCATATTTCTTTTTAAATAGATGCGAATTATTTTTGTATGCAATTCCATTAAAACCCCCCAACTACCACCTTTTTACAAACGTTAGCAGAAAAACTTGTCTTTGGTAACATAACTCAGTCCAGATTTATTAGTTTAGCTCCATCTAAGTCCAAAATTTTTCCAGAAATAGATAATAAATAAGGTAGGAATGAAAGGAATCCTAAACAATCGAAACTTGTATTTAAAGCAGTATAATATTGTGGAATGTTGTTCTCAGTTTCAGAGTCATTACTTACGTATTGTAGGTGGGAAGCCATTCTTACACTGGTCAGTGATTGAGTTTTGTTCAACCCAAACGCAAGCTTATCTAGTTATTTCCATATTTTCTTACTGCATGCATATTTTAACTTTCATTCAGGTCTCGTTTCATTCAGTCATGGAAACTCATTATTTTCTGTCAGTAGCCTTGAATATTGTATTTTATTTTACTACCAAATTTCATTTATTTACTGCCATGTTGCTTTAATTTTTAAAGACAATTTTCTTTAAATATTATGACAACATTTTAAAAATAATGACGTCTACTTTTCAGTGACAAATTATATTAAAATAAAGACGGCTTAATTGGCGTTAATAAAATTCGTTAATCTGGATACTGAACTGAACTAAAAGTAATTTCGAAAATGAGTCAGTCTCACTTCACGTCTCATGATGCTTAGCCAGAATGTATAATAAATATAACTAATATCTACCAAATAGGACTCTAATGCTCCTCATAGTATTGTTTTAAAAGTTGGCCTTCTCTTTTTTCTAATATCATTACCTTGTTACCAAGTTTAGACGGCGAAATAATATAAGTTTATAGTAAGTTTGTGGTTTAGTACTTTTTAAGTGACAAAGTAAATGTGTTAGTCTTCAGAAACTTTCTACATTTGCATATATATATATATGCGTCATTATGGCGGAGGTCAAATCAATTTGGTGTTTTATGAAAGAGTTTAATTGGTTGAGTGTCTCGGTATTGTACCCGAGACGTTGCCCACGTGCTGCAGCTGATGTCATGTTATGTATTTTAGAACTTTTGGAAGTACTAAACAGATTTTGAAGTTGAGCTTGTAGGAGACTCGTCTTACTGTGAAGTGCTTAGAGTATTATAAAAGTATTTATTATATTCTACAGAGTACGCATGGCTATACCAGGGAACAAAAAATGAACTCCTTTTTTACAAAAAAGATAAAAAGTACTACTTTTTCTAAAAAAGCAGTCCTTTTTATCTTTTTTACCTTATTTACATGTAAAGTGAAAGTAAATGGGGCACTCTGCTACATCTTTGTTCATGTAGCAGAAAAAGGCAAAGGACAGCTTTTAAACATTCTTACTCCTACCTTTCTTATAAAAAAGGCAAAAAAGATCCTTGTTTTGTTCCCTGGGCCCATCAGCAAACGATTAAAAATTTCCAATAGAAAGGTCATCCAATCAACCAAACCTACATTAATGAGAGTGGACTTTCAAATCCTTTCTTAGAATCGCGTCAAGAATTTTATTCATATTCGTTTATCTCAAGCACGTAGCCAGGAATTTGACTTAAGGAGGGGGGGCACCAACGAAAATTCTTTGAAGTTTTAACCTTTCTTTGACAAAAAATACTTCAAGATATCATCGTTAAACCTTATAATGTTAAAGTAGAGGACAAAAATGTGAAATTTTCAAAACTTCAGATATAATAGGGTTCGAAGTATCTTTTTAAGACCAATTGGTCTCATAGATCCTTAGAGATTCCCCTAAAAAAGTTTATGTAAATTTAAAGGAGAGTATGATAGTCGGAAAATCTGTCCGTAACTAGGAACCCGGACTTTAATATGTTTTGAGGATATGTATCCTAAATGTTAATTTTTGTTGATTGATATTCATCTGCCAAATAAAATGTTTCTACACGTTATTATTTTGTGTAATGCTACTGGAATTTTATTATTCATAATTTTGATGACAACGCTTTGGAGTGAATTAGCTAGGCTATTGTAATCTAGAGTGAAACTTGATTGGTAATTGCATACAAATGTTGTGGGATTTAAAGTCGAATAGTTTTACTCGAGTTTAGTATCCTAGCTCGATGAGATAATCTACCAATTTCTCGACCGTACTTGATGCCTGTCCAGGTTGCATCGTATGGTCGTAGATCCCAATAACAATAGCTACGAATGAAAATAATTTACATGGTTAGAGTTGAAAAGTGAGTACCTTTTTATATAAACATCAGCCAAATACCGATTCTTTTAATGACAATATCACTTACCCTTTTCAGATTTGGCTATAGCAAATCCTGCAGTACCTTTCTTCCCATAAATAGATCGGTCGTCTGCTTTAATTATCAAATATTTTTGTCCCTCCAAAAAAAGTCCATTTGCCCGAGCACTATTTATGTTTTTATATGCTTCAGCGATTTTTTTTATTTCTCCAGGTTTGAGCTAATGGATATTTAAAAAAAGTCTTAGCGAACAGCCGATTCAAAATTATTATACAACAAAATTATGCTTATTGATAATGATTAATTTAATTATTTTCTTACCAAGAAATCTTTAGATTTTGCCCAAATATTTCCATCGTGATCTATAATAGCACCCTTACGAACATTCCCAGGGCCAGCTAAGTTGTTGTCGACATAATCTTGCCAAGAACCATTTCCGTAGACATACTGCAAAATAAACACATTCACGACCCGATTCACGATATATTATTTTTTGAAATTATTGTTCTTCTAAGATTTTAGAAAACTTAAAACTTACGGAGACGAGACCCAGAATAGTCATGATTATAAAAATTGATTTCATTTTGGCAGTTTTGCAATGAATTTTTCAATTGTATGTGCTTTATCCCTTTGTTCAAGTTATTATGACACAAATTCGATTGTGTTCCCTTTATATAGGTCCTAGAAACTCTAAACTTTTATTTAAAGCAGCAAAGCAAGATAGTAAGAGGATATTAAACTGTAGTATAGTGACTTGTATCCATACTAATCACTTGGAAACAATTAAATACAGATTAAGTGATGTTGTTTGCAGGTTGTAATACATAATCTTTTTAACGCGGTCACTTTTTCCACAACCCTTTTCGCTCCGTCGAAACTCGAAAGAAGCTAAAATTAAAGCAGCGTTGCCGATAAGCTTATGCATAAAGATATTATTTCAAGTTATGTTTTGGAAAACATAGTACAGATAGTAGCATAATATGTGCAGTTGTTTTAAGTAGGACTCAGTGTAATAGCTATACTGTGTATACATGAATTAGTGTATGTTACTGTTTATGTATGACGAACATTTTAAGAATAATACTACTTGAATCAAATTACGGCAACACTGTAGTCTAAACTTTACCCAGGTAGTCGCCGCCGAGGAAATAAGGGTCTACTAGTGCGACAGAAATAGTTTTAGGCATAATAATCTATGTCCGTGATGTTTGCCTCGTCCATCTATTATGGCTATCCGATAATCATATCTATAAATTGTGGCATTTTAAGTAGTTTACTTTGACATTTAAGATATGCCCACTATTGATAGTACACACACCTCAACGACAACATTATAGTCAGTTAAAATATGCTTTTTGTTAGTTAAGAATAATACTGTCCCCGTTTCTACATTAAATAAATATGATTACATTAAAAGGAAACAATACACTTTACAGATAATAATATGTAAATTCTATACTGTAACACCAAAATTAAATTTAACGCCAATCTAATTTTAAGCGTTTTAATAATAAAAAAACAACTTGGAAAAATTCAGTTCGCCTCACATCAACTGTAAACCGAACATAATGTAAAAAAAATTCCATTTAATAAATGTAATAGTAAAATATTTGTAAATATTTTAAAAATAATCAAGATTTTAAAAAAATTAAAATCGCTGGAAGTGGAAAGACGTTGACTATTTCAACCTCAATGGAATAATGTCAATGGTATTGAAATTGGAGTAACTATAGATTAAAATATTGTGTTCTACAATATCCAATGTAAGTTTGAACTTAAAGCCCCCAACTACCACCTTTTTACAAAAGTTAGCAGAAAAACTTGTCTTTGGTAAAGTAACTCAGTCCATATTTATTAGTTTAGCTCCATCTAAGCCCAACATTTTTCCAGGAATAGATAATAAATAGACAGGAATCCTAAACAATCGAAACTTGTATTTAAAGCAGTATGATATTGTGGTATTATTAAACGATAAGTATATAGTGACTTGTATATATCAATATTATAATCACTTGTATTTAGTGAGAATATACTAATACAGATTAAATGCTGCTTGTCACCTCCAACTGCCTATTATGGGTATTTGAAAAAGATTTCTTTAAATTATGGCATTTTAAGTAGTTTACCTTGACACTGATTACATGCCCTCTATTACTTTACAAAACTCAAGGACAATATTCTAATTAATTAATATATAAACTGTGATAAATGTAAAATGGCATCGGTAGAATAAAATCGTATTATAACTCCCAGGTCAAAGATCATATCCATACCATCCTCGATCCTATAGTTATAGTGTCCTTAGAACATATGCAGGAGTTTCATTGAGCTATCTCAATCCATTCGAAAGTTATTGTGGCCACCCACCCACAGACAGAGACTGCAGGGGTGAAATGATAAAGCTATCGAAAATCGAAAACCTGGATAAATTTTAAAAAAAGCATATTGTGAGTCATATGCAATAATACTTTGTCCCATGTCAACGTTAAATTGATTAAATTAGATGAAAATAATATACTTGACAAAAATTATCTGGGATATTTAAATGACCACAAAGACAATATGAAAAGTAAATCTAAATAACTAATTTTGAGCGTTTTATTAATACAAGTAAGCATCTGGAAGGAAAAAAAATGTTCGTCCAAAGTCAGCAGTATACTAAAAATAAGTGTGAACATTCGACTTTTGTAAAACTAAAATATCTCAGCGGTTACTAAATACTAAACTGATTTGAATGTAACAAGGTAAATCAACGTATATAACAAAAGTATTAGAATGTCTGGTAACGAGGGCTATTTCTGGAAACTAATAATAAAATAAAATTCTAAAAAAAGTTTTTTTCGTCATACATCAAAGAGTTTCTTGGATACATTAAACTAATGACTTATGCTTATGCTTAAACTAATGATAATACTAATGACTTATGGCGATCGCATTGGTTTATCCTTTTAGTATGAATGAACAGACTATAGATCCATGTAGTTCTTTATTTATTTTCAGCATGATATACATTTTCTTTTAAAAAATATTTATTCTCAAACTATGCGATCCCTCTATATACTATACAGGGACAAGTATATGAGGGTATGCCTGTAATTTTACCTCTTTACTCGTGGTACAAAATTCATTATCCAGGAAACAAAGTTTATAATTAGTTATAGTATAAAGTAAGCAAGTTGGTCACGGAAGAATGAATAATATGTGAAGTGATAATTTAGTCTTCGTCGAAAATAATTTGTACACTTAGCAACAAGCACATACGATAATTCATGTTATCTACTTAACGTGTAATTATTGTAGACGGAATGCAACTAACCCATTACTATACAAATTACATCGAAATGTTGCCCATTCGCTCATTAAAGGAAACTGCGGACTATAAAAAGAGCGGGTACAATAACTAAATTTTACAAAGTGAACTCTAGCTCCTCTACTTAGACTATTTAATACTTTCGGAAAGTCAGAGGAGATATATCAAGGATGGACAAGTCAACATCTCTGATCGTATTTCTTGTCGTTTTGTCATGTCTTCATTTATCTCCAATTGTTTCATCGACAAAAGGTAAGGATAAATAATAAGTTGAGATAGATTTAAATAAAAATAAATTTTGGATTGACATTTTTCATTTTGTGGATGCAGATATAGATGACAGTAAAACTGCTGACGGATATGCAAAATTTGATAAAAATTCTAAAGCCCCATCGAGAGAAATGCGATCACCAGGAGTTGGTGACGGTTTAGATAATAAAGAGACAGTACAAGAACGTATATTCTGGAAACGTTCTCCGGGAGTTGGTGACGGTATGGATGAAGTGCAAGACGACGTCGACTGGCGAGTAGCAACAGTACAACAAAAGCGTAGATAGAGATTAGACTTGGGAGCTGAAAGTCCCACCAAATTTTCCGAAAATACATTTGATATTTTCACAAAATTATTTATTTTGTATTTTTATCCATATTGTTGAAACTCTTGTCATATATATACGAATATATTCTTAAGCTGGCCTTAATTGCGTGGCCTAGCTTTGTAGTTTTAACAGGGGGTTATCTAATATTAAATAGTATTTTATTAAGTTTCTATTTCTAATTAAATCAATTTATTACGACATTCACAACTATTTAGCTTTATATATTTAGTTACATAATTTGATTAAATGAACGGAAGTTACTAATTCAGCAAAAGCAAAATAATTATCTATCTGCATTTGAATACCAGCCACATTCCCCAATATCTTCTTGGAAATAAATAAATATGACTTTCAAAAATAATTTGTCTCGTAATTTGTAATAAATCCAGTCGAGTCGAATAAGCTATAATAGAGACCGATTTTGCCCGTTTAAGAACTTGGCCCTTGTTTTGATCCTAAAATCATGTCAACCTTTCAAAATCCAATCCTAAAGTCCTGATTCTCCTAATCCCTTTTGTGTATTGAGGCAGACAAAGCGCTATTTTATGTATATACTCAAAACTGTTTTAATTGAACACTTACTCACCCGGCCAATATAATAATAATTTAATATGGTAATTATAATAAATAATTATATATTAATGAAATGGTCAACGGTACATAATCAATAATGCCCCCCGATGTATGCGTAATTTTATTGATGTCCTAAAGTCCTAAGGTCGAAGCCTCATTTACACAAATGTCTCATGTACTCATCCCGCTGTAAGCTAACTCAAGGACTGCACGCAAGCACCACGACAAGCAGTAGCGCCAACCGAGAAAACGAGGCGCCAAATAAAAGATATTAGCTGATTGAAGTTATCAGCAAAACAGAAATCTATAATTAGTAATTAAAATCAAACATGGTGACAAAATAAACACTATTATCAACCTATGTTCTACTAAACTGTTACATATTTGATTAAAAGGGTAACTAGCAAATTAAAAGTAAGTTGTAAAAGGCATTCCTTTCGTTAAAATAAAAATCTGAGAACCTGAGATCTTTTTTGATTTTCAAACATCAAATATTTTATCCCCATATTTAGTTTATTTTTATCATCAGTTATTATTGATTGCGTTCTTAGTTTTTACAAGTAATATTGAACATTGAATTATAGGTGCGGCGGGAATGAAGTATTAAAATTAAAATACAAAAATGGAAATTTTCAATTCTGGGGAAGAAGAAGGCGATCTGTGTTTAATTTGCTTGCAAATGCATATTGAAGATCTCAATGTCTCGAGCAAAACTTTGGAAGTGCAGCAAAACGTTTTTAACAAAGTTTCCAAATATTTATCATCCGAAGTTTTTTACCCATGCTTGCAGTGGAATTTTATAGCGGAAAGAAGCTCCCCAATTTGCAAGAATTGCTTTTCTTCAGTCGAAAAAGTTTTCAAACTACATGAAATGGTGGAAAAAATTGAACAGAAAATTCAGGAATGGGTAGATTCTTTTACAACCGAAGTTATTGGACACCACAACCGATTGAAACAATTATACGGAATTGAAGATGACACCTCATCAGATTCTGACGATTTCCTAGAGGAGAATACTACAGAGCTAGTTCACGATAAAGAAAATAATACTGACACCAAGGTGGACGGCGGAAGCAACGAGGACGATTCAAGAACAAAATTAACTGCAGTATTAAATTTAGGTAGAAAATTTTTTGTTCACTTGTTGAAGAAATGTAAACAACAAAGAAGAGATTCCAACATTTAGTAATTTATTATGATTTTTTACGATATCGAGGGCATTTTTGTCCGATTCGCTCACCAATCTGGTTTAGATATTTCAGTAGGCACATTTCACCAATTAGGGAAAATCGTATGAAAATGAATTATTAGGTATTAACATTAATTACTATTGACTAATATAGTAAAACATTAACCATTCTTTTTTCCTGATACAGCTGATCCGAGCGTTCGCGATTCTAAGGTTGCAATGCAATACCCTGGCTTACATCTTAAACAACTTAAAATTATACTTCCAAGTACGTCGACTTTTGTTTAATTCAATTTTCCTTAAACTCTATTGGTATTGGTAATTTTATTCAAACGTCTCAATTACACACAGTTAGTATTTTTGAATAGTTATTATTTTTGAATACCGTTATTCTGATTGTTAAGTGGGTATCATTAAAATAATACTCTACTAAAATAATAATTATACTAATGATTTTAGGGCTGCAATTGAATTCAACAGTGGCAAACATCTCAAATACTTTAGAAAGCTTTCAGCGCCCGAAAAGAAAGGCTGCCTTAGCAGCCAAAGCCGCTTTGAAAAAGATGACAGACAATGAGAAAAATGTGAAAAAAAGGAAATTGCTTGACAATAATAGGTAATATTTTTGAAAGTATGAAATCGGTATTTTAGTCATAATTACTATGTTATTACAATACTTAAGATTTGAAGTTATTATAATGGATAATATAATAGATAATATGTTGTTGTAGCTTTGAATGTCTGTTTCTTTTTTATCTCAATTGACAATCTTACTTTCATATTTATAGTGACACAGATTGGAAATCTGACGATGAAGAGCACAGTGCAACCGATCATGATAAGAAATTCAAACACACAATAATGTTGAAACCTGGAATTATGTCAACAGATATAACTGCTAGAAATCCATTAATCTTTGAAATTGCAAAGCGTTTTAAATGTCAAATAGAAATTTGTGGTTCGTCTTTGACCTTCACAAAGGAATTATCTGCGCACAGTTCGGAATCAGGACACAACAATTCCAAATTGTACAAATGCACCCGGCGGAACTGCTCAAAAACGTTTGTCAACAAAGCTAGCAAGAAAAATCATGTGAAGTTTCAGCACAAGAATAGAAATTTAAATTGTAAATTCTGTTCCAAAATATTTACACAAAAACGAGCTTTGCAAATCCACCAAAACCATTCTCATAAGGACAAAATGTACAAATGTGACTACTGCGAAAAAACATTTACCACGAAAGTCAACCTAAATTATCACAAAAAATTGCATACTGGAAAATATTTAAAATGCAAATTCTGTCCTGCAAAATTTGCGTGGAATGTTTCATTAAAAATCCATACTCAGATCAAGCACAACGGAGAAAAACATAATGGGAATTTATGTCGCAAAAACTGTGGAAGTAAATTACATCTCTATCAACATCGTCGCAACTATTTCAAATCCAAAATTAACAAAATTTTACCTTGTGCTGCCTGCAAAAAGATTCACATCGTGGAGAAAATTTGGGATGCTTGCATAAACAAACATTTCCGGAATGATAAAACGAAAGGGTTCATCTGTGCCATTTGCACTACAATATTTAAAAAAGGTGTAGATCTTGACAATCACAGTCAAATAACAGGTCATCGAAATAAGAAATTATTTAAGTGTGATGTTTGTAAAAAGCTGTTTTATAAAAGGAGTCATTTAAGAAACCACAGAATTTTTCACACGAAATCTCCAATGAAATGCAATGTTTGTTTGAAAGTGTTTCAAAGAAGATGTCTTTTTAAGGACCATATGGAATGGCACAAGGATCCCGATAAATTTAAATGTGAAATTTGTGGAAATCGATACTCAACTAGACGTAGTCTCCGCAAGCACAAAAGGATTCATAGCGATATAAAAAACTACAGCTGCGAAGTATGCAAGAAAACATTTCATCAACTTAATGAAATGAGAACTCATAGCAAGCATTGCCTTGAAACACTTCCAAAATCTACTGTTTGGAAATGCAATGTTTGTGAGGACGTTTTTAAGAGTGAAGATGAACTCATATTGCACAAAAGAATACACAACAAAGAGAAAGAATTGGTACCGTGCAAATTATGTGGAAAAATTCTCAGAAGGAAATCATTAAATCGACATTTAAAAACTCATAATACGAAAAGACTATTCAAGTGCAACAAATGTGGAATATTATTCAATTTGAAGGAAAAATTAAAAAGACACGAGATATCGGCTCATACTGACCAAAAACCTTCTGCCTGTACGGATGATGACGCTAAACTAAAGTTGAAAGACACTTTGACAAACCATTCTCTGAAACAATCTACCGAGTACTTATGTGACATTTGTGGAATGTCTTTGTCAAGTCCTGATATTTTGAATGTACACAAAGAAATTCACAACGAAGACTTTTTCAAACGCACTTACGATAATTGCGATCGAAAATTTTATGACCGTACAATACTCGACAAGCACATCAAGTTAGAACACACAAATGAATTACAGTATTCTTGTACTTTGTGTGGAAATTCTTATTCTACGATAACAATCGTTCGAGAGCATATGCGACAACATACACACATGTGAAAGGACATTGAAATGTTCTCCATTTCCGTTACCAAAAGCATGGAGAATATCATTGCAAAAAATCCTTCACAGACATACTTATTTAAGACGCAAGTCATTTTCTATAACGAAGCCAAAAAGGTCTCACATATTCATGCTATTCACATAAAGTAATAAAGTAGTAGTAAAAAAGTTCCAATATAGATTTAGTCCTGATATTTTGTAGGTGTAGTAACTACAAGACTTAGAACATTAAGAAAAATATTACTAATATATACACTCTAAATATATAAATAATAGAAAAAAACCCCCTGGGTATTAAAGCAACCTATTAAGGCAATATATTTAGATTAGTTCTGTTTTGTATATGTAGTGCAGTTATAAAGTGTAGAGAGAATATATTTAAAAGATCACACGACCAATTTACAAAACCGAAGTTATTATACTTTCAACTTTCAGACAGACAATTTTAAAATACTCCATAAGTAGATAGAGTGATTAGTAGGCACAGTAAGTAGGCAGTTATATCACATTGTCACAATGCCCCATCAGCAGATTACGGCAAAAACTTTCATGACATTTATTTCTGTTCTGCTTGCAGTCATTCAAAGCAGTCAGCATAAATTGATTTTCTGACAAAGTTGAAATGTAGTTATTTTGTATTTGTATGATCCGATTCAATCTCCTCAGAAAAATATTTTGCTGCCGTTCACGTCGTCTCCGTTTAAAACAATTGAGCTTATAGCATTAGCAGTCCTATCAGTATTTTTCAGAAGCAAGCTTATCACATTCAACCAGCGCTTGGCTAATACAAGGAGTGACATGGCATAATATATTGATATCAATATATAACTACATGTATTTCCCCGTCATAAGATTTTCCATATAGGAAGTAAAACATCCGGTGAAGATAATTTTTTGTTTGACTCAATGTGTCGTGTCCACTTATACTATCATGATTCAATTGTTAGTGTATTTAAAACTCTGTAAACTAACATACCATTGACTCAAGCTTAATAATTCAGCTAAGCTTAGTTATGTCTCACTCACCAAATGGATTACATCCAGAAAGTAACAACATTCACACTCATTTTTTTGTTCCTTCCTGAGTGATCTATTAAATAAATACTCGAATATTCATCAATAATTAGCGGTAAATATTAGATTTTATTCTATAACTAAGTATAACTGTTTAAATTATGGTCAATAAACTCAAAACTCTCACTTTTGTAATATCTCTATTATAATAATTTAATAAGTATAATACTTACACCCTAATTGTAGTAAAACAAGTTCTGATATTGCGATATTCTCATTAATATCTAGCGAAATAATAAATAAATGTAAATGTGTAAATACCACCAATATTCGATTCGATATTATTATTGTTGCATTTTTCATTACATTAACACCAACCCTAGGTATTTACGTAAATAGAAGAAATAATTTTAATCCTATAATTACCTTCCTTTGGAAGTAAGTGCTTGTGAAAGAATTTTGTGCATCCATATCCTGAAGTGCAGTGAAACTTGGTTTCCCCGACGGGCGTAATGACGTGACCCACGGCCACAGTTGCTGTTTAAATGTTTATAGTTGTTATCGTTAATTAAAGCTAATAATTCTTTTATACTTTCTTATTTTTCTAGATATTAAAATTATCCAGATACCCCACTACGGATAGTGGATTGTGTAATATTAACTTGGCGGGAAAGAAAATATTTGTTGCACAGTTATATCAACAACTGGCAGTGTGGGTGGTAGTAAGTATTTAGATCTTATTTTTTTCATTTCGAATATTTTGCTATTTCATATGTCAATCTTTGTTTGGTTATTCTGATTTTTTCTCAAGATTAATATGGTTCCAGTTTCAGCTCCAGCTCCATAGCAGGAAAAAAATACAGAAATGGAAAATCTCAATTCTGAGGAAGATGACGTTTGTTTAATTTGCCTTCAAATGTACAATCAAGGGCTCAATTGCTCAGACATCAGAACTTTGGAAGTGCGCCAAAATGTTTTTAATAAAGCCTCAAAATATTTATCCTCCGAAATTTTTGATGGATGCCTTCGGTGGAATTTTATTGATGAGGGAAGTTCACCAATTTGTCAGAATTGCTATGCTTCAGTCGAAAACGTTTTCAAACTACATGAAATGGTAGAAAAAATCGAACAGAAAATTCAGCAATTGGTGGATTCGTTTACTAGCCAAGTTGTTCAACACCACAACCGATTGGAAGAATTATGCACGAATGGATATGACGATGACACTTCCATGGATGATGACAATTTGGCAGAGAAAAAAGCTGCAGAGATTGTTTACGAATCAGAGAATGATATTGATATCAAGGAGGAATATGGCTACAACAGCGAAGACGGGACGAAAATACCTACAACTTCTGCTGTTACTACGAGCGCAATTGAAGATGGTAAAGCTTTTGAAAATGATTCACTAATTGAAGAAGATGCAGCAGCTGTTTCTGAAGAAGAAAGAGAAAATTCATCATTTTTAGGTAGAAATTTTATCTATGGTAATTCTATTTAATTAAATCAATGTACTTGTTTACCGATATGTAATTCTGATGGACGTCGACGTGATTGATCAGTATAATCTTAGTCGTAGATCAGCAATTGACTGCAGTTTGGACTTAGACTATAATGGTTTATAAAATAATTAACCGTAGTGTTAACTATATTTTGAAGACTTGTTTTCTTATCCTATTTTTAGACTGTGTTACTGAGTTGGACGATCGTGACTGTAATGTTTCATTTCAATACCCTGGATTACATCTTAAACAACTGAGAGTTACACTTACAAGTAAGTTAATTTTTGTATATTTATTTTTCCAGTAGATAACGTAATGCCTTTATAAACTAATGCACTAATGTTCTAATTATAGGATTGAAATTGAACCCGGAGGTAAACATCTCAGAAACGTTGGAACAGTTGGAAGGCGTTCCCCGCCCCAAAAGGAAGGCTGCTTTGGCAGCAACTGCTTCTATAAGGAAAATTAAAGATGCTGACCAAAATATTAAAAAAAGAAAACTGCAAGAAAGAAATAAAAGGTAATTTAAAGTATAAAATTAACGTTGGATAAAAACTGTAGATTATTTAGCGTTAATTTCCACATTGTTACGTTACATACATCAGTTAATATTTAGTAATATATTAAATACTAACATGTAATGTAACACCTACTTTTAACTAAAGAAAACTGCTAGTATGTATGTATGTACGTATGTATGTTGTATGGGGTGTACTGCCTCACTAAAGAGCAACTAGTAACTACCAGTACGCCAATACTTATTTCCTTTTTTTCTGGAAAAAAGTGATTTTTAAGGAAATGTAGGTAAAATCACAGGTATCTAGGCATTAAATTTTACAAACAAGCAGGGAATTAAAAATCGAGTAATAATAATTAAACAATACCTACTCAGTTAAAATAAAACAGGGACGGACAGGGATTATAACCTAGGCAGATATCGTTTTGACATATATTTTTGTACATGATTTATAATGATTTACAATATTTTTGGTTTTTGTTATTATCTGAAAACTTACCTTTATTATTTGGAGCGCCTAACTCAAATACCTTAACTGATTAGTCGATTTGTAGAAAAAAATATCACGCATTCATGCATTAATATTTTGGTTAACAATTCTGAATTTGCAGTGACACAGATTGGGAATCTGAAGATGACTCGAATAGCGTTAGTTCCAATGGGTCATTTGAAGACAAAATTGAGTCGACCGACAGAACTGTACTAACTAGTAAAACTATTAAAAGACCAACAATCTTCGAAATGGCCAAGCGATTCAAATGTCAATCGGAATTTTGCATATCGTCTTTCAACTTTACAAAAGAATTAACTGCACACAGTTCGGAGTCAGGACATAACAATCCCAAATTGTACAAATGCGACCGAAAAAACTGCTCAAAAGACTTCTTCAACAAAGCAAGCATGAAAAACCATGTAAAATTCCACCACAAGAAAAATCAATTTAAATGCAAGCGTTGTCACAAAACATTTACACAAAAACGAGCTTTGCAAATTCATCAATACAATTCGCATATTGAAAAAATGTTCAAATGTGATAACTGTGAACAAGCGTTTCTCAGAAAAGTTAATTTAACTAACCACATAAAGTTACACGCTGGAAAATATTTTGAATGCAAATTGTGTCCGGCCATATATCTATGGAACATTTCTTTGAAGAAGCATATTCAGATTGCACACAACGGAGTCAAGCATAAATGCAATTTATGTGGTAGAAAGTGTAAAAGTAAACTACAACTCACTCAACACCGTTCAGTTCATTTCAAGCTTAAAGTCAACAAAATCTTTCCTTGTGCCGCCTGTAAAAAGATTCATTTTGTAGAAAACATCTGGGATAGCTGCATCATCAAACATTTTCGAAAAGATAAACAAGCAGGATTTATTTGTGCAATTTGTACTTCAGTATTTGAAAAAGGGGAGGATCTTGACATCCACAGTAAAAAAGCAGGCCATCTAAACAAAAAATTATTTCAGTGTGGCATTTGTAAAAAGCGATTTTATAAACGTGTAGTGTTAAAAAGTCACAAAAAAGTACGATGTCATAAAACCAAGGTTAAGATCATAAAAGCTGCTTTTTTATTTAAATGCCATATTTGCTCGAAAGGGTTTCGAGAGAGATACATTTTCAATGACCATAATGAATGGCACAAGGATCCCGATAAATTTAAATGTGAAGATTGTGGAAAGCGATACAATAATAGATTCTCTCTCCGTGAACACAAAAAAATGCACAGTGATGTCAAACATTACAGCTGCAAAGTATGTGCAAAAGAATTTCGTCGGCACACCGAATTGTGGCAACATTCCAAAAGTTGTCTACCGATCAAAAAGCCTTCAGAAAATGTGACTTGGGAATGTAAATTTTGTGATAAAGTTTACAAAACCGAAGGCGGACTGAGCATACATCGAAAAATTCACAAAGGGAAGAAAACATTAATAACTTGCAAAATATGTGGCAAAGTAATTAAAAGATGTAGCTATAAATATCATATGCTAACATATCATTCCACTGAAAAATCATTCCAGTGTCAGAAGTGTGAAAAGTCATTCAACTTTAAGGCAAAATTGGAGAGACATGAGATATCGGCTCATACTGAAGATAGACCATTTCTATGTACGGTTTGTGACGCAAAATTCAAAACTAAATCTGCTTTAAACATTCATATTCGGAGGTCACACAAAAGTGATCCAGTTGTTTGTGATATTTGCGGGAAAAAGTTTACACATGCTGAATATTTACATAGACACTTAAAATTACATAAAGGAACTTCACACCGATGTACGTACGAGTTTTGTACAAGAAAATTCTATGAAAAATCCAAGCTTAATCTACACATAAAAGTGGCACATACGAAAGAAATACAGTTCTCTTGTGATTTATGTCAGAAAACGTTTCCTTCAAGTG
The DNA here is from genome assembly GCA_020055645.1 of Tomocerus qinae. NCBI lineage: Eukaryota > Metazoa > Arthropoda > Collembola > Entomobryomorpha > Tomoceridae > Tomocerus > Tomocerus qinae. The sequence continues at coordinate 66,335,240 of CM034546.1, forward strand.
TAAATCTTAATGTACATCTACGCACACACACAAGAGAAAAACCATTTCCTTGTAAACACTGTGAAAAAAAATTTCATTCCAAACCTAATCTGAAACTTCACACTGATAGAATCCATGCTGAGAAAAGATATCAATGTGATGTTTGCAAAAAATGTTTTTCTGGTAAAGATTTCTTAAAAAACCACGAGAACGACGTTCACGGAGAAAAGAAATTTCAGTGCGAATTTTGTCCGTACTCTTGCAGAATGAGGCATCATCTTAATCTTCATATTGAAGCCAAGCACTCGGGTAAAAGACCATTCGTATGTGACATTTGTGGAAAAGCCTTTGCTCGGAAAGATGTCCTCGGTGGCCACATAAAATGGCATACTAAAATGAAGGCAATCGAAGACGAGTCAGCAGATTGCGAAACTGACAGTGATTAAGTACATAAGATGTCATAAAAATAGCTGTGCCCAAATTATAAGATTCTAGAGTTTCATAATCAAAAAGCTGTTCTCATACTGACTTAGTAGTTTGGATGTTTGGTTGGTGTGTATGAAATTGAAACTAGTAAAGAAAATGTAAAAAAATTTAAACGAAAATATAATGTAAATTGAATTCAGTATATTCATCGATTCAATTTTAATTATGGTTTCTTGTATCCTGTGTTTGGTTTCCAATTGTTAACTGAATAAATTAAATATGTCAATATATAGATGAAGTGTCGCAGCTAAAGAAGACATGTCGGATGATGTTAACACAAACTATATGGTCAATAGACAACGATGACATCCAAAATTTTTAAATATATTTAAAATTGTATAATATTAATGAATATGGTCTAGTAAGATTTTTCTGACAAGGCAGATAATTTAATAAATAAAATCTAAAACTAAAAAATTGCTCATTACGGTGTAAAACTGATTTCTTTTGTGACATAAAGATAGTTGAAAATATTTTCCCAGGATTTTGCACTATCAAATCTGTCAGAATTGTTCTATTCGACATAATTAACTAATTTTTGACAGTTTTAAATAAAATTTAAAATTTTGGATTTCAAGGTGACTAGTTTTTGCTAGCATCGCCCGACATGTCATCTTTAACTGGGACATTAACGTTTTGATACTAAATAGTCAACGGAGGCATTCACAATTTTCAAATGCATCATGGACTGTCAAAAACTATTCGATCTATCCTGTTTTGTAATAAAGTACACCCTTAAATTAAGAGGACTAAATAAGTTTGTTTATTTTTATGTTTAACATTTTGACAGTTTACTTTTTTATCCAATACCGTAATAATGTAACAACGTTTTTTTTACTAATAACGATTTAAGTATTATTGAAATTGAAATAAATTCATTTGAATTTACTCTGATCATATTTCAATTTTTTAAGTATATCTTATACAATATTTTAAACAAGCTTCAAAGTTCATTGGAGAGTACATTTCCGTTCGAATTCGACGTCGCTGATGTCAAGAGCTTTCCAAGCTTGATTTTCAAATACGTAATACTTTGACTCCTTGTCCACAAGAAATACCATAGGACTTTTTTCAAATGTTCCCCAATCTTTCCATTTGAAAGGACCGGCATAAACACATTGTTCATTATCATAAAAGATACTTAGGCTCATTAAGCCCAAACAGTGGCAGAACTCGTAAAGGCAATTATCAAGGTACTGGGGCATATATTCTTGGTTGTATAGTGGAGACGAGGATTTCGAAGTAGGGTACTCAGGGAAAGGTAACACTATTTCTTTAGCTTTCACGTGCGTACACATTTCCTCAAGGACGAAAAAAGGATAATCAGCCAAGACAAGTTTGTCAATATTGAAATATTCAGCCCTTTCTACCCAGTTGACCTTAACAGCCGACAGTTTGAGTCTTTTGATACTTTTGGGGAACCAGTCGGAATTTATTTCACACATATCTGAAATATCCACTTTTAAATGAATGTCTACCAGGTTTGGGCATTTGGCATATGTAACAAAAGTCGTAAAAGGTTCACGTTCCAAAGACTCCAGTTTCAAATAACTAAGATTTTTAAGGACAACGGGTTGACCGAGAGAACAAGAGATTATCAAGTTAGAAAACTCGTCGTCGAATTCTAAGTATCTGTGCTTGGTAAAGTCCAATGTGAGCTTCTTCAGTGATTCGGGGAGGGCACAAAGATCGACAAGACCCTGTAAATATTTTAGTTCTTGAATTTGCATACCTGTTGTTGTTTCGAATGGTACATCGTCTAATTCCAACTTTTGTACTTTCCAGTTGCATGTGTTCCAATTATTCAGAGTAATATTGTGCAAACGAAGATAGTCCAGATTCAAATTGCTATTTTTACTCAAATCTAAGGATAATTCTGTTCCGTAATGATTTAGTAAATCGATATACTTGGCTCTTGATAGATCAACAATATCATTGACACATAAATCGTTTGCACCTATGTATCCTTCTCCGGTTTCTTTTTTTGTGAGAAATGTCACGTTGGAAAATTTTAATTTTATCGGATGGAGTGTAATAGAATTTTCTAAAACCACACCACACCCGTCTCCTTTTAGTGACAGCTCTTTAACCTTTGCCAAGACGCTACTATGCAGTATTACTTGGAAACAGTAAGCGGCATCAATTACCAATTTGGTGTGGAAGTTTTCATTTGATTTGGCTATTGGAGAACTTAACAGCCACGAAGTTATATCAAAATCCTTGTTCTCCGAGTATTCATCACAAACTTTTACTATTTCAAGCTCCCTGATATTCTTCTGATACTTTTCGAAAAACATATTACAGTTCGCAATATGACATTGGGATTTGGCGAAAGTCGAAATTTTAAATGCGGTGAAAGGCTTGGTATCCAATGTTGCAGAAAAGTCTTCTAAATACTTGGACGGATAAAAACGACGCTCGTCGGTGAATGGATCCATTTCAGTCGATAGCAATTTAATTTTTGACAGGCTTCTGAGTAACAACTGAGCAGCTGAGTTCCATTCCTGGCAAATGAGTCGACAAGTTTTGACTTCTTCGAGATTCATGTATTTAAGTATACACTGGATAACCTAAATATGTTATTTGATTCAAAAGATTACATTAATATTTATTCCAACATAATTGATATATCACATCAGTCAACTATTTTATTCAGGATACGTATAGCATAATAACTAAAAGAAAAAAGCCTACCGGTCTCTGCAAGAGTGGATTTTTTAAAATTCTTGATGCGCTCTCAACGTTTTCCTCATCCCTGGAGATTTTGCTGTTAAATTCTTCTTCCTAAAACAAAAAGTACAATTTTCCTTTCGGTTAGTAAAATTTTTTAATCTATGAGTATATTTCAAATGTCAATAAAAAATATCTTATGGGTAATATTATAATACATACTTTAATACAGTATTTATTTTTTATTCGTTTTTGGTCGAATTTAATTTAAGAATAAGTACTTCTTCGAAAACGTCTAAAAGAAAAAGAAAAGCTTTGATTTTTTTATTTACTAAATAGTCCCTTTGAATGCAACAACAACAACAGGTACTACCTAGAACTGTTGAACTAACACAATTAATAAATAAGAAATGGGGAAAATATACCATTATGCCACTATTATTAAAATATTCAGCAGCTGACAAGAACAGATGACAGAAATCCAACTATTATTACAAAGCACAATGTTTTTACTAGAACTCTGCTACTTAGAAGCAAACAGTAATAAATGTTACAAGCTATTTTATAAAACAGTCGGCTGAATTTAGGCAGCGGTACCTCGTTGCCGGTGTTGCCGTTGTTGCCGGTGTTGCCGGTACACATTGTTGCCAAATAACTTTCTTACCGGCGACACCGGCGACACCGGCAACACCGGCGACACCGGCAACAACGGCGACACCGGCAACAACGGCGACACATTCCACATGCCCATCTGATTGCCTTTATCACTTATAGTTTAATATATAATTGAATTAGCGGTCCATATATTCCGGATATAACAAACATGAAACATAACATAAATGAAATAAACAAATTCGATAGTTATCATTATGAGTAAAAAATTATTATGTTATGTTCGTTATATTCAAATCTGATAGAATGTCAATTTTCCCCAGATCCCTCCTTATTTGTTTAATTCATTTAGGTTAGGTTTATTCTATCCGCATTATATGGACGGCTAGATCTATATTAATTTATTATATATTATACTACATAATATAAGTCATAAAGGCAATCAGATGGGTATGTGGAATGTGTTGCCGGTGTCGCCGGTGTTGCCGGTGTCGCCGGTGTTGCCGGTGTCGCCGGTGTTGCCGGTGTCGCCGTTAAGAAAGTTATTTGGCAACAATGTGTACCGGCAACACCGGCAACAACGGCAACACCGGCAACGAGGTACCGCTGCCTAAATTCAGCCAAACAGTCAATTAACAATCACCTCCTTTACCACATTATCTCCGTCAATAAGAAAGTCATCATCCATAATTGGCATGTCATCCATTTCGGCTGCAATTAAATAAAAACACAATCAACTGTCAACAGACAGTATTTTAAGCCCACAAAATTTCATGTACAATAAAATTCAACAAAAAAGACACCAAAAACTTCAAATATTACCTTATATGCTCCGCAAAACAGTTCTTTTATTGAAACTAGTGCTTCCTTATGTTATACGATCCATTTTCCAAATATTGTTTTAGAAATAAAGCAGTTAATGCAAAATGTTTTCAATCAACATCTGTGCGTGAAATGAAGATTTGAATAATCGCGGGACGGCCAAGCAAGTTTTCCTTGGCGCCATTTCATTCATACTCATAAATGAGTCTCTTCTGCGCAATAATTGTAAATTATCACTTTTTTCGTTCATTCATCATTTTGACCAAAATTAAGCGATATTTGATATTATGATATGATTATGACATGACCTACTAACTTTAACAAGGTAACTATAATAAAGATGATGTCTCAATGTTATGTAACAAAATTAATTTATGGCTTCTCCATGGACAAGGCTGTATTTAGGTGGGAGCATAGCATGGGGGCAGATGCCCACCCCCCTCCGAAATCCAAGAAAAAGGAAAATTCATTATATTGGTATGTTGATAATGTGATTATCTGAATGTACAGCTAAACCATGCGATTTAGTACTGTACATTCAGATAATATTCACTCTGTGCTTTGAAATTCCTGCCCGTTTCCAGCGTAGTTGGGCCTTGTTGGCACACTAGACTTAGACTTCACATACCTCACATCATCATACCATACCTCACATCATCATACCATACCTCACATCATCATACCTCACGACCTTACCTCATGAATACATGCAATTATATTATGTTTATTATTGTCGCAATAAAATATGATAACCAGCTGATACAAATAGACCCAGGTGATAGTTTTCGATTTTAAAGTTTTATTTTGAACCCATATTACTTGTTCGTGAAAATTCGAAACTTCTCGAGTAAATTCGAAACTTTTCGAGTAAATTCGAATATTTTCGAGTAAATTCGAATATTTTCGAGTAAATTCGAATATTTTCGAGTAAATTCGAATATTTTCGAGTAAATTCGAATATTTTCGAGTAAATTCGAATATTTTCGAGTAAATTCGAATATTTTCGAGTAAATTCGAATATTTTCGAGTAAATTCGAATATTTTCGAGTAAATTCGAATATTTTCGAGTAAATTCGAATATTTTCGAGTAAATTCGAATATTTTCGAGTAAATTCGAATATTTTCGAGTAAATTCGAATATTTTCGAGTAAATTCGAATATTTTCGAGTAAATTCGAATATTTTCGAGTATATTCGCATCTTTCGAGTAAATTCGAATCTTTCGAGCAAATTCGAATATTTTCGAGTAAATTCGAATCTTTCGAGCAAATTCGAATATTTTCGAGTAAATTCGAATATTTTCGAGTAAATTCAAATATTTTCGAGTAACTTCGAATATTTTCGAGTAAATTCAAATATTTTCGAGTAAATTCGCATCTTTCGAGTAAATGCGAATCTTTCGAGCAAATTCGAACCATTTCGAGTTAATTCTTTCGAATTCTAATTCAACAATCTTATTTAATCGAAAACATTCAAAGGACGGTATCCAACTTTTCGTTTTTAGGGTATTCTGATAGCTCAGAAAAAATGGGACAAAGATAGTGTAGGAAGTTATAGGTCAAAAATGAGGCCCTGGTTTTTAAAAAATGAAAAACCTAAAGAGGCGCCAATATTTACTTTGTTATAATTTTTTGTATGGAAACCCTGATTTGGGGTATTTGGCCGGGGTTTTTATAGGGTACAATATAGACGGAAAGTGATCTTTAGTGTCTAAACCAACTTTTGAGAAAAAACTGTGTGCGGAATTTCGATTTCAATATTTCGTAATATGTAAAAATTTTTAGTAGATTTATGAAGGTTGTCTATAAAGACTTGGATTCCAATTTAAATGTATATTATATGCATGGTTATATTATAGCTTACAGTACGCCCATGTATAAATCATGGGAAATTTTGAGAGTCAGGAATGTATCTTAGATTAGGGATGTGTACAATTGAATTGCCATCTTCCTTTCTAAATACACATATGCAACACGTTAATGATATGTATGATGGTAAGTAACAATAGGAGATAACCCTACACAAATCATTGCATTAATATTAAAGTAACACTTCCGTCTGCAGGAAGACGAATAAAACTTAATAAAGCGTCTGAGAATGGGTCAGTGTAAAATTGGTTTAACTTGCATTAATGCATTTCTTATGTGAAAGTATTGCCTTTTATATGTAGCAGTCTGACTCTACGTAGGTTTTGTGATGTTTTTAGAACAATGAGTAAAGTAATGACTTAAGGTGTAATCTGCAGTTAATTGTCATTTATTCTCCTCTAGGTATTGTATTTGAATCACGAAGAGTAAAGTACAATTATCTAGCATCAAGACATGATGATATTATGTTAGTTGATATCAAATCTACTAAAGTTATTACAACTATGTAGATATAAGTAGCAATAATGCCGTTTCTACCTCATCTCGTATATCGCAATTGTAAATTGTGATTTGATCGTCGTATCGTGTCGTGACAAGATGTTCCTCGTTAAATTAGCTGCCTCTGTTTTGTGAGTCAACATTATGAGCCTCGCCGCTATATACAGTTAATTCCTCTAGGGATTCGAAATAATGGACTGCATATAGGATAGGATAGGATAGGGATTTATACTCTGAATTTGGCTCAAAGGCACATCCGCACAAGAATCAATTTATGATGGTGGAGGGAATTTAGTAAGTTTATTTTGCATTGCTCACAGAAAGAAAATGATGATTTCCTCAGACAAATACTTAAACATAAGCTATCCATAAATAAAATAATTCAATAAATTAATAACAAACTATTAAGGATTAACCCAACTCAATCCAGATTAAATCGATGCATTCGTAACAAAGTTTAGGCTATGGTTGTGACCCATTTCCTTGTTGTGTATAAAGTATATTCTTGGTGCTTATACCGTAATATAAGGTTTCCAGTCTCAACGACTCCATCCACTTGAATGAGAATCGGAGCTCCAACCTTGATTCGGTATTTTTTCTGGAAAACAATACACAGGTCCCAAGCGCTTTGGAGGATTTCCTTTGCATCGATACCCTGGTTTCAAATCCTTACTGCAGTAGTAACCACATTTGCTAAATAAGTCTCGATAGGCAGGGGATGCGTATTTGACGAAAATGTCAACTCCTGTGGAAGTTGATGAGCAGCCATAATTTCCAAAATATTCTGACCAATGTCCAACAGCCAATAAATTCTGTTTTTGTGACGGTTTCCATCCCCAGCCGTTAGTATTTGATTGGGTTTTGTTATCTGAAGTCCAACCACTGGATCTTGATTTCCAACCATTATTTGATCCCCAACCACTACCTGATCCCCAGCCATTGTTGTCTGTCTTGCCCCAGTATTTGCAGAACATGAATGGATTTTCATCTTTCTAAAAATTTACATAGTCGAATATTTATTAGTTAATCTACTGTCATGCTTTATTATAGCTATTCATTCATTTCTATTTTGGGCAACTTACAAGACACATTCCGGTTAGACCGTCCAAAGTACTCGCACAGAAATTGATTTCAGGATCGTAAGAATAAAAGAAATCCGCAGGATCAGTCTCCCCTGACGCTTTTTGACAATCACTTGTTGCGAGAATTTTCATTTGAAGTTTGTTGATGCCTATATCTTCGGGTGCTTCGGTCTCATTGCTTTCTCTATTCCCGAAAGACGCCAGGAAGCAGTCAGTGTAATTTGCAGGTATATCTGGAGAACAACTTATCCAAGCTGGTTCCAGACCCGGGTCCCTACATTTGGTGTCATATACGACTGGGTCTCTCGTCTGTATCAATCATTTAAATTTTGGTTTGTAATTCCTCTAACAAGTATAGTTTTATGGTTATCACTTTCCAAATAGCTCAAAGGTAAGATGGTGACTGATTGAGATGACAAATGGTGAATAGAATGAAAATTGTACCTTGACGATGGCAATATCGTTGGCTTCTGACGAGGAATTGTAAGGAGGAATTACATTAAAGAAAACTTCTGAAAAATGATAACTAATATCGCATGTGCGGCCGTAGACAAATATTGTGTGGAAATAATCCGTGTACAGTACGGGCGGAGGAGAAGCTCCACTATGTAAAGTAAAACATTATAGGTAATTAAATACAATATGATGAACACATAATAAAGTCGTAATAAAATTGGTAAGTCAACTGTGCTTTTATTAGATTAATTTTAAGGTTAAAAGTGGGGATTCTTACTCGGTAAGTGTGTATGCATCTGTGACGAAACAATACGGGCTGAAGTTAAGAGCAAAGGAGTAATATTCTAATTCGTAGTAAGAAGCGCTTTCCATCAATATCGCCATTGAATTTACAGTTGCAGGTTGGCCCTTGTAAAGTCGACTATATGCATTTTTAAATTTTTTCAGCCGTTCTTTTGCTGTGCCATTATTGCGATAAGGATGGCGATGCCGATGTCTCCCTACAAAGAGATTTTAAATCTGGACTTGACTCATTTAACGAGCATAACAAGACAATGCAACTAAATAAATGTAATGTATGTAATGTAAATAAAATTTAAAAATGTGTTTACTTGGTTTTTCAGCAGCTGTCAATGCGATTTGTAAAATAAATATCCAAAGAATGATTTGCTTTAGCGTTAACATCTTAAGAGCATTTAGTCACAGAGTCAAGTTAAGTGAGCTCATGTCCCAATAGTCTGGAACCTGAAATGAAGGGAAGGCAAGTCGATCATTTATATAAGTATTCTAAATCAAAGGGTGATTTTATTTTTAGAAAATCTAAGTTCAAGTTTAACTGTAGCCAATGGAATACAAACAATAATGATCATTTAATGATCATGATTTTGAAGTAATTTACTGTTACAGTTCATCAACACTCTGATGCATACCCTTTCTTGAACTTACGGATAAGTACATACAAATAGTTATCGATCGACAATTTCCAATTTTACGCTAAATAAACAAGTAAAAACCAAGAGTTTGCTTCTATTCCAGTTTTGAAACGGTACTTATGTTTCTCCCTTCGTTGTCCCCTACTCGCCTCTGGCTCAGGATTTACTACGTATTAGTATTGTGAGTGATCAGCAACTACTGTATTTTAGGCAGTTTATGACTTATGATTACCGTATGTTCCTTATCCAAGGCTATAGTGTATTTCATTATTTCATGCAACAACTCCTATTCTACTATCTACTTATCGGTACAAAAATTCACAGCTACATCGGTGACATCTCAATTCATAAACAGGTAGATCCAACCGAACTCATTCAGAGGTTAGGTTAGCTCAAGTTCAATAAAATGATTGATTGTTTCAATAATCGCATATTGTGGCAGAAATTTGCAAAAAAATGTATCTCTCAGTCTCAATTAGCAACTTAATGTACATATATACATGAAATACACACCTATTCAAGACATATTCGCGCGAAATGCGAAAAAATTTTGCAATTTAAGGCCATTTTTGAGAAAAAAATTCTCTTTTTCTCAGATTTAGGGGCGGGGCGCTGCGCCCCCCCCGCCAACCTACTAAATACGTGCTTGAATGATTTGTTGTATTTGATTGGGAGGAATCCAAATAGGCCGTTGAAATAAAATCCAAGCCAATCTAAAATTTCATTTCCACAATAGTTTGTGAGATTTGGAATAATAACTTTTAATTCAATTGAGACATTTTTTACAGTATCGATAAGTTTTAAGATTTTGATTTTCATGGTGGTTGACTGGTAGAAAATCGAATTTGGAATGTAGAATAAAACTGCGTTTTGCAGGTCCGCAGATAATCACATTATTTAGAATTTATAAGAAGACCAGTCACTAATCTAGTTGCCTTACTGTTGCTACTTACTATTAAATATTAAATGAATGTTTGTGGTTTGTTGCAGATAAGTCGTTCGCAATATTACCAAACAATAGACGTAGAAACTATTCGTTGTCAGTATCAACAACAACGTTTATGATTAATATTCCTCGCTTTGGGCTATCAAACATCTTGGTTTCTTCGCATTAAATATTATTAAACACTCACATAGTGATTATTTAGTAAAGACAATTGAAGAACTAAAACGAAACTAAAAGAGTGTCAATGAAACTAACTAACTGTGTCAAGGAAGTGTCACTCATTCAAGAAATGGAATTTAAATATTAATGCTTCTAAATAATGTTTGTAATATTCTTTGGTTAGGTTAGCGATATTTGTTCCCACGTAAAATTCGTTCCTTCATACAAAGTACGAATATTCGGATATTCTTCATTGAAAAAGTTGTCATTCTTCAATAGGTAATATTGCGTATATGGATTTACATAAATTATTGAAATGTTTACAATAGTATCCTGAACCCAAACATTACGGCTTAAATGTTATTATCATTTAATTGTAATGTGAACTGTGTCTATGCAGCCTCATCTCCACAATCTAATTCTAATGCATCTATAAATTACACAATCTTAGGTAGGTACCCTCACAACACAACAACACCTTTATGTGTACATGTTAGCGGCAATAAGTGAATTCTGACATTAAGCTTAATGCCTAGGCAATAAGTAAAATTTTTGAAGAATTCCAGTTTTCAGTATTTGAAATTTAGAAGACCATTTATTTAGTCCAATTATATTCTTTTTTCTAAATAAGGACATTGTAAGGAGTTTAAAATGCCGCATATGAATAGAGTGCAACTAATACTTAAGATATTGTGGAGTACGAAAAACTAAAATGTTTCAAAATTACACTTAATGCCCAGGCATTAAGCTTAATGCCTGAATTCACTTATTGTCGCTAACATATATATCTTTATATCAGAGTGAAGTATAATAATATTTTAACATTGCAGCTTTCCTTTCCTTGTCTTATTAACATTAACAAGGAATCGGAAAATACTTAAATTCGTATCAAGAGGAAGTGATAGGGTGCTATACTACCATCTAAACCCCCTAACCTAATTTAACAAAAAGTATTTTTGTGCAAGAAAACTATTGTGGCATGTTTAACCACCCCATAAAATTATGTTATAGATACGCCCTTGCTCACTCTAGTAGCAATGATGCATTATTTTGAAGGAAAAGCTGAAGCTGTTAACTTAATTATTATACCTAATATTTTACCCTGTGATTTTGCAAGACAAATCCTGCATAGTAGCTGTCTGAAGCACCCTTTTGACTACAAAGTTGAATCTTATTTTTGCTAACCGCTACTGTGGAAAATAAAAGTTTATTTAAATTATTGTATTTACAAGTTAAATTTGTAATTACGGTACATGTGGCCTTTTAAATTTAATCGGTGTGCTAGATTCATTCTCTTGCTAAATTCACTATGAAAGGACAAACTATGATAATACAAATATACCTTTGAATTTAGTCATAATTCTACAAAGACTTAGTTCATGCAATATTCCAACTCTAACTGAAACTTTCAAAGCCAACCTTCCGTAGCAGAAATATACGACAACAAACTGTGCAATTAACCATTCAAACTTGGTTTTTCATCATATACATTAACATGGCTTCTAGATTCCAAATATAAATTTAAATTATTTTCCAATTGTATAGTATGGACGGAGTATGGGCGTAGGATCAGTAATCTCAGATCCTCAGATTCGGACTTTCCCAAAAAGTACGAATATTCGCGATTCCCATTCACCCTCTATGATAATTTTTGCTGGTTACCAAGCAGCTTTCCTATTTGTGGCAAAAACAGTCTTTTGAAATCTGCACCACTGCCTTAAACGGTGCAAAATTAGCTTTACAGAATCGAAAACTGACTCACTTTTTTGGGAACCAATTCAAAATTCAAAACATCAATGTAAATGGCCAAATTGAATTTTCCCGCACATGAAGTAATAGAAACCTTGAGCGCACTGAAAGCTGGAAAATTTTTTATACAGAATGCATGTATTGTTCCTGTTATGAAATTTTTTGTGCCTTGTAAGTCGTAGGAGACTATAGACCGCGCAGTGCATAATTTCGTACTGCCATCAATTGTTCTGCTTTGGACGTGTTGGGATTTTCCTCATTATGTGCGTTATTATCTGCTTGGCTGCGTTTTAGAATTACGGCAAATCAACACACGGAAGTACAAACATACAAACGGAATTTTCACGTGACTGACTTTTGCCGTTTGTCTAATAGTAGTGATAAGGTTCATTATGAGGCTATTTCGTTGGCAAACCAAAAAATGCTTCGTACATAAAGCAATTTTAAAAAGTTTTCTGAGGGAAGTATGCATAATGACGGGTTAGAGTAACGTAACCCTGTGCCCCGAGTCCAAAATGTGAATCCGGTGGACGACCATGGTAAGTTGTCAATAGTTGCAGTACTATTTCAATACAAAAAAGTTGACCCAGGGTTGTACGAAGGTCAAGTTTTAGACTATTTTGTGACTCCGGGTTAGTAGTTACCTTTGACTGCATGGCCATTATGCATACTGCCATGAGGAGGTTAACAATTGGTTCCTAAAGAAACGATTTGACTAATAAACTTCTGAATACGTGCCTGATCATGGGCAAACATACGGAATTATTCACTGTGCATGTCCCATTTCGCGTTTGTACTATAGTAAGTAAAGATATTAGTATAATTCATAAAATGGCCAATTATTATTTGGAGGTATCAGTATATTTGCAATTGCTATAAATTATCACAATAACTTACTTAACTCATATAAGTTAGAAACACTTCGAGAAATTTAATAAGCATTAATGACATCTTGTATATTACATTACAGCAGAGAATTTAAATAACAATTAAATTAACCTATTTATATAATTCCTAGTTCCCCTTCCACCATTTCATTTTACTTTTTTGATTTGCTAATTTATAATTAAGAATTAAATTGGATTTGTATAATTAAATGTATCCTTCTTGGAATTGGTGACTGTAACACGAACAGCTTCTGATTCGTCGGGTTGAAGTGGATTTTTCTTTAAAAAGAAAAATGAAGGTTTTTGAGGTTCCTGGGCAGCTGATGTGTCCGCATGAATGTCAATTTGGTGGGTATTGTTGGCAGGAATGACGAATACTGTCGTATTATGGGGCTGTTTGTTGTTGAGACCTTTGATGATCACTTTGTGTTTGTAGTGCGTCGGATCCTGTTGCACAAACACCAACTGCTCCTTCCCCCATCCGTGAGAATCTTCTTCTTTTTCATCTTTTCGAGTGCAAGACCAAACTGACTCTCCGTCGAAACCCTGGTCACCTGGACCTCCATGAAGATGTAAACGAATTGACTCTGCCTCTATTTTTCCAACCTCCAGCCCAGCTTCTGCACCGGCGATCAAAATCGCTACAAATACCTATTCAAACAAAATATATAATGAATAAAATAAGTCTACCTAATATTGCTTTGGGGCAAATCAGGCGAACGGGCACATGCATCTCACATATTAAATGGAACATCCAATCAAAGAATTTCTTTATCAGTAAAAAAAATTGACTGAACAACTTTCCACTTATTTAAATGCTCATGCAAGCATTAGAAAACGGGCAGTCTTTTCAGTTTTATTTTCACATAAAATTGATTAGGATTTTTACTGTAGGTGTAGGGTAATTTTTTCCTGGCTCTTTTGTCGTAGCAAGTAAAATACTTTTGTAATTTTAAAAAATCTATTTAACTTTCAGATTACCCCAACTTCATTTATTCAGCCCAACCGTTTACATAACGATAAAGTCGAAAAACAAATTGAGTAACCCATTACGTGAGACAAATTGAGTACAAGTAAACAGTACAGTACACATTTTACATTTATTTATTAAAATTAATTATTCGTTTCATATGAAACATGAAACTTCATTTTAATTAACGACTCTGCAATAAAATAGCAGTATAAGGTATCTCTCAAACATTTAAGAACCCTGCTACCTGCACTTGCTTTTATAATAATTAACGATTGTTTAAATGGGTATAATTGTTAAATCGATAAATACTTTTCATAGCAAAATAATTTTTTACTCAACATTTATAACAACGTTAATTAAGTAATAATTTCCTTTTTTAAACTTCATCGAAACACAAGATGAAATCTAGAAACACGTTTTAATAAAAATTAGTCGAAAATTCTTTAGAATATTCTAAAAAAGGATCGAAGAGTTTCAATTTAGTATTAATAATTTTATGGTCAGGCGGAATAATCAAATTTTGAAATCCAGTGGGTTTTTAGGCTTTATTTTCAGAGAAGTTTTGAAAAACTTAATATCTTATCATATTAATACTAATTAAACATTTATTGTCGTTAAGTTCCAAAGATGTTCCTATATACTCTATGCAAGGACCTATTTAGAAGGTTGCTGAAGCACCCCCTTGATTTGAGTTCTGGATACGCCCGCCTTGACTCTATGTATCTACACAATCACTATTAAAGTTTTCTACATTTGGAACAGTATTGTTATTAGAATCTGTATTTTCGTTTTCACATTTGGACATTTCATCACCGAATAGTATTCAGCGTCAGTATTGTATCGTAAAGTATGGGTTTGTATCATTGTAAACGTGTATAATGGAAATTCCTTGCACAGGTTTCGAAACTGTTGAAATTGGCCATAATATGAACATTTAAATAAAATAGGCTTCCACAATGAACCTTAGATGTATCACTGTCATTTTATAAATCATACGCGTTTTAATAAAATTTGCAACACGAATCACAGAATTATTCTAATTCTAGTATAAATTTCACTTTGTTTTGTGCCTAATCATTAATCAACGAGTATTTAAATGTAATGATATAGATGAAATTGTTTCTGGACTCGTTTTGATAGGGATGATGCTTGGCTGTTGCACTCAAAATTGCATGATTGTTGTGAGTATCGTTTCTGATTCAGATTGTGTCACAAAGTCACGTCACAAGTAACATCTCCTTACTACTTAATTCCTATACAATTACAATTCCCTTCATTGTGGTGAAACAAATGATTTTGAAATATTTTTGATGGTTTTCGACACTTTTAAATGAAGTCATTCAAATAAAAATAATTATAATTAGAAAATAGAAGAAAAATAGGAAAAATTAACTTACTAAAAATGATTCCATTTCAAAGCATGTAACTACACAAACTTTGTAGATAAGAGATTCGAAGCACTGATATTTTTGTTGGGATTAGAAGAGAGTAGAAGTGGATTGACTTCTATTTAACCACTAACTGGCCCATCCATGCAATCTGTGAGTATGAGTCTAATAAATATTCAGTTTGAGAAAGTTGCCTTGTGCAACTGCAAATTAATGTACCTCGCAAATATTTTTGCTATAAGAGAAGATAGTGCATAGAATTGTCACAAATTAATATGTAAATATATTATTATTAAGAGAAGAGGAAAATGTTGTTATAAAACAGCTACAAAGCTAATTTTATACAGACCCTATTCTTGGAATGATTGAAGAAAATGAATCATGTTATAGGATAGCGAGGAGAACTTGTTTATTCCATTTTTGTGTTCCTGACATTTAATAGATAAATTACATAGGAATTAGCGAATTCATTTAAATAAATAAATAATAATAATTTAATCATAAATAAATAAATCACACTAATTGATTGGATTGTAAATAAATTAAATTTAGAATAAATAAAATGTCAAATAATTTAAATAAATAAATTTTGATTAATTTCATTTAAAATAAATTATTATGGTTTGGATTTTCTGCGAGTATCTGGACGACGGAGATCAACATTCTGAGATGCTGCTGGCAATGGATAAAGACCTCCTGGTGGTGGTGGCTGTTTTGGTGGGTATCCCGTGGGAGCTGGAACTGCACTGATACTTTCAGTTTGGTCATTGCGAACAAAGAAAATTGCTGGCTTTCCTGCATCGACATTGACGCTGATGTCTTTCTTGACGTTGATTTCGTGAGTATCCTTTCCAGGAATGACAACGATGTTTGTCTTATGGTTGGTCTCCAAGTTTCCAGAGATGAGGATATCATGTTTGTAATGGTCAGCCGGAGTTTCGATGAAAACGACTTGCTTCTTGTTTTGTTTCTGCAGTCCCAGATCGATTGTGTGTGGATGGACGACTATTCTTCCTCCGTCGGGGGATCTTTTGCAATACCAGTCAACATCCGTCGCCTCATCTGCTCCTCGGTCACTATTTCCACTACAATATTCCCTCCATAGTCTCAGAGCTTCTTCCTCACCGTCTTTCGTCCATGGAATAACTCCTGCTGAAGCAGCAGCCACACAAAGGCAAATTATCTGGAAAAAATATTGAAATTTTTAATTAAATTATTCATTAAATATTTAATATTTGATTATGAAAAATAAACCTACGAGATTGATCTTCATTTTGACAACTCTTGTTAATGAACGTCGGAAGAAGTGTGAATAGATTTCAATTGTCTTCCTCTTCCTTTTATAATTCTCTTTGGGCGGTAGTGAAAATTTCAAGATCAATTTTAATTGTTAGAAAAATGTATTACATATTTCATAAAGAGCTACTAAAACATCAAGAACAGCAAGAATTTTAATTAAATAGTTTTATTTTGTCATTGAATAGATCCTTGCAGTTTGCTATACAGGTGTGGCGTATTTGAACTTGGACACATATCAAATTAAATGCTACATTTAGCCAAATCGTATCTTTTCTTAGTTAGATCTACTTATAATGACGCATGAATTGGTCTTGCAATTTTTGTGTTAAATGTCCTGGTGATGATGCAATTGAATTAATAATCTTTAGGTATAATTAAAATAATTTAATTGTACAGAGACATTTATGACATCCCATAATTAAAATTCACATGACCAAAATTTAAGGATGTAAATAAAAAGTAATGATTGCCAAATTGCTATCCATTGTTTGTGTAATAATAATCTTACCAAATAGGAGTGACCATTCAGCACCTCTTTGTTAATAGGCCCACGGCAGAATGCACCATTTAGGTTTATACTCAAGAAAATATTTATTTTAAAATATATCTTCTAAGAGTAAAGTAATTAAAAATTCACAATTTTATTCATCACATAAGTTGTAAATAGTCTTGTTCTGATTACAATTGGTGTTAGTTGTACGGACCGTGGTTGTACCTTAATAATAAATAAATAAGGTTAATACACATTAAAGGAGTACTGATAGATGCAATTGCATGAAATGATTGATTCTGTGGTTGAGAAAGAAAACACTGAACAAGCTAATAAACTTTGTGTGCATTTTTGGGTATAAGTTATTTAGACAACAAAAACTTGCTTTAACCATTTAAGATAACAAAAAAGTGTAAACAAGCACATCTTTTGATTATTTCATTCATATTTCATCAAGGATCATCTTAAGATTATCAAGAATGGATTATGTTACACTTTACTTTATTCATGCTGCAGTTCTTCTGCAAATGTTGACACACGCGGCCTTGAATGTTGCTGTGTGGCATTATCTGTATAAGTATATGTACGGACCTCTACTTATGCCATATAATTGATAGGGAGGACATGCTTTAGACATCTCATCAGCATAATCATTCCTCTTCTCCCAAATGAAAGTAATAACGGGACAGGCAACTCAGATTTATAATTGTATGCAAATATCTTAACAGACTGCACCTCGTAAAACTTAATTACTTACAATTTACACTGATTATCTCTCCAAAAATTAACATACAATTAGTGTGAATGATAATCATTTTCAGCATTTTTATTAAACAAGTGTGAGAAGTGTGCATAATCCTATATCAAAATACTACTGAACAATTTGTATTTTGGTAGGTAGTAGGTTGAAATGGTTGCATTTAGGGAATCCAAAGCCGGTTTTACACCGGTTTTAAAACCGGTGAAAAACCGGAATTTTCAAAACCGGAAACCGGTTTTCATTTTCTGAAAACCGGTGTTGATAGATGATATTTAACTGTATCTTTCATGCAGTTAAAATAGCAATAAAGCCTGAAAATTCGAAAAACAGAAATCGAGATACAATTATAAAGTCACTAATTATAATATAATCCTAAATGTTTGGATGCGTGTAATTATGTAGACTCCAGTAAAGTAAAACACAATACACTAGTATTTACAATAACAGTAAAGCAATAGAAGGGCAATCACCAGTTCCGTTTAGAGTTTTTGGTTTAGAGTAACGCAAACGCAATATAAAAATGTCAGTAAAAATGTTCTATCTTCGATATATTTTTTGAAATAAAATAAATTTTTTACTTAGATGCAATCATTTTAAACCAATTTTCTCTAATTTTCAAAAATTTTGAAAGTATAAAAATATGAGAAAAATTGATTTATTCCAATTTCCAATGACGCTGTATTCTATCTATAATGAGATATTCTATGATTGCATTACGTTTGAGAATTATCGAAAACTGGATATGAGTTAGAAAAATATACCACACAGATTTAAGTTCAAACTCTCAGAACGTTTTTGGAGTGGCCAATAATTTTAGTGCATAAATTTACAACATTTTGATTATTTCTCAGGAGGATGACTCGATAGAATTGGTTCTGTAGCAGGGACCCCTGCAATTGCAATACATTTGGTACTATCAGCACCCTAATAATACTAAACGATAATACTAAAACTATCTTTGAGATTTATATCTCATTTAAAAATTAAAATAAAATTTTAAAAAGTTAAAATTCCACTTCATGAAATTGTGTTCTGTCTGTCTTTATCTGCAAACACATTAATTTGGTAGTATTATCATTGAATTTTAAAAAACAAATTTTCGGTTTTTAAAACCGGTGAAAAACCGGTTTTAAAAGTTCAAAAACCGAAAACCCGAAAACCGGTTTTGAAATTTGGGTCCGGTTTTGGATTCCCTAGTTGCATTGGTATTCTAAGAGTACTCAAATCATACATTTTCCCCCACAACAGTTGCTATTAAACGAAGAACTTCAAGTCACTGCTGGTGTCGAATAGGTGATCGAAAATTATTGTTATTAAATGCAGTTGTCAATAATTTAAAGTTGCAAGGAAATAGTGAACATATAGATCCAATTAGGGTCATTGTATTCTGTTTCTCTTTCACTAACTTGCAAGTATATCCCAAGTAAAGTGATTCCAACAAAAAATATTCCAAAAAGCCTTTCATTAATTAAAACTTATATTCAACTATTTTGATTGTTGTATAAAGTAGTAGTATAGAGAGTAATAGTGAGTATAGTAGTTAAAAAATATAGAGACACTGTAATAAACGCTTGAAAACTGTTTGGAACATGTTTTAATTGTATCAGACTATAAACACAAATCATTTGAAAATTACAAAGCAGTTCAAATATTCACATTTTAAGGAATCTCATATTATAACAATTTCTGAGAAATGAGGTCATCAGAGTTAAATTCAATGGATCAAGTAGATTAGCCAGATTGTCCAGGTTCGTTAGGGTTTTGTTTAAGGAAGAAGATGGATGGCTTTCCAGCTTTGCTGTCAACATTGACATTGTCCTGAACTTGATAATCGTGTTTGTCAGCTGAGGGAACAACGACGATCTTGGTATTGTGAGAAGAGTGGACCTGTCCAGTGACGAGGATGTCATGTTGAAACTCATCCGAGGGAGTCTGAATGAAGACGAGTTGTTGTTTGTTGTAAGACGGAAGGTCCAATTGGTGGACGTGCGTTATTCTTTTCGGAACGCTTTTGTCCTTGGTGGCTTTGCAATGCCATTCTAGGTCACCATCTTTACCCGAAGTAGCAGACCCCGAACAGTATCTTCTGTAGAGGGACAAATAATCGTCTTCAGCAGCTCGACTCCATTCTTGAACACCGGCCAAAGCAGATGCCACGCAGAAACAGAAAACCTAAAGCAGTATTTATAATTAGTTTAGGGAATAAGCATTTCAAGAAATTTAAGTTTTTGATCAACTTACGAAAATAGTTTTCATTTTGGAATATTAAGAAGGTTAACAGAAGAAAGTAAATGCTTAACTGGATACTTTAGAATTGCTTAACCTTCTTTTATACCTTTTTCTTGCTTAATATTAAAAATTCGTTATTTACATGCGTTTCAGCCAATTACCCAAACTTCATACAATATTATTATCAAGCTTGCTAATTTTTATTACAGGTCTAATCTTCCGGTATTCAACATCAGCCTACACTTTCCCATTGAAAGGTCTGTGCATAGAAATCGCTGGGTTTTTTTGTTCTTCAATTCTGGGGGAAATAATTTCCTGTTTATTCATTCTTGTAGAAGAATGGGGCCCATGTACCCAAATGTCTAAATATTTTACCTTAGAATACTCAATATTAAGTAATAATCTTGTATTTAGACTTTCGTGTATTGTGTTTCTAGCTCTGAAACAATTTACTATGAAAAGTATACAAGTACCTCAAACTCAAAATAGCATTAGGTGATGTGCTTGCATTCTAAGTTAACAATAATTATACTTTGTAGCAATTACCTATTTCTTTACGATGTAATTCAATTTGGTAGACCATGAAATAGCAAAAAAATATTTTAATTCAGGTCTGTGAACTGATGTATATCTTTTTAAATGTTTTGTTGAAATTAAATTGTCTTTACACAAATGCAGTAATAATGGTATTCAATTACTTGGCTCGAGTGAGGTAGGTAGAAGGGATATTCGGTAGGTATGATTGTGCATTTAAGAATTAAGAATATTAATTAGCACATTTAAACAAGAAGATCAAAGAAGAACAAAAAGTTCGCGTGCCCTTCTGTGGGTCTGCGTTAGGAAATAATTGGCAGATGCTCTCCTTAGTCGTAAATGGCAAACAAAAGATAGAAAGTGCAGACTCAGATATGCATTCTGCTTTGGTCTTGACATTATGGTAATCAATCCATTGATCATTTTGACACATGTGCAACTGCAGTGAGGTACGTCTTCACAGTTTTCATATCAATCCGTACTGTAAATCTCATTGACCTCAAACCCACGCAACGCACCACATAATTACATTATTATTATGTTGCTGTCAAGTCCAATTTCTTGCACAGAAATTATGACAGAACTTATTACTGCTATAGGGGAACATTGTTTTATACAATTCTCTTTTCCTCAACTTCTAATAATCAAAACTTTATGTTAATATTGTATACAACACTGTACCTCGTTTCAAGACATTCGAGTTATGTACAAGTTGCAATCTTTCCTTTATATGTAAATAATACGTTTAAAAAAGTTAAGAAGTAAATGATTGTCGACGAGAATTTTATTTCACAAAGTTGTTCTTCGACATATTGAGTTGCAACTAACAAAATAAGATTAATAAAAATATGTGAAGCAATATCTATCAAATATTTTATATTGGGTCATGCTAAATAAAATATTTCTATATAAAAAATAATACTAAGCCATACTAAATTTACTCAGTTTCACTTATCACAAATAAATAAAATCTGAGCCACATCATATAATACGTGGCAGGAAATAAAACATATCTAAGAGATCCTCAAGTTTGGATTGTAGAATTTGTTAAGATTTAACCTTAGTGTTGTTGCCACCAAGATAAAATACTATTGGCGGCCCTCTCTCTCCACGAATGAAAAGTGATGTACAGCCTTTTTACACAGAACAAGCAAGTCTATTGTTAAACAAATTCTATTATATTGGCTGTGCACAAATACAATTATTCCGACAAGTTTATTTTCTCTGTATGTTAATCTCTGTCTATACTGGCTGCCCGGAATTCCTTGTGCATAATAATTTTTGAACGGTTTTACCTTGCATGTTTACATTTTGAGGTAGCAATTTTGAGAGAACTTTCGTTCGTAAATGGGCAAAATAAAAATCAATGTTGCTTCCATTCTATTCATTCTACAAAATCATGTAATAGCTTGCTCGGTGGCAAAAAGGACACTACTTACTAGGTGGTAGTCATCCTATTGTCATTATAGTCATTATCATAGTCATTGCTGGGGAGGTGGGTATAAGACTGGAAAAATAAATTATCTTCTCTGGTCTCTGATATTCTACTTCTGTTTAGCAACTATGTATTACTTTTCGGTTTAAAAACAATGTACGTTAGATATGTATTTATTATTTACTAGTTGAATCCTAGCACTTAAGATGTGCTAGAAAATGTTGAATTCAGTTAATTTCTAGCGACTGCGCATTGGCCCGAATTTCATAGACCGTTGATTGGACTCAGTACTGAGTGTCTAGTCCTTGCTCATTAATTACAAAATATTACGGACATAAATACATACATTTATTCAAGAATAGTGAAAGAATTCCTTGCGCATGTCCCACTTTACGTTTATGTAGAGTAAAGATGATATACATTTCTACGAATTTTGTAGTAGCGTTAGTACAAGCGTTTTGTTTTCTAACAGCAGGGCAGGAAAAAGGTTGCCAGCAAAAGGTACCTCTCTATATTAACATTTTTTGTGCATATTTGCTATTACATTCGCTACACGTATACAATTGTATTTATGATTTAATTTGAGATTTCTACAAACCTCCTTTTCACACGACAAAACAATATTGCCATTTTTATAACTTTTATAACGTATAACAGAATTATTTCATTTAATTTAAAATAACCAAAAGCCACACTTGTCCTGATTTTAATGAGCAAAAGAGCAACTTTTTGGGCAATACGGCACCTTCTTGTTTTTTCCATGCCCGTCACACAGTTTTTAATACAGCCCCGTTTAGCACTTGAATGTTTCCAATAGAGAAAAAGTAAATCAATGTAATTTCCATAAACATATTAAAGGCCGGACAAAATATTTTTCAGCATTCCGTTAACATAAAAATATAATAGTTCGGTATGAGAGAAAGGAGTAATCTCAGTAAAGTAAGTAAGATATTGTTTATTCGATGTGGTTTGATCAGGGTTGTCGGTCGGCTTTAATGAGTTGGCGTTTTTCGGCTTTTTTTGGCACAAAACCGGATCCACTTAACTTTAAAATCCCTTGGTTTATATGGCTTTTTGGGTAGTTTTTACAAAACTGACGATAATGTGCACTAAAGCTCCATTCAGATATAATATTATGCAAAACCAACTATTTTGATTTTATTTCTAAGCCTAAACAAATATTTTATAATGAGATGGAAACAAATTATAGGGTGTGCACGTGTACATTTTTATTTGCAAAAGATGTCTAAATAATCAGGGCATGAAAACCCAAAAAATCCAAGTTTTTGATTTTGGGTTGGAAACAGCAAAAACCTAAAAAAACCGAGTTTTTGGGTTGGGGTTTCGGTTAACATAAGCAAAAGCTCATTGGTTTTATGCCCTGTAAATAAAATAGTCTCCACTTTAATTAATCCCCTACATAATCATTGCTGTACTGCTTCACAATTAAAGCTGCAAATTAATGATTCGATTTAATCAGTAAGATGATATAAAAATTCATAGTTTTTCAGTGGTTGTTATCAAATAACAATTAAGTACAAGGAAGGTGATAAATTAAGAGACTCACAACAATACTGCATCGGGATTAAAAGTTTTAATCACAATTTATTGAAAAAGAAAATTGTTATTCTTCAATTTCTGTATTTATAGATGTAAATAGTTAGAAGTTGATAGATTACATGGTTGCTTTTGTCTGCTATTGTCAACTTTAAATTCTCTTTATTAGTATGCTTGCATTTATGACTACATAAAAACCATTAAACCCAAAATGCCTGAAAACCCAAAGAAACCGAATAAACCAGGGGTCGAGGGATTTTTCCTAATAAACCTGGATTTTTCGATACCTTGTGCATGCTAAATACATACCATGAAAACAATAAACCCAAGGTATAGGTTTTTTATGTTGAATACGATTGTAACTACTCCTATCCATATCACTCATGCCATCGCAGAAATCTATGAATATTGGTAAATATCACGTAAAGGTGGAGACAAACCCAATAATTTGATCAAACAACGTGGCGTGATATAGACACATGGTATTATATATATTCATGAGTGTAAGTCACGTGTATATACATACGCTAAAATGCAGACTTAGTAGACTATACGATAGATACAGGTAAAACATTGCGTCGATTATATTTTAAACATTAGTATTCACCATCGTACTTCTGTGCTGCTAGTACATTGCTTACTCTGCTGCTTTCTACTACTGATAGTGCAACTCTCTTTTAAAGTTAAAATTTCACCATCCATAATATCAAACATGGATATTGTACCTTTGAAATATACCACCATTCTATGTACTTAACACTACTACTGATATAAGTCCATGAATTTCCTAGCTACATAACTACAAGCACAGTAGTGTGAGAATTAATTCTCTCTCGAATGAACTAACATAAGAATAAGAATAACAAAAAAAAAGTGTTTACATCGTGCTGACGGTCGAGACGTACATGGAAATCGGCTTCTTGACGCGGCCTTTTATGAACATTATAAGACGACTGTCATAACACAGGATCATATTATACTGAATCAGAAAAAAACAATCAATATTTATCTCGTCAAGAAATCTTTTATTGTATCACGTATGACATTACATACGTATCCGTAGCGAATATACCAAAATGGAGTAGTTGAACTTCTATACTGCTACTACTCTTTAGGCGGTTCTAAGGTTTGCATGGGACCTTGATCGAAGGAATCAAGTATAGTTTATCTATACAAGTGTTTTTAAGAAGTTACAAAAATATTGAGAAAAATACTGTTTAAAACAACAGTAAGTGTGGTGACGTAGGCCAGACTAAAAGAGTAAATGTAAATATTATATTTCACAAACATATTTAAGGCTGAACAAAATATTTATAACAGTACTCAGCCCATACATGGTATTGTCCATGTTGGTAAGGAGTAAGAGGGAATAATGATATTATGATACTCTTATAACTTATAATAATAGTTATTTGAACTATGTTAGATATGTACCTTAAAAACTAATACAAAATTCAGAAAGTAAATTGTGTGTTCAATTTAATATCAAAATATTTGATCTTCACCCAACTTTAAATACTGTATATATTACAAGTATTTTCCTTTTCCTATAATTTAATTCCACAACCGCATACGTGGCCTTAATATTTGCCAATACTTGTATACAAGTATATTGGAAAATAGTACGGGTACGTATGCGGTATAGACAATACATGATAGATATCAGTAAGAATTCTATCAAAACATATTTAAAGCAATAGAAGTCACTCTAAATCTAATACCCTACTGTTTACTCTGCTACTGCTGCTAACATTGCAGTCATAGAACTTATTTTTAAAGTTGACATTTTGTTTAAGATATTCAACGTAAAACTTAACTTGAATTTTAAACCTTTGAAATAAGATTCAACTATGCTGACTGGGATTTAAATTAACTGCCACTTAGCTTATAAACACAATTTCGGATACAAGTATATATTATACAGTTAATTATTTATTCCGTTTAGTTAACTGTGATTGCACTCATTTACGCGACTAGTAATCTGAATCCGTGAAAATGAGCACTAAAAACTTGAGAGATTGTTTAGAATATTATTTCAAATTGTGCAAGCTTTCATATTTCGGCCCATTTGATTATGATAAAAATAATCTGCGTTATTATCGCACAAAGAATAATTATAGAATAGTTCTTTGGTACTCTGGAACATCTTTAGTCATCTTTAACATTGTTTATTTACTTATCTTACTGTACCTTCAAATCGTATCAAAGGATAAACCACTGAACACTTATCAAACCTTCTTTGGTATTTTGGTGATGGCTTGTTCTTTTCTTGCATTCACTTGCAATATTGGAATAATGATATTTGGAATAAATACTTCCATCGCCACTTTTAACAATGTGTTATCCACCGATAAACTTTTGCGAAGTAAGTTATATTTATTCATTTCATGGAAATTGGTTGGTAATTTATTTATTAAATATTAAGGACTATAGGTTCAAGCCTCCATTGTACCATAGACAAGGAGGTATTTAAGCTTTAGTTTCAGCATCTCCTTTGAACGAAACATAGTTTTTCAAGATGTTCTTAACCATTAGCGGAGTAGGCAGGCGTGACCCGCGCTGGGAGCAAAAAATTAAATCTCGAAAATGTATACCACTTTCAATATTCGATTTTTTGCTATGATACGTAATTTTATCTCCTCTATCAGCTCGCAGTCCTAACTCAATACCCGGAACCTTCCCTTTCCTAAAGACTAAAGATGCCATAGATATCTTCTCAAAATTTAAGAAAAGTGTTTTAATAAATAAGAAAATCTTTGTTATTCGAGCACCTTCTAAATCTGTCTTCTTCTGGGTACGCCAACGACTACCATTGAGTTATAGAGTCTGATGCCAAACAAAACTGAAACTTAGTTCCCGAACAAGGACTTTAAGAAATTAATTTTTTCAATTACATGTTATGCAGTAATATATTATTTTACAGCTTTACCGGAATTTCGACCAGCGGAAACGTTTGATCTCATTGGATGGTCTATAAAGTTGGCATTTCCTCTGCTCGCTGTCAGCTGTGCAATCATAGTGACAATTTTTGTTTATAAGGATCTGCATTCGTTTGAACCGCTTTTAAAATATTTTTTTCCTCACCACTATAACTCAATTTATGCAAAAATTGGAGTGCTCATTTACTGGGGAACAACTGAGGTTTTTCGTATTTGGCAATAATGCCTTTATTTCTGTTTACTCCATTCTATTTAAACGCTACCTTTAAATGGCTTCAGTATTTCCGTGAGTCAAGAATAAAAAATCCAAAATTTTGGTTTGCTTCAGGACGTCATTTTATTCTCTTATTAAAACTCTACCGAATTCAACTTATGATATCTGACTTAGTAAATGAGTTTCTCATCTTCGTATGTCCAATGTATTTGGGAGTGGGTCTAGTAATTAGTTTATTTAGTAACTACGGCACTTTAAAAGGATATCACGTATTTAAAATGCCTATATATCTAGTAATGCCTTCTTTAGCTATTTCTACTTTTGTTGCGCTGTCAATTTTCCTTCCATTGGCAAGTGAACTTTATATACAAACTGTAGAATTGAAGCAAAAGTGGTCCGCCCTGGGTGATCGTGCTATTCGACGTCAAGTTATGTCTTTACGTTGCTTGAGAATCAATTGTGGAATATTCTTTTACTTCCAGGATATTATTTATTATTTTACTACTGTTATTACAATCTTTAGTAACATTGTAATTTACACAATAAATTTTATCCTTGGTTTGGAAATATAAAAATTAAGTACGGCCATGTAATTCATTTAGAAAATTAAACAAAAACATTTTGAATAAACGAATACAATAAAATACAGTTTTAGTTATTATCATTTTATTAAAACTATAATATCAATACTTTATCAGTCTCACCCAATTATATGCTTTGTGCATTATATTAAAATTCTGTAAAATTAGCTGTAATCAAAATTAATTTCATAATATAATAAAATTTCTCTAATCCATTTTGCGTGGAATGTATTTTTATTATGGTAACTACCATGGTATTGTTAACATATAAACGTATAAGTTAACAAGAGTTATAAAGAGTAACCTTGATTGTAATGAAGGACATGTATTTATCAATAAATTACTTCTTTTCCATGTAATACGTATGTAGGGTGGGGTTTGTGCTTTTTGCGATTTTCTATCATTCTATGTATTTAATAATTCTGATAATTCCACGAATTTCGTAGCTTGTAATCCGGCAAGCACAATACTATGCGAATTAAATCAATGATACCAATAGAGTTAGAGTTCAGCTTTATTCAAGTGACAAACATAGGCCCATCAATTACACGAATTGAAATCGGTGTTTGTTTAGCCAAGCATGACTACCACCGCTTTTCACCATGCTAAGAATATTTAACGAAGAAACGTAAAGTGTAGATAATTATAATAGCTAATAATTGGAAAAACTGAAATCACATCGATGGAGAATTGGGGCATATTATGCAAAGGTGATATTCTTTGATTCAGAAAACACTGCAAAGGACATGGCACAAATCTTATGGACCATGTGTTTCGAGGGAATAAATCCGTTTTAATATGATTTGTGGCCACTAATATGGAGGTAAAAAGTGAAAGAGGAAACGCTCTGAATGTTGACCGTTCACGAGATATTCCGTGTCAAAGGTCAACATGTCATTCCCTTATGACCCCCATCGAGCAATACATCAATCGAAAGGACTTACTCTCCTGAATCCAAAAATATCATACACTTGACCTCTGTGACCTACATGTCAAATAATATATGCAAAAGTGTTGACTCATTTAAATATTTATGTATTACTAGTAATGTTACCCGTCCTACGGACGTGGCATTAGGTACGTAGGTAGGTATATAACAATGTAGTTACTGTGAGTAACATGAAGATAAGTTAGTACTTTTTCCAACCATATATCAGTTATGTTGTTATTTAGAATCACCAGCGTCCACTTTTAATGCAATTGTGTAGCATTACTTACTGCTATGTTACCCTTCTGAGCCGAGCGGGCATTTTATGTACAGTAACCACATTGTACTAACCTAACCTAACCTAACCTAACCACATTGTTATCCACCTACCGACCTACGTACCTAATGCCACGTCCGTAGGACGGGTAACATTACTAGGAATACATAAATATTGAAATGAGTCAAAACTTTTGCATATATTATTTGACCTGTAGGTCACAGAGGTCAAGTGTATGGTATTTTTGGATTCAGGAGAGTAAGTCCTTTCGATTGATGTATTGCTCGATGGGGGTCATAAGGGAATGACATGTTGACCTTTGACACGGAATATCTCGTGAACGGTCAACATTCAGAGCGTTTCCTCTTTCACTTTTTACCTCCATATTAGTGGCCACAAATCATATTAAAACGGATTTATTCCCTCGAAACACATGGTCCATAAGATTTGTGCCATGTCCTTTTACCTGGTCAATAAAATGTTTATCATATTTTATGTAGATCCCGCCGCCCAAACCACCAAATTAAAGTTGGACCTATGTCAAATCCCCAGCATATATTTAGTTATAGTATCAGCATAAAATAATTATTATGTAAAATTTTGTCCTACAACCTAAGATCGGCTGATGTTCTTGTCTCTAAAACTTAGAGATAGCGTGAACTAATGTCCTACTTTTTCTTAGTTTGTATGAACTAACGTCCACTTCCAGACACCAAGATTGAATAATTGGTCTGTGGAAGCGATCTGCTATTTGTGATGTATGAAACTGAGGTCAATTCTAATTTAAGTCTATTAAGGTAAATGTGTCAAACCTAGTTGATAAAAACTAAGACTTACCTGTACTAGTGAAGCATTCGCCTCTTGCCCTTAGCTGTATATACACCTCTCTTCTATTCTTTGTAAATAAAACTTTATCTTTACAAGTCTTGTTTCTCCAGTCTCACATTCCCCTCAATTCACCTAGGCTCATCTCTTACCCTAAAACACTTTTGCTATAATTTTAGCTAGAACATTTGCATCTTCCCTAACGATTTCATGAACAAATAGTGTTGACACGTAGCTAGGTTAGCTTTTCTCAACCTACGTACTAGTTTTAAAAAGATTGCTACTATTTATCTGGTAGTGCAATGGTGATTCTGGTGGTCCTGAACAAGAAATAAGCATCCAAAGCACATTCTCATTCCCCAATTTATATACTCTTCAGCTATTGCATATTTCACGATTTTATATATTGTATAGAGAGGCAAGTGGACCATTTTCAGTCTAAAACGTCCATGGCTTTGTGTAATTTATCACTTTAATGTGATCTTCAAACAAAAATTGCATTATTCCATTTTGTACACAAAATAAAAAATGCATTGGTAGAATTTCTTAATGTATTACATTTTTTTAAAAATAATTTTGTAGTTAATAATTTTGCTAAAAAAGCTAATATACAGATAATTACAATATTTTTTAAGTCTTTTGATACCCACTCATTTGAAAATATTTTAATTATTTTGAGGTTTTACAAAATATTGTGACGTCTGATATTAGCGCAGTTTTGTAGCAGATTGTTCGAATTCCATTCACCCAGAAGATTATAAGTAGTAATAAAGAAACGAACATGATCTTTAAAAATCAAAATTCAATACGATTTAAAAATTGTTATATTAATCAAAATAATGTTCTACTTTTTGGTTTGTATATTTTGTCAGGGGATGTTTGAGGCTTATGAACATTTTTTGGAGAGATGTCGCAGGGCCGCCTTTCTGGAATGAAACATGAACCAACAATTTCTTTTACTATGTTCAGTGTACAAAA
The DNA here is from genome assembly GCA_020055645.1 of Tomocerus qinae. Lineage (NCBI taxonomy): Eukaryota > Metazoa > Arthropoda > Collembola > Entomobryomorpha > Tomoceridae > Tomocerus > Tomocerus qinae. Next base: position 66,365,792 of record CM034546.1, read on the forward strand.
TTTACCACTTTTTAGCCTTTTTTACCATCACAGTGGTAAAAATGCACTCAATGGTAAAAATGCACTTAATGGTAAAAATGGTAAATTTTAGCGATTGATTAGACAGCTGAGTACAGATACACTAGACTTCCTAAAATATAAGTTTTTAAAACTTTATTTTCTATGAAGTATTTCCAATTAGCCCCTTAATCAATTAAATTAATCATATTTATTTGATTGTACACCAAAAGTTATCAAAAATGAAGAAAGAAAGATTGTATTTGGTATCGCCCATTTAAAATTGATGCTAATTTAATTGCAAAATGTCTCAATCGGCAAGGGTTGTTAGCGCCCCCATTGGTCGAATCCTACTCTGATTGATTAACACTTATCAATTTTTGACAACAATGACCATCTGCTAAGCTATTTCATACTTTGGCACCGAATTTTATTCAAAATTCAAACACGAAATTTAAATGAAATTTTTTACCATTTTTACCATTTATACCACTTACCACTACTTTTTAGGTAGTGGTATTTAACGTTAAATACCATTAAAAACCACTTACCACTGGTAAGTGGTAAATGGTATTTTGTACACTGACTATGTTCATGTATCAATCTCATGAACTCGAGACTGTTATTTATGTGATGTTGGGCATGAGACGAAGTGATGCATTGCGCCACTGCACTCTGCCCACAATACACACACATAATCTTATCCATGGTGTAGAATTAAAATTTTTAAAATATGCGAGAGGATTTTAATGGGGGCGTTGGGGGAAGGGTGTGCTGCTTGGGATTGTGGGCGTGGTTAGGCGGAGGGGACTACCGCGGGTTGGAGAGTCTGTACTGGGGGTTTTCGCATGCTTTTTCCCGGGTTACCTCCTATATACCGTCGTGTATAGCCACCGCCTGACCTCTCTCATGGTTTCAGGTGGGGCTGTCCGATGGCCCCCATTGAATACCTGGGACACATGTCAACCGTGTGCAGGAATCAGAACTCAGAAAATGAGGACTGACATTGAAAAGAAGGGATGTCTAAGACTGTCGATCGAAAGTGGGGATCATATGATTAACCACTCCCAAAGCAGCAGGTACACTGCTGAACTGGCAGCAAGAACTGCCATAACCGGTGAATAGGGGGGGCTAAAAGGAACCCTAGAATTCTAATCCCCCTGGACTGCAAGATGGGGTAGGTGGGGCAAGATGCCCAACTTCGCTCGTAATTTTATTTTGTGGTGCTGCTGCTAAAACGCCATACCTAAGTACTGGTATGGTGTGGCAGAGCCTGTCGGAAATCCAAGTTGTCGCCAGGGGTCTTAATTTTCTATTTTTTCGTCTAACAATTCTTAATACAGCGGTATTTAGCTGACTGTTTTCACTAGAAATAAGCGTCGTAAATATTTAATTTCCATAAACATATTTAAGGCCGCAGAAAATATTTGTCAGTATTCATATTACATATTATAGTAGTTCGAGAAATGGGTAAGGTTACCTTATCCATATCTTATACCTTACTAAGGTATAAGATGGTATTGTACCTTGATGAGTCGATGAGGTTTGATTTGATATATAACTTGCAAACAATAGAAGACTGTATTGTTACGATTGTACTTATATTCACATCATTCGTGCTTTCGCAGAAACTTGGCTCAAACGAATAATATTGGCAATATATATCTCGTAGAGGTGTGGAAGCAAACACAATTATTTGATCACGTGGCGTGACAGGCACAAGCCATACATACATGACAGACACGTGAGTAACATGTACATACCTGTGATAATCTCATATAGACTTTTTTATAGACATTACAATAGGTATGGATAAGACATTCCGTATTTTAATCCTTAGCATTCGTAAGATTAAAACAAAGTACTTACATGTACGTATATATAAATTGAAATATACCAGTTTTCATATTATGCGTTGTACACGTACTTTATATACGGACGTATCTCACTACACACAATAGGCAGATTGACGAATATCTGTTTTCACATTTCATAAACATGTACTGTTGGACCAGACCAGACCTAGACGGTTCTACCAGAAAACCGATTTCATGAAACATAATTAAGGCTGGGCTACCAGTATTCAGACTATACATGGTGCAGTATGATGCTAAGAAGAAAGAATGTTATGTGTAATCAAAATATTTGATCTTTAGCCAACTCTTAATATTGTGTATTACTAGCATTCCTTTTGGCTGCGAATTAACGTGTATGGCACACACAGGAATTTTTGTATGGCAAGAAATTTCATCGAAAAGTCGTACATTTGTATGGTACGTAATAGAAAACCAAGGGATATTGTATGGAAAGTAAAGGACCTACCTATGTATGGTACTAAGACAAAATTGTTCCTTCAAAGATGTTACACTGCTGCGTCTAGATGCCCACCCATCACCCGAAAATTGTGGCTTTGATGATGTAAATATTTAGTCATTGCAAGTTTGTACATCATTTTTATTAATTGCAATATTTCGTCATTTTATATTCTTTTAGGGTGAGAACTATTTGTATGTTATGGTATTAAAGTAGTCTTCAATACAAGTGATAAAGTGCATCTATTAAAATGGGGTGCATTGAGTATTTAGCTATTCGGAGTATAATGAGCAGCATTGTACCAATGAATAAATAAATATACCCCCTTGGGGTGCTTGGTAACAGTAATATGTAATCCTATTGGATGAAAGCAAATCCATCCACCAATGAGAAGAGACTTGACTGCTGTTTTTTTTGGACGATTTGTTATACTTCGTGACCGCAACAATAAAGTCTGTCGTTTTAGAGCTTGTGCTTTCCTTGTTTCTTTGGACGACCTGGTTTTATTCGCTGGTCCGATAGGTATGGCCTTGGCTGCCTCTGCTATTTATTTGTTACCTTTCAACCTGGTGATTTCAAATTGAAATAACATGCATACAAATATTTTGTTTCAGGAAATATGGGCAAGTACAAATTGACAGGGAAATAGTCGAGTTGCATATTATCTTCCTTGTTTGCTCAAACAGTAAGTAGTCGTTAATGAAGAGCCAGTTTTTTGTTTTGTCTACCGATGAATATTTTACTCACAATTTTGGGGTGATGGGTGGTTACCTAGACGCAGCAGTGTAACATGTTTGAAGGAACAATTTTGTCTTAGTACCATACATAGGTCCTTTACTTTCCATAAAATACCCCTCGGTTTTCTATAAATGTACAACTGTTCGATGAAATTTCTTGCCAAACAAAGATTCTAAGATACTTGTGAAAATCAGTATTCAGCCATGGGCAACTGTATGTAGCATTTTCTCGAGCTACGGTAAAATCCGGAGTGAAAGTAAAAGTATTAGACTCTAACAATCAAGGTAGGTTATTGTCTAGAAGTATTGAGATATTTAGCCCTAATGTTGTCTACCGCAGTATTTTGCAACTCGAATAAAGCCATTCAACCTTTTTTACGTGGCAGTAATAACAAACAACTACGGTGGTAAAGAGCCAGCAAGAAAGTAGGGCCCACGTCAATGTATTTTTCAATGTCGAAAACAATGTAGTTTTCATTGGCTAATGACTTTCAACTTCAACTACACAGGATATCAAAATATTTTTTTTTCATTTATTGTAAATAACATCTTTCATTTTTGGCTGGTTGTTCCCCCAAAAAATTTAAAAAAAATTAACAGATGCTTACCATAAATCCTATTATAATACACACGATATGAAGGATTAAATTGGATCACTTTTACTACATGTAACTAGCAAAAGTAAACATCTATAGATATTCTTATTTTGTTTAGAAATGGTTTTTTATTGCTGGGACACGTAGTATTACTAATCTTCCCATATGAGCTAGGTTAGTTCCTTTGCTGGGTTCACTAGTGATACATACATACCATGAAAAATAATAAGCCCAAGGCATATGTTTTTCTGTTTAATACGATTGTACTCCTATCCATATCACTCCTGCCATCGCAGAAATCTATGAATATTATTAAATATCACGGAAAGGTGGAGACAAACCCAATAATTTGATCAAACAACGTGGCGTGATATAGGCACATGACATTATATATATATGAGTGTAAGTCACGCGTATATACATACGCTAATACAGCAGACTTAGTAGAGTATACGATAGGTACAGGTAAAACATTGTGTCGATTATATTTTAATCATGAATATTGATAAATATCACGAGACAAATCCCATTATTTGGTCAAACAACGTGACAAAATAAATACAGGCACATGATATTACATACATTATTGCTGGCAATCTAAAATTATTGTACTTCTATTAAATGTGATGTTAGTACATTGCTTACTCTTGCTGCTGTCTACTACTGATAGTAGAACTCTCTTTTAAAGTTGACATTTCTCGATATTTACCATCCATAATACCAAACATGGAATTTGTACTTTTGAAGTTTGCAATATACCACCACTCTATGTATTAAATAATATCGATATAAGTCCACGGATATCCTAGCTAGCAGAACTAAAAGCCCATTAGTAGTATGAGAATTTATTTTCGCATGAGTTATAAGAATAGCCAACAAAAAATTATAACCTCGTTCTGCCGGTCCTCAAGAACTACCTGGAAGTCGGCTTCTTGACGGCTTCTTGTTAAAATAAGACGACTGTCATAATACGGACCTTAGAATCATAAAAAAACATTCGATATTTATCCCGTTAAACAAACTTTCGTTTGTCACTTATTACTTTACGTAGTCTCCGCAGAAAATAGAGTATACCTTTCTGATAGTCCTAAGGTTTGCTTGGGACATTGATCGACGGAATCAAGTTTACATTTTTATTCTAAGTATTTTTAAGAAATTAGACGAATATTGAGGAAAAGACTGTTTTACAACAGTAATGTAGTGCAAATGTAGGTCAGACTAAAAGAATAATTTAAATATGCGATTAATATTTCCTGAACATATTTAAGACTGGACAATATATTTACAAGTATTCAGGCCACAGTTGGTGTAGTACATGTTGGTAAGGAGTAAGAGGCAATAATACCCTCTTACAATAATGTAGTTACAGTGGACAATTAATTTGCATAATTAATTTAACCTTCATTTCGAAGATTACTTGTTATTTGAACTATCTTACATATGTACCTTAAAAACTAATACAATATTTACAAACTACTGTGGCTGTTCAATTTTATATCAAAACATTTGATCTTCACCCAACTTTTAATACAGTATATTACAACTACCCCTTTTCCTATAATTTGAATCCAGAACCTTATCATACAAGTATTGGCAAATATTACGGCCACGTGTGCGTTATAGACTATACATGATAAATATCAGTAAGAACATCATCAAAAAATATTTAAATAAATAGAAGTCGCTAGTCGCTCTAAATGTCATACACTACTGTTTACTCGGCTACCGCTGCTAACAGTGTACTAATAGAGAACTTATTTCTAAAGTTGTCATTTTGCTTAAGATATTCAACATAAAACTTAACTTGAAATTTAAACCTTTGAGATAAGCTTAAACTGGGATTTAAATTAACTGCCACTTTGCTCATAAAAACAATTTCGGATACAAGAATAATCATTTAATTATTTCATCTGTTTGGTTAACTGATATTATATTCATCTACGCTGACTAGTAGTCTAAATCAGTGAAAATGAGCACTAAAAACTTGAGAGATTGTTTAGAATATTATTTCAAATTGTGCGATCTTTCATATTACGGCCCATTTGAATTTGATTATGATAAAACTAAGATGCGTCGCACAAAGAATAATTATAGAATATTTATTTGGTACTCTGGAACAATTTTAATCATCTTTAACATTGTTTATTTACTTATCTTACTGTACCTTCAAATCGTTTCAAAGGATAAACCACTGAACACTTATCAAACCTTCTTTGGTATTTTGGTGATGGCTTGCTCTTTTCTGGCATTCACTGGCAATACTGGGCTAATGATATTTGGAATAAATATTTCCATCGCCACTTTTAGCAACGTGTTATCCACCGATAAACTTTTGCGAAGTACGTTTTAGTTATTTATTTTAAGAAAATTAGTTTGGTATTTATTTGTTGTTAAGGAAGAAAGATACAAGTCCAAGCCTTCTTTTTGCCATAGATGAAAACGAATTTAAGCCACAGCTCTTTAGCCTTTGAGCGAAGTATACTTCTTCGAGATATTAATTTTTCAAGATTTTCTTAACCTTTAGCGGAGTAAGCAGACGTACCCCGCGCTGGGAGCAAAACGTCAAATTTTCACCCTATTGATTTTCTTTAAAGTTTTTTCATGGGTGTAGGAAGGATCGAGAAAGTTTTTTCGAGTGGTCCCAACCGAGTCCAGGGGTAAATTAATATCTCGAAGACGTATACTGTAGGTAATTTCAATGTACAATATAATAATATAATATGATATCGATATCTTCTCAAAATTTAAGAAAAGTATTTTAATATAAGAAAATCATTGTTATTCAAGCACCTGCTAAATTTGTGTTCTGGATACGCCAATGACCTTAGAGTTAGAGTCTGACGCCAATAAAACTGAAACTTAGTTCCTAAACACGGACTTTAAGATATAAACCTTCCCATCTAAGAAGTGATTTATTATTTTACAGCTTTACCGGTATTTCGACCATCGGAAACGTTTGATCTTATTGGATGGTCCATGAAGTTGGCATTTCCTCTGATCGCTGTTGTCGGTGCAATCATAGTTACAATTTTTGTTTATATGGATCTGCATTCGTTTCAACCGCTTTTAAAATATTTTTTCCCTCACCACTATAACTCAATTTATGCAAAAGTTGGAGTGCTCATTTACTGGGGAACGACTGCGGTGTTTTCGTATTTGGCAGTAATGCCTTTATTTCTATTTACTCCATTGTATTTAAATGCTACCTTTAAATGGCTTCAGTATTTCCGTGAGTCAAGGATAGAAAATCCAAAATTTTGGTTTGCTTCAGGACATTCACACATTCATTTTATTCGCCTATTAAAACTCTATCGAATTCAGCTTATGATATCTGATTTAGTAAATGATTTTCTAATATTCTTATGTCCAATGTTTTTGGGTGTGGGTCTAGTAATCAGTTTATTTAGTAACTACGGCACTTTAAAAACGTATCATATATTTAAAATGCCACTATATCTAGTAATGCCTTCCTTAGCCATTTTTACTTTTGTTGCCCTGTCAATTTTTCTTCCAATGGCAAGTGAAGTATACCTACAGACTGTAGAATTGAAACGAAAGTGGTCCGTGCTGGGTGATCGTGCCATTCGACGTCAAGTTGCATCTTTACGTTGCTTGAGGATCAATTGTGGAGTATTCTTTTATTTTCAGAAGTATACTGTTATTACCATATTTAGTAACGTTGTAAGTTACACCATTACATTTATTCTTAGTTTGGAAGTGTAGAAGTTAGCCTAGGCCATGCACATTATTTGTCTAAATTATAATAAAACCATTTTGAATAAACAAATTATGCAGCTAAATAAAATTCGTTTGCCTATTATCATTATGAATACTCTATCAGCCCCACCCAATTATATGTTTGGAGTATTATGTTTGGACCCTGTTAAGCTCTAATGCCTAACATCTAAATGTGGGGAATAAAAACTTACTTGACAAGAAGAGTTGACTGTAAAGCATTAATTAGAAATTATTTGTCTTCAGTAATACATGTGTGGTTGATAGATAGTTAGATAGATAGATAAGCTTTTTTGTCAAACATTGTTTAGTTGGCAATCGAGCTGGTCTCCCACAATGGACATGTATGTGGTAGGCATTTGTGCGACACTTTACTATTATAGGTATTTAATAATTTACTGATATAATTCCACGAATTTCATATCTGGCATGGCAGTACTACAAGCATAGTTATATGACATTTCTCATAGAATAACAAACAAAATAACGTATAAGAGCAGCCACAGGCTGGAAAATAAATAAAATTGACATGATTTGGGAATCACCCACAAAAACCAATTTTAAATACATCGATGGGGAAGGGAACATTCCTATAAAGCAATAAATTGTTAGGATTACAAAGAAATAGTCAATATTTATCTCTCCAAGCAAACTTTTATGTATCACTTATTACGTACAGTAGGTATCCGTAGCCAATACACCAAAATGGAGTTGGTCTTCTAAAGATATAGATTGTTACTATTTATTTCGCGGCCCTAAGTTATGCGTGGTGCCTTGAACAAAGGAATCAGGTCTACTTATGCTAATCACTGAGATTACGATTCTCAACCCCCAATTTAATTTAAGTATTCTTAAGCAATTAAATTAAATGTTAAGGGAAAGACTGTTTTGAGTCTAATATAGAACATATTTTTGTAAGTTGCTCCCTTAAAATTGATGTAGGTATGTCTTTATTTCCAAGTGCACTTTACATTATTTAGCAGTAACGAAAAGGAAATAAAAATCGAAGTTTAATTTTCTGAAATATTTTTTGGACTGTTGCTCTTTATAGAATGTACCTTTATGTTTTACACTTGTGTTAGAATGAAGGAGTTGAAGTGGTCTAAGGAATATTGTCCGGCATGTACGTATGAATAAGGAAGGTATGAAAACCTGGATAATGGAAGAATTAGTGTACGATTAATGTAGACAAGGCTAAGACAAGGGAAATGAGGAATGAATGACTAGGGACGACATTATTTAGCGAAGTTACTCTTAGAAGTTAAGGAGACAACCGACAAGCAAGCAAGTTGACAGTGTGAAGGAGAGAACATAATTGGAATGGGAACTAAGATTAACTGAAGTAGATGAAGAAAAACTGGAGGGTATTTACACATCAACGATGTCTTTTGTTTTTCCAATATTTAATAGATCTTTAAATTATCAAATTTGTAGTACTGGCGGAAACAAGAAGGTGCTGTACACGTCGTGGATTATTATTATACGCGCCTATAGGTTTGTCTCAACGTGCTTAATCGACTTTAAATCAGCAATGGTATTAATTATCTATAATCATAATAATAATATGTTCTCCTCCAACTCATCAAAATAAAATGGGTTTACTAATACATATGCATATGGTTGCTAAACTATAACACCCCCTTAATTGTAATGTAGAAGTATTGTATTATCCTCTATCTCGTTTTGAGCTATATTATTAATATACTAAATTTTTTCCTAGTTCCATAAAATTTCCTGAATGATATAAAAATTATTACGATTTAGATAAAACAGGAAATTCCTCATGGACAAAGCAACTGTTCTTAAAGTATAATTTGTTATGTATGCAATTCAGAAATAAGTTGTTTGGTGAACCATTACAAAGTAACCAGCCATTTAATCATGGCTGGTACAAAGTAACAAACAATTTTATCATGACTGCGACAATGTAAGAAACCTAACTCCTGATGCATTGGTTCGGACAAAATATTTACCCGTATTCAGGCTAAACTTAATGTAGTATGATGGTAAGGAGTAAAAGGGTATTGTTATTCGATGAAGCTTATTATAGATACCTATGTTGAGAACCAATGCACTACTTATGAAATAAGAAATTATATTGACTTTTTCATTCAACTGTCAAAATATTTGATGTTTAGGCAATTTTAATAAAATTGCTTGTATTTCATTATAATACATTTGGGCCATAAACAAATAAGTTGATAAATATCATGGTAGACATGGTTCTAAGCTGATACACTTTTACTCTGCTACTGACACTGCACTTAGAACTCTCTTTTGAAGTTGAAATTTCGCTTAAGATATTCACCCTTAAATTACACTTAAAATTTCTTCTTTGAAAAAAGCTCCAAAGCTAGGATTTAATACGATTTCGAGTTTTGGTCATTTTTAATATCCATATTGAATAGTAATTTGAATCAGGGAAAAGATGAGTACTAAAAATTTGAGGGATTGTTTAGAATATCATTTCAAATTATGCAAACTTGTATATTTCGGTTTATTTGATTATGATAAAACTCAACTGCGTTATTATCGCACAAAGAATAATTATAGAATATTTTTTTGGCACTTGGGAACACTATTAGTCATCTTTAACATTGTTTATTTCCTTGTCTTGCTGTACCTTCAAATCGTCTCAAAGGATAAACCATTGAACACATATCAAACTTTCTTTGGTATTTTGGTGATGGCTTGTTCTTTTCTTGCATTCACTTGCAACATCGGAATAAAGATATTTGGAATAAATACTTCTATGGCCACATTTAACAGTATTTTATCCAACGACAAACTTTTACGATGTAAGTTTATTTACTTATTAAATTAAAATTAATTATGCAATTTATTTGTGAATGTTAAATAAAGGAGGAGAGATTCAAGTGCAATCCTCTCATTGTCTTTGTCTCTATTACAAAACTGAAACTTAGTTATACCATTTTTTCTTTGGGGGAGGGGGCGGGGCTGCCCCTTTTAGATGCGACCCTGTTTAATTCTCAAAGAAGGATTTTCGCATTTACATGATATAATATGTCGTGGTCATTGATATTTTTTTACAGCTTTGCCGGAGTTTCGGCCAGCGCAAGGGTTTGATCTGATTGGATGGTTCATAAAGTTGGCATTTCCTTTGATCGCTATCGTCGGTGCAATCTTGGTGGCAATTTTTGTTTATTTGGATCTCCATTCGTTTGAACCTCTTTTAAAATATTTATTTCCTCGTCACTACAACACAATTTATGCAAAAATTGGAGTGTTTATTTACTGGGGAACGACTGCGGGTTTTTCGTATTTAGCAATAATACCTCTATTTTTATTTTCTGCATTCTATTTAAACGCTATTTTTAAATGGCTTCAGTATTTCCGTGAGTCAAGAATAGAAAACTCAAAATCTCGCTTTATTTCAGGTCTTCATTTCATTCGCTTATTAAAACTGTACCAAAATCAGCTCATTTTATCTGACTTAGTGAATGAGTTTCTCATTTTTGTTTGTCCTATGTTTTTGAGTGTGGGGCTCGTCCTCAGTTTATTTAGCAACTACGGCACTTTGAAAATGTACCACGTATTCAAAATGCCTCTATACCTAGCAATGCCTTCCTTAGCTTTATTTACTTTTGTTATTTTTTCAATTTTCCTTCCAATGGCAAGTGAGGTACACCTAAAAACTGTGGAATTGAAACGAAAGTGGTCCATATTGGGTGATGGTGCTATTCGGCGTAAAGTTGCGTCTTTACGCTGTTTGAAGATCAATTGTGGAATATTCTTTTATTTTCAGAAATATACTGTTATTACCATTTTTAGTAATATTGTAAGTTACACAATTACTTTTATTCTTAGTTTGGAAATATAAATGTTAGCCAAATTAACAAATAAAGTCTAAATTACAATAAAAATATTTTGAATAAAAGAATGCAGCTGAATAAAATAAATTTGTTTTTTATCATTACGCATGCTCTATCAGACTCAGACCCACCCAAAGTTATATACTCAGGGAATTTTATTTAAATGCTGTACATTTTGTTGTAATTGTATAATGTAATGGGTATTGACAAAATTTAGTTGAAGAGTAGAACTCCACTATGAAGTATTACTTTGCCTATTACCATTTTGAAGGAATTGGATTGTCATTAATAAATGAAAACTTGTCATTGTTAACATAAAAACATTTTAGAGGTGCCCAGGAACCTTGATTGTAATGATTGACATGTATTTGATCAATACATTGTTTTATTTTTATAGTATAATAATATTATGTATGTATTGGGTGTTTGTGACTTCTGCGATTTTCTCACGAATATCGTTGGTAGCAGTCATACAAGAACAGTTCTATGCGAATTAAATACCAATGCTAAGAATATTTAACGTAGAACCGTATAAAGTGTAGCTTATAGCTAATAGTTGGAAAACAAATAAAATTTGGCATATATCTGCCGTATATTATGGCGTAACTCTTGTTACAAATAAAAATTTCTTGTCTAAAACTCTACTTGATTAAAAGAAATCTGACTGTCAATTTCCAATAGTATAATAGTATAATTTACCAAAGGTCCTAATATATAGTAATTATGACTGGTATTTACCTTTTCGTCACTATAATACTTATTCCGTCTCAGATAAATTAAACAATAAGTAATGTTCAACCACTTATTACTAGAAGTACTAGAAGTTATTAGATGTGGTCCTAAAAACATCATTAATAATTCATTGGTAGACTCTTTTGTGTAAACTTTAACAGACATATCGATTATAAAACAAACAAATGGGTAATTGACTAAGGCAAGAAGGCCATATGTAATATACAAAAGAAGGAAAAACTTGATGAGTGTGTATATAGCTAAATTATATACCATCGGAATTGGTTTTTAAAAAGTCTGTATTTAGAGTTGCATACATTTCTACGGATCAGGTAATGCAGTAAAATACCACTATATAAAGCAATACCTATCCCTAATTATTATTATTCTAAAAAGGACAGAGTAATAATTAAGGAAAATAAGTAACTACGCTGAAAATATTAATTCAACTAAAACCCATTTCAATACAAAAATTGAGTTTAAAAGTGATATTCAAAGTTACTACTAGAATTCGTTTTCTTAACACTACAATTCAATAAGGATTCCTCAGAAAACACAAAGTTTTTTTCTTATCCAACACAAAAAAGTGTTGTATTTAAATGATTATATTTTATGTTTCCGTACTTTTCACCATTGGATTTTCCTTGGGGTGGGAATAGAAAGATGTAACTCATTTTGAAAATAATTGCTATGTGAATCTTCTTTTATAACAAACTACCACGACGAAAAACAAAAAGACTCGCTAAATATACAGTTTCAAGAAATACAAATTCCTTATGCAATTACGAAGCAAAAATTTCACGGTGGAGAAGGCACCCATTGCAGTCCAGAACGTGTTATCTATGAATTGAACAAATACTATCATCGTCACAGTAGTATAATGTAAACTGTATTCAGACATTAAAGTTTATGAAGTTAGACATTTCTTCGCCTCGTATAGAGAGCCGTTTTGTGTGTGTGGCTAACAGTAATTAATTTTAATCCAAATGCATTTATAGATTTTCTGCTGATTAATTAAATCAGTAACACATTCTCAAGCGGACAAGTTTACTTGATATGCCAAAAGACATTGGTTAGACTGGTACAACTACGCGGAACATTCTTCGATATACTTGCTTGTCCAAAAACATGTTTTAAATTTGATTAAATCCAATTGCAATAAATTCTTTCTCGACGTGTCCGAAAGAAACATCAAAAATAGCGCTATTTTAAATAGTGTTCTTTCAGATAGACCTTGGTTTATTTTGTCGTGGTCAGACAAACATGACAATACTGTGTATTTGTCCCCAGCTGACCCAGTTCAAAATGTTAAAGATGCAATTACCTATGCCATGTTCGCAATATGTTCAGGACTGAACTGTTTTAGGAAACAGCTGCGAAAAGCAGCAATGAAAAATTTCATTGCGGATAGCAACCTTTAGAAAACAATTAACGCTACGTTAATACACGATGACAATAATAATGCGGATAATAAAGATTACTGGGGACCACCATTTCGTAGTGTTTATTTCGCAAAATCATCTTTCAGACAAAAACATGGCCTTGCAGTTCCAATTACTTCGATTATTTTTCATAATTTTCCTAATTCTACTATAACGTACTTTACTATTGACTCTGAACGCAGATTTTTGCTACGAAGTAATTTTAAGTTGTCCCTTAAATTCCAACAAGATAATTATGCAAGGCGGGATGGAAAACCTTATATAATTGTAATACCCACGACAGAACATTCTTAATAATTTCATTTGGTGTGTCGTTTTAGCTGATGAAAGTCTTTCATTTTATGGCTACAATCGCCCTTTTCAATTTCATGCTTGGATAGGCATACTTATTTCCGTTTTTCTTGTGATAGCCTTTCTTCACGGTGTAACACTTTACAAAAATTATCACAGTATCCCATTCTATTTAATTTGCTGGGCGTATTTGTTAGATAATAGTTGCTCCCTACCATCAAAAATAAACAAGAAAATTTGGAAGAAATTGGTAATCGGCCCGTTGCTGCTCATGTTCCTCATATTAACAAATGCCTATGAAGGAATTGTTATTTTGTATCTGGTTGAGCCTCGTCCTGTGAAGCAAATTGAATCCATGGAACATTTGGCTAATCTATTTCAAATTAAGACTTTTGGTGCTTGCTGAAAACTGATGAGTTTGATCCTTTTCATGTTTCAACGAAACTACAGTTCAAAATTCTGCAAAAATATTACAAAATACCGTCTTTATTTTTTAAAGACAAAACGACAGCCCTGGAAGCTATGCAAATTTTTAATTTGGAACGTCACAAGTCAAATTTATTTGATAACATAATAGACAAAACCTTTAAAGTCATAAATTCATATGGAATTTCGTACGACTGTTGCATGGATAAAAAGATATTATATTTTTGAATAGGAATAATAGAACCATTTTGGACAGTTTAGCCACATAGGCAATTACCACGTTGAATATAACTGAATTCATGAATTAAATTAGTATGGAGACAGAAGTAATCTTCCATATCTTTCATATACACTTTATAATCAAACTCGTGCCAATGATAAGTCTTAATCGAGGCCTTCTACCTTTCAAGGTTCATGTGCATGTACTGCGGACTAGGACAATTGAACCAATGATGTCGGCGGACGATTATAGTGGAGTTTAGTAATTACTAATGGCATAAAGAAAGAAGCTTTCACACTGCCCAGCAAGACCTTGAAATACACGTTTCTTGTATATAACACAATGACATTATCCATTTAGTAATCTTATTTTTGCAATATAAGCAGCATATCCAAGGTATCGAAAAACCCGGGTTTTTTAGGAAAAAACCCTCGACCCCGGGTTTTTTGGGTTTTTTGGGTTTAAGGGTTTTTTATATAATTATAGGCATAAATACAAGCCAATACTAAGTATACTATAGAATAAATAGGAAAAATACAGCTGACAATAACAAAAACCATGTACTCCTAAAACTACCATTATTTACGTCTATAAAATCTATAATTAAAACATAAAAATTCAATTTTTAACATGTTTTAGTACAGTTAACACGCAGTATTTTTCGTGAGCATCTATATTAATTATCATACTGTTTGATAACAACTAGTGAAGAACTATGCATTATTATATTTTACTGATTAAATAGACTTTAAGAAATTACTTATGTGGAGTGAAATAATGTGGAGCTTTGCTTATGAAGCAGTACAGTAATAAATGTGTAAGTGATTAATTAAAATTCAGTATAATTTCCACTTATATAACCCGAAGCATTCGTTATCGTTGGAGATTCGTAAATAAAAATTGAATTAAACCAATATCTTCACAGCGACTAAAATGTACATGAAACAAATAATAGTACATGAACATGAATGTATAGACATTACGAACGTGATGTCTATTCTCGTGGTTCACGATGCAGAATTACTGCAAGTATTAAAGTATATAAAAGCTATTTTCCACCTGATTATACATTTGTTTACGTTTTCGAATAGAAATATGACAAAGTTAGTATATGTTTTGCTTATATAGATGGAGCTTTAGTGCACATTATTCAATGTTTTGTAAAAAACCCAAACAACCCAATAAACCCCGGGTTTTTTAAGTGAAGTGGGGTGGGTTTTTTGCCAAAAAACCCAAAAAACCCCAACCCATAAAAAACCCGACCCACAACCCTGAGCAAATCAGGTATTACAACATGAGCAACAACACCTACACCTTAAAGAGCAAGTAGACAGTAAAGCACAAGTTATTTGATGGTTTTGAGAAGGCACGAACGTTCAGCTACCTATTTGATTTATTATATCGTCTGCTTAACATAACTAAGTAACAAGCCATTTCATCATGACTGCTACAAAGTAACAAACCATTTTATCATGGCTGAGACAAAGTAACAAACCATTTTATCATGGTTGAGCCAAAGTAACAAACCATTTTATCATGGCTGCGACAATCAGGGCATGAAAAACCCATGGGTTTTTGCTTTTGGTGAGGAAAAACCCAACCCAAAAACCCGGGTTTTTGGGTTTTGGGTTTTTGACCAAAAACCCTGGGTTTTTGCTGTTTGCTACCCAAAAACCCAACCAAAAACCCAAAAACCCGGGTTTTTGGGTTTTTCATGCCCTGGCGACAATGTAACAAACCTAACTCCAGATACATTGGTTTGTTACCTTGTCGAATCGTAATGGAACATATCACCCTGTTGCATACATCTTAATTGACTTCATCATAAAGGGCTTCATAAAGATGTCAAAGGTCTTGTTTGTCAAAATTGGAATATCTAATGCACAAGCTATGCTGCTAAATAGTATTTCATAAGAGGAATTTTTTAATCAAAATTCTAATGGATTAAAATTAAAGCTCTTTATAAATCATGGTTAATGAGAGAGAAGGGGTAAACGGCGGTTTAGTGCCAAAACCTCCGCCCACTACGCCTAAACCTAAACTCTGGGGCTGGGGGCGATAGGTATCTATATAAACGTCAAGTCAATAGATACCTAAATAAACATCAAGTCGATAGGTATGTAATTAAACATCGATATAGTCAA
Organism: Tomocerus qinae; assembly: GCA_020055645.1. Lineage (NCBI taxonomy): Eukaryota > Metazoa > Arthropoda > Collembola > Entomobryomorpha > Tomoceridae > Tomocerus > Tomocerus qinae. The sequence goes on from CM034546.1 coordinate 66,382,258, forward strand.
AAAATACCTACATAAATGTAAGGTAAATTGTTATCTAGGTAAATATATAGTTTGTGTACTTCTTGTTAATGTTAAGTTAACTTGTTAAGTTGTGACTCATTTAAAGCATCTAAATAAGCAGCTGAATCTTAGTAAGCTAAGATCAATCTCGCGTATGCTATATACATACGGAGTAGTTTAATTTGAAAAAAATTAATTTCATCCACTGACAAAAATAATTTTATCTACAGACAAAAGTAATTTCTATAACATTATTTACCACTTTAATGGACAGAAATGGATTTTCGAAATTGTTGACCTCTACGAGATGTCAGAGGTCAAATTTCATTTTTGTCAAAAAATGCCTATGTAATTTGTCGTTCGCAAGCGAAATATATGATTAGCACAAGCTATGCCGCTTAGTAGTGGATCCACCATTTGAGTATTTACTACCAATAACCCATTTTAACATAGGCTTGGGCCTGCTCCATTGCCTAGCTAATACATACATACGTGTCTTTCTCGCCAGTTTACACACTGGTCAATCACTGATCTATTTGCTTCTCTGCCACCGTTATTTATGAAATAGCTAGCTCAATCAAATACAATGGATCTATAGCATCGTATCTACAGCTCAGGTTTTTTTGCTAATATTCTACAATATGTATGACTGAAATGCTTAGTGCTTCAAGTAGCTATAATGTAATTAAGGTTAGAGGAATTAAGTACGTAGTTAAGATGCAACTAAAAGGCAAAAAATATTAAGTAGACCTTGTATATAGCTATGTGGCAGGCTTTGTCATATAATTGTATGCTATACTTATATCTAGTAGATCACGGAAGAGGAAAGCAGTGACGAATGTGACGATATAATTATAGTAGTATACTAAATTGTATGTACATGCATTAAAATATTACCTAAGAGAATCTATGTACAATTGAATAATTGGTAGTGTCTAGACAGTCTAAGGATTTCATGATAAATCTACTGTAATTTAATTACTCTCAAGGAAAATCTACTTGGAGAAAAATACCGTTTACACCAGACTATGGCGACATGAGGATTGATTCGGAGTGGACAGACGAGTGAAGTGCATATAAACAAGGAGCGGAGTGGAATCTCGCCAGGGTTTGCCGCCAACTTTCTCTCTCCCCAAAACTTTCCTCTAGAGGAATACTCACTCAATCTCTCTTCTCTCCCCCTAACATTTCTCGCCAATAATTCTTGCATACGAATGGGAACTCGTCTCAGAGGCGATCGTCGAAAAGGTCACGCTTGGAATTTTCTACCTACTTATCTTACCCATTGCGTGCTCAGCTTCTTTATTGTTTACGTCTATCGTCTAATTAAACACCAACAACACCAAATTAGGCCTTTTCATTGGAATATTTAGACACCCGTTATGATGAGTTGTTGGTCAACAATCACTTGAAAATCATCGTCTATTTGGAAGTAAGGACTGACGCCGTTAGCAATCGTGCTAGTCATCTTATCTCTCTTCCTGTATCTGTTGACATCGTTCCGGATTCGGACTAGTTAATCAAAATGTTCTTCAAAAAGATCTTAAGTTGTTCCGGAAATCTTAGATATTAGTATTTATCGTATTATAATCGCATTTATGTGATGGCGATAGAATAATATCTGAATATTTGACGTTCACAGTTATGGGTGTCTGAAATTATAGCGTTAAACGGTCCTGAATATTTCAAAAAACACGTTTGATCTTTTGTTTGATGTAGTAATTCAAAAGGATCTGCCTCCAATAAATGTATGGGAGGCAGGATTTCACAACTGGAGTTATGAAATCTAAATATACTTTTGTTCTGTCGTGTGACATTTTACAACTTTTTGCTATTCCTAAATGAATAGGACAAGAATCTTTGCATGTTAATGAGAATCCCAAGTAGTCAAATAATGGTGCATATACTTTTTTATCTTTCCATTGACGTCCAGCGTCAATTAATGTTTGTTTTGCATTAATTAATCTAGATGTGGTGTAAGGAATTGCATATATAGATGCACTTAATTTACTTTTTGTTGAGTAATCTTTTGCTGTTTCCAAAGTATCTAATTGAAGTATTTTAACATTATGTTGTAATATACTAATTGCGTCAATCTTTCGTCAATTGCTGTAATTTGTCCTTTTCTTGATGATGTAGTACTAGCAGTAACTTGTGCCGCAATACCTAAACCTATAGGTGCTACTAGAGAGATGACAGTTATTGCAACTAATATTCCAAATATAATCTTTTTGCACGAGGCCTTATTTCAGTATTAGATCCATAAGGGCAAAATTGTTCCAGCTCTCTCATAAAGTATTCTTCATACAGTTGATACAGTTGATACAGACATTGGTACATTACTAATCATAAAGTCAGAATTATTATTCATTTACATAAAACAGCAATTATTTTAATTTTGGAGTACGGGAACGGACTATGTGATAATGTATACTCCATATTCTACTTTCTATTCACGTTTTATTCGTAGGAGGGACGAGGGAGAAGGACGTTGAGAGTTTACTGAATTAAGCACCCAACCTACTTACATTAAACCTATACCACGTCAAGGGTCAGCTTCGACCCCAAGAATATACTAGACTAGCGGGACTGTAATAAGGGAGCTAATCTCCAACCTAATTCTCAAAATTTTACCCAAGTCACATTTTAACAACAAACATTCAAGAGTCAACCGTCGCCCGTACTTTCAGTATAAATATTTTCACATCTACTCCTGGAAGAATTTTTAGTATAAGTAAATTTTGATTAATTTTATGTGATAAGGTTCACTTCTGTTTTATTTACGAACTACGCATTCAAATATTTTGTGCTGAAAGTTCGGAGAATTGAGATGAGTGGTCTATAAAATCGGACTTATTTGTCTTTGTTGATTTAAAAAAATAAGATACAAGAGACTAGATTAAACTTTAAAAATGTTCTCCATTGAGATAATTATTATATTAAAATTGCATGAATTGCATGACATTTGTGAAAGAAGTTTAGCGGGTTTAATTCACCCCTAAACGTTTTTAAAAAACTAATAACGATGAATATATTTATTATGCCAATGCCTATGCCTCCAATGCCTGTTCGCACATCTTACCTTTTAAAATTATCATCTACTCACGACAGAAAATAATCATTTACTCGCTGTCCCACTGCTCTTATTAATCTCACGTCAGAAAATTTTATCTACTTCTCCTCTTCAGACGTCCCACACAAAAAAATAATTCGTCTACACACCTTCATACATACCTCATAAAGTTGTTTTACTTCAGGCCTTCACCATGCAAAATCCACGAGGTAATATATATTAAATCAAATATATATTACTACATACTTAATATTTACATCAAGTCTCGAATTAAAGGACATTGTGGCCACTACAGTGATGCACAGATATTTTCCCCGATTTAAAGGAAGGGAGGAATGAAGTCGATAAAACCTGATACGCTGGTTCCACCGATTTGGAAGCCAAATCGCCCTCGCGGCGTCTTTCATCGCCCTCTCTCACAACTTAAGGCGAAGGCTCGAACTCCATAACCACCGCCTACTGTACTTCAGATATTGAGGCTACAGGAAGAATTCAATGAAATAAAGAGATCTCTACGACTGGACCAAAGATCACCTCCACAACATGAAGAAATGTCTCCAGACCCCTTTGCTGAGGTGGTCCTGACGTCTCACACTCATTTGGAACCTATCCGTCTCACCTTCTCCCCACCATCACAGGGATTTTTACTTCAAGCCAAATTGCCTCACACCACCACCACCATCGTCACCTACTTCCCCACTGTACTCTCCTCTCACACTCGAGCCCATAATGGCTACATAGAGTTTTGGTTTGGTTCATTTTTCAGTTTTAGATTTCTTTGATTCTTAGTTTCTTTGATTTCATTAGACCCGCATCATTAAGTTTATTTCATGATGCGTATTCTCGCTTAGCCCCATATATACCGTACCTACCAACGGTAAATATGGAAAACATTAAAATGCCTGTAGCGGTAGCCAGTATCCCTTATTTCGAATCTCAAAATAATTGTTCTATAATATTATCCGGATTAGACGACAGCAGCAATGCATTTCCAATGTATTGTGCTGAAAATCTGCACCCGGATATACATAGACACATTTATTTGTTGTATCTATCTAAGCAAAACGATTCCCACTATGCCTGGATAAAGCATGTTAGTAGGCCTCTTGGCAAAGATGGACATCATTTACGTCATTATTTGATTAATTAATGCTTTGATTAATAACAATTCTCTGAATTAAAATTAATCGATCTATATTTTACTCTTCAGAAAAGATCTTTGTATCCCAAGTCCATTACAAAATTTCGAATTTCCCCTTTTGAATATTTCTACCTTTTCTTACTCGTTTAGGTTTTATTGAACAATTGCATATATTTTGGGGACGTCTTCTTTTTTGAACTTTTTCGTCCTCAGAATATACTTGAGGTGTTGGAGAATACTACCAATTATTAAAACTTAGTTTCAATTGTACGTTTTTTATCATAATTAGGTAATTAAATGTATATTATTATGCCTACGTTCATATTTTCAGCGGATAGTCGAATAGATGATGGTGCACAGGAGACAGCACTGGCAAATGACGTTCTTGCAAACTTTTATTGTAGTTTTGCTATCTTTTCTAAGTCTTAGTAAGTTTCTAAGTCCTAAAATTTCAATTATGCGCTGTAGAAGTTTCATTATTCGTAAAGATTATTGAGCTCTTCCAAATAAAATGCTCCTAAGATTGATTCATGGCTTAAGCTTTTAAGGTAATAAACGATAGGATTGGACAGGCGGTTCCTATCCCATAAAAACGTTTCGTTAGTCCAATTACTCTCTTCCTTTGGCGTACATTCCCTTAGCTTTATAGATCCAAACTCGGTCACCTACTTTTAATTTAGGTTTAGCTTTAGGTAATTTAAGTGGTCCTTTGCCATGCAATGTATTCCATATATCTGTTTCGTTTTCTCTCGAGGCATAAATGGGGGCCATTTTTATACTTCTGTGTTCAGTATGTTGATATGAATCAACTATATCTGGCAATACGTCGATATATTTCAAAGTATTTGTAAATGTAAAATATCTATGAATTTTGGAAAGAAATGTACGTATTACTCTTTCGCAAACACTGGCTTTGTTCAAAGTATATGTATGATAATGGTTGATATTATTTTCATTTGTCATTTTGCAAAACGTTGAATTAAAGAATTCGGTTCCTGTAATATTTATATTACATTATACTAAAAATCAAAAATAAATTTTAGATGGATTATAATGTAATGTTTAATACAGAACGCCTTACCTTGATCTGTTTGTACGTTTTTTCAAATAAGGGTTGAGGATTCTAAAATATGGGGAAATGCTTTGGCACCTTTATTTTTAATCGGCACTACCCAAAGATATTTTGATAAAACATCTATTACGAAAAGTAAATACTGAACTCCATCATTGTATTCAGCATATTTTATCATGGTGGCCAAATCGGCTTGCCATAGATGTTGAAACTTATTGTTTTTCTAAAATTTCGTTTCTAAACGTCTTAAATTTTTTTACTATTCTTTTATGTAATGAATAAGCGGGTTATTTGATAATATTTTCTAAAGCTTTTTTTTAAGAATATTTTACATGTGTGTGAAATGAATGAATGCCACTGAAAGCCCCGTGTTGCTTAGCGTTCGTTTCATGTATAACTCTTAAATTGTCGACATGATAAAGTATTTTAAAAGCTTTTGTTTACCTACCCGAGTTTATAAAGATAATTTAGTATTTAAAGTTAGATATTGTAATAAAAAAGTTTAAGTATATTTCCAATTTGCGGTGAACTATGTAAGTATATATGTAGCGCATTAGTGCAATCATTAGAATGTTGCGTGATGAATATCAGTCGTTTAATGTTCATTCATTCTCACCTTTACCATATGACCGAAATTACGTCATAATAATGATTTCCAATAAAATCTGCTATAAATAGCTAGCCCCTTACTACTAACGTGGAAGAAGACGATGAAAGATTTAGGGTGGAACATTCAAATAAAAATTTTTAATTAATATTTTAGTACAAGAACTAATTTTGAAAATGTTTTAGGGTACTGTGAGACTCAAAACGTAAAATTCGGCCTAGAAATGTAAATTGCACACCAATAGAACCGGTAAGTTGCCTATTAATTTCTATAAATGAATAATCTTGGTACTTCAATATTGACAGTTGCAATGCAATGCATGTCAATGCAATGGAAAGACAACAAGAACGAGAGTGCAATAGACAGTCATTTCAGTTGTCCTTGCATATTTACACGCGAGAAATTACATATCTACACGCGAGGAATTACAATCTTGTGTATCTTCGTCATCTTATTTTTGCATTCACACTTTGTCTCAGGACATCACGAATCATTTCATTTCGCCAGAATACTAACAATTATTTTTAATATAAATGTGTTTTTACATAATTTTTGTATACATTTAATAGTTTACATTTCGGCAAAGGACAATTATAGCCAGAAAATGTTAGATGATACGTTTCCTTATTGATATTATATAAATATTATTATAAATATTATTATATAAATTGATAGTTCACCCAACGGTCATTATGCAATATAGCCGAAATTTAATTATATATGTTATATATGTTAATTATGTTAAATATGTTAATTTATATGTTATATTATAATGGTAACAGGCAGAATTTGAGAAAGATTGTAACGTAATTTATTGGAATTTAATTACGACTAATAGTAAGGAACGCTTAAGCAGAAAAATAATGAGTGTTTAATGCCAAAAACGAATTACTAAAAATGTGTTTATCATGTGCAAATTACTTGAATAACATAGTAGACATTAAATGGAAACATTTTGAGCATAATCAAACAAATTGGCATATGTCGGGTAATACGGTAATTTGATCAATTTGTTCTTGGTACCCTGATTTGTGAATACCTTAACTACATTTCATGTTCATTTGGTGTTTGAGTGTTTGGGGCAAGTAGGGGATTTTCAAAAACTTTAGACAAAGATTAACGTGTTATTTTAATGGGGACACAAGTTTCGTTACTTTTATCATATCGTCACTTAAGGAACCATTTAGCTTAAACCCACTTTTCGTTTTGTGTACGAAAAAGCCCAATTCCATTTTTCGTAGCCAAATCCACATTCCGAATGTTCGAAATAACCTTCGGCATGTTCGTATATATGGTGCTTATAAAGTGCCTAAGTAGACTTCGGGGAAACTGCTTTGAAGCACATTATTGAAAACATTAATTGAAAAAACTAAGAAGGGGATTGCTTTGTTAAGCTACAGCCCCGCCAGACAGCCTCACAAATTAAACTAAATAATTAAATAATAATTAAATAATAATCAAATTAAATAGGGACTGTCCTGACAGTCCCTATTTAGTAAAACAATGTGCACAGTCTCATTCCCAACTCCGAACAACAGCACATGTCGTCTCTAGTTGATAAAAACCTTGAGAGTAAAGAATAATCGAATTCTAGCAAATCGGCATAGAAAAGAATATTATTATATCTGAACCTAAGGATAAGTATTTTAAGCAAGTAAAATACTTGCTAGTGCAAGTACTTTAATTCATATCTGAACCTATTATCTTTTTTGTTTGTTACGTGGTGGAAAACAGTTGTTATAACAATTGAGAAGGAGATGCATAACCTCACGGAGAATTGAAAAAGTCGATTGTATTCTTATTGGACTGCATAGACGACTAGACGTCTCAAAGATGAAATAGCAAATTAAATAAATGACCCTATCCACATCGTTTATAATATTGTTGACAATTATTCCAAAGCGAGGAATAAATTTCCAAATTTTGCCTATCAAAAATACTAATAATTCAAAAATGAAAACTATAAAAGAGGTTAGAAGAAACAACATACTAATTGTAAAGATAGTACCGATATTAGAATTATTATAACCTAAAGGCGTAGCTGGAGTCCTCACCCAACATGTTCGGCATCTAGTGTAATTATGCGATTTAAAGTATTCCAACCATGCTTTAAAAATCCCAGAGTGACTAAGAACGAACAACTTCTCTCTAAAGAACTGAGAGAGCATGGGAACTTGGTTGTTTGTAATAGAAGTATAAATGTTTGTTGGTAAAAACGAATTTTCTTCTGTCCCATAATATAATTTATTGATTGGTTTGACTCCACCACTCTGTGGATTCCAGTAAGAATCATTAAGTAATCGGTGCAAGATTGAACTTCTGAGAATCAGGGCAGAGTTATTGCATCGCGAAATCCATTTTTGAGGGCTGATGAAAGGATATCCAGGAGGGAATCGAATAATTTTTTCCATCTTTTTGTGCAAATCTAATTGTTTTAAAGAAATTTCTATTCCCCCGTAAAAAGTATTAATTTGTTCATATTGTTTCATTAAATTCAACAATTTAAAGACGTATGAGTAGAAATTAGTTTCTGATTGCATGTTAAAGAATTCATAAGCTGCGGTTATTGTACTCTTGTTTTCGTTTTCAAGTTTCCAAGTCCCTGTATTATATTGATTGCCATTGACTGTTGATTGATATGTCCCATTTGTTTTGTTGACGTTGTATCTATAAAGGATATTTTGTTGGACATATGCTGGAACATTAAATGGGTCCATTTCGCCAGCTCCCAGAAGTTCACTTAAGGCAGTAACCCCAGATTTAGCCAAATGTTCAATTGATTCAATTTGCTTCACCGGACGAGGCTCAACTAAATCTGTTGTGATTATTCCTTCGTACGCTCCGGTAAGTATAATGAACATGAGCAAGAGTGGACCGACTACCAATCTGATCCAGAGCGCTTTTGTAGCGCATGGTGGTAGCGGGGACTCATTATCTAACAAATATGCCAAGATAATCAGATAAAATGGAATGTTCTTTTCACCTTTCATAAACATTGTGCCGTGTAGGAAAATAGTTGTCATCCCAATTGAGATGATGATGCCCAACCACGCAAAAAATTGAAAAGGTCGAATGTATCCATAAAATGAAAGACTTTGGTCTTCAAGCACAACGCAGGTAATAAAGTTGAAGGATTCTTCCATTGAGGGAAAGGTTGACAGATAAGGATTATTAGGATCATTCATAAAGACAAAAGTATCAATATGACGGAGACTGAATTCAGAAAAAAGTTGACCCCCTTGAAGCCCAACTCCACGTGTTCGAGAGCAATATCCTTTACTTCCAACAGTAGAATTCAAAAAATTTTGGAAAATAGTGGAGGAAATGATTGTGGAGATATCTTGTTCTCCATTGAAAACAGTATTTGTGTAGTATTCATTTCTTTTAGGTGACCCACAATAAAACATTTTATTTGTTGGACTGAAATAATGTTCATCAAGTGTTAGTAGAGCAGAATCTTTTCCAATGTTACTTTCTCTAACCAAGCTTTTCTTTGCAATTCGTCGCAACAACGGGCCGAAGCATTTGTTTCTGGAACACAATGTTATAATAGTGTATACAAATTGGAATTGGACTAAATTATGATGATGATTGTAATGCGGACATAATAAATAGACACTCTGGTCGTGTTCATCTGACATTGAAATCATAAGCCAGGGTTTATACCAGAATAGACGATATACGGTATTCCAGTTTCCATTTGTTTGTCCTTGGATATTCGAAAAGAAATTGATATTTGATTTTGCCAGCTCCAATATTTTACTCTCTACCAACAAGTAAACAGAAGTATGTTCCCAGAAGTTGTACTGTTTCTGCCAATATTGCCAGGAATGGTACATGTTTGCCTTGTAAAAAGTCTCACTGATGTGATTAATTTGCATCAGATCCTTAAAAACTGACAGATTGAAGTTGACCACAAAGTGCACTACACAGACAAATCGGCTTTCTGGCCGTGGAGTAGAAACTTTAGCGTTCCATTTATCTAGTCCTTGCATGCAGTTATTAAATGGATTGTATGTTGTCGAGCTTCTAATGTATTTGTAGTCACAAGTTGGCGATTTTTTGTCACTATTAATTTTTAAATTTGTAAATGCGTAAGGAATGTCGATATTCTGTAATTCATCGTAATATAATGAATCAGCACCATTGGTGGTTAAAGGGTTTTGCTGGAAAAGAAGATTAATGTAACAATTGCTTTCAAATTGGATCACATCGTTCAATTTCCACCCAAAAGATAATCCAACCATTAAAAGTATACAAAGCATTATTGGAATCATTGATGTATTTTCTGTTCTGCTCAATGATAATCGTCGCTTCAGTTTATACTTAATCACGTTGAATATAACTGCCTTGCATAAAATTTTACGCATAAAAAGGTAAAACGTTGTATGACAACTATAATAATGGAACAAGTTGTATCCCTTACTTATACTTCCAAGAATATTATGGAAGCAAACTGAAACATACTATAATATTATTATTGTTTTGTATGTATATAAATGCATTGCTTAAAAGTGTAAAATAAAATTCACTGTCTTTTTATTTTAAGTTACAACAGTATGTATAGAAAAATTGAGTTTTTTTCTTTAGGCTTGAAAACAAAATTCAACTTAATAACACAAGCCTACCTCAACGTTTTTAAATAAATATTACGTATAATATATACGTTTAGAATAGCGTCAAACAGTAAATGAGGATTGTTATATCTTAAATGTGTAATTTATACGGTTGTCCAATAACTATTTTAAAGATTATATTATATCATTGTTTTTACTTTTTACAAGCGAACGAATAAATGGTTTGATTCCGAAATATAGTCTTGAACCGACAGGCAGACGCCAACATTATGTATGCATGCATAAAGGAGCAAAATGACACAAACTAGACATAATAGTAAAATAGAACCATTGCAATTGCATTGTTAGTACCTGAAACGAGGTTGCAGTTTAGTCAATTTGGGATAATTGCAGCCTATTATGTGTCTACTATGGATGGACACGGGTACATTGTTTTCGATTGTTCCACAGGTACGACTCAACGTGTGCGGCGCGGCTAATGTTCTTTGATATAATATAGAGGAAGGCTCCTTTCTTCCGAATTTAAAACGAGGAAATGTCACCATATTGTAATAAGTAGTTTATAGATAAATATGCTGTCCAAGAGAAAAACTTTTTGACTGGTTGAAATAGTTATCTACTTGTTTTATTGATGATAATCGGTAATATGAATAATTGATGCCAGGTATTGTCTATTATACTGAACCGAGACCTTCTCCACAATGCTTCGGGACAAAATTATAAATACAATCAATAAATCTTGTTCAGACGTCAATAAATTTTGTTTTTTTCAATATACTCAAGCTCTATAATCACAAATTTTAATTTACAGCTTTGTTTTCGACCAGTCTAAATCTATCTTACTATATTTTTGTTGCATCCATAAACACATTTTTCTATCCAAGTAACAAGTTCTAATAGATGTCTGTCAGGACAGGAAAGGTCTTAAAGCACAAACACTAATGACATGCATGACGAAAATTGGCTGTATTATTTGTGACTTTGATGTACTATATAAACTAGTAAAGCTACCCGCCCTACGGACGGGGTAGTAACAGAACGGTTGCATTCCTTAAAGCATTCCAAATTTTCGTATAAAATTTGTAAACGTTATTCTGATCAATGTGAAATGATGTGTAGAGTAGAATATGGAGTAAGTATGGAGTAAAATATGTAAAATAAGTATGAAGTAGAATATGGAATAAGTATGGAGTAGAATATTGAATAAGTATGGAGTAGAATATTGAATAAGTATGGAGTAGAATATTGAATAAGTATGGAGTAGAATATTGAATAAGTATGGAGTAGAATATTGAATAAGTATGGAGTAGAATATTGAATAAGTATGGAGTAGAATATTGAAGAAATATGGAGTAGAATACGGAGTAAGTATGGCGTAGAATATGGAGTAAATATGGCGTAGAATATGGAGTAAGTATGGAGTAGAATATGGAGTACGTGTGAAGTAGAATATGGAGCACGTGTGGAGTAGAATATGGAGTAAGCGTGAGTAGAATATGGAGTAAGTGTGAAGTTGCATATGGAGTAAGTGTGGAATTATGTCTAATAGAAATTATGTGGTCGGGAGTCGTCATTCCTGTCGGTGGGGGTCGGGTCTTGTGTAAGTAAGTGTCGGGTGGTGGTGTTTTTTTGCACACACGTCGTTATGTTCAATTAAAATTATGCGATCGGATATCTAGTGGGTGGGTGTTGAGTCCCATGTGATCAGAAGTTGGCTGTTCGTGTCGGTGGGTGTCGGGACCCGTGTGATCGGTTGTCGTTGGTGGGTTTCGTGCCCCATATGGTCGCGAATCGGCTGAGTTATTGATGGATGTCTGGCCCAATTTGGTCGAGAATCGGCTGTTTTGTTGGTGGATGTTGGGCACATTAATAGTTATTTACAGTGACATACGATTTTTTAGGAAAATTAATGCTGATTTCCGCACACACGCCGTTATGTTCAATTGAAATCATGCGATCGGATATCTAGTGGGTGAGTGTTGGGTCCCCTGTGATCGGAAGTCGACTGTCGTGTTGGTGGGTGTCGGGCCCCATATGGTCGAGAATCGGCTGTCTTGTTGTGTGTCGGGAATCGGCTGTCTTGTTGGTGGGTGCCGGGCCCCATATGGTCAGGAATCGGCTGTCTTGTTGGTGGGTGTCGGGCCCCATATCTCGAGAATCGGCTGTCTTGTTGGTGGGTGTCGGGCCCCATATCTCGAGAATCGGCTGTCTTGTTGGTGGGTGTCGGGCCCCATATCTCGAGAATCGGTTGTCTTGTTGGTGGGTTGCGGGCCCCATGTGGTCAGGAATCGGCTGTCTTGTTGGTGGGTGTCGGGCCCCATATCTCGAGAATCGGCTGTCTTGTTGGTGGGTGTCGGGGTCCATATGGTCGGGGATCGGCTGTCTTGTTGGTGGGTTGCGGGCCCCATGTGGTCGAGAATCGGCTGTCTTCTTGATGGGTGTGGGGGTCCATGTAGACATTGTACAATCTATGTCATAACAGCAGTTAGTTTACGTTGGAGTAAAAAAAGGAAGAAGTGGGCGACGGCTTACAGTACATGGAGGCTTATGGTAAAGGGTGGCTTATGGTGGCAGCATTGAGACACCGACACCGTCAAACCAGCTAATACTATGTAGATAACATAAGGTTTTACAAAAACAAAATCTTCTAATATATCTGTAAATTTCAAATACCAATCAAATGGATAAATATCTGATATAGCATTATGACAAGTTTTGTGATTATACAAATTAAAATTTCACTAACGATACACCTCGGAAAATAAAATGTTATTCGTAATGGAAGAGTAAAAAAAGTACAGTGCATCCGCGATTGCATTTTTTATAGCTTGACAAAAATTAATCAAAAAACTACAAAATAATGGCCACGTTCTTTTGGTTACAAATGCTAGAATTTCGAAGAGGAATATTCCAGTAGATATCACAGTAATCCAAAAGCAAATATAAAATATGGTCCCAATATTTGAGTTGTGAAATGTCAATGCTCGTGGAGGAGTTCTCAACCAACAAGTTTTGCATTCTGTATAATTACGAGACTTGAAGTGATCCATCCATATGCTGAAAATTCCCGAATGAAGGAGAACAAACAACTTCTCCCTAAAAAATAGAGTGAGCATAGGAATTTCCGTTGTCCAAATAGACGAATAAATAGTCATTGGTAAAATGGAATTTTCTTTTTTTCCATAGTATAATCTTTTGATTGGTTGGATCCCGCCACTCTCCGGATTCCAGTAAGAGTCGTTAAGAAGTCGGTGGAGACTGGAACTCCTGAGGATCAGTACTGATTTATTGCACTGCGAAATCCATTTCTGAGGACTTGTATGAAGATACTCAGGAGGGAATTGAACGGCCCTCCCTATTTTTTGAAGTAAATTTGCTTTTTCAGAAGCTCCTATCCTTTTGTAAAAATTATAAAATGGATCTAGGGTAAAAAACAGTTGGAAAACTCTTTTTGTCAAATTTATAGATTTTAGGTTACAGTTTTCGATAGCAGCTTTTACCGTACTTTGATTTTGAGCATTAAACTTTAAGAGGACGTTATTGGGTACATTCATGTTGTGAAATTTGTAGTACATCAACATAATAGTGTGCTGAATGTGTATTGGAATGCTAAATGGATCAAATTCACTTGTGCCATAAATTCCACCTAAAGCAGTAAAACCGGGTAGATTTGCCAAATCTTCAATTGATTCAATTTGTTTCACCGGACGGGGCTCAACTAAATCAGTAGTGACAACTCCTTTGTAAGCATTTGTCAAAACAATCAACGTAACAAGCAAGGAACTGACTAAAAATCTCATCCAAAGGGTTCTATTAGCTTTTGATGGTAAGGAGTAACTGATTTCTAATAAGTAAGCATAGCAAATGAAAACGAAAGGAATGTAAATGTCCCGTTTAAAAAATATTACACTATGAAAGAAAACAGCTGCTAGTCCAATTGAGACGATGATGCCTATCCACGCGTGTGATTGAAACGGTCGAATGTATCCATAGTAGGAATCACTCTCACCTTCAAGGACAACACAGGAAATAAAGTTAAATGACTCATCCTTGGTTGGAATGACTACTTGGTAAGGATGGTGACCGATAAATCTAGCAGTATGTTGAAAATTAAATATTGAATAAATTTTTAGTTTTTTAAAACATGATTTTATGTTCCCTATAGTTGAATTCAAATTAATGTGAAAAATAATTGAAGAGAATAGGATAGAGATGCTCTTTTCGTCGTAGAAAAAATAATTTGTGAAGTAAGCATTCCTATTAGGTGGTCCACAGTAGGTTTTTTTAATCTTAGCCGACCCATCAGTCACTAAAATACCTGCGCCTTTTCCAATGTTACCCTCCGTAAATAAATTTTTTAATGCAAGTTGTCGCAGAGGTTGACCAAAGCATTTGTTTCTTGAACACAGTGAGACTACGCCATAAGTAAATTGAAGTTGAACTGAATTTTGTTGATAATTGTATTGTGGACATACCAAATAAACAGTTTGGTCGTCTTCATTTGAAACTGAAAACAGCAGCCAGGGTTTGAACCAGAATAGACGATAAATAAAATTCCAATTTGCATCGGGTTTTTCTTGAACTTCAAAAAAGAAATTCACATTTGACTTGGCCAAAGACAATATTTCTTTTTCAACCATCGTGAATACAGAAGTATGCTCCCAAAAGCTGTACCATTTATAATTTTTCCACTGTAACGCAGTATGGTATTGTTCCAGTTTGGAAAAAGTCTCAGTGATATGATTAATTAGCACTACATCCATGAAAATTTTGGGATTGAAGTTAACTACAATGTGTATTACACAAACAAAACGGCTCAAAATGCGAGGGGTGGAAATGTTAACTTTCCTCTTTTCAATTGCAGTCGTACAAGGATCAGAACTAATGAATGTACTAGTAAGGGCCATTTTTGGATTGCAGGATTTTATTAATTGTTCCTTGCCGTTGGTTTTCAATTTTGTATATGCATAAGGAATGTCAATATTCTGCAGTTCATTATAAAAAGTTTCTTCACGGGTTTTTTTGAAAGGGTTAGGTTGGAAAATAAGATTAATATAGCAACCACTTTCCAAATGCACCACTTCTTTTAATTCCCACGCAGGCGACAATTGCACAATGGCGAATGTCCAAACAAGTGTAACTAATAGAATCATTTTATTGGACAAAGTCTAATAATATTAATCTTAGTAAATAATAAAATAATGTTCACAGTGCATTGTGTCAACTTGTATTTGTACTTCATGTACATTTTCAACTTAAGAGAGGAGAATTTTTCAGTAGGTATTTACTTACTTCCAAATAAAGTCACCCTATCAGTTCATGTTGGCTATTCAATATGTGAAATTTTAAATATCGACGCAGCAGTTATTACACTTTAAGAGTAACTTAACCAATTTTTCTCGATTCGATTATTTTTGATGATATATTTGCTAATTGTGAAATGCAATGTGGCTGAAATCTTGAGCCTTCTATGATTTGAGGAATATTTACTTATTCAAGGGGGATTGATTAGGTTGAGAATTACCTAATGCGATGCTTAAATCTACGAACTGATGTAAACAATTAGGTAGCAAGTAGGTACAATACCACCTTACGTAAGATTGTCTGAATCAAAATTATAATTTTTGGCCGACTACCAGGCGACGTGACGATAAAAAGTTTTACCATAAAAGAACAACGTTGCGTGCCATAAATTACACTTGGTATTCATCTGTTATTTTCAATGAATAAAATGATCTTTTCGTCACAATTACCTGACAATTAATTGAATTGTTTATTTATTCAAGACTATCCACTGGAAAAGTTTTATAATATGACGAATTTTCTTTATACACTTCAAAAGTTTCCACAGAAAAACAATTATGGCAGACGTACGTATTTGCATGTAATTGGTGAAATTAATTTACAATGCCGGGTTAATAGGCTGTATACTTTTGTCCACAATGCACGGTTTGCTTTTTCTTTTCAAGTCTTTATTTCCACAATTATTTTTCGAATGCTCTAATTGCTAAATAGAGGTTTCTCACAATTGGTGGCCATCAAATTAACATAAATAGGTATATAGGTATTGAAATGGCTGTTATACAAGTATGCAGCCTCATGTATGTATTTTAACCCGAAACTATGAGAAACATCTATCGATGATATTGATATTTAGATTGATATAATATGATTGATATTCATAGCAAAGCTTGTTTTAATGAGTTTGTAAAATTAAAGTCAATGCGTTTCATTTTGACACCGTTTTAAGTAGTAGGTTGTTGTTAAACTGATCCATTGCAAATAAATAGCGGTAAAAATTAGTATTTATTTATTTATTTTATTTCTACTTATTGACATGACATGTTTAATGTAATTCAGGTTTAATGATGTAGTAATATCTATTAACTGTGTGAAACAGTGAATGTAACTCTGCATTTCTTTTGTTTCTTTTTCATGTCATACTAAAGCTGGACAAAAAATTAACTCTTGTCATCTTAGTTATATTTCATGAATGTGATGGTTATGAATAAAACTTATACTGTTTGATTTTAGATGAAAACAAAGGTTTCACTATTTCTGTTCAAATTAATCTTCCAAATTAAGATCTGTCATCAATAATTATGTTAATACCTTTGTATCCTTTGTAAATATGTAGGTAATTATTTCCAACTAAAGAACATAATAATTATTTACATCACTCTTCGAATCGAATGTTTCAGAACAGGTCTTAAGTCTTAATAGAATTTTGGGTTTACTACTATCACCTTAGTAGTATCAATTTGATTAGAACTGCCAATGTTGAAATGACAAATTAAATAAAATGCTCTAATAATACTGTTTTTAATCATTTTGGGAATCATCTCAAAAGAAGTAATTAATTTCCAAGTTTCGCTTTTCAAACAAACTTCCAAAATGAAAATGATCAAAGATGTTAGTAAAATGCATGAACAAATTGTGAAGATTGTACCGATATTGGAATTATTATTAGCTAAAGGACGCGGCGGTCTTCTCACCCAACAAGTTCTGCATCTAGTAAAATTATGGAATTTGAAATATTCCAACCATGCTTTAAAGATCCCAGAGTGATTAAGAACAAGCAACTTTTCTCTAAAGAATTGAGAGAGCATGGGAATTTGGGTATTCGTAATAGAGGTGTAAATAGTTGTTTGTAAAAATGAATTTTCTTCTGATCCATAGTATAAAGTTTTGATTGGTTGGACTCCTCCATTTTCAGGATTCCAGTGGGAGTCATTAAGTAGTCGATGTAAAATTGAACTTCTAAAAATCAGAGCAGAGTTATTGCACTGCGAAATC
The DNA here is from genome assembly GCA_020055645.1 of Tomocerus qinae. Classification (NCBI taxonomy): domain Eukaryota; kingdom Metazoa; phylum Arthropoda; class Collembola; order Entomobryomorpha; family Tomoceridae; genus Tomocerus; species Tomocerus qinae. Next base: position 66,400,024 of record CM034546.1, read on the forward strand.
CATTTTTGAGGACTAATGAAAGGATATCCTGGAGGGAATCGTAATTTTTTGGTAATTTTCAATAGTAACTCCATTTTTGGAACATTTCCATAAGCCTCGTAATAGCCAAAATACGATGCCATTGAATTAAACCACTTAAAAACATAATAGTTTATTCGTGAATTTATTGGCATATTGTTAAATCGTTCATAAGCCGCGATTATTGTACTCTTGTTTTCTTTTTCAAATTTCGTTAAATCTTTAGGATCATAAATTTCAGTTGGTGGATGATAATTTCCAGTTTCGTTGGTATTGTGGAACATATATATTATATCGTTCTGAATATGTTTTGGAATATTAAGTGGCTCCATTTCGCTGGCGCCTACAAATTCACCTAAAACAGTAACACCAGATAAATTTGCCAAATGTTCAATCGATTCAATTTGTTTCACTGGACGGGGCTCAACTAAATCTGTCGTGATTATTCCTTTGAAAGAATTCGTCAGTATAATAAACGAGAGAAGCAAGGGACTGACTATCAATTTAAACCATAGAGTTTTATAAGCCTGTGATGGGAAGGTGTAACTGATTTCTAGCAAATAAGCATAGAAAATGAATATGAATGGAAGGTGTTTATCTTTTTTAAAAATTGTCACACTGTGAAAGAAGATAGTTGTTACCCCAATTGTAATGATGATGCATAGCCACGCATGAAATTGAAAAGGTCGAATGTATCCATAAAAAGAAAGACTTTCATCTTCAAGGACAACACAGGAAATAAAGTTATATGAATCTTCCATGCTTACAATGGTTGAAAGATAAGGATTAGTAGGAGCTTTCAGGAAAACCAAATTATCAGTATGTCGTAAACTGAATTCTGAAAATAGTTGACGGTCTTCAAACCACATTTGGAGCTTTTTAGAGCAAGATTCTTTGATTCCAATCGTAGAATTTAAAAAGTTTTGGAAAATAATGGAGGAAATGATTGTTGAGATATCAAGCTCTCGTTGTAAAACCGTATTTCTGAAATATGCATACCTCTTAGGTGACCCACAGTAAAATATTTCATGTCTTGCATTCAAATAATGTTCATCAAGTATTAGTAGAGCAGAGTCTTTTCCTATGTTACTTTCTCTAACTAAGCTTTTCTTAGCAAATCGTCTCAACAGTTGATTAAAACATTTGCTTTGCGAACACAATTGAATGAAAGTATACGTAAATTGCAATTGGGTTAAGTTTTGATAATAATTGTATTGCGGACATAATAAATGCACATTTTTATCATGTTTATCTGTCAGAGAGAGCATAAACCAGGGTTTATACCAAAATAGACGATATACAGCATTCCAATCTTCTCTGTTAATTTCTTTCGTGTCAGAAAAGAAATTCACATTTGAATTTGCCATCTCTAAAATTTCTTTCTCGACTAACAAATAGACAGCAGAATGCTCCCAAAAGTTATAGCGACTTTGCCACCATAGCCAAGAATGATCTTCGTCAACTTTGTAAAATGTCTCACTGATGTGATTAACTGCCATCACATCTATGAAAACTCTCGGATTAAAGTTGACCGCAATGTGTACTACGCAAACAAATCGACTCTCTGGGCGTGGAGTAGAAACATTATCGTTTAATGCATTCAATTCTTCCATACATCCATAAAATGTATTGTGTTTAGATCCTAGAAGTGTGTGATTGGGGAAACAAACTGAAAACCATTTGTGATTGTGTAGTTTTATCTTTGTATAAGCAAAAGGAATATCAATTTTCTGTAATTCACTGTTTAAGTGTTCTGTTTGAGTTTTGTTGAAAGGATTTTGCTGGAAAAGAAGATTAGTGTAGCAACCACTTTCTAAATTCACAACATCTTTCAATTCCCACGCAGACGATAATTGCACAATGGCGAATATCCAAACCAGTTTAACTAATAGAATCATTTCATTGAGTTGGGTTGAAGGAGTCAAAGAGTTAACATCAATTTAGCTTCAGTCTAGGTTAAAATTAATTATTAAAGAGTAATATCTATCGTCAAACGGCAAAATTTATACTGCTAAATTCAGTTCAAACTAATTAGTTTACATAACGCATTAATTACACTTAAAAGCAAACAATTATAGCAAAAATTATATTTAAAGTGAAAATTTTGTAAAATTGTATTCTGTCTAACTGTAAGTATGAATAATTTAACGCCCACGGGAAATGCTAACCAAGCATTTTCAGTCGAAGTTGAGAATTGTATTACTAAGCTGCAAAATGTCCTTGAAGATAAAAGAGCAGAACTATGCATACTAGAAAGAGACACATTACATAGTTATCATAGCAGACTGTCCCAGTTACAAAACATAGTATCAAATTGCATAGAATACAAAGAGTGCAACGCCAGCAAAGAAAATCCTATCAATGTCAACAAAAGTTATGGCTCAACTGCAAATAATATAATCATCCACGCACAATTTGATTGCACTTCAAATTTGGACTTAAAAAATACAGTGATAAAATTCATGGAACGTAATCTCAACATTCAACCCAAAATTATCTCAGCCCGATTCATCAAGCAACGAGAAGGCAACTTATACTCTACAATTGTTGTAAGTCTAAGTTCCACCGAAGAAAAAAGTCTTGTGTTTGCGAACTGCTACAAACTGAATGGAGCAAATGTTTCTATTATGGACGATTTGCCACTACATTTAAGGAGAACTTCCACCAGGAAGAAAACCAGTGCTGTTAATGAGAAAAAATATGTTGCTATTCAATCCGATGGAGAATTGCACACTTACACAACACCACCGCAATTACCGAGAAGCAATCCGCTAGAGGTAGAAAAGAAAGAGTATGACAACGAAACAAATCAATGTTATAAATTCGTTCGAGACTATGAAACACCCGAGAATGAAACAATTACTACATCTGAAAACGACGATTCTGAGGTAAAAGCTGAACCTAACGAAACAAATAACAAACTGATTGAGAAAATTAAGCTGGAATTACAAAACGAGGCATTTGAAAATCTTAAAAGAGTTATGACCGATAATTTATTTGAGGAAATAGGCAAAAAAGTTAGAATAAAAATAGTAACTGACCTACGAGAATCTAAAATGAATATCGTTAATGACATTCGGAAATGTATTGGAGACAGCATTAAGGAGGAAACTGCCCAACTGATTAAAAGTGAAATACTGGCTGAACTTAGGAAAACCACAAACGAAATGAAAGAAGCCCAAAATGGTATCAATGATCAAATGAAAGTAATTAGAGAAGCTCATGGGAATCTGAAGAAGAAATGTAAACTGTTTAATTAATTACCTATTATAACTTTAATTGTCAATGTGATACTTTCCAGGATTTTAACTTTATAATGGAATATTCATATTTAAATTTTGATTTGATTCATAGATTGAAAATTATAATTTTTTAATTTGTCTAATTAGATTTTTAAAGTAATTTTTGATTGGAATTTTAATTGGTTAAATATAGTTTTTCTTAAATTAAAAATTGTAATCCTAATCTGCATAATGTCCTTAAAAGATAAAAAAGCAGACTTATACACAGTAGAAGTAGACACACTGCAAAAAAGAGAAAAGAAAACTCAGCGTTAGATTAATTACCTACTTTAATCTTGAATATGATACATATGACGACAACTTTGTTTTTAAAAAAACTGCTATCCATTGGATTTATAATTTCAATTAGTTAAATAGACTTCGCTTTAACTATCTTCCCAATTATCAACTAAAATAGCAGCTCCGTGAAGAATTCTATACATAATAACAAAAATAACTTCACTATACCCCTTTTCATTATACTATATAGAGTAATGGCTTTTATCACTTCATACATTAGCATGCTACATGTTTATATTCTCAATGCTACTAATGTTCTAGATTTGTAAATTATAAACACATACCTATATAAGTTACATTAACTCATACTATTCCACATCATTATAAAACTTTAATAATAATAATTCATATACAAGTCAACTTTAATATAGTACGTATAAAATACCTATATTTCTTTCTACTCTGAAATTTACGACACTTTAAATTTACTGAATATGTAAGTACACTATATATAATATATATAACACACCTATGTCTATCTAAAACTTGTTATATTATAGTTAACCCAACTCCACCAATATGTTCGAATTTGTAATAGATAAACAGAATTCGATGTAAGGGCCAATGGCCGCATCATCAAGAGAAATAAAACCAATAATAATAATAATAATAATAGAATCATTTCATTAGACACAGTCTAATAATATTTATTATATTTATTAATAAAATGTTAGTAATGCATTATGTCACCTTGTAGTATTTGCCCTTAATGTACATTTTCAACTTAAGAAAGGAGATTGGTTTGCTATGTATTTATTTACTTCCAAATAACGTCATTCTATCGAGTAATCCGTTCATGTTGGTTATTAAATTCGTAAAATTTCGAATATTGCCCCAGTTTTTACACTTTAAGAGGAATTTAACCAATTTTTCTCGATTCGAGTAATTTTGATGATATATTTACTAATTTTGAATTGCAATATGGCCGAAATCTTGAGAATTTTATGATTGGAGGAATATTTAATTTTACTTATTCAAGGGCCAAGGGGGATTGAGAGATGATACCTAATGCGATTATGCGATGTGAAGCTTAAATCTACAAATTTAAGTATACGATTAGGTAGAATGTGCGTATATTAACACCTAAAAGTAGTATTGTCTGAATCAAAATTATATTCTTCGCCCGACTACCAGGCGACGTAACGATGAAAAGTTTTACCATAGAAGAACAAAAGAACACTGTTGCATGCCGCAAATTACATTTGCACATTGAAGACAAGTGGTATACTTTTGGTAAACAATTAAACAATACACAAGGTTTGTGTTTTTAGAAGAAACCGGTATTCATCAGTTATTTCCAATGAAGAAAATAATCCTGTCGTTATAATTACCTGACAGTTTATATTTATTTATTCAAGGTCAAGACTATCCAATGAAAAGTCCTTTATGACGAATTTTCTATATAGAGGAGACTGGGGATAGTATACGAAGTTAAGAATTTTCATAGAATCTTTGACTTTTTATGGTCGGCAAAATTTGAAGTATAATTTTGTGAACATTTTAACAAAAGGTTGTTAGTTTCGGGTTCATACTCGTTTTCTAAAAATAAAATTAACTTCCCTTAAATTCCAAAACTACCCAAAAGTAAACTTTCGCCGCTTTACAAAATTTTACCCCCAGACTCTTTTAGATACACTTAAGCGGTACAAATAACGGCAGCTTTCATAAATGATAACCGATGCTGTTTGGGACTATCATTTTGAAAGTTTTTCGTAGGAAAATATTTAGATCAAAAAAGTCATGATGGGGATTGGGGATAGTGTAAGAACATTTGGATGACCACTTTTGGCTAATTATGTCATCATTTTTTGACCATACGTGATGCGTTAAACATCACTGAATGCCTACCATGCATTAAATACATAGATTACATTTGCAAATATTTCTCCAGTTACTCGGTGGCTGTTTATGGACGATAGAATATGCCTAATAAATTACCTCATTTGATGCATCGGGAAAAATTAATTTTGGAAAACTAAGGACCATTACGATGATCATTAATAAAGATTTCAGCATCTGTGGCAGCATCATAAGAAGTGGAACTGCAAGATATGGAAAGAGAACATCGAATAATTACATTCTTACACTTTCCCCAAAAAGTATTCGTATACAACACTATGTATATTTGTAGTGTACGCTTTATGTTCAACATTTTATGATAACTAGATAGTCGTGTGATAAATCAACAAAAAGCTGACATTTAAACCTTTTGATGGTGCTAATTTCACCACTCTACGTTTATTAGTTTCGGGGTTGTTAACAACGGAACTTGGCAACCTGGAAACCATGAAAAAAGGCAGCTGTGCACGTTGAGCCGTCCGTAGTCTAAAGTGAGCTCTGAGGACTCCAATAGGAGTCAATAAATAGTCAGTGTAAATTAGAACTTCTAAAAATCAGAGCTGAGATATTGCACTGTGAAATCCATTTTTGAGGACTAAGAAAATACCTGGAGGGAATCGTGATGTGTTGGTAATTTTCATTAGTAACTCCATTTATTAGCAAATAATCTATTTAAATTGTGTTAACTTTAAAAACAAGAAATGGTTCGGTTGATCTATGATTCGATTTTATATTCCTAGGCCACCAGTACTGCTGCTGAATATCAAAATAATTAGGCATCAACATTTGGTTTCATTTCAAAAGACATTAATTTTAATGTTAACCCTGAATTGTTTCATGTTTAATACTATGCATTACATACAAGCTGGCGCATTTTAGCAAAAAGCTGAAAGATCCATGTCCATGCATTTAATGTAATATTCAACAAGCGCAAATAAATACCTAGTTACTTTACTTTTTCTAATAACCTACCAAAAGGGGTTTGATTTCTTCTTAGGGCACCCAAAGCTTAATTTTTCGCGGATGTAATCCGCAAGCAAAATAATTTGACCGCCCAAAATTATGACGATTTATACCTGTTGGGGGCCCAAATTTTATTTTGGGGACCTACGGCGTCCAAATTTTTGTGAAGGCGCCCAACGCGGAGGACATCTGCAAGTCGTCGTGTACTTTATTATTATTCTTAAAGTTTTGCAAAAGCCTTTAAAGCCACAAAGCAATGACCACTTTTTGTTATTTAAAAATGTTACGACTTATACATCGAAAGATATCAGTATCATCCAAAAGCAAATATAAAATATTGTGCCTATATTGGAGTTGTAAAATGTTAAACTTCTTGGGGGAGGTCTTTGCCAGCAAGATTTGCATTCTGTATAATTATAAGATTTATAATGTTCCAACCATATACCGTAAATTCCTAAATGACTAAGAATAAACAATTTGTCCATAAAAAATGGAGCAAGCATGGGGATGTTAATGTTCAAAATAGAAGTATAAATAGTTAATGGTAAAAAGGAATTTTCTTGTTTTCCACGATATAATGTTTTGATTGGCTGTTCCCCGCCACTTTGTGGATTCCAGTGGGAGTCATTCAGAAACCTGTGTAGACGGGAACTTCTGACAATCAGTACGGAGTTATTGCATTTTGCAATCCATTTCTGAGGAGTTGTGTAAGGAAAACGGGGAGGGAACCGAATAATGCTGACAATTTTGTCAAGTAACTTTACTTTTGAAAGTATTTTCATTTTCTCGTAAAAAGAATAAATAATTTATCAAACAATTTAAATACAGGCGTTAAGAACGAATCCAGTGGTTTATTGTTGAAGTATTCAATGGCTGTCTTTACTGTACTTTGGTTTTTCTCCTCAAATTTTCAAAATATTCTTAGATTATTTGAAAATTGATTGACTGATGGTAAATTCTTTCCACTCGTAATACAGAATTTGTGGTACATCCTTAGAATATTGTCCTGAATATATACTGGAATAGTAAATGGATCCATTTCACTTGTATCCGAAATTTCACCTAAAGCAGTAAAACCAGACAAGTCAGCCAAATGTTCAATTGACTCAATTTGTTTCACCGGACGAGGTTCAACTAAATCCGTTGTGACAATGCCTTTGTACCCATTTGTTAATACAATGAACATGAGTAGCAATGAACTCACTACCAATCTGATCCAAAGGGTTCTATTAGCTGTTTTTGGCAAGGAGTAACTGATTTCTAGCAAATAAGCATAGAATATAAAAATGAAGGGGATAATTTTATCTTGTTTGAAAACGAGTACGATATGAATGAAAATGCTTGTAACTGCAAAACAGAGAATAATTCCTATCCATGTGTGAAATTGAAAAGGTCGAATGTATCCATAGAAAGAAAGACTCTCATCTTCAAGAACAACACAAGAAATAAAGTTAAAGGAGTCTTCCATTATTGGAATAATATGCAAGTAAGGATGATGCCGATTGAAGAAATCAGAATTAAATTGAAATTGAAGTTTTGAATTAATTTGACGCTTTTCAAAACAATATAGGCTACCCCCAACAGTAGTTGAAAAATAATTGAGCCAATTGAAGTGGCAATGTTCTTTTCGCCTTTTAAAACAGTATTTGTGAAATAGCTATTTGTTTTATGGCGTCCACAATAAGAATTTTCGCCAGAAAAGTCACTCATAAGATTTTCATCCATAATATACAAAGCAGACGACTTTCCTATATTACTCTCACTGAGAATGATTTTCATTGAAATTCGTCGCAGTTGTCGACCAAAGCATTTGTTTCCTGAACACAATGACACTAAAGTATAAGCAAATCGTAATTGGACAAACTTTGGATGATGATTGTACTGCGGACATAGTAAATACACACTATGGTTGTCTTCATCAGAAATAGATAACATCAGCCATGGCTTGTCCCAAAATAGACTGTAAATAACATTCCAGTTCCTATTGGCTCCATATCGGTTGTCGAAAAAAAAATTCACATTTGACTTGGCCAGTTCTAATATTTCTTTATCGACCAGTAAGTAAACAGAAGTGTGCTCCCAGAAGTTATACCGACTCTGCCACCAACCCCAAGAATAGCGTTTGTCCACTTCGGAAAATGTCTCGCTGATGTGCTTAATTAACATCACATCTTTAAATATTCTGGGATTGAAATTGACTACAATGTGCACTACACAAACAAAACGGCTTAGTCGACGTGGTGAAGAAAAATCATATTTCTTTTTGTCCAACTCATTCATACAAGGATTGAAATTACTTTTGAAGCTGTTGAAGGGACTTAGAAATGATTTTTTGGGATTACAAGACGACAAATTTTTTCCTCCATCGGATTTAATTTTTGTAAATGCAAATGGAATGTCGACATTATGTAATCCATCGTATAAGAGTTCTTCACTACTTATGTTTAATGAACTTTGCTGGAAAAGAAGATCAATGTAACAATCACTTTCTAAATGTACAACATCTTTCAATTCCCATCCAGAAGACTGTCCTACAAAAAGTCCTACAAAAACTATAAACCAAATCAATAATAGCACCATTTTTGTTATAGATGTTTTCAAGGTCTAATCTTCCAATGTACTAAAAAAATCTTTGTTTTCATGTCTTTATTTTATTGTAAGAATGATACTCTGTCATGAAAACTTCGAGTAAAACAAAAACACTATTTACAATTATTTCTATTCAAAAATATTTTGTAATTGATAAAACTATTTTGAATGAGAAGCTTGGAATACTAACTTCAATTTGAAGTTTCCTCAACTCGGGAGAATTTTTTACTTTACAGATATGCTTCAATGCTTGGAATTGTGAGTGTCGTCGTTAGTAAATTAAAAGAGTGACAACTCAGGCGGCTTTGAACCAAAGTTAAATGGGCGTCCTTAAAACCCAATTATAGCCCACATCTAGTTAACAGGAAAATGTGCACACGGTCTAGGTTAGGTCCTCTATTAAGAAGTCAAGGGACTTTCCATTTTAAACGATTTTACGAAAAAAATTTTTTTTCAAACTATGTCACATCTTTCAATTTCCACCTTGACGATAATCCAACGACGAGGAAGACGGGATTATACCCGAAACCATCTACGGCTGAATATACATTAATAAGTTGATATCCTTATTTTTATGCAGCAGTAAAGAAAGCTGGAAAGCTGCAATTTAAATTAGATTATTACACATTGATGACCATTTTTTTTAATTTAGAAGTTTTTTAGCCATAATGTATTATTATTATTACCTATCACAAATGTAGATTGAATCTATCAAGGGTAAACTGTATGAAGATAACGAGGTGAGTGACGATTATAGTAGTATAATTATTTAAAAAACTATCTGGTAGGATCCTTGATTGATAAGCTATTGCAGCAGCAATAAAAGCTATTCAATATTTTATGGATATTAAAGCAATAAAATTTGTTTAAATTTATATTGCCTTTAGTGCCACTAAACAATATTGAAGTTGTCTATTTTTCACTTGTTATTTTGGTTTAATAACTTGTAACAATAGAGTAATTAATTAAAAAGTGATTACTGCTCAACCTCCAACTTAAAAGCCATATATTTTCACCAGCAATTTGCTTTTATATTAGAAAATGAGAAGTAGTTGTGTTAGATAAACTTGTAAAGTGATCGATATTTGGTTTGCTATAAAGCAGTCAGTTGATAGTTTAGCAATAGTTTTGATATGAAAATAATTATACGTTATAGTGAACCCAGCTAAGGGGGCAAATCTAGCACTCAAGAGAAATTCAGCAGGCCACCCATCACAGTAATAAAAACAATTTCGAAAACATCCCATTAGGTTGTTAACTTTGTAAATACAAAGTACATTTAAATTAATACACCTTTATTTTCTACAGTGGTTGGAAAAATTAGCTGCAGCCCCAACTTCCTGATAAAAAGGAATTCCCTTCACCAAAATAATAACTGTAGATAGTAGCATCAAATACAGGGAACAATGAAAGACTATTTCCGAAAAAAACTCCCAAAAAGTTACCAAAACTTTTAAAATCGAAAAAATAAGATTCCCCTCTAGGATTTTGGAAAAACGTTCAAATCCCATGAGTACAACTTACGAATAAATATTTTTTAAAAATAGTTAATTACCCAGTGCTGTTATTTAATTCTACAAAAAGATATCCCAACTGGCACAAAGGAATTAAGAGGGTAGTAAAAAGTAAACCTAGCTCTATTAAAAAATGTTGAATAAGTTTTTCGATATTATAGCAGAACCAATTTGGGTTAGAAGTTTTGAAATGCTATTTAATACGCACATTACAATCATTACGAAATGTTCCCTTTCGCTAATCATTTCCATTCGATCCCCAGTCACCATTCAACCTTCTTATGTAAACTATTATTATTTAGATGTTATAACAATAATATGAAACGACTCATTTCGTTGGTTTAGAGGAATTGGGCTTGCGCATTTTACTTTTTTTGCTTTTAAGGAGCCTGCATATATTCCGTGTGCAGTTGATGGGAGGAGGGGATACCCAAAAGTGTTGCAGTCAGCACTTGCGTTGCACATGTGGGAGGGGGTTTTGCTTTACGTAATATATGCAGGTTTCCTAGGTTCTCCCTACCACACGTACATATATATATATTATATATATAGACAGGTAAATTTATCAAGTCTGCGATTATATATAGAGATTTTCTATCCGAAATACATTTCAACGGAGTCTTGCAGGTATAACTAAATATAGAATCTACTAAATATAATGTCAGTTTCGATAAAGAATGCGGAGTGTATAGCATAAAACCATGAAAAATATTAGAATGCATTGAAATGAAACCGAATTCCAAATCATTAAAATTACTGGAGGCCTAGTAATACCATAATACGCATATATATAATATTATGTTCAAACACTTGTCAAAGTTGTTCTTGGACGTTATATCTACTGACTTACGTGTTGTCACTGTTTACTTTGGATTTCTTATACAGTAAGCATAGCTTATAACGAATGTTTACTTTAATACAGGGTCCCAGGGAACAAAAAATGACCTTTTTCACCTTTTTATAAAAAGATGGGAGCAAGTCTTTTTTGCCTTTTTCATATTTTTGATGTATCGGCGTGCTCCCTTTACTTCCACTTTACATGTAAATACGATAAAACACACCGCTTTTTTAAAAAAAGTAGTACTTTTTTACTTTTTTTGTAAAAAAGGAGTGCTTTTTTGTTTCCTGCAGGGTCCCAAATAAATATTGTCTATACACTTTTTGCTAGCTTGCCACGCAGTGGAGATTCTTCTGTTCACAATTGACAGTAACTTTACTGAAGGCAGATAGATAATTCCTGGCAGACAATCATTAATTGTAACACTTTAGTCTTATTATATATCTACTAGTGAACCCAGCTAAGGGGGGAACCTAATAGCACTCAAGGGATTTCTGCAGGCCATCCATTACAGTAACAAAAACAATTCCAAAAAATCATCGGTAGTTCACTAAGTTTATAATGTTAACCAGTACTACATACTGTTATTTAATTCTACAAAAAAGGTGTGCAAACAGGCACAAAGAAATCAAGGGGACAGTAAAAAGTAACACTAACTCTACTAAAAATGCTAAAAATATAAAATAATATTATGTCGATGTAGCAGAACTAATTTGGATTAGAAGTTTTGAAATGCTAATTGATACACACATTACGATCATTACAAAATGTCCCTTTTCGCGAATCATTTCTATTCAATCACCAATATACAACTTATGTAAATTTCTATTATTGTTTTGATGTTATAATAATGTATGAAACAACTCATTTCGGTGGTTTAGAGGAAGTGAGCATGCACACTTTGGTTTTAAGGAACCTGCATATATTACGTGTGTAGTTGTTGGGAGAAAGAGGTGGTATCCTAAAGTGTTACAGTCAGCACTTGTGTTACACATCGGGGAGGGGATTTTGCGTTACTTAATGCATGCAGGTTTCCTAGGTTCTCCTACCAGACATACATACATAGATAGATTGGTAAATTTATTGCTTTATCTCTTCTGTGCTTATAACATAAGAGATCTATATTTTATGACGTTGTATTGCGGCCTTTTGTTGAAATGTGCATGCGTTTATTGTCATATAGACTATGGGATTGCGTTATCGTATTTCCAAATTAAACCAAATGTGGATGCCTAATTATTATGAAATATAGCGGCAGTTGGCAGTACTGTATCACATACGGATGATTATACTTCATACCTACCTTTAAAATTCAGTCAAGCGTGCTGGGGTCTACTAATAATAATAATAATGTCATTTAGTCCATTATTATCTATTCCAAACACTGAAGCTATAATGTTACATTTATTTTTATCCACCATTTTTAGAAGCTTAAAAAAGCAATGAGGAAAAAGGTAAATCTTTTTTTACAATTATATTACTACCTTTACCGGCGTTTGTAGGAGTCCGAAATATTTACGTGACGGAGACAATACAACCTTGAAGGTCTATAATAGTATGTAGGTCGATCGGTCGATGTGGCAAAAGCCATTTCGGCAAAATCGAAAAATGTTTGCAAATCACCGGTTTGGATAATTTAGCAAATCCATTCGGCAAAATTGGGTACGGTCCTTATCTTATAAATTGCTTTCTGACTACCGATTGAACTGAAGCTCAGTAGATGGAGGTAAATAATCTAAAAACTAAATCTAGAAACTAAAAAAGTCTAAAAAACTATGTTTCCATCTACTGAGCTTCAATTTAACTGGTGACCAGAAAGCAATTGTGAGAAACCTTTATTTGGATTTGTGATACACTGTCAGTACTAGTATTGTTGGAAATAATAATTAATGTTAAATACGCATAAGCATCTTATCTTTTCTTTTGACAGTCTCACTTAGTTTTGTTGGCAGTTGCCTTTAGAGAATGGCAAAATCTTCACTTAAATACTTTTCCTGTATATTAAACAAAATGGCCCATAAGTTAGCCCGGATGGTCTTCTCCATATTATAAACGATATTTTTCCAGTGCTGAATAAGGCTATGTACATTAAAATTAATCGCAGGCTACGGAAAACGTAGAAATTACGGGAAGAAAAGTTTACCCTTTTTTAAATTTATCAAAATAATTGCATTGAATATAATGTGACTTACTTCAATTGAATAACTATGTAATGGTGCTTGATTTGACTTGATGATAATTTGATTTACTGATAATATGATTGACGATACTATGAAACTTGATTTGAAATTGCTTACCTAAGAATAAGCATTAGTTGCACGAAAAATCGATATTATTTGGTTTTAGCATAGTATATAAACCAAACTATCGATACTATTTAGCATATTATATAAACCAAACTATCGATACTATTTAGCACAGTATATATAAACCAAACTATCGATACTATTTAGCAAAACTGTTCAAAATTAATTTGTCAAACTGACTTTTGCTTAAACGGTGGGCATCTCTATAATATTATTTATCTTGACTCTGACATATGGAATTTCCCACACAATTGACCCTGTAGGTTTATTTATATATATAGATATACAAAAGATTGTTTGCCTTATAGATTTCGGTTTCTTGTGACCTCATGTCTGTGTGTGTTGTGTAAACTTTTTCATAGACACACTTTACCTCTTCTATCAAACACAACATTATGAAAAGATGGACAAACACCATTCAATTATTTGAATAATAAATATGAATCAGAAGACTTCCAATTTTTAAAATAGATTGAATATTATTTATATTCAAAGGAAAGTGTGTTTTAATGAGTGTGTAGAATTAAAATCAATGCGTTTCATTTTGACAGCCCGACCGAAAATGTTCAACAGAATGCTGTTGGTGTTAATTCCTCTCAACAGCCTGCTGTTGAACTATTGACAAAGATTATGTCTGCTGAACAGCTACCAACTAAATGCCGCAGAATTCGGCAGAGAGTGTTCCCGTGAAAATGTGAGCTGACATTTTCACGCTCAAAACTCAGAATGAATTCTTCTGCTGACATTTCCCCGCTCAAGCATCCGCTAACATCCGGTGAAAATGTCTGCTGAGAATTCACTAACAGAAACTCACAGGATTCAGCACAGCAGTGGACTTATAAAAAAATAACAGTTTTTTAACTACCTTTAAGTATTTTGCGTCATTTCTCTCGCTTGCTTTGAAAAACGAGTAATCTTCAGTGCTAACTAATAACTAATAAGTACTATGTTACTTACACTACGATTTAGTATTTTTAGTATTTGTCACGTCATAATGAAGTTCATTCTTGCCTTCTTTTTGAGGGTTAAATTGGGCGCTTTTTTAATGTCAAATAAGGTCAACCGTATGCAAACTCAATTGAAAAATGTCAATGAAACATCTTTAATAGCAAACTTTCAAATATATTTCTGCTAATTAATCCCAGTGTAGCACTTTTCTTGTAATGCTGACGTCCTGACGACAAACGATGAACGATAAAATCAGCCTTCTACAAATGATTGCGTGGTATCATTATAGAAGTTGTCCTCATCTGACATGAAAAAGATTGACTTATTTATTATTATTAATACGTAATTATTACGGAATTAGAACAGTTAAGCCAGTAGTATATGCAGCTACATTTAATAATAATACGTTGAAATAATACGCATGTTTAGTTTTCTAAGTCCTAAGTTAAGTCTACATCTTCAGGTATACTGCATTTATGCAACCAAAATGTCCACTTCTTTCAGAAATAGCGAGGTGGCATAGTGGCATATTTACAGGTTTAAAAGATAGAAACAAAAGCAGCAAAAGCAGCACACAGGAGTTCGAATCCTGGCAGTGATATGTTTTTGCTTCTGCTGACACTTTTCTGGTGAAAAATTCAGCAGAGCGAAATTTTTTGTTTTGCGAGCCGGAAAATGGCTGCTGCACTTTGCCTGCTGAGTTTTGGCTGCTGAGCCCATGTCCGAATTTTCTTGTGCAATCTTTCTGCCGAAATTCTCTGTGTGTTTCTGGTGACACATTTTCGGTCGGGAGTGTTGTGTTGTAAGTAGTAGTATGCTGTTATTAGACTGATCCAATTTAAATAAATAGAGATAAAATTAGAATAGATTTATTCTAATTATTTATTTTGTTTCTATTTGTTGATTGAATAAAAATTAACATAATGCAAATGCTTTATAGTACTTAACAAATCTATGACATGACATGTCTAACTGTATATATCAGATTTAATATAGTAATAGTAACATCTATTAATTGGGTGAAACAGTGAATGAAACTCTACATTTCTTAATATATGTCACAAGCAAGCTAGACAAAAAATGAACTATGGTAATCTTTGCTATATTTCATGAATATACAATGATGGTTAAGAATAAACCTTACCTTGTTCAGATAAAGGTTTCGTTATTCCTGTTCAAATTAACTTTCCAAATTTAATTTTATAATCAATAATTATATTAATATCTATGTATCTTTATTGCATTTGTAACTAAAATTACCTAGGGAAAGGTGCTCAACTAAAGAACATAATATCATCTACAATCATACTTCGAATCGAATATCCCAGAACAGGTATTAATATAATTTTGGATTTACTATAACTACCTTAGTGGTATCAAATTCCACAGACCTGCCAAAGGTGAAGTATAAAGCCCTAACAATACCTTTTCTAATATTGTTAGTAATTCTTTCAACATCAGTAATAGGTTTCCATATTTTGCTTTTCAAAGAACTTAAAATTTCCAAAATGAAAATCACCAATGATGTTAAAAGAATACAGGCACTAATTGTAAAGATTGTACCGATATTGGAATTGTCATAATCTATAGGCCGCGGTGGGCTTCTTACCCAACACGTTCTGCATCGAGTAAAATTATGGAATTTGAAATATTCCAACCATGCTTTAAAAATCCCAGAATGACTTAGCACAAATAACTTTTCTCTAAAGAATTGAGTGAGCATGGGAACTTCGGTGTTCGTAATAAACGAATAAATGTTGGTTGGTAAAAATGAATTTTCTTCTGATCCATAGTATAAGGTTTTGATTGGTTGGACTCCGCCATTCTGAGGATTCCAATAGGAGTCAATAAATAGTCGGTGTAAAATAGAACTTCTAAAAATCAGAGCTGAGTTATTGCATTGTGAAATCCATTTTTGAGGACTAATGAAGGGATATCCTGAAGGGAATCGTAATTTGTTGGTAATTTTCATTAGTAACTCCATTTTTGGAACATTTCCAAAATGCTGGTAAAGTGCATAAAGTGGTAACATTGATTTAAACCATTTAAAAATATACATGTGTATGTGAATGTTTTGAATGTGAAGTGTTGAATGTGAATATATTGGTATAATGTTAAAGCGTTGATAAGCCGCGATTATTGTACTCTTGTTTTCTTTTTCAAATATACTAAAATCTTTAGGATCAAAAATTTCATTTGTTGGATGAAACCATCCAGTTTCGTTGGTATTGTAGAACATCCTTATTATATAGCGCTGAATATGTCTTGGAATATTAAGTGGCCCAATTTCGCTGGCACCTACAAATTCGCCTAAAGCTGTAACACCAGGTAAATTTGCCAAATGTTCAATTGATTCTATTTGTTTCACCGGACGAGGTTCAACTAAATCTGTTGTGACGATTCCTTTGTAAGCATTTGTCAGTATAATAAACATGAGGAGCAAGGGACTGACTATCAATTTAAACCAGATGGATTTGTAAGCTTGTGGTGGAAGGGTGTAACTGATTTCTAGCAAATAAGCATAGAAAATAAATATGAATGGAAGGTGTTTATCTTTTTTGAAAATTGCTACGACGTGAAAGAAACCAGTAGTTCCCGCAATAGAAATAATGACGCCTAGCCACGCGTAGAATTGAAAAGGTCGAATGTATCCATAAAAAGAAAGACTTTCGTCTTCAAGGACAACGCAGGAAATAAAGTTATATGATTCTTCCATGCTTACAATGGCTGAGAGAAAAGGATTATAAGGACCATTCAGAAATCCAGGAAAGACAGAATTATCGGTATGTCGAAAAGTGAATTCTGAAAAAAGTTGACGTTCTTCAAACCAATTGTGGAGCTTTTCAGAACAATAATATTTGATCCCAATTGTAGAATTTATGAAATTTTGGAAAATAATCGAGGAAATTATTGTCAAGGTGTCATACTCCCGTTGTAAAACAGTATTTGTGAAATATTCATACCTCTTAGGTGACCCACAGTAAAATATTTCATCTCTTCCCCTCACATATAGTTCATCTAGTATTAGTAGAGCAGAGTCTTTTCCAATGTTACTTTCTCTAACCAAGCTTTTCAAAGCAAATCGGCGCAACAGTTGATTAAAACATTTGTTTTCCAAACACAATTGGATGAAAGTATATGTAAATTGTAATTGGGTTAAGTTTTGATAATAATTGTACTGTGGACATAATAAATGTGCACTTTTGTCATGTTTATCTGACAGAGAGAGCATAAGCCAAGGTTTATACCAGAAGAGACGATATACAGCATTCCAATGTCCATCGATTATTTCTTCCGAGTCAGAAAAAAAATTGACATTTGACTTTGCCATTTCTAAAATTTCTTTCTCCACTAACAAATAGACAGCAGAATGTTCCCAAAAGTTGTAGCGGCTCTGCCACCATAGCCAAGAATTATCTTTATCAACTTTGTAAAATGTTTCACTGATGTGATTAATTGACATCACATCTGTGAAAACTCTCGGATTAAAGTTAACTGCAATGTGTATCACACAAACAAATCGACTCTCTGGACGTGAAGTAGAAACATTAGCGTTAGATGTATCTAATGCTTGCATACATTTATCAAATGTATTTTGTTTGGATCCAATAAGTGTGTAACTGGGGAAACAAGCACCAAGGCTTTGTAGATTGTGAAGTTTTATCTTTGTATAAGCAAAAGGAATGTCAATATTTTGTAGTTCACTGTATAAGGGCTCTTCTTGAGTTTTATTGAAAGGATCTTCCTGAAAAAGAAGATTAATGTAGCAACCTTTTTCCAAATGTACCACTTCTGTAAGTTTCCACCCAGACGAAAATCCAATAAAGAAAGTTGTAGTAAGTATTAACATCATTTTTGTAGAAATTTGAGAATTAAAACAACTGAGGTCACTTTAGTTTCTATCGGTAATATGTTCTATTTAAACTTCGTCGTGCTGAATTGCATTTATTTTCTGACGTACGAGAACAACATCGCCGGTTGAAAAGCTAGACATTTAGTCTTTGTCTGGCTAAATTGGCGCCAAAAACTTTGGCAATCTTTACTCTACATAAAGATAAAGTGGGGCATGCGTATGGGATTCTTTCATTATTCTTGAATAAATGTTTGTATTATTTTGTAATTAATGAGTAAGGGTAATATTTTGTAATTAATGAGCAAGGACTAGACTATCAGTACTGAGTCCAATCAAGGGTCTATGCAATTCGGGCCAATGCGCAGTCGCTAGAAATTTACTGATTTCAACATTTTCTAGCACACTTTGTGTGCTGGGATTCAACTATATAAAAGAATGTGGTTGTTAAATCCAGGTTAATGTTAAGAAATGTTGGGTAAGTAAGTCTTCCGAGAATTTACGTGGAAAAATGTTATTATTTCCAATAGCAGTTAATAATATAGGAGTTTTTCATGGTTTAATTACGGACTTTTGCATCTATTTTATTAATTGTAGCTTTTCTTTTTTCCAACTTTCAATGATAAGTCGCTTATTTTAACGCACACAAAGCATGCTTTGTTTTCTTCTATTTCAGCACAACAACTTTGGAATTCAAACGATTTTTTTAATTGTTGAATTAGTATCACAGCACATAGTGGTGACTAAAAGTTGTTATTGTTATTAGAAATGCATGATGTTAATTATGAGGATAATCTTTCGAATATGTCTTTTAAATAAAAGGAAATTGGCATTGAAATTTTGTATGTAATTTAGCTACTCTTTGTGTTACATGTCCTTTATGACACAATGACGACGTGTCATCATTAAATGTTTGTAGCTATATATCGGAATATGCTGCGTTTTCATAATTATACGTATATATTTAGCTAGTTCTCTTTTGTATAACATTCTTTAGAAACGAGAACAGTTATAACAATACAACTTCGTCAATATATGCATACGTTGCTATACTATTCATATCCAATTTTACTCTTTTTGTTAGAGTTGGTTTACAAAGAGAGAATAGGTGGCACTTTAACATATTATTTTATTGTTATTTTAGTCTGTAGAAGCTATTTTATGGAATATGCCAATTTATATTTTGTTTGAAAGATAATTTTAATTTATTGGCCATAATACATTTACCATGATATTATGCTTTTGCTATGAAATTTAATAATTTTGGAGTATGTGGTTTCCAAGTTTGTACCTACAGTAAATTGGATTCGATCACGTTATTATAGTATTCTCCGAATTTAATGTCCTCAACTTTAAGATATTAGGCTGCTACTTTGAGTATTGCTTTTAGTTGTAAAAAATTTTTGAGTATCTATCCTTCAAATGGTTTTTGGCATGTAATAAGATGTGACCAGGAATTACAGTGAATGATGTTCCACATGTCGCAAAAGCCGTTAACGACAATTACATCAAATTATACCTACTCAATAAAAGGAAAATAAATTGGGTTACAACGGTTTTGTTGTGCTTTTCGATTATTACATTCGTTTACCATTAATGTTAATTCATGCTTGTTTTACATTGTGTTGAAAAAGTGTATATACATGGTAGACTGGGTGGGAGGGATATAATGGCTCTCTTAGATTAGTCTGGGAGGGAATCCTTTGGTAATGATGATAATTATCAAACGGTAATAGCTAGAGAGATGATATTAGCACCATCGATTAAAACGAGTCTAGTTAACCTAGATTTGAAATCAGATGTCATAATCAAAAGATATTGCAATAAACGCGACGTATCCCTCCTAGTCTCCCTCCAGACAAAACCCCTAAGTCTACTGCGGGAGCAAATGCAATGATTAGATACGAATTGAATATGAATGTGGAGATGCAAAATGTAAAATTTTCTCATAAATATCGTATCAAACCTATGTGAATACTTTCGTTCTCCTTGGCAATTTGCTGTTTGTTCATAGTCATACCATTATCATCATATAAATAGTGATGATTGTACCTATGTTGTATCTATGTATGTTCTATGCGATGGACGTTGCCATTTTGTAGCAAAGCGCAACCGCCAATGAAATACAATATTCCAATTCTTTGGACGGCACCCGACATAGTGTGGCTAAATGCACATCATTGTAGGCATTATTATAAAGTATATATGAAGCATAAATGTGTAACTATAAATATAAGAAGCTTTGTAAAGCATTGTGAGTCTGTGCAAAGTTAATGCATTGAATGAGTGTGTAACATGTCGTGTGTATTGTATTCCCATTTCCTATTCCAAGAGAGAAAAGGCAACCGAACGAATCCGAGATTTGTTAATAAAAGAGGGCTACAGCCTCATTTCAACTCGAATTTCGCCTCTGACTTTCCAGCCTTATCCTACACCGAAGTTCTCTCCATTTGTCTCCAAATTCCCATTCCTAAATTTCTCTCTCTCTCTCTATCTGTATTGGCTGCTTGAATAAAAGAGCGTAAGCTCATCAAAACCCAACACTCTGTTTCTGCTCTATTTTATTTCCACAACTGTCCATGCAAAGCAATAGGTGTAGAACCCGACGGCATTCCGCATTCCATCCTAATTAGTGGGATGATGACATAAATTGGTGGCCCGACGAGGCTTTGTCTATTTGTGTGGATAATTGTGAAAATTAAGTAGTTACTTGTGAAGGAGATTGAGAAATTCTTTCCTTCCTAAAAAATTATTTCCTATTTTCCAAAAAAATTCTACTAAGTATCAAAAGTGCACGAAAAGTTTAGTTGGTTTCTGTATCAAGCATATTATTGCGTTTGTACAGATTCCCCCATTCGGATTAGATCTACTCTTCAATTCGTCGTTTCACTGGCATAATTTCATTTAAAAATTTTATTTTTCAGTAGAACTCATTTCCTGGGCATAAATTAGACGATTCATACGTTATTTTGCATTATTTAGTTGGAGAAAGTAGACGTAAGGTTATTCTGCGAGTCATAAGTGGAATTCCTCCAAGGAATTCATTCTTTGCTGCTCCGTTGAGCATAATAAATACATCAAATTTCCATCAGCATCTTACTAACAGTGGCGAAAAATTAGATTCGCTTTGGCAGCGAAAGTAACGGATTACATATAATTATATCCAAGAAAGGCGATCAATCCTCGACATATTGATAGTAACAAGCCCTGCAAGCACGCGTAAATACGTAGTTGAAAGATTCATAAGTAGCGTAGAGACAATATAAAAATGATAAAATATATAAAATAATAAAAAGAAAATGAATATTATTGTCCTCCACGGGAGAGACAGGAATATTTCCCAAGACTAAACGAATGAAAGAATATTATTGTCCTCCACGGGAGAGACAGGAATATTTCCCAAGAATAAACGAATGAAAGAATATTATTGTCCTCCACGGGAGAGACAGGAATATTTCCCAAGAATAAACGAATGAAAGAATATTATTGTCCTCCACGGGAGAGACAGGAATATTTCCCAAGAATAAACGAATGAAAGAATATTATTGTCCTCCACGGGAGAGACAGGAATATTTCCCAAGAATAAACGAATGAAAGAATATTATTGTCCTCCACAGGACAGACAGGAATATTATCCCAAGACAAATATATATAAAACAAAAGGAATAAATAAATGAAAATGAAATGATATTAGTGCCATCCGAAGGGATAGACAGGAATATTATCCTAAACACCAGTGTGTAAAATAGAAAAAAATCAATAAATAAAGAGAAAATAATATTAGTGCCTTCCTGAGGAATAGACAGGAATATCATCCTAAAGTGAAAGAAAAGAAAATAATATTAGTGTCTTCAGAATGGATAGACAGGAATATTATCCTAAAAAGCGCTAAGACTTGCAAGCACGCATTGATGAAATAATAATAATAAATACGTACGTAATTGTAATTCCGGCCGAAATGAAAGAATATTATTGTCCTCGAAACAAGAGACAGGAATATTAATAAAGCCTCCACACATAATAAGCGGAGAGAGCAGTTCTCATTGTAATATATGAGGAGAGAAAATAAAAATATATACCGTCGAGAAGCACTCTCATTTGTAGCAATGAGAAGCGTCCATAAATAGATATCCTGTTTTATGTAGAATATGGACACGGATACACTATTATGTGAATAAATTCGACATACATGCCGCGTTAGTAAGCAATGAAATCTTAGGGACGTCTAAAATATAAAATTAAAAATACAGATCTGATCACGAGACAAGGATATAAGTATAGTTATATATAACTAGTAAATAAAGCTAAGCCACAGAGAATTTAAAATAAATGCGCATTAGAAGCCATACTTAATACCAATAGTAAGATAGATAAAAAATTAATTAAATATAAGATAATATACTCTTAAATAATAAAATAACACCAAGTCATCAGATTTTGTGAGTATATTTTACATAGGCAAAGAATGGATTCAACTCACATAAAAATATAACAGGAGTTATACCATCAACTCCAAGTTTACCTACAATAGCAGAATCAGAACCGACAAGAACGAATAAGCCACATAGAGTCACCAAGAGGAAAGATTATCACAGACTATTCCGCAACCAAGAAGAGAGGCTCAAAAGAAAAAGAGTAGCACAGTATAGTCCAAATTATTTTCCTATACAGACGACTATGAGGTCTCAGAATCTGATTTTGCTATATAATTCATTGGAGAGAGCTATTCAACTGACAAAGAGAATACTCGAATTTGACGAATGCGAAGATAACGCTCGTGTATACAGAGA
Source organism: Tomocerus qinae (assembly GCA_020055645.1). Lineage (NCBI taxonomy): Eukaryota > Metazoa > Arthropoda > Collembola > Entomobryomorpha > Tomoceridae > Tomocerus > Tomocerus qinae. The sequence goes on from CM034546.1 coordinate 66,423,260, forward strand.
AGTGAATGCACACAATGCAAATCACAGACCAGGAAATAGAAGGCATTATTGTCCAGGAACTTCAGCAAAAAATTGTCATGTCGTAATTTCATCACACGGCAAGATAACAATGCTGCCTTGTATGATAAATGGCAAACTGTCGAGTGTATTACTGGATACAGGATCAGAAATAAATCTTGTAAATAAGGATCTCATAAATACAAAATTTCTGCGAAAGAGTCCTACTTCGATTAAAATTATAAGTATTGCGTCGGATACACTAACGATCGACACAGAAGCTACAATTGAGATAATGATAGGTCAAAATGTCATGGAAATATTGGCTTATGTAGTAGAAGGGTTAACTCTACCATGTATAATCGGAAACAACACTATGTCATCATGGAAGTTAGCAATTGATTTCTGGCAAAACGAAGTAAAATTCTCTTTAGGATGTACAATTTCGTTTCTAAACAACATACACTTGGATGACAGATTTATAGATAAAATCAAAGAAAACCAGACGGCTAGTCTTTCATTTATGATAAACAAAGACTCTCTGGCGACTAGACAAAACCAATTAGCAATAAAGAAAGACATAAAAAAGTCTACAACAGCAAACCAGACAGACAGAAAGTCAGACAAGCCAGACGAAATAAATTGTCCCTGGACACCCGACACAATTAAGGAGACACGTGGAGGACATAAAAACATATGGAATAACTATACTGCGGTTGCACAAGATATTATTGGAGAATGCTATAGTAGTAAAAGTCAAAAGATCATGGCTTACGATTGGGACTTTATACCATTCTATGTATGTATATACGAGGAATCCGAATACTCTGGATTTATAATAGACAAAGAATTGCAGACTAAATATAAAATGAAGGCTATAGGCATTGAGACACACAAGGATGGAGGTATACTCGGATTATTTAATGAATCAGAGGATGATGTTTCAATTAACGCTGATAGCGTCTTGGGAATACTCTACAAACCACCAGCTAAAAGTAATTGGATTTCAACACTCAAATCAAGGAAAGTGGATATTGTTCCTTCGGGACCAGATAATACCATAAATCCATAATTGTCATTAGGATGGACAACTTCCGATTATTTAACATCACTGACAAGAAAATACCAATTACTAAAAGAAAACAGAAGATTAGAACAACACAATGAAACACGCCTAAATAGATTATGTCAGCAATTGGATTATTCGAGGATGCTACATTCATCAGAACCACAGAAAGATAACGAATTGCTAATTAAAAGCTTTGAAGAAAGACTAGATAAATGTGCGGCTAACCTCAAAAGGAGACAAGAAAAGGAAAAACAGAAAAATAAACCATTGCCTAAATACAAATTTAAAACAATTGGATACTTTATCTTGACGGTTATACTAGCTTACATTTTGGGTGGAATTCAATCAAGTTATGCATTTTCATCAATCAATCAACCAGTTGTTTGGAGGAAAAGTCCATACCAATAACGGATGGCCATAATGAATTCTACATACTTCATACATACTTCATACATACATACTTCATACATACTACATACATCTGAAAAGTCCATGTGAGATACTTACCACCGATACAATTCACGAAGACTTATTACAGGAAACTAAAAACCAATGTAATGAACTGTATGAAGAATACTTTATGAGAGAGCTGGAACAATTTTGCCCTCATGGATCTTATACTGAAATCAGGCCTCGTGCAAAAAGATTTATATTTGGAATATTAGTTGCGATAATTGTCATATCTGTAGTAGCACCTATAGGTTTAGGTATTGCTGCACAAGTTACAGTGCTAGTACTACATCATCGAGAGTTACACATTTGGAAGAAAAACGAAGAGAAGCAGAGGACAAATTACAGCAATTGACGAAGGATATGGACTTAGCTAATTGACGAAGCAATTAGCATACTACAACATAATGTTAAAATACTTCAATCGGATACTTTAGAAACAGCAAAGGATTACTCACAAACAAAGAATAAATTAAGCGCTTCGATATATGCAATTTCCTACATCACATCTAGATTAATTAATGCAAAACAAATATTAATTGAAGCTGGACGTCAATGGAAAGATAGAAAAGTATATGCACCATTATTTGACTATTTGGGATTCTCATTACCATGCAAAGACTCTTGTCCGATACATTTGGGAAAAGCAAAAAGTTGTAAAATGTCACATGATAGGACAAAAGTATATTTAGATTTCATCACTCCAGTCGTCAATAATACTCTACATCTATTGGAGGCAGATCCCTTTGAATTACTACATCAAACAAAAGATCAAACGTGTTTTTTGAAATATTCAGGACCGTTTAATGTTATTATATCAGATACCCATAACTGTGTTTATGCTGTGAACGTCAAATATTCCGATATTATTTTATCGCCATCACATAAATGCGATTGTAATACGATAAATACTAATATCTCAAGATATTACTCAATAACTAATTGCCATAATCGTCATGACGGAGACGAAAAGAACTTTGTTTAAGTGAAAAGATCGGATTTTCAAAACTATATTTACTGCTTTGGAAATAATATTACAATCGGACAATTGACTCAACCATGTCCAGATCAAGTTTTTGCCCTACCTATCACAGCAGCATTCATAATTAATGATCATTTCTACAGAGCAGCGGAATTCAACCAAAACCATCATGAAGAAATCGACCCCCTTTTTACTATGAAAGCTACCTGGATAATACAACCAAAGATCAATAAGCATGATATTCTTGCGGATCTAGATTTAAAAAATACTCATAAACCAAAATCTGATAGGAAACTTGACCCACCAACATATAATCAATCGTTAACGAACAGTTTAATAGGATTAGGTATCTTAATATTCTGTATAATTGTAGTGACGTTGGCTGTACGAAAATTATTTCGTCATAAAGAAGAAATAAAACGAGATTACTTGTAATTCTAAAATTGATTCCGGACTAAATAAACTCACGACGAAACATATGTATACCTGTAATAGAAACTTAATTGTAATTAATTATAAGAAATCCATGGTATAATATTAAATAACGGCATAGGGACCAATTATTAATAAATTAAATAAATATGATAATAAATATAAGGTATGGTAACAATAAAATAATGTAGTTGTATGTCAATGAGTCAATGTATGAGATGTATGAAGGCCTGTGAATGTAATAGATAAGGAAATTTCAATAATAAGCTAGAGATAAATTGGATTATAATTAATCCCCAAACTAGAATAAGTGTAAATAATTAATTAAGATGTAAAATAGTATATGGTAAATGAAATACTTAAGAATAGAATATGTAAAAGAAAAATCAGTTCAAACCCAGTGCACATGAATACACAGCGTAAAAATTAAAAAAGATACGAATAACTGTTGCGTGTACACGAGTCCAGCAATTCGTTCAGAAAACTCTGGCCTTATTTGCCAAATATAAGCTTCATCGGGTTTGGTTTTTAACGAAAGAGTTCCTCAAATAAGACCACGCACTTTCAAACCCTCAGGATTATATTTCAGAAGTATTAGACGTCTGACGAATGACGAAATGATGAGTTGACTTTGTAATAACTTTGTTTGTTGAAATGATGAGTATTTGCATATTTACATATTTACAGTTTGTACAGTTGAATTATGAAGACTCAGTAGGACGTTTGTTGATGCATTTCAATGTCTTCATGTGACGATCGAGGTTGTGCTTGGAGGCATAGGAACGCGAACATCGTTGACAATTATAAACTGTAGTATGACTTTTCAGATGATAGTTAAATTGGTATCTTGTGGTGAAAGTTAAAGAACAATGCGGACAGGGCCGAATTTTAGCAACTTTCTTCGGGATTGTACTAATGACAGCACTCGAAGGACCAGCTACCGGTTCTTCAATTGTACTTTCTTGAAAGTTTTCGGTGATTTTCAGTCTCTTGAGTAGTTTTAGGAACATTTTAGTTAGCAGTCTCTTGCCAGAAGATCATAGGCGACTCAGGGTAACTTCGAATAGACGAAAAATTGATACAACATCGAGGACATTTAGCCGGTAAATGTGAATTTTGACGTTTTACGGTGTAATTCACGAAGCATGTTTGGTGGAACTGATGTCCACATGTTTCTATTTCTTCATCTTCATCTAAAAAACAAGGAACAACGTTGATGCTAGACACTTCTTTAAGGCAGACACACATGTGTATCAGATTTACATGTGGTTGATGATGTGAAGTTTCTCGTAATTCCATTAATTTCTTCTTAAAAACGAGGAACGATGAATAGGGACAAGTGAAGACGCATCTATCTTCGTCAACATGTCGATTGGTTGTATTTTGATAAAAATTTTCAATATTTACATTAGAATTGGCTTCAATCGTTGACGTATGAACGATAATTTCAAAGTCGAAACAGGACGGAAATGTTTTGACACAATCTGTGAAATTTGAATTTTCAAGGACGGCTTCTTTATTTTTGATGTAATAACTTCTTAAATGATCTTTAATAATTTGCGATGCGTTATGATTACTGGCGGCGACGACTAGGTCCCCGATACAATCATTATCGACGAATTTCAACAGCGCCTCGGAGCATGGATCAACTGATGCTGGGACACCACAATAATCTAAAAGATGTAAGGTTTCAATGAGCGATTGATATGAGGAAGGCATATTGATGATTCCACTGTAGAGGTATCTTAAGAAATATTCAAAAGTATGTGGTGAAAAGTTGTAGCAGGGAATGGTCGCTTCGGTGACGTCTTTCCAATCTTCAAAATATTTTCGGAATACTTTGTTTCTGATACCTAAAATTCCACGATGAACAGGCACGGAAACCACTTTTCCAGAAGGTGTTAGTAAGTTCAACTTGAAATCGGCAAATGTAGATTTTCGGAACAGCTTGAGAAGGTCTTCTTGGAGAATGTTTTGATTAACTAGTCCCAATCCGGAACTCCCAGCGATGTCGATAGATAAAGGGCGAGGAAATAAATGGTTGGAAAGACTACTGACGGCATCAGTCTTGATCTCCAAATATACAATAATTTTTAAATGATGATTAGGCAGCAATTCGTTGTAATGGTTATCCAGATGTTCTAAGGAGAAAGCTTGCGGGAATCCATAACGACTGTGAACAGTGTTAAATCCGGCTTGATAACGAAAAATTTTCGGGATTTTCTTTACATAAATAATGTCCTGCTTCGAATTGACTAGTTGTAAAGTCAATTGGACATACATTTTTTCCAATTTGGTGGCCATACAATCCAAGTACAGCCACACGTTCGGGTAGCCCTTGTGTCCATCCAGAAAGACATACCATCTTGATTCGAAATCAGTCTTCTCCCCAACAACAAATGGTCGTTCGGGAAAATGAACTTCGAAATCCCGATCAACTTGACTCCATACAGCGTTGAAGTTAGGAAGATTCCAACAAATAACACTTGTTTCCATCGGAAAAACAGTTGTTTGTTCAGAGAGCGTGATATGTTGAGGAAATGACATCTAAAATTTTAAAATAGGAAACAAAATTTATTAACTGTATTTAAAATGAATGTTATATGCCTAAGTAATGCTTATTATATGCAAATTTATGGACAGATTTGAAATTGCGGTTAGTGATTGATAAAAATTTTGTTTGATAAATGTTATGAATATATTAGCTCATTTTAATTAGCATGGTAAATTATATGAAATGAACAACTATGAATTTATATGGTTTATCAAAAGTCAGAACTTTTATTTGATCTTTTAAAAAATTAGATTCACAACAGACAGTAGTAAGGGCTGAAGAATAGCATCCTTAATGTAGGACATAGCTTCTGAAGTAAAGCTATTATCATCGCATTGAGTTGCTACATCTCGAGCACACATATAACTGTCAAAATGTAGGCGACGATAAAAGAATTTCATCCTATAATATTTGTCGTATATGGTTAATAATTCTTCTTCCATTGCATCATATAATGAGTCATGATCTTCTGGGAGTAACCAATAGCAATGGACCATAGTTGGCAGTACTTCTGCACGACATTTGGCACAACTGTTGATTAAAACAATTGAATATTATTAATTGGAGACGCAGTACATTGAATACTATTAAAGAAAGTAAAACAACGTTACCTGCGTGCGCCATTAGGCAAGGACTTGATCCTGTCCCCACAAAAAGCATGGAATGCATGGCCACAGGACGGTAATTTTATTTTCCCAGTCATGTACTTTAACTCTTCAAATGAAGAAAGGTGAAGCCCATTAAAACAAATAGGACATTCCATACTAAAATCAAATAATAATTATTAAATGGCTACAAAATTGAATATTATTGTATTACAGTAGTAATTTGCCAAAAGATTAGAAAGTAGTACATACTCAATATTGTCCATTAATGTTGTGAGTACATGTACAATAGAAGAGGCATATACATATAAATTTTCATTGCTAATAATTGCCTAGAGACTGTTTTAAGGGAAGTCATTATTTTGATTTTAGTATTAACGCGCAAATTAAAGAAATTATAAGGCAACTGAACAGCTCATGCAATATAATTTCAAGAGAAAATTATACAATTGTAGACACTTGAATAAAGATACAAGAGAAAGTGAAAGTCGAAAATTTAAGTAGAGCCAGAATATTGATTTTCTGTATAACAGCTCTGACTACATTACTATTATTATATACTATTATTAGGAGACTCCTATAACAGTCTTTATGACTCCCCATGGACCTCTGACTGTCCCATTTACTGAATCAGAAAAGATCACAGGCAGAGAGGCTGTGTAATGAAAGCTGGAACGGAGGAACGGTGGATCAACCAAACTACCACACACTCGACCTTTCTATTGTAGTTGCGAGTTGAGTGAAAGAGAGTTGATTGAAAGAACTGAGGTACAATAGAACTCATAGGTACCTGTAATTTTATACAATGAACCATACAGAGATATGATCGAAGTGCACAGTAAAGTGAACTTTACTTATGGATATGGCAAGTAAATTTTGTCCATGCGTCCATATAATTCTCAAGTAAAATAAATATTATTATTCAAAAAATTGGTTATTCATATTAAAAATTAAAGTAATAATAAAGTAACCACAGTACTGTTAAAAATTTTATCAAACTTGAAGTTAAAAATTTTTTGTGAAAATATTAAAATATCAAGTGATGAAGTAATTTGATTTTATTGAATACGTATAAAATTCGACTAGTGAAAATTTTGAGAAATTGCACAATTTAAATCATAAAGGAACTTAATTCAGCGAAATTAAAACGATACTTTAACATTGTGAATGAATAAATATTCAAATTGAAAATTATTGGACAACTTTGTACAATTTCGATACGTTGTATGACTGTTTATGTATAAATACTGCAGCGAGTAACCATATGAGGCCAAGACAGAATGATATCTGTTATACTTATGTATAGACATTGTAAATTCGACAGAATCTTTCTGCTTTCCAAAATTAAAATTAACAAATTTTCTTTCACCATTTAACGGAAGCGAATCTATAAAATGATAAAGCAACCTGTGCGTTTTAAATGAATATTCTCTTCTACATAAGTTCTAACCGGAGTACTTAACACTTTATCCTACTAGTAACTTCTAAGACTCAAGTCACTAACACATATTTTGAAGTATGACATTGTTCATCCTTTATTGATTTTTTCTCTAAGTGCATTCAGTAAAAGTAAATCATGTGTAAATTAATTCCTTGGGGATCTTACGTAAATTCTTAATTAATTTAGTGAACATTTCGTATTTGACGAACAAAATATCTGTTCTAACCATTTGTTAGTACGTTGGCATCACTAATTATCTATGTATTTTTATTTCTAATTATAATATCTGAAAATGTAGATTTCTAACCTAATTTGCCGCCAATTAATTGATCAATTAGGCATATTGCATTGTAAAAAGTTATGTTATTGTTAATTATTATTATGCCAACAGTTTTTCCGACACGACATAATTTACATTTGTTTCCGTTTATTTACTAACACAGTTTGTGTATAGCATAAAAAGGTTCATTAGTCCAATATAGTGGCAGCCCATGATTGTGGAAAGTACATCTGAGTACTAAAACTGTTTTGATTAGGTATGACACATGACAGTATAAATAAATATTATTTTGGCACAGACATTTAAGAACTTTCAGGTTGATTATCTTAGGAATTCTTGTATAATAATTACTTATATCCAAAGAACATGCATTATTGTAAGTAGTCATTAATTAGAGCTACATAGTATTTTCCTTGAGTAACTAAATCAGTTGTACACGGACACGTCCGGATAAAAGCAATATTTGAAGGAAATCCAATTATTAGAGAAATTCGACATATTTATGTTGGATAAGAACAATATTTTGAAGGCTTACTGTCTGAATTCATTGGTATATACGTTGTTTCCAATACCATCATAATAAAGTCTAAATCTAAATACTGTCTACATATGCTCTAACAATTGCTTGCTCACAAGCCAATTTTCTACGATGGTGAGTTATTAAGACAGTTAGAGTAATTGTCAGGTAGCAAGCTAGTAACACGAGTTGTACTACGTACGTAACTTCTCTCGAAACAAAGCAACCAAAGTAAAGCTCAATTTTTCTGTAAATATTTCAGAGTTTCTACTCATTTAATCTATTCCTTCACTCCATTTAATTCAAGTTACGAAGATAAATTACTTATATAATACGATACATAGTACACTGCTGTGTGTGTCCTTACTTATACTATATTTGGAAATTGGAGTAGCCACCATTTCTTCTGACTGAATCTACTGTACGGACTGCCACCTTTAAATTCTATTTAAACTACGGCAAAGGGCTTGATTTGGTGATCTTTGAGGGAATCTGTCTTCTCGTTGGGCTATCTCTTCTGTCGCAAGACATCCGCTACTGCTACTCTTGTGATTTGATTGATACCGCAATGAAGTTTACCTAATTCTAGTCATAATTTTCATTATGGAATTTCGTAGTGTTCAATGATCAGAAGATATTGAAGCAGTGAGTGCCTGACCTGTCAGCTGGACTGTTGACCACACCGACAAATTTAACTGGTGCACAGTCAAATATTGCCAACAATACGAGAAGGACAATTCAATAATTCACAGCACATACATCTCAATACTTCAAGATTGCTCTAATAACTCAAAACCGCCATTTCCATAATGCAGAATAATAGATGTTTATCGACCTATTAAGTACAGTATAATTATTACATTTAGTTGTGAACAATCATCATCCAACTGTGTTTCAGTATTATTTAAAGAGTTTAGCAAACCCGGCGAATCTATGAACTAAGGAAGACTCCGATGTTTACTCTAAAAGTTTCGCTACATTTAATAAACGCCTAAGGCGGCTCATTCTATTCATGACACTAAAAACCCACAGAGAAACCAAAAACAAAATGTGGGGTATTCAAGTTACATTAGAGCACTTTTATTAATGTTGATATAACATTTTCGGATGATTAAAGGAAAAGTTCCAGGATCTAATATTACCACAAACCAAATAGGCAGGGAAATGAATGAAGTAAAAAATTATCAATTTTCACTATATTCCGTTCACTAAGGACTTTAAATTCCAAGCTATACTTCATTATACATTATGTTGATACAGATATGATATGATAATGTGGAAATTCATGAGGTTCAAAGCGGTAAATTGATAAAAAATTTTTTTGCCAAAAAATTTTCGATTTAATTATAATCAGGCCTTTTGAGTAGTTTTATTTCATGCAATGCAATCTTATATGTCATATGTGACAATGGAACAAATTGACTAACTAGTACCAGAATGTATAATAGTAAATACTAATATACTATAAACGGACATTATCAATACTCTAATGTCAAAAGATTTTCATCTCATGCGGAATGGAAACAGTTGTACATGAAAATTTGCATCTAATAATCAATCTCTATATTTTATGATGGGACATTACATAAAATCTTGAAAACTATTACCTATGTACAATAATATACAATTCTCCTAAATCAGTAGTCGAAATGATAGCTTCCTACTTACTTTTAGCTTAATTCTGAGTTAAATTGCAATGTTTCGCCTGTGCACAAAATTGCATACAGCAATAATGAATTTGGCTGCTTACACACTTCAATCGATAATATTTCATTCATTCAGGAATTACGATTGCATATTTGTACGTAAATATATTAGGCAGTACGTTTTCAATGCATCATGACTTTTGAATTGTTTGCAACTTATTATAATCAATGAAGTAAATTTCCAATTATATAGATTACATATAAACCTATGCATATTGAGTTATATTATGCGTTATATGAACATTTTATGCGTTAATAACCGCAATTTCTATTTCTATAATACTCATACCTTAAATTAATTACAATTGACAATTATGACACTCTTTGTCTATTAATAGTGAATATATATAATTCCTTACCTTGTTGTTTGCCGTAGGACGAAAACACGGAAGATTTGCAGAATAGTTGACACACGTACGGTGATAATTAATTATCAATAGTTAAATTACGATGATAATTAAGTACTATGTAGATAGTATTGGTTGTTGCTGTGACTTTGACAGACGATAGACGTACACTGTAACGAAGCTGGACACGCAATGCGTAATACAGGTAAATAAACATTCCAAGCGTGTAATAAGCAGGCAAAAATAATCCAGGTAGAAAATTTAGGGTCATGCTCTTGATTGTACCTGGACCTTTTACATGCATTTAGTGCATTCATACAATGCAACACGCGAGTGAATAGGTACTTTATGTACGCTGACCGTTGCATTGTGTTGTTGCATTTTATATCAATGGAACTGGAGTCACTCGCTTTGTGAATGACTTGTGCCATTCATTGCATTGTGTAGAATTGGAACTGATTCTTCTTCTTATACGAGTGAGTGGAATTACATTGTAGTGCATCCTGGCCATCCTCAAAAGGCAAAACGCTCACCATCAAAAGGATCTACTAGGGCAATCCAATGTATAATTTTGGAGCTACGATACACTAGTGTATTGCTTTCTCCCTTCCATTCAGCAAAGTGCCACTCTTATTTACGTTAGTGTATCCATACACATTTCCTGTTACATCTCTAGTTGTATATTTACTATGTACTATTGAATTCTTATATTATATAGGAGAGTTCAAGACTTTTTCTCCGTAATGTACTCATAATAGATAAGCATATTACATAATATAGTTAATTAATGTAATAATTAAAGTATTAAGTAAGTATGATATAATTAATAAATTCTATGTAACTATAATAATAAATAAATATAATCTATAATAAAATTATTACAATTTAGAGTAATTCAATGTATATTAAAGTACATTTGCGTGGACAATTTTAGGGTAGTTATTCATGTAATACAATGTAATTGTATAGCTGAATTGTGTACATATCTAATTACTATGTATGTAAATGTGTTTGTGACTTGTGACGTGTGGACAACCAGGAAAGATGACAACATCCATCAATTTTCAACAAATGATGCCGCCTGCGGTTCTGGCCAAATTAACATCTTAAAGCCGCGAGTGACACAACATTTGACTTCCTGTGCGTCAAAAAATTTAAGTTTTCTTTAGGTTAAGTCAAATAAAATCCAAAAAGATTCAGGTAGTGTGACATTTAGTGCTTCAAACCTCTAATTATATTATTTATTATTTATTATTATTGGTTTTATTTCTCTTGATGATGCGGCCATTGGCCCTTACATCGAATTCTGTTTATCTATTACAAATTCGAACATATTGGTGGAGTTGGGTTAACTATAATATAACAAGTTTTAGATAGACATAGGTGTGTTATATATATTATATATAGTGTACTTACATATTCAGTAAATTTAAAGTGTCGTAAATTTCAGAGTAGAAAGAAATATAGGTATTTTATACGTACTATATTAAAGTTGACTTGTATATGAATTATTATTATTAAAGTTTTATAATGATGTGGAATAGTATGAGTTAATGTAACTTATATAGGTATGTGTTTATAATTTACAAATCTAGAACATTAGTAGCATTGAGAATATAAACATGTAGCATGCTAATGTATGAAGTGATAAAAGCCATTACTCTATATAGTATAATGAAAAGGGGTATAGTGAAGTTATTTTTGTTATTATGTATAGAATTCTTCACGGAGCTGCTATTTTAGTTGATAATTGGGAAGATAGTTAAAGCGAAGTCTATTTAACTAATTGAAATTATAAATCCAATGGATAGCAGTTTTTTTAAAAACAAAGTTGTCGTCATATGTATCATATTCAAGATTAAAGTAGGTAATTAATCTAACGCTGAGTTTTCTTTTCTCTTTTTTGCAGTGTGTCTACTTCTACTGTGTATAAGTCTGCTTTTTTATCTTTTAAGGACATTATGCAGATTAGGATTACAATTTTTAATTTAAGAAAAACTATATTTAACCAATTAAAATTCCAATCAAAAATTACTTTAAAAATCTAATTAGACAAATTAAAAAATTATAATTTTCAATCTATGAATCAAATCAAAATTTAAATATGAATATTCCATTATAAAGTTAAAATCCTGGAAAGTATCACATTGACAATTAAAGTTATAATAGGTAATTAATTAAACAGTTTACATTTCTTCTTCAGATTCCCATGAGCTTCTCTAATTACTTTCATTTGATCATTGATACCATTTTGGGCTTCTTTCATTTCGTTTGTGGTTTTCCTAAGTTCAGCCAGTATTTCACTTTTAATCAGTTGGGCAGTTTCCTCCTTAATGCTGTCTCCAATACATTTCCGAATGTCATTAACGATATTCATTTTAGATTCTCGTAGGTCAGTTACTATTTTTATTCTAACTTTTTTGCCTATTTCCTCAAATAAATTATCGGTCATAACTCTTTTAAGATTTTCAAATGCCTCGTTTTGTAATTCCAGCTTAATTTTCTCAATCAGTTTGTTATTTGTTTCGTTAGGTTCAGCTTTTACCTCAGAATCGTCGTTTTCAGATGTAGTAATTGTTTCATTCTCGGGTGTTTCATAGTCTCGAACGAATTTATAACATTGATTTGTTTCGTTGTCATACTCTTTCTTTTCTACCTCTAGCGGATTGCTTCTCGGTAATTGCGGTGGTGTTGTGTAAGTGTGCAATTCTCCATCGGATTGAATAGCAACATATTTTTTCTCATTAACAGCACTGGTTTTCTTCCTGGTGGAAGTTCTCCTTAAATGTAGTGGCAAATCGTCCATAATAGAAACATTTGCTCCATTCAGTTTGTAGCAGTTCGCAAACACAAGACTTTTTTCTTCGGTGGAACTTAGACTTACAACAATTGTAGAGTATAAGTTGCCTTCTCGTTGCTTGATGAATCGGGCTGAGATAATTTTGGGTTGAATGTTGAGATTACGTTCCATGAATTTTATCACTGTATTTTTTAAGTCCAAATTTGAAGTGCAATCAAATTGTGCGTGGATGATTATATTATTTGCAGTTGAGCCATAACTTTTGTTGACATTGATAGGATTTTCTTTGCTGGCGTTGCACTCTTTGTATTCTATGCAATTTGATACTATGTTTTGTAACTGGGACAGTCTGCTATGATAACTATGTAATGTGTCTCTTTCTAGTATGCATAGTTCTGCTCTTTTATCTTCAAGGACATTTTGCAGCTTAGTAATACAATTCTCAACTTCGACTGAAAATGCTTGGTTAGCATTTCCTGTGGGCGTTAAATTATTCATACTTACAGTTAGACAGAATACAATTTTACAAAATTTTCACTTTAAATATAATTTTTGCTATAATTGTTTGTTTTTAAGTGTAATTAATGCGTTATGTAAACTAATTAGTTTGAACTGAATTTAGCAGTATAAATTTTGCCGTTTGACGATAGATATTACTCTTTAATAATTAATTTTAACCTAGACTGAAGCTAAATTGATGTTAACTCTTTGACTCCTTCAACCCAACTGAACCTCTAATTATATGCTAGACCCTATTTGTACTTTATAGCTCGTGAGGCCTCGCTTAAGAGGAGAGAGGGTAATGTGGCTAAATGCACATCATTGTAGGCATTATTATAAAGTATATATGAAGCATAAATGTGTAACTATAAATATAAGAAGCTTTGTAAAGCATTGTGAGTCTGTGCAAAGTTAATGCATTGAATGAGTGTGTAACATGCCGTGTGTATTGTATTCCCATTTCCTATTCCAAGAGAGAAAAGGCAACCGAACGAATCCGAGATTTGTTAATAAAAGAGGGCTACAGCCTCATTTCAACTCGAATTTAAGTCAAAAATATTGTTATAGTTTCCCACATGGGAAATTATCAAGGCATGAAAAAGGTTGCTTTTTTGCTAGCAAAAGGGCACCTTTTTGCCTTTTTGGAGTAGCCGCCGCCACCTGTGATACTTTTGTAGAGCTAACTTTTGTAGACTGTCCCGTTCTACACATTCAAATATTCAGATAAATTGCAGATGCTAGTTAGATTTTGTGATTATCATACTATTTACTACTATTACTACACAATTTAGAATGAACTATAATGTTTTTGTGACAAACCGTATAATAAAAAATGAGTCAGGTCGACCATCTGCGTATTGTGGACAACAATGTCAACAATGTCACACAAAATATGCTGTGTTTTGACATTTACTAGTTAGCACAGTCCTAGGCTCTTGTCATCCCATTTTTCTATTAGCTTTCTTCATAGCGGAAAATAATCTTTACATGTATTTTAAAATTGTTTACAATGTTAGTTTCGTTTTATTTTCGATTGTTTCATTGTCTAACGAATGACCGAATTACTGAAGAGAATTAAGAATTGTTGCTTTTTTAAATCGTATTTCTTGTTCACATCCTTGGTTATCAACATGGCGAAATGCTAGTTACCCCATTTAACATCAATTTATTTATTGATTCAATTTAAGTGTTCATTTAATTAAAATTAATTATTCATAAGGACGATTTTGTCCCAATAAATCTTTCTTAAATTAGTCAATTTGCAGATACTAGTTAGTTTTTGTGATTATCACACTATTTACTACTATTACTACACATTTTAAAATGAACTATAATGTATTTGTGACAAACTGTATAATAAAAAATGAGTCACGTCGAACATCTGCGTATTGTGGACAACATTATAGGAGATATATCACCTCACACAAAATATGCTTTGTTTTGACAGTTTACTGGTTAGCATAGCCAAGAGTCTGGTAAACCTCGACTACGAAAAAGTCTAAAATTTCCTTGAAACATCTACTTCAACGTGATGATTAGTAATTGCATCTCAGGTTTTCTTTCCAAACAACATTATCGCTTATGATATTGAGATGTTTAAGACTGTTTGGGATCCATTTGAATTTGCAGTGTAAATCTCCTTCACAATCATCTCCGTTAATGAATATTTTTTCCAAATTCGGACAACCACTTTTGAAACCACCAAGGAAGCTCAATTCAAACGAGTGTTCAGTTTTAATCCGAACAAACACTACCTTCAAATGTGGCCTAATCTACTCGTAGTTGTATTGATGAAATTGCAATTGTAGAATCGAATAAATTCTACTGTGGTCGGTACACAAGACAATCTAATAAGAGAATATTTGGCTACAAAATACTTTACATTCATTCTCAATTTATAATGATGTACCAATGAGATAATATGATAATAATAATAATGAGATAATGAGATAATGTGCCACGGAAACCCATACTTTCCACTTCTATGAATGGGTTATTCGAGTTTACAATACGTACATCATTTTTCAACTTTAACTCTCTTATTTTGTGAATTTTCGTCATATTGGAAACGTTTATGTCGAGGATCAACGGCACATACGCTACATTATTATTATTCCCTATGTCTATATGTGTGCATCCATTGAAGTTGACAACATCATTCAAATGTGTCACATGTCACAAAACCATCGCTCTTCATGAATTCTACTTTGTACAGTTTAAAACGCTTTGGGTTAAGTTTGACAACAGACAGTTTTTCTACCACAACCTCAATACGTACCAAAAATAAATTATCGATATTACATATAATATAAAGATTTACAGAAAAAGCTGTTCTGATTTTCTTTTCATGAGAGCATTTTATCGTAGTAGTTTTAAGTTGTAGTATATGTTGATTCAGTCATTGGCGACCCTTCAATGCATGGACTTAAATCAAAATCTTCGATAATCTTTCCATCATCAAATAAACGTATACCATACAGTTCCAATTCGAAATTTTTTTTCTTTTGATTTTCATAAAAATATCCCTCACTTTCCAACTGCAATACAATGACCTTTGTAATTCGAAAGTTGTAAAAAGTACATTTTGTGCATTCGGGAAATCTTCCTTAAACTTTGCATACGAATTACTGGGTTCTGTTGACAACACAACTTTAAATAGTTTTTGGAATACATGATTTTAGTTTTTCCATATCTCTTTTGAGGCCGTTCTGCAGTTTTTAACATCCTCTTCAGATAGATATTTGCAAATCTGTCCAACAATTATATTGAGAAAAACAGAGAAAAAAATTATATATACTTACCCTTTTATAAATAATATATAAATAATAATTATGAAATAATTAAAATAATGTTACTATAATTACCTCAATAATAATCCTCAATACATTCCATCTAGCTTCACCTGTAAGCTCTTCCATTTCCTTTTGTCAATTTCATTAACGTTTACCCCATCAAGTGAAAAATCATTTACAACTTTAATTTTTAGACTAATTAAATATTTGCAGCAAAGTCATAGACTTTGTATAACATTATTATTGCTGTTTATTGGGACCTTTTTTAAAGACTGAATACTCCTAAGGGGTTTATGTTGCTATACTAACGTACGATTTCACGGAAAATTGTCGAAAATTTCTTCTTCAGCCTCCAACTGTCCTACAAAATTTAAAAATTTGAAAATTATCAAACCATTTTACGTGGCCAACCCCATTTAGTCTCTAAAGCTTGGCCTAATTATTAGCTAGCAACCTTTTTAAAACGAGGAACATTACATATGCCTTTTCAATAATTTTAGCCGGATCTTTAGCTAGCTTTTATCTAGTCTTCTCAAATCTATTGAAAAATTTCTAGTCTTACCTATTTTTCATTCACGTCTTCACCTTCATTTCTAACAACTACAAACTGGATATCATAGCACGTCATGTACTACAAACTGGATATCATAGCACGTCATGTATTACAAACTGGATATCATAGCACGTCATGAATTATAAACTCGATATGTTAGCACGTCATGTATTTTGAATAGATATGATAGCACGTCATGTATTATAAACTCGATATCATATCACGTCATATATTTTGACTCGATATCATAGCACGTCATGTATAACAAACTCACACAAATTTATTTATTTATTATTTTTATTATTTTATTCATTTATTATTTCAGGAGAAAGTTCGAAGTATTTAAAACTGCTTGATGCAGAACTAAAATCAACTCCAACTCCATACGTTTGAATTGTAAATAAATTTGATTTATTTTAACAAACCAGCAGTTACCGGTTTCGAGAGATCTTTGTCAAACTGCTTAGTGAATTTATAATAGTAAACAAAAAATATATAACATAGGTTCGAATGTGTATACATCAGCCAATTATGAGAGTGGTGGATATAATTTTAATTTTAATTATGATTTCCGAATAGTAATTAGCCAATTCGTGTGACCACCATCCTTTCAATTTCAGTAGTATTCAGTTATTTTATTCATTTATTATTTCATTATTTTATTCATTTATTATTTCATTATTTTATTCATTTATTATTTCATTATTTTCATTATTTATTATTTCATTATTTTATTCATTTATTATATCATTATTTTATTCATTTATTATTTCATTATTTTATTCATTTATTATTTCATTATTTCATTACTTTATTCATTAATTACATTTTATTTTTACTTACTGCTGTGCAGCTGTTAACGCCACTGTATTCGTTCCGGAAAACGAACATATGGTAATTAATTATTTTAATTTTAATTTTTAAAACTCATTTTTTGGAAAATTATTAATTTTGAAACTTGATGCCACACTGCCGCCGCGCCGTGGACCTTGATGCCACATTTTTCGTTCCGGACAAGGATTATATGGTAAAATTTCTTTAAATTTTCTTTTCTTTGTTGAAAGATTTTTATTTTTAAAAATTATTATTCTTCTATTAATAATTATTTTGTATTTTTTAGGTTCGTCCGGAACCTGAAGTCATTACTTTGGATGACACTTTGGAAGACGAAAACGACGACGTAATCATTTTGGACGACGAGCACGACCTCGACGTCGTCATGTTAGACGACGAAGACGACGACGACATCATCATTTGGGATGAGGAGGAGGACGACGACAGGGAGGACATGGAGAAGGTTGAGGTTCCAGACCTCCACGAGCAGGTCATGGTGGTGATGGAGGCGCCATCATTGGGCAGCGGGATTCTTCAATGGAATACCCAAACAGCCAGGAGGCTTTTGGCCTTTCCCCCTCATATTTGGGAATATGAGGTTGAGTGTTATTCGACGATAATTTTATTCAATATTATTATAAAGTTTGTAATATAATTTATTTATTTTTATTATTAATTAATTTATTTATTTTTATAAAATAAAACAAAATATATTTTTAACATAATAAATTCATGTAATTATTTAGCATTATTAAAATAAAAATTCATGAAAATTAAACAAAATCAAAAAAAATCAAAAAAATCAGAAAAAAACATTTAAACATGACCACTAAAGTGGTCAAAGATGGTCTAATAATTTCCATTTGGCCATCCAAGTGGTCTACCAGATCAAAACCTTTAAACTCGACCATTTTGGCACTCAAAGATTGTCAAATCTTTTTATTTGACCATTCAAGTGGTCAAAACATCCAATCCAATATGACCAAAAAAGTGATCCAAGTTATCAAAACATTCAAACTTGACCACCATAGTGGTCAAAATTACTAAACCCTCCATCCTAACCATCAAAAGGGGTCTAAATGTGATATTGGCAATTTTATTACCTCAGTAATCATAAAGACGACATAAGCTTTCAATTTGACATCTCAAATTGTCAATATGAAATAAACTATACAATTTTACCATCCAAATGGTTAAAATGGCCAAAATTTCAAATAACAATTAACCATCTAAATAGTTAAATTTGGTCAAAGTCAAATTTAACCACACAAGTCGTCAAGAAAGAACAGAATATGAATGTGCTAATACATACATGTATAATTATTACGGTTTTGTATTACAACTTTATGTGTTCTTACAACATTGCATCGAGCTGCAAAAAAATTAATATAATATTTATTTATGTAAATGTATACTTTGGCTGACAGTTGGTTTTTTTCGATTGGAAAATAATAAACTGTAGTCATACGACTAATCTTTAGAATTAATGCTTTTAATAACGTACCCCAACGCATACCTTCGTGGTGCTAAATTTAGTACATGGAGGTATGCGTTGGGGTACATTATTGAAAACATTCTTCAATTTTTAGCCATGTCAAATGATTTTTATTAGACTTTTTCTAAAAGCTTCATATAAATTATTTATATAGTTTATATATATTTGGTTTATTTGCTAAAGATGCTTATTTCCATCCAGATGGAACTTGGTATTATGCATACACATCATATGCAATTATGAAAGTCACTGTTGGGCGACGCAGTAGTTGAAACCCCATCCTTCAATTTAATATACCGTGCCATTTTATACGCAGGAAAATTTGGCTTTTCATATTGAAACTATTGTAACAAACAATATAAGCGTATGTAAAATGCTGTACTATAAATACCAACTTACATGTAACTCTAGTATAATGTAGGTAGGTACTTCGTACTCTGTACTCTGAATACGCTGTATCGTTGTAAAAGGGCAGGAAGAGAGGAGTAGTTCCTCATGTTATGTAAGTACACTCACTGAAAGTAAAGTGTACTTGTGGGATCCTTATGTAATATGATATTTATACATTAAGGGGGTGGAGTGCACTTGAAAGGATTGTGACAGTTTTTTGTTATAAAATTGAGTCTTCATACTATTTATAGTTACGACGCTTTGATTTTATAGTAAAGGCAAGCTCTCCCTCGTCCGCTCTCCTCAAAAATCTAGGATAAAAACCGGGCGTCAGCTGTTAGCCCATGAGAGACCTTGTAGTATCAACCAAAAAAGGTTAGAAATACATTTAAAGGAATGTGTACTTAGCCTACGTCAAATGAGGTTTTCTAGTTCCCTAATAGTTAAATACTGTGAGGTAGAGTCATGTATTGACAATTGGAAATGACTCCAGGTACCCCACCCAACGGTTATCTGTCTCCGACGCGTGCCGAAGGGATTGCTTTTGATTGTATATATCTTTTTTTTTAGTTTTTCAGCGTTTTTATTCTTTACCTCTTCCACCACTTCTACTCCGTCACTTTTCCTATTATTTAGGCATTTTTCCTTTTTCGTAACAGATCAATTTGTGCCAATTTTAATCTTCTTGGTTCTTAAGGTTCCTCTCTTGTTGTTTGTTCTTCTAAGTTCCTCTTTTGTCTTTGCTCCTCAAGTTCCTTTTTTTTCTTGTTTCATCAATTTGTTTTAATATTATTTGTTAAAGTTAACGGCCAACACCATCAAGAATGATGAGACAGCTTGCGATCTTATAGCTTTAGCGCAATTGCATAATTATTACTATCAGCCTCACGAGACGAATAGTATAGGTGTTTTTTTTCTAATAGTAATAGTAATG
Organism: Tomocerus qinae; assembly: GCA_020055645.1. Classification (NCBI taxonomy): domain Eukaryota; kingdom Metazoa; phylum Arthropoda; class Collembola; order Entomobryomorpha; family Tomoceridae; genus Tomocerus; species Tomocerus qinae. The sequence goes on from CM034546.1 coordinate 66,443,939, forward strand.
AGTAGTAGTTTTTAATAGTAATGATCTTTTGCATCAATACGGTAATACTAATCAGTCATTACGGCCGTCAATATATAGGGTTAACTGATCAGAATCTTAGTTGTTGACAACTTACGATCCAATAATCTTAAGAACCAAAGCATAGAATATACATGGGAATTTGTTAACAGGAGACAGCTACTACAAACGCACTTGGCATAGGGGTTTAGCAAACCCCGAAATCATAATTTTTTTGCAGTCCACCGCATCTTCCGTATAGCCTTATTAAATCCATATCAAACCTTTAGAACAAGTCGACATTTGCATATCTCCGAGATTAAGGTTCGGATGTAATAATTGTCACTATTTTTTACCTCTAATTGCAATGGCAGTAAGTGGGCTTATAAAAGCTGCTGAAGAATTCATCAATGCCGGCCAAAAATAAGAGGATGATGGACAGCTCTTAAAGCCCATCCTTCTATACCTCCTTTAATTAGATGTATTCCTCTAGATGTAAGTGTAATGATACACTGCGGTTACCAACCTTAATGATGTCTTACAGAGGACTTTTTGGCCCCCTTATGTCTGCTACCTTCCTCTCTCTGAATTCTCAAAAATTGCTGGAACAGAGTTGAATCGGTTTATTACACCGTGGTTTTGCATACTTCAATAGCACCTCGGATCAGGCAATGTGTTTGATTCACCTCCTTATCTAGGTTACTATACTCGATCTCATGCTTCTTGAAGAAAAAACAAGGCGTCAGTCTATTTAAAAACTACCAGATAAACCCTTACATCAAAAAGACAAGTATAATAATTATTCATGTTAAATTATAAAAAAAATAAATTATTAATTTGCAGTTGACTTTGTTACTGGAAAAGTGAATGAGCGTCCTCCGAAAATATTGGCCTGTGAAATTCCTGGATATGAAATGATACGATATTTTTTAGGCTAAACTTGTCAGTATACCTCCAAAGAAATATCCATCAGAAGCAAATCCTTAAAAAATGTGCGACAAGCTAATAGTTTGTGAGCCTTGTGTGGCTAACTTGTGCGAATGGGAGGACGGATTATACCACCGTTCCTCAGGAGAGATTCCTAGTCCTGGGGTTTGTCCTCCAACAACAACAACAGCTTCAGCAACTACAGCAAGTACTGATTTGGGTACGTTAGTATCTTCAGAGGATTTTAGTGTATAATTCTCAATCATATTCTATTCTTTCATAACAAGAGAATTAAGAGACGGAGTTAAATTTTTTTAAACCCAAATACACCAACATCAACTTAAAACTCAACAGTAAAAACTTAGCAAACTATGTTAGTAATTAAAATTCTCGTGGACAGTTGGAGAAGGTTATTGGGTATGACGCATACTAAGTTAAATTAATTAAAGTTAACGGGAAATTAGATTGGATTGAACACCAAAACGAAAAGTCGGTTATCTTTTCCCTGGTCTGTGCATCCAGGTATACAGAGCACTCTAATAAGTAAATATAAGGTCTAACAAGACCGAGTGATAATCGATGTAGGAAAGTTCTACATAATAGAAGAATCTAATAAAACACAATCTTTAGGAATGAAAGAGCTTACTAGACCTGTAAAACAAATTCAGAAAAATTCGAACAAAAAAAGCTGTTGGGTAAAGAAAAGGCCCTAGGTAGTGCGAAACGAATGATCAGTTGTGCAGAAAGCCGAAAGAAAATTGTTTAAACTATATTAGCTAACAAAAAGTTTTGTCTTTTTCGACTACTACCACGCAAAAGCAGTGCATGTCAAACACAACCACAGTGGATTTCTAATAACGGTAATACAGGAAATAATGGTACCCCATTACGTCACCAGACTCAAGCAGGCATTAAAATAGCAGGCATTAAGCCTCATACAAAAAAGTGTCCTCAGGTTGATACATTTAGTAGAGATGAATTACAAAAGCTCTTCAAGTCGTTACAGTTAATAGTAAATAAAGATCGAACTAAATCAATAGAACTTAATCAATTAGATTTAGAAAAGGCGGTAAATTAAGTAAAAACATTAAATTCACCTACCAGAAAGAATTAAAAGAAATTGTCAAAGAACTCATACTTAGGTATCATTTTTTCATAATCTATGGTAATTAAACTAGCAGCAACAGATAGAAAAACAAAAACATTAAATGCCATTTATAGCTTGTACAACACACTATGCATAGGAAAAATTAACTCCTTTGAGTCAACTTTGAAGTTGTACGATTCTACAGTAGAGTCGATTTTATAGTATAATTGTGAATTCTGGGGACTCACACAATTAATAGAACAAACACAAGTATTATTCTTCAAAAGATACCTAAGCATTGACACAATTACAGCCGGATATTTGGTACGGTTAGAATGTGACGTAACACATATTACACCGAAAGTATGGTCACCCTAAGATATTTAGAAAAGCTGACAACGATGGAAGACAGACAAAAACTATAGATGTAACTGGGTAACTCAAATTCGACACATAAAAAACTAAGGGACAGAGATCTACGTAGTATGCAACAATCGGGTAGAAATAACTGGTACGGTAGCTACATTAATTATTGAGAAAGTACAATAGGAAATGAATATTTGAAAAAAAGTATTTCACTGGAGAGCAAGATACTCATATGTAAAAGTGGATTACAATTGGAAATCTTATCAACTCTGGTGCAATATCAAAGTTCATAAGCTCAGTTAAATCAACCCTTGGAAGTGGCTCAGAATTTGCTAACAAAATTAGCTTTGATTATAAAGATGTGTATAATTATCAGTAAGTGTTTCAAACGCTGAATGCTTATAACAACCTCAAGCAGAGAGAAGCAGATGAAAAACAACTTCAGTTACAGCAACAACATAAGACGACCCTGAACTTGGACATGGAAAATGAAAAATATTATTTTCTTGTAGTCGTGTTTTTTTAATATATAGAAGTAGCCTTCTAAGCATAATGTGCTTTTTCAGTATTAAAGCAGAATTAGAGCTATATAAACGCAAGCTAGAATACAAAACCATACAAAAGATAGAACTAAAAAATAGAGATTAAGGAGACAGAAAATAGTAATAATAATAATAATAATAATATAACCGAGTAGAAAGCCGAGTCAAACTTAGTAATAGTCAAGTCAAGTCCTTGACTTGACTGCGCAAGTCAAGGCTATTAAATCTTCTGATAAACCATATATATTTAATAATTTATTCTAAACATTGTATTAATATTCCCTGGCTCCATGGGCAAAAAGCCCGAGAGGAGCGACACCCCCGTTAATAAATAAAAATAAATCAATGAAGCAGAGATTGCAAAGAACAAGACTGCCGGGAAATAATTACCTATTACCAATATACTCATTATTACCTACATTTCAAAACGAGTTGTTGGAATAAAGAAGTGGGAATCGTCACAGGAGTTTTGAGAGTCGGTCTTGGTATTTTCATTTCTAAAAAAGGAGAAATTACCGTTATAAAAAATTGTTATAGTAATTACATTTCATAACCAATAAAAAAATTAGTACTACCTGGTCAGTAGGAAATGCGTGTTGTAGTGGAAGCCTAGTTGCATCTTGCATTTGGTTTAACTTCGCAAAAAGTCCTTCCATTTTTAAGAGAATAATATTTACAGTTGTTCCTTATGCATTCAGGACAGTCCTTGTTGTATTTTGAGCACGATAGAACCAAAGATGCCATTATAATAATAAAAATTATAAACCTCAGTTCTAAAACCTACAGCAAGCAGTAACAGAAGCTCGCCTGATTAAAGGGGACCGTGTACACAGTTTTAGTAAAATATAGAAATAGGTTTATTTTCATATTTATTGGTTAATATTGAGTATCAAAATCAAAATGTATGAATGTTGACCATCAAAGTCAATAGAAATTCAAAGCAGATTAACGTTGACTATGAAAATCAACAGAAAATAAAAATAGATTAATTTTGACCATCGAAAGCAATAGAAAATCAAAGCAGATTAAGATTGATGTTGAAAATCAACGGAAATTCAAAATAGATAATTGTTGAGTATAAAAATCAACAGAAAATCAAAGTAGATAAATGTTGACTACGAAAATCAACAGAAAATCAAAATAAATAATTTTTGAGTATGAAAATCAACAGAAACTCAAAATAGATAATTGTTGAGTATAAAAATCAACAGAAAATCAAAATAGATAATTGTTGACTATGAAAACCAACAGAAAATCAAAATAGATAATTGTTGAGTATAAAAATCAACAGAAAATCAAAGTAGATAATTGTTGACTATGAAAATTAACAGAAAATCAAAATAGATAATTGTTGACTACGAAAATCAACAGAAAATCAAAATAAATAATTTTTGAGTATGAAAATCAAAATAGGTAGTTGCTGACTATGAAAACCAACAGAAAATCAAAATAGGTAGTTGCTGAGTATGAAAATCTACAGAAAATCAAAATAGGTAGTTGCTGAGTATGAAAATCTACAGAAAATCAAAATAGGTAGTTGCTGAGTATGAAAATCTACAGAAAATCAAAATAGGTAGTTGCTGAGTATGAAAATCTACAGAAAATCAAAATAGGTAGTTGTTGACTACGAAAATCAACAGAAAATCAAAATAAATAATTTTTGAGTATGAAAATCAAAATAGGTAGTTGCTGACTATGAAAACCAACAGAAAATCAAAATAGGTAGTTGCTGAGTATGAAAATCTACAGACAATCAAAATAGGTAGTTGCTGAGTATGAAAATCTACAGAAAATCAAAATAGGTAGTTGTTGACTATGAAAATCAACAGAAAATCAAAATATATAATTGTTGAGTATGAAAATCAACAAAAAGTCAAAATGGATTAATGTTGACTATGAAAAGCAACAGAAAATCAAAATTTATTAATGTTGACTATGAAAATCAACAGAAAATCAAAATTGATTAATGTTGACTATGAAAAGCAACAGAAAATCAAAATTGATTAGTGTTGACTATGAAAAGCAACAGAAAATCAAAATTTATTAATGTTGACCATGAAAAGCAACAGAAAATAAAATTTATTAATGTTGACTATGAAAAGCAACAGAAAATCAAAATTTATTAATGTTGACTATTAAAATCAACCGAAAATCAAAATTGAATAATGTTGGCTATCATAATGAACAGCAATTCGAAAAATATAAATTTAACTATCAATTTGCATATAAATGCGAAATAGATTTACTTCCGTCCTATAATATGTATTTTCCGGTTTTATTTACTTCATTATAAAATCTTAAATTTGGTCGAAACGGCATTTAATATTTTGTATTATCCCGCTAACAATCCATAGGAAGCACATTTGAAGTTTTAATGTCCATTTAATGCCACATTTTCATTTTGACTATCAAAATGAAGACAAAGTGATCGCGCGGCATCTCAACAACCTATGGACCAATGTGGCCCATTTTCAATAGGCTTTGTCCTATGGTCATAGGCAATGTTTTTGACAAGTTTGATCAAAATCGGTCAATGCGTTCGAAAGTTATCGTGGTAACAGACGAACGGACGGACGGACGGACTGTGCGATTCTATAAGCTGCCTTATCAGGCGAGCTAAAAATAGTTACTAGTAAAACTAAACTCGTAGTAAACTGCCTTAATTATTTAGTGAATTACTACGCAGGGATATGTAAGTGGAGAGGGCTAATAAGGCTGTGCTATGAGTCAGTTTTGGTTTTCCTTATTTTACCATGCTCCTAGGAATGATGTGGTGAACGTGCAAGCCGCAACTTGGTGTGTAGACACTTTTATTTATGTACATATAAATAATTACACTTACACACATATTCTAGGTATAACTACTAACAATAAAACAGGTAAGTAAGGGATCAAGGTGAGTACACAGGTAACTTAATTAGGGCACTAATTAAGTTTAGAGAACAGCACCGAAAATTGCGTGCTTCTCCGTCAGGAATCAAAGATGTACTACTTGCTAGCAATCAAATTTGCTAGGCAAGTGAAGTTGTGTCACATGACACATGCATACATAATACATAGGTAGGTATGGGCTATACGACTACATGCTATGCTTACTAGATAGTACAAGTAGGTAGGTAGGTAGGCTACACACTATTGTACAATACATTTCATTTCATACATTGCATATTTCATCTTATACTAGGGAAGCCCGCACTAAGGGGTTTACACAATTAGCCTAGTACGTCCATGCTACCATCCATGCATACGGTCTACACTTGAAGAGGAGGTTTCGAGCTAACGCCAAAGCGACCGTCCGTTCCGTCACTTCCACGGTGCTCATGGAAGGAGGTGGCAGGAGGCCTTTGGGAGTAACTCTGACTCTCTTAAGGTACCCAAATGCCTCGTCATCTAATTAGTGACGCGCATGAATGGATTAACGAGATTCCCACTGTCCCTCTCTAGTCCTTATACTAGAGGAGAGTCTATGAGGCGTCTCCAGTAAGTTTGTGCAGTTCGTTGGTGAATAAGATAATGGTAGATGAAAAGATCTAGAAATTCTTCATGGTGGTCAGCATGAATCATAGTTAAAGAAAACAAGTATCAAATTTCGCTGACATTGAGTCCTTTTCCATTCTCAACTCCGCTCATCTCTTTAGATTTCCTTCGTTTAAACAGAGAGGTAGTTGTTATATCATTATACTATGTACAATGGCAAAACAAATTTTTATGCATGAACTCAATCATAAGTTCTCAATACGTAAATTTATAAGGAAAATGGTTACATTTCCTAACTTAATTTGTTTGCTTATTAATCAATTTGAGTGGTCTTTGGAACATGCAAAAGTTGTTATACTTTAGTATTTATTAACTTATAAAGTGAGATTAATTTATTATGCAATTTAAAATTTAAATTATTTGTGTATTATTCAACTATTAATAACCTTTGGAACATGCAAAAGTGGTTATACTTAAGTATTTCATCAACTTATAAAGTGAGATTAATTTATTATTCAATTTTAATTTTAATTATTTTTGTGTATTATGACTCAAATAACATTTAACCTTCCTTTGCAACCTCACTCATCATTGAGTTCACTCAGACTAAACTCAATTTAACTTAGATACCAATACTCAGTCCAATGTACCCCCACCTATCCAAAAATCTTTTTTTTAAATTGAGATTTACGATATCAATACAAGATTAAAGGTGGATTAATATTAAATATCAAAGCATAGACTCCGAGGGATGCTAGCTCAATATCATACATTAGCTGCTATATATTTATTGAATTTACTTTACTTGCTAGCGACGAAAGTTTCTGGAAACGGTTTTAGGTGAACGTCGTGGAAATACTTTACAACGTTTATTAAAATCCTATTACGGCACTTACAGCACTATTACTTTTGTTTGCACATGTCAGGCCCGGGAGCCAAGCATTATCATTTCCATCTTCATTTTCGTCAACTTTTAACAGTTAGATCTAAAGGGAGTGCACATTTGTCATCGTCATCTACAACTAAAACTTTGAGACCAAGGGTGATGCCATTTGATGCTACTAATAGGTAATTGGCGAGACCAGATAATAATTAAGTAGCGTATCAAAAATATATTTCGCTAACTATTATACGATTCATCCCATGAACACCTATACTAAACTAAACTACCTTTACCTTCAAAACCCTAAGAACAGTCAGACGAACAGTCAGACAAGCTGTAAGAACCGTACTTAATATCTTATGGCAGCTCGCCATATTATAATTCCAATTTCTGCGTAGATCTCTTCATGATGAAGAAAGAACCGTCGTAAAAGATTTCTTTAGGAGAAAATTGGACGAATCAAAATCTCACACTAAATGGAATGATGTAATTGGGTGTGACGTGGCAAAGATGGATCTTAAAATGAAAATCATATACATATACCCTTTGCTGGTTAAGGCCCTCGTCAATGAAACGGAAAACATTTCCTATACCTCTGTTTCGGCCTCAAACCTTCCAGACAAATATCTCGGAGGTTCGGCCAAGAAACTGAGATACATATATTTCTTGTGTCTTATTTATAGGTAACATAATATTTAACGACATCTAATGTTAATTACACTATTAGACGAAATTGAAACTATGTTTCAAAACCTGCCAATTTTTGATTTCTCCGGAGGAAGTGGTTTCCTATATTACTTTTAATTCAAACTGATGGTGTCAACTCTGTATTAAACATAGATATTAATAAAATAGCCGCCACCAACATGCCATGAACCCTGGATGAGGCAATCAAGTAAATCCACATTACAGACCAAAAGAAAATTTTTTGCTAATAAATTCCTATATCATTTCCCTAGGCCCCGTTTTGGTACTTTTGTGTATGCTAAGTTGCCGAACGAGGATTACAGGTTAACATTCGACAACTTACTTGGAGTAAACAAATGTCTTTTGACCCCTGATGGCCGAGTATATTTAAAAAACAAAACTGTTGGGTAAGAAAATATCATTTAAATAAAGATTACCCAAAATATATGATTAAATATTTTCGACGTCGTTTATAACTTTTACAGATTTTCCAACTGTGATATAAGTGTCCTTGTAGACAACATTCTTTCGAGGCCTCTGTTTTGGACTGCCACACATTTTAAAAGACATAACCCCAATGTCGGTTTTGGAAGAAATAGCATGTCGTTGACGGGTTTCTGGACCCCATTCAATTGGCTCCATTCCATGGAATCTTGGTGGAATGGTCTAAAGAGGACTAGAGTCAATCCTTCCAGAGTCTCCTAGTCTTACAAGAGTATTTTTATGCCTTTCAAAAGTCAATTCATTAAACAAAGATATGTCAACACTTTAATATAAGTATATAACAATTTACTACGAAAAAGGAACCTAAATCAATATATAATCAATATATGAATCAAAATATTTTGAAACGGATGTAAGATGTAATAAAGTAGCAGAGGTTTAGTTTTATATTGTAGTTTTAGTATTGTGCAAACGCTTTATAAAAATACCTGATCTGTCTGTCTGTTTGTCTACTAGCACAATAAAAACGTTTGGAGATAATCAACTCAAAATTTCTGTACGTTATGTAGGGGTTAAAAAGGAGTCAAATATGGACAAAGTAAGACATATTCCTTGTCTGTGGGCGCGATCTAATTATTGGCGTAACTTTAGTTTGACATTGTAGATCACCATGAGATCATTCGTCAATTCATGTCAAGGTCAAGTCACAAGTGCCAAAAGTTCAAAGGTTATTAGAAAAATTCACTAAAACCGTCATGTAGGGGTTTGAGTTAACCAGTTCAAACTTCTATGCATTTCACACTACATTCTTACGTTCATTTGCACATGTTTTATTAGTTTATGGAACCATTTTGAAATAAATCAAATTAGGTTTGTTCGGTATCAAAATTAAACCTTACTGGGAAAGGAAGCCTGCATGCAAGGTTACATCTAATTATTAAGGTTACATCATCTAATTTTTCTCATTTTAACCCAAACAAATGAGCATTGATAGATTCTTGACTTCTTACAGATGGACAAACAGACAGATAAAATATACATTATATTTCGATATTTCGTACACCTTGTATTCTTTGTCGTAGACCGACATCATCAGTGTTATCAGAGACTGCAAACCGGTAAATCCTTCAGGAAATACAAGCCTTATTTTCCTCTCGGAAGAATTTAACCAAAAACATGGAACCAATGTTACCGTGTCTTTCAATTGGGAAGAGCGAGACAAAGACCCGGTTCATGAGTACATCGATGATTACTGGGTGTGTCTTCCGCCAGGCGGAACTCTTTGCTGGAAATTCATGGTTGTTTTTTCGTTCTTTGTTGATGGTAATTAATACAAATGGAAACAACGGCAACTGTTTTAATATCTGCTCAAAATATTGCCTTGCTAACTAAAATTACTTGCATTGCTTTTAATATTTTATTTAGATTGCTGTTTGGCATATGAAATTATTGCATAAATACAACAATGTTCATAATAGCATAATTAAAAGACAGCATCTAGCTTTCTTTACTGTTAATTTTTAGTATTTTACATTGTTTGGTGAAGACTTACATCATTTTTGACAAATACATCATTTATGAACAACCACTAGTACAATTTGTTGATTTTTAGTACATCATTTAGGTTGGTGTTTATTTTAAAAATTATTGCATGAGTGCAACAATAATTCATATTAACGTAATTTCCAGACAGCATCAACCATCATTATTGCTAATTTTTAGTAATTTACCATTGTTTGGTGAAGTTTTCTATCATTTCTGAAAATACATCCTTTTATGAACAACACCTAACATCGTTATTGTTTATTTTTTAGTAATTTAAATCGTTTAGTAATGATTGGCGTAATTTATAGAAAAAGGATTTCTGAACGACCCCCAGCATAATTTTTACATTCTTAGTATTTTTTTATAATGTTTAAGCGAATCGTTTCAACCCAATACATTGATTTAGTAAGAGCCCATATAAAAGTAGTAAGGCTAGTAGTAAGGAATAACGTTACTATTATTCTGGACTCTTACTACATCGTTGTAATGGATTAAAACGATTCGCTCACATTTTTATGTATTCATAGTTCATTGGTACGCAATCATAATGAGAAAACGTTTATTATCATTTATTGACGGTCCCTAATATTTTTTGTTAATATACACGAAATTATATAATTTATATCATTACATCATTAGCGGATAAAAATTCGTGATTGCATAAACTGGGAGTTAGTAGCCGCAAAAAGCTAGATAGTAGCAGCAAAAAGCTTGATGGTAGCTGCTAGCTGCGTCTCCGAACAGATGAGATCATCAACGCGACAAGCTGTTGGAATCCGTTCCATAGACTTTTATTTATAATGATCCGATCTGTAGGTGTCTGTGCTGTACTACCTTGTCTTTAGAAACAAAATGGATAAGTTAATGTTTTGGGTCGAGTCAACTAAAATAATTTGTAAAAGTAGCCTCGCAACGTTTTCCTTTTTTTGTACGCCAGGTCCCTGTGTCGACACAATGTTTTATTTAGCATTTTTCCCATTTTTCGAGCACATACAACGTTCCATAACAATCACATACCATCCACTTCCTTCCCTTTAATTTTCAATTCATATATTGGCAATGTCATTCCATGCACCACTGATCACATCCCTTTTGCTGTGCCTTGGATCACGACAATTGTAAATAAAAGGACGAGACTCGACCTCACTAATTAAATCGAAGGTTGAATTATCTTCATCTCTTCCGTCATCCTGGTCGACCTGGCTTGGAATTCATTGTCATTCTACTATCCTTCATTTGACGACTAACACAAATTCAAAAAATAATATACAAGCTGGATTTTCGAAATAATAATAACCAAGCAAATAATTTGTGTCGACACAGTTTATATCATTTTAGTTGAAGTATCCAAAAAAAGAACGAAATTTCAATGTAAATTATCAGAAAAACGCGGCATACATGCAGTTTCGGCTTCTTCAGAACAAGACTCTAGTTTTTTGTCGGCGCGTTTTTTTGGCCGCTCGAGCAGAAAAAGTTGCTGTGGGGTCACTTACGCTTTTTTACGCGTTTCGGCAAAAAACAGCGGCAGCAAACGAAGAAAAGCTGCAGCACAAAATAATGCAGCCGCTGCATACTGCGAGGTCAGTGGAATCACCTTTTCTGCTAGAAGCTAGCCGCTTTCTGCTAGAAGCGTGTTCTGTACGTTAAAGCCTTTAAGTGTGTAAGCCTGTCGACATTGCCCTTTGCCACGTCTTGATGTCAAAAGAACGACACAAATGCTTAAATTGGAAGTGTGTGGATATTATCTTCCATTTTGGACTGTTTCTGTCAGTGTACAAAACTTACCACTTTTTTACCATCACAGTAATAAAAATGTATTTAATGGTAAAAATGGTAAATTTTACCGATTGATGATGAAAATAAAGTTCTATGAAATATTTCCAATTAGCCCCTTAATCAATTAAATCAATCATATTTATTTGATTGTACACCAAAAGTTATCAAAAAATGAAGAAAGAAAGATTGTATTTGGTATTTAGGTAGTTTAAAATTGATGCTAATTTATATGCAAAATGTCTCAAACTTTGGTTTAATATGATTTTATTCTATTAAAACCAATATTTTTAACCTTGTTGTTGTACGAACTTGTATTTTTAAATCTTTCAAATTCTTTAAATAAAGGTAAATTTTTCAAAAAGTGTTATGTCATGTGATTTGACCACTGTGTCGTTATGTCATGTGATTTGACTACTGTGTCGTTATGTCATGTGATTTGACTACTGTGTCGTTATGTCATGTGATTTGACTACTGTGTCGTTATGTCATGTGATTTGACTACTGTGTCGTTATGTCATGTGATTTGACTACTGTGTCGTTATGTCATGTGATTTGACTACTGTGTCGTTATGTCATGTGATTTGACTACTGTGTCGTTATGTCATGTGATTTGACTACTGTGTCGTTATGTCATGTGATTTGACTACTGTGTCGTTATGTCATGTGATTTGACTACTGTGTCGTTATGTCATGTGATTTGACTACTGTGTCGTTATGTCATGTGATTTGACTACTGTGTCGTTATGTCATGTGATTTGACTACTGTGTCGTTATGTCATGTGATTTGACTACTGTGTCGTTATGTCATGTGATTTGACTACTGTGTCGTTATGTCATGTGATTTGACTACTGTGTCGTTATGTCATGTGATTTGACTACTGTGTCGTTATGTCATGTGATTTGACCACTGTGCTGTTATGTCATGTGTCATGTCAATTAACCATCATGGGTATTTGTCATGTCCATTAACCGTTGTGCGCATGTGTCATGTCAAACCATTTTATTTTCCATATGAAATTCTGCCCATTGTGCACATTTTTTCTTGTCGATCTGTTACAGATCATGATCGATAACAGATCGGATCGATAGCGATCGGATCGACAACGATCGATAGATGAGAGATCGAAATCGATAGTGATCGTTAAGAGATGGTTAGCCAGCACTACTGCTGCTACATCTTCTACTCCTGCTGCCGAGTCAAATCAAACAGCAGGTTTAGATACCAACAGGAAGACTATTGATGAGTGCAAAAGTACGTCATCTTTTTGCATTTCCATTCATGAAATTTTAAAACTAGCTAAAACTTTCAGTAGCAACATTTAATTTAACACTCGAATTGACTTAAAGTTCCGTAAGGATAATAATTAGATTGTTTTAATTTTTCAGCATTTGAGGAATTAGTACTATTTCACCTGAATGCTATGCGAAAACAAATTGATGATCTATCGTTAAAGATTAATTCTCTGGCAGTTCATCAACTTCCATCTGAAAACGAAGATTTACCAACCCTGCCTTGCATGACTGAAAATCAGCTTCTTGAATTAAATAATTGGCTTAAGTTAAAATGTAATCAAGATAACTTGGTACAATTTATTTCCAACCCCCAAAATGTCATTACAAATATTTTTGTAGATTTAATTATTATTAGAGTTTTAATGCAGTGAGGTATTTCTACATAACAGGTAAAAATTCTTCGCGTGACCGGTGGAAAGGATTGGAAAGAACTTATTAGAAGAATTTTAACCAAAATTGTATCGGGCGAGTTGGAAACCAATTTGTCTTTAAGGGGACGAGAAGGAAAGATCTCATTTGCACAACAACCTCTCTACAAATGTGTACTACGTAAGTATTACCGCAAAGATTTTAATATCAAATTTCCTATGCAATGCTAACTATTTTTAATAAATATTATATTCAAATTTGGTAGGGGCAGTAACACAGGTGTACAGCTCTATCACGGAAAAGGAGATTGAAAATTGTGTGGGTACTTGGCTGAGAAATTCGGGAGACAGAAAGGGGGGAAGAGAAAAACGTCGGAAAAATGTCATCGCAGCGGACCAGGCGCCGCAAAATTTACTACAGATTCAAATACAACTTTCGCCGGTAATACTTATCAGTTACAAATATTTACACCTAATTCTGACCAACCACACATGCATGATTCTGATTCGGAGGATGAAAATGAGTTATTTGAATTTCAATATACTTTAAGTGATCAATTAAAAAACTGGGCTATAAGCCATAATATCAGTTATGCTGCTATTAGTAATCTAATACATGTAATTAATCCCCACTTAAAATTTAGAATTTTAAAAACAGATGCTCGTTCACTTTTAAAAACTCCTCAAAATTTTAAAGTGGAAACGATGGGCCTTGGAAGCTTTTATTATTTTGGTCTTGAATCATTCATTTAAAATAGAATTAATTTCAATTTCCAAGACGAATTATTAACTGTTACTGTAGGTATAGACGGTCTACCAATTTCAAAAAGCTCCAAAAAACAGTTTTGGCCAATAATTGGTGTATTAGATCAATTTAAGGTAAAATCGCCTTTTCTGATAGCACTTTACTATGGGTCAGAGAAACCACCTTTAAATAGTTTTTTAGACAAATTTGTGACAGAAATAATACATCTACAACAAAATGGCATTATTTTTAATAATAGGAAACTACCTATTAAGCTTAGATGCATTATTGCTGACGCTCCTGCTAGACGTTTTTTAAAAGCCTGTAAAAGCCACAATGCTTACCATGGCTGCGAAAAATGTGAAGTTGAAGGGGAATACTATGAAAATAGAGTTGTTTTTGATTACTTAAACTCCAGATTAAGAATTGACGAAAACTTTTCTGTCCAGAGTGATGAATATCATCACACTGGTACATCTCCTTTGGTAAAATTATATTTTGGGTTAGTTTCGCAAATGCCAGTTGAATATATGCACTTGATATGCTTGGGAGTGATGAGAAAACTGATTAAGTACTGGCTCAAAGGTCCATTGGCATGTAGAATAAGAGGTTCGGTATTAAGTGGTATTAATAATGAACTTCGAAATTTAAAAAGATTCATACCTACCGAATTTGCCAGAAAAACTCGATCTCTTGAAGAGATAGAATATTTCAAAGCTACAGAATTTAGACTATTTTTAATTTATTTTGGTCCTTTAATTTTGCATTCTTTGCCTAAAAAATACTATTCACATTTCTTACTCTTTCATTGTGCAGTATATATTTTGATGTCAAAAAGGGCCACTAATTTTGAATGGAACAATATAGCTAATAATTTACTGCGATCCTTTGTTGAAAAGGCAATTAAGTTTTATGGTAAAAGCTTTATAATTTACAATGTTTACAACTTAATTCACCTTTCAGGAGATTGCTTAAAACTGGGTAATTTGGATAATTTTAGCGCATTCCCTTTTAAAAACTACATGCAATAATTAAAAAGATTTCTTCGTTCTAAACATTACCCTTTAGAGCAAGTAATTAAAAGAGTATACGAAAAAGAATCTTTGCCTTCTCATGGAGATGCTAGTTGTTCCGTGGTAGAAGTTAATACACAAGGAAATAATACGTCAGTTTTTTACAAAAACATTTTTATTTCTAATAGTATTCCTGATAATTGCTTTTTAACCACTAGTAATGATGTAATTTTAGTTTCAAATATTTCGCAAAAAACGGAGAAATTTTTATTTCGTATAAAACGTTTGTAAACTGTAGTAGTCTGCAGTCATACCCATGCACTAGTATTGATTTGTCTATTTGCAATGTATCTAATATAGCCGGTAATTTGATTCAGAAAAATATTGTTGTTTTAAAACGCAAATGTGTGTTGTTGCCAAAAAATAATGATATTTACATGTGTATTCCTTACTGTTCGGATATTGAATAATACGGTGTGTCTAATATTCATATTATATAAAAAAGTAACTATTCTGGTTAGTATTAATTACATAATATGAAATTCAACCAAAATTTTGATACGCATATTCATCTTTCGAAATTCATTATCCAAAACACATGTTTTGAGATTGAGTCATGCATGCAGAGGGATACGTACTTTAAAATGATTTTCATTTACGTTAGTCCTTTTTGATTGACCAAAAATAAAATTATGGGACAATCGTATTAATCCTAATTAAATTATCCATGTAATTTATACAGATAAATATTAATGAATAGTAGTAGTGTGTAAATTCTGATGGCTGCAGAAGAATAAAATTCTATAAAACTCAAAATAAAATTACTTTTGTAACATACTTGCTGTTTAAGTGAACCTATATAATGAATTTAAAATACATGTTTCATTTATTTCTAGGCTAATGTAGGCAGCGGACTATATTTGAGTGTTGGCATTCAGTTGGGTAATAGGAGGCATTGCATTGGGGAATATATGGCGCAGCATCTGGAATTATCTGGCATTACATTGGGAAATGGTGCGGCATACCATGTTGGCTTGACATTGGCAAAGGGTGGGCAGTCAGCGCGGATACGAACGGCAGGAATTGTTGGGCCGATGCACTCCCGGCAGTCAAACGCGTGGTTGGCCCACTGTATTTCACAGGCAGAGGGCCAGCCTTATCCCAGCGCATTTTTGCAGCTTGGGTGAGTATATAGGAATTCGGCTTTCTGGTAGGTCAACATCATCCGTTAGTCGTGCCAGAAAAAATATTAAGAAGGCCAAGCAGTTTGAAAATACTGAAAATCTGATTGCTTTTTTTAACTGATAAATGTGCTCATTTCCGCTTTTGACTGTAATGGCGACACTGTGCAAAGGTGAAATAAAATGCCCTAATAATACCGCTTTTAATATTGTTTGTAATTCTTTCAACATCAGTAATAAGTTTCAATATTTTTTTTTCAACGAACTTTAAATTTCCAAAATGAAAATCACCAATGATGTTAAAAGAATACAAGCACTAATTGTAAAGATTGTACCGATATTAGAATTGTCATAAGCTAAAGGTCGAGGTTGACTTCTCACCCAACATGTTCTGCACCGAGTAAAATTATGGAATTTGAAATATTCCAACCATGCATTAAAAACCCCAGAGTGACTAAGAACAAACAACTTTTGTCTAAAGAATTGAGTGAGCATGGGAACTTCCGTGTTCGTAATAAAGGTGTAAATGTTTGTTGGTAAAAATGATTTTTCTTGTGATCCATAACATGAAGTTTTGATAATAATAATAAAGGACTCCGCCAGTCTGAGGATTCCAATATAGGAGTCAATAAATAGTCGGCGTAAAATTGATTTTCTAAAAATCAGAGCTGAGTTATTGCACTGTGAAATCCATTTTTGAAGACTAATAAAAGGATAACCTGGAGGAAATCGTAATTTGTTGGTAATTTTCATTAGTAACTCCATTTTTGGAACATTTTCAAACTGCTGGTAAAGGGCGTAAACTGACATCATTGATTTAAACCATTTGAAAATATACATGTGTATTATGGTCCCAAGCAATCTTTTTTTCTATTCAATTGGAAGAACAATGAATCATATGGTACTACACAAAAGCCTTGCTTCGACCAGAACTCGAAGCCGAGAACTGTACTATGAGACTACCACACTGCGGGTACGATTTCATACGCGAAGCCCACTACTATTTGCCGACTGATGAATAGTATGTACTTAACATATTGAGCTGAATGCAAATGATGTAATGACTGAATAGCCGAATGTGATGACTGTATACTGTACTCGTAAATTTTTAAATTTAATCGTAAATTTTGGAATTTAATCGTAAATTTTTGAATTTACTCGTAAATTTTTGAATTTACTCGTAAATTTTTGAATTTACTCGAAAATTTTTGAATTTACTCGTAAATTTTTGAATTTACTCGTAAATTTTTGAATTTACTCGTAAATTTTTGAATTTACTCGTAAATTTTTGAATTTACTCGTAAATTTTTGAATTTACTCGTAAATTTTTGAATTTACTCGTAAATTTTTGAATTTACTCGTAAATTTTGGAATTTAATCGTAAATTTTTGAATTTACTCGTAAATTTTTGAATTTACTCGTAAATTTTCGAATTTACTCGTAAACTTTCGAATTTACTCGTAAACTTTCGAATTTACTCGTAAACTTTCGAATTTACTCGTAAGTTTTTGAATTTACTCGGTCTAACGTAAATGTCTTAACGACAGCTGTTTACACTTTTAGTATTTTTAATTTATAAAACAAAGTAAAGCATTCCAGATGAGAATTCATTATTGCTTTACTATGTTGTTGATGAGTACGTATGCTTAATAATATGAATGGTTAAAATGAGCGACGCGCCTTGCATTAGCTTTTTTCCGCGTTAGAGGTTAATGTCGTAAGGATTTTTACGTCAGATCGCGAAACATATGGTCATTGAGCTCAATCTGTAATCAAGTAAGTAGCATTCATCGGTCGGCAAATCGTAACGTGCTTCGGATATGAAATCGTACCCGCAGAGTTGTAGTGTAGTTGGACCTCACACGTTGTTTTTATCGGCTTCGAGTTCTGGTCGAAGCAAGCCTTTTGCGTAGTACCATATGATTCATTGTTCTTCCAATTGAATAGAAAAAAAGATTGCTTGGGACCATAATACTGGTACAGGTGCATTTATTGGTATAATGTTAAAGCGTCCATCAATTATTTCTTCCGAGTCAGAAAAGAAATTGACATTTGACTTTGCCATTTCTTAAATGTCGTTCTCGACTAACAAATAGACTGCAGAATGCTCCCAGAATTGTACCGACTTTGCCACCATAGCCACGAATGATCTTCACCAACTTTGTAAAATGTTTCACTGATGTGATTAATTGCCATCATCACATCTATGAAAACTCTCGGATTAAAGTTGACTCAAACAAATCGACTCTCTGGGCGTGGAGTAGAAACATTAAATTGTATCCAATCCATGCATACATTTATATCTATTGGAAATCTAGCCCCCTCCGAAACTCAATTCTGCAAACGTGCTTGGTTCTGGGTAAAATTGTTTTTATTATTTTATTTTTGTGAAACAATGGATTTATTTCAAGCTAATCATAATTACAATTTATAACTTTGTTTTTCATCAGTGTTGACTATCGTATCGTACTATATTTTGGTTGTATGCATAAGGACATTAATTTATGCAACGATCAAAACAAATGTTCCCAAGCAAGGTTTTAAGGCCCAACACTCATGACATGATGAAAGTTAGCTGCAATAATTATTACTTTGATGTACTATATCTTAAGAATCAGTATTATATAAGCTGCTACTTTCTATTTATATTAAATATTGCTCATTTATTTACAGTGTTCCCCTGATATAAATTGCTTAAATATGATGTTTTTATAAAATATTTGGCAATGGTAACATTGTAAAAGGGCACCATAACAAAATTAAGAAACTTGTATGTTAGACTGATCCATTGTAAATAAATACCGATAAAAATTAGTATGCATTTATAGTAATTATTTATTTCATTCTTCTTGTATTGATTGAATGATAGCATATTACAAATGCATAAACCGGTAACAAATGTGTACAATGACATAGGTCTACCGAATTTGTATTCATACTATTAATTGTGGAAAACTCTGCATTTCTTTTATTTCTTATTTATATGTCACAAACTAGCTTAACAAAAAATTAAACATGGTTATCTTGGCTACATTTTATAAAGGTACGCAGTGATAGCTATGCATAAAATTTATATTTGATCAGATGAGGAAAACGGTTTCCTTGTTATAAGATATTAACTAACCTTCCAAATTAAAATCTGTAATCAATGAGTATGTTTAAACGTTAATATACCCCAATGTGTGTGTATTATTTGCATTTTGGGGTTTGTTGCTAAAATTATCTACTCAGGTAATGTTGCTCAACTAAAGAAGATAATTAATCATTTACAATCATACTTCTAATCGAATGTCTCAGAAGAGGTGTTATTTATCATTTTGGGTTTACTACCTACTGCCTTAGCGGTATCAATTTTCATAGACCTGCCAAAGGTGAAATGACGAAATAAATAAAATGTCCTCATCATATCGGTTTTTATAATTTTAAGAATTATTCCAAAGCGAGCAATAAATTTCCAAATTTTGATTTTCAAAGAAACTAATGTTTCAAAAATGAAAGTTATAAAAGGTGTTAGTAGAATATACGTGAATTCACAAATTAAACAAAAAGCCATATTGATACTCTTTTTAATCATTTTGGGAATTATTCTAAAGCAAACAATAAATTTCCAAATTTTACTTTTAAAAAAAATTAAAACCTGCAAATTGAAAATGATCAAAGATGTTAGTAACATACAAGCACTAATTATGAAGATAGTACGAATATTAGAATTGTCATAAGCTAAAGGCCGCGGAGGACTTCTTACCCAACACGTTCTGCATCGAGTAAAATTATGGAATTTGAAATATTCCAACCATGCATTAAAAACCCCAGAGTGACTAAGAACAAATAACTTTTCTCTAAAGAATTGGGTGAGCATAGGAACTTCGGTATTTGTAATAAACGTGTAAATGTTTGTTGGTAAAAATGATTTTTCTTCTTTTCCATAATATAAAGTTTTGATTGGTTGGACTCCGCCATTATGAGGATTCCAAAAGGAGTCATTAAGTAGTCGATGTAAAATTGAACTTCTAAAAATCAGAGCTGAGTTATTGCACTGCGATATCCATTTTTGAGGACTAACGAAAGGACATCCTGGAGGGAATCGTAATTTGTTGGTAGTTTTCATTAGTAACTCCATTTTTGGAACATTTCCAAAATATTGGTAAAAGGCATAAAGTGGTAACATTGATTTAGACCATTTAAAAATAAACTTGTATATGTAAATGTTTTGAATGTGAAGTGTTGAATGTGAATATATTGGCATAATGTTAAAGCGTTGATAAGCCGCGATTATTGTTGTAGTGTTTTCTTTTTCAAATTTACTAAAATCTTTAGGATCAAAAATTTCATTTGTTGGATGAAACCATCCAGTTTCGTTGGTATTGTAGAAATTCCATATTATATAGTGCTGAACATGTTTTGGAATATTAAGTGGCTCCGTTTCGCTGACACCTACAAATTCGCCTAGAGCTGTAACATCAGGTAAATTTCCCAAATGTTCAATTGACTCAATATGCTTCACCGAACGAGGCTCAACTAAATCTGTTGTGACGATTCCTTTATAAGCATTTGTGAGTATAATAAACATTAGAAGCAAGGGACCGATTATCAATTTAAACCAGAGGGTTTTGTAAGCCTGTGATGGGAAAGTGTAACTGATTTCTAGCAAATAAGCATAGAAAATGAATATGAATGGAAGATGTTTATCTCTTTTGAAAATTGCTACGACGTGAAAGAAACCAGTTGTTCCCGCAATACAAATGATGACGCCTAGCCACGCGTATAATTGAAAAGGTCGAATGTACCCATAAAAAGAAAGACTTTCATCTTCAAGGACAACACAGGAAATAAAGTTATATGATTCTTCCATGCTTACAATGGCTGAGAGAAAAGGAATATAAGGACCATTCAGAAACCCTGGAAAGACAGAATTATCGGTATGTCGAAAAGTGAATTCTGAAAATAGTTGACGGTCTTCAAACCAATTGTGGAGCTTTTCAGAACAATAATATTTGATCCCAATTGTAGAATTTATAAAATTTTGGAAAATAATCGAGGAAATTATTGTTGCGGTGTCATACTCTCGTTGTAAAACAGTATTTGTGAAATATTCATATCTCTTAGGTGACCCACAGTAAAATATTTCATCTCTTCCCCTCACATATAGTTCATCAAGTATTAGTAGAGCAGATTCTTTCCCAATGTTACTTTCTCTAACTAAGCTTTTCAAAGCAAATCGTCGCAACAGTTGATTAAAACATTTGTTTTCCGAACACAATTGGATGAATGTATATGTATATTGTAATTGGGTTAAATTTTGATAATAATTGTATTGCGGACATAATAAATGCACTTTTTTATCCTGTTTATCTGACAGAGAGAGCATGAGCCAGGGTTTATACCAGAATAGACGGTATACAGCATTCCAATGTCCATCGATTATTTCTTCCGAGTCAGAAAAGAAATTGACATTTGACTTTGCCATTTCTAAAATTTCGTTCTCGACTAACAAATACACAGCGGAATGTTCCCAAAAGTTGTAGCGACTCTGCCACCATAGCCAAGAATGATCTTTATCAACTTTGTAAAATGTTTCACTGATGTGATTAATTGCCATCACATCTATGAAAACTCTCGGATTAAAGTTGACTGCAATGTGTACTACACAAACTAATCGACTCTCTGGGCGTGGAGTAGAAACATTAGCGTTCAATGTATCCAATTCTTGCATACATTTATCAAATGTATTTTGTTTGGATCCAATAAGTGTGTAACTGGGGAAACAAGCACCAAGGCTTTGTAGATTGTGAAGTTTTATCTTTGTATAAGCAAAAGGAATAACTATATTTTGTAATTCACCGTAAAAGGGTTCTTCTTGAGTTTTGTTGAAAGGATTTTCCTGAAAAATAAGATTAATGTAGCAACCTTTTTCCAAATGTACCACTTCTGTAAGCTCCCACCCAGAAGATAATCCAATAAATAAAATTGCAAATAACAATGAAGTCATTTTTTAAAGTCTAAATTCTAGATTCCAGTTCTTTACTTAATTTTTATCGGAAATTTTCTCTATGGTATTCAATGTTCAAAGCTAGCAGAAATTAAAATATTGATAATTATTTCTGCACAAAATTATTTCTACACAAATTTACTTCGGAATTGTTTAATTAATTTGTAAGAGAAGCTGTGGAATGCTAACTTCAATTTAAAGTTTCCCCAACTCTGGAATTTAATTTTTTACTATACACATAATAATAATATTATGCTTCATTATGCTACAACTATAATATGTGTCATTTTTCGTGAATTAAAAGAAGGGCAACTCAGACGGACGACTTTGAATCAAAGTTAAATGGCCTAATGATAGTATGCGTGTCTAGTAATTGTACACTTTGAATCAGAACTAAGTATACAGTATACACAGTCTAGGTCATCTAGCTCCTAAATGAAGGCTGTACGGAAATTAGGTGACCATTGTTGGTAAGAAGACGACATTTCCAACAATGTGGGCATACGATTATTTTTATTTAGCTTAGTTTCGCATTTTAGAAGAAGTTGAAAGCCAAATTTCCATGTTAAACATTTTTACGAAAAAATGTTTTTCAAACTTGGTCCATATCTTTAAATTTCAACCCTGACGATAATCCAACGACGAAGAACACATAAGCCAAAAATTGAGCCAAGTTTAAAGGCATTTTCATGCACGAACCATCAACGCTGTATATACGTCAATAAAGTTGATGTCTTTAATTTTATGCAGCGGTAAGAGTAGCTGGAAAGCGGCAATTTAAATTAGATTATTACAAATAGATGACCATTTTTTTTATTTAGAAGTTTTTTTAGCCGTAACTCATTATATTAATGTACTTATAATATAATATATTACCTGTATGAAGATAACGAGGTGAGTGCCGATTATAGCAGTACTAGTACGTAAAACACTATCGAGTAGGCTTTGTGATTGATTATCTATTGCAGCAGCAATAAAAGCTGTTCGATATTCTATATTGATACTGTAAAAATAACAATTTGTTTAAATTTATATTTTCTTTCGTGCCACTAAGCAATATTGAAGTTGTCTACTTTTTCAATTTTTATTTTGGTTTAATAACTACTTTCAACAAGAGAGTAATTAATTTAATGGTGATTACTGTTCAGCCTCCAACTTAAAAGTCATATTTTAAACAGCATATAACTATTACTTTTATAGTAGAAAATGAGAAGTAGTTGTTTTAGATAAACTTATAAAGTGGTCGATATTTGGTTTTATAAAACAGTCGGTGTATAGTTTAACAATATTTTTTAACATACAAACATTATATACTTTCTTTTCTTTCCGAAATACATTTCAACGGAGTCATGCAGGTAGAACAATATAGCCCTTAATTTACTATAATATAATGCGGTTCCCGGATATATGTGCCAACGGTCAAATGAGCCAATTATTTATTTCAAAGAGTTTGAGAATTGCCAAAAACAAAAGTGCCAATGAATAAATGCCAATACAAGTTTAATTAGTCATTGTTAAGTCTCATGTTATGTACAAGGTTATTACGCTGTAAATTATAATCTTATGTAAGTTTAAGCCTTTCATCCTTGATTATTCCCACAAAATGTTTACATGCTTTTAAATAATCGATATTAGGTTTTGTGAAATACTGTGCAACCTGAAAAGAAATCTTTTCATCAAGCTCTTTGTACTTTTTCTTTTAAGGTGGTGCCATTCCGCTGTTAAAGTAAACGATCATAAGACAACAGTTGCTTTGTTTGCTTTGGGAATGGGACAACAAAATCCAAATTGATGGATGCTGTTTATCCACTCTATAATTAAAACCATGATGCCAAACTTCCAATGAATTTGTTGTTCTTAGTACTATGAACGCCACTTTACTTTTCTGAATAGACCTCGAGAACAATAGGATTAAAAGATAACAACACAATGAAAGCTCTCGCTCGACTCGGCTCGCCGAGGTATATGCGTACCTAGTGAAGGAGTGCACACTGTGTCTAATCGAGTGGACTAGCGGACGTAATGGCGCAATGTATTGAGTAATGACTAAGGACTAGGAGATGGTTGAAGAGCATGAATTAAACATTGCAAAGTGGCACACAAATAAATGAAGCACAAAAAACTCAAAAATTAAACAATTAAAATTTATTTTTAAATCAATATTTTTAAAAATTATAAAGCGAATTGTGTCGGCTAACTCGTGCAAAAAAATTAAATTCGTATAAATACGAATTTTGTCGGCTAACTCGTGCAAAAAAATTAAATTCGTATTTTTGCGAAAATGTCATTTTTATTGCGAATTGGTTAAAAATATTGATTTAAAAATAAATTTTAATTGTTTAATTTTTGAGTGTTTTGTGCTTTATTTATTTAAGTGCCACTTTGCAATGTTTAATTCATGCTCTTCAACCATCTCCTAGTCCTTAGTCATTACTCAATACATTGCGCCATTATGTCCGCTAGTCCACTTGATTAGACACCGTGTGCACTCCTTCACTAGGTACGCATATACCTCGGCGAGCCGAGTCGAGCGAGAGCTTTCATTGTGTTGTTATCTTTTAATTCTATTGTTCTCGAGGTCTATTCAGAAAAGTAAAGTGGCGTTCGTAATACATCTTCTTGTACACGTTTCCAATATCTTACGTTTTTAACAACACATATTTTTATATAGGAGTACCTGTGCAGTTGTTTCTTTTCAAATACTGTGGCCAAGGCAAATGATAAACAGCAATTGAAAGAAATAAATGGAAGATATTTGTTCCCTTAGTTAGGACTTTAGCTTATCTGCTTGGCGTTTAGATATCAGCTTATTCAAATTACACTAGTCTTGATTGATCTAAGTTAGTTAGTCTTCCATTTACTATGAACTACAAGATTTGCTAGAAAGGCATAAATATTTTAGCATAGATCATCCAACGCAAATTTTTGGAATTTTGGCATTAAATGCTTTGGTACTTAAGTTTTTGGCACTTTTGAAATTGACACTTATGGACATTGAGAGTGCCAATTGGCACTTTTAATTTGGCACTTATATCCGGATACCATATAATGCCACTCTTGATAAAGAAAGCGGAGCATATGGCATAAAACAATGAATTATATTAGAAAACATTAAAATTAAACCAAAATTGAAGTGAAAATCCATTAAAATTGAAACAAGATTACTGGAGGCCTAGTATAATACCATATTATGCTTATATGTTTCACTACATTTCAAAGTTGTTCTTGAATGTTGTATCTACTGAGTTTCGTGCTGTTTTTGTTTACTTAAGATTTCTTATAACACGCAGTTTATGCCGAATGAATACTTCAATGCAGGGTTCCATTCCAATTGCTTGTTTACAACAGCTTTATTGCAAGCTTAATCTTGTCACAGTGGAGATTATTCTTTTTGGTGTACTATATTGTGGATAATTTCACGGATCGGATGGCAGATATAGATTTTTCTGTCAAACCATAATTTATACTAAAATCTTCTTCTTAATTAAAATATGCACTTTCATTACAATGTATTTAAAATACTCAATTTATTATTGCTAATTTTAATTACTTTTTTAGTGGCCAAAAAAAGGTGTATAATTTTTACAATGATACTTCAACCCTTTTTCGGCGACCCAGCCAAAAGCTAGAAATATTTTATGTGACGGAGAAAATACAAGCTTGAAACTCTGTATTGTATATCTTGACTTAGACATACCATTGGGCCTTCTCCTCATTTTACTTCGTAGGCTTTTATAGATACATTATAGTGTGTATTATAGCATTCCTTTTCTTGTGACCTCATATGTAAGATTTCTCATGGACACACTATATTTATGTCTTCTATCGAGCACAACTCTATGACAACGTTCACAAACACCACTTAGTTTTAGCTCGCCTGAATAAGACAGCTTATTGAAATAATAGGAGTCAATTATATTTCTAAATTCTAATAAAGAATGATAACTATTTAAAGTTCAGAGTTTAAGGGTGGCTTCCCCCTTTTGCCTGCGATGAGAACAGGTCACAGGGTCAACTTATAGCTTTGAAACAGTTATATTCTGAAAGTTCCAGTTTTTGCCTAGGGCACCTGAAGGCCGGAATTTTGAAAAAAAAATTTTAAGTATTTTTAATCTTTTTTTGAAAATAAAAAAATTGAGTACGAATTTACATTGAGCTGCGAAATATGGTGTCTTTTTTCCTATTTCTAATTTTAAATCGGAAAAAAGGGCTGTCAAGTGCCCTAGTACTTTTTGCGGTCTTTCGAATAAGCTACTACACGCTTCTGTACGCTTATCCAAAACGCTTATCTCATCGCAGGGAGATTTCCCTACTCATAATGCATTGCCGAGAAAGTTGAGGGTTCATTCATAAGTAACAATCATCAGCTCATATTATCTCATATCTCCTTGCCCCAAACCACCAAATTCTCATTCCTGGTTAATCCCGCATTACATCCTAAATACGCCAACCTTGCGTTGCAGCGGCTTCGTTCATAGATTGACCAACTATGTGAACGGCCCGTTGCGAAGCTGTGTTCAAAGGGTTAAGAGGGAAGTAGTCCTTAATATGACTGTTGAATTAAAATTTCGGAACCTAATTAACTGAAATTATTGGAAGTGTAACGAGATGAAATTCGATTTTAATAAACAACTATCGTAGCACATTTTATCATCAATTTCAGCATAACCACCAATAATACCTAAAATATAGATGTCAAAATTAAATCTCTCAAATCTGCTATCAACGTCAACAACGCTTCTCGAACTCGAAATCCCAATATTTTTCAATATGCTTTTCGAACATTAGATTCATTTCACGTTAATATTAATTATATTTTGTCTTTCTTCCTGTTGCACAGTACATAGCATCTTGATGTCTCACTGTCTCCGGGTAAAATCTCCAATTCTATACTGTTGGAGCAAATGCCTTGATTAAAAAATGACTGATTTGTATGTAAATGAGGCGATACAAAAAATCTTTACTCGCTATCGCTGTGAATGCTATTGCTTTGCTTTGTTCTTTACTCATATTCATCAGGGCGTGAAAAAGGATGCCTTTTTGCTTTTACACTGTTTTAACATTTTGTTTTTATGCCTGCGCTACATTTTTGAAGCTGTATTATAATTGAATGTCAGGTTGTCAACCTTTTTCTTGTCACATGACAAAATTATTTTTGTCATTTTCTGTAACTTTATAATATACTCGCTGAAAAACGTGTAGCACGTAACAGTACGCTAGAAATTAACATATTTTATTGAAATAATCCTTACGCCAGCGCTACTAGTCTGGAATTTCAATAATGTCTTTTATATAGTGGATGACTATAAGCGTGTTGAAATGCAAAACCAAATCATTACTGGTATAGTCTAGTCCTTACTCATTACAATACGACACGGACATACATACATACAAACATTCATACAAGAATACCGACAGAATTCCATGCGTATGTCCTACTTTACGTTTATGTGGTAGTAAATATAAGTTACA
The DNA here is from genome assembly GCA_020055645.1 of Tomocerus qinae. NCBI lineage: Eukaryota > Metazoa > Arthropoda > Collembola > Entomobryomorpha > Tomoceridae > Tomocerus > Tomocerus qinae. The sequence continues at coordinate 66,471,731 of CM034546.1, forward strand.
AATTTCAAATTATTTATTTATTTAATTTAAAATAACCAAAATTGATGCAGCAACAAAGAAGATTGATGAAGCAAACCATTTTCCAAATGCACCACTTCTTTAAGTTCCCACCCAGGGGATGAGCAAATAGAAAAGGATAAAACAAACACTAACGTCATGTTTGCAGAAAATTAAGGTCTAAAACACCTGAGTTCACTTTACCTACTATCGGTGATGTATTTCATTATTGCTCTGCGGAATTTTAAACTTCTTCGTGCTGAACCCCAGTTGTTCTTAAGCACGGAAACAACATTACTGGAAATGTTTGACTGTCAGATTACTACTATCCTATATACATGGCGTTTAATCGAGAAATTATTTTTTATCCCAAAATTTTAGTACGTCATTTAGGTAATGTCAATTTTGAATGTTGTGGTACTTCAACTGATTTGCTAGTTGCTGTAAATATGTTAGAAACCGTTATTGTAATGATGTCATACATCATACGCACCTTGATGTATCAAAATTGCAAATGCATAACGGCCGTTTTTTTTGGAGACAGCATGAGACACAATTGGTAGGTACAGCAAGTTTAGGTGGAAAAATTATTTTATAATCACTAATAACTCCGCTTTTTGCAGCTCTAAAATTATAAGATGTGCAATCTTACTTAAAATTTTATGCTTTCCCATTTTATCATAATATCTCACTTCGCCTCTTATATGCATACTGGTATAATAATATCTAAGTTGGGAAGCAATTCTCTGTACAGTTTAGTAACTGTCTACAATTTCAGTATTGGTTTCAAACAAATAAAATAAGATCATATGATAAGACAATATTATGTAAAGCAGGTACATTCCTATAAGTTTGTCACCTAAATTCATTATCAGAATACATATAAACAATATTCTTACGAGTCCAAGTTATAATATTTATGTAGTCATGTACTTTTACAGTTAAGTCTATATATTCTTTAAAAAACGCTATGTAAACTACAGTTTTGCATTACTGCCATTTGCATTGATTCTAATGCCTAATGTGTTTGTTTTTACAGCCCCGAAAGAATACCGCTTACTGCCAATTAAAAAAACCCTAAAAAATATATCTACTGCCCCAAGAAATGATTTGACCCCGTAAAAAGTTACCCGTTGCCTTATCACTTGAATTGTCTAATTTTGTATAGGTCTCTAGATTCATTACAAGTACGCTCTCAATGCTGTGTAATAATCACGAAAATACCAAAACTTAAGTATTGACCATAAAAATTTTAATCATTACTTCTACGTTGTTGATAATAAATTTTGAGTCATTTAACCAGATAATATTATACACTAAATTTGTAGTTTCAATGTTATATTATATCAGTAAGAACTCTCGAATACTTTATTGACATATTTTATAGGACAAATGCCACACGCATGCATCAGTAACCATACTTCCTCTGGATAACCAAAGAAAGGGCGCCATTCAAACTAAGTAAGATAAAGTATAAGACCATTAAGAGTCATTATTACGAAGAATATTTAACTTATTTATACTTCAATGACTTGGTTGCAACCACCAATTACTAACAACAATTAAATATTTATTGGAGAAGACCGATCATGCACCTTTCATTCATGACATTCACTGATCAACTGACATTTTAGAAATAACTACTAACAATTTATGACATAATACTACATGAGTAGACAAACATAATAAAATATTAATGCTCTTAGCAACAGTCATCCAACAAATTTTCGGGGACGGAGAAGGAAAAATGAAGAAAACAATCACAATGCGAGGAGAGACAAGCTAAGAAATAAGAAAGTTCAGGCAGTAGTGGCAGTGACACAGAATAAATATTATAAAGTAATCGAATATCGGGGTCGAATGCTGAACTATAACGCACACTGTACTATAATATGGCGTTTGTATCTCATGATCTCATGTATCTGGTAATGTATTGTAAATCTAAATGAATACAAAGCAGTCTATTTTGAAAACTGAAAATTAATGACTTAACAGAAGTCTGCAACTTTTGGGGTATAAGACTAATCTGTTTTTTGATCAATAGATAAAGCTAAATGTTTAAAAAATTAATTGCCATCCTGAACTGAACTAAGTTCAAGTCTTATTTCTATATTTTACAAGAAAGAATATTCTGACTTGATGGTTACTTACTGCACAAATAATTGAAATATGGAACCATTTTAAACAACAAAAAGACATTAATTTAATTTTCAATTTGAATCAGTTGTAAAGCAAATAATTTAACCAAGCTAGTATAGCTTGGCATGTAACACAAACAGATCCTGCAATAATTGTAATTAAAGTTTATACGTACATATATATGAACATATATGTTATAAGTATTCCAATATTTAGTATAATTAATTCATCTTCCCAAAACAAGCATTAAAGTAGAAGGGTACGAGGGGTTATCTTGCAGTGGAAAATTTCAAATTTTCGCGCGTGGGGGGTGGGCTCACTTCTTAGGTTCGGTAAAGGAGTAAATAAAACTTCCTAAGATCGGTCTGTCTCAATTTCCCCCGCTCTGAGTCAAGGTGGGGCCTTCTGCTTTCTGTCGGATCGGTCTAATGTAATTATAAGTAATTAATCTGAATATATCATTGATATAGAGTATTACGCACTCGTTCATACAAACTCTGCGTAGCATTGGTGCACAGCACGATGCCGTCGATTTTGTATGAATTAAAGTAAGCACAATAGTTTGATACAAGACTGAATAGTATTGTATCAAACGGAAATAAAGTAAGAACCTTTCTTCGTGCAAAATTTGGTGAGCATTGGTGCGCAGCACGATGCCAGGAAATTTTGTATGAAGAATTAAAGTGAGAACAATAGTTCGATGTAGTTGTTTATCGAACGAAAATAAAAGTAATAATAAAAACTGTCTGTCCCCAGAGATTGCAGTACACAGTAGGCACTGTAAAATGAATTGATTACAAAGGTTTACATAATAAATGGAAAATAATCACAAAAGGAATATATTTCCTATTGGCTTTAGTTTGTTAATGCAACTCATTATTTACATAATAAATGGAAAATAATGACAAAAGGGATCTATTTCCTATTGGCTTTAGTTTGTTAATGCAACTCATTATTTACATAATAAATGGATAATAATGACAAAAGGGACCTATTTCCTATTGGCTTTAGTTTGTTAATGCAACTCATCATGCTATTTAAAAAATAATAAAAGAATGCACCCGTACTTCATCATTTACAGATAAATATTGTAAATGATGACAGATAGGGCAGTTGCAGAACAAAAATTGTATAGCAAAACTCAAATGAATACCTGCGGTAAAACTATTTTGTCGAATATCACACAAAGCTTGAAGGGTTCGTTTATCCATAATGCTCTCTAAATTATTTATTTACGAGTAAGCATAAAATTAGCATCCCGCAGAGCTATTCATATCGGAGCGTCTGCCAGAGACGCGTCGTTCGCGTGCGGAAGGGATCTATAGTATAAATCTTACCTTTGGCTAGATACGTGTTGTTTACATGCGGAAAATAGGGGAAGGGATCTATAGTTATAGTGCAACCCTTACCTTTGCTCTCACACACGTTGTTTACATGCTGAAAATAGGGAAAGGTTAAGGGATCTATAGTTATAGTACGACTCCTACCTTTGCTCACGCACACACGTTGTTTACATGCTGAAAATGGGGAAAGGCCTAGGTCCCTTCAGTGTGTTACTACTCAGAGACACGTCGTTTAGGTGGAGAAAATGGGGAAAGGTGGCCCTCAGGTACTAGTAAATACAGCTATGCACTTCCTAACCCCACTAACCTTCCCGATCCGCCAATTTTGTCCCAGCTCTTTAATTTCAAATCAGTCAACATTCTAATGTTAAACTGTTCACTGGTTCCAAATAAAATTTAATCTCTCTTCAAATAAAAATAAAATAAATCTTCAACTAAAACTTTGATTTGTGCGCCGAAATGAAGAAATCCGTCCGGAGACAGCTTTTCGTACTTAACGAAGCTGAGGATGACGTCGGAAATGTAAGTAACAACATTTTTTACTAATTTTTATTTACTAATTTAATCGTAATCTTTTCACTTGCATACCTACAATATGTTTTCTTTGTTACCGTTCTATTTACTGAATTAGTAATTCATTTAGTGACGGCAAAATAATGCAACACTATTTAAATAAACAATTAAAATTATTGCTTCGTTATAAGATTAGTACCGATACTTTGACAGCAAAATTCCTTCAAAAATTAAGATGATACTTTACAAGTTGTAGTTAATAAAGTATTTAAACTTCTATCTAGCTATATATATATATTGTAGATGCATATTAGAATATAAAAATAGGTTCATACTACATACATACATAGTTTCATATGTACTTATCTAGATACATATTTGCATAATTAACTTTTGTAGGATCTTATTTGCATAATTAACTTATGTAGAATCATATTTGCATATTTAGGTAGATAATTAACTTATATAGAATCTTATTTTCATATTTAGGTAAATACTTAACTTTTGTAGAATCATATTTTCATAATTAGGTAAATACTTAACTTTTGTAGAATCATATTTTCATAATTAGGTAAATACTTAACTTTTGTAGAATCGTAATTGCATACTTAACTTATATAGGTACATATTTTCGTAATTAAACTTATGTAGGTACATATTTTCATAATTTAACTTATCTAGATACATAATTTCATTTTTAGGGAGTTAATTAACTTATCTAGATACATAATTTCATATTTGGAGAGTTAATTAACTTATATAGGATCTTATTTGCACATTTAGGTAGATAATTAACTTCTGTAGGTACATATTTTCGTAATTAAACTTATGTAGAAACATATTTGCATAATTAACTTGTGTAGGTATATATTTTCATAATTAAAATTATGTAGGATGTTATTTGCATATTTGGGTTTTTTGTATCAATTTACCTATTTAGTAAAATTATGTTTTGTAGTGTGCGTCCGAGTACTACTCGGAACATTCTTCGGACGACGATTTCCTCAACGATGAAACAGAAGAATCAGCACCGCCAACTCCATTGAAAAAGAAAGTCAAGACAAAGAGACTGCCTTATTCGTCGGACGAGGAGGTTCGTATATTTTTTTTAAATTTGCAAGTTTAATGCAACAAAATTTATTTGACTAAATCTCTTTTGATTATTACAGGAGACAAAAAGGAAGAGAACTAGTTCTCCTCAACCGGGACCGTCAAGGCTGGCCTACAACACTGAGCGTGAGCTTAGTGTTGTCCTCTCCCCGATAGTACAGCCACCAAACTGCACACCTGAGTCTTCGGGGGAATTTTACACCGATTACACTGGAACTCCGCCAACCTTTTCGCCCGAAATCCGCCGTCACTTAGAAAATGAATATACACCAACTTCCCCTGTTTCCACTATTCATCTTTCGTCACTGTCAAATGCATCAGTGGATACGGTCATTTTGCCAAGAGCAGTACGAGAAAGTCATAACGTAAGTTTAAATTTTTAAGTTCAACAAATGAAAACAGCTGTAAGAATTTAAACTTTATATTACATAATCTTCAACCATTTTTTTATTTGACAGTATTTTTATTTATATTTACAGCTGAATATGAACGTCGAAACGTTGGACTAAGGTCTACTACATGCAACCACTGCCATTAAGGTCATTCCACCTAGTCTTTTATTTAACTTACTGTTTCAAATTCTTTTTGTCTTGCAAAATTCTATTCCATTTAATGATTTTGTATAATTCCACGATCACTTTCAATAAATACTTTTTGTACTTTCAACTACTTTGTATTGTATTTCATATACTAGCATGTAGCAATGTAGACAAATATGTTACATATGTAGATTAATATGTTACATATGTAGATTAATATGTTACATATGTAGATTACGACAAATAAGTAAATATTTAGACAAATATGTTACATATGCAGATTAATATGCGACGTTTCTTAAAATTTAGATAGACTATCCACTAAATCATAGCTAAAACAGTGAAAAACATGGAAATCATGGAAATCAGCTAGGTGCATGTAAAATCTAATGAAATGTATTTTGCTTCCATACTGCATACTACAATAATGATATATGCCACTGAAATATGACTTGACTACAAATAATGAATCAACAAAACAAAATTACAAGGCCAGATCAATTTATTTTCTCACAAATACTTTTACATATTAACTTATCACTGCCTAATCTACTCACATGAGAGCTTAGGTCTTGTCTCTATACATTTTAAGTTTCTTACATCTTAGTAACTGAGTATTGTAGAGTAGAACACAAACAATGCCCCAGCTTTTTATTCAAACCTAAATCTTTTCCATACATTGTTTTTATTTATTTTTTTATGTTTTTGAGGAGGTTCTACATCATCATCGCCATTAGTTTCGGAAAGCATTGCATGTATATGAGAGGAAACTAACTCTCTAGGTAAAAAATTTTCTTTTATCGCCTGCAAAAAGTATTGCAGACCCGGGAGGTTAACTTTTTTGACTTGGTGTGGCAATAGTCGTTTGATTACAAAAGATACCAAATCCACAATATTAGCATTTTCGACAACTTTACCTTTATAGATAAATTGTCCATTAGGCTTCCAGTTTACATCTGAAGTCAATGCTAAAGCTTGCAGGAGTCGTTCCCCCTTAGCTTTTAGGTTAGGATTTAGATATTTTACCATTGCATCGATTTTGTTAACCTCCTCTTTCTGTTTTGTTTCTTTTCTCATACATGCATTATACTCATCCTCCGAAATGACTCTGTACACCCTAGCCATGGTTGCAGACGTTAATTACACTTTGCTCTATAACTTTTGTAAGTACAGTCGCAATGACTTTAACAACAAATAATAAGTTTTTGACAAGAAATTTTTTCAACTTAAGTAATGTAAACTTGGACTTGTTAAACTTTTTCAATATACTTTTATATTTTTTCAAACACTTTTTCTCCTCCTTTTCTAGTTGTTAGTACAAGACTTTCTATATTCAAAAGGCACTCGGCAACTGCAGTAAGCTGTTCTTGCTTTGCTTTTATTATGAGAGTTTTCCTTTTCGTAGTCTTACTAACAACGAGCTTGTTTAAGAAAGATGCTTCCTGCTCGACCCCCTCCATCATAATGGTCTAAATATTTTCATGTTGTCGGGAAAAAGGCTGCTCCTAACTTTATACCGGTCGGGGGTCTTCATAACAAAATCAAATATGATGAAGCCATACCCATTACTATTCACTGAGTTATAAGCATCAATAATATATGTTATATTTCTAGGGGAAACTTTTCTTGCTATATTACATATAATACCCTGATCATAGGCAAACTTTCCTACTACTAGATAAGTCACATTTCTAGTAATAGACACTAAGTTTTTGCAAAAGGCATTCTGTAACAATACAATTACCCCTCGTCTACTGTGGTTCACGTTTTGCGTAAAGACTGTTTTGATATATGTATTAAGTCGCCCCTCAAAGTCATTCATGCAATCATCATATACAACAATGCAGCTGTCACACATCATTGACTCTAAATCCTCAATAGATTTTGTAAATATAATATCTCTATAGTTTTCAAATACAGGCTGCCAATGTTTATAATAGTAAAATACTTTTTCTACCGGCTCGGGCAAAATTTCATTTCTTCTCTTTAGTAAATCTAATACAAAAGTAGTTTTTCCAGCCATGCTAGGGGCTGTAACTATCATACTGAAAGGGAATTGAAGATTTACATCAAGTCTATTATCCATACTTACAAGTTTATTGTTAGTTCGTTTCGTATGTCTTTGTGTCCAAAAGGCAATGTGTTTATCCCGTCTTCCAAAATGTACCTAGATGCAGTAAAGGGATGCAGTGTAAGTTTATCAACAGCAACTGTAAAGAGACGCAACCGTTTGCTCACTATGAACTTCGCTCTACGTCTGACAGTCGTCTGACGAAATAACGCTTCTTTATACATATTATGAGTTAGTCGCTTCAGGACTGGTCGGGCCACGCCCTTCCCCTTTTTAACTTCCACTAGTTTACCGTCTTTCATTTCATCTAGTAGGTAGCTATACATTTTAACTTTCAATGCACAGGCCTCAAGAAATCTTAAGCCATTCTTTTCCAACTTCCACTTTCCCGGTTTACTAGCATTGTCATTTGACTTTAATCTAAAATGAGGACTTTTTTCACTTAGATTGCTAAAATCAAAATGCTCTTTTATTTCTTCCAACTCATCAGTTAATGTCCTGCTATCTTTTAACTCTATGTTCACCATGACACTATCTGTATCCATCATACAAATACTTAGCCTATTATTAAAATGAGGTGCAAGTACGTCATAGTAGAAGGAATATAACTCTAGGCGGGCTAATTCCGTAATACAAAATCCAGTAGCATAAGGCTGCGTGAAATATATAGAATTGAGACCGAATTGAAAGACACTTAAGTTTTCATTAATTATTGTTTTACTTTCATAGTTGTGCATCGCTAAGAATTTCTCACAAGTCTCTGCATCAAAACACAATTTGCAGTGTATGTCATTAGCTTTATTCCTTAAACAATATCCATAAATGGAATTCAAAATAATTTTATAATACAATGCTAAGATCTCACTACTAGCATTTTTACGAAGATCACTAATTTTTAAAACATAGTCAGCCATGTATGGCGTTTCATTAAATTCAAAAACTTTGCAGTATTTTATAATTATTATTCCTTTAGAGGCATAAAATCTCAAAAGTTTATGATAACAGATATAGTTACGTTTATCGAAAAGAGTCAAAAGTAGTTTCTCTGCTGCATATGAATTTCCTTGTTTCAATTTAATCAATAATTCCAACTGGTAGTCAGAAAGTTCTAACATCCCGATACTATATTTCTCTGGCATCATAGGAAACATTGCATGAGCAGTATGCAACGCATCAGGGTATTCTACGTCGCACTCAATAATGTAGCCCTTCCCTAATGAATCATCTATGTTCATAACATCAAAAGATTCTAGCTCCCAAGTTTCTAACATTCTAAAGCCTGACACAGGCATAGGCTGAAGCATTGCGCTAGGGTACATTGCATTACAATCCGTGAACATGATTTCTGACTTTGGTTTAGTTTCATCGTACCCTTCTACCTCAGGCAAGTTAGTTTTTACAAATCGAGTAGCAGCCTGGGTCACCCCTCCTTTTAATCCTTTATTCAACATTAAATAAATATCTATATTGTCGATAAAGTCTATCTTGACATCAGACATAAATAAAAATGCCTGAAAAGAATATCCACTGGATGTGATCGAATATGTAGGGTCAAGTATTAATTCCTTCATGCAACTGGCTCTGTAGTCTAGATATACATCAGCGAGAAGGGTGACATCCAGAGTTAGGTATATTCTACAATAATCTCTAAAAGTTTCACAACTAAACTCTCTCCAAATCTCTTGTGCCTGTTCGTATTCCTTGTCACTAGTTTCTTCATCTCTTAAATCATTGTAAAATGTCTCTTTAGGTGGGAGAGCTGTTTCCTCCCATACTTCAGGACCCTTGCAATATTTATATGGGAATGGCTGCTTTCGAACTAACTTGTGTAGTATATTTTCAAAACCATGAAACACTGACTTTGTGCATCTAAATTTGTCAATTGAATCGTTTAGCAAGCTTTTTACCAAGTCTGCAAGCCCTCCCCTAAGATGTTGAATTGAATCTGTGATTCTTAATTTTTTATCAATCGTTATACTTATATATTGTTCCTTATTTTTGGCTAAAATATCGACTCTGCCTTTATATTCAACTCCCATTGCTTCAACAAGCATTTTCAAGTCGTACCGCTGTCCATTATGAAACATTACATAGAATTCGTTTTTAAATTTAATCTGTAAATTACAATTATTACATAAAGTACAAATGTACTGCCCCGCCTTATAACTTTTTCCTAAATAAATGCAATCAACATGAGCGTGATGCTTTACCTTTTTGTTTTTATCACTGAAATATTTTTTGCAGAATTTACATTTAACTGCAATTTCGTGCTCAATAAAGTCTATGTCGTTTAATTCTTCAATTGGTTCATAGGCTTTAATTTTCTTTAAATACTCATCCGCTTCGAACAATAAATGATCTAACAAATTTTGAATGGGATTTTCCCCATCATAGAGCCTAAATGCTTCCACTCTTTCTTCACTACATATTATATATGCATAAGATGACGGATCATGCTGATCTGTCCATTCTCTGTCAACTTCTTATGCCTCCAAATCCGCAAAACATATAAAAGGCACGGCCAGAGTTTGTTTTAAATCATTAAATTCAATACATCCTTCATCGGGAAACAAAATCCTTGGCTTTTTTACGCTCCTACATATCTTCTCATGATTTTCAATAGTATCTGTATCATCTATTGTAGCCACTTGACTAGTATCGAATGGATCTCTAACTGTTCGTCGTATGAAGCGTTTTGTTAAACAGAATCTACACAAATCATACGCGTAATCATCATTGCCTATAAACGCAGACAAATTAGTGATAAGTACAAAATGAAATTTTTTCTCCTCTTCTAATAATAATAGATTAATATGTCTTTCTCTTGGAAATCTATGCATTTTTGTCAAGACAATTGGGTAGACAATAATGTTATTTTCATCTGCTCCACCACGACCTCTTCTACTCTTTTTCCCCATTGAATCATTGTAGCCATAAACATTAATCGAAACATTATTCGCTAATTCAAATTTATAAAAGTCTTGAATTACAACAGGAAATTGTAACATTTCAACATTGACAACATAACTGCCGTCTTTCATCATTTTCTCATATATACGAGGATTAGTTTTCCGACGATTATCTCCTTCAACAGGAAAAAGGTGCGCGTACACGCAGTAAATAAAACAATAATCATTTTCATTTGTAATATTTAACATTCCTTTAACTCCTTTCAGGTTTTCAGGGGTAGGGATATATCCACCTCCCCTTAAAGGTTTGTATGATCCAAAAGAAATTTCAAAGTAGAGAAACTCTTCTACTCTCCATCCACTACCTAACTCTGTAAACATTTCTAGTACGCTTTGCTGTTGTAATAGTGCCGTTGAATATATAGTAGGGATTAGATTATTGTGCAACAAACTCATATTGGGAGACCTTAGGAAAGTATCGTTATGCAATCCATCCCTTTCTAATCTAACATGGGTAACAAAGTCAATCTGAAGACCTCTATGCCTTGTTAGCATTTCTGAAATTAGTGCTGCACTTGGGAGTCTTAGATTTTCAAATAGCACAGCAATATCAGTTGTACCTTGCACTCGGGTTGTCCTGTAGTCTTCCAATCTGCCATGATGAGCGGTTGCTACCAATTGAAAAGTTCCATCCAGCACAGCTCCTCCTACTTGAACTTGACGTTGGTTGGGAGCGTTACAAGGCTGGTGACTCCTTTTATTGAGAAATGTTCCCCCACATCTTTCGCACTCGTGGATGGCAAACTTGTGAGCCCTTAGCTGACTTTGATGCAAACAGCGATATTCACATCCCGGCACGTCGCAGATGCACTATGAATGTAGTGGTGAATTATAAACCTATTTGACTAGAACGTGAATGTGAATATGGAACTATGCTTACTTTTAAATTGTAGTCCTTCACTTTATGCAACCACTTGGACCGAGGCATGGTGAATGCTGGAGTTGTGAACACAATGAGAGCTAAAGCTCGAATGACGCCATCCCTACCCTAACCTCTAAATATACCCCATTCAATAAGAACAACAGTATATGTGTTTTATACATTTATTTCAATCTTTTGACAAACATTTTTACAATGGAATCATTTCTTTTATTATTACATGTAAAGGCTTGGAGGATAACATCGCTAGGCATGCCTTGAAACGTATAGTACAAATAGTATAGGCAAAATTCTCCACACGTATTAGCATAGTCACTTTGAAGTTGTTGGTCGTTAACGCTAACAGTATAAGGAATAGTAAACCCATAATACTCAGGTCTTTTTCCAAGCGAATCAAAAAAGTAAATGCGTCTAGGGGAAAAGGCTGCATACGCAAGCCAATGCAAACCTTCAAAGCCCGATTTCTGCGAGTTGACAATGTAGCAGCTTCTTTTTTAACTCTAATGTATTCATATAGAAGATTTTACAACTCTATTTTTATCAATAGTAAGAGAAGCCTGATACTGAGCATATACAATAGAAGTAATAGGCTCCTCCAGGGCTTTTTGAAAATCCAATTCAATTTTCAGACGACCACGTCTCTCCGGCAGGAGGTCGTCTCCAGTACTAGGGGAAACAAGTTCAAACACATTGAAGAAATAGCCATTCAAGTAGTCCTCTATTGTTAGGTTGTTCCCTAGGTCCCGGTTGCAGGCAGCTGTAAACAAGCTCATATACCCAGTTAGGTACTGGTTTGCTTCTATATTGAAATCCAATGCGCGATAAAGTGTAGGGTCGTTATCAACTGAAACTGCTATCCTCTTCACATTAAAGTGTTGAAAGTTGAAAGGATTTGTAGCTAGCTTCCCTGCTACGTCCCCACTTTTTCCCATAGCCATAACAACCAGTTGGGGGATTTGTCCCATGAATAGATTATCCGAGGATCCACTCGTAAGTCCCTTATTTACATTAAATGTTTTCGCTTCATCTTTGTCGTAAGTGTAACGAGCGGGTTCTTGTTCAATTTTTTTGTGGAAGTAGTTTAAATACTTTGTTGTCATTACATGGCGCCGAACATTATATACTGCGCTTATTATTTTAACAGTATAAGGGCAGACATTAGAATTTTCCGTTCTTGGGGTTGGACTCCATAAAACAAAGTCATCAGAATTTCTCGTCAACTTGATCCTCACATCCAAATTGCTTAGTATGTATCTATTTTGTTCTGCCAAATCCAGTAATAGCGGACCTACCATTTCAAATATTTGACTTTTAGCTATTTTATTTTTCCTTGCAACCATCCCTGTGTTAGCGGTAGTGTAATCACCTCCTTTTGTATCTTGGTAATACATTTCCGCCTGCCCAGCAGTTTGTTTGTAAGGAGCTCCCTTTCCAAGAACAGTAGTGTAAAATGCTTTAAAGGCATAATTATTAGACGCAGTGGTAATAAGGTAATCTCCCAACTGTAGTTCCGCTGACTGGAACAATGAATGGAAAAAATTATTTACAGTGGAGACATCATCTGCATCAGTAAGTTCAGTTGATTCATCATGTTTAGTAACTTGAACCAAAACTCGTAACAAACTGTTTGCTAAATCTATAAATGTAGAGTTGCCTTCAATAAGAAACTGAATACTAGAATATTTTTCTTTTGTGCTATTGAGAGGGTAGACTTCCTGGGTAGTAGAGTAGCAAACGCCAACATCAGTTGGTGGGATGCTAAACAAATCTACTTCACTACGGACAGACAAAGAGCTGCCCTTTGTTATTTCAAAACTCATTTTGATTTTTTGTTCTTTTTCCCCTTCGCACACTTCTTTTTGTTACTTTTCCATTTTCCAAATCCAAACTGGTTGAGAGTCGGTTGTTTTTTCCCCTTCTTTGCCTTTGTCTGAGTTTTAGATCTTTTCTGTCCCCCTCCTACTTGCTTAATGGCACGTTTGGCTCTCTTTTTCTTCTTTTCAATAGTTTCTTTTCCAATGAAAGGTATTGTATACGACACGGGTTTTAGGCCTAGACCCCCACCGATTTGAACATCCATTGTTAGTATTTTCTCGGACGAATGTGAAGCGTCACGAATGAAGGTTGGTTTAATACTGCCAGCTCACACAGGGAGTCATCAAGTATTTGTACATTGACTGTATTGAATTCATTTACATTTAGGGGAACATATTGTATTGTAGGGAACTCAACATGAACATACTTGCTATTATTCTCTACTGTGTCTATAACTCCAACAATAGGCATACATCTTCTCCCATAGTAAGTATTTTTTATTAGATCAGTGAGAATGAAGCCACGCCTTAGACTTTCAAAATAGCTTGTGTCACAGTTTTCAAGTTTCACCTGGGCTTTCGTAAACGCATGTACAACTCCATTTTCATCTTTTTCCTCAATTTGTTTTAGGGGTCCTAATGATATCTCCGTAATACCAAATAGTCTATGTAGGATAGGTCCACGGAAACATACTGTAACGTCTTCCTTGTCGGCTTCTATTTCAACATTTTTATCATGAAGATAGAACTCAACCGCCGCAGTAGATTCATATGACTGCAAAGCAATGTTTATGTTTGTAATCAACGCTCCAAAATTAAATCTTTTAGGTTCCTTAATTGCAAACACTTGGTGATGAAAAGGAAATTGAACTTCATATCTCATCATATAGTTTTGAGGGATGTCGGCAAACTTTGCTTTGTCAATAAAACCATCACTTGTATGTTCTCCTTTTGCAAAACAAACTTTTTCACCAAAACCAATCGCACGAGCTAAAAATTTGTCAAATATTTGAAATCGGAATCATCATTGTTAATTAATTTTGTTCTCACTGCCCCCGATCCATCACTTACTTCAACCAATTTCACATTAACTCCAAATTGTCTTACATCAAATTCAAAGAAGAAGATAAAAAGATTCACTGTTTTGTGTTTCAGAGTTAGAAAATGCTTTATTGCTCTATGTTTTCCAACAAAAATTTCAATTTCATTGTCCCCAGGGTAGATACCAAAAACAGATCTTGGTTTTGAGGTAAAGGATGCCCTAACCAAGCCGCACTCGTAGTGATGCTTTGACACTTTAATAGTATCATATAAGTCATTAGTAAAACTCGATCCTCTATTTTCTGAAAATAGAGTCTTACACTGTCGGCTGTCGACGTGAACCGTGTAGCCGTCCATTTTGCACAATTTGTAATTTTTTAATAAGATCTCCAAGTTCTTTTAAAGGTATAGTGCTTCCTCTTCCAGTTATACTTCCGTCAGGTTCTCTAATATGGATATGATTCTCGGTAGTCCAAATGTTATAGCCACACTTTAGTTTATAAAAGCGACGCATTCTTTGTCTATAAGAATGTCACTATCAAAATAGCTTCCGGGAATGTCTTTTCCAAATCTACTCATAAGCTTGTAACCATTAACACCGTTTGATAATCGATAAATGTCTTCTTCGTTTCCAATCAGTTTATGTTTTGCTAATTTAACCCAAGTTGATCGAGTAAGTGAACAAACTTTTTTAGCAGCATACGGTTTTCGTTTCTTTAGCAATAATTTTATACTGTTCTTTATATTCCTTAGTTCGTCAACATTGAAACATATAGTTCCTGACGTATTTTGTATCCAAACTTTCTCAGATTTTTCTTTAGGATTAGTAATCAAAACTTTAGTATTGTTTTTAAGAATAGCAATCTTGGATGTTGCCATGACCAATAGCTAAGAGGGAATGTAGCGAGCTAGTTCAGCCTCGTAGAAACCTCCCAACAAATTTTCTAACGGCAATTCCTTTCCCCTTTTCGTAGTACGATGCACAGTCTCTACTAACTCATACGTCGGGGGTTGTGTAGTACGTACTTTAGATATTTTATAGGGAGTATCCACAAAGTTTTGTTCATATCCTTTTGTAAAAAGGGCCTTTGTTCTAGAAATAAGGACAATGTCCCCTACAGCATATTTTGGTTTACGCTTCGGTTGCTTTACCAGATGTTCAAACGTATTTTTCCAAACCAGATGTTCATTATTGTCGTTCACATCATTAGGGGCAAACTTAGTTGTGCTATGTTTTGTATTGTTGTATCCTTTCAAAAGAAAGGGGAGAGCCTTTATATATTTTCTATTCCCTCTATGGGTCCAGTATCTAGATATACGGGACATTATAGTGCGATGAAACCTTTCAACTACACTAGCTTTTATTTCTGAATAGACATGCATCAGCTTGATCCCTTCATTGTCTAAATACTTTTTCATCATCTGTCCAACAAATTCTTTTCCTCGATCACTAACTATTGTTCTTGGCTTCCCCAATGCTTTTATGATCAGTTTGATTCCCCTAACAGCTTCAGCTGTCTTCTTTGTCTTTATTGGAACTATATGAGCCTTTTTACTAAACACATCTATAGCAGTAAGTAGATATTTATAGCCATTGTTTTCTTTGCTATACTTGGATAAATCCAGTAGATCTATTTGTATTTGGTCTCCCCTAAAGTGAACCATAAATTTGCGCCGGGGGAACCTAGACCTTGCAGGCTTGTGTAAAACATAAGGCTTAAGCTTATTCAACTGGGATATAACAAACTTTTTGTCCTTCAGCTTTCTATTTTTAATAAAAGCTTCAGCCCCTGAGAAAGATCCAGCAAATAGGGGGTTGAGATACTGACGCTTTATGTTAACCGCCATCATTGAGGGATGGAATATAACTGAGGGCCAGTCTAATGATAAAAGTCAAGCAGAATGGTAGGGGTTGTTGAGTTCTCCCTTCACCCCAACGGGCATGTTATAAGCCTATGGTACTCAGACCTCTGCCACCCACTTTTGAGAAGGGAGTTTACGTGTAGTTGCGTTAAGTCAACACATGTACCATGTATTCAAAATGTACTATGTAGTAACCACCTCTCATCTACTTTGTACATTACAATATATCATTTAAGTTCTGTTCACCTTAGAGCAAACAACTATAAGGCCATATCTGCTGAACGAAAACTAACAGTGCGGATAGACGGAAGTCCTATTTGGCGCTTAACTGAGAGATCTCCAGATACCCTCAAACGTAGATTTGAACAACTGATTGAGAACAATATACTTAATAATGAGTATAATATTGCAGCTATAGGAAGTAAACTTTCCGATATCCTTAAAGAAAGAAAAAAGGAGAGCAGGGAACTCGTTGATAGACAATTAGAATCAATGGATTTTGGCCAGTTACATTTATAATGCCTAATCCTATTCAGTGCAATGGCCCAATAGTGGAAGAGTACGTCACTCTGCAAAAACGTATCGACAGTTTCGTCAATTGGCCAGTGAATTTTATTAAACCTCTAGACTTGGCACACGCTGGATTTTATCATTTAACTACTAGTAACTTGTACAGTCGTATTCCAACTAAAGATACAGTGCAGTGCTTCTATTGTGGACTCTGTCTAGGAAATTGGGAAAAAGACGACTGTCCTTTCCTTGAGCATGCTATTAGTACTCCCTATAATTGCTGTTCTTATTTAGTGTTAAATAAACATAAAGTGAAGAACCCCAACACTTTGCAACCAGCGGACGACGACAAGAATATCTGCAAGGTATGCAAAATTTTTGAAGCACGTTATGTTTATCTCCCCTGTGCCCATCTAGTTTGCTGTCCCATCTGTGTTTGCTCCCAATCAAAGTGCCCAGTGTGTCGGGCCCCTGTAGATTCAATGTTGAAGATTTACATCTAGGATGTCTACAATTAATGTTTGTAAGATAAAACACCCTAATTACGACAACATTGAAATTCGTAAGAACTCTTTTTCTCTTTTGCCAAAAGAACTAAGCAACTGGAAACAGTATGCAAAAGAAGGCTTCTTTATAACAGAGCATTTGTATATGACATGCTTCTACTGTGACCTACCTTTCTTCAACCTTGCAAATATAGACAAGCGATACGATTTGCATAGACAAAAATGTTTATATGCTAAAAGTTATTTAATCAAAACCAGTGAAGTTGAAGAACCTAGAAATGGTTGTCATATATGTGTGTCGAGGGAAGTAATCTTTGAATTTCTTCCATGTAGCCACCTTGCTACCTGTGAAAAGTGTTGCTACAAATTCCATGAGTGTTTTATATGCCGAGGAGACATAAAGGCCGTTAAGATAGTATATATATAATGACTATCATCACCGAGTTTCAAATAGTGAAGGACCATGTTTATAGGATGCATATTTTCAGAGACAGTGCTCCTAACAAACGTAAGTTTTATGCAAGTTGTCGTTGTTTATCAACCTTTCTAGATGAACGCAAGAGAGGTCAAAAGGCAAGAGAAGCTTGCATTAAAAAAATTATAGACGACGAGTGGAGTTTTTTTAGCCGGGATCCGGTAGTGCTTTGTGTATTTAAAATAACGGCAGCTGTACTACGTACAGCACTACCTACTCATTTAGTTTGCTCCGTTCAAAAAGACATTGATTGGATTCCCGGAGGAATCATACATAGGAATTCCTATCCCATCCATGAAAAGTGTGCCTACTGTGAAGACACGGGATTGAACAACTGCGACGACTACCTATCCATCAAGCAAAACGAACACTGGTTGCAGCTGGGTGAATTAAAACGCCTCCTCACCCAACCCCCCGAAGAACAGGACTGGTACTTTGACTTTCTAGTGAAAGTTTACGCCACAGAGTAAGTTGTTCTCTCTCTCTCTAAATATTTTCAGGTATTCATTCTTGTTTTGACTTTAGGAAAGTAGAGACTTATCTTAAAAACAACAGAAACATCCCAACTGTTAGTGAAGCGCACTTCTGCTACTCGGCACCATGAACATAACCTTCTACCATAAAAATACGTAAGTTTACATTATACTTTATTCATCTAAGTTATTTACACTGCATATATACTTAGGACTATATATATATATATATTCTATATATTTCAGCTTTTTCTGTTACGTGTGTCAACATGACCACGTCGAGAACACACATGAAGGCATAGTCTACACCGGGGAAGATGGCCTCCCTAGGTGTTACCGTTGCCACTTCAACAAGATGAAGATGGAGAACTACATGAAGACTGTAACCCCCGACCCTACAGACATGAAACAGTGGATGCCTGCATACAAAAAGGTCTGCAATTCAAAATATTGTCTACTAAATAAAGTTCCGTTCATGAAAGCCAAAAACGTGAGGTACTACGTATTTGAAGGAGGGAATCTGGCTTGCGGTTACTGCCTCAACAATATGAGAGAAGATTGGTAAGTTTATATAAAATTGATATATAAAGTAATAATGCATGTATGTGTATAAATGTAGTAATAATAGACTATATAATCATACTTTCTCTATATAGGAACGGTCGAATGCAGCATATCCCAGAAGACCTCGTCGGACCCCCTTTGATGTTAGACGACAAAGAATGGAAAGAATACACTTGGCCTGGAAATGCGTCTCCATCACCCCCTAGCTCCCCTTTGAGCAACCAGCCATCTGCAGTCACCCCACCACGGCCGATGGAAGTATCTATTCCACAAGCCCCTACAAGACAACGTTATGTTGTCCGTCATAGCAGAGGATACACTAAGGCAGCCCGTAAGCTTACTTTCCCATACTAAATGTAAGCCAGTCAAAAAATTACACACATGTCATGATTTACGTGTTTTTCGATGTTTTACGTGATTTTAGTGTGTTTTTCGATGATTTTTACTACTATTATGTAAGATTTTACTACTTTTATGTAAGATTTTACTACTTTTTGTAAGATGTTTTAACTTTTTACAACTTTTGTACAAGATATTTTACCTTTTTTCAACTTTCTTACAAGATGTTTTAACTTTTTTCTAGATAATTACTAAATATTTTAACATTTTATAACTTTTTTACAAGAACTTATAACTTTATTTGTAAAATTAACTAGATCTTTTAACATTTGTACATAGAAATTTGACAAGTTTCCTAGAATAGTTATTTACAAAATATTATGTAGCTACCATTATATTATAAGTAGTCATATAAACTATAATCTCCTACAAGTTTATTCCTGTTCCCCCAACCCAAACGTTTTCCTAACTCACATTACGTCACCCCTGACGTTATCGATCGGCGTCCTTTTGTACATCTGCTCTTTCTTCCCCAAAGTAAGGTTAGGAGTATATTATAAGTTCCATCTATATGTATTTGATGTGTGTGTGAAATAAAGGAAGTTGTATATAATATAACCCTATATGTGTTTTGCATGAATCCTTAGCATACAAATACACATAAAGTGTAGGGAATATTTACATTGGAAAGATAGGGAAACTTTTCATGCTAGGAACAGTGGGAGAATAGGAGGAAAAGGAACAGCCAATGGGGGAGAGGAGGCCGGGCTTAGTTAGAAGGGAGAGGATAAGGGACTTGCATTACTTATACTCATGCATCAAGGGGAGAGACCTCAGTCGGCCATCAGGCTTTGGAGCGAACACATCTCAGTCCACGTCGCTCTGCTTCTCATTTTAGAGATTGCAGGGTGGATTTCAATCATTTTTGAACTTTCTTGACTCTATCTTACACTTTCTTAAGATTTCTTATAACTTTCTTGAGACTTTCTTACACTTTCTTGAGACATCTTATAACTTTCTTGAGATTTCTTATAATTTTCTTGAGATTTCTTATAACTTTCTTAAGATTTCTTATAACTTTCTTGAGATTTCTTGAGACTTTCTTGAGATTTCTTATAATTTTCTTGAGATTTCTTATAACTTTCTTAAGATTTCTTATAATTTTCTTGAGATTTCTTGAGACTTTCTTGAGATTTCTTATAATTTTCTTGAGATTTCTTGAGACTTTCTTGAGATTTCTTATAACTTTCTTGAGATTTCTTGAGACTTTCTTGAGATTTCTTGAGACTTTCTTGAGATTTCTTATAATTTTCTTGAGATTACCTTGAAATGTCTTGAGACGTCTTGGAACTTTCTTAAGATTTGATGCACCTCCTTGGGCGGTGGGGAGGACAGGGGCGGGGAGTATAGGGACTATGCTTTGCTATGCTATATGATATGGCTTACTGCTTATACATGCTTAAGGGGTCGGCTGAGCCGACCCCCCAAAAACACTTGGAAAATGAGAAGTGGGAGGAGGCGGGTGCGGATGCTGGCATAACCCCTTGTACCCTTCTACTCATTAATGCAAAAAATGCTAAAGCTTCAGTTATACATTTTGCTGAAACTTTGAAGGGGAATACGAAGTAACTTGTCCGCTGGTGGAAAAACCTTGGAAACCTGGTAACCAGGTTTCCAGTAAATTTTCGGGGAGGGTAAAAATTTAGTATTAAATAGTAAGGAAAAAGGAAAAAATAAGTAAAAAAGACGAAAAAATAAGGAAGAAAGACGAAAAAATAAGTAAGAAAGACGAAAAAATAAGTAAGAAATACGAAAAAATAAGTAAGAAAGACGAAAAAATAAGTAAGAAATACGAAAAAATAAGTAAGAAAAACGAAAATAAGTAAGATATAAGAAAATAAATAAGAACGTATTGAGGAGGTCTCTTACGGGTTGAAGTTCCCCCTCCCATCTCCCTGAAATCCAAGAAAAAAGGATTTCTTTCTCAAAAGGGCAAAAAATTATTTGATTATTTGTCATTTTTAGGCCATTTTTGAGTCTTTTTCTTCAAAAATATGGCAAAAATTTTCGCGCTACGCGCGAATATATATAAACAAATATTATCTATTTGAAATGTTAGCCTCTTCAGAAACTCAGTTCTGTTTACGTGCTTGTAAGAAAGACAAATTAATTAGGAAGAAAGGCAAAAGCATGCGAAAATGTCGAAAATTAAGTATCAGGGAATTTTTTTAGCCAATCAGTGAATTTTTTGGTTATATCAGGTTTCCAGTGAGAAAAAGTTTTTTCCACCAGCGAACTTGTCACATACGGGACTTTTATATGGCAAGATATTTAGTGAACAGTGGCACTATGTATGGTGGGTTATTGAAAATCGTATGACATTGTGTTTAGGGGGCAATATGCATTGGTGCAATGAGTGCTGTGGGACCACAGAATAGTCGCCATCTACCGTGTTGTGTCAAGACTTTAATAAGAGAAATGGCATGCTATTTATTACTGTGAAGCTATGGTCTAGCCAATCAGCACACTTGATTCAAGTCAGCTGATCCGCTCAGCCAGTCAACACATTTGATTCAACTAGTGGGCAGCGGCTTAGTGGCTTCAACAAAAACAAAGAATTGTCCCATCTTCTATACCTCACTTACTCTCTATTGTTAATCTATGCTGTGGGACATAACAAACGGTAGAACTGATTTTGATTGTGTAAATATTTCGTCATTTTAGGCATATAATTACATGGCGTACAGTCGTTGTAGTCGTTGTAAATAGTACCTTAGCTTCCCTTCCCACTAATGCATAGCTTTATCCTCTTTTTACTTACTCTTAGTCCATACACTGCCCCCTGCTGAACTCTATACAATACAGTGTCAGACGATTTCTATAACACACCATACAAAGTGCCATGGTTCACCAAGGCATGAAAAAGATTGCCTTTTTGCTACCCTTTTGCCTTTTTGGAGTAGTCACCGCCACCTGTGATACTTCATTAAAGCTAACTTTTGTAGACTGTCCCGTCATACACATTCAAATATTCAGATAAATTGCAGATGCTAGTTAGATTTTTTGATTATTAAACTATTTATTACTAATACTACACAATTCAAAATGAACTATAATGTATTTGTGACAACTGACAAACCGTATAATAAAAAATGAGCCAGGTTTAACATCTGCATATTGTGTACAATATTATATTTTATGAGATATATCAACTCAACCAAAATATCCAGTATTTGACTGGTACTGGTTAGAACAACTGTAGGTTTTTGTTTTTTTCCTCGTGTTTTTTAAAATTGCTTACAATGTTAGTTTGTTGTTTTCGAGTGTTTTATTGTCTAATGAATGACCGATTGAAGATTAAGATAATTAAGAATTGCTGTTTTTTTTACATCGTATTTCTTGTTCACATCCTTGGTTGTCAACATGTCAATTGCTCATTACCCCATTTAACAGCAAAAAGGCAAAAAGGTAGCTTTTTGCTGATTTTGCTAGGCAAAAAGGCAAGCAAAAAGGCAAGCAAAAAGGCAAAAAGGTAGCTTTTTGCCTTTTTCATGTCCTGTGGTTCACTGAAATAATTTGCCATACAAAAGTCATCTGTGTGCCATACAAATTAAATTGTTTTCTGATTAAAAGTTCAGACTCATTTTTTAGTTTTTTGTCTCTTATTTGTATTTACAACACTATATAGTGACGCTTTGAGCAATATCCATCCTTGTTAGAGCAACAGGATTTAATTTAAAGATTTTTCTCATTTCTCTAGCTTCATAAAATACAATTTTAGAGCTGCTTGTGCATCTTCAATCTATAAATAAATCATCATATTGTAAAAAGTTGACATACTAATAAGGTAAAAGAAAATCTGGGCGTCGTTGAACTAACGGAATTGTGTTGGCTATCCTGGATGTTACATTTGAAGTACTTTCTGACCAGATACTTTAGAGATGATTTTTGTTTCGTTTTCATCTCCTTTTGGAAGAACCTACAGAAATACATAATATGGACATTAAATGTTGTACGTATTCGTAGACTATTATCCAATACTTTAGCATTTTTACTCTGCTGTGTCGCGAATGAGATTCTTTGGGTGTTTCCCATTTAGTTTCAGAACTTCCAGATCAAATCGAATAGAGTGACCAATTAAAACTCGACTCGACTCGACTCGAAGACCGACTCGAGCAGAGCAGTAATAATTGTGATGAGTGCCGCTTGCGGAGGTAAGTGACTTTGCCTGAAAGTCTCGTGAGACTCCATGTAAATCTTTTACCAATTTTTATTTCTTCTAATGATGAATGAAAAATAATAAAAAAAACTTAAACAAGTAGGTCTTCGGTGGACATTTTTACTTCTGTGTAATTTAATGTTATAAACTAACAGCTTTGGTCAAACAAATTCATTTTTCAGTATTTCAGTATGGCTATATGAAATGACACTAAAAAATCGGAATATGAAATTTCGATGAAACTTGGAACGGAATTATACATTTGTTTACATTTTCGAATAGAAATATGACAAAGTTTTGCTTATATAGATGGAGCTTTAGTGCACATTATTGTAAGTCTTGTAAAAAACCCAAAATGCCATTATGGGGAGAAAACTTTATATGCCAATATGGGGATTTTTATGCCAACAAGAGGATTTTTTATTTTATGCCACAGAGCGTATGCCAATTATGGGTCCCTACAACCCCGGGTTTTTTATGTGAAGCGGGGTGCGCTTTTTTGGGTTTTTTGGCAAAAAACCCCACCCCATAAAAAACCCGACCTACAACCCTAATCTGATCCACGAATGTGTAAACTTCTCAACTTGTAGATATTAGTTTTAGCTCGCCTGAAGAAGGCAGCTTATAAAATGGCACCTTCCGTCCGTCCGTTAGTCTGCAAACAATTTAATTTCGATTTTTGTGGATTTTGATACTCAATATTAATCAATTTTGAATTTGTTCATTTTGATACTTAATATTAATCGATTTTGATTTTCTGTTGATTTTGATTCTCAATATTAATCATATATTCTACCAAAAACGTGTACACGGTTCCCTTCACTCAAACGAACTTCTGTTACGGCTTGCCGTATGTTTTTTAACTTAGAGTCTATTGAGCTAGAGAGTTGCACGGGTAGCATTTTGATGCCCGTGGCTGCCCGTGCCCGTAGTAAGTATGTCCGTGCCCGCCCGTGAAAATTCCTACACTGCCTGCCCGTGCCCGCCCATACCCGTACGGGCACGGGCCGGGCAGCTGCCCGCACGGGCATTGGGTACCCGTGCAACTCTCTACTTTGAGCCAGGGTTGTCTGAAATTACCCATAAAATAAAAGCATTGGAATCTAGAAAAATGGCCCCCAGGAAACCACAATGGCTGAAAAGTCTTAAATAAATAAAGTCCTTATTTGGTACATAATCTTCCAAATGTTATGGTCAAGCAATAATGTGCCAATAATTTGGCTGGCGAATACTCGCTAATGACAATTATTTATTTAAATTGTCTTAATTTTAAAAATGAGAAATGATTCCACCATGATTCATGATACCTCTATATTATGTTACTAGGCCACAAATACTTCTGCCTAATTTTAAAATGATTAGGCATTGCAACAATTGGTTTAATTTCCAAAGACGGCAATTTTAATGTTAACATGTGTAGACTTAATTATGTGACATACTTGTATAAATACGTAATAGTACAATCAGCTTTATTTATTGCAATGCAATAATATGCAATGAATGTAATATTCAAGATACAAAAAATCGCCATATAGCTTAGCAACGAACTTCGTCGGTCGTGGTCCTTATAACTTTCGGACATTGCCGATTTGGATGAAATCTATCTAATGAGTGAATAATTATTGATGTATATTATTATATCATTATATCTTCCAAAAGCGTCCAACTGACATACATCAAAAGTCAATTGGAGAATCTAAGTAGGGATTTACGTTGTTAATTAAGCTAAAGCCACACCAAATAAATAGCCTCTTAGATTTAACTGTCCTCACAATCCTTATTTGATAAAACAATGTGTACAATCTCATTCTCCGTCTCAACTCCGAATAATAACAAACAAACTATCGAATGCTAGCATATAGGAACGCAAAAAGAACATATTATATTATATAATATATCTGTATTATCATCTACTACCTTTTTTATTTGTTACGTAGTTGAAAACAGTTGTTATAACAATTGAGGTGAAGATGCCTCACCATGCGGGGAATTGAAAAGGTCGAATGTATCCTTATCAGTCTCCACAGTTGTCTAGACGTCTCAAATATGAAAATGCAAATTAAATAAATTTCTCTAGTCATACCATTTATAATATTTTTGAGAATTATTCCAAGGCGAGCAATAAATTTCCAAATTTTGTTTTTCAAAGAAACTAAAATTTCAAAAATGAAAATTACAAAAGATGTTAGAAGAATATACGTACTAATGGTAAAGATAGTACCGATATTGGAATTTTCATAACCTAAGGGTCGAGCTGGACCTCTCATCCAACATGTTCGAAATTTAGTGTAATTGTACGATTTAAAATATTCCAACCATATATTAAAAATCCCAGAGTGGCTAAGAACAAACAACTTTTCCCAAAAGAATTGAGAGTGCATAGGAATTTGTGTGTTCGTAATAGAAGTATAAATATTTGTTGGTAAGATTGAATTTTCTTCCGTCCCATAATATAATTTTTTGATTGGTTTGACTCCGCCACTCTGAGGATTCCAGTAAGAATCATTAAGTAATCGGTGTAAGATTGAACTTCTGAGAATCAGAGCTGAGTTATTGCACTGCGAAATCCATTTAAGAGGGCGGATGAAAGGATAACCAGGAGGAAATCGAAATTTGTTGAAAATTTTTTTAAATAACTCTATTTTTGAAAACTTTCCTAGATTATGAAAACTATAAGTTTGTTGAATTGAAAAAAGCCATGCATGGAAAGTAAAAAAAAGGCACGGGGTAATATCCTTGTCGCATGTTAAAATGTTCATAAGCTGCATTTATTGAATTCTGAATTTCCTTTTCAAGTTTCAAAACACTTCTATCATCTTGATTTCCATTGACTGTGGATTGATATGCCTCAGTAGCTTTGTTGGTGTAGTGGTAATACGTTTCTAATATATGTTTCTGAGTATATAGCGGAATATTAAGCGGATCCATTTCGCTTGCACCAACAAATTCGCCTAATAAAACAGTAACACCAAGTAAATTTGCCAAATGTTCAATTGATTCAATTTGCTTCACCGGACGAGGCTCAACTAAATCTGTTGTGATTATTCCTTTGAAAGAGTTTGTCAGTATAATGAACATGAGAAGCAAGGGGCTAATTATAAATTTCAACCAGATGGTTTTATAAGCCTGGGATGGTAGAGAGTAACTGATTTCTAGCAAATAGGCATAGAAAATCAATATGAATGGAAGGTGTTTATCTTTTTTGAAAATTGCTACAATGTGAAAGAAGACAGTTGTTACCCCAATAGTGATGATGATGCCTAACCACGCGTGGAATTGAAAAGGTCGAATGTATCCATAAAAAAGACTTTCATCTTCAAGAACAGTACAAGAAATAAAGTTAAATGAATCTTCCATTGTGAGAATGGCCGATAGATAGATAAGGATTATTAGGAGCAGTTAGAAATACTAAAGTATCAGTTTGCCGAAAACTAAATTCTGAAAACAGTTGACGGTCTTTAAACCAAACTGTGCGCTTTTCCAAGCAATATTCTTTACTTCCAACAGTAGAATTCGAAAAGTTTTGAAAAATAATGGAGGTAAAGATTGTTGAGATGTCATTTTCGTTTTCACAGGTAGTATTTGTGAAATATTGACTGCTTTTGGGTTGCCCACAGCAGAAGGTATTGTCTGTTGCCTTTATAGAAGTGTCCTCAAAAGTCAATGTTAATAAAGCTGATTCTTTTCCAACGTTACTTTCCCTAACTAAGCTTTTCAAGACAAATCGTCGCAACAGTTAATCAAAACATCCCTTTTCCGAACACAATGTCAATGCTGTATAAGCAAATTGGTATTGGGTTAAGTTCTGATGATATTTGTACTGTGGACATAATAAATATACACCTTGGTCGCCTTCACCTGACATTGAAAGAATAAGCCAAGGCTTCTACCAGAATAGACGATATACAACATTCCAATCTCCGTTGATTATTGTTTTCGTGTCAGAAAAGAAATTGATATTTGACTTTGCCATTTCTAAAATTTCTTTCTCCACTAACAAATACACAGCGGAATGTTCCCAGAAATTATATCGTTTCTGCCACCTCTGCCAGGAAGGATATTTATCAACTTTGTAAAATGTTTCGCTGATGTGATTAATCGACATTACATCCACGAAAATTCTTGGATTGAAATTGACCGCAATGTGTACTATACAAACAATTTTACTCTCTGGCCGTGGAGTAGAAACGTTACCGTTAAATGTATTCAGTCCTTGCATACAGTTATAAAATCTGTTATGTTTGGATCCAAGAAGTGTTCGATTGGATCTACAAGATGCAAGCCATTTTTCATTGTGAAGTTTTATCTTTGTATATGCAAAAGGAATGTTGATATTCTGTAATTCGCTATACAAGATTTCTTCACGAATTTTTTGAAAGGATTCTGGTGAATAAGTAGATTAATGTAGCAGCCACTTTCCAAATGCACCACATCATTTAGTTTCCACCCAGAAGACAAGGTGTCGAGTGTGCCGTAAATGCCGCATGCCGTAAATGCCGTAAATAGAATTTACGGCATTTGGTATTTGGCGGCATGCCGTAAATGCTGTAAATGCCGTAAATTATTTTTTACGTTTTTAGCTGTTTTTATACATAAATTGATGTGGTAAGTGAGTAAAAACACGTTAAAAGTGATTTTATATATCAATATTGTGTATTAACATCATTATATGCCACTCCTTGTGGCTGAAAAGCTTTGAAAAGTGAAAACTCGTTTTATAACTTATGACAGTTTTCATTTATTATAAAATGATCAAAATTATATTTTTTGTTCTTCCAGTAGTTGAATATTACTATTAAAATGCCAATGCCGTGTATTATGTATTTTACGGCTTTTACGGCTTTTACGGCATTTACGGCATTTACGGCATTTACGGCATGCGGCATCTGAAAATAATTTACGGCATGCCGACTTTATACTCTGCCAGAAGATGATCCAATAAAGAAACTTGCAAACAGCATTAGCGCCATTCTTTGCGACATGAAATTCTGTTTACTGAGACCACTGTGTTCAGTTTATTATTATCGGTATTTATCTAAAACACTGATCTACAAAATTTAGAACTTCCAAAATTATATCACCTTGTAGAACATTATTTGTATTCGATTTTGACAAACACTAATCTCCTCCTCTAAGTTCTACTTATTTTCAAAAGCACGCAAATACCATTTTAAATGGTTTGAATGTCATAGTCCTTTTACAGTATAATTTAAGTGTATGTATATAACGAGGAAGATTATATGAATTAATATATAGATGTAGAATGCTGTTAAACAAGTCTTCAGAGAATTGACCTGGAAAAGATTAATTGTGCAAGATTAGTTGTCAGAGACTCATTTAATGTGCACGGTCTTATAATAATATGGTTTTTTATCAACACACAAAAATAATACTGACCAATCATTGTAACTGTGATTGTCCGGACCAAACTATATATGTCGTAGTATAACTGTACCCTTTGTACAACGGCGCCATTGTACTAGCATAACTGTTCCTTGGCAGTTATACTAGAACAACCTACCCCCGGGGTTTCAGTACAACTGTTCCATTCTAAAATACATTGCAAATCATGAGTTAATGTGATAGTTGTCATCCAAAAATTGTTTAATATTTAAAAAATTAACAATGAAGAAATAATTGCATATCGTCTGCTTAACATTACTAAGTTGGTTTGTTACATTGTCGCGGTAATGATAAAGAGTTCCCATCTAAGAGACCTTCTGGCCAGGGAAGGTGTTCTCACGTTGAAATATGAAACTTTAGGAAGTCAATCAACTACGTAATAGATGATTTAACACTTCCTTTACCAACATAAAATACTTACGCGGATTACCAGGTGTGTGACATTTGTCACACGTAGCAGTTACCAACTGTGTGACAAATGTCACACACAGGGTTTCTCTGCAATTTTATCCCATTTTGGAATACAAAAATGAAGGCAAAAAGGTTGAAAAATATTGATCCCTATTACGCTTAATATATGAATATATGACCAATATATATGCATATGTGCTTATTATAAAATCATATATGCCTGATATATATACATATATGCTTATATAAATATCTATCTATCTACATATATGCTTATTATATAGTCTTATATGCCCAATATATATTGTTATATGCTTATTATACAGTCATATATACGCAATATATATGCATATATGCTTATTATACAGTCATATATGCGCGATATATATACATATATGCTTATTATACAGTATATAGGCTGAATTTAGGCAGCGGATTATCGTGACCACCGCAACCATCGTAACCACCGTAACCATCGTAACCATCGTAACCACCATAAAAATCGTAACCACCGTAACCACCATAAAAACGTAACCACCGTAACCACCATAAAAACGTAACCACCGTAACCACCATAAAAACGTAACCACTATAACCACCGTAACCATCATACTCTCCGCAACCATCGTAACCACCGCAACCACCGTAACCACCGTAATCATCATAACCTTGTACAAGGGCATCTTAGAGCATTGAGATGCGAGTACCGTTGCACTCCCTTATATTAAGGTTATGATGGTTGCGGTGGTTACGGTGGTTACGATGGTTGCGGTGGTTACGGTGGTTACGATGGTTGCGGTGGTTACGGTGGTTACGATGGTTGCGGTGGTTACGGTGGTTACGATGGTTGCGGTGGTTACGGTGGTTACGATGGTTGCGGTGGTTACGGTGGTTACGATGGTTGCGGTGGTTACGATGGTTGCGGTGGTTACGGTGGTTACGATGGTTGCGGTGGTTACGATGGTTGCGGAGAGTATGATGGTTACGGTGGTTATAGTGGTTACGTTTTTATGGTGGTTACGGTGGTTACGTTTTTATGGTGGTTACGGTGGTTACG
The DNA here is from genome assembly GCA_020055645.1 of Tomocerus qinae. Lineage (NCBI taxonomy): Eukaryota > Metazoa > Arthropoda > Collembola > Entomobryomorpha > Tomoceridae > Tomocerus > Tomocerus qinae. The sequence goes on from CM034546.1 coordinate 66,501,967, forward strand.
ATTTTTATGGTGGTTACGATGGTTACGATGGTTACGGTGGTTACGATGGTTGCGGTGGTTACGATAATCCGCTGCCTAAATTCAGCCGTCATATATGTGCGATATATATACATATATGTTTATTATACAGTCATATATGCGCGATATATATACATATATGCGTATTATATAATCATGTATGCCCGACATATATGCATATATGCTTATTATATAGTCATGTACGCCCTACATATATGCAAATATGCTAATTATACAGTCATATATTCTTAATATATATACATATATGTTTGTTATATAGTCATATTTGCCTAATGTATAAGCATATATGCTTATTATATAGTCATATATGCTGATTATATAGTCATATATGTATAATATATATATATATATATGCTTATTATATAGTCATATATGCCTAATATATGCATATATATACTTAATATTCAGTCATGTATACTTATTATATAATCATATATGCTTAATATATAGTTATATATGCTTCATAGGCAGTCATATATTGCTTATATATATGCTTATTATATACTCTAATATTACGATTAATATATGTATATTTTTCGCATTGTTTAGACCATATTGTCGGTAAAAATAATAAAATTCCATTTATTACCTTTTACATTGTAGTTACCAACGTGTGTGACAAATGTCACACCCCAGTACCAAAACCCTGACTGTGTGACATTTGTCACACGTTGGTAACTACCATGTAAAGGCAGATTTTCCTCACTTAATTTTGTTATAAAAACTGAAATTATGAACCAAATGACTTCAAAATATTTTTAAAATTTATAAAACTATATTTTTGAAAGGTACCAGGAGCCATAAGGCTGTATCGCACAACAGAGCCGAATGGAAAAACAAAAACGGCGTGTGTGACATTTGTCACACACGTTGGTAAAGGAAGTGTTAAAAAAATTTTTTTAAAATAACCCGCCGTTCGGAAGTAATGGCGGGTTTTCTGCCGAGGAGGGTTTTTAAGTTATCCCCGATTTTCTCGAAAAGTATTCATCCGATTTCAATGGGATTTTTTTGTGTTCCCAAACACATTCCTGAGATGGGGTAAAAATCAATTTTTGGTCAATTTTTCAAAATTTTGAAAAAAAATTAATCGAAATTTCGAAAATCACAATTTTTTGAAATTTGGCAATCTTGCTTTTGGTATGGTTGCTATGTTATCTATAATGCATATCAGCAAAGCAAATATCCATATCACTATATTTCTTATACTTATACTGCCTATTCCACGACCTTTTGCCAGAATTTGCTGTTTTTTCTAAGTCTTCTTATCTTCTCTTATGTCAACGAATGCAGTCATTCAACATTCACAGAAAAGAGCGACAAAGTCACTCTTGGAAATATTGTGCTATTATACTATGTACAGCAGATGCATGAGTCATATATGTAGTCATCATCGGTTCATGACTAATGTCATAATCGCCACTGCCCTTCTTCTCAGCTCCTGTTAATGCTGTACACGTAAATAGAACTTCGCCCATGTTTGTGAGAGGGACAAAAGTCATTATTCTGTAATTCAGCCTCAGTTTCATTTTGTATTTGGAGTCAGTCACTTAACAGATTTGGGAAACGAGGTTCAACTGCAATTTCATTCACGGAAATTGTATTGCCCTTTACGGCAATAGAACCGGTGAGAACACATTATTTAAACATACCTCACTAATCTGAATGTTTTACTGTATTTTTGTTAATTTTTACTTTTTATTTATTGTACTTTTTCATTTCATTTTTCTAATTAAATTTTTCTAATTAAATTTTTTAATTTAGTTTTTTACATTAAATTAAGTTTTAATAAATTTTAACTTCTGATATTAAAAATTTGACAACCACTAAATGTATGTGTCGTACGTAAATCTATTATTTTTAGAAATAATAATGCCACAATGGAAGAAATGTTGCAATCCGTACAGTATATTAAGCCATAGGAAAAAACGCATATGCAGACGAATCGGCTATGCCATCATCGCAAGCTATCGAAGTGCTTTAACAGGGCAGAACTTGGACGCCAATTCTTGGATATGTCATGCTTTCCGTTTTCGATTTGTAAACCAGGGCAATACATCTGCACCTGTTCTACCCTCATCAAGTTCTGTCTCTTCAAGTGAAGTAAGCGAAGTTTTGCCACGGTCACGATCACCGATTACAGGATTATCAGAAACGTCAACTCAACAAGTTGAAAGAATATCAACTATTTCAACACAGGACCTAGTAGTAGGATCTTCAGGAACCGGAGTACAAATTAGCGGATCAGGAGCAGTAAGATCAGAGAGTAATAAGCCTACCGCTGGATTAAATGTGCCCCAACCAAGACAATTTCAACCGGTTGTACAACCTCGGGGTTTAAATGTCGGTAATAGTAAACCACAAATGATAAATTTCTCTGGATTCAGACGCACGGTATTGCAAATGATGCCTCGGTTGGGTAGACCTCATCCAGACCCACATTCAATTCGTCATCCAATTTCGATTCCTTAAGAGAGTACCACTTTGCCTCAGCAAACAATTTCAGAGTTAGAAATTGGCCCTAATCGTATAGAAATAAATGTTGTCGATAGTGAAAGCGCAGAAAGTGGTAGCGCAGAGGCAAGTAGACGTAATACAGACAATACCAAGGCAAGTAGTCGTTTCCTGACAATGGTACCACCTCCCAATGTTTTGCAGAAGCACAAATCATTGGACAAGCTTCTGTAAAATCCTGCGTAGTTGACGACATGATCAACGTCTTGACGCATCTATTTATTGCATAGTCAGGAAAGATATTCTGGAAAAATATTAATGTAAAAAGAAAATTATAGAAAATTTTGTAATTCATAATTTAAAAGGCTGTAACGAAATAATTTCTAAAAAAAAGTAAATATATAAAAAAATACTACAGTTGGTATTTGGCACATGTTAAAGGGGTTAGACAAACATGAAGTTGCTTCAGCTGAAGTCATTGGATGAACGGATTCCATTGACCTGTCATAAATGACATACAATTCTGGTATGTTCACGGCGCAGGAATGATTTTTATATCCAAATTGAATGGGGCTAAATTTGTATAGCTCCGGGTTGGTTGTAGTTGCGCGAATCGGAATTAATATTTGCACAATACCTCCATCGTTGTCATACATACAATCGGCGGACTTCATTGAATAATAGAGACCAGCCTGGTTAGAGCCGTAAATTAAATTCCAAGTAGGCTTCAGAACGGTTTCTAAGGCTGATAATCTTTTTTCCAAAAGCTGCTGTGGGACAAATTGGATGGGAATGTTACCAGCTCGGCATGTTGACACAGCGTCCATATGGCTTGGGTAAACCAAACCATAAGAAACCAAATTGCCTTGATCTGCTAAAATTAGCTGCATAAGTGCTTCGAACAGCACATCGTATCTTGCTGGTTCATTTAAATGCGATCTCGGAGATGCAAAATCTGCAACAATTGCGTTTTTTGCTGAACTGAGATGGCTCAAAAAGTCCTTTCCTTTCACAAATAGTTCAGATACCTTGTCCCCTGTTTTATAAAAACTTCCTAACGATTGCCCAGCTAATAATTTCTTTGCAACCGCATGATTGGCAATTCCAGATTTGCTGAGAAATAAGCTTGTTTTGCCTGCAGCTTTAGCAACTATTGGGACCCATTTGCTAACTACCTTCAATATCGTAGCCATTTGTCGCTTCTATTGAAATTTGGTGACATATTTATTTTTACGTGCATTGCGATGATATCCTCTATACTGCAACATATTCAAAAACTCGTCATAGCTTCTTTTGTCAAGCGCGGTGACGTCATTTTCCAGGCTTGAGAGTATCGGCACAGGAGATGTAATGTTGGGAACGAAAAAGTCATCTGTTATGTAGTCAAGTTTATCTTCCATTGCACTCAATCCATCGGTTGTCAGCATTTTGTTCAATAATTTAATTTCGTCAAACGACTCCAAATTTATTTGATTATTTTCTCCCACCATAGAACAGAATAATGATTTCTTTCCTTTTTGACAGTGCTGTGCTAATAAATATAAACGACAGTTAAACGTCTATATAAAAACTCAGAATTTCAATAAATCAGAAATTTCTTGTTGAAACACGTTCGTTTTTTTAAATCATTTTGGCATATAAAGGTTTGCAGTTTCTTCACATTTAAACAGATTTACCTATTGGCCGCACAGGATCTGGAATGTCTGGTATTGGAAATATTAATGTATTTTTTTTGGTGAACAGCAACTTCCCGTTAATTTTCGTTAGAATCATCCCAACGTTTACGTGCACTATAGCTTCATCCTGTTGTAACCTCATTTCGGTTGTTGGTAGCGGAATCGGAGTTGTAAAAACAAAGGGTAGCATGGCAACGACAATCCAAGTCAACAACCTATATGTAAAAATAAACATATCATATGCCCAAAACGGGAATACAAACTACGCAATCTTGCTCAATAATTTAAAATTGCATAAACTCTTTTGGAAAAAAGTGAATTATTGAGAAAACGCATTGGTTGTACCGCACAAACGAATTGAAAACGATTTACTTGCAATGGAAATGTACTGAAGAAATTGTAAAAGGCGTTTTTTAAATAACCTTTTAGCTATTAATCTATTATTTTAAAATATATCGTTTCACTAATAAAATTTTTTAAATATTGCCAATGCGTCAAATGAACAATTTGAGATTCTCAGAAGTTACTTACTTCATTGTAGATTTAAATATTTGGAAATCACTGTGGTAGACTCAGGAAATGATGTGGTGTAGAGTTGAAGTAGACGAGATTTCAATGTTCGACAATACAAAATCACTGCTGAAGACTCAAATGAAGTAGACGACTGTGAGTTGAATGATTAAACTGAGCGATTTTAAATCTATTTATACCAGGTGGAAAAGCAATGCAGTAATGCGTTGACTAACAAGCGGGCGAATTATGACTTTTTAACCTATAAAAATGTGTCCCTTTTCATGGAAATATATAATCAGGTTATTTGTAGGTACCTAAAGTGCAAAGTTCTACATCAATATACTAAGGCACTAAACCATCTAAGTAACAGGTTCCAAGAAAATTATTATTCACGCTTAGATTTCTTTGAGTTCCTTTTCTTTTGAATAATGACTTTTGTCCCTCTCACAAACATGGGCGAAGTTCTATTTAAGTGTACAGCATTATCAGGAGCTGAGAAGAAGGGGCAGTGGCGATTATGACATTAGTCATGAACCGATGATGACTACATATATGACTCATGTATCTGCTGTACATAGTATAACAGCACAATATTTCCAAGAGTGACTTTGTCGCTCTTTTCTGTGAATGTTGAATGACTGCATTCGTTGACAATAGAGAAGATAAAAAGACTTAGAAAAAACAGCAAATTCTGGCAAAAGGTCGTGGAATAGGCAGTATAAGTATAAGAAATATAGTGATATGGATATTTGCTTTGCTGATATGCATTATAGATAACATAGCAACCATACCAAAAGCAAGATTATGCCAAATTTCAAAAAATTGTGATTTTCGTAATTTCGATTAATTTTTTTTCAAAATTTTGAAAAATTGACCAAAAATTGATTTTTACCCCATCTCAGGAATGTGTTTGGGAACACAACAAAAAAATCCCATTGAAATCGGATGAATACTTTTCGAGAAAATCGGGGATAACTTTTGGAAACCCCCCTCGGCAGAAAACCCGCCATAACTTCCGAACGACGGGTTATTTTTTTTAAAATATATTTTTTTAAATCATCTATTACGGAGTTGATTGACTTCCTAAAGTTTCATATTTCAACTGCAATTTATTTAAGAATGGAACAGTTGTACTAAAACCCCGGGGCGGGGGTCGGTTGTCCTAGTATAACTGCCAAGGAACAGTTATACTAGTACAATTGCGCCGTTATACAGAGGGACGGGTTATACTACGACATATATACAGTCACCTTCTGAAATAACGTAAAAGCATTGTGGATTAAATACTGAATATTCTTGGAAGTAATATTCTCAGAAATACAGTAGGTGGGATTGTACCTTTTTTTTCCAGTACCCTATAATAAATGTTGTAGAGAAATTGTATTTTATTGCTTAATTTCGAACTTTTGTATTCATTTATGTAATTGTAGTTCTTCAGTAAACTTACCAACTTTACTTATGATACAAAACACATAATTAGTTTTTCCAATTACCCATTGTAATTTAACATTTATAATTGTTTACCAAGTATAAATTTGTTATTTTTATTAGAAATAATGTTAATAACTGCAGTATTCTTTGAATATGTGTTTGAAATAATTGAATATGAGCATTTGGGCATAAACGTTTGGTAAATGATTAGTTTCTCCCAACAACAACAACTACTATAATTTAATAATTTCAGTCCATTTTTCAAATTGTTGAATTACTATCACAATGTAAATTGACTAGCAAAGTTTAAGGTTGTTATTTTTATTAGAAATATTGTTTTGAATGGCATTATTATTGTAATATATGTGTTTAAAATAATTGTAAATGGTCATTAATGCTATTTTGTATGCAATTTTGTTACTTTTGTGTTACTTGTTTTCAAGACACAAGGACTTTCAAAGTTAAATCCTTGTAGATATATTGGGATGTTGTACGTATTACTTTCATAATTATACGTATAGGTACACTTAGTTATTTCTCTTTTGTTTCAGCTTTTGGAAAGTGATGTTATAACTATATAGCTCCATGACTAAGCTATACTTATTCACATCAAATTCCTTACTTCAAAATGAGAGAATAGAAAGCATTGTTATTTTAATCTGTACACGTTATTATGTAATGTAATATATTACTTTATGGCTTGAGAAAGCGATTTTTTTTGTTTTTTAATCGAATTCTTTTGTTTTTATTTGTAATCTACATTTGATACTTTCCAATTTCTTCCAAAAGCGGGATGCTTGTCAGAAAACGGAACGGTACGTCGTAACAGGCTAGCAATAACGGGATCTATTTAGGATGATGATCTGATAGATGAAAATGATGTGGCTAAAGATGTTACTAAACTAAAGCGGATGTTAGTCTAATTTAAAAGAAACTGCAAAAGGATTGTTTTGATTTTTTGTATTAAAAATGATTCCTTATCAGCTGGTTGGAATAAAATCATTGTATTTGTTGCATTTTGAATGCGTAATAGGAAGTTGTATGTTGCTGTTGGACCGGTCTATTGTAAATAAATAAAAATTAGAACGGATTAATGGTAATAATTTATTTTATTTCTATTAATATTTATTGAATAACAATATATTATATCAATAAATACTTTAATTATTAACAAATTATTATACTATGTGACATGGCGTAGTGTAGGTCTACTGTATTTGAATGAATATTATTAACTGGGCGAAACTTAATATTTCCTTTATTCCTTATATCTGTTACAAATAAGGTATGTGTACCAAGATGCCTCCATTACAAGGTGAAGACATAGATTGATATTCCTCGAATTTGCCCCCACTTCGAAATCTACCTATACTGCCACAGAAATAAGCACACAAGCCGAAAGTAACCATGGTTATTTGGTTTGAGTGCCTACCTCTCTGTGTGGTAGTAAGTAGAATACAAATTGGGTGCAAAAATCCGGGAATCCCTCAATGTCTCCACCTTGTAATGGAGTTTATATTAAACAAATGCGTTGCTATAGAGTGACAAATTCGAGGCATTTTGTAATGTACCATATATATAACGTAAATGCCGCACAATAATATCGCCAAAAGTCTGATTCCTGTTAAAACCCATGTCTTTGCTTAATGTACGGCATTTATGGCATGCAGTACATAAAATCAGTTTACGGCGTTTACTACTACTACCTTAGTGGTATCAATTTTCATAGACCTGCCAAAAGTGAAATGACAAATTACATAAAACCACCTAATGATGTCGATTTTAGTTATTTTGGGAATTTTAATAACTTGAGTAATAATTTTCCATTTTTTGCTATTCAAAGAAATTGCAATTTCAAAAATGAAAATTATCAATGATGGAAGTAGAATGCACGCACTAATTGTAAAGATAGTACCGATATTGGAATTCCCATAAGCTAAAGGACGCGGTGGACTTCTCACCCAACATGTTCTGCACCGAGTAAAATTATGGAATTTATAATATTCCAACCATGTTTTAAAAATCCCATAGTGACTGAGAACAAACAACGTCTCCCTAAAATATTGAGTGAGCATAGGAATGTCAGTGTTCGTAACAGAAGTGTAAACAGTTGTTGGGAATAATGAATTTTCTTCCGTTCCATAATACAATCTTTTGTTTGGTTGGAATCCGCCGTTTTGAGGATTCCAGTAGGAATCATTAAGTAGTCGATGTAAAATAGAACTTCTGAGAATCAAGGCAGAGTTATTGCACTGCGAAATCCATTTTTGAGGACTAATGAAAGGATACCCAAGAGGAAATTGATGTTTGTCGCTAATTTTGTCAAGTAACTCCATTTTTGGAACATTTCCATAGTAATGGTAAAAACCATAAATTGGTGCCATTAAATTAAACCACTTAAAAACCCTTGGATGTAATCTTGAATATCTCGGTCTAATGTTAAAGCGTTAATAAGCTGCGATTATTGTACTCTTGTTTTCTTTTTCAAACTTCCAATAATATTTAGCGCTATAATCTTCGATTGGTTGATGCCAACCAGTTTTGTTGGTATTGTAGAAATTCCATATTAAATCGTGATGCATTTGTGTTGGAATATTAAGTGGCTCCATTTCGGTGGTATCAAAAATTTCACCTAAAGCAGTAACAGCAGGTAAATTTGCCAAATGTTCAATTGATTCAATTTGCTTCACCGGACGAGGCTCAACTAAATCTGTTGTGATTATTCCTTTGTAAGCATTTGTCAGTATAATGAACATGAGAAGCAAGGGACTGACTATCAATTTAAGCCATAGATTTGTATAAGTCCGTGAAGGTAGGGAGAAACTGATTTCTAGTAAATAGGCAAAGAAAATGAAGATGAATGGAAGATTTTTATCTTTTTTGAAAATTATTACAATGTGCAAAAAAGCTGTTGTTACCCCAATGGAGATGATGATGCCTAACCACGCGTAGAATTGAAAAGGGCGAATGTATCCATAAAAAGAAAGACTTTCGTCTTCAAGAACAGCACAGGAAATAAAGTTAAATGAATCTTCCATGTTTATAATTAATGACAGATAAGGATAATTATTAGGATTCAAAAGGACAAACGTATCAATATTTCGAAAACTAAATTCTGAAAAAGGTTGACGATTTTGAAACCAATCTTGATTTTTTTCATAACAATATTTTTTGATCCCAACAGTGGAATTTAAAAAATTTTGAACAATAATGGAGGATATGATTATCGAGATGTCATGCTCTTTTTGAAATACAGTATTAGTGAAATATGCATACCTCTTAGGTGGCCCACAGTAATATATTTCACCTCTTCCTTTCATATATTGTTCATCAAGTATTAGCAGAGCAGAATTTTTTCCAATATTACTTTCTCTAAATAGGCTCTTTGTAGAAAGTTTTCGTAGCAAATGATCTAAACAATTACTTCGTAAACATAATGATACTAAAATATAATTAAATTGATATTGGATTAAATTCTGATGGTGATTGTACTGTGGACATAATAAATATACACCTTGGTCGCCTTCACCTGACATTGAAAGTATAAGCCAAGACTTATACCAGAATAAACGATAAATAGCATTCCAATCTCTGTTGGTTATTTCTTTCGAGTCAGAAAAGAAGTTGACATTTGACTTTGCCATGTCTAAAATTTCTTTCTCGACTAACAAATACACAGCAGAATGTTCCCAGAAGTTGTAGCGATTCTGCCACCATAGCCAAGAATGTTCTTCATCAACTTTGTAAAATGTTTCACTGATGTGATTAATCGACATTACATCAATGAAAACTCTCGGATTAAAGTTGACTGCAATGTGTACTACACAGACTAATCGACTCTGGTACCGTGGAGAAGAAACATTAACGTTCAATGAATTCAATCCTTGCATACAGTTGTAAAATGTATTATGTTTGGAACCAAGAAGCGTGTAATAGGGAAAACATAATGCGAAATATTTTTGGCTATGGGTTTTTATCTTCGTATATGCAAAAGGAATGTCGATATTCTGTAATTCACTGTATAAGGATTCCCCACGAGTTTTGTTAAGGATTTTGCTGAAAAAGAAGATTAATGTAGCAACCACTTTGCAAATGAACTACATCATTTAGTTTCCACCCAGAAGATGATCCAATAAAGAAAGTTGTAAGAAGCAATAACTTCATTTTATTTTTAAAAATTGAAATCTAAAAGAGCTGTGTACACTTTACTTACTTTAGCTAATGTTTACCACGATTGTCGAACTACTCGTCGTACTGAACTCTACTTATTTTTAGATGGACTAAAACACAATCATTGATATTGAACGGTTTGAATGTGAGATTAGTCTTTGTTCTACTATGATGGCGACGAAAACTTTAAAAATGTTTGGTTAGTGGTTGTTACATATAAGTCCTTGCAGAATTAACGTGGACAAAATTCATTGTCGGAGATATCTTTCGTTCTAGTGTAAATATAAACTTAAAATCTAACATTAACCATAAATTTTAAGGTTCAAATTTTCTATGGAGCCCCTTCCAAAAAGCTCTTCATTCAATCACGTGACAGAGAATAATAGTAGCTCTTTTGTGCCGTCGGTAAGCTTATATTGTTATTTGCTCTATATGACTCGAGACTTTTAATAACACTGTTAAAATTAAACAGGGCGTCCCTATAAAGGGCTTCTAGGATTACGCTGTCCGAGACCACGACTCCTACGAAGGAATAAGGTTAGAGTCTAGTTAGAATAAAATTCCAGAGAGTACGAGTCTGATTGGAGACAGGGAGAGCTGGTCATGATAAGTAATAATATCTACACACTGTCGTTATGAATATTTACGTTTCGATTCTCTGAAATCTGATACATAACAACTCGACACCGATGCACCTTTGATACTTTACGTTCTAAGGCCAATATTTTCGAAAGAATGTGTAATGTTGTGGCTTATTTCCAATAGCAGTTAATGCAACAATTTTTCATGGCTTAGTTGCACACTTTTGCATTCATTTAATTAATTGTAGCTCTTTTTTATTGAATTTTCAATGATAAGGGCCTTACTTTAAGGTACACAAAGAATAATTTGTTTTTTTCCATTTCGCCACAATAACTTAGGACTTTCAATTCATATTTTAATTTATTGAATTACCATGAATTACTATGAATTTGTAGTATCACACCGTAAATTGTTCACCAAAAGTTGTTCATTTTATTAGAAATAATGTTTATTCTCTGACATTAACCTTGCGTAGGCGTTTTAAATAAGCAATTGGTATTGACATTTTGAATGTAATGTTGCTACTCTTTGTGCAACTTGTTTTTACATTACACAAGGACGTGTCATCATTAAATCCTTTATAGTTATAGATTGTGTTTTAGAACATAGTGCTTTCATATTGATACGCGGGCGTATTTATGGAGGTGCTAGGATGCTTAAGCACCGCCAAAATTTCCCCATAATAGATATTTTTCTTAATTATATAAAAAGGGGAGTAAGAAAAATCTAGTCCCATGTTCAATCACCCCCCAAATTTGTTTTCTAGATACACCCTTCTTTATACGCGTGCATTTAGTTTTTTCTCCTTTTGGTACCTATAATAAACTTTAGAACCGTGCGCTGTTATAACGACATAACTTTGTCGCTGTAAGTATGCATACGTCGCTACATAATTCATATGTATAGTACAGGCATAAAATAATTGGACGAAAAAAAATGCTGCGCCTCATTTTAGCCTAGTTTAACATGGAGCGCGGGGCGCAGCATTTTTTTCGTCCAGTTTTAATAAACCTCGAGTGTAACTATACTTCTTTTGTTAGAATTTGTTTAAGAAGAGAGACTAGGTACCAGTTACTAAATACTAGTTTTGTGTCATATATTTTCGGACTGTACAAATGGATCTGATCACACTATTAGTTTTTTACTTTGAGGCTGTGTTGTCTATAATAAATTGGCCGCCCAGGTAACCAAAATGGCATTCCACAAAATGGTAATCCTATCAATCGGGATACTGATAGATCAACAGAGAGATAATGTCGTGATACTTTTTGTTGTAAGTAGACGAAATAGAAGAATGAAGGCACGACATGACATTCTTCGACTTAAATATGGTGACGACTATAATATACCCTACCAACGACCAATTTATTTCGACGACAAGAGCTGAAAAAATTTCTATGTTTGGAGGGGTTGTGACTACATTTAGTTTTCTACCTCTTATTTGGCAAATGTGGTGCATTTCAGCAAAGTGATGTCTACACCACATCTGCAAAAAGGTTTTATGCATAATAATATATTAATACGAATTAGTCTCCACATGTCCACGTGCCTATCCAAATCTTGTTTTCCGAGATTTTATCAATTACTAGAAGTCTAGACGGTTTGTGTAACAAATTATTATACAGGTTCAACTTGAAGTTTAATGAAGATAATGATTTACTTCAATACCGAACTGATATAGAAATGTCGACTTTTGATATTAAATTTTGACTTAATTTTCCTTATTGATTCAACTACCTAAAGGATTGATGATAAGAATCCTGTATAAACACCAGTCGTCTGCCCGGGTTGCTTGCATGCTTCATTGACAGTCATTCCCGAATGAAATCGTTGTATTCGAATAGAAATTAAAATGTATACTGTAACAACGGCTACCGTGATACGGACACTGTTTCTCATCTGTTTCGTCTTCTTTTGTATCGGCAGTCGAAAGGTACTATACAAAATTAAAAATATGTACGACTATATTCACTTCATTTGGTATAAAATAAAATGAATTTAATAACCAATTGGCCATCTAATACCGTGTCGTTGTATTATAATAATCCATTAACCATGAGCAGAGTTCAACTGGCCGGTGGGTAGTGGCTAGGTGGCTAGGGGGTAAAAGTGGCTAGTGGGCGGGCAAAATGTCAGGTGGCTAGTGGGCAAAAGGGGCAAAAGGGGCAAAAGTAAAATTAAGGTTTTAAAAATAGCACAAAAAAATTTCAAACTTAACTCACGCAAGTAAACTAACTGTTTGCCATTGAAATTCGGAGTTAATGATATTCTAGTAAGCCTGTTTTTAGGTACGTATAAACGAAGAGACATCGATGCGACATCTATTTTGGTAGATGAACTACGATTTAGACTTTTTGCCCCTTTTACCCCTTTTGCCCCCTTTGCCCCTTTTGCCCGGGTGGGTGGGCAAAATGTAAAAAAGCCGGCTAAAATAGAACTCTGACCATGAGCCAAATTCATTTCATGAATTACTAAGAATTGCAAATTCATTATTTTGTCAATATTCTATTATAATGTCTTATCCATAGCAAATCTAATTTATAAGATCAGTTGACAAGGAATTTTAACCTCTCCAACTTGTATAATTACATTGTGTATTTTAGGTAATTCTGTAGCAAGGTGCCCCGGTTTAGGATGGAAGCTATACAACCACAAAATGTTTCAAACTATTCAGTCGTAAACTATTCAGTCGTATGAAGTGGGTTGCGATAGTATTGCATATGTGTTCAAGCAAGAATCCGAAGGCCTTTATTTAGCCAACATAGTTACAATCAATTCCTTAGAAGAACAACTGTATTTGGCCAATCTTATTCATAATAAGAAGACAGGTACATACATTAGAATGTTTAGAAAAAACAATAAATTCGTTTGGAGTGACGGCTCGACTCCTACCTTCACAAACTGGGCCCCAGGGAATCCAAGCAATCAGTCTGGATTAGACTGCGTAGAGATGATCTCCAGGAATAGAAGCAGGGAAATGGAGAGGTGTGGCTTGAGATAGTAAAATAAAACAGGTCTTTTGTGAAAAAGTACAATTTTGGTCATCATTTGAAGCACAATTGGCGATAATGGACCTAAGAAATCATTTAACAAATTCATCAAGAGATATAAAAGAATTGAATAATGAATTAAACGATGCCTATTACTAGTTTATAGGGTTCCCCAAAAGCGTTCCATCATCAGCTCCCATGTATGGCCGCCACTGGAAGGTAATAACTCTATGTTTTCATTTTTTATGAATGAATGTTGAATACCAATGTGCTAATCCAATGAATAATAAACCATTTACAAATGGGAGTAAAAAAGTAGCGGTAATACAGTAGTAATGAAAAATATCTCATCGTTCTGCCGCAAACGTGGAAGGATATCGTCCCTTAAGGAACGATTTAGCCTTAATGCACTTTTCGTTTTGTGCACGAAATAACCTTAATGCATTTTTCGTTTTGTGTAGGAAATAGCCTTAATGAACTTTCTGTTTGATGCATTGAGGCTATTCCATTCACAAAACAAAAAATACATTGAGACTATTTCTCACACAAAATGAAAAATGCATTAAGGTTATTTCGTACCTGCACAAAACAAAAAGTGCATTAAGGCCAAATCGTTCCTTAAGGGACGATATGTGGATAAGTAGAGCTATTAGACGACTTGTCCTCAACAAGACCTGGATCAAGAGAATCCCTAACTTGATCTTACTTTTGAGCCCTAGATTTGAAAAGATTATCTCATTCTGTTACGTACAGACAGACAGGTCGACATATTGGCCGTTCCTATGAAGCAGCCGCCGCTACTTTTTAATAATCATCTAAGACTAAAGCTTTAAACAAGCGATTTGGTTTACAATCGTTTCTTAACCTTTAAAAAGTACAGGTTATAATTATAATATGAACCATAGCAATAAATTGTTGACTTCTAGGCTCAATAAAACTTGCGGAATCGAGTTTATGTGCATCATATTTTATTCATTGACCAAGCTATTACGCTGCAGGATTTTGTCGTATCCACACTGAAATAATATTTAGTGAATAAGTCAAGAATGGATTCTAAAAGTTTTCGAAACTATTCGCTTATTTTAAAATCCATTTTTATTTTTACTATTTTCGTGCCTTTGATATCTTTATTATTAATCCCAATTTTATCAGCAAGGGAAATAGTCAAATTTCTAGCGAAATGGGAAAAAGATCTTGGAGATATTTTGTATTCTGCGTCTGCAATTTTGGCATGCATGGAAGACACTAACAGTCGCCGACCTCGATGCAATATTTTAATTAAAATCCAGGTCGCCGGGGTTATCTGTTTGGAACAACTGCGTGAAATCACTTTAAAAAATGCACTGGCTATTAAAAATTCGGATGGGAGTTTGAAATTCAAGGAAATGCAACAGTATCCTGTGAGCTTTCTGGGATATCCATTTTACAAGTGGGACAGACATTTCGACATTGAAAACCATGTAAAGTGCTACTCAAACACAATTGTCAATGAAAAAGCGCTTCTAAAATACATCAGTAAATTGAATCATAAAGGTTGGCGGAAGGAAAGAAGTTTATGGGAAATTATTTTACTGGATGATTATCAAGCGGATGACAATGGAGATTCGACAGTAATTATATTCAGATGTCATCATTCGCTAGCTGATGGGTACTCCTTGGCTAGCTTACTGTTCAAACAGTTAGGAGGAGATAAAACTATAACAACTCCCCCGCCCACATACAATAAATATCAGATTAATTCCTGGAAAAGGATTTTCCGTTTTATGTGCTTACCCTTAATTATGACATACGAAGTTGTTAAAGAAGTTTCAGAGAAAAGAGATGTCAATGCATTCAGACCGAAAGACTATCAAATCATGAGTGGAATAACTAATACTGGTGTGGGTGACATAACTACATTGGAACTAATTAAAGGAGTCATGAAAGAGCACTCTGTCAGTTTCCATTCTGTTGTTTGTGCCGCTATTGCCGGAGGATTGCGAAAACACATGACAAAGAAAGGACTTCCAATTCCAGCTGAAGCCCATGCAATAAGCCCGGGACCTTACCCAGGACATCCAGACTACTTTGTCAATCATTTGTAAGATTTTACACCTATAAGTATATTAAGCTATTACGGGGTTTAGTAGTAATCTAAATTTACTATTAATTTGGGGAAACTTTTTCCAAATTGTGGTCAATCTAAACTATCAATGATGATTTAGCATAATGATTATTTATTAAAATATATTTTTTGAAGTTAAGTACATAATAAAGAAAAAAGGACGGCTTACGTTTAAAGAGAATCCTTTTTAATTTTGGTAAAAAAGAGTTACTGTTTGGTTCCCTGATTTATTTTTGAAAAGTTGAAAAAAATTGTATGGATACTAGATTATTTCGTTTTGGTTTAAATAGTTGACTACAGTCCTCGACGAACTTTTTATGTAAATAACCATTTTATATTTACCGCAGTTCAATCGAGGCCTCAAAACTTCTAGTTGGCAGCGGCGACCCAATAGAAAGACTGAAAATAGCTGATGAAACTCACACATATCACAGAAGGTCAAATCTACCAATGACCACGTTTTTCTTCCAAAGGTTTGCCGGGTTGCTAATAATACCCGTCTGTAGGTTCCTCGGTCAAAATTTTTCCCAAGCAACAGCAACGGTAACAAGCTTTCCTATCTCCACAAATTTCACCTCATTCCAGGGTCTTCCGATTACAGACATTGTTTTCACTGTCGGTTCTCAAGTACCTACATGCGGTTAACCACTTTATATTACTCTACACAGCAAATACAATCTATTTATCACAATTTTAAATCAGCAATTAGTATTATGAAATTATCTTTACCTTTAAATGAATCTTGTTTTGTCTTAGGTCTGGCAATTTCAATTTGTATATACAAAGGCCATTTTCGAGTATCTGTAGTGGCTGATGAAACGATTTTCCCATCTGCAGCTGATGCTGAATGTCTTTCTCGACTCATCGTAGAAGAGTTTGCAATGTTAAGAAAATGTAAAAAAGAATAGCTGACGTCGTGACAAAGTTAGAAAATTGTGGTTTGTGCAAATAGAATTAATTTATTAGAAATTTGTGCTTTTATCTTCCTAAACAAGTTTTATTAATTTGAAGCACATTTATACTTTGCTCTAAGTACTCCTATAAAGATTCTACTTCCCTTTATTTCATAACATTTATTGTCGACACAGTTATCATAATATGTAAAATACTTTAAACCACTGCCAATTGTGCCAATAAAAGGAAAATAGTCCATATATATGCGAATTTTAAGGCTTCTAATTTTCAATGCATTTCTATTCTGTATAAATTATACATTTTCATTTTATCGAACAGGAACTATCATTATTAATATCAAAAGTATTTATACCCATGCATGGTAATACTTAAATAATTAGATTTTTCGGTTTTTAGCAATTTCTATGTGAAGCGGTAGATACAAATAGGCGAGTTTCCCTTATAATCACAATGGATACCTCGCATGGGTGAGTGTACGAGAGTAGCTTGGATAAACTGTCTTTGTTGGGCTAGTAGACTTCCTCCAAACAGTGACTCGTAAATGACAGCCTTAGGCTTCTCGGGTATTAACAACAATACCAGTGTTGAGGGAGTTGGCAATGGGCCCTTAAATGAGGCCTGTGCCCAGTACTATAACTCTGTACTACTTATCAAAGTCACAATTACTAACGACCTGACTTGTTTTAGGAGTAAGGCAATTATTAAATTGATAACTTGCCTTCGGCGCTAACGTTTAGAAAACTGCGGCATTCATTAACTTGTTTGTAACTGATTAAGTGGCACTTGGATAAACATGAACTATGAACTAGTACACCCCATTTACATACCTCGACACTGGCGACCTCTTTTGTCAACAGAATAAAACATACTAAGTTAGGCTAGGTTATACTAAAATAGTTTAAAGCGCTGATAATTTTGTATTGTTGATAAAAACCTGGCGAATCTATAAGTATCCTAGTATCCAGTAAATTGTAAAAGGTGAGATAGTGTGCATCAAATTATATTGACTAACGTGGCGTATTCGGAAAATATTGAAGAAAATTAACATTTTTTAACAAAATTTCCACCTTTTTATCGAATTTAGGGCGACAATGCACCCCCTCATTAAATACTTACGTGCAAAACTGAAGAGGGCTAATCTGTCATAATCCCCTAAATTGAATTAATCCTAAAATAAAATAATCCTACCCATGTAAATGTATACTTCCAGTGGCAAATCCGCCCAGTCTCTGCAAAACATATACCTACCCCAAAAATATATCAATAAAAGCATACTTCATACACCAATGTTGGCAATTCATGAACAATTACGTTGGACGAGATGGATGTACATGGATATGGACATGGATATACATGTAAATGGAATGAAGCAATCACATTTAAAATTCAGTTGTTTTGGCTGCATTAATAACAAAGGAAGATGTAAAGGTTAAGTTTTCATTTAAATGCGAAGATTCATAGCTTCTCCAATTGCTTTTCTGACAGACTTATTAATGGAGATTTCGTATTTAAGGTAATATTATAATAAATTTATGGTTTATTTTTGGTATGCTAATATTATTAACTGGTATGGTAGGTAACTAGAAACCATAACTAAACCATATCTTATTTGAAATCCTGCATAATGATGTGATAGACAATTTAAAAATGTCTTAACCCAAGCATGTGTAAAACAGTAACAGTAAAAGATGTTGGGAAAATTTAGCTCAATGTGCACTATTCCTAAATATGAATGCGTGCTTAGTTTTGGAATCGTATTGAATAAGATCAGGAATTGAGCACAATTACTACTTTAATAGTGGCATAAATATTAAGTATTAATCACACTTGGGTAATAAAATATTTTAGAATTATATTGAAAAGCAGTAAAATCATTTTTCGTTTACTTAAGCAATTGAATTTTCGTATAATCGACATTGAAAACCATAGGAAAGTAGTTATTGTTTATCATGTCCATTGACTTATAGAATCGTGTCAACTCTCAGGAATCACATTATTCGTACTTTATTGCACTATGGATTCGAAAAAAGTTCCAAACTTTATTCTTATTTTAGGAGCAAGTTTTGTTTTGACAACTATAGTACCTTTGATATTTATAATTTTAGTCCCAATTTTAGTGGCAAGAGTAATAGTCAAATGTGTAGCAAAATGCCAAGGCGATTTTGGCGACATTATAGGGTCTATGAGTGCAATAATGACGTGCGCGGATGACATTTACTACGGCCGTCCTCGCTGCAATATTGTCGTCATACTTCAACTAGCAGGGACAATCTCATTAGAAAAATTGCGTGGTATCACTTTGAAAAATGCACTGGCTGTTACAAATTCGGACGGGAGTTTGAAATTCAAAGAATTGCAACAGTACCCTGTACAGTTTTTGGGATTTCCGTTTTATAAATGGGACAGAAATTTCGATATTGAAAACCATGTAAGATCTTACACGAAAAGGATTGATAATGAAAAGGACTTTCTTAAGTATATTAGTAGATTGGGTTATCGAAGTTGGCCGAATGAAAGAAGTCTATGGGAATTTATTCGTATGGATAATTATCACACAGATAGCCTTGATAGTACAGAATCTACCGTGCTTATATTCAGATGTCATCATTCTCTTGCTGATGGGTATTCCTTGGCCAACCTAATTATTACACATTTAGGACAGCATACTACTTTGATCAACCCAAAACCCAACTACAATCAAATTACGTTGAGGCAAAAATGTATTCAGTATATCACTCTTCCTTTCTTCGCTGCTTACGAAATTATGAAGGATTCGTTAGAGAAAAGAGATGTAAATGCATTCAGACCGAAAGGCAAAGTAAATTTAAATGAAGAGCATAACACCGTTATAAGCGAAAAATTGCCACAGTCTCTAATCAAAGAAGTAATGAAGGAGAATTCTGTCAGTTTTCATTCTGTTATCTGTGCAGCAGTTGCTGGAGGAATACGGCAGTATATGAAGTCCAGGAAAATTGAAATCCCACAATCAATGCATGCCTTGTACCCTTTGCCCTATCAAGGTCATCCGAATAGTTTAGCAAACCATTTGTAAGATTTTCTGTATTCTGAATAGATAATTTAAAATTATTCATAATGTTTACATTTATTATTTTAAAATTTTTGCAGTGCATTGAGTATCGCAAAACTTCCACTGAAGATTGACAACCAAATAGAACGATTAAAAGAATGCGACGAACTTCACAAATACTTCCGGAACTCTGTCTTGCCGATTGTCAACATGATTGTGCTACGTATTTTTGGATGTGGCCTTGCACCAATCACGAGGATTCTCGGATACAATTTCTCGCGAACAACATTGCTACTATCAACATTTCCTATCGCAATGACCGCTTGCACATTCCAGGGCATACCCATAACTGATATTAACGTGACTGTGGGAGTAATGACGCCTGGATGCAGTAAACACTCATCTCTAACTCATTCCTACATTAATAGTCTATTATGTATGCATGAATCTAAATTGCTAGTAATTTATTTTATTTTTTTATCCAGATTTAGGAATATGTTGCTGTAGCTACAATGGAAATATACGGATTGTAGTCTCAGCAGACGAAACCATTTTACCCACTGCAGAAGATACTGAAAATCTTGTCCAATTAATTACAGAAGAGCTTAAGGCACTAAGAAAGTTTAAAAACGAATAACGAGTTGAAAAGTAGCATAACATTACGAACCAATTATAAAAATTACTTTTTAATTTTCAAAATAATTAATTTCTTGACTTCTAGTTTTACTTTTTTTAGTAAGTTAAATGTTTTCTACTGTATAATATTACTCTACATTGTTTCCACGATTATTTTCACGATTAAAAATCTCCCACCAGGAAAACATCGCAAGTTGAGTACAGCAACTCATCTCCGGAAGAAATCGCCTCAGAAAGCGGTGCATCAGCATCAATACCCAGAAGGAAGTTCACCTCACAAAGGTCTTTGCCCGGTAAACTTCCCTTTTTGAGGGGGAATACTGAAGAGCCCTCAGAGCCATCTTCTATTTCACACAAGGCCAGAGGCTAACTATCTACCTCTAGCCCCGGCACCAAACAAATACGATCACCTCGCCGTGGAAGAACGAAGAAAACCTACAGACCTGAGTGTGTGCAGATCAGTGTTGTTGGAGTAGCGGAGCGGAACAAGCGGAGACTGGGGAGTAGCCACGAGTACAATTCCACCTTCATCTTATTATCTTCATTTCTTCAATTGGTCTATTGTCTTAATTATTTCTGAATATAATAAAAGTGCAACTCTTACACATCTACAATTACCTGTGCCACTTCGGACATCTCATTGGCAGGGACTCGGAAAGCAGAGTAGGGTAAGGTAAAGTATCGGGTCAAAGCATACTCATACATAATAATAACATAATAAGATAGAGTTGGGTCGAGTCATGTCACATCATTACATAATAATAATAATAATAGAACGTGTTACAGGTTACAGGCTAAAGGTGTAACCCATATCACTTCAATACTTTTACTAATATATAATTATTTGGGATTTGTATGTGTCTTAAAATAGTCACTTGTAAATTAATTTTAATTTGGAGAAGATGAAATGAAGAAAGTTAATGGAAGAATAACAAATTATAATCTGTTTGCTGCATTTTTTTATTTGAAATGAAGGTATAGGAAAATTAAGAATTTACTAAAACAAAATAATCCTTAATGATAGTAATACTTAAGTAATTATATAACATACAACTTCACCAGTATAGTAGGTCACAGAACACAAATCATTACAAAGTGTAATATTGATTTCCTGAGTCTTACACTACGACGATTTTTTACAAGCAGGGGACTGGAGTTTGACATAACTATCTGTATCAAATCCAAGGGATTTAAAATGCTTTAGTGCTGTCTGAGTCTCTTCGTCAGTTATAGATTCAGAAACTGTTGATGCATACCAACCAACATCACCGCTTTGAAAGCATAGAACGAAACCTATTAAGTTGTGATCTTGAATTCCGTCTAAATATGTCAGATAGAAATTCCCAGTTTCCTCTTCAAAAAATTAAATCAGATTCATTAAAATTGTCGGCGCCGGAGTATGAATTAATTATTATGTTGTAATACTAAAAATAAACTTACTATAAACATTATTGACACTGGAAAACAAACATGCGCTATTATTTTGAGCGAGGGAACAATTCCAATGAGATATTTGATCTCCAAATCCTTGAAATCTTCCAATAATATGCTCATCATCTAATGAATCAAGTAGATCCTTTGCGCATAATTCCTCTAATTCATTCTTATTTGTCAACTCCGTTTCTTTCAGATATTTTGTTATGTGGTCTCTCGTCACAGAATTTCCCACTTGAATATTCCAGGCTTTGTGAAAACTTGCTTGACTTTTCAACTGACAGAAATTGACAATTTTATATCATTATAAATTTATCCAATAATTTTCAAAACTAAAAGTAATTTTGAGTAATTGTTTCTTTTAATTTTTTGATTCGTGTCTTATATTTTTATTTTACATTGTGAATCGTGGAAACAATGTAAATATTTACAGTTGAATTAATAAATATTATGTAGAACTTACCCACTCGTAATCAAAATTTTCTGCTTCCTTAGGATTGGAGCAAAAATCTGTCTTAGTACTTGCTTCACTTTGACAAAGAATTTCTGAAAATAAAGTCTGAAATAAAGTTAAAAAGAATACACCTGAGACAACTCTTCCAATGCGACGTGTCATCCTAGTACGATTTTAAGAATTGTGTAATAGAAGTAATCAAAATGATATGTAAATGGAAGACAACTAAATTCTACTGAGGCATTATAACGTAACCTATGCTGCTTATATATCTATACTAGGCGTGTTTTTACATAATAAGTTGTAGTACGATAAATCTCTTTGGCAATAAAAGAAGCTCTGCAAATTGTTTCCTTGTTAGCATTTCAGAAACAAACAAAGTACCTACATAGCCTTCAAACCTTACCTACCCCATTAATAGATCCCATCATCTTTAGATTACTACCCATCCTACCGTAACCATTATACACTTTCTGCTTTTAGCTTTTTTAGATGAATGGATTAAATCCAATCCAAGCATGTAAATATCTCATTGGGATGAATGTTAGCAGGCACACGAGTAGTACATGCAAAGTAGTTTCTGTTAGAATGTGAATCTCTCTACATCAGTTACTTATGTTTCTTTGTTTGCCGAACTTTATGTAATGCAATTATGCTATCATGCATTTCCCTTGTTGCTGTAAATTATAATAATATGAATTATACTGAAATCACAGCCAACTAGGAATCATTTTGTTCCTTCATGAAAAATTCAATGCCATTTGAATATATTGTTGGTTACATGGTTTCATCAAAACATGGAAAAGGATTCAAATGTATTATAAATTCATTTGTATATAAACATTTATATACAAACTTTCTTGCAGACTTATTTTTAATTAGAATGGTTATAACATAACATCTAGTAATTAGTAATTTTAGTAAATTTTCAAACAAGAAAAATTTGAACACGATAAATATTCTTTGTTTTCATACATTATAAGGTAAGGGTTTTTGCCCGTTGACAAAAATAGCTGAGCTGAATCTAGAGATTGTGCAAGCGAATCTCGTATGTAGTGTCTATTTGCCTCTTATTTGCTTTTTAAGCGCTTCGCTCTTTATTCGCTTCGCCCCTTAATCGCGTCACTCACTACGTTTACGTAGAATAGTTAGTGATTTTCCGTAAGTAATTGGTTGCTAGGTGCCGCCATTTCCAAAATTAACTTTGTGGAATAAACATGAGTCATACCAGTAGCCTATGGGTAACTAGATCCTGTAGGGCATTATGTTTCGTAACTCCGTTTTTTTGGCGTTGAGTAGGATTCTATCGAAAAGGGGAGGAGTTTGACGTAAGACTTACACTACGGGAGGCTCATTCTTACATTACAGGAAAAAACTAACTGCCTAACATGACCGTGCAAATGCTTTGATACGAGACTAAACTGCGGTAGAATAGCTTGTATTTTCTGATTGTCTATATGCTACTAAATAAGGTAACCCCTTCATCGGTTTTAAGTGCCAATGCAAAAAAATAGCTTGACAAATATATTAACTGGGCGATCTTACCCACATTTTATTAATTACTATGATTTTGATTGTAAGTATTATTCACAAATTTGGTTTGTATAAATGCTAAAACCAAAATGTATTGGCAAAAAAGTCGTTTTTCGGGAAGCGCAAAATGTATTTCTACTTTTAATCGTTTTTGACACAAACATTCTCTTTGTGCCTGCACTGAGTTATGTTGCCAAAAACTTTCAGGCGTCTATACCATGCATACAATTTTAGACCTTATAATATTTTAAATATAACCGAACAACTGTCGTAATGTTGCTAAACTTAAACTAATGAACATAATGCTTCCACATATCTTAATAGTGTCTTCTTGGGTTAACTACTACTGCTACTATCTGGATGGTATTTTGATCAAGATGAGTAACAAGTTTCCATATTTTGCTTTTCAAAGAACTTAAAGTTTCCAAAATGAAAATTATCAATGAGGTTAGTAGGATGCACGCACTAATTACAAAGATAATACCGATATTGGAACTGTCATAAGCTAAAGCCTTAGCTTGACTTCTCATCCAACATGTTCAGCATCTGGTGTAATTATACGATTTGTAATACTGTAGCCATATATTGAAAATCCCAGAGTGACTAAGAACAAGCAATCTCTCCCTAAAGAATTGAGAGAGCATAGGAATTTCGGTGTTCGTGATAGAAGTATAAATGTTTGTTTGTAAAAATGAATTTTCTTCCATTCCATAATATAATCTTCTGATTGGCTGGGCTCCACCATTCTGAGGATTCCAATAGGAGTCATTAAGTAGTCGGTGTAAAATGGAACTTCTAAAAATCAGAGCAGAGTTATTGCACTGTGAAATCCATTTCTGAGTGCTGATGAAAGGATATCCATAGGAGGGAATCGGAAAGCCTTTTCCAGTTTGTCATGTAAATCTAGATTTTTTGAAGAAATTCTCTTTCCCTCGTGCAAACCAACAATTTTTTCATATAGCTTAATTAAATACAACAATTTAAAGAAAGGTGAGTGCAAACAGTCTCCTGGGGATTTCATGTTAAAGAATTCATAAGTTGCAGTTATTGTACTTCGTTTTTGCTTTTCAAGTTTCCAATTCCAGTTTGGTGTATGTAGCCCATTTGTTTTGTTTTTGTAGATATTATATGACCATAGAATATGTAGTTGAGTTGAACATATGATGGAACATTAAATGGGTCTATTTCGCTAGCACCTACAATTTCACCTGAAGCAGTAACACCAGTTAAATTTGCCAAATGTTTAATTGATTCAATTAGTTTCACCGGACGAGGTTCAACTAAATCCGATATAACAATTCCTTCGTAAGCACCCGTAAGTATAATGAACATGATTAAGAGTGGACCGACTACCAATCTGATCCAGAGCGCTTTAATAGCGTGTGGTAGTAGCGAGTAGTCATTATTTAACAAATACGCCCAGATAATCAGATAAAATGGAACGTTCTTTTCCTTTTTCATAAACGTTGCGCTGTGTAGGAAAATAGTTGTCACCCCAATTGAGATGAAGATGCCTAACCACGCGTAGAATTGAAAAGGTCGAATGTATCCATAAAAGGAAAGACTTTCGTTTTCAAGTACAACACAAGAAATAAAGTTGAAGGAGTCTTCCATACTTACAATGGCTGAAAGATAAGGATTAAAAGGAGCCATTATAAAGACAAGAGTATCAACATGTCGAAAACGGAATTCTGAAAAAAGTTGACGGTTTTGAAACCAAACTCGATGCTTTTCAGAGCAATGTTCTTTACCTCCAACAGTAGAATTCAAAAAATTTTGGAAAATAGTGGAGGAAATTATTGTCGAGATATCTTGTTCTCCCTGGAAGACAGTATTTTTGTAAAATAGGCATTTCTTTTCGGTCGTCCACAGTAAAATATTTTATTTTTTGGGTTGAAATAATGCGCATCAAATATTAATAGAGCAGAATCTTTTCCCATGTTACTTTCTGTAACCAAGCTTTTCTTTGCAATTTGTCGCAACAGTTGATTAAAGCATTTGTTTCGTGAACACAGTGTTACCTTATTGTAAGTAAATCGAAATTCGACTAAAGGATCCCTTGGGTTAAGAGCCTGAGTTGGGCCTAGACAGCACGGTTTTAGGCATTATTTAGGACACAAACTGGGCCTGCCATTTCCAATGACCAAACGATCAGCTTTGAATTGTCACAGTAACAAAATTCCTATGATAGCATTACGTACACTATGCAATTATAGAGCATCAGACGGTCATGACGTCATCAGTTACATTTTTGGATGGAAAGATACACAACTATGAGAACTTAGTCTAGATAGATTTTATTACTGTTATCAAATGATATTGATAATTCCCTATTGGACACAGTACTCGTAATTAAAAATATTTAACAAAAATAACGAAAACAAAAGATTAACAATTAGCATGATAAGAGTATCAGTATGAAATTATGGATCTGTTATCGTACTGTTTCGTTCCATCATTAACCATAGCCATGATATAAGGATTGTTGTGCTTATTAACATTGTCAAAAGAATCGAAAAATAGGCCAAGACCGTCCACTGGTCAGCGCTACCAAAATTAGGTCCTTCTATACTCCCTTGGTACTGGTAAACCAAAAAGCCAGGCCGTCAGCACCTATTCTACCTCGGCCGATAACTCTGAAAACAATTTCGACTTCCCACCAATCGAAAGTAGTCGCTAACTTAGACCAAATTGAACCTTTTTGAGTACGATACGAAGACTAGGAGTTACCCGAAGATTTTCTTCACTAGCAATCGCATTTTCAAAATGATCCCAAAATGGCACTGTCTCGTCCTTTTGGGCTAAATATGGCGGTTTGAATGAGTAATGTTATGACAAAAAAGCTGAAAAGCAGCTGGTAATGCTTATATAAAGCCATATTTTTTGGATGAACTAGAACCCCTTTAAATAGAAGGCAGCTTTTTCCAGCAAGTTTAAGTAGCTAGATAGAGATGTTAATTTGTGATTCTAAAAGTAGACTAAACGTAAAGCAATGCCCCTTTAGCCTCCCCCGTCTGTCCCGTCGTGTCTTGTGTGTAACTGATTTGCAATCTGGAGTTGTTGTGTATTTATAATTGCGAATCTACTTGCTGTTTTCTTCCAACAGTCAGTAGTGCAAGTTTTGATTGGCTTCACATCACAATCAGGACCAATACAGCTACAATGGACTTTAGCGGAGGTGACAGAGTTAAAGGAGCAATTTGGCGGTAATTCACACATACAGCTAAGTTAGAGCTAGAGTCTAACTACTAAGGAATGGTGACCGAGTATATTGATATTGTGGCACAAAAGGGTTTAAGAGTACCTGTGTTATTGATAATTAAATGGATTTTTAATTCCATCCAGGTCAATATTGTGTAAATATTGAAACACAAATAAATATTGATTTATTTCTACTAAGGTTGAAAGGTCGATTTATTTTTAATTCTGCATTCGGAAAGGTTAAGTTTCAGTGTGATTATTCTCCTTTTTCTCTCGTTCGGGGACTCGTTTCTTAAGCAGATGTTGTCCGACCTAAAACACATAATAACATAATATATATTTTGTCTAGTAAATGCTAAATGTAATTTCCGGTATATATTACTTATTTTAATGTGTATTTTATTGTTGGTGCACTTGACATCACTGACAGCCAAAAATGCTTGCTCACTATGGTGGTTGTATTATTTTCGGTGCTGGGTCGAGATTTGGTAACAGAGCACCTTGTTAAGGATTTCAAGCAGGAAATCGAGTTAAACGAATCATCTGTATTGATGATTGTATTTTCTTTATCTGAATCATCCAAAGATTGAATACTGGCAAATCGCTTTTTAAGAGCATTGGCAATCGTGGATTGGCGATCATTGAGAGTTTTTGAGTTTCAGTCTGATTATTCTCCCGTTCGGGAACTCGTTTCTTAAGCAGATGTTGTCCGACCTAAAACACATAATAATATAATATATATTTTGTCCAGTAAATACTAAAAGTAATTTCCGGTATATACATTATTTATTTTAATGTGTATTTTATTGTTGGTGCACTTGACATCACTGACAGCCAAAAATGCTTGGGCTCACCATGGTGGTAGTATTATTTTCGGTGCTGGGTCGAGATTTGGTAATAGAGCACCTTGTTAAGGAATTCAAGCAGGAAAACTCGAGTTAAACGAATCTAACGTTAACTCGAATCATCTGTATCGATGATTGTATTTTCATTATCTGAATCATCCAAAGTTTGAATACTGGCAAATCGCTTTTTAAGAGCATTGGCAATCGTAGATATTATCATATTTAACCAACTCTAGATTTTTTTGAGTTGTTTCAGAGATTTTGCGTATTCATTCGTGTTATTGGATTTGAAAATATTATGCCTATGTACCTACAAATATGTTGAAAAGGTTATTTAATATATTTAGTTAATGTAAGTAACACTGCCTTTAATTATTAATTCATCATATAGTTGATTGGGTACGGGGGAGGCAGTGTAGGGTTGAGCAATCATCTTAGAAGGGCTTTTCGTTCTGGTGGTTCCATTGCCAAAACGAACGGTCAACTAAGATGATGATCATTGCCGTTGCTCGTTGAGGATATCCCCCATACGCCTGAAGAACTCCGAGATACCCCGAGCTTTTACCATGGATAGATGTGATGTCTGTCCATAGTGCAAGCTACTGGCAATGGTGTCGAGTGTGCCTACCTATATCATGGTCTAGGACCATTTCCCGTTTTTTTTGGTTTATGTTCAAGTATTGGTTGCATACTGCTATTATTGTAACAATGACGAAAGGTCGTCTGTACAGTAAAGATACGAACCCTATCCCTTTAATGCTAAAATCAGTTTCCATAGGGTTAGATTTGTCGCCCGTCCGGTGTGTGTTAAAATGGGTTTTAACCTGTGAAAGCTATGTCACGCCTTACTGCCCTGTACGAAAGTCATTTGGATATGATCGCTAGGCTGTTTCCAGTTTCGGGACAGGAATGTGAAAAACATATAAAATTGGGCAATGGTTATTTTCAGCCTGCACTCTGTACATGTTCAAACAAATTACCTTTTTATTAACCTTAATTGTAATTATCAATTATGGAAACGTAACTCATTACTAATTAATGATAAAAACATGAAGCTACGGATGATGGATAGTTGTTGTTAGAAGAAATCAATGAAATATTTACATTTTACGTATTTAAATGAGAATACAGATATAGCACTGCACTTTGAAATAGTTGTGGAGGTCATTGTTGCGTCTCATTGGATGTTGTAGCCAGTAAGTCCAGGAAATAAATTGCAAAGACAGGGGACGAAAGCGGTGAGAAGGACATTTGATGACAGAGGGAAAAGGTGTTTTTAAAAAACGATAAATTTTTTGATTACGTAATATGTGGATCAACTCTAAATATGGCTCCTACTTGGCATAGGCAATAATATCCAACAATTGAATCTTCTCCTTCCTTACTTGGATCAAATTCTATCCAAAGTTGATGCTGTTTATTATTGGTTAACCGGCTTTCTATCTTTGCTCGGATCAAGTTGGTAATTTCACGATGCATGTAGATTTTATACATTGCATCTGCATCAATGTGCTGCCTAGCATATTCCTCTGCCATATGTACTTGATACACACCTACAATAATACTACTTTTAGTAACCCAATTTTGTCTATTTTGAAGACCAATTAATACATTAAAAATCCTACATTTACCTAGGGTAATATACTTCAGTTCTCCTCAGATAGTCTTGGAAATTCAGGTATACTATCTTCGACCCAGTCTACTCTTTTCTTTTCTAATTGCAAGCTCTCGATTCTTTCTTTATTTTTTGTTAATCTGTCCTAGTCTTTCTAGAGCCAACTTTGCAATGTTAACATGTGTCTCATTTTCGGTTAGAATAGGAGGCGAATATTTATTCATTAATGCACAATATATGCGGACCAAGGATCCTAACTTCGGAAAGTAGGTAACAGGAATGATCGAGTCAAAGAACTTGAACTTTTTAAGACGTCCATTCACAGATTCTACAACCCATCTTGTCATTGTAACTATTCGGGACTCATTTGCCTCTTGTGTAGAAAACTGTTTTTGTCCCTTTTTTAGAAGATGTGGCATGTGGGTCTTGTATCCTAATTCTTCCAGTTCGCCTATGACGTCCCTGAATCCTCTATCTAATATCAACTGATCATTTGCCCTAAAAAGGACGAAAACCCATATGGTTTATCAATCATGTAGCTCAATATGTTTGCATCATTATTATTGTTGTCGGCGTAAAATAAACCCTCCGCTTCCAAAATATATCCATCCGGGAAAACAATGACCATTGGATTAAGGAGGTTTCGATGCTTGTGATTTGAGTAGGTCATTTTTTGGAGTTTATGATCACTAGCTTTTTGGACATATAAATAAGTGCCATCTAAAACAGCTGAGAGGCTTTCCTCCTCTGACTGTAATAGAATAGATGCCATTTATGTTTGATGCTGTTTTGCTTGCTCTCTAGTAATGTGACTGTACCCCAAATTCTTCGGAACAAAATGAGATTCTAAAACCTTTCGTACAGTTTCAAAAATGGCACTAACTTTAGGCAAGCTATCAAGTTCAAACAGGAAACTTAGGAATTCATGACTCTATGATTCATGATTTAAGCGAATTTTAACCAGAAAGAGCCCGAGAGCGTTTCTTGTACTTCGATTTGAAGAGTTACGCAAATGAACACAAATGTGCATGTGTAAATCATCAAAGTTGATCCTCGAAAATCCCGTGAGAGTTTTGTAATCAAAGTCTATTAAATGTGACCCCAGGTCGAAATCGATTTTAGCAAATGATGGACTACTTCCTTCTGCAGCAATTGCAATAAAAAATTCCTTGATTTGTGAAGACGAAAGAAGAATGGAATCTTTATTTGCAATCAATTCGGTTACAACGTTTTCTTTGAATAATCCGTTTTGTTTTTAGTGGGATCTGCAACATCGATTCGTAAAGGTAATCATTATTTGCCGTCTTTGCCAAATATTAACGATAGCTGACTTTGGAATACGGCATCTTCCGTTTTTGACCTTTTTGCATAGAAAGCATTTGCTCATCGTGCCTATACATGCATTAACTTCCAATTTTATTAATGGTTTTGGTAGGGAGAAACACGTAGATTCAGAAATTGAGCTATGCGACGAATGAGATGAAACCGAATCGTTACTACTTGCAAGTGAGGTAAATGATGAAACAGACAGCTGAGAATCAATTGAAATACTCTGACTAACTTCCTTTGAATTCACATCACCACCATCAATAGATACCTCAAAAACAGTGCTAGCCTGGGAATCTATTTCCATATCCTGACTAAAGTCCATTAAATGCATAGAAGAAGCATCAGTAATTGAATCCTCAAAAACACTACAATCCTGGAAATCTATTTCCACTTCCTGACTAAAGTCCATTGAATTCACTGATGCATCAAGCATAGAATCCTCAAACATTGTAGTAGCCTGTGAGTCTGCTAGGTTGCATCGAGATTTTAAAGACTCGTGATCTTCTCGCTTTAAAGTAATGACACAATTTGAGCAGGCATAGTCTTTGTGATTAATATTTTTCCCTATATAATTACTAAAGGAATTGACAAAAACTTCCAAAGTCTTAATTCCCAATCGCTTATATCCCCCGCGTTTATCCATGCGTTCAAAGCACAAATCACAATAGTAGTTTCCCCGGATTTCTTAATAACAATTAATTTTTTTATGTTCAATAAGCATTCGTCGTAAAATATATTGTAATACGGATATAAATAGTAAATAACCATACTTCTTGGAGCCATTTTGCAAATACCCGGTGTCCAATGTTAATGTCCAGAATTCCAAACCAATATTCAAGCCAATATTGTTACCGTATTAGTACTAACCAATTCCAATCCAAATTCGTTCCAAGTTGTTACCGATTATTTGTATTCCAATTCAATGTACCAATTCTAATCCAAATTCGTTCCAAATTGTTACCGATTATTTGTATTCCAATTCAATGTACCAATTCCAATCCAAATTCGTTCCAAATTGTTACCGATTATTTGTATTCCAATTCAATGTACCAATTCCAATCCAAATTCGTTCCAAATTGTTACCGATTATTGTATTCCAATTCAATGTACCAATTCCAATCCAAATTCGTTCCAAATTGTTACCGATTATTTAATGTACCAATTCCAATCCAAATTCGTTCCAAATTGTTACCGATTATTTGTATTCCAATTCAATGTACCAATTCCAATCCAAATTCGTTCCAAATTGTTACCGATTATTTGTATTCCAATTCAATGTACCAATTCCAATCCAAATTCGTTCCAAATTGTTACCGATTGTTTTAATGCCAGTGCAATGTACCAATACCAAGCGCCAAAAACCGAGAGAAGAGGTGTCAACCAAAAGCCAATTCAATGATTAAGATGTTTGCAATTGCGTGTAAAGCGAAGAAAAAATATAATATACTAACAAGAGAGGTGTATGAAGCAATATTTGTTGCTATTAGCTATTGTACTGTTTTAACCTTTTGGCTGCCAAATACATGTCATGTAGTTATATAAACAAGTCACTGTTCCCAAATACATGACATACATGTAGTCATATAAACAAGTCCCTGTTCCCTAATACATGACATACATGATACATGTAGTCATATAAACAGGTCGCAGTTCCCAAATACCTAGATTCTACTATGCCCGAACCTGTCAGGCATAATATTATACGAAATTCGCCAATTGTATGACCTTAGTAGGTATCCTTTAGTACCCCTAAGGTTTGTCTTTCATTTCTTGCTCGAAATAAATATTAAGAGGCAAAAGTTAAGCCAAGAAGATAAAAATGATCTTCAGAAAAGGAAAGCAATTCCTAAAATGGTCAGCAAGTAGAAAAAGGAGCTTGTCTCTCCTATCAAGTCACATCAGCTTTTTATTTGTTCTCTATTACGCTATAAATTATAAAAGTACGAGGAAACTGGTGGCGAGTGGAATCTGTAGAGATATTACAAGATGTTCTATAGAATTGCATACTGACAACTGCAGTAGTTTGAAATCAATGCATGTCGTCGTCATGTATTTGCATTTAATGTAACGCAATGTAAAGTGGAGGAAAGTTATGTCAGAATCTACTACTAATTTACCTCTAAGGCTCTCACGTCAAATTCTCTTGCAAAAAACAATCAGAATGGATTACCTACTTGAAACGTAGTGGCAAATATCTCTACTTTGTAATGATATGCAAAAAATATAATACCATATCCAGTCCGCATATTATCTTTACATTAGAGTAGTAATCAACGAAAGTAAATTATAAGTGCTTATCCAATTTCTGTAGTAGCAACAAAAAACAAATCTTATCTGTAGACTATGCCTTGTTGTAATTTGTAATGTTATGTTAATTTGCGATTTTCCATTTCGTTGGATTTATTTAAACGTATCACCGAGAAAAAAAGAAATTGAATAATTAATAGTAGAATTTATCTTCTAAATATCTTGTAACAAG
This sequence comes from Tomocerus qinae, assembly GCA_020055645.1. Taxonomy (NCBI): domain Eukaryota; kingdom Metazoa; phylum Arthropoda; class Collembola; order Entomobryomorpha; family Tomoceridae; genus Tomocerus; species Tomocerus qinae. Next base: position 66,535,392 of record CM034546.1, read on the forward strand.
TACAAAAACAAATTAGATTGTAGGAAAAGGTAATTATTTTTTCATTTCTTTGTTCTTTTTACTCCATTTCAAGATATTAGCTCTTTGCCACAAAGTTTACCGCAAAAGAAAATCAGTTCAGTTCCTTTCGATAGGATTGCAGTGGATTTAATACAAACAAAATAGTTTTTTACTAATTATCATTACATCGCTCTATTACAATCGTAAAAGTTCCCACAAAAACATCCTAGTTTCAGTGTCGACTCGTCTAATGTAATTTTCACCCACATTAAAGAGTGAGCAAACAATTATAATATGAGTGAGCTTTTAATATGAAATAAAAAAATCAATAAATAAAAGTCCAGTAGAATTCAAAGACTTTAAAGAAGTTCCTATTCAATTGACATTTGAGCATGCACACATGTGAACACGTGTGATTCCACAGAAAGGGTAGAGTCGAGATAGGTATGCATGTTAAGGGGAGACGGTAACGTAACGATCAGCCAGGAAGATTCAAAGATGTATATAGGCACAGCTAGTTTTCACGAAAGATTTTCAACGTAAGAACACTCACTCACTCATTACCAAAACAAACAATAGGAAATCTTACACCACGTTATCTACAATAGAACGGGGACTGAGAATAGGCATTTCGTCTTCCTTTTTCCATCATCCACAAACTCCTTGCCCCCATGTAATAGTTAGTTACACAAACTTGGGTTTTGCATTTAAGTTTCCTTTCATTTTAGTTTAGTAGGTTTTAATAAAGGTAGGATATGTGTTAACCACAAACCAATTCAATGATTAGGATAACGTTTCCAATTGCGTGAAAAACAAAGAAAAAATAATATAATATACTAACAAGAATGGCATATGAAGTAATATTTGTTGCTATTAGCGAATAGTTCGTCATTGGCGAATAAGTACAAAGGCTAAAAGGGCATAGGAATGTTATGACAGTATATGCATATACCTGGTTACGCTGAAACATACTTATACCCTATAAAAATGTAGTGTGATATAGGTACTTTAATGGTATATATTTTTTGAAAAATGATAATTTTCTAACTAGAGAGAGCTCCATCGTAATTTTTTTGTCAAACACAGTTAACATGTTTAACTATATGAAAAAAATTTAAAACCCAATGAAAAGCTTTGCAAAAGGGTATTTTTAAACTGTGAAAGTTTAAAAATGTCCTTTGCAACGCTATTTAAATGGAAGATAGACTTTGCTTGCGAGCTCAATTACTCCGCAACCAAAGAGAGCTCCATCGCAATTTCTTCTGTAAAGCTTCGTCATAGTATATACCTACGTTGATTGAAATAGCAAGTCTTAATTTTCATGCGATCATGGAAAAGTTTTAGGCCGCAGCAAGTCCACTGACCCAAAGGATCCTTTTGATGATAATTGTATTGCGGACATAATAAATAGACACTTTTGTCATCTGACATTGAAATCATAATCCAGGGCTTATACCAGAATAGGCGATATACGGTATTCCAATTTCCATTTGTTTGTCTTTGTATATCCGAAAAGAAATTAATAGTTGATTTCGCCAACTCCAATATTTTACTCTCGACCAACAAGTAAACAGAAGTATGCTCCCAAAAGTTATACCGTTTCTGCCACCATAGCCAGGAATGGTACATGTTACTTTTGTAAAATGTTTCACTGATGTAATTACTTTGCATTAGATCAGTAAAAACTGTCAGATTGAAGTTGACCACAAAGTGCACTACACAAAGTAAACCGGCTTTCTGGCCGTGGAGAAGAAACATTAGCGCTCCATCTATCTAATCCTTGCATACAGTTATTAAATGTAATGTATTTATTTGAGCTGATAAGTGTGTGTGTGCAGTTACAAATTGGTAATTTTTTATCGCTATTAATTTTTAACTTTGTAAATGCAAAGGGAATGTCGATGTTCTGCAATTCGTCATAATATAATGAATCATCGCCAATTGTGGTTAAAGGCTTTTGCTGGAAAAGAAGATTAATGTAACAATCACTTTCAAGATGGATCACATCCTTTAATTTCCATCCAATAGAGAATCCAACCCATAAAATGAAGTAAAACAATAGTGAAGCCATTGCTGTTGTTTCTGTACTACGTAATAACAATCTTTGCTTCAGGGTATACTTAATTATGCCAGGTTGAATATATTTGTTATGAATAAATGTAAAAATTTAAAACTTACTTTGTATTGTAGTCAAATAAGATAATCAGATTCGTGTAATATATTTCATTTAGTTCATTAAGAAACTCGGACAACTACTGTACTCATTCACATGTTATTGAATAACATGGAAGCAGTTTTAACCGCATGTTTTATGTATGTATACATGTATAATTGTATGGATTAAAAGTGCTTTAAAATAAAATTGACGTTAAAATAGATAGTTAAAATAGAATTGACCAAACTATGATCACTCACTCTATTGAAACCTAAAACGATTAAATAGTTTGATTCAGAATTAAAAACTTAAACCGACAGGCAGGCGAAAAAACTTTGTATGCATAATGGAGCAAAATGGCAAAAATTACGCAAACAATAGTTAATATGTGCCGTTTCCAGCAAATTTAAGCTTTCAGGTGATGACTGATAAATTTGGTTTTCCATTTAATAAAATAAAGCAGAAAATTCTCTACAAAATAAAAAAAAACTCAAAATTTTAAACCCATTCCTACTATTTTTAAAAATTCATTAAAAGTAAGGCACTTATTTTATGCCTTCATAAATTAAAATAAAAATAAGCTCTTTAAGTAGCCCAATCCCAACATTGTGAAACATCCGAGTAGTCAAACTTTTGTGAAAATTAGTACAATCGTTCTTACACCTTCCAATACGAAACGTATGCAGCTTAGAAATCTTTTCCAAACACTTGGAAACCATTTCCAAACACTTGGAAACCATTTCCAAACACTTGGAAACCATTTCCAAAGACTTGCAAACCATTTCCAATGACTTGCAAACCATTTCCAAACACTTGCAAACCATTTCCAAACACTTTGAAACCATTTCCTAACACTTGGAAACCATTTCCAAACACTTGGAAACCATTTCCAAACACTTGAAAACCATTTCCTAACACTTGGAAACCATTTCCAAACACTTGTAAACCATTTGCAAACACTTGGAAACCATTTTCAATGACTTGCAAACCATTTCCAATGACTTGCAAACCATTTCGAAACACTTGCAAACCATTTCCAAACACTTGGAAACCATTTCCTAACACTTGGAAACCATTTCCTAACACTTGGAAACCATTTCCTAACACTTGGAAACCATTACCAAACACTTGGAAACCATTTCCAAACACTTGGAAACCATTTCCAAACACTTGGAAACCATTTCCAAACACTTGGAAACCATTTCCAAACACTTGGAAACCATTTTCAATGACTTGCAAACCATTTCCAATGACTTGCAAACCATTTCCAATGCCTTGCAAACCATTTCCAATGCCTTGCAAACCATTTCCAATGACTTGCAAACCATTTCCAAACACTTGCAAACCATTTCCAAACACTTGGAAATCATTTCCTAACACTTGGAAACCATTTCCTAACACTTGCAAACCATTTCCTAACACTTGCAAACCATTTCCAAACACTTGGAAACCATTTCCAAACACTTGGAAACCATTTCCAAACACTTGGAAACCATTTCCAAACACTTGGAAACCATTTCCAAACACTTGGAAACCATTTTCAATGACTTGCAAACCATTTCCAATGACTTGCAAACCATTTCCAATGCCTTGCAAACCATTTCCAATGACTTGCAAACCATTTCCAATGACTGGCAAACAATTTCCAATGACTTGCAAACCATTTCCAATGACTGGCAAACAATTTCCAATGACTTGCAAACCATTTCCAAACACTTGGAAACCATTTCCAAACACTTGGAAACCATTTCCAAACACTTGGAAACCATTTCCAATGACTTGCAAACCATTTCCAATGACTGGCAAACCATTTCCAATGACTTGCAAACCATTTCCAATGACTTGCAAACCATTTCCAATGACTTGCAAACCATTTCCAATGACTTGCAAACCATTTCCAATGACTTGCAAACCATTTCCAATGACTTGCAAACCATTTCCAATGACTTGCAAACCATTTCCAATGACTTGCAAACCATTTCCAATGACTTGCAAACCATTTCCAATGACTTGCAAACCATTTCCAATGACTTGCAAACCATTTCCAATGACTTGCAAACCATTTCCAATGACTTGCAAACCATTTCCAATGACTTGCAAACCATTTCCAATGACTTGCAAACCATTTCCAATGACTTGCAAACCATTTCCAGTGACTTTTGCGCTAACATTGCGCTGCTATAGAGCGCGAAAGCTAAAGTTAACTCTTATTTTAGTATTTTATCCGTAATTAGCGCATTTAATTACCCCAAAATCCAAAATTTAGATTGAAACTGACAAACTTGACTTTTACACTAACATTGCGCTGCTATAGAGCGCGAAAGCTAAAGTTAACTCTTATTTTAGTATTTTATCCGTAATCAGCGCATTTAATTACCCCAAAATCCAAAATTTAGATTGAATCTGACAAACTTGACTTTTGCGCTAACATTGCGCTGCTATAGAGCGCGAAAGCTAAAGTTAACTGTTATTTGAGTATTTTATCCGTAATCAGCGCAATTTATTACCCCGAAATCAAAAAATTTAGGTTGAATCTGAGGAACTTGACTTTTGCGCTAACATTGCGCTGCTATAGAGCGCGAAGGCTAAAGTTAACTCTTATTTTAGTATTTTATCCGTAATCAGCGCATTTAATTACCCCAAAATCCAAAATTTAGTTTGAATCTGACAAACTTGACTTTTGCGCTAACATTGCGCTGCTATAGAGCGCGAAAGCTAAAGTTAACTCTTATTTTAGTATTTTATCCGTATTTAGCGCATTTAATTACCCCAAAATCCAAAATTTAGGTTGAATCTGAGGAACTTGACTTTTGCGCTAACATTGCGCTGCTATAGAGCGCGAAAGCTAAAGTTAACTCTTATTTTGGTATTTTATCCGTAATCAGCGCATTTAATTACCCCAAAATCCAAAATTTAGGTTGAACCTGAGGAACTTGACTTTTGCGCTAACATTGCGCTGCTATAGAGCGCGAAAGCTAAAGTTAACTCTTATTTTAGTATTTTATCCGTAATCAGCGCATTTAATTACCCCAAAATCCAAAATTTAGATTGAATCTGACAAACTTGACTTTTGCGCTAACATTGCGCTGCTATAGAGCGCGAAAGCTAAAGTTAACTCTTATTTGAGTATTTTATCCGTAATCAGCGCATTAAATTACCCCAAATCACCAAGTTTGGGTTTAATCTGCGAAACTTGACTTTTGCGCGGCCAATGCGCTGCTATGGTGCGCGAAAGGTGAGGTTTAATAGAAGTGTTTGGAAATGGTTTCCAAGTGTTTGAAAATGATTTCCAAGCATTTGGAAATGGTTTCCAAGTGATTGGAAATGAATTATTTCGGACAATCATGTGTAGGATGTTTACTTAACTGTTAGTTTCATAAACGTCTAAAATACTGAGAGGTTAGATTGATGTGGATCTACAATAATACTTCGAATCCAAACATGTTTTAGAACCATTTTAGATTTACTTCTTTTAGGTTTACTACCTTAATGTTATCAATTTTTATAGACTTGCCAAAGTTGAAATGATGAATTAAATAAAATGACCTATCGTTGTTAGTAATTTTAAGAATTATTCCAAAGCGAGCAATTAATTTCCAAATTTTTGCTTTTCAAAAAAGATAATATCTTCCATTTCCAGATGAAGAATAATATTTAATGTGATTATATTATGTTGCAACGTACTTTCAATAGTAGTTAATACTGTAACAGGGTTTCATGGTTTAATTGCAAACTTTTGCATTAATTTAGTCAATTGTGGCTCTTTCTTTAGTCAACTTTAAATGATAAGCTGCTTATTTTATGATACATAAAGCATAGTTTGTTTTTTCTAGAATTTCACCACAATAAGTTAGGACTTTCAATTCATTTTTTAATTTGCTGGATTAGTATCACAAGTTGTTATCTAAAGGTTGTTCATTTCATTACAAGTAATGTTCATAATGGGATTCACCTTACTTATGTGTTTTAAATAAAAGGAAATTGACACTGATATTTTGTATGTAATATACTCCTTGTCTTTACACAAGGAAGTGCCATCTTTAAATATTTTATTTGTAGTCATAGATTGGGATGTAAGACGTAGTACTTTCATAATTATACGTTACGTTATTTCGCCTTTTTGTATAATAAACTTTAGAAACCAGACTTAGCACTTACTGTTATAACGATATTCTAACTTTGTTTAGCGTTGTCTAACGTTGCTATACTATTCATATCAAACTCAACTTCTTTTGTTAGAATTTGTTCGAAAACAGAGAATATTATGTATCATGTTTTAACATGTTGTTATTTTAGTCTGTAAAAGCTTTATTCCCTAGCATTTTATTTATATTTTACGTGAGAGATAATTTTCACTTATTGGCTCTCACGCATTGATGGTGATGCTTTTGTTATAAAAATTGTTAGTTTTGGGGTATATTGTCAGAGTTAATACATATCTTAAAAATGAATTTGATCACGCCATAGTTTCCTAATCGCTCCAAATTAATAGGCTCTTTTTGCCAAAAATAATTAAGAATTAAGAATAGCTTATTATACTTTGTCTAATCACGTGAAGATTGAAAATTATTAGCTTTTGGGCGAAATAGCCTTAAACAGCGTATAAGCGTAACATAATTGGAAAAAAAATTTTCGCTTTTTAATAGAAATTCTTTTGTTTTGTTTGCTATCTTTACTTTTGATACTCTTCTCAATTTCTTTCAACAAACAGGAACGGGACGCTTGCCAGAAAACGGGACATTTTCCTGACGTCGCAACAGGCTAGCAAAAAACGGGATGTTAAAAACGCGAGGGATGTCAGCCTAATTTAAATGGAACTGCAAAAGGGTTGAATTCCTTTTTTAATTACATATGGTTCCTAAATCCTTATCAGTATTTATATACGTATTCATAAGAAAGTTAGTTTTTTTAATAAGCTTTGAGGATTAAAATTAATATATATTTATGTTGTACGTAGTAGTATGTTGTTGTTGGACAGATTCATTGTAAATAAAAATTAGTATGGATTTGTTGCAATTATTTATTTTATTTCTAATAAATTGAATAATAATTAATGTTACATCAATGGTGCTTTAATAATACTTGACAAATACTATAGATGTGACATTGTGTAGATTTACTGCATTTGTATGAATATTATTAATTGGGTGAAACTCTCTTTTATTCCTTATCTGTTGCAAACATGGCATAGAGTGTGCCATAAACGCCGTAAAACCCCTGTACGTCATGTAAGTGGGAACAATATCGCTAAAAATCTCATTCCTGTCAAAAACGAAAAATCAAAATCTCCGGATGCAGTACATAAAATCAATTTACGGCATTTACTACTACTATCTTAGTAGTATCAATTTTTATAGAGTTGCCAAAAGTGAAATGACGAATTAAATTAATAGCCCTAGTGATTTTTATAACTTGGGCAATAATTTTCCATATTTTGCTATTCAAAGAAATTGAAACTTCAAAAATGAAAATTATCAAAGATATTAGCAGGATGCAAGCACAAATTGTGAAGATAGTACCGATATTGGAATTCCCATAAGCTAAAGGCTGCGGTGGATTTCTTACCCAACATGTTCTGCACCGAGTAAAATTATGGAATTTGTAATATTCCAACCATGTTTTAAAAATCCCAGAGTGACTAAGAACAAACAACGTCTCCCTAAAATATTGAGTGAGCATAGGATTGTCAGTGTTCGTCACAGTAGTGTAAATAGTTGTTGGGAATAATGAATTTTCTTCCGTTCCATAATACAATCTTTTGATTGGCTGGAATCCGCCATTTTGAGGATTCCAGTAGGAGTCATTAAGTAGTCGGTGTAAAATAGAACTTCTTAGAATCAGGGCTGAGTTATTGCACTGCGAAATCCATTTTTGAGGGCTAATGAAAGGATAGCCAGGAGGAAATTGATGTTTGTCGCTAATTTTGTCAAGTAACTCCATTTTTGGAACATTTCCATAATACTGGTATAGGCCATAAATTGGTGCCATTAAATTAAACCATTTAAAAACCCTTGGATGTAATCTTGAATATCTCGGTCTAATGTTAAAGCGTTGATAAGCTGCGATTATTGTACTCTTGTTTTCTTTTTCAAATTTCCAAGAATATTTAGCGCTATAATTTTCCATTGGTTGATGCCAACCAGTTTTGTTGGTATTGTAGAAATTCCATATTAAATCGTGATGCATTTGTATTGGAATATTAAGTGGCTCCATTTCGGTGGTATCAAAAATTTCACCTAGAGCAGTAACATCAGGTAAATTTGCCAAATGTTCAATTGATTTAATTTGCTTCACCGGACGAGGCTCAACTAAATCTGTTGTGATTATTCCTTTGTAAGCATTTGTCAATATAATGAACATGAGAAGCAAGGGACTGACTATCAATTTAAGCCATAGATTTTTATAAGCCTGTGAAGGTAGGGAGTAACTGATTTCTAGCAAATAGGCAGAGAAAATGAAGATTAATGGAAGATTTTTATCTTTTTTGAAAATTATTATTATGTGCAAAAAAACTGTTGTTACCCCAATAGAGATGATGATGCCTAACCACGCGTAGAATTGAAAAGGTCGAATGTATCCATAAAAAGAAAGACTTTCGTCTTCAAGAACAGCACAGGAAATAAAGTTAAATGATTCTTCCATGTTTGTAATTAAGGACAGATAAGGATAATTAATACGATTCAGAAGGACAAAAGTGTCAATGTGTCGAAAACTAAAGTCTGAGAATAGTTGACGATATTGAAACCAATCTTTATTCTTTTCATAGCAATATCCTTTGATCCCAACAGTGGAATTTAAAAAATTTTGAACAATAATGGAGGAAATGATTATCGCGATGTCATGCTCTTTTTGAAAAACAGTATTAGTGAAATATGCATATCTCTTAGGTGGCCCACAGTAAAATATTTCACCTGTTCCTTTCATATATTGTTCATCAAGTATTAGTAGAGCAGAGGTTTTTCCAACGTTACTCTTTCTAATCAGGCTCTTTGTAGAAAGTTTTCGTAGCGAATGATCTAAACAATTACTTCGTGAACATAATGATACCAAAGTATAATTAAATTGATGTTGGATTAAATTCTGATGGTGATTGTACTGTGGGCATAATAAATATACAGATTGGTCGCCTTCACCTGACATTGAAAGAATAAGCCAAGGCTTATACCAGAATAGACGATATACAACATTCCAATCTCCGTTGAATATTTCTTTCGAGTCAGAAAAGAAATTGACATTTGACATTGCCATTTCTAAAATTTCTTTCTCAACTAACAAATAGACAGCAGAATGCTCCCAGAAGTTGTACCAACTCTGCCACCATTGCCAAGAGTGATCTTCATCAACGTTGTTAAATGTCTCACTGATGTGATTAATCGACATCACATCTATGAAAACTCTCGGATTAAAGTTGACTGCAATGTGTACTACACAAACAAGTCGACTCTGGTACCGTGGAGTAGAAACATTAGCGTTCAACGAATTCAATCCTTGCATGCATCCATAAAATCAATTATATTTGGACCCAAAAAGTGTGTTATGGGGCAAACATGATGCGAAATACTTTTGGCTATGCAATTTTATCTTGGTATATGCAAAAGGAATGTCAATATTTTGTAATTCACTGCTTAAGGATGCTCCACGACTCGTGTTGTAAGGATTTTGCTGAAAAAGAAGATTAATGTAGCAACCACGTTTCTGTACCCTTTACTACCCAAATTTTAGGACACAATATCTCCTAAACCGGGCTTGTTCTTTTTCTAGTTTCAATTAAAATCGATGCTCATATATGCCTTTTATGGTTTAAAAATGTAAAATGTCATATATCGATCCCATCTTGCAAGATATATGTGGTCAAATGAGGTCACAAAACGCCAAAATTTAGACTTAAAACTGCAATATTGCAGCAAGTATTACGAATTTAGTGATGAAACTCAGTAGCTAACCTAACCTATCTTTAAGACAGAAGCTCTGCTAATTTCAAGGCCTTAGCTCAAAAGGGAACCGAGATAGCCCCAGATGGGGATTACGCCCCCCTGAAAAATTTGTTCCACAAAAATGTGTCAGATACTAGTTATTGGAGTCCCCTAGGACTGTAATCAGTAATATTTGTTACAAGCATAATAAATATCACTTTATCCAACACTCCTCCCAGAGTGCGACCATAATTCTGTTATATGTTTTAGTTTTTAATAATTCCACCCCAGTAATATTGGTAAGGTCCTTCCAAAACCATAACAACAAACTGCCGTCCACAATTGCAAACATTTACATGGTTAATTCTCAGCAAACTTATACATAACAATTCCATATCGATGCACATCCACTTTCTATGATATATTTTCAGAAGAATAGGTAATGGAATGGAATTATATGTTGTAGCTTATTTCCAATAACAGTTAATGCAACAATTTTTCATGGTTCCATCGCAAACTTTTGCATTCATTTAATTAAATGCAGCTCTTGGTTTATTCAACTTTCAAGGATAAACTCTTATTTAAAAGTACACAAAGCCTAATTTGTTTTTCTATTTCCCCACAATAACTTAGGACTTTCAATTCATGTTTTGAATTATTGAATTAGCATCACACCGTAAGTTGTTCTCTAAAACTAACAAAAGTTGTTTCTTTTATTAGAAATAATGTTCATCATGGCATTAACATTGCGTAGGCGTTTTGAATAAGAAATTGCAATTGAAATTTTGAACGAAATTTAGATACTCTTTGTGTAACTTGTTTCTTATGACACAAGAACGTGTCATCATTAAATCTTTATAGTTATCGATTCTGTTTTAGTACGTAGTTCTTCTTTCATATTCATACGCAAGCACGTATTTGGTAGGTGCTAGGGTATTTAAGCATCATCTAAATTTCCCAGCGCTAGATATTTTTCTAAACTTTATAAAAAGTAGCAAAATTTGTTTTCTATATACGCCATTGTTTATACGTGTGCATTTAGTTTTTTCTCTTTTTTGTATGATAAACTTTGGAAACGGATTGTTATAATATGCTATAACGATAAACTTCGTTACTCTAAGTATACATACGTCGCTACATAATTCATATACATTACAATACGCATACTTCTTTTGTTAGAATTTGTTTGAAAAGAGAAACTAGTAACCAAGTACTGGTATATTTTCTGAGTATACACATAGATTTAAAATGGATCTAATCACTCTATTAGTTTTTTTAATTTGAGGCAGGGTTGTCTGATTTTATAAATTGAGAACTATTTGATTTTAGCTGCTAAGAAAATTGGCCACCTAGGTAACCAAAATGGGTAAATTGGCTTAGATAAATGAGGCAAAGTCTTTAATAAGCACCTAATCGTCAAGCTGTTATTGGTATGTAATAATATCAATTATATGAGTACCGAATACAATGTACTTGTTCACTATTGAAAATTATTTATTTAAATTGTGTCAATTTTAAGAAATAGAAATGGTTTGAATATGTTATGATCTATGATGGCACGATATTATGTTACTAGGCCACCAGTACTGCTGTTGAATGTTAAAAATAATTAGGCATCAACATTTGGGTTAATTTCGAAAGACGTTAATTTTAATGTTAACCCGTAGTGAATTGTTTCATGTAATACTATTTATGAATTACATACACACTTGCGAATTTTAGCAAAAAGCTGAAAACTCCATGCATACCTTTATACATTCATACATGTAACATAGAGGTACAATTAGCTTTTATTTTTGTAATGTATAATGAATGTAATTTTCAACAAGCGAAAACCTAGCTACTACCTATATCTATCAACCTACCTATTGCTATAATTATTGACGTCCATCCTACTTACCACCGTGGCATTAAGCAGAGTGGGCACTAGCTACTCATTGACCCTGATTCTGAGCAAATGTCAAGCAAACAAGGTATTAATATTTAGTCGCATCACATCTGAAGTATTGTTGAGCGAAACTGAAAACAAATTTATATAGACTTTTGAAAGCAAACTCTTAACTACCATCAATGTTTACTTAAAACAACCTTTGGTAGTTTGATTGCAAAATGATATTTCAGTATACAATTTTGTGACAAATAAATGTACCTACTTGCATATTTGTAGGATAGTTAAAATTAATTTTATGGTATAATATTGCAAGTAAACTGGATATATTTTTAAAGACAAATTGGTTATTTTTTCCTTTATAAAAAAAGCTCTTTTCTGATTCCGTAAAAAACATTCGCTACTATAATGCTACAATGCTACAACAATAATTGATATTATTACTATTAAGACCGTAATGCATTGATTTATGATTTATAGAGTGAAACGAATAGTAATTGCCCTTAATTTTCTAACCAATTTCATGGGCAATAATTCATCCTTACAACTTCTCAATTCTTATGTATGAACCACCCGTGAACTGAGTGTCGAACAAGAAAAGCCTTTTAACTGATAGGGTGGTTATGGTCTATTAATTTTGTGATTAAATAGAATCGGCTATAAATAGAATAGTAGTTGTATGGGAAAAACAAAATATTATGTCTTCATGGAATAATAAAAAATGTGTACTAAATCAACGTAACAAGCCATTTTATCGTGACTGCGACAATGTAGCAAACCATTGTATAGGAGAAGTGGTTTGTTACTTTGTAGCAGCCATGATAAAATGGCTTGTTACGTTGTAATATTAAGCAGACGTAGTGTCCTTTATAATATGATTCTTAAACTTTTGTAACAGCCACGGCCACAGCGTAATGACTATGTTTGGTTTTTGTTATTAAAAAATTCTTCGACTTCAAAGAGGAATACTCCGCCAGATATTAGTACAATCCAAAAGCAAATATAAAATATTGTGCCTATATTAGAGTTGTTAAATGTTAAAGCTCGTGGGAGAGGTCTTTGCCAACAAGATTTGCATTCCGTATAATTATAAGCTTTGTAATGTTCCAACCATATACTGTAAATTCCTGAATGACCAAGAATCAACAATTTCTCCCTAAAAAATGGAGTGAGCATGGGGATATTAATACTTAAAATAGAAGTGTAAACAGTTGTCGGTAAAAAGGAATTTTCTGGTTTTCCACGATATAATCTTTTGATTGGATGTTCCCCTCCACTTTGTGGATTCCAGTGAGAGTCATTAAGAAACCTATGTAGACGAGAACTTCTGACAATCAGTACGGAGTTATTGCATTGAGAAATCCATTTCTGAGGAGTTGTGTAAGGAAATCCAGGAGGAAACCGAATAGTGCTGACAATTTTCTCAAGTAACTCTACTTTTGAAAACTTTTCCATTTTCTCGTAAAAAGAATAAATTGGGTCGAGGAAATGAAACAATTTGAATACAGGCGTTGGGAACGAATCCAGTGGTTGGTTGTTAAAATATTCAATCGCTGCCGTTACTGTACTTTGATTTTCCTTTTCAAATATCCAAAGTATTTTTTGATTATCTTTTGAAAATTGATTGACTGATGATAAATCTTTTCCACTCTTAATACAGAATTTGTGATACATCCTTAGAATATTGTCTTGAATGTATACTGGAAAAGTAAATGGATCCATTTCACTTGTATCCGAAATTTCACCTAAAGCAGTAAAACCAGACAAGTTAGCCAAATGTTCAATTGACTCAATTTGCTTCACCGAACGAGGCTCAACTAAATCTGTCGTAACAATTCCTTTGTACCCATTGGTCAATACAACGAACATGATTAGCAATGAACTAACTACAAATCTGATCCAAAGTTTTTTATTAGCTTGTGTTGGTAGCGAGTAACTGATTTCTAACAAGTACGCGTAGCAAATAAAAATAAAGGGGATACTTTTATCTTGTTTCAAAACGAGTACGATATGAATGAAAATACTTGCAACTGTAGAAGACAGAATAATTCCTATCCACGTGTGAAATTGAAATGGTCGAATGTATCCATAAAAAGAAAGACTTTCATCTTCAAGAACAACACAAGAAATAAAGTTAAAGGAGTCTTCCATAATCGGAATAATATGCAAGTAAGGGTGATGCTTTTTGAAGAAGTCAAAATTAAATTGGAATTGAAGTTTTGAATAAATTTGACGCTTTTCAAAACAATATAGGCTGCCACCAACAGTAGAATTAAAAAAACTTTGAAAAATGATTGAGCCAATTGAAGTGGCAATGTCATTTTCGCCTTTTAAAACAGTATTTGTGAAATAGTCATTTCTTTTAGGTCGTCCACAATAAGAATTTGCACTAGTGTCACTCATAAGATTTTCATCAATAATATACAGAGCAGACGACTTTCCTATATTACTCTCACTGAGGATAATTTTCATTGATCGTCGCAGTTGTAGACCAAAGCATTTGTTTCCCGAACACAATGACACTAAAGTATAAGCAAATCGTAATTGGACCAACTTTGGAGGATGATTGTACTGCGGACAGAGTGAATACACGGTATGGCCGTCTTCTGCAGAAATAGATAACATTAACCATGGCTGATACCAGAATAAACGGTAAATAATATTCCAGTTCCCATTACTTTCATCTTGAATGTTGGATGGAGAAAAGAAATTTACATTTGACTTGGCTAGTTCTAGTATTTTTTTTTCCACCAGTAAGTAAACAGAACTGTGCTCCCAAAAGCTGTACCGACTCTGCCACCAATCCCAAGAATGGCGTTTGTCCAATTCCGAAAAAGTCTCGCTGATGTGCTTAATTAACATCATATCTTTAAATATTCTGGGATTGAAATTGACTACAATGTGCGCTACACAAACAAAACGGCTTAGTCGACGTGGAGAAGAGAAATCACCCTTCTTTTTGTCCAGCTCATTCATACAAGGAATGAAATTACTTTTAAAGCTGTTGAAGGGGCTTAGAAGTGATTTTTTGGGATTACAAGGCGCCAAATTTTTTCCTTCGTCGGATTTAATTTTTGTAAATGCAAATGGAATGTCGATATTCTGTAATCCATCGTATAATAGTTCTTCCCGTTTGTTGAATGATCTTTGCTGGAAAAGAATATTAATATAACAATCTCCTTCTAAATGCACCACATCTTTCAATTCCCATCCATAAGACTGTCCAACAATAACGACTATAAACCAAACTACAAACAATAATGGTAACATTTTTGCAAAGTAAAGTTTCAAGGTCCAAACTCCATTATTTGACTAATTCCTATATCCGAAAATTTTGAGTAGTGGTTTTAAATAGTTCAAATGTGCACATTGAATTAATGTAAAATCAATGGGACAAATCGAATGCAAGGACTTTAGATATCCTTTTGCTACATTTTAAAATAAGTTTTCTTAATTTGGGTGTTTTTAATGACCCAATTGGGTACCCGCCAAATTCAATGAATGTTTTGAGTAAATTAATAACATTAAAACCACGAAACACGAAATTCTAGTATTACAATGACATTGTCGTGTTCTATACCCTGACGAAAACAGTGCGCCATTCCGTCAACAATTTTATTGATGAAATTTATTTTTGAAATTCAGAGAGCTCATTTATAAATGGCACTCGCCTAGTTCGTAGTTCGTAATGAATATCATTAAAATATTTAATCAAGGCCTCCTACCTAAAAATTGCTTATGCCGTGCCGCAGTGCAGTGCTTTAATTATATAGGTAGTTGAATTAAGGCCATTGGTTAAACTGTTATTGGTGTAGGAATCTGTCTTCAGGGAACACGCAATAGACTTAGTGAAAAAAGTTTTATCACAGAACAATTTAAGAAGACATATTTGTGTTTGCTAAATAATAAGCAAAGCATTTATGATTGGTGAAACTTTTATTATATCAATTTATAATGAGGAGATGTAATATAGAATACATGGTTTGTTTTTCCCATTCAAGTTTTATTTACACAAAGTTTTTTCAAATAAGTTTTCTAATTCTAGAATTGATGCATTATTGCCATTCAAAAGAAAATGTTTTGCATAGGTTATTTCATTCAAAATAGTCGCTTAGTTAAAAGTGTTGATATTTGTATCCTAATAAATGTGTAGGAATAAGTTTGTAACATTAAAATCTATAAGAATCAATACATTCCAATTTTGATACCCTTGTACGCAGTTTTCTGTTGTTCAATTCATAAACAAATTCAGATTAATGAATGGAGATTTTTTTAATTATTTATTTTTAATTTATTTTTATGTATAATAATATTTAATTTAACATTGTAAATGCTTTATTACGTCACTATTCTATGACACAGAACAATTTTACTGTATCGTCTGTATGCTACTAATTGGGTAAACATTTCATTAGTTGTACATGTTACAAACAAGCTCGACAAATATTTTACCCGTGGTGACCTTACCTGCTACATTTTATGAATGTACCATAATTATTATCATTCTGATTAAAATTAAAATTTGGTCTGATGCTTATTTATCGTTTATGGTAACAAAAATTAAATAATATTCCAAACCAAAATAATATATAATAATATATTAATTAAAGTACTAACACACCCATTCTGTTAGTAAGAATAAGTATTATAAGCCATCGGGTGTATTAAGTGAAGATAAAAACTTTATTTGATGGTCAATTCAGGAATTGAACCTGAATTGAATTTTTTATCTTTACTTAATATACCCGATGGCTTAAAATTCTTATTCTTACTAAAATCTATATTCTATAAGTGAGGTTATTTATTTCTTATAGTATTGTGCAGTCTATGATCCATGTCCTGGATCAAGCACGTACCTAGGAATTTTTCCATGGAGACACACCAAAATATATTGGCAAAAATAATCGTTTTATCGGTAAGTGTTACATTATTTTCGATTAATAATCTTTTTTGACAAAAACATCAGGGAATTACAAAAATTTGATATAATGTTGCTAAACAAGCACGTATCCAGAGGGGAATCTGGGTGGCCAGTGTCCCCCTAAATCTTAAGAAAAAAGGATCTTTTGTAAAAAAAGGGAGAAAGTCGAAATAGTTGTATTTTATTACATATAATTTTCACGCTCAGCGCGCATGTTCTATTTTCACTGATAAATAGTTTTTGGTTCCCCTAGAGGTCAAATTCCTGGTAACATGCCTGTTGCTAAACTTAAACCAATGAACATAACATTCTTCTACAATACTACATTGGACGTTACAGAACAGGTCTTAATAGTATCTTGGGTTAACTACTACTATATGGGTGGGATCAATTTTCATAGATCTTCCAATTGTAGGATGACAAATGAAATAAAAAGCCCTAATGATACCGTTTTTAATATTTTTGGTAATTTTTTCAGCATAGGTAATACGTTTCCACATTTTACTTTTCGAAGAACTTGAAATTTCCAAAATAAAAATTCCCAATGATGTTAGTAGAGTATAAGCACCAATTGTAAAGATTGTGCCGACATTGGAATTATCATGAGACAATCTCTGAGGTTGATCTCTCACCCAACATATTCGGCATTTCGTATTATTATACGATTTGAAATATGCCAACCATATATTGAAAATCCCAGAGTGACTAAGCACAAACAATTTCTCCCTGAAGAATTCAGAGAGCATTGGAATGTCAGTGTTCTTAATGGTAGTATATATATTTGTTGGTAAAAATGCATTTTCTTCCGTTCCATAATATAAAGTCTTAATTGGTTTGACTCCGCCATTCTGAGGATTCCAGTATGAGTCATTAAGTAGTCGGTGTAAAATTGAACTTCTTAGAATCAGGGCTGAGTTATTGCATTGCGAAATCCATTTTTGAGGGCTGATGATAGGAAATCCAGGAGGAATTTGAATGGTTCTCACCAGTTTTTCATGCAAATCTAGCTGTTTTGTAGAAATTCTCGTTTCTTCGTAAAAAGTAATAATTTCCTCATATAATTGAATTGAAGACAGCAATTTAAAGAAATGTAAGTAAAATAAATCTTTTGGTTGCATGTTGAAGAATTCGTAAGCTGCGATTACTGTACTCTTGTTTTCCTGGTCACGTTTCCTGTCCCAGTTTGGTTGATATGGTTCGTTTGTTTTGTTAATATTATATATCCATAGTATATTTTGTTGATGATTTGCTGGAACATTAAATGGGTCCATTTCGCTTGCACCAGTAATTTCACTTAAGGCAGTAACAGCAGGTAAATTTGCCAAGTGTTCAATTGATTCAATTTGCTTCACCGGACGAGGCTGAACTAAATCCGTTGTGATTATTCCTTTGTAGGCATTTGTCAGTATAATGAACATGAGCAACAGTGGGCCGACTATCAATCTGATCCAGAGCGCTTTTGTAGCGCGAGGAAGTAGCGAACAGTCATTGTCTAACAAATACGCCCAGATAATCAAATAAAATGGAAGGTTCTTTTCCCCTTTCATAAACTTTGCACTGTGCAGGAAAATAGTTGTCATCCCTATTGAGATGATGATGCCTAACCACGCGTAGGATTGAAAAGGTCGAATGTATCCATAAAAAGAAAGACTCTCGTCTTCAAGGACAACGCAGGAAATAAAGTTATACGAATCTTCCATTGTGATAATGGCTGAGAGATAAGGATTATTAGGACCATTCATGAAGACATAAGTGTCAATGTGTCGAAAACTGAATTCTGAATAAAGTTGATGGTTTTGAAACCAATCTCCACGCTTCTCAGAACAATATCTTTTACTTCCAACAGTAGAATTCAAAAAATTTTGGAAAATAATGGAGGAAATGATTGTGGAGATGTCATTTTCGCTTTCAAAATCTGTATTTGTGAAATATTCATTTCTTTTAGGTGAGCCACAGTAAAATAATCCATTTGTTGGGCTGAAATAATGATCATCATGCATTAGTAGAGCAGAGTCTTTTCCCACATTACTTTCTCTAACCAAGCTTTTTAATGCCAGTCGTCGCAAAATTTGATCAAAGCATTTGTTTCGCGTACACAATTTTACTGTTGTGTAAGCAAATTGGTGTTTTGTTAAATTGCGATGATAATTATATTGTGGACATAATAAATACACACCTTTATGATTTTTATCTGATAGAGAGAGCATTAGCCAGGGTTTATTCCAGAATAGACGATATATAACATTCCAATCTCCGTTAATTATTTCTTTCGAGTCAGAAAAGAAATTGACATTTGACTTAACCATCTCTAAAATTTCTTTGTCGACTAACAAGTAGACAGCGGAATGTTCCCAAAAGTTGTATCGACTCTGCCACCACTGCCAAGAAGGGTATTTATTCACTTTGTAAAATGTTTCACTGATGTGATTAATCGACATTACATCCATGAAAATTCTTGGATTGAAATTGACTACAAAATGCACTACACAAACAGTTCGGCTCGCTGCACGTGGAGTAGAAACATTAGCGTTCTGTCTATCTAATCCTCCCATACAGTTATATAAACTATTGTGTTTGGATCCAAGAAGTGTGTGATTGGGGATACAAGATGATAACAATCTAGCATTGTGAACTTTTAATTTCGTATATGCAAAAGGGATGTTGATATTTTGTAATTCACTATGTAAGAAATCTTCTCGAGTTTTGTTAAAAGGATTTTGCTGGAACAGAAGATTAATATAGCAACCACTTTCTAACTGCACTACTTCTTTTAGTTCCCATCCAGAAGATAATCCAATAGAAAAAGTGGTAAAAAGCAGCGAAATCATTTCTTGACGAATTTGGTATCTAAAACCTAGATTTCAGTACACTAATTTTTATTGGTAATTGTCTCCATGATGTTCTATGTCCAATGATTCTTTCACAATTTGAAACGTATAAAATATAATAATAATATTACTATGTGTAAGAATATTTAATGCAAATTTTCTCCAAAATGCAAAGTCCACTTATTTTTAGACGCACGCATACACCATTGCTTTGAATGTCAGAAATAATATTGTGCAACTAAACTGGGGCCGTATTGACAAAAACTTTTACAATCGAATAAAGGTAGACATTTGTAGTTGTTATGTATAAGCCTTCCGTGAATTAACAAGGAAAAGTTTATAGCTGGAGGTTTTATATAACGTTGGCAATGTAATAAGCAAAGCATACATCACAGCCATAGTCAATGCATTTTCTAATATATAAACGTACTGTTGACCGTTGTATGTACTTTCGTATCGTTTTGTAATGACTACACTACTATCAGTACCTATTTTGCTTTAAATTTCACCACACTTCTACTAATTGGTCTACTAAATAATCAACGGTCAATGAAATTCAGACCAATACGCAGTCGTTAGAAATTTATTTATTTCAACCTTTTTAGCAAACTTCATGTGCAAGGATTCAACTAGTAACAAATATAAATGTATATTATGCCATTTAAACACTTTTTCAACCCCTTAGCTTGTATAAAGTGCAGTGCAGTCCTTAAATGTATGTGTTTTATTAATTAAATAAATATTAAAGTACATTAGCAACGGAGTTGTGTTTAACCTTGTAAATATTATGAGGATCTACTTTTACAGTCACCTTGTGCAATCTCTATTATATTATAACCACCGTTTTAGTCTCTCTATATTATAACCACCGTTTTAGTCTCTCTATATTATAACCACCGTTTTAGTCTCTCTATATTATAACCACCGTTTTAGTCTCTCCATATTATAACCACCGTTTTAGTCTCTCTATATTATAACCACCGTTTTAGTCTCTCTATATTATAACCACCGTTTTAGATAAAGCTATGAATTTACTTACCTATGTGTGTAGTGATCTATGTGTGGTAGGGCAAATCCAGGCGCGTGTACAAAGAGGTGATTTGGGGGGCTGCCGCCCCGCTACATTCCAATAAAAAGAGTCAAATTTCTGGATACGTGCCTGGGCGAACTATAAAGCCAGAGTCAGGTTAATACCAAAAGGGAAATACTAATGTTTCATAATATTTCCAACTACCTGGGCAAAGTGACTAGAAATGTTTCATAATAATAGAAATTAACATAAGAAGGTTGAATGGTGGTGAGTCGTGATTGGATGGAAATGATTAGCGAAAGGGGACATTTCATAATGATCGTAATGTGACTTATTAAATAGCATTTAAAAACTCCTAATACAGATTGGTTATGCTATATCAACAAACTTAATAATTTTAGTAGTGCAGGGTTTACTTTTTTACTACCCTCTTGATTCTTTTGGCAGTTGGCAGACCTTTTTGTAGAATTAAATAACAGTGCTGGGTAACTAACTTTTCTTAAAAATATTTATTCGTAAGTTGTACTATTTTTCTGATTTAAAAGGGAGCTTTTTGGTGACTTTGTGGGATTTTGTTTCAAAAATGGAGTCTTTCATTTTTCCCTGCATTTGAAGCCACGATCTACAGTTAATATTTTGGTTTAGGAAATTCCTTTTCATCAGGAAGTTGGGGCTGCAGCTAATTTTTCCACCACTATAGACGTTAAACTATTTTAATTTAAATATTCTTTGTATTTACAAAGTTAACATAATACTATAACCTATAGGGATGTTTTCGAAATTGTTTTTATTACAGTGAAGGGTGGCCTGCTGAATTTCCCCTTGAAAGATAGATTTGCCCCTTAGCTGGGTTCACTAGTAACAATATAATACGTATTGTAATCCCACTGAGCGATTTGTCCAACTAGATTTCGGTATTTATCGCATAATTTGTATTTTTGTCTCTCTTTAATGGTCCACATTTTAGGACCTGTATAATGTGATTTTTATTTTCATGTTATATTGAGCCTCAGTGAGACGGATCACCTAGGCATGCGACCACATAGCCGTATCGTAAGTCTTGGATACCGAACATTATTAAAGGAAGTACTCTCAGAAGAATAGTCAATGTGAATCTATGTTGTAACTCGTTTCCAAAAGCATTTAATTATATAATATGGTGTAATTGTGAACTTTGGTAATCGTTTAATTAATTGCAGCTCTTTAGTAAACTTTAGTAAAGTAATAAGCGGTTTCCTTTAAGGCACACAAAGAATAATCAGTTTTTCCATTTCGCAACAACAATAATGTCTATCTATTTTCTGCATTGATGAAAAAGTATCACAATGTAAAATGATTACTATACGTTGCTTTTTTAATAATACAATATGATATTCATGACGGCGTCATTCCTACATAATTATGTTTTTTTCAATTTCAATAGTCGATACTGATGCTGTTTATGCAATTTGGTTACTGTTTGTGTTACTTGTCGTTTATGAGACAAAGACTCGAATTAAATCATTTATTTATAGATATAGACATGACGTAGTTCAAATTAAGTTAAACGTTTGTTTTGCCATGCACGAAACCCGGGTTTTTGGGTATCAATTAACAAAAACTATGGGTTCTTTATGTCCTAATGTATTTTGTTATGTATCTTTTGTATTATTAACTTTATTAGACAACAGGCCTTTACTTATAATAACCTCAGCGCTTCGTATTTCCACTTCAACTTCTTTTGTTACAATTCCTACATACAAAATAAGAGAATGGCTCTAATAAATTCATCGTGCTTCTTTTGTAATGGAATTTGGTTTTATTGTACATTTTTCGAGTCTATAACGCTGTCCTTGAACCGGCTTTATCTACCAATAGTAAAGTCTTCAGCCTGTGGAATTAGTTTCCTACCTTTGGGTCAGGATTGTCTGACATACATAAACTATGATTTATTATTATTTATTTGACCGAATGATATGACCCGTGGTCCTTACATTCTATAAGTGAATACATACAAATTATTTAGTACATGTTCAACTAGTATGCATTACATTAACAGCAAAAATTGCGTAAAAAAGCTACTATACTAATATAATGTATGGTTTGCAGTTCGGTTGAGGCGTGTAGATGATTAGCATAATATTACTCATTAACGATTAACGGTTAATATAATAGTTGTTGACATATTAAGTTGTTGCATATTAATTCTTGAAATTTGATGTTACATATTTTAAGATGGGACGTTTCAATGGATGTTACATGAACATATTATTTTTATAATCCAAAGCTACATATAAATTCACCATCATTTTGTAAATCAAATTAATTTCTAAATTTAATACAATGTCTGTTCGGGTGCTATAAATAAACACTTTACGGTACATTATAGGCTCTTGACTTGCGATTTTTATGATCGGATGTAACATATTTTATAATTGAACGTTACTTATTATATATCTGAATGTTACATAATATACACAACTAGTGAACCCAGTTAAGGGGCGAACCTAGCACTCAAGAATATTTCAGCAAACCACAGTAATAAAAGCGATTCAAAATATCATTGGTATTTCCCTTTTAACCTATACTGTTATTTAATTATCCAAAACTGTGTGCACACTGGGACAAAGAAATCAAGGGGGCAGTATAAACTATCTCCAACTCTACTAAACAAAAGCTAAATAAGTTTGTCGATATAGCAGACTCAATTAGTATTAGAAGTTTTGAAACTCTAAAATGCGCAAATTACGATCATTAAAAAATGTCCCCTTTCGCTAATCATTTCAACGCAATCAACAATAATCAACTTATGTAAATTTCTATTATTTGTTTGATGTGGTAATAATATTGTGAAACAATTCATTTCGGTGATTTAAAGGAAGTTGACATGTGCATTTTTCGTTTTTGCTTTTAAGGAACGTCAATATATTAAGTGTGCAGTTGATGGGAGGAAGAAGTACAATAATAGTATTACAGTAATGCAGAACTTGCGTTACACTTGGGGGAGAAGGTTTTGCGTTACGTAATATATTATACAGATTTCCTAGGATATTCTACCAGACATTTATATATGGATATATTGATAAGTTTTTTGCCTTCTGTGTTTATATAGAGATAATATAATGTAAGATCTTAATAATTATAATAGTAACAATACAAAATACTTAAACTAATGAACGTAATACTTGCATAGTTTCATAAGTTTTCCAAATGTGAAGCGACAAATAACATAAAGAGCCCTAATGATACCGTTTTTAATATTTCTGATAATTCTTTCAACACGAGTAATAAGTTTCCATATTTTGCTTTTCAAAGAAATTAAAATTTCCAAAATTAAAATCGTCAATGATGTTATTATAGTACAGGCAACAATTGTAAAGATTGTACCGATATTAGAATTGTAATGAGACAAAGGCTGAGGTGGACTTCTCACCCAACATGTTCGGCATTTCGTATAATTATACGATTTGAAATATGCCAACCACATATTAAAAATTCCGGAGTGACTGAGAACAAACAACTTCACCCTAAAGAATTGAGAGAGCATAGGAATTTGGGTGTTCTTAATAGCAGTATATATATTTGTTGGTAAAAATGCATTTTCTTCCGTTCCATAATACAATGTTTTGATTGGTTGGACTCCGCCATTCTGAGGATTCCAGTAGGAATCATTAAGTAATCGGTGTAAGATTGAACTTCTGAGAATCAGAGCTGAGTTATTGCACTGCGAAATCCATTTTTGAGGGCTGATAAAAGGATATCCAGGAGGAAATCGAATAATTTTTTCCAGTTTTTTGTGCAAATCTAGCTTTTTTGGAGAAATTCTCCTTTCTTCGTAAAAAGCAGTAATGTCCTCATAATAATGTTGAATTGAAGACAACAATTTAAAGAAATGTAAGTACCACATACCTCTTGATTGCATGTTAAAGAATTCATAAGCTGCGGTTACCGTACTCTTGTTTTCCTGGTCACGTTTCCAGTCCCAGTTTGGTTGATATGGTTCATTTGTTTTGTTGATAATGTATTCCAACAGTATGTCTAGTTGATGATTAGCTGGAACATTAAGTGGATCCATTTCGCTTGCTTCCCTTACTTCACTTAAGGCAGTAACAGCAGGTAAATTGGCCAAATGTTCAATTGATTCTATTTGCTTCACCGGAGGAGGTTCAACCAAATCCGTTGTGATTATTCCTTTGTAAGCGTTTGTCAATATAATAAACATGAGAAGCAAGGGACCGATTATCAATTTAAACCAAATAGATTTAGATTTATAAGCCCATGATGGTAAGGCGTAACTATTTTCTAGCAAATAGGCATAGAAAATGAAGATGATTGGAAAGTGTTTATCTTTTTTTAAAATTATCACAATGTGCATAAAAGCAGTTGTTACTCCCACTGAGATAATGATGCCAAGCCAGGCATGGAATTGAAAGGGTCGAACGTATCCGTAAAAAGAAAGATTTTCGTCTTCAAGGACAACGCAGGAAATAAAGTTATATGAATCTTCCATTGTGATAATGGCTGAGAGATAAGGAATAGTAGGACTATTCACGAAGACAAAAGTGTTAATATGTCGATAACTGAATTCTGAATAAAGTTTACTGTGTTGATACCAATTTTTGCTATTTTTAGAACAATATTTTTTGCTTCCAACAGTAGAATTCAAAAAATTTTGAAAAATAATGGAAGAAATGATTATCGAGATGTCATTTTCACTTTCAAAAATTGTATTTGTGAAATAATTATTTCTTTTAGGTGGCCCACAGTAAAATATTTTTGATGGATTGAAATAATGATCATCATGTATTAGCAGAGCAGAGTCTTTTCCCATGTTACTTTCCCTAACCAAGCCTTTCAATGCCAGTCGTCGCAAACTTTTATCAAAACATTTGTTTCGCGGACAAAGTTTCAATGTTGTGTAAGAAAATTGGTATTTAGTAGTTAAATTCTGACGATAATTATACTGGGGACATAATAAATACACACTTTTATCACGTTTATCTGACAGAGAGAGCATCAGCCAGGGTTTATACCAGAATAGACGATATACAGCATTCCAATCTCCGTTGATTATTTCTTTCGAGTCAGAAAAGAAATTGATATTTGACTTTGCCATTTCTAAAATTTCTTTCTCTACTAACAAATAGATAGACGAATGCTCCCAAAAATTATACCGACTCTGCCACCATTTCCACGAAGGGTATTTATCCACTTTGTAAAATGTTTCACTGATGTGATTAATTGACATCACATCCATGAAAATTCTTGGATTAAAGTTGACTACAAAATGCACTACACAAAAAATTCGGCTCGCTTCACGCGGAGTAGAAACATTAGCGTTCCATCTATCTAATCCTTCCATACAGCTATAGAATCTATTGTGTTTGGATCCAAGAAGTGCGTAATTGGTGGTACAAGGTGATAACCATCTAGCATTGTGAACTTTTAATTTCGTATACGCAAAAGGGATGTTGATATTTTGTAATTCATTATATAAGAAATCTTCTCCAGTTTTGTTGATAGGATTTTGCTGGAACAGAAGATTAATATAGCAACCACTTTCTAACCGCACTACTTCTTTCAGTTCCCATCCAGAAGATAATCCAATAGAAAAAGTGGTAAAAAGCAGCGAAATCATCTTTTGACGAATTTGATATCTAAAACCTAGATTCCAATTCACTAATTTTTTATCGGTAATTATCTCCATGATGTTGAATGTCCAATGACTCTTAAAATTTGAAACGTATAAATATAATAAATAACGTTACTTTGTAAAAAAAATATTTAATTCAAATTTTCTTGATAAATATTTACCTCTTTCTGAACTCCACTGATTTTTGGGCGCGCACGTAAGCACCATTTATTGCTTAATAGGTTTGAATGTCAGAAATAATACTGTGCCGCTAAACTGGCGCCGTATTGACAAAAACTTTTACAATCGAATAAGGGTGGTTAATTGTAATTGTTATATCGTCTGCTTAATATTAAAATGTAACAAGCCATGTTGTCATGGCTGCAACAAGCCATGTAACTAAGTAACAAACCATGGTATCAGGAGATGAAGTTTGTTACATTGTCGCAGCCATGATAAAATAGCTGGCTACGTTGTAATATTAACCAGACGATATAATATGTCTTCCGTGAATTAACAAGGAAAAGTTAATCGTCGGAGGATATAACGTTGGCAATGTATAAGCATACAAAATATAGTCAATGCATCTTCTACTATATAAACTTACTATTGAACGTTGTATGTATCTCCGTATCGTTTTGTAATGACTGCACAAACTATCAGTATCTATTTTACTTTAAATTACAACACACTTAGGCATCTACCAATTGGTCTACTACATAATCAACGGTTAATGAAATTCGGAAGCCGAAATCCATTTTATGCTTGGTGCAGGAAATAGCCTAACCCCACTAACCAACATTATGGATATTGGCTTTTCCTGCACCAAACAATAAATGGATATTGGCTTTTTTGTACACCAAGCAATAAATGGATTTCGTTTCTTAAAGGACGATATGTTGTAACTCGTTTCCAAAAGCATTTAATTATATTATATGGTGTAATTGTGAATTTTGCAATCGTTTAATTAATTGCAGCTCTTTAGTAAGCTTTAAAGTAATAAGCGGTTTCCTTTAAGGTACACAACGAATAATTGGTTTTTCCATTTCGCAACAACAATAATGTCAATTAATTTTCTGTATTGATGAATAAGTATCACAACGTAAATTGATTACTATAAGTTGTTATTTTAATATACCAAATTTTAATGATATTATTATTCCATATGCATTATTCATACATAACTATGTGTTTTCAATAATCGGCATTGATGTTTTGCATGCAATTTGGCTACTGCTTGTGTTATTTGTCATTTATGAGGCTATAGGTAATATTCAGCTTTGTTTGTATTCTAGTTAAAACTGTTTATTTGACCTCCTATATGAGCTATAAATCCAAACTTTTTCCAAAGTCAGTGTACCCTACAAGAATGAGAATTATGAATTTGCCTTACTTATACAATAAACAGTGAATTATGCTTATGTAACAAGCCATGATAAAATCTCTTGTTTCATTGTAATAATATGAAGCATACTATATAACTCATTGACGATTAACGGTATTTTAGTTGTTCCATATTAATTCTTGTAATTTCATGTTACATATTTTATGATCGGAAGTTTCATATTATTGTATATCTGGATGCTACAAAATGTACATTTTTTTATAATCGAAAGCTTCATATAAATTCACCGTCAATTTTAATCTTAAATTAGTTTCTAGATCAATAAAATGTGTTTCTAATATGGCTCTTTAAAATGACATAAACGGGTGCTATAAATAAACACTTTACGGTACATTATAGGCTCTTGACTTGCAATTTTTATGATCGGATGTAACATAATTTTTTATATTTGAACGTTTCTTATTGTATATCTGGATTTTATACATAACTAGTGAACCCAGCTAAGGGGCGAACCTACCCAAGCTGCAAAAATGTAATGTTGGCCCAGTGTCAGTTTTGACCGCCGGGACTGCAGCGGCCCTATATCGGCGAGTAGGGCCACCGCTGGGCCAACTATTCGCCAACCTCGGCGCGTAGTTGGGAGGGCGGACAAAACGGAGAATAGCCGACGGTGGGCAATGATTGGCAAATGATCGGGAAAAGATCGGCAACGTACTTCCTTTGAGATAGGGCCCACGCCACCCCAATATTCGTGTTCTACATGTGCGATTTAGTTAAAAGACATCGAAAAATACATGGCCGATGGTTTGCCGATGTTGGCCCAACATATGATTTGCAGCTTGGGTATAGCACTCAAGAATATTTCAGCAAACCACAGTAATAAAACAATTCGAAAAAATCATCGGTAATGCCGTTTTAACCTATACTGTTATTTAATTATCCAAAAATGTGTGCACACTGGGACAAAGAAATCAAAGGGGCAGTATAAACTAACACCAACTCTACCAAAAAAATGCTAAAAACGTTTGTCGATACAGCAGAATAGAAGTTTTGAAATTCCAATTCATACGCAAATTACGGTCATTACAAAATGTCCCCTTTCGCTAATCATCATCAATTCAGTCACCAATAATTAAACTATGAAAATTTCTATTATTGTTTTGGGGTTGTAATAATATTGTGAAACCATTTCGGTGATTTAGAGGAAGTGGACATGTGAATTTTTGCTTTTAAGGAACGCGCATATACTACGTGTGCAGTTGATGAGAGGAGGAGGTACATAAAAGTGTTAAAGTCATCAGCACTTGCGTTACACTTGGGGAAGGGGGTTTTTCGTTACGTAATATATGCAGGTATCCAAGGATCTCCTACTAGACATTTATGTTTATAGATATATTGATAAGTTTTTTGCCTTCTGTGTTTATATAGAGATAATATAATATAAGATCTTATTAATAATAATACAAAATACTTAAACTAATGAACATAATACTTCCACAGTTTTTGGTATTGGTATTGGTTTTATTTTCAGAACAGTCGTAGGCAGCTTTACATTATCACACATACAAGTACATATTATAATACTCAGCTGAAATTACAACCTATAAGTACAAAATGATAGGATAGATTAAAGACAAATTCATAATCACTGGTATATTATATAACTATTCATAGTAGCAATAATACAGATAGCGAATTTAAGAACAAAATAGGGAAAGATCTTTAAGTAAGGAATGCAGCCGACAACCCGCGCAACTTGCAGCAGGAGCTAACATTCACCTTACAATCTATTCGAAGAACATTTGCTTGACATAACATGAATAAGTACGTTTGTGGTATAGAAGAAAGGTTGTTATGCGGTAAAGTAAGATGTGTGGAATCTGTATATTGAGAAAAACGGACACGTTCACTATGGCTCTGTCTTTGATAAGCGTATTTGCATTCGATTTGCATATCCTTTGCATGTTTTGACGGTCCCCCTCCGGTCTGGTTTTCAGTATCAACGCCATTTTACACGCAATCCAAAGCATGCCAAATTCCTTTTTTTCCAGATTTTTTGGAAAGACACTGACCTTTTGAATAGACGATCACCAGTCCAGGTAGCTCTTCTCAAGGGAAAATTTTGGACCCAAAATTCAGGTACTCAGCTGCACTTTGACAACCGAAAAACGATGATTTAGGTGGAGAGAAACAACAAACGTACCTACCTCGACCGACACAACGACTTGACTGTTACACAGTTACTTTGAATGTCTAACAACAGATCTTAATAGTGTCATGGGTTAAAAACTACTATCAATTTTCTTAAGTTTTCCAAATGTGAAGCGATAAATTACACAAAGAGCCTTAATGATACCGGTTGTAATATTTTTGGTAATTGGTTCAACATGAGTAATAAGTTTCCATATTTTGCTTTTCAAATGAATTAAAATTTCCAAAATGAAAATCATCAATGATGTTATTAGAGTACAAGCACCAATTGTAAAGATTGTGCCGATATTGGAATTGTAATGAGACAATGGCTGAGGTGGACTTCTCACCCAACATGTTCGGCATTTCGTATAATTATACGATTTGAAATATAACAACCATATATTGAAAATCCCAGAGTGACTGAGAACAGACAACTTCTCCCTAAAGAATTGAGAGAGCATAGGAATTTCGCTGCTCGTGATGGCAGTATAAATGTTTGTTGGTAAAAATGAATTTTCTTCCGTTCCATAATATAATCTTTTGATTGGTTGGACTCCGCCATTCTGAGGATTCCAGTAGGAATCATTAAGTAGTCGGTGTAGAATTGAACTTCTAAGAATCAGGGCTGAGTTATTGCACTGCGAAATCCATTTTTGAGGGCTGATGTAAGGATATCCAGGAGGAAATTGAATGGTCCTCGCCAGTTTTTCATGCAAATCTAGCTTTTTTGAAGAAGTTTTCTTTCCTTTATAAAACTCAGTAAATATCTCATTGTATTGAATTGAATACAATAATTTAAAAATATTACACAAATCTTTAGAGTTCCTGTTAAGGAACTCGTAAGCTGCGGTTACTGTACTCTTGTTTTCCTGGTCTCGCTTCCAATTCCATTTTGGCTGATATGGTTCATTTGTTTTGTTGAGAATGTATAGCCATAGTATGTCTAGTTGATAATTAGCTGGAACATTAAGTGGGTCCACTTCGCTTGCACCCATTATTTCACTTAAGGCAGATACATCAGGTAAGTTTGCCAAATGTTCAATTGATTCAATTTGCTTCACTGGCTGAGGCTTAATTAAATCTGTTGTAATTATTCCTTTGTAAGCGTTTGTCAATATAATGAACATGAGAAGCAAGGGACTGATTATTAATTTAAACCACATGTTTCTATAAGCCTGTAATGGTAGGGAGTAACTGATTTCTAGCAAATAGGCATAGAAAATAAACATAAATGGAAGTGTTTTAGTTTTTTTGAAAATTGTCACAATGTGCATAAAACCAGTTGTTACTCCAATTGAGATAATGATGCCTAACCACGCGTGGAATTGAAAAGGTCGAATGTATCCATAAAAAGAAAGTCTCTCGTCTTCAAGGACAACACAGGAAATAAAGTTATAAGAGTCTTCCAATGTGATAATGGCTGAGAGATAAGGATTATTAGGACCATTCATGAAGACATAAGTGTCAATATGTCGAAAACTGAATTCTGAATAAAGTTGACGCTGTTGAAACCAATCTCCACGCTTCTCAGAACAATATCCTTTACTTCCAACAGTAGAATTCAAAAAATTTTGGAAAATAATGAAGGAAATGATTGTTGAGATGTCATTTTCGCTTTCAAAAATTGTATTTGTGAAATAATTATCTTTTTTAGGTGGCCCACAGGAAAATATTTCTTTTGTCGCATTGAAATAATGATCATCAAGTATTAGTAGAGCAGAGTCCTTTCCAACGTTACTTTCCCTAATCATAGTTTTTAATACAAGTCGTCGCAACAGTTGATCAAAACATTTGTTTCGTGGGCACAATTTCACTGTTGTATAAGAAAATTGGTATTTAGTCAAATTATGACGGTAATTATACTGTGGACATAATAAATACACACTTTTATCACGTTTATCTGACAGAGAGAGCATTAGCCAGGGTTTATACCAGAATAGACGGTATGCAACATTCCAATCTCCGTTAATTATTTCTTTCGAGTCAGAAAAGAAGTTGACATTTGACTTTACCATTTCTAATATTTCTTTCTCGACTAACAAATAGAGAGATGAATGCTCCCAAAAATTATACCGACTCTGCCACCTCTGCCAGGAAG
Source organism: Tomocerus qinae (assembly GCA_020055645.1). Lineage (NCBI taxonomy): Eukaryota > Metazoa > Arthropoda > Collembola > Entomobryomorpha > Tomoceridae > Tomocerus > Tomocerus qinae. Next base: position 66,567,374 of record CM034546.1, read on the forward strand.
GATATTTATCCACTTTGTAAAATGTTGCACTGATGTGATTAATTGACATTACATCCATGAAAATTCTTGGATTAAAATTGACTACAAAATGCACTACACAAACAATTCGGCTCGCTGCGCGTGGAGTAGAAACATTGGCGTTCCATCTGTTTAATTCTTGCATACAGTTATTAAATCCACTATGTTTGGATCCACGAAGAGTGTGATTGAGGATACAAGATGCTGGTATTCTTTCATTGACAATTTTTAATTTCGTATATGCAATAGGGATGTTGATATTTTGTAATTCACTATCTAAGAAATCTTCTCGAGTTTTGTTGAAAGGATTTTGCTGGAAAATAAGATTAATGTAGCAACTACTTTCTAAATGCACCACATCTTTTAATTCCCATCCAGAAGATGATCCAATTAAAAAAATTGTATACAGTATTGACGTCATTTTTTGACTAATTTAACTAATCCCTAGATTCCAGTTTAATTATTTTTATCGGAAATTGTCTCCGTCATATTCAATGATGTAATGACTCTTACAGAGTTTAAAACTTATACATTAAATAATATTTACATTGTAAAAGACATTATCAAATGTTTTTGGTAGATACTAACGTCCTGCTGAACTCCACGTATTTTTAGGCTAAGCTCATTAACGTATCGACAAGCAAGGATACCAAACATTCTTAAAGGCAGTATATTCAAAAGAAATAGCCAATGCAATGGGATAATATGTTGTAACTCGTTTCCAAAAGGATTTAATTATATTAAATGGTGTAATTGTGAACTTTCGTATTCGTTTAATTAATTGCAGCTCTTTAGTAAACTTTAAAGTATTAATAAGCGGTTTACGTTTGGTACACAAAGCATAATTGGTTTTTTCATTTCGCAACAACAATGATGTCAATTCATTTTCTACATTGATGAATAAGTATCACAATCACAACGTAAGTTGTTTGCTATAAGTTGTAATTTCAATAATATCAAATTACATCCATGACGGTATTATTCCTGCATAATTATGTATTTTCAATAATCGGCATTGATATTTTCATGCAATTTGGCTACTGTTCGTGTTACTTGTGTTTTATGAGACAAAGACTCATTTAAAGGTTACATTGTCGCGGCAATAATAAAATGGTTTGTTACTTTGTATCAGCCATGATAAAATAGTTTGTTACTTTGTATCAGCCATGATAAAATGGTTTGTTACTTTGTATCAGCCATGATAAAATGGTTTGTTACTTTGTATCATCCATGATAAAATGGTTTGTTACTTTGTAATGTTAAGCAGACGATATATTTTAACTTTAACATGCTAGTTATTATTTTAAAGCATTATTGTGACAGTGCCGTAATAGCCGATAGTAGTCCGTACGTGGAAATAACTAAAACAGATATTAGAACATATAAATTATGTTACAGTGCGGACGATATTCCTTTCAATCAAATAATGTAGTTTCCAAAACGTGTTATTTCGAAATAAGGTCACAAAAATTTTGTGTTTGATACGAATTAAAATATGTGTATTAATTATTTGTAACAGTGTTTGTACTACGAAAGTAGATTAGGTTAGAATTTCTTTTGTTAGAATTTGTTCATAAAAACAGTATAATAGGTTGGGATTAAAAGAGCTGAACAGAGCCACCTGGGAATAAAAAATTGAAAGTACTTATTAATATGCATATCGTCTCTTAGGGATGCAAAAGATCATAATCCATTTTTTGTTTGGCAATGAAAAGAGAGTTCCTCCGTTTTTCGTTTGGCAGTGAAAAGGACCTTTAATCCAATTCACGTCATAATAATATTATGCTCATCTCTAAATGCAATGCCCTCGTTTAATTTGTAGTGCATAACGAACACCTTTTAAATATTTACTCAAGGCTTTCTCTACCTAAAAATTATTTAGTCCGTGCCGCAGTGCTGAACTTTCTTTATATACGTAAATGAATATCATTGCATTGGTTGAACTGTTATTATAGAAATTTGTCTTGAAGGAACAGGCAATGCAAATAGTGATGAAAAGTTTTCCCATAAAACAATTTTGACAAACACGTAGCATTTGTATAGCAGTTGCTAAATAATAAGCACCTGTGTATATTTAATTTCACTGAATATGTTTACAATAAAGAAATGCATACTTTTAGTTGATATACAATACATAGTTTGAATTTCTCTTTCAAGACTTTATTTGTACAAAGTTCAAATAACTTTTCTAATTGTTGAACTACTAATCAAAAAAACTGGTTTGCCCTGTTTTTGCATTAAAAGTGGTCCCATAAAATATTAATATTTGCATTCCTATAGGATTCTGAGGTAATAAATTTTGAAGACTAACATCAATTCATTCCATTTTGACAGCGTTTTGCGTGGTATGTTGTAGGGTGATTCATTATATCTAAATCAACACTAATTAGTACATATTTTGTGTAATTATTTATTTTAAATTTATATTCATAATTTTGCTTATTATGCTTTAATAAGTGATTAACCCTTGACAGAACAGGTTTAATGGAATATCAGTATGCTATATCAATATCAATATCAGTACTTTTCATCGTTTTTCATGTCACAAACAAGCCCGTCAAACATTTTAACCATGGTGGTCATAGCTACATTTTTTGATTATACAATGATCGTTCCCAATCCGTTCCGTTGAAGTAAGGCAGAGGTTACACAAATACCTATCAATTTTTTTTATTTTAATTAGTTTATGTTAGATCCTTCGAAAGCGGGTCCTGGTATGCCCAGTGTATTTCATGGCGCGGTTTTTAAAATGTGCAACCACTGCCTTACTTCAACCTGATCATCAGGATTAAAACGGTCAGGTGCAGAGTTTTTGTTTATGGTAAAAAATTCTTCCAAACCAAAATGTGTTATATAATTGTAGTTATATCTTATATGCACGGAAACAGTTTGTTGCTAAAATTAGCCATTTATTATTCACTACTTGATTCAGGCCCTAGATACCGAAATGCACAAGCGCGGAGCAATGAATAATTCATCACGTTTGCAAAAATTGGAACTACATAAAAGTATTAATATTTCTACTTTCAATGGTTTGCTACATTAATTAAGAATTTATAATGGTTTTAAATATAACAGAACAAATATTTATCATAATATTTTTGCTAGCAACATAACAATCTTCTACAATCATACTTGAATATCTCAGAGCAGGTATTAATATTGTCTTGGTTTAACTGCTAACTATTACTATATGGGTGGTATCAATTTTCATAGACCTTCCAAATGGGGAATGACAATTGAAATGAAAAGCCCTAATGATACCGTTTTTAATATTTTTGGTAATTTCAACATCAATAATAGGTTTCCATATTTTGCTATTCAAAGAACTTAAAATTTCCGAAATGAAAATCATCAATGATGCTATTAGAATACAAGCACCAATTGTAAAGATTGTACCGATATTGGAATTGTGATGAGCAATGGTTGAGGTGGACTTCTCACCCAACATGTTCGGCATTTCGTGTAATTATACGATTTGAAATATTCTAACCATATACTAAATATCCCAGAGTGACTAAGAACAAATAACTTCTCTCTAAAGAATTGAGAGAGCATAGGAATTTGTGTGTTTGTAATAGAAGTATAAATGTTTGTGGGTAGAAATGCATTTTCTTCCGTCCCATAATATAATCTTTTGATTGGTTGGATTCCACCACTCTGAGGATTCCAATAAGAGTCATTAAGTAGTCGGTGTAAAATTGAACTTCTGAGAATGAGGGCTGAGTTATTGCACTGCGAAATCCATTTTTGAGGGCTGGTGTAAGGATATCCAGGAGGAAATCGAATGGTTCTTAGCAGTTTTTCATGCAAATCTGCTTTTTTTGAAGAAATTCCCATTGCCCCATAAAAAGCAATAATTTCCTCATATTGTTGAATTGAATTCAACAATTTAAAGACTAGTGGTTTAAAAAAATGCCCTGATTGCATGTTAAAGAATTCATAAGCTGCGGTTACTGTACTATTATTTTTCTGGTAAAGTTTCCAATTCGGTTGATCTGTTTCATTTGTTTGGTTGATATTGTAAAACCATAGTATGTTTTGTTGATGTTCTTCTGGAACATTAAAAGGATCAATTTCGCTTGCACCCACAATTTCATTAAGGGCAGCAACAGCAGGCAAATTTGCCAAATGTTCAATTGATTCAATTTGCTTCACCGGTTGAGGTTCAACTAAATCTGTTGTGATTATTCCTTTATAAGCGTTTGTCAGTATAATAAACATGAGAAGCAAGGGACTGATTATCAATTTAAACCAAATGGATTTATAAGTCTGTGATGGTAGAGAGTAACTGATTTCTAGCAAATATGCATAGAAAATGAAGATGAATGGAATGTGTTTAACTTTTTTGAAAATTATGACAATGTGCAATAAAACAGTAGTCATCCCAATTGAAATGATAATACCTAGCCACGCTTGTAATTGAAAAGGTCGTATGTATCCATAAAAAGAAAGACTTTCGTCTTCAAGGATAACACAAGAAATGAAGTTATATGAGTCTTCCATGTTTGCTATCGCTGAGGAATAAGGATTATTAAAATCATCAATAAAAGTAAAAGTTTCAATATGTCGAAATCTAAATTCTGAAAAGGGTTGACGGTGTCGAAGCAAAACTGGATGCTTTTCAGAGCAATATTCTTTGCTTCCAACAGTAGAATTCAAAAAGTTTTGGAAAATAATGGAGGAAATGATTGTCGAGATGTCATCCTCTCTTTGAAAAACAGTATTTGTGAAATATGCATGCCTCTTTGGTCGTCCACAGTAAAATATTTCATCACTTCCCTTCCAATAATGTTGGTCGAGTGTTAGTAAAGCAGAGTCTTTTCCCATGTTACTTTCCCTAACCAAGACTTTCAATGCCAGTCTTCGCAAAATTTGATCAAAGCATTTGTTTCGCGAACACAATTTCACTGTTGTGTAAGCAAATTGGTGTTTTATTAAATTCTGACGATAATTATACTGTGGACATAATAAATACACACTTTTAACATGTTTATCTGACAGAGAAAGTATTATCCAGGGTTTATACCAGAATAGACGATAAACAACATTCCAATCTCCGTTAATTATTTTTTTCGTGTCAGAAAAGAAGTTGACATTTGACTTTGCCATTTCCAATATCTCTTTTTCAACTAACAAATACACTGCAGAATTTTCCCAGAAATTATACCGTTTCTGCCACCATTGCCAAGAGTGATCTTCATCAACTTTGTAAAATGTCTCACTGATGTGATTAATTGACATTACATCTATGAAAACTTTAGGATTAAAGTTGACTGCAATGTGTATTACACAGACAAATCGACTCTCTGGACGTGGAGTAGAAACATTAGCGTTCCATCTATTTAATCCTTGCATGCAGTTGTAAAATTCATTGTGTTTGGATCCAAGAAGTGCTTGATTGGGTATACAGGGTGATAACATTCTAGAATTAACTTTTAATTTCGTATATGCATAAGGGATGTCGATATTTTGTAGTTCACTGTATAAGAATTCTTCCCGAGTTTTGTTGAAAGGATTTTGCTGGAAAATAAGATTAATGTAGCAGCCACTTTCTAAATTCACAACATCTTTCAGTTCCCATCCAGAAGATGATCCAATTAGAAAAGTTGTAAAAAGCAATAACGTCATTGTTTGATCAATTTGATGTTTTAACCACAGATGCCAGTTTATTATTTTTTATCGGTAATTGTCATTATGACTTGCAGAATTTGAAACTGACATATTAAATAAATAATGTTACTTTGTAAAACACTTAAGTCAAGTTTTCTTTAAAAGATACTAACGTCTTATTGAATTCTACTTATTATTAGACGCACGTAAACACAATCGATTGAAAGGTTTGAATGTCAAAAATATTATTTGTGACCCTAAAGTGGCGCCGTAGCCATAAAGCCTTTTCCAGCAGAATAAAGGTAGCTATTTGTAGTTGTTATAAATAATATAGGTAGGTCTTCCAGGAATTGACAAGGCAAGGTTAATTGTCGGTGATTCTATATTATTATAACATGGGCGATTAATGTTTTCAATAATGTACCCCAAAGTAGTTTACCTGAAGTCTAATATAATCCAAGTGTCTGTGTCGGGTAACTTTGGAAGGCACCCGACATATGCACATTGCGTATGATGGACGTCGGTAAACTGATTTGGGGTACATTTTTGGAAACATTATTGTATTAAAAGTATAAAGTTTATCGTCCCTTAAGGAACTATTTAGACTGTATTCACTTGATGTATATGGCGTTATGTGTTGATATTATAGGCTAAATGATTCCTTAAGGGACGTTATGTATAATATTATTCCATTAAAACACACGCCTGTGACTTGTTTCACCATGTGGAGTACAAACCTTGACAACGTGCGGTACATTGTCTTGTGAATATTACGATGGCCAACCTTTGCTTTGTAGTCCTCTTCTGCAGCCACAATATAGGTGTGGTTGTCTCACTGAGCCATCAGTTCAACTAGATTTCGGTATTTAACTCATAATTGGTGTTTTCGTGCCTCTATAGTCATGCATGACGCATGGCTAAGGCGACTAATTGTCGAAAGCTTAGTTGAAAATTTGACCTTTTATAAACAGATTTATACAGATATATGGTTTAATTGTTAACTTTCGTATTAGTAATTGCACGTCTTAGCAAACTTTACAGTTATAAGCGGTTTGCTTGGAGTAACACAACGCATAATTGGTTTTCCATTTCGCAACAATAATAATGTCAATTTGTTTTCTAAATTTGTATCATAACGTAAGTTGGTTACTATACGTTGTATATACGTTCTATATTTGATATGTCCACGATATCCATGGCGACATTATTCCTATATAATTATGTCTTTTTAAGTTTTCAATAATAGGCATTCATGTTTGTATGCAATTTGGTTATACTATTTGCTTTACTTTTCTTTTATTAGACAAGGACTCAAATTAAATCATTTACTTGGGACATGACGTAGTATAAGTTTCGTAATTACATATTTTTATTTCAGGAAAAACCCAAAATCTAGGGTTTTTTATTGGGCTTTTGGGTATCAAACAGCAAAAACCCCAGGCTTTAGGCCAAAAACTCAAATTGCCGGGTTTTTGTGTATCAAATAAGGAAAACCCGACTTTAGAAAACGTTGTGTTTCAAAATTTTCTAGCGCTGCTCGCTAATTGGCATCTTGTCTTGATTTTCTTGCTCATCTAAGCAGTAATATGCAAGTATATTAATTTCAAAATACGTAATTTGTGTTACAATTATTTCATATTTATAAAAACCAATGAATTTGTGAGCTGTGCACATAAGGTAATATCTAATACGAATACCACTTTCAGATGTAAAATCATTTACCAAGAAGCGCCCGAAACGCTCGTATTGGTAAAGGGCTTTTGATGGTCAGGTCAGGATACTTAAATTCATTGTAGAATATCTGGTAACCTTGGTTGTGCGTGGTATGATGTAGGTTGATTTATTATCTCTATATTATAACCACAGACTTAGATAACCATTCTAACTATATATCTATGTCTGGTAGGAGAGCCTGGGTGACCTGCATTTATTGTGTAACGCAAAACCCCTTCCCCATCTGTAACGTAAATGCTGACTGTAACACTTTTAGGTACCTCCTCCTCCCATCAACTGCACACGTAATTATATGTACACGTTCCTTAAAGGCAAAATAACAAATGCGCATGCCCACTTCCTCTTCCATCGAAATGAGTTACCTCTAATTGACTCTAATTGTCAACAATCTCATCTGCGTAAAAAGTGTTCTGTTATGTGACAAGTGGTGGAATTTTTGCAATTATTTATAAATTCTGCTAATGGTTGCTGGACGCCTACCTTTCTAAATTTTGCCAAAGTTTATTGGGAGCCTAGTAACTAAATAAAGATTAATTAGTACATGATTTGTGTAATTACTTATTTTAATTCATATTCATCTTAATTTAACACAATAATGCTAATGCTTTAAATGTAAAAAATTCTTCCAAACCAAAATGTATATTCTACAATTTATATTTTATATAATATTAAGCTAGGAAGCGATTTGTTGCTAAAATTATCGATTTATTATGCAGTACATGATCCAGGTCTAGGCCTGGATACCGAAATGCTCAAGCACGAAAAAATGTATGGTTCAACACCTTTGCAAAATTCATTTGCAACCATACATCAATAAATATTATCTACTTCCAATGCTTATTTACATTAATTAAGAATTTATAATGTTTTTATATATAACAGAACCAATATCTAATCATTGTAAACTTAAACAAAGTGTATATTCTTCTACAATTATATTTTGAATGTCTCAGAACAGGACTTAATATTATATCTTGGGTTTACCCATATCTTGGTGGCAATAATTTTCATAGACCTTCCAAAGGTGGAATGACAAATTAAATAAAAAGCCCTAATGATACCGTTTATAAATATTTTGATAATTCTTTCAACATCATTAAAAAATTTCCACAATTTACTTTTCAAACAACTTAAAATTTCCAAAATAAAAATCATCAATGATGTTAATAGAATACATGCACCAATTGTAAAGATTGTACCAATATTGGAATTGGAATGAGACAATGGTTGAGGTTGACCTCTCACCCAACATGTTCGGCATTTCGTGTAATTATACGATTTGAAATATTCTAACCATATATTGAAAATCCCAGAGTGACTGAGAACAAACAACTTCTCCCTAAAGAATTGAGAAAGCATAGGAATTTCGGTGTTTGTAATAGAAGTATAAATGTTTGTTGGTAAAAATGCATTTTCTTCAGTTCCATAATACAATGTTTTGATTGGTTGGACTCCGCCATTCTGAGGATTCCAGTGCGAGTCATTAAGTAGTCTGTGTAAAATTGAACTTCTGAGAATTAGGGCTGAGTTATTGCACTGCGAAATCCATTTCTGAGGACTGATGACAGGATATCCAGGAGGAAATCGAATGGTTCTTAGCAGTTTTTCATGCAAATCTAGCTGTTTTGAAGAAATTCTCTTTTCCTCGTATAAAGCAATAATATCCTCATACTGTTGAATTGAATACAACAATTTAAAGACAAGTGAGTAATAACGTTGTGCTGATTGCATGTTAAAGAGTTCATAAGCTGCTGTTAGTGTACTCTTGTTTTCCTGGTCAAGCTTCCAATTTCTTTTTGGTTGATTTGGTTTATTTGTTTTGTTGATATTATATAAAAATAATATGCTTTCTTCATGATCTGCTGGAACATTAAATGGGTCAATTTCGCTTGCACCCTCAATTTCATTTAAAGCAGTAACCTCAGGCAAATTTGCCAAATGTTCAATTGATTCAATTTGCTTCACCGGACGAGGCTGAACTAAATCGGTTGTGATAATTCCTTTGTAAGCGTTTGTCAGTATAATAAACATGAGAAGCAAGGGACTGATTAACAATTTAAACCACATGTTTCTATAAGCCTGTAATGGTAGGGAGTAACTGATTTCTAGCAAATAGGCATACAAAATGAACATAAATGGAAGATTAATATCTTTTTTGAAAATTATCACAATGTGCAAAAATACTATTGTTATCGCAATTGAGATGATGACACCTAGCCACGCATGCATCTGAAAAGGTCGAATGTATCCATAAAAAGAAAGACTGTCGTCTTCAAGGACAACACAGGAAATAAAGTTATATGAGTCTTCCATGTTTACAATGGCTGAGAGATAAGGAACATTAGGATCATTAGCAAAGACATAAGTATCAACATGTTGAAAACTGAATTCTGAATAAAGTTGACGGTTTTGAAACCAAACTAGATGCTTTTCAAAGCAATATTCTTCACTTCCAATAGTGGAATTTAAAAAATTTCGGAAAATAATGGAGGAAATGATTGTCGAAATGTCATTTCCTATTTGAAAATCAGTATTTGTGAAATAATCATGTCTTTTAGGTGGCCCACAATAAAATATTTTATTTCTTCTGTTCAAATAATGTTGGTCAATTATTAGTAGAGCAGAGTCCTTTCCGACGTTACTTTCCCCAATCAAAGTTTTCAATGCCAGTCGTCGCAAAATTTGATCAAAGCATTTGTTTCGTGGGCACAATTTTACTGTTGTGTAAGCAAATTGGAATTTGGGTAAATTGTGATGATAATTGTACTGTGGACATAATAAATACACACTTTTATCATGTTTATCTGACAGAGAGAGCATAAGCCAGGGTTTATACCATAATAGACGATAAACAACATTCCAATCTCCATTGATTATTTTTTGAGTGTCAGAAAAGAAATTGACATTTGACTTTGCTATTTTTAATATCTCTTCTTCGACTAATAAATACACGGCAGAATTTTCCCAGAAATTATACCGTTTCTGCCACCATAGCCAAGAGTGATCTTCATCAACTTTGTAAAATGTCTCACTGATGTGGTTAATTGACATTACATCTATGAAAACTCTCGGATTAAAGTTGACTGCAATGTGCATTACACAGACAAATCGACTCTCTGGACGTGGAGTAGAAACATTAGCGTTCCATCTATTTAATTCTTGCATACAATTATAAAATTCATTGTGTTTGGATCCAAGAAGTGCGTTACTGGGGATACAGGGTGATAACATTCTAGAATTAACTTTTAACTTCGTATACGCAAAAGGGATTTCGATATGTTGCAATTCATCGTGTAAGAATTCATCTCTTGTTTTGTTGAAAGGATTTTGCTGGAAAATAAGATTAATGTAGCAGTCACTTTCTAAATTCACAACATCTTTCAGTTCCCACCCAGAAGATGATCCAATTAGAAACGTTGTAAAAAGCAATAACGTCATTGTTTGATAGTTTGATGTTTTAACCACAGATGCCAGTTTAATATTTTTTATCGGTAATAAGCCTTTCTCGCAATTGTTTTTTGGTCCCATTTAGAAATTAGTGTTATTAAACTCATTGAAGGGGGACTATAATCTTATTGAAAGACGGATTACTTATTAATTAGTAAGACTGCCACATCGAATTGTCTCAATCGTGGATATATACCGAACATTCTTAAAGGCAAAATTTGCTGAAGAATAGCCAATGGGATTATATGCTATAACTCGTCTCCAACAGCAGTTCATGTTGCAAGTTATATTAGATGGTTTAATTGTGAACTTTCGTATTCGTTTAATTAATTGCAGCTCTTTAGTAAACTTTGCAAGGATAAGCTGTTTACTTTAAGGTTCACAATGCATAATTGGTATTTCCATTTCACAAAAAATTATTACGTCAATTCATTTTCTAAATTGATGAATAGAATAAGTATCGCAATCTAACTAAGTTGTTTACTATACGTTATTATATTAATAATACCAAATGATATCCATGACGGCATTATTCCTACCTAATTATGTCTTTTCAAGTTTTCAATAATCGGCATTGATGTTTTGTATGCAATTTGGTTACTGTTTGTGCATACTTGTCTTATAAAAGACAAGTACTCGACTTAAATCATTTACTTCTTTACTTGGGACATGACGTATACAAGTTTCGTAATTATACATTTGTATTTCAGTGCATGAAAAACCCAAAAACCAGGGCTTTTTATTGGGTTTTTGGGTATTAAACAGCAAAAACCAGGCTTTTAAACAAAAACCCAAAAAGTAGGGTTTATGGATATCAAATAGCAAAAACCCTTGTTTCTTCACGTGCTGATGTATTTTGGGATGTACTTTTTGTATGATAAACGTTAGACACCAGACCTGTTTGATATAACGTCTTCGCTACGGGTTGATTGATATCTAAAAGGGAAAATATTTATGTAACTTAATACAATAATCTATGTAATCAATGACATAAAAAATCTATTGTTAATATCCTATACAATCACATTAAATATAATAATTAGGCTAAGTATTGTGTCAGCTGGGTAAGAGTAGTGCTTGCACTAATATGGTTCAATATTGTAATCATAGTGGCCAGTGTGTATTAATAATTTGTATTAATATGGACACATTAATAAATCAGAATTTGAATTTGGTTTCCACTCCAAACTTCTTTTGTTATCATTTCTTCACAATGAGAGAATAGGTTGACTTCATGGCTCTAATATTGATTGGTTTGGTGCTTATTTTGTCATGAAATTTCTACCAATATCAAGCCTTCAATCTGCAGGATTAGTTTCTTAACTTTGAGTCAGGATTGTTTGACATACATATACTAAGAAGATTGTTGTATCGAAAATTGGCCGCCTATTTACTTTAAAAATTTGAAATGAAGTATAAAGGTTAACATTTTCCTCAAAATTCTTTTTGGTATCATTTTTTAATTGTCGCCGTTTTAGCCATTTTCAAAAAGGCCTGCAAAGTTAAATTAAGAAGATTCATACATTATGTTTCATCATTATCAATCCATTAGATTGGTATATTGATTTTATTCAATATTATTTTCAAGCAATGCGCCTATAGAATATGGCAATTAAGAATTTTACATGTAGATTAATGACCACTGTTTGCTATATTCAATCAACGAACGGCTTTACACACAGAAATTTGTATTTGGTAACAATTAATGCCAAACTGCAAGCTATTTAGTACCCATTTATATTGTACATTGCACATTGAATAATTAACACTTGGGTTGCAGTTATCCATAATTTCGATAGAGCTACACAGATTAACTATTCAACCATCCTTACCCATGGTAATTATATACGGTTATTTGATAACGTATTTTTGTATTTTGTTTGATATATAACTGCACTTGTATATAATATTACAAGTTACCTAATTCAATGCATCCATTGTATGTACGTATACCTAATTATCTTTATTATTCAAAATATTAATGCAATTATTACAGGTGCAACAAATGAACAAATATTTCAATATAGTAGTTATTATTTTGTTGCATTGTGACAAATTAGCTCAGTAGCCGATAGTCTTGCTTGGAAATAACTAAAACAGATTTTAGAACACATTTATGTTACTGTGCAGATTATTATTCCGTTCAATCAAATAACGCAGTTACCAAAATGTAAATGTTATTTCGAAATCAGGTCACAAAAATTCTGCTAATGTAATATTATTGCACTAATTAATTGCAACAATTTTTGTACAACAAATGTAATTGTACTATATAAAACCCCAGAGTCAGTAATTTAATCCCTGCGGTTATATGTCATCTTTTATTGGCGTCCAAAATTACATAATTCTAGCAAACCACCATCTATCTATTCAATATGAGATTACAAACTACAAATAATATACTTGCCATTATCGCGAGTAACTTAAGTCAGTATAAAATTTTTTTAAACATAGGTTGCCCTTGGAATCTGGAATTTAAAAAAAATTTATTGTGTTTATTCCTTAAATATTTTGATGTGCACATTACATGTTCTTTAATAAATATTTATTAAATTTTTCAGTATTAGTAACATCCATTTGTATTGGAACAAGAAATAAGCCAACCCGTGTGACCGAGAAACTTGAAAATGGAGAAACTAACTCTAATATTACAAGTCCCCTTGAGGTTACATGTTCCTTTCCTACAGACAAGCTAGTCTGTGTAGACGATTACAAAGATGCTGTAAATAAATATGTTAATATCAACGCAAGGGTATTCTATGGTTCTGCTGCTGATGAGGAAATTACATACCGAGATAATATTTTGGCGTATAAAAGGTGCGTAATCTTTTAATCGCATTTATTTACATTTTGCTTGACATTTGGATTTATTCTTACTCTAGTAAATTTGGGAAGAATCCCAGGAAATATTAAGTATTTTAAAGCCTTCAAAGCTATATCAACGGAGTATTTCCTATTTTAAAATGTTGAAATATACAACTCGATTCAACGGTTGGCTTTCTTGGCCACAGAAAAACATAATTTTAAACAGAATCATAACCTTAAAAGAATAACCATAAATTATACAGAAATAACAACAATACTAGTATTAACCATGAACACTCTACTTAAAATTCAAATGTTCGATGATACCCAACTACCCAGTGGGAATTTGATTACAAAAAATTAACTTTATTCCATATTCGTCGTAAATAATGAACAAATAAAAGCTAAATAATTTTATGTAGTTAAATTCTACAATATTTAAAACTTATCTAGGCTGATAATGCGACCCCATGCCTTTATCGATGTATCACAGAGAAAGATTTCTACCAAAATACTTGGAAAGCCAGTACATTTACCCATCGGTGTCTCCCCGTTCGGATCCCATAAATTAGGCTGCTACGAAGGAGAAGTTGCAACCGCAAAAGGTCTTCAAATTTTTTAAAATATTTTTGAGCCGATGGTTTTATCAAACTACTATTATTATTATTGTTAGGTGCAAACTATTGAACAGATTATTTTGAAATACGTAAATAGTCTCTCTGAAATTATCTCCAATACTATGTTATTTCATTGTTTATTTGCGTGGGGAATGACAATATATGGACAAATGGAAAAACCACTAAAAACATTTTAAAAGTATGTTTTTAAACTGATATAACTGAGATTTTTGCACATTTTATAATTAGCACTTAAATGACGGACCTTCATTTAGTGTTTCATCAAAATCAGTCATTTCAAAACATATACGGGTTTTTTATAATATTACCACTGAAATTGTAACACGGATTTTCTCCTGAAAGTGGTCCAATCAAGTATGTATGCAGAACTGAGTTTCGGAGGGGGCTAGACTTCCAATAGATATTATAAGCATTTATATTTGCGCGTAGCGCGAAAATTTAGGCATTTCTTGAAGGAAATGAGTCAAAAATAGAATAAAAATGGCAAATATTCGCACGGAGCGCGACATTTTTTCTATTTTGAGAAAAAAATTCCTTTTTTCTTGGATTTCGTGGGGTTTCAGCCCGTAAAGCCCATCTCTAAATACGTCCTTGGTTCCAATTGCCATTCCCCGATTAGAACGAAACCGCATATAGGAGCAAGGTCTTGGCGGCTAGATAGAAACACCCCCTAAATGTTTCTCAAAATGTAATAAAAAGTAGTTTTATACATAAGAAAAGCATGTTCAAGCCACCCAAATTTGTTTTCTGGATTCACCCTTATGGGAGGTCCTCAGAGAGAGCATTTCACCATTCTAAGTAAAACGTGCCCCTAATATTAATTATAAATGCTGTAAGTATGTAGCTGCCGCAGACGCTGGAACTATATTTATTCTCTCAACGTTTTCGAATACTAAGATTGAAGATGTTGCTCAACAAGCACCGAATGGAAGAAAGTGGATGCAGGTTTATTTTTTTAAGAAAAGGTTGTTACAAATACAATCAGCTGCCTCTCTTTGTACATTCAACAACTATTTCTTCTCTGAGGAACATAAAAATGGTGAAATTTTGGAACAGAGCAGTCACCGTGAATCTCATTAGACGAGCTGAATCCTTAGGATTTGAAGCGGTTGTTGCAACAATGGATTCACCAGTTTTTGGATTTAAAAGATCACAAAAGCGACTCCCAGTCCGTGACTTGGCGTATATAACCCAGCATTTAAACTTAATTATTTTCAAAACCTTATTATAATTGGCTTATATAAAATGCATGTTTTATATTCTTTGAACGGATTCTATCTTCCCACTAAATGGGATACAAAAAGTATATAATAAATGAATAGTATTACAGCCAGTTCCTACACTTCTTGACTGTAACTAACGCTAACTTGCAACACAAGCTTAGTATTGCTAAGTTAGAGAGTCGTCTCAAAATTACTCGAAGGACCAACCTTAAATAGATACAACTACTACTTAAGGATTTTTCTTTCTTAAATAATGCTTTTCTACTCAATGATCAAAAATGCACTAGTCGCGTTATCTTCATTCACACAAACTCAGATACACTTTATTTCACGAAAAGACATTAATTAATTCACAAAAGATCATCATCAGATCTACAATTAATAAGTATCGTACTTATTATCTCAATCAAGCTCAGGGCGTACCATCAAGCTAACTTAGCACAGACTTCTTCTAATGCTAATCTTACAAACTCAATGTTGGAAAACAGTCCAAACATTTTTCTATCGGTCAACAACAAATCACTAACTGCTGACCAGAAACACTTTTTCTTCCTGGGTCTCACTTCCCAATTAGAATGTAGCTTATTCTAATTTTTATTGTCAACCAATAAACTTCCTGGCCACCGAACAAAGACAAACGCTATATCTAATAGACCCTTTGCTTGCTCTACAAATGGCTTGAGAAGAAAGAAATGAACTTCCACCACCCCAGAGAAGTCTTCAATGTTCTTCCAACAACTTAGTTTGACCAAATCCCAGAAATGTTCCAAGTGCTCTTCTGAACCAAAAATATTTAGTCAAATAAATATTCAGCCGGCTATTTTTTCTCTCTCTCAGAAATGTCCCTAGTGCTCTTCCGAACCAGAAAATATTCACTAAGGCACTACAACACGGAACTTCCAAAAAATATTCAGCCAAATAAATATTCAGCCGGCTACTTTTTCTCTATCTCAGGAATGTCCCTAGTGCTCTTCAAAACCAAATATTCACTAAGGCACTACTACACGAAACTTCCAAGAGAGAGATTTCAGAGAGGAACTTCTGCGAGCAAATTCTGGAACAAGACTGAGCTCCTTCTCACTTGAGCTCTTACTTATACCCCCGAGTGCGGACGTTCAAGCACCGGGACCAACTACTCTAGTTACACACACTCAATACATTCAAGTTTACATAAGGGGTCGGTGCCGACGTACTAGCAACCGCCCTACTACCCCACTTTTACAATGTTACACAATGACATACACATTCAATAATATCAATAATATAAGTATTACATTTACACTTCATCAAATGACATTTACAACATAAACTCAATCACATGACATTTTACAATTCAATTTAAACTAAATTCAATCATATGCCATTCACAAATTAGTTTAACCTAATTAAACCTACCATTACAGTATAACCTAATTAAACCTACAATTCAGTCCAACCTAACCTAACCTCATATTGTTACATGTTTGGAGGTCGCCTTGGCACATATTTTTAGCCCAATCTTTAGCTAGCTTTTAGCCAGCCGTTTTTAATGACTAAATAAATGTACCCAACCCTCCTCAGAATTTATGTCCACTAACCAAAGTAAAATGAGGTTAGGTTAAATTGAGGTTATATTACATTTAGCCGGATCCGCAAACTGCTATTTGCTAGTCTTAGGGAACTGCTAAATAAAAGTACCAAGGGCTCCTCAGAAATTGTTACCCAACCTAACCTAACCTAACTTTGAGGTTATATTACATTTAGCCGGATCCGCAAACTGCTATTTGCTAGTCTGAGGAAGCTGCTAAATAAAAGTACCAAGGGCTCCTCAGAAATTTACTCTAACCAAAGTAAAGTTACATTATGTTACACTTTGTTAATCTAACCCCTGTACTATATTAACATATCTTGATCATATAAATACGTACTATTACACAATAAATAATGCTGCCTATAGCAGACAAATAAATTTCCAAAAATAAGGTTAACCTAACCTAACTTAACCTAACGGAATCGGCAACATACTTCCCCCCGTAGATGCTTCTAGGGGAACATCTACGTCTTATTTCCACGCCGATTACGTCGTCGTCAATATTGGATTCCGTCGTCTTCATCCTAGGATTCCATCATCATCATTCTCGGTTTCCATCATCATCATTGGGTTTTCTTCTTGAGCAAATGTGATGCTCATCCCCATCACTAGAGCAAATGTGATGCTCACTCCTCATCATCAGAGCAAATGTGATGCTCGTCCATATTACCAGAGCAAATGTGATGCTCACCCCATCTTCCTGAGCAAATGTGATGCTCACTCCAGAGGTCACCATATTCTCACGCAGCTGGCGCTCATCAACAATATTCATTACAGGATTCCATTCTGTACAAGGCTTTCTCTTCCTGACGTCGTCACAAAAATTCATATTTCCTGTATGTGTAACAAAGGATACAGGATGTGAACGACAGTCAGGTTCGTCTTCGGCGGGATGGACTTCTTTAGGGCAACTGCTCTCCATCTCCCGTCGATCACCATCACTTCTAGTCTCTGCAGTGTAACTCCAAGGCACACGTCTTTCCATTAGCAGAGATTTCTCCTTGGGTCGAATCCAGTGCATCTGCTTCTGGCTGCCACCCGATTTCAACGCAATACGTCTTTGTTCACCTTTCAAATGCTGGGAAAATCGTCCAGCTGTCCATTTGGTCTGATGCTGCGACAGTCGTCCAGTCATCCTCTTACTTCTTTGGTACTGGGAAAGTCGTCCAGTCCTTATCTTATTCCTTGGATGCTGGAAAACTCGTCCAGCTTTCACCTTACGTCCTAGCTCCTCGAAAGGTCGTCCAGCTTTCATCTTACGTCCTGGATGCTGGGAAGGTCGTCCAGATTTCATCCTTTGGTGCTGGGATCGTCCAGCTATCCTCCTCTTTCGGTATTTAGAAGATCTTCGAATCCTCTTCATGCGACCAGTCACGTCTTGACTAATGGGTCGCTTGACATCCGCAGCATGGTCATCTACCTCCTCCAAATGCTGGGTTTCTAATACCACCTGTTGGTATGACGGCTGCTCGGCGTCAACAGCGTCTTCTTTTTCATCAGAACACGGCTGGAACAATTCAACTAACTGTTGACTCGACGGCTGCTCGGCCTCAACAGCATCTTCTTTTTCATCAGAACACGGCTGGAACAATTCAACTAACTGTTGACTCGACGGCTGCTCGGCCTCAACAGCATCTTCCAGTCGCGTCTTCTCTCGACAACCTCCTGGCAAAGTATCACCTGATAACTTTGGTCCATCTAACGGAAGAGGTTGGAACACATCCTTCACTACGGGATTCTTCGTCTCCAGTCCCTTCATCACACACGGGGAATCGGTGACCACGTCATCAACTTCTATTTGCTGCAACCTCCACGAGATATCTTCACTCCGACTGCTACAGCAATGTGGCTCACTTTCATCCTTCAGGTTCAGTAGATCTGCTCCAGTTTCGTCTTCTTCGAATTCCCCGGAGTCTCCTTCATCCAGAAGAGTTGGCAGATCCATATCACTTACAATCTCAGTTGGCAACTGAGATGCTTCATCATGTTGGTCAATCTCGATATCTTTATCATCCGAGATGATAACTTCCTTGTTATCCATCTGATCACATGACAAATCCTCTTCAGTCTTTGATTCTGAGATGTCTTCATCTGAGCAGGACATCTCTTCCTCATCTATGACACAGGAAACGTAGTCTTCCTTCTCTCGTTCAACTGTCAATGCCTGGCAATTTCTGTCGTCCAGACATGTCTCCCTGTCATCCTTCTTTGAACATAAGGACACTTCGTCACTATCCTGGTCACGCTGAAATAGCTCATCAACCCAGTCCTGCAAATCTTCATCTTCTTTACAGGTCTTGAAATTGTCCTGACCTTCCTTCCAAGCTTCGGCCAACTCCCGCATCACTTTGGGGTCGTTGCTCAGATTCTTGAATTCCTCCTGTTCAGCCGGAGTTAAGGTACAAGGTTGAGCCGTCCGGAACATCCTTTTCAATTTCTCAATTAGACGTCGTCTGCTTTTCTGCTTGGCGAGTCTTCTTTCTTCTTCAGCTAAAGCTTCGAGGAGTTTCGATCTCTCCTGTTCTAGAAGCCTACGTCTTTCACGCTCCTTGGCATCTAGTTCAGCAATTCTATCCATAGCTGCCTTCTCTTGAAGCTTACGTCTTTCATGCTCTTTAACATCTAGTTCAGCCATTCTGTCAAGGTATTCCTTCCTTGCTTGCCTTAATCGTTGGTCCTTTATACTCTCCCTCGAGGAATCAGTTTTCTTAGACACAACAGATTTCTTACTTGAAGTCACGCTGCGATCTTCGACTGCATCAGGACAGCCTCGCTCACGTTGACTTCTTTCTTCAATTTTCATCAACTGGATTGCCTCAGTCCCATCCAGTTTCTCAATTCCAATAATAGCTTCTTCGTGCAACTCATCCTGTGTTAATGACACGGCATTAGTACTTACAGTTTCCTTGGAGTATGCAGACATCCTGCTTCCAGAGACACGTCGGCCATTCTTCCTTCCCTTCACTATTGCGGTTTCAGTTCGTCCCCTCACTTCTGGAGATTCTCGAACTCCTTCACCAAGACAATCAGGAACACGATGGCTTCTCCGACTCCTTCCTGTAACACTTTTAGCACTCATTGTCAACACCTTTAAGTTCACTTACTTTCCACTATTATAAAACATCCAATCCGCACTCACTATGTGAGCCGACTCAGGATTCAGATGGTCACAAAAACCATTTTACACGATTTCACTACTAATGTCCAATTAATAGCTAGATCACTTGTTACAATCCAACCCGCACTCACTCTGTGAGCCGATTCAGGATATCACTGTAACAGTTCATTCCACTTTCAACACTAAAGCACAGATCACTGATCACTTCGATCCGGCTCGAAGGACCATATATTACAGCCAGTTCCTACACTTCTTGACTGTAACTAACGCTAACTTGCAACACAAGCTTAGTATTGCTAAGTTAGAGAGTCGTTTCAAAAATACTCGAAGGACCAACCTTAAATAGATACAACTACTACTTAAGGATTTTTCTTTCTTAAATAATGCTTTTCTACTCAATGATCAAAAATGCACTAGTCGCGTTATCTTCATTCACACAAACTCAGATACACTTTATTTCACGAAAAGACATTAATTAATTCACAAAAGATCATCATCAGATCTACAATTAATAAGTATCGTACTTATTATCTCAATCAAGCTCAGGGCGTACCATCAAGCTAACTTAGCACAGACTTCTTCTAATGCTAATCTTACAAACTCAATGTTGGAAAACAGTCCAAACATTTTTCTATCGGTCAACAACAAATCACTAACTGCTGACCAGAAACACTTTTTCTTCCTGGGTCTCACTTCCCAATTAGAATGTAGCTTATTCTAATTTTTATTGTCAACCAATAAACTTCCTGGCCACCGAACAAAGACAAACGCTATATCTAATAGACCCTTTGCTTGCTCTACAAATGGCTTGAGAAGAAAGAAATGAACTTCCACCACCCCAGAGAAGTCTTCAATGTTCTTCCAACAACTTAGTTTGACCAAATCCCAGAAATGTTCCAAGTGCTCTTCTGAACCAAAAATATTTAGTCAAATAAATATTCAGCCGGCTATTTTTTCTCTCTCTCAGAAATGTCCCTAGTGCTCTTCAGAACCAGAAAATATTCACTAAGGCACTACAACACGGAACTTCCAAAAAATATTCAGCCAAATAAATATTCAGCCGGCTACTTTTTCTCTATCTCAGGAATGTCCCTAGTGCTCTTCAAAACCAAAATATTCACTGAGGCACTACAACACGGAACTTCCAAAAAAAATATTCAGCCAAATAAATATTCAGCCGGCTATTCTTTCTCTCTCTCAGAAATGTCCCTAGTGCTCTTCCGAACCAGAAAATATTCACTAAGGCACTACAACACGGAACTTCCAAAAAATATTCAGCCAAATAAATATTCAGCCGGCTACTTTTTCTCTATCTCAGGAATGTCCCTAGTGCTCTTCAAAACCAAAATATTCACTGAGGCACTACAACACGGAACTTCCAAGAGAGATTTCAGAGAGGAACTTCTGCGAGCAAATTCTGGAACAAGACTGAGCTCCTTCTCACTTGAGCTCTTACTTATACCCCCGAGTGCGGACGTTCAAGCACCGGGACCAACTACTCTAGTTACACACACTCAATACATTCAAGTTTACATAAGGGGTCGGTGCCGACGTACTAGCAACCGCCCTACTACCCCACTTTTACAATGTTACACAATGACATACACATTCAATAATATCAATAATATAAGTATTACATTTACACTTCATCAAATGACATTTACAACATAAACTCAATCACATGACATTTTACAATTCAATTTAAACTAAATTCAATCATATGCCATTCACAAATTAGTTTAACCTAATTAAACCTACCATTACAGTATAACCTAATTAAACCTACAATTCAGTCCAACCTAACCTAACCTCATATTGTTACATGTTTGGAGGTCGCCTTGGCACATATTTTTAGCCCAATCTTAAGCTAGCTTTTAGCCAGCCGTTTTTAATGACTAAATAAATGTACCCAACCCTCCTCAGAATTTATGTCCACTAACCAAAGTAAAATGAGGTTAGGTTAAATTGAGGTTATATTACATTTAGCCGGATCCGCAAACTGCTATTTGCTAGTCTTAGGGAACTGCTAAATAAAAGTACCAAGGGCTCCTCAGAAATTGTTACCCAACCTAACCTAACCTAACTTTGAGGTTATATTACATTTAGCCGGATCCGCAAACTGCTATTTGCTAGTCTGAGGAAGCTGCTAAATAAAAGTACCAAGGGCTCCTCAGAAATTTACTCTAACCAAAGTAAAGTTACATTATGTTACACTTTGTTAATCTTGTAAGGAATTTATGTATTCCTTACCAGATTGCTACATTGTATTTGTAAATGCCTGTATGTACACCTTTGGACTAGTCCAACTAAAACCTTAAAGATAGCGATTTCATTTGCATGCATTTTTGACTAATTAACTAATATTATAATGAACTGCAATACTATTAGCTATAGAGACAATTCTATCTATAGCAAAAGTAAAACAAAGAGTCCGAGGTTATAAAAACCAGCCACAACTCCGACTCTGGGTCGATTTCCTATTTGTCTTTTGTTGAATCCACTTCGGTTGGACCTTGTCCCCTACTGAACTCTCAGTTCATTCCTAGTGAATACTGAAGCGGATCAGTAGAGTAAGTGTACTAATATAGCTTAAGTTGTATTTAATTTAATTCGATTCTCGCTAAGTTTAACTAAGTTCTTAATTGATAAGTTGACTTATTATTGGTTCATGTAATTATATTTGTATTTAAGGTTTACGAATATATTTCGTTCCGCTGCTTAATTCAGCTTTTCTGTGAGAGAACTCATTCTCACATAATTATAAGAAGGTAACTAATTATATTCATATGTGTATCAATCCTGACTTACTGAGCGTTCACGAAAGGCTGCAGTAAAGTCAATTGATTGTGTTGTTTTGTGCTGAATCCTTGTGTATAGATAAATTGGTAGTACAAAATACAAATCTGTGCAATCTGCGGTATTCCTAACTAATTCTCGCCCCTTAATTTCATTCACTACATCTTGTTTGAATATTACATTTACTGTTCTAACTCAATTTCATTACCATCGGAAAATGTCATCTTAATCAAGTAGCGAATAATTGTTCTACATTGTAGTTAAGAATCTGCATTGAAATTATAGTGAAATATTGAGAATATTGCACCAACTGCATAAGAATAAGCTAAGATCATTCTATCTCATAACTCCCCATTATACAGCGCAAAATTCTCTATATTAATATGGCGACCTTGCTCAGCTACAGTTTGTGAGGACAATTTTTTTAAAGAAAGCTATTTTAAAGTTCAAAGATTTTTTTTATAATCCATTTCGGTCATTATTTAATTAAGACTTACCTGATTTTTCCGTTGTTGAAGACATCATTCATTAGTAACTTACAGTTTTAAGATCAATCATTTATTGTTTTAATTTTCCTTTGATTTCTAAATAAAATGAGCGCACAAAGACAAGGGAGACAGGGAAACAGGAGTCATGGACCGGCAGAGAATCCAACAGGCATAGGAAATGCACAACGATCTAGAGTAGTACATTCTCCACCACGAAACTCACCAAATGTCTCTGTTGCAAATGAGCTAGAAGGTCAGGCGCCAGTACAGAATATACATAACGTAGAACCACCAGTGAATAATGTCCCAGATGGAAATGTTCCTTTAAATAATCAGGAATTACCAAACAGTCAACTACCAAATGAGAGACAAAATGCAGATAACCAAAATCCAAATGTATTTAGGGATCAGCAAATCCTTCAATCTATTGCTACGTTAGGTACCAGTATGCAGTATCATTTTAACAATATGCAACAACAAAACGGTCAATTGATCTCAGTTTTAGAAAACCTACAAACAGCAGTAGTAAGAATGAATTCTATGCAACCTAATATGACCCAAGGTAATTTAAATGCTGCTCCCCCGTCTCAGGGACACCAACAAGTTCAACTTAATATGCATCAGTACAATGCGAATTTGCCTGCTGATAATTCATCTGCTTTGCCTAACAGAGGTTCCAATAATTATCATACCACTCCAAATGCACGTCGTAACTTGAACTTTCAACCTCCTCAACAGAACGTTGCTCGATCTCATCACCTTAAAACTAGTGATGTAACGATTCCTAAGTATTCCGGAGCCAATGATGTTAAAACCCCATTTGATTTTCTTTTGGAACTAGAGAAGTATCAAGCTATCGTAGGGTACACAGAAATGGAAATGCTTCAATATGTTATTCCACTGGCTTTAGTAAACGATGCTTACAATTGGCTTAGGTATGAACCGGCTTTCCAGTCATGGAATAATTTTAAGCATAGACTTCGTTTAGAATTCCAATCCATAGGATATGTAGATGACCTGCGTAAAGAATTGGATGACAGATCACAAGGTCCCAACGAAACACTGACTTCGTATATTAGAGTAATCCTCGACTATTATGAACGTCTTGGGTTGGAGGTCAGTGAACAAACTATAGTAAGTCGAGTACTAAGACAATGTCACCCTGAATACAGGATTGCATTGCAAGGAAAAGTTATAAGGAACTTAGCGGACCTCAAAGCTGCTGCAATAGATGCACAAGAGATCCTTAAAGCAAACCACACCTATAAGCTACCACCAACTCAAGGCAATCTTAAGCCATCTCTTGCATGGAAGCCAGTGATTCGTCCTGAACTTATTAACTTTAATAGTTCAGAGCAAGTTATTCATACTGCTCCAAAACTGCATCCAGCTTCAGTCGATCCTTTTACATTCTTTCATAGCCAAGCAGAGTCTTTTAAAAAACAAGTTCGATTTGATACCAGGGATCAAACTCCAAAATCTCCCACATTTTCCAGACCTCAATCTTTTATGCCTACATCTCATTCTCCTACAATGCCGCGGTCTCAACCTTTCATGACAACATCTCACACTCCTAACAGTCCAGCTAGATCAGCAACCCCTACCAAAAGTGACAATTCATATAGAGGCAATAGGACTTCGACCATGTCACCTAATAAATCCCGAGCATGCTATGAATGTGGCTCTGGGGAGCATTTTATTGCTAATTGTCCCCAGTTAAACAAAAATAATTCGGGAAACTCCTGAAGCCCGGTTCATCCAAAGTGAGCCGGGCCGGTGACAATTCTTTGCTATTTGACGAAGAGGAAATTCTTTCTTCTGATATTATTAACATTCCTCAACCTTATATTATAATTTCAATTTTAGGACAAGAGTTTCATGCTCTTCTTGACTCAGGATCTTCTTTGTCAATTTTAGGTGATAACGTTATCAGTTTAATTAAGCAGAAAGGTTTTAAAACCTTTCCCATAGCAAAAACCATAAACTTTTTAAAAGGAAAAGCTACGACAGAGGAAGGGATTTCAATAAACATTAATTATGGTGGTAATTATCATCGACAAACATTTGCGTTAATATATGGATCTTTAAAATCAGTATTATTAGGCAGAGACTTCCTTGCTAAATCAAAGATAGGCTTTTTCATATACCTGGGAGTATGGACTAGAGGTCTAGATATTAAAAACCTTTTTCCATTCGCTTTACCTCCCGAAGAAGACTTTTCACAATTTTGTGTGAGAAGTGTCGAAAATGATGAACTAGCCAAAAAGTGCATAAATACTTCACATTCATTAAGCACGGAATTAATAGAAAGCATCGAAGATCCTTGGCTTGCTGAAGGTGAAGAAGGCACATCACTGTTGTGCCAAGATTTCTATAATCACTGGGACGCAAAAGAATTCGAATCACCAGCGGAGGTTCTAGCTCAGTGGGAATTCGAACCAGATATTCTTGAAGAAGTTAGTGAACAAAAAACTATTTCATCTTCATACTTAGATCCATTGAATAAATTAATCCTACTTCCTGAATTTTTAACCCCTTCGCAAAGAGAGGCACTTGTGAATACTATACTTCCATTCCAACATGTTTTCTCTGATAAGCCAGGCTTGTGCACTCTGTTTGAACATGAAATTGATACTGGTGATAGTAAGCCAATTACAGCCAGAATGTACTCAATGACACCTGGAAAGCGTAAAATTCTTGAAGATACTATAAACGAACTTTTAGAATTTGATGTAATTGAGCCTTCTCAAAGTTCATGGTCAGCTAACGGTTTTGTTTTGCCAAAACCTGATGGTGGGCACAGGTTCGTCATTAATTTCAAACCTATCAACCAAGTAACTGTGAGAGATATTTATCCTATGTCACCCATGGAAGATTACATTGCCATTCTTGGGCCTTGTCCATACATCTCTACATTTGATTTGATTAAAGGATTTTATCAACTAAGAGTTAAAGAGGAGCATCGCTGTAAAACAGCCTTCATTACCCCTAATGGTCTCTACCATTTTAAACGTTTACCTATGGGTTTAGTAAATAGCCCAAGTACATTTCAGCGATGCATGGACAAGGTATTAGGGAATCTAAAATGGAAATGTGCTTGTGTATATTATGACGACATTATAGTTTTCAGTCGAACGTTTGAAGACCATTTAGATCATTTGCAATTAGTATTACAGTGTCTAGACAATGCCGGCTTAACAGTAAATCCTAAAAAAGTACAATTATGCCGTAAGCGAATCAAATTTCTTGGATTCATAATTGAGGCAGGGAAAGTTTTACCAGATCCAGACAAAGTAACAACACTTCATAACTTTCCGACTCCTAAAACACCAAAACATATACTTAAGTTTTTAGGGTTGTTTAACTTCTATCGGAGATTTGTTCCAAACGCTAGTACACATGCTAAGCCGCTAACGGAGTTACTTAAAAAAGATGTCGAATTTCGGTGGACTGAGGAAAGGCAACTTGCGTTTAATTTTTTGAAACAAAGCTTATCAAATATTACCCAGTTACGTTTACCTGATCTGAATTCACCCTTTATTATTCAGACGGATGCATCAAATGCGGGTATAGGAGCTATTCTTATTCAAGAATACGATAAAGTTCGTTATCCTATTTGGTTTGCCAGCCAAGCCCTAACACCTACACAACAGAAATACACTATCTCTGAAAAGGAGTTATTAGCAGTACTATATGGAATCAAAAAGTTCCGTCATTATATTGAGTATACAAAGTTTACGATTGAAACGGACCACCAAGCATTAACATGGCTAAAACGTATGAAGGAACCAGCGGGTAGATTGGCACACTGGTTTATGATCTTGCAACAATATAACTTTGATGTAGTCTATAGGCCAGGTGATTCTCCATTGATGAGACCAGTAGATACGTTAAGTCGAATAAATGAAGTTAACTTCATTCAATCGGAAAATTTATCCGTCTCAAGAAAAGAAATGATAGAAGCCCAAAAATTGGATATATATTTAAGTAAAATTAGAAATTACATGGACATGGGAGAAAATTTACCAACAAATTGCTGTAAAGAGGACATAGTCCAAACTCAACGTAGTTTTGTACTACCTGATGGGTTATTATTAAAGTTTGTAGGCCCTAAAGGAAAGCCATGGGAAGACGAACGCATGTACTGGCGTGTGTGGGTTCCAAATGCACTAATTAACACTGTATTACGTATCTTTCATGACAGTCCCATTGCAGGACACTTAGGAATACGCAAAACGTATATAAAGTTAGAAGACAGAGTTTACTGGAAGCAAATGCGAAGGGATGTAACTCGGTATGTTAAATCTTGCTTAATATGCCAAAAAGCTAAACCTTCCAAATTACCACCAGTGCCAGGAACAGCATTTACTACAGCCAGTCCTTGGACAACTATAGCGGCTGACTTAATGGGTCCGTACCCTAAAGGTAAATTGCAAAATGTATATCTACTTGTTGTTGTAGACAGTTTTACTAAATATGTGTTCCTACGACCTCTACGTACAGCAAAATCTGACACTATTACAACTCAATTATGGGACATATTTTGCCATTGGGGGCTCCCACACACCATTCTTACCGACAATGGGTCACAGTTTGCATCAAATCATTTCACAGACTGGTGCACATTGCTAGGTATTCGCCAATTTTTTATCTCTCCATACCATGCACAGTCTAACATCACCGAAAGATACAATGGAACAGTCAAATCTATGATAGTGTCATATATAAATAACCAATCAAAATCATGGGATACTGGATTAAATGAGTTAGGCTTAGCATTGAGAACAGCGGTAAATGACAGTACAGGATTTACACCTGCTTATTTAAGTACGGGTAGAGAGTATAGAACTCCTTTTGATAATGTATTGGAACTACCTACTTCAGCTCATACAGACATTGAAACCTTTGGAATGAGATTGAGTTTAATTCAGAATTTTGCAAACGAAAACTTAATTCAAAGTCAAGATAACTACATGCGTAATTATAATAAAAAAAGCAAACCCCGTGCGTACAACATTGGCAGCAAGGTACTTTTGAAAACTCACTTCCTGTCGGATGCAAGTAAAGGGTTTTCGTCTAAACTGGCAGACAAAAGAGAAGGTCCCTATATAATTACCGCTAAAATATCGCAGAATGTCTATGATTTGTATTCGGAAGAAAATGACCAAAAGATTTGTAAGGTGCACGCTAATGAACTAAGTCCATTTTTCGAACGCTTAGATGCAGCGCCTGCCAAATCATCATGCCCGATTTCGGATGCCAACTCACCCTAGCTATATGCCATGGAACGCATTTCTACCTGCTGTTCCAAATTATCCCCTAATGTACCCAGCCTCTCTACCATTCCACAATTTTGGGCCACGTTCTGTTTTCTGCCAAACTCCACAAAGCCCCTATCTGAAACAATTAAAAAAATGGGACAAATACAGTGAGCAACAGAAAAGAGAACAAGCTTTTAAACATCCTTCGAGCTCAGTCGTAGACAGAGGCATTTTGGTTTCGGAAACAGACCCTGATCCAATAGATTTTCAAACGGACATGTGTTATGACCCGAAAGGAACCTATGTAACCCGAGATTTAATTTCAAATGATTTGACGGTGCTAGCTTCCCCTCGCATTCTCCCGTTGACAGCCAGAGAAAGTAGTGTATGTATCCCAAAATCACCACCCATAGCTTTGTCGTTATCAACAGATCATATTGTGATCATTTTAAACAATATGGATGTCAAATCAAACACAACTCATACTACTCTTGTCCCACTAGATCTTCCTAAGCTTCCAGACCCAACAGTTGCAGTATTACAATCCGAAAAAAATTTGCAAAAGAATACCTTACAGGCAAAACTGCAAGCAAGAAAAAACCAATTTATTAACTCTTTTATTAGCCAGAAAGAAAAGGACAAACAAAGCGCCTTAAACCGGTTAGCTTCAAACTCACCCTTTTTACAGAGTACCAAGTCTATCCAGAAGAAACATAAAAATTGCATGTTTAAAGTAAAGACCCCAGCTGCTTTACAAAGAGCAAAGCGTCATCAGCAACAACGCAAACAAAATAAGTTGCGAAGATCTTAGAACAAGAATCCGCAATGCGTTACTGTCTCACACCTCTTGCAAAATCTCTACCTCTACCTATATGCACTCCATATACGACTGACGAAGAATATATTCCGCAGTCTTTAAATCAAATGGACACTAGTATTGAATACACTCCTAGTGTCACCAAATCTGTTGAAGCCGAAGATAAAATTTCTGAACCTCTAGCAGATTTGTCGATTTCCTCCATACCTTATGATATAGAGATGATAATTGAAGACCTTCCGTCTGACGAGGAATCCAATCTATTGAAGGATGACTGATGAATCTATACCTAGATCCTGAACCAATGAACTGATCCAAGATGCATTTAAACCTTACTAATTTTTTCATTTAACATATTTGAAATACATTCGTTTATCCATATTAGTTAAATTTTGTTATATTATGTAAGAATTGGTTAAATAAAATTTGCAATTATTAGATGAGTTTAAGGGGAGGGGAGTGTAAGGAATTTATGTATTCCTTACCAGATTGCTACATTGTATTTGTAAATGCCTGTATGTACACCTTTGGACTAGTCCAACTAAAACCTTAAAGATAGCGATTTCATTTGCATGCATTTTTGACTAATTAACTAATATTATAATGAACTGCAATACTATTAGCTATAGAGACAATTCTATCTATAGCAAAAGTAAAACAAAGAGTCCGAGGTTATAAAAACCAGCCACAACTCCGACTCTGGGTCGATTTCCTATTTGTCTTTTGTTGAATCCACTTCGGTTGGACCTTGTCCCCTACTGAACTCTCAGTTCATTCCTAGTGAATACTGAAGCGGATCAGTAGAGTAAGTGTACTAATATAGCTTAAGTTGTATTTAATTTAATTCGATTCTCGCTAAGTTTAACTAAGTTCTTAATTGATAAGTTGACTTATTATTGGTTCATGTAATTATATTTGTATTTAAGGTTTACGAATATATTTCGTTCCGCTGCTTAATTCAGCTTTTCTGTGAGAGAACTCATTCTCACATAATTATAAGAAGGTAACTAATTATATTCATATGTGTATCAATCCTGACTTACTGAGCGTTCACGAAAGGCTGCAGTAAAGTCAATTGATTGTGTTGTTTTGTGCTGAATCCTTGTGTATAGATAAATTGGTAATACAAAATACAAATCTGTGCAATCTGCGGTATTCCTAACTAATTCTCGCCCCTTAATTTCATTCACTACATCTTGTTTGAATATTACATTTACTGTTCTAACTCAATTTCATTACCATCGGAAAATGTCATCTTAATCAAGTAGCGAATAATTGTTCTACATTGTAGTTAAGAATCTGCATTGAAATTATAGTGAAATATTGAGAATATTGCACCAACTGCATAAGAATAAGCTAAGATCATTCTATCTCATAACTCCCCATTATACAGCGCAAAATTCTCTATAATCTAACCCCTGTACTATATTAACATATCTTGATCATATAAATACGTACTATTACACAATAAATAATGCTGCGTATAGCAGACAAATAAATTTCCAAAAATAAGGTTAACCTAACCTAACTTAACCTAACGGAATCGGCAACAAATAGATTAGGGCATTTCGGACCTGAGATGGGAGATTTGTTGAATATTGGTGGAAGACCTACGTCGGACAATGACTTAATAAATAATTTTGACGATGATGTTACAGTGGATGACATTATCTGGCTGAAAAGGTGATTTACTTTTTCTGTTCGCGTAAATACTTATCACTAGAAAATTTTTTTTGACATGGACACAATCATGCTGGGACACCATGGATCGAAATTTTAAAAAGGAACACGTTTAAAGTCTTAAAACATGTAATTATTACTGGGTTTTAAGTCCAAGTATTTTCATAATACACCTAAGAATTTTTCCCAAATTACAGTGTGACAAGATTGCCAATTTTTCTAAAGGGCATTTTAAATGCTGATGATGCTGAGACTGGGATTAAGTATGGGGCAACTGGGATATATGTGTCCAACCATGGTGGAAGACAACTTGATACTGACATTGCCACTGTATAAACAGATAATAACTTAAAGTTAATTGAATAGTATACTATTATAATGATTGTTTTACTATTAACTTTAAAAAATGGATTGACTAAATGTCATTAGTCATTTCACAATGTCGAATATATTTACTTGGTTATTGGCTGTAAAATATTGATTATATTTTAGATTGACGTCTTGCCACAAATTGTGAAACGACTGAAACCGTATAACGCCACTGTTATAGTTGATGGAGGAATAAGGAAAGGAACTGATATTTTTAAGGCTTTAGCATTTGGAGCAAATATGGTATGGATTTATGTATTATTCTCAATCCTCTTCAAATTATCGAAGACAACACACACCTCATTAATTAACCAATTCAAGTTAAAACCTTCTGAAAATGATGTATGGTATGAGACCCTCTCGTAAAAATTTCAAGTTACTACGACTTGCAATTTGCCAAAGCGTATTTTCGGTTTTGGCTTGAAATTAAAGCTGTCGCCAATTGATTTTATTTTTACCTAGTTCCAATATTTACTGGGCCCTATTTGTATTTTCATATAACGGAGAATTCGACTCTAAAATTAAATGGGTTTTCCTGCAAATTGATAAAATGAATTAGTTCAGCTTAAATAGAGGTAACATTAAAACATGTTTTGTGTACAGGTTTTTGCAGGCAGACCTTTTGCGTGGGGTTTATCAGTCGCTGGTCGGAAAGGTGTCGAGAATATCTTCAATATTTTCAGGAATGAATTTAACAACACAATGGCACTTGCTGGTGAATTTACTATTTACGTTAATTTACATTTACATTTTACATTAGTATTTTTAATACTTATTAGTAAATGGTAAACACAATCAAACAAATTATAAATATTTTTGAGTATAGAACACAGGATTTTTATGTAATTGCAGGGGTCATTAGTATTGATAAAATCAATGCAAACCATGTGGGACGAAGCATTTCTCCTCAACCGCTGTAAATTTTATTTTAAATGAAATGCACTAAATAAAATGAAATAAAACATACTAGCAGCCGATATAGTTAATAAACGTATTCATGGATTACGTGATTGGGCAGAATTACTGAATTTATTAACCATTATTCGTTCGGATTTTCTTTAAACCGAGATTTCTATTTTCAACTTAATGCCGTAAGGTGAAAAAGTTTGTGCTGCTCTGCAAAATGATATAATATTGAAAATAACATATGGCTATACATATAATTTATGATTATGCTATGATAATATGCCCGGGTATTAGCTGTTAGACTGAAACGGCAAAAAATATTCGTTTTCTACCACTGTTTCTAATTATGTGCAACATTTAAATGTTATGATCGGAATGTGAAGAAATGACTGCAGGAGAGAACAAATGAATATGGACATGGACACAGGCAAATGTACAAGTTTAGTATTAATTCAAGTATGAATCCGATTTACTACGATTTACGAAGCTTGCGACACAGTATACTCCCGACCAGGATTAACCAAGTCCATCTGCGGATCTCACGGACACCGACCGACCATGACTCTACACTGACTGCTCAACAGTCAGACACTCATTTTATTTAAGGGACACACAAAATTATATTAGCAAAAAAGTTGTTTGTTTCTTCGACGTGTGATTTTTTTGATTTTTAATCTTTATTGACAAAAATATCATCCTCGTTTTTTTGGGAATTTAGGAAAGACCCCTCCCCAGGCCCATGTTCTCAATACATTCCTTGCATACTGCACTGTCGCCAAAATGTTCAGTCCCGCGTATACAAACCATATTTCAATACCCTTGCAATGTTTATGATAAAAAATTAATATAATCGATTTTTTTATTTTCCAGAAAAATGGACCTTATTATGATGTTTTAAATAACCTAATACATGTATGTTGCGAAGCTTAAATCAATCAAAATAATATTTTTCTACAATTATTTTTTGAATGTCTCAGTACAGGTTCTAATAGCGTCTTGGGTTAACTACTACTATCTTGGTGGTATCGATTTTCAAAGATCTTCCAAATGTGAAACGATAAACAAAATGGAAAACCCTAATGATACTGTTTTTAAAATCTTTGGTAATTCTTTCAACATCAGTAATAGGTTTCCATACTTTGCTTTTCAAAGAACATAAAATTTCGGAAATAAAAAGCGTTAATGATGCTATTAGAATGAAAGCACCGATTGTAAAGATTGTACCAATATTGGAATTGGAATGGGACAATGGCTGAGGTGGGCCTCTCATCCAACATGTTCGACATTTAGTGTAATTATACGATTTGAAATATGCCAACCATATATTGAAAATTCCGGAGTGACTGAGAACAAACAACTTCTCCCTAAAGAATTGAGAGAGCATAGGAATTTGGTTGTTTGTAATAGAAGTATAAATGTTTGTTGGTAGAAATGCATTTTCTTCTGTCCCATAATATAATCTTTTGATTGGTTGGATTCCACCACTCTGAGGATTCCAGTAGGAGTCATTAAGTAGTCGGTGTAAAATTGAACTTCTAAGAATCAGAGCTGAGTTATTGCATTTCGATATCCATACCTGAGGACT
Organism: Tomocerus qinae; assembly: GCA_020055645.1. NCBI lineage: Eukaryota > Metazoa > Arthropoda > Collembola > Entomobryomorpha > Tomoceridae > Tomocerus > Tomocerus qinae. Next base: position 66,601,442 of record CM034546.1, read on the forward strand.
GATGAAAGGGTATCCAGGAGGGAATCGAATTGTCCCCACCAGTTTTTTATACAAATCTACATCCCGTGTTACAAAGGAAATTTTTCTTCCCTCGTTAAAAGAAGTTATTTCCTCATTTTGTTGAATCAAATACAACAATTTAAAGACATGCGAGTACCAATAATGCCCTGATTGCAAGTTATAAAATTCATAAGCTGCGGCTAGTGTATTATTGTATTCCTGGTCTCGTTTCCAATTCCAATTTGGTTGATATGTTTCAAATGTTTTGTTGGATATGTATGGCAATAGTATATTTTCTTCCTGATTTGCTGGAACATTAAATGGGTCCATTTCGGTTGCACCCGTAATTTCATTTAAAGCAGCAATGGCAGGCAAATTTGCCAAATGCTCAATTGATTCAATGTGCTTCACCGGACGAGGCTCGACTAAATCCGTTGTGATTATTCCTTTGTAAGCGTTTGTTAATATAATGAACATGAGAAGCAGTGGACTGATTAATAATTTGAACCACATGTTTCTATGAGCCTGTAATGGTAGGGAGTAACTGATTTCTAGCAAATAGGCATAGAAAATGAATATGATTGGAAAATTTTTATCTTTTTTGAAAATTATCACAACGTGCAAGAAAACAGTTGTTGCCCCAATTGAGATAATGATGCCTAACCACGCGTGAAATTGAAAAGGTCGAATGTATCCATAAAAAGAAAGACTGTCGTCTTCAAGAACAACGCAAGAAATAAAATTATATGAGTCTTGAAAGCTTACAATGGCGGAGAGATACGGAATATTAGGATCATAAAGAAAGATAAAAGTATCAATGTGTCGAAAACTAAATTCTGAAAATAGTTGACGTTGTTGAAACCAAACTCGATGCTTCTCAAAGCAATATCCTTGACTTCCAACAGTAGAATTCAAAAAATTTTGAAAAATAATGGAGGAGATGATTGTCAAGATTTCATCCTCCCTTTGGAAAATAGTATTTGTGAAATATTCATTTCTTTTAGGTGGTCCACAATAAAATAATAATATGTCAGTTGTTGGATTGAAATAATGTCCATCAAGTATCAGTAGAGCAGAGTCCTTGCCAATGTTACTTTCTTTAACCAAGCTTTTCTTTGCAATTCGTCGCAACAATTGACTGAAACATTTGTTTCTCGAACACATTGTTACAATACTGTAAGCAAATTGGAATTGAGTTAAATTGTGATTATAATTATATTGTGGACATAATAAATGTACACTTTTATCATGTTTATCTGACAGAGAGAGCATAAACCAAGGTTTATACCAGAATAGACGATACACAACGTTCCAATCTCCGTTGATTATTTCTTGAGTGTCAGAAAAGAAGTTGACATTTGACTTTGCCAATTTTAATATCTCTCCTTCGACTAATAAATACACGGCAGAATTTTCCCAGAAATTATACCGTTTCTGCCACCATTCCCAGGTGGAGTATCTATCCACTTTGTAAAATGTTTCACTAATGTGATTAATTGACATTACATCCATAAAAATTCTTGGGTTGAAATTGACTACAAAGTGCACTACACAAACAATTCGGCTTATTGCCCGTGGAGTTGAAACGTTAGCGTTCCATCTATCTAATTCTTGCATGCATCCATTAAATTTATTGTATTTGGATCCACGAAGTGTATAATTGGGGATACAAGATGATAATATTTTTTCATTGTGAACTTTTAATTTCGCAAACGCGAAAGGAATGTCAATATTTTGTAATTCACTGTAAAAGAATTCTTCACGAGTTTTGTTAAAAGGATTTTGCTGAAAAAGAAGATTAATATAGCAACCATCTTCTAAATTTACAACATCATTTAGATCCCATCCAAAAGATAATCCAATAAAAAAGGTTGTAAAAAGCAATGACGTCATTTTTTATTAATTTTGTATTTTAACCACAGACTATAGTTTAAGTATTTTTTCGGAATTGTGTCCATGACTTCCAGAATTTGAAACTTACAAGCTAAATAATGGTTATTTTGTAAAAGGAATTATTTAATCCAAATTTTTTTGATAAATACTAACGTCCTGTTGAGCTCCACTTATTTATAGACGCACGTAAACTGTTGCTTGAAAGGTTTAAATGTGAAATAAGATTTGTGTCAGTAAACTGGCGCCGTAGAGACACAAACTTTTACAATCGAATAAAGATAGATATTTACAGTTATTATGTCTTCCGGGAATTAACGAATGTCGGATTATATAAGTCTTAATCATATTACCCCATATAGAAGTATCGAATATGCCGAACATTCTTAAAAGCAAAATTCTCAGAAAAATTGTCAATGGAATTATATGCTGTAACTCGTTTTCAATGGCAGTTAATGTTTCAGAAGTTATATTATATCGTTTAATTGTGAACTTTCGTGGTGGTTTGATTAATTACAGTTCTTTAGTAAACTAAGTTTACTAAACTTTACAATGATAGCGATATTATGCTTTAACGTGAACAACGTATAATTTGTTTTTCCATTTTACAACAATTAAACTGCGAAATAGTTTTCTGAATTGATGAATATGTAAGTGTTACAATGTAAGTTGTTATTTTAATAAGACCATATTATGTATATCCATAGATTATTGTTACATAATTATGTCTTTTCAATAATCGGAATTGATGTTTTGTATGCAATTTGGTTACTGTTTGAGTTGCTTTTCTATTATGAGACAAGGACTCGCAATTTAAATCATTTATTTATAGATAGGGAAATGACGTCGACCAATTTTCGTAATTATACTATATAGTGAAGGGCATGAAACCATGGCCATGCATGGGCATGAAATAACGAAACCCATTGGTTTTCATGTACTGATGTATTTTGTTATGTACCTTTTGTATGGTAACTTTAGACACTAGACCTGTTTGAAATAGCTTCTGAGCTACATATTTCCACTTCAACTTAATTGTTACCATTTGTTCAAAATGAGAGAATAGGCAGAATGCAGGCCGCAATCAGAAATAAATTTCAGAGGGGGGCAATGAAAATGATATTTAATAGTTCTATTCCACACTTTCCGGTATCTACCGTTTTCTTACCGAAATAAAGTCCTCAACCCACATTTGCGACTTATTGGCTAGGCATCACCTCTCACCTCATGTTAGGTGTTTTCTCTGAGGACCTCACGTACCTCACCTAATGCCGAGGTCTCCCTCTGAAGCCCTCGATTTTCTGAAGCGGGTAACGATTCCTGCAACTACGTTTTAATAAATGTCTTCAAGCATGTTATAGCATTATCTAGTCTAGATACATAATATTATTTATTTCAACAAATGACGTGCTTCTATTTTAACCTCACATCTACCACACTGACATTTTATTTCCCCACCACCGCCCTAAATACCTAGTTTTTTCTTCTTTCTATATAATGCAGCTTCAGAAACGGGTGCCGTTATAACAATATAACTTCATCACTATAAGTGTACCTATGTCGCTACACTATTCATATCCAACTATACTTTTTTGTTAAAGTTTGTTTAAAAAGAGATAATCAGTACAATTTTAACATAATTATATTTTTATTTTAGTCTGTAGATGCTATTATATTATGTAGTATATTATTTTAAATTTTATTTGAGATAATTTTCAAGAATTGGCTCTCATACATTAAAGGTAGTAATGCTTCTGTTATGAAATTTGTTACAATAAATGGATTTGATCACGCCATAGATATTCAAACAATGTAAGGTCGGGTCCTTTTAAAATTATTGAATTGTATGGAATAGTTAAGTACATACGATTTATTATGCGAAACATATTATTATGAACAAAGTTTTTTCGGTATACTACATAAATGCTGTTTTGCATAATATTGTATTAAAAGACCAGACCAGTGCTATACCCAAACTGTCCAAAATATCAACTAATCAAAAATATAATTAAAAAATATCGGAACTAGGAGCTTTTATGGAGTAAATTCTTATGGCATTACTACGAAAAATGAAAAAAAACTTTAATATCAGCAATTTAAACTTGTAGAATAAAGATTTTATTTTTAAAAATTATTCGAGTCAGGAAAAAGTTTATTGGGACGAAATCCTGCAGATCGTCAGAAATGAAATCAGTTTCTTGTTTTAACCATTATTGTTTCACAAAGGGGAGTAGGGATATCACGATTGTAGTGACAAATTGAATAATATATTTCAGTGATAATTCTATTATTTGTGGTACTTACAAATGCCCAACTGTCACAAAAACGTTTCCACAATTTTCTTTTTGGGGATGCTATAATTTCCGAAAGGAAAGCTATTGAAGATGGTAATAGAATGCAGGCACCAATAGCAAATATTGTACCGATATTAGAATTGTAAAAGTTTAAAGGCCGAGGTTGACTTCTTAACCAACATGTTCGGCATCTGGTATAGTTATAGGATTTAAAATGGTCAAACCACAAATCAAAAAGTCCAGACTGGCTAACAAAGAACAAATTTTGTCTTACAAGTGCAGTAAGCATTGGAATTTTAGTAGTGTCGACGGACATATTTATGTAATGGTATTGCTGGAAAAATGGAATTTTCTTCTGTTCCATAATACAACGTCTTAATTGGTTGAATTCCTCCGTTCTCAGGATTCTAATGGGAATCATTAAGAAGTCTATGCAGACTAGAACTCCGGAGAATCAATGCAGAGTTATTGCATTGTGAAATCCATTTCTGGGGACTTATGTACGGGAATCCTGGTGGGAATTGAAAACCATTAGCAATTTTCTGCATCATTTCAACCTTTAAAATCAAACCGCGGGAAACGTAGCTTTTGTAGTGATCCAAATAAAAAGTTGGCATCTTAAATATGACGTGGTCTTGATACGCATCAAATTTGTTTGAATTTTGAATTTTCAAATTGACGATTTGAATAGCTTCAAGGACTGTAGTTTCGTTATAATATTTAAAAGTGTGATGTGTTATTTTTCTGTTGTATTTTTTACCATACTCGTTAAGGATCATTGATTGAAGGGCAGGTGTAATATAAAAAGGGTGAAACTCATCTGCGTACATCAAAGCGCTGAAAATCTTAATTTCAGATAGATTTGCTAAATTCTCCATGGATTCAATTTTTTTTACTGGACGCGGCTCAACTAAATCCGTGATGGCGATTCCTTTGTAGGCATTTGTCAATACAATGAACATGAGAAGGAATGGACCAAGGACTAACTTGATCCAAGTTATTTTATTCGATTGTGTTGATATCGAGTAACCGACTTCCAATATGTAGGCATAACAGATGAGAATAAATGAATTGCTTTTGTCTCCTTTACAAAACGATACCCATTGAAGAAATGTTGCAACAATAAATACAGAAATGATTATGCCAATCCAAGCATGAAATTGAAAAGGTCGAATGTAGCCATAAAAGGAAAGACGTTCATCTTCTAAAACCACACAGGAAATAAAGTTGTAAGAATTTTTGGTTATAAGAAATATAGTTATATGAGGTTTTCTACCAGCCGGAGGTGTAATATATTGTTGGAACCGAAGAGACAGCCGTACATCACCCCGGAACATGTTGTTGCATTTAGTAATAATACTATTACTGAAATGTCCTAATGTTGCATTTGGAAAATTGTGAAACAAAATTGAAGCAATTGGGACTAACAATCCATGTTTTATGCTGAACGACGATTTCGTAAAATAAGCACTTCGAAGCGGCGGTCCACAATAACCAGCATTTTTAAAATTCGTATTGACGTCCGCCAACATTGTTGGGGCTATTGTTTTTGCAAGAATGCTGTTTGCGATAAAGTTCTTTAACGCTAGTTGACGCAATTGTTTGCCATAGCAATTCATTCCTGAACACATGGAGATCATCACATATGTAAAACCAGTAAAACCACGAATTTTAACTTTCAACTGGTCAAATGGACAAAGGAAATACACGTTTAAATCATCGTCTGACCCGGATAAGATAAACCAAGGTCTATCTAAAAGAACGCGGTTTAAACGATTCATTTTGATTGCTTGATTTCGTTTTGGCACATCTAGAACCAATTCGTTTGATTTAGCCAAATTTAAAACTTCCTTTTGGACAAGCATGTAAATTGAGGAATGTTCGGCGAAGCTGTACCACTCTGAAAAGTCCATTTTAGTACTTTGTAGATAGAACACATGTTCACTTGAAAATGTCTTGCTGATGTAATCTATCTCCAAGAAATCCATAAAAGCATTTAAGTTTAAATTGATTACCACATTAGCTACACAAACAAAACGGCTTGTTAGACCCGGCGAAGAAATATTCAACTTCATTTGATGGAACTCGCGAATGCATTTTTCTCTGTCATTAATAATCTGCTCTGGCCTACAAACAGTGCCCATTCTTGTATGAAATTGTAGCTTGCTAATTGCATATGGAATATTAATTTCTTGAAATTGTAGATTTAGAGCTTCTTCTTGGTTTATGCCAAAATTCAGTTGATTAAATAGAATATTGACATGGCAATCTTTTTCAAACAGGATCACATCTTTCAATTTCCACCCTGTCGATAATCCAACGGTGAGGAAAACATAAATCAAAAATGGTGCCATTTTCTTGTTTAAGTGTCTTGTCATATCCGAAACTATCACTGAATATACAAAAGTTAATGTCTTTATTTTTATGGTATTAAGCTGGAAAGCTTCAATTCAATGATTAGTGCTAGTAGATGTCATTTTATAAACTTAGAACTTTTGTAGCCACAGCTTATTTTATTAATTAATGTACTTATAATATAATACTACCTACTACTATCACAAATCATAATCATACTATTTATTTTAAACATTATTGTGAATTCGTCTTAGAATAGCAAATTTGTATGTAGTGTTTAGTTAGACTGCCTATATATATATGTTGTATTGATTGTACTCATTGGACACTTTAATAAAGCAATAGTATTATATTATTATTAAATGAAGAAGGAATTTGTAAGATGTATGAAGATTGAGTGCCGATTATTATAGTAGCACTAATACGTGAACCACTACCAATTAAGTATAAGCTCAGGCTAGGCTCCTAGATTGATAAGCTATTGCTGCAGTAATAAAACTTATTTGATATGATATTCTATACCTATTCTAGTAATAAAAATGTGTAAATTTGTATTATGCAACTAAACATTATTGAAGTTGTTTATTTTGTCAATTTTTATTTTGGTTTAATAACTGCTTGCAATGAGAGTATTTTTTAATGGTGATTACTGCTCAATCTTCAAAACTTAAAAGTAATATATTTTCACTAGCAATTACTTTTATATTAGAGAATGAGAAGTACGCAGTTGTGTTAGATAAACTTATAAAGTGGTCGATATTTGGTTTGCTACAGCAGTCAGACCATGTGTGTTAGAGGGAGAGAATACGGCTACTAGTATTGATTAGTAGAGCTATGCTACCGCTCAAGCCGCGAGGGCTGTCAGAGCATAGTTTAGTAATACTTTTTAACATACGAATAGTTATAATACTTCCTTTTCTATCCGAAATACATTACAACGGAGTCATGCAGGTAGAAAAATATAGACCATAATTTACTAAATATAATGCCAGTCTTGATAAAGATTGCGGAGCATGTAGCATAAAACTATGAAAAGTATTAGAATGCATTGAAATGAAACCAAATTGTGACGAGTAAACCCAATAAAATTACTGGAGGCCTAGTAATACACTAGACACTTTAATACGCTTATATTATGTTATTACAATACTTTTCAAAGTTGTTCTTGGAAGTTGTATTAGACTTTCGTGCTTTCCACTGTTTACTTAATATTTCTTATACACACACAACTTATGTCGAAGGAATACTTGAATACGGGGTTTCAAATAAACATTACTTACAACAGCTTTTATGATAAAAGCTTTTAAGCTTGTCACACTGAAAATTTTTCATTTCTTGTGTCCAATTGTCGATAACTTTACGGAAGGCAGATATATTGTCCCTGCCTTTGTAATTTATTTAAAAGTTTGAAATAAGTAATGATAATATAATTATTAATATTATTTACTTCATTATTATTTTTAACTTAAGTTACCATTTTTAGTAGCTTGAAAAACCAAAAAGGTAAATCTTTTTTCAATTATATTCCTACCCTGTTTGCATTTTGTAGGACCTAGAAGTATTTTACGTGGCAGACGTCAAACAAACCTGAAACTTTGTAAATACAGAGTTTAATATTATTATATATATCTTGACTTTGGCATGGTTTGACTTCCCACTTATTTGACCCTGTAGATTTATATCGATAGATAGTTTGTATCATAGAATTGATTTTCTTGTGACTTTATAATGTCTGTCCACTGTAAGGTTTTAAGGAGATATTATACCTCTTCTATCGAACGCAACTCTTTAACATCGTCCGCATAACATTGGATTTCGATTATTTGAATAATAGGAGTCAGAAATACTTTCTTTCTAAATTTAAAAAAGTGGCTTTTTTACAAACAGAATTCAAATGACCGTTGGATTAATATCCCAGGAACTAGTAAACGGAAAGTGATGAGATTAAATTCAATTCTAATTAAGTACAATCAAAATAGTAATTAAAAAATATTTTGAGTGGTCGAAAGGAAGGTAATTTAAGGCCATGAAAATATTAACCTGCTATCTATAAGGGTCAAGGGTTCATTTATAAGTAGAACTATATTCCTATCTTCTACTGTAACTTTAACAATATAGCATTTAATAGCATAATAAATATTATATAAATACAGATTTTACAGATATAGCTAACCATGTCAAACTTCTTTACATTTGTACCAAATGTTCAATAAAGAGGTACAAATATGGGCATTCGGTCAATTGTTTCTTTTGCAAAATACTTCATATTCAAATATTCAACTAAAAATGTCTATTTAAGCATCACATTATTTGAAATGGAACCATTATAGAATGTCTCAGCACTTGTCTTTATATCTTGAGGTAACTATTTTCTTGGTGGAACCCATTTGCATTAAACTATCAAAGGTGAAGTTGCAAATTAAATGTAATCCTGTTAGAATTCTATTTTTTATATTTTCTTGAATTGCTTCAATGTAGGCAACAAACTTTTGTTTGTCGAATTTTGAAGCACAAATTTCCAAAATGAAAATTATCAAGGATATTATTAGGATGCATACACTAATTGTAAAGATTGTACCGATATTGGAATTATTATGAGCCAATGGCCGAGCTGGACCTCTTACCCAACATGTTCGGCATTTTGTGTAATTATGCGATTTGAAATATTCGAACCATATATTAAAAATCCCAGAGTGGCTAAGAACAAACAATTTGTCCCTAAAGAATTGAGAGAGCATAGGAATTTCGCTGCTCGTAATAGCAGTATAAATGTTTGTTGGTAGAAATGCATTTTCTTCTGTTCCATAATATAATCTTTTGATTGGTTGGATTCCTCCGTTTCGCGGATTCCAATGGGAGTCGTTAAGAAGTCGATGCATTCCCACCCACCCAGAAGATGATCCAGCAAAAAAAGTTGTAATAATAAGCATCAACGTCATTGTTGTACTAAATAATAATAAATTGAAGTCACCAATTACTAGCAATTTTCCCAGGGATTGTCTGGGGCTGATATTTGCAATAATTTAGGTACAAAATTATTTCATGCTATAAATTAATTCAAATCATCTGGTTACTGTGGAATAAAAAAGGAAATTATTTTATGAACTTTCTGGGAAATTAATTCAAACAGGTGAATTTATGTTATCAATACAAAATTATGGATATCGAATTGACTTTTCAACAACACCTTTCTTCGTTGTCCTGTAGTTAGTAAATGATGACTGGCAAATGCACCTTTGCTGTGAATCCGTTATCTTTATAATCTTTTCGTTGCGCAATTTTGAAAGTGTATTTCTAAATTTCAAATTCAAAGTAACTTTGGTGTCGACATTTTTTGCCTCTTGTAATACTTGGAATTTATACCTACTAATTAAATTCAAAGTTTCTGAATTTATTTCTCACATGCTCTACTTTTTCTTACATATACATTAATATTATTTATTTCTTAAGTGTATATTTATACCATTGCGCAATTCTTTAAAAGTTCTGAATGTCAGAGTTAGGCTCTTGAACTGACAGGCAGGCGACACGCAACAAAAAGTTGGATTTTAATGTTGCGTTAGAAAAAAATTTTTAGGATCTAATCTCTATTTAATTGCAAATTCAATTGTAGTGCCTACTCTATAGCAAACATACAATAATGAGCTCTTTATTTTCTTTGGACCCCACAACATAAAAACTAGAGATTTTCCATTAAAAATGGGTTACTATAGCACCACACTAATTTCAATATTTTACAAAAACATAAGTGTTAAATTTTGTTAACGTGTTTTAAACAATTGAAAATTACAGATATGGTATCGTTGCCTGGGCTATAGCCAGAATTAATTAAGTTTTTGCATTTTAATTTCAATTGCTTAGTGAAGTTCATAATCAACAGTGAAACTTTTTCCATATATATCCTCATCTAATTTGTTACTAATAGACATTAGTATAAAATGAAACAAATTATTGCCATTGAAGTTAAATTAAAAACTTAGAACATCTTATTCCAATTCCAAAATTTTAATAATTCAATTGAAAAAATAAAATGCATACTGATGTTTAAGGAATTATAATACCTTTGAAGAAGTCTAAATAAAAATTTGGTCACCTATAAAATAAACCTGGCTTTTAAAAGTGAAAGCAATCTTTACATACATACTAATAGGTATTTATTCCCGATTTTTAAGAATAAAATATCAGTGCGTAGCAATTTTTAAATACTTGTATTTTAAGCATAGGGCCCACTTTAAGTGTTATTAAATACTTGACATTTAAGTATGCCTGGTAACCTTCTTGATTCATTATTACTGTATCTGGGATTATATAAGTCCCATTATAATTATTGCAACATATTAACAAATAGTATGTGGAGATATGTAATTTTTCCATCACCTTTTGTATTATCGTTCTGCTGTCACAGTCATCTGTTTGTATTCGAAAGACAATGGATCATATATTATGTTGCAATACAAAGGCTTAACTTCAGCGAAAACTTCGAGTCGAGCAAATCAACGTGGGAGGTTCATTGTTGCAACATAATATGATCCATTGTCTTTCGAATACAAAGGGATGACTGTGGCTGCGGAACCATAATATAATAAACCTCCAGATTGAGTTGTGTCTGCGATTCTTCGTTGTTCTATGTTCTGAATTTAACCTCCTTTGTTCTAAAGAAGAATAAAATGTTAGATAATATAATTTTAGCTATGATAATAATTATATACCCCATAGGATTATACTTACTATAGTTTACACAGCATTAATACAGTTTATATTAGTAATATATAACTTGTCCTTCATTCTTTTGTCATGAAACTTTTCGTTAGTTTTAATTTCTACTTTCCGTATCCGTACGTTAAATACCGTCATTAGTCATTGCATTTCATTGTCAAGTTACTAGTTGTTCCACCAATACACAATCTTCAAAATATTTCCAAAAACTTTTAAAGTTTGAGGCAAGGTTGTATAACCTAAACACTTTTTGATAAACCCCATAACTTAAAATTTGACCGCCTATAAAATAAAGTTGGCTTGAACAAATGAAGGCAAGATACATAGTATTGGCCTAACCATTGGGGCTCGATCTAAATGGGAGTTAAACTATTCTCTGTATATTATGACGCATTCATGATTTTTTTCCTGAAATTGTTTGTTCCTATTCTCATTCCCCTAAAGTAGAGAGAAGGAAATGGCATTTTCGAAGCCACCGGGAAAACCATTTACATATATCAAATAAAATCTGTCACCTGAATTGCATCACGGAAAAATTGTTCTATTAACTTAACATTCATATATTCAATCAAATCTATAATTTATTTAATGCATAAAAACATGACGGACAACCTTACAGATGAAATAATTGTAGGCAAAAAGGAAAAAAATATTAATATTTATGCGTAATGATTAATGCCGATGGTTCCGAAAAGACGATATGTAGTGACTACAAAGCCATCATATTTTATTTAATTGTACTTTATATTATTCAATATAGTAGTTAACATATTGTTTAATATAATCTTATTTCAAGGCGTCTCTATAAGAATAGAAAACCATTTATTTTAATCATCAAAAACCAAGATTTTAGTTCAGACAACACGGCGCTGGTGGAAACACATTTTTTCACTGACAACCTTAAAAGAATTCTGATTAATGTGTTAAATATTATGTTCACTGTTTTCGTCGGCTTCAAAGTTCAACATAGTTAGATGCAATAAATGTAACTTGTAACTTACTATGCTGGACCTTAACGCCGTCAAGGTTTTTAACTTCAGTAGTTGAATACAAAGCCCGAAACCATTTGTGCCCTTTTTAAATAATTTTACAGATTTGTAAAAGCAGAATTTAAGTAACAGCCAGATTTGGCTAGCTGAAAACGCTAAAAATTCAACAATGAATACCACTGTAGATATCACCACTAACCAAAAACAAATGTAAAATATAGAGCCTATATTCGAATTTTGAAATGTCAAAGCTCGTATGGGAGTTCTCAGCCAGCAAGTTTTGCATTCCGTATAATTACGCAACTTCAAATGATCCAACCATATATTAAAAATACCTGAATGACTAAGAAGAAACAACTTCTCCCTAAAGAATGGAGTGAGCATAGGAATTTGAGTGTTCGAAATAGAAGTATAGATACTAGTTGGTAGAAATGAATTTTCTTCTGTTCCATAATATAATCTTTTGATTGGTTGGATTCCTCCGTTTCGCGGATTCCAATGGGAGTCGTTAAGAAGTCGATGCATTCGAGAACTTTTGAGAATCAAGGCTGAGTTATTGCATTGCGATATCCATTTTTGAGGACTGATGTAAGGATAGCCGTAAGGAAATCGAATAGTTTTGCCAATTTTGTGAAGTAATTTCATCTTTGAAAGCATCCTCATCTTTTGGTAAATGTAATAAATCGGTTGTATGAAATAAAATATTTTGAAAATAGGTAAGGTAATTGAATCACCTGCTCCATTCACGTTAAAATCTTCAATAGCTTCCATTACTGTACTTTTGTTTTCATGTTCAAAATAAAAAAAATCACGATATTTATTGACTGGTTGATGAGAATTTAGATTCGGCATTAGGGAATTGTAGTATCTCCTCAAAATGGCATTCTGAATATGTGTAGGAATCCTAAATGGATCTACTTCGGTTGTATCCATACTTTCACCTAAAACTGTAATTCCAGATAAATTTGCAAAATGTTCAATGGATTCAATTCTATTCACAGGACGAGGCTCAACTACATCAGTTATCACCATTCCTTTATAGCCATTTGTTATTATAATGAACATCATTAGTAATGCACTGACTACCAATCTGACCCAAAGTGTTTTATTAGCTTGTGATGGTAGCGAGTAACTGATTTCTAGCAAATACGCATAACAAATGAGGACAAAGGGAATACTTTTATAATGTTTGAAATATATTCCGGCTTGAAAGAATATATTTGCTAGGCCAAATGAAATAATGATACCTATCCACGCTCTGAATTGAAATGGTCGAATGTATCCAATGAAAGTAAAACTCTCATCTTCAAGAACAACACAAGAAATAAAGTTAAAGGAATCTTCCACTGTTGGAATGACAGTTTGATAAGGATGATGACCATCCAAAAAGGCCAAACTATGTTGAAATGTAATTATTGAATAAATTGGACGATTTTCAAAACAGTGAAGACTGTTTCCTATAGTTGAATTTAAAAGATTTTGGAAAATAATTGAAGAAATGAAAATGGCCAAAGTAGAAACTTCATTTCCTCCATTGGCAAATTTATCTCCAAAATAAACATTCATCTTTGGCTGCCCACAATACGAATTTTCACTCGAGTCCTTGGCAATATTTTCATCAATAATAAACATAGCATTGGATTTTATAATATTACTCTTTTTACGAAATATTTTGATTGCAAGTCGTCGTAACGATTGACCGGAGCATGAATTTGGTGAACACAATGACTCTAGAGTGTATAGAAATTTTATTTGGGCCAAATCCAAATGATAATTGATAGTGAAGTGTGGACTTAATAAATATACAGTTTGGTCATCTTCATTTGACGTGGATAGAATAAGCCATGGCTTGTACCAAAATAGACGATACATAATATCCCAATATCCATTGATGAACTCTTGAGTGTCAGAAAAGAAATTGACATTTGATTTTGCCAATTCTATCATCTCTCTCTGTACTAACAAATACACGGACGAATGCTCCCAAAAGTTATATTGTTTCTGCAACCATCGCCAGGGCTTGTACTTTCCCCTTTTCGAAAAAGTCTCACTGATATAATTAATTAACATCACATCCATAAAAACCTTTGGATTGAAGTTAACCACAATGTGCACTATGCAAGAAAACTTGTTCAGTCCTACTGGTGAAGAAACGTTAACGTTAAACATATTTAATGCATTCATACAGCTATAAAAGCTAGTACCAGGAGAAATAACAAGTGCGGATTTGGGATTACAAACTGCTGAAATTTTTTTATTCTGAACTTTTAGTTTCCTGAATGCAAAAGGAACTTCCACATTTTTCAATTCATCATTAAATGATTCTTCACGAGCTTTATTCAAAGGTCTTTGCTGGAAAATAAGATTAACATAGCAACCACTTTCCAGATGCACAACGTCTTTCAATTCCCACCCTAAACAAACTAAACATAATGTAATACTGAAAATAATGAAAACCCAAAAAATAATCATTTTTAGAGCTGATCTAAATCTTCTTAGATTGCCTATATATAATATATCGACACTTAATTTTCTAACTGATACTCTATGTCTATAGTCTATAGCATTCGCAAATAAACTTCGCTGCAGTCTCGACCTTTGTTTGAGATTATTGGGATTATGAAATAATAATTGGGGATTGTGGGAAACAGTCGAATCCACGTTCGGAGAAAGGTTGACGAAGAACAAGAAGCCATTCACTATTTTCACTTACTTTCTTGCTCCTGATCTCCCCTCTTATCTAATAGTTAAAATTATATGGAAACTGAAATTATGGATGTGTTTGCAAATATCTGTAATACGGAAGTTTCTCTGGGAATAGAAAAATATCTACTCTGGATGCCTGTCAAAGGTGGGCGACATACTAATTAATGACGGATAAAAGGTATTACCAATGGGTAGCAATTTATATGACAAACTATTTAATCGCTTAAATAGAGAGTTTATTTAATCGCCAAATTTAACTGAATCTACTCTATGATAAACTTAACTTTAATACCAATTACAAAATAATAGCTTGAGATTATTGGATCCAGTTGAAGCTGGTTTTCAGTTGGATTTTTCTCCGAAAAATAATATAGATATTATCGTGAACAAAATTTGAACAATTTTATGTAATTAACAAACAACAAATTTGACTACTGTTTGCAAACTTTTTCTTTTATTTGAATCGGAGTGTAATTGAACAATACAGAAAATCATTATAAGTATTTATCCACACGTCACACGTTTGCTAATATTAAACATGTTTTTTCAGGCATATTTTTTGTTTTGCTTCCAATGTACAATGAACAATTTTAGATGTTTAATTCACTGTAGTATTAATGGATTCTTTTACTTGAATATATAGAAGTCTATCATTATTTTAATTTCATGTAAACAATGTCAACATTTTTTGAAAAATGTGGGAAAAATAATATGAACGCATAAAAGAAATTTTGAGTATTGGCTAATGTAGTTTTGACTGGCTAAAACCAAACTCTGAATATAATATAATCTTTTGATGGGTGGAACTCCGCCACTCGTTCTAAGAACCAAGGCTAAGTTGTTGCACTGAGAAATCCTAATTTAAGGACTGGTGTGTATGGATATCCAGGTGGAAATCTAAAAATAGTTTTACCAATTTTCAGTAGTAAATCTACTTTAGCAAACCTCTAATAGTTCAGAATGATAATAGTTCAGGAAATATAGAACAATCTTTCTAAAACTTATCAGAGCGGGACGGGAGGTTGAACTTTAAGTATTTTTTACAAGCATTTCAAAGTCCAATTTTTAACTGTATAATGTAACTAAAGTGGTAATGTTTTAGTTGCTCCCAAACAAATGCTCTTGGAAGATGATAATATTATGTTAAAAAAGTCTTGTGTATTACACAACATCAATGAATTCCTTATACACGTGTAACAATGAATTGTCCGTTGGGACAGAGAGATGAGACTTTGGTACCCTGATTTTATTAATAACGATTAACTTACTAATTACATTTGTGATGTTTCGGTTTTTTCAGACAAAAATCTAGAGAACCTATATTGACAAAAAAATTTCATGACAATTATTAACATTACTTAAGGCCTCTGTTATTAATTTTACTTTTACACAATCATTGCTGATCTTACCTTCATCTTTATATTTTTTTAATAGTATTGGACAATCGTGGCAACTCTCAATGCACTCTATTTCAGTTTCAAAATACCGTTTGTAATCCCGTACACAATATGCAGTGAGGCAACTTTCTGTTGCGACGTTGTAATAAAATAACAATTTATTTGCTTTTTTCTTTTCGCACAATTCCGGTTCCAATATCTCCAGCTCTGAAAAACATGCTGAAAACAAGACATTAATTGCTATTAGTTAATTAATTGATGCAAATAAAACCCGTACCATTGATTATCAGGTTTTAAATATATTATGCAAAATAAACATCTTACGTACTGTAAGCACACTTCACAATCGGAACTACATCAACTTCATCAGTTCTTGTGAAGTCATCACAACAAATGCACAAAATAATGAAGAAAACAGTATATTTCATCTTGAGTATTTTTCAACCGCATAAATAAGAATGAATAGTAATTATTTTGCTAACCAACTCCCTGCTAATTGATGATTTGATCAGCTATTTAGTTGTGGTAGTGCAGTTAGTAGTATAATTATAGTTGCCGTGTAGTGGTCACATTGCGATAGGTTAAACCCTCTTTGTGTGCGATTTTAAAAACGGAGAAATGATCAATATTTATACAATATCTATGGTGCAGTATGCTAATATATTAAGAAGTTGAGGCATAAAACAGAACCTATTCCAATTAAAACAAATAAAAATTAATGACATACTTAATGTGCTATTATAATTTTTAACGAGGCCCCATAAAATAAAATACTCGCTTGATATAAACAATGCCATCAATTTCTTACTATCAATCTATTGTATAGGAAAGTATTTCTGGTTGTGTTGTCCGGAAATGTTATTCAATACTTCGTTATAATAACCATATTAACACTATCATTTATGGTCCATTTACTAGTGCAATTCATTTGATATATATAATCAAGGACGTATTTAGGGGGGGTGCTAGGGTGCTTAAGCACCCCCTTAAAAATTTTGAAAACACACTAGATATTATCGTGTTCTCACCATTTATTTACTATTTAATTATTTAACCCCAAATTGTGAGGAACATATTTTTGATATCATAAGCCACAATTGCATAGCGTCTGCTTAATATTACAACGTAACAAGCCATTTTATCTTGGCTTGTTACATTGTAATATTAAGCAGACTATGTATATCTTATTTCCGAGCATTTTCGAATCTGTTTGAGCATTTACTAAAATGTTCAAGCGCTTTCGAATTGTTCGAGCGCTTTCGAAGATGGTCGACCATTTTCGAATTCTTTTTCCTCTATTGAACTTTGAGATTATCTTATAATATTATATAGATACAAAAGGAAATGTATATCAAGCAATTTAATTGGCCCCTTATGAAATGAGGTTTTCTTTTTAAAACACTTAAAATTAAATCTGCCAAACTGAGTGGATAATGATGACAGTTAAATCACGTATTTAGAAAGGGTACTACATACCATTTACAATCTCGAAAGTGAATTTTTTGTAAAAAAAGATTGTTGAAAATCAAAAAATTTTTCGCGCTTCGCGCGAAAATGTCTTGTTTCTGTCAGTATATTGTGGCGTTCTTATTTGTATGACTTATGCAGTACCCATTTTAGAAATTAGCACCCCCTTGATTCAATTTCTAGATACGCCCTTGTATATAATCATCAATACTTTGAAAGAGACTAAAATATATGGCTTTGTAATTGTATATTTATACAATTACAAAGCCTTGTATAAGTATACTTACCTACCTAGTCTTGCACTCAGTGCACAATTCTTGTTACCGTGGATGCTGTAGTTGAAAGAGAATAACAATACTGCAGTCCAGCTAAAGAAATGGTGACTAAGTAGTTTTATAATTATGTTGTACCTAGCTCAGTTTATAAGAACAGACAGAAAGCTAGATTTTGTAAAGTGAGCAAATCTTTAATCCATATAAATTTAAAAGTTTTTAAATTCCAAGAACCTGAATTATTGATATTTGTGGCAATGGCCAGTACCCTCTTTAGCCGTAAGCCTTAAATTCATTTTCTACCTACCTACCTGTATCAATGTACTAGGTATTACCTTCTGACTCATACCAAATCGTCTAAAATAAAACTTGCTGCAGCACTGCGACACTCCACATTCAGTCTTATCGTCTCACCGAGAGCCTTGCTAACAAAAGTTTACTCTCACAACGTTAAATTATTTTTCACTATATAAGACAAAAAGTAAAACTGTCTTGTTGATTTCAACAATATTCCCATTTTGTTGTTGCGTTATATTTTTTATTTGTATTCAACATGAATCAATCTACCATAACTGTCAATCTCCAGTCTCGTAGAAGAATGTTACAAGTAAAGGCGAAGTAAGCATCAATAAACTCTCATACATTTTCTTATTTATTCCTTATTTTATTTTGTGTTGCAAAAAAAACAAAATGATAATTATTTTCATCCGTGTAGAAGAGCAACACTAAATATCATTTGAACTAGGTATTTACTTAAAATTTATCAAAACTATATTTTCCATGAATTTTTATAATTATGTCCAATGTAACTAAAATTAAGACACCCCCACACAATTTTCATTGTCATTATTAAACTAACACGTTTAAATTCTTGAAATCGTTTTTACAGTGAGTTAAAAATCGAAAAATACCAGAATTCTTTCGACGAAGAAAGACAACTAGTGGCACGAATTGAATCAACCATACTAACTGAGAGACCGAATGTCAAATTTTCTGATGTTTGCGGGTTAGATGAAGCTATAGAAGTTTTGGAAACATCAGTCATTATGCCAGCAAAATTTCCGGAATTATTTGAAAGTATATCGCCACTCAGTTCGATTTTACTTTTCGGGGTAAGAAAAAACAATTACATTTGATTTTTTTACTCAAAGTTGCTGTAGTTATAGTGATTTGAGTATCAGGTTACCTCTTCAGGATGTTTGAAAAATGAAAATTCACTTTTTTCATTTGTGGATCTAAATTGGACGATTTAGATCCACAGCCAAATCTACGCTGCGCTCACAGTTTTGACTTATGAATGACTATGACCCAAAGGTTGGTTGCCATTGGATACATACAGCTTTAGCTTTGAGTACAGATTCGGCTGTGGATCTAAATCGTTCAATATTGATCCACAAATGAAAAAAGTGAATTTTCATTTTTCAAACATCCTGAAGAGGTAACCTAATACTATACACAAATACAATGCCTATTGCCTACTAGCTAATCCTACATGAATTTTGGTTTTACTGATTAACTTTTATACCTATGCATCCAATCATGCTTATACAAACATTTTCAGGCAATAATTCACCCGGATTTTTATTCTGATAAAACTTTACCGTATTTCTACCCTTTTTATCTAGCGCAACTTGATAGATTTCCAAAACTAACTAAAACCTTCTTGCCATTTGATACGTCTTGATGTTTAAATATCAATGTTTGTAATTTAATTCTGTTTTTGTTACAGAGTACTGGAACTGGAAAGACTTTTATAGCTCAAGCCACTGCTGGGGAAGCAACTTCCACGACCATTTTCTCCATATCTCCATCAGATTTGTTTTCAAAATATGAAGGAGAGTCTTTACAACGTGTCAAGACCTTATTTAAAGTTGCTCGGATGCGTAGCCCTAGTGTCATTATTTTAGAAGACTTTGATGCATATGCAGTGCCCAAGTCTATTTGTGGGATGGAGTTGATGCGGCATATGAAAGAACTGATGTCTGAAAAAAATACTGGAGTTTTTGTCTTGGCTACGACACGTACCCCACAAGATTTGGATGGTACAGTCCTTCGTTGTTTCCAGGGGCTGATCCATTGTCCATTGGCAAGTTTTGATGACCGTAAGGATCTCTTCAGTAGGCTTTTGTTGAATGATAAAACGGTTGACATCAGTCATGAAGATTTGACCCAACTTTGTAGAAAAACAGAAGGGTAAACAGAAAAACTTTACCTTTTCAATATCAAGCCTACAAAAGGTGAAAATAGTTTTTAATTGAATTATTATTTGCAGGCTTTCTTGTGGGATCATCAGTTTAATTTGCAATCATGCAAAACATCGCGCTATGGAGAGACTCCTAGATTCAACTCATTTTGTTATAAAAATTCGAAACGGAAAAGTATACTCCGAGCCATGTGATGAATATACAAGTGGGGCGATAAAAACTAGCTTAAGAATGTTATCAACCAGAAAATTCCCTTTTTCCCCAATCACAACAAGGGTAATACATCAAAAATTAATTGCCATATATTATTTATTACTTTATACTTTTTATTTATTAGTATTATGACTACATCTTGCTAAATTGTGATCTATTATATTTTAAAGGACGATGTTTTTTACTGCGTAAGTTATTTATTGCCTCGGTTTTTCAATTCAAGTGAGGCTAGAAGCTCGGAAATATTTGCAGAACGATATTGTGGTAGTAGAGTTCCAAATCCTCCTGTCAGTAGACCGTCAAAAGGGAGTGAAGTTTTAAATTTTATTCTGTCTTGTATTTCATAATA
Organism: Tomocerus qinae; assembly: GCA_020055645.1. Classification (NCBI taxonomy): domain Eukaryota; kingdom Metazoa; phylum Arthropoda; class Collembola; order Entomobryomorpha; family Tomoceridae; genus Tomocerus; species Tomocerus qinae. Next base: position 66,622,294 of record CM034546.1, read on the forward strand.
TTTAAAATGTACCTAACTGTTTCAGTTTAGTAATAGTTACAACAACTATATTACACTTAAATTACATTGTGCATTTTTATATTTATAGTTAACTTTATTTTTAACATTATTGGTGGAGCTAACTAAAAGGGTGTTTATATTTTTAATATTATGGATTTTGTGACAAATTATTGCCTTTCATGGGCCAAAATTGTTTTTTTGTGACAAAAGTACTTATTAAGAAAATAAATAACGAATAACGACCTTAATGACCTTTTCATCGGTGTACTTATATATTATAAGATGTATGCATATACAATAATAGAAATGACAATACTGACAGTAGGATGAGGGAGGAATATTGTATAAGCAGAAACGATTGACATTCCATTTATTTAGCATGTGACTTTGGTGACTGTTAGGGACGACAAGGCGGTTTAAATTTAATGTACAAGTTAATTTCAAAGAACCAAGTACTAATAATGCTGTATGATATCCATTGCCTTTGCCACATTGCCAGGTATATATAGATAATTTAAAATGTTAAAGCAAAACATACAATATATATATTTTACTAATATCGTACATTGTACGATATTAGTAAAATGGGATTTATGCAGCTTCCAATAAACCATTTTGACAAAAGTACTTCTCAATAAACAAAAGTTTTGATTCTTATTTTTCTGCCAACCTTAAGGTCTAATTAAATAAAAACAAATTAATATTAATGTAATAATAATAATATTATAACGTTTTCCAAAATGAAACAAAAAATACTTCTTGCTCAGAAATATAATTCTGCATATCAGATGTCAGATTATGTTGCTAAAGTGTACTTTCATGTTTGCATAGTGATGTATTAGTAAGCCATATTAGTTTTTTCGGACTAAATATTTATAAGTGATTTAAGCATCTATAAAGTAATTATTTAAGCTTATGGTTTCGATTAGCATGTGCTTAGAGACTAATGTACTAATATCCAGTTATGCTCATTCAATTTTAAGCAATGAATGACGATATTAGGTTCCTGTTGGTTAGTATAAATTACACATCTGTCCTTTTGGAATCTAACATGCCCTACTCTCAAATTCTAACCTTTGAGATTCCAGGTCACACTTTTCCTGGCCATGTCCTCTTAAATTCTACGACACATGGACAATGGGTCTAGTCAAATCCTCCACTTATGTTGACCAACTACTTTCAACTAAAACCATGATAATATATATATTTAAGTTGCTTACTTCTTTTAATATAGGTGCGTTTGCTTTTCATACTCATAAACAATACTTTTTTAAATATCGTGTTTGCGTCATTAAACGATATTATGTTACAAAGTATATGCAAATACTAGAGTACTTAATGACTACTTACACTAGTGCATAATAATTGATTATACAATGCTATAATAAATTAAACAAATAATGAATGCTGCATAATAAATCAAAATATTATTCAAAAGTGCAGTACTAAATGTTAATCTGTCCTATCTATCGCTATATTTCAAAAGAAAGGACAATGAACATGGCTGATCGCTTTTTTGACAATTCGTTCAGTGAAACCTGTTTGGAATAAATTTAACACTCAATCTTGTTTCAGAAGTGATTCTAATACGGCTGTATTCTGCCTGACGAAATAAAATTCATCTTTAAATCCTTTGCGAAGAAATTTTATTCAGTTTATTATGTGTTTGTAGTGTTGCAATCGTCCAACATAAAACAGATATAAAATAATATGTCCTTTTTATCTTATCTTCATATTATAATATTATATTAAAGTTCTTATGTTAATTACTAGTTGAATCCTAGCACACAAAGTGTGCTTGAAAATGTTGAAATCAGTAAATTTCTAGCTACTGCGCATTGGCCCGAATTTCATGGACCGTTGATTAGACTCAGTACTGATAGTCTAGTCCTTGCTCATTAATTACAAAATATTACCCTTACTCATTAATTACAAAATATTACGGACATAGATACAAACATTTATTCAAGAATGTTGAAAGAATCCCATGCGCATGCCCCACTTTATGTTTATGTAGAGTAAAGATATTAAAATCTACCAAATTCAAATAATATATACTTACATACGTATATATCCAGCCACAGTTTCACAGGTTTATTATAGTGCTTTTTTAAGGCCTTAATACCCATACTAGCCACTAACTAAATAACTAGAACAATAGCTCAATAATTCAGTGAAACTCTAGACTGGCTGGCGATCGTCGTTTGTATTTCACCAGGGTAGACAGTGCTGGGTCGTAGTTTATTTAAACCACTAGCTGTCAAACCTATCCAAATTGGTCAAAATTCGGGCAAAATGACCAAATTGTGTACAAACGTTTCGGGCGATTTCATTTTCAATAAATTAATGTTTCAAAAATTTGGAAATCAAAATATTGGACACGTTTATAATTTTCAGCAGCGTTAAAGAAAAATAATAATGATATTTAACATATTTTGACCGTTTTGACTTAAAGCATATACTTTCTCTCTGACTGCACATCGCAGTAGCAATCGAACATAAGCCTAAACTGAGGAAGCAGAACGTCAAAGCATTTAAAATATTAACGAAGGATTTTCCATTGTACAATACTACTCTGACTCTATTGACTCTAACCAGGTCTGTAGTTTGTTCTGGCTTCCTTTAATAACAATACTTTCAAGTATAAGTATATAGCCCTATATTCTATACACTTGGCCACTAATACTGCAGTATTAGTAATATGTAGTTGGACCTATTTCCATCTTCAGCTATTATAAATTTGATAAACGTCTTAAAACAAAATGTTGTTTATTTGAAACAAATTATTTCTCAGTAATCACAATCACTTAACAATTTAAGATTGACGATTTAATATTAAGTTCCACAATCCTGACCGGAAATTATATTTCTTTTATTTTGACGAATTATCAACGGCTAAGGTACCGCTGTTAAGCCAGGCAACAAACAGTATCATAATAATAATAACTAGCTAACATCATTAACTTTGTACTCTAATACTAGTAGTAGTCTTAATCTTATTTCACAAACGAATCGGAAAGTTGGAAACATATATTTCAAAAACTATTATACGAATCGTAATTTATTGTTCAATATAATATGTAGTGCAAGGATAAAAATAGGTGTCTAAATTGTATCGCATTGTGCATTGTATGGCAAAGACTTTATTGTCTGACACTATTGCAAGTTCATTGGTTCATAGCTAATAAACCTTGTTTCCAGAGGACACACTCTGTCACAAATCAACAATTTAAAAATGAGGTGTATTTTATTTTCTGTAATGTGCGTAGTTGAGTTGACATTTGGATGGAAATTTTCAGAAATTGTGAATTTGGAAACCAATTGTTATGTTAACCTAATTTTCAAACACAGTTTCAAAGGTAACTTAGATGAAGTGCAGTATAAAGAATTACCCCGTATTGGGATTCCTTACGCATTTACAAACTTGAAATTAACTGAGACGGAACACCATTGTATTCCAAAAGAGATAAAAAGATACCAATGGGATTCGCAACTTTTTAAAAGTGTTTACGAATGGGGAAACAAATGTATCAATACAAATTCCAGCTCCAATAAAATATCATCTCCACGTCTACAAAGCCGTCTTGCATGTGTGGTCAACTTTGCAGTCAACTTCAGCCCAAATGTGTTAGTGGACTTAATTGTAATACACCATATCAGTGAAATTTTCTATGACGGAGAAAAATCAGCTTGGAAAACAAAAGACGAAGTCGGTCGTTTGCGGAACTGGTTTAACTTTGCTGAACATTCTTCCGTGTACTTGATTGTGGATAGAGAAACGCTGCAGTCGACAAGGGCGAGTTCCTATTTTGTTTTTGAGCAAATTGATGAACTTTTAAACAACGTACACCGGCTACTTTGGAAAAAGCCTTGGTATATGATTTCTCTGTTGGACAAAGATGAAATCTATTTTATTATCCCACAAGTAAATAAAAAAAGTCAATATAGCTATAGCATGGACCTTTTATGCTCTCAAAATGATTGTTTTTGTCAAACACATCGAGCAATGGTATTAAAATGGCTAAATATTGAAAAGAGCACAGTCATAAACTCGTTTAGCCTACAACCTTATCATGGCGGTGCAAAAAAATACTATGGACCACCAATTGAAAATAAATATTTCACAAATTATTTTGCCAGTTGGAATAGCATTTCTATCGTGATTTCTTCATTTGTAGCTGATGGTTTCAAAAATTCTACAATAAGCTATATGAGCATGTCATCGCCAATAGTAAATAACTATGTGAGCATATTAATTCAATCTGATAACGATATAACAATGGAGGAACGTGATCCTCATCGTATTATCATTCGAACGATGGAAGATTCTTACAATTTCATCTCCTGTGTTGTTTTGGAAGATGAAAGTCTCTCTTTCTATGGATATATTCGACCATATCAACCTGAAGCTTGGCTCGGAATGGCAATTTCTGTGCTGGCTGTAATAATATTTTTTAAAGTGGTAATATTTTGGAAAAAAGACGAAAGTGTTCCAATTATTTTGATTTGCTATGCATATGTGCTGGAAATTAGTTACTCGTTATCTGCAAAGGCTGAGAAGACGCTTTGGATCAAATTAATAATCGGCCCGTTGTTGCTCATGTTCATTGTCCTTACAAATGCTTACAGGGGAATTGTCACAACAGATCTTGTTGAACCTCGTCCTGTACAAATAATTGAATCTATCGAAGAAATGGCAAATCTATCAAATTTCATTGCCTTTGGTAGTTTTATGGACAAAATTGATTTAACTCCGTTCATTCTCAATCGTCATGCTCAAAGCTTTATTGGTAAAAGTTACTAGCTGTGGTGACGAAGACTATCGTTGTTATGTCAAGGTACTCATACGTTTTAAGTCTTTCATTCGTAACCAGAATGGAAGTCTAGTCAAGGAAGCAATCCAAATGGCGTTTCACAATCGTACGGGTGAATTCAAAGAACAATTCTTTTCCTTTCTGGACCTAATAGGACATTTTCGAGAATCGTACAAAATAATTGGCTATTCAAAACATTTGGAGCTAATGAATAAGATTTGGAACATTGTGGGACTTCCCCCTGAATTTCCTGCCATAAGTCCTCAAAGATGGATTTCACAATGCAATAACTCTGCACTGATTCTCAGAAGCTCCCGACTCCATCGATTACTGAACGACTCTTACTGGAATCCACAGAATGGTGGAGATGAACCGACTAACACTCTTTATCATGGGACTGAGGATAATGCCTTTTTGACGATACCTGTTTACACCTATTTCAATAGTCATGAAGTCCCAATGCTCACTCCATTTCTTCAATCAAGATTGTTTGCCCTTAGCCATTCTGGGATTTTAGATAAGTGGATAGAATATTCGAAATAACATAATTTTACGAAATGCAAAACCTGCTGGACAAGATATCTCCCACGACCAGTAACTTTTTTAAATTCCAATATTTCGTCTATATTTTTTATCAGTTTCTGTATTGCTCTGACATATTTCCTAGCATTCTTATGGGAAAATCGAAAACGATTTAAAACATTTGCCATTATTGTTTGGAATGTTGTCATAGTCAAAATAAAAAGTACATTGCGTTTTATATTACCGTCTAAAAACAATGTGGTATTTGTCCTGCCAATGACAAAACCGGAATCTTAAATTGTAATATCACGTGGTCATTGCATTTTACTACACATAATATCTATACGATCAATTACCTATTATTATGTGACTAAAGTAGACATACTTAAATACTAGACTATTGCGCAATAATCCATTTATAAACTAACCGTTGAAAACAATAAAATATTAATAATAAATGCTACACAATCAATCAAAATTTTATTCAAGACTGCATCATAAATAGTAATTCATTAAAATGTAAAAATAAGAATCTAAGGACTATCTCCGTAAGAATCTAACTATCTATTGCAGCCCACTATGGGTTAGATACGCACTAGATGGATACTAAGACAACCTTCCTAAACACCAAGTCCAAGAAAGTGATATACATGGAGCAGCCTGAGGGATTCGAAATAGTTTAGGTTAGGAATCTTTCATCCGAGCTATGCTCAAGGAAGAATATTATACGACTTTCTTTTTCTTGATGTCACCTAACGAGATCACAAAAAGCTAAATTAATGAGATGGTAAGTGTGGTAAAGAAGATAACAAGATGGATAGTGCTGTACAAGTAAACATACAGTTCCAAATTTCCTACCATGATTGCAAGAGAATGTTACAATGTCCTTTCCTATTCCTTTTTTATGGTCGTATAAAATTTGCAAGTATCAAAAGAAGACATTGTACCAACACTTTATAAATCTTATAGACCATCCCGATGACTTATAAGATTTCGTCCTTAAGTAAGTTGGTTAAAAATTTCAAACTATTTGGAAAAGGAACCATGGATGGAAGTTGTAATCAATATTAGGCTACTGACAGTATAATATGATGATTAGTTTTAATAGCTATTTAATACAGTATGGACTTCTTAGTGAAAAGAAGTAGTCCGTTCTCTGAAAGTTATACTTACCCATATCACTTACTGTAATTGATGGGCATAGTATGCTATCATACTTGAGTAAAGCTAAGCTATTTACGACAGGCAAGGGTTGGATTTTCGCCGTCCAGTTTTCGCTTATGCCAGCCGGCTGGCAAAAAAAGGTTTAAACCAGGTTATAACCAGGCGAAAAGTGGATAACATTATACATTGCTTCAATATGAAAACATATGCAGTTAAAATTCCCAAAATCGTCCATTTTAATCTTAGCTGCTTAGATACACGACGTTGGACGTTGGTGAAATTGAAGTCGGACATCTGCTAGAAAAAATTTGCAAGTCAGCAAGAATTTTATCACCCAGTCTTATATAGCTTATAAATAGAGGAACTTTAAACCGTTGCAAATAACAGAAAAGTTTGTTGTGTCACATTTGTGACTTTCAACCAGTTTTTGTCAATAGGTTTTTACCAGCCGGTTATAACCAGAGTGGTTCAAACCATGGGCCAACTCTGCTACGAACTATGACGAACAAAATATTTTTCTAGTCACAATTCCATTATATTAAGTGATAGGATAATTGAGAACGCTTATATGTAGTCACTAGCCGCAATTGCACAATACATCAAATTCAACTGTTTGCTAAAATATATTTCACGCTTTCGAACAGTCATACAGTATTATTATTTAGAAAGAACTACGTTTATAAGTATTAGTGGCCAGTATGATTATGATAATCCGTCTATATCACTGACCAACTTGTATAAAATTTATTATTTATATAGTGAAAGCTTAAAATCATGGAGCGCTATACAAATACAAACGAAAACAATAATATTTATATATAGACTCTGTAGAAGCACTGCAATGCAGTGGAATTAATTGTAAGTGCGATTTATTAGAGACTCGACCACTTAGCGTACTTGTAGTAGATGAACCCCGACATTATTCTTGCTAATATCATAATAATAATGACACAACTGCTAGTTGTAGCGATGCTGATACTAATATAATGTTATCCTCCTTTAATATCTTAAAAAATTAACTGGTAATTAAAAACAGACTCAAACCATGAGTCATTAAAATAAGACTGTCACTAAGGATTATTAAATCACTTTTAAATACATCTAAAAACTTCATTATTAACGTAGTGTATTCTCAGTATTGCCTTTTGCCATTGATGTTAATGTAATTATTGACTTAATGTAATTATTGACTAATTGCACAATGTGTAGGATCCGTAATGCCATACTGCCAGCGACTCAAGTGATTAAAAATCCCTATCGGTGATGGTATCAGTATTACCAGGGTATCACTGCATATAAATATAGGAAAACAACTTTTTGCCTATTTACGGATTGTAGATTATTTTTAGCTTTAAAAATTATGCTGTACAGCATAGCTTTACTAGTAATACCGTATTGAATTACAAATATTACCTACAAAACTCAAAGATGTCAAAAGTTTTTTCACATTTTCCAACTCATCATTTTAGCCATTAAAAATCTTTTAAACCAATCAGCGCCATTCAGATTCCAACGGGATTTAATAGATATAACAAAAATAATAATAATAAGCTATAATATTACGCTAGGAGTTCGACTCTGAAGTAAAATCTACATTTTCAGTTCAATTTATAATTCTATTAGAAACTTTTTGCTGTCATAAATAATTGATTGGTGTGCCAACACATTCACTCAATGCATTTCAATAGTAAATACGTGAAGTAGACTTTTGAAACATTTTTGCCATAAGACATAGCACCTCTCAGCAGAAAGCCAAGACTTCATATAAATCTAATATTTTACAGGTTAGGAAAAATACAATTTTGCTTTTGTATGTAATGTAAAAGCTTAATTAATACGCTTAATTCTGTTTAAATCCGTTTCTCATTTGCGAGTTCCTTAATTTTAACAGTATGAAAGTTTTCTTGCTGTGCAACGGTTTTCGTTTTGTGTCGCTATTAAATTATTTATTGTAAGAAATTTTTTTCCGTAAACAATCGATAAAGTAATCACATTAATGTAGCTTTCATTAAGGCGTTTCAAAGCACGAAAAATAAGTTACTTTTTCCGCTCAAGTTTCTCTTTTGCTCAATTCACTCATAAGTACGTAAGTAAAGTAGCTACGTCCATATTTTCATTTCTAAATTTTTTGTTGTTTAATTTACCTTAGGATATAATTTTTCAAACCCATGTACGTAATAGTCTTCAGGTCTTATAATATAGTGTTTGTACATTGTCTTAATTTCTACAACAATTTCCGTAACAAATTGATACCTTATACCATTTGATTAACTTGATACTTATTACTACTATATGATAATGGAAACAAAAAACATTAAAACATCAATTAAAGCTTAAAAATTGTAATCCGGCCAAGAATATAAAACTGCATATTTACCTTACTCTCCATTCTCTCCCATTCAAATTTTCCATCTCCCCACATTAGCCGTTCGTTTGTGATTAGTTTAATTGTGATAGAGTCAAGGAAGTCATCTTGAAATGTGTTGATGTTGGCTTCGGAAAGGAAGAAAGAAGATATTATGTTATCTCAGAATAACGAGTACCATACAAATTTTACATTGCATCATTTTAAATTCTTTCGGCAGTTAGACTAGCGGGAAGGGAAAATATATTGTTGGCAATGTACAAAAATGCCACTGGTAAAAGGATGAAGGGGTAAAATTTCAAATTTACAAGTTCAACTACATATTATGCAAAAATACCATTGTAATAGTAAAAAAGTCATTCACCCAATATATTACGTTAGGAAAAATTTTGAGAACAACATCTGTTTCAAGGCATTATACGACTACAACGACCAGTGGTAAGTTGCTATTTCATTTTCTTCTTACAATATACTTTTACAATGTAGATGTGTATGAAAAGCTAAAATTCTTTGTGAGATTGGAGAACAATGAAAGTTCATAACGAAAGAAGCAACTTACTATTACGGACCACCCAATTTTAATTCTCTTTCATTGTTCTAATAATTCAGAAAACAAACATGGACTTAGTTTTATTGTGTAAAACAATGCCATGCTATATATTTTATGCTATGGACAGATTTTATTTAATATAGGTAAATGGTCAGCCCGCTGGCTTACAAATCGATGCTTAGATGTTAACATAGAAATCCGGGTCGGTGGAAGCTATTGTGAATTTATAAAGAAGGATTATTAATCATTCCTAATTGTAACTGTGCAGTAACTTGTAGTACGGATCCAATTTAATACACTGGCTCGTGCCTGGTCATGTGTATACTTAATGCATGGAAGAAAATGATATTATGACTCGACATTATATATTGAAATTTCGCTTCCCGCCGACCCGGATTGCTGTTTTAGCATCAAAATGACATCCAAAGATATGTTAGATGACACATGGTATCCTTTAGTATGCAGAAATAGGGATATTTTTTGAGAATTATCTCGTAATTTAATTTTAGTTTTCATATAAAATAACGTTGGTGTATAACTGCGTTATATCACCTTTGAACTCTTTAAGAAGTTATTATCAGCCAAGATAATGCCTTTAGCCACATTGAAGGCTTAATTAGCTTTCGATTAAGTTCAATATCGTCTTAATACCAGTTATGACCTTTGACACCTAGCTAGCAGGAATCGCCCAAAGTGGAATACTTGATATACCTTAACAATATGGTTTGATATTCTCTTGAATTTGAGCAAAGCAGATTTTCGAAAAAAATTTCTTTATGGAAAAAATTTGAAAAAAACCCTCTTTTTGAAACTTTGCCTGGTCATTTGAAGTCGAAACACTGAGAATTTGCAGCTCTTTCCAAATACGAGTGGATACTCCGTGCCTCCTTTCATCAAAACCCGGCGTGGGATTCAAAAGTTATTTTCCTTTTTGAAAGGTCTTTTCCATATAATTAATGACAGGGTTAAAAATGATTTTTTTCCTGCAAGTTCTTTGTTTCTATTGCCATTACCTACATGTAGAGAGACAGTAATGGCATTTTGGAAACCATCGGGCTGACCATTTAGCAAATAATACGTCTGCTTAATATTACAACGTAACAAGCCATTTTATCATGGCTGCTACAAAGTAAAAAGCCATTTTATCATGGCTGTAACAAAGTAACAAGCCATTGTATCATGGCTGCAACAAAGTAACAAGCCATTGTATCATGGCTGCAACAAGCCACATCTCCTGAAATATTGACAAACCACTGTATCAGGAGTTGTAGTTTGTTACATTGTCGCAGCCATGATAAAATGGCTTGTTACGTTGTAATATTAAGCAGACGAATATCTGTCTACGATGTTATCTCTTTTCTCAGTTAAATCCTACCAAAGACCAATAAGTTTCAACTCCATATATCAGACAACATTGATGGATGTGAACTCATCTTGGATCCTTAAGTAACAGCGCACTATATGGGATTGAAATGCCTCCCAAAATATCATCCTGTAAATGCTCTCAGTTAGGTCACGGTTTGAAAAGTCATCCAAAAGTCATCCCTATGTAGGACATACGGAATAAAGTCCTCTCAAAATTCTGTTACTTAAAATAATTTAGTCATCCTGTAGTACTCCTCTTTAAAATAAATAGGTTCTAGTACCAGCAATAATGAGACAAAACGTGTTGAAAATATAGACTAATTTACAGCGAAATGGCTACAGACAAAGCTTTAAAAGCTTTAGACTCGTACTTTTCGTTCTACGGGGCCATAAAATTACATCCGTTTCAATGGAACAGAAAACAAAAGTTACTTTCAGTAAGCGTGGATAAATTATCCTGGGCACATTCTTACTGTGCATGGTCATTTGGATGGGCGGTATTTGTTTACGGAGTTTTGCGTCTCTTGAAAGAGATGTACATCCGGAATGAAAACTTCAAGCCTTATCAAATCATAATGATGATATTCTACATTCTCATTATTTTTGGATCATGCTGCGTGAGTAGTATTTTCATGTTTCAAGGCAATGTCGTTACAAAAGCTGTAAACATGGCCATACACTGGGATCGATCATGCAGAGGTTGGTTATTCAGATTTAAAAAAAAAAGATTAATAAATAATAGTAATTTGTATGTATTTAATTAATTAGAAAGATATTGCTGCAGCGGAAAGAAAAAGAAGGGAGGCACAAAAGCGACATTGAATGAAAAGGCTATAAATATGTTGCTACCGGGTTCATTTATTGGAACTATGTGTAGTGGCCTACTCTCCTTCGCTTCTCCTTTAGACCCACTGCAGAGATTCGTCATGGATTTCTTTCCTCAGATCTACGACGAATACCAGCTGTACATACGATGTCTCAGTTTCATTGTCATCGTCATTTGCGGTTGTTACATTTGGAGTCCAATGATATTGGGAATCATGTTTTCTTTCCTGTACACCTCTGCCATGTATTTCTGGATCCAGGTTCTCACAGGCAGCTGCGATACTGAAGACGGACGACTCGCACAGGAATGCATGAAAGACAACCCGGGCCGAAACTTGATGCTGTACAAAACGAGCTACATAGTAAATACAGTCGTAAACAAGGATGTTGCATACTACGGTCTACCAATGGCATCCGGAATTGCAGCCTTCATCGCGATCTTCACGGATTTCGCTACAGTGACGATGCACCAGATCATCCCAATGCCAGCCTACTTTCTCATGCCCTTGGTCTCTGTCGTTATACACGGGACTTTCTTCATGGTTGTTCCAAAGGCTGCAGATTTCTATTTACGGTCTTTGAGGTATTTACACCAGAATAGGAACATCAGTGACCCCTATTTACGGAGGGTATTCAAGGCATGCAGACCAATTGAATTCCACGTTGGGCCTTTTTTCAAATACGATCAAGACTCAACACTGTCAGTCAACAGATTTATCATTGATTATGCAACTGATTTAATCATGTCGATAGATCTTAATCCTTAGTCATTAAAGCTGACAAACGGGGATCTAGAACGAGAGGGGCTTATGTGATTTGAAGCTTTCATTGATTTTTGTCCAAGTACGAGGCTATAAATTTTCGACAACATATCGTCACTTAAGATTGGAAAAGGCCTTAATCCACTTTTTGTTTTCCAGTGAAAATGGCTGTGCAGTGCAGAATGTGCAGAAAATGGAGGTAGGTAATTTTCACAGCCAAACGAAATATAGATTGAGGTCGCTTTCACTGCCAAACAAAAAGCGGGGGGAGGTCATTTACACTTCCCAAAAAAGTGGATAAGGCCTTTTCCATCCTTAATGGACAGTGTGTCCTATAGTCACAGTTCTTATTGTTTCTAATGGCTTTTCGTATACATGCTTGTGTGTAAGTCCTTGTCCTGCATTGCCATCATGCAATATACTCTGTGCATTCAAAAAATCTTTGGTAAGTCAGACATGTTCAAACCTTCCTTATACCTACTGTAGTTTTGCTCTCTTTGAGTATTATTTTTGTTCGTTTGACCTTCCAATATCAAAACTTTTCTAATTTTCCAAATAGTTTTCTGTTATATCAGTCAGGCATCCAAATACCAGTCAGGCAAAGACATTTTTAAAGGTTGTTCTCTGAAGTCTGAAACATTATTAATTATTTACGACAGACACAACCATCATAAGACTTTAGAAAAGTCCTAAGTTCCATAACATCATTTAGCTTTTAAGCTATATTAAATATTGGAAAGTTCAGTCGCTTTGTTTTCTACGAAACTTCCGATGTTAACGATATGAAACTTCCTCCTTTAAATAGACATATATTGTAAGGAATTTATTTTCTGTAAGCAGTCAATATATTGTAATCACATTAGCGTAGCTGGCCTAGCATTATGGTGATCAGTGATGGTTGATATTGGTTAATTGAAATAAATATAAATCAAGCTAACCGCTGTTGTAATGTGACAATCTTGTTCTGTTCTCTCATAGACACTTTGATGCTTCTGCTATTTAATAGGTAAAATTCTATCAAAAGCTACAATTGCCACAAACCACAATATATTGAGTACTTATTAATTTCAAATATATATTTTAGGCCATTATGTTGATACTAAGTTTGCAAACCTAGTCAATATTGGCATTGATACAACTATATTATAGGTACTTACTTACCAACTTACTATGTATTGTATATAAACTGTAGGGAAAGCCTAAATCAGTAAATTTAGCATTATATTATATTAAAATAAATACTATAGACGCTCTAAAAACCGTTCACTGCTTACTTGGCACTAATTTTTTGGGAGCCTGGCATAGTAACATATACGTGCAAGTTATTTGTTTACACTGTAGTTGTATATGATTGATTGACTTCATATAATAAGCAAAGTGTCACCTTGAATAAAATCAATTGTTACTGTTAACCAGAACGTTTGACTCTTTTCACGGCATTTATTCTTGCATAAAACTAAATGCTGTAAATTCTTTACAGAAACAAATTTGATTAATATGCTTTAAAATGATCTGTTGATTTATTTAAAATAAAATGGATTGACACAAATAATATAATCTACTTTATTTCAAATTTCAAAGAAAGATTTTGCTAAATGTTTGGTGATATATTTCACCTATATAGGTTACCTAATATTAATTAGCCTGGATTGTATGTTAGAAATATTTTAGGTCAGATGACAAGACTGTCTCTCGGGAACGGAGATTACTTTTATAGAACAGATTACAAAGTTTTAAGAAGGATTGAATATTTTAACCCTAATAATTTAAATTTTTTGATTTAATTGTCTATATAGAGCTTATTTATTTTATTTTGGATAAAAACATTTTAATGTGCGAAAATATGAAGACGTGCAGCCAGAATATAATTTACAAATATATCTTTTAACAGTTAATTACAAAAGCATCAAAAAATTTTCAATTCAAAATACATATTGCAAAAATGTAGCTTATAAAATGGAGTTTTTACAATAGAATAGTACTGATAAATAAAGTGCATTCCACTACCGGGGCTTGCTTACATAGCTATTTTCTACCAACTAAAAATTCTATAACTTCGAAACAAAATATTACCGCAGAGGTCAATAAAATCCAAACACAAATAAAAAAGATAGTTCCTATATTCGAATTGTAAAAGGTTAAAGGTCTTGGGGGAATTCTCAGCCAACAAGTTTTGCATTCTGTATAGTTACACAACTTGGAATGATGCAACCATTTATTAAAAATCCCAGAGTGACTAAGAACGAGCATTTTCCTTCTAAAGAACGGAGTGAGCATAGGCACGTCTCTGTTAGTAATGGAAGTATAAACAGTTGTAAGGAGAAATGAACTACTATCGGTTCCACGGTATAATCTTTTGATGGGTTTGACTCCACCACTCTGAGGATTCCAGTAAGAGTCGTTAAGAAGTCGATGGATGCTAGAGCTTCTAAGAATCAGTGCTGAGTTATTGCACTGAGAAATCCATTTTTGAGGACTGATGTAGGGATATCCAGGTGGGAGTCGAATGTTCCTTCCAATTTTATCAAATAAATCTACCTTTGAGACCTTTCTTAACTTCTTGGAAAAATTATAAATTGGTTCAATGAAGTTGAACCATTTAAAAACAGGAATGTGCATTGAATTGACTGGCTGGCTGTTAAAGTATTCAATAGCAGCGGTTACTGTACTTTGGTTATGATTTTCAAATTGCAATTTAGCTTTCAGATTATCTAAAAATTCATCCTTTCGTGATTTATATGTTGCACTGGGGTATTTTCTATTGTAATATCTTCTTAGAATAGCGTCTTGAAGATATGGTGGAATATTGAATGGGTCCAATTCAGTTGTATCCATAATTTCCCCTAAAACAATAAAACCAGGTAGATTTGCCAAATGTTCAATGGACTCAATTTGCTTCACTGGTCGAGGCTCAACTAAATCTGTCGTGAAAACCCCCTTGTAGCCATTTGTCAGTATAATGAACATTAGAAGCAATGAACTGACTACCAATCTGATCCAGAGTGGTTTAGTAACTTTTGTTGGCAGCGGGTAACTGATTTCCAATAAATATGCATAACAAACAAGGATGAATGGGACACATTTACCTTGTTTGAATGTTGCGATGTAAAGGAAAATAATGGTAAGAATAATTGAGATAAAGATACCTAACCATGTGTATAACTGAAAAGGTCGAATGTATCCATAATAAGAAAGGCTCTCGTCTTCAAGGACAACACAAGAGATAAAGTTAAACGAGTCTTCCATTGTTGGAATTACAAATTGGTAAGGATGATGACTTTTGAAATGGGAATTAAATTGAAAATTAAATTTTGAATAAAGCTGTCGATTTTCAAAGCAGCCAAGACTACTCCCAACAGTCGAATTCAAAAAAATAGTTGAGACGATTGAAATTGCAACTTCATTTCTTTCATGAACAAACGTGTCTGTGAAATAGACATTTCTCCTTGGTCGTCCACAGTAGAAAGTATTACTTCCCATCCCCACATTATTTTCATAGGCTATTAGTAAAGCAGATCTTTTTCCAATGTCACTCTCTCTATAAAAGATTTTATTCCTATATGTTCGCCATGCCGGATCAAAACATTTATTTACCGAACACAAGGGTACTGCTCTATAAGTAAATCGGTATTGAATTAAATTCTCACGATAATTGTACTGTGGACATAACAAATACACAGTTTGATCAGCCTCTTTATTTGATAGAATAAGCCAAGACTTGTACCAGAATAGGCGATAAATTATATTCCAGTTTTCATTAGGTTTTTCTTGGATGTGTGAGAAGAAATTGGCATTTGATTTTACCACTTCTAATATTTCCCTTTCGACTAACAAATACACAGCAGAATGTTCCCAAAAATTATATTGTTGCTTCCACCATAGCCAGGAATGATTTCCATTTCCGTTAAAGAAAGTCTCACTGATATGATTAATTAGTATTACATCCATAAAAACTCTAGGATTAAAGTTGACTGCAATATGAACTACACAAACAAAACGGCTTAGAAATCGTGGTGAAGAAACACGAATGTTTGTTTTATCTAATCGATTCATACATGGTTTAAAATTGTCACTGATGTTGTTCACAGTTCCAACAGAATCACGAAGTACATTTTTTGGGCTACAAATTCCCAACTTTTTCTCTCCCTTGATTTTCAACTTCATGAATGCAAAAGGAATGTCAATGTTCTGCAATTCATCGTACAAGGATTCCTCCCGAGTTTTGTTGAATGGCTTTTCTTGGAAGAGAAGGTTAATGTAGCAACCATTTTCTAATTGTGCCACTTCTTTCAGCTCCCACCCAGAAGAAATGCCAAACATGCAAAGTTTAAATGCCAATATCAGAGCCATTTTAGGAGTTAAAATCTTCAATTGGTAAAAGGTATAAATCTATCTTCTGTTTAATTGGTAATCTAACTTCGTTTTTAATAAATAATAAAATAATATTAATCGTAATTTTAGATTTTATGCTGATTCAAAACAGAAAATAAGCAACACTACACAATTACAAAACAATTTCAGTAACTTCATTGAGATTTGTTTGTTATACTTGCAAATAACGTCACCAAAAAAGTTGACACTATGAGAGTACACAGCTGCAGAATAAGTATTACCTTTTAAAGTGAAATTATTTTTTTACATTGTTTTTTGAAAAAGGAAGGTTTTGCAATTTAAAATGCAATGCACTTATTTCGGCGTAAGTATTAGTTTCTGTCGTGAGAAACAGGAAATATAATGTTTACTCCGGTTTTTTGAAATGTACTTTTTGTCATAATATTGAGGGTTCTTTATACACGTAGTTAAACACCATTGGTTGAATTAAGTCCAATTAAACTTGAACAGACAGACAGGTAGACGATGTAATGATAAACTGTTGTGGCATAATAGCAATTAATATAATATATGGCCAAGGTTCTTATGAAGCATCCAAAAGAGAAAATTTGGTTTTATATATAATTGGCAAAAATTATATAGTAAGCTTACAATAATAAGCTGTGTAGTATTGAACCCATACAATCTAAGTGATATTTTTTGTTTCTACCGATCAAAAAACTCATTTTATTATGCACACACAGTACAATATTCTACCAATTAATTTAATTGTTACTGTTTGTCCATTTTCCAATGTTATTGAATTATTAACAAAAAAGAACTTTTAAAACTGTGAAGGTTAAATGTTAAATCTATAAGGTAGATACTTGCTCGGGTTTTACATGCTCAAAAGGTTGCATTCCTTATTCTCGCTGCCTGTCTTAAAAAATGTAAAACAAGCTAGAAGACCTTAGTTGCTTCACCAGGGTTGACAAATTAAAAAACTAATTTGTAAAATAATGGGAGAAAATATATAATTGAATTGAAACTCAAAGAAATGTGTATTTTCATTTGCTATTTATGTACATTAAATTAGGTTCTTACTTTAGATTTCTCTACTTGTAATCTTGCATATTAATAAAATAGTTTAAAGCATGAAATAGAACTGGTACAAAATATGATTTTGGAGTTTACGATTTTACTTTCGAAAACAACTAGGATTGCTTTGGCGTAGAGTCTCAGACCGTATTAATCCCATTGTTATTAGAAAGGAAAGGCAACTCTTTTTCCATTTACTCGTTTCGATTATTCTTTTTCGACCTTTTCTATGATTCCTTTTCGACCTTTTCTATGATTTTCTATCTATGAAATACGAGGAATGACCTGAGTCGTTCGTGTAGAAAGGAAGGGTTAACCAGAAAATGATGAATTCTTGTTCTATGTTTGTCTTTGCAAGTTTATTTTATCATCTGTGTGGAAGATATTAAAACATCACAAATGCCGCACAAAATTATTTACAACGGTGGTTGATAACTAACTAAAATAAATTATAGTCCATCCGTTTTCTTTAGACAATTTATTTTTTAAAAGGTTATCTGAAAATGTCTTTTCGTTTTTCTTTAAATCAACATCACAAACAAAATAAATTTCAAGGGGGTAACTGCTTACATCCTTACAGTTACCATGGGGGTAACTGCTTTTTGATAAAATTCTTGCAATTTAACCTTATGTAATTGTATACACGGTAGAAACCTAGGAAAATTGTCTAAAGAAAACGGATGCACTATACAATAACTAAAATTCACAACAAAGGATAAATAATTCACTTAGCAACATTATAATTGCACATTGCTCAGATGAATAATAAATCGGAGTTCCTTTTGCTAAGAATTAACGGCCCATTGGAGGCATGGTCATTCCTAGAATTGAACAAAAAAGGAAAATTAATTTACATTCTTGAGTCGAGAGTTTTAAGATTTAATTTTCTCAATGTATTATACCTCCAGTGTAATTATTTGGGGGAGGAGTCATATTCTCTGTTCAGAACAAAATTATAATTAAAACTTAATGTGTATGCATTGATAAAATATTAATTACATGGATTTGTGCAAAATCAACAGACCTTGTCCGGGCATTTGCGTTTGGTTGTAATTATTTGGAGGAGGAGTCATGTTTTCTGCTCAGGAAGAACGACAATTAGTAAAATGTAATATAATGACGGAAATTAATGTCAATGCATATTAAAATAAATCCAACTAACCTTGTCCGGGCATTTGTGTGTTGTTTGGTGCACCGCCTGGGGGTTGCATGCCTATTGGTAAAATATTTTGTATTAGCATTCGCATATTAATTTATCTCGAAGTTAGCAGTCTGTGACAAAGTAATAATTGCATACCTGCTGGTGGGGTCATGGCACCGCCGCCTTTATTGAACAAAAAATTAAAAATTAAATAATATTCGAAACATTTTCCATTTTTCTGTTCCAATTAAATTATTTACTCACCTGGTGGAGCGTACGGATTGGCAGTTGTTGCCGCTGCAGTTGTTGCTTCTTCCTATAATAAGTGGAAATATCGAGATTGCTTAAATCCAGTCAAAAAACAGAAAATCAAATGATTTGTTATTTGTTTCGAACCTCTTCTGGATGGGGCAATGCGTATGCAACGAAGAGGATGGCACTGAGACCGACAGCGATAGCCAACACACGAGCCATTTCTGAAAAAATATTTTGAAATTAAATTTTGATTTTAATAATCCTGAAATGTGAAATAAACTTGTGTGTACCTGTATGTGAAGAGAGTTGGATTAGATTCTTAAGAATTTGTTGAATAGAAAGTTGAATGGTATTTGATGCTGATTGAAACCTTTGTCCCTACTTTTATATGGAAAAAGGTGTGACCACGAATTAATTTGCTTGGTTAAAAGCCCCAGAAATGTCTATCATTTCATTTATTTACGTGGAAGTCGATTGTGTTGTAATAAGAGCATGTTGTCATTGCGGAAATAGTTTATGATGCAATCTTTTACAAAAATACAAAAGGAATGCTATTATAAGGTAGGTATATAATTGTGCCAGTTTTGACGATATTTCATCCAGAATAACAATCAATAGTGCATTAGTGTAATGTCAATCAAAATATTGGTTACATAATAAGTTGTTTTCCTCGTTGTAATATTGAATTGGCAATATTTATTCAAACATAATTTACAATATTGAAGTTACAATTCATTCTGCATTGAGACGACCATCCCAATGGTATTACGTGTCTTCTAAATATCTGTGTATACATTAATTTAAGGTTCCAAATTTGAGGGGTCAAATCATCGTAATTTGTAACGAATTGTGGCAGTTTGATCTAAGTGATATAGGTCGGACACCTCACCTCTTGGACCCTGGGACTAGTACGGAATTTTGTCAGGGGCTATACCTATAGTCTATAAATAAGCAATATAAACTGGTCAAAATTATTTACATTAAAATCCCACTTTTCATTAATAATTTTAAAATTAATCAGCCTGAGATATGAGCCACAAAAAAACCATGCAATTTTAATTGTGGGACGACAAGTTGATAGTCCTTAAAATGGGCATTCAGACGGTGCGATATTGTGGTTTAATATTGTCTGCTTAACATTACAATGCACCAAGCCACATTATCATGGCGCTACAAAGTATAACAAGCAATTTTATTATGACTGCTTCTGTGATTGTCACGTCGCAACCAGGGAACAAAAAATGACCTTTTTTGCCTTTTACCTTTTTGGCCTTTTTTATAAAAAAGGCAGGAGTAAGATTTTAAAAAAGGAGTCCTTTTTTGCCTTTTTACCTTTATTGATGTAGCAGAGTGCCCCATTTACTTCACTTTACATGTAAATAAGGTAAAAAAGGTAAAAAGGACTGCTTTTTTTAGAAAAAGTAGTACTTTTTACCTTTTTTGTAAAAAAGGAGTACCTTTTTAGTTCCCTGGTCGCAACATGTATCTCTCAAAGGCGAAGCAGATTCCTTTTTCAGTTTTCACGAATTCACATTGTTTACAGTTTCTGTACTAAAGTATAACATTTTAGATAAAATAGTTTGCTATGGCTTGATAAAAGTTGTTTTATTTCATTTTCGACTCATTCTTCATTGCGTTACTATAGGCAGTAAATAGTAAAATTGCTGACGTCAAAGCATTTTTAATGAAGACGTCAGCAATTAAGCATATTATATGAACAATATTGACTTAAATTATTTAATTCTTTATATGATCGTCAGTCATAAATAGATCAGAGGGATGAATCTAAAAGTAATCATTTGAAAACTCGCTAAATCTAAGATTTGAAGAGAATTGTTTATTGATTTGACATTTAGTAATACAATATTTTAATGGATTAAAACAGTTTAATGGACATTATTTATTAGATACATCTCCACTGAGTGAACTAGAATATTAATTACATCTCCCTTTCCCCGCTAGCAGCTATATATAGGTAAAGTATTATGAACACTTGATCTACTTAGAAACTTAAATTATGATTTTAAAAGACTGGATTTTTCGATAAATGCTCATAATTTACTACCTGGTGACTGCGTGGTGACCTAATTTCGATATGGCGAATTAATTTAATTAATGTGTATTTTATAATAAAAATTCTAAAAGCTGTAAACGATCTACCGCAGTCGTGCGAGGAATTTTATCAACAAAAGGTCGGTAGGAAGGTTTGTTATGAATGTTGCACGAGGCACTACTACAAAACTTTTGGCATGGTTTTCAGCTTTTATAATGTACTAGGCTCCCAGTAAACTTTGGCAGATTTAGAAAGGTAGGCGTCCAGCAACCATTAGCAGAATTTATAAATAATTGCAAAAATTGCACCGCTTGTTACATAACAAAACACTTTTCACGCAGATGAGATTGTTGCAAAGTCAATTAGAGGTAACTCATTTCGATGGAAGAGGAAGTGGGCATGCGCATTTTGTTATTTTGCCTTTAAGGAACGTGCACATATTACGTGTGCAGTTGATGGGAGGAGGAGGTACCTAAAAGTGTTACAGTCAGCATTTACGTTACAGATTGGTTAAGGGGTTTTGCGTTACACAATAAATGCAGGTCACCCAGGCTCTCCTACCAGACATACATAGATATATAGTTAGGTTGGTAAATTTATTGGTTTATCTCAGTCTGTGGTTATAATATAGAGATAACCTTTCATTTAGTATAAGTGGAATTACGATAAATATTTTTATTATGCTACAAAAATTATTTACCACTAGCGCCTATCTTAGTTAGTGGTTACTGCTACAACTACATAACTTGCTCTTTCTTAAAAACAGTGCAGTGTTGCGTAATGGAGTGCCAACTGGAACTGGAAAATAACCGTACTAAAAACAGATGTCCCTAAGCAATTAGGCAATTGGGTCAACCCTGCCCTGGTTAAGACAATAAAAATTTCATTTTTCTGACTAGGAAAAAGCCATAAACGATTTGCTAAATTATTCCTCTGCAACCAGGAATTAAACCTCATAGACTTTGTTCGAGTTAATTCCAAAGTATATAAAATGTGTACACTTAAGACTTAAAATAGTATCTAAGTTGATGGCTAATACCCTGAAATTAGCACCGACGAGTGAAAAGTTTTAACACTTCATGGAGTGTTGCTTTTAAATTATACGACTTATTTTCCAGTTACTTTAAAATTGGTGTATAAAGCAATTAGTTATTATTTCCTAGACCCAAACGGAGCTTACAAATAAATGGCTTCTAAAAATAATGACTACACTACATTCTCGCTTTTTAAATAAATATTGAAAAATAAAGGATAAAACCTAGAGTTCCTATAGTCAGTTTAAGTATTTTTAGTGCGGAAATGAAATATTAATAGGTAAGCCTGCAATTGCAACGTCAGAACGGTTTTCATAGCATATTATTATTTATATAAATTGATAAGAAAATAGCAATTTTACTAACAGGCAACACTTATAACTATAACTATATATTATTATGTAATTTAAATTTTAGCTTAATGTTATATATAGGCGTCATGAAACAAAATTTCGTTGAAATCATAAATAGGGAGCCAGTAATATTTATAGTATTTATAGTAAGGGCAGTACTTTATAGCTACAATATTCTGAGTATATTATGTATGCTTGTGTCTACGATTACTTTTCGGCATTTGAATAATTTTCCGTGCTTCATTCGTTCTCTGATTAAAGTGGAACCACAAAAGTTAATGAATAACTAATATCAAAAGGATTAAAATTATTTTATTTTTTTTCCTAAATTGGAAAATGCTATCAGCAGAAGCGGAAAGACTTGGATCTTTGTTGATAAGTGTATGTTACTATTCAGGATTATTTCCCATCTACTGGGATTCGAAGAATAAACTAATAAAAATTTCTCAAAGCTCATTTTATCGTTTTAAATGGTTTACTTCAGTGATCATAATTTTGCTGTACGACATATTTGCTTTGTGGCGAATTATTTATGGAATAACAATAAGTGAAGTCATTCCATATTTTCACCTTTGTATGGTAACTGCTTACTCAGCCATAGGATTTTCGTATATATTTCTTCTTGTGTTAATTAAACTTGTGGAAATAGTGGAAGTTGCCAATATTTCCCTCATTTACGTATCCCGATATTCGGGTAAGCATTAATTTAAGTAGCAATTAATAATAATTTTGATAATTTGCAAGGAAATATTATCAATTAATTATGCATTAATTGGTGTTATAATATTCCCAGATGTTGTGGCAAAAGGAAATGTTCTGATTGGTCGCTTGTCCCACGTGATAATTGCTTTCCTTCTCATTTTCCCTCTTAGTTCCGTCTTTGCATACAACGTCTACAAAGATTCTGTTGCAGTGCTCCCTTTGAACCTCATCTTTCATAAACACAACCAATATTTGATATTTCACATACCTGTAATTTTCAGTAATTACTATTACACACTTGCAGCAGTGGCTACAGGTACATTTTGTCTCTTCTTCAGCTGTCACCAAGTTTACTTTCATCTCCTGATTTTTCAAAAATCCAGGTTACTTCTATTTCTAACGAAAAATCACTTTTTGAAGGTTAATATTTCATTTTGAATTTGGGAATCATAGGTGTAAGTACGAGCTGTTCAATTCCATAGCTTCAACGGACGTTGTGACAAAAACTGTTCGTAGTCATCAAATCATATCAATTATGCTGAATAATTGCTTCAAATATTTTATTTTGCCTGGTCAGTCGATAATATTACGAGGTATCATTGTCAACAATGCAATTTTATTATCTTATCACTCCGAATTGGAATTGCAGATTCAAATTATTTTGACAGGGATTAACATATTTCTAATTCAAGGGTGGTCTATCGTTTTATTTTGTGCAGCAAAATTTTATCACTATAACAAAGATTGTTGTCTCTCGTGGCGATTGCATAATACCTCTAATCGAAGAACACGACTATATATATGACGAGGTTTTGTAGATCATGGCAACATTTTGGACTTCAGGTTGGACGTTTCTATGTTATTAGTAATCAATCTGTAAGCAGGTTTCTTACAAATATTCTCGAGGGTACCACAACACTCATCTTAGCATTTTAGCTCAAAATTTAGAATTTTCAAACAATTTGTAATTAGCATTTCTAAATACTGTGATAATTTAATCTAATATATTTAATTACACAAATGATTTGTATTAATCATCATTCAATGTAATTAAACATAAACATCTGATCATCGAAAGACAATTGAAATATCCTAAAGATTAGTCACAGAAAATATATATTATTGATTCTAATAATGATAATTCAACTCTCCACCTCGGCACAAACGTGGCTTACAACGACTCTACCACAACTGCTAACCAGCTAACATTTCATAAACGATGTAATGAAACCAAACATATCTTGTGCTTAAATGCATGCTCATAGACTTATAGTCATAAAAATATTCCCCTTCCATTCATTTCATACAAAAAGTTCATTTTAAAATCAATTTTTTGAAGTAGGACAAAATTTTTTTTTGGACCAGATGTGAAATGAAAACATTTTGTTCCGTTCCTAACTTCCTTTGATTTCCAGCTTTTAAATATCCAATTTTCACAGTATACCCCACCCCCAAAGACAGTACCGTATTTAGAAGTCGATTTCGGAGGGGGCAATCATACATTTAAATGTATTAGGCATTATCGCGCTAAGCGCGAAAAATTTTGGCTTATTTTAGCTAAAACGAGTCAAAAATAGCCTAAAAATCACATAAAGTCGCGCGAAGCATGAAATTTTTTGGTAATTTTTAGAAAAAATTTCCTCTTTTCCTGGATTTCGGGGGGGGGGGCATTTGCCCCCAATGCCCTCCTCAATACAGCCTTGCCCAAAGAGGAGGCGGTACAAAGACTGATTTCCACAGAAACTAGGTCGAGATTTTTGATGCCTGCCAGGATGAGCAAATAAAATACTTTCGTAAGCATAAGTTGATTTTACACAATCTGAGGCAAAGCGTAAAAAATTGATCATTATAGTGGCCTCGATTATTAATAATAAAGCAAAAAATAAGAATTAGATGTGGATGTCATTAAAAATTCCCCCAAGCTACAGACAAAAAACTCATTTTCAGTGATGCCAAACGGTTAGAAATTAAAATATAATCGCCCTCGAGGCCTTTCAAAACAAGTGGTGATCTCTTTAGATCTCACAAAAGAAGAAAGACCGCGAAACCTTCCCTTAACGAAAATGCAAGGGATCGAGCTCACCTCTCATTCGCTCACTCCCTTATTCACCCACGTCACCTCCCACAACTCCCCAAACTTCTGTGTCAGCAACTTCCTTCCTTAGAATCCCTAAACCTAAGCTAGAGTATATTCAGTCTAATAAATAGTTCTCCTGAGTCATTCCATAATTCTGAGTCTATTTCACATTATTTCCTTCGACTCACGACTCATCTTTCATTCGCCGTGCCAATTCTCTCGCATATTGAACTAGGACAGTCCCAGCTCATCCGAATTCCCACATTTGGCTATCTCGGGGTCTCACAAAAAAAAGCAAAGCCAAATCCGAAGGAAAAAGGGCAAATATTGCCGGCCTGATCTTCAAAATTTAACCTGTAAACCGTGTAAATGCTACAGACTAAACCGCCGCGAACTGAAGTCATGACGAGTCTACTCTTTATCCTGTTTTTGAACCTCACCTGACACCTATCGTGAATCTACAGCTAATCTACAGTGAGATAAACCAATTCTTGGCTTTGCATTGTTCTCAAAAACCCTTTGTTATCATCCCTTTTATAGTTTCTTTGGGATAATATCACTGCCGACGAAATTACAAGTTTGTAGGAACCATAGTATATTATTATTTGTATGCATTATTATTTGTTCCCCCTTTAGCAAATTTCTAGAGATAGATGCATGATACCGATAAATAAACCATACATTTTGTATAGAATTTGGCACCAGTTAGTGTCAGCACTAAAAATATTTTGAAACGCAATAGTTACAATTAATGGGTATGTAGATTTTTGTGAACACCGTTTGCATGAGTTAAGATTTAAAATTGACATCTCAAGTAGTTTAGGGTAAGGAAATATAATGCATGCAAGATTGAATGATACTAAAAACATATCCTTTAACTATGGGTTACACTTATTATATTGTATTCTTTAAAAACTACACGTCCAAAAGCTGTGCGAAACTATATAAGTACATAATTATTTCCTTTCAAGTGTAATAAAAAAATGTTTTTATTATCCATTGCCATTTTATCATAGCCATAATCATAACCCTAATCATATCATAATCATAACTTTAAAAGAGAAATAAACGACATTAGCTTCCCAATAAATGATTCAATATTATGGAAGGGTAATTATAGATGGTAAAATCCGATTGCCAAAAATGGTTTCCTATTAAAGCTGTGACTTTGTTTTGGCGTTCAAATCAAATCAAACCTAAGCTTATTATTGTAAAGTATGGCAAGTTACATTTATGTTACAATTATTTAGCTTTTCTCCAGTAGTAGCAGACATAAATGTGGGCGTTGGTAGCTTTCAGATATCAGTCCTAAGACAGCAAGAAATTTGTCAACAGTATTTTACCGATCGAAAAAATATTTTGTGTAAAGAACAAGTAGACCACAATGTTCCCTCCCAAAGATGAACAGCTTTTGCTTTCAATGATGAAAATCTGTTTCTGTTCTGGACTAGTTCCTGTCAATTGGAATTCGCAAAAGAGATTGCTGAAAATTTCAAAAAGTCGATTCCGCCATTTTATAATGTACTATTTGATCTTCGGAATTAATTTGTACATGTTTGCAGTTTTAATGCGAATTATTTACGCACGAGCAACGGAAGAAATCGTTCCACATTTGGATCTTAGCCTTGCTGGATTTGGTTTAACATTAGGCTTGTGCTGTGTATTTTCAAGTATTGTGACTAAACTTGATTCAATGGTTGAAATTGTAAATATAATACTCATCTATGGAGCCAACTATCCTGGTAAGTGTGCTAAAAACTTAATTTCAGTACACGTAATATTACACTAAAAAACCTGAACGTAACCTCAGTATCGACAGATTCGGGACAGACAGTAAAATTGGTTTAGATGAGATATCCCTGTTCCTGTTCCCTTTCCCTCATTCGACTTTTTTGACGAGGTCCTATTTTTTAAGGAGGGCGAGGGGTACTTTATCAAAACAGGAATATTTTGGTTAAGGGGCTATTTTGCAGACATTTTTATAAGCTTTAAATTTCATTTTCTTATGACAGATAAATACATACTATTTTCAGAAATTTAACTTCTCGTTTTCCTTTTTCAAAATTAAAAATTAAAGTTAGTTTTTTATGAACAATGTATAGCTCTACATGGAAAAGATCATCGGCATATCTGGTGGATTTCTAAATTATCAATGGCCTCCATATTCGGTATTCCTCTCTGCCTCTGCATTAACTACTTTTGGGTTAAAGACATGATAATGATACTTCCTCTGAATATGATAATGCCTAAACACAATCAGTACATGATATTTCACATTTCTGTAATTGCTGCGGTGTATGTGTATTCGTTTGGAGCCTTGGCGATTGTTTCTACGTTCTGTTTTTTTCTCAGTCATATTCATGTAGTAATGAATATACTACGACAATCCAGGTAAGAAGGTATTAATAAGGTAAAAGAAATAAGTTCATTTTTCAGTCCAGTATCTGTCTAATTAATAAATCATATCAAATGCATGTAAAAAAGTAGCGAAGATGGCTGTGACATTTTAGTGCATTTTTCCTATTGGCCCGTATAACCATACCTGACCTTTTGAATAACCTTTGAAAAGAGCTATTTCATGAACCTTTAATAACAAATTATTGTCGCTCGCTAGTAAGCTAAGAGTTATGAACGTCATTTTGGGTATTGTCAGAATGATGTGTATGCTTGATTCTTTGCTACGCGTCACTCAGAATGATGTCAAAGAGAATGATGACACTATAGTATATGTACTGGAATGTAATTTATTTTATTTTTAATTAAAGCGACTGTACATTTAGCGTCCGTAGTAAACTTGATTACTTTAGTCGAAATGTTGATTTTCGTTAAATGGACAAAAATAAAGCCACTGGGGCGGAAAATCTGTGTGCACGTTGACAGCAGAAAAGAGAGTCGCGACAAGATGGTCGAACCTTATCGGAGAAGCATAAGAAAATCAGGGATTTTCTTATGCTATTATAATTACTACGTGTCATATAGTCATATTGTGGGTATATGTACATGAATTAGGCATGCACAAGCAGTACTGGCTAATCGTGGACTGGAGGTAATGAACTCTGTGCAGCAAGTAATAGAGATATGCAAATAGCTCTGTTGCTTGCTGGATTTTGGGAAAAGGTACAATGCAATTTAAGTTGCCTTCTGTCAGTATTATCCTTCCAGTATTTCTTTTCGCCCATTCGTTAGAAAGAAAATGGATCGGTGGCATAATCCAATATTATTTTCGACGAGAACTCAAAGCCGAGCATCAACGCTAGAGCAAGAGATCAAAATTTCTAGTATAATTTCTAATAAATGGACAAAAAGAAATATTGGAAAGATAATAGTCATAGCTGTTATTGTGAAAATGGCAACATAATATTTAAACTGATTGCAGCAATTTTTATACATATTGAAAAAGGGAAGTATTTTTCATTAATTTGTCAGGTGACTGGAAGTTTAAGTTTGAATGTTACTTTTATTTAATTACTTTCCACACTTCAGAATATAATATTTGGTACATCAGATTCCAAAAAGCTCTGTAGTGTTAATTAATATTTTTATATTGGCACACTATGGGTATTGTAGAGCTATTATGTCCTGATGCCATATTACTATTATAAATTTTATAGGTTTCGCAGAGGAATGAGTTTGAAACGCATTGAATCTTTGGATGAAGTAATAAATATCGTCCGCAGCTTTCAAATGATAGTAAAGAGGATAAATGACGACTTCAAATATTTCGCCGTGCCTGCTCAATCAATAACTTTTAGACTGTGCATTATAAGTAATGCAATTCTCGCAAAATTCCACAGCGAATTCTCACTTTCGCTTATCCTAAATGCATTAGGTTCTTTAATTGTGCTTTCCACCAATTGTTTCATGTTAGGAATTGCTGCAAAAATATATTACTTCAATAAAAGCTGTAAAAAATCCTGGCGAAGGATGGAAAGGGTGGATCGCAAAACGAGGTTGTACATGAAAATGTTTTGTAAATCGTGGCCAATCTATGGATTTCAAGTAGGAAACTTTTATGTAGTAACCAAAAAGTCAGTAGGCAGATTTCTATTAATTACTGCTAAAGGAAGTGCTAAACTCATACTAGCTACTAAGTAACTCTCCTACAGCTAACAATCAGGAATGAATTCGGAAAT
This sequence comes from Tomocerus qinae, assembly GCA_020055645.1. Lineage (NCBI taxonomy): Eukaryota > Metazoa > Arthropoda > Collembola > Entomobryomorpha > Tomoceridae > Tomocerus > Tomocerus qinae. Next base: position 66,651,817 of record CM034546.1, read on the forward strand.
TTTCTGAAAAGATTTAAGAGTTGAGTAATGCAGTTACTAATGCTAAAAAATTTGCCTTTTTGCTATACAGCGAATTTAAAAAAATTAATTTCATCCTTTTTTGAAATCAATTCTTTTTTTAGGAGGGGACTTTAGGGGACTTTCTTGTGCCCTCATTACCTGGTTGCAAAAGTGCAATACTTGGTTGCTATGTTGTAAAACAGCAGTACGTGGTATTTAAAGTGCAGTAGCTTGTTGTAAAACTTCACTACCCATAGATGCAAAATTTTAGATGGGAAAATTCTGTATCATCCGGATGATATTTGCGCAGTGCTGTATAATTTGAATAAATGGAAGTAATTTTCGTGTTTTGTGATATTGTAAAATTTACTTTTTTCCAAATAAGGGGTTACAGGACAGCAATAACTTAAACGAATGATATAAGATAATGTCGTCCTAAAATCCTAACACGTATAGTATATTATTAAAAACTTTCTTACCTTAACATGCTCAGTATAGTTAAAAAAGTAAATGGCTCCTAAATTGTTGGTTAGTGACTAAATAATACACCACATTTAACAAAAATCTATTCTGTAATTGTAGGACTAAAAAATCCTTAGTTTTTAAGCTTTAGAGTTCATTTCTATACATTAAAAGCTAAACAATTTGAAAAATTGAAGATATTTGATTTAATGATTACAAAAATATTGCTTTATACAATATCAATAGCAATATTTGGTAAACTTTAATCAATTGCAATTATTGAAAATTTCATTCAAATTCATTCATAATACCTACATTTTATAATATGTAATGAAATTAAAATTTATTTTATTGACTGGATATAATCATATAATATAATAACTATTTATTATATTAAATGAAATAAACTGGTATGCAATGTCGTATGAAATAATAATGATATAACAATAGTAAGTACTATAACAATATAATATAATTGTTACATTAGCATGTATTAAGACAGATTTTATTTGAAAGGTAAATGGTCTCCCCGATGACCTCCAAAAGGGTATTTCATTCTATATTCAAAATGTGGGGAATAGGAATAAACAATTTGAAATAAGATATAGGTAATATGATAAAGACCTCTGAAATCTTATGGAAGCAAAATACCTTTAAGCTCCTAAATCGATTTGGATAAAAATCTAAATGTCAGTGTTACATGCCCCATAGTTATATACAACTTAGATATTGCTTGACGCCTCTCCCGCTTTACAATTTTTGATGCAGCAAAACTGTATTTTACCGTCAGACTACATTCGAGACATTCGAGACTCTATCCATTTCAAATTATATGTTTTAAGCTATAATTAGTAAATTATAAAAATGCACCATACAAGTTTTCCTAAAAGGTAGTTAGGAATTTTCGTTTTTTAATTCTTTATTTCCCAGAATTTTTACAATTACTATAATTAACTTTCACCGGTAATTTACCATGCTCCTCACTTTTGAAGTGAAATCCTGTAGCTATACAAAAATGATTGAGGAGTAGACTATAAGGATATTTTTCGATATCTATTGTGGAATCAAAGTCAATACTATTTAATTTTGCCATACAAGCTTCAGAAATGAAGGAGGTAACTGAAAGGGGTTCTAAGACTGCCAGCAGAAGAACTTAAGACGCTGTTCTTGCTTTCAGAACATAATTAACAGTCTTTGTTGTCAACCAATGCTGTGTCCATTGTGCTGGTATTTTTGAAGTAATTTTTGCATTTTGCTTTGTAAAAGATTAAAGCTATATTATCATGTTTCCAGTAAAACAGTTTTAATAGTTTAGACGTTTGGTGATTTGTTTTGGACCTTTATCGTCGAAAGGAGAGAACCGCATAAGGGCACCCATTTATGATTGAACATTTGACACAGAGCACAGAGAAATAGGGTCTTTAAATTTTGTGTACTCGTAGATTATTTAGCGACGAAGGTCATACTAAAGTTCTGGAAATGGGTTTTTTTCCGTTCGGTAGATATTTAGTTGCAACCACCGCTACTTTTAACACGTCAGTATATACTCGAATTGCTTATTTCGGGGTTTTCTAAACAAAACTTACTGAGCACAAGAACCTAGAGATCCCAATTTTTTATGACATGTAAGGGAACATTTCCTGGATTTGTTGTATAATTCTTAGAAATGGGTTTTTTGTTGTTCAGGAGGAATTCATTTTTAATTGTTGAAGAAATGATTTTGAAGTCCAAAGGGTAAGTTCTAAATGGTTTATCTGTGTTGCCATACATATACATACTTTAAGCTCACTCAAGGTAACTTGCAGTGCAAAAGTAGATTGAGATATGCAAATACTTATACATGCCAAGCCAAGGTGATTCAATGTTCGATTAACTAGAAACAAGGGGTAGAAACTATATATAAAATAACTCAACACCAAATCCAAATAGCTCCCTCCCGAAATCAAAACATTCTGTACCCGAATTCAATATGTAACGCACCCAATATCAGAATATTACAATAAATTCTTTTACTTTTAAATAAATTCTAGTACTTGTAAATAAATTCTAGTACTTGTAAATAAATTCTAGTACTTTTAAATAAATTCTAGTACTTTTAAATAAATTCTAGTACTTTTAAATAAATTCTAGTACTTTAAAATAAATTCTAGTACTTTAAAATAAATTCTAGTACTTTAAAATAAATTCTAGTACTTTTAAATAAATTATAGTACTTTAAAATAAATTCTAGTACCTTTAAATAAATTCTAGTACTTTTAAATAAATTCTAGTACTTTTAAATAAATTCTAGTACTTTTAAATAAATTCTAGTACTTTTAAATAAATTCTAGTACTTTTAAATAAATTATAGTACTTTAAAATAAATTCTAGTACCTTTAAATAAATTCTAGTACTTTTAAATAAATTCTAGTACTTTTAAATAAATTCTAGTACTTTTAAATAAATTCTAGTACTTTTAAATAAATTCTAGTACTTTTAAATAAATTCTAGTACTTTTAAATAAATTCTAGTACTTTTAAATAAATTCTAGTACTTTTAAATAAATTCTAGTACTTTTAAATAAATCCTAGTACTTTTAAATAAATTCTAGTACTTGTAAATAAATTCTAGTACTTTTAAATAAATTCTAGTACTTTTAAATAAATTCTAGTACTTTTAAATAAATTCTAGTACTTTTAAATAAATTCTAGTCCTTTTAAATAAATTCTAGTACTTTAAAATAAATTCTAGTACTTTAAAATAAATTCTAGTACTTTAAAATAAATTCTAGTACTTTAAAATAAATTCTAGTACTTTTAAATAAATTATAGTACTTTAAAATAAATTCTAGTACCTTTAAATAAATTCTAGTACTTTTAAATAAATTCTAGTACTTTTAAATAAATTCTAGTACTTTTAAATAAATTCTAGTACTTTTAAATAAATTCTAGTACTTTTAAATAAATTCTAGTACTTTTAAATAAATTCTAGTACTTTTAAATAAATCCTAGTACTTTTAAATAAATTCTAGTGCTTTTAAATAAATTCTAGTACTTTTAAATAAATTCTAGTACTTTTAAATAAATTCTAGTACTTTTAAATAAATTCTAGTACTTTTAAATAAATTCTAGTACTTTTAAATAAATTCTAGTACTTTAAAATAAATTCTAGTACTTTAAAATAAATTCTAGTACTTTAAAATAAATTCTAGTACTTTTAAATAAATTATAGTACTTTAAAATAAATTCTAGTACCTTTAAATAAATTATAGTACTTTTAAATAAATTCTAGTACTTTTAAATAAATTCTAGTACTTTTAAATAAATTCTAGTACTTTTAAATAAATTCTAGTACTTTTAAATAAATTCTAGTACTTTTAAATAAATCCTAGTACTTTTAAATAAATTCTAGTGCTTTTAAATAAATTCTAGTACTTTTAAATAAATTCTAGTACTTCTAAATAAATTCTAGTACTTTTAAATAAATTCTAGTACTTTTAAATAAATTCTAGTACTTTTAAATAAATTCTAGTACTTTTAAATAAATTCTAGTACTTTAAAATAAATTCTAGTACTTTAAAATAAATTCTAGTACTTTAAAATAAATTCTAGTACTTTTAAATAAATTATAGTACTTTAAAATAAATTCTAGTACCTTTAAATAAATTCTAGTACTTTTAAATAAATTCTAGTACTTTTAAATAAATTCTAGTACTTTTAAATAAATTCTAGTACTTTTAAATAAATTCTAGTACTTTTAAATAAATTCTAGTACTTTTAAATAAATTCTAGTACTTTTAAATAAATTCTAGTACTTTTAAATAAATTCTAGTGCTTTTAAATAAATTCTAGAACTTTTAAATAAATTCTAGTGCTTTTAAATAAATTCTAGTACTTTTAAATAAATTCTAGTACTTTTAAATAAATTCTAGTACTTTTAAATAAATTCTAGTACTTTTAAATAAATTCTAGTACTTTTAAATAAATTCTAGTAATTTTAAATAAATTCTAGTACTTTTAAATAAATTCTAGTACTTTTAAATAAATTCTAGTAATTTTAAATAAATTCTAGTATCTTCGAAGTAATTAAAATAAATCAGGTAATAATGTATTCAGTTGTAGTATTAAGCTAACTATTTCTTACAATGAATTGAAACAAATACAATGGTACCTGCATATTTCTGTATAAACTAATTTTTCTCTCTTTATTTTCTCTTTAACACTGTTCCATAATTACATATTTAACGAATAACCTTTCCACTTTAAACGTAACAATTAATGGCACTGATTAAGCGAAGACATTGATAAGATATCTGTGTATACTATTTATTATCACTCGAACTCAAATAACTTTATCTATCACTGCTCTAAATATAACTGAAATAACAACTCTGCCCTTTAAAATTCAGATTTTCTGGTGCGATTCATTCTTGACTCTCCTCGAGGTGGTTTTGCAATAACTTAGCAGCATCGAGTATATTTTCAGCCAATCTCCGCTTATTGGAAACTAAGTCTATTTCTTGATGACGAGCAAATCCTAAGTACCATATCACTGATGTTATGTGACTACAGCAGCCCACTGTTCGGGAACCATTTTTACAGCGGCAGTACCATCCTGTTATTGCATTTTCTCCGGCCTTAGAGCTGTCAAATGTTATCCAAACCATGTGAATTCCTTGCCCAAATCTGGATTCCATGTTAACTCGAATCATATCAGCCAGCTCTGGTTCTTCAAAAGTCCAAAAGCAGTAACTGGAATCTTTCTTCAAGTGCCGTCTTGTGTACAAAGGAGCATTTTTCTTTGGTACTTTCCAATAGTTATATTTTTGATATCTTTTTCAGTCAAAACAGGAAAGTTTAAAGAGTATCCTTAGATGCTGGTACTAAATTGCTCCTTCTCCGTTCCAAATTCAAACTTTCCACTCGGATCTGCAGTTTGTTTTCCTGTTGAGTCCTTAGAAGGGCATTGTTGGCCATTTCCATGTGTTCTTGATCATCCTTAAACAATGGAGCAGAATAGGCGTTGAGAAAACCACATATAATTCTAAATATAGACGGCAATTTTGGTAGATATGTGGCTTCTATCTTTTCTTTTAAAATTTGAATCTTTTAGCATGTCCATTTTTAGCTTCTACTGTCCAACGAATCATGGTGACTTTTCTGGTTTCATTTGCTTGACTAGTCGTAAACTGTGGCTGTTTTTTCTGCAAGCAACTTGGCGAAAAGGTTTTATATCCTTTTTCAACAAGGTCTGGAATGACATCACGGAAACCACGGTCTAGTAAAAAGTAATCATTAGGCCGCAGGAAGGAGGAAATTCCATCAGTATCTAGTAGCATAGCTTTCAATATGTTTGAGTCATTGTTTCCATTATCTGCAAAGTAAAGCCCATCTGCGTCTTGTATGTAGCCCTTAGGATGGATGACCATCATTGGCTTCACCAGATTTCCGTGCTTATGGTTAGAATAGGTCTTCTTCTGATCGTCATGGTCCGATAACTGTTCAATGTATAAATATGTGCCATCAGCAATGAGGCACATTGAACTTTCATCGGCTCCAAAAAGAGTATGCGCAAAAGATGACTGGTGTTGTTTTGCTTCTTCTCTGGTAATATGGTGATAGCCAAGATAACGTGGAACAAAATGTTTTTCTAACGCCAACCTAACACTTTCAAATGTATCGCTCACACGCTGCTGACAATTCATGCCGAAAAGTATTGAGAGAACATCTTGGGATAAATTAGTTTTCAGTTTCATAAGGAAAAGGCCAAGAGCATTCCTTTTAGTGCGGTTGCAACTATCACGAAGATCTGAAGAAATCAGTTTAAACGTGTGTTCAAAGTCTGTTTTGGATAAACCAGTAAGCAGTTGATAGTCCTCAGTTGTGTATTGAGAATGTTCATCAAAGGTTACTGTGTTTACTGTAGAGAAAACTTTAGCATTAAACGACGACAGAATAACTTTCACGTCGTCACCAGTCAGCACGGTTGAAGTTTGGGAGGCTATCACTTTCTTTTCTGCATCATCGTTAAAGTATCCGTTATCGTTCAGGTGATTTGCACAGCATCGGTTGTTTACTGGTATCAGTATCTTTTTGTGAAACCAAACAGAAGCTATGGCTCTTTTAGGAATGCGTAATCTGCCCTCCTTGTTTTTATTCCCACAAAGGAAACACTTGCTCATAGTACTAGTACAAGATGGAACATTAACTTCAATAGCTTTCTTTAATCTCGGGAGCTTAAACTTGGTAGCATCAGATATCGAACTTATTGTAGTCGATGTTTCATGTTCAGACGGTTCATTAATGTGAGAAATAACACTGGTATTGGTACAACTTAAGGCTTGGTTCGAAGAATGGCCACTGAATCCTGCAGAACTAATTGAAGATTGAGAATTAAAGCTCAAAGTAGAAGCATGTGAGTCCACGGAGAAATTAGATTGATAACTATCTGCAACAGTCGTTAATGAGGATTGAGTTGAGAAGTCCATCGAATCGTTTGGCAACGAAGACACGTCGCTATCATGTTCGAATTCATTTCAAAGTCCATTGGTTCCATTTCTTCCCTATTTGTAGATTTCGCAACTTTCGGCTTATTTAACGGCTTGATTCTTCGAAATTGACTGTTTTTTAGGGCCAAATGACAGTTTTTACAAATATGACCATCTCTATTTACAACTTTATCGACGCCATGAGCTTATTCTTAGAAATGTTAGATATTTTTCAACTCGCAGCCATACGGTATCAGTAACACTCCTTCCTCCAGTTTCAATCCTTCGATAACACACGCAACAATTTTTTTGAGCTCCAGGCATTTTTATTGAAAAATATAGGCACACTGACTTTTGAAATATCTGATCACATTTTCTAAATTGGTACACTTGTTGCTGGTAATAACATTTTTACTGATTTGGCGAATTTAAAATGTGGTTGCTTTTAATGTGGAAAAATGTGGTCACTTTAGTATTTATTATTGTGTTCAATTTTTCGTCGCCCAGTAAAACAAAACCCAAAAAGTTCCCTAGGGGGTACCCAAAATAGACAGGCGACTTACAGTTCAAACGCAATGGTATCAAATTCCTGGTACCCTAATCAGTCTGGCCCACAGATGTGGACACAATGACAATTAAACCGTACCAGTTATTTCTTTACCATTAGGTCATTGCGTTAGCACTGTAAGTGGTAGCACTGCCCGTAATGAAAGTACCCCTAGCAGTATAACGCGAAACACAACTTAATATAATTGTGGATGGGCGAAAACAAGTGTAGATTGCTCTACACCATACCAAACCCTAGCTACTTTCTTAAATATTAATGCATTATTGTCTAATAAACAATATTACATTAATATAGAACAAAGGAACCCACGTACCACCCAGAAGCACTTTTTTAAAAAAAATTCGGTGAAAATCTTGATGAAAATGTTATTACCAGCAACCTCTGACAGAATTTTAACTCTGACAGAGAGGAAATGAACGATTTTTAATTTATGATAATTTTTAGGTAGTAGGTTTTCGCGCTCGAAAGAGCAAATTGATTTTCAATCGTTTTAAATAAGTACAGATAGGCATAGGTATTATCACCTAGGCACCTCGTCCCTCACCTTTGTTGCCTATATCACCTTGGGTCATTAGCGGAGGGATACCATAAAGGAGGATCTTTTTAGGACTATTGTCTCACTCATGTCAGTTACTAAGACAATTTTTAGTAACTTTTATTCAGTGACACAGGCCCACCCATGTCCCATTTGATTTTCATGGGACAATTTCAAAACTGAATGGGGCTAGGCCAATTACTCCAGTCTTAGGCGGTTCTCTCCTTTGCTTACTTGCTTGCAAACATGCATCGCAACATAGTTAAAAATTCAATGTGTTTTACAAATTTACCTATGATTCCACTGTTGCTTGAAACGGTCCCCCTGTTAGATGACGGTATAAATATTAAGTAAAGATATTCATGCAATATATACAAGTCAGTTAACCCCGGACACAAATATCACCCTTACGGTGAAAGGTACCCGTACATTATTTCTGTAGGCATAAAAATTTTGCAGTGGATAATTACGCTATCATTTCTTGCGAACTTTATGATTATGGTCTAAAATTCAGAAGAATTCCATAAAATTTTAGCCGTTCTCAATTATCTGTAATTATGCAGTGCAGCAGTAGGGAAGGCCCAAACTACATTGCTTTAATACCGTAACTTTTATTTAATCATGCCGTAGTTGTCCTCAGTTCTCAATCGACTATAAGTCATCGGTCAACTCTACAGTGTTTCCAAGGCCAAACAATTAAATTTTAGATAGATCAAAAACACAATAATGTTCCCTCCCGAGGCTGAAAAGCTTTTGCTGTCATTACTAAAAATTTGTTTTTACACCGGATTACTTCCCCTTAAATGGAATTCCCAAAAAGATTACTGGAAGTTTCAAAAAACGCTTTTTATCATTTCAGAATGTACAATTTGGTCTTAGGGGTTTATTTTTACACGTTAGCTGCTTTATTGCGAATTATTTATGCTCGGGTAACGAAGGAAGACGATAAAAATTTCGATCTTTGTCTCACTACATTTGGAGGAGCATTGGGTGTTGTATTTGTGTTTTCAATAGTTTTAACTAAAGTTTATTCAATTGTTGAAGCTGTCAATGTTGTCCTCATATACGGTGCCAAGTATCCCGGTACTGCAAAGCACTTTTATTCCATAATTTATTTGCAGGATTATTAACGTAATAATTCCAATTCTCTAAAAGGTAAAGGTAAAATGCTAACTTTGTTTTTTTCTATATATTAATGCATAGCTCTACATGGAAAGGACCATCTGCGTATCTGGTGGATTTCAAAATTGTCAATCATTTTCATATTTGGCCTTCCTCTCTGCATCAGTATTAACTACTTTTGGGTTAAAGACATGATCATAATATTTCCTCTGAATATGGATATGCCAAAACACAATCAGTACATGATATTCCACATTTTTGTATCTGGTGGGTTGTTTATGTACTCGTTTGGAGCCATAGCGATTGCATCTACCTGCTGCATTTTTCTAAGTCACATTCACATAGTAATGGACCTGCTACGAAAATCCAGGTATAGATATTGATTGCTAAGATAAATTCATTCTTCAACGTTCGTAATTTCTAAATTTTTACTATAATCTGAAAAAATCTCAAAAAAATAGAAAGGTGTGTAAATTGGCAGGAAAGCTAAAAACATTTTGCTATGTATTAGGTCGGCACTGGAGCAGGCACAAGCCTACTATGTTAAAAATGGGTTATGGCTAATATGTACCCAAATGCCGGATGCACTACTTAACGGCATAACTTGTGCATCAAAGATTAGGTCAACAATTTCGAAAATCCATTTCTGCCCATTAACCATAATTTATAAAGGGCTAATAATTACTATATAATAATAATTTATAATTTATTTGAATTTTGATTAAAAGTCTCTTGTATGAAAAACCGCCTATTTCAAAATTTATTTCGTAGTTTTGAAAGGGAAGAAATGCAAATTTTTCCCAAATTCAAAAACCATCTCGAGATATGGTAATGCCCGACATCTGGTCTAAGTTTCGTCCAAATCGGTTCCGTAGTTTCGGAGCTATTTCATATTCCGATTTGGAGGTGTTTTTTTACATAGCCCCTGAGGTACAAAAAAATCAATATTTTTGACCAAAGATGTTAGTTAACTCCCCTAAAGTGGACTTAAAAATGTAGTTAGCAATGTGTTTTGAACACCTCGGGTTTTTTATTTTCCTATATCAAATAATTTCTGTCTTAAGTGTTATCAAAATAATATCCTTAATATTACGATTATTATAGGTCTGACAGATGTATGCCCATCAGTTCTTTTGAATCCTTGGATGAAGTTACAAACATCGTTCAAGTTTTCATATCATATTTGCAATGGTAAATCAATGCTTCCAATATTTCACCATGCCGGGTCAATCAATATGCTTAAGATTAAGCATGACATGCATCGTAATTCTTGTGAAATTTCACAGTCAATTTAAAATTCCTCAACTTTTGCTATATGGTTCTACTTCTTTAATTTTGATTACAGCTTGGTGCTTTATTTTAAACATTACTGCAAAAATATATCATTTCAATAAAAAATGTAAAAATTCATGGCTAAGAATGCAAAGATCAAACAGAAGAACGAGATTGTACATGAAAATGTTTTGTAATTCATGGCAATTTTATGGGGTTCATGTGGGAAGCTTCTATGTAATAAGCAAACGATCAGTAAGCAGATTTCTGTTGAATATTGCTAGAGGAAGTGCTAAGATCTTGTTAGCGGTGTAAATCTTATATCTGAATGCATACCGTTATTTTTATCTGCTTGATCTGTATCGTTAAATTAAAATTAATTAAAACTAAGTGCAAGTGTAAGTAATTAAACTAATGGAAATAAAACACGTAATATTTGCACATCATGTACAAATTTATTTTAATTCTCTCAAACTATACAAGTGAATTATTCACACTGTGCAGACCCCAGCAATCTCCTCGGCTCAACTAATCTACTCTGTCAACCACGGAATGGATTTGGGAATCAGCAACGAGAACTATGATCGTGCAGTGTTGTTGGAGTGAAGGAACGAGCAGACATGGGACAAGCTTCGAGGACAATCCTATCTCTGTCTATTTGACTCATCTTCACATTTACCGTTGGCTAACTATTGTCTATCATTTAATTAAAAATAAAGTGCTCATCTTAATCTTTATTATATCTTATTGCTCATCAGGCACGTATCTAGAAATTTGTTCAAGGGGGGCGGAAGCAAAACTAATGCAAAAAAAGACATATTCGCGCAGCAATTTTAGGCCTTTTTAGATAAAAAATCTTTCTTTTTTTAGAATGGGGGGGGAGGCAGCGCCCCTCCCACCCCCTACTAAATACCTGCTATGCTCATAATTACTGGCATCTCTTGGCCATCATAATAATATAATATTGGAGCATATGACATGGTTAGGGCATAGTGGAGCGGAGCTACCCTTATTCCTAGAACACTCGTCGTTGATTCAATACTTACCTATATTGGTTTCAGATTTATTGCAATTATTACACTACCCAACACAATTGACCTTTTCGCGGTTTCTCAATTGATGGGCTAGTGGTTGAAGTTTACTAGCAGTTTAGTAGGAGTTTTTGACAAATGTATACATTACTCAGGAATCAGAAGAGATACATACAATGTACAAATTAGTAGCAGGTTTCGCAACTATCCTACATTTAAATTGTAAAACTCTAAATCTTCTACGATTTCTCGAGCGCTCCTTTTAGTCTGTCTTCTTTGTGGCGTACACCAGTATACAAAAAACTAGCCACTTGAACCGGAGATTCATGGAGTACCTATAACAAAGTTTGCTTCCTCACATCCGAAAGGAAGTACGGTGATGTGATGTGGGTTTTAACTTTTGGATACATTGTGAGAAACATTGTTTGGAGACCTGACAAAATACACCGCCATCCCGCCTCACCGCGCGGTGGTGATAAATATAAAAAAAGAGTAGGTATTGGTTTTTTTAAATTTATGTTCCTTTGCATTGCTACACTGATACTGATAATGTAATTGTCAAGCACTGTATCCAGTAGGAGGCGGGGGGGGGGGGGCGCAGCGCCCCACCTAAATTTGAGAAAAAAAAGTTTTTTCCAAAACAGGTAAAAAATTGCAAAAATTTTTTTCGCTTCGCGCGAATATGTCTTGTTTTTTAACATTATTTTTGGTTGCGCACCACAGAACTTGTGAATTAAATGTAGGACTTCACAAAATGTCTCCGCAGCAGTTTGGGGAAAAAACGAGTGTTTAGTATGACATTGTAAAGAAAATGCAGTGTATCGCTAGTGGCTTTTGGAATTAATTTTATAATTTTATAAAAGCAAATAAGTAATGGAAAAATTTTGTCAGTTAAAGAAGCCAGGATTTCAAAGAAGAGTACAACAGTAGACACAAGAATCATCGAAAAGGAAATATAAAATATGGTGCCAATATTTGAGTTGTGAAATGTCAAAGGTCGTGGAGGAGTTCTTAACCAACATGTCCTGCATTCTGTGTAGTTACGCCACTTAAAATGGTCCACCCAAATATTGAAAATTCCAGAATGGCTGAGGACAAACAACTTCTCCCTATAAAACTGAGTGAGCATAGGAATTTTGGTGTTCGTAATAGAAGTATAAATAGTTGTTGATAGAAATGAATTTTCTTCTCTTCCATAGTATAATCTTTTGATTGGTTGGACTCCACCATTCTGAGGATTCCAGTGAGAGTCATTCAGAAGTCGATGAAGGCGGGAATTTCTGAGGATCAAAACTGAGTTATTACAATTTGAAATCCACTTCTGAGGACTGATATACGAAACCTGGCGGGAATCTAATAGCCTTGCTAATTTTCTGAAGTAATTCTACCTTTGAAAAACATCTAATTTTCTGGTAAAATTCAAAGTATGGTGAAATAAAATGAAACAACTTAAAAACAGTTAAGATCGTTGAATTAATTAAATGTTTGTTAAAGTATTCAATAACAGTCAATATTGTACTTTGGTTTTCATTTTTTGAATATTAAGTTGTGCTTATCCTTTTTATTTAATTTGTGAAATTTATAGTATCTCCTTAGAATATAGTTTTGAAGATATAATGGAATATTAAATGGGTCCAGTTCACTTGTATCTGAAATTTCTCCTAAGGCAGTAATATCCGGTAAATTTGCCAAATCTTCAATCAATTCGATCTGTTTTACCGGGCGAGGCTCCACCAAATCTGTTGTGACAACTCCTCTGTAAGCGTTTGTTAGTACAATGAATATGAACAGCAATGAAACGGTGATCATTTTGATCCAAAGCTTTTTATTAGCTTGTGGTGGTAGTGGGTAACTGATTTCTAACAGATACGCGTAGACAATGAAAATGAAAAGAAAGCTTTCGTCATGTTTCAATAATATTACGGTATGAATAAATACAATTGTCAGTCCAATTGAGATTATAATGCCAATCCATGTTTGAAATTGAAAAGGACGAATGTATCAATAAAATGAAAGACTTTTATCTTCAAGAACAACACAGGAAATAAAGTTAAAGGAGTCTTCCATGGTTGGAGTGACAATTTGGTAAGGAGTATGACTTTTTAAGAAATTAGAATTTAATTGAAAAACTATTGTTGAATAAAGTTGTCCCTTTTCAAAGCAATGTAAACTGCTCCCAAAAGTTGAGTTAAAAAAATTTTGGAGTATAATTGAAGCTATTGAAATAGCAACATCATTTTCTCCATGGAAAAAAGTATTTGTGAAATATTTATCCCGCTTTGGTCGCCCACAATAATATTTACTACTGCTGGGAGTTGTAGCGTAATTTTCGTCGTGTATTTTTAAAGCAGATGTTTTGGCAATGTTACTTTCTCTAATAAGATATTTAATTGCAAATTGTCGTAGCTGTTGATTAAAGCACTTGGTTCCTGAACACAATGACACTAAGATGTATGTATATTGGAATTGTACTAACTTCTCACGATAATTGTACTGGGAGAACAATAAATATACTTTTTGATCGTTTCCATCTGATATGGAAAGAATAAACCACGGCTTGTTCCAAAACAGACGATATAAAATATTCCAGTTTCCATTTCTTCGTTCTATGATATTCTTGAAAAAGTTGACATTTGATTTTGCCAATTCCAGTGTCTCTCTTTGTACAAGCAAATACACTGAAGTATGCTCCCAAAAGTTGTAACGCTTCTGCCACCACAACCAAGAATAATGTTGATCCACCTTAAAAAAAATTTCACTAATGTGATTGATTATCATTAGATCCATAAAAACTTTCGGATTGAAGTTAACTGCAATGTTCACCACACAAACAAAACGGCTCAGAATGCGAGGTGAAGATATTCTATCTTTCCAATTATCTAATGCATTTCTACAGGAATTGAAGCTGGTGGTTGCATAGCTATTAAGCACAATTTTTGTATGCTTAATTCATAAATGTGAAGAAACAATGAAGTATGAATTGAAATCCGCTCCAATCAGAAAAGTGCAGTCTAGTCAACCAGTTATCAAGATAATTCCCATGTATTTTATTTCAGCAATGCATTTCGAATTTTCATCATCAGGCTGTACAAATAAATGATTGAAAACATATAAATTATATTATAATGGTATGAGGAGTGGATATACTTAATACATAAGTATCTGTAAAAATTGATTTACATTTGATAATTAATCTATTAATAAATCAAGAGAGTGTATGAAAATGTAAGAAAATGTAAGCCATTAGTAAGTACCTTATTAAGTTAAGTAGGGACATATCCTTTCGAGAGAGAAAAAAGTAATTAAAATTAGGCCGGATTACATTTTAAATGAATAATTTTGAAAAATTGATCACTCAGCTGGACATGAATGTCAGCGCAGTGAAGGACAATAATACAAACCGCACAATTTCATACTTCGTACCTTATTACAATGTATAGTCTTTAAGGGGAATGTGCGACAAAAAGTATACATACCTACTGGATTGAGACTTTAGGAAGTGTAAATGTTTCTAAAATGTTGACTTTAGAAAAGCTAACAACTACGTCTATCAATTCAGTTGCATGTTTATATTTATCATCATGACATTTTTGTAATTCGTTTCTGACTGTGGACATAATTATCTTACTGTAATCATTAATGGAGTTATAAAAAGGCATAACCAAATAAACATTTGTGCTTTGTGTATTACTTACAAAATTCATATTATTACAAGGTATGGAAAGCGTATTTAAAATTTCGGGGTTATGTATGGCTAAATTCTTTAATAACAGAGGTTTCTTAGGAGTAAGTAATTCTTTACGATCTATTAAAAGGAGTTTCTCCATAGTATCATTCAGTATTTTATCAGGATACATTCTTATTCTGTATTTATGCATTAGTGACTGCAATTCCATATTTTTACATGATTCATCTGTAAAGGCACGAATTACACGTAGACCCTGTGCATAAGGTATAGAATTAAGTAGCGATTTACGGTGATTTGACAAATAGTGTAAAGGTTGTGATTTACTTACTGGTTTACGATATAATTTAGTAGTTATGTGATTACATTCGTTTAAAGATATTTCCAAGTCTAAAAACGATACAGTGTCACTATACTCAAACGTAAAATCAAGAAAACGGTGCTTAAGTTTTTCTTTTAGCCAAGTATTTACATCACTAATTTCTGTTACATCTAGAATTACAAATATATCATCAATAAAACGCTTCCTGAATACAAATTCTTCAACACCTTCAAAAATAGATCTTAGTTCATTATAACATGTAATATTACTTATAGATACTGATGCTGCTCCCCCCATCTGAATTCCTTTATGTTGGTAATAAATTTTATTTTCATATTCTACATAACTATAATCCAAGCATAAGTCGAGAAAACATTTAAATTGAGTCTTAGTTATTGTAAATGGTAAGTCAACACAGTTTTTGTATTCCTCATACATATTACAACAATGGATTTTACAAGCTGAAAGTAGTAAATTAGTATATAAAGAAACTATATCAATAGTAACTAGTTTGTAATTACGTTTAGGATCTAATACAATATTATTCAGTAGTATTAGTAAATGTGTGGAATCTAATATAATGTCAGGTACATAATTCATTATGGGTTGTAAAAATAGATCCACTAGTTTACTTATATTACGGTTTATAGTGTATAGTGTGCTACTTATAGGACGACCAACTGGAAATAGTGTGTATAATTTATGAATTTTAGGAAAAATGTAGAATTTTGCCGGTTTATGACAATTAGGAATAAGGGAAGTAATTATTACATCAATGGGAAGACTTTTTTGCAAAATTCTTAGTTTATCTATAAAGGTTAATACAGTAATATCATAATGAGCTTGTGTAGAGGGAAAGTATGTGTTAATGTCGTCTAATTGCCTAAATACCTCATTGTCATACATAGACTTATCCATTATACAAATACCCGCTTTTTTATCAGCCTCCTTGATAATTAAATTATTCATATTACAAAATGTTTTGAAAGATTCCAGTAATTTTAAAGGTATAAATTGCGGCCGACGAGAATTTTTCTTAATTTGTGTTTTAAAATTACTATACATTTCCGTATCTGGAAATATTAGTTTCTCATCTGGACAGTACACAGGTGCAATATTATCTACCTTTCTTTTGTGTTTCTTACAGTCTATTAACCAACGGTCAAAATTACTAAAATTATTTCGAATTTCACCATTACATTTAAAATATACGTTCCAAGATACCTTTCTGATACATTCTTGAAAAGATTCCATAATTAAATCTAACTTAGGGTAAGTAGGTATACTAACTATCCTATCTATCCTTGCCCAAATCTGGATTCCATGTTAACTCGAATCATATCAGCCAGCTCTGGTTCTTCAAAAGTCCAAAAGCAGTAACTGGAATCTTTCTTCAAGTGCCGTCTTGTGTACAAAGGAGCATTTTTTCTTTGGTACTTTCCAATAGTTATATTTTTGATATCTTTTTCAGTCAAAACAGGAAAGTTTAAAAGAGTATCCTTAGATGCTGGTACTAAATTGCTCCTTCTCCGTTCCAAATTCAAACTTTCCACTCGGATCTGCAGTTTGTTTTCCTGTTGAGTCCTTAGAAGGGCATTGTTGGCCATTTCCATGTGTTCTTGATCATCCTTAAACAATGGAGCAGAATAGGCGTTGAGAAAACCACATATAATTCTAAATATAGACGGCAATTTTGGTAGATATGTGGCTTCTATCTTTTCTTTTAAAAATTTGAATCTTTTAGCATGTCCATTTTTAGCTTCTACTGTCCAACGAATCATGGTGACTTTTCTGGTTTCATTTGCTTGACTAGTCGTAAACTGTGGCTGTTTTTTCTGCAAGCAACTTGGCGAAAAGGTTTTATATCCTTTTTCAACAAGGTCTGGAATGACATCACGGAAACCACGGTCTAGTAAAAAGTAATCATTAGGCCGCAGGAAGGAGGAAATTCCATCAGTATCTAGTAGCATAGCTTTCAATATGTTTGAGTCATTGTTTCCATTATCTGCAAAGTAAAGCCCATCTGCGTCTTGTATGTAGCCCTTAGGATGGATGACCATCATTGGCTTCACCAGATTTCCGTGCTTATGGTTAGAATAGGTCTTCTTCTGATCGTCATGGTCCGATAACTGTTCAATGTATAAATATGTGCCATCAGCAATGAGGCACATTGAACTTTCATCGGCTCCAAAAAGAGTATGCGCAAAAGATGACTGGTGTTGTTTTGCTTCTTCTCTGGTAATATGGTGATAGCCAAGATAACGTGGAACAAAATGTTTTTCTAACGCCAACCTAACACTTTCAAATGTATCGCTCACACGCTGCTGACAATTCATGCCGAAAAGTATTGAGAGAACATCTTGGGATAAATTAGTTTTCAGTTTCATAAGGAAAAGGCCAAGAGCATTCCTTTTAGTGCGGTTGCAACTATCACGAAGATCTGAAGAAATCAGTTTAAACGTGTGTTCAAAGTCTGTTTTGGATAAACCAGTAAGCAGTTGATAGTCCTCAGTTGTGTATTGAGAATGTTCATCAAAGGTTACTGTGTTTACTCATTAAACGACGACAGAATAACTTTCACGTCGTCACCAGTCAGCACGGTTGAAGTTTGGGAGGCTATCACTTTCTTTTCTGCATCATCGTTAAAGTATCCGTTATCGTTCAGGTGATTTGCACAGCATCGGTTGTTTACTGGTATCAGTATCTTTTGTGAAACCAAACAGAAGCTATGGCTCTTTTAGGAATGCGTAATCTGCCCTCCTTGTTTTTATTCCCACAAAGGAAACACTTGCTCATAGTACTAGTACAAGATGGAACATTAACTTCAATAGCTTTCTTTAATCTCGGGAGCTTAAACTTGGTAGCATCAGATATCGAACTTATTGTAGTCGATGTTTCATGTTCAGACGGTTCATTAATGTGAGAAATAACACTGGTATTGGTACAACTTAAGGCTTGGTTCGAAGAATGGCCACTGAATCCTGCAGAACTAATTGAAGATTGAGAATTAAAGCTCAAAGTAGAAGCATGTGAGTCCACGGAGAAATTAGATTGATAACTATCTGCAACAGTCGTTAATGAGGATTGAGTTGAGAAGTCCATCGAATCGTTTGGCAACGAAGACACGTCGCTATCATGTTCCGAATTCATTTCAAAGTCCATTGGTTCCATTTCTTCCCTATTTGTAGATTTCGCAACTTTCGGCTTATTTAACGGCTTGATTCTTCGAAATTGACTGTTTTTTAGGGCCAAATGACAGTTTTTACAAATATGACCATCTCTATTTACAACTTTATCGACGCCAGAGCTTATTCTTAGAAATGTTAGATATTTTTCAACTCGCAGCCATACGGTATCAGTAACACTCCTTCCTCCAGTTTCAATCCTTCGATAACACACGCAACAATTTTTTGAGCTCCAGGCATTTTTATTGAAAAATATAGGCACACTGACTTTTGAAATATCTGATCACATTTTCTAAATTGGTACACTTGTTGCTGGTAATAACATTTTTACTGATTTGGCGAATTTAAAATGTGGTTGCTTTTAATGTGGAAAAATGTGGTCACTTTAGTATTTATTATTGTGTTCAATTTTTCGTCGCCCAGTAAAACAAAACCCAAAAAGTTCCCTAGGGGGTACCCAAAATAGACAGGCGACTTACAGTTCAAACGCAATGGTATCAAATTCCTGGTACCCTAATCAGTCTGGCCCACAGATGTGGACACAATGACAATTAAACCGTACCAGTTATTTCTTTACCATTAGGTCATTGCGTTAGCACTGTAAGTGGTAGCACTGCCCGTAATGAAAGTACCCCTAGCAGTATAACGCGAAACACAACTTAATATAATTGTGGATGGGCGAAAACAAGTGTAGATTGCTCTACACCATACCAAACCCTAGCTACTTTCTTAAATATTAATGCATTATTGTCTAATAAACAATATTACATTAATATAGAACAAAGGAACCCACGTACCACCCAGAAGCACTTTTTAAAAAAAATTCGGTGAAAATCTTGATGAAAATGTTATTACCAGCAACCTCTGACAGAATTTTAACTCTGACAGAGAGGAAATGAACGATTTTTAATTTATGATAATTTTTAGGTAGTAGGTTTTCGCGCTCGAAAGAGCAAATTGATTTTCAATCGTTTTAAATAAGTACAGATAGGCATAGGTATTATCACCTAGGCACCTCGTCCCTCACCTTTGTTGCCTATATCACCTTGGGTCATTAGCGGAGGGATACCATAAAGGAGGATCTTTTTAGGACTATTGTCTCACTCATGTCAGTTACTAAGACAATTTTTAGTAACTTTTATTCAGTGACACAGGCCCACCCATGTCCCATTTGATTTTCATGGGACAATTTCAAAACTGAATGGGGCTAGGCCAATTACTCCAGTCTTAGGCGGTTCTCTCCTTTGCTTACTTGCTTGCAAACATGCATCGCAACATAGTTAAAAATTCAATGTGTTTTACAAATTTACCTATGATTCCACTGTTGCTTGAAACGGTCCCCCTGTTAGATGACGGTATAAATATTAAGTAAAGATATTCATGCAATATATACAAGTCAGTTAACCCCGGACACAAATATCACCCTTACGGTGAAAGGTATCCGTACATTATTTCTGTAGGCATAAAAATTTTGCAGTGGATAATTACGCTATCATTTCTTGCGAACTTTATGATTATGGTCTAAAATTCAGAAGAATTCCATAAAATTTTAGCCGTTCTCAATTATCTGTAATTATGCAGTGCAGCAGTAGGGAAGGCCCAAACTACATTGCTTTAATACCGTAACTTTTATTTAATCATGCCGTAGTTGTCCTCAGTTCTCAATCGACTATAAGTCATCGGTCAACTCTACAGTGTTTCCAAGGCCAAACAATTAAATTTTAGATAGATCAAAAACACAATAATGTTCCCTCCCGAGGCTGAAAAGCTTTTGCTGTCATTACTAAAAATTTGTTTTTACACCGGATTACTTCCCCTTAAATGGAATTCCCAAAAAAGATTACTGGAAGTTTCAAAAAACGCTTTTTATCATTTCAGAATGTACAATTTGGTCTTAGGGGTTTATTTTTACACGTTAGCTGCTTTATTGCGAATTATTTATGCTCGGGTAACGAAGGAAGACGATAAAAATTTCGATCTTTGTCTCACTACATTTGGAGGAGCATTGGGTGTTGTATTTGTGTTTTCAATAGTTTTAACTAAAGTTTATTCAATTGTTGAAGCTGTCAATGTTGTCCTCATATACGGTGCCAAGTATCCCGGTACTGCAAAGCACTTTTATTCCATAATTTATTTGCAGGATTATTAACGTAATAATTCCAATTCTCTAAAGGTAAAGGTAAAATGCTAACTTTGTTTTTCTATATATTAATGCATAGCTCTACATGGAAAGGACCATCTGCGTATCTGGTGGATTTCAAAATTGTCAATCATTTTCATATTTGGCCTTCCTCTCTGCATCAGTATTAACTACTTTTGGGTTAAAGACATGATCATAATATTTCCTCTGAATATGGCTATGCCAAAACACAATCAGTACATGATATTCCACATTTTTGTATCTGGTGGGTTGTTTATGTACTCGTTTGGAGCCATAGCGATTGCATCTACCTGCTGCATTTTTCTAAGTCACATTCACATAGTAATGGACCTGCTACGAAAATCCAGGTATAGATATTGATTGCTAAGATAAATTCATTCTTCAACGTTCGTAATTTCTAAATTTTTACTATAATCTGAAAAAATCTCAAAAAAATAGAAAGGTGTGTAAATTGGCAGGAAAGCTAAAAACATTTTGCTATGTATTAGGTCGGCACTGGAGCAGGCACAAGCCTACTATGTTAAAAATGGGTTATGGCTAATATGTACCCAAATGCCGGATGCACTACTTAACGGCATAACTTGTGCATCAAAGATTAGGTCAACAATTTCGAAAATCCATTTCTGCCCATTAACCATAATTTATAAAGGGCTAATAATTACTATATAATAATAATTTATAATTTATTTGAATTTTGATTAAAAAGTCTCTTGTATGAAAAACCGCCTATTTCAAAATTTATTTCGTAGTTTTGAAAGGGAAGAAATGCAAATTTTTCCCAAATTCAAAAACCATCTCGAGATATGGTAATGCCCGACATCTGGTCTAAGTTTCGTCCAAATCGGTTCCGTAGTTTCGGAGCTATTTCATATTCCGATTTGGAGGTGTTTTTTTACATAGCCCCTGAGGTACAAAAAAATCAATATTTTTGACCAAAGATGTTAGTTAACTCCCCTAAAGTGGACTTAAAAATGTAGTTAGCAATGTGTTTTGAACACCTCGGGTTTTTTATTTTCCTATATCAAATAATTTCTGTCTTAAGTGTTATCAAAATAATATCCTTAATATTACGATTATTATAGGTCTGACAGATGTATGCCCATCAGTTCTTTTGAATCCTTGGATGAAGTTACAAACATCGTTCGAAGTTTTCATATCATATTTGCAATGGTAAATCAATGCTTCCAATATTTCACCATGCCGGGTCAATCAATATGCTTAAGATTAAGCATGACATGCATCGTAATTCTTGTGAAATTTCACAGTCAATTTAAAATTCCTCAACTTTTGCTATATGGTTCTACTTCTTTAATTTTGATTACAGCTTGGTGCTTTATTTTAAACATTTCTGCAAAAATATATCATTTCAATAAAAAATGTAAAAATTCATGGCTAAGAATGCAAAGATCAAACAGAAGAACGAGATTGTACATGAAAATGTTTTGTAATTCATGGCAATTTTATGGGGTTCATGTGGGAAGCTTCTATGTAATAAGCAAACGATCAGTAAGCAGATTTCTGTTGAATATTGCTAGAGGAAGTGCTAAGATCTTGTTAGCGGTGTAAATCTTATATCTGAATGCATACCGTTATTTTTATCTGCTTGATCTGTATCGTTAAATTAAAATTAATTAAAACTAAGTGCAAGTGTAAGTAATTAAACTAATGGAAATAAAACACGTAATATTTGCACATCATGTACAAATTTATTTTAATTCTCTCAAACTATACAAGTGAATTATTCACACTGTGCAGACCCCAGCAATCTCCTCGGCTCAACTAATCTACTCTGTCAACCACGGAATGGATTTGGGAATCAGCAACGAGAACTATGATCGTGCAGTGTTGTTGGAGTGAAGGAACGAGCAGACATGGGACAAGCTTCGAGGACAATCCTATCTCTGTCTATTTGACTCATCTTCACATTTACCGTTGGCTAACTATTGTCTATCATTTAATTAAAAATAAAGTGCTCATCTTAATCTTTATTATATCTTATTGCTCATCAGGCACGTATCTAGAAATTTGTTCAAGGGGGGCGGAAGCAAAACTAATGCAAAAAAAGACATATTCGCGCAGCAATTTTAGGCCTTTTTAGATAAAAAATCTTTCTTTTTTTTAGAATTGGGGGGGGGAGGCAGCGCCCCTCCCACCCCCTACTAAATACCTGCTTTGCTCATAATTACTGGCATCTCTTGGCCATCATAATAATATAATATTGGAGCATATGACATGGTTAGGGCATAGTGGAGCGGAGCTACCCTTATTCCTAGAACACTCGTCGTTGATTCAATACTTACCTATATTGGTTTCAGATTTATTGCAATTATTACACTACCCAACACAATTGACCTTTTCGCGGTTTCTCAATTGATGGGCTAGTGGTTGAAGTTTACTAGCAGTTTAGTAGGAGTTTTTGACAAATGTATACATTACTCAGGAATCAGAAGAGATACATACAATGTACAAATTAGTAGCAGGTTTCGCAACTATCCTACATTTAAATTGTAAAACTCTAAATCTTCTACGATTTCTCGAGCGCTCCTTTTAGTCTGTCTTCTTTGTGGCGTACACCAGTATACAAAAAACTAGCCACTTGAACCGGAGATTCATGGAGTACCTATAACAAAGTTTGCTTCCTCACATCCGAAAGGAAGTACGGTGATGTGATGTGGGTTTTAACTTTTGGATACATTGTGAGAAACATTGTTTGGAGACCTGACAAAATACACCGCCATCCCGCCTCACCGCGCGGTGGTGATAAATATAAAAAAAGAGTAGGTATTGGTTTTTTTAAATTTATGTTCCTTTGCATTGCTACACTGATACTGATAATGTAATTGTCAAGCACTGTATCCAGTAGGAGGCGGGGGGGGGGGCGCAGCGCCCCACCTAAATTTGAGAAAAAAAAGTTTTTTCCAAAACAGGTAAAAAATTGCAAAAATTTTTTTCGCTTCGCGCGAATATGTCTTGTTTTTTAACATTATTTTTGGTTGCGCACCACAGAACTTGTGAATTAAATGTAGGACTTCACAAAATGTCTCCGCAGCAGTTTGGGGAAAAAACGAGTGTTTAGTATGACATTGTAAAGAAAATGCAGTGTATCGCTAGTGGCTTTTGGAATTAATTTTATAATTTTATAAAAGCAAATAAGTAATGGAAAAATTTTGTCAGTTAAAGAAGCCAGGATTTCAAAGAAGAGTACAACAGTAGACACAAGAATCATCGAAAAGGAAATATAAAATATGGTGCCAATATTTGAGTTGTGAAATGTCAAAGGTCGTGGAGGAGTTCTTAACCAACATGTCCTGCATTCTGTGTAGTTACGCCACTTAAAATGGTCCACCCAAATATTGAAAATTCCAGAATGGCTGAGGACAAACAACTTCTCCCTATAAAACCGAGTGAGCATAGGAATTTTGGTGTTCGTAATAGAAGTATAAATAGTTGTTGATAGAAATGAATTTTCTTCTCTTCCATAGTATAATCTTTTGATTGGTTGGACTCCACCATTCTGAGGATTCCAGTGAGAGTCATTCAGAAGTCGATGAAGGCGGGAATTTCTGAGGATCAAAACTGAGTTATTACAATTTGAAATCCACTTCTGAGGACTGATATACGGGAAACCTGGCGGGAATCTAATAGCCTTGCTAATTTTCTGAAGTAATTCTACCTTTGAAAAACATCTAATTTTCTGGTAAAATTCAAAGTATGGTGAAATAAAATGAAACAACTTAAAAACAGTTAAGATCGTTGAATTAATTAAATGTTTGTTAAAGTATTCAATAACAGTCAATATTGTACTTTGGTTTTCATTTTTGAATATTAAGTTGTGCTTATCCTTTTTATTTAATTTGTGAAATTTATAGTATCTCCTTAGAATATAGTTTTGAAGATATAATGGAATATTAAATGGGTCCAGTTCACTTGTATCTGAAATTTCTCCTAAGGCAGTAATATCCGGTAAATTTGCCAAATCTTCAATCAATTCGATCTGTTTTACCGGGCGAGGCTCCACCAAATCTGTTGTGACAACTCCTCTGTAAGCGTTTGTTAGTACAATGAATATGAACAGCAATGAAACGGTGATCATTTTGATCCAAAGCTTTTTATTAGCTTGTGGTGGTAGTGGGTAACTGATTTCTAACAGATACGCGTAGACAATGAAAATGAAAAGAAAGCTTTCGTCATGTTTCAATAATATTACGGTATGAATAAATACAATTGTCAGTCCAATTGAGATTATAATGCCAATCCATGTTTGAAATTGAAAAGGACGAATGTATCCATAAAATGAAAGACTTTCATCTTCAAGAACAACACAGGAAATAAAGTTAAAGGAGTCTTCCATGGTTGGAGTGACAATTTGGTAAGGAGTATGACTTTTTAAGAAATTAGAATTTAATTGAAAAACTATTGTTGAATAAAGTTGTCCCTTTTCAAAGCAATGTAAACTGCTCCCAAAAGTTGAGTTAAAAAAATTTTGGAGTATAATTGAAGCTATTGAAATAGCAACATCATTTTCTCCATGGAAAAAAGTATTTGTGAAATATTTATCCCGCTTTGGTCGCCCACAATAATATTTACTACTGCTGGGAGTTGTAGCGTAATTTTCGTCGTGTATTTTTAAAGCAGATGTTTTGGCAATGTTACTTTCTCTAATAAGATATTTAATTGCAAATTGTCGTAGCTGTTGATTAAAGCACTTGGTTCCTGAACACAATGACACTAAGATGTATGTATATTGGAATTGTACTAACTTCTCACGATAATTGTACTGGGAGAACAATAAATATACTTTTTGATCGTTTCCATCTGATATGGAAAGAATAAACCACGGCTTGTTCCAAAACAGACGATATAAAATATTCCAGTTTCCATTTCTTCGTTCTATGATATTCTTGAAAAAGTTGACATTTGATTTTGCCAATTCCAGTGTCTCTCTTTGTACAAGCAAATACACTGAAGTATGCTCCCAAAAGTTGTAACGCTTCTGCCACCACAACCAAGAATAATGTTGATCCACCTTAAAAAAAATTTCACTAATGTGATTGATTATCATTAGATCCATAAAAACTTTCGGATTGAAGTTAACTGCAATGTTCACCACACAAACAAAACGGCTCAGAATGCGAGGTGAAGATATTCTATCTTTCCAATTATCTAATGCATTTCTACAGGAATTGAAGCTGGTGGTTGCATAGCTATTAAGCACAATTTTTGGAGCACAAGCTTCAAAATTTTCTTCTTTGCGCAGTTTTAGCTGTGTAAATGCAAAAGGAATGTCGACAGTCGGCAATTCGTCATGTAAGGAATCTTCACGAGCGTTGTTGAACGAATTATGCTTGAGAAAGAGATTAATGTAGCAACCACTTTCTAAACGTACGACTTCTTTTAATCTCCAACCAGAAGAAAACTCAATGATAAATTGTAAAATAAACAATACAACAATTTTTATTAAGCAGATAATATATCTGAATCCTTGTAATTTCATTTTTTTGTAAATAGTTCTTTACTGCATTGTTCCTGCGATTGTCTTGTGAAATATTTACATTAGCTTAACCTTAATTGGGTTTTACTATAACGTTTAAAATTTTTTAGGCGCACTTGGTTAATTAGTAGGATATAGCCAGCCATAGCTTAGATCATGCTAAACTTCAGTCATACAGGTACAGCGAGCAACAAAATTGGTGGAATTTCCTAAATCAGATGTAGCCTTGAGCCGACAGGCGAGAAATCAATAAAAAAAATTTACCATGCCACAATAACCATTAATGTGACAAAAATAATTTTAATAACGGCAACTTTCCTTGGAACATTTTGCTTAATTAATTATTGCGTTTTCCAAGCATTTCATTTTAAAAGTGTACTGTATTACTGTTTTACAAAGTTGTGCTTAGCGACATTGATAGCAACTTTATAGATAACTAGTGAACCCAGCTAAGGGGCGCAATCACAGTAATAAAACAATTCGGAAAAATCATCGGTATTACCCTTAGGTTTTTATATTTGTAAATACAATAATTTAAATATACTTTTAGTTTCTCCAGTGGTTGGAAAAATTAAATGCAGTACCAACTTCCTGATAAAAAGGATTTTCCTAAACTACAACAATAACTGTAGATCGTAGCATCAAATACAGGGGACAATGAAAGACTCCATTTTTAATAAACAGCCCAATAAGTTACCAAAAAGCTTCCATATAAAATCCGAAAAATAAGATTCCCCCTGGGATTTTGGAAAAACGTACAAATCCCATGAGTGCAACTTAATAGTGAATTAATATTTTTGAAGGATAAAAAATAGTGGCCCCCAGTACTGTTATTTAATTCTACAAAAGATGTGCAAGCTGGCACAAAGGAATTAAGGGGGTCCAGGGGGTAATAAAAAGTAAAACCAACTCTACTAAAAATGCTAAATAAGTGCATAGATTTAACAGAACCAATTTGGATTAGGAGTTTTGAAATGATAATTAATACGCACAATACGATCATAACGAAATGTTCCCTTTCGCCAATCATTTCCATCACAAAATAATCATTTTATGTAAATTTCTATCTTTGTTTTGATGTTATAATAATAGGCACCCAGTACCATTGCTGAATTTCAAAATGATTATGCATATTATCATTGTCTAATTTCGAAATAAGCTAATGTTAACCCATATTGGACTTCCTTGTTTTATGAAACATATATTGTATACGCGCATGTGCATTGCAACAAAATGCCGCATTGTCCATGGCATAGATAGATACATAGATAGTTACCTGCAACATAGGAAGAAATAATTTTATTATATAGAGATCGGTACCTGTTTGTGAATGGATGTCTGTTTTCGTTCCAAAAGGAAATCTTTTGTGTCATAATAATAATGTCCAACATATTCATTCCGTTTCTTTTTTTATAGCCAGGGTTTGGTTTTGGCTGGCTAAAATTACAATTAGCCACCCACTGGACAAAAAATCAAAAATTCAAAAATTTTCGCCCTTTTTATATACTTTAGTATATTTTTGCCCCCATTTGGACCCTTGCCGTCTTTTGCCCACTAGCCACCTTTCAACTACATTTTTTCCCTAGCCACTGTAGCCACTACCCGCAGGATGGTTTATAACATAATATTTGATCGGGTTCGATGTTGTAGGGTACCTGGTGAGTATTGAAACAATTGGAAATTTGGAACACCACAATTTTTTGAAACCGTATATTTTATTCCATTATAACCCTTTATCGTTGTATTCTGTAGAATTGTTTCACAATGCAAAGAAATTTGTATTTATAATATAATTTAATTGGCAGGCCTTTGTCACTGGTTTCTTTATTTGGCATATGTGCTCCTTATGATGAGAGACAGGCCTCATAATTATTATGCATTAGCAATTTAAATAAATCTAATTTATCCGCTTTCTGGTACTATGAATTCACAGTAAGTTTTGAACTATTATTGCATTGCATGGCGTGGATTCATTTGCCCTGGTTTCATTTTAGCTTTCCGCTCATTATTATTTTAGCTGCATATCGTCGCACTAACACTACAATAGGACAAGCCATTCCATCAAGAAGTCTACAATGTTTCAAGCCATTTCGTCCAGAAGTCGACGATGTGACTAGCCATTCCCGCAAGAAGTCTACAATGGGACTATCATATAAGTAATTTGTACGGAATGGCACATTGTAATCTCTTAGTTGAAATTGTCGACTTTTTGACGAAATGGCTTGTCCCATTGTAGTGTTAGTGTGACGATATAGACTATGGGACACGTGAAAGTGACCATAGCAATTAAAGTTTTTAATAATGTACCCCAATGCAGTTTACCCGAAGTCCACTATAATCAAAGTGCCTTTGTCGATTAACTTCGGAAGACATCCGACAAAAGCACGTTGCATGTGGTGGACGTCGGGTAAACTGCTTTGGGGGTACACTATTAAAAACTTTAATTGCTATGTAAAAAAATACTATACATTACGTGGATAGGTAACGGACAGTTTCTAATAACCATGGGACATGGACACTAAAACTGGAATTTGGCCACACTGCTATTTCTATGTAATCCTACTTTAAAGTTACACTTTAGTTTATTTGGATCGGCGGAAATTTTAAATAAGGGCTATAGTGGATATTTGCAGAAACCTTTTGTATCATAAAGTTTCATTTGAGTGCTGTAGCAGGTGAACTTCGACCAGTATGCCTTATTCAAACAATTTACCCTATAATTGAATCTGAACTTAAATATTTAATAAGCTATAATCTATTTTCAGGTAGTTACTGTGCCATGGACGTTGGTTGTATACCTTTTGACTAAGGCAAGTGTGAATGCACATGTGGTGCTTACAACTATCTGTAATGTACCAAAGTGCCAATTACCAAACTATACCTTACATTTTCTATATATTATCACTAATATAATTGTTTATTGGTTGCACATAATTTATTAGTTGTGTATTGTACAAAAAGGATTAACAAATGAACAATGTACATTGTATTAAGTAAATAGTTTATGTCCTCTATAAACACATTGCTCACAAATTCTGCATTGCATTGTAGGGAATATTGTAAAGCCAAATGAAAGGAGTAATGATGTGTGTAATTAGATTACGTGAATAAATTTATTTAATTTGGTAATCTGAATTTGAGAATTTTAATAATTATAGCAACTTAAGCTTATTTCTTTGCCCTATATGCTTGGTTTTACTTATATTCTGTTTTTCGTCACAATCTAGCATAAAGGATTTATTTCCTGTTTTTGCT
This sequence comes from Tomocerus qinae, assembly GCA_020055645.1. NCBI lineage: Eukaryota > Metazoa > Arthropoda > Collembola > Entomobryomorpha > Tomoceridae > Tomocerus > Tomocerus qinae. Next base: position 66,681,372 of record CM034546.1, read on the forward strand.
TGTAATTATGAACTTTTTAAATGTTTTCAAACACCACAATAATAATAATAATAATAATAATAACAATAATAATAAGATTCATAATGATCGGTATAATGCTGTATGAATTAAAGTATGATAAGATTCATAATGATCGGTATGATGATGTTTGAATTAAAGCATGATAAGATTCATAATGATCGGCATGATGCTGTATGAATTAAAGCATGATAAGATTCATAATGATCTGCATGACGCTGTATGAATTAAAGCATGATAAGGTTCTTAATGATCTGCCTGAGGCCGTATGCATTAACGCATGAAAGGTTCTTAATGATCTGCTTGACGCCGCTCCATGAATTAAAGCATGTTAAGATTGATAATGATCAACATGAGAATGTATGAATTAAAGCATGATAAGATTCATAATGATCTGCATGACGCTGTATGAATTAAAGGATGATAAGATTCATAATGATCGGTATGATGCTGTATGAATTAAAGCATGATAAGATTCATAATGATCTGCATGCCGCTGTATGAATTAAAGCATGATAAGATTCATAATGATCTGCATGACGCTGTATGAAATAAAGCATGATAAGATTCATAATGATCGGTATAACGCTGTATGAATTAAAGTATGATAAGATTCTTAATGATCTACATGACGCTGTATGAATTAAAGCATGATAAGATTCATAATGATCGGTATGATGATGTTTGAATTAAAGCATGATAAGATTCATAATGATCGGCATGATGCTGTATGAATTAAAGCATGATAAGATTCATAATGATCTGCATGACGCTGTATGAATTAAAGCATGATAAGGTTCTTAATGATCTGCCTGAGGCCGTATGCATTAACGCATGAAAGGTTCTTAATGATCTGCTTGACGCCGCTCCATGAATTAAAGCATGTTAAGATTGATAATGATCAACATGAGAATGTATGAATTAAAGCATGATAAGTTCATAATGATCTGCATGACGCTGTATGAATTAAAGGATGATAAGATTCATAATGATCGGTATGATGCTGTATGAATTAAAGCATGATAAGATTCATAATGATCTGCATGCCGCTGTATGAATTAAAGCATGATAAGATTCATAATGATCTGCATGACGCTGTATGAATTAAAGCATGATAAGATTCATAATGATCGGTATAACGCTGTATGAATTAAAGTATGATAAGATTCTTAATGATCTACATGACGCTGTATGAATTAAAGCATGATAAGGTTCATAATGATCTGCATGACGCTGTATGAATTAAAGCATGATAAGATTCTTAATGATCTACATGACGCTGTATGAATTAAAGCATGATAAGATTCATAATGATCTGCATGACGCTGTATGAATTAAAGCATGATAAGATTCTTAATGATCTGCATGACGCTGTATGAATTAAAGCATGATAAGATTCATAATGATCGGCATGACGCTGAATGAATTAAAGCATGATAAGATTCATAATGATCTGCATGACGCTGTATGAATTAAAGCATGATAAGATTCATAATGATCTGCATGACGCTGTATGAATTAAAGCATGATAAGATTCATAATGATCGGTATAATGCTGTATAAATTAAAGCATGATAAGGTTCATAATGATCTGTATGACGGTGTATGAATTAAATCATGATAAGGTTCTTAATGATCTGCCTGAGGCCGTATGCATTAACGCATGAAAGGTTCTTAATGATCTGCTTCACGCTGTATGAATTAAAGCATGATAAGATTCTTAATGATCTGCATGACGCTGTATGAATTAAAGCATGATAAGATTCATAATGATCTGCATGACGCTGTATGAATTAAAGCATGATAAGATTCATTATGATCGGTGTGATGCTGTATGAATTAAAGCATGATAAGATTCATAATGATCGGTATGATGCTGTATGAATTAAAGCATGATAAGATTCATAATGAACGGTATAATGCTGTATGAATTAAAGTATGATAAGATTCATAATATTCGGTATGATAATGCTGTATGAATTAAAGCATGATAAGATTCATAATGATCGGTATGATGCTGTTTGAATTAAAGAATGATAAGATTCTTAATGATCTGCATCACGCTGTATGAATTAAAGCATGATAAGATTCATAATGATCTGCATGACGCTGTATGAATTAAAGCATGATAAGGTTCTTAATGATCTGCCTGAGGCCGTATGCATTATCGCATGAAAGGTTCTTAATGATCTGCTTGACGCCGCTCCATGAATTAAAGCATGTTAAGATTGATAATGATCAACATGAGAATGTATGAATTAAAGCATGATAAGATTCATAATGATCTGCATGACGCTGTATGAATTAAAGGATGATAAGATTCATAATGATCGGTATGATGCTGTATGAATTAAAGCATGATAAGATTCATAATGATCTGCATGCCGCTGTATGAATTAAAGCATGATAAGATTCATAATGATCTGCATGACGCTGTATGAATTGAAGCATGATAAGATTCATAATGATCGGTATAACGCTGTATGAATTAAAGTATGATAAGATTCTTAATGATCTACATGACGCTGTATGAATTAAAGCATGATAAGGTTCATAATGATCTGCATGACGCTGTATGAATTAAAGCATGATAAGATTCTTAATGATCTACATGACGCTGTATGAATTAAAGCATGATAAGATTCATAATGATCTGCATGACGCTGTATGAATTAAAGCATGATAAGATTCTTAATGATCTGCATGACGCTGTATGAATTAAAGCATGATAAGATTCATAATGATCGGCATGACGCTGAATGAATTAAAGCATGATAAGATTCATAATGATCGGTATGATGCTGTATGAATTAAAGCATGATAAGATTCTTAATGATCGGCATGACGCTGTTTGAATTAAAGCATGATAAGATTCATAATGATCTGCATGACGCTGTATGAATTAAAGCATGATAAGATTCATAATGATCTGCATGACGCTGTATGAATTAAAGCATGATAAGATTCATAATGATCGGTATAATGCTGTATAAATTAAAGCATGATAAGGTTCATAATGATCTCTATGACGCTGTATGAATTAAATCATGATAAGGTTCTTAATGATCTGCCTGAGGCCGTATGCATTAACGCATGAAAGGTTCTTAATGATCTGCTTCACGCTGTATGAATTAAAGCATGATAAGATTCTTAATGATCTGCATGACGCTGTATGAATTAAAGCATGATAAGATTCATAATGATCTGCATGACGCTGTATGAATTAAAGCATGATAAGATTCATTATGATCGGTGTGATGCTGTATGAATTAAAGCATGATAAGATTCATAATGATCGGTATGATGCTGTATGAATTAAAGCATGATAAGATTCATAATGAACGGTATAATGCTGTATGAATTAAAGTATGATAAGATTCATAATATTCGGTATGATAATGCTGTATGAATTAAAGCATGATAAGATTCATAATGATCGCTATGATGCTGTTTGAATTAAAGAATGATAAGATTCTTAATGATCTGCATCACGCTGTATGAATTAAAGCATGATAAGATTCATAATGATCTGCATGACGCTGTATGAATTAAAGCATGATAAGATTCATAATGATCTGCATGAGACTGTATGAATTAAAATATGTTAGAATTCCTAATGATCTGCATGAGGCCGTATAAATTAACGCATGAAAAGATTCATAATGATCTGCATGACGCTGTATGAATTAAAGCATGATAAGATTCATAATGATCTGCAGGACGCTGTATGAATTAAAGCATGATAACATTCATAATGATCGGCATGACGCTGAATGAATTAAAGCATGATAAGATTCATAATGATCGGTATGATGCTGTATGAATTAAAGCATGATAAGGTTCATAATGATCTGCATGACGCTGTATGAATTAAAGCATGATAAGATTCTTAATGATCTACATGACGCTGTATGAATTAAAGCATGATAAGATTCATAATGATCTGCATGACGCTGTATGAATTAAAGCATGATAAGATTCTTAATGATCTGCATGACGCTGTATGAATTAAAGCATGATAAGATTCATAATGATCGGCATGACGCTGAATGAATTAAAGCATGATAAGATTCATAATGATCGGTATGATGCTGTATGAATTAAAGCATGATAAGATTCTTAATGATCGGCATGACGCTGTTTGAATTAAAGCATGATAAGATTCATAATGATCTGCATGACGCTGTATGAATTAAAGCATGATAAGATTCATAATGATTTGCATGACGCTGTATGAATTAAAGCATGATAAGATTCATAATGATCGGTATAATGCTGTATAAATTAAAGCATGATAAGGTTCATAATGATCTCTATGACGCTGTATGAATTAAATCATGATAAGGTTCTTAATGATCTACCTGAGGCCGTATGCATTAACGCATGAAAGGTTCTTAATGATCTGCTTCACGCTGTATGAATTAAAGCATGATAAGATTCTTAATGATCTGCATGACGCTGTATGAATTAAAGCATGATAAGATTCATAATGATCTGCATGACGCTGTATGAATTAAAGCATGATAAGATTCATTATGATCGGTGTGATGCTGTATGAATTAAAGCATGATAAGATTCATAATGATCGGTATGATGCTGTATGAATTAAAGCATGATAAGATTCATAATCAACGGTATAATGCTGTATGAATTAAAGTATGATAAGATTCATAATATTCGGTATGATAATGCTGTATGAATTAAAGCATGATAAGATTCATAATGATCGCTATGATGCTGTTTGAATTAAAGAATGATAAGATTCTTAATGATCTGCATCACGCTGTATGAATTAAAGCATGATAAGATTCATAATGATCTGCATGACGCTGTATGAATTAAAGCATGATAAGATTCATAATGATCTGCATGAGACTGTATGAATTAAAATATGTTAGAATTCCTAATGATCTGCATGAGGCCGTATAAATTAACGCATGAAAAGATTCATAATGATCTGCATGACGCTGTATGAATTAAAGCATGATAAGGTTCATAATGATCTGCAGGACGCTGTATGAATTAAAGCATGATAACATTCATAATGATCGGCATGACGCTGAATGAATTAAAGCATGATAAGATTCATAATGATCGGTATGATGCTGTATGAATTAAAGCATGATAAGATTCTTAATGATCTGCATGACGCTGTATGAATTAAAGCATGATAAGATTCTTAATGATCTGCATGACGCTGTATGAATTAAAGCATGATAAGATTCTTAATGATCTGCATGACGCTGTATGAATTAAAGCATGATAAGATTCATAATGATCTGCATGACGCTGTATGAATTAAAGCATGATAAGATTCATAATGATCTGCATGAGACTTTTTGAATTAAAATATGTTAGAATTCCTAATGATCTGCATGAGGCCGTATAAATTAACGCATGAAAAGATTCATAATGATCTGCATGACGCTGTATGAATTAAAGCATGATAAGATTCATAATGATCTGCAGGACGCTGTATGAATTAAAGCATGATAACATTCATAATGATCGGCATGACGCTGAATGAATTAAAGCATGATAAGATTCATAATGATCGGTATGATGCTGTATGAATTAAAGCATGATAAGATTCTTAATGATCTGCATGACGCTGTATGAATTAAAGCATGATAAGATTCTTAATGATCTGCATGACGCTGTATGAATTAAAGCATGATAAGATTCTTAATGATCTGCATGACGCTGTATGAATTAAAGCATGATAAGATTCATAATGATCTGCATGACGCTGTATGAATTAAAGCATGATAAGATTCATAATGATCTGCATGAGACTGTATGAATTAAAATATGTTAGAATTCTTAATGATCTGCATGAGGCCGTATGAATTAACGCATGAAAAGATTCATAATGATCTGCATGACGCTGTATGAATTAAAGCATGATAAGATTCATAATAATCTGCAGGACGCTGTATGAATTAAAGCATGATAAGATTCATAATGATCGGCTTGACGCTGAATGAATTAAAGCATGATAAGATTCATAATGATCGGTATGATGCTGTATGAATTAAAGCATGATAAGATTCTTAATGATCGGAATGACGCTGTTTGAATTAAAGCATGATAAGATTCATAATGATCTGCATGACGCTGTATGAATTAAAGCATGATAAGATTCATAATGATCTGCATGACGCTGTATGAATTAAAGCATGATAAGATTCATAATTATCGGTATAATGCTGTATAAATTAAAGCATGATAAGGTTCATAATGATCTGCATGACGCTGTATGAATTAAATCATGATAAGGTTCTTAATGATCTGCCTGAGGCCGTATGCATTAACGCATGAAAGGTTCTTAATGATCTGCTTCACGCTGTATGAATTAAAGCATGATAAGATTCTTAATGATCTGCATGACGCTGTATGAATTAAAGCATGATAAGATTCATAATGATCTTCATGACGCTGTATGAAGTAAAGCATGATAACATTCATAATGATCGGCATGACGCTGAATGAATTAAAGCATGATAAGATTCATAATGATCGGTATGATGCTGTATGAATTAAAGCATGATAAGATTCATAATGATCGGTATAATGCTGTATGAATTAAAGTATGATAAGATTCATAATATTCGGTATGATGATGAGGTTTGAATTAAAGCATGATAAGATTCATAATGATCAGGATGATGCTGTATAAATTAAAGCATGATAAGATTCATAATGATCTGCATGACGCTGTATGAATTAAAGCATGATAAGGTTCTTGATGATCTGCCTGAGGCCGCATGCATTAACGCATGAGAGGTTCTTAATGATCTGCTTGAAGCCGCTCCATGAATTAAAGCATGTTAAGATTGATAATGATCAACATGAGAATGTATGAATTAAAGCATGATAAGATTCTTAATGATCTACATGACGCTGTATGAATTAAAGCATGATAAGATTCATAATGATCGGTATGATGCTGTATGAATTAAAGCATGATAAGATTCATAATGATCTGCAGGACGCTGTATGAATTAAAGCATGATAACATTCATAATGATCGGCATGCCGCTGTATGAATTAAAGCATGATAAGATTCATAATGATCGGTATGATGCTGTATGAATTAAAGCATGATAAGATTCATAATGATCGGTATAACTCTGTATGAATTAAAGCATGATAACATTCATAATGATCGGCATGACGCTGAATGAATTAAAGCATGATAAGATTCATAATGATCGGTATGATGCTGTTTGAATTAAAGAATGATAAGATTCTTAATGATCTGCATCACGCTGTATGAATTAAAGCATGATAAGATTCATAATGATCTGCATGACGCTGTATGAATTAAAGCATGATAAGATTCATAATGATCTGCATGAGACTGTATGAATTAAAATATGTTAGAATTCCTAATGATCTGCAAGAGGCCGTATAAATTAACGCATGAAAAGATTCATAATGATTTGCATGACGCTGTATGAATTAAAGCATGATAAGATTCATAATGATCTGCAGGACGCTGTATAAATTAAAGCATGATAACATTCATAATGATCGGCATGACGCTGAATGAATTAAAGCATGATAAGATTCATAATGATCGGAATGATGCTGTATAAATTAAAGCATGATAAGATTCATAATGATCTGCATGACGCTGTATGAATTAAAGCATGATAAGGTTCTTGATGATCTGCCTGAGGCCGCATGCATTAACGCATGAAAGGTTCTTAATGATCTGCATGCCGCTGTATGAATTAAAGCATGATAAGATTCATAATGATCTGCATGACGCTGTATGAATTAAAGCATGATAAGGTTCTTAATGATCTGCCTGAGGCCGTATGCATTAACGCATGAAAGGTTCTTAATGATCTGCTTCACGCTGTATGAATTAAAGCATGATAAGATTCTTAATGATCTGCATGACGCTGTATGAATTAAAGCATGATAAGATTCATAATGATCTGCATGACGCTGTATGAATTAAAGCATGATAAGATTCATTATGATCGGTGTGATGCTGTATGAATTAAAGCATGATAAGATTCATAATGATCGGTATGATGCTGTATGAATTAAAGCATGATAAGATTCATAATGAACGGTATAATGCTGTATGAATTAAAGTATGATAAGATTCATAATATTCGGTATGATAATGCTGTATGAATTAAAGCATGATAAGATTCATAATGATCGGTATGATGCTGTTTGAATTAAAGAATGATAAGATTCTTAATGATCTGCATCACGCTGTATGAATTAAAGCATGATAAGATTCATAATGATCTGCATGACGCTGTATGAATTAAAGCATGATAAGGTTCTTAATGATCTGCCTGAGGCCGTATGCATTATCGCATGAAAGGTTCTTAATGATCTGCTTGACGCCGCTCCATGAATTAAAGCATGTTAAGATTGATAATGATCAACATGAGAATGTATGAATTAAAGCATGATAAGATTCATAATGATCTGCATGACGCTGTATGAATTAAAGGATGATAAGATTCATAATGATCGGTATGATGCTGTATGAATTAAAGCATGATAAGATTCATAATGATCTGCATGCCGCTGTATGAATTAAAGCATGATAAGATTCATAATGATCTGCATGACGCTGTATGAATTGAAGCATGATAAGATTCATAATGATCGGTATAACGCTGTATGAATTAAAGTATGATTAGATTCTTAATGATCTACATGACGCTGTATGAATTAAAGCATGATAAGGTTCATAATGATCTGCATGACGCTGTATGAATTAAAGCATGATAAGATTCTTAATGATCTACATGACGCTGTATGAATTAAAGCATGATAAGATTCATAATGATCTGCATGACGCTGTATGAATTAAAGCATGATAAGATTCTTAATGATCTGCATGACGCTGTATGAATTAAAGCATGATAAGATTCATAATGATCGGCATGACGCTGAATGAATTAAAGCATGATAAGATTCATAATGATCGGTATGATGCTGTATGAATTAAAGCATGATAAGATTCTTAATGATCGGCATGACGCTGTTTGAATTAAAGCATGATAAGATTCATAATGATCTGCATGACGCTGTATGAATTAAAGCATGATAAGATTCATAATGATCTGCATGACGCTGTATGAATTAAAGCATGATAAGATTCATAATGATCGGTATAATGCTGTATAAATTAAAGCATGATAAGGTTCATAATGATCTCTATGACGCTGTATGAATTAAATCATGATAAGGTTCTTAATGATCTGCCTGAGGCCGTATGCATTAACGCATGAAAGGTTCTTAATGATCTGCTTCACGCTGTATGAATTAAAGCATGATAAGATTCTTAATGATCTGCATGACGCTGTATGAATTAAAGCATGATAAGATTCATAATGATCTGCATGACGCTGTATGAATTAAAGCATGATAAGATTCATTATGATCGGTGTGATGCTGTATGAATTAAAGCATGATAAGATTCATAATGATCGGTATGATGCTGTATGAATTAAAGCATGATAAGATTCATAATGAACGGTATAATGCTGTATGAATTAAAGTATGATAAGATTCATAATATTCGGTATGATAATGCTGTATGAATTAAAGCATGATAAGATTCATAATGATCGCTATGATGCTGTTTGAATTAAAGAATGATAAGATTCTTAATGATCTGCATCACGCTGTATGAATTAAAGCATGATAAGATTCATAATGATCTGCATGACGCTGTATGAATTAAAGCATGATAAGATTCATAATGATCTGCATGAGACTGTATGAATTAAAATATGTTAGAATTCCTAATGATCTGCATGAGGCCGTATAAATTAACGCATGAAAAGATTCATAATGATCTGCATGACGCTGTATGAATTAAAGCATGATAAGATTCATAATGATCTGCAGGACGCTGTATGAATTAAAGCATGATAACATTCATAATGATCGGCATGACGCTGAATGAATTAAAGCATGATAAGATTCATAATGATCGGTATGATGCTGTATGAATTAAAGCATGATAAGATTCTTAATGATCTGCATGACGCTGTATGAATTAAAGCATGATAAGATTCTTAATGATCTGCATGACGCTGTATGAATTAAACCATGATAAGATTCTTAATGATCTGCATGACGCTGTATGAATTAAAGCATGATAAGATTCATAATGATCTGCATGACGCTGTATGAATTAAAGCATGATAAGATTCATAATGATCTGCATGAGACTTTTTGAATTAAAATATGTTAGAATTCCTAATGATCTGCATGAGGCCGTATAAATTAACGCATGAAAAGATTCATAATGATCTGCATGACGCTGTATGAATTAAAGCATGATAAGATTCATAATGATCTGCAGAACGCTGTATGAATTAAAGCATGATAACATTCATAATGATCGGCATGACGCTGAATGAATTAAAGCATGATAAGATTCATAATGATCGGTATGATGCTGTATGAATTAAAGCATGATAAGATTCTTAATGATCTGCATGACGCTGTATGAATTAAAGCATGATAAGATTCTTAATGATCTGCATGACGCTGTATGAATTAAAGCATGATAAGATTCTTAATGATCTGCATGACGCTGTATGAATTAAAGCATGATAAGATTCATAATGATCTGCATGACGCTGTATGAATTAAAGCATGATAAGATTCATAATGATCTGCATGAGACTGTATGAATTAAAATATGTTAGAATTCTTAATGATCTGCATGAGGCCGTATGAATTAACGCATGAAAAGATTCATAATGATCTGCATGACGCTGTATGAATTAAAGCATGATAAGATTCATAATAATCTGCAGGACGCTGTATGAATTAAAGCATGATAAGATTCATAATGATCGGCATGACGCTGAATGAATTAAAGCATGATAAGATTCATAATGATCGGTATGATGCTGTATGAATTAAAGCATGATAAGGTTCTTAATGATCGGAATGACGCTGTTTGAATTAAAGCATGATAAGATTCATAATGATCTGCATGACGCTGTATGAATTAAAGCATGATAAGATTCATAATGATCTGCATGACGCTGTATGAATTAAAGCATGATAAGATTCATAATTATCGGTATAATGCTGTATAAATTAAAGCATGATAAGGTTCATAATGATCTGCATGACGCTGTATGAATTAAATCATGATAAGGTTCTTAATGATCTGCCTGAGGCCGTATGCATTAACGCATGAAAGGTTCTTAATGATCTGCTTCACGCTGTATGAATTAAAGCATGATAAGATTCTTAATGATCTGCATGACGCTGTATGAATTAAAGCATGATAAGATTCATAATGATCTTCATGACGCTGTATGAAGTAAAGCATGATAACATTCATAATGATCGGCATGACGCTGAATGAATTAAAGCATGATAAGATTCATAATGATCGGTATGATGCTGTATGAATTAAAGCATGATAAGATTCATAATGATCGGTATAATGCTGTATGAATTAAAGTATGATAAGATTCATAATATTCGGTATGATGATGAGGTTTGAATTAAAGCATGATAAGATTCATAATGATCGGAATGATGCTGTATAAATTAAAGCATGATAAGATTCATAATGATCTGCATGACGCTGTATGAATTAAAGCTGGATAAGGTTCTTGATGATCTGCCTGAGGCCGCATGCATTAACGCATGAGAGGTTCTTAATGATCTGCTTGAAGCCGCTCCATGAATTAAAGCATGTTAAGATTGATAATGATCAACATGAGAATGTATGAATTAAAGCATGATAAGATTCTTAATGATCTACATGACGCTGTATGAATTAAAGCATGATAAGATTCATAATGATCGGTATGATGCTGTATGAATTAAAGCATGATAAGATTCATAATGATCTGCAGGACGCTGTATGAATTAAAGCATGATAACATTCATAATGATCGGCATGCCGCTGTATGAATTAAAGCATGATAAGATTCATAATGATCGGTATGATGCTGTATGAATTAAAGCATGATAAGATTCATAATGATCGGTATAACTCTGTATGAATTAAAGCATGATAACATTCATAATGATCGGCATGACGCTGAATGAATTAAAGCATGATAAGATTCATAATGATCGGTATGATGCTGTTTGAATTAAAGAATGATAAGATTCTTAATGATCTGCATCACGCTGTATGAATTAAAGCATGATAAGATTCATAATGATCTGCATGACGCTGTATGAATTAAAGCATGATAAGATTCATAATGATCTGCATGAGACTGTATGAATTAAAATATGTTAGAATTCCTAATGATCTGCATGAGGCCGTATAAATTAACGCATGAAAAGATTCATAATGATTTGCATGACGCTGTATGAATTAAAGCATGATAAGATTCATAATGATCTGCAGGACGCTGTATAAATTAAAGCATGATAACATTCATAATGATCGGCATGACGCTGAATGAATTAAAGCATGATAAGATTCATAATGATCGGTATGATGCTGTATGACTTAAAGCATGATAAGATTCTTAATGATCTGCATGACGCTGTATGAATTAAAGCATGATAAGATTCTTAATGATCTGCTTGACGCTGTATGAATTAAAGCATGATAAGATTCTTAATGATCTGCATGACGCTGTATGAATTAAAGCATGATAAGATTCATAATGATCGGCATGACGCTGTATGAATTAAAGCATGATAAGATTCATAATGATCTGCATGAGACTTTTTGAATTAAAATATGTTAGAATTCCTAATGATCTGCATGAGGCCGTATAAATAAACGCATGAAAAGATTCATAATGATCTGCATGACGCTGTATGAATTAAAGCATGATAAGATTCATAATGATCTGCAGGACGCTGTATGAATTAAAGCATGATAACATTCATAATGATCGGCATGACGCTGAATGAATTAAAGCATGATAAGATTCATAATGATCGGTATGATGCTGTATGAATTAAAGCATGATAAGATTCTTAATGATCTGCATGACGCTGTATGAATTAAAGCATGATAAGATTCTTAATGATCTGCATGACGCTGTATGAATTAAAGCATGATAAGATTCTTAATGATCTGCATGACGCTGTATGAATTAAAGCATGATAAGATTCATAATGATCTGCATGACGCTGTATGAATTAAAGCATGATAAGATTCATAATGATCTGCATGAGACTGTATGAATTAAAATATGTTAGAATTCTTAATGATCTGCATGAGGCCGTATGAATTAACGCATGAAAAGATTCATAATGATCTGCATGACGCTGTATGAATTAAAGCATGATAAGATTCATAATAATCTGCAGGACGCTGTATGAATTAAAGCATGATAAGATTCATAATGATCGGCATGACGCTGAATGAATTAAAGCATGATAAGATTCATAATGATCGGTATGATGCTGTATGAATTAAAGCATGATAAGATTCTTAATGATCGGCATGACGCTGTTTGAATTAAAGCATGATAAGATTCATAATGATCTGCATGACGCTGTATGAATTAAAGCATGATAAGATTCATAATGATCTGCATGACGCTGTATGAATTAAAGCATGATAAGGTTCATAATTATCGGTATAATGCTGTATAAATTAAAGCATGATAAGGTTCATAATGATCTGCATGACGCTGTATGAATTAAATCATGATAAGGTTCTTAATGATCTGCCTGAGGCCGTATGCATTAACGCATGAAAGGTTCTTAATGATCTGCTTCACGCTGTATGAATTAAAGCATGATAAGATTCTTAATGATCTGCATGACGCTGTATGAATTAAAGCATGATAAGATTCATAATGATCTTCATGACGCTGTATGAAGTAAAGCATGATAACATTCATAATGATCGGCATGACGCTGAATGAATTAAAGCATGATAAGATTCATAATGATCGGTATGATGCTGTATGAATTAAAGCATGATAAGATTCATAATGATCGGTATAATGCTGTATGAATTAAAGTATGATAAGATTCATAATATTCGGTATGATGATGAGGTTTGAATTAAAGCATGATAAGATTCATAATGATCGGAATGATGCTGTATAAATTAAAGCATGATAAGATTCATAATGATCTGCATGACGCTGTATGAATTAAAGCATGATAAGGTTCTTGATGATCTGCCTGAGGCCGCATGCATTAACGCATGAAAGGTTCTTAATGATCTGCTTGAAGCCGCTCCATGAATTAAAGCATGTTAAGATTGATAATGATCAACATGAGAATGTATGAATTAAAGCATGATAAGATTCTTAATGATCTACATGACGCTGTATGAATTAAAGCATGATAAGATTCATAATGATCGGTATGATGCTGTATGAATTAAAGCATGATAAGATTCATAATGATCTGCAGGACGCTGTATGAATTAAAGCATGATAACATTCATAATGGTCGGCATGCCGCTGTATGAATTAAAGCATGATAAGATTCATAATGATCGGTATGATGCTGTATGAATTAAAGCATGATAAGATTCATAATAATCTGCAGGACGCTGTATGAATTAAAGCATGATAAGATTCATAATGATCGGCATGACGCTGAATGAATTAAAGCATGATAAGATTCATAATGATCGGTATGATGCTGTATGAATTAAAGCATGATAAGATTCTTAATGATCGGCATGACGCTGTTTGAATTAAAGCATGATAAGATTCATAATGATCTGCATGACGCTGTATGAATTAAAGCATGATAAGATTCATAATGATCTGCATGACGCTGTATGAATTAAAGCATGATAAGATTCATAATTATCGGTATAATGCTGTATAAATTAAAGCATGATAAGGTTCATAATGATCTGCATGACGCTGTATGAATTAAATCATGATAAGGTTCTTAATGATCTGCCTGAGGCCGTATGCATTAACGCATGAAAGGTTCTTAATGATCTGCTTCACGCTGTATGAATTAAAGCATGATAAGGTTCTTAATGTTCTGCATGACGCTGTATGAATTAAAGCATGATAAGATTCATAATGATCTTCATGACGCTGTATGAAGTAAAGCATGATAACATTCATAATGATCGGCATGACGCTGAATGAATTAAAGCATGATAAGATTCATAATGATCGGTATGATGCTGTATGAATTAAAGCATGATAAGATTCATAATGATCGGTATAATGCTGTATGAATTAAAGTATGATAAGATTCATAATATTCGGTATGATGATGAGGTTTGAATTAAAGCATGATAAGATTCATAATGATCGGAATGATGCTGTATAAATTAAAGCATGATAAGATTCATAATGATCTGCATGACGCTGTATGAATTAAAGCATGATAAGGTTCTTGATGATCTGCCTGAGGCCGCATGCATTAACGCATGAAAGGTTCTTAATGATCTGCTTGAAGCCGCTCCATGAATTAAAGCATGTTAAGATTGATAATGATCAACATGAGAATGTATGAATTAAAGCATGATAAGATTCTTAATGATCTACATGACGCTGTATGAATTAAAGCATGATAAGATTCATAATGATCGGCATGATGCTGTATGAATTAAAGCATGATAAGATTCATAATGATCTGCAGGACGCTGTATGAATTAAAGCATGATAACATTCATAATGATCGGCATGCCGCTGTATGAATTAAAGCATGATAAGATTCATAATGATCGGTATGATGCTGTATGAATTAAAGCATGATAAGATTCATAATGATCGGTATAACTCTGTATGAATTAAAGCATGATAACATTCATAATGATCGGCATGACGCTGAATGAATTAAAGCATGATAAGATTCATAATGATCGGCATGATGCTGTTTGAATTAAAGCATGATAAGATTCATAATGATCTGCATGACGCTGTATGAATTAAAGCATGATAAGATTCATAATGATCTGCATGACGCTGTATGAATTAAAGCATGATAAGATTCATAATGATCGGTATAATGCTGTATAAATTAAAGCATGATAAGGTCCATAATGATCTGCATGACGCTGTATGAATTAAATCATGATAAGGTTCTTAATGATCTGCCTGAGGCCGTATGCATTAACGCATGAAAGGTTCTTAATGATCTGCTTCACGCTGTATGAATTAAAGCATGATAAGATTCTTAATGATCTGCATGACGCTGTATGAATTAAAGCATGATAAGGTTCTTAATGATCTGCCTGAGGCCGTATGCATTAACGCATGAAAGGTTCTTAATGATCTGCTTCACGCTGTATGAATTAAAGCATTATAAGATTCATAATGATCTGCATGAGACTATATGAATTAAATTATGTTAGAATTCTTAATGATCTGCATGAGGCCGTATGAATTAACGCATGAAAAGATTCATAATGATCGGTATGATGCTGTATGAATTAAAGCATGATAAGATTCATAATGATCGGTATAATGCTGTATGAATTAAAGTATGATAAGATTCATAATAATCGGTATGATGATGTTTGAATTAAAGCATGATAAGATTCATAATGATCGGCATGATGCTGTATGAATTAAAGGATGATAAAATTCTTAATGATCTGCATGACGCTGTATGAATTAAAGCATGATAAGATTCATAATGACCGGTATGATGCTGTATGAATTAAAGCATGATAAAATTCTTAATGACCTGCATGACGCTGTATGAATTAAAGAATGATAAGATTCTTAATGATCTACATGACGCTGTATGAATTAAAGCATGATAAGATTCATAATGATCTGCATGACGCTGTATGAATTAAAGCATGATAAGATTCATAATGATCTGCATGACGCTGTATGAATTTAAGCATGATAAGATTCTTAATGATCTGCATGACGCTGTATGAATTAAAGCATGATAAGATTCATAATGATCTGCATGACGCTGTATGAATTAAAGCATGATAAGATTCATAATGATCTGCATGAGACTGTATGAATTAAAATATGTTAGAATTCTTAATGATCTGCATGAGGCCGTATGAATTATCGCATGAAAAGATTCATAATGATCTGCATGACGCTGTATGAATTAAAGCTTGATACGATTCATAATGATCTGCAGGACGCTGTATGAATTAAAGCATGATAACATTCATAATGATCGACATGACGCTGAATGAATTAAAGCATGATAAGATTCATAATGATCGGTATGATGCTGTTTGAATTAAAGCATGATAAGATTCATAATGATCTGCATGACGCTGTATGAATTAAAGCATGATAAGATTCATAATGATCTGCATGACACTGTATGAATTAAAACATGATAAGATTCATAATGATCGGTATAATGCTGTATAAATTAAAGCATGATAAGGTTCATAATGATCTGCATGACGCTGTATGAATTAAATCATGATAAGGTTCTTAATGATCTGCCTGAGGCCGTATGCATTAACGCATGAAAGGTTCTTAATGATCTGCTTCAAGCTGTATGAATTAAAGCATGATAAGATTCTTAATGATCTGCATGACGCTGTATGAATTAAAGCATGATAAGATTCATAATGATCTTCATGACGCTGTATGAATTAAAGCATGATAAAATTCATAATGATCGGTGTAATGCTGTATGAATTAAAGTATGATAACATTCATAATGATCGGTATGATGATGTATGAATTAAAGCATGATAAGATTCATTATGATCGGTGTGATGCTGTATGAATTAAAGCATGATAAGATTCATAATGATCGGTATGATGATGAGGTTTGAATTAAAGCATGATAAGATTCATAATGATCTGCATGACGCTGTATAAATTAAAGCATGATAAGATTCATAATGATCTGCATGACGCTGTATGAATTAAAGCATGATAAGGTTCTTAATGATCTGCCTTAGGCCGCATGCATTAACGCATGAATGGTTCTTAATGATCTGCTTGAAGCCGCTCCATGAATTAAAGCATGTTAAGATTGATAATGATCAACATGAGAATGTATGAATTAAAGCATGATAAGATTCTTAATGATCTACATGACGCTGTATGAATTAAAGCATGATAAGATTCATAATGATCGGTTTGATGCTGTATGAATTAAAGCATGATAAGATTCATAATGATCTGCATGCCGCTGTATGAATTAAAGCATGATAAGATTCATAATGATCGGTATGATGCTGTATGAATTAAAGCATGATAAGATTCATAATGATCGGTATAACTCTGTATGAATTAAAGCATGATAACATTCATAATGATCGGCATGACGCTGAATGAATTAAAGCATGATAAGATTCATAATGATCGGTATGATGCTGTTTGAATTAAAGCATGATAAGATTCATAATGATCTGCATGACGCTGTATGAATTAAAGCATGATAAGATTCATAATGATCTGCATGACGCTGTATGAATTAAAGCATGATAAGATTCATAATGATCTGCATGAGACTGTATGAATTAAAATATGTTAGAATTCTTAATGATCTGCATGAGGCCGTATGAATTATCGCATGAAAAGATTCATAATGATCTGCATGACGCTGTATGAATTAAAGCTTGATACGATTCATAATGATCTGCAGGACGCTGTATGAATTAAAGCATGATAACATTCATAATGATCGACATGACGCTGAATGAATTAAAGCATGATAAGATTCATAATGATCGGTATGATGCTGTTTGAATTAAAGCATGATAAGATTCATAATGATCTGCATGACGCTGTATGAATTAAAGCATGATAAGATTCATAATGATCTGCATGACACTGTATGAATTAAAACATGATAAGATTCATAATGATCGGTATAATGCTGTATAAATTAAAGCATGATAAGGTTCATAATGATCTGCATGACGCTGTATGAATTAAATCATGATAAGGTTCTTAATGATCTGCTTCAAGCTGTATGAATTAAAGCATGATAAGGTTCTTAATGATCTGCTTCAAGCTGTATGAATTAAAGCATGATAAGATTCTTAATGATCTGCATGACGCTGTATGAATTAAAGCATGATAAGATTCATAATGATCTTCATGACGCTGTATGAATTAAAGCATGATAACATTCATAATGATCGGTATGATGATGTATGAATTAAAGCATGATAAGATTCATTATGATCGGTGTGATGCTGTATGAATTAAAGCATGATAAGATTCATAATGATCGGTATGATGATGAGGTTTGAATTAAAGCATGATAAGATTCATAATGATCTGCATGACGCTGTATAAATTAAAGCATGATAAGATTCATAATGATCTGCATGACGCTGTATGAATTAAAGCATGATAAGGTTCTTAATGATCTGCCTTAGGCCGCATGCATTAACGCATGAATGGTTCTTAATGATCTGCTTGAAGCCGCTCCATGAATTAAAGCATGTTAAGATTGATAATGATCAACATGAGAATGTATGAATTAAAGCATGATAAGATTCTTAATGATCTACATGACGCTGTATGAATTAAAGCATGATAAGATTCATAATGATCGGTTTGATGCTGTATGAATTAAAGCATGATAAGATTCATAATGATCTGCATGCCGCTGTATGAATTAAAGCATGATAAGATTCATAATGATCGGTATGATGCTGTATGAATTAAAGCATGATAAGATTCATAATGATCGGTATAACTCTGTATGAATTAAAGCATGATAACATTCATAATGATCGGCATGACGCTGAATGAATTAAAGCATGATAAGATTCATAATGATCGGTATGATGCTGTTTGAATTAAAGCATGATAAGATTCATAATGATCTGCATGACGCTGTATGAATTAAAGCATGATAAGATTCATAATGATCTGCATGACGCTGTATGAATTAAAGCATGATAAGATTCATAATGATCGGTATAATGCTGTATAAATTAAAGCATGATAAGGTTCATAATGATCTGCATGACGCTGTATGAATTAAATCATGATAAGGTTCTTAATGATCTGCCTGAGGCCGTATGCATTAACGCATGAAAGGTTCTTAATGATCTGCTTCACGCTGTATGAATTAAAGCATGATAAGATTCTTAATGATCTGCATGACGCTGTATGAATTAAAGCATGATAAGATTCTTAATGATCTGCTTCACGCTGTATGAATTAAAGCATGATAAGATTCATAATGATCTGCGTGACGCTGTATGAATTAAAGCATTATAAGATTCATAATGATCTGCATGAGACTATATAAATTAAATTATGTTAGAATTCTTAATGATCTGCATGAGGCCGTATGAATTAACGCATGAAAAGATTCATAATGATCGGTATGATGCCGTATGAATTAAAGCATGATAAGATTCATAATGATCGGTATAATGCTGTATGAATTAAAGTATGATAAGATTCATAATAATCGGTATGATGATGTTTGAATTAAAGCATGATAAGATTCATAATGATCGGCATGATGCTGTATGAATTAAAGGATGATAAAATTCTTAATGATCTGCATGACGCTGTATGAATTAAAGCATGATAAGATTCATAATGATCGGTATAACTCTGTATGAATTAAAGCATGATAACATTCATAATGATCGGCATGACGCTGAATGAATTAAAGCATGATAAGATTCATAATGATCGGTATGATGCTGTTTGAATTAAAGCATGATAAGATTCATAATGATCTGCATGACGGTGTATGAATTAAAGCATGATAAGATTCATAATGATCTGCATGACGCTGTATGAATTAAAGCATGATAAGATTCATAATGATCGGTATAATGCTGTATAAATTAAAGCATGATAAGGTTCATAATGATCTGCATGACGCTGTATGAATTAAATCATGATAAGGTTCTTAATGATCTGCCTGAGGCCGTATGCATTAACGCATGAAAGGTTCTTAATGATCTGCTTCACGCTGTATGAATTAAAGCATGATAAGATTCTTAATGATCTGCATGACGCTGTATGAATTAAAGCATGATAAGATTCATAATGATCTTCATGACGCTGTATGAATTAAAGCATGATAAAATTCATAATGATCGGTGTAATGCTGTATGAATTAAAGTATGATAAGATTCATAATGATCGGTATGATGATGTATGAATTAAAGCATGATAAGATTCATTAATGATCGGTGTGATGCTGTATGAATTAAAGCATGATAAGATTCATAATATTCGGTATGATGATGAGGTTTGAATTAAAGCATGATAAGATTCATAATGATCGGCATGATGCTGTATGAATTAAAGCATGATAAGATTCATAATGATCTGCATGACGCTGTATGAATTAAAGCATGATAAGATTCTTAATGATCTGCATGAGGCCGTATGAATTAACGCATGAAAAGATTCTTAATGATCTGCATGACGCTGTATGAATTAAAGCATGATAAGATTGATAATGATCAACATGATGCTGTATGAATTAAAGCATGATAAGATTCTTAATGATCTACATGACGCTGTATGAATTAAAGCATGATAAGATTCATAATGATCGGTATGATGCTGTATGAATTAAAGCATGATAAGATTCATAATGATCTGCATGACGCTGTATGAATTAAAGCATGATAAGATTCATAATGATCGGTATGATGCTGTATGAATTAAAGCATGATAAGATTCATAATGATCGGTAGGATGCTGTATGAATTAAAGCATGATAAGATTCATAATGATCTGCATGACGCTGTATGAATTAAAGCATGATAAGATTCATAATGATCTGCATGACGCTGTATGAATTAAAGCATGATAAGATTCATAATGATCTGCATGACGCTGTATGAATTAAAGCATGATAAGATTCATAATGATCTGCATGACGCTGTATGAATTAAAGCATGATAAGATTCATAATGATCGGTATGATGCTGTTTGAATTAAAGCATGATAAGATTCATAATGATCTGCATGACGCTGTATGAATTAAAGCATGATAAGATTCATAATGATCTGCATGACGCTGTATGAATTAAAGCATGATAAGATTCATAATGATCGGTATAATGCTGTATAAATTAAAGCATGATAAGGTTCATAATGATCTGCATGACGCTGTATGAATTAAAGCATGATAAGATTCATAATGATCGGTATGATGCTGTATGAATTAAAGCATGATAAGATTCTTAATGATCTGCATGACGCTGTATGAATTAAAGCATGATAAGATTCATAATGATCTGCATGACGCTGTATGAATTAAAGCATGATAAGATTCATAATGATCGGTATAATGCTGTATAAATTAAAGCATGATAAGGTTCATAATGATCTGCATGACGCTGTATGAATTAAATCATGATAAGGTTCTTAATGATCTGCCTGAGGCCGTATGCATTAACGCATGAAAGGTTCTTAATGATCTGCTTCACGCTGTATGAATTAAAGCATGATAAGATTCTTAATGATCTGCATGACGCTGTATGAATTAAAGCATGATAAGATTCATAATGATCGGTATTATGATGTTTGAATTAAAGCATGATAAGATTCATAATGATCTGCATGACGCTGTATGAATTAAAGCATTATAAGATTCATAATGATCTGCATGAGACTATATGAATTAAATTATGTTAGAATTCTTAATGATCTGCATGAGGCCGTATGAATTAGCGCATGAAAAGATTCATAATGATCGGTATGATGCTGTATGAATTAAAGCATGATAAGATTCATAATGATCGGTATAATGCTGTATGAATTAAAGTATGATAAGATTCATAATAATCGGTATGATGATGTTTGAATTAAAGCATGATAAGATTCATAATGATCGGCATGATGCTGTATGAATTAAAGGATGATAAAATTCTTAATGATCTGCATGACGCTGTATGAATTAAAGCATGATAAGATTCATAATGACCGGTATGATGCTGTATGAATTAAAGCATGATAAAATTCTTAATGACCTGCATGATGCTGTATGAATTAAAGAATGATAAGATTCTTAATGATCTACATGACGCTGTATGAATTAAAGCATGATAAGATTCATAATGATCTGCATGACGCTGTATGAATTAAAGCATGATAAGATTCATAATGATCTGCATGACGCTGTATGAATTAAAGCATGATAAGATTCTTAATGATCTGCATGACGCTGTATGAATTAAAGCATGATAAGATTCATAATGATCTGCATGACGCTGTATGAATTAAAGCATGATAAGATTCATAATGATCTGCATGACGCTGTATGAATTAAAGCTTGATACGATTCATAATGATCTTCATGACGCTGTATGAATTAAAGCATGATAACATTCATAATGATCGGCATGACGCTGAATGAATTAAAGCATGATAAGATTCATAATGATCGGTATGATGCTGTTTGAATTAAAGCATGATAAGATTCATAATGATCTGCATGACGGTGTATGAATTAAAGCATGATAAGATTCATAATGATCTGCATGACGCTGTATGAATTAAAGCATGATAAGATTCATAATGATCGGTATAATGCTGTATAAATTAAAGCATGATAAGGTTCATAATGATCTGCATGACGCTGTATGAATTAAATCATGATAAGGTTCTTAATGATCTGCCTGAGGCCGTATGCATTAACGCATGAAAGGTTCTTAATGATCTGCTTCACGCTGTATGAATTAAAGCATGATAAAATTCTTAATGATCGGCATAACGCTGTATGAATTAAAGCATGATAAGATTCATAATGATCGGTATGATGCTGTATGAATTAAAGCATGATAAAATTCTTAATGATCTGCATGACGCTGTATGAATTAAAATATGATAAGATTAAAAATGATCGGTATGACTCTGTATGAATTAAAGCATGATAAGTTTCATAATGATCGGTATAATGCTGTATGAATTAAAGTATGATAAGATTCATAATAATCGGTATGATGATGTTTGAATTAAAGCCTGATAAGATTCATAATGATCGGCATGATTCTGTATGAATTAAAGGAT
This sequence comes from Tomocerus qinae, assembly GCA_020055645.1. NCBI lineage: Eukaryota > Metazoa > Arthropoda > Collembola > Entomobryomorpha > Tomoceridae > Tomocerus > Tomocerus qinae. The sequence continues at coordinate 66,705,263 of CM034546.1, forward strand.
GATAAAATTCCTAATGACCTGCATGACGCTGTATGAATTAAAGCATGATAAGATTCTTAATGATCTACATGACGCTGTATGAATTAAAGCATGATAAGATTCATAATGATCTGCATGACGCTGTATGAATTAAAGCATGATAAGATTCATATTGATCGGTATAATGCTGTATAAATTAAAGCATGATAAGGTTCATAATGATCTGCATGACGCTGTATGAATTAAATCATGATAAGGTTCTTAATGATCTGCCTGAGGCCGTATGCATTAACGCATGAAAGGTTCTTAATGATCTGCTTCACGCTGTATGAATTAAAGCATGATAAAATTCTTAATGATCTGCATAACGCTGTATGAATTAAAGCATGATAAGATTCATAATGATCGGTATGATGCTGTATGAATTAAAGCATGATAAAATTCTTAATGATCTGCATGACGCTGTATGAATTAAAATATGATAAGATTAAAAATGATCGGTATGACTCTGTATGAATTAAAGCATGATAAGTTTCATAATGATCGGTATAATGCTGTATGAATTAAAGCATGATAAGATTCACAATGATCGGCCTGATGCTGTATGAATTAAAGCATGATAAGATTCATAATGATCTGCATGACGCTGTATGAATTAAAGTATGATAAGGTTCTTAATGATCTGCCTGAGGCCGTATGCATTAACGCATGAAAGGTTTTTAATGATCTGCTTGACGCCACTCTATGAATTAAAGCATGTTTAGATTGATAATGATCAACATGAGAATGTATGAATTAAAGCATGATAAGATTCTTAATGATCTACATGACGCTGTATGAATTAAAGCATGATAAGATTCATAATGATCGATATTATGCTGTATGAATTAAAGCATGATAAGATTCATAATGATCTCCATGCCGCTGTATGAATTAAAGCATGATAAGATTCATAATGATCGATATGATGCTGTATGAATTAAAGCATGATAAGATTCATAATGATCGGTATAATGCTGTATGAATTAAAGTATGATAAGATCCATAATGATCGGTATGATGATGTTTTAATTAAAGCATGATAAGATTCATAATGATCTGCATGAGGCTGCATGAAATAAAGCATGATAAGATTCATAATGACCGGCATGACGCTGTGTAAATTAAAGCATGATAAGATTCTTAATGATCTGCATGAGGCCGTATGAATTAACGCATGAAAAGATTCTTAATGATCTGCATGACGCTGTATGAATAAAAGTATGATAAGATTAAAAATGATCGGCATGACGCTGTTTGAATTAAAGTATGATAAGATTCATAATAACCGGCGTTAGCCTATATGAAATAAAGCATGATAAGATTCATAATGACCGGCATGAGGCGTTATGAATTAACGCATGAAAAGATTCTTAATGATCTGCATGACGCTGTATGACTTAAAAAATGTTAAGATTGATAATGATGTGCGTGAGACTGTATGAATTAAAATATGTTAGAATTCTTAATGATCTGCATGAGGCCGTATGAATTAACGCATGAAAAGATTCTTAATGATCTGCATGACGCTGTATGAATTAAAGCATTATAAGATTCATAATGATCGGTATGATGCTGTATGAATTAAAGCATGATAAAATTCTTAATGATCTGCATGACGCTGTATGAATTAAAGCATGATAAGATTCATAATGATCGACGTGAGGCTGTATGAATTAAAGCATGTTAAGATTCATAATGATCTGCGTGAGGCTGTATGAATTAAAGCATGATAAGATTCATATCATTATGTTTGTTTTTAACAAGGCACGGCATATTTAATTGAAGAAAGCAGTTTCAACTACCACCTAGCACAACAGTGACTTTAAAGATTTTATCATCGCGCAAGCGTGTATGATTAAAACCAAGTTCCATCCAGACAGAATTTAGCATATTTAGCAAATAAACCAATTATGTATGAAAACTTAATCTATATGAAACTTTGAAAAAACTTAAATACAAATCATAATAAGACATGGCTAGCCCTAAACCCCAAAAATTTTATATGAAAATGAGGTTTTGGTCACCGATTTCAGTCATTGTATGTAAATATATTACAGTTCAGTTTAAAATATAGCGGAATAGGTCTCTGTTCATGACTCTCTCCAATCACAAGAACGAAAATTTTTTAACTTTGACGGTATGGACAATGGTTCACATAGATTATTTATAGTATAGTTTTATATATATGGCGTACATACAAACATCCGTACATACAAACATTCCCATTATGTTTATATTATAGTGATGATGAATGTGAGCTATGTGATAAAGGTGGAGCATAAAATTCATTTTGTCTAATTATTTATTATTTAGCGCAGTACATAATTATTACAAAAAATATTTTTCAATAGAGCACATACCATTTATACACAATATCAAAGCTTAGGGATTTGTGTTCATTGTCGGCTAAGTGAAAGTTAGTGTGGTCGGCTTTTATTCCATACCTCCCTTTCAGTAAAAATAACCTTTTTTCCTTCGCTTCCTACTAGGGCTGCTTGGTGCAACACAGTTTAGCGGTGTAAATCTTATTGTTATAACTGAATGTATAACGTGTTTTCATCTACTTGACCTGTATCGTTAAATTAAAATTAAGTGTAAATAAATAAGCTAATGGAAATAAAACACGTAATTTTGCACATCATGTACATGTACAAATTTATTTTTAATTACGCTGCACTAGAATTCTCACAAACTATACAAGCTATTTATTCACACTATTGTCGTCCGTTCCATACTTACCTAAATTGGTTTCAAATCTATTGCAATTACACAACTCCAACAAGATTGGGTTTCTAGGGAAGAGATTTTTCCAAAAGTTATGCCAAACTCAGGTATCAAAAATCTTGTGGTTTCTATGAAAATCGGACCTTAGCTCCTCCCCCATTTTATGAAGCTCCGTTTTCTTTGTGATTTTGATTTTAGATTTTGTGGCTACATCTCCAACCCTTGTCAAAAAATTATGTGAGTTGACAATCACTGAATTTCAAATAATATGATATTAAAGCTTTCCAAATTTCAATAAAGCTGTAATAACTCATGACAAAGAAGAGATATAGCAAATGGCAAAACGGGAACAGGATTGCACATGAAGACAGTTTTTGCACTTCAAGTTGGAGGTATCTATGTAATAAGCAGAATATCAGCAATGAAAAGTTTAATGTTGTTAGTTGAACAATTTTTAGGGTTGATTAGGTAATTGATGTGATATAAACTATTTGGTTGGGGTTTTCTTCCTTAACATAATATTTTCATATGATAAGATTACTGTTGTCTCCAAATATCATCGCCTCCAGTATACAAAAAGCTAGCCATCGCATCGGAGATTAATGGAGTACAACAAAGTTTGCTTCAACGCATCCGAAAACAAGTTTGGTGTTGATATTAGCTTTCGGGTGTGCGTTGTTAGAGACAATGTTTGAGGCTTAAACAAAATAAACCGCCTTGATAAACTGGTGATAAATTTGAAGAGGATAGGTTTTTTTAAAATTTATAATCCTTTGCATTGCTACCGTTATAATGTAGTTGTTGTGTATTTTGTAGATTCCCCATTGTTGTTTACATGCCCCGCCCCTCAGAGATGTTAGTTTCTTGTATGCTGGAGTGGAGAGTACAGAATTAAATGTAGGACTTCACAATATATCTCCGCAACAGTTTGGGGAAAAAACGAGTGTTTGGAATGACATTGTATAGAAAATGAAGTGTATCGCTAGTGGCTTTTGGAATTAATTTTATAATTTTACAAAAGCAAATAAGTAATGGAAAAATTTTGTCAGTTAAAGAAGCAATAATTTCAAAGAAGAGTACAGCAGCAGACACAATAACCATCGACAAGGAAATATAAAATATGGTGCCAATATTTGAGTTGTGAAATGTCAAAGGTCGTGGAGGAGTTCTTAACCAACATGTGCTGCATTCTGTGTAGTTACGCCACTTAAAATGGTCCACCCAAATATTGAAAATTCCAGAATGGCTGAGGACAAACAACTTCTCCCTATAAAACGGAGTGAGCATAGGAATTTTGGTGTTCGTAATAGAAGTATAAATTGTTGTCGGTAGAAATGAACTTTCTTCTCTTCCATGGTATAATCTTTTCATTGGTTGAACGCCACCAATATTTGGATTCCAATGAGAGTCATTCAAAAGTCGATGTACGCGGGAATTTCTGAGGATCAAAACTGAGTTATTGCAATTTAAAATCCACTTCTGAGGACTGATGTGCGGAAAACCAGGAGGTAATCGAATAGCCTTGCTAATTTTCTGAAGTAATTCTACCTTTGAAAAACATCCAATTTTTTGGTAAAATTCAAAGTATGGTGAAATAAAATGAAACAACTTAAAAACAGTAATGATCGTTGAATTGATTAAATGTTTGTTAAAGTATTCAATAACATTCAATATTGTACTTTGATTTTAATTTTTGAATATTAAGTTATCCTTTTTATATATTTTGTGAAATTTATAGTTTCCCCTTAGAATAAGAATATAGTTTTGAAGATATAATGGAATATTAAATGGGTCCAGTTCACTTGTATCTGAAATTTCTCCTAAGGCAGTAATATCCGGTTTTGCCAAATCTTCAATCAATTCGATCTGTTTTACCGGGCGAGGCTCCACCAAATCTGTTGTGACAACTCCTCTGTAAGCGTTTGTTATTACAATGAATATGAACAGCAATGAAACGGTGATCATTTTGATCCAAAGCTTTTTATTAGCTTGTGGTGGTAGTGGGTAACTGATTTCTAACAGATACGCGTAGACAATGAAAATGAAGAGAAAGCTTTTGTCACGTTTCAACAATATTACGGTATGAATAAATACAATTGTAAGTCCAATTGAGATTATAATGCCAATCCATGTTTGAAAAGGACGAATGTATCCATAAAATGAAAGAATTTCATCTTCAAGAACTACACAGGAAATAAAGTTAAAGGAGTCTTCCATGGTTGGAGTGATAATTTGGTAAGGAGTATGACTTATTAGGAAATTAGAATTTAACTGAAAAACTATTGTTGAATAATGCTGTCGGTTTTCAAAACAATGTAAACTGCTCCCAAAAGTTGAGTTAAAAAAATTTTGGAGTATAATTGAAGCTATTGAAATGGCAACATCATTTTCTCCATGGAAAAAAGTATTTGTGAAATATTTATCCCGCTTTGGTCGCCCACAATAATATTTACTACTGCTGAGAGTTGTTGCGTAATTTTCGTCGTGTATTTTTAAAGCGGATGTTTTGGCAATGTTACTGTCTCTAACAAGAGATTTAATTGCAAATTGTCGTAGCTGTTGATTAAAGCACTTGGTTCCTGAACACAATGACACTAAGGTGTATGTATATTGGAATTGTACTAACTTCTCACGATAATTGTACTGGGGGCACAATAAATACACTTTTTGATCGTTTCCATCTGATATGGAAAGAATAAGCCACGGCTTGCTCCAAAACAGACGATATAAAATATTCCAGTTTCCATTTCTTCGTTCTATGGTATTCTTGAAAAAGTTGTCATTTGATTTTGCCAATTCCAATGTCTCTCTTTGTACGAGCAAATACACTGAAGTATGCTCCCAAAAGTTGTAACGCTTCTGCCACCACAACCAAGAATAATGTTGATCCACCTTAAAAAAAATTTCACTAATGTGATTGATTATCATTAGATCCATAAAAACTTTCGGATTGAAGTTAACTGCAATGTTCACCACACAAACGAAACGGCACAGAAAGCGAGGAGAAGATATTCTATCACTCCATTTATCTAATGTATGTCTACAGGAATTGAAGCTGGTAGTTGTTGAGCTATTAAGCACAATTTTCGGAGTACAAGCTTCCAGATTTTCTTTTTTGTGCAGTTTTAGCTGTGTAAAGGCAAAAGGAATGTCGATAGTCTGCAATTCGTCATATGGCGGTTCTTCAGGAGCGTTGTTGAAAGAATTATGCTGGAGAAAGAGATTAATGTAGCAACCACTTTCTAAACGTACGACTTCTTTTAATCTCCAACCAGAAGAAAACTCAATGATAAATTGTAAAATAAATAGTACAACCATTTTTATTCGGTAGATATAATAGATCTGAATCCTTTTAATTTCATTTTATTTATAATTAATTCTTTACTGGTTTTTACGTGTGATTATCTTGTGAAATATTTATGTTAGCTTATATAACCATTTTTAACCCTTAAATGCGCAACTATCCCGACGATCTGTATCACGTAGCTTCTCCATGTGTGGAGAGTCGTCTCATTGGCTTAATTTTCGCACATTTTTGATATGCGACTCTATATGTTTCTTCTGGCTAGTGGTCAGGTACAAACGGCATAATGACTTAATGACCCAATTGGCAAAGTGACATAATGGTACAAATGGCATAATACCATCGTGACACCAATGTCGTAATGACATGATGGCACAAATGGCATAATTACATGTTGGTATAAATGGCATAATTACATATTGGCATAAATGGTATGACATAAATAAATACCCTAATAAGCATCTTTTAGTTACAAATGTAATATTCATTATATTTGTAAAATATCTATAAAATAAGCATTATATGTATAAAATAGCCACTTGATTGTTATTGACCCAATTGTTATTGACCCAATGTATGTAGACCCAATTATTGTAGATCCAATTGTTGCTGACCCAAATTCAGACCCAAATGTTAATCCAAATCGTAATGTCGTCCCAATTGTTAATGCTAATGATATTGAGTATTTTTACTGATTTTTGTAGTCTAAGTTGACAAAGAAAGATGAAGAAAATGAATTCTGCCTTTATTATATCAAATTATTGCAGCATTATTTACTTTTCATCTATTCCATGAGTGCCAAGTACTTGTAATGTAGGATATACCATATTTCCGTTTATGTCATCCTAATGTAGCCAATTTGTCCACTGGCCACTGGCATAAGTGTCCCTTCACTCACTATCACGTAGCATCTCCACCTATGGCGTAGCATATACCTCCTCCATTCATGGAGAAGCTACGTTTGAGTGGAATAAACTGCCACTTTCTTGGGTTCTTTTATTTTTTGCGCATTCTTAAAAGCCTCCAAACACTTTCAATTTAAAAATATAAGCATAGAGATGCATTTGTGACAAATACAAAAAATCCCAAGGTTATACGGCCAACCCGTACAAAGCTATGAGGTAAACAACTCAAAAACTCCACGGATGGAGGATGTTACGCATTTAAGGGTTAAAAGCCCTTGGTTAATTAGTAGGAGATAGCTCTCCAGTGATACAGGTACAGAAACAAGAGCAACAACATCGGTGGAATGTCCAAGTCCAGAGTCAGGTGTAGCCTTGAGCCGACAGGCATGCAGGCGAGAAATCAATAAAAAAAATTACCATAGCACAATAACCATTAATGTGACAAAAATAAATTTAATAACGACAGCTTTCCTTGGAACATTAATTATTGCATTTTCCAAACATTTTATTTTTATAGTGCACGGTAAATAATAGTGTTTTACCAAGTTGCGCTTAGCGACATTGATAGCAAACTTTATTGAAATGGGGTACCTGTTTGTGAATGAATGTCCGTGCTCGTTTCAAAAGGAAACCTTTATTGTCATAATTACTATCCAACATTTCATGTCTGTTTCTCTCTTTATATCTAGGGTTTGGTTTTAATCGGCCAAAATTACATTTAGCCACAAAAGTGCTGAAAATTCGAATATTTGCGTCATTTTAAAATCCTTTATCGTTATCTTTTGGCCCCATTTTGACCTTTGCTATCTTTTTTCCACTAGCTAATTTTCAATTTATGACACCTTTTCTCTCTAGCCACTTTTCAATTTATGACACCTTTTCTCCATAGCCACTTCTCACTACACAGGGATTATAATAAAGTCTGATCGGATTCGCTGTTTTATACCTGGCGAGTATTGAAACAATTGGAAAACCACAATTTTTTGAAAAAGTTTATTTCATACCATTATTAATGACCCTTTATCGCTGTATTCTATAGAATCATTTCACAAGGAAAATACATAATGGAAAGTAATTTGCATTGATATACTTTAATTGGTAGGCTTTTGTCTTTGGTTCCTTTAGTTAACACAGAAGCTCCTTATGATGAGAGACAAGTCACAATTATTATGCATTAGCAATTTAAATAAATGTAATTTATCCGCTTTCTGGTTTACATTTGTTCGATACCACACATGTTAGTATGGGTGAGCGACCCACTGGCCTCCAATAACATCAAACGAGCCATAGCCGAGCCAGACCCTCAAAAACATTTTGGCGAGGCGAGCCGATCCAGCCATCCAAAAAAATTCAAACGAGCCACCAATGGTTAAGAAACCTGTAGGTTTAAAATAAAAATGGCAGGAAAATTTTTTAACCGAGCCAAGCGAAGCCAAGGACTAGCCGAGCCAGAAATTAGTCGAGTGTTCGATACTAAACTTTATATGTGTCAATTATGAATTCACAGTAAGTTTTGATCTATAATTGCATTATTGCATGACGCTTTTTCATTTTCCCTAGTTTCATTTTAGCCTTTCACTCGTTTTATTATTTTTAGCTGCACATCGTCGCACTAACACTAGAATGTGACAAACCATTCCATCAAAAGTTCCAAAAGTGGGAGAATGAGACAAGCTATAATCGTCCTTTAAGGAACGAAAAAGCCTAAGTCCATTTTTTGTTTGGTACAGGAAAAAACCTATATCCTTTTGGTTCAGGAATAGCCTAACCCCACTAACAAGCGTAAGGTTTTTTCCTGTACCACACAAAAAATGGATATTGACTTTTTCCTATACCTACCAATCTAAAAGTGGATAGACGCTTATAGGGACGCATTTCATCAAGTTCAAGTTCAGCTTTATTCAACTGACAAAATAGGCCCAAAAAATACACGATTTGAATTCAGTCATAGCCTTCTCAAGGCTACCCGCTTTTTACTAAGTCTACAATGGGACAAGCCATTTCATCAAGTGGTCTAAAATGGGGCATCCCGTTAAGAAATTGCTGTAATATACGGTTTGGAATATTGCATTCTCTCTTTGTTGAAATGGTTTGTCCCATTATAATGTTAATACGACGAAATACACTACGGGACACTAAAAGCGACCATAGCAATTGCTAAGTATTAAAACTACATGGATAGGTAACGGACAATTTCTAATTACCATGGTCATTAAAACTGGAACTTGGCCACACATTTTATTTCTATGTAATCCTACTTTAAAGTTCCACATATTGTATTTGGATCGGTGGAAATTTTAAATAAAGGCTAGTGGATATTTGCAGACACATTTTGTATTGCAAAGTTTCATTTGAGTGCTGTAAGAGCTGAATTTCGACCATTATTCCTTATTCAAACAAATGTAAGGCCAATTATATTTTAATCTATAATTGAATCTGAACTTAAATATTTAATAATCTATAATCCGATAAGCATACTATTTTTAGGTAATTACTGTGCCATGGGCGTTGGTTGTATACATACTCTTTTAACTAAGGCAAGGGTGAATGCACATAATATGGTGCTTATACAATTACAACTATCTGTAATGTACCAAAGTGCCAATTACCAAACTAAATACCTTACACTCTCAATATATCACTAATATAATTGTTTATTGGTTGTATATAATTAATCAGTTGTGTATTGTACAAAAAGGATTAAATGAACAATGTACAATGCAATACGTAAATAGTTCATGTCCTCTATAAACACATTGCTTACAAATTCTGCATTGCATTGTAGGGAATATTGTGAAGCCAAATGAAAAGAGGGGCGATATTACGTGAATAAATTTATTTAATTTGGTAATCTGAATTTGAGAATTTTAATAATTATAGCAACTTAAGCTTATTTCTTTGCCCTATATGCTTGGTTTTACTTATATTCTGTTTTTCGTCACAATCTAGCATAAAGAATTTGCTGTTTTTGATGGTAATTATGAACTTTTTAAATGTTTTCAAATACCACAATAACCCGAATTCGATTTTTTAAGAACACTAGAATTTCCACAAGGAATGCTATTAAGGATGCCATTATAATGCATCCACTTATGATAAAGATGGTCCCGATGTTGGAATTTTCAAAAGCTAAAGCTTGGGGTGGACTTTTTCCCATCCAACACGTTTGACATTTCGTGAAATTATATAATTTGAGGTTCTCAAACCAGAAATTTAAAAGTCCTGATTGACTCACAAAAAACAAACTTTGTCTTACAGGTAAAGTAAGCATAGGAATTTTAGCTGTTTCAATTGATATATAAAAGGGCTGTATTGGGAAAATGGAATTTTCTTCCGTTCCACGATATAAAGTTTTGACTGGTTGAACTCCACTATTCTCAGGATGCCATTGAGAATCGTTCAAAAGTCTATGAATGTTAGAACTTTGTAGAATTATTGCAGAATTATTGCATTGCGAAATCCATTTTTGAGGACTAACGTAAGGGAATCCAGGAGGGATTTGAAGAGCATTAGCAATTTTCTCTAGCAATTGGAACTTCGATGTCCAACGACGATTTTGCTGATGCAGTGTATCTTTACTCTTCCGTATCATTTGTCTGTAGTATTCGTGCGGGGCTCGGTATGAGCTTATCACTTTAAAAGTCCTATCAAACAAATTTGCATATTTGTTTGACTTTTGATTTTCGAAATTGTAGATTTGTATTGCCTTCAGAACTGTAGTTTTGTTATAATCTTTTAAAAGGGGAGACTCAAAATAGCTCTTGGTGTTATTTTGCTTTTTGTGATATTCTTCCAGGATAGCCTTTTGTATTCTAGTTGAAACCTGGAAAGGATCAAACTCATCTGCTTGTAGTAAAGCGCCAAAAGTCTTAATTTCAGTGAGATTTGCTAAATGTTCCATGGATTCAATTCTATTTACTGGTGGCTCGATTAAATCCGAAATGACAATTCCTTTGTATCCGTTTGTTAGTATAATGAACATTATAAGAAGCGGACCAACTACCAATTTGATCCAGATTGTTTTATTGACTTGTGTTGGTAACGAATAACTAACTTCCAACAGATATGCATAGATGATCAAAATGAAAGGATTGCTGTCGTGTTCTTTGTAAAATGTTATTCCATGCATAAAAACAATTACAAGAAAGACGGAAATAATTATACCAATCCATGTGTAAAATTGAAATGGACGGATGTAGCTAGAGATATTTTCATCTCCTAAAACGACGCAAGAAATAAAATTATAAGAATCTTCCGTTGTTGGAATAACAATTATGTAGGGCTTTCCATCACGCCATTGATAATTATCTCTTTGGAACTGAAGAGATAGCAATAAGTTTCCCCGTCCAGAAATTTTGCTATTACATTCTTTAGTATCATACCCTATTGTAGAATTTGGGAAATTGTGGAATATAATCGAGGCAATTGGAACAGCAATGTCATGCTTTTGACTGAAAGATGTTTTTGCGAAAAAAATACTACGAAGTGGTCGTTCACAGTAATCCTTGTTTTCTGCTTTGTTATTGTCGTGTATTAATGTCGCTATTGTTTTCGCAAGGTTGCTTTTTGCAACAAAGCTTTTCATTGCTAATTGACGCAGTTGTTTTCCATAACAATTCAATCCTGAACACATCGAGAACATGGCATAGGTAAATGTATCTTTAAAATTTTGAACTGGGTCAACTGGGCACACAAAATATACAGTTGAGTCATCTTCATCTGACCACGACAAGATAAACCAAGGTCTGTCTAAAAGAACGCGATTTAAAACCGCGCTATTTTGGATATTTCTTCTGGGGACATCGAGAAAGAATTTATTGGAATTTGATTTAACCGAATTCAAAACTTCCTTCTGGACAAGCAAGTATACTGAAGAATGTTCAGCATAGTTGTACCAATCTAACGAATGTCTTTTAACTGTTTGCCCACGCAAGGGAAACTTATGTACGCTTGAGAATGTGTTACTGATATGATCAATTGACATGAAATCCATAAAAGCATTAGGATTAAAATTAATTACTATATGAGCTATACACACAAAGCGGCTACTTAAACGTGGCGAAGAAATGTTCTTTAACATTATACGTTCAAGTTTTCCAATACAAAGGACATTATTACCGTAACGACTATAAAATTGGTTAAAGTCATAAATAACCCTTTCAGGGCTGCAATCAGTAATCTTTTCGTTATATTTTAACTTAGTAATTCCATAAGGAATTTCAGTTAATTGAATTTGCTGATTTAGCAAATGTTCTTCTTTTTTGTCAAATTTAGGCAAAATAAAATTTATGTAACAATTTTTTTCGAAATGCGCAACATCCTTAATGTCCCGTCCCGACAATGATGCAACACAAAAAAGTACATAAACAAAATATCGTAACATATTTGTTGCCGAATGCATACACGAAAAAGTTTTTGAGTTGATAATAATATGCATTATTGCATGGTATTATATTTAGCAATCTAATGGACGGTCTAAATTCAATAAGAATATAAATACTGTCTAATATGTTAATTACACCAGGAGAAGTGTTTACAATTGTGTTTTAATATACCCACAGATTTGATTTTCAATGTAAGTTAACTGGCAAAGATTATAATATTGTTTGTAGTAAAATGGTTCTGATGTTCTTTAAAAATAATTCCAATGATTTGCGGTTTAAATAACACATAACTCCCATTTTATTAATATTCTTCTTGCAATGTTGCAGTTAAAAGCCACCAGGCAGTCGAGCAGTCAAATAAAAATACCTTAAATTTTAAACTTTTCAAGTTTGAAGTATTTTTGATGACAAAGGACTTTGAGTTCCAATCCAAATGCAATTAACGTCCACCTTGATGTTTTAAAAACTTTTGTTAATGTGTAGACATCACGTACAGTATTTATTCAGTACATTTTGGAACGTATATATTTATGATATTTCTACTATAATTATAAGAAGGAATATTATATTATCCTCAACTCCAATCTACACAAGCACATCCACCCGTATGAATTTTGAACTGACAGACAGGTAACGTAGCAACTAAATCTTGTACAATAGACTAGAAAATTAATGTAGTCCACGTTGCTTTTATTTCCTATAATCAGAGAACAATTTGTGGTTATTTAGTAAATAAATGTAATTGTCTTCGGTTACAAATTTACAATGATGGGCTTGGTGAATTTGGGCCAACGAGTTGCTATTTTACAATACAAAATATATTTTGACAATAAATGGCCCTTGTAAATTGCCTAATAATTTTTAAATTCGGATGATTTATGATACTTTCCAAATACAATATAATGGTTTAAAAATTTGAAGTATTGGCCTTTTCAGAAGATATTTCTAAGGTAGGTAACGTTAATAGAAATGTCCATCGGATAAACACATTTCACATAAATAAACATTAATAACATTGTTCGAGTCGACAATAGAGCACGAATTATAAAGCTTTATGCAACTGATTTGTCCACATTTCCCTTCATGCCTTAATACAGCCATCATCGAAGTTTGCTCAATAGAAATAAGTATTCATGATGAACTATGCATTTGGAGGCATAAAAGTTTGTTTTTCATTTTCACACAATAAGTTTACTTTTTATTCAATGCCTCAATTGTTGGATAACTAATAAATCCAGCAGAAACTAGTTTACTTCGGCTTTTTCACTAAAATGATAATTGTCTCCGACTATCATAATTGTGTGTTTTGGGACAAGTGCTAAATAATTATTCTAGCTTAATGCTATTGTCAATTAATTACTCTCGGATTTTTTTCTCTGTGGAATCGACATGACATAAACGGCCGCCTTACGGTTAGTTTTCTGAGTACTATATCCATTATCACCATGACTGCAGTTTCAAATGCTGTGCTGGTGAATGGTGAATAATAAAGTATAGTACTGAAAAGATACCCCGCAAATTTTGGGGGAATGTGAAATGGATTCCACAAGCTATCTAGCCAAGGAGGAAGGTATCGAAAAACCCGGGTCTTTTAGGAAAAAACCCTCGACCTCGGATTTTTTGGGTGTTTTAGGGTTTTTTGGGTTTAAGGTTTTTTTTATATAACTATAGGCCTATATTATACCATATATGAAAACTACCAGGGCCGGGGAATTGGGGGGGCAACCGGGGCGACGGCACCGGGCATCAAGCTGAGGGGGGCAGCAAAATAAAAGAAAAATAATATTTTTTTTGTTATGTGACCGATCTGTTAGTATTCCAAAGAAACTATAATCTCAAAAGACCTGTTGTGTTTTTTAATACGCATTTTTATATTATTGTACCAAACAATAACCTCTTCTACAAATCCTAAAATCGATTTACTAGTAATAATCACATCAGAATATTTCTTCAAAATGAGTTCGAAATATTAGATATATTTGCGCATTAGTAATCTGCCTACCTATTCGCCATTTAGTTAAATTCAAAATTTTCTTATTTAGGTTTCTTGTTAGGTTTTTTTTAAATTAATTATTGTTTTTTTCAAAATTTTCTTAAGCTCTGAGGAAATATATATTTTAACATTCCATTAATTAAAAAATGAAACAAAAAAAATGTAATTAGCATTGTACGATTCTGAGTTCGAAAATAACAATCCTCAAACGTGAGCACTTGGCTTATAGTCCTCCAATTAATAAAAAAAATTAGTGATTTCATCTTCCTTCCAAGCCGTCTCCACCCAAATAGAGTCAATTCAAACTATCATCATCCACACTGTTACAACCCCAGCCTTCCCAACACTAACCGTGTCAATCCAAATCGTCTCAAACTAAACAGTCATGAACCAAACCGTCTTGACCCAAACCGTCTCAACCCAAACTGTTTTAAGCCAAACCTTCTCAATACGAACTGTTTCAAAGCAAACCGTCTCATTTCAACCAGCATCTATTCCAAGGACGCATTGAGGTATGCAAATAGGAAAAAATTCGAGTTCCGCGCGATTGTTTTCAATTTTTAGGGTATTTTATTCTCATTTTCGTCTAAAAATGCCAAAATTTTTCGCGCTACGCGCGAATATATGCGTTTAAGATATCTATATCAAATGTTAGCCCCCCTCCGAAACCCAATCCTGCAAACATTCTTGACGTACCCAAACCGTATCAACACAAAAAGTCTCACCTAAATCTTCTCAGTCTTAAGTATTATAGTATGGGCTTTAAATTTGGCCTTCTTTTGCTTACCCTATAGCCTATTTTAGTATAATTATGTGGCACAATAAAAATATTTCCCCGTAAATAAATTCTGAATTGACTTTAAAGTTAGTATAAAGGGGGCATCAAAATAGCTTTTGCCCGGGCAGCATGAAAACTTCACCGGCCCTGAAAACTACAGCTGACAACACTAACAACCGTGTCAACTACTATTACTTACGCCAATGAAAAGAAAAATTAAAGCTTAAAAGTTTAATTTTATTATGTTGTAACGTAGCAAATGCAGTATTTTTGTGAACACCTATATTATTATTACTGTTTGATAACACGTGAAATATTAAGCATTATAATATTTTACTGATTATATTAACTTTATAAAATTATTCCTTTGTTAATTTGAAGCTTTAATTGCAAAGCATTAGAATATGTAAGGGATAAATTGAAATTATGTGTACAACAATATTATAAACATAATCTTCACAATGCAATGACTAAAGTATATAAAACTAATATTATTATTATAGTCCTCACATTACGATATATTAATTACGCGTAGAAGTGTAGAAGCTATATTTGTTTCCACCTGATTATGCATTTGTTTACATTTTTGAATAGAAATTAGCATGTTTTGCGTATCTAGATGGAGCTGTAGTGCACATTTTTGTATGTTTTGTAAAAAACCCAATAAACCCGGGGTTTTTTAAGTAAAGCGGGGTGGGTTTTTTGCCAAAAAACCCAAAAAACCCCAACCCATAAAAAACCCGACCCACAACCCTGCCAAGGAGTAAATATCTCTCTGAACAAGCGAAGCACTGAAATGAAGAAGTTTTCACAATAGTTGTGCGTGCTACATCAGCCATTGGAATAATTATCTCTATACAAAAATGATTTTGACATTGAAATCGCCACCACCGTATAGTCATATAATTTCCACCTTTTGTTATGAAAATTAGTGGGGTTTTTCTCAAAAAAGCCTAACAAGATGATCAGAAATAGGCAAAATTTATGACATTAAGTACGAATTTTTTGTGTGTTTTAAAAATGGACAGTTTTTATAAGAACCGTCACCGTGCAGTAACCCTTCATGTGTTTTTCATCCAGTTTTAGCATCATAATTGGCCTGGAAAGTATAAACTGGATTTTTAGAAAGTGTAAACGATTCCATTGGATTCCTTACCCCTCATGACCTCAAATATTTATAACTTGAAAAGGCGAAAATGGCATTACTAAATAGTTCAGTTATTTTACGCTCTATTAATGGCCCTGCTTCTTATTTACAAACTTGCAGGACCACAACGAGTGAAGGGAACCGCGGCACATTCCCCCGGAATCGTGAAAGAAAAGTACAATTGCTTGTTGCAATTACGCATTAAACACTCATAGGTATAATAATATACAGTATAATATAGTATGTATAACATTTTATTGTAAACAGTGAATAAACCAGCATAAAATATTATGTATAATATAACTCTTAGATAACTTTGGGTATTTAAAAATTTCAAATGAAGGGTTGTCTAAGTATATAAGCGTGGTATATTTATTATTATAATTTATAAGATTTTTGAATACACAAATGTACTTTATATTTATTTAAATAATATACCATAGAATGGGTTAACTAATTTAATTTCTTTGAATTTCTAAACTTCACAGCAGATAAGTTTCGTATGTAATATTTGCAATGGTTCACTCCAGAAAAGTTTTAGTGGCATTTTGGGACGAACAGCACAGAATGAAATAGTAAATAAAATGCAATGCTTTACAAATGCCATGTTTTATAACATTTATCACATTAATTAACCTAACAAATAACGACCATCTTTTGTTAATTAAAATGCTAACTTTTCAAGGATGAATATTGCTGTAGATATTAGTGTAAAAGAAAAACAAATATAAAATATGGTGCCAATATTTGAGTTGTAAAATGTCAAAGGTCGTGGAGGAGTTCTCAGCCAGCAAGTTTTGCATTCCGTATAGTTACGGGACTTGAAATGATGCAACCATAAACTAAGCATTCCTGAGTGGCTAAGAACGAATAGCTTTTCTCTAAAGAATGGGGTGAGCATGGGCATGTTAATGTTTAGAACAGATGTATAAATAGATGTTGTCAAAACAGAATTTTCTTCTTTTCCTTGATATAAATTTTTGACTGGCTGTTCCCCTCCATTCTGTGGATTCCAGTAAGAGTCATTAAGAAGTCGATGAAAGCGAGAGCTCCTGAGAATTATTGCTGAGTTATTGCATTGCGAAATCCATTTTTGAGGAGTGATGTAAGGATAGCCGGGAGGGAACCGAATAATCCGGCCAATTTTCTGGAGCAACTCTACATTCTCCAATCCCACTCTCGAAAAATTTCCCATTCTCTTATAAAACCAATAAATTGGTTCAATAAAGTGGAACATCTTAAAAATACTGTTGATAGTTAAAGTATATGATTGAATGTTAAAGTAGTACTCAATAGAGGCTGTTACTGTGCTTTGATTTTCAGTTTCAAATTTCAAAAGATCGTCAACGTCGTTAGTAGAAGTCTGGCAGCCTGTGAATGTTGCATTCATTTTGTAGCACCTCAGAATGTTGTGCTGCAAATGTAATGGAATGTCAAATGGATCAAATTCGTTAGAATGCAAAATTTCACTTAAAACAGTAAATTGAGACAGATTTGCTAAATGTTCAATTGATTCAATTCGCTTTGCTGCCCGAGGTTCAACTAAATCTGATGTGATAATTCCTTTGTACCCATTTGTCAATATAATGAACATGAGTAGCAATGAACTAACTACCCATCTGATCCAGAGTGTTTTATTAATTTTTGGTGGTAGGGAATAGCTGATTTCCAATAAATACGCATAACAAATAAGAATGAAGGGAACATATTTGCCTTGTTTGAGTGTGACGATGTAAAGGAAAATAGTGGCAATACTTATTGAGGTAATGATGCCCATCCAAGTGTAGAATTGAAAAGGACGAATGTATCCATAATAAGAAAGATTCTCATCTTCAAGAACAACACAGGACAGAAATTTCAAAGAGTCCTCCGTAGTTGGAATGATTGATAGGTAAGGGTGATAACTAATTAAGAAGCTACTGGTATGTTGAAAACGAAATTCTGAATATATACGACCATTTTCAAAACAATTTTTTCTGCTAGTCCCCACAGTTGCATTCAGAAAATTTTGAAAAATTAATGAAGAAATTAAAGTGCTACTTGTGACATTATCTCTTTTGCGGTAAAAGGAATGTGAGAAATACACACCCTTCTTCGGTGGTCCACAATAGGTATTTTTACCTACCTCCATGACGTGATTTTCACTAACTATTAGAAATGCAGATGATTTCCCAATGTTACTTTGCGTAACAGACCTTTTCATTATAAGTTGTCGTAGAGGTTGACTAAAGCAATTGTTTTTCGAACACAGTGATACTAAGCTATATGTAAATTGGACCTTTAGACGATAATTGTACTGAGGACATAATAAATACAAACTTTGATCGTCTTCATTTGATATGGATAGCATAAGCCAGGGCTTGTACCAGAATAGACGGTATACACCGTTCCAATTGCCTTTCGACCCTTCTTGGACGTCAAAAAAGAAATTCCTGTTTGACTTTGCCAGTTCTAGTATCTCACTCTCAACAAATAAGTATACGGAAGAGTGCTCCCAAAAATTGTAACGCTTCTGCCACCACAGCCAAGAATGATCTCCGTCAACTTTAGAAAATGTCTCACTGATGTGATTAATCAGCATTACATCGAGAAAAACTTTCGGGTTGAAGTTGACTGCAATGTGCACCACACAAGTAAAACGACTCTGTCGTCGAGGTGAAGAGACGTTGACGTTCCGTTGATCTAATCTATTCATACAAGGATAAAAGCTGACACCGGCTGGGCCATTGAATGCAACTTTGAGTGTACAGGCGCTTAAGTTTTCTTCTCTTTCGATTTTCAACTTCGTAATTGCAAAAGGAATGTCAATATTCTGCAATTCATCATAAGAAGATTCTTCTCTTGTTTTGTTGAAAAGCTTTTGCTGGAAGAGAAGGTTAATGTAGCAACCACTTTCTAAATGTACAACATTCTTTAATTCCCACCCATAAGATAATCCAACTATTAAAAGTATACAAAGTACTAATGGAGCCATTTATGTTTGGTAAATTTTGGGATCCTGCTATTACATTTTACTTAAACATTCATAAGTTTCCTTGTGATTGACACAGACCATGTATATCACGAAACATGCTATAGTTTAGGTGAGCGAGCCAGCCACTGGCCTCCAATAATATTGAGTGAGCTGATCCGGACCCTAAAAATTGCAAGTCATCGGAGTCATGGACCCGGCTCGGCAAGATGAGGCAATCAACAATGTTCCTGTTGTATAAAATTCTGAAAATTAATTCTGAAAGTATATCCCCATGCCGTACATAGTGTATGAGGCACATAAAAATGGTACCTGTTGTCGAATAGTTATTTCATTGAGGTGACAAAATGAGGAACAAAACAAACTACAATTTTTGAGTTTTTAAATCCGGGAGACTTGTATTGCAATGTAGTCGACACGTTAACGGGGTTGATGTGTAGCACATGTATAATGTTTTCAAAGTTACTG
Organism: Tomocerus qinae; assembly: GCA_020055645.1. Lineage (NCBI taxonomy): Eukaryota > Metazoa > Arthropoda > Collembola > Entomobryomorpha > Tomoceridae > Tomocerus > Tomocerus qinae. Next base: position 66,724,958 of record CM034546.1, read on the forward strand.
AGAAATACTAATTTTAAGCTGAGCTACTCTTATGCACATACGACATGCATTAACACCATGTTTGAAGTTGAGTCAAAATTAACCTCGAACAAAACAGGTAACCAATTGGATAAAACTTTTGGCAACTCATTTATTTGCACAAGTTGCATTTTGTGGCTTAATGGAAGTAATTTATGATGTTTATGTAGATGATAATTACAAGTGTACTCCTAGTATTCTATAACAAAGTTTGATGAGGAGCTGTGCACTTTTGAGCACACAAAAGTTTGTTTTTACTATTCAAGCCAATCGTTTTCCTTTTCCACGTTATACTATAGGAAATAGATATTATTCGGGTGATCCGATTGAGCGCACCCGTGGAACTTTCCATGAAAACTCCAAAACTGTTGAAATGGTATTTCCAGAAGAAACCGGTTTACATTGGTTGTTTTCATTAGAAATAACCGTTCCTGTCGTCATAATTATTGCATATTCTTTGGAACGTGTGTTAAAAAATTGTTCCTTGTAATCACTACAGTCCATTTTAAAAGTAGTAAGTACTAGAATTTGTCCAATGCTAATAAGCACAAGAAAGAAATTTGTAATTTTGATAATTATGTATTTTGTTATTATTCTTTGTTCCCTTTACTTGAGACTGGGTTGCACTTTGCGCGGTAGCATAATCAAGCTGGTTTATTTAACCTTATATACATTACATTATTATAGTAGTTAGACGGCGACATTACTTAGTATGGCTATACTATTATGTGTTTATATCTTTTGTATACCAAACTAGACTAGATGTAATAATTCTGTATGTGCGGTAATGTTGCATAAAGTGGTACTCTATAATTTGATCAGTAAAATGAAAGTCTTTTGTTCTTTGAATGTCTCTTTCTGGTGTCTGTACATTATGTTAACAGTTTATTTCATTGTACTTATTTTAATAATAATAATGTGCTTCATAATTATATGCTCAAACTTCTTATCTCCATGTTTTAAACAGTTTGTATTTTGGATCATGTCATTTAGTTATGCTAGATATACAGACATAAATAGATTAATTGGAGTGGTCCCCAAAGGGGACCTTTGAGAACTGAGATCAGGTCATATGCACAAAAATAATAATAAAAAGTAAATAATTATTATGGAATAACTTAAGACTCTATATTAGAAACGAATCCATCTGTTTATATTCAAATCAACTTTAAAAAAAGGCTTGGAAAATTAGTTTAATTACAAAAAAATTCAGGTTTTATTAATAAAGTCGAAAGTTTGAACAGAAATAAATTCGTGCGCGTCGATACATGAAATTATTTTCCATACTTCTCAATTTTTATGAAAATCAATCATAATAAAAAACATTAATTCCTGAAGTATACCAATATAATGTACTTAAAATGGAAACCTTAAAATTACATGAAAAAATAATTTTTTATTTCTACCACTCTGTATTGTATTGCCATTCCCAATAGGGACAAGAAAAACGATATGTTTGAAACAAAAAATGAATGAAAATATTTATTTCAAGTTTTGTTAATCACCATCTGTTTTATAATTTTAATGGCTTAACAATTTCAAATTCCTGTAACAACTAATAGCTAGAATTAAACATGTGAGCATTTCAAGGAAGAATACTCCCGTAGATATGATCAAAATCCAAAAGCAAATATGAAATATGGTTCCAATATTCGAGTTGTTGAATGTCAAAGCTAGTGCAGGAGCTCTTAGCCAGCAAGTTTTGCATTCTGTATAATTACGAAACTGAAAATTGTCCAACAGTAAATTAAAAATTCCAGAGTGACTGAGAACAAACAATTTCTCCCTAAAGAATGGAGTGAGCATGGGAATTTCTGTGGTAGTAATTGAAGAATAAATAGTTGTTGGTAAAAATGAATTTTCTTCTGTTCCATAATATAATCTTTTGATTGGTTGGACTCCACCATTCTGAGGATTCCAGTGAGAGTCATTAAGAAGTCGATGTAGGCGGGAACTTCTAAGGATCAAAACTGAGTTATTGCAATTTGAAATCCATTTTTGAGGACTAATGAAAGGATAGCCTGGAGGGAATCGTATAGTCTTAACAATTTTCTGAAGTAATTCTACCTTTGATGCCATTCCTATCTTCTCGTAAAATAAGTACACAGGTTGAATGTAATAAAACAATTTAAAAACAGGACTGTTAATTGCGTCCTCTGCATTCATGTTGAAATATTCTATAGCTGCTGCTATCGTGCTGCGGTTTTCATTCTTAAATTTGAAGTCTATCAGATGGTCTTCAAATTCGTTGACTGATTGTTGATACTTTTCATTCCTTTTGCGGAAATTGTAGTATGACTTTAGAATGACGTTTTGAATATACGATGGAACGGTAAATGGATCTATCTCGCTGGTATCCGAAATTTCACCTAAAGCTGTAATTCCAGTTAGATTCGCTAGATCTTCAATAGACTCAATTTGCTTCACTGGGCGAGGCTCAATCAGATCGGTAATGACAATACCTTCATAAGCGTTTGTCAGAATAATAAACATTAGAAGTAGTGGACCGATTATCAGTTTGATCCAGAGTGTGTTTTTAGCTTTTCTTGGCAAACAGCAGTCATTATCCAGTAAATACGCCCAAACAATTAAATAAAATGGAATGTTGTTATCTTTTTTGATAAATACGAGCCCGTCAATATACCCTGGCCGTCACTATACTCAGGCCTTAACAAAAATGCGAATAAATTCGCACGACAGGATTCTAGAGGGATTTGCCTGAACTTGAATGTGATAAAGTAAGGTCATCACACCACCCTCCCCTACTTCTCACATCCAAACAGAGCCCCCAGCCAAGACGGTCAGCCGCCGCCGTTTTTCCCAAAATTTCCAGCCGCCGCCGTTTTTGCCGAAATTTCCAGCCCCCGCGGCCACTAAATATCACGACTGGGAGCTCTACACCCAAATCCAGGGAACAGTCTTTGTCCGGTTTATTAATTTTAGAGCATTGACCATCAATTAGGCCGTGTAAATTTGACCAACAATTAGGCGGTGTACATTTGACCACCAATAATCAAGGAACAAAAAAGGACCTTTATTGCTTTTTTTTTGTTTTTTTTGTAAAAAAGGTAAGTGCAAAATTGTAACAATGATTACCTTTTTGATTTTTTACGTTTCTAAAAGTTCCAAAAAATAAATTAAATGTCTTATTTTGTAGTCCAATGTTTCTAGATTAGTGTTCCATTCATTTAAAACACTATTTCACACTACAGATGTTTTATATTGATTGGTTTGCGTAGTAGTTTTAGACTGACTACGTCTTTATGCATAGATAAAAAAGGTAAAATAGGTACCTTTTGTAATAAAAAGGTACCTTTAATTAAAAAAAGCATTGCTTTTTTGTTCCTTGCCAACAATTAGACGGTGTATATTTGACCAACAAATAGGCCGATATAAAGATTGTAACTTTAGGTGACCAATTATTCAATTAGAAACTATTGAAAATGCATAATAAAGTTTGACCAACAATGTCTTACGATAACTTCTGCGTAAAGGAAATACTGCGATCTATACTCGCTGTGGTAAAGTTTTAAAATTGTTGAATTTGTTAACAGAGCGACTACGTCGGTAATCCCTTCCACAGTCACTGAAAAAGTCGAACTCAGATCAGTCGCCCGTAAAGTGTGTGTTAAAAGTGATTTTAACGTGTGGGAGCTATTTCACGCACTTTGCCCACATGGGAAAGTCATTTTCGATATGATCTCTAGAATGTTTCATTAGGGCTGTGAAAAACAGATCAAATTGGTAAACTTAAAGGGAGATTGACAAATTTAATCAGCTTTATTTAGTTTTATACAGTTTCAGTAACATAACAGTTACTCTGATAGGGATTACCGACGTAGTAACTCCGTTAACAAATTCAACAGTTTTAGCAGTCGAATTCTTCATCGCTACTCAGACTTCAATCCAGACTTCACTTGCTATTCAAGTCCCAAGTCGTATTCAGGATACACTCCAGTAATGACTTGAAGTCAAGTTATAAGGTACCTCCCAGGGGACCAGTCTTACAGACTGGAAAACTAAACTCCAAATTCTCCTCCATCAACTTAACATTACTACAAACATTATTACTGAATTGAGTCAGGTGACACTCAATGCTCAATCGGCTACGATGAAGGCGGGGACTGACTCCAATCTGTGCTATAACGTTTAAGTTGAGGGAGGAGAATATGCAGTTGGTTTTCCAGTCTAGGGACCACCCCAAATTGTCAACAGCAACACCTTTGTGTCAACAGACTTATACATGGTTAGTGGTTAGGTTAGAAAAGGTTATAGTGTTGACTAGTCGGGAGTGAATCCTTCCCAGACTTACCTTGGTACTTGACTTGAGCTTGACAATTTTTGAAAATCCCACTCAATAATATACTCATAATTTTGAAGTCTAACTTCGTCAAGTGGGCTTCATGAATACCATCCCTTCTAGGACTTCAACTTGACTTGAATCAACCCTTAATAAAGTTAGATTTGAAGTGCAGTCTGAGTCGCGATATAGAATTTGGCTGTAAAACTTATCACACCGAGTACAGGTAACAGTCTGCAGTCTCTCCTCTACACAATAGTTATCGTAAGCTAAAAATAATAATAAACGTCTATCTGGATTGCTTTCATTTATGTGTTCATTAAAATAAAAAGAATGACAAAGAATGAAAAAAGAAATTTTTAAAACGTAGAGAATTTTTCAAGCTTTTTTAGTAAAGCTAAAGGCCACTTGAGACTCATCCTATTCCTATCATCATTATGCTTGGCGAATTGCAAACAATTTTTAGTAGATTGAAAATCAACTGATAATGACTTCACAATCACAAATCGTGATAATAATAGGAATAGGAAGAGTATGGCCTAAACTCATTTTTATAATATTTCGCCGATGGTATAAAATCCCCTAAAAGGTCACATATAAACTAATAATAAAATTAATGTGCATTAATTACTTTCGAAGTCTTTACCAGTTGTATGGGCGGAGCGTTTACTACCTGGGCGAAAGAGCGTATTGTTTACATGTGGAGGAACGAAGGTTATGCCTACCATAAACACACTCAAACAAACTTTTCTCTCCCTTCGTTCTGCAGCACGTATTGCGCATGTATGCGACAAACAGGCATCGCGTAAAATTCTATTAGTAGTATAATAATAATATTTCATACACGGGAGCCCATGCATAGAATGGTGTAAACCTCGTGATCGTGGTTGCCTATCACAGACCAAGTATTTATTTCTTATGCGGCTACACATGGCACACGCACACGACACACGACAAACCTTTCTTATGGGGTTAGAGTTAGTTAATTACGCTATGAACGAAAACAGTTGCAAGACCAATTGAGATGATAATGCCAATCCAGGCGTGCAATTGAAAAGGTCGTATGTATCCATAGAAAGAAAGACTCTCATCTTCAATAACAACACAAGAAATAAAGTTAAAGGAGTCTTCCATTGTCGGAACGAATAGGTAAGGAGGATGACCCCTCAAGAAGTTAGAATTATGTTGAAATTGAAATTTTGAATAAAGCTGACCTTTCTTAAAGCAATTTGTACTCCTCCCTATTGTTGAATTCAAAAACTTTTGAAAAATTATTGAGGAAATTAACTTAGCAACGATATTTTCCTCATCTAAAAATATAGTTTTGAAATAGGCACTCCTCTTTAGTGGTTGACTGCAAGAGGTTGTTTTAATTGGCAATCCTATATAGTTTTCATCATCTATAAAAATACCAGAGCCTTTTACAATGTCACTCTCTTTAATTATGATTTTCATAGCAAGTCGTTGAAGTGTTTGACTAAAGCAATTGTTTCGTGAACACAATGATTCCAAAGTATAGCCATATTGCAATTGGACTAAATTCTCAAAATAATTGTACTGCGGGCATAATAAATACACATTTTGGTCGTCGTCTGACATTGAAAGTATAAACCAAGGCTTGTACCAGAATAGACGGTATACACCGTTCCAATTGCCTTCGGACCCTTCTTGGACGTCAAAAAAGAAATTCCTGTTTGACTTTGCCAGTTCTAGTATCTCACTCTCAACAAATAAGTATACGGAAGAGTGCTCCCAAAAGTTATACCACTTCTGCCACCACAGCCAAGAATGACCTCCATCAACTTTAGCAAATGTCTCACTGATGTGATTAATCAGCATTACATCCAGAAAAACTTTCGGATTGAAGTTGACTGCAATGTGCACCACACAAGCGAAACGACTCTGTATTCGAGGTGAAGAGACGTTGACTTTTCGTTTATCTAATGTACTCATACAAGGAAAAAAACTGACACCGTTTGGGCCATCTAATGCAACTTTTGGTGTACAACCGCCCAAATTTTCTTCCCTTTTGAGTTTCAACTTTGTAAATGCAAAAGGAATGTCGATATTCTGTAATTTATTATGTGAATGTTCTTCTCTCGTTTCGTTCAAAGGTTTTTGCTGGAAAAGAAGATTAATGTAACAACCACTTTGTAAATGTATAACATCCTTCAATTCCCACCCAGAAGATAGGCCAACAATGAAAAGTATTTTAATCAACATCAGAGACATTTTTAAAGGAAAATATCGAGTTTAAACATATTTTATATTTTTATTTCCATTATCCAGCATTATATTTGCTGTATGGTTCTGCCAAGATTAGATTTTATAATTATATATTATGTAATATAATGCAATAGCACCACACATATTAGAACTAGGCAGATATATACCTGTTTTGTTTTGTTAATTTCGTTTAATTAATTTTGTTAAGTTTTTAAACCTACTTTGTTTTTCAAATATGAATGGGTTGAAACTATTAGCTTAAGTAAGTGAAATCCGTCGTTGTCGAAACTCGTGAAACCGCTTAAGACTTTCAATTTTAATTAATTTTCAAAATATTTTCAATTTATGAATTAAATACACTACACGCATCACTGCCCATGTAACCCAAATGTCAAAAGGTTACGAAATTTGGTTAAGAAACTTCAGTGGCCTATAGCTATTATTATAAAGACATAATATAATAAGGAGTCGTTGGTTTTTTAGGTGAATCTGATAGAATATCTCAAGTCAAATCGCAGTGAAGGATTTTGATGACTTGTCAAACTGTCAAATAGTTACAAGTACAACTTTAAGGTGAATACGACTCTCCGGAGGTATAATATGAAATACGTATAATATAAGCTTTTACCTTCTTATGTATATACATTGTCATTGTCACTATAAACAGTATTAGACATTCGTACGATTTCTATTTATTAAGAACCTCATGCTAATGCTAAATAAATTAAACTATACTGTTTTGCAGAAGGCATCTTAAACATGTATATGAACACTAGAATGCTTGAAATAATTGTCTGCGTCAGAGTTTAAAGCCGTCAGGCTGGCGGCGTATCGATAGACATTTTCTGCCAACATATTGACAGGGTTTTAGGAATTCCATTTCGTTGGATCGAAAGGAACAAATATAATACTAAGTGGCGTACACGATTATATTTTTTGCAATGTACCTTTTACCAACAGAATGATACTTGAATTGCTTATTTCCAAATTCTTACCAATTTTAAAAACTATCCAATTGTGATCAAACTCAACTATCTTTTTCTAATTTAAATTGTCGGCTCAACACCCTTTATTTAATACTTTTTACTAATTTCACACACATTTAATATCGTCCGCGTAACATTACAATGTAACATACTAAATTATCATGGCCGCGGCAATGTGACAAACCATTCTATAAGGACATCAGGTTTGTTACATTGTCGCGGTCATCATAATATGATTTGTTACTTTGTTACGGCGATGATAATTTTTGATAATGTTGCATTATAATGTTAAGCAGATGATATATACCTATATGGCTTTCTTTTTTAAAGAGTAAAAGATGAAATTCAGAATATAATTTCAAAAAAATTACAGCATTTCTAATGGAAAATTACAATAAATTTATTCTAATGGAAAAATTGGTTTTTGACAAATTGAGGCTTTTTATTAATAATGTTATTACCAATGTAAATTTATTGTACATTCATTTTACTACCCTTTTTATTGTAAGGTTATTCCTATGTTTCTTTTGCTTATTCGTACCCTACTTACCATGTTTGCTTAGTTTATTTGTGCAAGTTCTTTTTATAAACGAAGGTCTCTAGAAACATTTAACCTCATTGCTAAAGACTGTATTCTTTTAAGCACAAATTATTTTACTGATAATTTAAACTATGAAGTATGTTTAATAATTTTACTAATGTTTTATTTTTTGTTTCAGTATAGAGAAATTACTACGTCATTATTAACCATTTACCAGTTATCACTACGCGCATAAAAATTAATTAAAAAATACATCTAGTATTGCATTACATTAAAAAATACAGGTTCATTGCATTACAATAACTAGCTGTTTATCGAAGGCATTCATAATTATATAGCGCATATTCGCTTGCTCTACTTTTCAACGAGTCTACATATAGATTTACTATCATAATTTTAGAAGTACAATTGTCCAATATCTAAGCAAGTTAAACGATTTTCAATAATATGAGAATTTATAGACATATTCCTAATATTATACGTTATATTATTATTATTCTATTATAAATCACCCTAGACGAAAGTAGCCCTTAATGATAATCTACAATATATAGTCAACCTTTCATTAAAACATTCGCTAGTGGTGTAAACAAGTACAAGTGAAAGTATATTATATGCATTCAAAAATTTTGATTACGGGCAAATATTATTTACTACTCTCCTCTCCGCTTGGTGTACCGGATTAGTATTGCATTTTATTGCTTGCATAATATAGTAATACTTATTTATCAGTAGTCACCGTACCAAGATAATACATGGATTTCGGGATATTTGATTCCATCGCCTTTCGCAAGTTTCCGCTTAAGTAGATGTAAGCCTGTCAGCTCATTTTCTTAATTTATTATTATAGAACTAGACATCATAATCCACGTCGAGGAGTGCAGAATGGGAATGGAGTGTGGCTTTACTTACTAACTGCGACTTTCAATTGAAATCCACAGACATGATCAGATCGGTTGAGTAGTCAGTGATGAATCTGTTAAATTCAAACGTTGTACTCCGAACGAATTTGAAGAATGGTCCAACATCAAATGCAATTGGTCTGCATCCTTTGGCAATCCTCCTTAAATACGGATCTCTGATATTCTTCATTTTTCGTAAATAATCTACAGATTGTACGTAGAATTCAGCTGCCCGAGGAAATACCATGAAAAATTCAGCGTGGATGATGAAGGAGCACATTGGCATGAGGAGATATCCAGGCATCGGAATGATATGGTACATCTTCACAGTAGCGAAATTGCAGATGATGGCGATGATAGATCCAATTCCACATGCAATCGGTAATCCATAAAATGCAATGTGCAAATTGATTCTCGTATTGATGGCGCTGCTGCACTTGTAAAACATTAGAGCCGTATATGGTCGCCTTCTCAAGCTTTCTCTTGCACGTTTTCCATCTTCACTCTCGTTAGTGTCCTGGAGTACCGAGATCCAAAACTGCATTCCTGTGGCGTACATCAGCAATATTATCAACCCAAGACAGAGCGGACCCAAAAAATAGATTCCACAGATTATCACAACCATTCCGCAGACACATTTTGCATATAACTTGTACTCTTTGTATATCCCTGGACCATGATCCATCATAAACCTCTGAAAGGGATCAACAGGAGACGCTATGGAAATCAGACCAGCGCATAAGCATACAAACAATAGCGATGGGAAAATATATGGTAATATTTTCTCGTTCAACGCTTCTTTTTCTTTCTTCTTATTTTTCCCATTACAATACTTTTCTAAAACAATGGACAATCGAAAATCATATAATATTAAAATGCTTTCCATCATTTACGACAGCTTTTTATATGTTATTATGTATACTAACCATACAGCATCCAAAAAAACGTTACCTTTGTGAAACAGATCCCAATATATAGCTGCAGATACTGTATATGCGAAGTAATCAGTTTGGACCATGAACATGATGTTTTCCAAGCAATATATGAAAGTCACAAGAAAGTAGAAGGTATACATTATTACTTGATGCGGCTTAAAATTTTCATCTCTGGTGAATATTTCCTTTAGCAGACGGCAGAATTCGTAGATAGATATTATCCATCCTAAGGACCAAATGCAGTACAGATGAGTCCAAATCAGCTTGTCATTATTTACCGACAATCTTTTCGTTTTCTTATTCCATTTGAATGGTGTGTACTTTATTGCATTGTAGAAAGCAAAGAAGGACTCAAATGCTTTTAAAGCATTCTCACTGGCCATTGCGCCAAACACTAATCTAATATTTTCTTTTCCCTATACACAATAGTAAACTTGGCCAAGAATCCTTGGGACAGTTCAACCGTCCTTGGTATAATTTAACTTGAATTTCTAAGCCCTTTTTAAGGTATACACGTGTAGGCTTTGTAGATATTCTAATTCGCAATGCAATTTCCGAAACATGACAATTGTGGATATTCGCCACATTCTATTCTTTAAACCAAGTCTTTTATTCTACATGATAATACCATACTATATTATTATGATACCAAGGTTGGTGAATGCGGCTTTGTTCTGTTAGACCTTTTTGATATAGTTTTACCTTTAACGGTGTTATCCATTAAAACTCTACATGAATTTGGGATATGAAACGCTTTTTGGTCAATTTTAGAATGTTCGCGGGTTTTCACTATCTGCAAAAATTAGGAGCCTAAAATGCAGTCTTACATTCTTTCCGATTGTTTTATTAATACCCTTTTCCATTTTTTGTACTTTGCCAATTTTATCTAATTAATTATTACTAAAGCTTAAAGACCCTATCAGCAAGATATTTAACTTCCAACTTAAAATTATCGTATTTTAAATTATTCTTCATTTTATGGTGAAGATCGTCTTGAAATCTACTCCCCGTGTTCCTAAACCATGAAGCAGTGACTTTTCCTTCATATTCTAAAGTTCTATAATTTGGAATGTTATTTAATTTGTTGTTAATATTCTTTCACTAATTTACAAATCTATTTTTGCATTCTTATTATCTCTTACAACAAAGCAAATAGTTGATACAATTCTATAATAAATGGCCTCTCCCAATTTTTATAAAAAGAAAAGACCTTAATCGAAGAACTACGTTAATCATATTTTTTAAGGAATAGCAACTATATGTGTGGTCATTTACTGAAGTTTAAATGTCTACAACTCAGGTATGTAAATGGAAAAACAGTACGGAAGCAACGTCAAATGAAATATTTATTGAAAGTACATGTTTAAGGAGGCATAGTAATTCAATATATTCTTACTCTTGCACGTGTTCAATTTTTCTCAACTTACCGTTGAAAGGTCACCAATATTTCCAATCGATGAGCAGGCAGTAAGTTTTATTATGTAGAAAGTACAACTTTATGTTTCACAATATTTATTATGAAGTATTTATACCTACTAAAACTTAACTATTCGTTATAGAATTTTGTATACTAAATTGGTATATCAATTATTGCTGCAATTATGAAAAACCAATCAAATTTCGGAGCAGATAAGTTGACAACTTGAATTGCAGAACAAGTACTACACAAGATAGAGAAGCCCATGTGCCTCTCTATGCACACCAGATACAAAATTATGGAAGGCTGGCAACCGTCGTAATAAGTAGTTAGTACAATCGTCGACGGAGAGACAACCATCAACGCAAATAAAATGCTATAAATTTGAACCTACATTATTATAGTGGGAGATTCTACTTAACGACAGTCGGGTGGACTTGGACTCCTACATGTTTATCTGTACCACCACCATCGCCATATGAATAATAGTTCTCAAGAAACAATGCGTTATTCTTATGAACTGACTACCTGCCTTAATTATATAAAGGCTTAATAAAACTTTTATGGAATATAGTTCATTTGATATATATAAGTGAAGTAAATCTAAAAATTCAATTACGTATTAATTGTCACACTTTAATTTGATGTAGTAAGGTATTGAATATTTTCTTATAAATTGATAGAACAATATGCACCACTGCAAGTGAGTGTATTGTTATAAGGATGCATTATTCGATATCCGTAGCCTATACTTATATTATGGCTACCTAAGGCGTATACATATAATGATATTATGTGTAAATATTATATTATAGTTAATCTAATATTATACAGTTTATAGCTTATAAAGAATTAACTCTACTATAAAAATTATAATACTTGTAAAAATTATTAAAAAATAAATATAAAATACAGATATAACATTCGAGTCACTTATAGATAATTCTTTGTTGCTATACTTATGGTGTACATGATTATGATATAATATGTTATCATTTGTAAATATCTTTCGCAGTTCCCTATCCTCAATGATATCATTCCAAGTCTCAAATAACGTAAACAATCCGGAACTCATTAAAATTTGCATTCTAAAGTACAAATAATGTTGACTAAAAGACACTGGGATCCAATAGAATGCTGGCGTCTTTAAAATTTCTTCGGTGCCTCTGACATAATTTATATTACGAAATAAATACTTGTCGTAAATCTTCAACCAGTTATTGGGGGCTACAAATGCTCTTCCATCACATTCTTTTAAAAACTCATAATTTTTGTTCAAAGATTTCAAATCATGTCCTGAAGAATATATTCTCCCACTGAGATATGCGGAAGGAAATTTTAAAAAACTTTTCAATGCCGATTGCATCATTGCATTATTTTTATTTATCTCTAGTAGATTATTAACATTAGTTAGATTAATTCTAATCTCGAACCATTCATAGTCGGATTTCCATTGGTTGTCAAGGCTATACCTTTTAAAATGTTTATAATCATTATTTATTTGAGAAATATATTTGTCCTGATCTTTAGGATTAGAAAATATGTCTCGACAGTGTTTTTCTACTTTAATCATATTTGTCCCAGCTAATTCAAAGATATCAGGAAGATTTTCATCTCGACAAATTGGCTTCTGAAATGCTTCCTTTTGAACCCAAATAAAATTATTATCAGGATCCCAGTTTAAGGAATCTACCAATAATCGCATTTCAACATCAATTTTAATTACTAAATTGGAGATAATAAAATTCTCAAGGTGTTTAAATTGTGTGTAACTGCTGATAACTTTAGTTGAAGAAAATAATCGGCTAACGATAAGGGATTTGTAGGAGCTACTGAGAATTAGTCCTAAAAGTATCCAGATTCCAAACGTCAGCTTTGCTTTTTTGTGCATTTTCACCACCCCTTGTTCTATAAGTACAGCTACGTAATAAAATATTATACTTAATGCAGTGCTAATTAATTCAGTGAAGGGTGTACGTCCGAAATTCCTATTTTTAAATGATTGGCAGAAGAAAACACAAGAGAGAAGAAATATTGATGAAAATATTAAAAACCAAGAAGTTTTGTCGAATGGGGTTACATATAAAGTCCATTGAATATTTTTGTCTATTCCAGCACACGTCACAAAATTCCAACTTTCTTCTCCAGTCATGATATATAACCCGAATGGAAGAGGATAAAACGGTTGTCTGATCAATCCATCTCTACTTAGATCATCCAGTATTAATGAGTTGATTATTTTTTGGAAACTAAATGCCGACCCATTTACCACAAAATTTTTAAAAGGTGATAAAATTTTGGCATCGTCATGGTTATAGACCACATCGAGTTGAATTCCAGCAGAATCGTTTTTAGATGGATATGCGATGCAATTCGTAACGTTAATAAACTTCTTAAACTTGTATACTTTAATGTATTCAACTAAATCTGATAAAATATTTGTTGTCAAGGTTTCAAATGCTTCTCCTTTTAATAATAAAATACCTGATTTCTTTCTTATAAAATTCCAACACTTGTAGCAGTGAAAACAATGAAGATGTATTTTATTTATAGTTGCGGCATTAGACAACCGACTATAAAATTTCTCCAGTGTAAAAAATATTGGATCCATTTCTTTAGCTGTTGATATATAATCTTCCAAAAATTCTTCCGGAGATATAATTATGTCATAGCCAAAGTTTTCACGACAGAATTGAATTTGCATTGACTGATTATAACCAGCACAAAAACTTAGAAAATCAGATTTGTCCAAAGATTCCCTTTTCAGCAAGATGTTGATTTTGGCGTAATGGAGTATCCATTTTCTCCATTCTACGCGAGCCGTTGAAATTTCCATTGCAGTTATAAGTTCCGTATTCATAATGTAAATAGGAGTGGTGAGTTTTTCCAAATCAGAAGAAAAGTTAATAAGAGTATCAGAGTATACGAAGACGCTGCAAAAAGGGGAAAAATAATCAATCATTGTTCCCAAACCGTTTATTCTCATATAACTCCTTTTTGTATTATCAGAACTTTCTACTGCTTGCATAATTAAAGCTCCTTGGGCCAGAGTTACTACAAACTTCACCAAAGTTGCTAGCATTTTTAAGTTAATTCACTTATGATATTAGTTAAGGCTCAAAAACAATTTTCGCAAATTGCAATGAAATAATATTATTGCTGAATATTATAAATATATAAAACTAAATCTTGGGCTTATCAATCTAACGGAAGGCTCGTTTGTGTTAATATCAACTCAGATATAGACAAAACGACACCAAATTCCTCAATAAATATTACTTGGTTTTATCATGACCTTCAAACTTAATACATATGTGACTGTAGTGTGGGAGTATTGAATAAATGGTTAAATTAAGCACAAATTGGTTAACTTAGTCTATAGCTGAATAGAAAATCTTCAACCATTCTTTAATACTCTACTTGATAAGCACCAAACTATTTTTAATAAACTCTGCCAATGTTTTATTTGTAATTATAACACTTTTTAAGGAAACTCAATCACTTTCAGAAAATTATTAAAGAGTTATAAGGATCATCGAAACTCATTGTAATGAGTTCTGTGTATGAGTTTGCCTATGACTGTCAATTATGCATTTACCAGAACTAGAAATAGTGATGTTATAAGACCATGATGACGTGAAAATGCTAGTATTTATTAAGTCGTTCCATTTCGACATAAGAAGTGTTAATTATATATATCTACGTTAAATCTTAAACCTTAAACGCAATGACGGTTTATTGCCAAACTTGGAAAAAATATTTAATATGGAATGGTGTCGACACCTATTAGTTTTTATTGCAATCTATTAGTGGGCATAGTGGGTCGTAGTGATAACTCTTTTTCAATTTCAATCTGATTTTATATTTGTTTATATTTTGAATTTAATAATAAAAATGATAATAATATTAGTAGGTAAGCTTTGCATATATCAGTAAGGAGGAAAACCATCAGGAAATATAAAGCCAAAATCACAGATATATACTGCTTACTAGGTTAATCTATGTAGATGAAGTCAAGGTATTATTAGGAACATGCAAACCTTCATAAGGTAGATGCAGACTACAATAATTACAAACTAAATACTGTCTACTAGAGTGGGGCTTTGAGTACTCTACCACCTGGTGCCATTACTTTGCTACCGTACTCTACACAAACAAATGTAACAGATGGAGTATCCCCATCCTACCGCAGCATTTATCATGTCAGCGCTCATGCATCCTTACTCTCATTAAGCTGTAACGACCAAAGCTATTATAGGTAATGAGTCTCCGCGCCATCGGCTGAACAAACTGAAGCATTTTTATTACAGCTTAAAGTTTCTGGCAGGTCATATTTCAAGTCGATGAAATACGCCTTGTATTGTTTCAAATACTCTTTAGAGTCTATGACCCGCGTATCAATTTGTGTGAATGTGAAAAGTTTGAATATGAATAATATGTTTTATGCTTCGAAGTATAACCCCACTAGCATAATATCTAAAGCTAAATTAGTAGTTAAATAATGATAATAATGTTAAAAATTACACATTGGATAATATTATTATTACATAAAATATCTGTATTACTGTCAGGAATGCAGAAATAAGAATGAATTATAGCTTCATTTACCAGCTGCGACTCAATTGAATTCCACAGACATTATTAAGTCAGTTGAGTAGTCAGTAATGAATCTGTTGAATTCAAACGTTGTACTCCGAACGAATTTAAAGAATGGTCCAACATCAAATGCAATCGGTCTGCATCCTTTGGCCATCCTCCTTAAATACGGATCTCGTATATTTTTCATTTTTCGTAAATAATCTACAGATTGTACGTAGAATTCAGCTGCCCGAGGAAATACCATGAAAAATTCAGCGTGGATGATGAAGGAGCACATTGGCATGAGGAGATACCCAGGCATCGGAATGATATGGTACATCTTCACAGTAGCAAAATTGCAGATGATGGCGATGATGGATCCAATTCCACAGGCAATGGGTAATCCGTAAAATGCAATATGCAGGTTGATTCTAGTATTGATGGCGCTGCTGCATTTGTAAAACATTAGAGCCGTATATGGTCGATTCCTCAAGCTTTCTCTTGCCCGCTTTCCATCTTCACTCTCGTTAGTGTCCTGGAGTACCGAGAGCCAGAACTGCATTCCTGTGGCGTACATCAACATTATGATCAATCCAAGAGCGACGGGACCCAAAACGTAGATTCCACAGACAATCGCAAGCGGGAAAATAGTGCTGATTAACGGACGCTTGTAGGACTTTTACCGGACGGACTTCTTATCGGACGGACTCTTAACGGACGCGGACCCTTAACGGACGGACTCTTATCGGACGCGGACTCTTATCGGACCAACACCTAACGGACGGACCTAAACGATACAGTCCGCTATGAGTCCGCCAGACTCAACCTCATACACAGTGGCAGAAACCATCAAACATGTGGCCAATACTAAAGCTTGGCACAATATTACAATCTGTGGGGGATTTCAATGTTTTTGTTGCCGACCAACTAGGTCGGAGGAATTTATTATGTTTAAGATATTAAACGACTGTTTTTAAATATTTTCAAAAATTTCCGAATATTTTCGAATGGTTTCGAATATTTCGAATGGTTTCGAATATTTTCGAATGGTTTCGAATATTTTCGAATGGTTTCGAATATTTTCGAATGGTTTCGAATATTTTCGAATGGTTTCGAATATTTTCGAATGGTTTCGAATATTTTCGAATGGTTTCGAATATTTCGAATGGTTTCGAATATTTTCGAATGGTTTCGAATATTTTCGAATGGTTTCGAATATTTTCGAATGGTTTCGAATATTTTCGAATGGTTTCGAATATTTTCGAATGGTTTCGAATATTTTCGAATGGTTTCGAATATTTTCGAATGGTTTCGAATATTTTCGAATGGTTTCGAATATTTTCGAATGGTTTCGAATATTTTCGAATGGTTTCGAATATTTTCGAATGGTTTCGAATATTTTCGAATGGTTTCGAATATTTTCGAATGGTTTCGAATATTTTCGAATGGTTTCGAATATTTTCGAATGGTTTCGAATATTTTCGAATGGTTTCGAATATTTTCGAATGGTTTCGAATATTTTCGAATGGTTTCGAATATTTTCGAATGGTTTCGAATATTTTCGAATGGTTTCGAATATTTTCGAATGGTTTCGAATATTTTCGAATGGTTTCGAATATTTTCGAATGGTTTCGAATATTTTCGAATGGTTTCGAATATTTTTGAATGGTTTCGAATGTTTTCGAATGGTTTCGAATATTTTCGAATGGTTTCGAATATTTTCGAATGGTTTCGAATATTTTCGAATGGTTTCGAATATTTTCGAATGGTTTCGAATATTTTCGAATGGTTTCGAATATTTTCGAATGGTTTCGAATGTTTTCGAATGGTTTCGAATATTTTCGAATGGTTTCGAATATTTTCGAATGGTTTCGAATATTTTCGAATGGTTTCGAATATTTTCGAATGGTTTCGAATATTTTCGAATGGTTTCGAATATTTTCGAATGGTTTCGAATATTTTCGAATGGTTTCGAATATTTTCGAATGGTTTCGAATATTTTCGAATGGTTTCGAATATTTTCGAATGGTTTCGAATATTTTCGAATGGTTTCGAATATTTTCGAATGGTTTCGAATATTTTCGAATGGTTTCGAATATATTCGAATGGTTTCGAATATTTTCGAATGGTTTCGAATATTTTCGAATGGTTTCGAATATATTCGAATGGTTTCGAATATTTTCGAATGGTTTCGAATATTTTCAAATGGTTTCGAATATTTTCGAATGGTTTCGAATGGTTTCGAATGGTTTCGAATGGTTTCGAATATTTTCTAATATTTTCAAACATTTTCGTAACTTTTCGAACGGTTTCAAGTATTTTCGAATAGATTTGAATCTTTTCGAAAAGTTTTGAAACTATTTGAAGATATTCGAATCTATTCAAAAATATTCGAAACTATTCAAAAATATTCGAAACTATTCAAAAATATTCGAAACTATTCAAAAATATTCGAAAATAGTCGAAAATATTCGAAACTATTCAAAAATATTCGAAACTATTCATAAATTTTCGAAACTATTCAAAAATATTCGAAACTATTCGAAAATATTCGAAACCATTCGAAAATATTCGAAACCATTCGAAAATATTCGAAACCATTCGAAAATATTCGAAACCATTCGAAAATATTCGAAACCATTCGAAAATATTCGAAACCATTCGAAAATATTCGAAACCATTCGAAAATATTCGAAACCATTCGAAAATATTCGAAACCATTCGAAAATATTCGAAACCATTCGAAAACATTCGAAACCATTCAAAAATATTCGAAACCATTCGAAAATATTCGAAACCATTCGAATATATTCGAAACCATTCGAAAATATTCGAAACCATTCGAATATATTCGAAACCATTCGAAAATATTCGAAACCATTCGAAAATATTCGAAACCATTCGAAAATATTCGAAACCATTCGAAAATATTCGAAACCATTCGAAAATATTCGAAACCATTCGAAAATATTCGAAACCATTCGAAAATATTCGAAACCATTCGAAAATATTCGAAACCATTCGAAAATATTCGAAACCATTCGAAAATATTCGAAACCATTCGAAAATATTCGAAACCATTCGAAAATATTCGAAACCATTCGAAAATATTCGAAACCATTCGAAAATATTCGAAACCATTCGAAAATATTCGAAACCATTCGAAAATATTCGAAACCATTCGAAAATATTCGAAACCATTCGAAAATATTCGAAACCATTCGAAAATATTCGAAACCATTCGAAAATATTCGAAACCATTCGAAAATATTCGAAACCATTCGAAAATATTCGAAACCATTCGAAAATATTCGAAACCATTCGAAAATATTCGAAACCATTCGAAAATATTCGAAACCATTCGAAAATATTCGAAACCATTCGAAAATATTCGAAACCATTCGAAAATATTCGAAACCATTCGAAAATATTCGAAACCATTCGAAAATATTCGAAACCATTCGAAAATATTCGAAACCATTCGAAAATATTCGAAACCATTCGAAAATATTCGAAACCATTCGAAAATATTCGAAACCATTCGAAAATATTCGAAACCATTCGAAAATATTCGAAACCATTCGAAAATATTCGAAACCATTCGAAAATATTCGAAACCATTCGAAAATATTCGAAACCATTCGAAAATATTCGAAACCATTCGAAAATATTCGAAACCATTCGAAAATATTCGAAACCATTCGAAAATATTCGAAACCATTCGAAAATATTCGAAACCATTCGAAAATATTCGAAACCATTCGAAAATATTCGAAACCATTCGAAAATATTCGAAACCATTCGAAAATATTCGAAACCATTCGAAAATATTCGAAACCATTCGAAAATATTCGAAACCATTCGAAAATATTCGAAACCATTCGAAAATATTCGAAACCATTCGAAAAT
The DNA here is from genome assembly GCA_020055645.1 of Tomocerus qinae. NCBI lineage: Eukaryota > Metazoa > Arthropoda > Collembola > Entomobryomorpha > Tomoceridae > Tomocerus > Tomocerus qinae. The sequence goes on from CM034546.1 coordinate 66,744,770, forward strand.
ATTCGAAACCATTCGAAAATATTCGAAACCATTCGAAAATATTCGAAACCATTCGAAAATATTCGAAACCATTCGAAAATATTCGAAACCATTCGAAAATATTCGAAACCATTCGAAAATATTCGAAACCATTCGAAAATATTCGAAACCATTCGAAAATATTCGAAACCATTCGAAAATATTCGAAACCATTCGAAAATATTCGGAAATTTTTGAAAATATTTAAAAACAGTCGTTTAATATCTTAAACATAATAAATTCCTCCGACCTAGTTGGTCGGCAACAAAAACATTGAAATCCCCTACAGATTGTAATATTGTGCCAAGCTTTAGTATTGGCCACATGTTTGATGGTTTCTGCCACTGTGTATGAGGTTGAGTCTGGCGGACTCATAGCGGACTGTATCGTTTAGGTCCGTCCGTTAGGTGTTGGTCCGATAAGAGTCCGCGTCCGATAAGAGTCCGTCCGTTAAGGGTCCGCGTCCGTTAAGAGTCCGTCCGATAAGAAGTCCGTCCGGTAAAAGTCCTACAAGCGTCCGTTAATCAGCACTACGGGAAAACGAGACATTTTACATAGAACTTGTACTCCTCGTATATCTCTGGAATATGATCCAGCATGAACCTCTGTAGGGGATCAACAGGAGAAGCTATGGACATCAGACCAGCGCATACGCATCCAAACAGTAGCGATGGTAATATGTATGGTAATATTTTTCCTGTGAAAGTTTCCTTTATTTTCTTTCTTTTTTTCCCGCCTCGACAATATTTTTCTGAAAAATGGGAAATTAGAAAACGAGATTATTAAATCTATTTTTGTTAATTAAAGTACCTAATTAATGCCTTCATTCTGTTTTGTGTTACACGATATATACATTTTGTCTCTCTGATGACATAATATACCATGAAAAATAAAAATTCAATTTTTCTACTATTTGTGTCGACTAAAAGTGTGAATAATTCTGTAAATATATTATATGACAGTTGATTACCTTTGTGAGACAGATCCCAATATATGCCCGCAGATGCTGTATATGCGAAGGAATCCGTTTGAAGTATAAACATTGCGTTTTCCAAAGTCGAAATGACAATTATTAGAACATAGAAGGCGTACATGATGATCTGATAAGCCTTAAAATTTTCATCTCGAATGAATATTTCTTTTAAAAGACGACAAATTCCGTATATACTCATTGCCCATCCCAAAGACGAAACGTAGTACAGATGAGTCCAAAGTACCTTGTCATGATTCACGGTTAACCTGTTCGTTTTCTTGCTCCACTGAAATGGTGTGTACTTTATTGCATTGTAGAAGGCGAAGAAGGACCCAAAAGATTTTAAAGCATTCTCACTGGCCATTTCGCCAAACACTAATTTATTATTTTTTTCTTGCAAAGTATTTTTGGCCCATGTCACTCGACCTTATACTTTAACTTCAATTTTTAAGCCATTTAAAACCTATACACGTGTGCTGTTTATGCATTCTTATTTCCGAAACATGTCTATTGTGGATACAATTCTACAACGAATGGCTTCTCCTAATTTATATAAAAAGCGAAGAGACGTTCAGTCAAAGAAATACGTCAATCATATTTATTTAAAGACTATTTGTGTGGTCATTTATTATTAGTTGGTTTTCCATTTGCTATACAATAAAGTACGGTATAGTATACATCGGACTCAAGTATGTAAATGCAAAAGTAATGCGGAAGCATCATCAAAATTGTGTATTGAAAGTACATGTTTAAGGAGGGATAATAATTATAAATTCCTATAGTTCAATTCAGTATCTACATTCGTATCCCTCCACGTGTTCAATTTTTCTCTACTCCGACTTATTGTAGAAAGGTCACCTATACCTCGATCTGAAGAGCAGGCAATATGGGTTTTTAAATAGCTGTACGTCCTTGTCCCGATTAAAACCCAGTATGAAGTGCTTCAAGCTATTGTATTATTCACTAGTAAGTTTCAATTACGAAATGACTGCGTGTGTGGAGAAGGAGGTATCAATTACTTATGTTAATTTGACCATATAGTTAAATCCTAATAGCTACTGCCTTAAATACGTGTAATGTTGTTTTGATCCGACAACTGTTGTGTAAAAACCAATAAAGTATAATGCTTTTATCTAAAACCATCCAACAATTTTTAAATATAGATTTGCGAAACCATAAACTGACAATAACTAGAAGGTGTATTTGAGTGTAATAAGAAAAATACATAAATGTCTGCTTAGGAGAATAATATAATGTTATGTGGCGTAGGAAAGGGAAAGTGTTTAATTTTCCTAATCATATTCATATAAAATACCAATATTACACCTGATATTAATAAACTGGCCTACTTAAAGTTAGATAAATGAATCAATACTTGCACGTTTTGTGACTTTACTTTCAGATAATACAGTACACTATTTTTACATACACTATTTTAACTATTTTTATTGACAAACAATAAATGCCTTAAAGTTATTTTAGTAAAGATATATCGCTATTATCTTGTAAGTATTTCTTCAAAAAATTGCAAATTAAAGAAAATGAAAAAATGTTTTAATTTTCATCAAATTTTTGAGTAACCAAGACCTTAAATCTGAAATCTTTTGGTCTTTTAGAGACTCGAATATAAAAATTATGAAGCACACAATATTTGAATAAGAAAAATATTCAAAAATAATTTTTAAGTTTGAGTCTAAACCAAGTTTTTGAGGGATCATTTTTTGATAATCGTCATAAGCATTCCACTTTTTTGTGGATGACTTAAGAACAAGCTCAAAATAATAGAATTTATTAATGGAGTTATAAATTCCAGATTCTAGAAAACGTTTGAATGCATCGTGAAAATTTTCCATAAAACAATCCTGAAACAGTAATGAATACGTTACGGGTTCCAGTTTTTCCTCGTTAACGCCATGACATTCAATTGGATGAACGAAGGATGTTGAAAAAATGCTTGTATATGTTCGATCCATTTCAGTAAATGTTTTTGTATTACTAAGAACTGCATTCCCAAATGGAACATAATGTACGAAATCTTCATCAAAAGGCAAAGACATAAGTTCATGTACGTAATTTTTCCAAATATTTTTTGAAAGAACAAGATAAGATTTTATATAATTATAAAAATATTCAACTGATTCTTTATAAACAAAAGGAACGAAATTTAAGTTTTTTGCACGAGGGTAGAAATGGTATTGTATCCTTTCTATTATGCTGATCATATCAACCTGGTCCGATGAAACTTTATGGAAAACCTTTCCAAAGGTTTCATTAGATAATCCATATTTTCTGAACATTTTCTCTAAGTTTGGATGCCCACTCAAAAGATCTTCATTAGATTTCCATTTATTATAGTCAACTGCGTATTTAAAACCGCTGGTAACAATCTCTGGGAAAGTCAAAATGGGTTCTTCTTCATAAACGGTTAAATTACTGGTCATTCTAGATTCGTATATCCAACCAAAAAACATCGAACCCATGGAAAATAGCAGAGAGACAGTTTTTGATAACTGGGCGTGGTCTTGACGTAATAGCAGAGACAAACCGTCGTAGAATGCTGATAATTTGACTTTTCTTGTATTTCTTTTGAAAGCGTCGTAAATCATTATGTAAATCGATACTGTGATATAGAGGAAAAATAAAAGGATCCATGTCGTCATGTCCAGAGTATCTTTTGTCAACCAGCTTAGCGAATAACTTTTCTTTTCTCCTTCTTCTTCTTCGCAGTAGAGGAAAATATTGTCACTCTCACGGAGAGATATTAATGTCGTCAAACTGCGATTGAAAGCAAGTTCATGGAAATATTTATTCATTCTTTCGGAATGAATTGTTCCACATGGAATTTTAGTGCTGTGTATATTCTTCTTCTCCATTTCTTTTTGTTCTCCAACCGTCACAAACTTTTGTGTAAAATTAAATAACCGTGCCAATTCCGCAGTCAACATTACTGATCCAGTTAGATAAGTTAATTGGATATCAAAATTATTGTAAAACGATTTTATTACACCAAATAAAGACGTTGGCGGTTTTTGTCGATATTTAAGTGGAAAATCAATTCGAACGAATATTTCACTGTCTTCCAGGGAAATGATCTTAGATTTTTCGTAAATTATTCCCAGTTGAATTGGATTACCCACGGAACTTTTAACTTCTGTGATTTGATTCCCATAAATGAGGTTAGTGTATATATCACCATCATCCGAAATGGTTGACAAAAACAAATGTGCATTAAATTTGGTTATTGCATTTAAAAACTCCAACTTCGGCTCCCCTATTTGTCCTAAGAGAATTAGGAATACACTTTCTGAACGACGGGATCTCCACGAATTACTCAAAACAGAAATGATATCTGAATACGAAGGAGGCTGGTAAATGATATTTACATCACAAGTTTTTTTCGTTAAGACAAAACTAAATTTTTCGTATGAAGTGGTTGCATTTGATAATCTGTTTTCTTGAGTTTGTTTTTCATACAATATCATCGGTTGAAAGTGCGTAACCAGATTGTTGGCTAAGATTTTATCTGTAGTTTCTATTTCGTAATTAAAGGCATTTGAAAAGGTTGTCAAGATAAAATCACAATTTTTTTCAACCTCAAAATTTTGAATGTGAAATTGAAATCCTTGACCATTGTATACACAGTTCAATAAATACAATATTAAAAATGTCTTATCCCTAATTTCCATTTTGAGGGTTACAGATTAATGTAACTAAATAAAAACTTCTTTCTGACAGGATTGGGGGCTAAATGAATAAAGAGGCGTCTTTTATTTTATTTTTATCATCCATTATTATGGTACTTTTAATTAAAGTTACTCTATTACTCTGTTAAACTCTATATTTTAATTGGGAATCCCAGTTTAATTATAGGTACGTACACGAAACTTAACTTCACTTAAGGTATATCAGTGATTCAATTACGGGTACTAAAAATTTGGGATTATTTTAATGTAATTCGTCATGGTAGTAATGGAACTGTTTTTTAACTACTTTGTCTTTAAAACAACAGAATATGTCTATTAAATAAATAATTCGTCGGTAAAAAAGTTGACTTTGGACGTTCATGGTAACTGAAAATATCGATAACTTACTTAATTTGCTAAAAGGCATTGAGCAGTCAAATCTCTAGATCATTACTCCCTTCGAAGAATGAAATGAGTTGAGTTGAGATGAGTATACCTCCCTTGCAATCAGGGCATGAAAAAGGCAGGGTTTTTCCTAGGAAAAACCCAAAAACCCGCCCTTTTGGGTTTTTGCTGGGTTTTTGCAGTAGCATCCGCCATCTACTGGGGTTCACTGGACTTCTATTATTGTTCCATATTCAAACTTAAAATAAAATAATGATTAGTTTGATTGTTTGTTTGGGCGATCTAGAAGAAGACTTTTATTATAATGTAAGTGGATTTGCCGATTGGATGAGTAGTAATTTGACGGTAAACTCAAAAGTATGTTGATCAAATATTCGGTTGACCAGTTATTAAGTAGTTATTATAGTAGATATGGAGGCGACTTAATACATAATATATAGACGAACTTGAAAACTATAATTTTGAAAATATTCCAATTATTTCCCAAAATATTGAGATAAACATAATTTGTTTATCTCAATATTTTGGATTCAAATAAATTCTTGTATCATTTGCCTATTACGTAGGGGAGAGTGCTGTCGGTTGTCCCGTGCTGTCGGTTGTCCATTATCTCAAGTATTCCTTATCAATAAAAACTGGGATTTTTTATATATATGTAAGCTTCTTAAATAGAAATTGTCACAAAAAATTTTTGAAATCCGTTGGAAAATTGGGCTTCAAAAAATAGATTTTGGATTTTGAGCCTTCAAAGTAAATTTTTCACACTCAACAAAATTTTTATTTACAGCCGCTGTGACTAACATTAAAAGTTAATAATTTTTTGACGAAAAGTACAGATATTCAGAATTGACATTTGATAATAGTTGTAGTTTTTTGCCTTTAACCCTTCCAGGGGAAATTGATCATTAGTAAAATGTGGAAGTGCTGTCGGTTGTCCGACTACTGTAGTTTGTCGGTTTTCTGCCTTAAATCTTATTGTTAAAAAATTTTAAAAACCAATTTTAACTTGATTAATCAATTATGGTTTGATTAAAGATAATATGTCTAATTTATTTCATTGTCAGCGATTTCGCAACGTTTTTGCGGTTGCATTTCCAACAGCATCGCTTCCTTTTATGAATTGCTTGATGCTTTCGTTTTTATTTTCTTTTCAACCGTAAGAAGGTTGCGAAATCGTTAAAATTTTTGACAAAAGATATCGAAGACGAAACCAGGATTAAGCATGAACAAAGTTAAAATTTATTTTTTTATTTCATGATTATTTACTATAACTCGAACTTCCGACAGCACACCCTCGGACAACCGACAGCACTAGTGCTGTCGGTTGTCCGAAAAAAGTTGTTTTGAATAAAATTAATTTTCCCCTCCAATGAGAAATATATGGTTGGTGAAATTTATTATGTTTGTACACAAGAACATAACAAATAAAATGTATAACACAAAGTTATGAGAAGTGCTGTAGGTTAATTGTAAAAATTACCAAGGTAAAATCTCGGACAACCGACAGCACTCTCCCCTACTGAATTAACCTATTACGTTTATTCGTTGATTAAAGAATTGGAATAACGGATATTTTAAACTAGAGTTCTTGTATCCTGCTCTAATCCTTGGGTTTTCACAATGTCCCATTTCATAGCAAAAACCCAAAAACCCGGGTTTTTGCTAATTTTGCTACCCAAAAACCCAATAACTCGGGATTTTGGGTTTCTCATGCCCTGCTTGCAATCAAAAAAGTTTTGAGTACAATTTCAACCTTTACACCAGATACCAGTATATTATTATATACCCTGGTTTGCAAGTTTACATTTATCATGTGGAGACGGAAAGTTAACCAATTTGTTTGCCTGTTCCTCAAACTGCAGAAAATAGACAGCGAAGCAACCAATCTCCCTCTAAAATTGATTAACAGTGCTTTTATTGTAGTTTTGTCTCGATTTTGATAGTCGTGTCCAATAGAAATACTGTCTATTAATTTTTGACTACTGCCATTTTTAATTTTTAACGACAATTTCCATTGAAGATTATGACAAAACCATAAAAATAATGGCGTCTACTTTTTACGGACAAAGTACGTTAAAATAAAGACGGATTAAAAGGCAGCCTTTAATTACATTTAAGATGTGTACACATAATACTGAGAGCACTGTGTTTGTACAGTTAATATATGATTGGGTTTGTTTTAATTGAAATGGATGTCAGTGTAATTAATTCCGGCTACACGCAATTCTGTGCTACCGTAGTATTTTGTAGTATTCTATCGACTTGTGGGAAAATCACTTATTATTGACATAACATGGAGATTAAAAGTTATATAAATTATAAATTGTCCAATCTAACTCGGTACATTACAATTAATTTAACACAATTATAACAACGCTAACTTAAAACGACTACAATATTTTAGAGTGCTTATTTTAAAGAAAATTATTAATAATAAATCATTACAGTACACCAGCACTTTCGGCTTCCCGTCCCGGGCCACATACTACAACATTAATTGTCAGATAGGTAGGTAACTACTTAGTAATACAGTTATGTTTATTTTGAGCCAGGTTGGCGGTTTGGTTAGCTCTCTGCACAGTTTACATTTGAAAATTAGAGTTTCTCCTACTCTGTGATAAATTATAGTAACTTACAGTTACTCGGTTTGAACACATGAATATGTATGTGTATGTTCCTTATAGTGTCTTAGTGGTATAACAGATTAACAGAGAGTCAAATTTATTATCACTTAAATGGTTGGGTCCTCAAATTTCTCAATAGCAGTTTGAGAAGAACAGAAAACATTCTCAATGAAATAATAGAAATAATGCAGTCCGTTAATGATGCCCCTTTTTATCAATTTCAAACCATTATAAAAATTACTAAGCAACAGCCACGTTTTGATAGTTAAACCAGAATAACCGGCCAGAATTTCAACGAGGAATATACCTTTCGAAATAAATACTACCCAAGAGCTAATATAAAATATAGTGCCTATATTAGAGTTTTGAAAAGTCAAAGCCCGTGCGGGATTTCGAAACCAACACGTTTCACATTCTGTATAATTGCGTGACTTAAAATGATCTAGCCATAAATTGAAAATCCCAGAGTGACTGAGAACAAACAACTTTTCCCTGAAAAATGGAGTGAGCATAGGAATGTCAGTGTTGGTAATAGAAGTATAAATAGTTGTTGGTAGAAATGCATTTTCTTCCGTTCCACGATATAATCTTTTGATTGGCTGGATCCCGCCATTTTGTGGATTCCAGTGAGAGTCATTATAAAGTCGATGTAAACTTGAACTTCTTAGAATCAAGACAGAGTTATTACATTGTGAAATCCATTTCTGGGGACTGATGTACGGGAATCCTGGCGGGAATTGAATAGTCTTTCCAATTTTATTGAGTAAATCTACCTTTGAAGCAATACCCATTGTCTCATAAAAGGAATAAATTGGTTGAGTTAAAGGAAACCATTTAAAAATAGGTATCTCTACTGAATTGATTGGTAGAGTGTTGAAGTATTCAATGGCTGCTGTTACTGTACTTTTGTTTTCCGTATCGAATTTCATTTCATCAGGCAGATTAATACTTTCAAATTCATTGGTCGATTGCATATCACTTCCATTTAGCTTATGAAAACTGTAGTATATCCATAGAATTTTGTATTGAAGATCCACTGGAATATTAAATGGATCCAATACAGTAGTACCCAAGATTTCACCTAAAGCAGTAATTCCAGGTAGATTAGCCAAATGCTCAATGGATTCAATTTGCTTCACCGGTCGAGGTTCAGTTAAATCAGTGATGACAATTCCCTTGTATGCATTCGTCAATACAATCAACATGAGAAGCAAAGGACCTATTACTAGTTTAATCCAGAGTGTTTTTTCGTTCTCTTTTGACAATGAATAACTGACTTCTAATAAATACGCCCAAACAATCAAATAAAATGGAATATTATTACTTTCCTTAACAAATATTACGCTGTGAAAGAAAATAGTTGTTATACAAATTGAGAGGATGATGCCAATCCATGCGTGGAATTGATAAGGTCGAATATAACCATAGAAAGAAAGACTCTCGTCTTCAAGAACAACGCAAGAAATAAAATTAAAGGAGTCTTCCATAGTTGGAATGATGGACTGATAAGGATGATGACCATTCGAGAAGATAGAATTATCAGTATGCTTAAAACTAAAATCGGAATAAATCTGATTCCTTTCAAAGCAATCTGTTTCGCTCCCAACAGTCGAATTCAAAAACTTTTGGAAAATAATTGAGGCAATAGCAGTAGCGACATCATTTTCTGTGTGGAGAAATGTGTTGGTGAAATATAGATCCTTATTAGGTCTCCCACAGTAAAATTTATCATCTGCTTCTATAACATAAGTATCATCGTATATCAGTAGTCCAGAGTCTTTCCCAATGTTACTTTCCCTATTCAAAATTGTTTTCGCAAAATGTCGCAGCATTTGTCTAAAGCATTTATTTTGCGAACACAATGACACTAAAGTATAAGTATATTGGTATTGAACTAAATTATGACGATAATTATGATGATGACACAACAAATACACTGTTGGGGCATCTTCACCTGAAAATGAGAGCATAAGCCATGGCTTGTACCAGAATAGACGGTATATCATATTCCGGTCTCCATTGACTCCTTCTTTAATGTCATAAAAGAAATTGACATTTGATTTTGCGAATTCTAATATCTCTCTTTCGACCAATAGAATCACAGAAGTATGCTCCCAATAATTGTACTGTGTCTGTCGCCTTCGCGAGAAATAATATTTATTCCCTTCAGCAAATTTCTCACTGATGTGAGTAATCGACATCACATCCAGGAAAATTCTCGGGTTGAAATTGACTGCAATGTGCAGTACGCAAGTAAAACGGTGCAATGGTCGTGGTGAAGAAATGTTAACGTTTATTGAATTTAATTCTCCCATACAGAATTGAAAGTGACCACTAACTGCCCATTTTGACTTGCAAGATTTCAGTTTATTTCTTTCGGCAATTTTCAGTTTCATGAAGGCAAAAGGAAGATCGATATTTTGTAATTCCCCATGAAGGGATTCTTCACGAGTCTTGTTTAACGGATTTTGCTGGAAAAGAAGATTAATGTAGCAATCACTCTCCAAATGTACTACATCTGTCAATGTCCACTCAGAAAATATGTTAACGATAAAAGTGGTGAAAACGATTAATGGAAGGATTCTATACGGTAAACGCTGAGTCTGAACTCTTGCCATTTCACTTCCTATTTGGAGAAACGACCGATAATCTTCTCTGTATTATGAACTTTCAGTTGATTTAAGTAACTTAACTGGGAGAAAATAAATGTTTTCCCTCACCCTATACAAAGTAACTCCAGCAAGTTGTCAGACAACTGTTTAATAGTAAAATGCATTTAAAAATTATAACAAATGTTTCACCAGATTAATAGCACATGTAGTACACTAGACGGCAACTAGCTATTATTATTATTGGATATTATTATTACTAGCTATTATTATTGTTATCGGCAAGTTATTATTATTGTCTATTATATCCATAACTAAATAGCTGTTCCGTATTCGCAGTTTCTCTGGGTAGGTATACTTTATTTAAAACTCTGTAATATTTTTATGTCAGTGAAATATTATTATCCAACACTTTTACTCCTTGCCTATAATCAACTTACATACTTTAAGAAAAGCAACTTAGCTTTGACTTTAGCATGAACTTTCAGGCTTTATTTGTTTTAGGTTTCCTCATGACAGCGACAGCGAAGGTCCGGAGAAACAACAAACTTTTATGGTCAAGCTTAAGCTGTAGGAAGAATACTCTGTCCAATACTAAGGCTTAGAACTTAAGGAGGTGTAGTACATGGGTAATATGAAAGACTTCTGCCACCAATTCAAAAGTATTCTGTAACATCTCATAATATTTCACATTATGTCAAGCTGTATTTACATTAAAATAATGAACATTTCTAATTGATTCTCTACTATTCACATCAGCATGTCGTGGAAAAGTAGCAATTCTATAAGAAAGGCTATGTGTGTTAAGTCTATAATACTAACTGTAAAATATATTCTTACCCAACACTATCTATATGTTCCTTGTTGTTTTGCTGGTATACATATTATTACTACGTTCTAAATCTAAAACAGAAGTGGAGGAAATAATTCTGTGGGATATTGACTCGCAGACATACATACATAATACCCTTCTATGTGAATACCGAACAAAACACTATCCTTATAAATTATTAATGTAATGCAAAGAGAATATTATGTAGGATATGTATTCGTTGTCCATCCAGGGTTTTTGCTAGTTCTATATACTTCTTAAATATAATATTTGGGGATATTCCAGGACCTGGCCTTGTTCGGCTTGCTCGAATTGTAAAGTATTGAATTTTAAAATGTCCCCGTCGGTTCTAAAAGGACAGTTAATGAAGACTCAGGTTAAGATTGCGAATAATGTTTGTGCCCGACGGGAACTCCATGAGTTAGTCCAAACAAAAATACAAAGACGGGAATGGTAATTAAATAATATAGATGAGGTCAGTTTTCTATTGAAAGAATAATCCTTCTAATTATTTTGTTGATGGTTGTCGTACTACTTGCCATGATATCATTTCTTGAGCATTATTTTCCATTGTCTTTAAACACGATTATAGAAGATAATATTGTCTTCAATTTCGATGCTAAAAAGCAGTCATGCACATCTCAGTTCCTTTATATAATAAAAATGCCTATAGTACAAATAATAAATGTAAATATTATTATGGATAATTAAATTAACCATTTAATGACAAACTAAGGCTTGATTTTATTTATGTCACATATACGTCATATAGATTTTATTTACGGCACACACTTATATCTCACTGTAGTGATATATATAATTTTATTCACAGTGAAGGACATTCATAGTAGGTAATGTGTCAAACACGGAAACGATAAATAGTATGTAGAATAGATTATTTTTTATAATAATAATGTATAATATTGTATCAAATATCAATGAGATAAATGATCAAAATCTACGCAGAACTTTTAGCATGCAATTTCGAAGGAACACATTTATAGTGGCGTCATGAGTACGGACTTTGGTATTATTTGACACATTAATGGTATTTATGACATAAAATACTCAAAACTGCTACTTTACAATAATAAGATGCCACTTTTGTGCCTATATTATAAGCACCTTAAAAGACTCATATTTACAACCAACAACATTTACTTACACTATACTACTTTAAACTCATATCGTCGTACTATACGGTTGTTTAATTCTCATTTCTTTTCACGGAAAGTACAAGCGTTACGATTTAAATGGTTGAGTCCACAAAATTTTCAACAACAGTTTGGGAAGGACAGCACTTTCTGTAAGAATCGTTCACTACAATCCAAATTTTGCTTCTTAAAAATGACAGAGTTTCTAAGATGATTACACCAGTTGATATCAGTGTAACCCAAAAGCAAATCAAAAATATTGTGCCTATATTTGAGTTTTGAAATGTCAAAGCTCTTACGTTTGATCTCAATAGACAAGTTTTGCATTCTGTATAATTACGTGACTTGAAATGGTCTAACCATAAATTCAGAATTCCTGAGTGACTGACAAAAAACAACTTCTCCCTAAAGAAAAGTGTTAGCATTGGGATTTCATAGTGTGTAATAGACGTATAGTAACTTGTTGGTAGAAATGCATTTTCTTCTGTTCCATGATATAATCTTTTGATTGGTCGAACTCCTCCACTCTGTGGATTCCAATGTGAGTCATTAAGTAGCCGATGTAAACTTGAACTTCTTAAAATCAGTGCAGAGTTATTGCATTGTGAAATCCATTTTTGAGGACTGATGTAAGGAAATCCAGGAGGGAATCTAATAGTCTTACCAACTTTATTGAGCAAATCTACCTTTGAAGTAATGCCCATTGTCTTGTAAAAGTCATAGATTGGTTCAATTACAGAAAACCATTTAAAAATGTAACTCACAGTTGTTGGTTGCATATTAAAATACTCAATGGCTGCCGTCACTGTACTTTTATTTTCGTTTTCAAACTTCCAAAGACTTTCATTACCCTTCAGTTGATATGCCCCAGTCGTTTTATTTGCGTTGTAGAAAATCCATAATATGGCGTGTTGAAAATATTCTGAAATCTTAAAAGGGTCCATGTCGCTGGTACTAAAAAGTTCTCCTAAAGTGGTAATATCAGATAGATTAGCCAAATGTTCAATGGATTCAATTTGTTTCACTGGCCGAGGTTCAGTTAAATCCGTGATGACAATTCCTTTGTAAGCATTTGTCAATACAATCAACATTAGAAGCAAAGGACCTATTACTAGTTTAATCCAGAGCAAATTTTTGGTCTCCTTCGACAATGAATAACTGACTTCTAACATATAGGCATACGAAATGAATATAAAAGGAACATAATCAACTTTTTTGAAAAATATTACACTGTGAAGAAATACAGTTGCTATACCAATTGAAATGATGATACCTATCCAAGCGTGGAATTGAAAAGGACGAATGTACCCATAATAAGAAAGACTCTCATCTTCTAGAACTACACAGGAAATAAAATTAAAGGAGTCTTCTATTGTGGGAAGGACAGATATATAAGGATGAGTCGCAGTCAACAAGTTTAAATTGGCAATACTTCTTAACGTAAATAATGAATGAAACTGATGATTTTCGAAGCAATTGACTGCATTAGCAACAGTTGAATTCAAGAAATTTTGGAAAATAATTGAAGCAATTGAAATAGCAACATCATCTTCTGTATGGAGAAATGTATTAGTGAAGTAGATATCTCTTTTTGGTCTACTACAATAGAATTTTCCACTTGTTGTCTTAATATTGCTATCATCGTATATTAATAGTCCTGAGCTTTTTCCAATGTTGCTTTCCCTCATCAAACTTTCTCTAGCAAGTCGTCGTAAAAGTAGTGGAAAGCATTCATTTTCTGAACACAATGACACTAAAGTATACATAAATTGATATTGAAACATATTTTGATGATAATTGAAATGAGGACATAATAAATACACATTTTGGTTATCTTCATCTGATGACATGGATAGAATAAGCCAGGGCTTGAACCAGAATAATTGATAAACGGCATCCAAATTCCTGTAGTATTTTTCTTGAATGTTAAAAAAGAAATTGACATTTGACTTTGCCAATTCTAATACTTCTCTCTCAACCAATGCGATAACTGTAGAATGCTCCCAGAAATTATATCTATCCCTCCACGTAAACCGAAAATTGTTCTCGTAGAAAGGAATGTCCACTTTTGAAAAAGTTTCACTGATGTGATTAATTAGCATAACATCCATGAAAACTCTCGGATTGAAATTCACAACAATATTCACCACACAAACTAAACGGTGCAATAGTCGTGGTGTAGAAGCGGTAATGTTCCAATTATTCAATTTTAGCATGCAATTAGAAAATGTATTGTATTTTGAACTCCTAAGCGTAAGTGTGTCTTCGTAGCTACAAGATGTTAATTTTTTTTCGTTGTGAATTTTTAACTTTGTAACTGCAAAAGGAATGTAGATATTCTGCAATTCATCATGCAATGTATATTCACGAGTTTTGTTGAAAGGACGCTGCTGGAAAAGAAGATTTATGTAACACCCACTTCCCAAATGCACCACATCTTTCAATTCCCACGCAAAAGTTATTCCAAAAACGAAAGTTGTAAATATGAGTAATAGAGTCATTTTAATGGAGTAAACTGTTAGTCTAATTTCACGTAATTTGATTTCACTAATGGTAAGAAATAATTATCTAGATGGTGAATAATTTCTGGAAATCTGAGTTTGTTTTAAGCAGTATAATACATAAAATTACACCAGTTTTGTGAAATCAAATAAAACTAGTATTTTTGAAGAAAGTTTTGAGAAATTATACTTAATTGAAAATTATATCAGTTATCCATGATTAGATGCAGGATAAAAACACAAGAGACTTGGAAAATCTACAAGTAAGCTTGAAATGATACAATAACAGTACTACGTGGTTATCTATAGCTATACTCATATGCTAAATTAAGTGGCACATGTTAACATAGAAAAGCTTCCTTTGAATTTGTGTAATGTAATATTCATAATATCTTTCTTAATTCTAGTTTTATGTTAAACTCTATATACTTGTACAAGAACACAATCATATTGGTACATTTGTCCAAATACATGCGTCAAAATGAATCCTCATCCTCACCTTACATATTGTATAAAAAATATATATGCTTAACTACTATATAGCAGTTTAGTTTAACATACATAAATTTTCGTGACGGCTTTTATTAGTATTTGTTTAACGTTTCCGTGACGTAATGTACCGAGATACAACAAACCTCTCTAGGGGGAATACTCTTTCCAAAACTGTGAATTTACAAGCTGACGCAGGTAATGTTGAAATTTTCAACCAGTACATTAAAAATTAGTATATAACAAGTAAACGACACATAATATTTGTCTACTTTACAGTAAAATTATAATATAAATTACCATTTATTCCTCTACTGTTGACATGCCGAAAAGTGGAAATGTAGTAATTCCAAGAAAGGTTACATATCTGTATTTCTTGATGTTTCTGTTGGCAAAATGTAAATCCTTACTAACACATTCTATAAACTTACATACATCGTTTTAAATATAAAACAAATGCTGGGATTATATATATATTATATTATGTCCAAGGAAACCAATATTCCACCGAGCTGAGTTACTATATTGTATGTGATTGAATAAGGCAAGAAATTAAAGTTGGTACTAGACCACTCAACCGACCTTAGATTATGCTCTTTATGGTAAAAAAATTATTCTTATGCAGTATTCGAAAATGCTATTTAAACAGGTTGACTATAAAAGTTGGTCCTAGCCCCATTGACCCACCCCTCTAAAAACTCGGCACGTAGTAAATACAATTTTTTTAAGACAGATATGACATTCTTGTGTTCAACTATATTCAAATGATTACAAGTATTCGACAATCCTATTGTAATCATTTGAGTATGGTTAAACATAAGCATTTCATATTATCATCTGTCTTGAAAAGTTGTATTCACTATTGAATTAGCTTGAATTGTGAAGTATTGCATTTAAAAATTCTCCCCTAGGTTCTAAATGACAGTTAATAATGATTGAACAAAAACATGTATTCCGTTGTTGAAAGAAGTATCCAATATACTGTCATGCATTGTGAGATCAGACTTCCAAGAATCAAAAGATGCAAAGCAAATAAACCCGACCTGGTTAACTTTACGAACTTATGTGTATTCTATTAGCTCGTTTGTTTAAGAGGTGTGAGATAAATTCCAAACGACTTACTGAAGTTAACTAGGGATTCGAGTGGTTTGTTAGCCAGGATAGATATTTGTTGTATACGTGTCGTACTTGAGAGAGGTGGAATAATGGTGAGAGGAAACGATAGGAGACGACTCGGAAGTAGAAGCGAGACTGGTTTCTACCAGGACCAGGAGGTTGTGTGGAATAATTTAGAATGTGGGATGAGTATGATTTGGATGTGGGTGGTAAGGGCTGTGCAATGTGCGTGTGTGTGCACAGGCGCGGGCCTTACAGCATCCGTTACTGTCCGTGCCATATTATCATTATGTAAGAGTCTCGCCCTCTACCTCATAATAATCTAATAAAGTGGTCTCTCCTGTAGAGGTCGTTCGTCCACTATATTTTAAAGCCCAAAAGCTAAAAAATCTTCCCAATTCCGGCTATGAGCCCGCTCTACCACTCTTTGTTTCTCATTCTTCTTTTAGTGGTCGTTCGATTCGCATCGAAATAAACCAAGCTGCGAGTATTATCAAAAATTTTGATAAAGTGAAATCGTTGGTAAAATACGGTAGTGGTAATAAATATATTAATCACATTGTATCACATTGAATCAATATTAAAGTTATAATATTATACTATTATATCGATATTTGAAGTTTCTAGCAAGATGACTAGGTCCAGCTCATCCAGTTCTTCGGAAGACCGCAAAAGGAAAAGAAAAAAGAAAAAGCGGTCATCACGGCTGGACAAAATCGAAAACTCGTTACAAAAATTATCAAAACGTATGGAAGAACATCTGAATAAAGATTCTTCCAGGGGTCATCGATCATCTCACGTAGATAGATCACGTTCTCCTCTCGGCCGCTCAAGAAATCGCGATCAACGGTCCAGTAGCAGTGAGAGTAACTCCAGTCATAAAAGTGATTTAAATAGCACCAGAAGATCAGAGCGTAAGGTCAGTAGCCCAATTGGAGCTAACGAAGGCATAGTTATAGCCGAAACATCTGACAAAAATGACGAGGAGGTCTTAATTATAGACCCGTCTGACGACGAAGCCGAAAATTTATTGGGAGCCAACCCTTTGGCTGAGGAGAAAAAAGGTAAGGCCTTACATGAAAAAATTTCGGTTCGTTGGAATGCGATTGCTCAAAACGGGATTTCTAAGGAAGAAAGAGAAAAGATTGCAAAGGACAATCCTTTACCGGTAAATGGGCAATACAATGAGCCCCTTCTAAACCCAGAATTAAAGCAAGCAATTCCTTCTTACGCTCGGGACCGAGATACTAATCTACGTAAGGTTCAATCAAACCTGACTATCTCTATAACAGGTATCGGAAATATTTTAACTTCATCGTTAAATAACAAAGAGATTGACCGTTCAAAATTAATTGAACAACTCAGCATTTCCGGAAGAAATCTGGTAAGTGCACAGCATTTCGTGTCGAAAATTAGACGCAAATCAGTTCAATCAAACATTAAGGACCCAGTGATGAAAGACGTACTCTCTGAAGTACCCTTATACCCTTTACTCTTTGGATCAGACCTTAGTGAGAAAATAAAATCTGCTCGCAGTATCGCTAAAGTGGGAAAAGACTTAATCCAACCCACCGAGAGCCGAAAAACTTCCGTCACAACTACAAAATCAAACGACAAATATTATAGAAGTTCTACAAAATCCACAAGTGGGGGTCAGCCTTCCCGATCTTTAAACTACAAACGCCCGTTCCAAGCACCCAGCAAAAAGACGGGGGAACGGAGCGGGCAGAGAAGGTATCACCGTTGACAGCTGAGGTAAGTATTCATGCAGGAAGGCTAAAACATTTCTCAAACAAATGGAAAGAAATTGGTGCTGATCAAGCAGTAATGAGTATTATCAAGGGATATTCTATTCCTTTCAGTGCAAAACCAGTTCAGTCGAACTTACCCATTTCTCCTACACTTAGTCCCAGCAAGGAGAAAAATATGCAGAATTCAATTAATGAATTACTAGCTAAAGGGGCAATTAAACCATGCCATCCTGAACACGACCAGTTTCTATCAAATATATTTCTTGTCCCGAAACCTGACGGGTCTCATAGGTTTATATTTAATTTAAAAGAACTTAACACATTCGTAATCAAAGAGAAGTTTAAAATGGAAAATCATAAAACGGTTTTGCAAATAATGCAACCAGATTGGTATTTGAACAAAATTGATTTGAAGGACGCATATTATCTCATACCGATTAGATCTAAGGACAGGAAATATCTAAGATTTATTTGGAAAAGCCAGCTATATGAATTTACATGCTTGCCATTTGGTTTTTGTTCAGCACCAAGGGTGTTCACTAAAATGATGAAGCCAGTCGTGGCTCTTATAAGAAAGATGGGAATTCTTATTGTAATATACCTAGACGATCTCTTATCGTTATCAGAAAGCAAAATGAAGGCCAGAGAAACAATGAACTATATTCTAGAATTGTTTTCACGCTTAGGTTTAGTAGTGAATTATGAAAAATCTGAAATTGAACCAAGTAAATCAATACAATTTCTAGGATTCATATTCAAAACAAATGATATGACTATAACATTACCTGAGAAGAAAAAGGAACAAATTTATAAAATGTGTGGTTCACTCTTACGAAGGAAGAAATGCACGGCATTAGAATTATCAGAGTTCATCGGTAGTTTGATAGCATCTACCCCAGCCGTACCATATGGAATGTTATATACCAAAAAGTTAGAAAGAAAAAATTTTTTAGCATTGTTATCTGATAGAAATAACTATTCAGTCGAAATTGCATTTGGATGAAGCTGTTGTTTTAGATATTAAATGGTGGGTAAACAATGTCAGAACAGCTGTTGGCCCTATTCGATCTGATTCATATCAGATAGAGATCTATTCCGACGCATCAACCACTGGATGGGGTGCGGCGTGTAACAATAAGTCTATAGGAAATTTATGGTCCGAAAAAGAAAGAAAATTTCACATAAACTATTTGGAACTACTAGCAGCATATTATGCCCTTACGAGCTTTGCGAAGGGAATAAGAAATGCACAAATATTATTGTACATAGACAATACAACTGCTATAAGTTACATAAACCGTATGGGTGGTGTTAGATATTCCCATTTACATGACATAACCT
This sequence comes from Tomocerus qinae, assembly GCA_020055645.1. Classification (NCBI taxonomy): domain Eukaryota; kingdom Metazoa; phylum Arthropoda; class Collembola; order Entomobryomorpha; family Tomoceridae; genus Tomocerus; species Tomocerus qinae. The sequence continues at coordinate 66,764,266 of CM034546.1, forward strand.
GTAAAATTTGGAACTTTTGTGAATGTAACAATATTTGGATTTTTGCTACGTATATACCATCATCCAAAAACATTCTAGCAGATATGGAATCTAGAAAACTGTTTACTGAAACTGAATGGTCTTTGAGTACCAAAGGTTTTACAAAAATAGCAAAGATATTGGGAAATCCTTCTGTGGATTTATTTGCTTCCATAAGTAATGCTAAGTGTAAAAAATACATGTCGTGGAAACCAGACCCTTTAGCATACAAAGTAAATGCTTTTACCCAGTACTGGGGCGATTTAAATTTCTATGCGTTTCCACCTTTTAATAAGGTGTTACGAGTTCTTAAGAAAATTCAAACCGATAGAGCAATGGGGATCGTAGTAGCCCCATACTGGGAAAATCAGTCGTGGTGTCCTTTGTATTTCAAGTTACTGGTTGGAGACATCGTATTTATTAAACCTAATAAAAATAATCTAACTTTTGGCAATAGGTCGCACCCGTTAGCCAATACAATTACACTGATGGCAGGAGTCTTGTCAAGCAAGCATTTTTAAACCGTGGAGTGGGCGAAGATGCTACAGATATAATCTTAAACTCACTCTCAATTTCCTCGTGGAAACAATACAACTCAACATTTAATAAGTGGATGAATTTTTGCCAAGAAGAAATTATAAATCCATTCAACGCTTCCGTACCGGAAGTAACAAAGTTTTTAGCCCTGTTGACAACCAACAATACTGGTTACAACAATCTTAACACCGCAAGATCAGCCTTATCTCTTTTATTATTGGATATTGACGGTTATGCAGTAGGGAAACATCCGGTAATTACTCGACTAATGAAAGGTATTGCAAACCGGAGACCTCCAAAACCAAAATATGATTATACTTGGGACCCAACTATAGTCATTACTTTTCTCCGTAAATGGTGGCCTTTGCAAACGCTATCGTTGATTCAACTCTCAGAAAAATTAGTTACTACCCTAGCACTGATCACCGCTCACAGGATACAGACTATATCGTGCATTAAGTTAGACCATATTTCTTATCACGATGATAGATTAGAAATATTTATTTCAGATAAAATTAAAACTAGTGCTCCTGGCAAATCACAGCCTTTGCTAATTTTACCTAAATTTAAAGATCAACCCGAATTATGTGTTGCCAATTTATTGCTGGAATACGTTTCCCGCACATCTTTAATCAGAAATAGTGAACAATACTTATTTTTGGGAGTAACCAAACCTCACAAGAAAGTAGGATCTCAGACATTAAGTCGTTGGGTGAAATCAGTTTTATCAAAAGCAGGGATAAGTAGTGAATTTGGGAGCCATAGTTGTCGACATGCAGCTACATCATTAGCATATAAAAAAGGTATTTCTATCGTAGAAATTCGGAAGAAAGCCGGATGGTCACAAAATTCTTCCGTTTTCGTAAATTTTTATAATTTACCTATTGTCAATCCTTGTACTTTCGCTAATTCAATATTTAACATAGTATAACACAAACAAGGAAATCTAATTGCATAATTAATTCATGTAACATACCTATATAATATAATAAACTATGTATCTCACATTTCACTCGCAGCAACTGTTACAGTTTTTCGTTTAGCTTTAAACATCTACTTTATTAGATTATTATGAGGTAGAGGGCGAGACTCTTACATAATTATATGATTAAACGAACGAACGTGACGTTCGATCTGAATTATGTAAGAGTCTCGCCTGAAAACCTCATAATACCCTCCCTAAATGAAAAGAATATTTTCATTACCCGCCCAAAATATGGACGAAAAACTCTTTAAAAGAATGAGAAACAAAGAGTGGTAGAGCGGGCTCATAGCCGGAATTGGGAAGATTTTTTAGCTTTTGGGCTTTAAAATATAGTGGACGAACGACCTCTACAGGAGAGACTACTTTATTAGATTATTATGAGGTTTTCAGGCGAGACTCTTACATAATTCAGATCGAACGTCACGTTCGTTCGTTTAATCATATAATTTTCTGAGAATCTTTTTCATTAGCATTAGGTGCAAATATGATTGCATAGCAGACTCAGATTGCTGATGAATCATCAGCAATCATAATCACACAAAATATTTTCACCAGTGATGAAAACTTTTTCCAATTTCGTAATAAAAGTTGTTTAAAATTTATTTTCTATTTTATACAGTATAGTAATCAATGCTAATAATAAAATCGATAATCGATAAACCACAAGCCTCGGTTTGACATTAGTTAACTCATGTCATATGGTACTGGCCCATTTATATATTTTAATGTACTCATTTATTTTATTATACACTAAAATACATTCATGTGTCAAAGAATTATTTATTTACACAAAGTTGTATACCAAGATTATAAAATACATCAAATAGTGTAATTCATAATTGTGATTATAGTATAATTAAATCCGGGTGCATTTTTTATGTAGTTATATTACTTTCAGAGCTTGTTTCCATAATATTTGGTAAGTAAAAGTATTAAAATAGCAAACTTAGCAAGAATCAAATAAATTATCTCTGTACATACTATACGCCTGAGGATGGATGTACCAATGCGTTCAATTATTAGATACTAACTGAAAATGTTTTATGATCATGATTTAAACGGTTGACTCCTTAAACGTGTCAACAACAATTTGGGAAGAAGAGCATCGACTAGGGACAAAAAAACCCTTTAAAGATAGCCATATTTTGCTAATTAAAAATGACATAATTTCTAAGACGAATACTCCAGTGGATATCAGTATAACCCAGGAGCAAATCAAAAATATAGTACCAACATTGGAGTTTTGAAATGTCAAAGCCCGTACAGTAGATCTTAGCCAGCAAGTCTTACATTCTGTATAATTGCGTGTTTTGAAATGATCTAGCCATACTTTAAACATTCCCGAATGAATGAGAGAAGACAATTTCTCTCTAAAGAAAAGTGACATCATTGGAATGTTGGTGTTTGTAATAGAGGTATAGAAAGTTGTTGGTAAAATTGAATTTTCTTCCGTTCCACGATATAATTTTTTGATGGGTTGAACTCCGCCACTGTGAGGATTCCAAAAAGAGTCATTAAGAAGTCGATGTAAAATTGAACTTCTAAGAATCAATGCAGAGTTATTGCACTGCGAAATCCATTTTTGAGGAGTGATGATAGGATATCCAGGATAGAATCGAATAGTTTTACTAATCTTGTCAAGCAACTCCTTTTTTGTAAAGCTTCCAATTTTTTCGTAAAAAGCATAAATTGATTCAATTGAATGAAACCATTTAAAAACAGGTGGGTAAAGTATTCGTAGATTATTAAATCGTTCAAAAGCTGCAGTGACTGTACTTTGGTTTTCGTTTTCAACTCTCCAGAAACTTTCATTAACTTGATTTTCATTCACTGTTGGTTGATACCATCCAGTTTCGTTAGTATTGTAGAACATCCATAATATATCGTGCTGAAGATGTACTGACATCTTAAAAGGATTCATTTCGCTAGTGTCAAAAAGTTCACTTAAAGCAGTAAGGTCAGGTAAATTTGCCAAATGTTCAATGGATTCAATTTGTTTTACCGGCCGAGGTTCAGTTAAATCTGTGATGACAATACCTTTGTATCCATTTGTCAATACAATCAACATGAGGAGAAGAGGACCTATTACTACTTTAACCCACATCGTTTTTTCGTTCTCCTTTGACAATGAATAACTGACTTCTAACATATACGCCCAGAAAATGAATACGAATGGTGTGTTTTTATATTTCTTAACAAATATTATAATGTGAATAAAAACAGTTGCCAGACCAATTGAAATGATGATGCCTATCCACGCATGGAATTGGTAAGGTCGAATGTATCCATAATAAGAAAGACTCTCGTCTTCTAGAACAACACAGGAAATAAAATTGTAGGAGTCTTCCACAGTAGGAATGACAGATAAGTAAGGATCATCACGACCAGTCAAAAACAAAGAATTAACAGTACGTCGAAAAGTAAATTTTGAATAAAGCTGACGTTTATCAAAGCAATCTTTATGACTTCCAATTGTTGAATTTAAAATTTTTTGGAAAATAATTGAAGCAATGGAAGTAGCAACATCATTTTCTGAATTGAGAAATGTATCAGTGAAGTAAACATTTCTTTTTGGTCTGCCACAGTAGAATTTTTGATTACCTTCCTCTACATTTTCTTCTATTATTAAAAAATCTGAAGTTTTTCCAATGTTACTTTCCCTAATCAAGCTTTCTTTGGCAAGTCGTCCCAATAGTTGTCCAAAATATGTTCGTTTCTGATACAATGGCACTAAGGTATACGTTAATTGATATTGGAATACATTTTGACGATATTTTAGATGCGGACATAATAAATATACAGTTTGGTTGTCTTCAGCTGAAATAGACAACATTAACCATGGCTTGTACCAGAATAGACGATAAACAGCATTTAAATTCCCATTATCTTCTTCTACAATGTCAAAAAATAAATTCACATTTGACTTTGCCAATTCTAGTATCTCTCTTTCGACCATCAAGTATAAAAACGTATGCTCCCAAAAGTTATACCGTTTCTGCCACCACTCCCAGGAATGAACATTGTCCACTTTAGAAAAAGTTTCACTGATGTGGTTAATTAGCATTACATCCAAGAAAATTTTAGGATTGAAGTTGACTACAATGTGCACTACACAAACAAAACGACTCTCTCGTCTTGGAGAAGAAACGTTAATGTTCACTTTATCTAATTCTCTCATACAGGTATAAAATACGAATTTTGAGGTCAGTGCATTTTTGTAGTAACAAGATGTTAACTTTTTTCCGTCGTGAATTTTCAATTTTGTAAATGTAAAAGGAATGTCGATATTCTGTAATTCATCATACAATGTATTTTCACGAGTTTTGGGGAAAGTATTCTGCTGGAAAACAAGATTAATGTAGCAACCACTTCCCAAATGCACCACATCTTTTAATTCCCATCCAGCAGTTGTTCCAACAAGGAAAGTTGTAAAAATCAATAATGGAGTCATATTTTTGTGGAATAAACTTTAAAGTCCTATTCTGCCTAATTTTATTTCGCTGTAAGACAGCAATGTTACGTTGTTTTAAACAGCATAAATTTGTGGAACTACACTTTAAAAAAGAAATCAATCGCCTTTAAATTTACAGATTCGACTTATACGACTAAAAGGACAGCTGCCTAATATACTAGCAAACATAAAACCAAATAGTTGATAATACCTGTATATCCTTTCAACGTTTTATACTCTAATAAAACATTTGCCCCATAATGTTATATATGCACATACTGTAGGTACTACATAAAGTGGTATTAACTATTAACGAAGTATGGATTTCTTGGAATTTGTACCACATCAAGCGCTTATTTCGTTAGGACTATATAATCTAGTTTTATACCGGCTCTTGAACACTATCATATTTGCTTGGCATGTTTAAATGCCTGAGTCAAAATGAATACTCGCTTAACATTTTGTCTCAAAATATGTTATAGGAAATTTGTACAGACCAGACTATAGTTTCTTACTATTACCTGTGACTTTGGCATAAACTTTCGTGTCGACCTTTATCAGTATTTATGCAACGGAGTTTAAGGGTGTGTTGTAATGGGTATTGTGAAATATTCTGCAACCATTGAATCAGTATTAATTTCCAACAGTTTTCCAACACTTCACTCAAATATATTTTATATATTTTTTATTGGATTTATTTTGTATATCAATGTAAGAGTCAGATAGTTCCAATCTAGGTGTTTTACCTAAATAATGCCATTGGCTAACAATAAAATTTTGCACTTTTTGAAAATGTATGTGATATAAAATTGGGAAGGGTAACATTATGTATATTCACAGCCACAGATTCCTGTATCAGATTTATTAATACTACAGTCCCTCCTTTAAACCATAAAATCATAAAAAAGTTCCGCAAATTGAATTACCTTTCAGTATTTTGAAATTTTCCTTTAAATTCCAAATGGTAATGAAATACGCTATTAAAACTATATTTAAAGCATAGGTAATCATTCCTTTTTCCCGACAATCTTCCTTTTTGCCAATTTTCTTAAACTATTTCAATAAAATGAAATTGGAAATTAAATGGCGATCAAAAGTTTGGTACAGTTTTCTCATCTTTGAATATAAAATTTACACTTTTAACGACTTCGAAAAGAATTACCTAAACAATTTCATTTACAAAAGTTTGAAAATGTTCCATTTGTTCGATTACCATTTACATCCGCCACAATGTGCTAACACCTTAAAAAGTTTTTAATATGTCTCTTAGAGTTCTACGCAAGCACGTATCCAGGAATTTGACCAAGGGGGGGCACCAAAATATATTAATAAAATAAAGACATATTCGCGCGAATCGCGAAAATTTATTGGATTTTTAACCTTTTTTAACAAAAAAATGCCCTTTTTCTGGAAATTTAGGGGAGGCCCGCCCCCCCCACCGGCCCCCCCTCTGGATACGTGCTTGGTTCTACGCCTATTATATAGCTGTATATATTGTAGATAATATTGATTTCAATATTATGTCCAGCGTTGTAAGGGTAATACAAGATGAATACACTCTTTAAAAACAAAATTCAGGAAAGTATTTCTATAGGATAGGGGCACGCAAATATACATAGTAATAACGTCTATAGTAATTTGGCTAAGGTGATACCAAACACTACATCATTCTAAGCTTTACAAATCATTATTTTAGCGTAATGAAAATATCAGCATACTTATATTCTTCCAGGGTTATAGTTATTGTAATGCTTCTTAAATGAAAGTACCTTCGTAATTAAAAGTATATCTAGTTGATTATTGCAGGAAAATGTAAAAACTAGGAGTAAAAATCAAATAACAATATACGACGCTATTTAGCTGTTATATAGTTCATGTATAGGACTGACTCCTTTATTAAGTTGTAGTTGGGGACATTGCAAGACTTGTGTTACGAAAATCCCTGCTAATTCCTAACCAGCCTTTATTTCAAGAAGCGTCTAATAAACGAGAAAATAAACCTAAAATTTGGAAAAGAAGATATGTTAACATCGTTGTTATTGCACTTCTATAGTTAAATTAATAGCTATAAACTACCATGATAATTCTTTAAATACAGATAAAAGGAAAATGTGGGTATAAATATTCCGAGAAGTTTGACATAAACTTAAAATTAACCTCGCAGTATGCCTTTTGGAACAAAACACAGTAATATAAAACATCAAATGCTTTATGAAACCTTACCACATGCTTATATCTGTTAATTCAATCTCAAAAACTCACTTCATAGCTTAGCTATGCTGAACATATAGTTTGAATACCTATTATACCTTATACATAGTATTTAACAATGATTATAGGTTTAAATGCAGGCCAATCTCACTCATGCAATTGCCAGGCAAAATATAATGTCATGTTTCAAATCTTAAATTAAAAGTATGATAACTCTAAAACTGTTTTTGTAACAGTCAGTATTTTTCCAAGAAAACTTCTTTATGGTACTGCCAATTTTTCGCCTATAATCATTTCAATACTGAGCTATATTATTATTATACCACACTCAGAAATGTAGAATTCTACATTACTCAATTCTAAGCATAAAATTAAATTAATGACCAGTATTTGTGGAAATGGCATTAAAATAGAGGTTATGTGTAGTTGCAAACAATATTACATACTTTTCTGACTTAACTCACCTTATTTTCTCGCCATTCCTGCATACAACACAGTCAAGTAACATAATGTAAAAAATACAGGTAGGAGGCATAATACTGAGTTTTAGTAATTACAGATGACGAAAAAATTACTTGTGAAATTGTCCAAATATATAATCATTTTTTTCACTGCGACGAATTTCTGAGAAGTAATCGATTTCTGCGCTAATTTTTACTGGAAAAAGAAATGTTTTCTATGGAAATAAAGTTACAATATAAAGTTGACAGGATCATCAACATCATTGAAAAAGGTGAACCCTAACTGTATAACTTTATTTATTATGTGTTTTAAAATCTACACTGTCAGTTCACTACCTCGAATATAAAAAGAAGTATAAACAAATCAATAAAAGAAGTATCAATACATAAATATTATTTTGCTGTTTCATAAGATTGTTAATAGAACTTGGAAATATCAGCATTCTAAATGATTTCGAAGGTATTTTTGAAGTGCTTGTCTCTACTAGTGAAAAATATGTACCTGTTTGGTTGCATGCCATACACATGGGACGAGAAAAATAATATTACAAAGAAAATGCATTCGAAGTTGATAAAGTGGTATTGTAATACTTTACATTTCATATGTCTTTCACATACCTTAATAAGCGTTTTGAGAACCTTCTCCATTCTATTCACCACGGGAGATTTGAAGAGACACTATTTAAGTTTGATGGTCACTGTGGCACTTGTAGGATATGCCTTATTGACACTTATAGCTATCACGAAAGAAAAATCTATAATTCTCTTCGGTGACTATTCCAGAGCATCCATAATGCAATTTGCTGGTAAGTGCATGTATATCAGGCACAGCTTGCATGTAAGTTGAAATGGAACCAGGAGAAACGAGACCCGGTTACCAATATACTTAACCTGACCTCGAGTATCAAATTAGCCCTTTATTTTGAAAACTTGAAACTTCTCCGAGAATACTGGTCGTAGAATTATGACAAGATTGGTCTATAAAAACGCAGAAAATATTGTTTTACCGAAATATGTTGGAAAATTTCCAAATTTTACCTGTGATTCGAGTTATTGCCCTTTCCCCACGAAAATACAAATATCATTATCTCAAAATTAAAAGTGAAACTGAAAAATATGGCAACCTACTTTAGTAAAGCAGCCTCTTCTGCGTTTTTAGAGACAAATCTTGTCTTTCTACGACAAGTATTCTTGGAGGAGTTTAAAGTTTCCCAAAAAAGTATTTTTTGTATTGTCATAGAGTCAATTTTTATGTCTCTAAGCACTTCTAAAACGTAGCCATAAATACTTCCCCGTAACCTTTACTTGACCTATATTTATTGCATTCCCCCGTATTTTGAAAAACTCTGAGCGTTTCAAATCCTTCATATTGTCTATTTCACTTCCACAAATATAATTGTTTCGCGTAACAATAATATTAAAAAATATATATCCAGAAATATAAATTGCATTGTAAAATATATATTGTTCTGTTTTATACATGGTCCACTATCTGGTTAAATTATAGATCTGCACTACAGAGACCGAAAGCTGAATATCACATCTAAAATGGACACCTTTATTTTACTGGTATGCATAGGATTTTACTGCGTCCCAGTCATCGGTGTCCTTTTTTATTTTCAAATACAAGAAGAAATTGTCTTCATTCCTTCTATGATCCCACCGCAGTATCGATTCTCATACATTTATCCCTTTTTTATCCTTACTTACGTATTGGCAGTGACGATTATGATATCTGGACGTCTTAGTTTTGTTTTGGTGGTTCTTTCAAATAACTGCATGAATGCCTACTGTATTCATATAATTTACCGAGAAATAAGGTATATCATTACAAAAATCAAAATACAATAAAATAATTAATTTATATATTATTCAACTATATTATTGAGGTGACATGTTAATTAAAAATAAAGGCAAAAAAATTAATCATTGCGCAACGGTTAAAAATTTGATTTAATTATTAACACTTCCCAACATAAAATACTTACGCGGATTACCAGGTGTGTGACATTTGTCACACGTAGCAGTTACCAGCTGTATGACAAATGTCACACACAGGATTTCTCGGTCATTTTATCCCATTGTGGATTACAAAAAATGATAAATGGCAAAAGGGTTGAAAAATATTGATGTATACTTCGGATACTATATGAATATATATCCAATATATATGCACATATTATGTTTACTATATAGTCATATATGTCCGATATATATGCATATATGCTTATTATATAGTCATATATATGCATATATAGCCTAATATATATGCTCGTTATATAGTCATATATGCCTAATATATATCCTCGTTATATAGTGATATATCCCTAGTATATGCATATATGCTTATTATAGTATAGTCATATACGCTTAATATATTTGCATATGTCCTTATTATATAGTCATATATGCATAATATATATATATACTAAATATATATGCATATATAATCATATATACTTACTATATAGTCATATATGGATACTATATATTCATATATTATGCCTAATATTGATTGATTGATTGATTGATTGATTTTTATTTAAATATTCTCGTCGGGCAAGTGGCCCATAGAACATGACTTCAGCAATATTTTATAGTTGTATTATGACAAAAAATCATTTTCCAATTCATCAATAAACTTAATCCTTTTTTTGCGGAGATTAGGAATGTAATTAGGTTAACAATAGTTTTGAGATCATATGAGTCTAATAATACATTAAATTGGTCTTTTCTAAAATTAGTAAGAAATTCAACATTCGGTCTATTATGAATCTTGCATTCACAAAACAAGTGGTATAGACTACTAGGCTTATTCACATTACAATAAGTACAGTTATCAGTATCTTTAAATTCGAACAATTTCTTTTTGAAATAGATTGAATTGCAGTTCAATCTCATTTGCGCTAATAGGATACGATACGATCTAGACAATTTTAACTGTAATGAAGGGGGCTTACAACCATTTAGTACATTTATAAAGTAAGTGTAATAATTATACCCTGCATATGTAGTAAGTTTATCAAGATCTTCCTGTTTCGTTACACCTAAGATTTGTCGGTGTATATTTACATAGCTTTTAGCGAGGTTATTAGGAGTTAGATCTTCCCATAGATGAGAAAAATTATAATACTCTAATATTATCTTGCATTGCAGAGGCCAATTATAACTTGGATTTTTATCCCATTTAGTTAACCGAACCAGTTCCAGAAAGCAAATTTTGGGGTATCTTTTCTCCTCCATATTTAGTAATTTAAATATAAACATTAGTAATTTTTTAATTACCTCTACCTTAGTTTTATTACGCAAAGTCTCCAAGCGAATCACACAATTAGGTACAGTGGGTTTTACTCCCATTATAAAGCGCAGGAATTTAGATTGGCAAACTTCTATTTCATTTAGATAATCAAGTGCCCATATTTGGCTACAGTATAACAAGGAGGAACGAGCAATTGAGTCAAAGAGTTGAAACTTGGAATTTATATTTCCCATTTTACCTTTCAATATGAGATCATTCACGGCTCCCTGTGCTTGGTAGGTTTATGCCTAATATATTATGTATATTTTTCGCATTTTTTATACCGTATTGTCCGTAAAAATGATATAGTTCCATTTATTACCTTTTCATTGTAGTTACCAGCGTGTGTGACAAATGTCACACCCCAGTACCAAAACCCTGACTTTGTGACATTTGTCACACGTTGGTAACTACCATGTAAAGGCAGACTTTCCTCACTTAATTTTGTTATAAAAAACTGAAATAATGAACCAAATGAGTTCAAAATATTTTTAAAATTTATAAAACTACATGTTTGAAAGGTGCCAGGAGCCATAAGGTTGTATCGAAAAACAGAGCCGAATGAAAAAGCAAAAACGGCGTGTGTGACATTTGTCACACACGTTGGTAAAGGAAGTGTTAAAAAATATTTTTTATCTAGAAATAAGATTAAAATTCTTACTTAGTAAATCGGGATGGGTACAAGATAAACCTTTCAAAACTTTAAATTTTTTTGATTAAAAATGTTAAACATACATTACTTTACAATTCACTGTGTCTACTTACTTTACTGTTTGTGACAAAAGGGTGAGATGAGTCAATGAGTCAGATGAGTGAATGAGAGAAATGAGAATGAAAAATGTGAGACTGAGCAGATATTTACATGAAAAAAATCATCATTTTATTAAAAAATCTATGCCGATGGCTAAAACATACATAAATAAAACAAAAATAAAACATATAAAAGAAAGTGGGCACAGTTCAATAACTTGTCCACTTTTCACTCAACTTTGTTGCCTACCAAGACTATTTTTACTAGTCTGTGTGTATCAATTACGGAATTTGTGCTGTTTTAAACTAATTCTTAGTTCTGTTCTAGATTTGGAAAACACCCAAGAATAACAAAGGATTCTGCACGCAAAATCGATTCCGTTGTGAATATTGTGAGAACTCAAAGTATAATTTTGAAAGTTGCTGAAGAGGCTTACCGATACCCTTTTGTGTTTCTAAGGTCATATGCCACACGGACCATTTTAATTTCCAATTTTGTACTGATAACTTCATTTTCTAAACTGAGTATAGTTCAAAAACTAGGCCTTGTCGTGTTAGCTTCTTGTTGTCTAATTTGCTGGATAGGTGTGATTGTTTCCGGTGCCTATTTGTATAAAGCCTCAAAAAGCTGTAAGAAATCCTGGACATTGTATTCTAATCCAAGCAGTAAATCTGCAGAATTGTACGTCCGTAAATTTTGTTTATCGTGGCAACCAATGGCGATAAAAGTAGGCGAGTTTTCGGTAATGACTAAGAAAACAATTCAGAAATTTCTTCTGATGATCTGCAGAGGCACAATGAAAATGCTTATCGCAAGATAAATACTTTTTGTCGCGTTAACTTAATTAACTAATAAAAATTTAAATAAAGTTTATGTTAAATAATGTTTGGTTACATGAGTATACATTAAATTCTCTTTCATGATAGAGATGTGTAACGTAGATATGTTACTGTTACTATAATACGTACATAATTTACTTAGCTGATAGACTAGCATACATATTAACCAATTATTTGTCCATCTGGGACAATATTCTGATCCCCTTAGCAAGGGAAATCGCCAAGCTAATATTGAGTTACCATAGGAGTTACTTCCATATTCTCATCATTGTCGTAGGTTTAACTTTGCTTTCGTTTTCTAAGGAATAGGGAATTTCCATAGCGCTGCTACAAAACAAGATTCTCATCCACTGATTTTGCTACAAGATAGCAGAAACCTGTCGCAAAGTTAGCGCAAACTGAGAGCTACCGCAATTTTGCGATCTCATTGTTGAAGGCACTTGGAGTATAGAGAGACAATTGTGATCCATATGATTACTTTGACTATATCAAATTGCAATTTGACAATCTCCGGTCTCGGACTCCGTACGACTGTCAAGTGCTTGGTCAAGTACCATGCACATTGATTGAAGTGCAAGACAATATGTAACTGTAATTTCCATAACTACAGTCACTCGTAAAGTAATACCTCAATCAATGCCTTACACCCTTTCCACACTATTCCATACCTTGGAGTTGGAACATCCATTCCGATAAGTACCGTTACCTAGGACAACTTATCAAAAACTGCTACAACGTCGCTAACTTGCTAAAACGCTTAACTGACATAAGAATATAGATTTATTTGGAAATCGCAAATAGATGTAGCAACTCTTGCGATATCGCAACTTTACCACAATAGATGAGAATATCGTTGCTGGATTATGTTTTTCCACATTGAAATCTATATTATTATAATATATAATATGCCTGCGTGTAAATTGAACAAACATAAAACACAATTCCGTGACTCGTCTCTACAATTTTCCGGTGCAGCGGAGTGGTAGGATTAACAGGTTACATTATAACAGTTGAATGCAATTTGAAATGATAAATTGGATTCGGTATGCAACTCTGGACTCGAAACTCGAAGCAATGAATATTTTCACAGTTTGACTCCTGATCAGCTCCGAGTAATCCCAAATAACGCCTATAAGATTGAAAACTAAATAGTGTCACAGTACTAATATTATAATTAAAAGCAACCAAGATATTTCGTCCTGTGTGGATTTGGTATTGTCAAATAATTCATAAGGTATGTTTGACACCGCGATTTGTATTTGCAAATACTCAGATGTTTTCCAGGATCATAACTTATTCAATTCCCATGTAGATTAGCCACTGTAGTAGTATAACTGTTTAAGTTGCCTGTCGAATAAATGCTATTATCAAAGTATCTCTTGAATAGAGTATCCTCTTACTCAAATATTTTAACTCGCCCTGGAAGTTAATAATAATTCAACGGATTGTTGCATGTGATTACTTATATTATTATCATCTATATATACGCTTGGAACTAAATTTATTTAAACTGGCATGTTTTTATCTCATAGGTGCACACACAACAGATATGTGAATACTTTAATCCAATGTCAGTGTCAAGATCATTAATAAATCAAGTTCAGTGTCAAGTGCAAGGTGAGATAAAAAAATAACTGACCCAAGCACAGTTAAAGTAAACATTTATAAGCATGGAACTAAAAATAATGTAGACTATCTATATGGGCCAATTCAAAAACTTGGAATTAAATTGTTTAGTCGTCTGATTAGATAAATCACAAAATGACCATTTTGCAACTTATATGTATGTGTTACACAGCATTATTACAAAACGTTTAAACCAAGAAGTTGGCCCATCAAGTTGTTATTTCGTTTGTCAAGTTGTTATTTCGTTTGTCTTGAAAATTATATTTTTTTATTCAGTATCCAACATGAATATAGTTTTGATCACCGTAGCCATTTTGGCTACCAATATAAATGCATTTCCATCAAATTCTCAACACAGGTTCGTTTCTGGATTTATATTAATTTCAACAAAAATATATCTTAGTGTGCAAAAAAGTTTAATCAGTTTATAATTTTAGACAATGTAGGAAAATCATTGCTTATAAGTCATAATTGTGACAAATTGTTATTTTTAATGAATAGGCAAGAAATGCCCCGGGTCGTGGTGATTGGAGGTGGTGTGTCAGGTCTTAATGCAGCTTCAAGATTGCACAACGCTGGTTTCAATATAACACTACTTGAAGCTATGGATCGCATTGGAGGACGAACTCATACTTTCAAATGGGGTAATGCAATCGAAGCGTACAACGAATATCCACAATCCCCATCTAATCAATAGTTTTTAAAATGACGCATTTAATTGGCAAAAATGTTTTTCTTAGAAGATTAAAAATATCATTACGCATTATTTTAGTTTAAAATTCCGACATCAAAAATTAAATTATAGAGGCATAGTTATGCTATGGTAAAACATAAAAATAGAATAATCCCCAATGACCGTTTTGATTTTGCAGATGGAAAGCACATTGAGATGGGAGGTGAATGGGTTCACGGTGAGAAAGGAAACAGTGTGTTTGAATTAGCTAATCCCCTGGGATTATTGAAAAAAAGTCCACCGAATAAATCAAACCTGCCAATACCACTTGAGGTAACCAATCATTAATAAAATTTACAAAAAAATCATGGGACATTTATAAAATGTTAGATTGATTTATAGTTAGGCGATCAATTTGGTTTCCAAACTGGTGAAGTCTTAAACAGCACAATGGGGGATACTCTTCGAAAGCTTCTGGAGTACATGTGGTTTGACCCTGAAGATTGGGGTGCTGATTTAGATGAGGAAATGTCCATGGGGGATTTTGCCAGATTCATTTTGAACAAATTCAATACAGTACAACCCATTCATTCTG
Source organism: Tomocerus qinae (assembly GCA_020055645.1). Classification (NCBI taxonomy): domain Eukaryota; kingdom Metazoa; phylum Arthropoda; class Collembola; order Entomobryomorpha; family Tomoceridae; genus Tomocerus; species Tomocerus qinae. Next base: position 66,779,711 of record CM034546.1, read on the forward strand.
ATAATGTATTTCTAGAAGCAGTTTATGACTGGGCACATAGAATTACGGTAGCCAAAACAATTAACCTTATTAATCTGCATACACTTTAAAAAGAAGTTAAAATATTGAAAGTCTGAAATACTTTCAATGTATGTATTTCAAGGCATTATGTACTCGAGTTAAAAACACTCGATAAATTCCGACACTCTATGTAATTCAACGCAAGTTATCTAAATCCATGATTTTTGTACCTTTAAATTGTTAGAACGGTGAAGATGGATCTGATAATTGGTTTGACTTATCTGCAAGTGATGAAGGTGAGCAGTATGTATGGCTTGAAGGATTTTCCAATATCTCATGGAAACCCCCGTACTCGTATTCCAGTCTACATCAACTTATTTTGGTATACTAAATTATTAATTTGAATAGTTTGGAATCTGTAGATAAATTAAATATATATATTCTAGACCGATAGTGTATCTGAAGACGGGATTTACGACTTGCCAGACTGGATAAACTTGAATACTGAAGTGACCCTAATTGAATATTCCACGGAGGCAAATGTAAGAAATTATTGTGGAAGGAATGAACCTTTTTGAAATTTAAATATTACCTTCGTTGATTCATTTGCTTTGATATTAAGTTGTTATGAATTGTAGATAGTTCATGTCAGCACTCGTAATGGGACAGTATACACAGCAGATCATGTAGTATTCACGCCTTCATTGGGAGTTCTTAAAGCCAACCATTTGCAATTATTCCAACCACAATTATCTCAGAAGAAGCAGTTGGCAATCGAGGTACGTGTTTATTACTAGTGGTTCATTTGTAATTAAATATGTCGACAGTGTAAGGATGAAGATGCAATTCCCAAACATTAATACCATTTAGTGCATTTTAATTAAAAATGAAAAGGAATTCCAGAATAAGAAGAAAAACGGCTACGTTGATCTTCTAAACCCCGATTTGTAAAAGTCATGTATATATATAACCATACACTGAAACATTTTTTTAAATTTAATTGTATTTTGTGGCTTAAGGGTTTTCATTCTGTTACAAATGTATTATAGGCATGCTTATTTTCAAACGGCATAGACTGATAAATATACAGCTTCAAAGTCATTTAATCTGAAGTCAGTCAATTCTATTATATTGTCTCTTATTTACAGCATATTGGATTCGGTGCTGCTACAAAATATGCATTAGAATTTGAAACACCTTGGTGGCCGGAGGACTATGAAGGAATTTTCCTCCTTTGGAATGACCACAACTACACCAATGCAAGCTTGAACTACTGGAGACCGGACATCACAAAAGAAGAATTGATGCAAGACTTTGACGGATTGCCACTCTGGACCCGAAGCATAATGAATATTTTCACAGTTGACTCCGGATCAGCTCCAAATATAATCCGAATTTGGTTGACTGGGATGCCTTCCCGATTTCTGGATGAAATGGATCCAGCCTACTTACAAGAAACTGTAATGGCGGTGATTCATAAATTTCTTGACAGATCTTTTCCTACTATTTCTGAGCCGATAAGGACATATCAATCTAAATGGGCTAGCAACCCCTTCACTAGAGGTGTTTATAGTCATCGAACTATGTCAAGCGAGGAACACGACGTCTGGGCGAGGGATTTGGCCGAACCAATTCTCCATTCTAGTACCCAACAACCAGTGAGTCTTAATTAGTCCCAGTCCATTTTCATGAAGAATCGGTAAAATTCAAATTTGCTAAAAAAAACTTTGCATATGATTACGTACCAGCCTAATACTCTCTGAAAATAATAAAACTGGTGCCTATAATCATAATAATCAACTGAAAAGTTTGATCTTAGCCCAGTATTTTTAGAATTACCGATTCCTCATGGGACTGTTGAGTAATATAAATTGTAACGAACATTCAACTTTACATAATATTATTATTGTTAAAAATAATATCAAACTTGTGAATTTTTAGCTCATATCTTTCGCCGGTGAAGCTACTCATCCAATCTACTATTCTACAGTTCACGGCGCCTACGACACCGGGATTAGAGAATTTGTGAGGATTTTGGTTTGGTATTCCACTAAGTAAAAAATATACAATGAAAATGTTTTCTTGAATAAAAGTACTTATACAAACGATTAATATTCAACTTGCCCTTTAAGGTTTTTGATGTTTATTGCAAATGTTGCAACTTAAATACAGATCAATATTTTGACGCATTGTTAATATGATTTCAAGCAAATAATTTTGACACCGTGGCATGGTGGGATTTAAAAAATCCTGTATCATGAATTGGTCCTATGCATAAAACCTGAACGTAAATGGAATAAAAGCAATACTTCAGTCAAATTAATACGGAAGCCGGGACGCCAACATGCATGCAAACTGATAATGATTTCTCCATGCTTTACAAAAGAGAACTCCTGAGACTTTTCTCGCTGACCTGAATTCCCACTGTTTAGTGTCATCAACAGTGCCCGAACACCATAATATCCTATCCCCGCACACCTACATTATCGATTATTTTTCTCGTCGGAGTGCGTCACAACTACCCGCGTTTTCGTGTGTATTTTAAACATAGCTGACATAGCAAAATTACTGAAGGTGAACATCTTGTTTAATATTTAATTTAATTATCTCAACATTTTACTATTTAAATTAAACTCGGGATAAGTTGTCGCGCATTTATAATATTGTGGTTCGTGCATACATCTTCACCTATTGTCTACTAAAGCTGACCCATCGGCCGTCGTGTGGTATGTTTTGTATTTATGACTTATATAATACTATAGGGTACTACTGAGCGTCCATTTATTCAGAAGCTCAGAAGTCAGTATGACAAAAAAATATTAAGTAAAATCTCATTAAACTTATTATAACAGTATGTATATTATTATTATGTATATGCAATAATGCAATGCATACAACTGTGTGAATTAATAATCGAATGCATGTTTATTATTAGGATATTAGGAATACCTATTACAAAATATGAAAGATAATATACCTAAATACATTTGACATTAGACGAAGTCTCGACTCTTAAGAATGGAGATCCCTGATGGAATCGAAACAGATAACAGCAAAGCAAATGAAGTTGAAGTAGTAAATGCTATAAACCCTATGCTGCTAAGTCCGGTATGTCACTATGTTACATAATAATCATTGTTCCTTTGTAGATATCATAAATCATAAACAATATGGCCAAAGCTGAAAATGTCACAACATTGACCATTTCAGAAAAACTCGTTTGGGTGGAAAATGGTAGGAATTTACATGGATGATGGAAAGAGTACGGATATTTTAGAAAACTGCCTGTAACTTCAGATCTAAAAGAATAAATTGTGGCATAATTATGTCAGCAAGTGAAAGTTGGCAAATTTTATCAGTTTCGCATATCTGTTAAGCCTAATTTTCTATCATGTCTATAACTGAAATTATTGTTATTTTACCAAAACACCTTTTTCGACATGGGGAGAGAACAGAGCCAATTTTGTATTATTCATAAGTGTCGCTTCACATCTTATTAATTCAAGTGTCCCCTATGTCGAACAAGGTATTTTGGTAAAATGACAATAATTACAGTTATAGGCATTGTAGAAAGTTGTGCTTACAGATATACGATAACTTCCATTTGATAACATATGCCAAATGCCACTTTACTCTTTTAGATCAGAAGTTACAGGCAGTTTTATAAAAAAATCGTAATCTTTCAATATAAATTCTTACCATTTTCTGCCCAAACGAGTTTATCTGAAAGGGTCAGCTATTTTGAAATCTGTGATTTCGCAAACATTGTCATAGCTTGTAGAATGTTGGCGAAAAGTATTTGAATATTTTTTGTATTAATGCCTTAGTCAATCAAAAAGCAGTAAAATTACGCTTTAATTTTTCAATTAAGCACGGCAGAAGTAGCGAATTTGTAATAATTCTGATCTGATCTATAAATCTATATTTAACATATTTTCTGTAAATGAAAACTGCCCTATTACTATGTACCAGGTTATAAAATGCGTCTACAAGTACCTGAATGTCAAGTATATGAAGAATTGTCGGCTTGTATCCCGTGAATGGAATTTAAATTCGAAATTAATTCTTAGAAATCGTGCAAAGATTGTCTTCACAAATGATCAAGAGGAAATTCCCAATCTCGCCATCTCAGAGTTCTTAGAAGACTTTAGGAAGCCACAAAACCTTCCTTTTCATGCTTTTGCAATTAGAAATTATTGTAAAACATCAATTGATTTTAAAGCAAGATTAAGCCAGTTGAATGAATTATTTGAAAGTCAGCAAAATAATTTAAAGGAATTGGAGTTGGATTATACATTTGTAATCGAAGATAAAAATCCACTATACAATCACGATATTACTCCATGGATATCCACATCACTGATGACAAAACCAAACACTAAATACAACACCAAACTGCATGTACAGTGTTACCATCGGACTGAAAGACTTGGAGTAATTCTGTCAACTTCCTTGTCATCTCTGTTGTTCATTAAGAATATTTTATTGACCGACTTCTCGATCAATATTAACAATGTAAATGGACTTAAAATGAGTCCAGTCAAATTAATGCTTGACCAAGTGGTTTTTACCAATGGTTCTAATTCGAGAGGTGCAATTAAATTAAATGAAATTTGCTTAAATGATTATATGGATTTTTCCAAATGTCAAGATATTAGATTGCAACCTAGGGGCAGGGCGACTAAAATCAGATTGGATTTATATGGAGATAAGGGACGAGTAAATCTTGAAAAGCTCGCTTTATTACAAGATGTTAAAGTTGTTAATTGGGGCTACTCTTCGTGGAAAGTAAACCAGTTCCAATTACATCGAGTACCACTTTTAGAAAGGTGTGGAATGGAAATTAATAAACTATACTTTTCTTATGCTGATATTGATTTGTTCTGTTTGCCCCCATCAATTCAAATGCTATCTTTGACCCAATTGAATGACGAAACTATAAGTTGTAGTCAACCGCTTTCCTTGCCTAATTTAAAACATTTACTTATCAAATTTTGCAACTCTCCAATCCTATCAGTTTTGTCCCACTTTAACAACAGCCATAAAATTAACATCCATCTGCAACGAATTATTATTCAAGATACTTATGATGTTGCATTAATGGGGTTTGACTGGTTCCCTAAAAGTATACGACGACTTAAAATCAGTGATATGGGTATTGATTGGAAAGATTTAGGAGATGGAGATGGTTTAATCTGTATAGACCAACTTGTATTTGAGAACTTTTGCTACTCCAGCGTAAAAAGCTTCTTCAAAGCTAATGTTCAAGTCCAAGATGTCGTTATATACTTTTCTTGTGTTCGTAGTTTTGATTCTATTAATGATAAAGAGTTTTCTGACCTTTTAAAATATTTGAATGAAAATTGTAAACAACAACCTCAACGAATTTTTGCAGGACCTTTTAAGTCTGACAAAAAAACACCCCTTTCTGTTGATAAAATTGCACAATATTATGTATTCGAAAACCAAATAGGTAGAGCAATTACCAGGAGGAACTTCTACGAGTTTGAATCCTTGTATAACCCTGACTAGCCAGACATTTCATTTTCGTCGTAAACCACTATTTTGTCTTATTTATTGTAATTTTTACTTCAATGCGACCACACCGGAAGTTCTCATTGATTGAGAAATCCACACAAACTAGATGAAAAGTTAACCATTTACATTGAAATGTGAGTGTCGCAATGATTTCCAAATGGGTTTAACTCATATTATTCCATATTTGAAATTTATACGCATTCAATAACCCCATTAGCGTAAAATTATGTTACTTGGAATAATTAACCAAATTATAAATACCGTTTTGATGATAAGCGTTAAGTATGAAATTAATGTGACAGTCTGTCGTTGCATAAAATAATCTTTGACGTTTTTAGAGAGTTGCTAAAGTTGAAAATAATTATTAACATGAAATAATGTTATCCCTCTTTCCCAAGCTACCATTTTAATATTTTAAAACATTGTATTTATCAGAATGTATAGTTGCTTTGTGGTTTCAATTTCCACTAACTTTAGCTGGCTTGTCCTTGAAAACAGAAGTCCCAAAATAAGACGTATTCCAATAAACTGTTGCTGGTCTATAGAAAAATATCGTCGCGCCAACACTACAATGTGAAAAGCCAATTTATCAACGAGTCTACAATGTGCCATACTGATAAGCAATTGGTATGGTATGGTACATGGTAGACTTCTTGCGGGAATGGCTTGTCTTGTAGACTTCTTGATGAAATGGCTTGTACCATTGTAGACTTCTTGACGGAATGGCTTGCCACATTGTAGTGCTAGGGCGACGATATGTTAACTTCGAGGTCTGGTATAATAATAATATTATGTATGTTTAATAGCTATGAACTCTATGTATAAATTATTATATCGTTCTCTAAGGTATGAAATGTCCAATATGCATAAGTTGACACCGAAAATGTGCAATGCATTTTCAGACTGACACCGAAGATGGCCAATTTACATTTTTACAATTGATGTATACTGCGCCTTTTCTGTACAGACTCGAAATTGCACATTGAGCAATTTTGGTGTCATCCTGAAATTACATATTGGACATTTCATATCTTACGGGACGATATGTTTTCTTCGTATTTACTCTAAGCATAATACTGTCGTGTCTCGGTCTCAAATATTGTATATTTGTTTCGTGAAGAAGTGTAAGCACGAAGACCTAGTTAAGTATCAGCATTAGTTTAGTATAAGCTATTTAATGTTAGGAAAATATCCCTGCCGGATTAAAACTTGTATATAGGACATGATTCTTAAGAATAAGCAGGTCAAGCTTTCAGTCAATATCTAGCAATGTAATAATATATTATAAGTAAGCCAACCAAATATCGAGTGAAGGTGAATGCAAATAGGCATCACACATTACACATTGTCTATTAACTTTTAGGAACTACTGATATCTGGCTGTTGTACAGTTGGAAGCTACGTATATGCATGTAATATGTAGCCTTCCATACGTATGGAAGGTTTGATGAACATGGAAGGTCAAAATGTTTAGTTAGTGTTAATTATTGACAGTTGTAGAAATCGATCGTATAAGTGTTGTAAAATAAATACATGGACAAAGTATTTCACATGAAATAAAAAGTATACCATTATACTGAAAAAAATAGATGCAATAGCAATGCATGTAGTCATAATCAATTACGATAAGCTCATATTTGAGCCTTTAAATAATGTACATTATACAAAATAAATACTATTTATTGCCCATTATAATATGAATGATCCATTAGTAAATAACGGATTAATGTTAGTAATAATAAGCTTATGTACACTATATAGGCTGTATCTAGAGGATCAAATGCATTTATAAAATTATTTATTATTATTTATTATTAAATTATTTATTTAATATTTAGTATTATAATATAATAACTATATAGGCTGTATCTAGAGGATCAAATGCATTTATTAATTTATTTATTATTATTTATTATTAAATATTTATTTAATATTTATTAATTAGGATTATTAAAATATTGAGATTTACTTTTAGAAAAGTATTTCTTAACTGTTATGTTTATACTTACACAACAAGGTTGAATTAACTATTAATTTCTTCTTAGATAATATACCTTTACTTACATAATATACCAAAAATAACTAAAATATAAGCAAAACATTATAACCAGTATTATTCTTGTGTAAGTAAGTATTCAATTTTTTAAAATTTAATTCGCTGTATTTACTTAATGCAATAAATTTCAATTTTACTTCTGTATGTAATATTATACAATATTATATAAAGCAAAAGACACTAGGCATCTAATTACATTGATTGGGCCAGAATTTTAAAAAAAAATGATACGTCCCAGGGGGCTCAAGACTTTAGCAAGATGTGGCCCAAGTTTGCTTCCACGACATTTACATTTTGGATTTGAGTTTGGACATTAACACTATAGTCTTTAATGTTACGGCGATTAAAATTTAATGCCTTTTGAAAGGTGTTTTTGGCGCGGGTTAAAGCTATCCATATATTACAAAGAAATCTCCATATTTTTCCTATTGAAAAAACTACAATTTCAAGAAATAATACAGCTGCGGATGCCACGGTGCCCCAAAAGCAAATAATAAATATAGTTACAATATTAGAATTATTGAATGTTAACGGCCGTGGGAGAGCTCTCATCCAGCATGTTCTGCACTCCGTAAAATTATGTGCCTTGAAACTATCTAATAATAAATTAAAAATTCCAGAGTGACTGAGAAAAAATAATTGTTTTCTCAGAAATGGAGTGAGCATAGGAATTTCAGAGCTTGAAATAGAGGTATAGGTAGGTATTGAAAATTCAGAATTTTCTTTCCTTCCGAGATATAGTCTTCTTATTGGCCGGACTCCCCCACTATTAGGATTCCAGTGAGAGTCATTAAGAATTCGATGCATTGAAGAACTCTGGAAAATCAGCGCAGAGCGATTACATTGTGAAATCCATTGCGTGGGAGTCTGATATCCATATTCAGGAGGGAATTTGAGAGATTGGATAATCTTTTGAAATAACCTGTCCCTTTCTGATAACGTATTTGAGAATGAGTTAAACATACGCTCGTTTAAAGCGTCCAGTTTAAAAATTTTGTTCGGATATTGCATTTGGAAGTCTTGAATAGCCTCGGCGATTGTCTTATGACCAAAATGATTCTTACGTTGCTCGCTAATTAGGCCTTTTAGAAATTCTGGAATTAAGAAAGGTTCGAACTCATTTGTATGTACAATTTCTCCAAAAGTTGTAATGTCAGGTAGATCAGCCAACTCTTCTACGGATTCAATTTGTCTCACCGGCCGAGGCTCAGTTAAATCCGTTATGACAATTCCCAGATATGCGTTTGTCAGAACAATAAACATAAGTAGCAATGCAGCGAATACTAATTTGATCCAGAGCTTTTTATTGACTACTGGTGGCACTGGACAATCATTACCCAGCAAATACGACCAAAAAATCAGATAGAACGGAATATTGTTGTATTTTTTGAAAAAGGATACACCATGCAGGAAAGCAACAGCGCTAGTAATTGAAATGATGATGCCTAGCCACGCGTAAAATTGGAAGGGACGGATATATGCATAAAACGAAACACTCTCATCTTCCAAGACGACGCACGAAATGAAATTAAGGTAATCTTTCATTGGAGGAATTGATGAAACGTATGGATGGTGTCCATGGTTAGGTTTCCCGGGATATTGAAAATGAAGTATTGCAGGATTGTGCAATTTATTCACACTGCACATAGCATTTCTACTTCCAATTGTTGAATTTGGGAAACGGTGATAAATAACTGAAGACATCAGGAGAGCTGTGGTGTTAACTTCACTGTAAAAGTTACGAGTGAAACGAACATTTACCAGTGGTGGTCCACAATAGCTTTTCAAATTATATTTACCGTATTCCTTGATTTCTAAAGCGGACGTTTTTGCAACGGTACTTTCCCTGATAAATCTTTGCAACGCCAGATGACGAAGTGGTTGGCCGAAACAATTGCGTTCTTCACATAGTAATTCCAAACTATATACCCAACGAGAAATAAACTGTGGACAAAGTAAATACACAGCAGAGTATTGTCTATGAGACAAAGATACCAAAAACCAGGGCTTTTGCCAAAATAGACTATTTACCATTCCGTTTCCTCCCATACCAGGAAAGAAATCATAGCTTGCCTTTACCTCCTCCATAATCTGCCAATCTACCAGAACATACACAGAAGAATATTCTGCTAAGTTATAAACTGAACCCATCCTTTGAAATTGGTTCACTTTAGAATAGATTTCACTGGCATAATGGATCAACATTACATCTACAAAATTCCTAGGGTTGAAGTTTATTGCAATTTGAGCCATACATCTAAAACGGCTTTTTAAACGTGGAGATGAAATTTTAATGTCACTTTTCTTCAGTGTCTCTAAGCATAGTGAGAAGCGTACACCCTTGTTGTGCGAAATTGCCCTCTCAGTGCAATCCTTTATTTGTCCTTCCTTGTAAAAAGGTAGTTTTGATAGAGTAAAAGGAATATAGATTTTCTGTAGCTCATAATTTAGCGAGTCTTCTCCATATTTGTTAGAAGGCCTTTCCTGGAACAGTAGATTAATGTAGCACCCGTTTTCAAAATTCACAATATTTTGCAATTCCAACCCGAAACAAGCTTCAACTACGAAAATTAAATAAATCGGAAATGGTGACATGATTAAAAAATGAAAATTACAATGTAAATTGCTTTATTGTGGTAGAATTATCGGTTTGTATTTTTTTGTAGACTAAAGCTGTTCAAAAAATATTTTTATATGACGAGGGTCTCTATACGTAGAGTCAAAAAATGATTAAGGACTTTGAACCAACTTGAAATTACGAAAGCTTAACAACATTTATTTATGAAATTGAGGAAATGTGTATATAGAAAGGAGAACTGTTAGCTGCGTACTTGAACAATTTATCTTTAGATGTAGTAATGCTTAGCCAAATGCATGACCGTCTAAGTAGGTTCAAATAATAAACTTTTGTATACTATAGACTGTGTCGTGTATATGTTTTGTTTTTATTGGAAGTAACTGAGTGACGCTCGGAAGTAGTACTTGAACGACATTACGCGAACACCAATACTAAACAGACGGAAACTTTGTCTGAGGCGGAAAGAGTCTTACCCGACAGGCAGGAGACAACTTTGGATTGATTTTCCCTCATGCTTGACAAGGTTTTTGTTGTGGAATAAAAGTTCATAGATAGATAATTGTAATTCCCAAAATTTTCACTACAGTTTAATGTTTTTGATTTGACCAGGATTAAACTCTTAGGCTGCGACGACAAACCCAACATAATATAGCATAGTCTAACTTAGTACCTAAGCGAGAGTTAGATGGGCTATTTCATTCTTTCCAGTTTTTCATGTCCATCATATTATTTTGAAACCATTGTGCATTGAAACTATAACCTCAATATTTCAAACATTTGCTTGCTCTTCCATATACTATTTTCGATAAGGTTAAGCTACCAGTCCGTATATTTACTTCTAAAGTATGTTGGCCAATGTAAATAGTGTCTAGTTATAATACTTATAATACTATGTTTCGCTGCTTATAATGTTTTGCTAATAATTTATGCTTTCTTGAAGTAGCGGCCTACTTAGGTATCCGAATCAACGGGGAGTAAAAAACAAGAAACTTTGTGATAGTTTGGAATTTTTCTAATTATCAGGACGAATGAAAATGTTCATTGGTGATTAGAAATAACTAAAAATTTAGATTTTCATAAACTTTTATTATTAAATTTTCCAACTGTCCTTGTTAGTCAGGAAAAATATCTTAGCTTCTTAGAAGTGAAGAAGACTCTATCTTATTTTAAAAAAGCTTTGCAGCTAGTTATATTGTAGAACTAGGTATTTTTTGTTTAGGTGCACATATTATTATGTATACGAAAATACGCAGTCCAAGTATATGAAAACAAACCATACCTTGTCTCACCAGCTTTCCTTCTCCACTTTCATTGTTTTTCTGGGGTTTCGATAGCCAGAATTAAATTTCCAATCAATAATAAATACAATCGACTCAGATATACATAGCCATATACAATTTGAGACAGAACATATAGCAATTTGTAGTTATCAGAAATATCTGAAATTAGGTCTACACAAAAGTATAACTTTTTTCCTTCAGCAGGGTTCCCATTTGGGCTATATCGATGTCATAGTCATACCTTTACTTAAAAACTAATTTAAAGCAGAAATATGACATACACATACACAAAATTTTGTTACGAGAATTACAAATTGTTTAAATAAATATCATGCAAAAATTGGCAATAAATCAATAACTATAACAAGGTATTAAATCGCATAGATTTAAATTTTATCTAAATCATGACTAAAACAGAATTAGCAACTTTGCAACACGTAAAAGAAGCAATTCAAAGAATAAAATAATATTTAAAGCTTTAATATCAGCTACTGTACAATATCCACACGATAATTTGAACTTCATTAAATATCGTTGGTTAAAATTATAGCCGCGACTCTTGCCCTTGTATGGTTCATTCCAAGTTTTGATTACAGATTTTGTTGCTTTTTCTACTATTGTCAAAAACGTCATTATAAGCGCCCAATAAAAGGAAGTTATGTTGCCAATGCTAAGAAGCATAATTGCTAGGAGTAAGTCATGTTGTCTTACTGCAGCACAGTACGAAATAGGAGAAAGTATTCCAAAACAAATGCCACCAATTTTCATCAGTTTTGTTAGAAATTCATTAAGTAAGATGGTCATAATTTATATCGATCTGTAGATTGTTTCAAATTTCTGTGGCATGTTGATGCTTTTGTTTTTATGGGATTCGCTATTTAATGTCAAATAAAATCACAAAATGGTGGAATTTATAACCAATGAATATTTTGGTATTAAAATAAGAAGGTTAAAGTATGATAAAATTATAATTGACTTACATTAGTAGAAATGACATCTCTTTCACAGTAAATATTGCAATGCAAAGGCCGAGCACACCACACAAAACAATAAAAACATTTCTCAACATAAACCAGCAAATGATGACCCAATTCAAACAAATAAGAAGTGCACTTCTTTTCTCTGGAGAAAGGACTGAAGTGAAGTATATAAATTCTTCAGGGGCAATAAAAATATGCAAAGATAGCAAAATTACGACTAAAAATGTTATTCGGGAACATTTTACTAAAATGGTCTCCAAAGTGTTTCCGGAAAAAGAGTCTAAAAAAGTTCGACAGTTTCCTAAATCGTTGAAATGATTATTTATTAATTTTTCAGACAACTAATAATAATCATTAATTTGATTATTTGAGATTTGCTTGCAATAACTGTACGTTAAAAAACGGAATTATATTTTAAACTCACCTTTGATTCCATCATTGTACGCCAAAAATGCATTAAGCGTATTTTTAATTTGAGTGTCGTACAAAAAGACAAATATTTGTCCAACAAAGAATGTCGAATTTAACTCGATCACTGTGAAAACGAATATCAACTGTTGGGTTTTTTGTGACGATTTGAATACTAAAATTTCGTTTGCGAAATGAATACATAGGAAGATTAAATAAAATATCATAAATAAAAGTGATATAAAGAAGTTGTAACGTCTACTCATGACAAATTTAAATCCTGAATTAGAACTGTCCTTTTTAGATTGAAAAGGAATTGCACATAAAAAATTACCAATATTTAAAATGTCATGCAATAAGAGAAACAATTTTTTGCTAGGCATTTTTCTTGTGTAATATAATTGTTTGTCCCAGTATACTGAATAGGTACAAACCCAATCCAATAAATGATGTAGGCACCAGGAACTCGGCTCCTTTTAACGGTCAATAGTCACTTAAATTGCATTGGGTCTAATTATAGTGGTAACTGATAATATCCGAAATAAAATGTCAATTGAGGACAACAGCACTAAAAGGTGCCCCACGGATGTTTGTAATACGTAATTGCATTATTGGAAAGGTATATTTATAAATAGTAAACAACAAATTTATTATATTTGTAAGGAAAATGTTTCATAACTGAATTTCTAAAGTTCGAAAAAAGACGTGGTATAAAATGACAGTAATTGTTTGGCTTAATTTTGGGTATTTGTATGTGAATTTCGGTAAATATTGTATATAATTTAATTTTGTGTTTAGTGCATATTTTTCTGTCTTATAGTCACAAACTAAATTCTATGAACTCATGAAACTCGACTTCTAAAATATACCTTTCATGTCAAAGTTCCACCTAAAAATGTAAACTATGGTTAGTAGTTATATTTACACATAATGTACCATAGCATTAGTAAGTTTGTTTTTGCTAAGTTATTGTGCAATTGGAATAAGAGACATAGTAGGTACTATTTTATTAGCTGGTAAAGTACTAATCAATTCGAGTCATGACATCATTTAAACGCAGCCGATATTTATTACCGTCGTATATAGACACAGATCACTATCGTGGTACTTACGACTATTTCAATAGTTCAGCATAAAGTAAAAAACCGTTTTTAAAATATTTTTAATAGCACCGCTATTATTGTGTTCAATAAGTATATCTCTTAGTATAATATACCAAATATGCTTTCTAGACTTTTATTTGTTGACTGGAATAGATAATTGTCATTTATGGACAAGGTCCAGTCACAATAATATTTACTGACGTTTATGTTGAATTTGAGTTTGAACTGATAATATCATCTCAATTTTTCGGATTTCTATTTAAATGCAAATAGCAATTGATTACTAATATGGCCTTCTTGTGGCGTAAGCGTAGCTTACAAGTACGTAATGCATGACATAGAATTTCAAAAAGAAATTAAAATGATGTACATAGTCTAGACATTCAGAATTTCTAATTTTGGGTCATATTAGGTCATGTTATTCAAATAAAGCTCTCGTTGCAATTAAATAGACTTAGAAAATCTGATACACTGCCAACCAGGTTTGTATATTCATGATAAAAGATTGATGTCCACTTTATTTAATAACTTGTTTGCAAGTGGTTCTGTCGCGATGAAAACAATCAATTCTTAAGGCATCAGTTTTTGTGACAACGGCAACTGGTATTAATTTTATTACCTATCATTCTGTAAGTCCGGATTATGGCTCATTTGGTTTATATCGTTAATATATATCAAGCCACAAGCACGTATTTAGTAGGGGGCAGGGGGGGGGCGCGCGGCCCCCCTAAATCTGAGAAAAAGAGAATTTTTTTCTCAAAAATGGCCTAAAATTGCAAAGTTTTTTCGCGCTTCGCGCGAATATATCTTCTTTTTGGTACAATTTTTGCTTCCGCCCCCTTGAACAGATTTCTAGATACGTGCCTTTCAAGCCATACAAAAGTGAAGCATGGTACGCCATTTAGGTGATATTACTTGCAATCACTGCTGTCTATTTAATGTTCAGGAAAATTGGAATCATTCGATCTACGCTATTCGTCCTGTCAAAATTTATGTACAATAAAAATATGTATTTACCAAATATCCCAGATGTTAATTTACCAAAATTACGGTTTATAGGTCTGCAGTGTACAAAATACCATTTACCACTTACCAGTGGTAAGTGGTTTTTAATGGTATTTAACGTTAAATACCACTACCTAAAAAGTAGTGGTAAGTGGTATAAATGGTATAAATGGTAAAAAATAGTTTCATTTAAATTTCGTGTTTGAATTTTGAATAAAATTCGGTGCCAAAGTATGAAATAGCTTAGCAGATGATCATTGTTGTCATAAATTGATAAGTGTTCATCAATCAGAGTAGGATTCAACCAATGGGTGGGGCGCCTAATAACTAATAACTTGCTGATTGAGAAATTAATTAAAAATTAAATTAGCATCAATTTTAAATGGGCATTACCAAATAAAATCTTTCTTTCTTCATTTTTTTAACTTTTGGTGTACAATCTAATAAATATGATTAATTTAATTGATTAAGGGGCTAATTGGAAATTTTTCATAGAAAATAAAGTTTTAAAACTTATATTTTCGGAAGGCTATACTGTATCTGTACTCAGCTGTCTAATCAATCGCTAAAATTTACCATTTTTACCATTAAATGCATTTTTACCATTAAGTGCATTTTTACCACTGTGATGGTAAAAAAGGCTAAAAAGTGGTAAATTTTGTACACTGTAGGTCTGGGATGAATGTTAGCTGTGGTAGTTTTGTCAAATGCATATATTGGGCTTGTAACCACAGAAATTACTGCCCCGATTCCAAACGTATATCCAATTTATTTTAAGGAAATTTAAAATTTTAGATTCTACTTTCGGAAGCGCCCAACCATAACAAAGATCAAATGAGTGTGGTAATTGGATTTACTATTCCCACTTGTGTTGTGTCGTTTGGGCTAAGATTACAAAATTTGTGATAACAAATCAGAGAAGCAGAAATAATTATAATGTCTCAACAAAAAGAAGATTAATAGACGAAAAGAAGATCCGATTTGTAATGCAGTGTTTGTAGTACCGAAAAATAATTCGGCTGAGGAAATCGTTTCACAATGTACAGGGCAAACCAAGAAGTTTCGAAAAGGGAGCGAAGCTATTTTGCTACTAATTTTGGAAAGACAGTTGGAGTAAAGGACGGGGGGGAGCGTCGTCATTTTTACGCAACAGATTGATTCATTCAGGGATGTATTCCTGGTGGACTGAGTTGTTTAAATCATTCTATCGAGGAAGAGTTCACGCTTTGAGAATTCCTTCAGCAGTATTATTGTCTTGTCTCTCAGCTCTAACATCGTGTCTGGATTTTACATTTATTTAATACTGACTGCAATTTGCATAATCCCATTTTGTTTGGAATTCATTTTCAAATATTCAACTTTCCTTTTCTTTTGGCGTTCTTTAACAGGAAGAACCTATTTCTGTGATATCGCCGGTGCATTTGTTACCGTTTTAAAAATCATTTTGCAATTAATGCAATCAATTGCGGAAACATAAGATTCATCCTACTTAGCAGTCAAAAATGCCATTATTATTGTTCTAGTACCAATTGCAATGGTGTGTGGAATACAAAATCTAAGCTTATACATTTGGTCATATTACAAGAGTCAGCAATAACGTTAAAAAAATCCACACTAGTAGTTGTACTTCTTCTACTGACAAACTATGTAATATTAAGTACACTATTTTAAAGTAGAAACCCTCATAATATTCTTTCTGGACGGTTTACTAAAAAAAGTCAATATCTGTTAACGAAGATATAATTTTCATACATAAATTAAAACGATGGCTTTGAAGTTCGACTTAAGTTAATTCTTGCTGGTTATGGAAATATTTTATCTAAACATGACAGTTATTGTCAAATCATGCAACTTGAGTTCTGTTAGATTTGGCGAAATGGAAGTGATTTAAAAATGTAAATGTCTAGAGTTTTAAAGACCTAATAAAACAATATTTATAGTCTTTTTAATATGTCTCTAAAGCGGAATTTTGGATATCAGTTTAAGCTATAAAAGAAAAGCTAAGCATACAGACAATACAGAGTTATTACATATTTAAAAGGACGGACGACCTTAAAAAGCCATGTCTTCAATACTAAATGACTGTACATGGAATTGGCCAATCAAGTATTTACACTTAAACCTGGCTATTTTCACTTTAAGATGTACTTGGATTAATAATATGGGAATATGATATGTATATATATACTGTACCAGGACATATTATGGCATAAACACCGCATTGGTTGATGACGCACTTGTTGGCATAGTAATATTATCACAAACCTTCTCAAACTTGACTCAGTGAATAAACTTAATGGACATTTAATGGAACTTAAACTAAAGCATAAATTATACTTGCGAAGGAATAATTCAAACTGTCGGCAGCATACAGATAAATATGACATTGACAGACTTGAGAAACTTGTCTTTCGGCAGAAATCGGACAGTTTTATTTCCGACATATTGACACATTTTCAAACAAATTAAAATTAACTGCCAACTCTGTCATACAAATTCATATTTCCAGTCACGTAAGTATTACAGTATTAGTATGAAACCATTCTCTTAATATTGTGTTGTTGTTGGATGACATTTTTTATCAATTTTTAAGTCCCATTAACTGTAGACTAACAAAGTATTTCAAATTTTTATCAATTTGTAAAAAAAAAACATTTCGAAAATCACCAAAATATGTTACTAAATTTTTTTTGAAATTTAAAAATGTTTTTAAAATTTTTGAAATCCATAGGGCATGAAACGTCGGTCGATATACAAAATCTAACAACTATCAGTTCAGTCTGAATAAACTTCCAATTTCTGCTTATATTAAAAGGTGTGGGCTATAATTTATACACTTGGTCGATGTTAGAATAGTCAAGTAGGATTTTAGGCGAAAAACGTTGATTATAATTTCAGGCTTTATAAATCAAACACGGACAGAAGATATTTATATACAGCATGAAATAAATCCATTTCAATTTCTTTTAATCGGGACATAAGCTAACCTGCAAAATACAAACTGAAGTCGAACCAATCATAATAACACTCATCTCCTTGTCCATATGTCCATATTACATTGTGACTTTCTATGATATTATACTGGTGAAAATAACATTGAGGTAAATAAAAATGAATATTTAAAGTTCTTAAATTTTCTTTTAGTATTTAGGAAAATTTTTCGAAATTTATTTTGTTTTATAGAATTAGGAATGACGTCAATACCTGCCAAATGTCGCCATGAGGGAGAAAGTCAGCAATCTTGTTTCTAGCTTGAAGATTGTCTCAGACAAATTAATAACTGATTTTATATTGAACGCAAACAATTACTCTGGAAATAAAATCCTAGATTGGATTGGCTTTTATTTCAATCTCTCATTGGGACACATCCCCATAAAATTTAATAAATCTACAAAAACATTTTATTCTATTTCACCATCACCTCTTCTTAAAGTGCAAAAATACATTACAGGGGCTGCAATAGTTCACGAAGCGATACAACTTGCCCTTTTTCTCCGCTCAGGAGATAATGTCGACTTTGAAGCTGTCTTTATTCTGCTTTGCCTGCTGGTGTACATATTAATCGAAAGTGCCTTGTCTAATTTTCTAACTAGATCGTCTGAAATTGTACACGTCTTAAATCAACTTAGTCTAAAAGGATACCCAATTTTAAATGAAGGTAAATAAATCAAATTGTTTGAATCTATATATAAAGCTGTATTACAATTTATTTATTTTTACTTAGATATTTTATGTATTTATATTTTACTACTTATTTTAAGGCTGGCAGAAACGAGGTATCAAAACCTTCATTTTCTTCGAAGTTCTGTTATCAAAGTGGCTTGTAGGAAGCTACTTTATTCCCACTTTGGAAATGGCGTATTTGTCATACTACGTCATTCATGGAAAACATATTGTTGCTGAAAGTGGACTTGAACTATTCCATCTAAATAAGTTGGAGAGTCCTCTAAGATTCATACAATGCTGGTTTGTAGCAGCTTCAGGACTTATAATATTGACTGTCCTTTGTACTTTGACTGTCATATATTCAACGAGAACGTGCTTATATTTGCACATGATTAGGTAATGATTTTTACATACAATATTTATTTTACTAATTGCTGTTCCTAATAATAATTTCTCGTTTTCATAAAATTATTTTGAATTTAAATGTAAAATTACCAATCAAGTATTTTAAGCACCGATAATTGTTTTCAGAAAAAGTGAAGTATACCTGGAAGAGAAAATCCGGACGTTTAATGGGTTGCGTATTCAAAATATTTTATTCGACGATTGTCTTGTCAGATCATTTGTTCCATCTTTTATATATTTGGTGCAGGGTTACCAGATTTTCTTCAACGAATTTAAGTATCCTGGACACCAGTAGCCATATACCAACCCGCGCCCTTCGGCTGCGTCTTGGTAAATGCTTTCAAATGTCATACAGCCGTATTTGGCGCTATCATATGAGCGCAGCTAACAAATTTACGGTTTTTTGATGAAAAATAAGTAAATTACGCATCTTGAAATAAATATTCTTGCATATTACTTCATATATGAAGGAGAAAGTCAAGAGAAAATACCAAATCGCGCGAAGCGGGTGAAATTTTTGAAATTCGACTTCAAAACTGATCAATAAAGACTGAACGAATTTTGAGCAATTTAGCTTTAACGGTTTAGTGACATAGTTGAAGAAGAAAGGTTTGATATTTATACACCACTGACAAGTTATTAACGGATTTCCTTCGAAATTGGAAGACAAATTTGACTATTAAACTGGATTTAAAGACAAAAAATACTTAAATTCGCGCGAAGCGCGAGAAAATTTCCATTAGTCAACGTACCTGAACGATAAAAAAGTGTTCTAATATTAAAGGGCTTCAAGTTCTTTCATTGTTTTCGATATTAGTTGATTTAAGTATATTTAAGTATAATTTAAGTATTTTAAAATACTTGCAAGTATTTTAAGTATAGGGCCCAATTTAAGTATTATACTTGCCATTTAAGTATACCTGGTAACCCTGATTTGGTGGTAATTATGGGGTCAGTTACTCTGTTTGCCCTTGCTAAGCAAAACACAGAAGATCTAGGAAACGTAGTTGTGTTAGCAATTATATTTGTCATAGCCATGGTCGGCCTCACCATCCTATTATTCGCTTACTCCATCTGCTACAAAAGTTCATGGTACACTCTGAATGTGTTACGAAAGGAATTGCCAGTCAATACTCGTAGTAAGAAATATTGTAGACAAATGCTTGCAAGCACAACTGCTTTTGGCATTCGATACGGAGTTTTCCAAGTGGTGAAACCAAAGCATACTTTAGACTGTCTTGACGCGGGTCTCAACATTGTAACGTCCCTTCTCATTTCTTCTAAAAAGCCATAAAAGCTTAAAAATAATTTTACATCTAATTATAACCGCTTTATCGTCTATAGAATTTTATTCATTCCTACAACTTCGTAAATATTGACTAACCTGATCTACATTTTGAAATGTATGTGATACTAAACCTATAAGAAAATACTATTTGTTCTGCAAAATAATGCAAAATGTGCACAAAAGACTACTACTGGCAATTTTAGCTACTATGTGCTTATAGTGAATAATACTTGTATGATCATTATTGTAATTGTAAAGAATATTGTGAGTCTTAGTTTAAATTTAAATGACTTGTATTTGGAAGAAACCTATATACTATTTACAGCACTTTCCCTTTATGTAATACTCTTTGAGAATGTGATATATGAAGATTTTATACAAGGCAGGCATGGGCATGAATAAAACATTGATGGGAATGAGGAAAGAGTTATTTACTTACCGAGAGGTATGGTTCGTTATACGTGTCAACTTGAGGATTATTCAAATATCTTAGAGAACAGGTGATGGCATCGCATTTTGATCGAATGGCGCTCGCATTGACATTGACAGTGAAGTTGTATATTATTTAGTTGTAGACTTGTATGAATAATAAAATTCGTAAATGATTAAGATTCCATCAAGTGTCAGTCGCTCAGTTTCAATTCAAGTATACTCTCAATATAAGTCAACACCCAAGCAATTATTTAATGCCGATGAAATCGAAGCAAGAGTTATATTTCAATGAACTAAAACGAAGAGACCTGAACAGCAAACACAGTTTATCCTGCTTTAGTGCTCTGACGTTTCAGGTATCAATATCGTAACATTGCTTCTCCTTTCTTTTGAAACTCTGAGAAAGTTAAAAAATTAATTAACTGCTTTAAATATTACAGTTTTGTTTATATTTGGCAGCCGAATCTTTCAAAGTCTGACTTTCCGAAAAGACCACGTACGGGAAGTAAGTTTCATTTCATTTCATCAGCTACAAAAATGCATTAAAATATCTCATTATTAGATATCCAGAAACTCATGAAAGCACGAGGTACATTATGCCAACCGCTATTAAATCCAATTGGGGCTGCGTTTTCAATTTGTTTCAATTACTCATATACTCCCAAGATAGAACGTAAAATTGGTAACAAAAGGGTTTAAATATAAATATTATTTGAGATTATAATTCTTAAAATGCAAAGTTTGTGATTATTCCGAATTTTGAAGCGGATTGCTGGTTTACTTTGGTAATTCATGGGACTGCCCAACAATATTTATAGAACGAAGACTTCAGTTTTCTTTTAAAACTACTTTATGATAATAATTGTTCGGAAATAAATATATTGTAATTTGATCGTAGTAATACCGTGTAATACAATTTTTGTATAATAAGTTGGAATTTTTTTATTAATGTGATAGTTTAAAACATAATTAGGAGTTTTGCAACACGTTTGACAATCAATTCAAGGAACAATACAATATCAAAACATTTAATTCCTCCTACTGTGCAATATTTACATGATCTTTTGAACCTTTTCATATATTTCTGGTCATAGCTGTCAGTTTTCTTTCCCTTGTATGGTCCATTCCAAGTTATAATTACAGCTTTCGTTCCTTTTTCCACTGCGGCAAAAAGTATCAATACCAATAACCAAGAGACACACGTCAAATTACCGATATTTATGGATATAATCGTTAGAAATAAGTCATCTGCGTGCCTAACTGCCGCATAGTATGAAAAAGGGCAAATGATGTTAATAAATGTACTGCAAATTGGCTTAAGTTGGGCAAGGAAATCATTTATCATAAGAGCGATAATTTGAATCGATCTGTAGAGTGTGTCAATGCCCTTGAACATATTATTTGCAATTCTGCCATTGTAATACCCTCTGAAATACAAATAAATAGTAAATTTTAAAAAGACATTATAAAATAAGTGGTGTAAGTAGTACAATTTAAAATGGTTCAAATAAAATGTATTTACATTATTATTAAAGATATTTCTTTATAGGCGATCATTATTATGGACGAGCTGACAACCAAAAACATTCCTACTGCACAATTTCTCCACAGAAACCAGAGGAATAAAATCCAATTCATAATAACTACAGATGGGCTTCTTTTCTCTGGCGAAAGAAGGGAAGTAAAATATAAAAATTCTCCAGGATCAATGAAAATGTGCAGAGAGACAAAAATTAAAGTGACGAATGAAAATCGGCAATATTTTAATAATATGCTTTCCAAGAGGCTTCCAGATTTCATTTGCAAAATAGTCCTTTGGTTTTCTGCAAAATGTTTGTTATTTTCCTTAAATCAATTTTGTAATATTTGAATTTATTAATAATCTTACCGTTGAAGCTAAATCCATCATTGTACACAAGAATGGCATTCAATGTTGTTCGCAGTTGAGTTTGGTATAATAATACAAATATTTGTAAAATAAAAATGAGTGAATTTAAAATCATTAGAGTCAAAATAAGGAAAATCTTTTTATTTTCTTTTAAAGATTGAAATGTAATAATTTCGTTTCCTAACTGTACGCTTAAAAATATCAAATAAAGGAACATAAATAAAATAGAGAAATAGAAATTGTGAGGTTTGGAAATAATAAATTTAAAACTTGAATTGGATTTGTCCTTTTTAGATTTATAAGGAAGTGCACCCAAAAAATTTCCAAAATTTAAAATGTCACGTAAAAGCAAAAATAATTTTTTACTGGGCATTTTCTCAATTTGATAGCTTAGTAAATAGCCATTTACGAATTGGGTCTCAACGTTTAACGTTCAGTAGTTTTAATAAGACTGTTGAATCAATAGTGCTAATATTATTATAGCAAAGGTTATTATTATAGTATAAAGCTAAATATATATATATAATGTCCTCAAAAGTTAGCCAAAACAAAAAAATTGCCCTCAATGTGTAATTATCAGGAAATTAGGGCTTTTAATATACGAACTTCATCCATATTTTGTAATTACACAAATAGGAAAAATGTCTTCGCAAATTTGCTTTTACATACGGCTCTAGTGCTAAAGTCTCTAAACCCGTAACTATGTACTATGAAATTTAATGTGTTTTCCGGATATTATTGGCGTCTATGTAGATACGAATTAGAGATATCGATTGCGAATTATATGTTTGAATAAATACAAAAGTACCAATTAATGCGAGCCTATCCATTTTCTAGGTAAGTCAGCAATTTTCGGTTGTTGTTATTGGTGTGGGTGTCATTAGTCATTTCAAAAGAATAATAATATGTTTAAAGCTGCCAAAATTGGTTCATGCTCGACTGACTTAAGTGCAACAACCCAGATATAAGTTTAAATAAAGCTACAATTTTAGGATCCTGCCTATCTGTAAAATAAAAATTACTTGTGGTTTTGCAACTGTTTAATAAGTACTAAAATGTTTTTATTTGACGTACCTCAAAGCTGTGACATTTTAATATCATTTATGCATTTAGAATTTTTAGCAATTTTTGAAGGTGTGTTATTCATAACATCACCATGTTTTCATCGTAGAAAATAATATGATTTACAATTCGTTTTCTTAGTCATGATATGTGTTTCAAACACAAATGCTTTTGTAGCGTGTATTACCTATACATTTTAGTTTGCAAGAGATACCTACAAGTACGCAGTTTTTTATCCTTATCTAGTTTTTGACGTTAAAGACAGAATAATGTAATAAAACATGTCAAAAACTCATTTTATTCAAATAATGAAAAAGTGTTTTTGGAAGTTGTCTTTGAGTTGCATTTGATGGAAGACGTATTTTGTGTTCATATAATAAATTACACTACATAGACATGAGATCACAGAAACGGAATTATATAAGGCAACCTATATAATCTTTATAAGCCTGCAGAGCCAAATGGGTAGAAGAACAAACATGTCAAAGTCAAGATATATAATACGGAGTTTCTACCTTGTATTGTATTGCTTTCGTCACATAAAATATTTCTGGCTCCTATAAAAGCCGAAAAAGGGTAGAAATACAATTAAATGGGATTAACCTTTTTCCTTTTTATCCACTAAAATAGTAATAAAAATTAGCAATTATAAATAAAGAATTTGGAATAAATTATAAAGAAATAAATTATATTACTAATATGATTTATTTCATTATTAATTATTTTTATTAATAATAATTATCACTAATTTCAATTCAAGAATAACAATAAAGTGTCACAAATCATTGTTTGGCAGGAATTGTATATCTGTCTTTCGGGAAATTGTAGATAGCGGTGCATTAAAAAGAAGCATTTCCACTGTGACAAGTTAAAGCTTGCTATAAAAGCTGTCTACAGACCAATTTGTCTTTTGGAAACGAACAGGTACCCTCCAGGGGATTTGTAGTATTGGAGGTCGTTCCCGGTTTTTGTGTCACACGGGTTACGACAATAGATATCTACAGTAAGCAAGTAATAATGTATTGCAGAATAGTAAGAGTAGTTCATTTATGTAGCACAAAATTAAATATGCGTGTAATTATGCACAATGTACACCAGTAACAAATATTCTATTGAAAAATTTATGGAAATTAGGTGGCTAAATAACGGCTCAAACTGAATGGCTTTGACTGTAACCCAAATTCAGGTTAGACACTCATCTGTGCCTACTTCAGATACAATGTACCTAGTAATCCTTTTAAAACTAATAGACACACCTAACAATTTCATAATATTTTGGGTCACAGTCTTTTGAAGATCTGAGCAAATATATATTCCAGTGAACGAGCTAGAACTAGCTAAAATGATCTATTATTTTAGTTGTACGAGAGATTTACACAAATAACATTACCTAGGAATCATTTGCAGAGGCAGGTTACTAGTGCACTTGAAAGTACTCATTCTATGCAAGGAAATTCTCAATACACTGTAAATCTAAACGATTATTGAATTTAATGACGTTACTTGGTTGATACATAGTTACTAGTTTTCTCTGCAGCCAATTTTTTATTTATTAATTTTCTTAACAGAAACCATAAAAATACATACGATTGTCTATCATTATTTTATTGCTAAAATCAGAACATTGTCCGGCCATTAATAGTATTTAATAGAGAGGGAGAAATCATTAATTAAGCTTTAGGTGTCGAAAAATAGAATTGTGTAGAAAATAGAATAGTGAAAGTGACGTAATTGATTAGTGGTCTAATTTAAAGTGCTATTGTCGTATATCCTGTAATTTATGAAAAAATATTATGATTACACAGACCGTTTTCTGCCATAACCCTTCTGCTCTCCACCAATTTTTCTTTGGCAAGCAAAATATAAATCCTTATAGTGGCACGGATGATTTCTGAAACTCATGGCGTTATTTTTATCGCCTTCAATGTTATCATAAGCAGCAATAAGGCATGTATTTCCATCTTCGTTAGGTTCGCCACCTACAAAACCCTCACCTCCTACGCCATTTCTGTAATCATTAGTTTCCTTATTTATCCAAAAGTATGGGGATTTTTTGTTAACAAAACGTCCACCCAACCAAACACCAGGATTTCGAACAATTCCAAAGTTTCGGGCAAAATCAAGAAAATGGTCATTTTCAGCATTAGAATGCAGTGTCACCATCTCGGCTCCATATTTTTGACAGAGTCCATAGTTTTCAAGCCAATTTCCAGTTTGTTTCTCCCAAAACAAAAGAAACTCCTTTCCACCGAATTCCGTACTTTTGATGAATGGGTCATTATTTTTCACATCTTGGCTGCCAACTGTAATAAAAGGTTTACAATTTTCAAGTTCAGTTTCAGCTTACAAAATCCAATTACATGTTTATATTAGTACATTTTCATTTCAACGTGGAAAAAGATGTATTTCAGGAAAGAATACCCAATTGTGCCATAAAACTTTGAAATTTGTTTTAAAATTACAAAAATTTAAGAACACTCTGCTTAATAATGTTCAGACAAAAACTTAGAATATTAAATGTTTGAAGGCTGGTTGTGCATTTATTTACTTAATATAATTATGAATCCCTTTCTTACCTATTACGATTTGTAGAGTTAGAATTGTAAACACGATTTTCCTTAAATATTTTGTTTTCAGACTGATTTCCATAGTTATTTACAGAGATATACAATGAATATAGTTGCTGGGAAGTACCAAAAAGAAATTACGCAGTAATAAAATACAATTAAACCATAAACGACCTGCCTCAATCCCGGAATGGTGAATTTCTAGTGGCATCTTTGCTATTTATACTTGTTATATCAGTCATAAATACATTTTTTAAATATCTTTGATGTTGTACATGCATCATCAAATTGATTTATTTTGTTTACATTTCCTCTTTTGTCAAAGATGTTGCAAATACAGTGTAATAATTATTATACTTTCAAGCTAATTATTTCTTTTTGTGTTTTAGTTTTGCTTTGGGTTCGCCACAAAAAGCTAAATTGACGTCTTTAATATAAATACTAGTCATTTCGTATTTGATTATGTGGGAAATGAGATTGAATTAAAATTGTTCAAAATAACATCAAAAATGCATTATAAAAACAGCCAACTAAGTCGTAAATATTTTGCAAGTACACTATCCAATTATTGCCACAAGTACCATGTCAGAAACAGAATTACACTATGTTTCACTCATCATAAGCACAAAAATTATTCATGGTCATGTAATTCATTTTTAAATTGGCCGATTTAATAAGACAATAGTCAAGAACTTTGTATAGTGTAAGAAACCATGAAATCTGTAGAGTACTAAGTGATAAGTACCCAAAGTAGAAGTAGTAGCTTTAGTAGTACTTTTAGTACAAGGTTAAATTATTTATTTTTTGCTGACAATAAGTACAGTCTTCTGGGGGGATGTAAATAATATATCTATATATATTTTTAAAAGTTCAAGTTGTTACAAACTAAAATGTATATATCCATAATAGATAACATTAATATGTGCTAATACCTTGTTATCACCAGTATTGTACAGTAGTGATGCCCTAGGCAAAATTGTAAATGGTAAAATAACATTTGTTTGGGACGCACATGAATTCCGTATGGCATGACTATTTAACTTTTAACTTTGCATGGCCGGTTATGAGTCAAATTCATAATGTCAATGGTAATGATTATGACTATGAGTGACAATAGGAATTCGCTTGTATGCATTGCACTTGAATCTGAATTTTTTTCAAAAAATGGACAAGTTTTGGGGTTTATTATTCTATTTTATATTTTTAAAGGTTAATTGCCAACCATAGTTTTGATGATCTGCAAAAATTTTATATTACATGTACTTATATGCTTTTATTTTTTGACTTGTTGCAATTTCAAAAATGAATAAGATATTGTTAATAATACATACAACAATGTCGTATTACATAAGGTGTGTTACATTGTTTGTAGGCTGGATATGTAACATGCCCCACGGCAATTATGCGCATACAAATACTGTACCATTGTATAATATAATACTTGTCGCTTAGGGTGTTGACAATTTATCCCCTGCGTTTAAAAAAATGAAGCCAAAAACTTCATTAATTTTAAACGAATAGACTAGGCTTGGTGCCAATGAATTATTTTCTAAGCACTTTATTTATTTGTTAACAATTATATTTGGTAGATTATAATACTATGTACCCTTCGATATTTATTAAAACAAGCAAACGAGTTCCCTCATTTTGGCGTGGTCGACAAGTGAACAGGCCTACCTAAACCTGCCTATTCAAATTATAAGGGAAACAAGCTCAACCGCTCAACTGTAGGATCATTTTGCAAGGGAATACATATGAACTATGAACTCCTTGTTGCGTTTCATGTTAACTGCGGCATGATACGATAGTGAAATAAAACTATAGAGACGAATTAATAGTTTTTGTACGCGATAAAAGTTCAAGTAATCTATAATCGTAAAAATACCTATTCAATAAGGGTGCATAAAGCAATGTATGTGAATGTGTATGATTCGTGGACGGGCATATATATACAATACAATTGGCATATAGTAAAAATATTTATTTTTGTATACATTTTATTCATGGACACTTTTATTCATTCATGAAATTGGATTCAATATATTATATAAATCAAATGGTTGCCTAATATTATTATAACATAATAATTGTATTATTTCGAACTGGATCTACATTATAGTGCACTAGTAGCCAATCTCAATTTTGTTCTTGATAAAAGCATTATTGTAGTTTTCAAAAGATTTTTGCATACAATTCAAAATTAGAAAAGTACCCTAGCTGTGGGACAAAGTAATAAATCAGGTTACATTTCAAAATATATTATTGCTGTTTTTAGTATACTTTCAGTAGTTATCCCACCATAGACTTTGGTTTACATTAACTGTCGTGTGATACTACTAAAATCTTTTGTCTGTTGAAACTTTGGTCTTTTTGAAGAACGTTTTGACATTTTGTTTTAAAATCACTACAATGTAATTTCAAAAGTATATGATACAGGTTAGGTTTAATTTCCCAGAAAAATACCAGGAAGTACAAAGTTATAGAAACCAAATAAATAGCAAAAATGGTGAAAATATTTGAATTATAAAAATTTAAAGGTCGTGGTTGGTCTCTATCGAGACAATATTTGCATTGAGTGAAATTAAAATGGTTGAAGACATCCGTCCATTTCGCATAGAGCCCAGATTCGGTCAAAATAAAAAGTTTTGCTTTAATGTATTCTTGAAGCAGAAAAAACTTGGAGTAGACAGACAAGCCAAAAGTAATAGTATTGTTATTTGGAACCCCAAAGTACAATTTTCGGTTTGGCTGGATCCCCTTTTTTATATCCCAATGAGAATCGTTTAAAAATCGATGAATTTGGCTCTGTCTGTCAATAAACACCGATCTGTTGCATTTAGAAATTAAACTCTGAAAACTCGATAACGGAGAAACTTGTGAAAACCCAAGTTTTTTATTAATCATGTCCAACTTTTCACCCATTTTAGGAAAATAAAATATATCCAAATCGATTAAAAAATAATTTTTATCACCAAATCGATTGGCATAATCCAATGCTAACTTCACTGTTTCAATAGACACATCTTGAAATGTAAGATTTCTCAAAATAGAGCTAATTGTAAAACAGTTTCGACGATTTGTCTCCCTCATTTTTTCATCATCTTTTGGTGTTTGGTTAAAGTACAAATAACAATTGTATTTGAATAGGATGTATTTCTGGTCTTCAACTAACATTGGATCGTATGGCGACTCTCCCTGTAAAGTTCCAACCACTGAAATATCGTCCAAAGCTGCAATTTCGTCAAAAGACTGATCGAAGTCGATTTGTTTTACTGATCTGGGTTCAGTTAAATCCGTGATGACGATGCCTGCATATCCGTAGGTGAGAATAATGAACATCAGAAGATATGGACCCAGAACAATTTTAAACCAAAAATGTTTCTCCATCTTTTTGGGGAATCCGCAATTATTGCAAACTACATAAGCACAGCAAGTGAAGATGAACTGATGGATTTCGTTGTACTTCAAATATAATGTCAGTTGGAAGAATGCTGTGACAAGGAATATTGTCAACAGAATTGCAATCCAAGCAGAAATTTGAAATGGACGGATGTAGCCGTAGAACGACAAACTCTCATCCTCCAGAACGACACACGAAAGATAGTTATAACTGTCGGAATTGATTTGAATTAAGTTATCTGTAGACTGGTACCAAATACTGTCCATTGTATAATCGTATTTTATATCTAATACAATTACTTTATTGCTCAGGTTACATTTAAATGTACCCATTGTTACATTGGGGAAGCTATTGAGAACAATCGAAGATATAATAACATTTACGCCTATCTTGTTACCTTTAAAAGCAGATAAAAAGTATTCGTTTTTTAATATTGGTCCACAATATAAAAAACTGTTTGCTGGGTGACGATTAATAGTTGAATACATTCTTTCTTTTAGGAAATTACTTTTAAATGCAATGGCTGCACGCTTTGTCCTTAAAAGTTTCTGGTCAAGATTTCCTCCCGAAGTTGCTTTGTGTAAGAAAACCAAACTGTCCATAAATTCATTTGATCCTTCCTTAATTTTGTCAGTAATCCTATATTGACATTTTCCACAAATAAAAAATATTCGGTCGTCTCCTTCCTCTAATGACTGTACAAAATAATGTCCTTCTAATCCAGGAAAATGGATTTCAATTTCATGTAGAAATTTTGATTGGTTGTGCAAGGAACCCAAAATTTTGTTTTGTACTAGGAAGTAAACATTTGTGATGTCTTGAAAATTAAACAGCTTATCGTAGCAGTTAGTTCCAAATGACAGATAAGGCTTTTTTACGTACGTATTGTGTGGATTAAACGAGAATTGAACTCCTACGTATTGAAATACATATTTTGTTAAAACCAGCTCACTCGGTTCACTTGAATTCATATTTACAGAAAAATGTGTAATGCATGTAAATCTGTTATTCAAGTACGGAGAATATAATATTTCGGTGTTTTTGAATGCACACTTAAATGATTTCATTATTTTCTGAAACCTTTGAGTTTTTAATTCCTCTTCAGTTGCATTTGTATGCTTGTCATTCAAAATCCTATTTATAGAATCCGCATTCGTAAGGGTGTAAGGAGTTTTTATATTGAACAACTCTTCTAAAATCTTCGTAGTTTGTATAGAGTAGGTTTCGTAATATATTATGTTAATGTAGCAATTTTTCTCTAGCAAAAATAAATTTTCTAATTTTCTACCATAAGCAATAAATCTTTGTCTGCTAAAAATTACAACCAGAAGAACTCTTATATGCGGTGAATTCCAGGTAATCATAGTGAATTATATGTTTGTAATTGTAAAACAATATTTCACTGCTACAATCTACAGTTCCGGCTGTCCAAGTTGTTATAATAATATAGGGACAATGCTAAATACTAAGTAATACTAAATACATTACATAAAATATTATCAATTAATTCAATAGGGTTTGTTATGTATCCATCAAAAGCCCCTTATGAGACTCTTCCTTGTGTTTATGACTATGTGCTTACTTTAAAGTTAATTACCTTACTTAGTTAAGTTTTTATTGTCTTGGTTCTTAGGAATGTATTGTAAATTATTTATTACAAGTCCATAAATCTACACTATATCTTTTCTACCTGTGTTATTAATTAACGTTTTTATCAGGCGCAAACACAATATGTTAAAAGCATCATTGGCTAACTTATTTGAGACAGAACCAGGATTAGGAGTAAGCGACAGGCAGGCGACATGCAAATTAATAAACCTTTTCAAGGAATTGTGTTTAATGTCCACAATAACCTACTTAGTATTTGGTTGATACATGTTTAATGTTTAATATCACAATAGATGGACTGCTATACAAATTAATTATTAACTAGACACGAAATGCTAATTTTTTTGACATTTCACATTACTTCACAATGTACTGTCTTCAGTTTAGTGTTATTAAACGTACAGATAAATAAGCTAAGAAAACTATTGACATTGCAAGCAGCTCCGTCATACAATATCAGCCCAAAGCTGCCTTGTTTGTTACAAATATTATTTAAGTTGGAGAAAATTAATTACTGTTAGCTAGATATTCATACTGTAGCTGTTGTTTAATGGAAATCTCTACAATACGTTAATAATAAGCACAATTCTCATGTCATCTGTCAATGGGGAAGAAAGAGTTTTATTTAAAACATTCATTATGGTGTAGGAGTAGTTGATGGTTATTAAAAATTAGCTTGCTTTAAAATATTATATTATCGCATTTGGGCAGAATGTAGGAAAAGGAAAAGCTAACGCAATTGTTTCTTAATTTAGCTAATTTTATCTAAGTCATAAATTGTCCTTAATTAACTTGATTTCGTTGCTTTCATTTATCAAGGTATTTACTTTATCTAAATAATAGCACCTACGGAAATAAAATTCATGTAATCATGCCTATTGGTATTGTTCCTGGTTGTTGATCAGTGTTTTATTTTATCCGGCTTTTTTACATTTTAGCCAGCCAGGTGGCCATTTTATCCGGATAAAATGGATAGTGGCTAAAATGGCCATAGTCAAATTTACATGTGTTTTCATTTTATCCACTGGCCAAAAGTCATTTTAGCCTGGATAAAACCATTTTATCCACTACCATTTTATCCACTAGCTGGTGGCTAGTCAAACACTGTTGTTGATGCCACTTTCATAGAATTATCGGCCGGGAAAAAGCCATGACGCAAATAGCCAAATACGTGTTCAATTTTTGCTGACGCAGCAGTAGTAGTACTTGAGAAACTCTAATCCTAAGGTATGAATTGTTATAAAGTATTATATTGTATACATCAATATCTTTATTGATTTTTGTTTAAATGTTCTTGTAAGTAAGCATTCAACAAATTGGAGTGCATGCCCACTCACGCTACTATTACAAATGTAGTATTGATTTACAACTTGAAGATAATACTTATCGTGAAATATTACTAACTGTCTGTTGCAAAACACTTCTGCAATGCAAGGCATAGGCAATAGATATACAAATGGGCCAAAGACATTTGTTATAATCGTCACTGGCAATTCCTTTCGATTCGACATTTTAATTCATTCCAGTATATTTGTGCAGTAGGTTGATACATTAAAGACATCGGAAAAATAAAATTTTATAATTTTAACAGGTAAATAAATACACATTTATTTAAAACTGCAATCTTGAAAAATTTTTGAAGACAATTTTTCATTGTACATTGGATTTATTTGTTTCATTTATGGTCGTTTCTTTGAGTCGATAAGTGAAATTAAAGTGAATATTGATATAAATTTCAGTTTCAGTTTATGAATACCTATTTTACGGTCAGTATTCAAAAAATGACGATTTCAGAGCCAGAAAATTAAAAAAAGCATTTAATCAACTATTCAACAGTAGTAATACAAAAATTTTAACTGAAATTGAGATACTGGCAGAGGTAATCATTAATATTACTATTACTATTATTAATATTAGTAATAACATCAAAAAAGTATTTTAAATGCCTTTCATCCATTCATAGCCTTTTGATCGAATCAAAAATTCTGGCTAATTATAATTCCAATTAAATCAATAGGAATAAAATCTAATGGGACCTGGAAAACCATTTCGAATCGCCATCTTTCTTATAGCTGCATTTCTGCTGGTCCTGAGTATTTTCGTTGAATGTAAAGGTGGAGGAGGCGGAAGAGGAGGATCAGCCTCCAGCAGCGGCAGAAGTGGTGGCGGTGGTAGCAGCAGAGGTTATCGAAGTGGGGGAAGTAGTTATTACTCTGGTAGTGGAGGGAGAGGAAATACTGGAGTCCGTTTAAACTTTTTTTCCTTCTGGTCATTATTATTGTACCTTCCGCTTTTACAAATAATATAACAAGAAGCACCATTAAATGTTTTAT
Source organism: Tomocerus qinae (assembly GCA_020055645.1). Taxonomy (NCBI): domain Eukaryota; kingdom Metazoa; phylum Arthropoda; class Collembola; order Entomobryomorpha; family Tomoceridae; genus Tomocerus; species Tomocerus qinae. The sequence goes on from CM034546.1 coordinate 66,813,308, forward strand.
TTACATTACAATACTTCTCTAATTAGCCACCACGGAAATTCAATATCACAATTTAAAAATAATTGCCCCTTCATTCAATAAATAATAATCATTTTGCGTTTAGCTTCTGATGTTACCTACTGCTGTAATGGTATTATAAATAAATAAATAACGCAACTATTTAACACATTTTCTTAATTTATTTTTAATTAATTTAGCAATTTGTGAAAAGAAATTGGGGTCCAAAATATTGAAAATATTTTTATAAAACCAAATATTATTATATCTATTAAGAACTCAAAAATTACTGAGACTAGAAACCAATTCTACCCCTCCTTTCAACATAAAAAGTCAGGCTAAAATTTGAGGTGTAGTAGATTTTCTAGTCTCCATTATTTATGAGTACGTACTAATATCTGTTCTTCAGAGTGAATACAATTTACTTCAAACATTATGTTAAATGATGACTTGATGACTCACTGCATTTTTTGATATTTTATCGTAATTTTTAATATTGATGATTTAAATTTTTAAGATAGTAAAGCCAACTTTTTCAATCATGTCTTCTAAAGCGGAAATATTATAATGAAAATGTTTCCATAATTCTCATTTTACTTTATTTTGTACTGAGCTTTTAGAAAATAAAATTCAATACATCTTATAATATAATACATTATACTTATTATGTTGATCGTATAACAAGAAGATATTTCACTGTATTTCTGTTGTACAATGTTAAATAAAAACAGATAAAACGAACGAAGTATTGGCTTTCTATTTTCCTATTAGATAAATGAGGCACGCATCCAGGAATTTGACCAATATGGGCACATCAAAATGTAATATTAAAAATCTTTCGATTTTTACCCTTTTTGGACAAAAAATAATTTTTCCTTGGGATTTAGGGGAAGCGCTAGCACCCTCGCTCCTTTCTGGATACGTCCCTGAGGCACCTATATTTTAAGGATTCAAAATTTTATACTAATGCAATGTTTAAAAAATATTATTTTGATTATTGTATTCACACGGCTTGAAACGGAAACATAAGAAATTTTGTCCCGAATGACCATCGAAACATTTTTTTATAGATTTTCTAGCCCTCTGTTTATGATTGGCATGATATAATATTATTATGTTTCAATTTTTATTTTGTAAATGTATACCTCGCTACATAATCTAATATCTGCCTTTATACTGACATAGAGCATAAAATTATACCAAACACACCTTGTAATGTTTCAAACAGCTTCTACATAAGAACATTTAAGGTCAAACTGGCAACTGATTACTTAGCATTACTTATTAATAATTCCTGATAGCAATAACATAGGATGAGTAGAAGGAAATACGTAGAAAATTTATATTCGTGCAGCTAGCTATTTAGTTTGGAACTTTAGATCAAGAACACACGCAGTTAAAGCTCAAGAATAATAAAAGCCATTGGAACGTCCCAGACACTATTGCAATAGAAAAAAAGAATATTAAATGACTAGGATTACTGTGACTTTATAAGCAGAGACACATACTAAATGTTGATTCGTGAAGTAAGAAGTACAATACATCAAGATTGAAAAGATGCCTAAATGTCGGGAGTCTATAAGTCGACAGTAATGTTGAAATCACAAGCCACGTAATCCGTTTTTGATTAATTTTAGAACGCAATTGAGATCCCTACGCAGGTACAAAAAATATGAATCATATTATGTCTCAATCCGTTCTTGCACTATCGTGTTCAATTCAGTTATTGGCGATTGGAATATTAGCGACTCTAAATCGACGAACACAACAAATGCAAATCAAATAGTAATTATCGATTTCTATTATAACCTTTAAATAATTTAGACCTAAGAAGCACCGGTCTCATGGACATGGGCATATGTCGCATTCGAACAAAGTCGTATTTTTTTCGTGTATAGAATACTGCAAGTATTAAATATATTTAACACTACAGCCAATTGTGTTACCTCAAGGAATATTTAATATATACTATAAAACAATACTCACGCCTTGTGGAATAAAATTACTGAGTGAATTCAACTGTTTTTTTGCTAGAAACAGTCATAACCTGACTCATAAGACTTTTTTCCATTGGCGTTAGAAGCTTGGTTGCAAACAATACATAAAAAAGATAGAATTTTGATAGGAAACTTATTATAGACATTTTGACATTCATAGTAAATTAACAGTCAAAATAATATTTTAATGTCATTTTCTTCTATATTCCACTAAGTCTAAAGCTCCCTGGAAACAAAATATGCCAGACAAAAACAAGAATAGTAAAACAGTTTTGGAATCTTAAAGCTATAACAGTGCAAATTACAATACTTAAATAAAGTCTGTTAAAAGAATAAATAAATAAAATATTCCAGTGCTTCATACGTATTTAGTTCCTTAAGTGTTTACAAATTCTAAACCACTATAAAATTAATTTTTTAGAGTAACATTAAATCACTATCTGCGTAATTGTGTAACAAAATATGGTTTTCCATCATATTCATCAACGTTATATCATAATGATAAACTGTATCACACGAAATCTAATTATTCTGCTTATTATTTTTAAAGTAGAAAAAATTGTTAATGCTGGAAATCTAGAAAAATTACTTTCAATAGAAAAGGATTGTTACATCAACATAGTATTTTACAGAACTCACTCTTCACAAACTACAAAGATATCAGAAGAACTTTTCATTACAAGAACTCCATACTCCGTGACGAATATTGATTCCATTAAGAATATTTATGCAAAAAAGTTTAAGAATGTCACCGAACCGGAAATGGAGTCAAAAATGTATCAAGAAATTAAACCGCGTATGTGTAAGCAAAAAGTGTACAAAATATATTATAACCGATTAACTTTAACATGCATTACTCATTTCTTTATTGATATGAATTCAAACAATTTGGTTGATGTGGCTCTTACAAACCATAATATTCAGTACGTAGGGTTTCAGCTATCATTAAATAAATACATAACGTTCAAACAAATGTCTTTATTCCTGAAAGAAATTTGCTACGACGAGCAGTTTAAATTCCAACATTACACAAATTTTTATTTTCTCGTTCAAAAAGAAATTTTAGGTTCGCCGGAAAATCAAACCAAGTTTTTGAATGACAACAAAATAAATTTTTCTGGATTAAATGGAAACTATTTTGTGCTGTCTTTAGAGGAAGAAGACGACAGATTATTCTTCATTTGTGGAAAATGTCAATATAGAATTATGGACGAAAATACAAAAAGATCAAACGATTTCATGGACAGTTTGGTTTTGATGTATAATGTATCATCAAGGGAAAATACACTTGATCGGAGACTTTTGAGAAATATTAGAACAGACACTACCCTGAAGAGTAATTTTTTAAAAGAAAAGCTGCAATTGTTTGTACATCGTTTCCCAAATGTCAGACATGAATACCGTGGTCCAATATTTAAGAACGAATACTTCCCAACAGCTTTCAGGGGGAACAAGATGGACGTAGCCATTGTTTTATCTTCGATGGTCGTTAACAGGTTTCTTAACATAACAATTGGTGCCAGTACAACTACACTGGGACTCCATGGCAATAGTAGAGAATGGCAATTGAATGTGGAATTCGGGTTGCCGAACAGTTATTACAAATTTCAGGGAAACTATATTGCAACTGGTTCAGACAGTTACAATTTCATATCTTGTGTGGTTCTGGAGGATGAGAGTCTTTCGTTCTACGGCTACATCCGTCCATTTGATCTCTCAGCTTGGATTGGGATTCTGTTGTCCATATTTATTGTCACAATATTTTTCCAGCTGACTTTATACTTTAAGCATAATAAATCGTATCCATTTATTATGCTCTGTTGTGCTTACGTTGTTGATAACAGTTACTATCTTCCGAAAAGTATTGAGAAGCACTTTTGGCTAAAGTTAGTTTTAGGTCCATTTCTATTAATGTTTATAATCTTGACAAATGGATACACTGGAATCGTCATCACGGATTTGGTGGAACCGAGAGCTGTACGACAAATCGAGTCTTTTGATGATATTGCAACTCTGGACAATATTTCAGTTGTCAGTTCCCTTGACGGGGATTCTCCATACAAACCATGGACAATGCCTTTTGTTATTCAGGAGAATATAATATTCTGGTACAACTGTTATGTACATTTGAACAAAACACCTGTGTGGGACAAGACAACTCTAAATAATTTAAGGAAGTGCAATCAAATCAGTTCTATTTTGCGCAACTTCACGTTTAAAGATGTATCTATCGAAACTGTCAAGCAAGCGTTGGACTACGCCAATCGCTTTCGTCAATATATTCTGCTTCATACAGATTTAATTATATTCCCTAATTTACGTAAAAAGTTGAATGGAATTGTCAATAAACTTGGTTTCCCACCGATTTCTCCGAAATTATCTTTCCAACATTGGATTTCTCAATGCAACAAATCAGTGTTCGTGGATAGACAGAGTCAAATTCATCGATTTCTAAACGATTCTCATTGGGACATTAAAAAGGGGATCAGGCCAAAGCGAACATTGTATACTGGAGTTCCAAGTGACGCTACCATCACATTTGGCGTGTCTGTCCAAAGCCATTTTACTTTTCTACGGGAATTCATTACAGGAAAATTATTAAGTTTGTCAGAATCTGGACTCCACTCTAAATGGATGGAAGTCTTCAATCGATTTAATTTCACACAATGTCAACATTGTTTTGACAGATACCAACCACGCCCTTTAACCTTTTACAATTCAAATATTTTCACTATTTTTGCTATTTATATAGCATGTCTAATTTTGTACTTTTTAGCATTCCTTTGGGAACTCAAATATGTCTTGTCCCAAAAACTTCATGATTTGATTTCTAAAATTCATTTTCATAACATTAGAACAACTTTACAGAATGTGAAGCGAAAAGATACAAGTCTCAAAAGTCAAAAGATTATGGTAACTTCACATGCACTCCACTAAAAAACTATTCATTTTTGTAGTCTAACACTTAGCTTTGATAAAAGTAAGATAAATTAGGCTAGGTTTGTAGGATGGCGCGGGTGGGTAATAAATCCTCTAAATCTTTTGAAACGTTATTAATATGCTTAATGATCCCAAAGTCGTTCGTGCTTAAGGTATCGAAAAACCCAGGTTCTTTTGCATATTTTATATAACTATATACACATATATATACAAGCCCATATTACACCATATAGGAAAACTACAGATGACAATAACAATGTCCGTGTAATCTTGCAACTACTATTATTTACGCCTATAACAATAAAAATTAAATCACAAAAAGTTTTAGCATTAACATATTTTAACACAGCAAACACGGAGTATTTTTTGAGTACCTATACTATTATTACTGTTTACAAGTAATGCGTAATGAATAACTATTAACTATGCATTATAACATCATACTAACTAATCAGGACAGCAATGAATTGAAAATGTAGGTAGTCAATTAAAATTGAACATAATTATGCAGACAACAATGCATAACAATCTTCAAAACGGTTAGCATAAAACTAATATATGTGTGTGTTAGTGGGAGAGTGTGTTCAATACTATTGAGTAGGAAAGACACACTACCGCTCAAGCCGTGAGGACTTACTTGCAGTTGCTCCCTGAACAGCTTTACTGTTCGGAGAAGCCACTCATTCGTCCTGCAGACATACAAAATGAAAGCAGAGACGACAAGGGCAACCCCGGTAACTCATCCACGTGAACGAGAAACTTACTCAGGTGCTTGAATCTCAACTCGCTCAAAGCTGGGCATTCAGCCACATGGTGGACCGACGTCTCGACGCTTATTGCACACAATGGGCAGAGCGGAGACGAATGATTCCCCAATAGATTCTGATGCTTGGCCAAGGAGGAGAAACCAGTAATTAAATGAGTGAAGACCCTGAGCGTTCTTCTACTCAAACTTGTGAAATATATGCTTTTGATGTGTGAAGGTGAAGGCAAGAATAATTTTGTATTTTTACAGTCCGTACGTTTTTTCCAATTATGAATATTCAATTTGTTGAAATGTTTTGAGATGACAGTTTTTGCACATTGTGCTGAAAAAGGCAGTATTTGTTCAGGACCAAAAACTTCCATTTTTGTGGACTCTTTCGCTAGTGAATCCGCCTCATCGTTTCCTATAATCCCAGTATGACTGGGAACCCATTGAAGGGTAACGGATGCGTTATTGGAAAGTATATGCAAGGCTTTGAAGCATTCAAGATATATATAGTCATCACCATACGATACATTTATTTTACGTAAAAGCCTTAAAGATACAATTTGTTTCGTTTTTCCACCTGATTGTATATTATTTGTTTGCTTTTTAGAACAGAAATATGAGAAAACTAGTACGCCTTGCTTATCTAGATGAACCTTACTACACATTATAGCTTGTTATGTAAAAAAAACCCAATAAACCCAGGGTGTTTTAAGTGGAGTGGGTCGGGTTTTTTGCCAAAAAACCCCAACCCATAAAAAACCCGACCCATAACCCTGTTCGTGATGATCTTCGTCCGAGCCTGGTAAGACCTTCCATACCTACATATAATATGCATGTCTTGTAGTTAGTATGAAGATTTTCGTTCAAGAATGAACGTAGCATTCAGGTGACTTTTGATTCAGAGTGATGAAGAACAAGAGTTCAACAGGAAGTGAGTTCTCCAACCATAATGATCAATGTAGTCTTTTATATATCAGTAGAAATGAGTGAAAGCATAAATTGCTAACATAACTGTATACTATAGATATGGTAAAAGAGAAACGGAAAGCGTAAGGACATTACATTTTACTTCATAACGTAAACAGCATATTATTATTATTATTATTATTCTAGTGAATCCAGCTAAGAGGCAAATCTAGCACTCAAGAGCAATTCACCAGGCCACCCAACACAGTAATAAAAACAATTTCGAAAACATCCAATTAGGTTGTTATGTTAACTTTGTAAATGCAAAGTACATTTAAATTAATACTATTAACTGTAGATCGTAGCATCAAATACAGGGAACATTGAAAGACTATTTTCGAAAAAACTACCACAGAGTTACCAAAAAGCTTCCTTTTAAAATCGAAATAATAAGATTCCCTCTACGATTTTGGAAAAACGTACAATACAAACCCCTTGAGTCAACTTACGAATAAATATTTTTAAAGAATAAATAGTGGCTCCCAGTACTGTTATTTAATTCTACAAAAAGATACCCCAACTGACACAAAAGAATTAAGAGGGTAGTAAAAAGTAAACCCAGCTCTATTAAAAATGTTGAATAAGTTTGTTGATATTATAGCAGAACCAATTTGGATTAGAAGTTTTGAAATGCTTTTTAATATGCACATTACGATCATTACATAATGTTCCCTTTCGCTAATCATTTCCATTCGATCCCCACTCACCAATCACCATTCAACCTTCTTATGTAAATTTATATTTTTATTTAGACGTTATAATAATAATATGAAACTTGAAACGACTCATTTCGTTTGTTTAGAGGAATTGGGCTTGCGCATTTTGCTTTTTTGCTTTTAAGGAGCCTGCATTTATTACGTGCGCAGTTGTGGGGAGGAGGAGATACCCATAACTGTTGCAGTCAGCACTTGCGTTACACATCGTATGCATGCATCGGGGGGCCGTGGAGGGCTTGCGTTACGTAATATATGCAGGTTCCCTAGGTTCTCCCTACCACACTTACATACATATATATAGACAGGTAAATTTATTAAAGTCTACGATTATGTATAGAGATATGTAATGTACCTACACTATGACAAACCATAGCAAAGGTTTCATAACATATTTATATACGAGCCCGTCAATATACCCAGGCCGTTACTATACTCAGGCCTTAACAAAAATGCGAATAAATTCGCACGACAGAAATCTAGAGGGATTTGCCTGGAATTGAATGTGCAATAGTAAGGCCATCACACCAACCTCCCCTACTTTTCACACCCAAACAGAGCCCCCATCCGTGATGGCCAGCCGCCGCCGTTTTATGGTCAAATTTGCCGCCACTGATGGGGAAAAATACATGAAGCCATGACGGCAAGCCGCCGCCGTTTTTCCCAAAAAATTTCCAGCCCCCGCGACCACTAAATATCACGACTGGGAACTCTGAATCCAAATCCAGGGAACATAGTTCCTGTCCGGTTTATTAATTTTTAGAGCATTGAACATCAATTAGGCTGTGTAAATTTGACCAACAATTAGGCGGTGTATATTTGACCAACAATGAAGGAACAAAAAAGGACCTTTATTGCTTTTTTCTTTTTTTGTTTTTTGTAAAAAAGGTAAGTGCAAAATTTTAACAAAGGTTACCTATTTTCTTTTTTACGTTTCTAAAAGTTGCAAAAAAATAAAATGTCTTATTTTGTAGTCCGATATTTCAAGATTAGTGTTCTATAGATTTAAAACACTATTTCACACTACAACTGTTTTATATTTGATTGGTTTGCGTAGTAGTTTTAGCCTGACTACGTCTGTATGCATAGGTAAAAAAGCAAAAAAGGCAAAATAGGTACGTTTTCAATAAAAAGTTACCTTGAAGTAAAAAAGGTATTGCTTTTTTGTTCCTTGCCAACAATTAGATGGTGCATATTTGACCAACAAGTAGGTCGATATAAAGATTGTAACTTTAAGTGACCAATTATTTAATTAAAAACTATTGCGAATGCATAATAAAGTTGGACCAACAATGTCTTACGATAACTTCTACGTGCAGTAGAGACTGCGATCTATACTCGTTGTGGTAAATCACGCACTTTTGCTGCATAGTAAAGTCATTTTCGATATGATCTCTAGAATGTTTCTTTAGGGACGTGAAAAGAGATCAAGTTGGTAAAATTAAAGGGAGATTGACAAATTTAATCAGTGTTATTTAGTTTTATACAATTTCAGTAACTAAACAGTTACTATGAAAGGGATTACCGACGTACTAACTCCGTTAACAAATTCAAGAGTTTTAACGGTCGAATTCTTCATCGCTACTCAGACTTCAATTAATACTTCACTTGCTATTCAAGTCCCAAGTCGTATTCAGGATTCACTTCAGTAATGACTTGAAGTCATTAGGCTGTTCTGGGGAAAAAACCTCTTTATCACTAGGCAAAGTGGTGTCGGTGTGTCATCAGGCCACTGGCGAACATTCATTAGACTGTTCTGGGAGTAAAACCACTTTGTCATCAGGTAAGTCGCGTTGGTGTGTCTTCAGGCCGGTCTTCACTGGTAGGATGGTCATTGGGCTGTCCTTGGGTGGGGCTTCACCCTTTCCAATTCCCACTGTGGAATGACTTCTCTGAAGCATATTGGGATGCGCCCATGGACGTGTGGGTCCATGTCGGGGATAATTTTTATCCTAACTACGTTTGCCGGCGAAACATTAGGTGCCCGGCGCAAGGGTAGCCCAATAGATGGCGGAAGAAGACATGAAGCGTGTGTCCCAGCCCTCCCAGGCTTTTAGCACAAGTTATTATACACAGATGTGTGCATATAATTAACCAATGACTCTTGTGGTTACAGGGAAATGCAGCAAACATTTGGTGCATAGTCTGTAATAATTCGTGGCAAAGGCCTATTGTGTACACATGGCTGTCTTTGTATATAGTCTACTAATGGCTTTAGTGTTACAGTGAAATTCAGTATGCAAATAGTGTATTCATTGTTATCATTAGAGACAAAGGCTATATTACATACATATGACGGTGTATAATAGTGACTGCGGAGTCTAGATCCCTTAAATGTATTTTTAGATATCGTCATTTTTCTAACCAGCAAAGGAATCAAAACTTGAAAACATCCATTCTTCACCTTCACTCTTCTACAACAACTCTGCAATCAAAATTGACTCTCCAGTTGCATTATAATCTTTGTTAAAAACAACTTTAAGCGAGTTTTGTTTGATAAAATTTAACTATTTGATAAAAAGATTTATTATAAGAGTGTGTATAACAAATATTCAGAAATATATTTAGAATAAGATTAAGAAAAAGCAGGTTGCTTATTAAAAAGGTAAACCCCTTCGCAACTTTCGATTTAGAATAAGAATAAGAAAAAAAGGTTGCTTATTTTTGTATTAGCTTATTTTTTTTATTATTTTAGAAATAGATTTAGAATAAGATTAAAAAAAAGGTTAAGTTGCTTATTAAAAAGGTAGAATGGGTTACTTTCTAAAAAAACTTTCGTTGGCATATAAGACATACATATGAATAACAGATGCTTGCAGTGTTGGTATCAGCCTTCACGACGAAGTAGAATGTTCCAAACCAACTGAACACGTGCCACTTCAAAGAAAAAGGGTCCACATTATGATACAGTGTCCATGGTCCGCAGTGAAAATGGGCCAACAACTAGGTAAACAGTATTGACGACATTTTTAAAATTTGGTTAATTATTTCTGATAGTATTTTATTTTTTTAGGAAGGACACATCGCAGTAAATCTGCTTCATTAACGGACCATGTTTGTTTATTGCCTGATACATCTGCTGAGAGTCGACTAATGTCGTCAATTAGTCAAAGAATCCAGACAATCCATGCAGCAATCCAAGCATGGTAACATAATTGTTTATACATTTATTATTTCGAGCTATCATTGAGAAATAGAAATAAAAAAACTATTTAAATAGGGCGCTTTAACTCAAGGAAACAGTTATGCTAGTTTTTAGGGATATTTTTAGAACGAAATTTATGGCTACTATGGGAGACAATACATTAAAATTATCTGCAGGTCTTTGGCGGGCAGCAAAAAGAAAGATAAAATTGCAAGTAGAAAAGCCTTACAAATGGTTGGAGTATTTGATAATAACTTCAACTACAGAAGGGAAAAGAAGAACCTACCACATTTTTGAATCTTTTGATGGGCTACCCAGTGCAGTGTTTGTCCAAAAATTGATACTGTGGGAGATTGAAGAACGTTTGGAAAACATGTTCGAAATGCTAAAGAAAAGCAAATTTACGACAATGGGATTGAAAGTTAGTTTTTTCAGTTGAATGATAACAATTATGATAAGTGTAATGATAAAAACAGTTTTATAGTGGAGCTTTTCAGTATGGGATTGAAGCTAAAGGGACCGTTGAAGAGGAGAATGCTTTTCCAATTGATATCAACAATACAGTCAGCTTTAAAACAGTTGGAGTGGATGTAGTAGGACCATGTTATGGCTCGATGAAAGTGCAATTCTTACGGCAAACAAGAACTCTGAAAACGGAAGACCTTTTCAATTTTTAATGAAAAAATTGGAAATGTTAATCCTCGCGTAGTGGTTGCATTTACATGTTGTGTAAAAGCAAAATGTTGTGTATCGGTGAGATTTGTTTTTGTAACGTATGGGTTTTCTCAATATTTAATCTTGTAGTTTAACCTTAATGTTTTGTTTCTAGACTGTGTGGAAAGAAGATTCTATTTGATTACTTGCCATGTGACGTTGAAATTGCAAAAAAGGTGCAGAAAAAGTAGTACGAAACAATGCGCATGGGGGCTTTTCTTCATAATTATGAAAAGTAATAAGTAAAGTCACGGGTTTGTATTATATTTAGTGGTTGATACTAATTTGGTTATCGAATTTTAGTCCCAACAATTGCAATGCGATTGTCAACATGGAAAAGCGGTTTTCGACATCCACGTTCTTTGCGGTTCTGTAATTTCTGTTTGGACTACTATTACTAAATCTTTGCAAGGAAACACAAAACGACGAATTCAGGAAGCAAAAATTTTGCTATCAAACGGTACCAGGTTTGTTGGCATCTTGATGCCAACGTACGCCAAAAATGTTTTATACACAAACATCCTGAAATTAACACAAGAGTGAAGAATAATAAAACCATTTTTGCATTATAATTTCCTTTTATTGCATTGGAAACAATTATAATATTAACTATATACGTTCATGGTTTAAAATGTTTCAAATTACAAATAAAGTGAATAATTACTTTCCCTTCCTAACCAATTCGTCTTTGTTTCACTAATATATTGTTATACATTAAATCTCCACTTGAATATTTAATGTCAACTTTATTATTGAAGCCTATACATCATTTTAGCAAAGGAAAGAGGTCTACCGTCGTTATATAAACCCCTGTTAACCTGTAAACATGTCTAGTTAACACGTGTAACATTCCTTAGTTTCTTTTAGTCGTGATTTAGGAGTCGACGAAAGCACTTTGATGTACAGAGCAGAAGCTAAAAGGACTTGACGAACACAGCAGTAATCAATCGAACAGTTAATCATGGGTAAGCGATTTAAGTATTTTTTACAGAAGTAAGTATAGCGTAAAATCATCTATTGACAAACAAAAGATAAGCAATTTAAGTGTTTCTCTAAAATGACATTGAAACTGTCATTCTTTTCATTATTTATTTTTAACGAATCAGCAAAAGACAGGTTTAGTTAAGACAAATAATAAGACATCGGTAAAGACAGTGATTAACACATGTCTTATTATTATTTAATTTTTTACAGAAGACCCTAGGCAATTGTTTAAGACAAGTAATTAGGCATAAGTAAAGACATCGATTAAGTTGAGTCATATTATTACTTTTTTTACGGAAGATGGTTTTGTATAAATACATCGAGTATGCAGCAATCTTGGCAGAGGTAGATAACAACAACATCAAAAAAAAGAGGCCGTGAAGGTGTTCCTAGAGGTGGAAGCAAGCCAGACAATTTGGCCAAAACCATTCACAATTTTATGAAAATACTACTGAACTTAAACAAAAAAGACTGTGACAGTGGAATCTTTCCGTCAACAGTGTGTTACATTATGGTTAAGTTTTATGGTGAGTGATATTAATTGTTTACCGTTTTATATGCATCTATGTTTCACTCCTCAATTATAATTAATTCTTTTTATATTTTGAAGGCAAGCTATACGGAGAAAATGGGTGTGTAAACACAAATTCGAGAAAATTGGTATTGGGATACAATTTGTACTTGTCGCCGCTTAGCGCTTACTAGGGATGTGATGGAAGAGGAAGAAATAAAAGCGCAACATATAATGGGAATTTTTTTATACGTCTACAACGAGTATGATTAAGATCTTCCTTGTTGAAAATTATTCAAAAGAAAATGTTGACCAAAGATTAAGACATTTTTAAGACAGAATAGGTAATGTATTCTATTTGCTGTGTTTGAACAGATGTAGACATTGAAGACGACCAAGCGACATTTGAAGCATTTAAAATTCCATTGGGAGACGAATCCAAGCCCGTCAAATCTGTTTCAAACGACATTTAGGCGCAACTGTTTATGTCTACTCAAGAGGCATTAAAGTTAAAACAATCTGCCTTGGAATTGTCAAAAGTCAGGGGTCCATACAGAAGCAGATAGAAGCTCAACAGATTGAAGTTAAGGAATTGCAGTTTGTGACTAAAACTCTAAATCATATGCCTACCTGCCCAAGTGTTCCTGGATACAGAAAGGGTCATGTTAAACCGGCAAAAGCACAGATTTCATCTCATTCCAATAGCTAGGTGGCTGATATACAGATACCTGGCACTAGCAAATAGATTTCGTATAGTCGAAACAATGAAATGGATAGTCATTCCTGAATAAATAAAAGCAATAAGATAAGTGCACAAACGGCTTCTAAGGCAAGAAATGATGTTATTGGTGACGAACCATTAGAAAAAAGGAAAAAGATCGAAGATGGGTAACAGAAAGAAGGTACTCCGCCGAAGATTCCAAAGCTCTCCCATAAGGTTGCCACTGAGTCAACGTCGTCTAAGGTTGTCACCAAGCAAAGCCGTCTATGGTTGCCACCGTACCAAAGCCGTCTATGGTTGCCACCGTATCAAAGCCGTCTACGGTTGCCACTGAGTCAAAGCGGTTTAAGGTTGCCACTGAGTCAACACCGTCTACGGTTGCCACTGAGTCAACACCGTCTACGGTTGCCACTGAGTCAAAGCCGTCTAGGGTTGCCACTGAGTCAAAGCCGTCTAGGGTTGCCACAGAGTCAAAGTCGTCTACGGTTGCAACTGAATCAAAGCCGTCTAAGGAAACCACCGATTCAAAGCCGTCTACGGTTGCCACTGAGTCAAAGCCGTCTAAGGACGCCACTAAACCGAAGGGGATTCGTAAAGTTGCTACAATACCGAATTCGTCTCCAAAAATTGCCACTAAACTTCCTCCCAAGGGTGCATTGAAGTCAACTAAACAATCGGATCGGAATATTGTCAATCAGTATATAATTGATTCGATATGAGATGAAGTTTTAATGATATATGAATCGAGTCCTCTCCAGTCAGAATAACTTAAATTAGTCGACCAATATCAAAAAGATCAATCCCATTTATTTCTTCATTAGCAATGCATTTCGGGAGTCATCATCAGGCTATATTACAATATAAATAGGAATTATAATCTTATATTATATTATGGAGAACAAGGCAAAACAGGATCATGAATGACAAATGAGAGGATATATATAATTATATGTTTGGTATTTATAATTTTTAAATGTAGAATTAATAAGAATATTATAGTATGCCATTAGTAAATACCTTAAATCGTATAGTAGGGAGATCAGTTTTTACTACGTAATATAAATATTATATTATATACAAATAAACTACAAATTTTTTACTTTTTAAAGATTTAGTCACGACAAAGTCACGGTCTGGCTGATTGACAAAAAGTAAAGTGCTAAGCGCTCAGTGTTTAAGTAATGGTGCTTAAACAAATGTTGGAAAAATTAGGTGGGGAGTTATGATACATTAATTGAGTAAAGAGCAGTCTTTTTCATTCAGACATGTATACTTACTAGTATAATAACTTAATTTAATAATTATAATTTGTAATTAGTAAAACCACCTAAACTATTCACTTTTGAAAAACTTACTACCAATTGTAATGATTCAATAGCTGATTTGTAATCAATATTATCACATTTACATAATTCATTACTTACAGTGGAGATGATTAATTGACTATCATTATGTATAGAATTGTAGAAAGGCATGACAAAGTAAATTATATTATTAGTCACATTACTAGTACTATGTAAATGGTTAGTATTTATATTATAGTTGGATAGGATTTCAGGGTTGTCTAATTGTAGATTAGTTAATAATAATGATTTTCTTAATTATTTTCTGTTTAAAGATATTCACGATTAATTGAAGTTTTTCCATTACACTAACTAACAATTTCTCAGGATACATTCGTAATTTAAAAGTATGTATTACAAAGTCTAACTCAATTTGCATTTCGGAAAGGTTTGTGAAGGAACGAATAACTTGTAACCCTTGAGCATATGGAATAGAGTTTAAAAGACATTTTAGATGATTAGAATAATAGTTTAAGGGTTGAGATTTTGACATCGGTTTACGAGAAAAGAAAATGCCTGTTTTAGTCTCCAACTAAATCCCCAAAAATGCCAAGCCTGACGTACGCGTCGGGTGGAAATTGGAGACGTCTAATCGTTTTCCAGCGTGCAGCGACTAAAGGCCCACCAGCTACGAAATCTCATGAAGACTCGGACGATGCGGAATCCACTTCTCAAAATAAGATTGGAAGATATCACGATGCACCGTCTAAAGATGGTAACTTTACTACTACATTTAGGACACCAATGAGATGATGTTACTATTAAAGACAATAATGATTACCATTCTTTAATTGTATTTTTAGCGTGGTGTGATTCTGATGAAGATAACCAACCTAGAAATAGGAATCTTGTGGATAGCTTCAGGATGGAAACATCCCAAAATAGATCTGAAAGTGAAGTAGCTGAGAGTACAGATGACAAAGTGCGGGCCTCTTTAAATAAACTCACCCAAAAGGCTAATGGAAACAGTACTGCTCCATCAATGAAAAGACGACACCTATCTAGCAGTTCCGAAGATGACTTTGAGGAAGTCATTACCAAAGAAATTGAGAGTGACAATAAGGATAACGACGACGATGATGCTAAGGACGACAATCAGGAAAAATACGAAGTTGACGTCGAAGAAGAGGCCGACAAAAAAGACGACGACGATGATGACTATGATGAGGACGATATGAGGACAATAATGAGGACGATAATGAGGACGATATGAGGACAATAATGAGGACGATAATGAGGACGATATGAGGACAATAATGAGGACGATTATGAGGACGATTATGAGGACGATAATGAGGACGATAATGAGAACGTCGATGACTAATGTTTAAGTTGAGGGAGGAGAATATGCAGTTTGGTTTTCCAGTCTAGGGACCACCCCAAATTGTAAACACCTTTGTGTCAGCAGAATTATACATGGTTAGGTTAGAAAAGATTATAGTGTTGACGATTCGGGGGTGAATCCTTTCCAGATCTACCTTGGTACTTTACTTGCGCTTGACAATTTTTGAAAATCCCACTCAATTTTCAATACAAAATAATTTTGAAGTCTAACTTCGTCAAGTTGGCTTTATGAATACCATTCCTACTTGAACTCCAACTTGACTTGAATCAACTCTTAATAAAGTTAGATTTGAAGTGCAGTCTGAGTCCCGATATAGTATTTGGCTGTAAAACATACCGCACCGAGTATAGGTAAACAGTCTGCAGTCTCTTCTGTACATAAAAGTTATCGTAAGGTATTAATAATAATGAACGTCTATCTGGATTGCTTTCATTTATGTGCTCATTAAAATAGAAAGAATGAAAACAGAATTTTTTTTAAACGTAGAGAATTTTTCAAGCTTTTTTTGATAAAGCTAAAGGCCACTTTAGACTCATCCTATTCCTATCATTATTATGCTTAGTGACGTCAAAATGACGTCATGTCTCATTGTAAACAATTTTTAGTAGATTGAAAATCAACTGATAATGACATCACAATCACAAATCGTGATAATAATAAGAATAGGAAGAGTATGGCCTAAACTCATTTTTATAATATTTCGCCGATGGTATAAAATCCCCTAGAAGGTCACATATAAACTAATAATAAAATTAATGTGCATTAATTAATATGCATGAGGCAAAATGTATAATGACATTGCCAAGAGTCGAAGTCTTTACCCGTTGTATGGGCGGCGCGCTTACTACTTGGGCGAAAGAGCGTGTGGTTTACATGCAGTGGAATGAAGGTTATTCCTACCATAAAGACACACAAACAAACTTTTCTCTCCCTTCGTTCTACAGCACGCATTGCGCATGTATGCTACAAACAGGCATCGCGTAAAATTCTATTAGTAGTATAATACCACATTTAAATGTAACACCGGAATATTGGTATTTGATTATTGCCTATATATTTTAACATCTAAAATGTAGAAATATTTGCGAATAAATGTTAATTTTGTATTCCACAAGAAAGTGAGAAAGAAAGAGTCTTGTCAAGAAAACATTCCACAAGAAATTTTGTCACGAGTAGGTAGGCTTCAAAACATATTTTATATTACTACGCTTTCTATGCCTGGTGAGTGTAGTTTTAGTTACAAAATAACAGTGTTGTGCAGTGGTTAAAACCACTAGTGGTCATAATGGTCATAATGGTCAAAATGGCCCGGTCAAAAAAAATTAAAAAGTGGTCAAAATGGTCAAAATGGACAAAATGCCTGTTTGGGGTAAATTGAGACCCCAAGGTAGCTTTTACTGCAACAGTAAACAACAAATACAACTTTCTAAAGATTGCAGTTAAAAATGATTAGAGAGTGTCATTCTGTAGTCTGATGTTAGTAGAATAGTGTTTCATTGGTTTTAGGCCATATTTCATTCTCTAAATATTTTAAATTTCATTTGCTAGTCTAAGTAACTGTATACTGATATTTTGTCCATTTTAGCCATTTTGACCATTTTGACCATTTTGACCAGTGGCCCGGTCAAAATGCAAAAAAGTGGTCAACAGTACAACACTGCAAAATAAATTACTCGAAAAGCCGATTAATATGCATTACACATTTTTTAGTTGATATGTTTTCAAGTAATTTGGTTGACGTGACTTTGACAAACTACAATATTCAATACGTGGGAATTCAGTTCTTATTTAAACAATACTTTACGTTTAAAAATTTTTTTATCATCCTGAAAATAATTTGCTACGATGAGCAATTCAAATTCCAACAATACACAAATATTTATTTTCTCGTACAAAAAGAAATTCTGGGTTCGCCGGAAAATCAAACCAAGTTTTTGAATGACAACGAAATAAATTTTTCTGGACTAAACGGAAACTATTTTGTGCGGTCATTAATGAAAGAAGACGACAGATTATTTTTCATTTGTGGGAAATGTCAATATAGAATTACGGACAAAAATGAAAAAATAAGCGACTTTGTGGACATTTTAGTTTTCTTATATAACGCAACCTCAAGGGAAAATACCATTGACCGGAAATTTTTTAAAAAGATTCGAGCAGACACTACGCTGACGAGTAATTTTTTAAAAGAAAAACTGACTTTATTTGTTCATCGTTACCCGAATGTCAAACAAGAATATCACGGTCCAATATTTAAAAATGAATACTTTTCATCAGTTTTAATAGGAAATAATATCGACTTAGCTATTGTTTTATCTTCGATAGTCGTTAACAGGTTTCCTAACATAACAATTGGTGCCAGCACCACTACATATGGGTTTCATAATGGAGAATGGCAATTGGATATAGCATACGACATGCCAATTGTCCTTTACAAATTTCAGGGAAACTTTATTACAACTGGTTCAGACAGTTACGGCTATATATCTTGTGTGGTTCTGAAGGATGAGAGTCTGTCGTTCTATGGCTACATCCGTCCATTTGATCTCTCTGCTTGGATTGCAATTCTGTCGACAATATTTATTGTCACTTTATTCTTCCAACTGACATTATACTTGAAACACAACCAAATCCATCAGTTCATCTTTACTTGCTGTGCTTATGTAGTCTGCAACAATTGCGGATTCCCGAAGAAGATGGAGAAATATTTCTGGTTCAAAATTGTTCTGGGTCCATACCTACTTATGTTCATTGTTCTGACCTATGGATATGCAGGCATTGTCATCACAGATCTAACTGAACCCAGACCAGTAAAAAAAATCGGGTCTTTTTCAGAAATAGCAACTTTGGACGATCTTTCAGTCGTCAGTTCCCTTGACGGGGATTCTCCATACAAACCATGGAAAATGCCTTCTGTTACTCAGGAGAATATAATATTCTGGTACAACTGTTATGTACATTTGAACAAAACACCTGTTTATGACAACATGTTTCTAAATAATTTAATGAAGTGCATCAAATCAGTTCTATTTTGCGCGATTTCACGTTTGAAGATGTGTCCATCGAAACTGTCAAGCAAGCGTTGGACTATTCCAATCGCTTTCGTCAAAGAATTCTGCTCTATACAGATTTACTTGTATTCCCTAATTTACGTAAACAGTTGAATGGAATTGTCAATAAACTTGGTTACCCACCGATTTCTCCGAAATTATCTTTCCAACATTGGATTTCTCAATGCAACAAATCAGTGTTCGTGGATAAACAGAGTCAAATTCATCGATTTTTAAACGATTCTCATTGGGACATAAAGCCAAAGCGAACATTGTATTCTGGAATGCCAAGTGAGTCTACCATCACTTTTGGTGTGTCTGTCAAGAGCCAGTTTATTTTGCTTCGGGAATACATATCAGGAAAACTACTAAGTTTGACAGAATGTGGACTCCACGCTAAATGGATGGAAATCTATAATCGCTTTAACTTCACACAATGTCAACATTGTTTTGACAGACACCAACCACGCACTTTAACCTTTTACAATTCAAATATTTTCACTATTTTTGCTATTTATATTGCTTGTCTAATTTTGTACTTTTTAGCATTCTTCTGGGAACTCAGATATGTCTTGTTTCAAAAATGTATTGCTTTGGTTTCCAAACTACATTTTCATAGTATTAGAACCATTTTACCGAATGAGAAGCGAAAAGATACAAGTCTCAAAAGTCAAAAGATCATGGTAATTTCACATGCACAGCACTGATAAGGTATTCATTTTTTGGTCTACAGGCAATAAGATCAAAAGCCCCTTCCTATAGGGTAGGGAGACCCACCCGCCTGATCCTTAGCTTCTGTAAAATTATGATAAATTAGGCTAGGTAAATAAATAAATCCTCTAAATCTTTGGGAACGATATTAATCTTCGTAATAATCCGAAAGTCGTTCTTTTGCTGATCTTGGTCCGACGCTGGTGAGACCTTTCATACCTATAATATTATGCATGTCTTGTAGTAGTATGAAGATTGTAGTTCAGCAATGAACATACCATTCAGGTGACTAATGGTTGACAGTGATCACGAACAAGAGTTCAATAGTAATAAGTGAGTTCTCAAACAATAATGATTTATTCAATGTAGTATTTTATATATCAGTAGAAATAGGTTAAAACCTAAACTGATAACATATACTAACTTGTACTAGATACGGAAAGCGTATAAGGGCATTACATTTACTTTCACAACGTATTTATGTCGTGGTATAACTGTACTCTCTGTTCAACGGCGCTATTGTACTGGTATTACTATTTCAGTATAACGTGGTAAACAATGGATACAATGGAAACAATGAAACGCCATCGCTAATTGGATATTTTGTATTGTGTAGCTAATTGGTTTTAATTGCCTTTCCTCGACGCTCGGCGAAGCGAATGCAGTATAGTGAATAGCAGTTATGCGCTTTTGGAAAAATGATCTTCGCCAAGCTAAAAATCGTCTGAATTCTGCGATGGTGAAAGTTGTGACGTCATTTTTGGCAAACTAGGAAGCAAAAGTTGCATTTTCGGCTCAAATGCATCCATTTGAAGCGAGACTTCGCTAGTACATCAAAACGTGTCATTTCATTGCAAAAAAGTCATTTTATTTATCAAATCACACCTATATTTCTGTTAAAAGCCTAAAATTTAGAATTTTGTCTAACAGTTATATAAATAGTCATGGAGGATCAACATTCATCATCGGACGAGGTAAATTGATATAATTAATTCCAATTATCACTGCTGATCATGACCACCTGCCTATCATCAAATCTTAATTCGATACTAAATGTAATTCTGCATTAAATTTTAAAACTGTAGAATGAAGTAGAGGTCATAAATGATAACGAGGATATTTCGAAGTCAAATTCTAAAGTACGAAAGCACCCGTTTCACTTCAGGACTCAAGATGACATCGAACTGATAAAAGAAATAGTGTGTTCAAAACCCTACGAAGCCCTTAAAATTACAGAAGCATGGAATAAAGTAGCTGTCAATATTGGAGGAAAATATTCGGGAGACTCTGCTCGAAAACGGTTTCGATTTTTGGTTAAAGCTCACAAACAGAAAGAACTTAAAAGTAAACGCAGGTAATTTTATAGTATAATCCGAGCAAATATGCATACAAACGACACATTAGGCGCGTAATAAAACAAAATAACTTTTAATATACCACAGATCAGGAACTGAGGAAGAATACAGTGAAAGGGAGCAACTGCTGACTGACATTATTGAGGAAATGGAGTCATCTGAGCAACTGAAACGCGAAGAAATGAAATCTTCGAAAAAACTCAATGCTTCCGATAAAGAAAAGGCTGAACTTCTGCGGGATGCAGCAATGAAAGGGTTAATAAAAGCAAAAGGTATGGTTTATATTTACCGTTATCATTTATTGTATGATTGACTCACATTTTATTAGCCTCTTTCATTTTAAATGTGTATTATAGAAAATCCTGACGAACCTGCAATAAAAAAGGCAAAACAGGCTACTATTTTAGACCTAATGACGGAGGATTTAAAGCTGAAGGAAAAACAGTTGGCTTTAGAAGAAAGACGGATTAAGTTACAAGAAGATGAGCAGAAACTACTAAGTGAAGAGCGAAAACAGGGTATTGAAGAGAGAAAAGCACTGATGGATTTCGTGATGGAGGCCCTTAAAAAGCAGAGCAACAACAACACGTAGAAATAACATTCTACAATTTGAGCTACTGGTTTTAAAATTCTTGTAATTATGATAATTCATGACCAAAAGTAAAGACTGATTCATTGTATTCAACATTACTTGAAAATCATACTGCTTTTATTATTC
This sequence comes from Tomocerus qinae, assembly GCA_020055645.1. NCBI lineage: Eukaryota > Metazoa > Arthropoda > Collembola > Entomobryomorpha > Tomoceridae > Tomocerus > Tomocerus qinae. The sequence goes on from CM034546.1 coordinate 66,835,272, forward strand.
ATCCTAAAAATGCCGAATCTAAGTATTTTTCAAGAGAAGGGGGGGATATACCAAAGTACTGACTAGATTGTGAGCCATATAAACAGTTGTGACAGTTCTTTAAAATCGCAGAAATGATGTAGTATTTTCCAACTGGTTGCTGCAGCAGCTTAAGATTTTTTTTATAGTCAATAAACGCAAATAAAGCAATAGTTTTTCCGAATTCCCACTCTACTGATACTCTTAAAGGGCTCATGACTTTGTTAAAGGCTTTTTGGTTCTCGGTCAAATTTCCTCGGTACGAAACCATAAGTTGAGACCTTATGGGGTAACCTTGATCTCCAAAAATTAAGTACTCTGGAACATCTATAAGTATTAAATGAATTAATAATTTTTATTTTTTGTTATTATGGTTATTAGATCAGAGATTAATGAAATATTACCTTCTTCCATTTTACGAAGAACTTCTGATTTTGCCAGCATATACGAATCGTGACGACGTGCTAATTCTGGACCGTACAAATTTATTATCATTCCATCAGGAGAAGTTATTGCTTGGAATTTTATTCCATGTTTTCGTTTGTGTCCACTGTAAACCTCCCTCTGAGCAATTTTTGGTCGACACGTTGCGCGAAGAGTACCTAATTTTTAAGAGAAATTAACAAAGTTACAGATTATATATCTCTATCTGCATGTTGTCTGTTAGATAATTACTGTACCTACCATCGATAAAACCAATGCAGTTTTCGAATGGTGCACCTGCAATTTTAATTGCTTCCGCATATTGCTGTAACGTATTATTTTCCATCCACCCATAGCGAAGTCTTGTCAACAAGCAGGAGAAATTGTCATAGATGTAATCAACCATCGCTGACACAATTCGACTTAGGTCAGGTTGTTTTCGTTTAAAAATATGACCAATGTCCCAGTATCGATTCGGGTAGGCCATTCTTCGAAGTAATATGCACAAACCTAGAATGTGGAATAAAATGATATTGAAATCATATTAACCTAATCCATAAATATCCTATAAAGAATATTTTGAATAGCTTAAATTAATAATAATTTTACCTTCAATTCCTGTGAAAGTTAATCTGTTTGAACAGATCATTTTGTCTGGCAACCGTAAACTGTTCTTGAGTCGCCACAAATCTTGTTTTTTGAACCGAAAATAACGGATACAGGTACTATCATCGAGGGAATTCGGAGAAAAATGTCCACGAGGTAGACAGAATTCGTAATCTTCTCGGAATTTAATAAACTTTGTGGCAAGTAAATATTTGTTTTTCAAATCACTTTTCAAAACAGCGTACAAAACTGTATCGTCATTCATTTTAAACAAAATTACGAAATAATGGGAACCCGAAGTAGTGATAGTTTAATATTTAGTTTACTTGGTGAGTATAGCTTTTACTTTTTGGCAAAGCGGAATTTTGCATTGCGCATGCAGAAATTATTTGGCGGTCAAATTGGGTTGCGAAAAACAAAAAGAAAGTTTTTTGGCGAAGCAGATTCATTTTTCCAAATGCGCATACTCTCTAATGTGTTGTAGAGAGCTGCTGCATGCCGGGGACAACCAAACTAGCGAAGTTCTATCTTCAATATACCGAACGCAACTTATAATACACAATCTCACACACAAGTACCAATACATTAATAACATATTAACATATTAAGAAGGCTCACCACTCACCCCTGCATAGCAACCACAACCACATGGACCTTTCTAAATGCATGTTAAATAATGGTTACATCTGGCTTTATTCCTCCCGAAAGATAAGTCGGATTTTTATGGGACTTAAATATTTGGAATCCTGGACTATCGATCAACACACAAGGGTTGCTAGATTTTTGATATCGTTGCTTTAAATGGTGTTGACCAAACTTGGCATAAACAATGCCTATGGACTGGTAACGAACCCTATTGATTTTGGTTCAAATCGCTTCATAGGTTACTGAGATACCGCGCGCTCACTTTGTCTTCATTTTGATAGTCAAAGTGAAAAATTGGCAATAAAAAGTTCAATTGTGTTTCCTATAAATTGTTAGCGGATAGTATAAAATATTTCACACCGCTTCTACCAAATTTAAGATTTTATAATAAAACAAATAAAACCGGAAAATAACTATTAGCGGACGGCAATAAATCTATTTCGCATTTATATGCAAATAAATAGTTAAATTTATATTTTTCGAATTGCTTTTCATTATGATGGCCAACATTTTGACTTTCTGTTGATTTTCATAGTCAACATTAATAAATTTTGATTTTCTGTTGCTTTTCATAGTCAACATTAATAAATTTTGATTTTCTGTTGCTTTTCATAGTCAATATTAATCAATTTTGATTTTCTGTTGATTTTCATAGTCAAGATTAAGCAATTTTGTTTTTCTGCTGATTTTCATAGTCAACATTAATCACTTTTGTTTTTCTGCTGACTTTCATAGTCAACATTAATCAAATATGTTAATATGTTATTAATATATTGGTACTTGTGTGTGAGATTGTGTATTATAAGTTGCGTTCGGTATATTGAAGATAGAACTTCGCCAGTTTGGTTGTCCCCGGCATGCAGCAGCTTTCTACAACACATTCACTATACTGCCTTCGCTTCGCCGAGCGTCGAGGAAAGGCAATTAAAACCAATTAGCTACACAATACAAAATATCCAATTAGCGATGGCGTTTCATTGTTTCCATTGTATCCATTGTTTACCACGTTATACTGAAATAGTAATATAACTGCTCCTTTGCAGTTATACTAGGATAACCGACCCCGAGTTTTCAGTACAACTGTTCATTTTTAAATACATTGCAAAACATGAGTTATATAAGACTGCTGAATAATGTTGTTCGCTGCTGCTGCTTTATAATAAGACTGCTGAATGCTGCTTTATAATGATTGTGATTATAATTTATTATAATTTTGTAAACGACAAAATCTGCTAGAAAATTTAAATATCGTATATTTTGTACAATGGGGTGGTTGACAATATATTCAGGATTTCAAAAATGTACCACACAAGAAAATCGGGTAAGTCCAAGAGTTGTAAAACAATTTTTACATGTATTTTGATAGTCATCAGAGATTTCCAAATTTAAAACTACTGGGCCCTTAAAGAAATATTCTATATTCATAAATATTCACCCACCTAAACTTTTTAAGGGCTACTTATACTCTTCCTATTCCTATCATCATCACCATTTGTGACGTCATATTAGAAGTCATAATTTTATGATAATAAATCTCTTTAACACAAGTGGCAGATTCAAAACGTACACATTTGAAATAAAAAATAGTTTACCACTTCATCCTGCTCTGAATATTTTCTATTTAAGAATGGACTTAGTTTTTCTATTTAAGACGTAAAACATTTTTAACCTCCTATTGGCTTAAAACCATTTGCGAATTGAAAAAAATATAGTTTTAGTATGAATAGCCAATTTTTAAACTTTCCTGCGTATAAAATAAGGTCACGGCACGGTGTATTAAATTGAAAGAAAGAGTATCAACTACCACGTCTCACAACAGTGACTTTCATAATTTTATCACCGCGCAAGCGTGTATGCATAAAACCAAGTTCTATCTGGATGGAATTTAGCATCTTCAGCAAATAAACCAAATTGTGTTGTTAATACATTTTGAAATAACGGTACGGTGGCCGAGAAATAACATTCATAATTTCATAACATCCGTACACACAAACATCCGCACACACAAACATACAACATACAAACATTACAATGACGTTTATATTATAGAGTGATGCTCAAAATCTTATTAGCTTAATTTATTCAATCAAACAGTGATTTGCAAAACCCAAATTATTATATCCGTACTAGAAACGTAAAAGAACATTTAATTGCACTTAGCATTCTTACATGTATTCCCAACATACATCGCACTTTGTATCACATTCTTTTTACATGGACATCTATTACTTTGACAATCCGTCTTGGAGATTGATTGACTACTACTGTAGGAAGTTACCAAACTTAGGGCAGTGATGTCCTTAATTGTATTAGTGATGACAAAAAGACCAAGAAATAAAAAATAACGATGATACAAAATACTGAAGCTATTACAGGAAGGCCCGTTTTGAACGGTCACATTCATCGTTCATTCGCGTTCATCGTCTCGAAAATGGAAATCTACAACTATAGTGCGCAAAAGGCATTATCGACACCATGATAAACGAATCGAAAGTTGGAACTTGGTCAGTCAAATTAAAGACAGCGGCTTGGCCAACTAATACGATTAAGTACATTTTAGTACATCAATGCCCTAAGGTCAGTAACTTCCTACAGTAGTCAATCAATCTGCAAATGCAAGACGCTGTGGTACAAATTGCCATCTTGCCAAAGCATGTAAGAATGGTAAATGCAATTAATTGTTCTTTTTCGTTTCTAGTTCTATCGACATAATAACTTGGGTTTTGCAATTATCATTGTTTGACCGAGTAAATCAAGCCAATAAGGTTTTGAACATAAATTATAATCATAATCATTATAAAGCAGCATACTTGTCTTATTAACTCATGCTTTACAATGTATTTAAGAATGGACCAGTTGTACTGAAACCTCGGGGGGTCGGTTATCCTAGTATAACTGCCGAGGAGCAGTTAGTTATACTAGTACAATGGCGTAGTTGTACAGAGGGTACAGTTATACTACGACATATATACAACGTATTTATAAAATACGATATTTATATGTAACACTTAATATTATGTTGATCATAATATAGCAAGAACATGTTTAACTTTAATTTTATTCTACAATAATAAATGATATATTGGTATTTGATTATTTTCTGTATATTTTAACATCTAAAATATGGAAATATTTGCGAATAAATATTAATTTTGTATTCCCAGAGTTATGACAAGAAAACATTCCACAAGATATTTTGTCACGATTAGGTAGTCCTCAAAACATTTTATATTACTACGCTTTCTAGGCCTGGTGAGTGTGAATATGGTCATGATACATTTATTCCGTTAGCCATATAGACTCCGATAGGGACACTAGGATATCTGCCCTTAGTAATATACTATGTAGAGTTTAACATACCATGTACAATGCTTCAGAGCATTTAAACAAGGACTTATATTATGACCATACTGGCACCTGTATACGTGATATTATTTATTTATGTATAATGATTCCTGGTATGAACAGCGTATAGAGTGAACAGAAACAAATAAGTAGACATTGGATTACTAAGAAAAAGGAAGAACATTTAATGGTTCTAGTGTTGTATGATTTCACAAGAACATACACATTTATTAATTCTTGCAGTACAATATAAATCAAAATTACAGAGTCTGCAGACTTCTATTATAATATTATTATTATTTATGACTTCTAACTAAAAAGCTACTACTATTTTATAGTCCCACATGAATTCTTTGATATTTAATGGACATTTCATTTTCCCCTTTCTTAATATTTTGGTTTGTTTAGTTGTTTGTACTAATTGGTAAATTTCCTCGTATTATAGCTGTTATTATTTAAAACATTTGTGACATTGGCCATTGGGTTTTCAATGACATGTTAGACTTGGACCTTGAAACTTTAAACCTCAAAGCAGTGGGTAAGAATTTATTTAATGGGGAGCCACGATGAGCTTATTCTTACATTGGAAACTTTTTATACGTGAAAAAAATTGGCAGACACGGACTGGATGTTCTATATATAATAGCATATATCCGTATGTTGTGCAAAATTGACATGACAGTTGATATGCGTGATATCCTGTATGAACACAAGTTGCCATGAAAGTTGAATTGGTATCTGCCCAATATAGAGCAATTGAAACCTTGGTATTGTGATTCTTAAGATACTGTTAAACTTGATGCAATCAAGCCACTTTCTTTTCTGCTGTATGCATCCAAAAATCGGATTGGATCTCTTTCGAAAACTTGTAATCAATTTTTTAAAAGAAAAAAAAACTAGAAATTGGCGTCAGGATTAGAATGAGACACTTTTTTTAATATTTCTTCTGTTGTTCCTACTTATGAATTGAATTTCTTCTGGGCATTTCACAGACTACGTGTGATATTCTTATTCAGTCTATTGAATAAATACCCACTACGGAGAAACAGAAACTGATAATATTCAAATACCAATCAATTTCTCATTTTTCGTAGGCGTTTTAATTATTATAAACCGAGAGAATAATAAACATGCCGCGGAACTCTATTTAAGCTTCATGGTATCTGTCTTAATGTATTGTGAATTTGTATGGAATTGAGGTAACTAGGTAGACATGGCATTGAAGGTTTATCATTAATTATTTTACTGTTCAAGATAGAATGTCTTGACTTTAATTTCTTTCACTTGTACATTTATTTTAGAGACATGTATACTCCATTGAGATGGATTTCAAAATATTGTATGGGTTTATTTCTTTAATATTTTGCCCCCAGTTTTGCAAGATTACCGAGTCTCATCATAAAAATTGCGATTTCAATTTGGTCACATTTCCCAATTCTGTGTGGACGACGAAATTCTTGTTGTTCAATCAAAATACACAGCCGTGGACTGTTGCTTCTAGTATCTACAACAAAAGTCGATTTGGTCGAGATGAGAACAACCCACGAGATTTGTCCAACAATCTGTGTAGCGTCAATATTCTCATGGAACCTGACAACTCATTTGTACTTATGATTCGGTTTTTTGGTTCAGAAATCAATCGTCTCTCTTCTATATTTATGATTGTCTATGATATTAAGGAAACTAGTAGACACAGACAAGTATGGCGATCATATCTCAGGACAGAATTGTCAAGTCCACTTTTTGTAATGGTCATCTTCAGTGACAATGATCATGCAGTGATGACAGGACATCTGTACAGACAAACAGATTTCGTTCCAGATATAGAAATCGTGGACAGGGATTGGCTAAGCGTTTGGCACTCTTTGAACAGGCATATGCATGGTACCCCAATTTGGGGTGTTTATCCCTTTTCCCTCATTGACTTTCCTGGAACTATGCCACACTGCAAAGAATCTCTTTATATTGCAATGAGGAAAGAAGACGATGTTTGTTTCCTCGCATACAGAGCTGTAGAGGAAATGGCGGATCGATTAAATTTTACTGCAGTTTATACAAAAGATCAAAGAATTATAAAACAACACAATTTTTGTGGGCGAATTCAAATGTTTCAAGAATATAGAAAGCCCTATCCATCTCGTTGGTTTGAAACGCAATTCATTGAATACTTTCAAGAGGTGATTCCTTATTACTGCGAGGCCTCGCAAAATTACCAAGACGTCCCATTGTCTGTGTTAGTTCAGAATACTTTTGATGTTCCCTGCTGGATCCTCATCTTTTTTCTTTTCCCACTCTCATTTTTAATTTTGTCTTTTGGGTCGACGAAATCGTCCTTAGCTAAGAAACTGGAATGGATTTTCATCTCCTTGGCGGCTGTTCTTTTAGACCAGGGAGTGGTTTATAACAGAAAAATGAGTCTGTTCTTGGTAGTAGCAGCCACGGGATTCGCAATCACTACTCTTTATGCAACATGGATAACAAGTGAAATCATTGCGCCCCCTGACAAGAAAATATACGAAGACTTCAAAGAACTTGTAGAAAATGGTTACAAGATGATGTGGCAAAAAGACAAGCGAATCAGTCTAAATGGAAATGATACCAACATATTTGTTAAATATAAATTATTGGAAAAGATGAATTCAAGTATTTATATTTATAACTGGGAAGCTGTTAAGACAGCAGATCCAATTGATTTGACTTTAAAATTGCTGACTAACTACTCGTTGAAACTATTTAGCCTTGCTAGCAAGCGAGAAGGACAATACTTCGTGCCAAGTATACCAAAACGCACATCTTCTGAAGGACATTGTTGGATGACAAAAGATATTGTGAAAACGGAACTACTTTCTTATAGATATTATGGCTGCTTTCGCCATAATTTCCTATCATATTTTCAACGAATGCAAGAGAAAGGACTTTTAACTATTTGGAGGGAACAAGAAGAATTTATTACATTTTATCTGCCCGACAAAAAATTATATTCAAAAGTGGAGTACGATCAAAGTCGAGCTGTCGCCATCAATTTACGAATGAAAATTCACACGATTTTTATTCTGTGTGGATATTTACTGTTTGGGTTTTTCTTCTCATTTTATTTGGAGCTGTTTTGTGATCAAATAGTGCCTGCGTTTTCAATTCATAATTGTATCGATTGTATCTGGTTTGTATTACAACTAGCGGCAAAAACGTTTAAATTTTTAAGAAATATTGGATTAACATTTTGCTATAATGTAATACATTGTCGACAAATCTGGAGGACTAAGGTAGAAATGTATCAAAGAAATCGTATAGTTTGAATAAAAAATGGTTTCTTAAAAGCAATTAGATATAAAATAAAACCAAAAAAAAACAAATAATTAAGTTAAACGCATTTGGAAATTTGTAAAAAAATTGCCAAATAAATTTGTTAATTTTTAAATATGTCTGATAAACTTATTTCATGAGGTACCTTTTCCATGCTACATGTCTACGCTATGTTAAAGGAAGAGGGTTTAACTTTCACTAAATCTATCCATTGTCTTCAGAATCATATTAAGTCCAACTAGAAGGACTCATTCAGCTTTGTAATTTTAGGGCCCAAATATTCGTTGCCGTTGACTATTTTCAGAAAATGAAATGGAACATGTAAATGCTTTCAGATTCCACCAACTTAATTTATTTTTACAAATAATTATATACTAATAATAGGACAACGATATTTTAAATCTTCATCTATAAATAAACATTATTCATTACAGTGAAGAAGCAAGTGAGTGAGTGTTTAGCCGTGATTCTTGACATCAATACTTATTTCCTTATTGTTGAAGCCAAAGAATAATATACAATTTTAAATATCGTAGACAGTTTTACATCATAAATCTAAAATTAAATAAACATTATTCAATACAGTGAAGGATATTGACATTAAATTATTTTTGAATAACTTAAAGATTGATATACTAAAAGGCTACAATTTAAATAGTTTTACTGTTTACCCTTATATTCAATAATTTAAGTAATAATTATTTAAACATACAATGCTTAATTAAATAAACATTCTTGTTTACAGTAAAGATAAATGTTAACAATTTACTACGAACAAAGTTAATAAAGTTTTGATTAGCATTGATTTTTTTTGTGTCACAATTCCCTATAGGACAAAAAGCAAGATACTATGCACTAAAATTTGTACTGAAGTATTATTACTAAACTTATTTTAAATTTAATTAGCTCCTCTTATGTAGCTTGCGCTACTAATAGTAGAAGTTTGTCAAAACAGTTCTAAACATTTGAAATTCTTCAGTTAAATAAACATTCTTCTTAGCAAAAATATTGACATTTTAAATTAATACATAGGAAATGTACTTCCAATTGATTCTCGCCATTACTATTTTCCTATTTAAAGAAAGAACAATGACATAATTATAATTAATTCCCCAATTGTTTGTATTAATTAATACTAGTATTCGATTTAATTAGTGTTATTTAGTACTTACTTGGTTATGCCTGCAAATAGTTGAAGAACTGTTACAACATCATTGCCATGAATACGTCTTCAGAGATAGCTGTACCCTTCCCATCTTTGCACAAATAATAAGCTGACGGTTTGTTCACAAATGAAGCGAAATCGCTACCGAAAAATCTATTATGAATCCAGTGAAATTTCCCTAAGGCTATTTTTCTATAACCAATCCTTTCAAAACAGGAATATATTGTAGGTAGAATATGGTCGCTCGCCTCTCTCGGTCCAAATAGCCACACGACATGCTCTTTAGCGTGAAATTTCTTTACTACAGGGCCAAAATTTAAAAAAACATTTCTTCAAGACAAGAGTATCGACTTGTACTGTAATTCCATTGAAGCCTCCATGAATTCCCCTTTCAATGTACACTTTTTGGATAGTTTCGGGAAAAATCATTCTGGTGAGATTGCAGTTCACTAAAGTAAGTTTTTCGACTGTATTTGGGATGTGGATAACGCCCATGTTATTGATGATCGGTTCTTGTATCCTCAATTCATGAACAGTCAAGTCCGAATCGCCATTGAAATTAGTTTCTGTCAAATCCAGCTTGTCAACAAGCCAATGAGATTCGCCCCAATTCAAGATGGTAGCCCTCTGCAGTTGAAGATGATCGAGTCCAAAAGATCCACTCATGTCCAAATGCATCAATTGAGCATCAGTTTCATTTTTCTGGCCGATGAAGGTGAATTTTCTCACTTTCTGAAAGTCCACGAATCTGTTTATTATTCTCATTCCTCTAGCGTTATCGAAGATTATTTTGCAGGATACCAATTTAAGGTCGACGGGCGAGATTTGACAATTGTTAGGAACAACTAGGTCACATTCATAAAGGTGCAACGACTCGATGTGCAATACTTTATCCAATGGAAATCGGTAGGTGTATTTCTTCGGAGCCTGGATTTGTAATTTAGTTAGTGTAGGCCAGTTGACTACACTCGAGATAATTGCTGAAGGGTTAAGACTAACCGAATTAAGCGACAAGGATTTTAGATTGTTTCCCCACTTGCCAAATACTTCTTTGATATCAGTCAAAGGCCACGGATCAGAGTATCCCTGAAAATCTGTAAGTCGCAAAGCTGTAAACGGAATTGTTGTTTGGCAACGATTAAAAACGTATCGATAGTTATCATTTGTGCGATAAAATCTTCCTTTGTCTGCAGAATAACCAATGGTTATGTAACTCAATTTATGAATGAATGGCTCGGCGACGTAATTCCATTCTTTTGAGACTTGGCGGCAGTTTTTCAAATCATCCAACGACAAATATTTAAACAAATTCTCAATAACCTGCAAATCAGGAAAATCATATTCAATCACAAGAAACAAAAAAGGACTTTTTTGTCTTTTACCTTCTTTGCCTTTTTTATAAAACAGGTAGGAGTAAGATTTTAAAAAAGCAGTCCTGTTTTGATTTTTTACCTTTTTTGATAAGTGCCCCATTTACTTCCACTTTACATGTAAATAAGGTAAAAAACGTAAAAAGGACTGCTTTTATTTAGGAAAAGTAGTACTTTTTACCGTTTTTGTAAAAAATGAGTATCTTTTTTTGTTGTTCAATGAAAACAAGTAAATGGTCAAAAGAAATCTCTTAGATAAGTTATGAAACGTTTTATTCAAATTACCCCTGCGATTTTCAAAGGATTTTTTCCCAATATTGGAAGCAGTGGACTATCCGGGGTATCAGATCCATCCGATTCCCTACTGGGGCTGAGGCGTTGATGTTGAGATTTAACTTCTTGGTGGAGATTAAATCGTAAGACGTCTAGAATTTTGTGTGCACAATTTTCATCCTTTGTTAATAGCAATTTAATCAATTCTTTCTCCTGGTCGTCTTTTAGCATCTGAACCCAATAACAAACGGTAAAACAATATAATAACATCTTAGTAATATAATATTTTATGCTGTAATTCAATCTTTCAGTTTGTTTGAATCCCTCCCATATTTACTATTGATGCCACTTTGAGATGGAGACAATTGGTGATGCACGGTTAAAGTAGGCAAATAATATCTAAACTTTCAATTTTGTCAACATGGTTTCTACTACATAATTTTGAAGATAGCAATTATTGCAATATACTCGCGCAAAAATTCGATAAGACTATAAGGCCCCACCCTTATATAATAGAATACATTATTGGGTTAAGTTTGTAGAGTGGGTTAGGTGTAGTGGTGATTAACGGACCTTTGTAGGACTTTTACCGGACGGACTTCTTATCGGACGGACTCTTAACGGACGCGGACCCTTAACGGACGGACTCTTAACGGACTCGGACCCTTAACGGACGGACTCTTATCGGACGCGGACTCTTATCGGACCGACACCTAACGGACGGACCTTAACGATACAGTCCGCTATGAGTCCGCCAGACTCAACCTCATGCACAGTGGCAGAAAACATCAAACATGTGGCCAATACTAAAGCTTGGCACAATATTACAATCTGTGGGGGATTTCAATGCTATTGTTGCCGACCAGCTAGGTCGGTGGAATTTATTATATTTAGGATATTAACCGACTATTTCCGAATATTTTCTAAAATTTCCGAATATTTTCGAATGGTTTCGAATATTTTCGAAAGGTTTCGAATATTTTCGAATGGTTTCGATTATTTTCGAATGGTTTCGAATATTTTCGAATGGTTTCGAAACCTTTCGAAAGGTTTCGAATATTTTCGAAAGGTTTCGAATATTTTCGAATGGTTTCGAATATTTGAGAAAGGTTTCGAATATTTTCGAATGGTTTCGAATGTTTTTGAATGGTTTCGAATATTTTCGAAAGGTTTCGAATATTTTCGAATGGTTTCGAATATTTTCGAATGGTTTCGAATATTTTCGAATGGTTTCGAATATTTTCGAATGGTTCGAAATTCCATCGACCTAGCTGGTCGGCAACAATAGCATTGAAATCCCCGTAGATTGTAATATTGTGTCAATCTTTAGTATTGGCCACATGTTTGATGTTTTCTGCCACTGTGCATGAGGTTGAGTCTGGCGGACTCATAGCGGACTGTATCGTTAAGGTCCGTCCGTTAGGTGTCGGTCCGATAAGAGTCCGCGTCCGATAAGAGTCCGTCCGTTAAGGGTCCGCGTCCGTTAAGAGTCCGTCCGATAAGAAGTCCGTCCGGTAAAAGTCCTACAAAGGTCCGTTAATCACCACTAGTTAGGTGGGGCGTTAAAAGATCTCTTAGTTAATTAGTTGGTCAGAGTCAGAAGGACTAATTATGTGAATATGGGAGAAACTGCTAGTTGAATTTTTTGTGTGAACTAAATACGACTAATACAACAATAACAAAACTAAACTTACAATTGTCTCATTTTCAGATTCACTAATCAGGTTTTCCTGGACCAAGATTTGAAGACGATATCTGAGATTGTCGTCAATTATTGAATTGTGGGCAGCAGTTTCAATTGGTCGTAAGTTTGCCATTTTTGCAGTAAAAGTTATCAGTGAAACTAAAAAGTACAGCAAATTACTAAGAGATAATTCTAACAATTAGCTTAGCCTTTTCGTCCGTCTGTCCTCAAAACTCCTCCCATCTGCCGTGAGTTGAGTAAAATCCGAGGCTGGTGTAATTAATCTGCTAAGAACACTGATCAGGCTGGAGGTAAATGATTACTACAAAGGAGCGGTTTAGGACAAATTAAATAGACATGTGGATGAAGTCGCTATTGGGTTTCTAAATGTGATGTTAACGTAATAAATTTTGAAACTTTCATATTCATAACTTCATTGTCCATGGACATGAATATGCCAAACTAGTAGCCCACAGCGACTCGGTTGATATGCATTGCATACGCGCTTGCGCATTGCTACAAAAAGCCGCAAAGTCCAAGAGACATGGATACATGCAACATAGGAATAAATATTTTTATTATATAGTGATCATTCCAGGAGTTGCACAAGTGTATGTAAGTTACTGAGTAAAGTAAAGACTAACTGATATTCTGCAATAGAATAGGTAATAATTTTAAATCATCTCTAAAATTATGATGATTTCACATGCATCGCACCGAAAAAGTATTCATTGTTGTGATCTAACTTTTGGCAAGATTAAAGACCACTACCTAATGTGGGGGACCCAACCATTCAGTAGTCTTCAGTAAAATAATGGTAAAGGCTAGATTTTGTAGGGTGGGTTGTAGGTGTATATGAAATAAATCTTATAAATCTTCGGAAACGGTGAAAATCTCATAGAATTCAGGATACTGATGGTTCAGAGTGATAAAGAAAAAGAGTGATTTATTCAATGTAGTAGTCGAGGGTTTATAATATATCAGTAGAAATGGGTTAAGATCTAAACTAACTATAATTAACTGTATAGGTACCAGATAGGGTAAAAGAGAGGAAAGAGTAAGGAATGGCATTACATTCCCTTTCACAACGTATTAGTAAAATTATGTAGGGTGTTGAATAGAAAAATACTTGATATAATATACTGGTTTACATGAGATAAATACATATACTATGACAAAACATAGTAAAAGCTTTCATACCATATATATATGTATCACTTAATATTATATTGACCATATAGCAAGAATATGTTTAACTGTAATTTTATTGTACAATAGAGTGAAATCTACCGGAATATTTGTATTTTATTACTGTCTATATATTTTAACAACTAAAATATATAAATATTTACGAATAATTTTTAGTATTGTATTCTCACAGGTATGTAAAGAAAACATTCCACAAGAAATTGTGTCACGAATAAGTAGGCATCAAAATATATTTTATATTACGACGCTTTCTTAGCCTAGTGACTCACCAGTGGTGAGTGGTGGTAATAGGCATGCATGGTACATTTCTATTTGCATTTGGCTATATAGACTCCGATAAGAATACTAGAATATCTGCCCTTAGTACGATATACAGTTTAACATACCTTGTAATTATATGCTTCTAAAAATTTAAATAAGGACATAATATATAACCAAACTGACAACTGTATACGTAGGATTATTTATTATTTATAATAATTCCTGGTATCAATAACATAGAGTGAACGAAGAAATGAATAGACAATGAATGGGTACTAAGAAAAAAGAATATTTAATGGCCCTGGTATGGTATGATTTTATAAGCACATATACATTTATTAATTCGTGCAGTACAATGTATCCAAATTGAAGAGTTAAGTATTACTTGTTATTTTAGAGTCGGCATTGTCCAAATCACAAACCATGTACTCAGTTTTTGGTTATATTATAATTTAGTTGTGTTCATTTTACCAAGCCATGTCGAATATTGTAAAGTTACAGGCATAAAAGACCTGAGTCTGTGAATATCCTGTATATATATTCTGTTCAACATTTATTAGTGATAGTGATAATATTAGAGTCTTAAAAGGCGAACAAAATAAGTGCAAATTAAATAGTCATTATCGATTTCGGCTAAATGTTTAAATAATTGAGACCGAAAGCCGAGTTCTCTTGGCCTTCCTTCCACCAATGTCGTTTAATTGTTAAGTTTACTGTGCGGCACCAGCAATTGCTATAAGATGTATTTAACTTGTGTTAACCAATTGTTTGAATTTATTGGACATTTTAATGTATTCCAAAATAATTAACCGCACGCACTGTAGGCCAAATGTTTTGAGAAAATTTCAATGAAAACCGAAAAATATTATCCATAAAACTATTTCATTCGATTAGGTGGACAGCTTTGGTTAAATTCCCATTCTATTAAACATTACCGCAATATTTAATATTGGAACTATTTGGAAGTGGTCTCTGCTTAAAACCATCTACACAAAAGGGAAAGTAATTAGTAATTAGGCGAAATATTATCAAAATGACACTTTCTATCGCAAAGGTTCAACATAATTTCGCATTTTAGAAAAATACCCGGTATTAGAGTTTTAAAAGTTTAAAAATATAAGTGTTATTTACAGTAACCAAAATGAAGTTTACTTATAAACTATTGCAAAAGTTTAATACTTAAGACTGTGTGCATATGAAGCCAACTTAAAGAATATTACTTGTAAATCGTGTAAATTCCAAATTTATAATGTCTAAAAACGGTGTACTTGTAAGTATTTGAACTTTCAGAGTGAAATCCCGTATAACAAAATAGATGGTCACCAACGTCATCTCACAATGATAAACTGGATTATACGAAATCTAAATGTTGTTCTGTTTGCTATTTTTAGCACAAAAAGTATTGTTTTTGCTGGAAATCTAGAAAATTTACTTTCAATAGAGAAGGATTGTTACATCAATATAGTATTTTACAAAACTCATTCCACACAAATTGAAAAAATATCAGAAGAGCTTTTCAGCACGAAAACTCCTTATTCCGTGTCAAACATTGATTTTATTAAGAAACTATCCGCGGAAAACTATAAGAATGTCACAGAACAGGAAATGGAATCAGAAATGTATGAAGAAATTAGTATGAAATCATTTAAGTGTACTCACATAAACTACGAAGACTATTTTTACCACCGACTAACTTGTATTACTAATTTTTTTGTTGATATGAATTCGAGCAATTTGGTTGACATGGCTCTGACAAACTACAATATTCAATACGTGGGACTTCAGTTCACGTATAAATACAATACATTCATAAAAACTTATTATTCACTGAGGGAAAACTGTTACAGTGGACAGTTAAAATACCAACATCACACAAATTATTATTTTCTCGTTCGAAAAGAAATTCTGGGCTCCCCGGAAAATCAAATCAAATTTTTGGTTGACAACGAAATTAATTTTTCTGGAATAAATGGACACTATTTTGTTCACTCTTTGGTGGAAGAAGACTGCAGAGTATTTTTCATCTGTGGAAAATGTCAGTATAGAATTATTGACGAAAATACAAAAAGATCACACGAATTTATGGACAGTTTGGTTTTCTTGTTCAATGTTTCCTCAAGGGGAAATACACTTGATCGGAGGCTTTTGAGAAATACTAGACTAGACAGTGTTTTGAACAGTAATTTTTTACAAGAAAAAATGCTTTTGTCTGTTCATCGTTTCCCGAATGTCAGACAAGAATATCGTGGTCCAATATTTAAGGGCGAATACTTTTCAAAAACTTTTAGAGGAAACAAAATTGACGTAGCCATTGTTTTATCTTCGATTATCGTTAACAGGTTCCCCAATGCAACAATTGGTACATCTACTTTCGTGTACACCGACAACGAAATAAAGGAAAACTGGCTATTGCATGTAGTATACGACTTTTCTCAAAACAGCAAATTTCAAGTTCAGGGAAACTTTATTGCAACTGGTTCAGATAGATACAATTTCATATCTTGTGTAGTTCTAGAGGATGAGAGTCTTTCGTTCTATGGCTATATCCGTCCATTTGATCTCTTTGCTTGGATTGGGATTCTGTTGTCCATATTTATTGTCACAATATTTTTCCAACTGACATTATACTTTAAGCATAATAAATCGTATCCATTTATTCTGCTCTGTTGTGCTTACGTTGTTGATAACAGTTACTATCTTCCGAAAAGTATCGAGAAGCAATTTTGGCTGAAGTTAGTATTGGGTCCATTTCTAATAATGTTTATATTTATTTATTTATTTAATTATAAGAAACAGCTTCCTTCCGAGAAAGGTAATTGGTGCTGTTAATGCACTTACAGGCAATTAGTGCATATTATTACATGTTTGGTCAGAATACGCTATAATATTCACTTATAATAAAGTAGTGTCATATTACTATCGAATTACATGATTTAATATACTTTACAATAATTTAAAGCATTAATAATCATTCTATCATAGATAAATAGAATAAAACTCTAAAGTAGCTTAATACAACTGAAAGAAATTTACAACTTCGTCAATCGTTTCGTCATAGCTTGAAAAGTCGGAAATTGTATATATATTATCATTAGTTTCACCCATTTGCATATCTAAAAAATATTTATACACTTCTGTCTTAAATACATTATATGATTTAGCATTTCTTAAATAGTGAGGTAACCTAAGCCATTCAGTTATAGCTTGATTAGAAAATGATCTTTCTAAATAGCTACTAGTCTTATTTTTTTGTATTACATATGTGTATGTTTTTGCTCTTGTTTCTCTACTTGACACATTTTCTATAGATAGATACTCCGAAAAATAGGGTGGACATTCAACGTTATTAATAAGATGGTAAGTCACTTTCAATAGTTCAAATTTGTACATATATTTAGGCAGAAGCCAACTATTTTCTATCGTCAGTAACTTTTTGACTCTTTCATATTTAGCTATACTGAAAACAAATCTAGCCCCTCTTCGTATGATTGTCTCTAACGATTGCAGATTATACTTAAAAGTAGCACCGTATACTATCAACATGTAACGTATTATTGAAAAAATATAACATTCAGTTATAAGCTTCTTATTATCTGCAGTAAATAAAGATTTTGAAGGATAGAGTGACCATATTATTGCGTTACATTTATGGACTACATAAGAAGTGTGACTAGTCCAAGTTAACGAATTGTCTATAATTAGTCCTAATATTTTAAGTTCCTTTACGCTAGTGATATTAAAATTCTTATACTTAAGGGTAACATTTCCTAGTTTTTTTAGTACATATGGACTTGCGACTATTAACATTTTTGTTTTAGCGACATTTAACGCAAGTCTATTTACATTCATCCATTTTATTACATTGTCTAAATCCTCAGATAACTTAGTTAGCAAATAATCAATACTGTCAGGGTGACCAGATATTACCATTTGATTATCGTCTGCAAATTGAATTGCTACACTATTTTTAATACTTAGGGGTAAATCGTTGACTAGTAAAGAGAACATCAAACTACCAAGTACGGAGCCTTGGGGCACTCCGAGATTTACTTGTTTAATGTCGGATACACTGTTATTTACACATACATATTGCTTTCTATCAGTTAAATATGATTTAAACCATTTAAAATCTATACCATACCAAGACATTTTCGTTTCTAAAATATCTCTGGTCACCTTATCGAAAGCTTTAGAAACGTCTAGTGAAAGAATTATGCTCACGTGACCTTTAACTACATTCTTAAATAGCATATCTGTAAGTGCTAACTGTGCATATTGAGTTGAATGATATTTTCGAAACCCAAACTGAGTATCGCAAAGAATATTATTCTCTTCTACATATTTAACCAATCTATTATGGATACATTTTTCAATAATTTTAGATAATACTGTTTGATTGGCAACAGGTCGATAATGACTTACTTCAGTTGGATTCTCGACTTTTTTTACAGGGACAATTTTTGATATTTTAAGGCTATCACATAAATAATTTTCTCCAACACTTTGATTCACTATTTCAAGTATTTCGTACGATACACTAGTGTTATTCATTAAAAAGTTAAAATATATAGGCGCAAGACCTAAATAGTCCGTAGAACGTGAATTTTTCTTTTTTAGCATTTTCCATGATTTAGTAACTTCCGAGTGTGCAAAACTAGTCAGTTCAAAACTAGTGGTCACCTCACTTAACTCAGCTGGCCGAATCGGTAATAAAATATTTTCCGTGCAATCAGTACATATATCAACAAAATAATCGTTTATATAATTAGCAGTGAATTCTATTGCAATAACATTTCGTAACGCAGCATGCACACCCAATTTCTGAATTTGGTGATTTATATAATTCCTAGTATCGGATTTTACTGCTTTCTTAAGTAACTTATTAATACAATTTAGCTCAACTTTATTACTGCTTGTAGGATTCCTTTTGAACTTTTTATACGTAATATTCCGTCTCCTCTTTAGTTCCTGTGTACCAATGGATAAAAACTTTTTTCTTGCATTATTATTAATGGAGATGTTCTTATAAGGTGCATATAAATCTAGTGCGGTTAAAATGATATTACTAAGTTGCGTTACTCTATCTTCCATATTTATAATATCATTTACCGACTTTTCCATATTTTTACTTATTCTAATTACTTCCTTACTATTATCAATTTTTAGAAAATCAATTCTAGCTGATACCAACGCATGATCAGCTAACGATTTATCGTCAACATTTACAACAATTTTATTACTAGAGTTACTTATGAACAGGTCAAGTATTACATTGCCTCTAGTCGGTTCATTAACAAACTGTTCTAGTGAATAATTATTTAACAAAGTAGTAAGCCTATTCATCAACCCTTTTACTATATTATCATTAAAGTTAAAATCGCCTACAATAAAGATATTTTTGCTAGTTTGAGTTACTTCTGATAATATTATATCTAATGATATAAGATCATTATCAATGGTTTCCTTATCATACAATGGCGAGCGGTATATGCAGATTATAATATAAGATTTATAGAATTTATTTTGCACCTCCATACCGAAGTATTCCAAATTATTATTATTTTTTAATAGATTTTCGTTTTTGAAATTATATTGCTTATATTTAAGGTTAGTATTTAAAATATAACAAATCCCGCCATTACCTTTATAGCTTCTATCTTTCCGAACCATTGTATATCCGTGGAAATTTTGAGAAACCATACCTTCCTTCATAAAAGTTTCAGTCATGCATAATACGTCATATTTTTCGTTGGATAAAAGGTCGTCAATAAGATGATATTTGTTTCTGATTGATTGTATACTTACATGGGCGAGGTATAATTTGTTACATCGATCTGGTTTTAGGATACTTTTTGAAGTTATAAAAAATCGTTCTGGGTCGATTGTTGTTGATCATGACGTTTTTGGGAACCGCTTGATCCATTTGCTTCCAATACAAGTGCTGACTTTTGCCTCTCTAATTTACCGTTCACCACAAAAAATACTTCTCCGTTGACATTTATGCAATTTCTTGAGTAATCAATCTTTGGAGTCTGCTTATTTTCGAATGCTTCCTTCGCTTTTATTCGCAGCAGATTCCGTGCTTTGCGGGTATTCAATGGCAGATCCTCATTAATAAATATTTTTGTCCTTGCATCCTTTAACTTCATTCTTTCGGCAAAAACGATATTGCGATCATATTGTAGCATGAATTGTACTCGAATTGGTCTATTTTTCCCACTTATGTACTTGGATAATCGCGTTGCCACGTCAATCTGGACATTCCTAACTTTTAATTGATCGGTTATAATTCTTGCCACTTTTTGCGCACATTGCATGTCACTTTCCGTTTCGACATCATCAACTCCAATGAAAATAAGATTTCTTTTCCGGATTTCTCTGTCCAGCCTTTCATTATCTGTCTGAAGCAGGTACACCTGTTTTTTCAATTGATGCACTTCCTCAGTTAGCGTTTGATTTTTCGATATCATGTCTTGCATTATTGAGCTTTGCTTATCCATTTTTTCATTTATTTTGGAAACTGTATCCCAGATATTAGCCAACATTCTATCATTAGAGGCGTGACGTTTGGGTGAAGATGGTACATCCGTACTTGCGTCCATATAGTTGTCGGTTTCCAGTGGTCTTTTGGGACTGTCCGTAGTAAATTCTTTCTGAGGTGAGGTGGTTCTTGGCATTCCAAATCCAAACATGATGAGTGTATTTCTTTAACAATAATTGCAAAAGCTCGTATCAGTAAAATGTTTTTAATGTTTTGCTTAGGGAGTCGATGTGTTAGATAGATTGCGGGATTATTAGTTTTAAAAGTGGATCAGTAATTATTAGTGCTGACTTTGTGATATTTAATTCAGGGAAAATGACTTATCTTATGGCCAGCCCGGCCAGGCAGTTCCTTGTTATGCCTTAAGCTGTACAAAATGCAGAGCCTGGACCGGGTAAAATATGTTGTGGTGGATTTTTATATATCAATCTATAGTTTCAAATATTGGCTTTTTTATGTTACTAAAGAATATATTGTCAATACGTTATTTTCAAATTTCTTATTAAAATTTGGTTTTGGCTTGTTAGAAAATTTTAAAGTAGAACCGCTCGCGCCAAAACCTACTTATACATAATCCTGACAAATGGATACACTGGAATCGTAATCACAGATTTGGTGGAACCGAGAGCTGTACGACAAATCGAGTCTTTTGATGATATTGCAACTGTGGACAATATTTCAGTTGTCAGTTCCCTTGACGGGGATTCTCCATACAAACCATGGAAAATGTCAACTTTTAACCAGGGACAAATATTATTCCGGTATCACTGTCATGTACATTTGAACAAAACACCAACTTTGAAGGAGACTATGTTCTACTTTAATAGTTTACCAAAATGCATTCATATTTTACAAAACCTCACGTTTGAAGATGTATCTTTTGAAACTGTAAAAATAGCTTTGGAACATGCCAATGCCATAGATTATAAACCATATTTTCTGCTCAAAGCGGATTCAAATCTATTTCATAATTTAGATCAAAAACTGAAAGCAATTATCAAACAGCTTCGTTTTCCACCTATTTCTCCGAAATTATCTTTCCAACATTGGATTTCTCAATGCAACAAATCAGTGTTCGTGGATAGACAGAGTCAAATTCATAGGTTTCTAAACAACTCTCATTGGGATATTAACAAAGGGATCAGGCCAAAACGAACTTTGTATTCTGGAGTTCCAAGTGACGCTACAATCACTTTTGGTGTGTCTGTCCACAGCGATTTTATTTTTCTTCGGGAATACATAACAGCAAAACTTGTCGTTTTATCCGAATCGGGGCTCCACGCTAAATGGATGGAAGTCTATAATCGCTTTAACTTCACACAATGTCAACATTGTTTTGACAGATACCAACCACGCCCTTTAACCTTTTACAATTCAAACATTTTCACTATTTTTGCAATTTATATTGCTGGTTTAATTTTGTACTTTTTAGCATTCTTTTGGGAATTCAGATATGTTATGTTTCAAAAATGTATTACTTCGATTTCTAAACTTCGTTTTCATTTTCATAACATTATAAAAGTATTGCAGAGTGTGATGCGAAATGATTCAAGTGGCAAAAGCCAAAAAACTATGGTAACTTCACGTGCAAGGCACTGAAGAAGTATTCATTGTCGTAGTCCAACGCTTGAATAAGTTTTGATTTGAATAATACCAAAAATGAGATGATTAGTTGTTAACAATCATTAGTTAACTATTGTAGTAAATTTAATTTAAAATTATTCGTAAGCCAAGGCATTTATCTGTACAAAGTATTGCGTGGTAGATTACTTTTGAAGAAATGAATATTTTTACGGGTTTGGTCACAGGCATTGTATTTTGTGCAATTACAAATTATATATAAACAAAAACCTTCTGCAAGATAGTAAGGCTCTTTGCCATTCTTAAGGGAATAAATAATGCATGTCGCTAAATGTTTGCCTATTATTTTGTGTATCTATAGTTAATAAACTAAAGTCACAAATTGAGTATAGCAATGTATTGTAAAGTTCACTATATACATCTCATCAGTAATAAAACCTATTTAATTGTAGTAGAACGAAATCATTACAAAAAGTAGAAAACATTTATTAGTATTGATGTGTTACTCATTGATTGATAATAGCATAGAAAATTGCAACTCCATTAGCATTGGAATAAAATTTTGATTTATGCGTTAACGATTTCTGTTGGTTTGTATTCTTCAATTCATCCTACCTGAGTTTCATTGTCGTAAATGATTTACAGTTTATAAGATTCTTAATATTATACTACGTTCAATAAATTTTCTCTAGCTTTAATTACTTACGAGCAGCCGCGTTTCCCCATTCATACGATTAATCTGTGCTTGTTGGCTATAATATCAGTAAAAATGTGTTTTACTTTTCCTTGTAGCCTGACGTAGTAAATATTAAAATCTTCCTGAATAATTCATAAACAAGGAAACCTCGTCATTTACTTTAACCTGTAAATAATAGTACCTAATTGTTTTTATTTACTTCTGTAGCATAAATAACTTCCTACAATAAATGATACGTTTGTGGTTTTTGCGCTGATATAAACAGCAATTTCAATACTTCGGTATGTTTTACGCAAGTAGGTACTAAATAAAACAATTAGATGTTATTTCATGCATACCTATTAGAATTTGTATCAATATAGACGTGGTATCTATATAATAAGAGCAATTCATTTCCTCTTTAACATCAACATACAAGCTTCAAATTTTTACTGGATGTTCATATCATAGTCAGAACCCCAAACCTCAAGTTTCAAAACGATATCTTTCATAGAAATCGTTTTATGAATTTTTGAATTTCGAATTTTAACATTGAAGGAGTGGGAGAAAACGCTCCGATCTGTCACGCTTTGTCCAGATATTCCTCATACAGTTTTCATCCGATCTTTACCAAACTTCTTCCTGACCTTCTCGACTTAATATAAAAGACGGTAGCCACTCCAGTTTTTTATTTTTTAGTAGAAAATATTTTGCCAGTGAATTTCAAAAATTTGACAAAGTCCTACTCTTTAAGCAGGCAGGCCTCCTCCATGTAAAGAGATTAGTATCCCTTTCACCTCGAACGGGGCGACCGCAGCGGAGTCAAACTATTAATAGCAAGGCTTATTTAGTCAGTATTATTTGGTTGTGGATTGTATAGGTTAACTTGACTTGACATAAGATTGGTTAATAATTGTAAAGGGGTAGGTAGAAAATAGATAGAAATAACGAGGACGATTAAAATAGTGGTAGCTAATTAAAATAACAGAGCTACTTAAAATGAAGAGGTGAAAATGACGTGAATATTTAAGATGACGGAAATATTAAAAATAAAGAAATTATTTAAAATGGCAGGAATGTTTAAAATTACGAGGTTATTTAGAATGACGAGGTTATTTAAAATGACGAGAATTTTTAAAATGACGAAATTTTTTAAAAAGGCGTTTGTAGATTTAAAACAACGGGGTTATTCAAAATGAAGGGATGATTCTTAATGACGAAATTATTTAAAACTACTGGGTTATTTAAAATGACACCTGTTTAAAATGTGGGGTCATTTACAATGACACTTATTTAAAATGTAGGGTCATTTACAATGACGTCTATTTACAATGACGGGGTTATTTAAAATGACGGGGTTATTTAAAACGACGGGGTTATTTAAAATGACGGGGTTATTTAATACGATGGGGTTATTTAACACGATGGGGTAATTGAAAATGACGTGGGGTGATGTAGTATTATGTCCATATAATATAAATGATAATATAATGAAATCCGACAATTACTTTAATTTCGGTGTTTAGTTAAATGATGTTGAATTTGGTTCACTAATATTATGCTGATTCGATAAGCATTGTATTTGTTCCCTGTCAGTAGGATGTTGTAGCAATGCAGCAAGCAATTTTTTAAACATTTTAATCTGTTAATTTTCATAATTTTTTAAATCATAATGCAAATACATACTCATGACATGATCTACCGTCCCCATTAAGGGGTTACCCATTTCCCGTTCGGAGAACGGGCCTATTACTAGTATTTATTGTTTTGGAAGTTTAATAAGAAAATTAGTAGTTCGAATAAGATAGGTTAAAGAGATACACAATATCTGAGATCTGTAACATCTTAGACTAGATTTTATATAATAGGTGAAAGTAATACCAATTCAGTATTTATAATATCACATAAATGGAATTAATTCAACGGCTTCAAACTATTTTATCCGTTTCGAATTTCGTCAACTGTATTTTCGAAAATAGAATTCTGTAACCAAAATTTATTTACAATTTACACTGAAATTTGGAGGTTACCCTTTAGGGTCTGTCTATGTTTTCCAAAATGACTGATAATCTCATTCTATCATGGGGCCTTTTTGCATTGCTCAATGCATTTACTAGCCAAAGAGAGCAGATTTAATTAAAGGAAAAATAAATGGCGTCTGTAGCACAACAGAACATAAATGACCTCGGATTTTCTTCACTTCCCTTTAATATGATAAATCATGTGTGTGTACATAAAATGGACTCATAATGTTGTATTAATGTGCTGACCAATTGGATTGCAGTAGGTACAAGTAAGTACTTTATTTACTAACGTAAGTATATTACATTAACTTAACGTACTGGTTCATTAGGTACCATTTAGAAGTCAATTTATTTATATGCGTGTAAAATATACTAATGAGATTTCTTCATTCTTCCTATCAAACTATGTAAAACTATTGCAACAATTTCTGAAGCTTCTTGATTTAAGGTACAAATTATATAGCACCACGTAATGTTGTATTAGGGAAAAGTAGTCAGGGAAATACACTGACGTCAATTTAAGTTAATGTCGGTAGGTACTGACCTATAACTATCGAAGAAAATTAATAAAATCAACTCTTTTAGTTTACTGTAGGAAAATTTTCCAATATTATTGTCTTGTGCCTACCGCAACAAACACATTTGAAAACTAAAGGACAAATGTGCAACTAAGTGCTTCCGAGTCAACTTTAGATTCACAAATCTAGAGTCCGCAGGAGTAAAAAGATATTTTAACATCCTCGAGAAAAGAAATAATATTTGTAGTTCACAATGATTATTTACTTGAGAAATTGTAAATATCTTTTTCCACTGATTCTGTGGATTCTGACTACATCTTCTGATTGCCTCGACTGCAATTCAGATAATAAATTAATTAGTAGACCGACAGTGCTGTTAGATTTTCTTCCTCGAGCTCCCACCGAAGGTGTTGAAAAATTTATCCGACTAACTGAAGAACTCATAACAATTCGGTGTACGCACAATAAACCCATTGAATGGGTTTATGCAATTGATAACTTGGTAAGTAAATTAAGCTAATATACCATTAACTTTATTTTTAAGGATGCACACTTGTTTTTAGTATAAATTTGTAAGTACCAGAGTATCCATGAACTTATTTTATTAAGCTAAGGAGTTTCTGAAACTAATAGCATATATTCTAAATTTCAATTTTGCCTTGGCACAGCCTTTTAACTTCTATCATTCATTAGTTTCATTTTAATGAATGACTATTTACTTATAGACAGAAGTTAATCAATGTAATATTGTACCTTGTAACAAATAATTTTTACAACCTAATTTATTAATTTGCTTAAAATAATATTATGAAGCGTGTCCAAGAGATCTTTTATGAAACATAAGATTAATTAATCCTTCAAGATAAATTTATCCGTGTTGTTATTTATATCGTCTCATAAAAATATATTCTAAGTTAATTGAGTTAAATAAATACAGGTTTAAAGTCGCCTATCTAAGACTAACTGTGACCGTTTTGGTAATTGATAAGGATAATGTTTTGATATTTATTGGTTTATTATTTGGCAGAGTACAACCAAGACAATGACAAATTATGTGCACAGAAACGTCAGCGTTAACCCAAATGAGTACAATGCAGATTTGACAATCGTTTACGACACAAGGAAAGACACAATTTTCATTTGCCAAACTGCCAGTAGGGAAAATGAATGCGAAAGGTCCTACGTGGAGTACAACCATTTAAAAAGACATAAACAGTTCACTAACGTTTCAGTTCCTAGGGATATTTTTGCTAGTAAGTGAATGTCTTCTACCTCCTCGCTTAGATCAATTGAATTATCTACAATTTTAAATATGTAACCGAATGTACCTTCATTTAATTTACTGGATTCATAATAATTGATGAATATAAGACTAGATAATGGTAGATTTGTATATAAAGGGTAATAAAACATCCATTTAATTTAGATGACATAAAGAAGTTATGGGACAGACCGCAGAAAGAAGGCCAATGTGAGGCGAATCTTCACATTAAGGAAATGGCAAATAATTCAATTTTCTATAAGTGGATGCCGAGGAACCAAGACAGTAAACTACGCAATAGACTACATAAATCGTTTCCACACTTTATAGACTTCTGGAATGCATTCAGCCAATATGATTATGTAATTACTTAACTTGAATAATTGCTGTCTACTCCGTCACTATTCTAGATCAATAATTAATATTTTATTCTATAGGAACGTAACTGTACAGTCATCTTAAATGGAACCGAAGAATGTAAAGGATGCAAAGAACTAAAATATATACACGTTGGCCCGGCATTTCAGAGAAATTTTTCGTCCAATGGCATTGCATTTTATATCGAAGTTGACGGACAGCCTGTAGTTCAAAAAGGAATGTTTGATTTTTACAGGGGAAACGACTTTTTGGATCGAAAATTTAGTAAATACTTACAATATACAATTTATACATTTTGAGAATGTATTTGAGAAATTCCATTTCATTATTTATAATGACAACTCATTTATTTCTAATTGCTATTGAACTATTTTGCTATTTTCATTTCATTTTCAGTTATGCTTCCTAACGTAAAACTAGAAGATATGATGTACTTTGAAATTGACAACAATGAGGACAGTTTAATCATGTATACTGATTTTGAAAATGAAGTAAATTGTTGGGTGTCTGTGTTCTACTTTGCTTCTGGAACAATTATAACTTATGAATCTGATCCAACTCTTGAAAATAACAGTTTAGTATTCTTTAAAATATTTAAAGACAAATATTTTGTGAAAAAATCAGAAATATTTATCTCATAAATGAATCATCTTTTCAAAAGCAAGCAACGAAATTTTCAATAACCATGGCTCCAGAATGGTTACCAATGTAATAAAATTCAATGCAGAGCATGGAAACACCACCCAAAATATAACTTGCTTTGCACCTTTGTTAAGATCTGAAAATTGGCTCAACCGTTCCCGGGAAGTTTCTGTAGAATGTAAATATATTTTGAAATTTTTAGATCTAAATTTTGTTGTATAATTTTTGTACGTTTATGGAAACTGTAAATCATTAGAATAGAAGTTAATAACCTTAAAATAATCGAATATTTACAGTCTCTTCAGAGCCTGAAATATTGCAGCCAGAGCCCCCTGAAAATATAGTTACAGCAGAAAATAAAGACAATGTTTCTATATCTTGTCAGTTTAGAGGAAAACCAACACCAAAAATTATTTGGGAACTGCCGAAACAAGTAAATTGCTATTTCTATTCTTTGAATGCTATTTTCATGTCTTAGCAGATTAGACAGTGATTTAATTTTAAATACTATTTATTTGGAAATGTTTTAGGAATATAACGAATTTGTCAGTTACTATGCCGATGGGAAGGAAAACGAAGTTTGGTCTCAAATAACTTTTCCTAAGATGAAACATAACTATACTGGTATATACAAATGCACTGGAAAAAACTTTAAAGGAGAAGTTTCGAGAACAATCACAATTTCGTATCCACCAAATGGTAAACAGAATTTTAATTTTGGGTTTTAAGTAACATACAATACAACTAGCCAAAAGATAAGCATTGACTTAAGTTATTTAAAGTTATTAAAATTTGGCAAAATATATATTCATTAATTTCAGAATTATCGACAGTATTGAAAGTATCCCTTGGAATATCTAGTGGAGTAGCAATATTTATCTTCATAGGAGTAATTCTGTTGCTAATAAAACGACTTAAATTTGAAGAAGCAGTGCGTAGAACACAAACTAATGAATTAATGAAAGAATTCAGAGAAGGATGTGCTATGTACTCCAAAGATACTTTTAGTGAACACTTTTCCATATTGCAAAAACCATACAATGGTGAATTTGAAGTTCCAAGAGATCGATGGAGCATAGGTTGGAAAATTTGATATAATTAGCAATAACGTTTATAGAGCAAATTTTAAATATATTTAAATATTTCAGGAAATCGAGTTCTGGGCTCTGGAGAATATGGAATTGTTCGCCAAGGGACAGTGAAAGTTAAAGATTCAGATGTGAAAGTTGCTATTAAAACAACCAAACCTCGTATTGATATGGAGGACTTTAAGGGATTTCTTGATGAACTTAAAATTATGGCATTCATTGGCGTTCATGACAATATAGTCAGTCTTGTGGCTGCTTTCAGCGAGGATAACAACTCCAGTACGTTCTGCTACATATCAGTTTACTATCTACACAATAATGTGGGTAATCACTCAGCTCGTTGTATATAGAGTAAACTTTACGATTATACAAAATAAGCGCAATAGCGTGATTTACATTTTACGACATAAAACGGAGTCAGTGGCATGTATTTTAGTTTAGTTTTAGCAAGTTCGTAAACATACTTTGCCACAGATTACAACTGAGTGATTACCCTAATTTTTAATTGGTATATTTATACCTAAACACATTAAATGGTAAAATTTTATACAGAATTTTCAATTTCTTAATGCCTTGCATGATTCCAGGTAATGTATTAATTGGAGTAGAATTTTGTGACAATGGAAGTCTCTTAGATTACATTACTGATCGAAGACAATCGTTTATTAATATGGTATCCCCAGAAGGCGAAATTACTACCGACTTTAATCCAAAGTGATAAAATATTAATAGATACAATATTGATCACAGTTGAATAGCATAAAAATTCTTGAGATTTAAAACTCATGAATAACTTTTCAGAGCAATAGAAGCAGCTACCTCTGAGTTAGGAGGAGGCACAAACATGTCCACTATCGACTTATACAAATGGTCATATGAAATTGCAACTGGAATGGAATACCTGGGAAGTAAAAAGGTATTACAACTCCACATATATATAAGTACTTATTACTCTTGCAATTAAACAAGGAAGGAATTCAAATTATTTCGCCTTTGTCAATTTCAATTGCCTTTCAATATTAGGCGTAAAGCCTAACATTTGAAGTCCTATCAACTCACTAACCGTGTATCTTAGTAGATAATTTCATTTACATTTTTTAGGTTATGCATGCTGATCTGGCTACTCGAAATGTTTTACTTTCTGCTACAAATCAAGCCAAAATTGGAGATTTTGGGATGTCCCGAATACTACAAAACAGTGAAAATTACACAAAGAAAACCAGAGTATGCGAATAATTTGAATGTTTTTATTATTTGCTTTGTATAGCATACTAAATAGTTTCTTCTGCGATTAAATAGTGTCCACTGCCTTGGAAATGGATGGCGATTGAATCGCTTAAAGAGATGAACTTTTCCACCAGCAGCGATATGTGGGCCTACGGTGTCACTCTTTGGGAACTTTTCACTCTCTGTGACTCTCCTTGGAGTAAACATACATGGAGTTTACAATTTATAGAGGAGTTGGAAGCCGGAATGAGACTACCTAGACCATTTGGATGTACTAATAATGTGTAAGCAAACTTTTTATTTCATATTTTTCAGTTGCAGGATGTTAAATAGTTTAATGTTACTTAAATTTGTATTTTGCATTATTTCCAAAATGATGCTACGATTTTTACCTCTTTTTATCTTAATTTTCTAAATTGGCCTGATTATTTCATTTAGAATAAATTTCAACTTTTTACTTGAATAAGTAGTTTGTTTAGCAATATACTCATCTAAATCTACAAGTCCTTGGTTCTATTTGTAGCTGTAGTCATAAATATTAATTTGTATTGTTATTTGGAGGAAGTAAGTAGGCAGTTTGTATGAAATATGATACACATAATTATTTCGTTTATCAATAAAAATCTACATTCCTTGTTTGTTTACAACAAACATTTAACGAGTTAAACTACTAAAGGAAAATTTGCGACTTTTACAATGACGAAATTAAAAGGCGGAAATATTCTTAGAATTCGTTAGGAAATAATGTAATAGTATAGGTTTAGCTCAAAGCGTATGTCTCTATATATCGTTTACCGTACTGGCTAAATTGGTTGACATTTACCTATTTCTGTTTGTAACTAAATACTACTGACTGTTTTATAAAGTAATAATAATTTTTCATTTTTGGTCTTTAGATACAACAATGTAATGATGCCTTCTTGGCATCCAGACCCTACCTTAAGACTACGGTTTTCAGACGCAAAAAAGTACTTTAAAGACATTCTGGATGGGTCGCTTACAAGTGCTTGAAATTTCTTGAATCCTTGCATTGTGGACAATATTATTAAAAAAACGATGTACACTAATTCATTTCTTAAAAATTGAAAATACTGTTAATTCCTTTCTTTTTAAAATTGCTCACCTTAAAATTTGGGTTTCATTCAATCGGTCAATAATTTGCCGAGATGTTTGGTGCTCATTTTCTCTACATTTTGATAATCAAGGTGAAAAATGAGCATAAAAAAGTGCAAATTGTTGGCTGAATAGCATAAAATATTTTGTGGCCTTACTACAAAATTGAAATTTTATAGCCGAAAATTACCTGCACAAATAAAACAATGAACCTATTTAGAATTTTTATTTAATGTGATAGTCAAAACAACACTTTTTAAAATCTCTGTTGATGTTAATAGTCAATCTTAATCTACTATTTGGTTTCTTTTGCTATTAATATTAGTCCGCAAAAATCTATTTTTAATTTCTGTTGATTTAAATAGTCAACATTAAACCACGGTTAATTTCTTTTTTTAACTGTCAATATTAATTTACTTTTATTGTTTGACCAAATTCTGTTGCTGTTTTCTCAAATTTAAATGTACCTAATTCTGAAATGTAAATTAGCAGTAACAAAAACAAAACGACCGGGGACTTAATGGTACTGATGATGGGTAATGACCAGATATTATGTTTGTTTACTATGACGATTTAAGATTGGCATGTCAGTTAACCTCTCCTAAGAAAACAGTCTAAATTTGGTCAAACAATTATTTGTGTTGGTTTTAATGGTTCATATTAATCTACATTTAATTCCTGTTGATTTTTATTGACACTTCTATCAATTGCATTTTTAATTTCCATTTAAGATTTGTACACGATTCTCTTTAGTCAGGCGAGCTTCTGTTACGGCTTACTGTTAGTTTTTTTGTTTTAAGTTAAGAATCAACAAAGCAATTTGTAAGGAAACAATTAACAAAAAGTTTTGTATTATGTTATTACTCTGCATTATTGATTATTGTCATGTTTATGCCTCGTTCCGAGTTGTTCCCCTAATTTCCGAGAAAAATGGGAATTCTTTCTAAAAGATGAAAAAGGTTGGTGCGAAAATATCATGTTTTGCTACTAATTTTATATGTATGCTTTACTAGTCTAAACCTGAATAATAATATGTGCAGTGTGCTAGAAAATTTTGTTTATAGTTTCTTCTTATTTGCATAATTTGAATGGAAATGAATGTAAAAAACCGAAACCTAACCACTACTATAATTGATAAATAGAGCTACCTATACCACCGTTCAAGCCGAGAGGAATTACTTGCAATTATAACTCCCCGGACCACTTTTATTTCAACATTTTTTTGGCACATTATTGGTGCTAGGTTTTAGCTAGTAACTAATATACGGCAGAGACAGTTTCTCCAGCTTCAGACTGACTACCAGCCTGCAGGCGCCTGATATTCTCTTAGGATTCAAACCCAAGATTCGGACAGAAAAGGTTTTCACCATTAGACCACCCGTCCTGTATGCCTGGTCTATTGTACACAATTATTAAGTCAATTTTGTCTCGTCGAGCTACCATCGACGAGTTATCTTACCGAGTTACATGCAAATCAGTTCAGTGCATGGTTATCGAGATGTCATATTCTAATTGCTTTAGCTAAATAATTCTTTATTGTCATAGATGATTAAAACAGCAGGAGAGTGAAAACGAGAAGAGAACCGAAAGGTGATATCAAGTGCGTAGATAGCAGAAACAAACAAAACGATAATGCTAGCAAACAATAAACGTGATTATTATTTCATAAATGCTTATCAAAAGAAATCTTATTATTTATTACCCACTTCCACGCAAATGCCATGTCTATTGCCCTTTATGAATTGATTATAAATACAAGTCAGCTTGGATTTAAATAAGTAATGAGTTTACAGATCAAACTGCTCAGGATTACAGAAATCTAACAAACCTTTTGTGTGTGTGTTATGTGACAATTTTGTGAATTCGATTGATGAGTGTTATCTTGCTAGTCGTATACAAGAACAATGTAGTTTTGGAAAGGCAAGCGTAAAAATTTTATACGGAAACATACATTAGGCACAACCGGCACTAGTTTTTGTGGGGCTAAAGGCAAAATGGCTGTATGTAATGCATAAAATGAAGTTAATAATTATTACTAACTTTATCGCGTTTTATTATAGCAGCATAAGAATACACAAGTCCAATTTAGATCTTCCTTCAAATGAGGGGACGACATTAGGCCTAGATACATAGCTGAGTTTAAATTGCCTTGCTTATGGAAAAGCCGGCTCCAGATCTGCCCTTTATATGAGTTTGAGATTACGAACAAGGTCGAGTTTTTATGGGTTAGGGTTGTTTGGGTTTTTGCAAAATGAATTATAATGGACTTTTCATCTAGTTATGCAAAATAATCTTATATGTAATAATGATAAATACAGATACATACAATTTATTATAGAAAAATATAGTTACGTTTTTAGTTATTGTTAATTTTTGCGTAAATGTATAAATTAAAAAATATAGCAATTATAATATTACATTATTTTAAGTGAATTCAAGCATTAAAATTAAAAATCAATACATTTGATTGTACAATCCGCAAAGTCATATTGCTTACACTTGGTTTCTTTTTAAAGTTAAACTAAAAATCTATTTTATGCCTGACTTTTGGTATTAGTGCTTTAGTTTACAAATTAAGCGACTGTGACTGTTGTAGCTTAACTATTAATAGCATATATCCACCCATGATATACCTTATATCTTAAAAAGCCCAAATAACTCGGAGTAGGGGGTATTTTGTTAAACCCGGGTTTTCTAAACATCGTTTACGAGGTGCAAATATTTGTAGATGTTTATGTCTGCAAACCGCAGGGGATAATTGGCGAATTTAAAATTCACAAAGTATAATACTATATCTCTGTCTGAACAAATACTGTAATAGGTAACACAACGTCGCACTAACACTACAGTGTGGCGACCCATTCATCAAAAATCCTACAATGTGATAAGCTATTTCATGAAATCCTACAATGTGATAAGCTATTTCATGAAATCCTACAATGTGACATACGGATAAGTAATTGTATGTCACTCACATTGTAGAATTCTTCATGAAATGGCTTGTCTTATTGTAGTGTTAGTGCGACGACAAGGATTATAAAATGGGAATGCATGTTTGGTTGAAATAACGCTATATAGTCAATTCCTCCAATTTTGATCCGTTTTTATGAATATCATTTTCGTATTTCTGAGGACTTTGCATGAACAGCTCAAGGTAATAAAATCTATATTTAGGACAAAAGTTGTATATACCTACATAATATAGATAAATAATCAATATATATAAATATGTATAGTGATATACATAATATTTATACGTTGATTATTTATTCAACAATAGAAATCCTACGTAATCAAGAAATAAATTCTACTTTATTACTCATTCATTATCTGACAGGAGACTATGAGTTAATATAAGTACTGAAAATAGTAACGGAACGTTAATCAATTTCCAGCGGAAGTATGTACCCCAAGGAGGTGTTTCGTTTATACGAGGTTCAAGTAAAACTAAGTCAAGTGTTTGGATTCGTGCCCTTCATATGGAATTCTAAGGAAAATCGATTGCATTATTTTAAAAATAAAAGGCAAGAAAAGGACATGGCACAAATCTTATGGACCATGTGTTTCGAGGGAATAAATCCGTTTTAATATGATTTGTGGCCACTAATATGGAGGTAAAAAGTGAAAGAGGAAACGCTCTGAATGTTGACCGTTCACGAGATATTCCGTGTCAAAGGTCAACATGTCATTCCCTTATGACCCCCATCGAGCAATACATCAATCGAAAGGACTTACTCTCCTGAATCCAAAAATACCATACACTTGACCTCTGTGACCTACATGTCAAATAATATATGCAAAAGTGTTGACTCATTTAAATATTTATGTATTACTAGTAATGTTACCCGTCCTACGAACGTGGCATTAGGTACGTAGGTAGGTATATAACAATGTAGTTACTGTGAGTAACATGAAGATAAGTTAGTACTTTTTCCAACCATATATCAGTTATGTTGTTATTTAGAATCACCAGCGTCCACTTTTAATGCAATTGTGTAGCATTACTTACTGCTATGTTACCCTTCTGAGCCGAGCGGGCATTTTATGTACAGTAACCACATTGTACTAACCTAACCTAACCTAACCTAACCTAACCTAACCACATTGTTATCCACCTACCGACCTACGTACCTAATGCCACGTCCGTAGGACGGGTAACATTACTAGGAATACATAAATATTGAAATGAGTCAAAACTTTTGCATATATTATTTGACCTGTAGGTCACAGAGGTCAAGTGTATGGTATTTTTGGATTCAGGAGAGTAAGTCCTTTCGATTGATGTATTGCTCGATGGGGGTCATAAGGGAATGACATGTTGACCTTTGACACGGAATATCTCGTGAACGGTCAACATTCAGAGCGTTTCCTCTTTCACTTTTTACCTCCATATTAGTGGCCACAAATCATATTAAAACGGATTTATTCCCTCGAAACACATGGTCCATAAGATTTGTGCCATGTCCTTTATGGAAACTTTGCTCCGGAATTTATGCCTTTCATTTCATGTTTTTGGTATTCAGATTGAAAAAATCTTTCGCTGGTTTATCAGTAGGGATTTCAGAAATGGATAAATATTTTCATTTATTTTGGTTGACTTGTGCATTTTTTGGATCCATGTTCGATTTAAACATGTTTCGGAAGACGCATACTGTAGTTCAATTTCCGAACTCCATTATAAACGCTGAAAACCAATTGGACCGTAAGTAATAGTTCTATTCTAAAATAAAAGCTATTGTCACTCTTTTCAATTTTCCTTTGCAATTTATGTTTTTGAATGAAAATAAATGCATGTAAATTTTTCATCCCTCCTAATTTCTACTTTACATGTTTGCATTTAATGCATTTGTCATTATTGTCAGACTTCATTTACAATGTTTGTAATGTAACATACAAAATTTTTACAGGGTACGTACATGGCCATGAGAATAAAGGGGCAGGTGGGAAATGGTGGAAAAATTCGTTGGTTGCTGCCATGGGAATTACGGCATTGTCAAGTCTAACATTACCGACAGTTTATGCTACTGTTGTATTTCGAATGCCATGCAGTCCCCGGTATTACGTATCTTTACTGCCAAACTGTAAAAATCTCCATCCATGTTTTCTTTTGGGCAACTTTCTGTTTGAAATTTGGATTTTTCATCACATGTGGGCGACTGTTTTGTTCCAAATGAATTCAGCTGCTATGTGGTTATTTTCCACATCGAAATGGCTGACATCCATGAGGTAACCTAAAACTAGCTTTCCAATATTATATATACCTGATATAAAAGGCTAAGTATACAGAGGCCACTCATGATTGTCGTATAAAGTGGAGAGTTTGTGCATTGACACCAAGGCTGTATTGAGGGGGGCATTGGGGGCAAATGCCCCCCCCCCCGAAATCCAAAAAAAAGGGAAATATTTTCTCAAAATACCAAAAAATTTCGCGCTTCGAGCGATTTTATGTGATTTTTAGGCTATTCTTGACTCAATTTAGACAAAATAAGCCAAAATTTTTCGCGCTACGCGCGATTATGTCTACTATATATTGTCCTATAATATCATTGCCCCCTCCGAAATCGACTTCTAAATACGGTACTGATTGACACACATAATGATTCAAATACTTACACTACATAAAATTCCATTCGAACTGCCTATTTGAGTAGAGTAATATAATACAGTTCTTTAGGCAAATGCAATATTCCCAGTATTAATTTACTAGTTAGACTCAGTGTCGTAACCATGCAGTTCACTGCCATCCCTGCATATGCCTCTAAAATTATAGGAAAAGTCAATAATTTACTTTTTATCTATACATATGTCGTAGACTGGGAGGGATATAATGGCTTTCTCAGACTACACTGAATCTTTCAACGTAATTACATGATAATTACTAAATGGTAGTAACAAGAGAAATGATACCAGCACCATCGATTAAAACGAGTCTAATTATCATATCTCAATCAAAAGATATTGCAATAAAAGCGAAACTTGCAAAAATGATTTATGTAATATCTTTTGACTGGGAAGTGCGATCCTAAAAAGATTTCAAATCTAGAATAATTAGACCAGTTTTAATCGATGGTGAGAGTATCATCTCTCTAGCTATTACCGTTTGGTAATTATCATGTAATTATGATCAAAGGTATCCCTTTTAGTCTAGTCTGAGAGGGCCATTATATCCCTCCCAGTCTATTAGAGTATTCATATAAGTTTGGACAATAAGATTGAAGAACAATAAAACCGATAAGAAAATATAATAGACGAGTTCGCGCTTCAGTGAGCACGAACAATAGACGAGTTCACGCTTCAGTGAGCACGAACAATAGACGAGTTCGCGCATCAGTGAGCACCTTTGTTCGTGCTCACTGAAGCGCGAACATATTTTATTTCGGTTTTATTGTTCTTCAAACTTTTGTCAAAAAGTATATTAGTTACAAAATTAAAATACAAACCTAATTTTTCTACAACATGCTTCTAATACTAATCTATCTAAATTAAATATCTGTGCACATTATCACATTGTATGGCTTGACTTATTTTGTGATAGGATCATTTCTTGGCTTCAATGCTATTAGACCTAGACTTAAACACGCCTATTCTTGATAAATTTATAACAGCGTCATAGACATTATTTTACTGAAGAACTGTCATGAATCAAGGATATTCGGTGACACATTTCCAGATAACTGCAAACTGGTGTTAATAATTTACAATCCTCACCTTGGCAGATCAAT
Organism: Tomocerus qinae; assembly: GCA_020055645.1. NCBI lineage: Eukaryota > Metazoa > Arthropoda > Collembola > Entomobryomorpha > Tomoceridae > Tomocerus > Tomocerus qinae. The sequence goes on from CM034546.1 coordinate 66,873,345, forward strand.
ACAGTTTTCTATTATACATAATATATATTGAATCGGAATAAAGGTAGTTTAATAAATATTTCATTTTTAGGACAGGAAAAATGAAGAATTGGCCTGTGACTCGGCAAAAACATGTGTACCGAATTTTGCAGTACACAAACGGGATGTTCATAAATTACAGTGGACTTTTAATGCCCTCTGTTGTGACCGTTCTATTTACAATGAATATTATTGAAAATTATATTATCATCACCATGCATGGGAAAATTCATGAGTTATTCTACATTGGGTGGATTTGTGCGGACATAGCAACAGCTAACAGTCAGATGTTTCTAATTCGATTGGCCTCAAACATTTATGCGATGTCCATGGAATATAAAATGAAGCAGAATAAGAGACTCCCAAACAAAAACGACAAACTACTTTTGATGTCCCTTCAACCACTAAAATATACGATCTGGCAAATGTTTTCGTTTTCTACCACTTCATTTACGTCTATTTTTGAAGCAATGATTAACAATACGATTAACTTAATTTTACTATAAGTCGTTTAAAGACCGAAGCCTTTAGAATACGATTACTTCTACAGTTTTTGATAAAAAATAAAAATTTATTTTGTCGTTTACTCATTTTTTATAAATATTATAATTAATTTAGAATTGAATACCAAAATTTTCCTGTGTATAATTTTAAATTATACAATGTTTAAATTGTATAATCTTAGAACTTGTAAGAATGATGCTAAAAGACGCTGGTCGACAAAATGTGTATTATAACATTATCATTCTAAATCTAAATATAACTATTGATGTAGAAAATACATTTAAACTTTAATTATCAATTAAGTCATTTCGTAAGCATTTATATTACCTTTCAGTGGCATGTATACACTTCCGCACATGAGTGTTTAAATTATCCTTTCGAGAGAACTGGGCGCCACACCCATCACATTTATACGGTTTTTCGCCAGTATGAAATCGCATGTGTGTCGTGAGATTTTGTTTTCTGTCGAAACGCTTATTACAGACGGAACATCCAAACGGTTTTTCTCCTGTATGAGTTCGAACATGAAGTTTTAAATTAGATGCGCTATTAAATTGTTTTCCACATTCTTCACATTCCAATTTATCGACATTATGATTTCTTCTGACGTGACTGACAAGATTAGCCTTACTGATGAATCCTTCATCGCACAAGGTGCATTTATACGGTCTATTTCCAGTATGCAAATTTAGGTGGTCCCTGTACTTTTGTGATCGATATGCAAAACGCTTTCCACAAATGTCGCAGATAACAACAAGAGATTTCTTGTGAACCATATTAATATGTCTGTTAAGCTTGTCTCTCATGACAAACTTTTTATCGCATTGATCACAACTCAACGTTCTTGATCCATGGGTTTCCTTGTGTCTACGGAGATGAGCAGAACTCTTAAAAGAAGCGCCACAGATTTCACACATTAAATTATCCGTGCCATGAACTGCTTTTTTGTGCACACTTAAACCGTGAAAAGTTTTTAGTTTACTTCCGCAAATATCACAAGGGAATAAGCCACCATGCTCCTCGTCATGATGTGTATTTAAAAGCACTTTGGTTGGAAATGATTTATCGCACATTTTACATTTGTAAAGATTTTCATTTGCATGGAAAGTCATATGATCTGCAAAGAATGATGCGTCTTCTTTTTTGAAAGATTGATTGCAAATATTACATTGATAATGAGTTCCCTTGTCGTTGTTTTTATCTTTTAAGAAATCCTGCCTTTGATGTACTTTCTTATGATCAAGTAAATAAGCTTTCAATTTGAACTTCTTCTCACAACGATCACAGGGATAGTCAAACTGTTCAGTATGTTGAGCTGTATGCGTGATCCATTTAAATCTTTGTGTAAAACTTTTGTCACAATGTTCGCATTGATAAATCCTTTCTCTGGTGTGGTCCAGCATATGACGCCGTAGGCCAGTTTGATGTTGGTACACTTTTTCACAAATAGTGCAACAGTATTGCAAAGAATCTTCTCCAATTTCTACTTTTGAGGCTTTTTTATCATTTTTGTGGAACCTCACTTCGTGCTGATGTAAAGCGTGTGATGATATGAACTTCTTATTGCATTTCTTACATTTTATTGAATAGGAATGAGTCTCATCGACGATTTCTGCGTGTTCCTTCCGCATGTGAAGTCGCAACTTGTAAGTGTAGTTGAATTTCTCTCCACATTCTCTACAGGGATATATAAATCCGTCCCTGTTCTGCAGACGATTTTTATGCCTTTTTTTCCGCTTTTCTAACGGAAGTCTCCGTCGTTGCACAGAAGCGGAGCGTTTTACAGATAACTTAGTACTGTGGCGGCGCTTTGAATGTATTTGTTTTTCTGATAGGTCTTCACTTTTAACTTCGACATCGTCGACACTGTCAATTGGGCTATATCAGTACAAATTAAGTCAATTAATCGTTTATATAAATAATAAAACTTTATCGTAAATTAGTTATTCAAACATATGACATACTCGAAATCTGGATCTAATTCTTGGTCAATTATAGGCGAATCTTTTTTATTTGATCTAATATTTGCAGCAGCCCTTACAGCAGCATTCCTTTTGATAAATTTCCTCTTCTTATTTTGTAATGCGAGTTGAGTATTAATATCCTTCATTGACAGCCCTGAGAATAATTAATACCATTTAGTAAAATAGTTAGCAAAACTGTAAAATAAAGCTTAATTAAAAAGTTGTATTTAATATTTAAGATTGATTACTTGTGAGAACAACTCGGATTTCCTTATTGAATTTTTGGACGGAATTCGGCTTCCTAGCTATGTTTTCATTTTCGAAAACTGTAAAATATATTTAAGTATCAAGTTGCAAGCGTTAAGTTTTGTGTTTAACCTTGCTTATTTTATATCATAATGTTTGATTAAAACACGAGTTTTCGATTTAAAAATAGTAAGCTGACAAAATTTAAAAGTTGTTCAATATTCATGGAGAGCTATCGTTAATTTGAAACAGAATTATAAATGTACAATATTAAAAAATGGCTACCTATAAACAAAATTTATTTTATTACTATGGATTAATATTTGAATATTAAATTGCGTCGTATTTTGTGATTTAAAAATAAAAATAACATTTTTATAATATTTTGCACATGAAATAAAATCAAATTGTTACTGGTTATCTCCTATTAAAATTCTGAAAACATTACTACGCAGACATAATACTACTACATTGATGTAAAGTTTGGCCATCGAAATAACTCAATGGTTTGCTGTCTTCCCAATTTGACATTTCACTACATTTAAAGTTACAACTATTAACAAAAAACTTATTCCACTGTGGAAATTGGTTTCTATTCAACCACATAGTTATACAAAATTACTGAATTTCAATTACTAAGTTTTAAAGTTTTAGTTTAGTTTAATAAAAAAAATTAATTTTTACATCATAATGTACATATAGTTTGATTTATTATGTACGGTTAAAACATATGATCTAACCGTATACTCTAATTAAACCGTTAAGAGCAGTTGGACAGGAAACAACATTTTACTTACCATTACCTTCTACTATTTCATATTTGATATCAACATCTTCTATGAATGTTCTACAATCCACATCAGAATCCACATCTGAGAATGAAAACCTTAAATTAGAAAAAAATTAAAGTGAGAAAAAGATTTTTAAAAGCCAACCGAAATAATTAAAAGTAGGCGACATAAAACGCACAGGTCTTCAAAAGCATTTTCAACAATTTTTGGTGAATTTTGATTAACAGACTGCTTCGGCATTTTCTTTGCTTTCGAATTGGTGCTGATATTTAATTCACAACTCCTTTTGTCATTCACACCTAAAATATAACGTAACGATATAAAGATATTCATATTAATATTTAGTTTTAGATTAAAGAAACATTCAAAATATTTTCAATTTTACTTTCTAAACGAATAGGGCAATCAGGTGCTAAGTTGGTCAAGTTCCTCTTCACAGCCGATTTTCTCTTCTTCTTAGAATTATTTGTTTTCACAGGTTCTTCAATAGGGATTTCTGCACCATCTGAATGACCGGTAGGCGAAAAATAATCTTCGTCATCTGAATTAGTAGTGGTTTGAACGGGAGACCCAATCTAAATGAATAAAAAATTGGACATTTGTGTAAATTAAACTACAATTACATTACATATAAATTAAAAGTCAATCTATTTTCGGTACTTCTATTTGAAATAAATTTTTTATCTTACTGGTGACAATGCCCCGATAATGTATTCGTCTTCCCCATCATTTTCGTCTCGAAAACGAAGAATGTGACTATTGAATGATTCAACTACTTCCCGTAATTCTTTCTCCACTGATTCTAAGACATCGTTTATTGTTGTCAACTGTTCTGAAGATTCATGGCAAGTTGCACAAACAAGAATATCTTGATTAACTTTATCACAGGCATTTTGCTTATCAGATGTTTCTAAAACTTTTTTATCGAGATATTTTTTGCAAGTGCGCAAGGTTTTCTCGGAACAGTAATAAAAATTTGCATTATCCCGTGTGAATACTTTCCAACAGAAAAAACATTCTTTTGAGTTGGAACCCGGTGAAGATTTACTACCATGATTTGAAATACTTGTCATTGTCTTACAGAATCTGGAGCAGTTTCAGAGCAAGTTGAAGTTAAATAATTCACTAAAAAGACTGAAAGACGACACCACACACGTCTGACGTCGTAAAAATGAAGTAAACAAACACTTAATAAACTTTTGACACAACTTTACTTCTGTTCTGTCTGTGATGCGTGTTGGTAAATTCTGACTTTAATTTTGCCGCAATGCAAGGCCCAAAGTTGGCTCATCATATCTACCCGACACCCGACAGCTAACTATCGGCCACCCGATACCCTCCCACCCGACGCCCGAAAGTGGCCAAATACTTCCCGCCCGACACACGCCATCTATCTACCCGGCACCCGATGCCTTCCCACCAGACACCCGACAGTGGCCAAATCCTTCCAACCCCACACCCCACACCCGACAGCTAACTACCCAACACCCGATGCCCAACCAACTGGCACCCGATGCCTTCCCACCCGACAACTGACGCCCTTTTATCCGACATTTACATTTTTTTAAATTAAAATTTTACCTTTTAAATTATTTTGTTTATGACAGTAGCTATGAAACTAAGTGTTTCCCACATTTCTTGGAGGTCTAAATCTAAACTTGAGTTGGGAAATCGGATTGTCAGAAACCTTAGAGTCTAAAGTTTAGACTATTTGACAATTTTGGGCTACTTGACAGTTTGGGACTATTTGACCCAGAGATGGGACAACTCAACTCAAAAGTGAGTTGAGTAGTGAGTAGGGATAGGGATATCACTTTTTTAGCCCTAAAATTTGACTTGAGGTGAGTGGTTGCACGACATATGCTAAAAGTAAGGTAAGTTGACTTGAAGAAAGGTAGAAATTAAGTCGAGTTGAGCTGAGTCAGCCAACTGACTCAAGAGAAAGTGAGTTGAAGCGAGTTGAGTAGTCAACTGATTTAAGGCAAAACGTGAGTTAAGTCAGCCAACTGACAAGTAATACCTGCTTACTAAATAAACGATTTTCTAAGATAGATATGACACTCCCTTAGCGAACCGTATGCCAAAAATTGAGTTGCAATATATGACATTGAAAAAGCTTGGAAATTAAAGTTGGTCCTAGACCCCACATCTGACCCAGTTTTGAGCTCTATATTCCCCAAACGATTTTTAAGATAGGTATGACACTCCCTTAGCGAACCGTATGGCCAAAAATTGAGTTGCAATATATGGCATTGAAAAAATTTGGAAATTAAAGTTGGTCCTAGACCCCTCAACCGACCCAGTTTTGGGCTCTACATTCCCCAAACGATTTTGTAAGATAGGTATGACACTCCCTTAGCAAACCGTATGGCCAAAAATTAAGGTGGAATGTATGCCAATTATTTACATTGCACCTTAATTTTTGGCCATACGGTTTGCTAAGGGAGTGTCATACCTATCTTACAAAATCGTTTGGGCAATGTAGAGCCTTAAACTGGGTCGGTTGAGGGGTCTAGGACCAACTTTAATTTCCAAACTTTTTCAATGTTATATATTGCAACTCAAATTATGGTCATACGGTTCGCTAAGGGAGTGTCATACCTATCTTTAAAAATCGTTTGGGGAATGCAGGGCCCAAAACTGGGTCGGTTGAGGGGTCTAGGATCAACTTTAATTTCCAAACTTTTTCAATATCATATATTGCAAGGTCAAATAGTCCCAAACTGTCAAGTAGCCCAAAATTGTCAAATAGTCTAAACTTTAGACTCTAAGGTTTCTGACAATCCGATTTCCCAACTCAAGTTTAGATTTAGGCCTCCAAGAAATGTGGGAAACACTTAGTTTCATAGCTACTGTCATAAACAAAATAATTTAAAAGGTAAAATTTTAAGTTAAAAAAATGTAAATGTCGGATAAAAGGGCGTCAGTTGTCGGGTGGGAAGGCATCGGGTGTCAGTTGGTTGGGCATCGGGTGTTGGGTAGTTAGCGGTCGGGTGTGGGGTTGGAAGAATTTGGCCCCTGTCGGGTGTCTGGTGGGAAGGCATCGGGTTTCGGGTAGATAGCTGTCGGGTGTCGGGTGGGACGTATTTGGCCACTGTCGGGTGGGAGGGTATCGGGTGTCCGGTAGTTCCACAATCGGTAAGGTCCTAATAAATTTCCATAAAAGTACCAATTCGGTAACCCAATACTAACATTTGTTTTAAGAAAAAATGTATTTTTACATACTATTTGCGTACAATTAAATTTGGACACTTTGACGAAGGACAATTGTAGCCAGAAAACGTTGTGCAATGTGAGACTCGTAACTTAAATTTTGGCCTAGAGGGTTCTAGTGACCACCAACCGAATCGGTAAGGGGTTAATAAACCGCTGCTCTTTGGAAACCATTTAAGGTCAAAGTAGGCGATAAAACGCCGAAAAATTGACTTCAACCGTGTATATCGCCAAAATTAACCGGAATTTCGAATTGAAACTTAGTATTTATGCTCCTCTACACTGTGGCTGAGATTCTGTTTTCGTTTCAGACAATGTCCTCATAAGGGGACGGAAATTACCCAAGAGGGGGGAATGACATGCCCCTATAATTTTTTCATTAAATTAATTTTCAGGCCATGTTTATGTGTAAGTATATGGTATGCAAATGTTTTATGTTTTCTATGAGTTTCACCACTTTATTAATTTTGTGGAATAATCCTGAATGGAGATTTAGCTAGTCCAATAAAGCGAGCTTAATGAATCTCCGCATTTCTCATGGCAAAGCATTATAATATAGATAGAGACATGCATGCAATCATGCAACATTAACATAGGTTTAGGTATAAACAATTGAGATGAGATAGATTGTAAATTTTATCATTGCAGTTGTAGATTCCTCATTCCCCAAACGACCCAAACTCTGTGAATCCTTGGCGTAGTGAAAATAAGTTGCGGCAATTTTGTATTCGTTTTTGTGAGAATGTGTGTTTGGTCATCTTCACTTTATTGTCATCTGTTTCTAGTAAAGTCTAATAAAGTCTGAAAATCGAAGCCTATAAGTTATTCTACATTACTAAATCAATAACTGCCAAGTGACTGGTAAGTTTTTTTTACTTCTTCTTCCTTCAAAAAATTTTTACGAAGCTAAAGGTCAGAGTGTAGGAAGCGGGTCGTGGCGGCTACAAAAGACTCTAAAATGTTTTTTGACGGCAACATTTATGGCGGCTACATGTTTTCACACTAAGAAAATATTTTTGGCGGCAGCACTTTTTCACACTTTATTTTAGGCGACATAATTTTTTGGGACTTTAAATATTTTGTTTATAAAATTTTTGCTGAATTTAGGCAGCAGGATATCTTTTCCTTCGTTTTTTCTAAGGTGCCACATAACTGCATAACCTGTTATACGTTTCCTACAAACGTAATAAAACACCCTAACATCCATTACCTCCCGTCACTATTTTAGCCTCTTTTCTAACCTAACTTGATAAAAAATCAACGTGTTATCACCAACTGTTTATTTTTGATAGTTGTTAGCTTTTTATTTTTTTATTAGGCTAGGTTAGAAGAGAGGCTAAAATAGTTATGGGAAGCAATATGTTAGGACAATAGGTTATGTGACACCTTGGAGAAAACGAAGGAAACGGCGAAGGATACGGTGAAAACGATATTCCGCTGCCTACATTCAGCCAAAATTTTATAAGTGTGAAAAAGTGTAACCGTCAGTAATAATTTATAAGTCCCAAAAAATGTTGCTGTCAAAAAATTTCAGTCTTTTGTAACCGCCACGACCCACTTCCTACACTCTGACTGAATCTAACCCGCTAGTACAAAACAACGTTGAACGTTAAATATAACACCTTTAATTCTCATTTATTTCGGCGTTTCTTAAATGAAATATAAGAGGATTTCAAATACAAGATGAGTGAAAATGGAAAAGAAGAAGGGACGAAGGAGGAATCCGAAGAGGCTAATTCGTCTGGTACAGATTACGATTCCATGAGCGAGAGCGACACGGACATTGATGATGACGACGAAGATTCGAATGACGATGAGACTGGGGAGAAACCCACAGAGAAAGAGTCAGATGACGAAGATGAGACCATCAAAGCCATCAGGAAAGCTAATGTAGGAGAGGCAGCTAATCACCCCCCCTGTATAGAAGTGGATGATGGAGGATCGTCAATTTCCTTTCATCCCGAAAAAGAATTAATTTCTATTGGAACCATGATTGGCACTATTGAAGTGTAAGTATACAATAAAATAACCACCATGAATAATCATGCATTTAAATGTACATTAAAATTGTGATTTTAATGTTTATTAATTTCCAAGGTATCAGTACTCACTGGAAAAAAATGATCTGCTGAGAACAATTAAACATCCTGACCCACTATGCCGGGAAGTGACATTTTCTCATGATGGAAGTAAATTGATTGGAACATATGGGAATCACGATTTATGTTTTTATGATTCTGAAACTGGGAAGTTAGTCCACACTGTTCAAAATGCAACTGAGTAACTCCATAATATTATATTTTATATAATTCAAGTTATTATTTAACAAACTAGTAGTTTTAAAACGCAAGCATTTGTAAATATAAGGCAAAAAAGTCATGAGATAAAGTTTAAATTTTTAATTTTAGTGGCCTGGTCATGTCTATACACAGCGTTGACGAAAATATAACATTTACCGGGGATGACGATGGATATGTGAAATGTAAATATTCAAATTAATTTTAAACTAGAAATAGAAAAAAACATTATAACTATTTTTATGCCATGTTAGTGTGGGACGGACGGCAGAAGTTCAAAGCTCAAAGTATGAAGGTTGGGGAAGATGCCATTTCCTCAATGATCTGTGACGAAGGAAAGAAAGTGCTAGTATGTGCCTGTCTGGATGGTTTTATTGCGTCCATAAAAATTCGCGGAGGGAAAGTGGATATCAAATCGGAAGTTTTTGAAAAAACGGAATTCACATGCATGGGACTTTTCAAGCAAAATAGCAAACTTGTCGTGGGAGCGTCGGATGGAAATATGTATGTTTATAATTGGGACGAGTTTGGCTACCCAAATGATATTTACAGCACTGGAAAACACGGAATCAACGCTATGGTCCCCATCACGGATAAAATTGCTATAATCGGAGGTGACGAAGGCTCAATTAGAGCGAAGCACATGTTTCCTTACAAAAATATTGGAATTGTGGGAGACCACACCGTCTCAGTCGACAAAATGGACGTTTGCAACGATGGTCACCTCGTGGCATCTCTCTCTAGTGTTGACAGCTGTGTTGACTTTCTAAATGTAAGCTACTTTCAAGGATACACCTTGCCCGTTGAACCGAAGTCGACAAACCCTAAAGCAAGTAATGATCATAAACTTCCTTCGTCCAAGCAGAAGAATCCCGGAGATTTCTTCAAAGGCATGTTGGACTGAAATATCAGTTAAAGAAAGTACATTCGTCACCAATGGAAATGTTATCCGTTTTATGTTACACTAGTTGAATCCTAATAAAATGTGCTAGAAAAATGTTGAAATAAGTACTAGTGACTGCGCATTGGCCCGATTTCATAGTCCGCTGATTATTTAGTACACCAATTTTTGATGCCTAAGCGTGTTGAAATGTAGAAAAAACTCAATACTGATAGTCTAGTACTTACTCATTAAATTACAAAATATTACGGACATACATAAAAACCTTTATACAAGAATAGTGACAGAATTCCACGCGCGTGTACCACTCTACGTTTATTTTTAATTAAATATTTTAAAAATTAGGAAAATGAAAACTGAATGATAATACAGTATTGCTGTGACATTAGTTATTTTTGTTATTAATTAGTTACTTGATCATGGCTTAATATATTATTAATTTAATTAGTTATAATAAATTGTTAATATGTGAAGTAATTAGTCTTTCATTTAACTTTGTATTTGATATTATTTCCGATTATAATTTAGCCCAAAGCCAAAAACGGTGCGCATTTAATTTTAATTGAGGGAGAACTATTGCTTTATTAATTTTAATTAACCTTTTTACCACCGTATTCATTTTTATTTTCTGAATAGACCTCAAATAGATAAGAAGACAATGGCTCGAACAATTTTGAAAATGCTCGCCCTCAAGAATCTGTGGTACACATTGTCGAGCAAGAATATAAGAAATCACGCAGGCTGGGAACCGACTCACACTCGAAGTTGACACTTAGAACATCTACTCTACTTATTTATGTTATAGTGCATTGAGATTATAAAGACGTAATGCTAGATAGTGTGTGAGGCTATCACGGGTTGTAGCTTTACCAACTATGGTGAAAAATATGCAGAAAATAGATCCACTAATTAGGAATTAATAGGAAATGAGTGAGTGTCCATCGGACCGTTCCAGAACTGCGACTGATTGATTTCATGAACTAGCTATGGAAATGTAATTATGCACTATTTATCCAAAGACTATACTTAGGAATTTAATGAAGTATAATATCCAGTGTACAAAATTTACCACTTTTTAGGCTTTTTTACCATCACAGTGGTAAAAATGCACTTAATGGTAAAAATGCATTTAATGGTAAAAATGGTAAATATTAGCGATTGATTAGGCAGATTAGTACAAATACACTAGACATCCTAAAATATACGTTTTAAAACTTTATTTACTATGAAACATTTCCAATGAGCCCCTTAATCAACTAAATTAATCATATTTATTTGATTGTACCCCAAAAGTTATAAAAAATGAAGAAGTATTTGGTATCGCCCATTTAAAATTGATGCTAATTGAATTGCAATTAATTTCTCAAACTGCAAGGGTTGTTGCGCATTGGTTGAATCCTACTCTGTTTAATGAGCACTTACCAATTTGTGACAACAATGATCATCTGCTAAGCCATTTCACACTTTGGCACCGAATTTTATTCAAAATTGAAACACCAAATTTAAATTAAACTATTTTTTACCATTTATACCATTAAAAACCACTTACCACTACATTTTAGGTAGTGGTATTTAACGTTAAATACCATTAAAAACCACTTACCACTGGTAAGTGGTAAATGGTATTTTGTACACTGATAATATCGTCTGCTTAATATTACACTGTAACAAGCCATTTTATCATGGCTGCTACAAAGTAACAAGCCATGATAAAATAATGGCTGCGACAATAATGTAACAAACCATTGTATCAGGAGATGTGGTTTGTTACATTGTCGCAGCCATGATAAAATGGCTTGTTACTTTCAGTCATGATAAAATGGCTTGTTACATTGTAATATTAAGCAGACGATTATACAAATACATTAAAAAAAATTAAATATAAATCATTTATTTCAAGATAATATGAAATTTTTAATGAATCACTACGAATGTGCTATAGCAATGTACAAATAGCAATACTTGTGCGTTGTGCACTTAATATTCCTAAAAATATTGTTTCATTCATAATTAGGAACGTTAATTTGGTAATTGGGTCCGCGGTGCAAAAGTGTTAATGCTGCATCAAATAGCCGAGTGATAGAAAGCCATTGACAAACCATAATCATGATACCAGAAACAATGACTTCGATCATTTACATTTTCTATTAGCATTAGTCGCATTTGTCGGCATTCCTTTAGTTTGATTTTAAGCGACTCACTCAACCCACAACTCAATGATACATAAATTCTTGTCTTTGTCACAACAGCAAACTGCTTTTAAGTTTCCGCGGACACAACTAATAGGTTTTCTCCTAAGTACTCTAAAAGTCCATCTGAAGACTTGGAGCATGTATTACAAACGTATTTTCTTGATTGAAAAAGGCACTAACTTTCTGTTTGACACACCAAAAATTTTCTGTATTTCCATTTTCATTGTCTTTGTTATTATTTTTGGACATTTTGTAATCTGTTCTCCTATGAGGATCGCACACTAAGCATTGTATTCCTGTCAACAAATTTTTAAATATGTGCGTCAATGAGTAAAATATCGTAAAAATCATAAGGTTTTTACCAATACAAAGAGCTGCGGAAGTGTTGTGAGCAGTATTACGATGAACAGCTTCATTTTAAACCAGGAAATAGCGAATCTCAAAAGACCCCCGAAAAATGTTTGGGAGAAAGAAAAATCGTCACAAAAAAGTGGCGTTATACAAAGACAATGACACAGCAAAAAATTTAACAAAATATAGAATCTTGATTAATTGATTAACAAATGACAAAATAATATCGTCTGCTTTATATTACAAAGTAACAAGCCATATTTTATCATGGCAGCGACAATGTAACAAACCATTGTATCAGGAGATGTGTTTTACGTTACATTGTCGCAATCATGATAAAATGGCTTGTTACTCTCAGCTCAGCCATGATAAAATGGCTTGTTACGTTGTAATATTAAGCAGACGATATCAAGATTATTTTTGTATTATGATTATAATATAACGTAAATTGCTGGCTTACCTATTTAGTTAAACTTAGTTACTGGTTAGATACAGGGTTTGAGTGCAATCTTTCACCTTTAGGGTAAACCATGTTTTAAGCCCGTTGTAATGGTTGCAGTTAGAGTTACACCGCTATGAAACAAAAACTTCAGCTTTTATCAATATTATTATAATCAATTTTAGTAGTTTTTTGTCTCCCGTGAATATTTTTGCCTCTTTTCTGACCTAATAAAAACAGAGATAGATATGTTAGCGGCAATAAGCGAATTCAAGCATTAGGTCTAAGGCCTAGGCATTAAGCTTATAATGCCTAAAAATGCCCGGCATTAGGCCTAAAGACTAGTCTTTAGGATTAATGCCTAGGCATTAAGACTGATGCCTGAATTTTGCTCGGCATTAGGCTTAATTCCTGGTCTTATTGCCTGATTTGGATCGAAATCAAAGTAAACAACTTATTGCCGCTAACAGATACAAATGTCAGTGTTGTACTGTTGACCACTTTTTTGCATTTTGACCGGGCCACTGGTCAAAATGGCCAAAATGGTCAAAATGGCTAAAATGGTCAAAATATCAGTATACAGTTACTTAGGCTAGCAAATGAAATTTAAAATATTTAGAGAATGAAATATGGCCTAAAACCAATGAAACACTATTCTACTAACATCAGACTACAGAATGACACTCTCTAATCATTTTTAACTGCAATCTTTAGAAAGTTGTATTTGTTGTTTACTGTTGCAGTAAAAGCTACCTTGGGGTCTCAATTAACCCCAAACAGGCATTTTGTCCATTTTGACCATTTTGACCACTTTTTAGTTTTTTTTGACCGGGCCATTTTGACCATTATGACCATTATGACCACTAGTGGTTTTAACCACTGCACAACACTGACAAATGTTAGACAGTTTAGTTTGTATTAGGTTAGGTCAGAAACGAGGCAAAAATAGTGACGAGTTTACTCCCTTCAACCGGGTAAGCGAGAAGACTGACGGTAAAGTGGAAAGTTAAGTTTTTGTTTCCTTGCAACCGGCTAAAAAATGGTTTACTCCAAAGTATGCACTATGTACTCTAACCAATTACTACATTACAAGGACATAACAATCACCGTTAAAACCTTGTAATATAATATTTGGCTTCTAGATTCTAGGTTAGGACCCCAGATATCGAAATAATCAAGAGTTTTGAGTAGCGTCCACTCTTCACTCGTTTTGACAAAATACCATACTCTACTAAATCACTACTTTCTCTTTTACCCAAGAAGTCTTATTCAACTCAATCCCTCTTCACTCGCTTCAAAATAAATTTCAACTTAAAACCTCATGCCTCATACTTTGAGGTTAGAGTTTAGGTATGTTGGTCAAGGATCAAATTAAATTTTACAGTGTTTCAATATTTATGCTTATACTCCGACTCTGTTTCAAGCTCAATAAAATTGATAAATAGAATAATATAAAAGATAATAAACAAGACAATAAAAAAGAAAAAAATTAAAATTTGCTCATCTCAGAAAATCTCATAGAAAACATTACATAGAAAGTATTATGAGACGAAATTGAATGCTTCTTTCCCTCGGTAATATTAATATTTTAATAATCTTCATCCGTTAGTGTTTAGTTTAGTGGTATTAAATTTAATTATATATTCACAAATAATCTCTGTAAAATAGAAACTGCAGTGCAGTAGTAGTATGTGACATTAGTTAATCAGTAAACATTTTCTTAAGCACAAGTCTCAGGATTTTCAGGATGATTTTCGATCCTAAATTTCATGGACAAAATAAAGTTTATAAGTTTGGATATTAAATATACTATGTATGTTATGGAAACATTAGCTTGATTTTACCCTTTGAAAGTTTCTGTGAAACAGAAACTGCGTCCACTTTCGCCTCTGTCCAATGAAATTATTTTTTCTTTTTCTTCAGGTTTTAAATCAATATCAAATATCTAAAACAACAGACCATAATAATATATTGGATAAGAGTTATTATTAACTACTTGTAAATCAGTATGTAATCTAGTTTAATATTGCTTGTGGCATAACCTGATAATTCTGTTTTAAGCGAATTGAATTGGAACTTTTTGGTAAAACGGGAATGTTTTGCGATGCCAAAAAGTATAGCATGATTTGAGCAGGAGTTTTGTTATATTTTTCAGCAATTTCTTTTACAACGGGATCAGTTAGCATATCAGTGTGCAATCCTTTTGAAGTTCTGAATAAAATTGTAAAATACATACTCTGCAGTTTCAAAAATGCTTACTGTAATGTAAGCCTAGGGCATGAGTTAATTATGGGGTAAGTCTTTTAAGAAACTAACTAAATTGTATAAAGTTGGTATTTAGTATTTAGTACAAAGTACACAAAGATAGTAAAATTACACGAAAGCTGGTTTCCTTCCAAGTGATCCTAGTGGAGCATAGGCAGACATCACAATTTTATTCTTCTGACAAACCGAGTGCAAATAATTTTGTTGAAAATACAAATGGGCTTCTACCTATTAGAAAATTTGAAATGTTAATTTGAAAAAAAGATATAAATAAGATGTATCGTCTGCTTAATATTACAAGGTAACAAGCCATTTTATCATGACTGCTACAAAGTAACAAACCATTTTATCATGGCTGAGACAAAGTAACAAGCCACATCTCTTGATACAGTGGTTTGTTACCTTGTCTCAGCCATGATAAAATGGCTTGTTACTTTGTCACAGCCATGATAAAATGGCTTGTTACCTTGTAATGTTAAGCAGACGGTATAACAATGCGGTTTATTATGTGGAATTTAATTCTCTTGCCTGAAGATTTGCAGGGGGAATAGTACTTTCCTTAAGTATTCTTGCAATCTGAAGACTATTGAAATTAGAAAGCCCAATGGATTTTGTACGGCCAGCCACGACTTGGTTTTCCATTCCTTTCCATAGGGAAACAATATCGGAATATTCATCCAAAAGCGCTTGTCCGTTTTCTGTTGGAAATAAATCGTCCAAATTCTGTTGATACTTAAACCCAACTGGAAAATGAATAAGATACATATCCAAGTATGTCAACTGCAAGCTTTCTAAAGACTTCCGAATGAACATCTCAACTCTATCCGGATGGTTTCCAATCATCGGCAACTAGACATTGCAAGAGATAGTACGTTTTGATGAATAAAGCACGTAATTTGAGGATCTTCAGGAAATTTAGAAGTAATACATACTATTGTATATTTATTATCTCTTTTATATAAACATATAAGTTTGTACAGAATTGGAATTATCAAAGATAATTGAAATTAGAACCTTAGATGTGATGAAAAGTTCTTCTCTTTTAACCATCCCTCGCTGAATACACTTTTGAATTGCTTCTCCAATGTACTTTTCATTTCTGTATAAAAAAGCACAATCAAAGTGACGATATCCAACTTCGATTGCTGTTGCAATCACAGAATCAGCTTCCTCAGGTTTAATGCTTCCAGTACCAAGTCCAATTAAAGGCATCTTATTGCCATTGTACAGTTCAACATATTTAGCCATTGTTGTGAACTGTCTTCGAACCTATAATCGGAATGACTTGAATCCAGAGAATAGAAATACAAATGTGTACATGTCACTTGCAATTTTTGGTGGTCTAATCAACGTTACTATGGATTATCTTTATCTATATTTTATCATTTAATTACCGATAATATAGCATTGAAAGTGGAACAGAAAGAAATTATCTAGGTTAACAGTTTGCATGTGATCTTCACAAATCTATGTCAATGGCACCATAATGGTTGTAATAGTATTGAAAGTATTTATTTAATTACCAAAATGATACATAAACCCACATTCTGCCATACTTAAAATGTACATACTAATGCTAAACTGCAACATGGTATTCGTTTCCATTTTGTGCATTGCTCACTTGCTCACTAGTGTATTTAAAAGCAATCATATAATAGAGACACCTTTTAATAAACTTTGAAGTTTTCAATGGATACGTAAAGTTATCAGAGAATTAGATTGTAAGACTTGTTTAGGGTTACATCTTAAATTATCACAAAAGGATAAGAATTATTTACAATGAATACAATGCACAATAAATTCCTTTGTCTGGACCTGAATGCTTAATTATAATGATTACGTAAGTTCATAATATTGTGATTGTATCACTGATTAATTTCTATTGCTATTTTTTCCGTCACATGAAAATAACTCATATACGTGTATAGTCACCTGCCTATATGTATGAAGTACAAAAATTTCACGTTATCATAAGTGAGACCAATAAACTAGAGTACAATACACATACAATAGACAATGTCTCAAGTACATAATATTTCTATAAATATTTGCGTCACTGCAATTTAATTCTTTTAATATTTTAATTCTGATTTAACTTCAGAACTCAATTTACAAACAAGTTTATTGATCTATATACTACATGGGGCATTGGGGCAAAACAATACTCTGTGCAATTTACCATGTTTATATTAATTTGGTTCAGCGATTTCGATAGCAAAGGCAATCGCTAATTTCGCAAACTCTTCAAGCTTACGGAAGCTAATTTTGTCGATAGTATCTTCACTTGTGTGCCAATTAGGTGGTATAGTATTAGTTCCTGCAACCGCGGCAGCTGGAAATTGGAATTTGGTCCAAGATACATGATCCGAACAACCATAGCCGCATAAATCGTTTCTCCAAGTGAATGTCAGATATTCTTTCACGACCAATCGTAGAAATGAGTTCAAATTATTATTAGTATAGTCCGTAAGGATAAAAATCTCTTCAATTCCGTCGCTGCTACCAATACCATCTAAGTTCAACATCGATATTACATCTATCTCGCCATAGTAGTAATCCTCCGCAATATCTTGTGACCCCAACAGACCTCCCTCCTCTGCAGCGTACCAATGGAACTCAATTGACTTCTTAGGAATGATCCCGCTTTGTAATATAACCCGAAAGGCTTCCAAAAGGACCGCAGTTCCACTGCCGTTGTCATCTCCTCCTGGAGCCTTTCCAAAAAGGGGATTATCCTCATTAGTAGAATCTTGGTGAGCTCCTAAAATAACGACTCCGCTCTCCGAACCCTCGATTACGGCGATAACACTTTTCTGATGCCAAGGCAAGTAAAAAACGTAGTTCACATAGACCTCTCCTTTGTAGCCGCTGGAGTCGATACTTTGTTTTACTTCATTGTGAAGCCATTCGGAGGAATTAACTCCCCATGGGGATTGGTAGTAACGATTATGGAACGAGCAAAATTGAGTCATGAAAGATTTCATCCTGGGAGTACTCAAGTTTTCAAACATATCCATAACTATGGATTTGAATCGGGCGTACAGGTCTGTCTAGTGGTCTAAACAGCCGCTTCTCAGGCTGAGGTCTGGAGTTCGAATCTCTGGAGCGCCTCAGGTCTATAAGGTAGTAGTCTGGAGCTGGGAGAAGCTGTCTTTGCCGTATATTCGTTATTAGCATTGATTTGCCTATCTTAGTGACAATATGATTATCTATCAATGCCCTGTCTGTAGTGTATGGATTGTTCTGTTGGTCTGTATACGTGCTACGAGTTCTACCTAGCACAAGTCTGGACAATGGGATGCGCATGAGGGGATAAGGTGGGTTGAAGTAGACTGCCATAAGTGATTTGCTTGGGGTCACTGGCGGTCGGCTTACATGTCCCGGTCCCTCTCTGACTGCCCACCAGATCGAGTTGCGGGACAGTGTTGAGTCGTTCCGTCTCATGGTTCAGTACTCTTCACTAAGTCTCTTCGTGTAAGTCTGTACACTTAGTAAAGTTGTTCCGGGAGTCACTGCAAGTAAGCCCTCGCGGCTTGAGCGGTAGCATAGCTCTACTAATCAATAGTAGTAGCCGTGCTCTCCCCCTAACACACATGGATTTGAATCGGATGGATCTGGGAATTCCTGCGTTTTTAAAACAATTTAGCAACTTAGAATGCATGAAAAATTAAGTTTCCATTGACGGAAACTGTAGTACAAAAAGTAATTCGTAATTATATTGATGGACAGCTTACTTTTAGAAACGGAGGAAGTGTCAAATTTTGTCACATTAGGATAGACTCTATTAGTGACGTCCATAAAACGAATTTTATTGCGGATAAGCATACGGATTTGTTCTTTGCTAAGCCAAGTTGCGGGTTCAGTCTCACTGTATCGTATAAGTTGTTTTTCTTCCACTGCTGAAGAAGCCAATGCAACCACAGCTACTAACAGGATAACTGTTCCGAAAATATTCATGATAGCTCCAAACAGTAAATATGCTTATATTTACAGAATGCAAAATTTGTATGCACTTGAAAATATTGTTTAGCCTTTTTATACTTTCTCCCTTCCTATCACCCACAGGTGTCATATTTTATTAGTAGTCGAAGAATTTGTACTTGATATTATTCTCATTGAGTAAGTTATAGGGAAATAATTTCAATGTTCATAATAAAATTCAATCTGGTTTATTACGTAACACCGGTAGACAAAATCGGAAAATTGTACATTGTAAATAGGCATGCCATTGAGCTGAAATTACCGGCATTCTGCATTATAGCATTAAAAATCTGTATAAAAACTTTCAGGGTAGAAATATTTAAAAAATAAATACAATGTCAATAATTTACTTAATTTTGTTTTCATCTAGGGTAATAGATTTACGAAGTGTTTGGAAATGACAGCTGTAGTACTTAAAAGTATTAATACTATTATATGGAATTATACAATGACAATGATCTTGTACTAAAATCAAAACCAAAACCATATATACCATACAGTAGGAAATCATATTTTACTCTCTCTTAAATTTAATTGTCTCTCAACTCGGCAATTAGATATGGCTACAACGACGTATTCTACACTAACTTACACTCAAATAATCTCACAAATTTATTATTGTAACAAGGAAGTGTTTAAAAACTAAATCTTGTTTATACATAAAGTAGTTGTAATTATTAAAATGCTATATATCAATTTGCTGTTGATCCAATTCCAATGTGCTGTTCAGAAGCTAGTAATATTAGGCTTCAGCTAACAGCATAGCATTTATATATATGATGTTTATCTCCTTTAATCGGAATGTTTGGTTGACATTCGCCAAATTCATGTTCATGTTCTCAGGTAGGTAATACATAAAAATGAGATAAATATTTTATGTCCAGGAGTGGAGCATTTGTATAAGCGTAGTAGTGGAGTGGAGTTGAGCTTATACCTTTTTATGCTTGTAAACGAATAATATAGGAAGACTAAGCCCATGTCAAGTTAAATATTAATACCGTAATGGGCATCGATGGCTTTGACATATCAATATACACATGTGAAATATCCTATACGTAAATATATAATAAATATGTTTATCTGTTTTAACAGTAGGTCACAGTTAAAGTATAATATTATGCTTATTCCGTTGCCCATGCTGATAGAGTTTGAATTGTACCACATACTGTACATACTTAAGTTAACCATGTAGTAAGAAAATTGTTGTATATTAGTTTACATTGAATAATATGTCCAGTAGTTTTTATTTGCATTATTTCTCTATTCTATACTTTGTCAAATTGCCACTGCCCACATTTTCTTGTTATGTTATCTACAATACAGATATACATACTATGGCAATATTATTACGACGTTATAGTTGCAATATATAAAACAAAACTCAAAACACACATGTATAAGTATGCATGCAATTACTATTATTTAGATCAACTCAAGTGATAAAATTACTTTGTAAAGGTATAAATCTATGAGATTATAGTTTATTCAATTTTTGATTGCAGTAGGTATGTTATTGAAAACAAGAGCTACCTATATGTTATTGTTTGCTGCTGTATACATCTAAAGGTTAACATTATTGTAATGTAACGATAATAATATGGCTATTATTGGTTATTAGTATCAGCCAGATTTAAACGTTTTTTAGAATGCCTGAAGTATTTTAGCAATTGCCCTGCTTATACCGTATAGGAATGTTATAATTTTTTTCCGATTGACGAATTGAATTCCACCAATAAAAATTTTGTTTGGCTGGTAAGACAATTGTAACCTTTTCTGGTAGGCGTAGCTTTTGTCTCCACAATAATTGTATATGGGATTCCATGACCGAATACATTTTTTAGATTGATGATAGACAATTGAAAAGTACCATAATATGAATGTCCACAGAAATAATAATGATACCCCTGTAAAAGCAGATACGACGACTAAAACTTGTCCAAACTGTCCATTCCGCCGAAAAACTAAATAAAAAGCTAAATAAATTGCCCGTTTGGCTAACATTTGGAATAATAGAATTACAACTGAAATAACTTCGTTGAGTAATTTACATAAAATGTTCATCAACACGTAGTACATTGAAATGTTCTTTTCAGAACGCAGTCCTTCTTTTGTCAAGTATGTTTTCCGTTTCAATCTGTTTAAAAGGGATTAAATATTAAATGCCATCCTTAAACTGTTTATAGAATCATCAGACACGTATCCAGAAATTTGGTCACGGTGGAGCGCAACAAATAATTGAAACGAAAACTAACCATTTTTTAGATTTTAAGTTTTTTGGGGGAGGACATCTTTTTTTTGGATTTAGGGGGCGCGGCGGACTCTTCTGGATACGTGCTTGAGTATAATTAATCTATAATGACTTGGCTAACCTTAACTCCTGAAATACGGTTTTGTAGGTGGTTACAAATAACACGATGATAAAGATGTAGACCATAAATCTTGTAAACGAAGCAAAAATTATCCATGTCAAAAATATACTGTTCAAGAATACGAGAAAATGGTATTCGTAAGTATTTTGTTTCTTCAGGAAGGATGTTAAATAAATTTTCCATTGAGGTAGAATTGGGGTCATAAGAGACAAACTCAGAGGCCATAATATAACAAAATAGGAATACAAAAACATTTCGATTTTCTTATGAGATGAATCCAATTCTGATTTTCTTTTCTCCACTCCAAATTCTTCTGTTATATAAATAAAATAGGAATATTTATTTGGCCTAAAATTAGAATCTGACATAATGTTTAATACCTTGAAACTCTTTATAGAAGTCCAGCAAAGTATTTACCAAACACAAAATTTCTTGTTTTCTCAACATAACGCTATACATGAACACTAAAACCATAGAAGTAGCAATTACACCGACCATGCATACACACATATCAACTGGATCATTTTGTGCAATATAATTCGTATTCGTAGTAAAGTCTCACTAACAGTAATAACCAATAGAGGTGGATAAATAAAAATTGAACGTAATATTTTATCGTTGTTGATTTGCTTTCGTAATACATCAGTTTTCCATCTTCATTAAAAATGAATGGAAAACTTCCCAACCTATTTGCCAGATTCACAGACTTCTGTAACAGCTTTTGGCAAATTAAAATGTAAATTTGCGAATCCAGTTTGAAATGACTTTTCAAAAATCTCAATGCCATGTTGAAACTGAGTAATTGATTCTCCTCGGAAGTTATATTAGTTGACTTGTTTCCAGCAAGACAATTTTTTTAAGAATGATTGAAGTCAGATTCAAAAGCATTGGCCCCACTGTCGGACAAACTGGGTGATATCAAGAGTTGGTACTGTCTCTCGTGCTAGTAAGTTCCCCGAAATTTATTGACGCCAAAGAAAATGTTAAATTACATGTGCCTATTAGTGTATTATCAGTTTTACGTATGCTTTTTGCATCGATTTACTATGTGACCTTATATCTGTACTGAAGTATCTTCTGTATACTTTTGCCTAATAAAATAGAGCTTAGCTAATTATAGTCACTGCAGTACATTTACTTTGGTAATTTGACTGTAGGTTACAATTACGTTTGAAAATATCAGTTTATTAACTGAAAGGGTAAAGCTGGACTAAGAGATGGGATAGTACCTACTAATTTGAGTTACGAAAACACATTGTAGTGCTGCATGCAAATAGAAAGGGAATAATCCCATATAGAAAAATAAAAATATAACGGACGAACTAAGCCGAGCTATTAAAAAAATTGGCTCAAAGGTTGCCATTATCATAGTCATCCATTTCTGTTAACTGAAAAGCAGAAAAAGTAAAAATGTAGTATAATATTATACTTCATTATCTAATTGTATTATATTGAATGATATTAATCTAAGTTACTCTTCATAGCTGTGTTCACTGTGTGGTAGGTAAATATTTTAGGGCATAAATTTTCATAGGTTATGCTTGTTTTATACTTATCACTTTCAGTTCTATTTCACGTTTAGTGACGTCGAAATGACGTCATTACGTTGGAAATCAAATTGGAAACATATTTTTGGTAATTACAAATTAACTATAGTGACGGCACAAAACGTGAAAGTGAAGTGAAAGTGATAACTATAAAACAGGCATTATTCGTAAATACCTGGATTTGTGTTAATTGGGGTTTTCATATCTATTCATTTAATATTTATAATGACCACGTGTTTAAGAACACTATTTAACTTCAATCATCGAAATAAATAAAGCGGATTTTACCTATGTCCCATAATATGCAAGCATGTAGTATGTAACTATGTATACCTATTTGATATGCCATGGACCTTACAGCTGGTGAAATGGGCAATCGGGCGCGATATTACATAATAAATTAAGTCCGCTATGGGCTAACATTTATTTATATGTTGATGCCTAATCATTTTGAAATTCAGAAGCGGTACTGGCGGCCTAGTACCAATAAAATCTTATTTATTCAAAAAAGTAAATTCAAATCAAAAAATTATCCACATTTGAAACCAAATAACTGTTCATTTTTGTTTTTACTAATTTAATTATCGCCGTGTAATGAGAAATCTATAGCAAAAACCTTTATCGGTTTGGCTATTGAATACGAAAACAAGAATTTAGACAAAATTAATCTTCAGTCAGTTAAATATTGTATGGCAATCGAGAATAAGATGGCGTAATTAACTGGGAATCTTCCGAGATGTCCGATTATTCAGTGCAGCACAATAATTTATATTTGGGGGGTCTACACTCCTGTTCTGACATTTCTGAGAACGTCAAACCTCTAGAGCACTGCTTTTCTAAGGGAGTGTGAGATTTCCATATACATGGAGTCCAGTCGCATGCTGTCTCTCTTTTCTCCCTGGCGAGAATCCTTTTTTCTGGAATAGATATTAAAGTTAGGAGGTCATTAGAAATTGAAAATTTGAATGTTAGATTGATTGCAAATAAAAGCTTACCAGAAATACGTCGACTGAAAACCTGGTCGAATGAAAAAACGATCAATACAATTGCAAAGAAAACCATTGACGGCTTCATTTTCAATAATAATTGAAAAGTAATGGACCTCTTCTCTGAAAGTTAGTCAATGAATACGCAAACCCCTTTTTGTTCAAGCTTTTTATATAGTTAATGAAAGTGTTAAGAGGCAATTAAAGCATTTTTGTTTTCGCAATTTGTAACCTTACAAATATTTCGCATTGGATAATTTATGGTCTTAAAACAACCTATTATATTTACAAATATTGATGTACAACTTACGTAACTATTATAAATTTGATAATAAAAAGCAAGTTTTAATTTCGTCGTAATATTGCCGTATACAGAAATGTAAAGCAATGCAAGTAATAGAAAATATAATCACGAAGCATAGTTTAGGTAAGTATGAATGCATAAAATCCTGTAATATGAACAATAAAGAATTAAAAGTCTAATTTTGGATATCCCCCAGCACCTTCGTAAATCTCAGCGAATATTGTTGTAACTGTAGCATCGTAGTAAGTAGCTATAATATAGTTAAATAATATTATTATAGGGATTCATTAAATGTGCGTCAAAATGAAAAGTATAAGAACATCGACAAAAGAAAGTCTTCATACAATGATACAAATAAAATTATTGAATTACCAATTCATAAGCAAATTATGATCCATTAACCTTCTAACCTCACATAAAACGACCTTGTTTTGATTAACGTGAGGACACTCTAAAAACGATATACGTAGATAAATCAACTTACAAATACTTTAACATTATTTGACAAGGGTAAAATTAATTTGGCTTTTCTATAACGGCTTCTGACATTATGTAGATGATTGTTTCATATTATACCAAACAAAAACTATTTTAAGTGACAATTGTATTTAATGGGGCAGAAAAATAGGTAATTTGAATATTTCTATTAAATTATCTCAAACTATTTTGTGACAACAAATCTAGTACTAACTACATGAACACATTTTACATCAAGTTGGCAACTAAATAATAAAAGGTATGATGGCTTTCCGATTCGGTGGATATTTTCCAGAAAATGTTTTGACATAAAACTCATGATGCTGCAATGCCCGAATTCCCAAAAATGAAGCTGACCATATGGCAAATACGAACTGAAACAAAAAAATCCATTTTACATGCAATTACTGAGAACTTAAATACAAGATGTTTATATTTTTATAAGAATTCATTATTTACCTGAAGTGGTCCTCGAGAAATCAAAGCGAATCCAATCCACTCAACAATTTCTCCAAAATAATTCGCACATGAAATATATTTGAAAAGTCCTCCATGCGGTATTTTGTAACCACTGTTCTCCTTACTTTCATTTTTGCTCTTGGAATTGGAAGCAGGTTTTCGAAGGTTTAGTAATATATTGTCATGGTGTATGTTTATAGCTAATCCAGTTATTACAAAAAGCATACCTAGAAAATAAACATTGAAAAACAAATTTATCAGCTCTTTGTTAAGGTACGTCGTAAACAAATCTTAATTGATAATATATACCAAATGTATTCAAAATAATATCAATAATATTAATACAATTAATAATGCATTCTTTATACTATTACTGAACACCTTACCAATGAAAGCAAGCGACGACGGAGTGCTTTCATGAACATTTGCTAAATCGTGGCTTTGCACAAAAGCATTAATTGCTGCAGCGGCAAATAGTTGTGGAAGAAACAGAAAACCTATTGGTTTGGCATTTTCGGATATTTTCATAGAGTATAAAAACCTATTGGATATTATAAAAAAATAGCATTTTGGGAAACAACTTTGTCTTTAAGATTATAAAAATGGAATAAAATAATTTAAATAGTGTAGTTTTTATGTATTTAAAGAACTTACTTGTAATTACCTGTTTGTGTAATGAATGACAAAAGAGATTAATGCTAGTAAATTGTACGGATTTCCTAATTTTTTGCTAGGAGTAGTAAGTACTATCAAAAGGGCAATGATAGGAACAGGTGCAAAACAAACCTGCATATAAACCATAAAATTGGTATCGTTTTAGAAAAAATAATATTTTTAAAAATTAGCTTAATTTTAATACTTTGTAATTACCATCCAAACAGTACGCGATTTGATAGTAGGGATCCAAGTGGATTCCACTTTCGTATCATGACGTCCATATGCCACTGGAGAGCGAACACTTTTCAAAGTGTGCAGCATTGTGACAACGAAGAATAGGATTGTCAAATTATTCATCATTTCCGAATCATTGTTCAAATATGGAATTGAATATAGACAACTAAATACTGAATTACTGAGAGTTGACATTTTATTCGTGTCACTGTTAAAAATTTCTAAACAGTTTTAAATGCTAAAAACGTTTTGATTTCAGTTTAGAAACTTATTAAGAATTCACACACGATGTGTTTTTGTACGGCTTACCAAACTGACACTGAAACACAAACTACTTCATCTACTCTCACTTGTATATAATCTCAGTTAGCATAATAGCAAAGTGTCAAAATTATATGCACATAAGTATTTAGAGATAATATAACATGACTAAGTTCCCTACAGTATTGTGTCGTATATTCAACTACGTAGTATTCATTTTTGGTTTGCCTAAACTTTTATCATGGGCTGATAGTAGTACAGCAAAAAGTTGCTTGATGTAAGAAGTTCAAGGTCCTAAATCAGAATGGGACACAGCCGACCTCGAAATGATGATAGTCCACTCAATGATACTGTGCTTACTACTTAAAAGTTATGCTCCTTATATCAACACCTATATGTATTTATACATAGGCACAGATAACACATCCCCTATAGTATTGAATTTGCATAGAGATTTACTTATAATAATAATAACATTTAATGCAACATATGAAAACATCTGAAGTTATCCATGTGGCGTAATTACTGCAATACCTTTTTACATATTATGCCATAGTAGTATTATGAATGCTATATCGTCTGCTTAATATTACAAGGTAACAAACCATTTTATCATGACTGCTACAAAGTAACAAACCATTTTATCATGGCTGCTACAAAGTAACAAGCCATTTTATCATGGCAGCGACAAGGTAACAAACCACATCTCTTGATACAGTGGTTTGTTACCTTGTCGCAGCCATGATAAAATGGTTTGTTACTTTGTAGCAGTCATGATAAAATGGCTTGTTACCTTGTAATGTTAAGCAGACGATATGATTAGCTTGTCGTAGATGTGATTTGTCGCTGTGCGATGGGTAAAAACACATAAAATGTAAAATTAATAAATAATTTCCATAAATAAATTTATCTCATAGTTCAACAAAAAATGCTGATTACGCCATTAAGCATAATTTTACTTGTTTTCGCCGTCGTATGAAATTAAAGAAAGCGTTATAGTAAACTGAAATTCTTTTTTTAAATTCAGTTCCACTTAGACTTGACAAAATCATTTTTCACTTTATTTATCAAAATTCTCCAAACTTTGACCAAAGCCTATTTGTTTCAATGTCAAATGTTATTTAAAATGTGGAAATATTTGATGATAATATATATTGTACTTGTATATGAACAATAATACCAATAACAACTATTCATGAAGAAAGTTTTCGTTGGATAATTATAATGAACTTCTTTAAAGCTTTTGTATTGCGATGAGACACGTTATAAAAATTGCGTGAGAAACATTTACCAGCATGAGCATTGGGCAAAACTGTTTGGTTTCCATGCAGCAACAGTCTACTCGCTACAATAATATCTGTAATGATATTAAAAATATTAATAGCCAAAATGATGATGTAAGGAGTAAATTAGGACTAGGAGCATTCCCATTATTTTCTATTTCGGTGAAATTGGCAGTGCTATTGGTATTCCACCCCAAAGACATTGGGAACAATGAAGTATCCACACCGTCAATTTCACATGGACCATCCTTATAAATTTTTTCATATTTGGAACTTTTTCGTAAATCTGTAAGGTATAAAATGGCAATTAATCAGGTGTAATGTGTAATA
Source organism: Tomocerus qinae (assembly GCA_020055645.1). Taxonomy (NCBI): domain Eukaryota; kingdom Metazoa; phylum Arthropoda; class Collembola; order Entomobryomorpha; family Tomoceridae; genus Tomocerus; species Tomocerus qinae. Next base: position 66,901,414 of record CM034546.1, read on the forward strand.
TAAAATACCATGAGAATGAAAACAGATCAACCAGCAGTATTAAATATTTAAATTGTTGTTCTTTGTGAATAATAAATAAATAAATAATTGTAAAATATCGAATTTGCTGGTACAATTTTACATGTAGTAAATTGTTTTTAATGCTAACCTCTATTGCAGAGAGACATGCATAGAATGTGGCATCTGCTAACGGTCCAAGTTTTGTTGAAACATTTTAGTGCCAGTACAGTTTCATTTGTGCAATTCAATTTTCCGTTGTCGACATGATGGATATATTTTGGACTTTTCGGACGGTCGTCTTTTTTTATTTCCCAGCCCCACATCTCCAAACTTGCTAATTCCTGGCACCTTTCCCAATGCTTTGCAGTACAATTTCCTCCCCATTGCGCTTTTATTAATTTATTTGCTTCCCTCGCATCTTCACCTTCATTCGGTAAAACGGAAATCTCGTTAAACTCGTCGGTCAATGAGACTTCTTCTGAAAATTACAATATAATATTATACAATCTCTGTGTGAATGCCAGTACCAATAAATATATACTTAAAGAATTTTAACTCGAAGTATTAAAAACCATTTAGCAGTGTGATGAATGGCATTAAATCACAGGATTCAATAATTAGATACGAAATTCGGGGACTTATAATATACTTAAAGTATATTTTATATATTGTTAACGCACTCACTCAAAATTATTTTATCTGTAGCAATTTTGGCAGATCTCACAAGTGAGATTTGTCGGGAGTAAAGATATACGAGCAGTACGGTAATTGCACCAACGTTATTCATATTAAGTATTTTGACTCGCTATCAAGTTTGAATTAAAGTTTATACTATAGAAGATTTACATTTGAACAAAATAAATAGTAGAAAGATTTCAGATAAGAATGGTGTTTATTATTGAGTCACGAAAGATGCATGATGTAGCGCCTGTTGCAGCACACGTAGTAATATCGCTAGTATGAATGTTTTCAGTTTTCTTCAAAATATGATGTACAGCAAACTAAATGGAATGTCAATTACAATGAGATGGATAACTGGGTTAATAAACTACTAAAACTTCTTTTACCACCACCGCTACTTTTTCATCATGGTTATGCAGATGTATCATCAGAACTATATAATTACTAATTACCCTTAAGTAGTGAATTACCTTGTGCATACATGCAAGCAGCCAACGCCCATGAAAGATGCAAATTGGATTTTTGTTAAGCAGAGGAATAATATTATTTGGCATAGTATAGAATATCAGTATATTCCCTAATACATTAATCTAGTACTTCATTGAAATGAGTGTCCAAAACTATCTGCCTATAGCTTGATTGATAGTTTGCATATTTAACTAAACTACTCTACATTCTACATTTTTTTTGAGATAGTTTAAGATCTATATTTAGGTTACTAGTGAACCCAGCTAAGGGGGCAAATCTAGCACTCAAGAGAAATTCAGCAGGCCACCCATCACAGTAATAAAAACAATTTCGAAAACATCCCATTAGGTTGTTAACTTTGTAAATACAAAGTACATTTAAATTAATGCACCTTTATTTTCTACAGTGGTTGGAAAAATTAGCTGCAGCCCCAACTTCCTGATAAAAAGGAATTTCCTACACCAAAATAATAACTGTAGATAGCGTCAAATATAGGGAACAATGAAAGACTATTTCCGAAAAAACTCCCACAAAGTTACCAAAACTTTTAAAATCGAAAAAATAAGATTCCCTCTAGGATTTTGGAAAAACGTTCAAATCCCATGAGTACAACTTACGAATAAATATTTTTAAAGAATAGTTAATTACCCAGTGCTGTTATTTAATTCTACAAAAAGATATCCCAACTGGTACAATGGAATTAAGAGGGTAGTAAAAAGTAAACCTAGCTCTATTAAAAAATGTTGAATAAGTTTTTCGATATTATAGCAGAACCAATTTGGGTTAGAAGTTTTGAAATGCTATTTAATACGCACATTACGATCATTACGAAATGTTCCCTTTCGATAATCATTTCCATTCGATCCCCAGTCACCATTCAACCTTCTTATGTAAACTATTATTATTTAGATGTTATAACAATAATATGAAACGACTCATTTCGTTGGTTTTGAGGAATTGGGCTTGCGCATTTTACTTTTTTTGCTTTTAAGGAGCCTGCATATATTCCGTGTGCAGTTGATGGGAGGAGGGGATACCCAAAAGTGTTGCAATCAGCACTTGCGTTACACATGTGGGAGGGAGTTTTGCTTTACGTAATATATGCAGGTTCCCTAGGTTCTCCCTACCACACGTACATACATTATATATATATAAATATAGTCAGGTAAATTTAAGTCTGCGATTATATATAGAGATACTAATGAGTAGGATGGACTTTATGGAAAGTAGCATATTGACTTAAATCCTCTAGAGTAGTGCATAGGTAGCTGATGTTATTATCATATTAGTGTTTTCCTGTCCGTAAATGTAGAATGTATACCTAGGTAATTAATTTTTTCGAGATTGAGATATTCGGTCTCCTTTTTTATGTCTCTGTCCAATATCTAAACATGAATAACCATAATGACACAACCATGGATTAATTGAGACACATTTGAAGCACATCAAATTGCTCACAATGATGGAAATGTATAATAAAGTCCGTCATGTATACCAACTCACTGTTATTTTATTAGGATCGAAGCTTTGCTTAGTATCCTTATGAATTTGTCGCCGTCACTCTGCCGATCGTCCGATCGTCTGATCGTCCACTATTGGTATAAGCGCGTATATCTTTGCAACGACATAACTTATTCCAAATCTGTTTTTTGCACATGGTAGCATATATATTCAGGAGCAACCAGTTATCATTAGAATTCAAATTTGATGCATCCCCTGGTTTGTGGAAATTATATAAATACAGAAGGTGAGGCAGACAGTAATAGTACGGCAGGTGAGACAGACAGCGTAGTAGCATAGAGGACTGACTACACACCACGCTGGTATTAACATGCTCTGAAACTGCGGGAGACAAATGCAATATAAAATAGCTTCTCTTTGGTGCAACGATTAGTTGAATACAATTTTCGTTTCATTGCAACAATATTGTCACTGCATTGTAACCCAAAAGTAAAAATTGGCTAAAGAAGAGGATTTTTGTCCATTGTGATTAGTTAAATACAGTTTGAAACATTTTATCGTAAAAATTAGCAAAATATAAGAGTTTGAAACATTTTAACCTGAAAATTGTCAAAATATAATGGAAATGGTTGTCCATCTTCACTTCATTATAAATACACGTGTGGGATTCATCAGTGGTGAGTGCAGTTAACTACAATTATCACAAATCACTATTTAGGTATTGTTTAAATCACAATACTACATTCAATTTGTATTGCAATCCAAAAAATTATTAATCGGGTATAATCCTAATCGTGACACTCGATTCTTTCCAGCTTTGCAGTCACCTGGTGCGGAATTGATTGGGTTGTGATTAGTTTGAAACATTTTATCGTAAAAATTGTTGTTTAAGCCACGTTACTATATTGAATTTGTATTTCCAGCTGACTTGCCGAATGCATCCCTACTCATTATTAAATGACATATTCCATTCTTTCCAGCTTTACAGTCTACTAGGAATTGATTGAGTTCTGCATGTTGACACATGGTGGAGAATTGAAGTTCACTATTTGGAATAAACATTTTATCGTGGAATCTACAAAATCGACAAGATATCACTATTTAGCTTGGTCTTAATTGACTCCTGAAGGGTGGATATTCATGACTACCAGCAGTTTCATCTGGAACAGGAATGGAATTCCGGAATGGGAATAATTCAAAAGAAAGTCCCATATAAAATTTCAAACTATTTTATAGGACTTTCTCTACAGAACCCAGCTGATACGGGCAGGGGAAGGGGCGGCTATCTGTCTATTTACCTTGATTCTAATGATAACTGATTGTGGCTGAATACATGTGCTACCATATGCAAAAAGCAGATTTGAAACAAGTTATGTCGTTCCAAAATATGCGTGCATTTTATTATCGAAGGACAACCAGACCATCAGAATTTTTTTAAATCTCCCGCTTCGATCCTGCGTATACGCCTGTTGCCAACAGTTTTTTTCAGTCCAATTTACCGGTTAGTGATCTATGGCATTTAGGTATATTTCATTACACGTGGGTATATCCTTTTTTCATTTTCGAGACAGTCATTTTAAATTAGATTCATAGCGGGTTAATGATGATCTACATTTTCCATTTTTTAGCTATAATATATTAACAAATAAATCTAATATTAAAAGAACGCAGCAACAGTTATATATTTACCCGTCTACGTCTATCGTAATTTATTATTGTATGTGTATGTGTACAGGGTGGGCCAGAATGAACTGGAATTTTAACTTTGACTCCTAATAATTCTGGAATAGGTAACTTTATAGAGAATTAAATGGTAGCATCTGAAAGAGCATGCGTTTCTTAGTCAGAATTAAAATTATGAACACAATTGTAACACAAAAACAGACTAAAGAAGGACCTTATACATTATACCTTACCTTATACTTCTCTATAGACTCTATATTAAGACTACTTTATTTCTTTCTTGTATTATGCTACTAAGTAGTTCAGAGCCAATTTTAGATATAGCCATAAGCGTCAAGCGTTATAATTGATTCAAGGCGACTGAATTCAAAGGAATTTATCTCCTTTGTGTTTTATGCTCTTTTAGTCTGTCAGTCGGAAATCCCTGAGCGCGATAATTTTGCTAACACTTTTAGCTAGACTGTTCAAATTTTCAGGATACAATCTTAAGGTAAATAGAAAGGTCCAAAAAATGGGCTATTAAATCAGTCTCAACCATTGACCGCGTAAAAATTTTAAAAATAGCTAATAATTGATTAATTTTCCTTCGGCTACGTTCATCGTAAAATAGCTATTTTTATAACTCGTTAGATAGCAAAAACTTTTAAGCATACTACTAAATAGGCCACTGTCAGTCCTTGGCAAGGAAATTGGGTCAATAAACACTGGGCAATGGTATGACTTTCGTCCTTTTCATCTTAGAAAGTCATATGCTACAGTTCGTTCGACAGGTGACAGTGTTTGTGGCATGGCTAGACCGGTCAATATCCATAAAAAGCCTACGATCGCGTGTATTTATTTTGGATAACTTCTTTGCTATCATATTTCTGTTTTATAATGGTTTATTTGTTTTATTTGTGGCACATAAATAATAATATTCAGTTCATGGCTTAATGCTAAAGGAAATGGAGTTATGCAGTATATTTCGTGGCTTTCTGGGACAGAACAAAACAGGAGAAAAGCATGTATAGTATATTGGATGCTTACTAGATTAAGTTCCGGATTTATTAGTCTATGTAATAACAATAACAAATTTAAATAAGTTATAAAATATTCAGTACCTTTACTCCAGCTACGCAGATATAAAGGGAAAAGTATTACGATGAAGTATACTTACGTGGAATAAACTTTTAACAATTTCCAATATCTTGTAGATAGACATCAATAATTTAATTATAGTACTGGCATGGCATTGTATTGACGAACCCAAAGACCTTTCTATACATTCCTGTTTGAACTCAAAATAGTTCTACCAAACAAGAAATCTGACTGTTAAGCAAAATGTTCACTTTAGGCAAACGACAAAAGAAAAATCTCCACTTGGAAAAACCGTTTTACGAACTTTATTTGGAAGAAGTAGATCGATATATGAAGGTTTTCGGATTCCTAAGCACCACTATAATTTCTCTAAACAGAAAAGAAGCAAAATTTCATCTGTGTCGGTCAAAATTGCAATACTTCATTTGGAGTTTCACCTCTTGGTGGTTTGTGGTAATATCCCTCTATGGAACATTCCGTCTTCTGAAAGAATTCTACCAACCTGATCCCACATTCCAAACTCACAAAATTATTATCTATCTGCAGTACTACATCTTCATGATTGGTATCAGCATGGTTGATATCGTTTTTGTCACAAAGGCACAGGATATACTAACCATGATAAACCTGTGTTTCCGTTTTGCCAAGCTATATGCAGGTAAGAATTAATTACATCACATTATGAACTAATTTTCAACCAATACCTGTTTAAACCAATGTATAAAAAATTTATTTCGTCATCCTATCCTTTATTTTGAATAGTTCATCCATTTAAAAATACAATTATGTATTAATTATAAAATAATTACATTTGTGTAAGACTCTAGCAAATTGATTGAGTTTAGCTAGATCTTGTAAGCGAGGTAAAGGGCTATAAAGCCTAAGTATTTAAGTACCCTATAGGGTTGTGGAAAATAATTTATTTCTAAATTTTTATATTTGCCGATGTGGGGGCGAAACCCCTATATCGTGTGGGGTCAATTTGATGGTTAAACCTCCTCAATATTTGAATTAGGCGTCTTTGATTATCCTTTGGGGTTAATGGTATTAATTTAATTCAAAGATTTTATGTTTGCCGATATGGGGGCAAACCCCCTATATCGTGTAGGGTCCCTAATATATCATTATGGTTAATGTACGGACATAACGGTACCCATAATTGGATTCAGGATAATTATATTCCCCCATTGTGGACTTTCAAGTCATTCAATTTGCAGCTACATAACGGATTTGGATGCTGTCAGGTAAAAAGTTTTTAAAGTATTTCGGCTCTTTGCTCGTGGAATGAATAATTATAATGTGATAGAAGAAATAAAAAAGATTTAAATTGTTTCCCAAAAATCGTAAAATTTTTCAAAAATACCACCGCCATTTTGTGGATGGAAAAATGCTTCTTTTATTGGACCGTTAAACTAAAATTTTATCTTTTTGAAATCTGAATCAATTAGCTGGAGTCTTACACATTTTTTATTAATTTTAGATAGTGAAATCGGGCGCCTTAAATTCGGAAATAAACAGCAATTGCAAATGGCGGAAACCATCTCTACACTTGCACCAATATTGTGGCTAGGCATTGTTCTCATTCTCACTTCCATTGGACTGCAAGCGATTTTCGGTGGAGACATGGATCCTGTTCAGAGATTCTTAAGGGAAAACTTCACAGAGGAATTTTATACATTTCTCCCTCTGCAAATTTTGGTTTTCTTTTTTGTTGTGTATATTCAGGCCCATATGGCAGCCACTTTGCTAATGTGCTTTTTTGGTTTGTTGATTTACTGCACCCAAATGACGTTCTGCCTCGAAACAATAAGTTCCGAGAATACCTCACCAGAAGACCTGGATCTGGCTCTACATCTATATCACTCAATGATGATACTCAACAAAAGATTTAATGAAATCTCTTCTAAATCTTTAGGAATTGGGTTGATTGCTTTCAATGTCATTCACATGCTTTGCACATTCAGCACTATTAAATTGGCTAAGAATGTCGCATTTGTAATCTACCTCTACATGCCCGTCCTCTCTGCTTTATGCTGCATAATGGAGAAATTGTTCGTCGCAAATTTGGGGAACGTGACGGATCAGTCGAATCTGTTTCGTCAAAAGTGGATGAAGGTTGTGGAAAATCCATACCTATTGAGGAGAATAAAGGTATGCCGACCATTCGGACCGGAGTTTTTTCACTGGTTTACAATTCAGGGATCTACTACAATCACATTCATGCAAATCGTCTTCAACAACACTATCAACATGATACTCTCAGTAAATGTTAAGATGTAAAAGCTTTAAATCTTTGATAGTTTAATAATAATTGTATAATACCTGCATATATCAATGGCTTACTGTAATAGTAATAAGTTTAATAACATAAGATACACCATCATTATATATGTACTATAGCTGGTAAACCTGTCCTACGACAGGGTTCTGTTTCACATTAGCAAAATTAAAGATTCAAATATGACAAACCTCAAGTGTCCTGATTTTTCATGCCATAGTTTACCTACCATTTAAATTGACAGAGTTGACACCGAGCGCAAAAAGCTGTTATTACCCTACTCAGATAAGTTTTCCAGTTCATTTTTAATCCTGTTAATTGGTCTTTTGTTCGTGGCTGGCGAAGCAGTGAGCTGTGAAGGAATCGTGACTGGAGAAGAATAGGCCACCCAATTAGCTTGGTGGGTGGTCTATTGATTTTCAATCACGATTCCTTCGCAGTTCACTGCTTCGCCAGCCAAGAACAAAAGATCAATTAATGGGATTAAAAATGAGCTGGAAAACTTAGGGTAATAAAATAGTAGCTGAATAGGGTAATAAAACCGAGGATAGTAACAGATATTATGGCTTGGTCACAGTAGCAATTATTTCAACCTGTATTTTAAAGAAAATACAGCATGAAAACTTATTTTAATGTGTCGTTTGTTTGTCTCTGCTAAGTATTCACTTTAATTTACCATTTTTACCATTAAAATTTTGTAAAGCAGAATGATAAGGATGATGAAGAAAAAAGGATGCTGATCCAACACAGCCTATTATGGCAGTATCTCTACCTCTGACGACAACGCTGAAAACTAAATTTCTTCTAATATACTCATTTCATTCATTGATTTTTATAATTTCATTCTGTATTGAAATAATACAAAAATTTGGCATTGAAATTTTTTACATTGTCATTCGAAATATAGTTCCCCATATCATAATACTTCCCCATGTGGGGAACTATAGGAATATTATTGACCAAAAAATGGTCTCCAAATGGAAATTCCCCTGGGGAACTAAATCGATTAATACGGTAATTTAAGTATTATACTTGCCATTTAAGTATACCTGGTAACCATGCCACTGTCAGTCGTTGGCAAGGAAATTGGGTCCAACACTGGGCAATGGTATGACTTTCGTCCTGTTCATCTTAGAAAGTCATGCTACAGCTAGTTCGACAGGTGACAGGGTTTGTGAGTTTGTGGCACGAATAGACTGGTCAATATCCATAAAAAGGCTACGATCGCGTGCATTTATTTTGGATAAACTTCTTTGCTATTATATTTCTGTTTTATAATGGTTTATTTGTTTTAATTTGTGGCACATAAACAATAATAATATTCATTTCATGGCTTAATGCTAAAGGAAATGGAGTTATGTAGTATATTTCGTGGCTTTCTGGGACACAAAACAGGAGATAAACATGTATAGTATATTGGAGGCTTATTGGATTAAGTTCCAGATTTGTTTAGTCGCTTTGCCGTCTGCCGTGTATATAATAACAAATTTAAATTATGTAATAAAATATTCAATATCTTTAATACCACTACGTAGATATAAAGGGAAAAGTATTACGATGAAGTATACTTACGTGGCATAAACTTTTGACAATTTCCTGTATCTTGTAGATCAATAATAAATTTAATAATAGTAGCACTGGTATTTGTTATTGTACTCACTTTTCTATACACTTTTCTATACATTGCTGTGTGAACACAAAACAGTTCCACCCAAGGAATCTGTCTGCTAAGCAAAATGGTCACTTTAGGAAAAAGACAAAAGAAAAAAATCTACTTGAAGAAACCATTTTACGAACTTTATTTGGAAGAAGTAGATCTATATATGAAGGTTTTCGGTTTCTTGAGCACCATTATATTTTCTCTGGACAGAAAAGAAGCAAAATTTTATCTGTGTCGGTCAAAATTGCAATACTTCATTTGGAGTTTCACCTTTTGGTGGTATGTGGTAATATCCCTCTACGGAACATTCCGTCTTCTAAAGGAACTCTACCAACCTGATCCCACATTCCAAACTCACAAAATTATTATATATCTACAGTACTACATCTTCATGATTAGTATCATTATGGTTGATATCGTTTTTGTCACAAAGGCACAGGATATACTAACCATGACAAACCTGTGTTTCCGTTTTGCCAAGCTATATGCAGGTAAGAAATTAATTACAGCACATCAGGAACTAATTTTCAATCACCATGTACAATACCTGTTAAAACCAATATATAAAAATTTTATTTAATCATTATTATTTCAACATACTTTCTTTTGAATAGTTCATTTAAAACTACAATTATATGTACAATACTTGTAAAATAATTATATTTTTTATTAATTTTAGATAGTGAGATCGGGCGCCTTAAATTCGGAAATAAAATGCAATTACAAATGGCGGAAACCATCTCTAAACTTGCACCAATATTATGGCTAGGGATTGTTCTCATTCTCACTTCTATTGGACTGCAAGCAGTTTTCGGCGGAGACATGGATCCTGTTCAGAGATTCTTAAGGGAAAACTTCCCAGAAGAATTTTATACATTTCTACCACTACAAATTTTGGTTTTCTTTTTCGTTGTGTATATTCTCGCCCATATGGCAGCCACTTTGCTTATGTGTTGTTTCAGTTTGTTAATTTACTGCACTCAAATAACGTTCTGCCTCGAAACAATATGTTCTGAGGATACCTCTCCAGAAGTTCTGGATTTGGCTCTACATCTATATCACTCAATGATGATACTCAACAAAAGATTCAATGAAATCGCTTCTAAATCTTTAGGAATTGGGTTAATTGCTTTCAATGTCATTCACATGCTTTGTACATTCAGCACTATTAAACTGGCTAAGCATGTCGCAATAGCGATCTACCTCTACATGCCCGTCCTCTCTGCTTTATGCTGCATCATGGAGAAACTATTTGTCGCAAGTTTGGGGAACGTGACTGACCAATCCACTCTGTTTCGTCAAAAGTGGGTGAAGGTAGTGGAAGATCCATACCTATTGAGGAGAATAAAAGTATGCCGACCATTCGGACCGGAGTTTTTTCACTGGTTTACATTTCAGGGATCTACTACAATCACATTCATGCAGATTGTCTTCAACAACACCATCAATTTGGTCCTGTCTGTAAAAATTAAAGTGTAGACGTGTAAATGTGTTTTCCATTGTAAAATAACTAATAATCGTAATGCAAGAAGCTAACTAAATCATAATAGTGTATATAATATTATTATGTATGTATTATAAGGGGTTGTCATCAGCCTATAAAAAATCATAATAATACAATTGCACTCAATTATCATGCTTTCAGTTGCTCATTGAATAAAACTACTACATAAATTTCAAGTTGTCACAAGTTTATTTTATTCTACACAGTATGAAATACGGATGAAACATTATAATATGTCATACTTGCATACAAGTAGGCAGAGCAGGAACTAGAGCATGAAAAGTTGAGACGGAAAATGCCATTAATTTTTCATTGTGGAAATATAGCTACTCCAAACCGTGTAATATATATATTCGTCACATTATAACACAAAAGAAACCTATAGATCTGTAAATTGAGTTTTTGGGTATATAATTTAATATCTGCGAAATCGGCGACCACATTTACTTCAAAGGATAGGAAATAAAGCATTTCTTGTACATTAGGCTGTTTAAAGCACCTTTATGTAGACAAAAATTAAGCTGCCTTTTACCTTCCTTATGTACTTGAGTAGCCGAGAGTGTCATAATTTATTCAAAGCAGTGCCAACAGGAGCACGCTCACCAAATTGGCTTTACCCAGAAGTCAAAGGATCAAAGGACATTTAATTGACTTAGGTTTTTTTAGTATTCAACTGCTTTAATTCGTGGCACAAACAGGAAGGCCCATTTCATGTTGTTTTAATGGTGTATGTAATAGAAATGAAGTTATAATGTGAAATTAGGTTTCGAGGATTTTCTCAGAAGTATTTCAACAAAATCATGGATATTGAAAGGTTTGTATTATTATTGGCGAAGTTTTAAATCCACAATACAGTAATGCAGTTAGCCTTGTCAACCTTAAACAACTTTAAACTAAGGTTGAAAGAATTCATTACATACCCAATATACCGATGTACCTGCTAAAGTAACTTTCATGTACTAACTTTCAGTCACTTGGGGTTACTTTGTAACTCAATCCCTCTAACACAGTTTCACCAATAAATGGCTTTTACTAGCAAAGGTCATATCAGAAGTAGCCGAATGGTAAAGTGCATATTCAAACACACAGCTGTTGGCTTCTTCTGATCTAATCTTCGTTTCGCCAAGGAAAAATCTTTTCAATCTGTGATACTGTGTCAGTCAGTGATCTCAACTATAACTTTGGCACCGCCTTCATTAATGAAATGCTATTAAGCCCTCACAGAAGCAAATACAATTACATCTTTATATTTGTATTGAATAAAAAATGTTTGACTGCACAATGATAAAATATATAACCTACAACTTTTCAATATTTTCAGTTTCCTAAAAATGGATAGAAATAAAGACTTCGGATTTTTTCGTATCCATTTAGTGAAAATGTATGAGAAACAACAAAAAATTTGCAAAATCATCAATTATAGTAGATTTCCAATGCAATTTAAATTCTATTTGGTAAATTGAATTGAAAATTTAAGCCTTAGAATCCAATTTTAAAAATTTCGAAAGCCTTTGCAGTTTACCGTTAGGCAGGGGTAACATTGACATTTGTTATATTTATGTTGAGCGTAAAAGTAGACCATAAAGGGTAGGTATTTTGACATAATTGATTTTAAAATTGGTTTACGAAATGTGTACTCGATTTTAACCTTTAGAAACTGTACAAAATCTTTCTCTGTTGTGTTCTAATTTTTTGCGCTACTATATTCAGCTTTGCCATTAAAACGAGGCAAAAAAACCAGCCCAAGTTACCCCAAGTGATTGATTATTAACACAGACATGAAACAATTACTAGTATCAAATCAGAATTCCAATATATTTACCCATATGTAAGTACACCAAGGACATTATTAAATGTACACTTGAACATTTCTTTGCTATTCCCTCTTGGCTGTAACTTAGTTCTTAGGAACCCATCTAAGCAAAATGACTTCCGTAGGCCAAGGACAACGAGGAAATATCTACTTGAAAAAACCATTTTATGAACTTTATTTACGACAAGTAGATCGATTTTTTAAGATTTCCGGTTTCCTAAATGTGAACATATACTCTTGGAACAGAAAAGAAATATCATTTAATATCTGTTCATCAAGATCCCAATACTTCATTTGGAGTTTCACTCTTTGGTGGTATGTCATCATATTTCTCTACGGGTCATTCCGTTTGCTGAAAGAACTCTACCAACCTGATCCAACATTCCAAACTCACAAGATTATCATTTATCTTCAGTATTACATCATCACCATCGCAATCATCATGCTTGATGTGCTTATTGCCACAAGGTCACGTGATATAGTAGCCATGTCAAGGCTATCTCTCCGTTTTGCCAAGCAGTATGCAGGTAATTTCATTCTCAATTTTAACGAACAAGGCCTTTTAAGTTTTAAAACGTCCGAAATATTTAGACAATTTTATTTTTACTCGCCAAATTCACAAAATATTATAAGAAATTGTTCTCGGTAAAAATAAATTTTATCAAATGAAATATTTGTGATTGACCCCAATTAAATTGCAGAAAAATGGATCGAATTTGAATATGGATTAGATTAATACATAATTAAGTAGTTTTATGAGTATAGGATTTTGCTTTATTTAAAATGTAATTAAGTAAAGACGATTCTAATATTCTAAAAGATTGCAAAATATTTTTGAATTTTGAACCATGGTTTTTAAAAGGGTGCCAATTAATTTGTATGGCACACACATGACTATTGTATGGAGGAATTTTTGACATTTAGTGTGACTTTGTATGGTATGTTATGACTTACCTAATGAATTTGTATGGAAATAATTACTATGTATGGTGATAGTTTTATATAAACATGCATAGCACTGAATAGTACACGATATAAATATATCACCATATATTGGTAAATTTATTTAAGTTTAAGAAGATTTGGATGAACGATAAGACCCAAGTAGAAACTGCACAACCATGCAGAAAGTGAGGACAGTTAGTTATATGTGGGTAAAGTGAAGTCAATGCTCTGAGATCCAAAGTTATCTCCAAATTAGCATGTTATCAATACTTTTGCAATCTGTATATATTTCCTCTTCTCTGCATTTGTGTTTGCTTTATTTCGTTACAAATTGCATCTGAGTGAATATAAGTACCATGGCCGGGTCAAGTAAATTTGTAAGTTTAGAATACAAAACGGACAGTGACAATGACACTGAAAAAAGTGATGTTGCAAACATAAAATAAAGAAAATAAGGCAAGGGTACAACTTACATGGACGAAAATTGACATCGAATCGACACTGAAGAATTACGATTCTGGAAGTTCAAACAAACATTTAAATACAAAAATTATAATTGTGTGAAAGGTGGTAAGAGTTGCCCAGCCAGTTTGAAATGTGTTACTATTTCAGGAGTTAGCACAAAGTACTATTTTAATGATCCTCCACATTATATACCAATATATATTAAAACTAAATTAACTATGCTTATTCGATATTGCCATACAAAGTCATAAACCGCCATACAAAGTCATAAACCACCATACAAAGTCACACTATCTATTTTTAGCTCTCCCATACAAAAGTCATGTGTGTGCCATACAAATTCCTATTTTCCCTTTTTAAAAGACTATAATTATGCTCTACTTTTAATCCAATAATTCAATAAATCAATAAATCTTTTATCTTATGGGAATTCTACGGCAATAATTTTTACCTGGCAATATTTTATGGTTGTTTAATCAGCTTGTGAACTTGGGCGTCATAAAGTTGGAAACGAACAGCAATCCCAAATTGCAGCAACATGGTCGAAAATGATGCCATTTTTATGGGTGGGAACATTTCTCATCATCCAATCCATTTCACTGCAATCGATTTTCGGAGGAGACTTGGATCCAGTACAGAGATTCTTACGGGAAAATTTCCCAGAGGAATTTTATACATTTGTGCCAATACAAATTCTGATTTTCTGTATGGTATTTTTTGTTATGACTCATTCAGCGGCTACCTTAGTTATTTGTCTGTTCAGTTTGGTCATTTACTGCACCCAAATGACGTTCTGTCTCGATACAATTTGTTCAGACGATACGTCGCCAGAAAATCTGGATCTGGCTCTGCATCTATATCACTCATTGATGCTACTAAACAAAAGATTCAATGAAATCGCTTCAAAAGCTCTGGGTGTTGGCTTAATTGCTTTCAATGTAATTCACATGCTTTGCACATTCAGCACTATTAAACTGGCTAACTATGTCACAATTGCTTTCTACCTCTACATGCCCGCCTTGTCTGCCGTATGCTGCATCATGGAGAAACTGTTCGTCGCAAGTTTGGGGAACGTGACTGACCAGTCGAATCTGTTTCGACAAAAGTGGTTGAAGGTTGTTGAAGACCCATACCTATTGAGGAGAATAAAAGTATGTCGACCGTTTGGACCGGAGTTTTTTCATTGGTTTACAGTTAAAGGATCTACTACAATCACATTCATGCAAATCGTCTTCAACAACACTATCAACATGATACTCTCAGTAAATGTTAAGATGTAAAAGCTTTAAATCTTTGATAAATAATAATTGTATAATACCCGGATATATCGATGGCTTACTGTAATAGTAATAAGTTTAATAAAATATAAGATACACCATCAATCATTATTGTATTATTATTCTGTTCTATATATAGTTCAGCTTTTAATGCTGTGGAATCGACTTTGAAGAAACCACGACAATGGTCTCAATTTTACATGTAAAATTGAGACCATTGTCGTGGTTCCTTCAAAGTCGATTCCACGACATTAAAAGCTGAACTGTAGGTAATTGTTAGTCAAGCACTTACATATTTATATCTTATCAAACAATCAAGCCATAACCGTAATGTGAATAAGTACGTAAGTAATATTAAGCCATTGATAATACTATATAAAATACTTAACCATTTGACCAGATTGAATAAAGCTATCTACATTACTCTTCCCAAACTCATGTACAGAATTATTTTCTGCATTTTTATATGTGCTAAACAGATATAAGGTACAGTGTAATCAGTATTAGAATCACCCCCTAATTGGCATACACTTTTTGGCATAAAATAAAAAAATCACCTTTTGGCATAAAAACCCACTTTTTGGCATAATTTTTTTATCCTTTTTGGCATAAAAAATGTTTCACTAATTGGCATAAACTGCTATACCTAGGAGGGTATAGTAAGGCAAGTTAGGAGATAAGGATGCTACGCTATGAATTAACATTTCCAATATGCATAATATGTTTATCGCTGATAAGAATGGTTCTCCAAAGTTCTAGTTACTTCTCTTAAGTTCTCTTTTCTTCTTCTCTCCAGTTGTTCGCTTCATTCCAAAAATGGCTGACTACGCACGTCCGTTTTTTTCACAAATTAAAAATAAAATTACGAAACAGTTAGAGAGGAATGGTTACGTATATACAAAGCGTTACACTTATAAGGGATCCAACTATTGGGTGTGTACTGAGAGAAGTATATGTGGTGCTGCAGTAGTAGAAAAAGATGGGACATATCGGGAGTGCAAGAATGGGTGGGCAAATGGTCGTCACATTAATCATGTTCCAGATAGTGTTAAAGTGGCAGAAAAACTGTGTTTTGGAGAGGCTAAACGGGTTGCCTTTGAAAATCCAACGTGACTGATATAAGTCCGCTGGAGACATTTATGACGAAATAACCAAAGATGTAGATATAGAAACCCAGGCCACATTACCACCCGAATATTTAATGAAAAAATACATTTGTAGATACAAAACTTGTCCTGAGCTATTTTCAGATCCAAAAGAAAAGAAAAGTTTGTCAATACCTCCACTGGCAAAGTTAACAATACGGGGCAAAAGTTTTCTTAGATACGACTGTGACGGAACAAAGGACATTTTAATTTTCACTACTACTGCTAATTTAAAAGAACTATCATGCTGTGATGTGTGGATTTCGGATGGCACGTTCAAAACTTCGCCTAAAATCTATGGAGCTAAAGGGCAATTGTTTTCAATTCATGGAGTTTTCCACAAATATGACGAACGAGGACAAAAAGTGGTTTCGGCCAGTCTACCATTGGTTTATGCTGTTTTGTCAAATAAATTGGAAGCCACATATAACACGTTTCTGAAATCTCTCTTGAAAATAGAAAGCCAGGTTCGTTAATAATATAATATAGTCTTAATAAATAAAATGAATATATTATTTATTTCTAATTTTATGCTTTTTATCATGTGCAGATTTTGTTACAACCAAAAATGTTAATAATGGATTTCGAAAAAGCACCCATAAATGCATTTGCTTCTATCTTCCCTAAAGCAAAAATCCGTGGTTGCTACTTCCACCTAACGCAAAATATTTTGCGGAAGGTTCAAGAAGAGGGTCTACAAATTCGATACAATAACGATGACCATTTTGCATTGCAAGTCCGCTATTTATACAGCTTGGCGTTTGTCAAACCTTCACATGTCAGGAAAAGGTAACCTCTAAAAAATAAGTTAAAATAAATTTATAACCATATAAATTTAAAACAAATGTGCTTTTAATTATGACTGTTACAGATTTGCTGAAACTGTAAATGTGTTAGACCCAGCCATACAACCAATAGCAAAATATTTTTTCACAACTTATGTGGGTTCTGACTGGGATCCGCCTCTGTATGACATTTCCATGTGGAATGTGAGAGACAGACTGCTTTTGGGTGTACCTAGGACATCAAATTTTGCCGAGGGCTGGCATAATCGATTTGCTCGAAAAATGGTGACAACTAAACCTTCCATGTGGAAATTTTGTAGCGTACTGCAAAGAGAACAACACAGGACGGAGAACACCTTAGCACGGATGTTTGTGGGCAAATTTCCAAACAAGAAAAACAAACACAACTTACTATATGACAAAACACTGATGAAAATTGTTAAAAACCGTTCAAAAATGAGCTATTCGGAATGGCTATATACTTTGGCGGATAAGTTATAATTATCATTTGCATTTTTTGATTTGATCATACCGTTTCTTGACTGAATCCAATATTTCTATTGACACTGCAAAATACATTTTGTGACTAACTATTACGACTAATTATTTGTTGGTTCAATAAATTATGCCAAAAAAGTATGCCAAAAAGGGTGTCTGAAAATCATATTTTATGCCAAAAAGTGTATGCCAATTAGGGGCATTACCCAGTATTATTACCATGCTCACTAGAGTTAGGTATTACCTATCTATATACATAAAGTATTATTTGCAACCTAAAGGAAAGTAGACTGCAGACTTTATTGCTATCGACTCCAATGCAATATACACAGTCATTTTTATTAAGCATCTATCAGAGCAAACATCGTTGAGGCATTAAATTTTTAATGAGCTGAATTTTCTTAGAACGGAATTGATTATTGGTTTTCTGTGGAACTCTACTTGATTTGTGCATCGGAAACACAAATGCTCCAAATTAAACTTCGAAATTATATTACAATTTGTGTTTAGAATTAGGTATATATAGTTACATTATATTGTAATATAGGTAATATATATACTCGTTTTAGAGAAACTAGTTGACATTTTATTTGTTTGGACTATCTGTAAGTTTGGGATTTGATGTAATGTATAATAATTATGGACTCTAAACGTATATAGACTAGACTCCTTTCGGCCCGCCTCCCAATCAAGATCCAGTTTCCATTTCGTTTGTATGTATTTCTAAGTAAAAGTAAGTAAATTTAAAATATGGTAAGATACATGCACAACCTTTTGTCTCTTATCTAATCCCTAATGTAGTATTTTAAAGTTAAAATTTGAACACCTTTCCTTTTCTGGGTCAGTTTCTCAAACTATTTCACAGTATACCACCTAGCAGTGTTTCTATACAACAAAATTCAAAGTACCAATAGTGGTACTCGCAACTTTAAACGTTTGGGCTTCAAAGTTAATGTTATGAAACTGATGTTATGAAACCCCCCGAAAATTGAATGCTTTATAAAAACCTCCGGTTATATGATGAAATAAATGATACTGTAGTCATATATTATTCACTTGTTATTTTTCTGAGTAAATGCTGAAAACAAAAAGACTAATAACTTGATGATGAAAGTAATAGCGTTGGATAAATTTAAAGAGTGATAATGGATAATCGGCTTAAAGCAGTTGTATTACATATCCAATTTTTTATACGTAAATAAGTAGTTCAATTTTTTATCCCTGATATATTTCAATGAAAAGGCAGAAAGAACAATACACACCTATATAATGTCATATTTTATTACCATGTCATATGCTTGTAATATTATGTATATTATTATAGTATAGTAGGAACTCTTCTCAATGTTGTTCCGCAAAGTTGTACCTACCTACCGACTTTCGTGCTTGCTCTTTTGTTTGCTTATGATTTCTTATACAACAGGCGACTTATAACGGAAATATAAGGTAACTGCATTTAATTTACTATCACCCACTTCCCGTGTAAGGAAACTAGGAAACTGAAACCTCTGTATTAAGTAGTGTTCAATGGACTTGTCAGCTTTCAATCGAGCTATTCCACAACCTTTGAGCTACAACTGAAGTTACATCGATTTTCAGTAATTTTTATGCATTTTACACACTTCCCCTGTCAGGGGATAGCGGTAACCTATTCAGCAGTTTCCACTGAGCTGTTAGCTGTCAATCTAGTTATCGCACAACTTTGTACGATGAATAGGACGAAGTTACATAAATAAATATTTAGCCAATTTTAAACCCCTCCCACGGTCAGGGGACGTGACCAATTTTGCCGGTTTACTAACTCGGCCTTCTTATTTACTTGTGTAGATTGTACCCTGACAATTTAAACTCTTTAGTTCAAACCTTTCGAAAGATATCTTGCACAGAGATTTCCAGGCAGACTGAGTGAGAACTGAACGAAAGAATCTTTTCTGAGTAAAGTGTTATAAAAATACACAGTCTATCAAATACACACTGTCTAGATAATGTAAGGCTTTCTGTTGCAGAGACTCCATGTATCTTCTATCAAACACCAATTCAGGGTCAGGGACAATGTGTGGCAACATTTTTTTGATTGAATGATATTAGAATCCGAAGCACTCCACTAAGCTTCGAAAATAATGCCAATGTTTAACTTCTAAATTCTAAAAATGACAATAGGCAAGGAGTACGAAGTACGAATGGATGTTAGATTTCGGGAGGTTAGCGGATAGCGAAAATTATCGAAGGTGTTTGGAAATGTATTTCACTTTTACTTAGTAAAAAGTACAATCAAAGCATTTTTTAACATCTCTCGCAACCAATCACCAATAATAATTAATATGTAGATCACAAAATTAAATTGCTAAAATTAACCACAGTTTTTAAACTCGAAGCTTCTATCTCTGTGAACTGTCTTTGCTTTCATTTTTCTTTATGACTTTCGCCATTCTCCAATTGAAAAAACCCTCGTTTGGTGTGTACTTAAAAATCTATTGACAATTCTTCTTCATTGACAAATTCACATTCGTCATCGGGCCCACACAATAGGCTAAATCTTTATTATTATGGTCTTCGGTTTTCACTTGTACAGTGTACAACGAAATGTTCCAAAAAGGAAAAACTAGAAGTAGAAAGTGAAAGTAACTCAAAATTAAGTGGGGTATTGTGATACGTGATAAACAAGAAGGAATAACAGCAGATAGCATAATATTTACGCGGGGGAAATGATTTAGTGTTTGGATTTATTCGGCGTGTCATTTTCATCGTTCCAGCAAGTCGGTATTTGGCAAATCTCCTAAAAATAACAATAACGAACGAAACACTTGAAATTTTTGAATTAATAACAGTATTTGTGAAACAAGGGATTTAACTTGTCATTAAACAATACTTGACTGTGACAATGAGTAAAGCTCATCCTCCAGAATTGAAAAAGTAAGCAACTTTTCCTGAATCCCTCTTTTGTCTTTGTATTAGTTCATAGTTAGTTAACAATAGACGATTTTCGGCTGATTAAGTTAAAAAGAATGTTTAAACTGATTTATAAATTAATAAGGATTGAACTGTCAACTGCACGCCATTTATATATTTTGTGGTTTTATAATATTTTAATTTTGAAATTGTTGATTTACAGATTGATGGACAAAAGAGTTGCAAGTAAGTTCTAAGTCCTAATTAATTGAATCCGGCCTTGTTCGCGTTCAGCTGGTAGATGTTAGATGTAGTTTTGAAAATATTAACCTCATATTACTACTGTAACCTTCAATCTTAACTATTACTAATTTATAGTTTGAGTAAATACATAAGAGACCATGCAGGCTCGGAACAAAATGTCACAGCCAAAGTTGTTACTTTCAGATTCTAATCTACTTAGTGATATGAAAAAAACAATTTCAGGATTTTTTTTGAAAACCCGCCGTTTTTAAGTTAAGGCGGTTTTCCGCCTTATGTCGTTCATCTATGATTCATTTCTAAACTACTTGACCGATTTTCATGAAACCGGCGCCATTCTGCTCGCAAACGCTTTCATCACATGGCCCCCTTTTTAGTTTTTCAAAATTTTTTCAAAATTTTGAAAAAGATTTCGAAAAATTTCGAAAAAGAACTTTTTGAACGTTTTTATTAGAACTATTATTAAATGCGATAAAAACGCTAATTCTGACCAAAAACTCAATAATTAGGGTGTATATATCAAAAATAAAGCCATTAAAATTAATGAATGAAAACCACTTTTGAGTTTTTGGTCAGAACTAGCGTTTTTATCGCATTTAATAATAGTTCTAATAAAAACGTTCAAAAAGTTCTTTTTCGAAATTTTTCGAAATCTTTTTCAAAATTTTGAAAAAATTTTGAAAAACTAAAAAGGGGGCCATGTGATGAAAGCGTTTGCGAGCAGAATGGCGCCGGTTTCATGAAAATCGGTCAAGTAGTTTAGAAATGAATCATAGATGAACGACATAAGGCGGAAAACCGCCTTAACTTAAAAACGGCGGGTTTTCAAAAAAAATCCTGAAATTGTTTTTTTCATATCACTAAGTAGATTAGAATCTGAAAGTAACAACTTTGGCTGTGACATTTTGTTCCGAGCCTGCAAGGTCTCTTATGTATTTACTCGTTTATAAGTTGTAGGATGTCCCATTAAAGAACGTATTTAGGGATATGGGTTTTACGGGCTGGAGCCGAAATCCAAGAAAAGGGAATTTTTATCTCAAAATAGCAAACAATTTCGCGTTCCGCGCGATTATTTGCCATTTTTAGCCCATTTTTGACTCATTTCCTTCAAAAAATGCCAAAAATTTTCTTAAAATATCTATTGGAAATCTAGCCCCCTCCGAAACTCAGTTCTGCATACGTGCTTGGCCCCATTTGTGCCATTTTGAGTTCTTTCAACGTTAGAAGCTCTACTGGTAGTAGTAATGGTACTGGCTCTACTGGTATACCGTGTTTAATTGTGCAATTTGTAATGGTTAGGTGTTGTATATTATTAAATTAATCACGATGGATTATGTCAGCAGATTTTACATTTTACTGTATGAATTCTTTATGGATAACAAATCATATAATCAATATTCATTATAATAAAATATAAAGAGTACAATTTGAAAATTGGAAAGAAATTCTTATTGAAACGAAAAAGTTTTTTAAATTGTATTGGAATGGAAACACTCGTTTTTACTGTAAGGTAGTAAGTGAAGTTTGACTCTGAATTCCAATGATAGTTATCTTATCTAGTTTAGTTACTCTAGTTTTAAACTAAAATTGGATTTCTTTCAGTTTTTGTTTATTTTTTTGATAATAGATTTTTATAATGAGATTTTTAACTTTTTAGTGAAGCTTAATGGCAACCGTGGTGTTAATGGCATTCTCCGAGGTTTTGACCCATTCATGAACATCGTGATGGACGAAACGATTGAAGAATGCAAAGATGGAACCAAGAAAAATGTCGGCATGGTGGTATGTAATTTAATTTTGTAGTAAAATATTTACTGCTTTTCTAAATCTAGTTTGCTTTAAGTGAAATTTTATATTTATATATTTGCCTACTAAATTATCTCATTTAGAAATAAATACTTCACAGAAAGATTTGTCATTTCCGCGTCTAACAAACAATGTATAAATTCTAAATCATAATTAAAAGATTTATTCATTTCATTGATTTCAGGTCATTCGTGGAAACAGTATAATCATGATGGAGGCATTGGACAGAGTTAATTAATGTTTAGCGATTTTCCTATTCCAATGGTTATTTATTCTCTGAAATGTAACTGTCTTCAATAAAATCCTTTTTTAGTATTATTTATATTCAAGTTGAATTTCTATTTTTAATGGTTTAATTTTGAACTGAAGAGAATATCAGACAATTGCATATGTTCGACCAAGGGTCTTAAGTTACTAATATTATATATAGTACACTGCAGAAATAGCCAAAAGAAAAAAATTTACTTGAAAAAACCATTTTACGAACTTTATTTGGAAGAAGTAGATCGATATGCCTCGATGATACGGTTGTTTAGGGATAAGCAGAAATGAGTAATTTTACCACGGGACGCTTGATGATAAACAAACCCAAGCAGAAGAATGTAAATTTTTAATCGGCGCCGTTACTCCCCGTATTAAAACTGTATAAACGAAAATAAAATTGCAACCGCAAGGAAAGGTATTGGAAAATTAGAACATTAAAATGAAATCCTTTATTTGAGGCAACCGATTTCAAATTGTAGTACCAGAAAATATAGGGCACAGAATTCTGCGGGAAGATTTGTTTCTTTTAAATTATTCATACAACAGAGAACGTGACAAGTTTTGCCAAATTCACATGTATTTCTCCAACTCCAAAAAACTTTTTAATTTTGAAAACTGCAGGGAAAAGGGGTCACCATAAGCCCCTAAATAGTAAAGAAAAGAAATAGTATTATTACATATTGTGTCCTATATACCAGTGTCATATAAGTTACATACAGGTATGTTAGGGTATATATTGTAAGCTAAGTGATAGTGTGCAACAAAGGTCTAACTTTCAGACATTTCAAATATTATACAGGCTGGTAATAACATATTTTAGCTTTTAAGCTATATTAGATATTGCGGAGTCTGCTTTTCTCCACATATACTTGTTATTTTTGATTTCCCTTATATAAGTTTGCCTGGTGTGTTTAAATGTATATTCTATAGAATTTATTTTCAGTAAATAATCGATACATAGTAATCACATTAGCGTAAGTTATGTTTACGAGGCCGTCACTATACATGTAGATGTGAGCAAGCTCACACAAAAAAACCAGATTTTTGTGGCCGGTTGCAACGTTTAAGAACTTTGTATTTGAAGGCGTCTAATAAACAACAAAATATTTACCTTAGGGAGGCTAACCTAATTATAACATACGTAACATTATTTATTACTATGTCGTGGGTATTTATCTATGCCATGGTAAATGCGGCTTTTTGTTGTAATGCACATGCGTGTATACAATGCATATTTCATAAAACAAGCACGTCCAATATGAGTGAACATTGTCTTATTTCAAAACTAAACAGTGTTAATATTCCCAATAATTTTGAAATTCAGAAATAGTATGGGTCTAATTATAATCTAAAATTAGAAATTTTGAACTTCAGGACCACTCCTTTTATCCCCTTTTGATTTTTGAGATCCAACCTGTCCCTACAAGTTGAAGCTTTGTAGCAGCAGCAGTATAAATTTACATTTCCAGGCAGCTTTTCATATCCCATCACACAAAAATAATTAGTAAAATACTAGTAAGTAATACTGGTGAACAGCAACTGTAGGATTTTGTTTTAATTTAAATAAACTTTATTCTGCGGCGGCGGTAAGTCATCACGGCTGAGAAAAATATGTAAAGCGTACGATTTTGCTCACAGTGCTATTAGTATAATAAAATAATATAGATTATATTGCTATGATATGAAAGCCTTTGTTCATGGTTCACGTCAGGGAACAAAAAACGACCTTTTTTGACTTTTTTATAAAAAGGTAGATTTTAAAAAAGCAGACTTTTTTTGCCTTTTTACATTTTTTGATGTAGCAGAGTGCCCCATTTACTTCCACTTTACATGTGAATAAGGTTTAAAAGGTAAAACAAACTTTTTTAAAAAAAGTAGTACTTTTTATCTTTTTTGTAAAAAGGATTACATTTTTAGTTCCCTAATTCTCGTAAGCACTACTTTTTAGCTATTTGCTCTATACATGTCAGTACTGCAATGCCTGAAGTTTAAAGCAGGATATAATTTATGCATTCCTCTCCTCTTTCCTCTACAAAACGATTTAAAGTCAACATAACAGTTTAGTAAACCGTATCGCTTTGAACATAATATTACGATGTTTAAAAATTAACAGGTATCAAAACGTTTTTATTTTATACGGGTAAATCCCTAACAATTATTCGCTAAATTTACTTGTAATTTTAAACTTTAAGTAAACCTCTAATGAACTATGGATAATAATTAATACAATAGTGAAGTGACACAAATTTAATAACAATATTTACTTTTTAGATTGAAATGGCTACAGACAGAGCTTTGAAAGCTTTTGACAGCTACTTTTCGTTATATGAGTCCATGAAACTAAATTCGTTTCGATGGAACAAGAAACAAAAGCTACTTTCACCAAATAAGGATATAGTAAGTCGTGTGCATTGCTGCGGTTCGTGGTCAGCAGGATCGATGGTGACTATTTACGGAGTTTTGCGGCTCTTGAAGGAGATGTACATCCGGGATGAGAACTTCAAAACTTATCAAATCATAATGTTGGTATTCTACCACCTCCTTATTTTTGCAACTGTCTGCGTGAGTACGATTTTCATATTTCAAGGTGATATCGTTGCAAAAGCTGTAAACATGGCGATACACTGGGATCGATCATGCAGAGGTAGGTTATTGAGGTTTTAATTAATTTTTAGTGAATAACAAGTGTTTAGTTGGTCTGGATAATATTATTTAGAAACGTATTGCTGGAACGGAAAGAAAAGGAAGGGAGGAACAAAAGCAACATTGCATGAAAAGGCCATGAATATATTGCTGCCAGCTTCACTCATTGGATCTGTTTGTGCAGGACTACTCTCCTTTGCTTCTCCTTTAGACCCACTGCAGAGGTTCGTCTTGGATTTCTTTCCTCAGATCTACGAAGAATACCGACCATACGTAAAATGTGTCAGTTTCGTCGTCGTCGTCATTTTCGGTTGTTACACTTCGGGCCCATTGATATTAGCAATAATGTTTGCTTTCCTGTACACTTCTGGCATGTATTTCTGGCTGAAGGTTTTCACAGGCAGCAGCGATTCTGAAGACGGACTGTTGGCACAGGCATACATTAAAGACAACCCGGGCCGAAATTTGATGCTATACAAAACGAGCTACATAACAAATACAGTCGTCAATAAGGATGTCGCATTCTACGTTCTACCAATGGCATACGGAATTGCAGCCTTCATCGCCATCTTCACGGATTTTGCTACAGTGACGATGCACCAGATCATCCCAATGCCAGCCTACTTTCTCATGCCCTTGGTCTCTGTCGTTATACATGGAACTTTCTTCATGATGGTTCCAAAGGCTGCAGATTTCTATTTACGGTCTTTGAGGTATTTGCACCAGAAGAGAAACATCAGCGACCCTTATTTGCGAAGGATTTTCAAGGCATGCAGACCAACAGAATTGCACGTTGGGCCTTTTTTTAAATTCGATCAAGACTCAACACTGTCAGTCAACAGATTTATCATTGATTATGCAACTGATTTCATCATGTCGACAGATCTTAATGCATAGTCAATACTGATACGTAGACCTAGATATGGAGGCTTAGTAGCTTTTATTCGTTTGCTAGTTTTAAAAAATTACGCGTAATTTCTAGTCTGGCAGTAATCTTTGGACAACCTGATTTGTATGTACATTTTTTTATTTTTAGTAATGTATAAAATGACCAGGGAATTTAGAGAGGTTAGGGAATCGGGATTAAGTATAGAAATCGATAGTTAATGCTGGCGGAGAGGTTGTGTTATGGGAAGGTTGTAGTTGTGCTGGACGGTATGAAAAGTTTTAAGTTAATACCAAATTTTGCAAAAGTTTTGCATATTTTCGTAGTATTAGTACTAAATTCAATTTTTCGGCCACACCTTTTTATTTTAGTCATATTTTCAGTTTTAACCATATTTAGAGCATTATTGCCAGACATCATTGCAATTTGTTCTCGTAGACAGTTCTCTTCTGCTATCTGCAGATCTTAATGCATAGTCAATACAGATACGTGGGCCTAGACGAGAGAGGCTTAGTAGCTTTTATTCGTTTGCTAATTTTAAAAAATTACGTAATTTCTAGTCTGGCAGTAATCTTTTGACAATCTAATTTTTATGTACATTTTTTTTAATTTTTAGTAATGTATAAAATGGCCAGGGAGTTGGGATGATTTCGTTTATTTAAAGCAGATAGAGAGAGGCTTAGCTTTTATTCGTTTGCTGGGAAATTTCAGATTAATACCAAATTTTGCAAAAGTGTGGCACATTTTCTTTGCTACTAAAATATTAGAACAAAATGTAGTTTTGCAGTCACTTTTTCATTTAATCATATTTTCAGAGTTTGTTTTAGTCTTCTTTTAGTGGCCTTTTAGTGTACGGAATAGTCATTGACAAAAGACGAAGAATATTTACTTGTAATATTTCTTAAGTCGCTCAGGTTTAATCAAATGATGGCTTTGATCTCAAGCAATAATATTGCATGCTATAATATGGAATTAGTTCTCGTTGGAACTTCGCAATATGGTAAAACTGTAATATCCAAAGTTTAAATATATTAATATTAGTAAGTTTTAAAATGTATAAGTGTAAATAGGTCCCAGTGATTTTTAAGAACTGAGTTGCTTCAGCCCATTATTGTTAGTCCAGATTTATTATACTTTAGGTAGGAGAATAACATCAATATCGATTTAACTGCCAATGCAATGTTGCAAAGTTCATTTTACCTATTGTTTGCACTGCACTCCGCAATGTCAATTCTCTGCAATGTCATGTCAGAAACAATCAATGTCATATATGTAGCAGTAAAGTGAGTGAAGCGCGGCTGAGAATTTTACTTCTGCACTTACATTTATTGCCAGAGCAGTCTAGACGTGTCTCGAGTGTCTAGAATATATTGAAATTGCCATTATATTACTACATGATTAATAACGCTTTACCTGCCATATATAAACAGGATGCCAGTATAGTCGATAATATTATAGATGGATTGCCCATATATAGACTACCTACTTAATACACACTTATTAGGAGTAGGAGTATTAAAATATAAACGTAGTTACTAAATAATATATTGTGGCAGGTAGTAAGCCAGAAATAGAATTTTGAATATAGAAGTACCAATTGCGGGTCGTAAGTAATGCTTCTCTCTCAATATTCCTATTACATATATACAATCCAGAATTATAAGTATTAACTGGGAAAGACGAAGAAACATTTTTCGGATTATTTCTTAAATTATATCACTCAGCGTTACTCTTTTGAAGGCACATAATAGCATCTATCAAATGTAATTAATTTACATGGAAGCTATTTTGCAGTAAAGAAAAAGCCTGGGAAACGTTTGTAAAAATGTGTGAAGAATAGAAGCTTTTTTCCTGTTTACAAATTTCCTCGCTATCTTGTTTCTTATCCTGTTATTTTGTTTTGTAAAATCTATCTATATTTATTACTTAACTCTATGGTGATAGCTCAGTGGTTGATACTAATAACTTTAAACACAAATCTCTATGTGACGTTCTCAGCAATATGTTTTCCAAATCATCATGTTTTCCAAATCATTGGAAATAATTGGAATTACTTCGTAAAATGATTTGTAGGACGTTTACATAACTGATATGTTTATAAATTGGTATTTTACTGAGAGGTTAGAATGAAGGGGTTCGTTTGTATTCCCTTTTACTCGATACTATAGTTTTTTCACCTTAAGGTTTAATATTGCTGAGAAGGTCACATATATCTATGTATATAACTCTTTAACGTTAGACTTACTGGGAAATTCAAATGGAGGAGGTGTTAACATAGAGCATTTGTAAAATTTATGAAATTAAAATACATGCAAAAATCCCATATTGTTTTACATGATTAACCCTAACCGTGTACATTTACATGTTATGTAAGTAAATACACATCGACTGTGTACATTAAAATTAAGTTTTTGCTATTTACAATGATTTCCAATCAAATCAGGCAATAAGACCAGGCATTAAGTTTAATGCCGAGTAAAATTCAGGTATTAGGCTTAATACCAAGGCATTTTTGGCATTAAGCTTATTGCCTAGGCATGAAGCTTAATGCCTGAATTTATGAACTGTCGTTAACACATACACAAATTCTGAGATTCTCCGTCTGAAGTAATTCATGGAAAATTAGAGTTAGTAACTTTTTACTTTCATTTTTAAACTCCGCCATTATACCTTATACAGCCAAAGCACATTTATACAACTTCACGCGCATTGTAAATATTTACCGCATAACATCTATAAAAAGATTGGAATAATGGTCCAACTCCAGTGCTTATCGTGATTTGGGATTGGATGACGTTCACACTTCTTCATTTAATCATATTTTCAGAGTTCTGTCTTTTCAGTTACTTTAGTGGCCTCAGAATAGAATTGCCATTCCCAAAAGACGAAGAAGATTTACTTGTAATATTTCTTAAGTCGCTCAGGTGTAATCAAATGATGGTTTGATAGCAAAGCAAAAATAATAATAATATGTGTATTACAAACTATAATATGGAATTAATTCTCGTTGGAACTACTCTTCTCCTACATGCAATGATGTAATACGGTAATACTGTAATGTCCAAAGTTTAAGTATATTAATATCCTTCCCAGTGATTTTAAAGAACTGAGTTGCTTCAGCCAATTATTGAAAGTCCGGATTTATTATACTTTAGGTAGCAGAATAACATCAACAAGCACGTATTTAGTTGGGAGAGGGGGGCAGTGTCACCCCTAAATCTGAGAAAAGAAGAATTCTCAAAAAAGGCCTAAAATTACAAAATTTTTTGTAATTAATGTCTTATTTTTGCTTGCCCCCTTGAACAAATATCTAGATACGTGCCTGAGCATCAATATCCTGTAGCAGTAAAGTGATTGAGGCGCGGCTGTGAATTTCACTTCTGCACTTATATTTATTGCCAGAGCAGTTTAGACGTGTCTCGAGTGTCTAGAATATTGAAATTGCCAGTATATTACTACACATAATAGAAGCTTTCCCTGCCATAACTTCTCTATATTATAATCACCGTTTTAGATAGAGTAATATATTTACCTGCCTATATATGTTTGTAACTATGTGTGGTAGGGCGAGCTCAGGCACGTATCCAGGAATTTAGGTAAGGGGGGTCGCAACAAATAGTTATGATAAAAACTGAGCTGAGTAGGGTAGGGGGCCCTATAACCTCTTCTGTGTACGTGCTTGACCACAGTATCAAATACGCATGATTACGCTGGATGCCTACCTTTCGAGATTTAGTCCCATATGCTGGGGGCTACTACTATATAATAAGCAGGATGTCAATATGGTCGATAATATTATAGATGGATTGCCAATATAGACTACCTACTTAATACAAACTTATTATGAGTGTAAGTTTACTAAATAATATTATGGTTGGTAGAAAGGTTAAGGTAGTTAATTCTATTCAAAATTTCTGGGTACAATCTGGAGTTGAGCTAAAGATATTTATTCGGTGCTAAGCCAATCCACGACTTATGACTTTCCAAAAACTACCGTTGTAAGTGACAGATCGAAAAGGGACTACACATTATTTTTCAAACTCATGTTACACTGGGCTAGTGAAAATTGCACAAATACAAACGTTTGCTTTTGCAACAGTTTGTACCCATTAGTACTATTAATGTTTGTGCTTATTTACTTGTAGGTTACATTTAAACTAGGTATGTACATGAAATCTACAGGCATGAGCAAGCAGTGCTATTGTGTAGTTGAACAATACAAGTATGATGATTTTTTGCGATTTTAGACAAAAATTTCTTTTTTTTTCTCGATTTCGGGGGGGGGGGTACGTGCCCCGGTGCCCCCCCCCCTCGCTGCGGCCGAGAGTATGATAGACGTTTTCATATTCCATGTCCTTTTTGGCATTCCTAGTTGTAAAGTTGAAATTCGAGAACATGCTATCGCCGGATTAAATTTTTATATTAATTTTTATATTAATTCTTTAAACTTTCGCAAAATCATACACACATACATTAATTCATTGTATGAAGTCGTGATATGGACATGGTTCCTGACTGACAGGTTATGTGGTTTTCCTAAACTGGTCGATGCAATAGTAGATGGAAGTCGACAAGTAAAATAGACGCTTTAAAGTTGTAAATGCAGGATTCATAGTTGGGCAAAAATCATGTTATGCAAACCTATTAAATGCTGTATTTTTTAAACTGAAAAATCTCTTTAAAAGTGTTTATATTTTGTTTTAATAATGTAAATTAAACTACAAATATTTAAGGTTCACTAAATATTTCATTACGAGCAATACTAGCTGTACATAAAATGCCTAAGATGTTGCTGTGAAAAGAGCCTATGATATGTAAGTTTCTTTTAAAAATCAGTAGTGAGTAGTTGGTGAAAAATCGCGTACTTGTTTTACATAAAAATCGGTTGCACTAATAAGGCCAGGCCAATTTTAAATTATTTATTCTACATTGTATGAAATTAAAATTTTCCGTAATATTTCTTTACCGAAAACATTTAATTTATACATTTATCAGTAGTAGATAGTATCACCCCATGAATATAGTTTGAACCTTTAGCCTAAAAATATTAATAACTACCGATATTTTATTTTCTGGTAATTTTTAAGCGAACGGCCTAAATTAGTGCTCAAAAATTATTACAACTGCTGTTTTCAAATACACAATATTACCGTGGTTTACACAATATTACCATGGTTTACACAATATTATTGTGTAAACCACGGCAGTTAAACTCATGCATGGTTATGCCTCTTGGGGGATGAGATGCGTCACTAATTACTAATACTCAAAAATATATTAATAATAATAAATATTTACGAGTAATATCAGCTTTACATAAGAGGCACAAGATATTAATCTATGATGTGTAAATTTTTGTTAAAATTGAGTAGTTGGTGAAAAGTCGCGGATTTTTTTTACTTAAAAATCCGGTTGCACTGCACTGATAAGGACAGGCCTGAGTGAACATTGAATTTTTAAATTATTTATTCATAATTATATGAATTTAAATTTTCATAGACATTTTATTGTTCCATTTTACCTTTAACATTTAATTTTATAGATTTTCAGTATTAGATAGTGGGGTTGCAGGTTGTAGTACATAATCTACTTAACGCGGTCACTTTTTCCACAACCCTTTTCGCTTAGTCGAAACTCGGAAGAAGCTAAAATTAAAGCAGCGTTGCCGATAAACTTAAGCAGAACGATAATAGATATTATTTAAATTATTTCAAACTCTTCTTTGGAAAGCATACAGATATAAGCTAACTTATCCTGGGTTCAGGTACACTGTGTATATAAGTTGCTGTAAAACTTTGATACTTCTATAAAGCGAAACAGAATGGCTCGCTCAAATGTAATGCATGTATCAGAGGGTCTTCATAATTAAATTTCCATATTTAATATGTCTATATATAACTAGCCGGTCACAGGGCCCAGGCCCTGTTATAAATTAAGCTAGTGTGTATTCCAGGGCAATATTGTAAGATGGATGGAATGTATTTCAGAAACTTGTTCCCCTCACTCACCTGGTGCGTGAGGGGAAGCAGTTTATTTGCTTTATGGGATAAAACAGATTAACACTTGGCAGCATGGACGTAAGTTGTAGGTCAACATCCCATCCAATGCAAAAGATGGAACATCCAACCCCATCCATCCCATCATCACCAAACACCCAAGAAAAGATCAACATCTTATCCAGCCCACCACCAATTCAAATAAAGTAATCCATCTAATATAGCCCATTCCCAGTTTTCAAATAAAGTACCATTACAGCCATCACCAACACATCCCTTTCAGCCAATTCATACACCTGGATGGGGATGTTGAGTATAATGGATGCAGGGTTACCAGATTTTCTTCAACGAATTTAAGTATCCTGGCCAACAATAGCCATTTACCAATACCAACTCGCGCCCTTTGGGCGCGTCTTGGTAAATGCTTCAAAATGTCATACAGCCGAATTTGGCACAATCATATGAGCGCAGCTAACAAATTTATGGTTTTTTGTTGAAAAAGTAACAAAAATAAGTAAATTACGTATTTTGAAATAAATATTCTTGCATATTACTTCATATATGAGAAATTTTTGAAATTCAACTTCAAAACTGATCAATAAAGACTTAACGAATTTTGAGTAATTTAGTTTAACGGTTTAGTGACATAGTTGAGGAAGAGAGGCTTGTTATTTATATCCAACTGATTAGATATTAATGGATTTCCTTCGAAATTGGAAGACAATTTTGACTATTAAACTGGAGTTAAAGACAAAAAATACTTAAATCCGCGCGAAGCGCGAGAAAATTTCAATTAGTAAACGTATCTGAACGATAACAAAGTGTGTTCTAATATTAAAGGACATTAAGTTATTTCATTGTTTTCGATTTTAGCTGATTTAAGTATATTTAAGTATAATTTAAGTATTTTAAAATACTTGCAAGTATTTTAAGTATAGGGCCCAATTTAAGTATAATACTTGCCATTTAAGTATACCTGGTAACCCTGAATGGATGGGATGCTTACATCTAAGCTTGGCAGTATGCATAATGATGAGTCAGAGTAACGTAGGCGTAACATTATACCCCAAGTCAAAAATGTGACCATAATGGGTGACCAGAGTAAGTACCGATAGTCACAATAAAATTCCAACACAAAAATATTGGCCCTTGGTCGTAATAAGCTGAAGTTTTAGAAAATTTTGTTTTTTTGATTTGCAATAACTAATTACATATACTACGGTTGTATAGTGTCAATGCAAGGAAAATGTCAACTTCCATGACATTCATGATTCATGACTATGACCAACGAAAATGGAATCACATTAAAGAAATATTCTACATTTATAAATATTCACCCACCTAAACTATTTAAGGGCTACTTTTACTCTTCCTAATCCTATCTTCATCACGATTTGTGACGTCATATTAGAAGTCATAATTTTATGATAATAAATCTCTTTAACACATAAGTGGCAGATTCAAAACGTACACATTTGAAATAAAAAATAGTTTACCACTTCATCCCGCTCTGAATATTTTCTATTTAAGAATGGACTTAGCTTTTCTATTTAAGACGTAAAACATTTTTAACCTCATATTAGCTTAAAGCCATTTGCGAATTGAAAAAATATAGTTTTATTATGAATAGCCAATTTTTAAACTTTCCTGCGTATAAAGGTCACGGCACGGTGTATTAAATTGAAAGAAAGAGTATCAACTACCACGTCTCACAACAGTGACTTTCATAATTTTATCACCGCGCAAGCGTGTATGCAGTTAGTAAGTTCTATCTGGATGGAATTTAGCATCTTCAGCAAATAAACCAAATTGTGTTGTTAATACATTTTGAAATAACGTTACGGTGGCCTAGAAATTACATTCATAATTTCATAACATCCGTGCACACAAACATACAACATACATTTCGGTGACGTTTATATTATAGAGTGATGTGTATGTATTTCATTATTTCAATGATATGAAGAATTTCATTTTAAAATGACTAGCTTGTAGACGTAGATTAATTACGCACGCACTCTTAAAAAAATTCAGCCAATTTTGTTGAGTAATACTATTTTGCCCAACTTTGATGAAAAACTGAGCAAATGTTGATTGATTTTTGCTCAATACAGTTATACGTTCTGCGGTTGTATAAAACAAACTTAACTATTGAGTAAATTATCCTCAATGTTGTGTAGTGTCCTTAAACTAGTCAACTGTTGAGCAAACGATGTCGAAATGTTGAATAAATAATGCTCAATCGCCAGAGTAATCATCACGCGGTTACCTTTGACAACATGCTTACATGCGGAAGTAGCATTCTGGACACTCGTACGCTTTAAAATAAAATACCAGTCTGCTGTCACCAATAAATTTTTTAAACCTATAAAATGTCATACTCAGCAGGTGTAAATATGCTTCAAATCTTGGTCCTCTTTCGGAGATGGTGAGGTAAGGAAACAAACTATATTACATAAAACGTTTTCGTTTTTAGTTTAGTGTTTAGTTTGATAAAATAAACCAATGACAACAAAATTCAGCTGACTATAATCGGTTTTAAATATATTTCAGAGAATAACGTGGATGACGTTAGTTTGATGATGGAAGTTTCGTTGCAATTTCTGTTTTGCCATACAAGAAAATTGGTTGGAAGATCTATTGCTTGCCATTCTCGTCCCTTCAATGGTAATCGTTTGAAGATTCTGCAACATACTTGTTTTTTTCTCAACAACCTTACCGTAACTGTTCAAACTGTATTACACAATTATTTAGGAACTAAAAATAGAATTGATTTGCATGTTTTTTAATTGTTTTGTTTAAATTTTATATGAGTGTTCCTTATTGTTTTTATAATGAATTTTTTTAGATTATTAATAATTTTATACTGTTTTGTACTTGTATTAAAATATAACAGCTGCAATAAATAAAGTGAACGTTATATTGCTAAACTTTATAGCACATTTTACTGAACATGATAGCATATTACACTCAACATGATAGCATATTTTACTCAACATGATAGCACATTTTACTCAACATGATAGCATATTTTACTCAACATGATAGCATATTTTACTCAACATGATAGCATATTTTACTCAACATGATATCAAGTCAAGACTAAGTATAAACATAAACTGGCGCACGCGTATTGAATAATTAATGTTAATAATTGAACGTGAATTTTTCGGATGCCTTCCTAAGTTACCTGACAAAGGCACTTTGATTATAGTGGACTTCGGGTCAACTACTTTGGGGTACATTATTAAAAACATTTGTATGTACGTATGCCGCGCGCGGGAGTTGAAAAAAACTGCATATTATTTTGCTCTCGCTAAAATTAATTATTTTTTAACTATTCAGTTAATTTCTATTATTCCAAAGTTTTTTAAAATACTCCTAACTAACCCATAGAGTATTAGAAATTCAAAAATTGTAAATCTCTTCACGAATTTAAATGTTTTTATCTCCAAACATAACAAACAACAAAACAAACTTTCATAGCTAAAAGGCCGAATACCTCAACCTCATTCACAGCAGCAGTGTTCTTCCACATAAAAAGATAAGAAAATTTTATTCTTTATATGTACAACACGAGGTAGTACATTATATACCAATCTTGGAAATTGAAGTCAAAGATACTAGCAGTCCTGTACGTTCTATATCTAGACTCAATAACCAAACCTGATGGGAAGGAGTGGGAAACTGCCTAGAACCCCCACGAAGCAAAACATCAACAAACCGGAAGAAGAATCACCAAACGCAGCAAAAAGAAGAAAGATTGAAAATCCAGTGGAACCTCCTACAAGTTCATCCAATTGTGGACTGAGCCACAATAAAGAAATGGCAGCTGATAAACTTGATGAAATCCTAAAGCAGATGACGACAATGAATAACTCATTAACTTCAGTGACCACAGATATGTCCTTTCTAAAAAGCTCTAACATAAGTATACAACTTTGTCCGGCCTTGTAACCAAAGTCAATGAATTAACTGTGCAAAACACTGATCTACAGGCAGAAGTGCAAAAACTAAACAAGAAAATATATCATTTGGAATGTGATAATCAACGCTTGGACATAGAAACGAGAAAAAAAATCTAGTTGTTTTCGGAATTCCAGATGACGAGCACGAAGATGAACATAGTACTAAACAGAAAATCTCCGAACTTCTACACAGTAAACTCAATCTACCATATGTTAATATCGACACGGCCCATAGAATCTCCAAGTATGTGAAAAACATGACCAGGCCAATCAGACTAAACCTCCTCCTCCTAAGCGATAAAACCCAAATCCTCTCTAATAGACAAATGTTGAAATTGCCACCTGGAAGCAGAGAATTGCCAATCTATATAAACGAAGACCTCCCACTAAACGCTAGGATAGCAAGAAAACTTCTACGCGATAAAAACACAGCAGCGACCAACGACGGTCATCAAGCAAATATCGACTACTCAAAAAATCAAATTGTGATAGACGGAGTGGTATGGAAAGTAGTTGATAAATCCCTGGTGCAACATCTTCAGCCCCCAACTCCTTTTTTAGGAACTTCAGCCGCGAGATAAAACCTAAGCTCTCCTACATTTTAAAAACTGCTCACTTAAATGTGCAATCCATAAAACAAAAATATATCTTGGTTCAAAACTATCTACGGGAATTCAACTTTGACTTTCTTTGTTTGACTGAAACTTTCTGGAAGGAGGGAATTGTTACGCCAATCTACGACGGATACAATGTAGTGAG
Source organism: Tomocerus qinae (assembly GCA_020055645.1). Taxonomy (NCBI): domain Eukaryota; kingdom Metazoa; phylum Arthropoda; class Collembola; order Entomobryomorpha; family Tomoceridae; genus Tomocerus; species Tomocerus qinae. Next base: position 66,938,626 of record CM034546.1, read on the forward strand.
AACAGATCGACACTTTAAGCAACATGGTGGTATGGCCTTTACTATTCGTAATAATCTTAAATACCAATTATACTCATTTCGCTGTAACGATATACTTACAAAAAATAATAATTTAGAGTACTCGGCTGTTACAGTACAAAACAGGTTTTATAAATCGATAGTTATGGTTTGTATATATAGGGTTCCTTGCTACAGTACAGCTCAAATCACGCAAGACTTATATTCGCTTAATTTAATTTTTTCAGAGCTAAAAACACTAAACAAAAATATTTTTATACATGGTGATTTCAATTTAAGGACTGAAGAATTGCGTGCTAAACTAAATGACATATTAGTATGTCAGTCTCTTAAGCAACTTGTAACAAAGCCCACAAGGGGTAAAAATATACTTGACTTATTTATTACAAATGTAACTAATGTTATTGCTAGCATAGATATTTATGAGCCACATATCTCTGATCACAAGTCTGTACATACAAACCTACAATTTTCTAAACCATCTTATCTAAAAAAACTATTCAAACAAGATGTTACGAGAAACTTGATAATCAAAATTTCTTAAACGAGGTAAAAGAAATATGTATAAGCTAAGATCGTTTACTTATCAAGCTCAATCAGAATGGTGTGTACTTCCAACCGAAATACAGTCCAATAGTACTATTGCTAAATTTAGTTTACATTATAGAGATTATCTATTACAAAAACAAGAAACAGAAAACTCCCTACAAGTGACTATTCGTGTATATTGTCAGTTGCTAACTCTTCGTAATATTTGATAAATATATGCGTGACGATAATAATATGTACCTGTATGCGCTCGTATGATTTGTATTATTTATGTGCAACTGAAGTGAACAATAAAGTGTGATTGGCAGTTTGAGGGCCCCCAACCGGGGGAAGCTGTCGATTACAAATAATAATCATAATAATATGTTTGTGTGTTTGTATGTACGTATGAGAATAGGGCAAGCCACTACGTTTCAAAACAGAATGGTCTAAGTTATGAATTGTATTGCTTGGCCGCCGTACGGTTATTAAATTTCAAAATGTAAGAACACCACACCACAGATTGGTTAATTTGCAAAAGATGTTATATTCCATCCAGATGGAACTAGCTTAATTGATGCACACACGTGACACGCTTGTGAGTTTTAACGGCAAAGTATGACAAAATTATTAAATTTAAATACATTGTTGCGTGACGTGGTAGTAGAATTTTCTTCCTTCCATCTCTTCTCTGATGTGTACCCGTCGTGTAGGTTTGTATGTTTATATCAATAGATTTTTGTGCTACTGCATTACTATAATTTCGAAACGTCTAGGTATCAAAATTTGATTTGGTTTTGAAAGATGCAAAATTTTGCGCACGTTAGAGTCAAATGTTTTGTCCAGAATTGACTGACACAATACACAACTATCATCACTCTATATGATAAACGTAGACTGGTTTATGCGCGTTGAATGTAACAATGTTGAAATATTAAATTATTTCTAATATTCAAATCAAATCAAATCATAGCTTTATTGTCAAACTACTTAAGCCGCAGCTTTTCTCCAGTAACAGACATAAATATAAAATTCAATTTCAATTTACTCACACAATATCATAGTCATTATGAACAATATATAAACCATGTACAAATGGATGTAAAAAAGTAGCGGAGAGTAGAATAACAATGGAATAATCGCTAATACTAATCAGTACCTATATAATGCGATTTGGCTAAATAAGATTTTTTTCTTGGTTTTACATGAAATAATTATTACATATAACATTGTTGAACTATGAACTACGGTTTTATTTAATTCACTAAATGTTTCGGTCAAAAATGCATATGTTATATTATGTATATTGTGTTAAAACATATTTTTTGCCAAACAGCACAAATAGGCTTATGGTAGCTATAATAACTTTCATAAAACCATGCCTGCAGATTTTTACTGTTAGAAAAAAACAGTCTATATATGGCTTCTACCATCGGTAGACATAGAGGTAGTATTAGGGTTGGACTCTAAGTGTAGACGTTGGAATAATTGCAAAATTCGCCGACCTTCCTCATCCCGAAGATTAATGTTTATATCTCCGACTACAATAATATTTCCAGTAATTGTTTCTAAAATTTCTGTCAATTTTTCGTAAAATAAAGTACGTGAACACTTGGGAGTTTTGTACACCATTAAAATATTTACGTCGTAACTTTTCCACCTAATGAACAAACAGTGGTCAGGATTGGAATTCTCTTTATAAAATCGTACAGTGGTTAGTTCTACTGGTATATTTAACTTTGCAAGTACAAAAGCTCTTTCTGAGTTCCTTGACCCTCGGCAATTTGACCTGTGGATGCAGAAGAAATTCGTTAACGAAACGTTGTCTGTAGACAATAAGCGAGGCTCCACAAATGCTATAATGTCACCTTGAATTTGAAATCAGTCTATCAGTTTCAGTTTAGGCGTCTGTTGTGAATAGTTAAATGGAGTAGTGAACTGCAAAAAAAACAATAGCTAATAAGTACTCTTTTACATCGAAGATAAATGACGTTATACAATAAGATTTAATGCACGTACAATAGTTAATAAGTACTCTTTTACTTCGAAGATGAATGACGTTATACAATAAGATTGAATGCATTTAAAAGGAACTGTTGGGCATTTGTAAAATGTTAAATTGAGTATGAATGACAAATAAATAATAGTTAATACCTGGTACGTTCTACGTCCTCGTGGTAAGAGAAATAATACCTTGAATTTGAAATCAGGCTATCAGTTTCAGTTTAGACGTCTGTTGTAAATAGTTAAATGGAGTAATGAACTGCAAATAAACAATAGTTAATAAGTACTCCTTTACTGCGTAGATGAATGACGTTATACAATAAGATTGAATGCGCGTACAATAGTTAGTACTCTTTTACTTCGAAGATGAATGACGTTATACAATGCACTTAAAAGGAACTGTAAAATGTTAAATTGAGTACGAATGGCAAATAAAATTATAGTTAATACCTGGTACGTTCTATGTCCTCGTTGTAAACAATTTGGAAAGTCAATTTTATTTTTGGCGTCAGTTGCAAATGATTACATTAGAGTAATGCACGTGAAATAAATAATAGCTAATACAATGACTTGATGCGGGTGAAGATGGGATGCGGGTTAAGATGGATGACGTTATACAATGATGTTGAATGAGCGTGGAATGGTTGGCGTCAGTTGAAAATGGTTAAACTATAGTAATGCACGTGAAATAAACAATAGTTAATACAATGACTTGATGCGGTTGAAGATGGGTGACAGTTAATACAATGACTTGATGCGGTTGAAGATGGGTAACGTTATACAATGATATTGAATGCGCATAAAATGAACTGTGGGCTAACAAACCCTAATAAACATCTGATGTGGTTGAAGATGGGTGACGTTGTACATGTCAATGCGCATAAAATGAACTGTGGGCATAAACCCGAATGAACATCTGATGACGTTCTACGTCCTCGCGGTAAATTTTGAATGCCATTTGTAGTTTAGGAGTTAGTTGTAAATGGTTAAATTGAGTCCCCCGGTCAGGGGGTGTGTCCAATTTAGTCCATTTTCAAACTCGAACTTACTTTTCATCCCTAGATTACGTTCAAAAAGTTTGAATCGATTATCTCAAACCGTTCTGGAGTTATCGTGCTAACAGACAGACGGACGGACGGACAGACAGATCAGGCATTCCTATAAAGCAGCTCCGCTACTTAATTGTCTCATTTTTTCAATTGAAGACGCTCATCACACTTAATTACTAGCAAAATAAACATAATTTCCTAAATTTATTGCCGAAATATGACTTAATTGTTGTTCCAGCCCAAACCCCAAGTTAACCTGCCGTGCTTTCACTACCTCAGGGGAAGAAATTTGGCAGCGCAATGAATAAAATAGTTCTAATTTACGTTCGAATTGTGAATATGTAAATTATTCAGTTTTCTATTTGACAACTTGACACTATATTGCCAATTAAGGCTAACTTGACCTCAAAATGGTCCATTATCAATTTGTGGCAGTATGTACAAAGGTTATGGTTTGAGTACCGTAAACTTCGAATCAAATATGTGATCATGGTAGATGACCGGAGTAAGTTGCCAGTACCCACAATCAAAACAAAAAGTTGGCTCTAGGTCGTACTAAGGCGAAGTTTTGGAATACTTTTTGACTCTAATAATGTAAAATCAAACGTGGGAAGATCCATCGGACTTAATATAAAAAATCTGTGTATCTGTTAGACGCATTCTAATAATCGTACAATTTATGCCCCGGAATAAACACTTGACTAGCTTTATTTATAACAGGGCCTGTGACCTGTGACCGGCTATATGTTGAACCCATCTGAATACTGGTGTAATTGGCCTACTACAAACCAGTTCGTAAAACATTGTTTGTAGAAGTACTAGCCCCATGTACGACAGGACCTGGGTCCTGTGACCGCCTAGTTACATTATAATATGCTTTCATAATTCCAATCAGATATATATTATATAATTTAACCCTTCCACATCCAAGCCTAAAAACTTCCGCGGACTACCAAGCGTGGTACAATTGTACCACGCAGCAATATCCAAGTGTGGTATAATTGAACCACGCAGCAATATCCAAGTGTGGTATAATTGTACCACGCAGCAATATCCAAGTGTGGTACAATTGTACCGCACAAGGTTTCGTGTTTCCATACTTGTCGCCAAACCAAAGGTTAAGGCCCTACCCTTGCTAACGTGGCCATATCCAAGTGTGGTACAATTGTACCACATTGGGGTTTGCTATGTGGTACAAGTGTACCACACAGGGATACATACAAACGTTCAGCGTATAGTCGACGATAGCAATTAATTTAAATTTTGGATTATAGTCGATGCTTACATATTGATATACATTCTATCGGATTATAGTCAATGCTTATATATTGATATACATTCTATTGGATTATAGTCGATGGTTATAGATTAATTTGCATTCTATCGGCTTATAGTCGATGCTTACGAATTAATTTACATTCCGTTGGCTTATATTCGGTGATTACTATTGATTATGCATACCGTCATTTTATAGTCGTTGGTTACTGTTAATTACGCATTCCGTCGGTTTTTAGGCGGTGCTTACAGATTAATGTGCATTCTTTCGGGTAATAGTCGATGATTACAAAGTAATTTACATCCCGTCGGCGTCGACTTATAGTCGGTCATTACAATTTAATATGCATTTCGTCGACTTATAGTCGATAGTATAAATTAATTTGAATTCTGTAGTCTTAATTATTTACCATTTATTCAAGCTTACATGGCAGTATCCAAGTGTGGTACAATTGTACCACCCCAGATAAGAAAAATTCTTTGTGGTACATTTGTACCACATTGGATACTGCCGTGTTAGCGATGATTTCGCCTTAGTTTTTTGGTCATAAAAAATTGAAAAAATTTTTAAAAAAACCTCAAAATATTTTAAAAAACTGTAAAACAATATTCCTGACAGGTACCTGAAAGCTGGATGTAATTCGATTGAAAAGAACGGAGATAAGGTCAAATAAAGGTGTAATTGTACCACACTTGGATGTGGAAGTGTTAATCTAAAACATTATTACAAAATATTTGTACGCATAGCCGCACCCCACCTTGCAAGTCCCACACAAGTCAAGTACAATACTTATTGCTAACATAAAATTTAGGATTACTACCTCCCATATCCGCGGACAGGTCGCAGTACCCAGAGTAATACACAATTCCTCATATATTAACCATACAGTCCATATTACTATTAGAAGGGGGCACAAGGCTCCGTGATTAGGCATTTCTCCCAATGACTCTTACACTAACACATAACATTTGCTTCTGCATGTCCCCGAGTAACTATGCAAACGTATAGTCCCCAATACTTACGAGTCCCCACAAGACAAGGTAAGGAATACATGCAAATACAATGTAATAAGTTTAATGGTAGATATTAGAAACCTTACAGACTTTACGCATGTACTCCAGTATATGCTGAGATTCCAGGTTAGCTTTGTGATGATAACAGAATATCAAAATGCCAATAATGTGTGGACCTTATACCAAACGATGTTAACTGGTGCTACACTGCTTGTCCTTAGCTGGAGAACTGGGGATTCAGCCACCCGATGCAAATGGGGTAGATAAGGCCGAAGAATTCAGCCTAGTAAGAAAAGGATTTACTAGCCAAGCGATAATTATTGCAGGGCAGGATACAAGTTCAGATCTTCAATAGACTTTATCGTTAATCTGCATATCGCCAGCATTCACGCCACTGCCTGAGTCGCCAACACGATTATCTCCCTTCACGACGTCCAGGAATTTCCACACACAGCACAAATAAATGATGTTTCTGTTGGGTTTTTGCACCAAAAAACGTATTTTTCGGGCATTGGCCCCACATTCACGCACCGAATTTTGTCCTGGCGAAAAAGGTCTCCCCACTCTCAGCACAGCACTACTTTTTGGGTCTCCCAACTCCCAAAATTAGGCTGAAAATTTACAAATACGCGGACCACGACTAAGTCATGTCCACTCAGTTTGGCAGCTAACCTGGAACTCTTGAAGTAGTAAGCAATACGTGTATTTTCTGGTGTCTAGAAATTTGTCTAGACTGAGAGTTATACCATACTTAGACAGATGAATTGCGAATTGAATTCTCAGAATGAGAAATGAACAAGAGATGAGGTGGCTGATGGTTTCAAAGACCGAACTAGGCATCAGGTGAAGTGGGTGATGACTTCAAAGAGGGAAAGGGAGGTGAGATACGTGAGGTCCTCAAAGGGAAAATCTAACATGAAGGTGAGATACGTGAGGTCCTCAAAGAGAACGCCTAACATAAGGTACGTGAGGTCTAGTCAATAAGTCCCAACTGCGCCTATTATACTGAAGGAATTGTTTATATTGTAAACGCAGGTCTCTCAAAAAATTTCATAAAACAGTATAATTTTTATACTGATGTACGAAATTTATTTCATAAACACTACATAAAACAGTTACTTAAATAGCAATACATATATAGGAAAATAATAAAATATGCGTACATTTAGTTTGTGTTTATATGAACAGAATTAGTATAGCCGAGACGTGCTGATGTGTTCTACCTTCATAACATAAGTTACATACAGGCTAGGTATGTCAGGGTATATTGTAAGCCAAGGAACAAAAGCTGCAAAAAAAGCTTTCCTTTTATATAAAACAGGTAGAAGTAAGATTTTTTAAAGCAGTCCTATTTTGTCTATTTATTTTTTTTGATGTAGCAGAGAGCCCCTTTGACTTTCACTTTACATGTAAGTATGGTAAAAAAGTAAAAAGGACTTCCTTTTTAGAAAAAGTAGTAATTTTAACTTTTGATAACAAAGGAGTACCTTTTTAGTTCCCGGTTGTAAGCTCTGTGATGTTGTGCAATATAAGGCATAACTTTCAAACATAAGGAAAACATTATACAGGCTGGTAATAACATCATTTAGCTTTTAAGCTATATTAGATATTGCGGAATCTGTTATTCTTCACATGTTCACTTATAAAAGTTTCCTTGCTGTATTTAAATATATTTATATTTATTATGTAGAATTTCTTTTCAGTAAACAATCGATACATAGTATTCACATTAGCGTAAGTTTCTTAGCAAGTAAAAACTCCTTTAAACTAAACTTGTAAACTTTAAATACAAATCAAGCAATATTATAATGTTTACGAGGCCGTCACTATTGGGCCGAAACTTAGCCCAAACGGATATTTGGGGAAAAGGTAAGGTTTGAGCAAGCTGACAAAAAATATCTATCCAGATTTTTTTGGCCGGTTGTAAAGTTTGTGAACTTTTTATATGAAGGCGTCTAATAAACAACAAAATATTTACCTAACCTAACTTTAACTTTATCTAGAAACCTACTCCGAATGAAATACAACGAAGTGACCTCCAAAGGACAAACAGCAAAAATTCATTTCAAAAAAAACTGCATCGATATAAGTGGCGAACTGTTCTATGTTGTAAATGAAAGAGTTGTAAAGCAATCCACACCCCCAGTGTTTAACATGGACACAGACTCAACTGAAAATAATTTTTTAGAATTGAACACGCGCCTTTCTTAACTGATATACCAAAACATAAAAACAATCCAAGCTTAATGTCTCTTGCTCATGTAAATATCAGATCATTACGGAGAAAAGTCCACTTAATTAAGGATGTACTAAGTGACTCAAAATTTGACATCCTGTGTCTATCTGAAACATTCTTAAAGGAAGGTATCTGTTCACCTATAATAGATGGATATAATATCATTAGAATGGATCGGAGTTATAAAGGTAATGGCGGTTTATGTATACTTATAGAGAATCATTATAAATATAAACTATTTAACTTTAAAAATGACGATATCCTGAAACAAAATAACAATGTTGAATATTTAGGTATTACAGTCCAAAGTAATTTTAAAAAATCTTTTATAGTATTATGCATCTACAGATGCCCGATCTATGATAAAAAGAGTATAGCAAATGATATGTTATCTTTTGATTTAATCTTCTCAGAACTACTAAAAACCAAAAAAGCAATTTATATTGTAGGAGATTTTAACTTGAATGACGAGAGGGCATTCTCTGATTTCAAAGATTTACTTGAAACACATTTACTTTACCAATTAGTAAAAGAACCAACACGCGGAGATTCCTTACTTGATCTCTTTATAACAAATGTAAATAAACATATTAACATTTCAGTAAGCAATAGACATTTAGCTGATCACTGTTTAGTATGTGGTAATATATCCTTTGAAAAAGTAAAAAGAGAAAAAAAATCATTTACTATACAAATAATTAATGATACCACAATGGGAAAAGTAGCACAAAGTATATGTGAATTTGACAATTTACTTCCTGAGGTAGGGACACTTGATAAAAAAGTTGACTTCTTTTGTAACATAATCACTTCTTCTATAAATTCCTCTATACCACAGAAAACTTGCACAATTAATGTAAACAAAGAGAAAAAGTTCTTAAGTGAAACTACGAAAGACTTAAAACGCCAGCGTGATAATGCATACAACGATTATAAAAAACACCCAACGTTGAATAATGCTATAGTTTTAAAAATACTAAATAAACATGTATCAAAGGGCATTAAATCAGATACCACGAATAAAATTAACTCCGACATAGGATAAAATAGGAGTGCATGCAACAGTAAACCAACTAATCAACGTTGGGAAACACATTGAAACACCTAATATTAACCTAAGCCCAAATGACATTAATGATTATTTTATATCCGTTACTACCAACAACACTGACGATGTTAGTCTATTACCTGGCAAACATGTCGACATACAGCCTCCCATGAACGAGTTTAACCTAATGAATACTTTTATAAGTATCCTCGATATATTTAAGGCCTGGAAACTACTTAAAAAGAAAAATTCTAAATCTAAAGATTCACTTAACCTGGCTCCTATATATTTTAGTTATCTAATTCACGCACCCAACGTGTACGGGGCATTGCATGAATTATTTAATGAAAGTATAAAAAGTGGTTATGTAAGTGAAAATCTCAAACTGTCTAAAGTTCTACCTTCCCCTAAAATACATAATGCTACTGAGTTAAATGATCTTAGGCCTATTTCAATTCAGACCTTACCAGGTAAAATAATGGAGAAATGCATATTTAATAAGCTTGTAACATTCTGTAACGATAATAATATACTTAGCAAAAACCAATTCGGCTTTAGAAAGCATCACTCAACAGTCCATGCTCAAATAGCCCTAACCGACTTTCTCTTTAAACAAGTAGATAACAGGAAAATTTGCATAATACTGTCACTAGACATGTCTAAAGCATTTGACAAAATTCAATATTTAATCCTAAAAGAAAAGATGAATTGGTACGGTATTAACTTCCACTGGTTCCATTCATATCTATCTGAAAGATCCCAGTACGTTTCGCTACCAAATGGTAAATCGGACGTTAAATATGCCCAAATGGGCTTGCCGCAGGGTTCTGTATTATCGACATTATTATTCTCAATAATGGTAAATGACCTTCCACTTTATATTGTAAATAGTCTCACAATTCAGTTTGCAGACGACAATCAGTTGATAATATCAGGGGACCCAAATGCTATAGGTATTATACTAGATAAGCTAACGGAAGACCTTAACAGTGTAAATAGATGGATGGTAGAAAATAAGCTACAGTTAAATATTAATAAGACGAAAATGTTACTTGTAGGAAATAGTTATGTACTCAAATCCGTTGGTAATGTATGTCTTAATTATCAAGGGTCAAAAATCACTCCGGTTGAAAGCTTAAAAGTACTAGGACTAATAATAGATTCGAAGCTTGAGTGGTCTCACCACATAAAATATGTCACTAGAGGTTGTAATAGTATCATGTGGTCACTTTATCCCTTTCAATATGTAATTAATGAACATAATCGTAAAATTATTATGAATTCGTATATTATGTCTAAATTAAGGTACATGGCAACATTATGGGGTACTGCCAATAAAAATATAATAAAATTGACTGAAAGAGTGGTGAGAACAGCAGGGCGATTTATCCTAAGTAAAAAAAAGTTTGACCAGGTAAAATATTCAATAACAAAAAATGTGAAGTGGCTTTTCCCTGAGTATCTGTACAAATATGAACTATTAAAAATTGCTTTTCGCATAATAAATAATGAAAATTGTCCTCCGTATTTTCTAGACTATATCCAATTAAATAATGTTACAATTAGAAACACGAGAAGCAAAAAATATATTAATGCTAATGATAACTGTAAATCGAGATATGGTAAAAGGGCATTTTCTTACCAAGTAAAAAAAGAATGGTTGTTATTACCTGAGGATTTAACTAGTCTTAAAAGTGAGAAAGTCTTTAAAAAAAATCTTTATACTTATTTCCAACAACTGCAATTAAATGAATCAGACAACGATGAATATGAACTAATGGATTTTTCGTCATATGATGCCATTATTAATGAAGTAGTATCTAAGTATTCGTAATTTGTAATTTCCTAATGTATCCACTTACTTAATATATCTCATTGTAATTAATTCAATCCCTCACTAATATTTATAACGATAATCTGTAATTGTGACCTGTAATGCATAACAATGTAATTACCTACTCACACAGGAAATTGTTATTAATAAACTATAACTATAACTAATATATCTTAAGCGAAGCTAACCTAATTATTGTAATTATACTACACATAACATTATTTATTGTTGTCTCAGGTATTTATCTATTCCATGGTTCTCCTGCGTTCGTCCTACTACTTCCCGGCATAAGCTACATTTCGGTTCGATTACGCCCCCCACATTAGACTACTTCTCTGTTATATTACCCCCCCTCCCCAATTCCATAGGAGGAAGCTATACGAATAGGGGGCTATTCGAACTCGAGGGTATTAGGTTGATCTCTTGATCTTGATCTCTCTTCTGCTATTTGTTCTATACAGTAATTCAGTACTGCAATGCCAGAAGTTATATATAATTTGCATTTCTCTTCTCATTCCTCTCCAATACGATTTATAGTCAACATAACAGTTTAGTAAACCGATTGGCTGCGAACATAATATTATGATCTTTCAAAATTAACAGGTATCAAACCGATTTTTATATTATACGGGTAACTCGCTAAATAATTAATAAAATAATAATTATAATAATAATTATAATAATTATTAATTAATAATAAATAATTTACGCTAAATTTACTTGTAATTTTAAACTTTAATTAAACCGCTAATGAACTATGGATAACAATTAACATAATAGTGAGACAAATTTAATAACAATATTTAACCAGATCATCCCGATGCCAGCCTACTTTCTCATGCCCTTGGTCTCTGTCGTTATACATGGCACTTTTTTCATGGTTGTTCCAAAGGCAGCAGATTTCTATTTACGGTCTTTGGATTATTTGCACCAGAAGAAGAACATCACCCATCCTTATTTGCGCAGGATGTTCAAGGCATGCAAACCAATTGAATTCCACGTTGGGCCTTTTTTCAAATACGATCAAGAGTCAACACTTTCAGTTAACAGATTTATCATTGATTATGCAACTGATTTCATCATGTCGACAGATCTTAATGCATAGTCAAAACAGATACGTGGACCAAGAAAGAGAGTAGTGTAGTAGCTTTTATTCGTTTGCTAATTTTAAAAAATTACTTAATTTCTACTCTGGCAGTAATCTTTGGATAATATAGCTTGTTTGTACAATTTTTTATTTTTAGTAATGTATAAGATGGCCAGAGAGTTAGGATGGTTTCGTTTATTTAAAGCAGGGAATCAGCTTACTAAAAATTAACTTTGTACCCATTTCAATTTCCTTGGTTTAGTGGGGTAAGGGAATCGGGAGGAATTATAGAAATCGATAGCTAATGCGGGCGGAGAGGTTTTGTTATGAGAAGGTCGTGCTTGTGCAGGACGGTTAATAGTTAATACCAAATTTTGCAAAAGTTTGGCATATTTTGTGTTCCCAAAATATTATTACTAATGTCATATTTTTAGCCGTACATGATAATTTTAGTCATATTTTTAGTTTTAGGTCACATTTGTTGTCATATTTAGAGTACTGCCAGACATTATTGCAATTCGTTTTAGTAGGCCGTTCTCTTTTGCTATCTGCAATGCATACTATGTGAAAATACTGTAATACAGTAATGTCTTACGTTTGAATATTTAAACATAGGTTACTTTCTATACTTATTGTGCCATAGCGGTATTGCAGAACAATGTCAGCTATTGTAGTAAAGTGAGTAAGCCACGGCTCAGTATTGCATTTCTGCACTTAGATTTAGTGCCAGAGCAATATACTATTACTATTACTCGAGTGTCTAGAATATGAATATATTGAACTTGCCAGTATAATACTACATTTACATGATTAAGGCTTTCCATGCCATTTACAAAAGGATGATAGACATATAGATGGCTTACCAATACTGACTACTTAATACAAACTTATTGTGACTATAAAAACGTAGTTACTAAATAATATATTATGACTGGTAGAAAACCTGAATTATTATTTTGTATATTGTAGCAGTTAATGTATTGTACCAATATCGGGTCGTGGCTATATGGCTACGAAAGATTCTCAATAGTCCTATTAATTGTTTAAGATTTGTCATTGATTATGTATCTGATTTAATCATGTCAACAGATCTTAATGCATACTAGTAATAGGCCCGTTCTCCGAACGGGAAATGGGTAACCCCTTAATCTGGACGGCAGATCATGAGTATGCTTTATGCATTAAAAAAAGTATGAAAACTAACAGATTAAAATGTTTAAAACATTGCTTGCTGCATTGCTACAACGTCCTACGGACGGGGAACCAAATACAATACTTATCGAATCAACATAATAATAGTGAACCAAATTCAACATCATTTAACTAAACAGCGAAATTGAAGTAAATGTTTGAAGTCCTTTCATCAGCACCTAATTAGCTCGCCTGAGGAAGCGAGCTTATAGAACCGCACAGTCTGTCCGTACGTCCGTCCGTCCGTCCGTCCGTACCCGCGATAACTTTCGAAAGCAATGACGGATATAGACCAAACTTGGCAAAAACAATGCCTATGGACCACTGACGATCCCTATTGAATTGGAGGTAAATCGGTGGTCCATTGGTTGCTGAGATACCGCGCGCTCACTTTGTCTTCATTTTGATAGTCAAAGTGAAAATTTGGCTTTAATTGGACATTAAAACGTTCAATGGCGTTTCCTATAAATTGATAGGGGATAGTATAAAATATTTCAATCCGCTTCTACCAAATTTGAGATTTTATAATAAAGCAAATTAAACCGAAAAATAACTATTAGACGATGAAAAAAATTTCTATTTTGGATTTTTATTCGATTTTATAGTCAAATTTCGATTTTTTGATTTTCTTTAAATTTAAATAATCATTATTAACCGATTTTAATTTTCTGTAGATTTTAATACTCATAATCAATCACGATAGAATATCTGTTGGTTTTCATTGTCAAAATTAATTAATTTTGATTTTCTGTTGATTTTCATAGTCAACATTAATCAATTTTGATTTTCATAATCAACATTAATCAATTTTGATTTTATGTTGATTTTCAGAGTCAAAGTCAACATTAATCAATTTTGATTTTCTGTTGATTTAAACAATCAACATTAACAATTTTGATTTTCTGTTGATTTAAACAATCAACATTAACAATTTTGATTTTCTGTTGATTTAAACAATCAACATTAACAATTTTGATTTTCTGTTGATTTTAACAATCAATATTTATCAATTTTGATTTTCTGTTGATTTAAACAATCAACATTAACAATTTCGATTTTCTGTTGATTTTAACAATCAACATTAATCAATTTTGATTTTCTGTTGATTTTGATAGTCATTATCAATCTATTTTAATTTGCTGTTGGTTTTTATATTGAATAATGAATTATATTAATCTAGTTTGAGTTAGTGCTTACTTTAATAATCAAAGTAAACTTATTTCTATTATTATTGCAAGCAAAATGTGCACACGGTCCCCTATACTCAGGCGAGCTTCTGTTACGGCTTGCTGTAGGTTTTTAGCTCGCCTGAATAAGGCAGCTTATAGAACCGCACAGTCTGTCCGTACGTCCGTCCGTCCGTCCGTACGTACGTCCGTCCGTCCCCACGATAACTTTCGAAAGCAATGACGGATATTGACCAAACTTGGCAAAAAGAATGCCTATGGACCACTGACGATCCCTATTGAATTGGGGGTAAATCGGTCCATTGGTTGCTGAGATACCGCGCGCTCACTTTGTCTTCATTTTAATAGTCAAAGTGAAAATTTGGCATTAAATGGACATTAAAAAGTTCAATGGCGTTTCCTATAAATTGTTTGCGTGATAGTATAAATTACTTCAATCCGCTTCTACCAAATTTGAGATTTTATAATAAAGTAAATAAAACCAAAATATCACTGTTAGAAGACGGAAATAAATCTATTTTGGATTTATATTCAATTTGATAGTCAAATTTATATTTTCCAACATCTTTTCATTTTGATAGTTAATATTAACCTATTTTGATTTTCTTTTGATTTTCATACTCAATATTAGTCAATTTTGATTTTCTGTTGATTTTGATAGTCAACATTAATCTATTTTGATTTTTTGTTGATTTCAATAGTAAATATTGATCTGCTTTGATTTTTTGTTGATTTTTACAGTCAACAATAATCAACTTTGATTCTCTGTTGATTTTTGTAGTCAACATTAATCCACTTTGATTTTCTGTTGATTTTTATAGTCAACATTAATCTGCTTTGATTTGCTGTTGATTTTTATATTCAGTATTGATGTTTTAAATTACTATTCATTTAGTAGTCAACGTAAATCGTTTTCACTACTACTTTACCTAAAATGTGCACACAGTCCCCTTTACTCAGGCGAGCTTCTGTTACGGCTTGCTGTAGGTTTTTATTATACCATTAATATTATATGGACATAATATATAATTTTAAATCCCCCCGTCAATTTACATCACCCCGTCATTTTAATTACCCCATAATTGTAAATAGACGTTATTTTAAACAATCCCGTCGTTTTAAATCCCACCGTCATTTAGTATAACCCCGTCAATTTAAATAACCCCGTCATTTCAAATTACCCCGCCATTTTACATTACGCCATAATTTTAATTTAAATAACCCGTCATTTTCAATAAACCTGTGACTTTCAAATTTTTCATGTTTTCTCTGATAATTTGTCGCCCCCCCCCCCCAAATTTTTTTCTGGCTGTGGCCAGGGTAAATGATCTCGTCATTTAAAATAGACGTCATTGTAAATGGCCCCATCGTTTTAAGTAGACGTCATTGTAAATGACCCCATCGTTTTAAATAGACGTCATTGTAAATGACCCCATCGTTTTAAATAGACGTCATCGTAAATGACCCCATCGTTTTAAATAGACGTCATTGTAAATGACCCCGTCAATTTAAATAGATTCTATTTGTAAATGACCCCGTCAATCTAAATAGATGCCATTTGTAAATGACCCCGTCATTTTAAATAGACGTCGTTGTAAATGACCCCACTTTATAAATAGACGTCGGTTTAAATATTTTCGTCGTTTAGAATCACCCCTTCATTTTGAATAATCCCGTGGTTTTAAATCTATCAACGTCATTTTAAATAATCTTGTCATTTTTAATATTACTGTCATTTTAAATAATCTTTTTATTTTAAATTTTTCCATCATCTTAAATATTTAAATAAATACGTAATTTTCACCTCATTTTAACTTAAGTAGCTTTGTTATTTTAATTAGCTACCACTATTTTAATTGTCCTCGTTATTTCTATCTATTTTATACCTACCTTGTTACATCTATTTACCCTATGTCAAGTCAAGTTAACCTATCAAATGATACTAACTAAATAAACGTTGCTTTGCTATTATTATTTTGACTCCGCTGCGGTCGCCCCGTTCGAGGTGAAAGGGACACTAATAACTTTACATGGCGGAGGCCTGCCTGTTAAAGAGCAGGACTTTGTCAAATTTTTGAAATTCACTGGCAAAATATTTTCTACCAAAACATAAAAAACTGGAGTGGCTACCGTCTTTATTACTAAGTCGAGTAGGTCAGGAAGAAGTTTGGTAAAAATCGGGTGAAAACTGTAGGAGGAGTATCTGGACAAAGCGTGACAGATCGGAGCGTTTTCTCCAACTCCTTCAATGTTAAAATTCGAAATTCAAAAAATCATAAAACGATTTCTATGAAAGATATCGTTTTGAAACTCGAAGTTTGGGGTTCTGACTATGATGTCCTCATCTAGTAAAAATTTGAAATTCGTAAGTTGATGTTAAAATACATTTGTGCAGCTATTATTATATAGATATAGTCAATACAGAAACGTGGACCTGGATATAGAGAGAGGGTTAGTAGCTTATATTCGTTTGCTGGAAATTCTCTGATTTATACCAAATTTTGTATGTGGCATATTTTCTTTGCTCCTAAAATTTAGTTTTTCAGTTACACTTCTTCATTTAATCATATTTTCAGAGTTTGTTTTGGGTCTTATGTCTTTTCAGTTTCTTCTTTTAGTGGCCTCAGAATAGAATTGCCATTCCCAAAAGACGAAAAAAATTTGCTTGTAATATTTCTTAAGTCGCTCAGGTTTAATCAAATGACGGTTCGATCTCAAGCAAAAATAATGTGTATTACATGCTATAATATGGAATTAATTCTCATTGAAACTACTCTTCTCCTACATGTAATGATACAATACGGTAATTACTGTAATGTCCAAAGTTTAAGGGTGGGTTTATTGTTCGCAAATTCCAGATTCAGAGAGAACGGCAAAGAGTATAGTAATAAAATTGACACATTTTTTGAAATCTACGCATATTTCTCTATCGAACCTGAAGGCCAAAATTTCAAAAACATTTTTCGAAAGCTGAAAATTTGAATTTAATTTGAGTAGGAGAAATGCATTGCCGAAATATATTTACATTTTTATTTACTGTTTAAATAATGAAAACTGAAAAAAGCGGCTTCAGGTTCGATAGATATTTTGATCGTCTATTTTTTGAAATTTATTTCACCTCTGCACAATGTCCTAAAGTTTCGCAATTTGGAAAATGCGATTTTCCATGTAAAATTTTTGATAATTACTGCGAAAAATTTTGTGGAAAGAACAAGGAGACGTCCACAAACAATTTCTTTACAAACAAAAGCTCCCCAACCATCAAAACAACTCAACAACTCGCAGCAATTCCGTCTCATCCACAATTTGCGCGCACACCCTATTTTTTTAAGTTTTGTCGCAGACTATAGATTCCGCTATGAAACAATGAACCCCACCTTAACACTTCCTTTACCAACGTGTGTGACAAATGTCACACGCCGTTTTTCTTTTTTCATTCGGCTCTGTTCTGCGACACAACCTTATGGCTCCTGGTATTACGAACGCCACATTACTTTTCTGAATAGACCTCGCGAACAATGGGATTAAAAGATAAAAAGACAATGAAAGCCCTCGCTCGACTCGGCTCACCGAGGCATATGCGTACCTATTGAAAGAGTGCACAGTGGGTTTAAGTCATAAGAAAAGTGGACATAACGGCGCAGTGTAATGAGTAAGGAGTAGGGACTAGGAGATGGTTGAAGAGCATAAATTACACATTGTAAAGTGGCACACAAATAAATAAAGCACAAAACACTCAGAAATTAAACAATTAAAATTTATTTTTTAATCAATATTTTTAAAAATTATAAAGCGAATTGTTTTTAAAAACGAAAACTCACACAAAAAACATTTTCCCATAAAAGCCAAATATTTCAACAAACTCGTACAAAAATTGACGATTTCGTTAAAATGTGAGATGTTTAGACCACTTCACACATAAAACGAAGTTTTAGTATAAATGCGAATTGTTTGGTCAAACTCGAACTTAAAATGACGATTTTGCAAAAATACGAATTGTTTCGGCAAACTCGTACAAAAAGCGTAAATTTCGTATAAATGCTAATTGTTTTGACCAATTCGCAATAAAAACGAAGTCTTCGTATAAATGCGAATTGTTTAGACCAATTTGCACTAAAATCGAAGTCTATATAGTTTTATAAATTTTAAAAATATTTTGAAGTCATTTGGTTCATAATTTCAGTTTTTATAACAAAATTAAGTGAGGAAAGTCTGCCTTTACATGGTAGTTACCAACGTGTGACAACATGTCACACAGTCAGGGTTTGGGTACTGGGGTGTGACATTTTTCACACACGTTGGTAACTAAATTGTAAAAGGTAATAAATGGAACTATATCATTTTTACGGACAATATGGTATAAAATAATTATATATACGCTTAATATATACATATATTAAGCATAATATATGAGTATAAAATAACCATATACGCATATATATTAGGCATATATGACTACATAGTAAGCATATATGACTATATAATAAGCATATATGTATATATTATACATATGAATATATTATCATAATATTATAATGAATATATGAATATATTACATCCATATATAACTGGCATGATTCACCCCCGAATTGTCAACCCTTTTTTGTCAACACACGAAAAATTTTTTGTCAACACCAAGTTTCTTTATTGTCAACATAACCAAGGCCATGTTGTCCTGTTTTGTCAACAGCAAATATTATTCAATGCAATATATTAAAATAAACAGTCACGGTAAATAATCAGTCAATGAATGTACAAGTAAAAATCATGTAAAAAGTGATGCTAAATCACTTGTAAAGTTTAAATGTAAAAAATCAGATCATTTCATCTCACTAAAATATTGTAACAGTTTTTCATAATTTGTCCGCTATCGTATAAATCCACTCCGAAATTGACGTTTTTGATTTATTGCGAACTATTTTTTTTAGGCGTTTGGTATACTTTACAACATGTGGACATTTCTTGTTAGGAAACTTATTTCGCATGACAATCCTAGCCAAAGTATTTTCGCTGCCATGTTGTTCTTTCTGAAGTACATCAAGGAATTTCCACATTGATGGGCGACTAGTTACCATTTTTCTGTGGAACCTATTACGCCAGCCTTCAACTAGGTTAGAAGTCCGCGGACAATCGGTTAGCAGTCTTGACCTGATGTTCCACATCGTAATGTCGAACAGAGGTGCATCCCATGATGATCCTACGTATGTAAAGTAGAAATACTTCGCTATGGGTTTAACTTCAGGATCGAGTTTAAATAACTGATAACGCAAAGAATGTTAATGCACACCGCCGTAAGTTACACCGTGTGCAACCACACTCATATTTGTTATTCCTACTTCTCAAATAAAGACTTGTACCTACGAAAAAACTTGTGTTGACAATGACAATTCGGTGTTGACAAAAGGTGTTGACAATTTGGGGTGGTCCCAACTGGCATATATGACTGTTTATAAGCATATATCCATATATATCTGGCATATATGACTATATAGTAAGCATATATCCGTATATATCTGGCATATATGACTATATAGTAAGCATATATCCATATATATCTGGCATATATGACTATATAGTAAGCATATGCCCATATATATCTGGCATATATAAGTATATAGGAAGCAAATATCCATATATATCTGTATATGACTATATAATAAACATATATGCATATAAATTAGGCATATATGACTATATAACAAACATATGTATATATATTGGGGATATATGACTGTATAATCAGCATATATATATTGGGGATATATGACTGTATTATCAGCATATATATTGGGCATATATGACTGTATTATCAGCATATATATTGGGCATATATGATTTTATAATAAGCATATATTCATATATATCCGGCATATATATGACTATATAATAAGGATATATGCATATATATCCGGCATATTTGACTACATAATAAGCAAATATGCATATATATCCGGCATATATGACTATATAATAAGCACATATGCATATATATTGGGTATATATTCATATAGTAAGCGTAATACTGATCAATATTTTTCAACGCTTTTGATATTTATCTATTTTTGTACTCCAAAATGGGATAAATTGGCAGAGAAACCCTGTGTGTGACATTTGTCACACAGTTGGTAACTGCTACGTGTGACAAATGTCACACACCTGGTAATCCGCGTAAGTATTTTATGTCAGTAAAGGAAGTGTTAAGTATATTAATATCCGTCCCAGTGATTTTAAAGAACTGAGTTGCTTCAGCCAATTATTGTAAGTCCGGATTTATTATCCTTTAGGTCGGAGAATAACATCAACAAGCACGTATTTAGTAGGGGGCGGGGGAGAGGGCGCAGCGTCCCCTTAAATCTGAGAAAAGAAGACATTTTTTCTCAAGGAAGGCTTAGAATTACAAAAATGTTTTGTAATTAATATGTCTTATTTTTGCTTGCTCCCTTAAACAAATGTCTAGATACGTACCTGAGCATCAATATCATGTAGTAGTAAAGTGATTGAGGTGCGGCTGAGAATTTCACTTCTGCACTTAAATTTATTGCCGGAGCAGTCTAGATGTGTCTCAAGTGTCTAGAATATATTGAAATTGCCAAGGATGTCAATATGGTCGACAATATTATAGATGGATTGCCAATATGGACTACCAACTTAATACTTACTTATTATGAGTATATAAACTTAGTCACTAAATAATATAAATAATATTATGTTTGGCAGAAAGGTTAAGGTAGTTAATTCTATTCAAAATTTCTTGGTACAATCTGGAGTTGAGCAAAAGATATTTATTCGGTGCTAAGCCAATCCACGCCTTATGACTTTCTAAAAATTACCGATGTAAGTGACAGACCGAAAGGGACGACGTATTATTTTTCAAACTCATGTTACACTGGGCTAGTGAACATTGCACAAATACAAACGTTTGCTTTTGCAGTAAACAGTTTGTACCTACTAGTACTATTAATATGTTTGTGCTTTTATTTACGTGTAGGTTACATTTAAACTAGGCATGTACATGAAATCGGATGTCAAATTGGTAAATGACCTATGATCAAATTGGCAAAACGCCTTTGGATAAAATGGCAAAACGCTGTGGATAAATTGGCAAAAGTAACATTTATTAGGTCAGCAATATAATTGCATGTTGTGTAAAGCCAACAAACATAACAGGTAATGAATATAATAGGTAATTCAAATCATTTCAAATTCATGGCATTAATTTTAATGAATTTGGAAATAGGCAGTCCTTTTTTTCCGTAGTTTCTGCTAGTTTTTCGAAGTCTGTTGATAATTTTAACGTACAAAGCCTTCTTTCGCGCTGGAAAAGCACCATTTAGAATGCGAAGAAGACCGTTTTCCGTTCGTTGTTTATCTTTAAGCATAATTAAAATAAATACTTTAAAATACTCGGCCACTTTAGTAAGGCAGGGCTTTAAGTCCTCATAAGTATGTGAAGACTCGGCCATTGTCTGAAGGTACCTGACAGCTAAACTCCAGTTTATTGAGTGAAGCTAACTAAGACATTTATGCATTTACATTTGACTATTTTCGATTTCCATAGATTACCAAATAGAATGCTTCGCTACATCACTACATTGGATACATAATACAGGACAGTAAAACTAAGATTATGGTTCTAAATGCTGTTGCCATTTTATCCGTACATACTTTTGCCAAATCCTCCTAACGGTCAAAAACGTTATTTGCCAATTTATCCACAGGGGTTAATTTTTAAGGTTTTTTGCTTTTGCCAAAATGACTTTTGCCAAATTGACCTAAGCAATAATGCATAAGCAAACAGTGCTATTGTGTGGCACCAGCCAAGCTCGTAGTTGAACAATACAAGTATAATAGATGTTTTCATATTCCATGTCCTTTTTGGCATTCCCACATTCCTAGTTGTAAAGCTGAAATTCGAGAACATGCTACCGCCGGATTAAACTTTTATAATAATTTTTAGATTAATACTTTAAACTTTCGCGAAATCATACACATCCATTTATTCATTGTATGAAGTCGTGATATGTACTTGGTTCCTGACTGACAGGTTATGTGGTTTTCCTAAACTGCTCGATGCAATAGTAGATGGAAGTCGGCAAGTAAAATAGACGCTTTATAGTTGTAAATGCAGGATTCATAGTTGGGCAACAATCATGTTATGCAAACCTATTAAATGCTGTGTTTTTTAAACTGAAAAATCTCTTTAAAAGTATTCATATTTTGTTTTAATAATGTAAATTAAACCACAAATATTTAAGGTTCACTAAATATTTCATTATCTACGAGCAATAGTAGCTGTACATAAAATGCCTAAGATGTTGTTGTGAAAAAGCCTATGATATGTAAGTTTCAGTTAAAAATGAGTAGTGAGTAGTTGGTGAAAAATCACGTAATTGTTTTACATAAAAATCGGTTGCACTGATAAGGCCGGTCGTATGTAAATTGGTCTTAGTAAACTGGTCTTTTGGGCATAAGTAAACTGGTCCTCCCGAAAAACAAACTGGTCCTCCCGTAAAAGTAAACTGGTCCTCCCGAAAAACAAACTGGTCCTCCCGCAAAAGTAAACTGGTCCTCCCGCAAAACAAACTGGTCCTCACGTAAAAGTAAACTGGTCCTCCCGTAAAAGTAAACTGGTCCTCCCGTATAAGTAAACTGGTTTTACTGTAAGCCATGACGTCTATAGATAGGACAGATAGGATGTATAACGTATGTTAAATGATTATGCAAAACTAATTTATGCAATCATATTTTTATCTCATTGTCTTTACTCGTACGGAATACAACATACAACTTTCGAAGCCATCACTTCAGTCTTCTGTAGAACTTAGAGTTGTATGCTACGGCTGTAACATTCGTAAAATCCCAAAGAGTTAAAGATAAGTTAGTGCAGGAAGGCTTTATATGTCAAGGATGAAAATTTCAGTTTACAGGTACGATCATTTGTATCACTTGCGTTTGTTCCATGTAATGATATTCGTCAACGATTTTCAGAACTACAAGAAGGTTTAGAACCCCTATTGAAACCATTATAGATTATATGAGAACAACATGGATTGGAACTCAAAACTACTCCACCTACGTATCATGTTGAATTTTGAAACGTTACAGTTGGGTTTTAGAAGGAATTCCTCACACTACTAACAGTGCAGAGGGATATCATTTCTCATTGAATGTCAGATTTAGATCTAAGCATCCAACTTTTTACTTAAGTTTACGGGAAGACCAGTTTACTTTT
The DNA here is from genome assembly GCA_020055645.1 of Tomocerus qinae. Lineage (NCBI taxonomy): Eukaryota > Metazoa > Arthropoda > Collembola > Entomobryomorpha > Tomoceridae > Tomocerus > Tomocerus qinae. The sequence continues at coordinate 66,962,329 of CM034546.1, forward strand.
ACAGGAAGACCAGTTGGTTTTGCGGGAAGACCAGTTTACTTTTACGGGAAGACCAGTTGGTTTTTCGGGAGGACCAGTTTACTTTTACGGGAAGACCAGTTGGTTTTTCGGGAAGACCAGTTTACTTAAGCTCGAGGACCAGTTTGCAAAGACCAGTTTACGTGACACCGATAAGGCCAGGCCAATTTTAAATTATTTATTTAACATTGTATAAAAATTTCAATTTTCTGTTAATATTCCTATTATACTGAAAACATTTAATTTATACATTTATTTATCAGTAGTAGATAGTATCACCCCATGAATTATAGTTTAAAACCTTTACCCTAAACACATTAATAAAAAATTTCATACGACAATATAAACTTTATACTGATGTACGAAATTTATTTAATAAAGCCAACAGAAAACAGCTACTTAAATACTAATACATATATATAATATAGGAAAATAATATGCATACATTTAGATTGTGTTTATGTGAGCAAAATTAGTAGCTAACGTGCTGATGTGTTCTACTGTCTTAAAATAAATTACATACAGGCTAGGTATGTCAATGTCAGGGTATATTGTAAGCCTAGGAATAAAAGCTTCTTTTTTGCAGCTTGCCTTTTATATAAAACAGGTAGAAGTAAAATTATTTAAAGCAGTCCTATTTTGTCTTTTTATTTTTTTTGATGTAGCAAAGTGCCCCATTTGCTTCCACCTTTTACATAGATAAAAAGGTAAAAAGGACTGTTCTTTTCGAAAACGTAGTGATTTTAACTATTTATTTTAACCTATTTAGTTCCCTGTTGTAAGTTCTGTGATATGGTGCAATATAAGGCCTAACTTTCAAACATAAGGCAAATATTATGCAGGCAGGTTGGTTGTATACATCATTTTGCTTTTAAGCTATATTAGATATTGCGAGCGTTTTTCTTCACAAGTTTCCTTGGTGTATTTAAATATATTCATATTTGTTATATAGAATTTCTTGCCAGTAAACAATCGATAAATAATATTCACATTAGCGTAAGTTTTTTAGCAAGTAAAAACTTCATAGTTGCTTATGACAACTTTAAATACAAATAAAACAAATGTTTATGAGGCCGTCACTATACGCGTGCCGTCAATTTAAATACACGTGCCGTAACTAAGCCAAACGAATAATTGGGGAAAAGGTAAGATGTGAGCAAGCTGACACAAAAACATCTAACCAGATTATTGTGGCCGGTTATAACATTCGTGAACTTTTTATTTGAAGACGTCTAATAAACAACAAATATTTACGTGGTTTTAACTAATATCTCTTACGAATAATATATCTCAACCTAACCTAATTATACTACATATTATAACATAATTTATTGTTAAGTCGCAGGTATTTATCTATGGCATGGTTCTCCTACGTTCGTCCTAATACTTCTCGGCATAAGCTACACTTCGGTTCGATTACCCCCCTCCCCACCCCTGTTTGACTAATCTGTTATATTACCCCCTCTCCTCAAATTCTATTCGAAGGAAGTATACAAATTAAGAGAGCTATTTGAACTCGGGGGTATTAGGGTGATATCCTTTATTCGTACTGCTCGTGGGCACTAGTCTTGTTCTGCTATTGTGCTACTATAATTTGTTCTATACGTTGACACCAGTACATACTGCAATGCCTAGGCTGGGGCTCTTCCAGTCCCCCCTCTGGATACGTGCTGACCATTGGCCGGTTTTTTTTAAAGTTTTCTGATTCCCTAATACCCTGCGTACATTTATTATACTATGATATCTCAAGTTTCAGTTTTAAACACATTTAGGAATGTAGGTAGCATTTCAACTCAATATAACAAAAATTTTGAGTCGATTATTTATAGCTGCTTTTACGATTTTAAGCTTATTTTTAAGAATTTTTTTCCGTAAAATTTTTGCCCTTTTTTAGTAAATTTTCGTGTAAATTTTTTTGGTTTTTAAATAAATAAAATTCCGACGTATTTTTATGACTAGGAGCTGCCATTTCGTCATTTCCTTGCAGTCTGTATGTATGTTATATGGGGTGTACTGCCTCACTACACAGTGATAGTACTAGGCGCAGGCCTCAATTACGGGCCTATTGCCAACTCCCTCAACAATGGTATTATTGTTAATTAATACCCGAGAAGCCAAAGCTTTCATTTACGAGTCACTGTTGTGGGATGTAAGGGGAAAATGGGCACTCGTAGTGTTGAGTCCCGTTTCCTATCCATTCTTGACTTGCCTAAGCAGCTTGAGGATGCTTACCGGTTTCGGGCATGGTCAAGTAGGTTAGTCCCGAAGTGTAGAGAGTAGTCTGGCACTCCTGTGCCAGACTAATACCCGGTTATGATTGTTGTGTGTGATTGATCGTACGAATGAATTCAGTGAAAGAGCACAGAACAATTAGGTGCGAATATTTATTTGACCAGGACTTTGTCTCCTGGTCAGATTCGGAATGAATCTTATTTCCGAATGTCTTTGTATATAACATTGTGTATGTGTGTTGTGTGGGTGGACATAGGTAAGTACAAGGACGTATTTAGGGATGGGCTTTACGGGCTGAAGCCCCCTCCCCCCGGAATCCAAGAAAAAGGGATTTTTTTTCTCAAAATAGCAAAAAGTTTCTTTAGGCCATTTTTGACTCATTTCCTTCAAAAAATGGCAAAAATTTTCGCGATTTGAGCGAATATATATACTTAAAATATCTATTGGAAATCTAGCCCCCTCCGAAACTTAGTTCTGCATACGTTGAGCAATACATAGGTATATATAGGAAAATATTATGCGTACATTTAGTTTGTGTTTAAATGGACAGAATTAGCAGCCGACGTATTGATGTGTTCTACCGTCACAAAATAAGTTACATACATGCTAGGTATGTCAGGGTATATTGTAAGCCAGGGAACAAAAGCTGCTTTTTTGCAGCTTGCCTTGCCCCTTGCCTTTTTCTTACCCATTTCCCGTTCGGAGAACGGGCCTATTTCTAGTTACTTATAATAACTTAATAACTAATCTAATTCCCAACCAATTTGGGTATAGGTTACCCACAGGATTGGTAGGTAAGGGTATATTGTAAGCCAGGGAACATCACTATTTATTAGATAAACGGCAAAAGTCAATCACGTGACAATTCTTTTTGTATGTTTGTACTTCCGTGTGTTGATTTGCCGTAATTCTAAAACGCAGCCAAGCACATAATAAGGCACATAATGAGGCAAATTCCAACGGTCAGGGTAGGTACACGAAACCCGAAAGGTATATACCCGAACCCGAAAGCGTGTATACCCGAAACCCGAAAGGGTTTATACCCGAACCCGAAAGCGTATATACCCGAACCCGAAAGGGTATATACCCGAACCCGAAAGGGTATATACCCGAACCCGAAAGCGTAAATACCCGAACCCGAATGACTTATTTCGGGAATTTTTTTCCCCAAAAACACCCGAAACCTGAAAGTTCCCCAGGCAACACTTGTATGTAGTCGAAGTGTGTTGTTATTAAAATCGACTACCCCATTTAGTGGTACTTTGTCCTAATTAATCAATATTACACTTAATTAAACCAACAGTGTTATAACTTGTCCAAATAAGCAGTGTATAGTCAAAACAAGCCGTAATAAATAGAAATCTGCATTGTTTAGTCAATTCAAACATTATTCAATCAAAATAATTCATTTGTGAGAAACAAATGTTAATTAGGGTAACATACTGCAATTATTAAAAGTTAGCTTCAAATAATGATATTCATCTTTGAATAATGTTAATCATCTTTGAATAATGTTAATCATCTTTGAATAATGTTAATCATCTTTGAATAATGTTAATCATCTTTGAATAATGTTAATCATCTTTGAATAATGTTAATCATCTTTGAATAATGTTAATCATCTTTGAATAATCATAATCTGCTTTAAATGATGATAATCAGCTCTGAATAATAGTAATCAGCTTTAAATTCCTCAAAATAACCGTTGATTAGTCAAAACTAGCGTTAATTATTCAAATTGGAATTAATTGAAAATCACATTAAATACTCCACCGAAATGTGAATTAATTAATCGAAGTCAGCTTAAATTGTAATAAAAACAACTTTATTAATTTTACTAGTAAATATTGCGTAGTAATAACCTTCGTAATTCAAATAAGTTTTAATCAGGAATAACAAGCTTTGATTAAGACCAATTAACCTGTAAGTAAAACATCTTTTAAATAGATTAAGTATTCGTAGTGAGCGCCAAAAACCAACGTTCTACGGGATGGCTCAGTAAGAGTTAATAATATTTGGCGACTGTTCTTAGTTATGTACTATAATTGACATTTTACTTTGAAAAAGAATATATATGAGTGTTTGAATTAACATTATGATTAAATAACCTGTCGCCATGGCCATTTTGTAAAATTTCAGTGTTTCGAAATTGAAAGAATAGGGGATAATTTGGGATTAAGACTCCTTTGTGGGAGTTTACAATCTGTCTGTCTGTCCATATTTCTGTAAGCAATGCTTACTAAGAATAGTATTATTTTGATTGAGAAAAGATTAAGATAAGCATCCAAAATATTTGAAATCTGGTTGCCAAAAGCACTGTTTAGTTTGAAAATCGGACATCCCCCTATGCCTTGTCTTTTGTCTAGGGACGATTAGAAGATCAAAATAGATTGAAAATGTAACTCTGTACCGAGCAGGTTTACTTTCCCAGTGAGGTTAAAACTGGATACCCCACAAACCTAATTTAGCTTATCACAATATAACCTAACCAAAGAATGGGGCGGCTGCCTAATTTATTATTTTAGCTTTAGTCCTTTGCCGGCAGAAAGAAAGCAAAACAGGCTACTGTCAACTGCCAGGGTCTACACAGTTTTTCTAAGTTACGTTCAACCTGGCTGCAGACAAAGAGTAAAACAGGAGCTCGTCACTTGAAGTAACAGGTGCTGTCACTGTCATAGTAACATTTTTTTAAATAGTGAGCTAGAACCTGATTTGATTGAAAGTACACTTTTTGATTATGTAACTAAAGGACTAGGGATGTTACATCTAAAGATGTTTGCGATCTAATGATTTAACCTCCACTACTTTTTTACATCCGTTTGAACAATATTTATAACATTTTCTAATTTTACTGGAAAATATAGGGGAAACTCCCCCGGGGGGAACCCTGGCTATTTTCCATAGATACAAATTAATATACAATTTCGAAAACTCATAAAGGTTCTTTTTCAAAGTAAAATCTCAGTAATAATTGCAGTATGTTTACCCTAATTAACATTTGTTTCTCACAAATGAATTATTTTGATTGAATAATGCTTGTATTGACTAAACAATGCAGATTTCTATTTATTACGGCTTGTTTTGACTATATACTGCTTATTTGGACAAGATAACACCGTTGGTTTAATTAAGTGTAATATTGATTAATTAGGACAAAGTACCACTAAATGGGGTAGTCGATTTTAATAACAACACATTTCGACTACATACTAGTGTTGCCTGGGGAACTTTCAGGTTTTGGGTGTTTTGGGGGAAAAAATTCCCGAAATAAGTCATTCGGGTTCGGGTATTTAAGCTTTCGGGTATATACCCTTTCGGGTTCGGGTATATACATTTTCGGGTTCGGGTATATACGCTTTCGGGTTCGAGTATATACCCTTTCGGGTTTCGGGTATACACGCTTTCGGGTTCGGGTATATACCTTTCGGGTTTCGTGTACCTACCCTGACCCCAAATTCCAACACGTCCAAGGCAGAACAATTGGTGGCAGTATACAATAATGCACTGCGCGGTCTATAGTCTCCTACGACTTAAAAGGCACAAAAAATTTCATAACAGGAACAATGCATGCATTCTGTATAAAAAATTTCCAGCTTTCAGTGCGCTCAAGGTTTCTGTTACTTCATGTGCGGGAAAATTCAATTTGGCCATTTGCATTGATGTTTGGAATTTTGAATTGGTTTATTAAAAGTCCCAAAAAGGATTCCCAAAAAAAGTCAGTTTTCGATTCCGTAAAGCAAATTTTGCATAAGGCAGTGATGCAGATTTCAAGACTGTTTTTGCCACAAATAGCAACGCTGCTAGGTAACCAGCAAAAATTATCATAGAGGGTAAATGGGAATCGCGAAAATTCGTACTTTTTTTGGGAAAGTCCTAAGGGATCTGAGATTACTGGTCCTACACCCATGCAGTGTGTAAAAAAGATTCTTCAAAACTTATTCTAGAGGTTATACTTTTAAAACTTCACATTTTTGTATTTGGCGTAAAGATATCATCGTTTGAAACTTGAAATAGATACATATTTCTGTATTTCCATTTTGTGATCCGTGTATCTTCCAATCAAAGACAAAATTGTGAAAATTTTAAAATATAACCCCTAGAATAAGTTCTGACGAATCTTTATTTAATTTAGTTTATGGGTGTTGGATCAGTAATCTCGGATATATTAGCACTTTCCCAAAAAAAGTTAAAGAGGAATATGATAGTCAAGAGATCATATTTACGTTTGTATGCACCAGGACTTTAAGCTCCCGGTACCTCAGATTTGGAAATCTCTGATGATCATCAACATACATGTAAAAATTGCTTTACAACTCTTGGAATTCTGCTTAAAGTTCTTACCCGATTTTTTTGTGTGGTACATTTTTGGAATCCTGAATATAATGTCGACCATCACAATGTATAAAATATACGATTTACGTTAATAGTGTGGGGACAGAAGGACGGACAGACTGTGCGGTTCTATAAGATCGCTTCCTCAAGCGAAGAGCAAAAATTACAATAAAAAACACTCTACACTTTTCTATATAATCGCTTGACGCTGACGCTACGTTGCCAATTAAGGCTAACTCGTCTTTAAAATGGTCCATTGTCCAGTGATGGAAGCATGTATAATGGTGATTAAAAGTATCCGAGTAAAAAATGTGGTGGATAACCGGAGTAATTTGCCAATAGCCAAATTCTCTTTCCAAATAAATGCTTGACCCTAGGCCGTACTGGGCTACTATTTTTTGACTCTATCAAATAAAATCTATATCAATGTATAGTAAAATCTGTACCTCTGGCCCTGGCCCACCTAATGAGAAAGCATGAAAAGGTCAATTGGAATTAACATAAAAATCTATGTATCTGAAATCTGAAATACATTCTACCCATCGTACAATATTGCCCCGGAATACACACTAGCTTTATTTATAACAGGACTTGGGTCCTGTGACCGGTACATTACATTAGTGATGAACCAACCCAATTGAATGCCGGTGTAATTGGCCTACTAGAAACAATAATTCTTACAAAATTGTTTATAGATGCACTAGCCCCATGTACTACAGGACCTGGGTCCTGTGACCGCCTAGTTTTATATAAAACAGGTAGAAATAATTTTTTAAGGTAGTCCTATTTTGTCTTTTTATCTGTTTTGATGTAGCAGAATGTCCTATTTACGTCCACGTTACATGTAAGTAGAGTAAAGAAGTAAAAAGGACTGCTTTTTAAAAAAAAGTAGTAATTTTAAATTTTTTGTAAAAAATGAGTACCTTTTTAGTTCCCTGTTGTAAACTCTGTGATATTGTGCAATATAATATAAATCCTAACTGTCAAACATAAGGAAAATATTATACTGACTGGTAATAACACCATTTAGCTTATAATATTGTTGTATGCTTTTATTTGTATCCGAAATAATAAAACATACGGAGGTTCGTTTTCATATGCTGCGGTTTTTATTTCTTGAAAGAGTGTACTTACAAATGTTGGGACTCGGCGGTAGTCTCCTGCTTAGTGAGCTAATCATGTAAAGAAACCAAAAGTATTTATACTAAACTCTAAAGTAATTAAGTGTACTTGTCGCATGTAAAACAAAAAGTTGCGACATATGCAAATTACATCTTAACCTTACTTTGCTTGCCTTGGCGTTTCTATTCAATTTACTTAACAGCACAGCACAAAGTGCGTAGTTAGCAAATTCTTATTGTACGTAGTTTCTATTTTATTATTTATTAACTTGTATCTACCTACTTTACTTATTTATCATTATTACTGTTTAAACTAAATGTCCCAAGTCGACAAAGCACAGCGTGAGCATTATTGTCACAGTTTGTTGACTTGTTTATGATCTTGTTTTCGTTAAGATTACAAGTTACAAATCGCTACGCAGGCTAAAAGGTAAGCACAATGTTATAAAGTGGGGTTATACCTACTTACATGCATTTTATACTTACGTACTTATACATTTTATACTTACGTACTACTAATGATAATAATAAATGTATTCCTCTATTTCTCTCTATTACAGATGCATTACTACTGATTATTAATATACGAATAATCGATATAGTATTAATATACGAATAATCGATATACGACATCCTCCACCACTTAGAGTTAAACTACAGGTAGTTTGACTAATAACAAATAATCTTAACTTCTAGGGCCGCTATGCTAACAGTGAATGTGTGTAGTGCTTGTAATAGTGATTTGTAATAATAAAACTATTCACAGACAAACAATGAGTTTTTTTTAAGGTACAGTCATGCTACTCAATGCTTGTGATGATTCCGTTTAGATTTGGACTGCCGGGTGTCAAAATAATTCTTCATCTGATGATGTTTGTTGCGTACGAGAAACTTTCTTTGCCGGAGGAGCACAAAGTGGTGATTTAGGCGAGTTGGGTGGAACAATAGCATTGTTTAAAGATACTGGTCCCATTTCATTGGAAGGAGACGTTGTGGCCCGAAAACGTTTACGGTTAATCGTCCGCCTCCCCCGTTGTTGTTGTCGTAACATGCGTTTAATGAAAAAGAAAAGCACAATAATGATTAAACCTATATTAAGTATGACCATAATTAATAAAGTAATCTCCACAGGTCCCGCTGAGTGAAGGTGATCCTCTGCATTCACATAATGGATTCGGGAGAAACCAGCAGTGGCAGCCAAGAGTGTCCTCTGCTTGTAGTAGATATACCCAACCATAATGGTCAGGCACATTGTCCACAGGAAGCCAAAGGTGGGCACGTAACTGGTAGCGGTGTAGTGTAACAAGACTGGAGGTCTTAATTTTTCTATCAGCAGCTTATCAGGTATGTTACTTATGTTGACTACTGGGACCTTTTCTATCCAGTTTTCTTGTAAACATTCTGATAGATTTGCAAAAGATGTTAACTCGTGCTGATTTTTCACGCTGATTATTATAGATGATACCGCTGACCATGCCACTGGGATGATGTGGTGTATGGTGTTTATTTTTGCTATGGAACTTCTACATGGGTAAGGAGGTGTGATGGCCTCCCTGCCTCCCATCATCAAGCTACATCCACATGTAAGTTGGACTTGTAAACTCCCAACTCTGGAATCCATACTAATGGGAATAGACTCCTTTGCACATTTGATATGTGCATCCGATGTGGGATAGGTGACTACGTAGTCATGGAAGTCTATTTCGGTGACGAGGGTGTCGTTTTGCGGGTTGCATTGTAGGAGACAGGCTCTGTTTAATTCGTCCACTGTGGCTCCATTAAATAATTTAGCAGGGCATTTTGCCCCATTGAGTATGTCACTAGAGAATTGGGGCAAGTGACAGAGTCCATGCTCAGGATTGCAGGTATGCAAGTTGGTTCCCGCTATTGGTGTAACTTCGTTGCCACTAACAGCTACATATGAAGGTTCGAATCTGATATGGCAGGTCTTGTTCTGCCACGCCATAGGGACTGTCTTGATTTCATGGAGTTCGTGTTTGTTCCCTATTTTCGATATGGGAATTCCTATTCGTATGACAATTCTGTCTCTTGAGAACATACAATTGACAATTGGCAGTCTATAGTATGATGTAGAATTGGTGGGCTGAATGCTAACAGTGTACCCGTCTTTCAGGATGGTTGCATCTAAGTTTTGGAGGTCTCTTGCCAATTCATGTTGATCCACCACGTCCAGTGGAATGAGGTTGCTTCGGCAATGCTGTAATACATCGTCGTAACGGATGGCTTGAGCTAACCAGTACAGATGCTGGGTGAGCTGCACTGATAGTAAACCGAACTTTACTGACATGCGGTTGATGGCTAATAATTTTTCTTCTTGTAGTTTATCTGAATTTTGTTGGTGTTCTATCATTGCTTTGATTGTTTCCTTAAATTTTTTGATGCTATGATTTAATGTGACTGATAAATTTTCTGTAACAGTTTTAATTTGAATTAGGTGTCGGTGATCTTCAGTCACTGCCTGTTGTAGAGATTGTAGGTAATTGTCTATTGCCTCATTATTAGCCACCAATTCCTGAATGTCCTTTTTCGTGGCTAAGTCGAATCCTTCGGACAATCTCTCTCCGAACCAAGTTCCGAATCCTCTTTTCTGTCTTAGATCGGGACTTGAAGTGGTAGAAGAGGGAGAATAATCGGGTTTTATCCATCTTCTGTCACGTGCGTAGGGAGGAGGGGTGTAATCCATGGAATTGTGCATAATTGGTAAAAACATGGACGATTCTGTCAGTAAAATGTGGTCAGCAATGGCCTCTAAGTGATCTACTGCCGTTTTCAGTAGTATGCACTCTGCATCTCCTGTTCTATTTGCAAGTGAACAGTCTCCTAGTATAACTGAAGTTACATGGTTCATATTAGGATATTGAATTTGAACATCATAGACGAGGGGTATAGTTTCTGAGTATAAAATAACGTTTTCTATTTTCCGAATGTAGGCTCCTGTGATAATCTTAATGGCAGGTCCTCGTAGGATAGGAAATGGCAACAACAGAAGAAGAAGGAGAAGTGACATCGTATCTAAGAAATGACAGGGGAATGTTTATTGTAGATGGTATTCATTATTGTACATTCATCTTCCGACTCATCATCCGACCCGAGGATAATGAGCGGTATATCATCAGTACATCCGTAGTCGGGTACAGGAGAGGCTATCCGCTTCCTACTTTCGTTGAGATTTATGGGTACGAAGGATGAATCAGAGAAAGGATTAGGCACTAGTTTGACCCTTTCTCTCTTGACTTCTGCTGGATGTCCACTAGGAGGATTAGTGTTTGATGCTGCAAATTTTATATATTGAGGGTACCCGTGAATGGAACACCGTATGAGATGTGGGAGTTCCCCTGATCTAAATCCAAACACATTACGTAAACATCCCTTGCAGAATTCAATGGACCTATACTCGTTTCTTAGAATGCTTCGTAGTTTAGAATCTTTTGTGTATCTAAGAGCATCCTGTATTTGTCTCATTTTTGTTACTTCGGCACTTCTTGCCTCACTATGTTCCTGCATTTGTTTCCTTGTAGCAACGTTATCCTTTTTACCTCTGCATTTTAAAGATCTTGGTAATGGCTCAATTGCTCGGACTACATTTTGCAATGTAGTCTTCTTCTTAGTTTCTATATCTTGGTAAATGACATCCGTTTGTATTTGGATTGATGCGCAATTCCTTTCTGTTTGGATTCCGAAAGATCTACGAGAGACTTTTCTGTCGCTCCAATACGTGATTCTATTTCTTTCTAAGATCTTTTCAAAAGCTAGATTGATGCCTAACTTGTCATTTAGTTCTTCCATTCCGATGTATGGACGTTTAGTTGACTGTCCTTTTTCTAAGACTACCCAGTCATCAATTAGGGATGGGGTTATTTCTAGTGTTGTATTGGAATTGGTCTTCATTCTCTTGGGTGATGGTGACAGTCCTATAGTTCCATATCCTTCTAACTGTTTAGATGCAGTGATTTCATCTATTGAAAATATCTGAGGGGGAATGTCCGGTAATGGAGGTCTTTCTTGTCCTTCGAATAAGGCGTCCATACTAGATCTCTCAATGAGTTCTTGAGAAATGGATTCGTCTTCGTTTTCTTCTTCTCTCATACGTTGGAAGACTCTTCCACCGCATGTATTATACATGACATGATTGAGCATGTCTTCGATCGCGTTATGTTTCTTAAAGCAGATGGGACATTGGTTTTCTTCAGGTGCAACGTACACGTTTGTTACCGGTCTTTTCCAGTTAAATAGATTCAACTTGGAGAATAGATGGGCCAATGGCAAAAGAAGTTTTTGTCCTGGTCTTTCTTTCTCGCTATTATATTCCTGGAAATCTTCTCCCGTCCTAGAGATGGTTATCTTCCAATCTTTTGGGATTGTAACATCCCAAGTTACTGATCCGTTATTGATTGTCTCTTTTATAAATGCTTGGTGTGAACACGGCGGAGTGGATTTAGGATGTTGAATTTCCAGAGTTGAATTCTGGTGCATTTCGCTGTGTCCGTTAACTTCCATCTGAAAGAAAGAAATTAGTGATTTACCTTTCTAGTCATGGACCTTGTGACGGGTCTATGAGAAGAGTCAGGAAGGGAGTGTGGAATGGAATAACTAGGAGGAGGAGGTTTAGGTTTTAAGTCTTTTTCCGGGGCTTCGGATTCCTCCTCCGCTTCTGATTTTTCAGATTCCTCTTCTTCTATGTCTTCCACTTCGTCCTCCCAGGTAACTTCTTTCCTTTGAGGGCTTGCTTTCATTTTTGACACGTGTACAGTGTCATATTTCTTCCTACTTCCGGGTTTTTCAACCTCGTAGTTGACTGGACTAATAGCTCGAACAACTTTCTATGGGCCCAAGTTTCTGGACATTAACTTTGTTGGAACTCCGACCTTTCGATGAGGAGTGTAGACTCTAACTAGATCTCCTTGTTTAAATTGGACATCTTTATGTTTCTTGTCATAATTTTCTTTATCTTTTTCCTGCATGCGCTTCATTATTACTGCTGTTTCTTGGCGAACAGCGTCTAGTTTATCGATTTCGGCTTCTCTTGGTCGTTCTAACCGAGGCAAGGTAGCCACATGAATAGGTAGAGTTGCATTTCTTCCATACACTATATAGTACGGGGTTTTGCCAGTTCTGTTAGTCGATGTGTTGTAGGCGAAAGTTACATGAGGGATCCAGGCACACCAATCTTTGAATTTGTTATCTGGATCGGCATACATGCCAATCATTTGACTAAAGATGGCGTTAATTCTTTCGGTCGCGCCATTAGTTTGGGGGTGATATGCCGTAGTCTTGTTATGCGCGGTGCCTAGTCGTGCCAGTAGATTTTCAACAATGCAACTGGTCATCTCCTTTCCTCTGTCAGTGATGAGAAAACGGAAGGCTCCGACATGACAAATAACGTTTTCGACTAGAAATCGGGCGATTTCGTCTGTTTCTTTCGTTTTAATAGCTTTTGTTATTACATACCTTGATAAATAGTCTGTACAGACTATAAGATACCTATTGCCATGATTGTCACTAGGGTTGAATGGGCCTAGTAAGTCCATTCCCATCCTTTCGAATAGATTAAAAGTGGTGATGCTCTGGAGGGTACCTTGAGATATAGTACTAAATCTCTTCTTCGCCTGACATTTTTCGCATGTTATTACGAACTTCAGAATGTCTCCATACATTCCAGGCCAATAGTAGCGTTGGCTAATTTTGGCACAGGTTTTTGTATATCCCATGTGTCCTGCTAATGGTAGATCATGGAGTTGTTCCATGATTATTCTCCTAAGGTCCATAGGGACGAATAAACGTTCATGTTCATCCAGTGGTCTTTGTATAAATAGTAATCCGTCCTTAATTATGAAGGACTTAGTTAATTTCCGCTCCTTTCTGGTCTTTTGTTTCTTGTTTACTAATTTGATAATCTCCTTGATTGTTTTATCTCGTTGTTGTATATTGTGCATTTCCTCCATAGTAAAGGCGGCACAAGTAAGCATGGGGATATTATCATCATCTTCGTCGGCTTTACTAGCTATTTGGACAGGGTTTCGGGATAGGCAATCGGCAAGTTGATGTAACCTACCAGATCTATATTGTACATGATAGTCGTAGCCCTGTAATTTTAAAGCGAATTTAGCCAGGCGAGCCGATGGATCGCGAATTTGAGATAAGAAACAAAGCGAGTGGTGGTCGGACACAACTTTAAACGGTCTGTTGTAGAGATAATGTCTGAATACACGGACTGAAAATACTAATGCTAGGCATTCCAATTCGGTGACAGTGTAGTTAACTTCATGTTTTGTCAGTGTTCTGGAGGCATAACAGACGGGGTGTTCTCTTCTTTCATACTTCTGAATAATTGCAGATCCTAGACCAAGACGGCTGGCGTCAGAGTGGACCTCTACTTCTCGGTCTGTGTCGAAGTGTTTCAGTATCGGGGCAGAAACTAAACATTCCTTTAGTTTCTTGAAAGCTTCATCCGCTTCGGGTGACCAAATGAATTTTTGGAATTTCTTCCAAAGATCCGTTATTGGTTTGGCTATGGCAGAGAAATTGGGGACAAATCTTCTATAATAGGAGAAAAGTCCAATGACACTTCTTGCCATTTTGACATCCTTTGGCGGCTTCATCTCTTTGATAGCTGCAATTTTATTATCGTCGACGTGTAGTCCATCTTTATCCACCATATGTCCTAACACGGCAACCTTATACTGTCCAAAACTACATTTGGAAGGCTGTAATTTTATATTGTATTTTCTTAATCTAATGAAAACTTTCTCTAACTTTTCTAGGTGTTCTCTATGATCTTGTCCGCTGATCAATAAATCATCCAAATAAACGGAAATACCGTCGCCTGTGAGTCCGGAGAGAGCTGTATTCATAGCTCTTTGAAAATAACTAGGAGCGTTACAAAGTCCAAATGATAAATACCTATACTGATATAATGCGTTGGGGACAACGAAGGCTGTCTTTTACCTACTTTCTTCTTATATTGGGCATTGTAAGTAGCCTGAATGGCAATCTAAAGCTGAATGAACTTTATTATTATTCAAAGAATCCAAAGATTCGTCAATACGAGATAAAGGATATGAGTCTTTGACTGTTAGGGCATTTACTTTTCGATAGTCTACTACTAACCTATGTTGCCCATTTTTCTTTTTCACTAGTAAACATGGGCTTGCCCATGGGCTTTCTGAAGGTTCTATAGTCCCCGATTCGAGTAATTCTTTAATTTGTCGCTCTATTTCCATCGTTTCCCAATGTGAATGACGATAGGGGGGACTACGGACTGGGGGGTGATCTTTAGTATCTATCTTGAATTCGGGTAACCCTACAATTCCTAGATCTTTGTAACTCCATGCAAAATTATCTGAATATTTGTGCAGGAGCTGAATTAAATCTGCTTTATCTTGCTCGGGTAGTTCAGGATTTATACTAATCTGTGCTAATTGCTCTTCTGTTAATGGTATAACTTCTTTCTCTGAAATTTCGTCATCTAGGGTTAGATTAAATTCTACCTCCTCCTTGTCTTCGTTGGCAAGGGGTACCTCAATTTCAAAATCAGGTTCAAATTCTTCGGAATGACCTACAGTTACTCCCCTAGGTATGCGTTTAGGAAAGTCTTCAGGGTTTGTTAAGTACATCCGAACTGTACTTTCTCTTTCATCATTATCTATTTTAATTTTAACTATAGCTCTCTGTAAAGTAATTCCGTATCTTTCAAATAGGTTATTTTCTGGCTCAACTAAAATGTCAAAGTCCTTATCAGGTAAATTTGTAGTGGGAAATTTTAATTCTACTAAGTGAACAGTATTCGGTTCCATTTCTAAAGGTTTAGTTAACCTAAATTTGATTCGGGGGACATCTGGCAGGCCTTGTATTTTTAAAACAAAAGTTTCTGCTACCTTCTTTCGTCCGGCTAGAACGAAAGGTATTTCTAAATCATTATATAAAAGTATTTTACGTTTAAATGAGATATCAATTTCATTACCACTAAGAAAATCATTTCCTAGAATGACGTCATAGAGTAAATTATTATCCATAACTAAACTACGTTGTAAAAAGGATGTTTGGCAAAGTGAAAGCCGCTGAATTATTATACCTTGGGGGTACATAATTTGGCCATTGGCTGCAATAACCTTTAAGGCCCCTGCGGGTTCCACCTTGTTATCATCTATGACAAATTTTTCTTTGATCATTGATACGGCACAGCCAGTGTCTACTAAAATTTTTACTTCTTTATTATTAATTTTTCCACTACATACTACTACACCTGTTTTATTGTCTAATGTATTACATTCTAAAATGTCAAACTCATACATGGAGTCATTGATAATTTCGGGCTGACTCTCTAAGCCCTGTTCTGTGAGTTTCCCTGATTTTCGTCCTTGGGCTGGGATTGTTCTTTCGCTTTCTTATTTTTAAGCGTCATGCAATCTTCAGTAGAGTGTCCCTTTGATTTATGATAAGTGCAATAAATTCCTGAGTTATTGTTGTTGTTTCCTTTCCCTTTTCCCTTCTTAGAAAAGCAATTTATTGCTATGTGGCCATAGCGTCCGCATTTATAGCATTGCACATTTGCGTATTTGTTATCTTTCTTTTTCACATCAGTAGATGTAGTAGCTACCGCGCTAGCCCCCACAGTTAAAGTATTTTGTAAATCCGCCACCGATTTCTTTAATCTGTCTATTTCACTAAGCTGTTCAGCATTAGCTTCAGGCATCTCCCTACCGTAGTACTTCTTAGCGTTTTGTAGCCTACGGAGGTGGTCAATGAATGCCTCTTGGTCGGCAAAAGTGTGAGCAAAAGTATTAATGTAGTAGGGGTATAATAGTCCCTTAATTAGATATTTTTGTCTCTTCGCCCAGGGCATGCCAGCCTGAACGATCTCACACAATCTCAAGCAATTGTATGCGTATTTTTCGACTGGTTCGTCTGGTTTCTGTTTCAGCGATTCCAGTTCCGCCTCGGCCTTGTCGGCCTCATCTTTAGTTTTGAAAGCTGCCAAAAATGTGGCTTTTAATGTTGCCCATAGGTTAATATCCGGGACAGTTTTAACCGTCCTTAGCCATGCTTTAGCTGTTGGCCCTAAACTTTGAGGGAATAATTCTACTTTTGAAGCATCGTCCCATTTTGCGTTTCTTGCGATGGCTTCATATGATGCAAGCCAATCAATGGCTTCATCACTTTCCGCATCGAATGGATTGAGGGCCGTTGAAGAGCTTAATTTGAGGGCCATAATGATGGGTGATTGACTACGAGGGGGTGTTGGCGATCTTGTGTGTGAGGTGATTTTAAAATACCTAGGTACACTTGGTCTCCTTCTAGTCGTACGACTTTTTGTAGATGGAGGAGAGTTACTCCTCGTTCTTGTAATTGGATTTTTATGAATAGTGAAACGTAAAGGACTTTTCCTTAAAATTACTTTTGATGATTGTTCCTCTGTTTCTTTACTACTTGTTGATTCAGTTGAATTTTCTTCGTCTACTCTATTATTTTTACCCTCTGAGCTACTTGGGGTTTCAGATCTGTATTCAGCAGATTTTTCTCTGTACTCAGTATATGAATACTTTATATTTTCTTCGCTTTCTTCCGAACTTTCACTTTTTCTAGTGGCTTCTAAACTCTTCGAGCGCGCTCTTGTGTTCGGATTATTATGTATCACTCGAGTTTCTGATTGAGTACGATTTCTACTAGAGGAAGGGGTGGGGATGGGGGTTGAAGCGGATACCCTATCCTGACTCTCAAAGAAATTTCTTAAATCTTTGACTGAAGTGTTAAAAAGACTACCTTGGGATAGATTCCTCTCTGAACTCTCGTTTGCTAGATTTGCTTCTACTTCACCAGTACTGGTAGGTTCGTCTGAAAATGATACGAATATATTACTACTTGTACTACTTATCTCATGAGATGTCTTTGTTTCTGTTTCTGAGTGACAAGTCTTATCTTTCTTTTGCTTAGCTTTGGTTTGAGTGCTAGACTCTTGTGTTTTACTACTGCTTCCTTTGGTTATCTTACTTACTTGCGTTTGAGTGCTAATATGCCTGCCTTCTAATGGCTTCGTTTGTTTGTCACTGACCAACTCTTTCGTGAATTCTGGGGGTATCCCTTTTATGCGTCTGGATTCCCTTTCACCAGACATAAAATAGGTAAATAAAATGAAGATGTTTGTTTTTACCTTAGTGGTGAGTCGATGTGTGGGTGGTCCCGGAGTGTAGAGCTTTTTGGTGGACAATAGATGCTTTTCTTATTTAGAATGTGTCTAGGTGCCGTTAGGGCAACCTGTATGCAATCTCCAAATGAACAGGCTTGTTCTAATATCAGGGAACCAAAAGGGATTTGGTCTGTACTGTATATGCAAGAGAATGGGATTGGTGAGTATGGCCAAAGATATCTGATAAAAATCTGTCTTCGCTCGATGCACCTAAAGCATTGCTCTTCTAACTGCAAGTGCTTATCAGCGGTGATAAGTTGTATGAAAAGTAATGTCAGCGTAAATTTAAAGTTCATTGAGTTCGTATGGATGCCTTTTTAGATGTGGATCACGTAGTACTACCTACTTATGACGAATGAATGAAAGATGATACTAGTATACTTTAAGTATATGCAAGTCAAGAGGTATGAATGAATTTTATGTACCTATGTATATTTTTACGATAATTGGACAACTAACCAACTCGTCTATTTTGTTTGTGTGTATTGCTTATGTTAAGCAAGTACTGTGTGTATGGGGAGATTTCTACCTACCTACCGTGACTGTCTGCTGGGACAGGCCGGTTACCTCTATACAGTTTTTGTCAAGCCGAGAAGGATCTCAGAGAATGACAGAAACAACAACCAAAAAGAGAACACAGCCGAGAAGAATCTCAGAGAAGTGTCTCCTTGTAATTACCAATGTACTGATCTTCCGCGGAAAAGAACAGTACTAAGCTCAGGACTCCTGGGTTTTCCACAATCGAAACACCTGTGAAATAGCAACGAGAAAGCTAGCATATATTTACCGGGAGCATATCCGGCGATAGAAGGACCATTTGTTGTATGCTTTTATTTGTATCCGAAATAATAAAACATACGGAGGTTCGTTTTCATATGCTGCGGTTTTTATTTCTTGAAAGAGTGTACTTACAAATGTTGGGACTCGGCGGTAGTCTCCTGCTTAGTGAGCTAATCATGTAAAGAAACCAAAAGTATTTATACTAAACTCTAAAGTAATTAAGTGTACTTGTCGCATGTAAAACAAAAAGTTGCGACATATGCAAATTACATCTTAACCTTACTTTGCTTGCCTTGGCGTTTCTATTCAATTTACTTAACAGCACAGCACAAAGTGCGTAGTTAGCAAATTCTTATTGTACGTAGTTTCTATTTTATTATTTATTAACTTGTATCTACCTACTTTACTTATTTATCATTATTACTGTTTAAACTAAATGTCCCAAGTCGACAAAGCACAGCGTGAGCATTATTGTCACAGTTTGTTGACTTGTTTATGATCTTGTTTTCGTTAAGATTACAAGTTACAAATCGCTACGCAGGCTAAAAGGTAAGCACAATGTTATAAAGTGGGGTTATACCTACTTACATGCATTTTATACTTACGTACTTATACATTTTATACTTACGTACTACTAATGATAATAATAAATGTATTCCTCTATTTCTCTCTATTACAGATGCATTACTACTGATTATTAATATACGAATAATCGATATAGTATTAATATACGAATAATCGATATACGACAATATATTATATTATTCACTTATAAAAGTTTCCTTGGTGTGTTTATGTATATTTATTACATGTAATTTCTTTTCAGTAAACAATCGATACATAGTATTCACATTAGCGTAAGTATTTTAGCAAGTAAAAACTCCGTAGTTGCTACTGACAACTTTGAATACAAATCAAACAATAGTATAATGTTTACGAGGCCGTCACTATACGCGCGTGTCGTCACTATACACGTGCCGTAACTAAGCCAAACGAATAAATGGAGAAAAGCTAAGTTGTGAGCAAGCTGACACAAAAATATCTAACCAGATTTTTAGGATCTAACCAGATCTTAAGCGAACCTAACCTAATTATACTACATAAAACATAATTTATTGTTATGTCGCAGTTATTTATCTATGCCATGATTCTCCTACGCTCGTCCTATTACTTACCGGCATAAGTTCGATTACCCCCCCTGTTAGGCTACTTCTCTGATATCTCGAGGGTATTAGTTTGATACCCTTTGTTCGTATATAGTTCTGATAAGCTCTACTCTCTTGCTATTTGTTCTACACAGTAATATCAGTACTGCAATGCCAGAAGTTTAAAGCAGAATGTAATTTGCATTTGCATTCATCTCTTCATTCTTCTCCTCATTCCTCTCCAATACGATTTATAGTCAACATAACAGTTTAGTAAACCGATTGGTATCGAACATAAATGATCTTTCAAAATTCAAAATTAACAGGTATCAAAATGATTTCTATTTTACACTGGTAACTCTCTTACAACCATTCGCTAAATTTACGTTTAAATGTAAAGTTAATAAAACCTCCCTAAATATTTACCAGAATTATAGATTATAATTAATATAATAGTGTGACAAATTTAATAACAATATTTAATTTTTTAGATTAAAATGCCTACAGACAGTGCTTTGAAAGCTTTTGACACATTCTTTGCGTTCTACGGGGCCAGAAAACTAAACCCGTTCCTATGGAACAAAAAACAAATGCTACTTTCACCAAAGATAGATACAGTGAGTCGTCTACATTGCTACTGTGCATGGTCAGCAGGATGGATGGTGACTATTTACGGAGTATTGCGCCTCTTGAAAGAGATGTACATCCGGGATGAGAACTTCAAATCTTATCAAATCATAATGTTGGTATTCTACCACCTCCATATTTTTATGTCCTGCAGCGTGACTACGATTTTCATTTTTCAAGGTGACATCATTGCAAAAGCTGTAAACATGGCCATGCACTGGGATCGATAATGCAGAGGTAGATTATTGAGGTTTTAATTAATGTTTAGTGAATAACAAGCTTCTAATTGGTCTGAAAAATATTTAGCAACATATTGCTGGAGCGGAAAGAAAAAGAAGGGAGGAACAGAAGCAACATTGAGTGACAAGGCTATAAATCTATTGCTGCCGGCTTCATTCATTGGATCTTTTTGTGCAGGACTCCTCTCCTTTGCATCTCCTGTCGACCCACTGCAGCGAATCGTCTTGGATTTCTTTCCTCAGATCTACGAGAAATACGAGCCATGCATAAAATGTGTCAGTTTCGTGGTCATCGTTATTTTCGGTTGTTACATTTGGAGCCCTAATATATTAGCAATGATGTTTGCTTTCCTGTACACCTCTTGGATGTATTTCTGGATCAAGGTTCTAACAGGAAGAAGCGAATCTGAAGACGGACTGCTGGCACAGACATACATCAAAGACAACCCAGTCCGAAACTTGATGCTCTACAAAGTGAGCTACATAACAAATGCAGTCGTCAATAAGGGGTCGTATGTAAATTGGTCTTAGTAAACTGGTCTTTTGGGCATAAGTAAACTGGTCCTCCCGAAAAACAAACTGGTCCTCCCGTAAAAGTAAACTGGTCCTCCCGAAAAACAAACTGGTCCTCCCGCAAAAGTAAACTGGTCCTCCCGCAAAACAAACTGGTCCTCACGTAAAAGTAAACTGGTCCTCCCGTAAAAGTAAACTGGTCCTCCCGTATAAGTAAACTGGTTTTACTGTAAGCCATGACGTCTATAGATAGGACAGATAGGATGTATAACGTATGTTAAATGATTATGCAAAACTAATTTATGCAATCATATTTTTATCTCATTGTCTTTACTCGTACGGAATACAACATACAACTTTCGAAGCCATCACTTCAGTCTTCTGTAGAACTTAGAGTTGTATGCTACGGCTGTAACATTCGTAAAATCCCAAAGAGTTAAAGATAAGTTAGTGCAGGAAGGCTTTATATGTCAAGGATGAAAATTTCAGTTTACAGGTACGATCATTTGTATCACTTGCGTTTGTTCCATGTAATGATATTCGTCAACGATTTTCAGAACTACAAGAAGGTTTAGAACCCCTATTGAAACCATTATAGATTATATGAGAACAACATGGATTGGAACTCAAAACTACTCCACCTACGTATCATGTTGAATTTTGAAACGTTACAGTTGGGTTTTAGAAGGAATTCCTCACACTACTAACAGTGCAGAGGGATATCATTTCTCATTGAATGTCAGATTTAGATCTAAGCATCCAACTTTTTACTTAAGTTTACGGGAAGACCAGTTTACTTTTACAGGAAGACCAGTTGGTTTTGCGGGAAGACCAGTTTACTTTTACGGGAAGACCAGTTGGTTTTTCGGGAGGACCAGTTTACTTTTACGGGAAGACCAGTTGGTTTTTCGGGAAGACCAGTTTACTTAAGCTCGAGGACCAGTTTGCAAAGACCAGTTTACGTGACACCATACAAACGTATAATTCTATAATATAATCGCACTAATACCTGACTATCTATGTCTTGGTAGGAGAACCTAGGGAACCTGCATATATTACGTAAGTTAAAACCCCCTCTCCAAAGTGTAGCGCAAGTGCTAGCTGTAAATCTTATGGACATCGCCTCCTCCCATCATGACTAAAGTATACAGGTAATCTGGCGCAGGCACATTGAATAATGGATGTTTTTAATAATGTACCCCAAAGCAGTTTACCCGAAGCAAAGTGTCTTTGTCGGGTAACTTCGAAAGGCACCCGACAATAGCATGTTGCGTGTGGTGGACGTCGGGTAAACTGCTTTGGGGCACATTATTAAATACCTTTGTATATACGTATGTTTGTGTGTTTGTATGTGTCTAGTGTCTATATGTACAAATGAGCAGAGCCGTGATATTTAATAGCGGCGGCGGTTTATTCCCCATTTTTCATCGGTTGAGCCACCTTAGTCGAGGTTTACCGGCGGCGGCTGATAAAATCATTTTTAAAGTAAAAACACAAAGTTCGGACATGTGTAGTGAAATCTTCCTTATGTCTTTAAGTATGTTGCATACCAACGCACCATAGATGTAAACGTAACCATCCACCATCCCATCCCATCCGGATGTTTGAATGGGCTGGAAGGACAATTACTTGGATGTCGGTAATGGGCTGGATTGGATGGAGGCAATTTCTTAAATGTTGATAATGGGCTGGATGGGATGGGTAAAGTAGCCTGGATGGTCATTATAGGCTGGATGGAAAGGAGTTGGTTGTCACTTCCTTTGGAGTGAATCGAACAACTAAAATAATTGAATAGCAAACAATTGACCCAAAACTATCTAAAAAGCTTATTTTTACGACTACAAGGTTTGAAATAGCCGAACGCAAGAAATGACATGTTATTTTTTTACTTCGCATTCACACAAATAAATGTTCGAATAAAGCAACCTGTACGTAGATACTTGTTACGAAATATTATTTAAGCTTCTAAGCTTTGATATCGAGTATGTTTGGTGTGCTGGATGAGAACCATTACCTTCCCATCCGGATGTCATGATGGGTTGGATGGGATGTTTATCAAAATATATTCATTAATAACCTATCTATCTATATCACACCAATAGTATAAAGCTGAGGTGCAATTGCGCAAATAAATAAAGGGATGGATGAAATATGAATTTTTTTGCGGTTGAACAGTCATTGAATTTCGGGCTAATATGCAGTCCCTAGAACATTACATGTTTCAACATTTTTCTAGCACATCTTATGTGCTAGGTTTCACCTAGTCAACTATAAACGTAATATATGCACGTTCCTTGAAAGCACGAAAGCAAAATGCGTATGCCCCCCCCAACGAAATGAGTTGTTTCATATTATTATAACATCAGAACAATCTCTATATTTTAACCACAGACTGAGATGAACCAATAAATTTACCAACCTAATTATGAATCTATGTACGTCTGGTAGGAGAGCCTGGGTGACCTGCATTTATTGTGAAACGCAAAACCCCTTCCCATCTGTAACGTAAATGCTGACAGTAACTTTTTTAGGTACCTCCTCCTCCCACCAAGTGCACACGTAATAAATGCACGCACCTTAAAAGCAAAATAACAAAATGCGCATGCCCACTTCCTCTGATTCTTCCTCAAATAAGTTTCCTCTGATTGACTCTAATTGTCAACTATCTCATCTGCGTGAAAAGTGTTCTGTTATGTGACAAGTGGTGGAATTTTTTCAATTATTTATATATTCTGCTAATGGTTGCTGTTGCTGGACGCCTACCTTTCTAAATTTGCCAAATTTTACTGGGAGCCTAGTGAGTATATAAACGTAGTTACTAAATAATATATTATGGCTGGTAGAAAGCCATTAATTACATATTAATTACATATAAAGAATACAGAATGGTAACTGGAAAAAGACGAAGAAATTTTGTTCAGATAATTTCTTAAGCTAATGTCACTCAGCTTTGCTCCAGTGATAGCTCAGTGGTTGCTTCTAATAACTTTAAACACAAATCAAACAATAGTATATTATGAATTATGATATACTATATTATGACGTCTTTATTTTCGTAGGCACTGATAATTACCATGCTAATTATATTTAATTGATTCACCCCCAAATTGTCAACCCCTAAATGTCAACAGGAAAAAAAACTTTTTACCAACACGGTTTTCCTTTTTGTCAACACAGCATTCTCTTTTTGTCAACAAAATATTTGTTATGTTTATTCAGTAGGTTAGAAGTATGTTTGCATACAGGTATGTGTAATATTATTGCAAAAAAATAAGTTAATCAGTCAACTGGCAATGTCAAGTATTAAGGAAGATTAAGAGTATTAAGTTGTAAGGTTGGACAATTTCAATTGTGACACATTAGGAGGATCTTTAAAAAAAGTCATTAGCTCTATATCTTAGAATATATTTTTTAGTAAATATTCTGGTGGGAGAAGTGCTTGTGTTTCCAAATCTTGTTCTTTAGTAACTTGGTCTTATAATATTTGTCCAGCTGTTTTCTCGGGATTTTCCATTGCTAATTTTTTGGCTTCTCCAAAACACAATTTTTTTGCAACTTGACTACAATTTGGGTCATGGGAAGAATGTCTACCATCTACCCAGCCTTTGATTCCTTCCCCGAATTGTCCATTTTCTTCAACGACGACTGCACTGCAAATTTCCCTTTCGGTACAAGACAATTATCTGGTCTTTGGGTCCGTAAACTGTAGACATAACCGTTTCTGGCAAGTTGCTGAGTAACTTTATTCTTCGTTTTTGAAATGAATAAAGTACAATATGATGCCATTTTCCCTAAAAATACTTGCAAGCAAGGGACTCTGTTCTGCGCAGCTCAAATGAACACGAACAAATAAAGTTCAAACACCTTACCTTATCTTCCCTCTTCCATTCATTATCATTATCAGAAATTTACATATCTGATAATGCATAAAATGGTAATCTACACAGAGTATCAGAGCACAGGCAGTCTATTCTACTCGATCTATCTACTCAGATGTCTGTGTGCCACGATTCCTAAAGCTCCTGTAAAACATACACTATAAGGATCTTATATATACTATAACTTGTTGACAAAAAGGGAGTTTCGTGTTGACAAAAAGGTGTTGAAAAAAAAATCTGGCAATAATTGTGTTGACAAAAGGGGGTTGACAAAAAGGTGTTGACAATTTGGGGTTCTCCCATTTAATTCTGGTAACAATATAAATAAGTTTAATGCCGAATGATACTTAGCAAAGCACTTTTAAATTATTGTAATCTTTTTCGGGCCAAGAATTAGTTAATTTAAAACATTGATAAAGATTACTGGTTTCAAACTTTGTGAATCTTAACAAAAATATTTTCTATCTTAGTTAAACATGACTTTCAATTATAAATTCATAATTACGAAATATTTTATCGAATGGTGAAAAGGGGCGAAAAAATGTATGAAACCTTTCCTCTATAAATGACCATTTAATGTAATAAAATCACTACTATTATGTAGTATAACTCAAAAGTATTACTACTGTAGTGTCATTGTTATTGTTGTGGTTAAACTGCATAGCTTAGGAAATTGAAGATGGTTAATGAACAATACAACAATAATGTCATAAAACCGCAGTTAGTTTTAGATTTATTTTAGTGGTCCATTGTAAGAGT
Organism: Tomocerus qinae; assembly: GCA_020055645.1. NCBI lineage: Eukaryota > Metazoa > Arthropoda > Collembola > Entomobryomorpha > Tomoceridae > Tomocerus > Tomocerus qinae. The sequence goes on from CM034546.1 coordinate 66,988,177, forward strand.
TTGTTTTGTTTGTAATGATTTAATCATGTCAACAGATCTTAATGCATAGATCTACTTGTACATAAATCTACATAGAATGAGGTTTAGTAGCTTTTATTCAAATGTTACGTACTTTTTAGTCTAGCAGTAATCATTAGAAAATGTTATTTTTCTGTAAACTTTTTTATTTTTAGTAATGTACAAAATGATCAGGGAGTCAGGTTGTCTTCGTTTATTTAAAGTAGGGAAGCAACTAGCAACTTACTAAAAATTAACTACTTACTCTGTTCAATTTGCTTGGTTGAGAGGAGTAAGGGAATAAGGGAACCGGGAAGAATTAAAGAATCGATACAATATGTAATATGTAATGCGGGTACAGATGGTGAGTTATGTGCACTTTGTGGTTCTGCTGGGAGGTATGAAAATTTTCAAGTTAATACCAAATATTTCAAATGTGTGGCATATTTTCTTTGCTCTTAAACCATTACTACAAAATTTAGTTTTTCAGTCACTTCTTCCTTTAAACATATTTTCGTTTGTTTTTGGTCTTCTATGCCTTTTCAGTATCTTCCTTTAGAGGCCTTTTAGTGTATAGAATTGTCATTGGCAAAAGACGAAAAAGATTTACTTCGCTCAGGTTTAATCAAATGATGGCTTTGACGTCAAGCAATAATATGTGTTTACATGTTACAATATGGAATTAAATCTCGTTGGAACTTCTCTTCTGCTACATGCAATATGGTAATACTGTAACATCCAAAGTTTAAATATATTAATAAGTTTAAATTAAGTCCCAGTAATTTTTAAGAAGTGAGTTGCTTCAGCCAATTATTGTAAGTCCGGATTTATTATCCTTTAGGCATGAGAATAACATCAATATTTAACTGCCAATGGTGCAAGGTTAGTTCACTATCTATAGTTTGCACTGCAATGTCATATGTCAGGAGCAATGTCATATATGTGACAGTAAAGAGAGTGAAAGAAGAATTTTACTTTTCTGCACTTACATTTATTGCCCGAGCAGTCTAGACGTGTCTCGAGTGTCTAGAATATATTGAAATTTCCATTATATTACTACATGATTAACGCTTTACCTGCCATATATAAACAGGATGCCAGTATAGTCGATAATATTATAGATGGATTGCCCATATATAGACTACCTACTTAACACACACTTATTAGGAGTATTAAGATATAAACGTAGTTACTAAATAATATATTATGGCAGGTAGAAAGCCAGAAATAGAATTTTGCATATAGTGGTACCAATTGCGGGTCGTGACTAACGCTTCTCTCTCAATATTCCTATTACATATATATAATCCAGAACTATAAGTATTAACTGGGAAAGACGAAGAAACATTTTTCGGATTATTTCTTAAATTATATCACTCAGCGTTACTCTTTTGAAGGCACATAATAGCATCTATCAAATGTAATTAATTTATATGGAAGCTATTTTGCAGTAAAGAAAAAGCCTGGGAAACGTTTGTAAAAATGTGTGAAGAATGGAAGCTTTTTTCCTGTTTACAAATTTTCTCGCTATCTTGTTTCTTATCCTGTTATTTTGTTTTGTAAAATCTATCTATATTTATTACTTAACTCTATGGTGATAGCTCAGTGGTTGATACTAATAACTTTAAATACAAATCTATAACATATCTATGTATATAACTCTTTAACGTTAGACTTACTGGGAAATTCAAATGGAGGAGGTGTTAACATAGAGCATTTGTAAAATTTATGAAATTAAAATACATGTAAAAATCCCATATTGTTTTAAATGATTAACCCTAACCGTGTACATTTACATTATAAATACACATCGACTGTGTACATTAGAATTAAGTTTTTGCTGTTTACAATGATTTCCAATCAAATCAGGCAATAAGACAAGGCATTAAGTTTAATGCCGAGTAAAATTCAGGCATTAGGCTTAATACCAGGCATTTTTAGGCATTAAGCTTATTGCCTAGGCATTAAGCTTAATGCCTGAATTTATTAATTGTCGTTAACTAACACGTACACAAATTCTGAGATTCTCCCTCCGAAGTAATTCATGGAAAATTAGAGTTAGTAACTTTTTATTTTCATTTTTAAACTCCGCCATTATACCTTATACAACCAAAGCACGTTTTTACAACTTCACGCGTATGGTAAATATTTACCGCATAACATCTATAAAAAGATTGAAATAGTGGTCCAACTCCAGTGCTTATCGTGATTTGGGATTGGATAACTATTCACATGATTACATTAGTTGACTTCTCGGGGAGTTTTGCAATTACGGAATCTCAATCTTGTGGACTTTGTCTTGCGATTTCGTGTCATAAATATTTTCTTTCTGCCTTTTCTGGACATCATAAAGGCGTGATATTTTGATTTTAAAATTAATATATTCTCTTGTATGCTCCTGTACACAATACAAGGAATATTTTTACCTATGGTGTATTCAATGGTGTAAATTAATAAAGCAAAGAGAAACAGCCACCCAGAAAGCTTAAAAACAGTATGAATTTTCATTCTAAGACTAATTGGTTCACAGTTATCCTTTTCAACTTGTAATTGTTTTAGCTTTAAATCCAAAAAGTATAAATTATTGCTATTCCAAAACTCCACAAATCCTTCTTCCCAAAGTTGAAGGGAGAATTTTTGAAATTGATGACGAAAGGAAGAGAAAAAATGTCTGATATAAAATTTAATGTCGACATCTTCTACTGCAGTAGTGCAAATACCTTTAGAATGATTCATGACTATGAGATGGTGAAACCTTTTCAGATACTGCCTGTTGTTAATCAGAAATGCCTTGATTTTGAAATTTACTAATAAATCCACTAATGATTCCAAGTTGTTTTCAAAAGTAATATTTCGTGACCAATAATATGTATGTGTATGTGTATCAAGCTTATCTAAACTTACTTTATGTTTAACAAACATTTCTTTCGCGTACATTTCAGGAAATACATAGTTCTTAATAGCAATCATTTTGTAGTTATGATGTACCACATCGTAGAAATTATCCAGACGTTTTCGGTCAGGTGGAGCTACAACTTCACTTGTGATATAAGTTTCATACTGACATGTGATCATGAAAGTTGTGATTAGAATTGTCATACAAAGAAAATTCTTGGTTTTCACAGGAGCAACTTCACCGAGAAGAGTTCCAAAGGTTGAAAATACTACCAATTCACAGTATCTGTACAATGATAAGCGTATTTTATCAAAATAATAGAAAATTATGACGTAGGCGATTGGAAAAGAGAAGAAAATCAACACCCAGCAAGGACCGTCAAATGTATTTTGAATTAAAACTGTTAATGGAACATCATGAAATCGTTCTTTTGGCTCGCAATAAAAAGCAGCATTTTGTCTGTCACCCATTATTAGTTGCGAAACGTCCCATTTATAATTTAGTGAAAATTGAAGGATACTGTTTGAAGTTCGAATTGAATCGAAATTCTCATCCGGAAATTTATTTCTGTATTCTGCTGTGAAATTGTAATACTTTGACATAGTTTCCATAACTTGAGTGTTTATATTACAAGGATCTTTAGTTATCATTATGTAAATGAAACCAGTAATACAATCTCCTCTCCTTAAATTCTTATTCCCAGTAACACCTGCAAAATCTTTAACATAAATAACCTTTTTGTTAAGATGACCATTGGATCGTATCCAAACGTTTTCCCATTTACTGTTGTCCATCTTCAACCCAATCTCCAAGAATTTGAATTTCGGTGCATAAAACTCTCCGGTATAAATAGCAAAATGTGAATTATCTTTCAAAAACAAAATGTAGATAGGACAAACAAAGTAGTATTGTAATTTAGGAGTCCAGCTTTCGTCCATTGAATTCTTTGCCTTAAGGTCGTATATCAATATCACTTTTGATTTCAGTCGGTTTATTTCCTGCCCAAATAAAAGTGGCCAGTTTTCCACTTTCGATTTCGGTTTAACAGCTACATTAATGCTACATGTACGTTTTGACAAATCCTTTGGATTATTGGGATCCCGTACCAAAACACTGTTGTTAAAAGAATAGTTTACTAAAATCCATGGTTGCGAATTTTGATTTTCTATCAAGAACGCTTTGCTTGATTCAGACTTTTGGAAGTAAATCACGTTGATGTCGCAATTGGGAAATAAATAGAAATTTTCATTACAGTTAACGTGTAATGACAGACACAATAGAAGGCAATGTATTAAGTTACAAAAATACACAATTTCTTTAAACTTCATATTGAATTTGTGTGGAATTTTTATTGCTTTTATGTTCATTTAAGCAGGTCTTTCCAATACATTTGCTATTGTGATAATCAGACAGAGCGAGTGGTTTAAGGAAGTTTAAATATGAATATCATAGTTAAAGTGTGTGTTGTTGCGATTACTGGTGGGTGGCAGGTATGTTGCCGTGCATGAATCATTGCATCAATTTCCAGAAATGGTATGTTAAATAAATTGTTTAGTTTAAGGCTGCCTGGACGATACAATCGTTGCAGATACTCAAAATAATACATTTTGTTAAATACCAGGTTTATATGAAAATACGAGGAAGATAATGCATAACATTTGAATAAACTAGTGGATTAAAATATCTCTTTTAAGTAGTAAAAATGGGCACAATGAAATAAAATTAGAAGATAGAAAAATTGTTGAACATTCTTAAATCCATTTCTGAGTAACCAATTTCAAAAAGTATAGTAGATATCTCAAAAAACAAAAAATTCGACTGATCTAGTCGGGCTTGCATTTTATATAATACAGCAACCTTTTCATACATTAAAAACAAAATACATATCTTCGTAAAAATTGATTCTAAGTAAACTGGACTTAGTAAACTGGTATTTTCAACTGTCCATCCTATTTACCCAACACCCGAAGGTATATTAACTGACTAACTGATACCAACTGTCGCGCTTCGGGTGTCAAGCAGGTTTTGTGTTAGGTTAGGTTAGTTAATGTCGGGCTTGTAAGATAAGCCGCTGGTTAAAGTGATAATATGTCTTGTCGTTCATGTTTAAAAATGTCGAGTACTCTTGGGGAATGCGATATCTTTAACCCATAACAGATAGCATTAAGTCCACGATTTTTGTCTACTTTCATGCAAGCAGTTATTAGCATTGTTCCTGATAGTTTTTTTTGGAGGGGGCACGTTCTCGAGAAAGGTCTTTTAAACAAAGCTGTTGATATAAGTCGTGAAAATTCTTTGTTCAAATAGCATAATATAGGACATGAATTATTTGTGACCAAAGCCATGAAGGTTGACAAACATCCTGAATAACCTGCATTTGATGGGCCCCTTGATAAAATTTCTTCAAGCATGTGTCCGTTTATTATTTGGTTTAACACCTCGATAAAATCCTGGAGCAGGTACGACTGTACGACATTAACTTATTCAGAGAAGTTTTATTCTCTTCTGTTTGTTTCGCTTTCTTCATAGTTCTATACATGCCGACCATTTTGGAAAAGGGGGTTAATATAGTTAATTCTAGTCAAATTTTCTGGGTACAATCTAGAGTTGAGTATGACAATATTTATTCGGTACTGAGCTAATTCGCACCTTAAAACTTGTTTCCAAGATCTACCAAGATGTAAGTGACCGAGCGCAAGGGACGATACATTATTTTTCAAACTCATGTTACACCGGGAAGTGAAAACTCCACAAATACAAACATTTGAGTTTGCAGTAAAAAGCTTGTACCTACTTGTACTATTCTATGTTTGTGCTTATGATACGGACGTGTAGGTTACAGTTAAACTAGGTATGTACATGAAATCTACAGGCATAAGCAAGCAATAATGCTATTATGTGGCACCACCCAAGCTCGTAGTTGAACAATGCAAGTAATAGACGTTTTCACATTCCATGTGCTTTTTGGCCTTCCTAGTTACAAAGTTAAAGTGCGAGAACCTGTTATCGCCGGCCTAAACGTTTAGGACTAATTTTTGGATTAATCCTTTAAGCTTTCGCGAAGCCACACACATCCATTATTCATTGTAATTGTATGAGTTGTGACATACTTGGTTCCTGACTGACTGGTTTTCTGTGGCTTTTTTACAAGCAGGTTGATTCGATAGTAGATATAAGTCCACAAGTAAAATTGAAACTAATTTTATGAGAAAGGAGCTAAAGGTGGACGAAATTCATGTTATGCAAACCTAATAAATGATGTATTTATTAAACTAAAAAACTTTTTAAAAGTGTTCACACTTTGTTTGAAAAATGTAAATTGATCTATTTAAGATACACTAAGGAATAATTGCTCGTAGATAATGAAATAATTTCATTATCTACGAGTAATACCAGCTGTACATAAAATGCATAAGATGTTAGTATGTGATGTGTAAGTTTATGTTAAAAGTGAGTCGTTGTTGGTGAATGAAAAATGGCGGACTTGTTTTACGTAAAAATCGGGTTGCACTGCACTGATAAGGCCAGGCCTGAGTGAACAATGGAATTTTAAATTATTTATTCATAATTATATGAAATTAAATTTTCATAAACATTTAATTGTTCCATCACCTTTAACATTTAATTTAATACATTTTTCAGTATTAGATAGTGGTAGCCCATGAATTATAGTTTGAACCTTTACCCTAAAAAACAGTAATAACTCCCGATATTTTATTTTCAGGTAATTTTTAAGCGTACGGCCTAAATTAGTGCTCAGGAAAAATCATCACACCTGCAATTTTCAAATAATTTTTAAGTTTTGAATTTTTATAAATTGTGTAAACCATAGTAGTTAAACACATGGTAATGCCTCCTGGGGGATCAGATACGTCACTACTCAAAAAATACAAAAAAAGCACTCAAATTGCGAATTTTAAAAGGGATCTCGGATGTCTATTGGACATAGGTATCCTACAGCAATACCAACCTGTACTAAATTTACTAATCTCTTGAATTATCTATAGCACTTGAGTGCAAATTCTTGTGGTATTCAAATTTTCAGAATTGACTAATCGAATCCCCCGGGGGCGTTACTACCATCAGTTTATCTATTGAGTTGTAACTGATAATAAATTTACAATTTCTATCTAGTTGTTGATTTATATATATCAAATAAATTCATAATAAATATCAGCTCTAAAGTCAATCAATCAGAATCCGCCCGGTAATGAAAACATGATCCATGGAATTTGGTTTAAGCCATTAGGAATATCAGGAGCTGATTCAAAAGTGGTAAATACTGTGTCATTCAGCCAATAGGAAACTTCCTTCGTTTTTTCTTTTACGATTTCTTGGCAGACATATGTAGGGCCCCCCTAATAAAGTGACATTTATGTGTGGGAATAAATTATTTAATTGTATTGTAATAAATTCTCAACTGCTTACCAATATTGTAAATTTAATAGTGACTGCAACATTTGCTGGAATTTCAATTTCGGGATCAATTTTTGCCTTTGCAATTTTACTACTTGCTATCTTGCCTGCATGAACAACGCCAAATTCTCGATTAATCCATTCCCCATCTCCAACTTTTAAGTGAATATGGAATTGTAAATTGGATGGTCCAGTATAGAATCCAATGGCAGTTAGGTTCATAGGCCTGGATATATTTACGCCGTGTGATTTCAAGCTGTTTTCCAAACCAACGTAAATAATAAAAACAAGGTTTAACATTTTAGAGAAAAAACTGTTAATCGTAAGTATTAATTTTGGGAATTAAGTAATCTATATTAATATCCTATTCATAGTGCATGTCATTCAACTGAAAACGCTACATCTATCTGGAAACAATCATACAGAAGATAAAATTGACTTACACAAATCCATGAGGGGACGAAAAATCTTGAAGCTTGTTTGAAACGTAATGATAGTCCAAGCGCCTGATTTGAAGCGTATTAATGTCAATTCTTGTAAATGTATAGAAGCTGAAAAATTTAGCAATGATAAAATTAAACCCAACTATCAAATTAGTTAAAATAAAAACAATAATGTACTCCAAATTCTTATTTTAAATCTTATTCTTATATTATTAAGGAAATGTAAAAAGATGGCGCTAAAGTAGAAATCATTATTAAATAACCTAAAAATAAATTGATAAATTTTAGGACTGTTTTAATCTATCTAATTAATTTAGACAAAATGAAATTGAAGTGTTTTACCTCAACGATTTTTCTTGGAAAGATACAGAATTCTTTTTAAATTTATAAACCATAAGCTGTAAACTTTCTTCTGTAGTGAGAACATTTGTCGGAAACACAACTTCTGTTAACATAAAAGTAGACATCAGAGGAAATCGGATGTGATCAAAAATTTCGCCAAGTACTTTTCTAATATTTTTTCCATTTCCAGTCAGTTTCATCAAACCGCATTGATTTAATGCCCACCTAATTAAAATTACATTGATTACATTATTAGGAATCTATTGAGTTGGCATTTTTATATAAGTATCTTCTAATCAGGGTTGTGGGTCGGGTTTTTTATGGGTTGGGGTTTTTTGGGTTTTTGGCAAAAAACCCACCCCGCTTTACTTAAAAAACCCCGGGTTTATTGGGTTTTTTACAAAACATACAAAAATGTGCACTACAGCTCCATCTAGATACGCAATACATACTAATTTCTATTCAAAAATGTAAACAAATGCATAATCAGGTAGAAACAAATATAGCTTCTACACTTCTACGCGTAATTAATGTATCGTATTGTGAGGACTATAATAATATTAGTTTTATGTATACTTTAGTCATTGCATTGTGAAGATTATGTTTATAATATTGTTGTACACATAATTTCAATTTATCACTTACATATTCATTACTGTAATGCTTTGCAATTAAAGCTTCAAATTAACAAAGGAATAATTTCATAAAGTCAATATAATCAGTAAAATATTATAATGCTTAATATTTCATTTCACTAGTTGTTATCAAACAGTAATAATATAGGTGTTCACAAAAATACTGCATTTGCTACGTTACAACATAATTAAATTAAACTTTTATGCTTTAATTTTTCTTTTCATTGACGTAAGTAATAGTAGTTGACACGGTTGTTGTTGTTGTCAGCTGTAGTTTTCATATATGGTATAGTATAGGCTTGTATTTATACCTATAGTTATATAAAAAACCCTTAAACCCAAAAAACCCGGGGTCGAGGGTTTTTTCCTAAAAAACCCGGGTTTTTCGATACCTTGCTTCTAATTGACATAGATAAAAGTACTAAATAAGTCGAGTGGAATAGTTCAGGTATAACGTAAAAATAGCACTTACGTGTAACATCCATTGTAAATTTTGTTCTCTGAGCACCGCAATGCACTCTTCGCAACAATGGCAAGCAAGTCTGATTTGCTTAATTGGGTAATGGCATCCGATGTAAATAAATATTCTGCTTTGCTAATAAATAGGTAATAAAATAATTGCATGATAGTATTAGTGATAAACTAATGACCAATATAATTCGTAATTACACCAAGAATTTTCTCCATACCTCAAAAACCAATTCCTCACGGTGCGATAAATTTTTCTGGCAACCTGACCTTTATCACATTCTGGAAGGCATCTCAAGAGCTTGAACAATGAGATAATGTTAGCAGGTATACCTTCTATCAGATAGCGGAGAATCTCATGTTCGGCCCTACGAACCAAATGGGATGCAAGATACTTGTGCGCAAGAGATAACACACCGACTATAATGTCTGGAGTCAAGACTGTCGGTCTTCCTGTTGGACTATAACTCATAAAAGTGATTATATCAAAATCCCAACTCATCATCTATTGAATCACAAAAAAGAAATTGAGAACATTGTTAGTTTTTGGTATTAATTACAATAACTGGTAAAATAATAAATATATTGCATAATATATTGCAGGAAAATAGTAAACTGATCATTATTGAACGTTTTTAAAAAGCAGCAAATTTATAATAGCAAATTGAGTGCATGCTATCAAGTTACCTGTATAAAGATTGCAAAGTGATGTGGATTATCTCCGGTAAGAGTGATTACTTTCCGACCATTGTCATCTAATTCCCCTGACCATCTGTCAATTAACATTGTAAGAGCTGATGAGTGGGCAAATAAAATAAACGAATGGCATTCAATTTCTTTGGTTCCATTCTCCCATTGCACCCTTAAAATTATATCAGTACGAATCTTCTTGATAAGCATAGTCCGAATCAATTCACTAAATGAAGTGGATGATTCTCCCCAGTCTTCATTCTCTATTCTCATCCTCTTCCGGGCAATGTGACTTTCAGAGTCACTCATTCTTGTGCTCGTTTTCTATATTTGAAAATCATATAGTATTATTATGTGCATAGACAAGTTAATTTTAAAACAAAGTTTGAAAAAACATTTTGATTGTCCATTAAGATCATTGCCATAATTTAATCATTTCTGCATTACCAAATATCTTTCTCCATTCCTTTAATGGCAGCAGTAGTGCATGGACTGGCGAATTATTTATAGTTCAAATACCAGTCCTTAATTAAAGGGTGGTCTTGGCCAAAGTTTGAAATTGACAAGACATTTAAACCCAGAACAATGTTTAAAATGCCATGTTTATGAAATTAATTGATGGACAAACATTGAATTAATGGTTTTCAGGGTTATAGAGCTCATTTTTAATGAGCTAAAATTAATATAGCAAGATCATGAAAACGTCTTATGATATTATCATCAGACAAGATACATTGGCTATCAATTACTTACCAGTTACCACGTTGAGTAAGAGTAAGCCGTATAGTCAGGTATAAACTCAAGCTCAAACGGTCCAATGAAATCTTCCACTGTTTGTGAAGATTTGGTCTTTTCTGTATGTAGTTAGCTGTTCAGGAAATATTAAGTATAAATTGGAGGCCAAAAATAGCATTCGAATTAATTATGACAAATTATAAAAAGTAAATACAAGTTTGGTAGTTGCTTCTTGCGTTCTTGTCCTTCTGCATTAGGCCAACCAGTGCAACATTTAGCAGAGTCAGCGACGACGCTTCTGAGTTCCGATTCAGTTCCTGTTTCCCGATTTTTGATCAGTTTATCAAAATGTGCAACAGAATTTAACAAGAAGAGACGTTTCAGTTTCAGGGATTTCAGCCTCCGTCTCCTTAGCGAATAAAGTAAGTAATAGGCCACAGAGCAGTAAAACGTTTCCATCACAAGCTACACACAACCACATCCACAATCCTATTAACAGAGTTGGATATGGAGATTCGGAATCGAATTCTAGAAACTGAAGCTGTTGAAATTTGTAGTCAGTTCATGTTAAATTTGAATATTAAGAATTAATATTGTTTTTCTACATTCTACAAAATCTAACTACAAGCCTCTATGCATAATTATAAACGAGAAGCATGCGCATGATTCTGTATTTGTGTTGGGGTTAAAGCTTAAATCAGATAATTAACTTGATGTTAGCACGCAGGCGCTAGGATTTTAGGCCACTTTTGTATTTTTGAAAAGACTGGCACGTTTTGTATTCATCGATGTGTTTTTAGTGTTACTCTAGATAGTGCTTAGGTGTATATCAAAAAGTAAATCAATGAAGAAGCTGATCTAGGAAAGTATTATTTAGAAGAATCTACGGATAGTAGAAGTTGTTGAGGAAGAATTAATTGCTCATGATAAATATCGTCGAAGTTTCGTTGATAAGCCAAAATAACTGAAATAGCAGAAAACTGGAGACTTGGGTTGTATGAACAAACTATTATTGTAATCTGTATTGAGTAGACCTGAGGATTCATGTGATTACTACAGGATTTTGGCTTACTCAGTCAGTTACACCTAAATGTACCATACCAAGTGTTCTTTAAAAGTATTTGAAGCATTAGTCTGGTCAACATTGAATTGTTTGCTTGATATAGAGACAATAGAGATCTATAATATTAGATAACATTTTGATTGTACATTCAATAATATTTTGCAATTCCTTTTCTTACACCACTTTCCTAAATTGCACATAACTTCTCATGAAAACCTATAGCATAAAACTATACACTTTATCACTCAAAGAAAAATGTCTGTAGCCAAAGCATTTTTTGAAGATGAGGCCGTACAGGGCGATTTTATTAAGCATAACATTGGGCATCGTGTTTTATGTGTTTGCACGGAAAGGCTTTACTTTGGTTGTAGTGCGGCAAAATATAGTCTTTACAATGTGAATTAGGTTTAAAGCGAAGATATTTTCCAATATGAGGACAACAGTCGAAATTAATAAGGAATATCCAGTAATTTGAAAAATGGTGATGATTTTCATACTGAGACTAACGCGTCTAGCCTGATTCTGATTATATAGTTGCTTAGATTTGAATGCAGAGTCTCTAATCTTATTGATGATGTCTTCAAATATATTCCAAATGTCAGCAAATCCTTCCTCTATGAATAAGTGCATTGTATCATCAAACTTGTCTCGGAAACAATCATAAAATTCGAACCCAATTGATTTTTCATGACTAACTTCGGTAGTAATTGAGCATGTAACATTATTTCCCATTCCCTTCTCGAGAGTATCAATGAGACTATCTCTCCCTTTCTCTATGACGTAAAACGGTCGATAACTTCCCTTAGGTGCACCATAAATGAGTAGATTTTTTGATATTTCAATGTTGGTAGGCATTGTGAGTTTCATCGTACCATTATGGTACCTGGTTTCAATTTTGTGTTTCTTGAAGATAAAACGATATTCATGATGACTTTGTTGACTAAAATTTCTAGACCAAGGAATTGCTAATTTATATCCATTATCTAAAAGTTCGATTATATTTTTCATGAAATATTTTTCGGGAGGAACAATGACATTTCCAGTAAAAAATGTTTCGTATTGCGTGGCGAGTACAACTCCCATCAAAGCCACAATAGCGTAATGAAACATCTTAGTATTGTTCTGATTTTGTCGTATGAGAATTGCAATAGTAGCGATCAATGTGAATTGTAGATTTGTCATTACAGATTTAGATAACTTCGTCGTAAATAATATTGCGATATAGAATATGATAGGAATAATTATCCAAGTAGGGCCATCAAAAGTACCTTTCACCCAAATGGACAGAGATACATATTGAAGTGTTTCTTTATCTTCGCAGTAGAGGAATACATATTCTTTGGTAGTGTAAATCATTGTAATCTTATTCATTTTGTGCCAAGATTTATACATTCTCGTCTCAAATCTATCTGGTCGGATTTGTCCACAAATGGGAAGTTTAATAATTGATCTTAGTTTATTAAAAGTCCGCTTACCAATGTACAATGCACTAAAATTCAGTTTTTCTGCCATTCCTTCAATAGCACGGCCATAGAAAAAACATGGAATCCTGAAGAAGATTTTCTTTTTGATTAATGTGTACATAGAATACCGACATTCCCTTCGTTTGTAATTTCCGTTGTCGTGAAGTGCCGTGTCTCTGACGACAATGTACCGCCCATCAATTTCTTTATTGTGTTCATTCCAGTATAAATGCCATTCTGATCCTGATATTTCAGAAGGGATTTTGAAAAACTCGAAGGTAAACTTTGAGAACGTGTAGACAGAGACTGCTGTATCGGATTCAATGTACATAAAATACATTTCACACAAAGTGTACGGAGAGAGAAATGTTACCATCAAATTCGTATGGAAGAAATGTCCCATATAGATAATTATAAATTTTGCTGTTGTTCGGCTCAGTTCCAGATCGAAATATTTCACAATGTTTCTTAAAATAGGTACCTGATGTTCAGAATTAGGAAGACCCACAACAACATTAATATGGTTGGGTACTGTAGCAATGAATTTTGATGGGTTTTTATGCCAGCCGTAAGTTGAATCGATTTCTTTCGAAAATTTTGCAGTTGCGATGGTCCACGGTTGATCATTCTGGTTGGCTAAGATAAATAATTCACCAAAGTCAGAGTCTTCAAAAATTAGTACATTATGATCGTCACTTTCAAATCCCGACAATTGCAAATCTTCAGAAATCGTTTGACAACTTGAAGTTTTTAAAATTATAAAAATGAAATATAATGCACTATATATGTACATTTTGCTGCCTTTCATAACAGGTGTGTAACTTACTAAAGGTGAAGATTATATTATAAACTATTGAAAGTTGAATGCTCTAATGTAAAGTGTTTATTCGTTTAAAAAGTTACAGGTGAAAGGTAACTTGGTAATTGGAATTATAACAATAAATACAATAAGTATAAAAATGTTGTGACAGCGTTTAGTAGTATAATAATAGCTTGGGCGAATATGTTGACAGCTTAAAGAAATATACTTATGTGGTGTATGAAAATTCTATTTAGTAGGACGATGGTTTTGTTATTGCTTTCAAGTTGTAAGTTCACCAATCTAAATGATCGATTTATGCTCAAACAAATAGTTAGCATGTTTTCGCCACCTTCGTGCATGTCCTGTAAAGCTATGTATACTAGAATATCCTGAATAGGCGGAATGAAGTTACGTATAATATTATATTCTTTGCCCAATATGCTGTTGTCGCCACCAAGTCGTCTGTTCACCCATGCTTTGCTAGGATATCTTGAATAATATTATTCTGTAATGAAATGCTTTACCTAATGATTGATGTGTCTATACTTATATATTCGTATAATATACAATCCTGGACACATTTCGGGTACAGTTCAGGCTTCTATATTGGGTAATTAAAATTTCATTGATTCTTAACAGAATGGTGTCTTGACCAAAAGGGCAAAAAATATTTTGTCTTGTCTTTGTGTTTTACTTTGTTTCGTGAGATTCATTACATGAAGATATAACATGCATAATAGTTGCTACTAGATATTGTATATTTAGCATAGAAGTTTCATCAGCATTTGATTTGAGATTTCGGGCATGTTATATTATCAATGCTTTAATAGATATGCGTCTTCATGACCATCCATATGTAATAGTCGGTAGAACAAAGCAAATGTGACAAATGGATATAATAAAATGCATGGCACTATGTGGTAGCTGATAAACACTAAAACCCCTTTATTTACAATTTTACATGTGTTATTCAATAAATAAATGACTACTTAAGTATAGTATACTTCAGGAGTGTACATGACAGGAAGACGAGTATGCTTAATTCATGTGCAATATAATTATAGATAGTAGTGCTTATAGTTCAACATACATTTACACAAGTGGACGATTATAATACAATATATTATAATGTGTAACTTTATGACTCATAGACTGATAACATAATTTGTACTTATCAGTGCATTAATTTTACTCTTACCATTCAGAAAAACTCGACTGGCTGAAACTACCTTGTACTATACTGTGCATGAATGAACTGTAGCACACAAATGTGCCTACCATGCATAAATACACCGAGAGCGACAGTATTCTCAATAGTAACAGTTGTCACAGTTCTCATACACGAAATAGTTAGATAGGCCGGGTTCGATAAGAGTTATAATGCGGTGAAGTGAAGTCAAAAGTTGAAATTAAATATACTTTACAGGAAATCAATACCCATCAATCATAATAAGATAACTATATCTCACTTTGTTGAACCCGCACTTATATCTGTCAAAACTGTACAGGATGCACACTTAGTGATTATTATAACAAAATCTTGTAATCCTAAAAGTAATTGTTTAATTTCAGGACATTGCCCATGGTCATGAACATATGAATCATCACCGGTTTAAAATTAATTTTTATATTGGCAGACATTAAAAAGCATCTGTATGTAGCAGGCACAGACCGGTCCATATCTTTCCATAATAATATGTCATGAATAATGATAAATGCAAATCTCATTCACAATGCACTAATGAAACAAGTTTAATTCCTTAGGTAGTTCATTAACTTTGTTTGAGCTGAGTAATGTGGTTAACGTGTGGTTGGTGTACAAGTGCATCATAATTATTTTCAAAAAGACAAACTAACCAAAACGACAATTAATTTTTTAAAATTATTTTTACACCCTTTGTCATTTCGACCATAAGTAGCAAAATATACACAGCGGATTTATTGTTTGTGTAAGTTACTTGCATTGAAAAATATTTCCTTTCATACATTTAAAATTTCGAACAATGATATTTCAAATAAACATTGAGATTTTTCTTTTGTGATCACATAATATTATCTTTTTTGGGTTTATTAATATAGAAACTGAATTAATTATAATAATATAATATTACTGGCTCCGTTCCTGACTGTTACCAACTTTTTTCACTTTTCTGACCGTTATAGAACTTATAACTTAGTACAAGCAATCATATCTATAATGTTCAGGGCCTTCATTGAGGAGGGTTGAAAGGCCTGAGCTGCTCTCTTCCGAAATCAAAAAAAAATAAAGAAATAGTGCTGCAAAATCTTAAGTTTTCGCCCAAAGCGCCAAAATGGACATTTTTTACTAAGCCCCACCCGAAATTTCTTGGCTGCGACTCTGCTTTTTTGTTATATTTCATTGATTCTTGATTCTACATTATAATCCTTCTGTTTCAATAAGACATGGGACACTTCTGATATTTTCTTTCCAAGGACGGTCTCTAAAGTTTGTTTACGTAATTCTCATTATACTAATACAAGCTGTGTTTGCATTTTTTGAAGTCAAAGACTTAACCTGAATTTGTTGTCCAATATTTACCCGCCGATTAACCCAAAATATTCAAAACACAATATTATTAGACTTTTGCATCAAATTACAAGAATTTCTTAACAAAAAACTCACCTAAATAGAATTGTGAACATATAGAAACACAAAACTCAAATACTTCTTTATATTCGCTATTCAACTTATTTTAAATGGTTGGTTTGTGTTGATGAATAATAAAGTATAGTCCTCGGAAAGCTGACCACAAGTTATGCCGTTTTTTTGTATTGAATTCACAAGCAAAAATAACTATACAATGTATATAGGAAACTGATACAAACTGAACCCCAAGTTAACTAATTAAACTGCAGCAAAAATAATATGCTTGTATAATAATATATATAATAATTTAATATATCTCTATATATAATCGCAGACTTGATAAAGCAATAAATTTACCTGTCTATATATATATATATGTACGTGTGGTAGGGAGAACCAAGGAAACTTGCATATATTACGTTAAGCAAAACCCACTCCCACCATGTGAAACGCAAGTGCTGACTGCAACACTTTTGAATACCTCCTCCTCCCATTAACTACACACATAATATATGCAGGCTCCTTAAAAGCAAAATGCGCAAGTCCAACAGTCCAATTCCTCTAAACCACCAAAATGAGTCGTTTCATATTATTATGATAACATCAAAACAATAATAGAAATTTACATAAGAAGGTTGAATGGTGAGTGGTGATGGAATGGGAATGATTAGCGAAAGGGGACATTTCGTAATAATCGTAATGTGCCTTATTAAATAGAATTTCAAAACTTCTAATTCAAATTGGTTCTGCTATATCGACAAACTTATTCAATTTTTTAGTAGAGCTGGGTATACTTTTTACTACCCTCTTGATTCCATTGGGCCAGTTGGACCATCTTTTTGTAGAATGAAATAACAGTACTGGGAGCCAGAGCCACGATTTATTCTATAAAAATATTTATTCGTAAGTTTGTACTCATGGGATTTGTACGGTTTTCCAAAATCCCACGGGGAATCTTATTTATTTGATTTTGAATGGGAAACGTTTTGGTAACTTTGTGGGAGTTTCTTCGAAAATAGAGTTTTTCATTGTTTCCTGTATTTGATGCTACGAACTACAGTTATTAATTTGGTGTAGGAAATTCCTTTTTATCAGGAAGTTGGGGCTGCAGCTAATTTTTCCAACCACTGTACAGCACCGTATTTAGAAGTCGATTTTGGAGGAGGCAATGACGTCATACACTTATATGCTTTTGGCATATTCGCGCAAAGCGCGAAAAATTTTGGCTTATTTTGTTTAAAATGAGTCAAAAATAGCCTAAAGCGAAATATTTTGGTATTTTGAGAAAAAATTTTCCCTTTTCTTGGATTTTGGGTGGCTGCTCCCTATGCCCCCCTCAATACAGCCTTGCCACTGCAGAAAATAAAAGTATATTAATTAAAATATAATTTTTATTTACAAAATTAACATAATAACCTAATGGGATGTTTTTATTACTGTGATGGGTGGCCTGCTGAATTTCTTTTGAATGCTAGATTTGCCCCTTAGCTGGGTTCACTAGTAATATAAATTATTATAATAATATAAAATAATTTTTACTTATATAAGTACATAAGTGCCAATCTAGAACTTATACAGATGTATTTGTTCATTTTTCAGTGAATTGATATTAACGTTTTATTTTTAGAGAGACATGCCCCCCGAAAATGAAATGAAGTGTTCCGGGGTGAATGAGACTGCTTCCAATTTCTGCCTAACTTCTGAAACGCTTTCCAAGATTCCTCAAACATTCCTAAACTCTTTTGGGTTTATCAATTACGATCATTACGGAAGCACTCCATGGACAAGAGAAGACGAAGAAAATGGGGAAGTATTTCTTTCGCCTAGTTACATGTCTGTTACTGAATTATTAGGGATTGATTGCGAAATGGTTGGGGTGGGTAAAAATAAAACATGTGCATTAGGTCGTGTATCCATTGTAAACACATATGGCTATTGTGTCTACAATACGTTTGTCAAGCCAGATACAGAAGTTACTGACTATCGGACAAAATACAGTGGGATCAGGGCTACAGATTTAGTAAACGGTTAGTACTATAATAATTAAAAGAAATATAACTATAGGTACCTATAACAACTTCTTAATGCGTTTTGATTTTCTCCAGCACCTTTAAGGGCCACAGTTATAAATTTGGTTGCTGAAATAGTCAAAAACAAAATTCTTGTTGGACACGCAATTCACAATGATCTTGAAGTTTTGGGATTGAAAAATCACCCAAAGATTCGAGATACTGCTTCGTAATTTCCGATACAAAAAGTTTAAATATTTCTAGTAGTATTATTTGTGTTTGAACATCGTGATGATTAATTTATCTTTGGTAGATATTTCAAAGTAGTGCTAGAAACGGAATGTACACCATCATTAAAGGATCTGACTAGATTATGTTTGAATACTGAAATTCAGACTGGAGAACATAGTTCCGTAAGTTAGACACTTGAAATTAAAATTATGGAAATTAATGCTAAAATTACTTTTCATTCAGATTCAAGACGCTCAAGCAGCATTAAAGTTATATTTGACGAACAGCCAGAAATGGGAAGAAAGCATTGTGAAAGGGTGAGTAAATTATAAAATATAATTTATACTGATATTATAATCAGAAAATAAATTATTTTAAACATCTAGGAGGAAAAAGGCAAATCTTCCAGATGATTCACAAGTGGGCAAGCCTGTCATAAGCATTTGTCAAATGCGAGTACAGCCTATAGAATCGGATTTGTTCGTAGACTCGTCAACTATATTCCTAAGGCAAAACAGAGTCATTGGGGCATACTCTTCTTGCGAAGAATATCTCGATGTACAATTTCGACTGTTACTGGAAGATTTACTCCGACCTCTGAGGGATGGTGTCAAAAGCGTAAAGCAATTGCTGAAAAATACAAAAGCATCTTTATTTTATGATGTCCGTATTAAACACAAACCTGAGGAAATTGAACTGGAAGTCAGAGGAAAGAATACTCTGAAGGTGCCCATTAGAAGAAATCACTTGATGGACATTGACTGGAAAGAGACGAAAATCTTTCTGTCTGGTTCTCTACTGCTTCTTACCCGCGATTACTTCAAAAATGTAAAATTTGCCATAATTGAGTATCGTTCGGAAGATCAAAACAATTTTGACGATGTTACAATGAACGTAAAATTTTTACAAGATGGTCCTGCCTGGATTGTTGACGCTAAGGAGAAGTTTCTTGTGATGGAAAGTCCAGCCTTCTATGAAGCTTACAAGCATTCCCTAAAATATTTGCAGATTGTAAAGCTGTATAAATTTCCCATGAAGAAGTACATTGTTGATGCCGAGACCAAATCCCGACCGCCACTTTATCTACAATCTATTACCAAAGAAATAGATTTTTCCTTTCTAATTAAAAAATCTTCCGATCCCCGAACTACTCTTAAGGCAAAACCTTTGGACTTTATCAATTGGCCAAAGTCAAATGACCTCAGCTTCGATACATCTCAATACGAAGCGTTTCAGAAGGCTCTTACACAAGAATTGACAATAATCCAAGGACCTCCTGGAACTGGAAAGACTTTTATTGGAATACAAATTGTCAAATTACTATTGACAAATCCTTGGCTTCTTAATTCTCCGATATTTATTGTCTCTCAAAGAAATCATTCTTTAGATCAAGCATTGGAGATGATTCTGGATTTCGTTACTAAAAAGTTGTGTGCAGGAGATGAGAAAATGGCAGAGAAATTAATTTTACGTGTTGGCTGCGGTTCTAAATCAAAAATTGTTTTGCCGTTAACATTGATGTATAAATCAAACGCAAATTTCAGAAAATCTTGTCTCCAGGATGAACTGAACACTCTACAGGAAATTCTTAATGCTGTTCAACATTTAAACTTTCGAAATCTTTTGCTTGAACAGGGAATATTAGATTTTCAAAGGTTGCCATCCGCAATTCTGCAAGAATTGTCAACTGAAGGAAAATACAAAATCATGTTTCAAAAATGGAGAGCTATTGAAAGCGAAATGAAGAAAGACCCATTAAAGTGGTTTGGGATTCAAACTAGCCAAGCACGGAATCGCAACGGTAAAAGGGATGTCCAAGACAAGAATGAATTATTTATATTTTCATTTCAAAAGGCCGATGTATTTCCAAATAATTTGCGCACTCTTACTGCCACCGTCTTAATTCATTCTGTAGAAACATTGTACTTCTCGTCTGAGCTTAAGTTGAAAGTTAGCAATACAGAAAAAATCGCTCAATTTGCCACTCGGTGGACGTACTACTTTTATCTAGTAAAAGGAGTTAAGGAAATCGTAGAAAATATCAAGCAAAGGGTATTAATTGTTAAAAAAGAATATTCTGAAGCGGCGAAATTAACAATGTCAAGATATCAATGTATTAAGTCAGCAAAAGTTATTGGAATGACAACAACAGGGGCAGTGAAGCACAAGGGGTTAGTCCTTCAGGCTAAACCGAAAATAATGATTGTTGAGGAAGCTGCACATGCCTTAGAAGCCCATGTCGTCGCATCATTAACTGAGCATTGCCAGCAAATGATTTTAATTGGCGACCATCAACAATTGCGTCCATTAACAGCAGACTTCAATCTTGCGACAGACTACAAATTAGATGTCTCATTGATGGAAAGACTCGTAAGAAATGGAGAAGATCAGAACGTCCAGAATTGGACTCAGCTTAAAGTTCAACATAGAATGTTCCCCGAAATTGCCCGAATGATATGTCCTACAATTTATGAAGAATTAGATAATCATCCTAATGTTTACAATTATCCTGATGTTAGAGGTTGTTCCAAAAATTTGTTTTTCGTCGACCATCGTCATCCAGAGAAAAGGGTAATTATTCTCCATTAATTTTATTACAACCAAAACAAATAAAGATTTTATTTGTAATTTTTTTGTTTTTGTAGGAACGAGGATCACGTAGTTATTTCAACGAATATGAAGCACGATTCGTTTGTGCACTGATCAAATACTTTGTTGATGGAGGTTACTATCAACTTAATCAAATTACAATAATTGCTACATACTCAGCACAGAAAATTTTAATAGAAAATGTAAGTTTCAAAAAGCATCATTTTAAAAACGTTAACCTATTTTTAATATTACATCTACCTTATTAGATTTTTTTATTTAATTCGTGGTTAATTTAGTAATTGGAATAATTATATAAATGAAATGCCTAGGAACTCAAAACATTCGAAGACAAAAGTTATACCCAGGTGAGAGTAAGTACGGTGGATGGTTATCAAGGAGAAGAAAATGATATCGTTCTACTTTCCCTGGTCCGTAATAATGAAGAAGGCAACGTCGGATTTTTAAAAACAGACAACAGAGTCTGTGTTGCTTTATCTCGTGCACGGTAAGCATAGCAATAATAATTCTATATATCTAAATACATAATACAATGATGTATAATTGACTTACGGTTTTATAAATACCACCTGTCTATGTCGATATGCTTTTTGTAGCCATGGATTATTTATAATTGGAAATATGTCAAGTCTTAAAAGAAAATCACCAACATGGGCAAAAGTAAATGCTACCTTGGAAGAATTGCATTGCATTGGTAGTTGCTTACCCCTTACGGGATCTGGATTTAAGATTGAACCACTTTCAGTCAAAACAAATAATTTGTTCACTCGTCCTTCATTTCAAAACCAAAATCAACAGCCGAACACAAACCAACTCCCAACTCGAGTAATTTCACTGCAGCCAAAATCTACTGGACAATCTAACACAGATCTGGGGACGAAATCGAAGAAACTTTTAGAATGTGGCCACAGTTCAGTTTTACCAGAAAGACAAAC
Source organism: Tomocerus qinae (assembly GCA_020055645.1). Taxonomy (NCBI): domain Eukaryota; kingdom Metazoa; phylum Arthropoda; class Collembola; order Entomobryomorpha; family Tomoceridae; genus Tomocerus; species Tomocerus qinae. The sequence continues at coordinate 67,010,520 of CM034546.1, forward strand.
GGACTCTGTCAAGTGTACAGTCCTTGTCGAAAGGAAGCTGGCGTGTGGGCATATACAAAAAGTACCTTGTCACCAAAAATCTGGATTTAAATGCAATAAAAATGTCGATAAGCAATTTTTATGCGGACATATTGGGACCATTGCTTGCTGGGAAGATGTGAACGATATCTGGTGTGCGATCTTGGTTGACAAATTACTGAAATGCAAACATTGGCAAGCTGTACCTTGTTACAGAGAAGTAGACGAAGTTAAATGCACCATGAATATCATGAAAAAACTGCCATGTGGACATAATCAGAATGCTCATTGTCACCAATCTCCATCTAATATTAAATGCAATGTGCGTGATAATTTCACTCTGTCATGCGGGCACCAGAAGAAGATTCTTTGTCACCAAAAATCTAATGCGTCTTGTGATTTTCTGATGAAGGAATCTTTGTCTTGTGGACATCACTTGGAATTCCGGTGCAGAGAGAAAACTTCTGATAGAAAGTGCACAGAAATGATTGAATCAACTTTATCATGTGGTCATGCACAAAAACATCCATGTCATTTACAGAATGAATTCAAATGCTCAATTATTGTTACCAAGAAACTTCCCTGTGGACACGAACAGAAAATTTCTTGTAGCCAAAATCCTTCAGAAATTCTTTGCAAGACATTTGTCCCTTCAAAATGTATTCACAAGGTACGAGTTTCAACTTATTCTAGAATTGGTATTAATATATCTTATAAGGACACAATTTAAATTTTTTAATTACAGAAAAATTAATAATTTTATCGTTAACTTCTATTTTCTTAGGTTAATATTGAATGCCTTTCAGCAAGAAATGGTTCCGCCTCTTGTGGACGTAAATGTGAGAAGATATTTAACTGTGGCCATAAATGTCGTTTTCTTTGTCATGAAAGTGATGACAAGCATTCGCAGTACCAATGCAAGGAGAAATGCGAGAGATCCTGCATCAATGGCCATTCTTGTGACACGAAGCACGAATGCTACAAGAATTGTCTCCTTACAGTTAAAAGAGGATGCAAAGCCGTGATATCAAAATGTAGACACGGAATAATCAAATGCTACAATATTGAAACAAATGCATGCAAGATACCATGTTCGAATATTTTTGAATGTGGCCATCGATGTCGCTTTCTTTGTCATGAGAATGACAATTCAAAACATGACAACTACAAGTGCATCGAAAAATGTCAGAGATCATGTCCTATTGGTCATCCATGTCCAGGTGATCACAGTTGCTATGTAAAATGTCCAATCGTAGATACAAGCAATGATGACAACAAAAACGATAAATTAAATTGTCTTGCTTGTCAAAAGATTCTTGCAACATTTCTACAAAAAATGAAGGATATTAATATTTAAAATCCCTGAATCATGATCTAATTTACACAAATACAAATAATAAGTCGTAAATATACTTGTACATAAGAAAAGTAAAAATTTTCAATGTAAACATCATTACTGAAGAAGAAAACGTAGTTAGATCCCTGTGAGTTACTGGAAATTTGACATTCCTTTTGATAGTCAAAACCAGAGAATTAACAATCTTGGAGGGATCTAATTTCTTTCTTTGAATCTTGTAATTAAAAAAAACAATTTTAATCGCCTAAATTATCATTATGTAACGCATGATTATAATACGGATTTTGAAAGATATTAAATTCAATCTACCGAATAAATTTTAGTAATTAACTGCAGAAGATTTAATTAATTTTCATCTAAATAAATGACATTTAATTTATATTATGTAATATCATTATAATTATTAAATCTTCAATACCAGCTTTATGTACATTGTAGAATAATTTTATGGTCTTCCAAACGCAAAAACGTAGACAAAGTTATATTAGTAGTGATTAATAGAAGTAATGGAAGAAAAATACTCAACGATGGAACTTAAACAGCTAAATAACTTTTTGGTATCAAATATGTACTTTTAGTAGTATATTATGGTAAGTAGTATAGATGTTTAACTTTTCTTTATCGCAAACAAACTAGATCTACGTATATAAATTCACAATCATTGCAATACCAGATCTTGTTACTTAGTATGAAAGAAAAACTAAATATTATATTTATTTGAGAGGATACTGACCTATTCGTAAAATAAGGTCATTATTCATTGCGAGTTTACAAATGACTTAAAAAGACTGCAAATAATTGGTTTGTGTATGCAATGGCAAACTTATCATTCTCTGAATACAATGACGATGTTCTTGAGCTAAAAAATCTGAAAATCGAAATAATAAGAATTGGGTCGCTTTCAGTTTCGCTTCAGATGCCAAGCACTTAGTCGTGCTGGAGAATAATTCGAATCCATTACGTTTACTAATATCTGTTTATTTGCTTTACACCTTCAATGCACGATACCCCACAGGTCGTTGCATACAGAATTAATGTCTTTATTTGTAAAATGTCTTAACAACTCTGACATTATCTCAATTTTTAAGAAATGAATGATAAATTGTATTCTTGGAAGGACGACATGACCTGCTCCAATTTTAGACAGATTCTCGAAGAAAGCAAATAAACCATTAGATTTTTCTGGGGCTTCTTACCTCATGCAAATTAATTCGTGATCACATCTTTTGCCATATAAAAGCTGAGCCAAACTTTTCAATCAGCATCAAATACCAATCAACTCTCTCATCAAGCAAATCTTAAGAATCCAATCAAACTCTCCACATACAGGTAACTATAATAAACATTATTACAATTTATAAAAATTAAGATTCAATTTTAAGTCAAAATTTTATTAAAAATATAAAATATTATTTTATAGAAATGGCTCGTGTTTTGGCTATCGCTGTCGGTCTTAGTGCCATTCTCTTCGTTGCATATGCCTTGCCTCATCCAGAGGTTAGAAACATATTTAAAAGAAATATTTACATTTTTTGTTCATAATTACATTTTATTTAATTCGGTGTTATTCGGTTATTAGGAAGAAGCATCTACTACTGCTAATCCGTACGCACCACCAGGTAAGTAAACAAGCTTTCAAAATTGTTCAATTTGTTAATGATATCAATGTATTAATCAAAATGTATTTTTTGTTTAATAAAGGCGGCATGACCCCACCACAAGGTATGTAATTATTACTTTGACACAGATTACTAATTTTTACCAAGCAACAGATACAAATGCTAATCTATACAAAATTTGTTACTAATAGGTATGTCACCACCACCAGGTGCTCCAAATAACACCCAGATGCCCGGACAAGGTTAGTTGGCTTTATTTTAACCACAGATATTAATTTCCGTTAATATATTTCATGTTACTAATTGTCGTTCTTCTTGAGCAGAAAACATGACTCCTCCTCCAAATAATTACAACCAAACCAATATGCCCGGACAAGGTCAGTTGATTTTGCTCAAATCCCCCCAATTAATATTCAATTAATGTATTAACGTTTTAATTGTCATTTTTTCCTGAACAGAGAACATGACTCCTCCCCCAAATAATTATCAAAATACAACCGGACCAGGAGGTACATTGACTTGAGCAAAATTATTTCTTTTATTCGGATAAAAAACTCATTTTTATTCTAAAATGTGGACTAATTTACTTTTTGTGTTTAATTCCAGGTATGACCATGCCACCACCATCACCACCCCCAATGGGTTAAATCCCAGCAGAAGCGACCCCGATTCATTTATCATCTGAGCAGTAATCATTTAATATTATTGCATAAGTAAATGAATCTATTTGCCCCAGATGTAAATATCGGTTTCACCTAGGTATAATAATTTATTGTAATTAGCAAGCAACAAAAATTGTAAACAATGTTGTTCAGAATTTGGAGTGGCTATAACATCGTCACTTCAGTAATGATAAAATAAACTGACAATTTTGTTTGGCAAGTAATGATTTCAAAGTCGACACGTTTTATTTTGCTTCACGGTCATCGGTTTTTGCATTTTCCTTTTCCATAATCCTCTGGAATTATCCCTTCGCTGTTAGCATCATAGTGAATCAATCCATTAATATCATGCGTTGTTTCATAAACTGACTGGGCTTAAATCTACTAGAACAACATCGCATTATTGTTTTTCTATTTCCAATCAGTAATACGTAACTCTTTGTTTATAATGACTTAATTGCATGAGAATTATTGTTTTCTACAACATCGTAAAACAAAAAGTACACGAAATATTTATTTTTGGTTGAAATTGGCATGATAATCATCATCAGCGATCAGATACATATCTATATAGAAATTTGGTCAATTTCAATTTACAAAGGTGTCAAAAGCGTTGTACATCATAATAAATGTGCCAGAACCACAGCCAGAAAAAGATTTAATGAGGGATCAATTATAAGTGAAAATATAATATTATACTATTTTGGTGTTTTAGGGCAAAAATATCTTTCTTTTCATCGATTTCAGGAAATGCCATGGCCAGATGCCCCCCACGCTCCGGCTCTGATGTAGCCCTTAATCACAATTACATCTATAATTTAGTCAAAAAATAATCTATGGGTTATACAAAATATAGTTATTGTGCTAAATATCAAAGCATTGCAATATTTAAGATCTAAGCTTTCCGCATGAAATAGGAAAAATACATTCAATTTTATAGCTTATGGTAATATGGCCCCAATTCATTTCAAATAGTGTTGCTTATGATGATGTGGTCATTAGCTTTCGACCACTAAAAGAAATATTTTGCATGCAGATTTTATAGTCGCATACCGTTGTTCTAAAATCCGTTTCAACGACTATCCACGTACATAATAATATTGGACATTTTCATCACTCATTCAACCAATCCACTGCTAAGAGATGTAATAATATAAACACTATAGCAGGTAAGCTAGAGCATGAAATAATAAACATGCACTAAACATAATATTATTATGAATGAATCAAGCAGAAAGTGCATTTAAGGCTCTTTCGTACACAAAACGAAAATTACATTGAGGCTTACATCGTCGCACCAACACTACAACGTGACAACTCGACAAGCCATTCCGTGAAGAAGTCTACAATGGTATAAGCCATTTCATCAAGGAGTCTATTGTGATCTTTACTACTACATAAACGTAAAGTGGGACATGCCCATGGAATTCTACCGGTATTTCTGTATAATTGAATGTATGTCCGTATCGCTTTGTAATGACTAGATACTAACAGTTCTGATCTTGTTTTACATTTCAATACGCTTAGGCATCAAAAATTAATCTACTAAATAATCAATGGTCTATAAATGAAATTTAAACCAATGCACAGTCGCTTGAAATATTTACTTATTTCAACGTTTTACTAGCGCATTGTGCTAGGTATGCAGCTAGTACAGTATAAATAATACATTTCCACTTATTGTATTGCGGTCGGGTAAATGTTATGTTGGCCAGCAGATGATTTCGGAAAGGAAATGACAGAAGAAGTCAAACGATGGTCTCAAGAACTATGAAATCTAACTTTAATATTGTAAACACTAAACCCAATGGTAACATGGTAAGAGTAAGTTTCTTGTAAACCAAGTCAAAATTTAATTACCTAATTTTTAATGTATGAACTACAAAATAATTATTTTATTACATTGAAACTTATCACGAGCCCTATTGATGGAGAAATGTCAAAATAATACCAAAATTATTTTGAATAACGCAATTAAACTTTGCTAATATGTAATGCCCAACGTTATAACCAATGCATCATTGATTGTTATTGAGGATTTAAAATCGATTAAATACTTCCAAAGTTGACACATTTGCTCCTATGCTAACATTGTTTTTAGTATTTTTATAAAAGATTGCATCATAAATTATTTCCGCAATGACGACATGCTCTTATTACAATCCAAACCTCTATCGTCCACGTAAATAGATGTTGAAGTGATAGACATTTCTGGGGCTTTTAACCTGACAAATTAATTCGTAATCACATCTTTTTTCCATATAAAAGCAGAAACAAACTTTTCAATCAGCATCAAATACCATTCAACTCTCTATTCAACCAATTCTTAAGATTCTAATAGAAACTCTTTTCACATACAGGTACAAACTTATTAAATTCACATTTTAGGATTATTAAAAATAAAATTCAATTCTACATTTTCATAAAATATTTTTGCAGAAATGGCTCGTGTGTTAGCTATCGCTGTCGGTCTCAGTGCCATCCTCTTCGTTGCATACGCATTGCCCCATCCAGAAGAGGTTCGAAACATACATATAACAAATCATTTGATTTTCTGTTTTTAAATGGATTTAAGCAATTTCGATATTTCCACTTACTATAGGAAGAAGCAACAACTGCAGCGGCAACAACTGCCAATCCGTACGCTCCACCAGGTGAATAAATAATTTAATTGGAATAGAGAAATAAAAAATGTTTTGAATATTATTTAAAATTTAATTTTTTGTTCAATAAAGGCGGCGGTGCCATGACCCCACCTGCAGGTATGTAATTATTACTTTGTCACAGACTGCTAACTTCGAGATAAATTAATATACAAATTCTAATACAAAATATTTTACCATAGGCATGCAACCCCCAGGCGGTGCACCAAATAACACCCAAATGCCCGGACAAGGTCAGTTGGTCTTATTTTAATATCCATTGATATTAATTTCCGTCATTATATTACATTTTACTAATTGTCGTTCTTCCTGAACAGAAAACATGACTCCTCCTCCAAATAATTACAACCAAACGCAAATGCCCGGACAAGGTCTGTTGATTTTGCACAAATCCATGTAATTAATATTTAATCAATGCTTGCACATTAAATTTAATTGTAATTTTGTTCTGAACAGAGAATATGACTCCTCCCCCAAATAATTACACCGGAGGTATAACACATTGATGAATTCAAGCTTCTATTCAGATTTGAAAAAACTCTGAATCAAGAGTGTAAATTAATTTTCTTTATTTTGTTCCAGGAATGACGATGCCTCCAATGGGCCGTTAAATCTCAACAGAAGAAACTCCGATTCATTATTTATCTTAGCAATGTATAATTATAATGTTGTCTAATGGAATTAATGAATCTATTTACCCCTGTTGTAAAAAACGGTCTTAATTATGATAATTTACTTTAGGTACTAAGCATCCAATGTTGTAAACAGTTTTATTTTGAATTAATGAGTTTGAAATCTTCACACTGCAGAAATCATGGAATAAAACAGACAATTTTGTTTGCCAATAATTGTTTGCTTTTCGAGATATTTTACATTTTATTTGACTTCCATTTCCACATCATCGTACTTATTACTTATTTAAATCAATGAACAATTGTATCTACTTATTAATACATATGTTTTACTAGTAGATCATCAAGCGTGTGTGACTCAATTTCGAAAGGTCAACAGTCAACATAATCATGTCTATTGGATATGCCTTAGAGTCACCGATATAGTCGGTTTTCCGCAAACCGTTTTCAGCAAACCATTTAGTTTAGTTTTCAAAGTTCGTCCTCAGTTTGTGCACAAACATTTTCAATCATACTTTAATTATCCCTGCATTTTTTATTGTGAAAGTTAAATTAATAAAACAAGGCGTATTCTGGGTTGCATTAAACGTCTTTCACAATTAAACTAAACTGTGATGCTTATATTTTTTGAAATTCAATATAACGGGCGGCTTATTAATAAAACATAACGTAGAACACCCTTTTTAGAAACGTAGTGGCTTGACACATAATAAAACATACGTACCGACATAGTAGTTTTGGTTAGCCTGACAGAAAGCACAAAGATAAACAACACAGATGTATCGGAGTCACAGGCAAACGGATACTTGAAAACTTATGACCCCGTGTGTATTCTCTATTCTATCTATACTAGGTGAAGGACCACCGTAATTTCTAGCTAAACTACGGAAAATGCTTATCTTCTATCTTAGTGCAAATCTAATAATAATTGCAGTAGCTTCCCTATCAGCAATTCTAGTAGCACTGTTTATTCAATTCAGTACTTATTAAATTTAATTACAATCGTAAAATAATTATGAAAATCAACCATCTATTCTGCTGGTCTGCTCACGCCACGAGGATCTGATTCCGACTGACCTGGCTTCTTTGTCAAGTGCTTCTCCTCTCCTTCCTTCGCGCGTATTCCTCCTTTGTCTCGTACGATCATAGAGTTATCCTTGATGCGACGGCGACATTCTCTCCCCAGTGGAGGAAGAGCAACTTTCTCCACTTTTTCTTCGGCCAAGCCGGCGTTCTCCTCTTCCGATTTTACGTCTAAAACGCAAATTTTCACTACTGGTCTTCTCAGTATTGACGAATTCGTCTTGACGTCCACAGCTCGCACTACTCCATCTTCTCCGGGAAAGACTTCTACGATTCTTCCTCTGGGCCAACAATTCCTCGGGAGATTTCCATCCGCTATCAACACCAAATCTCCAACTTTCACGGGTTCGGTGCGTCCGTGCCACTTTTGCTTTCTGGTAAGACTGGGGAGGTACTCCTGCACCCATCGTTTCCAGAATAAATCTGCCATTCTTTGAGCTTTTCTCCACTCCTGTCTTAAGCATAAATCTGCATCGTCGAATTTTCCAGGGGGTGGATTTCCGTTCGAATTTCCAATTAGGAAGTGGTTCGGGGTAAGACTTTCCATGTCGTTGGGATCCAACGATACATGAGTTAACGGATGACTGTTAACGATGTTTTCGGCTTCCAATAATAAAGTATGCAGTAATTCTTCTTTCGGGGTTTGGTTCTTGAGAACTGCTTTTAAAGTAGTTTTCACAGACTTAACCATTCGTTCCCAGCAACCTCCAATATGTGGCGCTGAGGGTGGTATGAAGGCCCATTCGATATCCTCATTAGTCATCTCAGTCTTGATAAGTTCTTGGTCGAATTCAGTCAAAGCTTTTTTGAGTTCCACATCGGCTCCGTGAAAATTCGTACCGTTGTCCGAGTGAATTCTTCTAGGTTTTCCTCTTCGGGCAATAAATCTTCTTATTGCCATAATGGCTGAGTCAGTTGTTAAACTACCAGCTATTTCCAAATGGACGGCCCTTGTGGTCATACATGTGAAGAGCACACCATACCGTTTTTCTTCAGATCTTCTTACTCTCACAAATATGGGTCCAAAATAATCCATGCCTGTCTCAACGAAAGGTCTTGTCTGTCTTGTAACTCGGCATACTGGCAGCATTCCCATCTCCGGTGGGTGTGGTATGACCTTGTCGATTTTGCACTGCTGGCATGATCGCGAAGCTTTCCTTATGGCCATTCTCACTCCTATGATCCAGTATTTTTGTCGTAATTCATTTACGACTGTCTCTTGTCCTTGGTGTTGGAATTTCTCGTGATAGTATTTAATCAGCAGTTGAGTGTAGCGATTATTTGAACAAAGAATTACCGGTCTCTTTGTTTCCTCACACAACTCTGGAGATTTCGCTGTCCTTCCTTTCACTCTGATTAAACCGTTTTCATCAATAAAAGGTGACAAGGTGTACAAACGACTTGATTTTTGAACTTCACCTGTCTTCTTCAACATCAGAATTTCTTCCGAAAAATCTTCAAGTTGAACCTTCCTTAGCAGCAGTTCCTCGGCTTTCCGAATTTCCCACGGCTCCAGATTTCCTTTCGTAAGGCGACGTCTCGAGGAATTATTCACAAATCTGTACATCCACGCTGTAGACCGTACCAGTTTGAGCCACGAAGAAAATCCAACAAGTTCAGGGGTAGGTATTTCAATTTTCTTTGTAGTAAACACAAATTCGTTTTTCATACCCTGGGAATCCATTTCACTTTGCCCAGCAGGTGTATGGGTTACTCCGTCCGTTTCAGTCGGTCCAGTAATTTTGGTTTCCTTCGGCCAGTCATTCTCAGGCAGTTTCAGAAACTCGGGTCCATTAAGCCATCTGCCGCTGGCACTGAAGTCGTTCTGGCTTGAGTCACGAGTGGCATCATCGGCTACATTTTCTTTGGTGGGCACCCAGTGCCAATTGCTAATTTCTGTAGTTTCTTGTATTTCTCCTACTCTGAACGCGACGAACGGTTTATAGCTTCTCGCTTCAGACCTCAGCCAACACAAAACGGTTTTAGAGTCGGACCAGAAATGTATGGCTTCAATTTCGATCTCCAGTTCATTTTTCAGATTTACAGCAAGTCGACTCCCAAGCACTGCGGCTTGCAGCTCCAGTCGTGGCATCGTCATCGGTTTCAGCGGGACCACTCTGGTTCTTGCCATAACTAGCGACGTATCGATTTCTTCTCCTGAGGTAACTCGTAGATATCCAACAGCAGAATAAGCTTGCAGGCTCGCATCACAAAATATATGCAATTGGATGGAGTCTGCGTTCGGTATTAGTAGCGAAAAACATCTCGGTACTTTATAATCTGGAACTCTTTTCAGTTCTTCCAGCCACTGCATCCACTTGGAGTAATTCTCGTAAGTGATTTCATCATCCCATCCGACGTCTGACCTCCAAATATCTTGCAGCAGAATCTTTGCTTTTATGATGAAGTGAGAGAGATAGCCAAGGGGGTCGTAAACGGACATAACGACACGAAGCACTTCCCTCTTGGTTGGTCGTCTTTCACCTTCAAATATCTCCTTGGTAATTTTCTTGAACTGGCAGTTGAAAGTAAATTCGTCACTGTTCGGGTTCCACTGCAACCCCAGCACTCGTTCTGTCGGCATTTCGTCATCAATTGTCAAATCCTTTTCTTTAGTAGATCTCAATTCGGCAGGTAGTTGCTGTAAAACAGAACGGCTGCTACACATCCAATTTCTCAGTTCGAATCCACCTTTTCCGTGTATTCGAATTACTTCTTTGATGAGCTTGACGGCTTCTTCCTCGGTGTCCGTACTGTCGAGGTAGTCGTCGACGTAGTGATTCTTTAGAATTGCTTTCACTGCAGCAGGACTTTCTTTCTCAAATTCAATCGCGTTGCGATTTTTGGCTTCCTGTGCCAAATACGGAGAACAGGTTGCGCCGAATGTCATGACCTGCATGACGTACACATCTGGTTTCTTATCTCTCTGTAGTCCTCTCCAAAGAAATCGTTGTGATTGCTGATCTTCAGAACGAATTCGTACCTGGTGGAACATTTCACGAATGTCCCCGGAGAAAGCCACTCTCTTTTGTCTGAATTTCAGCAACACTCCAACTAGTGAACATAATTTGTCGGGTCCTTTCAGAAGCATCTCGTTTAGGCTGACTCCGTGGCTCTTTGCGGCGGCGTCGAAAACCCATCTTAATTTTCCAGGCTTGTTGACATTAAACACGGCGAAGTGAGGAAGATACCATTGTCTTGGAGTCTCCACAGCAGCTTCTGGTTCCGTCAACATTCTTGCGTAGCCTTTTTCTACGTACTCGTCCACTTTCTTGCAGTATTCTACTGCAAATTGTTTATCTTTGTCCATTTTTCGTTCCATGGATTTGAGTCGGTTGAATGCTTGATTGTAGCTCTCGGGAAGAGTAATATCTGATCTCTTCCACAGAAGTCCAGTTTCGAATCGATCTCCACCATCCACACGTTTCGTACATCTCTCCATCAGCATCTCAGCTGCCGCATCTTCCTTCGACACTGGTAATTTTTCATTCACTTGAATTCCTAGTGACTCGACAGCAAACGTATTCTTCACCAACTGATGTAGTTCGTCGAGTTCGTTTTCTCTATGATGAATGTGAAAGCTGAAATTGGTGTCCACTCTCCCCCTGAAGGAGTTATCATTCCCGTGGACAACCCATCCTAGTTTCGTTCTTGAGGCAACAGGGGCGTTGGGAGGGCCCTCAACTATTTCTCTTGCAATCGTCAAGTGCCAGTTATTCTGTCCAATAAGAATAAGTGGCTTAGCTCTCCGTAACTCAGCTACGTTTATTTTCTGCAAATGTTTCCACTTCTCAGATAGTTTCTTGCAACTAACTGACTGCACTGGCAAATCCAAATTTGGCATGACGTGAACATTGTTCATCCAGTAGCGCTTACGATCGGCACCTTCAATTTGAATTTTCACACGATTCAGAAGCTGACCTTTTGCTGGCACACCGTTGATCCATAGCATGTCAATATTTTCTTTAGGTCCTTTGGCTCCAATCTGCTCTGCCAGTCCAGGGTCCATTAATGTCATTGTAGAGGCTTCGTCGAATAGTGCGTAAGTTTTTACACTTCCACTGGGTCCTCTTAAGGTCACAGGGGCTACACGTAGTAGCACTGAATTTCTGAATTCATACTCTCTGGTTGTATGACTAACTGATTCCGTCTTCTCAGCTGGAGGAGACTTGACTGTCTTCTTTTGGAGTAGCGAATGATGCAATTGTTGACCTCCGTCTACATCGCATGGTTTGTCTTCTTCGCATTGATTAGATCGATGCCCAAACATTAGGCACCTAAAACAGACTTTTTTCTCTGTCGCCCAGGCCCAGCGACCATCAATGTCGAGTTTTCTAAAGGTTCGGCACACCAGAACGTTGTGCCCACCTTTGCCACAGTATCCACATGTACAAGGTTTATTTCTCTCCCCGTCTTGAACTGCGAGTACTGCTCCTTTTTTCTTTACTTCATTTCGGTTTCTTTTTTCGTTTTCGACCTGTCGAGTCCAATCTGTCGTTATTTTCGGAACACTAATAAGACTGGCTACTTTGGCGCACTTTTCCATCCAGTCGGCGAATAACTTTAACGTTACGTCTTCCTTCAATTCGACTATTTGATATCCCCACTTCTCCTTAGCCAGAGGTGGCAGCTTATCAACTAGCTCTCGTATTAGGGATGGATTCATTAAATAATTTGGCTTATTTAAATTTTCAATTGTAGAAACTAGATTACCAACGGCGTTCGAATAGTCAATCATAGTTTCTGGCTTGTCGTCTCTTGGGCTAGAAATCTTCTTAGCTTCGGCTATTAAACTTTCAATGATGAGATCTGGTCGTCCGAAATTTATTTCCAATGTCGAAATAATTTTCTCTACGTTGTCTGGAGTAGCCATCAATCCCACTACTGCTTTCTTGGCACTGCCCTTCAAACACTTACGGAGTCTGGCCATATTCTGTCGGTTGGAATATTCACATTCCTCGGAGGCTCCTCTATACTCACTAATAAATGCAGGCCATTCAACAGGATTACCATAAAAGTCGGGTAAGTCCTTAGCGGTCTGTCTTGCTACGAATTTCTTTATTCCATCTTCTTTGGCCGGAGTCGGTATGGCCGCTTGATGATTTGCTAATGTCGTAATAGCTTTCATCATAATGTCCATTGATGATAACATTTCACTTTCCTGAATGGCTGGTACTTTTAAATCACCTGCCATATCAGGTTTCACTTCATTTGTCACTAATTTCTTCTTGGGAGGAGAAACACAAACTGCCTCGTCTTTTATGCTCAGGTTTTCAAATTCTAAATTCAAGGATTGAGGAGTTAACTTCACATCTTCTTTCTGGACAGAGACTGACTTACTAGGAATTGACTTCCCTTCTTCAACCGTTGACTTTGGCACTTCTAAAGATTTTTGAGACATCTGCTCTTCTCTTTCGTCCAGATATTCAATCGGTTCGTACGTGTAAGTAATACTTTCGTCATCGTCATCGCTGCCCAAGTATTGAGATTTGTTCATTTCCTCTTCCATTCTAGCCATTTCCATTTGCGCTAATTTTCTTATCCTTTCATTTTCCTGTTCACATTCCAGTTTGGCGATTTCTTCTTCGCGTTCAAATTTTCGACGGGCATTTTCTTTTTCCCTTTCGAGTTCCCATTGCTGTCTGGCAAATTGCTCTTCTCGTTCCAATTTCAATCGGGCTTGTTCCAATTTTAACAAATGTTCTTTTTCCAGCATTTTTACTTCTAATTCGAGTCGTTGTCTTCGTCCAGTGGCAGTAGTAGACTTACTCATCGTCGAATGATGACTTTGTTCTTTTGATGATTTGGAGAAATTCATTAACCAACGACTGCTTTCGGTTTTCACTACAGATCGTTGATCATCAGCAGAATTTTCCTTTTCAGGTGTTGACCTTTGATGCTCTTCCTTCTTGGGTGTTGACCTTTGACGCTCTTCCTTCTCGCTCTCGGCACCAACAACTACCTCTTGTCTGGTAAATCCCTTGGTAACCGTAGAACGCTTTCTCGTGAGGGGAAGGGCTTCGAATTCCGGCTTTTCGCCTTGTAGTCTTCTGCTACGTCGGTCTTCAGTCGGCTTTTCCATGTCAAGGGTCGATTTCACTTTTCACTGTATTTCCAAAGTGCTGTCAATTCGGTTCAGAAGGACCATGTATCGGAGTCACAGGCAAACGGATACTTGAAAACTTATGACCCCGTGTGTATTCTCTATTCTATCTATACTAGGTGAAGGACCACCGTAATTTCTAGCTAAACTACGGAAAATGCTTATCTTCTATCTTAGTGCAAATCTAATAATAATTGCAGTAGCTTCCCTATCAGCAATTCTAGTAGCACTGTTTATTCAATTCAGTACTTATTAAATTTAATTACAATCGTAAAATAATTATGAAAATCAACCATCTATTCTGCTGGTCTGCTCACGCCACGAGGATCTGATTCCGACTGACTTGGCTTCTTTGTCAAGTGCTTCTCCTCTCCTTCCTTCGCGCGTATTCCTCCTTTGTCTCGTACGATCATAGAGTTATCCTTGATGCGACGGCGACAACAGAAAAGCAAGGAATTAGGTTAGATTGAGATTATAGTTTTTATATAATGTCTACTATCAATCAATGTCTGATAGTAATTATCGCTTCGTATAAAATGGCATTGGCGTACTTATGGCACGTGGAATCAGTCATTTTAAGATAAAACAAAACATGGGAAAGTAATATTTGTCCAAACCTTACATCCTCTTTTGGACGAACTAAAACTATTAATCAGAACAAATTGTCCATGATAGCACAGTGTGTAAATAAGAGATCGGTAGAGTGAAGAAATGAAAACAGAGTGAACTTTGGAATAGATGGAACGAATGAAATAATTGACCCCCTACTGCTGTACATGTTATACATATACCATTGAGTAGTAGTATGAAAAAAAGTGAATGCATTGGAAATTACTATAATACTTATAGATTCTTATGATAAAACAATAAGAATTTAAAAGCAATTTAGTTCAAAAGGTAATGTCATTTTAGTGACCATGTCTCTCTCAGAAGGCCGTATTTAGACAATTCCTAAAAGACAGTAATTTAAAGTACAATTCTCATGCGGCAGAAAAAAAGATACTAGCAACACAATTTAGCGAAGGAAATAATTCCATGCACAACGCAGAAACAAATTTTATGTTTCAAGAAGTTTAATAAGGCGATTGAAAACACAACGAGAAGATTTGGAAAATCAAATTAGTGAAAATAAATCGATTTTGTTTTCAAATCCATAAAGTTTTAAGAGAAAAATGCAGGCATTAAGATTCTCGAGTAGTAATGTTATGTTGTGATATTGATACCAGCCTTTTTGCAACTCTTCCTATTTTTATTGCAGGGACAACTAAAAAGAACTTTAGAGTATTTTAGAAAAATGACAACCTGATAAAAATGCATTCACCTTGAGACAATAATTGACCCGCTTCGTTTTAATTGACCCCCGGGGTTAACTATTTATTTTTCGTGTGATCAAAATGGTTGAAACAATGGTTGACCTTGGCTAATTGAATCGATAGATATTGTCTCTCTGTCAAGCAAAATTAAAAAATGCAAGCTTAGTTTGATAGAAATTGATGCATTGGTAAATAGGTAATTAGGTAAGATAAACATAATTCAATGATACTGAATTTCCTGGGAATTTTACAAGTATAAATATAAACGTCGAGACAAGAAAAGTTCAAATGCGGTTGAAACCCTTTCAACTCCAGTGAAGCATTATAACTACTATTTTTTGAAAATTTCTAAACTGGCTTTAGATAATTTCAATTTGTTTTAAGACAATCAATTTGTGATTCCAAAGTATTAAATTTTGCAGTATTTTAAAATTAAAAAGATTTAATATTTTGACAACATGTTGACCAGATTAATCACATTGTTCGTACAAATTAAATTGGACAATCCTAAAATGGGAACTTCTGTAACAAAAGATTATATCAAATGGGAGGATTATTTTATGTCTATTGCCATACTTTCTTCTTTACGGTCAAAGGATCCTAAAACGCAGGTTTTATTTTCATATTGCTAACAATTTAATTACACAGGTTAAACTAATAACAACATATCAGTAACAAATAGTCACTATTTTAATGTTTCCTGGTAAGATTTGGTTACCTTCAATATGAAAAGTACTTTATAATTGTAGGTTGGTGCTTGCATTGTCAACAAAGAAAAAAGAATAGTCGGAACTGGGTATAACGGTATGCCGGATGGTCCCTTGAAGGATAATGATAAAATTTTAGGGAAATCAACGTGGGATGGCGAAGAAAAAAAATTTTACGGTACGTAAAACGTTTATGAATGCGCGGTACATTAATCTGTTCTTATTTAGTGGGGAAAAAACTTGAAAAATGTAGTGCCTAATATGAATTTCCTTTTAACAGTATGTCATGCTGAAATGAATGCAATCTTGAATAAATTTCAAAGCAACTTAGAAGGATGCTCTTTGTATGTAACTCTTGTACCGTGTAACGAATGCGCCAAACTAATTGTTCAGTCTCGGATTTCAAAGGCAAGCTTAACTTAATTTACACCGCTTTACATTAATGAAATACTTCAATCCAGTATAGTTATTGTGTAAAAAAGTATTTTTATAAATAAATTTAGAAAATTGAATAGTATTTCGGGAATTATTGAGAAATTTTGTCAAATTTTAAATCCTTTGTTTTTATTTAGGTGATTTTCTACTCAGATGAAAAACTAAAAGCTAGCAAAAATAAAGAAAGCTATGAAAAAGGTCGGAATTTGCTGGAAAAAGCAAACATTGAATACAGGTAAAGTTTAAAGAAGTTAAACATGGTAGAATAGTATTCAACGAAATGCAGGATACCATAATATTATTATAGTACCTTGAATTTAGTATAATATGACATTAATTATCATAATGATTTGCCTCCGTTTATTATCAAAGGAAATATGAACCATCAAGCTTAGGTGATGTTTCTCAATTTCTGGAAGAATTCAAAATCAACATGTAAGTATAATTTAAAAACTCACAATTTTAGCATTTAAACTAACAAGCAATTAAACACATAATTGTTGAACTCATTTTGGAAAACTGGAAGCCTAAAGGCTACCTGCCTCGATGAGCAGTTACTTAGCAACAATGAGGAACTTTTTTTTCCAATATGATCTTCAAAAAAGTAGTAGTTGGGAATCTGAATGAATGTGTATCACTAATACAATATTTATACAACCTTTTACATTTATAAGCTTATAATATTATTATTTTTAATACCTTAATAGGAGGATGAAACAAAATTCTGATTAACGTAAGAAGAGGAAGCATGATTCAATTCCAAGTGTTCCAAATTCTTTATGAAAACTTCTTAATTATCGTTTTCTTCGTTAAAAATAAATAAAATGCTGTTGATGTGAAGGGTAATACATTTTTGTGCACTTGTATTGAAAACTCTGCAATTGTATGCAATAATATTAAAGATATACAGTTCTTTGCGATAATTATAGGTTGTAATATTATTATTGTATATAGCGGAGTAAAAACACTTCCTTTTGAATAATTAATAAATGATTTTGTGGGTAATCAATATTATATATTCACACTGCTCTATACTCCTTCACATTTCGTTGATAATGATAATTCATTTAGCATGCATGTTGTGTAAGCCTTGTTTGTACATTTGCTTGGATATTTAATTTATATTTATTGATCATTAATTGTTTCATTCGATATGATAAGGTGCAAAGAATAACCTGTTACCTGTCAGCGGATAATTATTTATACTTTATATAATAGTGAATATTTATATTATGTCAAAACAACTAAGTGCATGCATTATATTATTCTGTGTAAACCTGTGGCCTTACTGATTTTGATTACAGCATTATTATACATTTTATGTACCTTATTTATTTGTATTGTAATATAATTACAACGTAAGTCCTTGATACATTATCAATCACTTATCAATAACTGAAAATTAATTGTGTCTAGATGACTATCCATTTTAAGTGTTTTAATCGTTGATTGCGTATCATTACTTTGAAAAATTGATACACATTTAATGTACGCTTCATTCTCAATTTTAAATATCAAAAAGTTTTAAAGATGGTGTTCGTTTCTAAATGTCCTAGTAGCTATAGGCTACATAAAAATATTATGTTAGTAAAAAACAAAGTTGTTAGGTCATAGATTTTAGTTGTAACAAAATTCATTCTTGTCACAAACAGTCCAAGAGTCACACGTCACATTCGTCCTCTCGTCAATGTCCATGATTTGTAAGGTTTTCAGAGGTTCCAATAAACTATTGTTGTGTTAAAACTACAGTCATTGTCTTCTGCATCAGCAGCATACATTTTGGTCCTTCTCTGCGGATATTCTGGTACCAACCCTATAGGAAAAACAGCAGTTTTTTCTCGGACCCATCTCTGTGACAGCGAGTACAGCAGTAACTCCCTCAAAGATGGAAGCATTAATCAGAAAACGTGGAATACTGAAAGGAACTCTGACAAGGATAAGAGCATTTTTGGACAATTTGGACGAAAATCAGTATGATATTGAAGCAGCCGAAATAAGACTACAACGGTTAGAAAAGGCTTGTTCAACATATGAAGACATTCATGTGGAAATCATTCTATCATGCGCAAATCAGGAAGAACAGGATCTACACGAAGCTGAAAGCGATCAGTTCGGAGAAAATTATGATGCTATGAAGATCAAGCTAATGCAATTGATCAAGAAAAAACAAGTCATTCAGCAGCCGCAGCAGGGCAGTAGCAGTCATTCATCGGGATCTCAACCTATCATTTTCCAGCAGGAATATGCAGCGGAAGTCAAACTTCCTAGGATTGATTTACCCACATTTTCTGGAGAATATCAAGATTGGACACCATTTTGGGATCAGTTCAATGCTTGTGTCCATAACAACAGGAGATTGTCTGGATCTCAGAAATTAAATTACCTCAAGTCATCTCTAAAAGGTGATGCAAACAAACTACTGAAATCTTTAACTATCACGGATGCAAATTACGTTTTAGCTATGAAGATTCTTCAGGAACGCTACGATAACAAGAGGAATATCGTAGATGCACACTTAAGTATATTATTCAATTTACCTTCATGTACAAATGAATCAGCAATTTTATTAAGAAAGCTCTTAGATTCAACAGTAGAAAATGTCCGAGCTTTAAACGTTCTTGGAGAGCCTACGGATCATTGGGATTCAGTACTCGTTTACATGTTATCATCAAAAATGGATGAAGAGACTCGCAGACAGTGGGAACTATCATTTGAGTCAACAGACTTACCCACATTTGAGCAATGCACGAAATTCATGCAGAAAAGATGCAATGCACTTGAAGTGATTGGAAAGGACATCCACCCATTTGTCATGTTGGATGAGAAAATTAAAGACACATCAGAAATATCAACAAATCACGTAACTTTTGACTCGGATGAAATTTTACAGAAATTCGAGCAGTTTGAGGAAGTATTTTCGCAAGCTCCAGCAATTTCCCCGGAGGAGGAGTGCGAAAAACATTTCAAAGAACAGCCAAATCATTGGAAAATGTTGGATGCAAATCGAGTATCCGAAAATCAAAATGTACTAGGTCCCCAACAATGGAGCAACCTAATTTCGAAGGAAAATTCTGCGGATATGGCTTCCTGTGACAACCTCAGAAAGAAAATCGTGTCTTGTGGACCTTTAACAACATTGGAATTGCAAAGAGCAAAATATGCATGGATTAAACAAGTACAGCAATTTTCAATTGCTCAAGAAATCAAATGTTGCATCACTGGAGAGAACCTACACAAGAAAAGTCAAATATCATCTCTAAATCCCTTCCTTGATGAAGCAGGAATTTTGAGGGTGGGCGGGCGCATCCGTCATTCATCCATTCCTTATGATCAGAAGCATCCTATTATCTTACCAAGAAAAAACACATTGACATATCTGATTATGAGAGAGGAGCATTTAAGAAATCTTCATGCAGGTCCTAAATTGCTATTAGCCTCTCTACAAAGAAAATATTGGATTCTTCATGTTGGAGATCTCATTCATCAACAAATTCGGAATTGTATGATTTGTTTCCGCCACAAGTCAGCAACATCTCAGCAACTTATGGGAAACTTACCTCAGCATCGTTTAGAACCTTATCGTCCTTTTCTGCGAAAGTGGAATCATAAAACGACCTATCGTTAAATTGTGCAAATTACCTTTCGATTCTTAGAAAGTTGTAATCTTTCTAGGTGCCCGGCATGTTTGGGGCTAAATGTATTAGTAGCTAAGCAACATGAAAATAGTATTAATTACAAACAAATGTTGTTATTTGATTAGATGTTAGTTTCCATAAAAAGTAGAAATAGAAGTCATTCTTGTCATGATCTGTCTAAGAGTCACACGTCACATTCGTCCTCTCGTCAATTGTCCATGATTTGTCCAGTTTAAGAGTTCTAATAAACTATTGTTGTGTTAAAACTACAGTCCTTTTTCCTCTGCATCAGCAGCAAACATTTTGGTCCTTCGAGCCGGATCTGAACCAGCGACATTATACATTTTATGTACCTTATTTATTTGTAATGTAATATAATTACAACGTAAGTCCTTGATACATTATCAATCACTTATCAATAACTGAAAATTAATTGTGTCTAGATGACTATCCATTTTAAGTGTTTTAATCGTTGATTGCGTATCATTACTTTGAAAAATTGATACACATTTAATGTACGCTTCATTCTCAATTTTAAATATCAAAAAGTTTTAAAGATGGATTTAAAAATTCCGATAGTGTTTATTTCTTTAGTGATATTTACACTTAGTTTGGCTGTCAGTGAGGTAAATAGTAAAGGTAATAATGAAGTAAAGACGACCCAAGACAAACCATTAATTCGATTCAATGAAGACGGAAAATTAAAAATCATAAATTTTGCAGATTTGTAAGTAGAATTATTCAATTGATTACAATATACCATTTTATTTAAAATCTTACTATTTACTTTTTAAATTTCTTAAGACACTATGGCGAAGCTCCTCATACAAATTGGGGTCCATTAGCTGACGTCAAATCTACAGTTCTCATAAGATATATGCTTGCATGGGAATCTCCTGATTTCATCGTATTTACAGGAGATCAATTGACGGCTGAAGAAATGTACCCAAATGCCACTGACTACGTTCCCATTGTTTACAAACCTTTGGTAGAAAATAATATCAGGTGCATAATAATAATTAATAATAGGTACTTGAAGATTTGTATTAAATAAAATTGTAATATTTCTACATAGCTGGGCATCTGTGTACGGAAATCATGATATAGGACCAAATGTGACAAGACTTCAGATCTTCCATGCAGAACAAGAGTTCAGTCTCAGCTACACTGCCCAAATGAATGAAAGCTTACCCGGAGTGACCAATTACTACTTAATGATATATCCTGCTTATGGATTTGTCCCTGTCATGGTTTGGTGGTTTTTTGACAGTCAAGGTGGAAGAGATGATGATGGGCAACAACCTCATTTTATTGACCCCGATGTAGTAGAGTGGTTCAAAGATGAACATACCAAATTGGTAGATGAATGGGGAACATTGCCATCTTTGGTGTTTTTTCATATTCCACCGTATGTTCTTATGAAATTTCTGGAGCCGTATTTATTATCACTATGGAAGATTTTTATTTAAACGAAAACCAATTTTTTGATTTTTATATAGTGTGGAATTTATTGAAATACAAGAAAACATCCCTGCTGTTAATTCCTTGTGCTCCGGGCTTGTTGGTAATATAATATAGTAATTATATTTTAAAAATTAATTTAATTTGGCAATTTAATCAAAAAATAATAAATATAATGATTAATCACAACTGGGATAAAGATGACGATGTAACTGCACAAGATTATAATACTGGAATCATGGAAGCATTAGCCTCAGCCGGTGGAGTGCAATCTGTCTTTGTCGGTCATGATCACGGTATTTACAAATTATAAATGTGACACAATTGAGTATAGCATTATACATTGTCCGTCCCTAACTGATCTAAGCATATACTAAATATTATTATCTTAAAACAAACACTATTTTGTAAAATGAGCCTAAATATTTTTTATTTATTTAGAATGTCTTCAATTTTTTACTGTGCACTAATTTGCTAGTTTGTTATTATTACCTAATATTTATTTTGATACCCTTTAGGGAATTCGTGGTGTTGCTATTATGGCGATATTCAAGTTTGCTACAATCGTCATACAGGATATGGTAAAATTCTTAGATAGTCACAATGTTATGGGTATCGTACGTAAAATAATAGGAAGACTTGACCTAAAGTTCTGCATACAAATAAATATACAAGGATGTGTATTGTTTTAGGGGGATATGGACCATGGACCAGAGGAGCCCGGATAGTGAACTTGGATTTGAGAGATTTAAGCCAAGTGACAAGTTATGTTAGACTTGACAATGGTACAATTATTGACCATTTCCCAAAAAATATTGATACTACAACTCCTGACAATTCCACACCTGGCAGCACAACACCTAACGGCTCTACAAGTCGTCAATATCAAATTGGCTTCTGTGTAAACTTTATCGTGCTTATGATTTTGTTCATAAATATTTAGTAGTCCAATCAAACTTTATTTACCAATAAATTATGGACATATTCAATTAGATAATTGCAAAAGTAGAATCGATGTTTGCGCAGATAACTATAAAATGAACGGTATAAATCCATTTCAATCTGACATACTCACATCTATTTATAAAGTAAGTATTATAATAAATTGCTGCGGTTTAATAAAGTCAATTTATTGACTAATTGATAATTATCTGGCATGATTCCTGTTGTCAGGTCAGAGGTTATGCATGATGATTTTAATTAAGGGACTGCCAGTATGATTTAAATATTAGGATTGCCACATTATATTTCACATAGTTTTAGGTGCTTTTGAAATTCTGAACAGCCCAGGAAAATATAATACGTTGTGTTGATTGGTGGGTACTTAGAGCAATGCCACATAAACTGAATCTCCAACTTTAATCTTGACATTTATATTGTTGAAAACGCCCAAGTGAGCCCCCATAATTGCATCCTTTTCTGTCAGTTTGGTAACCAAGCTGTCCCCAACTTGTCTTTTTATGCTAATAACCCGAAAATATAATTATCACCTACATAAGTTAGCATAATAAAATGTTATTAGAAAAAGTAATGATTTACTACTTCCTAAGACAAACCTTCTTATAGATTTTAATGGTTCCCCGTCTTCACGCATTTTTCCTGTTTTTGGGTCGATCACAGTTATTTTGCATCTATAAGTACAACAGAGATATTAGAATATAATCAGGGAACTATTAAATCAACGACCTGAAATTTTTTCAATCGAAACTTTCATTATGCACAATGCCTACGTATTTAGATTACTTACCTCGCACAGGGCATAGATGTCTTGAAAACAGGACTAGTATCTTCACTTCCAATACGCACATATGACCAAAAGTCTTCCGCAAATGCTTCGCTAGGTCCTTTAATTACGATATTTGGTCGAAAGTTTTTGTGAGATACAGGAGCTCCTGTTATTCTATTATTAAGTTCATCTACCGATTCCTCCGACAGCATCAAATACGATGTCTGATCCTGAAATACTCCCTGTTCAGAGAAAATACAAAAATAAATTAATGTAAATGAAACTGTTTAATATACTTGGTGTTTATTTTCCAAATATTTGACCCATCAGTTATTAATTTATATTAATTCTATATTATGAACGAGATAATCTGGAAATTTTCTCCATGCATGCATTTTCATATCAATAAATAACAATTTATGCATTATTGACATAATATGTAATCACTGATACCTACCAAGTGTTCCGGACTAAAGCTTGGGAATGATTTATGAAGTGTTGTCATTGTCCTTTGAGATTTATCAGCTGCATGGTAATACAATCGTAGACCTTCCCTTTCTAAAGTTTGACTTAGCCAAATAGCAACCTCATCGCCACAATCAAACGTCTCTTTAATGCGATCATTATATAGTCTGTAAGGAGACAAAAAATATCCATAATTCACTTTTAAGCACTTTTGTTGTTTTAAACTAAACAGATACTAATTCATACCTGCATGATTTAACCACAGGGGTTTGGCAAACTTTTGGCACGGAGACTGCAATTCTTTTATTAGGATCATCTGTAACTTTAAGAATCAATGAATCTCCAACAATTTCTGTCGCAAGTGAAGTGAGCGCCGGCAGTTTCTTCATGTTCATAAACGATCCACTTGAGTCCACTACAAGAAATACTCTGTCTCGTAGGATATTGGACTCGCATCCTTTGCAAATAAAAGGTATAAATAGTTAAAGTTTTAAAAGTATCTTTTTTACTTCCCATTCTGGCCAACAATATCTTTACTAAGCGAAATTTTTCACATATTTTAAAGAAAACTTATTTGTTTTGTAAAGACGACTCATTATTGTTTAAAAAAGACTCGTTTGTTTTGTTAACTCATTATTTTTATAATTAATAAAAAAGGCAAAGTTAGTTTATTCTACAGGCTAATTAATTGACCAGTTGCCTATTCATGCAGCGCCCCTTTCCATTAGCGAGACACTGCGACATTGAAAAAATAAACCCAACAGTTAAGTTTCGGTCCGCCGTGTCCACAAACCATTAGGCGGTCGACCGAAAGTCGGCTGCAGGTCTATCTTTTTAATGTCTCAATGTCTCGCTAATGGGGCGCTGAGTGAATAGCCAACCGGATAAATAGTAGCCAATTTCTTAATACCTTTTAGTCCAAGCTTTGTAGCAGTTCCTTCTTGAAGATAAATTCCTGCTACCGACTTTACAGGATATATTATTAGATTACTTACAGTACCGACTTTAATCCATTTTTCAGGGGACCTGTCTTTCCTTTTCCGAGAAGCCAGGACCAATCCAGCCAGTAAGCCACCGACACAAGCTGCAGAGACGTATGCCACCAACTCAAGCATATTTCAATGCTAATAAAAGGACTCTGAGACTTAAGGAGCCAACGTTTGGTAACTTCAGGATTCCAAAAATAAAATTTTATAATCACTTTTTTAAAAACTTTTTGCGACTTTTAGAAACTGTAAAAAGTTACGTAACTATTTAGAGGACTAGGAACTATTTTTAACTATTTTGGGCTTGTTTATAATATATTACCAATACCATTAGTAAAAGCGATAAATAAAACGGTCGGTTAAATAACGGGGATATTTAAAACAGTTGGTCTAATTAAAATAGCGTGATTAATTAAAGTAACGAAGACATTTAAAAAAACTGTTATTTAAATCACCGGGGTTATTTAAAATACTGGGATTATGTAATATATTGGAGCTATTTAGACCTCCGGGGCATTATGTAAAATATCGGGTTTATTTATTGTACCTTAATTTAAAAAAAATATCAGTGGTTATTTAAAATACCAGAATTATTTATACCGTAATAATCAAAATAATTCCGCGCGGAATTATTGTTTCAAGCACATTAAAAAATTCCTGAAAAGGCCAAAAATGTCGAAATAATTCCGCGCCCGCGGAATACGCGGAATTATTTTTCATTAAGCCAATATTTATTTTATTTTCAATACATGGGATAAAATTTTTTATAAAAAATGTATTTAGAGGTCATCATCTGAAGACAGGGATATATACTTATCGAATCGATTAAATCGAGGTCCATGTCTTCTTCGTCCGAAGGCAATAAAATATCGTCCTCATGAATTAAGGGCTGTTCTATTTGCATGTACTGCCGCTGTAGCATTTCACGCCCTTCTTTACAATCCTTGCCTGGTTTGAAGGCCGTTATTAAATTGTCCTGGCTTCCATCCGTGGCATTTAGAATTCCACAAGAGAAGAAGGATTTTTTAATAACGTCTGCTGTTAAGGAATCCCAGGCTTCGACGATCCAACTACAGACTACACTCAAAGAGAGTGGCTCTGAATTACCACCTTTAGTAGTTTCAAAGTTTCCAGGAGTGGATACATTGTATTGTTTCCTGATGGACTCTTTGAACGGCTTGTTCCAGCTGACATCTGCTGGCTGGATGTATTTAGTACATCCTCCTGGGATGACAGCAGAGTCGACATTTACTCTTCGTAATTTTTTTAGGTACAGGTACGCGGAATTATTTCGATACGCGGAACTATTACCATTAACAACCAAAAAGGCGAAGTAAAATCGAAATAATTCCGCGTACGCGGAATTATTTCAGTACGCGGAATTATATCGATTATTACGGTATAACATAAGAGGTTATCAATAATACCGCGTGGGTTATTGATAATGCCGGGGGTTATTGATGATATCGGGGATGATTGATAATACCGGGGATAATTGATAATACCAGGGGTTAGTGATAATACCGGGGATAATTGATACTACCAGGGGTTAGTGATTAGTGATAATACTATGGATTATTGATAATACCGAGGATTATTGATGATAACGGAGTTTATTGATGACTAGTGAACCCAGCAAAGGAACGAACCTAGCAAACCCATCATATACACCAAATTTTTGATGCATATCTATGTATCATACATTATATGTAATTATAATTATAATATGTAATTAGTATATACATAATTATTCGATAATTTGTTGGAAAGTCATTAGCCAATAGTAAACACATTGAATCTTCTTTATTGTGCAGAAAATACACTACGACTTTTAAATGCAGAAAATATTATTCAAATACAATGGAAATTATTATAAGCTAAAATTACAAATAACAATTGGTTTCAAATAAATAACATGAAACCTACTTTTTCAGATCTTATTTAAAGTGTACAAATTAAATTTTACCATACGTTTAATCCGTTTCAGCAGCAGTTTCAGTCTTCAGGACGTGTAAGTATGAATACGCAGTTGATAATTTTCAGATAAAAAAATGAGTATTTCTTTTGACAGGCATACGGAAGTGAATTCGGTGGTTTGTGTTTTCGTCAAAACTCACCAAAGAATGAATTGAAAGTGCAAAATGTAAACAGTGTATGCAGTATAAAAAACACTTCACAACAAAGCAAAACACTTTAACTCAGCTGATACTTCTGAAAGTTGCATTGTACAAAATTTGCATATTATGAAACAATTCTATTTTAATTTTGGTATACTGCTAGAGCCTCGGCTTATTCTACTTTCAACACTCATTTCCAAATTTCATGACATGCAAATTTTACTTTTACGATCGCCCTACCAGACATACATACAAACATACATACATAGATATATAGGTAGGTAAATTTATTGCTTTATCAAGTCTACGATTATAAAATAGAAATAACGGAGATTATTGATGATAACGGAGATTATTGATAATACCGGGGATTATTGATAATACCAGGGATTACTGACAATACCGGGGTTTATTAATAATACTGGGGATTATTGATAATAGCGGTTATTATTGATAATACCGGTTATTATTGATAATACCGGGGATTACTGACAATACCAGGGGTTAGTGATAATACTGTGAATTATTGATAATACCGAGGATTATTGATGATAACGGAGTTTATTGATGATAACGGAGATTATTGATAACACTGGTGATTATTGATAATACCGGGGATAATTGATGATAACGGAGATTATGGATAATAACTGAGTTTAATAATAATACCGGAGGTTATTGATAATACTGGAAGTTATTGATAATACCGGAGGTTATTGATACTACTGAAAGTTATTGATAATACCGGAGGTTATTGATAATACTGAAAGTTATTGATAATACCGAGGTTATTGATAATACTGGAAGTTATTGATAATACCGGGGATTAATGATGATAAAGGAGTTTATTGATAATACCGAAGGTTATTGATAATAGTGTGGTTATTGATGATACTGGGGGTTTTTGATAATACTGAAAGTTATTGATAATACCGAGGTTATTGATAATACTGGAAGTTATTGATAATACCGGGGATTATTGATGATAACGGAGTTTATTGATAATACCGGGGATTATTGGTGATAACGGAGTTTATTGATAATACCGGAGGTTATTGATAATAGTGGGGTTATTGATAATACTGGGGGTTTGAAAATAACAGGGTTTCATTTTGTCAATAATGTTATTATGAAAATCGCCTACAGGTGATGATAGTACTTTAATTAGCAACTGTAGAAAAAGTTCACTGTTTGGTTAAATGATTGAATTTGGTATGCTAATTATTATTATTATTATAATGATTTAATAACTGTATTAGGTAGATAATTAAGACTGGCTTATTTATAGTTACTTAAATATTATTAGTATATTATTCTCATAAATAGTTTTTTTTAGAAGTCTGGGTGCATAGAAACGACTATCATAATTCCCATTAACTTGTTATTGAAAGTCAATGAAAGAAAATTTTATTTCTGCGTTTTTAAGCTAGGTTTTGAGTTTCACTTTCTTTTCACTTCATGCGCAAATTATGATTCATAAATAAAACATTTCCGTTGCCCCAGGTGAGGGAATTTGGAATTTTAGGCAGAATAAATAACTGAATGCTCCTTTTTCCGCGTGAAGTGAAAGGGAAGTGACACTCAAAACCTAGCTTTAGAGACCGCAAGTTTGTCTTTCTACGACCATTCATTATTCTGGGACTAGATACAAGTTTTCCGAAAAAAGTTAAAAGCGAATATAATAGTCGAGCCCAATTGTCATTAGAAATGATACTTAAAGGAAAAACTTACTTATTTATTGTTATTGTTATCCCCTACAAAATAATTTAAAAAGAAAATATTAAATATTTGATACCTCTTAAATAATGTGTACGTGTAGTAGAGCTTTATCCCAATTTCCAAAAGTATACTGAATTTTGTAATTTTGACTTTGAACGCCGCGCCGTGTAGAATATAGTAGAGACAGGGTCAAGAAGATTCGTCTGAGACACGTTAGTATTTTGAGATTCGCTTTGTCAACTGAGACTTATTCAATAAAACTCTTCTGAATTAGTTAGTTAAGGTTGGGATAAGTTGGAGGCTAATACATTGAAATGTCTGTACAAAAATCTCGAGTACGGTTTAATGGAAATGAAAAGTTTTAATGGATATTTAAAGTACGGATCTAAACCTGGGACCCAAGGCTCTTACATTTTCAAAATGTGATTTGGTGACCGAGAAATCGGAACCGACATTTTCGCGCTGTTTTTTTTCTTTGAAGTATTCCTCGAAAATAGTTGCGAATTTCAACCATCTTGTCAATTAAGGGTCTTCGTATTTCCCATAAAAATGCTGGAATGTAAGTCAACCCTAATAAGATAGGAAATATATAAAATATGGTGGGAATATTAGAGTTGGATAGTGCTAAAGGTCGTGGCTGACTTTTATCCCAGCACGTTTTGCATTTCGTAAAATTGTAGGCCTTAAAATAATCCAACCAGATATTGAAAAGTCCCGAATGACTTAAAGTAAACATTCCTCGTTTGAGGAATGACGTCAACAATGGCGCCTCATCATTTTTAAGGGCAGTGTATATATTTGATGGTAAAAAGCGTTCATCCCCATAATATAAATTTTTATTCGGGGTAACTCCTCCCATCTTTGGATTCCAATGTGAGTCATTAAGAAGTCGATGTAAACGGGAACTCCTAAGTATCAGGACGGATTTGTCACAATTTGAAATCCATAGTTGAGCTGTTGTGTTGTAAGGGAATCCTGAAGGAATGTGAAGCATCTTAGTTATCTTTTCTGCTAGATTAAAATATCTGGAGTTTTTGCCTGACACCTGTGCTACTGTTTTCAAATCTTTAACTATTTTAACATTTCTTAGATAATAACTAGCATTTTTATTTAAAACTTCACTCACTACAGCGTCAATGTGAGCTTTGACTTTAACTTTGTTTTCGCTATTAAGTAAAGAGTAAAAATCTCCTGTCCACATTTTACTTAAATATGGTGCTATCATATTATCTTTGAAAATAAGATACTCATTATTTTTATCATAGTAAAGGGCCATAAGTAGAAGTTCCAAATGGGAAATAAGGAAAGGGTCAAACTCCCCACTGCTCACAATTTCTCCAAAGGCTGATATATCCGATAGATTTGCCAAATGTTCAATGGACTCGATTTTTTCCACTGGGAGTGGTTCCACTAAATCCGAAACGACAATTCCCTTGTATCCATTTGTCAGAACGATGAACATAAGCAGAAGCGGACCGATGACCAACTTGATCCATGCCTTCCATGCTTTCCTTTCGACCTTCACTGGTAAAGAATAGCTGACTTCTAAAATGTATGCGTAGCAAATGAGAATAAATGGAATACTTTTATCATTTTTGTAGAATATGACACCATGAACAAATCCCACGACAAAAAGAGTTAGACTAATTATGCCCAACCAGGTATAAAAATCAAAAGGGCGAACGTAGCCATGAAACGAGAGACTGGCGTCTTCCAACACGACACAGGAAAGAAAACTATAATGATCTTCGTTTGTGGGCATTAGAAAAATGGGCATTCTTTCTTCCAATGCCCAAACAGGAAATTCAGTTTGGAAATAAAATTTCGGTGATATGACCATCTGAACAAGTAAACGATTATCAACGAGCAAGGTAGAATTTGGAAATCGGCCAAAAAGGATTGATACAATTGGAAGTGACGCGTCTGGCAATTTCTGAGTAAAGTAAACATTCCTAAGAGGGGGTCCACAATATCCATCTTTTGCGAAGCCATCAAAGTGTCCGCCCATCTTATCAGCTCCAATATGTATCTTGAGCCCAACTACAGTAGCAATGTTGCTTTTCTCGATGAATAATTTACTCGCTAATTCTCGCAGAGGATTCCCGAAGCAAATGTGGCTAAATGCACATCATTGTAGGTATTATTATAAGGTTTATATGAAGCATAAATGTGTAACTATAAATATAAGAAGCTTTGTAAAGCATTGTGAGTCTGTGCAAAGTTAATGCATTGAATGAGTGTGTAACATGTCGTGTGTATTGTATTCCCATTTCCTATTCCAAGAGAGAAAAGGCAACCGAACGAATCCGAGTTTTGTTAATAAAAGAGGGCTGCAGCCTCATTTCAACTCGAATTTCACCTCTGACTTTCCAGCCTTATCCTACACCGAAGTTCTCTCCATTTGTCTCCAAATTCCCATTCCTAAATCCCTCTCTCTCTCTCTCTCTCAATCTGTACTTAGTCGCTTGAATAAAAGAGCGAAAGCTCACTAAACCCAACACTCTGTTTTTGATCTACTCTAATTTTCATAATCATCCATGCAAAGCAATAGGTGTAGATCCCGTGGCATTCCGCATTCCATCCTAATTAGTGGGATGATGACATAAATTGGTGGCCCGACGAGGCTTTGTCTATTTGTGTGGATAATTGTGAAAATTAAGTAGTTACTTGTGAAGCAGATTGAGAAATTCTTTCCTTCCTAAAAAATTATTTCCTATGTTCCAAAATATTCTACTAAGTATCAAAAGTGCACGAAAAGTTTAGTTGGTTTCTGTATCAAGCATATTATTGCGTTTGTACAGATTCCCCCATTCGGATTAGATCTACTCTTCAATTCTTCGTTTCACTGGCATAATTTCATTGATAAATTTCATTTTCTGTAGAGCTCATTTTCTGTGCATAAATTAGGCAATTCATACGTTTTTTGCATTATTTAGTTGG
Organism: Tomocerus qinae; assembly: GCA_020055645.1. Lineage (NCBI taxonomy): Eukaryota > Metazoa > Arthropoda > Collembola > Entomobryomorpha > Tomoceridae > Tomocerus > Tomocerus qinae. The sequence continues at coordinate 67,042,161 of CM034546.1, forward strand.
AGAAAGTAGACGTAAGGTTAATCTGCGAGTCATAGGTGGAATTCCTCCAAGGAATTCATTCTTTGCTGCTCCGTTGAGCATAATAAATACATCAAAAATTCCAACAGCATCTTACTTATAGTGGCGAAAAATTGGGTTCGCTTTGGCAGCGAAAGTAACGGATTACATATAATTATATCCAAGAAAGGCGATCAATCCTCGACAAATTGATAGTAACAAGCCCTGCAGGCACGCGGGAATACGTAGTTGAAGGATCCATAATTAGCATAGAGACAAAATAAAAATGATAAAATATAGAAAATAATCAAAAGAATTGAAAGAATATTATTGCCCTCCAAAGGAGAGACAGGAATATTTGCCCAAGAATAAATAAATAAAAGAATCTTATTGCCCTCCAAAGGAGAGACAGGAGTATTTTCCCAAGAATAAATAAATGAAAGAATATTATTGCCCTCCACAGGAGAGACAGGAATATTATCCGAAAATAAAATAAATGAAAGAATATTATTGCCCTCCACAGGAGAGACAGGAATATTATCCGAAAATAAAGTAAATGAAAGAATATTATTGCCCTCCACAGGAGAGACAGGAATATTATCTTAAAAAGCGCTAAGACTTGCAAGCACGCATTGAATTGATTAAAACTCCGCACATAATAGCGTTGAGAAAGTATTATAAATTTAACTCCGCACATAATAGCGTTGAGAGAAAATATTATTAAAGCCTCCGCATATAAAATAAGCGTAGAGAGCATTTCCCATTATAATATATGAGGATATAAAATAAATATATATACCGTCGAGAAGCACTCTCATTTGTAGCAATGAGAAGCGTCCATAAATAGATATCCTGTTTTATGTAGAATATGGACACGGATACACTATTATGTGAATAAATTCGACATACATGCCGCGTTAGTAAGCGATGAAATCTTAGGGACGTCTAAAATATAAAATTAAAAGTACAGTACTGTTCACGATACGAGGATATATGTATAGTTATATATAACTAGTAAATAAAGCTAAGCCACAGAGAATTTAAAATAGTGCACATTATAAGCCATACTTAATACCAATAGTAAGATAAATAAAAATTCATTAAATATAAGATCATATACTCTTAAATAATAAAATAACACCAAGTCATCAGATTTTGTGAGTATATTTTAAATCAAGAGAGGCAAAGAATGGATAACTCGGATAAAAATATAACAGGAGTTATACCATCAACTCCGAATATACCTAAAATAGCAGAATCAGAATCCACAAGAACGAACAAGCCAAATAAAGGCCAACAGAAAAACAAGAGGAAAAATGATATCCAACAATTCCGCAGACAAGAAGCGAGACTCAAAAGAGAAAGAGAAGCACAGTATAGTCCAAATTATTTTCCTATACAGACGACTATGAGGTCTCAGAATCTGATTTTGCTATATAATTCATTGGAGAGAGCTATTCAACTGACAAAAAGAATACTCGAAATTGACGAATACGAAGATAATGCTCGTGTATACAGAGAAGTGAATGCACACAATGCAAATCAAAGACCAGGAAATAGAAGGCATAATTGTCTAGGAACTTCAACAAAAAGTTGTCATGTAGCAATTTCATCACACGGCAAAATAACAATGCTGCCTTGTACGATAAATGGTAAACTGTCGAGTGTATTACTGGATACAGGATCAGAAATAAATCTTGTAAATAAGGATCTCATAAATACAAAATTTCTGCGAAAGAGTCCTACTTCGATTAAAATTATAAGTATTGCGTCGGATACACTAACGATCGACACAGAAGCTACAATTGAGATAATGATAGGTCAAAATGTCATGGAAATATTGGCTTACGTAGTAGAAGGGTTAACTCTACCATGTATAATCGGAAACAACACTATGTCATCATGGAAGTTAGCAATTGATTTCTGGCAGAACGAAGTAAAATTCCCTTTGGGATGTACAATTCCGTTTCTAAACAAAATACACTTGGATGACAGATTTATGGATAAAATCAAAGAAAACCAGACGGCTAGTCTTTCATATATGATAAACAAAGACTCGCTGGCGACTAGACAAAACCAATTAGCAATAAAGAAAGACATAAAAAAGTCTACAACAGCAAATCAAACAGACAGAAAGTCAGACAAGCCAGACGAAATAAATTGTCCCTGGACACCCGACACAATTAAGGAGACACGTGGAGGCAATAAAAACATATGGAATAACTATACTGCGGTTGCACAAGATATTATTGGAGAATGCTATAGTAGTAAAAGTCAGAAGATCAAGGCTTGTGATTTTGACTTTATACCCTTCTATGTATGCATATACGAGGAATCCGAATACTCTGGATTTATAATAGACAAGGAATTGCAGACTAAATATAAAATGAAGGCTATAGGCATCGAGACACACAAGGATGGAGGTATACTCGGATTATTCAATGAATCAGGAGATGATGTTTCAATTACCGCTGATAGCGTCTTGGGAATACTCTACAAACCACCTGCTAAAAGTAATTGGATTTCAACACTTAAATCAAGGAAAGTGGATATTGTTCCTTCGGGACCTGATAGTACCATAAATCCAGAATTGTCATTAGGATGGACAGCTAACGATTATTTAACATCTCAGACAAGAAAACTTCAATTACTAAAAGAGAACAGAAATTTAGAACAAGACAATGAAACACGTATAAATAAATTACGTCAGCAACTGGATTATTCAAGGATGTTACATTCATCAGATCCACAGAGAGATAACGAATTGCTAATTACAAGCTTTGAAGAAAGACTAGATAAATGTGCGGCTGACTTAAAAAGGAGACAAGATGAAGAAAAGCAGAAAAATAAACCATTGCCTAAATACAAATTTAAAACAATTGGATACTTTATCATGACTGTAATATTAGCTTACATCTTGGGTGGAATTCAATCAAGTTATGCATTTTCATCAATCAATCAACCAGTTGTTTGGAGGAAAAGTCCAGTACCAATAACGGAAGGCCATAATGAATTCTACATACTTATACATCTGAAAAGTCCATGTGAGATACTTACCAACGATACAATTCACGAAGACTTATTACAGGAAACTAAAAATCAATGTAATGAACTGTATGAAGAATACTTTATGAGAGAGCTGGAACAATTTTGCCCTCATGGATCTTACACTGAAATCAGGCCTCGTGCAAAAAGATTTATATTTGGAATATTAGTCGCAATAATTGTCATATCTGTCGTAGCACCTATAGGTTTAGGTATTGCTGCACAAGTTACTGCTAGTACTACATCATCGAGAGTTACACATTTGGAAGAAAAACGAAGAGAAGCAGAGGACAAATTACAGCAATTGACGAAAGATATGGATTTAGCCAAGGAAGCAATTAGCATATTACAACATAATGTTAAAATACTTCAATCAGATACTTTGGAAACGGCAAAGGATTACTCACAAACAAAGAGTAAATTAAGCGCATCGATATATGCAATTTCCTACATCACATCTAGATTAATTAATGCAAAACAAATATTAATTGAAGCTGGACGTCAATGGAAAGATAGAAAAGTATATGCACCATTATTTGACTATTTGGGATTCTCATTACCATGCAAAGACTCTTGTCCAATACATTTGGGAAAAGCAAAAAGTTGTAAAATGTCACACGATCGGACAAAAGTATATTTAGATTTCATCACTCCAGTCGTCAATAATACTCTACATCTATTAGAGGCAGATCCTTTTGAATTACTACATCAAACAAAAGATCAAACGTGTTTTTTGAAATATTCAGGACCGTTCAATGTTATTATATCAGATACCCATAACTGTGTTTATGCTGTGAATGTCAAATATTCAGATATTATTCTATCGCCATCACATAAATGCGATTACAATACGATAAATACTAATATCTCAAGATATTATTCAATAACTAATTGCCATAACCGTCATGAAGGAGATGAAAAGAACTTTGTTCAAGTGAAAAGATCTGATTTTCAAAATTATATTTACTGCTTTGGAAATAATATTACAATCGGACAATTGACTCAACCATGTCCAGATCAAGTTTTTGCTCTACCCATCACAGCAGCATTCATAATTAATGATCATTTCTACAGAGCAGCGGAATTCAACCTAAATCATCATGAAGAAATCGACCCTCTTTTTACTATGAAAGCTAACTGGATATTACAACCAAAGATCAATAAGCATGATATTCTTGCGGATCTAGATTTAAAAAATACTCATAAACCAAAATCTGATAAGAAACTTGACCCACCAACATATATTCAATCGTTAACGAACAGTTTAATAGGATTAGGTATCTTAATATTCTGTATAATTGTAGTGACGTTGGCTGTACGAAAATTATTTCGTCATAAAGAAGAAATAAAACGAGACTACTTGTAATTTTAAAACTGATACCGGACTAAATAAACTCACGACGAAACATATGTATACCTGTAATAGAAACTTAATTGTAATTAATTGTAAAAAATCCATGGTATAATATTAAGTAACGGCATAGGGACCAATTATTAATAAATTAGATAAATATGATAATAAATATAAGGTATGGTAACAATAAAATAATGTAGATTGTATGAGTCAATGTATGATATGTATGAAGGTCTGTAAATGTAATAGATAAGGAAATTTTAATAATATAAACTAGAGATAAATTGGATTCTCATTAATCCCCAAACTAGAATAAGTGTAAATAATTAATTAAGATGTAAAATGGTATATGGTAAATGAAGTACTTAAGAATAGAATATGTAAAAGAAAAATCAGTTCAAACCCAGTGCAGTTGAATACACAGCGTAAAAATAAGAAAATATACGAATAACTGTTGCGTGTACACGAGTCCAGCAATTCGTTCAGAAAACTCTGGCCTTATTTGCCAAATATAAGCTTCATCGGGTTTGGTTTTTGACGAAAGAGTTCGGCAAATAAGACCACGCACTTTCAAACCCTCAGCATTATATTTCAGAAGTATTAGACATTTGACGATTGACGAAATGATGAGTTGACTTTGTAAAAACTTTGTTTGTTGAAATGATGAGTATTTGCATATTTACATATTTACAGTTTGGAATAGTTGAATTATTGTGAAGACTCAGTGGGACGTTTGTTGATGCATTTCAATGTCTTCATATGACGATCGAGGTTGTGCTTGGAGGCATAGGAACGCGAACATCGTAGACAATTATAAACTGTAGTATGACTTTTCAGATGGTAGTTAAATTGATATCTTGTGGTGAAAGTTAAAGAACAATGCGGACAGGGCCGAATCTTAGCAACTTTCTTCGGGATCGTAGTGAAGACAGCACTCGAAGGACCAGCTACCGGTTCTTCAACTTCAATTGTACTTTCTTGAAAGTTTTCGGTGGTTTCTTCAGTCTCTTGAGGAGTTTCAGGAACATTTTCGATGGCAGTCTCTTGCCAAAAGATCATAGGCGACTCAGGGGAACTTCGAATAGACGAAAAATTGATACAACATCGAGGACACTTAGCAGGTAAATGTGAATTCCGACGATTTACGGTGTAATTAACGAAGCATGTTTGGTGGAACTGATGTCCACATGTTTTCAATTCTTCATCTTCATCTACAAAACAAGGAACAACGTTGATGCTAGACACTTCTTTAAGACAGACACACATGTGTATTAGATTTACATGTGGTTGATTATGTGACTTTTCTCGAAATTCCAGTAATTTCTTCTTAAAAACGAGGAACGATGAATAGGGACATGTGAAGACGCATCTATCTTCGTCAACATGTCGATTGGTTGTATTCTGATAAAAATTTTCAATATTTACATTGGAATTGGCTTCATTTGTTGACGTGTGAACGATAATTTCAAAGTCGAAACAGGACGCAAATTTGTCGAGACATTCTTTGAAACTTGAATTTTCAATAACTGCTTCTTTATTCTTGATGTAATAACTCCTTAAATGATCTTTAATAATTTGAGATGCGTTGTGATTACTGGCAGCAACGACTAAGTCTCCGACACAGTTGTTGTCGACGAATTTCAACAGCGCCTCGAAGCATGGATCAACTAATGCTGGGACACCATAATAATCTGAAAGGTGTAAGGTTTCAATTAGCGATTGATATGAGGAAGGCATATTGATGATTCCACTGTAGAGGAATCTTAGAAAATATTCAAAGGTATGTGGTGAAAAGTTGTAGCAGGGAATGGTCGCTTCGGTGACGTCTTTCCAATCTTCAAAATATTTTCGGAATACTTTGTTTCTGATACCTAAAATTCCACGATGAACAGGTACGGAAACCACTTTTCCAGAAGGGGTTAGTAAGTTCAACTTAAAATCGGCAAATGTAGATTTTCGGAACATCTTGAGAAGGTCTTCTTGGAGAATGTTTTGGTTAACTAGTCCCAATCCGGAACTTCCAGCGATGTCAATAGATAAAGGCCGAGGAATTAAATGGTTGGAACGACTACTGACGGCATCAGTCTTGATCTCCAAATAAACAATAATTTTTAAATGATGATTAGGCAGCAACTCGTTGTAATGGTTATCCAGATGTTCTAAGGAGAAAGCTTGCGGGAAGCCATAACGACTGTGAACAGTGTTGAACCCGGCTTGATATCGAAAAAATTTCGGGATCTTCTTTACATAAATGATGTCTTGTTTCGAATTGACTAGTTGTAAAGTCAACTGCACATACATCTTTTCCAATTTGGTGGCCATACAATCTAAGTACAGCCACACGTTCAGGTAACCTTTGTGTCCATCCAGAAAGACATACCATCTTGATTCGAAATCAGTCTTCTCTCCAACAACAAATGGTCGTTCGGGAAAATGTACTTCAAAGTCCCGATCAACTCGACTCCATACAGCGTTGAAGTTAGGTAGATTCCAACAAATAACACTTGTTTGGATCGGAAAAACGGTTGTTTGTTCAGAGAGCGTAATATGTTGAGGAAATGACATCTACAATTTCAAATTAAGAAAGAAAATTCAATTAAAGATATATAATGACTTTTATATGCCTAAGTTAATGATTAGGTATGCACATTTATGACCGAAGTTAAAAAATTGCAGTGATGACGATGTGTTGGATAAATGTTATGAATATATTAGCTTATTTTAGTTAGCATGGTAAATTATATGAAATGAACAACTATGAATTTATATGGTTTATCAACATTTAGAAATTTTATTTGATTTTTAAAAAATAAAATTGACAACCGACAGTAGTAAGGGCTGAAGTATAGCATCCTTAATGTATGACAAAGCTTCTGAAGTAAAACTATTGTCATCACATTGAGTTGCTACATCTCGAGCACACATATAACTGTCAAAATGTAGACGACGATAAAAGAATTTCATCCTATAATATTTGTCATAAATGGTTAATAATTCTTCTTCCATAGCATCATATAATGTGTCATGATCCTCCGGCAATAACCAATAGCAATGGACCATAGTTGGCAGTACTTCTGCACGACATTTGGCACAACTGTTGATTAAAACAATTGCATATTATTAATTGGAGACACAGTACATTGAATACTATTTAAGAAAGTAAAACAACGTTACCTGCGTGCGCCATTAGGCAAGGACTTGGTCTTGTCCCAACAAAAAGCATGGAATGCATGGCCACAGGACGGTAGTTTTATTTTTCCAGTCATGTACTTTGACTCTTCAAAAGGAGAAAGGTGAAGCCCATTAAAACAAATAGGACATTCCATACTACAAAATTTTCAAATAATCATTAGTAAATGGCTACAAAATTGAATATTTTGTATTACGGTAGTAATTTGCGAAAGAATAGAAAATAACACATACTAAATATTGTCCATTAGTGTTGTGAGTACATGTACAATAGAAGAGACATATTCATATAAATTTTCATTGCTAATAATTGCTTAGAGACTGTTTTAAGGGAAGTTATCATTTTGATTTTAGTATTAACGCGCAAATTAAAGAAATTATAAGGCAACTGAACAGCCCATGTAACATAATATTCAGAGAAAACGATACAATTGTAGACACTTGAATAAGGATACAAGAGAAAGTGAAAGTCGAAAAGCAAGTAGAGCCAGAATATTGATTTTCTGTATAACAGCTCTGACTAAGCTGTATACTATTATTAGGAGATTACTATAACAACTAAGTAAGTCTTTATGACTCCCCATGGACCTCTGACTGTCCCATTTAATGGATACGAAAAGATCACAGACAGAGAGGCTGTGTAATGACAGCTGGAACGGAGGAACGGTGGAGCAACCAAACTACCACACACGGGTTGGTTGACCGGAATCCAACAGACAATTGAGTATACACTCGACTTTTCTATTGTAACTGAGTTGAGTGAAAGAACTGCGAGACAATAGAACTCATAGGTACCTGTAAGGCTATACAATGAACCATACAGAGATATAATCGAAGTGAATTGAATTTTACTCATGGATACAACAAGTAAATTTTGTCCATGCGTCCATAAAATTCTCAAGTGCAATAAATATTATTAATCAAAAATTGGTTATTCATATTAAAAATTAAAGTAATAATAAAGTAACCACAGTACGGTTAAAAATTTTTTTTATCAAACTAACTTGAATTTAAACATTTTTTGGTGAAAATATTAAAATATCACGTGATGAAGTAATTTAATTTTATTGAATACTTAAAAAATTCGACTGTTGAAAAATTTGAGAAATTATACATGTTAAATCATAAAGGAACTTCATTCAGATGAATTAAAACGTAAATGAACATTGTAGGTGAATAGATATTCAAATTGAAGATTATTGAACAACTTTGTACCACTTCGATACGGTGAATGACTGTTAATATATACATACTGCAGCCAGTAATAATATGAGACCAAGACAAAATGATATCTATTATACTATAGTATAAACATTGTATATTGGACAAAATATCGTTTTTCCCAGTCATAATAATATTAAAATGTAAAGTTCGGAAATTATATTATTCCAAAATTTGTTGCACTCAAACTCTAAAAATTTGGATATTTCATTAAAAAATGAATTACCATTGTAACATTTCAGAAATTTTTCTTCTGGAAAACTTCAATAATTAAACATGACAACATCTATACTTGAACCTTGAAATTTTAATTAAAATCAGAATGATTTAATATACATTAAAACTGAGTACATGTGCCACTTTCCCCAAAGATATTAATTTACCACAACCAAATGAAAATTCTCATACTCACACCTGGCTCCATTGATTTGACTTTGACAGTAATCTCTTTTACTATCATTCCGTGATTAACATACAATCGAAAGTTAAGTCAGTATAGTAGTTAATAAACTTACTAGGTTTTACAGTTGTAGGTAATAGATTTGAATTTAAACATATAAACAAAATTCTATCACGCAGCCTATATATCCAACTGGAAGAAAATATAAAATACGCAGCTATTGCATTCCCATTTTTATCAGATTCGTTTAAAAACAAACACTTTAATTTGCTGATGACAATTTACTAAATCTATGCTAAAAGATTACTAGCAAAAACTGAAAGAACGTGATGTTACATTACATTATGCAAGGAAAGGGAAGATCCGCATTGATACATTAGATTCCATTGCTATACTTATAAATGCTACTGTCGAATTAATACATTACATGCTATAGCAGTATACGCATGCAAATATCTTGCGACATAACATAAACTCATCTGTTCTAATTATGGTATACTAAAATGGAAAATATTTCAAAAATATTTAACTCTTTTCCTATTTTAGCTCTTATGTAACTTGGAATTTCAAAATAATGTCTCTGATCAAATGGTTTCACTCTTTTTATGAGATGAAAGATAAATTATCTGTTATTAAATGTAATGTATTATTTGGGGATTGAATTCCTTTTCGTTGGATCTATATACCTTGCTATGTCCTATTTAAGTAAGTATTTAAACTGATTATTACCATGGTGAATGAATATCTTTATTATACTACTTATCTACATACTTACATACCTACTCGGGCGGTAAGAGGAATAGTTTTGTGGTGCAATGCAAGTGAGAATGAAATGCTACTAGTCAGAATGAATCTAGGTCATCAGACAATGAGAATGCACGACACTATCTGGAAGATGCATTTACGATGACAAGATTTTGGATATAAGAAGTTCTCATTAATCTCAGCAGACTAGACGCATATCCCGCAATCTAATAAAATTAACAGTGCTTGGGCAAATATTGACTCTATTGACATTAACAATAACACTGTTATCTGCAGTCAGCTGGCCACTAGAACAAGAGCAATTGACATTTTGCTTTGGGAAGGCGCCTATATGAGTTTTCGAAATTGTATATTAATTGGTCTATTGAGTTTAAATAGCCAATAGCCAGGGTTTCCCCCTGAGGGAGTTTACCCTATATTTCCCAGAAAAATTAGAAACCAAAATGTTATAAATTTTGTTCAAACGGATGTAAAAAGGTAGCGGAGGTTAAGTCATTAGATTGCAAACATCTTTCGATTTAACATCCCTAATCCTTTAGATACATGATCTAAAAACGTATATTCCATCAAATCAGGCTCTAGCTCATGATTTTCAAAAATGTTACTATGACAGTGAAAGTTTCTTCAGGTGGCGAGCTCCTGTTTTACTCTTTGTCTGCAGCCAGGTTGAATGTAACTTCGAAAAACTGTGTAGACCCTTGGCAGTTGACAGTACGACAGTAGCCTGTTTTGCTTTCTGTCTGCCGGCAAAGGAGTAAAGCTAAAATAATAAAGTAGGCAACCGCCCGCAATTCTTTGGTTAGGTTATATTATAAGCTAAATTAGGTTTGCGTGTAGTACCTTGTATGAATCTCACTGGGAAAGTAAACCTGCTCGGTATTACATTTACAATCTACATCTATTTTGATCTAATCGTCCACAGACAAAAGACAAGGAATATGGAGGATGTCCGATTCTGCTGATTTTCAAACTCCACAATGCTTTCGACCACCAGATTTCAAACAGATTGGATGCTTATCTTTATCTTTTCTCAATCAAAATAATACAGACAGATTGTGTACTCCCACAAAGTAGTCTTAATCCAAACTTATCCCCTATTCTTTCAATTTCAAAACACTGAAATTTTACAAAATGGCCATGGTAATAGACTATTTTATCGTAATATAAATTTGGGGGCTCATGTGGATTCCTTTCCGGGGTGAGATGACAATTATACTATGTCTACTCAATTTTGTAATCCGGATGTTCCAATTAAAGAAATACATCTTAACGATTCTCTTCACAGAGAGTTGGTTTCAACAATCAGATTTCATTTTTACTCTTCAGAAAATCTTACTGCAACTTGCTAATGGACTCAGTTTACTTTTGTGATTGTGCATCGAATAATTCTTTTATTAAAAGCAGACACTTCCTTATTAATTAGTATCCATCTTCTTCTATGTTAGTGAATCCAATTCGAAATATCTTTGTTATTAAAAGGCCAATTTTACGTCACTGTTCTTGTTAATGATTACAATTATTGAGCTATATTGAAATGGTATTTTCATTGATATTTAGTATTTATCTGAGCATAATATGATATTGGAATGCTTATAGTCTCATATATTATAAACGGACATTATCAATCCTCTAATGTTATAATATACGATTGGGGAATTGAAATATAGTAACACTGGCACTTCGTAATAGTTGTATATGGAAATTTTGTGCAAAACTTATATTCAGTCGTTATATTTTATGCATGGACATTACATAAAGTCTCTTATTTACTCATTTGTGCAGTCTACTCTACTAATACGCGGTTTTGTGAACACTATTACACATGTACAATAAAATACTATTCTGCGGAGTCAAAAGTGAAAATAACAGTTCTTACTTACTTTTAGCTTAATGAATAACATAACAAATATTTTGCGAGGCTATTTATCACATTCTCTTGTATTTTCAACAATCATACCACGATACAGCCTAGATCAGAGTTAAATTACAATGATACTGCCACGCATAAAAATGCATACAGCAAGAGTGAAGTTGGCTGCTTACATACTTCAACTGATTATGCTTCATTCACTCATGAGTTAATAATGCAAATTTGTACGTAAAATATAATGCAGTACGTTTTCAATGCATCATGACTGTTGAATTGTTTGCAACTCATGTTAAACAATGAAGTAGATTTCCAATTATATATATTATATATAAATCTATGCATATTGAGTTAAATTATGCAATATATGAACATTTTATGCGTTAATAACCGCAATTTCTAATTCTATAATACTCATATCGTAAATTAATTAGAGTTGACAATTATGACACTTTTTGTCTATTAATAGCGAAAATATATAATTCGTTACCTAATTGGTTGATGTAGGACAAAAACACGGACGAATTGCAGAAAAGTTTACACACGTACGGTGATAATTAATGATCAATAGTTAAATTACAATGATAATTGTACTATGTAGATAGTATTGGTTGTTGCTGTGATTTTGACAGACGATAGACGTACACTGTAACGGAGCTGGACACGCAATGTGTAATACAGGTAAATAAACATTCCAAGCGTGTAATAAGCAGACAAAAATAACCCAGGTAGAAAATTTAGGGTCATGCTCTTGATTGTACTTGGACCTTTTACATGCATTTAGTGCATTCCACAATGCAACACGCGAGTGAGTAGGTACTTTAAGTACGCTGACCATTGCATTGTGTTGTTGCATTTTGTATCAATGGAACTGGAGTCACTTGCTTTGTGAATGACTTGTGCCATTCATTGCATTGTGTAGAATTGGAACTGATTCTTCTTATACGAGTGAATAGGATTACGTAGTGTGCATCCTGACCATCCTCAAAAGGCAAAACGCTCACCAGCAAAAGGATCTACTAGGGAAATTCAATGTATAAGTTTGGAGCTACGATACACTTGAGTATTGCTTTCTCCACTCTATTTAGTGAAGTGCCCCTCTTAGTTACGTTGGTGTATACATACACATTTCCTGTTACATCTCTAGTTGTATATTTACTATGTACTATCGAATTCTTATATCATATAGGAGAGTTCAAGACTTTTTCTCCGTAATATACTCATGATAGATAAGCATAATACATAATGTAGTTTATTAATATAATAATTAAAGTATTAAATGAATATGAGATAATTAATAAATTCTAAGTAACTATAATAATACATAACTATAATCTATAATAAAAATTATTACAATTTAAAGTAATTCAATGTACATCAAAGTACATTTGCGTGGACAATTTTAGGGTAGATATTCAGGTAATACAATGTATTTGTATAGCTGAATTGTGAAAATAACTAATTACTATGTATGTAAATGTGTTTGTGACTTGTGACGTGTGGACAACCAGGAAAGATGACCACATCCATCAATATTCAATAAATGATGCCGCCTGCGGATGCCGGCAACCTTAACATCTTAAAACCGCAAGTGACACAACATTTGACTTCCTGTGCGTCGAAATATTTAAGTGTTCTTTAGGTTAAGTCAAATAAAATCCAAAAAGATTCAAGTAGTGTGACATTAGTCATTTAGTGCTTCAAACCTTAAATTATATGCTAGACCCTATTTGTACTTTATAGCTCGTGAGGCCTCGCTTAAGAGGAGAGAGGGTAATGTGGCTAAATGCACATCATTGTAGGTATTATTATAAGGTTTATATGAAGCATAAATGTGTAACTATAAATATAAGAAGCTTTGTAAAGCATTGTGAGTCTGTGCAAAGTTAATGCATTGAATGAGTGTGTAACATGTCGTGTGTATTGTATTCCCATTTCCTATTCCAAGAGAGAAAAGGCAACCGAACGAATCCGAGTTTTGTTAATAAAAGAGGGCTGCAGCCTCATTTCAACTCGAATTTCACCTCTGACTTTCCAGCCTTATCCTACACCGAAGTTCTCTCCATTTGTCTCCAAATTCCCATTCCTAAATCCCTCTCTCTCTCTCTCTCTCAATCTGTACTTAGTCGCTTGAATAAAAGAGCGAAAGCTCACTAAACCCAACACTCTGTTTTTGATCTACTCTAATTTTCATAATCATCCATGCAAAGCAATAGGTGTAGATCCCGTGGCATTCCGCATTCCATCCTAATTAGTGGGATGATGACACAAACGTTTTGGGAACAGATGGGTAATAAGTTGAACATATGTGTTAAACTACGAAGATATTTGCTTTGTTCAACTTGAGGACAAACAAAGTAGAGAATTGGGTCGTCATCCGACAATGACAATACAAACCAGGGTTTTAACCAAAAAAAACTGACCCAATATGCCATTGCTTCGAGGATATTGGAATCTGACTTTTCAAATTCTAAAATTTCTTTCCGAACAAGCATGTAAACAGAAGAATACTGGTCAAAGTCATACCTTAGTCTCGGTTCTACATGTTTACGATAAGTTAAGAAAAAGAAATCAGGCAATGAGAAATAATCACTGATACCAGAAATTACTTCGATGTCTCTAAAACTGTTTGGATCAAAATTTACTGCTATGTGCATCACGCAGTTAAATCGGCCGGGTTTCCGTGGAGATGAAAAATTCAATCTTTCTTCGTAAACTCCGTCATCAAATATAAACTTTTTGCACTTGTTGATGCCGGACCTTTCCTCATTTCCATTGCTGTACCAAGATTTTAAAAAACAGTTTACACGTACAAGTTTAGTAAACGCGAACGGGACATCGATATCTAGTAATTGATTATTTATATCCAAATTTCCGTTATTGACGATATTTTCTTGAAGTATGAGGTTTATGTAGCAGTGCTTTTCCAAATGAGTCACGTCTCTCAATTTCCATCCGAGAGATAATTCAGTTGTAATGAGAAGAGCTGCAGTCAGTAGTATGAAAGTCATTTTTAACAAATGCCAACCTATTGATTTAATTTTCTGAACACTGATCTTCTTAGATGTACAATTTCATATGCGGAAAATATTAGATGAATAAATTAGTTGCACAGTTAGGTAGATATATTTACATATCGTATACGAAAAACCAAAGCAATAAATATAAAATATGTTAATAACTTGAAACTGTTAAATAATTGCAATTTCCCCAGTTCAGGAAATTTATTTACGATCTCGAATTGTTAGTCAGAACACAATTATTAGTCTAGCCAAACTTTGAAATTATTTATTGTCCATGGTTATTGAAGAGTCACTTAATCAGTTTGCAAAAACTAATTGGATTCCTCTAATTTCCACAAGTTAGCTCCGTCAGTTATCTATGTTACCACAAGTTACACCATTACAGTTACCACAAGTTATCTATGCAACATTTAGTCTCAAAACAAGCAGAAGGATTACAAGTTTAGTTTTAAAATGGCAGAATTAAATTGATTTTAATGAACAAATAAAGTTGAAAAAAATTCTCGGATTTTAACAGATATAATATTTTGTGATGATAAAATTTAATCAGTTTGCCCCTCACAAGCATACAATTTGTAAAGAAGAATGCAGATAAATAAATGACCGAGTTTCGTAATTTCTGCAAAGCTTGTACATTTAAATAAAGACCTAAAATGTAGGTACACAATGGATAGATTTCTGTCCTTATTATTTAGCGAAAATAGTCACATTGACCATAGAACGCTAACGTCCAGAGCTACTAGAAAATATTTTCCTTTAAATGTAACTATTCATCAAACAAATAATAATATCCACTTCACCTATACCTACTGGATTTTGATATCCTCTAATGCTAAACTGATGCATAATTTATTGATCAGTTCCCAGGAAAGCTTTTTTGTTTCGTAAGTATTCATTTCATTATTTCTTTAATGTCTGGGCTCATTTTTGTAATTTCAGAAATGTCTGTTCCTACTCTTCCTACAGTTTGTATAGTTATAAAGTGTACTAACAATTTCAGAATAATATACATGTAGTTGTGAGAAAACCGTCTACATTAAAATCAAACTAATACTACTATTAATGATGTCATTCATGATAGACCTTTATGGTTACAATTAGCCATAATAAATTGATGCATAATTAAATTGCTCATTTCACTGGAAGCTTCTTTGTTTCGTAAGTATTAAGACTCATTTCATTATTTCTGTTTTGCACGACATAATATTTTTTAGTGTTGTTCCACGAAAAATGATGAGTCACATACAGTGTAAAAAATTGACTTTAACGGTCGAATTGAATGCTAATAATTGGAAAAAAGATATGAAAACATAATTACCTTTGATACAACAAACTTTCTTTGAGGTATTAACACATTCAAATTAGAAATTTTAATCGTAACTGATTACTCAATTTTCAGGAAAATAATTGCCTAAAATCGATTTCCAATTTCTTTCGTAAGTGGAGTTGAAGCAAAAGAACATTACACAAATTGTATTTCATTTTGCATAACTATTGGTGATTACACAGAATAAATCCTGGAAAATTCCTATTAATAATAAATGTTTTCGTTCAAAGATTTTAAGAGATACATGTATGAAATTACTCCAACCCATTTCCTTTATTTCGTAATACTGATTTCTTACAAATATTTGGAAACCAGATAAATATAATATAATATGCTACCAATAAGTCAACACATTAGTTTGAACTTTTATTTTCAGATGAACAAATTGTTTACTGCATAACACCTAATGCAAAAGTAGTCCTAGGTTTACCTTGTCATAATTTTATTCACGTCTGGCGAATATACTTCATCAAAAACGCACCCATAAATTTCCCAAAAGTCAGCCACTGCTGCAACTATAAGTGGGCAGTAGGTCGCTGCGATAAGGAGTTGGGTGTGTCTAAGACTACTTCAGATAGACGAGAACAAAACTGAGACAATGTAAACCCAGGTAATGTATGCACTTCATTTTCTTACAAAGGTGTCAAGGTAAAACATAATTAATTTATGTAGCTTTAATCCGACTCAAGAATATTGAATCATTGCTGATATGATAACAGAAGTAGTTATTCGCATGGTCCATCCTTCACGGTCCAGCCTAAGTAAATTAAAAAAATTAAAACATATTAGGTTAATCAATTTATACAGTTTAATTGACAGTACAAAAACTGGCCATCTTTCATTCACGGAATAAAGAAGTTTGAATTTGTAAATGTTATAAGCAATTAAAATTTACCTGTAGTGTCACATATTTTTGATTCATATTCACAGCGGTTGCCAAACTGCATTTTTGTATCAATACCTTTCGTAGCGCATACTGGCGTCATAATTTTGGGACAAGGTTTGTCACACGACTAGAAATCAATACAAGTTTCATTAGTACATAATCTTAGAAAGTATTTATTCCTTTTTTAATTGGTAAATATATAATTGGTAAATACCTGAGGTGACTGTGGTGCACCTTCACCAGTGTGAATAGACGTAAGAAAAACTGTTAGAAAGGCAAACATCAAAATACAGGAAATTCGGGACATGATTTTTTTAAAATTGGGTACGTTTTATTTGCGATGAATATTATATAACTGAGTTGATGAGTTCTTGAAAGGCACTCTGCAGTCTTGTAGTCCTTTATGAATCAATGACCACGAATTTCACTGCTCCGCTTTTATACCAAATCTCCTATACTAATAAAAATTAATATTGTTATGAAGTATGTTCAATTGCCTTTTAAATGTCTTCAAACAACCTTGCCATTCCACGCTAATAAGGTTTCATTTCAGCTTTCTATTTTATTATCGCTATCCAGTCGTCTGAGTTTACCAGTGATTCCAAATAGTAACATTAAAAACAATTGGTAATTAATAGCTTTGTGCATGCATTTTTTCATTGTAAAATCCAATTTTCGTCATTCGCCAATTATTTAAGGCCAAAATGATTTTTTCCAAAAAGTCACTCAATAGATTTGACGTAACAGTATGTCATAATGTAAAGTAGTCAATTTTATTATAGCAAAAGCAAGAGCACCGGCTATAATTAGGCAGGTAGGCATATTATGTTGGATTTAGTTTGTATTAACTAACTGCAAATATTTATTATGTGCAATGTGCAATATAACATTCTTATGTACATCAGGAATGAATGACAAGTGAAACATTTCGCTTGAAATAAATACTAAAAAGTAACTGCCCTTATTTTGAAAAATATGTTACTTTAACTTAGATAAAATAAATAAATGGACACATAAGAATTGTCAGCATTTTTATAAAAATGTGCACTTCATTTATGTCAAATATTTCATCAATTTTTATTCCGTCTTTTACGTAAATATAAATCTTAGTCTATAATTGATGACCCGACTCCCTTGTCTTTTAGTCTGACGTTCAATAATTTTATCCAACTATATTTTAAATACAATGTAGAGTTTATTTGATAATCCACATTCCCATTGATCCTTTGAATTAAAAAAAACCACTCTCAACTCTCATGTTGATGGGCAAATTTTGTGTCATTACAAGGTTCTCAATTTGAAATAAAGTAGAGTCTAGTTGTCATCAACCGACGTAAATTAAAGCTATAAATTCTCGCTGACGTTGATAAAAGGGTGATTAATATTTAATTATAGCCATTAATTGTGTTTTTTAGACATTTAATTGTTGCATTCTCATTTTGCGCATGGAAACTCAATGACTTTATATGGCACGTGAGATAACTATTGCAAATCAATATAAACAAATAAACAATACAATCTTTCTAAAAAAGTTGGTTATTATGAAGAAACTTGAGGACATTATAGAACAATCTAGATAATAAAGATAATAAAAGGAGTCATTAACTTCATGATGCATATACTTTTGCGCATAAAATCAATTTCTAGCCAAAGGCAAATAAAATGGACACGTGCACTTAGCCACCCAAACTTACAACAAACAAAATTTCACAACCGAGCCGTAACCAACTGAGCTTCATAAGGTTAAAAAATTGGCTATGGCATTTCAAGTGCTGAAATGAAATATTATGTCCAGGACATGGTCATACTACTTCTTCAAAAGTGAAATTATTATATTCTACTTCCATGCTGCCTGGAGTTTCATGTTGCCTCAAGTGTAATGAGTAGATTTATTATTAAGTAAATACGTCTCACTTCAAATTACATGTTAAATTATCAATCCAGCCAAATACATGGCATTTGGCATAGCACTATGAAGTACTACCTGAATATAATAACATAATATTCCATTACCCTTATTAGCTGCACGCGCTTTGCAGTCCTCTGACGTACGAATGATTTATTGTTGTTCGTAAGCATTATTTAATATCACACACAAATGGTGATAACAGTTTCGGGTCAATGAACGGCTGGAATGTCATCTTTCCCATTTTTAGAGTATGTCTAGGTATCCATTATCCCCAGTATCCAGATTCACTCTACCCAACTTGAACTTTTAAACAGTAAATTTTACAATCAGTTTTCGAATTCAAAGTCTTAGTTATAAAAAGCTGAAGTTAGAATTTAGAAATAAGCAATGTATGTAGTTTTTAAATTATCTTATTTTACTTGCCAGCCGATTTCCTCCATTGGCATTTACTATGCCTCATCACATGGGTGAATGACCATGAGACATTTTCAAGCACTACCAGGATTATTAAAAATAGTCACACTAATGTTATTTAATATACTTTAGTTTGTATCGGCTGGCTCGATAGATGATCTACTGTTTTTAAGTTACGATCGATTTCTTTACAGCTCACTGCCAGCTGTATCACAGCCAAATGATTTTATAGATTAGAATCAAGATTAAATTGGTCAATTAATGAGGTTTGATTTACTAACGGACGAGTGTGACGGAATCATCAGAAAGGCGAGGGAAGTGACGACACATGATGCGGTTGATGCGACAGACATCGACTTGGTTTTTCCACCTTTTGCGGGCATATTCCTCCTTTCATGTATCTCTTATCTATCTTCTCATCTTTTTTAATCTAGGGAACTTTCTAGCATCTGCAGGTGCTAGAAAGTCTCCGGCGACTTTCTAGCCCCCCTTTCAGATTTCCAAGCACTTGCTAGAAAGTCACCAGGGACTTTCTGGCACCCTTTTTACTATTCAAAAATGTTCCCGAAAGCAGACCCATAGACCATAATATTTATCATTAAAATAAAGGCTAAATTGCAATGATACCTCGTTGCCGGTTACAGTTTTTGAGTCTTTCTGACCTAAACCTAACCTATCAAAAATTACTATTTTCGGGTCTTTTCTGACCTAACCTATTGAAAGATAAACTATTTTTAGATAGGTTAGGTCAAAAAAGCGAAAAAATAGTGACTGGCAGCACCGGCAACGACGTACTGATTGTTATTTTATGATGATTAAGAATTTATTTTGATGATAAAGTCTACCTTCGGGAAATATTTGAAAACATAAATGAATGCTAGAAAGTACCCGGTGACTTTCTAGCAAGTGCTTGGGAATATATAAGGGGTGCTAGAAAGTCCCCGAGGACCTTCTAGCACCTGCAGATGCTAGAAAATAGCCTAGATTCTTTTTATCATCTATATGAAGGCCCCCAGCGCAGCGTTGCAATTGTCCGCGTTACAGTAGCACATCCCTTCATCATGTCAGTCGATTTTTTTGCATCTGAGGCAGGGAACAAAAAAGGCACTCCTTTTTTACAAAAAGCTAAAAAGTACTACCTTTTCTAAAAAAGCAGTCCTTTTTACCTTTTTTATCTTATTTTCATGTAAAGTGGAAGTAAATGGGCACGCAGCTACATGAAAAAAGGCAAAAAGGAGTGCTTTTAAAAAAAATCTTATTCCTACCCTTTTTATAAAAAAAGCAAAAAGGTCCGTTTTTGTTCCTTGATTTGAGGTGCAGGTTGCGACTAGTAAACTAGATTGGCATTGTTAGTAAGGCAGTCTTGTTCCGCCCATCTCGTTTTACATTTGTCGTAAGAAGTCGCTCTCCAAATTGCAATTGAGTTCCAAACAAAGAGATGAAAGAACTGTGACAATAAAAACGACGAACAACTTCATTTAATGCAGAAAATTCTTCAACTTGACGGGTAATTGGAACTGACGACTAGAAACGATGACACAAAAAGAAACCCGACAAATCCGAGAAAAGAAAATGATAAAATCGTTTAAACAAGCAAAATCACAAGAAAATCAAAATATATTAATGTTGACGGCTGACTTTAGGCAGCGGTACCTCGTCGCAGACAATTCCGGAACACATTATTTTTAAATCATTTTTTACCGGAAACACCCTCATCTGAATACCTTGATCACTTATCGTAATTAATATAGTACTACCGGTCCATATTTTGCGGATATAATAAATCTAATCTAATATAAACAAATTCTACAGTTATCTATAAAAATTAGGTTAGGTTTGTTATCAGGAGAGTTGTGGTGTCCACATAAGAAAGTCTGGACAAAAATGGTTTTATCCAGGGCAAAACTACTACTGTCCACGATGAAATTAGTTTTGTCCACTATTGTCCTGGATAAAAAGCGGACAAAACTAATTTCATTATGGACAGTAATAGTTTCGTTCGGACAAAACTCAACCCTGTTTGTTATATCCGCAAAATATGGACCGATATTAATTTATTATACAAGTTTATTATACGATAAATTTATTATAAAACCAGATGAGGGTGTTTCCTGTGTTGCCGGAAACACCGCCAATGTGTACCATCAACACCGGCAATGAGGTACCGCTGCCTAAATTCAGCCAATTGACTATCAAAATCAAAATGGATTAAAGTTGACTATCACAATCAACAAAAAATCAAAATCGCTTAATACTGACTCACAAAATCATAAGAAATAGAAAATAGATTGATTTCCGGTTGTAGTTGCTTTACTATGAAATCTTAAGTTCGTTAGAAGCGGTGTATGACGTATTTCATATTATAATCAACCAGGGGGGCCAGGGGATTCTGCCCCCACCGAAATCGAAGAAAAGAAAGGAGTTTTTGCCTTAAACCCCAAAATTTTTCGCGCTTCGGCCGAAAATAGTATATATTTTCGCTTGTAATTTCCGTGGGGGAGTCCCGGAAATTTTTTTCTGGCTTCGGCCCTGAAAACACTATTAATCTTTTTAGTGCCCGTTTTTTACTTTGACTATCAAAATTAAGACAAAGTGAGCGCGCCGTATCTCAGCAATCTATTAACCAATTTGAACCAAAATGAATAAGGTTCGTCACTTGCGTGATTGCGTTCAAAAGTGTAGGCGGTCGGACGGACAGACTGTGCGATTCTATAAGCTGCCTTAGTCAGGCGAGCTAAAAAAGTACGTTTAAATCGATAAAAATAGCAAAACCATTTATAAATTAAGGTGGTCATGAGCTTTTTGAATTTCTAACTGCTTTAGGTAAAAATATAAATTACACTGAATTAGTACTTTTGCAATTTATTTTGATTCGTTTATTCTTTAGCGTAAAACTTACAGAACAATAGACACTGATATTAGAATTAACTTTTGTATGGTACAAGAAATGACCAACTATGCAGGTAGTATAAGCCATCTTTGACCAGGGTCATGGATTTCACATCGATCTTCTCTCACTGAGCAGCACCTATGAATATTTTACAAAAAGTAAATTGTAAATGAAAGTTTTCTCATAGTAAACTGTAAATTCAGAGTAACTAACCCAGGACCCCTGAGACACATTCCATTGGCTGGATTACTAAATTGAAATTTTCCATGACCAACGTAGCGAATTCTCCAAAGTGTTGAAAGAGCTCCAACTCCACCCATAGGAGCTATTTGCCAAAGATCTACAAAGAAAAGAATTGCAAATAATATCATTAAACATTGTATAGACTAAATATAGACTACTTATCTATAGCTACAGGAAAATATCTACCTGCCGACTTTCGGAATATCCATTTCTGTTGCTGGCTACCTTTCCATGAAGATCTAATTGGGAGACCATTTTCAATACCTGTTAGCCACTGTTTAAACAAAGAAAATACTCTTTACAATTATGCTTTAAGTTACAATAAATATATTTTCAAAAAAAGTATTTTAGTCAAAAACAAATGCTTTTACTTTATCTTCGCTTTGAATTTCCAAACGGTAAACACCATTATCTTCGATTTTTGTTGGTTCGAGTTTAGCTTGAAGAAAGATTATTTGGTATACAAATAAAAACAGCACAATTTTATACTCCATTGTATCACTGTAACTATTTCTTCCTTGCTTCTTACTATTCACTATGTACCTTCAGACTGTCAAAAATTATTAAAATGTTGCGTATAAATATTTATTTAGTGTAAGATGATTGAATATTTTATGTATTTAAGAGTCTGTACATCCCTTTACCATAGCTAAACTATCTGTTAATGGAACCCGGTCAAACCTTGTAATGGTAACCTTCTTTCTTTAACCACCCACTCAACACTCAAGTGTTTTCAATGATTACTTTGGTTACAATCATGCAATCAAAGTCACTGTATATGAAGAACGATTGTTTTCCATATTTGGTGCCTAATTAAACAAGATTACTCTACTATAACGGCACAGCCATGTACGAAAATAAGTTCTGTGTAATTTGCTTTAATTATGTTTTGCTGTTTTCTTCTTACGGCAATGCATTAGTATTGATTGACTCCTTTTTTGGCATCATTTTTACTACCCTCTTTGGCATAAAATCGTTATTTACAATTCCCAAAATAATTTAAAGTTTTTACCAATAAAACTGCTAAGCCTTTCATGCATTGATGCTTACCTTATATTAGCATTGTAATAAATAAGAAATTACTTTTCTCATCTGTGCCTGTGCCAGAAGATATGTCATGGGGTTAGTATTTATTTACATTATTATTTACATTGCGTCAGCAAGGGAAGTTGTTATCTTATTCCAAAAATGGTATGCCAAATAAGCCCCATTGCATTGCGATCTTTTGTTAGCTCATGGTGATGAATCCCTGGACCTCATACAAACATCCGTTTCGCATTTAAGGAAGTACCATCTTTCAAATAAAACATTTTTATGTTGTTTTTTCCCAGTGAAATACTACTCATTACTAATTCTAAAATTTCCTTACTATACTATTACGTTTATTTTTATTATTATCATTGGTAAAAATTAATCGAATTGACGTTGTTGATGAACTATTTTTCTCATAGTTTCGGATATTCCCATTTCCCACCAATTTTTCTTGGACACCTGGGAAATGGGAAAAAGTGGGAAATAGTGGGAAAATGGGAAATTTCTGGGAAATGAAAAACCTAGGTGGGAAATGATAATGATTGGCCCACGAGATGTAAGCGGCAATCATCCTTTCAACTAAAATTACACCTCATCGATTGTCGATGTACTACATTACTACCACTATTAGTAAATGTTCTAGATTCTGGATAATGTGTTTTATGATGTTAAGTCCCACAATCAAATTAAGTTAAAGGCTAAAGTTAAAGAGAGGAAAGACGTAAACTAAGGGTCATTTAAAATCTTCCACCAGCTTTCTTACTCTCTCATAGTTAGTGTCACTACCCAGTCAAATAAAAGTAACCTCTTAATTAACGAAAGCAGGATTATAAGTCTTCTAGTGAATTTGGGGATTACTAAAGCAACTCTTATTACCACTCTTAGTACCTCTTAGTATTTCTACGCTCCCTAGATGCTGCACCACTGTACTGAAAACTGATTCTTTACACTCATACACTACTTCATACTTCAGTGTAGCGCAGCGTCTATCGGGCACGGTTATTCTAATTGTGAGCCCTATGTTCATTAGAAGACTTTTATTCCTACTTTCATTAATTATTATATGCAATATGAGGATAAAAGATGATAATTCTTCCAATAAAGGTGCAGATTTTATGCTCTCTGCGTGTTAAAGTTTCATTTCCCACTAAATTTTTCTATTTCCCATTTTCCCACCCACTTGGCCTTTTTGTTTCCCACATTTCCCACTGGGAAATGGGAAATGTCCAACTTCTTTCATTTCCCACTCGAAACTATGATTTTTCTTGTTTTCTACCATCTAGAAACTTTGAGAACATTAGATGTTTATATATATTCGAGTTACTTAAACGAAGTATAACTATCTGATGTGTCTGTTCTGAAAGAAAATTGTCAGCAGGATATAAGAAATACAGTTCGCCGCATGAAGTAATAAATTATGAACGTTTCCTTTCAAAATAGAAACAAATCAAATAACATCATAGGTATAAGGTTAGTTCCCAACAATATAGAAATACATCAATAAGTAATAGCATCTTATTTTAATTTCCTTTTTTAATGTTTATATTTTCCTTATGCAACATTTTGACTATTTGCTAGCCAATAAATTCACAAACCACTGAATTGCCTGAGGGAATTAAATATCAAAATTGATGCACTAACTGTTTTGATTCTGATTTCCTGCAGAATTCACCATTTAGTAAGCTGCATGTTACATTGTAATTAGGGACAGTGAAGATAGACAAATAGCATTAAATAAAAGAACATCTCTCAGAACGAATTTCTGCAGATAACACTGTTTGTCATTACAAATTATTATTGAGGTACTGTTGTGTATTATGTAGGTACTAATTAGTACATCACATAGATTAATTATTGTTATATTTAATGATGTGCGCTTTTGGGGTTGAAATTAGGAAGGATGAGTGTGGGTAGTTCACTCATCAATGTAGGTAATTGATGAGTCTATACTCATTAATTACCTACATTTTCCATGTGTGATTTGATGTTACTGAATCGAATTAAGAAATAAAATTTTGCTTATCAAGTACTAAGAACAATTATTTATCCAATGGTCTAATTGTTATTTAGATTGTAAAAATATACCACATTACTTAGAGGTTAAGGATATATACATTAGTGATCCATTAATTAGTATCGGGGAAAGCTGGCGTCAGAAAATCGGACATTGTAGATTTCCGTAATTAGGTAACACGATTGGTAAGCGTCATTAGTAGCAAGATGTGATTAGAGATATTAAATTCCATTCCTATAAAAGCAGTCATCAGCATCTTCAGAAGTCATACCAAGTCAATACATTTGTTTCATTTCTCTAAGAATTTCAAATTGTAAACCCAAAACTCAAAATGTTTAAATTGGTAATTCAAAATTTTTCATTTCATTTTAATTAGTAATTCAAAATTTTTCATTTCATTTTAGTTAGTAATTCAAAATTTTTCATTTCATTTTAGTTAGTAATTCAAAATTTTTCATTTAATTTTAGTTAGTAATTCAAAATTTTTCATTTCATTTTAATTAGTAATTAGTAGAAAAGTAGTTTTCATTTTAATTAGTAATTAGTAGAAAAGTAGTTTTCATTTTAATTAGTAATTAGTAGAAAAGTAGTTTTCATTTTAATTAGTAATTAGTAGAAAAGTAGTTTTCATTTTATTTTAGGAATCATAAATTAATTCTAATCGCTGCTATTAATATTTTCCAGGTGTGTGCTTTCCTTCTGATGTCAGTGGTTTGTGCCTTGGCCATCCCTTCTCAATTTTCTGAACGTGCTGTTCAAGATATGCCAGCTGGCGAGAGGGACTCCAGATACTTAGGATTCGGAGGAAGTAAGTCTTATTTCTCTAATACCCTTACTCATTGATACACATTTACTAAGGAGATCATTATTAAAATGAATTTGTTTGTTCAGGAGGATATGGCTACGGATACACAGGATTAGGCTTCCCAAGTTATGGTGGTTTGGGATTCGGTGGTGGATTGTACGGATATGGCGGCATTAGCGGTGGATTATACGGCTATGGTGGAATTGGCGGTGGCAGATTAGGTTACGGATTCGGATACTAACTCCCAACTTTCGACGTGAGTACAAATTGTAATTTTTAAAAAGACAATGAAGTTAGCGTACATCGAATACCGGGAATGAGTTTCAAAACATCGAAAAATGTATTTATTATTTCAAAAACTTAATAAAAAATGTACTGATCAAACAAAAAAGTTTTTTATACAAATATTTTGTCATTTGGTTATTTGAAATTTCGATTTGCTAGGAGAATGCATCGACATAGCATTTCCCTTATGTTAGTCCGTTTAATATAGAAATATAAAATTTTCTTGTGCTTAGCGCGAATCAATCTTCTCAAGGAATGTAATTTTTGCCAAGAAAGAATTAATACAATCATCTTTTCAATAAAAAATTTTTCTTGTGCTTAATGGGTTCCTCGTGTCGTACAGTACCGTACATTATAACGACTACCAATCTTTACATCTATATACCTTGTCACATTGCAATGTAGTAGTTTAGCCTATTAAGACCACTAATGTCAAGGTAAATTTAAAACCTATAATATTACATACATGCATTTACATGTAGATAAATTTAGATACACATGATATTGTTTAGGGGTGCCAATTAATTTGTATGGCAAACACATGACTTTTGTATGGGGGATTTTTTGAAATTTAGTGTGACTTTGTATGGTGTGTTAAGACTACCTAATGAATTTGTATGGAAACAATGACTATGTATGGTGATAGTTTTTTATAAGCATGCATAGTGTACCAATATATATCATCATAGGTTGGTAAATATATTCAAGTCTAAAAGTATATTGTAGAATGATGACACAAGTAGAAATTGAACAGCCCTGCAGAAAGCATGGATGGTTAGTTATGTGTGTAAAGTAAAGTCTCTGAACTCCGATGTTATCTCATAATTAGCATGTTACCATAATTTTTCCTATCTGTACATTTCCTCTCCTCTGCATTTGTGTTTGCTTTATTTTGTTAAAAATTGCTTGTGAGTGAACACAACTACCATGGCAGGGACATTTTACCCATTGTGTGAAATTAACTTAATATTGCCATACAAAGTCATAAATCGCCATACAAAGTCATAATCTACCATACAAAGTCACACTATCTATTTTTAGCTCTCCCATACAAAAGTCATGTGTGTGCCATACAAATTCCTATTTTCCCATTGTTTAGCTTCCTATTTCATTACATTGATTTCCAAGCATTTTTCATTTGTGCAAACCTATAAAATTAATAATTACCAAATTGTTACCTGCAATCATAGTAATTAGCAATCAGTGGCTGCTCTAGGATTTGCGGGGCCCTGGACAAAGTGGTTGCGCTAGGCCCTATTCGAGTATATGTCAATTACAAATCTATATTAAGACATATTTTAGTTTTTATAGTAGTGTCACTCCGATTTAAAGAAAGAGCCAGAAATTGCCACGTACGATTTGAGCCAATGGAAGACGAGAAGGAGAGTGCTACGCGGCTTTCGAGAAGGGACGCGATGGAGAAGAAAGAAAAGCAAGCAGACCGCAACGAGAGAGCAGAGAGAGAGGACGTTCATTTTGATATTCCACAATAATCTTAATCAATTTTAAAGTTTAATTTGTGATTCTGATTTACTGTCGAATAAACGAGATTAATAGAGAACCCGACACTGTTATTAGTAAAGTTAGCATAGTCTGAAATATTGCAAATTCATATCGAACAGAAAACTGAAATCTCAAGAGGAGATAGAACTGTAGTTAGTTGTCAGGCAAGGTTCAGGCATCAGCATACAGTCAGTTTCAAGTAGTATGGTGTATTTTTGGCCACTGGGCCATGCATTTTATATCATTTTGGGCGATTATAGGCCAGATGCATGGCTAAAATTTAAAACTGGTTAAAATAAAAGTGTGACTAAGAAATATTTAAGAACGTGTGGGAGCTTTGGTTTTGATATCAAGTAGTAATTTACTACGGGTCGCACCACAATACATGTACAGGTGATTCCGGCCTTTTGAAAAAACGTATAAATGTATCAAAAATGGCATAATAAAAGGGAAAAAGAAAATGAAGGCGAATAAGCGCCTTTCTGATTTTATGTCAGCAATCGTGAACAAAAATTGAAAGTATGTATACTTTTTATAGGATATAACTAGGTATTTAATATAATAAAAGAGTCTTTGTCTATGCATGGCAATAGCTATGATATAAAATATAATATTAATTAATCCACTTCAACGTCTTTTAAATTTGGCTTTATAATACCTGTTTTTGGGACTTCTAGTTAAAACAGTCGCTTCCGAATTCGTATTTGGCTTACAGGTGCCATAACTTGTAAAATAACACTTATCATTACGAAGACACGCAATGTAGACGTAAACGAGTCAACAACAACAACATCTTGGAAAATCAACTCTTACCTACTACATATCTAATTATATAGGTAAAGCTTATTTATATATACTTACCATCTAATTACATTAATAAACTATTATTGGTATAATAAACTATTACTCAGTAATGTGGCATGGATAGGAACTAGGAACATGTCAATCAAAAATCACGATACGTACACAATTATCGCTTTATAAATAGCTTTTCTATCAAAATCAAAGATAATCCTAGAACAATTCATATATCCTGAACATAACGGATAATAAAATGTGTCTTTAAATGAAAAACATTGCACCCATCAAAAGAAAAATAAACATTTTCAATTCTGCCGCCATTTGCCGTTTTTAAATTTCAAGCAGCATCAAAAACTTTTGCAATTCTCCACTGTAAACGCCAAAAAAGTTCGCATTTTGAAAATTATAAATTGGTTATTGAAAAGTTATCCGGTGATTACTGCGATCTATTATCCATTGCATCGCCTACACTCTATGGAAGGATGGCACCGCTCTTTCTTAGGGATTATCATTTTTTTTAAATCACGCTTTAAATCTCATCTACAATTGATCCATAATTTGATCATCTCTTGGTCCACTGTATTTCCTTTAACCCTTGTAACTACTTAATTATTTCAATAATTTCCAATCTAAGCACATATTTAAGAATTTTTACTCTAAAAATATTTTTTCTGCTCACATGTTTCAATTTCAATGATGGGCAACTCGTAACCCACAATAATTCAGCAAATATATAGAGGTTTCTAAAATCTTCGTTTGGCTAATCTAAAGCGTTTAAATAACAAATGAATGATTAATTACAATTTCGAGAAAGTGTCACAGACAAAGTAATAAATTATGAGTTCTTGGAATTGTCAACCAACTGTGATGGCATTGGGACGGGAATTCAGCTTTCACATGCACTATGAATATATTATACAGGCCTAGTTCCACGGTCCACATTTAAAAAAGGTTAAAAGATAGTCTAACAAACCTACTTATTTGTCAAATTAAGCAGATTAAGCACGACCAACGCCGTAGTAAATAGTACAAAACAATAACTTTATGGGCTTTATTATAATTATTTATTATTTATTATATTGCAGATAGATATACTATTGCTTGATTTGAATTTAACCCTTCAGAGCCTGAATTATTTTTTTTGGAAAATCGTTTTCAAATTTTAGCCAAGTGTTAAGGATGCAAAAGGTAAGGTGAATATAAATTTTGGCGCATATCGGGTCAAAGGTCACAGAGAAATTTCATGTGTCCATATGGACACGCTAGGACTCTTCAATGCTAAATAATATTTTAACATTTAGATGGGCTGCAGGTAGCAAAAGGAACAACTACATATATTTGTTAGCATATTCGCTCTGTGTGCAACCATACATGCACTGTATATGAATCGGCACTATATGAAAGCATATATGCTCTATATATAAACATATACGGCTTATAAACAAACATATACGTCGTATATATTAGCATAAACGTCCCATAAATAAGCACATTCGTCTTACATAAGGACGTAACGTCCTATATATAAACATACACGTGCTATTAATAAGCATATACGTCGTATATAAACGCATATATGTCCTGTATATAAGCATATACGTTGTATATATAACCATATACGTTGCATATGTAACCATATACGTTGCATATATGAGGATATCCGTTGCATATATATGCATATACGTTGTATATATATGCATATACGTTGTATATATATGCATATATGTTGTATATATAAGCATATACGTTGTATATATAAGCATATACGTTGTATATATAAGCATATACGTTGTATATATAAGCATATACGTTGTATATATAAGCATATACGTTGTATATATAAGCATATACGTTGTATATATAAGCATATACGTTGTATATATAAGCATATACGTTGTATATATAAGCATATACGTTGTATATATAAGCATATACGTTGTATATATAAGCATATACGTTGTATATATAAGCATATACGTTGTATATATAAGCATATACGTTGTATATATAAGCATATACGTTGTATATATAAGCATATACGTTGTATATATAAGCATATACGTTGTATATATAAGCATATACGTTGTATATATAAGCATATACGTTGTATATATAAGCATATACGTTGTATATATAAGCATATATGTCGTATATATAGGGATATGTGGACTATATAGAGGCATATCTGCACTATAGTGATGTATTATTGTCCAAATCCTTTCCATGGCTTTACTCACACTTGGTGTTCTAAAAACAGTACTAAGACTTTGTAAAGGCCTAGTGTGTCCATATGGACACACTAGGGTAAATGTCATGTCATGTCACTATGTCAATCAATAATGTGTCCAAATTTGACCTACACTTTTTCTATGACTAACAAAGAGAAAGTTTGTAAAGTATTACTTTATTTTAGGTCCACTTACTATTTCAAAATTAAAGTTGAAAAACTCACCTTTCTTCAAAATCAATTTTAGGCATAATGATTGTAGTCAACAGTATATTTTTTCAAAAGTAGGTCATGGTCAAAAAAATCTGTTACCAAAAAACCTTCAAATATGTACCGTACAACTTGTACTTGGTACCAAACATAATTGTGATTCAGTTTGCCCCAGGAAAATAGGCCTAAGCGCGCCGTGTCCATATGGACACACTAGGAGCTGAAGGGTTAAAGTCATTAACATCAACCACTGAGCTATCACTATACAGTTAAGCAATAGATATAGAAATATTTTACATAACAAAATAACAGGTGGATAAGTAACAGGATAGCGAGAAAAATTGAAAAATAGGGAAAAAGCTTCCATTCTCCACACATTTTTACACACGTTTCCCGGGCTTCCATATAAATTCATTACATTTGAGAGATGCGATTATGCGCAGAGCTGGGTAAAGAGCGGCTCGATAAACGATAACGAGTCGAGTCATAACGAGTCGAGCTCTAAACGAGTCGAGTCATATCGAGTCGAGTCACTATCGAGTTGCTCGCTTGCAGCTCGCTAAAAAGAGAAGATGCACAGTGTGTCAATTATGTGATACAGATGACATACTCACAAAAGTGATCATGGGTATAACTGACATGGCGGATGTGCACAATGGTAAAATTGGCAAGATAAAAGTTCACAATAGTAAATTAAGCATGACAAAATGCACGGTAGTAAAATTGACATTTAAAGGTAAAAATTGGTAAAATTGACATATTTAAAAATTGCACATTGGTAAAATTGACATTTAAATGTTGCACATTGGTAAAATTGACATTTAAATGTTGCACATTAGTAAAATTGAAATATAAAAGGTTATACATTGGTAACATTGACATTTAAAAGTAAAAATTGGTAAAATTGACACTTAAAAATAAAAAGTGATTAAATTGACATTTAAAAGTTACAATTGGTAAAATTGGAATCTAAAAATTGCACATTGGTAAAATTGACTTTTAAAAGTTGCACATTGGTAAAAATTGACATTTAATGTTGCACATTGGTAAAATTGACATGTAAATGTAGTACATTGTTAAAATTGGCATTTAAATGTTGCACATTGGTAAAATTGACATTTAATGTTACACATTGGTAAAATTGACATTAAAATGTTGTGGATTGGTAACATTGACATTAAAAAGTAAAATTGGTAAAATTAACATTTGAAAGTAAAAATTGGAAAAATTGACATTTAAAAATTGCAAATTCGCAAAATTGTAATTTAAAAGTTGCACATTGGTAAAATTGACATTTAAAATGGTAAAATGTCAATTTTACCAATGTGCAAGATTTAAATGTCAATTTTACAAATGTACAACATTTACATGTCAATTTTACCAATATGTGCAACATTAAATGTCAATTTTTACCAATGTGCAACTTTTAAAAGTCAATTTTACCAATGTGCAACTTTTTAAAGTCAATTTTACCAATGTGCAACTTTTTAAAGTCAATTTTACCAATGTGCAATTTTTAGATTCCAATTTTACCAATTGTAACTTTTAAATGTCAATTTAATCACTTTTTATTTTTAAGTGTCAATTTTACCAATTTTTACTTTTAAATGTCAATGTTACCAATGTATAACCTTTTATATTTCAATTTTACCAATGTGCAACATTTAAATGTCAATTTTACCAATGTGCAACTTTTAAATATGTCAATTTTACCAATTTTTACCTTTAAATGTCAATTTTACTACCGTGCATTTTGTCATGCTTAATTTACTATTGTGAACTTTTATCTTGCCAATTTTACCATTGTGCACATCCGCCATGTCAGTTATACCCATGATCACTCTTGTGAGTATGTCATCTGTATCACATAATTGACGCACTGTGCATCTTCTCTTTTTAGCGAGCTGCAAGCGAGCAACTCGATAGTGACTCGACTCGTTATGACTC
Organism: Tomocerus qinae; assembly: GCA_020055645.1. Taxonomy (NCBI): domain Eukaryota; kingdom Metazoa; phylum Arthropoda; class Collembola; order Entomobryomorpha; family Tomoceridae; genus Tomocerus; species Tomocerus qinae. Next base: position 67,075,515 of record CM034546.1, read on the forward strand.
GACTCGTTTAGAGCTCGACTCGTTATGACTCGACTCGTTATTGACTCGACTCGTTATCGTTTATCGAGTCGCTCTTTACCCAGCTCTGATTATGCGCCTTCAAATGAGTAAAGCTGAGTGACATAGCTTAAGAAATAATCCGAACAATGCTTCTTCGTGTTTCCCAGTTACTACTTACAATTCTGGATTCTATACATGTAATAGGAATATTGAGAGAGAAGCATTAGTCACGACCCGCAATTGGTACCACTATATGCAAAATTCTATTTCAGGCTTTCTAGCAGCTATAAAAATATTATATTATTTAGTAACTACGTTTTATATACTCATAATAAGTTTGTATTAAGTAGGTAGTCTATATGGGCAATCCATCTATAATATTATCGACTATACTGACATCCTGTTTATATATGGCAGGGAAAGCATTTTTATTAGGTAGTAATATACTGGCAAATTCAATACATTCTAGACACTCGAGACACGTCTAGACTGCTCTGGCAATAAATTTAAGTGCAGAAGTGAAATTCTCAGCCGCGCTTCACTCACTTTACTGCTACATATATGACATTGTTTCTGACATATGACATTGCAGTGCAAACTATAGGTAGTGAACTAACTTTGCACCATTGGCAGTTAAATCGATATTGATGTTATTCTCTTAACCTGAAGGATAATAAATTATTGCTTGAGATTAATGCCATCATTTGATTAAACCTGAGCGACTTAAGAAATATTACAAGTAAATCTTCTTCGTCTTTTGCCAATGACAATTCTATTCTGAAGCCACTAATGAGACTGAAAAGACATATAAGACCCAAAACAAACTCTGAAAATATGATTAAAATGAAGTGTGACAGAAAAACTAAATTTTGTACTAATATTTTAGCAGCAAAGAAAATATGCCACACTTTTGCAAAAAATTGGTATTAACTTGAAAATTTTCATACCTCCCAGCAAACGAATAAAAGCTACTAAGTCTCTCTCTATCTATAGGTCCACGTATCTGTATTGACTATGCATTAAGATCTGTCGACATGATGAAATCAGTCGCATAATCAATGACAAATCTGTTGACTGACAGTGTTGAGTCTTGATCGTATTTGAAAAAAGGCCCAACGTACAATTCAATTGGTCTGCATGCCTTGAAGACCCTCCGTAAATAAGGATGGGTGATGTTCTTCTTCTGGTGCAAATAATCCAAAGACCGTAAATAGAAATCTGCAGCCTTTGGAACAACCATGAAGAAAGTCCCATGTATAACGACAGAGACCAATGGCATTAGAAAGTAGGCTGGCATCGGGATGATCTGGTGCATCGTCACTGTAGCAAAATCCGTGAAGATGGCAATGAAGGCTGCAATTCCGTATGCCATTGGTAGAGCGTAGAATGCGACATCCTTATTGACGACTGTATTTGTTATGTAGCATACTTTGTACAGCATCAAGTTTCGGCCCGGGTTGTCTTTAATGTATTCTTGTGCGAGTCGTCCGTCTTCAGTATCGCAGCTGCCTGTGAGAACCTGGAGCCAGAAATACATGGCAGAGGTGTACAGGAAAGCAAACATTATTGCTAATATCATTGGGCCCCAAATGTAACAACCGAAAATGAGGATGACAATGAAACTGACACATTTTACGTATGGTCGGTAATCCTCGTAGATCTGAGGAAAGAAATCTATGACGATTCTCTGTAGTGGGTCTACAGGAGATGCAAAGGAGAGGAGTCCTGCACAAAAAGATCCAATGAATGAAGCCGGCAGCAATATATTCATGGCCTGTTCATTCAATGTTGCTTTTGTTCCTCCCTTCTTTTTCTTTCCGTTCCAGCAGTATGTTTCTAAATAATATTATTCAGACCAATTAAACTCTTGTTATTCACTAAACATTAATTAAAACCTCAATAACCTACCTCTGCATGATCGATCCCAGTGAATGCCCATGTTTACACCTTTTGCAACGATGTCACCTTGAAATATGAAAATCGTACTCACGCAGGCAGATCCAAAAATTAGGAGTTGGTAGAATACCAACATTATGATTTGATAAGTTTTGAAGTTCTCATCCCGGATGTACATCTCCTTCAAGAGCCGCAAAACTCCGTAAATAGTCACCATCCATCCTGCTGACCAGGCACCGCAGCAATGCAGACGACTTACTATATCTATCTTTGGTGAAAGTAGCTTTTGTTTTTTGTCCCATAGGAACGGGTTTAGTTTTATGGCCCCATAGAACGAAAAGAACGTGTCTAGAGCTTTCAAAGCTCTGTCTGTAGCCATTTCAATCTAAAAATGTAAATATTGTTATTAAATTTGTCTCACTATTATTTTAATTATTATCCATAGTTCATAGGGAGGTTTTATTAAAGTTTATATTTACAAGTAAATTTAGCGAATGATTGTAAGTGAGTTACCCGTATAAAATAAAAATCGTTTTGATACCTGTTAATTTTGAAACGTCATAATATTATGTTCAAAGCCAAACGGTTTACTAAACTGTTATGTTGACTTTTAATCGTATTGGAGAGGAATGAGGAGAGGAATGCATATTACATTCTGCTTTAAACTTGAAGCATTGCAGTATTACTGACTTTACTGTATAGAACAAATAGCAGAGAGTAGTGCTTACGAGAACTATGAACAAAGGCTTTCATGTCATAGCAATATAATCTATATTTTATTATACTAATAGCACTGAGCGAAAGCATACGCTTTACATAATTTTCTCAGCCGTAGTGACTTGCCGCCGCCGCAGCATAAAGTTTCTAAAATTAGCTCGCTAATGCAATCACATGGAAGAAAACTCTCCAATTCCTTTAAATTACAACAAAATCCTACTAGTCGCTGTTCACCAGTATTACTTACTAGTTTTTTACCAATTATTTTTGTGTGATGGGATATGAAAAGCTTCCTGGAAATGTAAATACTGCTGCTGCTACAAAGCTACAACTTGTAGGGACAGGTTGGATCTCAAATATCAAAAGGGGATAAAAGAAGTATAGTCCTGAAGTTCAAAATTTCTAATTTTAGGTCATACTTGGACCCCAGTATTATTTCTGAATTTCAAAATTATTAGGAATGTTAACACTGTTTAGTTTTGAAATGAGATAATGTACATTCATATTGGACGTGCTTGTTTTATGAAATATGCATTGTATACACGCATGTGCATTACAACAAAAAGCCGCAGTTACCATGGCATAGATAAATACCCGCGACATAGTAATAAAAAATGTTACGTGTTATATTTAGGTTAGCCTCGCTTAAGATATAATATTTAAAGGTAAATATTTTGTTGTTTATTAGACGCAGCTTCAAATACAAAGTTCTTAAACGTTGCAACCGGCCAGAAAAATCTGGTTAGATATTTTTGTGTGAGCTTGCTCACATCTACATGTATAGTGAGTGACGGCCTCGTAAACATAACGTACGCTAATGTGATTACTATGTATCGATTACTGAAAAGAAATTCTATAAAATATACATTTAAACACACCAAGCAAACTTATATATGGGAAATCAAAAATAGCAAGTGAATATGTGGAGAAAAGCAGACTCCGCAATATCTAATATAGCTTAAAAGCTAAAATTTGTTATTACCAGCCTGTATAATATTTGACATGTTTGAAAGTTAGGCCTTATATTGCACACTATCACTTAGCTTTCAATATATTATACCCTGACATACCTGTATGTAACTTATATTATGACACTAGTGTATATAGGACACAACTATTTCTTTACTTCTATTTTACACAAAACAAGTTCACTTAATACCAGCAAATTTAATGCATTATTAACACAAAGAACGTTCTGTTAAGTTTTCCATTTGTATCCACATCAACACGTAGGCTACTAATTCTTTCCATATAAACCCAAACCACATACTAAAAGTTCACATATTTTCCTATATAAATCTGTATTACTAATTAAGTTACTATTTTATTATGTTGTGTTTATAAAACAATTCGTACAACAATATAAACAATTTTCTCAGTATAATAGGCAGTACAAATTGATTAGTTTAGCCTAACACGAATATCAAGTACGTACTCTGTTAGGTATACCAATCCATTTTCAAATGAAAGGCGAGTTTTGTCTCAACTTTCTTTCTGTAAATAACCGCAGAAGAAGGATTGTTCATTTTCGCTTATTGGCATATATCTTAAGACCAGCTGGTTCGACGTGAGTAATAAGCATTATGGTAATGAACTGAACCATATGAAACTATTTTAAATCCAAATTCATGATACAAATATAAAATGACACTAGTATATATTTAATATCATCAGGAGAAAGAGTTAGTTTGGTCTTAATTTGCGGTACTATCTGTGTATTTAAAAATTTGAAATTGTACAATTACCCAGTACCAATGCCCCCCCCTCACGAGTATTCTTTGTCTCACAATACTCATAGTACCATACATTATTCCCTTAACTACCAGACTGTTTCACACGTTTTTCTATAACACACCATGCAAAGTACGACTGTTTACTAAAATTTCTTGCCACAAAAAATTCCTGTGTGTGCCATAAGCAAGCACGTATGCAGAACTGAGTTTCGGAGGGGGCTAGATTTCCAATAGATATTTTAAGTATATATAATATTCGCGCGTAGCGCGAAAATTTTTGGCATTTTTTGAAGGAATTGAGTCAAAAATGGGCTAAAAATGGCAAATAATCGCGCGGAGCGCGAAATTTTTTGCTATTTTGAGAAAAAAATTCCCTTTATCTTGGATTTCGGGGGGCGGGGGGCTTCAGCCCGTAAAGCCCATCCCTAAATACGTCCTTGGCCATAAGAATTCCATTTTTACCATATTATTATACCTATTATGTTAGCAGCTCTACTTGGGTATTATTATCCTTTGACCTTTCAACATCAAAACTTTTCAATTTTTTTTAATTTATTTCGCTTTGTCAGTCAGACAAGGAAATTTTGAAGGTTGTTAGTCTGAAACATTATTACTAACTTACCATAGACACCATGGTTCAATATTCTTTCACTAAGTCTCTAGCTTCCTGTAATTTAATATGTGCACATAAAGATGTTCCTGGAAAACACGTATCCAGTAGGGGGAGGGAGGGGCGCTGCGCCCGCTCTAAATTTGAGAAAAAGAGAAGTTTTTTCTCAAAAAAAGCCAAATATTGCAAAATTTCTTATTTTAAAATGTCTTATTTTTGACATTATTTTTGGTTGCGCTCCCCCCCTTGAACAAATTAGGCAAGGCACAGTAGCAAGTGTCCAAAGCGTTCCACTGGAAGCTGAGGTTAAGCTACGTTGCCTGCTGAGCAATGTTTGGATGGGTGACGAGTATGCGACTTGTGGCTAGCTTGTACTAATGAGCTTGACTACAGACTGTTTAAGTATAAAATCTATAAAACAACTCTGTTCCTTGCCTAAAATTCCTAGCGCTGCAACAATAACGCAACTAGGTGAAAAACTCCAAGAAGTACCCTATTTGGCTCGGTGCAAGTACGGAATAGGTAAATTACTTGGGACTCCGCGTTGGGAGAACAGTAGTAGACGTGTTCTACTGCTGAAACACTTGAGTATAAAGCTTTGATTTGATTTGATTTGATTTGAATTTCTAGATACGTGCCTGTATTTATATATAATATTATATGATCATGAATCCATATACAATCAATTGTTCATTGTTCTACTGCACTCTGGACCATTTTTGATTGCATTATAAGTTATCTTTGTCTTTAGCTTTAATGTTCATGTACCATTTAAATGTTACTACAACCTACACGAGTCGTTTGTCATTTAATTATTATTCTATTTATAATATTATTACTCTGAATCAAGAATAAGACTATTGTAGAAATCTTTTAACGAAGTAGATTAAAAAACGACATAGAAATAAAAATTTAAAACCCACGAGAGGTATTATGAGTTCCATGTATTCAATACCCTTTGTTCTGAGTACTATAGTCCAGTAAATTATTACTTACTATTTTTAACTTTTGTTTTCCAAGTAGATGCTATATACTATATTGTATTGCTATTAGCAAGCTTGACACGCCATCACGAATGAAAGTCGAGCGTATTGGTAGGTCACACAACTTAATAAATTTCCCATAAACTATAAAATTTATTGTTTAATAAACCATGTCAAATGCATGTAAAAAAGTAGTCGATATAACCAGGATTTGCGACGTTAAATGACGTTTTTAGTGAATTTTTCTAATGACCTTTCGACTCGTATGAATCGCCTTTGACTTGATCTAACGAATAACATTTCACACGAGCTATCTCATAGTAGATAACTTAAGTTATGCCAATTTTTGGTTTTTGCCCACAGGCCCCTGCCTGCGCGCAGGCAGGGGCTATGTTACCTATATTCAAACTGGACCTCAATCAAGGTATCGAGTGTGCCGTAAATTGCCGCAAATGCCGTAAATGCCGCACAAAAATAGTGTACGGCATGCCGTAAATGCCGTAAACTAAAAAATATCGCCAAAAATTGGATTTATTCCCTTTCAAAAACGATGTCTTTGCTTAATTTACGGCATTTACGGCATATACGGCACGCCGTACATCAAATTAATTTACGACGTGCCGACTTTATACTCTGACCTCAATTTTTATCCCTAAATTACGTTCAGAAAGTTTAATCTGATTATCTCTAATCGTTCTTGAATTATCGCGCTAACAGACAGACAGACTGACAGACAGCAGATCGGTCATTCGTATAAAGCAGCAGCGCTACTTAGTAAATATGACACCCATCAATATAATTTGCAGAAATTACTTGTGGTTTTATGTAAGGAACATGTCGTTCGAATATTGGCTTAAGTAGAATTACCAATTAATTAATTACTGCTTAGAATTATATTTTATGATGATTATTAAGTGGTGTACACACCGCTTTATAGGGATGCCTGATCTGTCCGTTCGAACGTCGAACGATTGAGGATAGCTCAAGAACGGTTTGAAATAATCAATTCAAACTTCCTGTATGTGATTTAAAGAAAAAAAGTGAGGTCGAATTCGAAAATGGACGCCAGGCGTTAAGTCAAAGTCATTCCCAGAGAGGGAATGTGTATGGAAAACTTAAAAAATAACTGAAAATCAATGTGACGTCAGTTTGTTTTATCGTAAAAAGTCGTGTGACAGTTCGTTTGAAAGGTCAAATGTCGTTTTCAGTTATAACGTCGCATAAAGTTGCATTTTCCATAGCGATACGTATAATGCTTCATAATAATTTCATTATTTATCCATGCGATTTTCCACCACTTCCTTACACCCATTTGTGCATGGTTTATTAATTTGTTGAGAGTTTTTTCGTCGTTAAGAATTTAGTTTGTCATTTAATTTTCGGCTTTCTTTTTGGCTATTATATACCCGGAAATAGTCGAAAGCATTCAATTTGATTTAATAGATATTCATAGTCAAGGAAAAATTATAGACCCAGAAGCTTGTAGGCAGAGTACACTTACAGTGTAGTATAATAATACAATTTTTCAAACTGTTGATTTACAGTCAAAATTGTCATAGGTTTGAGGAAAATTTATTGTTTTGAGTGTATTTCACAAATAGCAGTCAAAAACTACTCAAGAGAGTTTGTCATCTAACGGCTATTCATTTTACTTCGGCAGGATATCGAAAGTCGTGATAATATTATTATTATAAATATTTTATTACTAGCGGCATAAAATATAGATCTAAAGTTGTGAATTTTAAATATTCAGTCTTCTAAAATGAATTTTTCGTTTGGATTGATTTATTTCCTTTTAGCGTCCGTGCAATTTTTCATTTCTTGCACTGCATCATCAGTTTTAAATTTTTGGCTGGATGTCCATCAAGACTGTTATTCGTATGTAATCCTGTTGAAACAATGGAATGAGGAATTGACACTACTGGAGCCCGTGACGAGACCAATATTCGTCTATAGTTCTACAGGAATGGAGACCCAGATGTTGAGATCTGATAGTACAGGAAGATACAATTGGAATGCAAGAGACAGGGGCAACTGGCTACACTATTCAAACACAACGCATGCTAAATCTCAATGTATTTCCGTGACTTTTCAAAATGGTGGAATTTATTACCCCAAGGGGCTTCTACTGCTGCTATCTACACTGACCAATGATATCCTTCGATCCTGTGGAAAAATATTTATGGATGTAATATTGCCATACTCAGATGCAAGAGATTTCCATAGGGCCCTGAGACAAGAAATGGCGATTATTTATTTGTCCCAATTTACAGATTTAATGTATCGACACTTTGAACATCTGAGGTTAATAACCTTTGACAAATTGGCCGATGGTGAAATTCAGGAATATTTGATGTTCGTGTGCGGACATTGTCGAGAATCATCCAAACGGATACTTGTACCTTGTCGTAACAATAATAAGCGTATAGACTGTTTGAGCAAGGTCCCAAAAATAATTGAAGATCAAAACAAAAAAGTCGTGAACTGGATTGCTTCAGTTAATGAGGCTGCTGCCTTAAATGACGCAAGATCGGTTTTATATAAACAACAATCCATGTCAAGTTACGGTTTCAATCCCTTCAGAGATAAAAACTTGAATGAAGTTTCGTTATTCCTGGTTGAATCATTGTCACGACGGGGAAATGCATCAATAGTGGCTACTGGTGAATCAGATCTTTATATCCCTAACCGAAAACGTATCACATCAACCTTATTTAACACTATTTATGTAAATGGTCCAGTTGAGGTTCAACATGCAGTACTAAGGTCCTCTTTTTTTGTGACTAGCTCGATTGGTTTTAATTTCATCACTTGCCATACTTTAAATATTGGTTATGATTCATTCCAAATATATATCAATCCCTACAAAGCTGAAGCCTGGTATGTTATTCTAACATCTGGAATATTATTGGTCATTGTTGTACATTTAATGTTCAGGAAAATGGGACTTGTTCGATCCATTCTTTTCGTCACATCTACATTTATGTACAATATGTGTTTGCCCAATATTCCAGAGTGCTCTTCTGCAAAATTCAGAATCATTAGTCTAGGATGGATGTTAGCTGTTGTAGTCTTATCGAATGCATATATTGGACTTGTTACCACAGAAATTACTGCTCCAATTCCAAACATTTATCCAGTGACATTTAAGGAAATTGAAAAATTTCAATTCTATTCCAGAACACTCACCAATTCCCATGATGACTGTGTGGGAAACTCACATTTGTGTTTTGTTGTGGGACTGAGATTAAATAATTTATTAAACACAATAGAAGGGACGAGGAATAACTATGGATTCAAAAGTAATGCAAGTATAAAGGATGAAAACACTATTCATTTTATTATTCAAAGTTTGGTTCTGCCAGAAAACAAATCATCTGAAGAAACCGTCTCAGAGTGTTCAGAAAGCGCATTCATCGATTTTGACGATCATCTGGATACATTCGTTCCACGTTTCAAAGGTGAAGGCAAAATTTTTGGAAAAGGAAACGAAGCAATTCTGCCTACAAATTTTGGATGGTTGATTGGAGTCAAAGATGACGGAGAGACAGCGTTTCTACTCAATAGATTGATTCAGTCGGGAATATTCTCTTGGTGGTCGGAATTATACAAAATATTTAATTTATCTAAGGAGAGTTTGCGCTTTAAAAATTCTGTCAGTAGCATCATTGTTCTATCGCTTAGCTCAAATATCGTGTCTGGATTTTACATTTATTCTATTTTAATTGGAATTTGCATTATTGTGTTTGCTTTGGAATTTGTGGTACGCTATAGGAAGCTGATAACATTTAGAATTACAATATTTATTTCAAAAATCTTTCTGACTATAAAAATTGGTGGTCGAGGTCGAGGTGCAGATTTGAAACAATAGTAATACAATAATACCACAATATTAAAAAATAAAGATAATTTGTGTATTTGACGACATAAAATCAGGTTTGCATCGCTAAAGCTTTCCGTAAATAACTTGGATGTATTTGTATTTCAATAGCGGGCTCAGCTAAGTGGCGAACCTAGCTTTCAAGCGAATTTCAGTAGGCCACTAGGCCACCCTTCACAGTAATAAAAACAATTCCAAAAAACCATCGGTAATTCCCTTAGGTTCTTATGTTAACCAGTACTGTTATTGAATTCTACAAAAAGGTGTGAAAACTGGCACAAAGAAATCAAGGGGTAGTAAAAAGTAACGCAGCTCTAATGACTAAAAATGCTAAATAAGTTTGTTGATATAGCAGAACCAATTTGTATTGAAGCTTTGAAATGCTAGTTTTAGGCACAAACATTACAAAATGTCCCCTTCCACTTATAATTTCCATTCAATCACCAATAATCAACATAAGTAAATTTCTATTATTGTTTTGATAATGCAATAAAAATATAGCATATTAAGGTTACCAAATTCATTTAAACAAATAAATAAAAATGAAAAACAATTATATATTAAAACAGGATAATTAAGCTCATTTCAACAACATTTCTCACATGATATGAATGAGCGTACAACGAGTTTTATCTATAAAGCGAAGTAAATGCCATGCCTTGATTGTTCAAATATTTATAAGTTAGGGACAAATATTACAAATTACAATATTACACTATTGATGGTTTTTCCTGTGACTATATTATAGGAACATTCTTTGTTAAGGGATATGGGTTTAATGACTGACTCGTTATAGTGTCATCGAAATAAAATAGGCCTGCATAGGCAATCATAAAACCATTTGATAGCATAAGGAGAATTTGTTAATCTTGACATAGGTACGCAAATTTCCATCAGGCGCGTTAAGTTAGGAGATTAGAGATATATTTTATTCATACAGATAAGTACTTATCTTCAATACTAACATTGAAGGCAACACATGAAACCAATGTAATATTAATGGGATATAAGTTAATATTAGTAGTTAAGCCAGCATACCACTGAACTGTAATTTTCCAGGTAGTGCACTATGTAGAATGTCTGCTTAAAAAAGGACATGAATGAGCGTTGTGTTTCATGCCCTAGGTTGCGGTATAAGTATATCGAGTATCCATCGAATAACAACAACAACGATATGAAATTGAGGTAGGTAGGATACGCAACAGGAAGTAATCTTTAATCCATGCCTTAGCCGTTTATTTTTCCAGATCTAGCTAGTTCCGTTCTAGAACTAAGAACGTTATAGCAATAGATTGTAGGTATATCTCCATCCAGCTAAACATAATGGTGAATTTTTCAAAATATAAATTATTTATAAAAATATTGTACACATATTACCCCGAATTGAGTTTGATAAGCTCAACCCAAATGTTCAGGACACCCTTTCTACAGTAGGGTAATTTAAATATTCAGTAAGTTTAACACATTTATATGAAAAACTAGCCGGTCACAGGGCCCAGGCCCTGTTATAAATAAAGCTAGTGTGTATGCCAGGGCAATATTGCAAGATGGATAGAATGTATTTCAGAAACTTATTTCCGTCACCCACCTGGTGCGTGAGGGGAAGCAGTTTATTTGCTTAGTCGGATAAAACAGAATAACACTTGGCAGCATAGACGTAAGTTGTAGGTAAACATCCCATCCAATACAAAAGATGGAACATCCAACTCCATCCATCCCATCATCACCAAACACCCAAGAAAAGATCAACATCTTATCCAGCCCACCACCAATATCCAAATAAAGTAATCCATCTAATACAGCCCATCGCCAGTTTCCAAATAAAGTACCATTGACCATTACAGCCATCACCAACACATCCCTTTGAGCCAATTCATACACCTGGATGGGGATGTTGGGTATAATGGATGGGATGCTTACATCTACGCTTGGCAGTATGCATAATGATGAGTCAGAGTAACGAAGGCGTAAAATTATACCCCAAGTCAAAAATGTGACCATAATGGGTGACCAGAGTAAGTACCGATAGTCACAATAAAATTCCAACACAAAAATATTGACCCTTAGTCGTAATAAGCTGAAGTTTTAGAAAATTTTGTTTTTTTGATTTGGAATAACTAATTACATATACTACCGTTGTATAGTGTCAATGCAAGGAAAATGTCAACTTCCATTATGACATTCAAGACTATGACCAACGAAAATGGAATCACATTAAATAAATATTCTACATTCATAAATATTCGACCACCTAAACTTTTTAAGGGCTACTTATACTCTTCCTAATCCTATCTTCATCACGATTTGTGACGTCATATTAGAAGTCATAATTTTATGATAATAAATCTCTTTAACACATAAGTGGCAGACTCAAAACGTACACATTTGAAATAAAAAATAGTCTACCACTTCATCCCGCTCTGAATATTTTCTATTTAAGAATGGACTTAGTTTTTCTATTTAAGACGTAAAACATTTTTAACCTCCTATTAGCTTAAAACCATTTGCGAATTGAAAAAAATAAAATTTTATTATGAATAGCCAATTTTTAAACTTTCCTGCGTATAAAATAAGGTCACGGCACGGTGTATTAAATTGAAAGAAAGAGTTTCAACTACCACGTCTCACAAGAACAGTGACTTTCATAATTTTATCACCGCGCAAGCGTGTATGCATAAAACCTAGTTCTATCTGGATGGAATTTAGCATCTTCAGCAAATAAGCCAAATTGTGTTGTTAATACATTTTGAAATAACGTTACGGTGGCCGAGAAATAACATTCATAATTTCATAACATCCGTACACACATACATACAACATACATTTCGATGACGTTTATATTATAGAGTGATATTAAACGTATTCAAAATGTGATTTCACTGACAGCTTGAGTTTCAGGTTATTTAGATTTACTGAATTCAACCAAAATTTTGAAACACGAGGCTTTAGGTATTCATTTATCTTTTGAAATGACAAATATAAAACTCCTTTGGGATTGATGTCTGCATTTTACCAAAGAAGTTTACATAGTGCACACATTGGGCATATAAGCAAAATTGAATATCACACATTCAACACTTTATGGTCAATAATAGACATAGGAAATAACATTCAGTACTCAAGTGTTTGCTAAATTGTCAAATGATCCAATAACTATTTAGTTGGTGTGGCCGTTTGGTATTACTTACTTTCTGTCATTCAAAACATTTCATACAGTTTTAAACAGTATTTAAAAAAAAATTCAAACCGTGTACTAATCATTATTATAAAAATGGAAAACGTCCTTCAAGAAAATTTAATTCTTTTAACAGAAAATTTGTCGAATATTAATGCCATACTGATTCGATTACGTCAGCATAAAATAATCGCTAAAGAAGAATCAGATTTTATAGTAAGTCTTTCGTTCACATGTTTTAGTAAATATAAAAAAAACCTAATAGTTATTTTCCAAATGTATGCAAAGCCTGTGGATTTAGAGAGTGTAACCTATTTCATATCCTTGTAAAATGTAACAAACTATCTGACCTAAGAAACATGTATATAGCTAAGCTGACAGACATACCGATAAATGAGGATAATTTTATACAAAAGCTTTTTGAAAATGGAAACATAGAACTGTACATAAATACTTACAAATATGTAACCAAATATTTTACTAAACACAATTCGATTATTCTATGATATAATTAAGTATAATTTAGTATTATTTAGATTAAGAGTGATAACATTATGTATCAATATTGGAGACTTGTATTGGGCTGGCGGGGACCTATGTTCAATAAAACTCATTCATTCATAGTTATTTTCCGGGTTATAAGTCTCTAGTGGCATTTAGGGCTTCCTAAGAAAAGTCAGTTAGAACAGAAATACTAAAAACTCACTTGTGACTTAAAGTCTTGCGTTCCATTGGAGACTTATACCCTGAGAAAGGACTATTACGTCGTTACTGTAAATAATAAATAAGCACAGCAAGTGAAATGGCATTTTTCAGTTGAGCAAGCCAACCAGCCTTCAACAAAACGATGAATTGGTAACGATATTGATGAAAAAAGGAGATGGTGTGTTAGAAGAGTTCTTGCAAATTCTTCGCGCCACAGCAAATAGTCATATTGCTGACCAGATTGTTAAAACTGCAAAAAGCAATGATTGTGATTTGGAACCAAGCCATCCTTCCAAACGGTCAAAACTGTCACAATTAGATGAAAAATGGTGGCCGGAAAAAAAACCTCTGATAAAGTCATTTTACGAAAGAAAACTTGATGGCCAATTGGTAGTTGAAAAATTGTACTCGATGTTACAAGAGAGTAAGACGACGGTGATCACCCAGGAGACGTTAGTCGTTTCAGGATTGGGCGGAATAGGAAAAACGTCTATCGCCAAGTCTTTTGCAAATTACTACGAAAAGGAATACGACCATATTGTATGGATTGATTGTGGTGAAGGGAGTCTTATTAAATCGTTTCAATCATTGGCAAGAGATTTGGGTGTGGATAGCAGAGTTGAACTCCTAAATGAATTGGCTCGAAAGTGTCTTGCCCTACTTCGAGAACTGAAGTGCTTGATAATCTACGATAATGCAGAATGCTACGTCGGCAATGAAGGAATACGAGATGTCCTGCCTAACCTTGACAGAAATAATAATTTTCATTCAATAATCACATCAAGGAATCAAGATTGGGGAACAACAACTGGATATGGAAAGATCAACAGATTTTGCATGAATGTTTTCAGTGAGGAAGAGAGTTTTCAGTTCATGAAAAACTCACTTGAAGATAAATCAAATTTTAATAACCCACTTATAAGAAAACTTTGCTCATTACTAGGCCATCTTCCCTTGGCTCTACAAATTTCTGTAGCTACATTGAATAATCACGGAATAACCATTGAAGACTATATTGAACAAATTGTTAGTGACGATGAAGATTTATTACATGAAAGGTTTGATGACTACGAACGCACAATCAACAAAACGATGAAAGTGTCATTAGATCAAATCAAAAATTTAGAAGGTGGAAAAACTGCTTACAACATCCTTATTACTTTCGGTTACATCCAACCCGATAACGTTGAATTAACCTTTTTCCAGGAAGCCGTAAAACCAAACTTCGGACAAATACCTAAAGCTATATTATTACTAGAAAAGTTTTCTTTGGTCACCAAAGGCAAGAAAATTCAAAAGGGAATGAAGAAAAGTGAGACAAGTTGTGTTAGTATTCATCGTCTATTGCAACAAGTGATACGACATAATGGAAAGGAAACTGAAAAGGAGGTTTTAAGAAACATCTTGTCGTCTTTTGGTGAAATCAATTACAAGTTAAATCCGTACAATTTTGCCGAAAAGCATGAAGATTTAAAAAAAGAATTTCTTCATTTAAAGACGCAATTGATTAATCACCTGAATTTGGAAGATTTACTGATAGAACGGAGATTTGGTGAAGCAGTAGATCTATCTTTAATAATTCATAAGACGTATGACAAAAGTGAATTACCAAAGGAGTATTTAATATCTAAGTACAATCACGCAGTTTGCTTAGAGAAGTCTGGATAGAAGAACAAGGCAATCTATATCTTTCAGTCTCTTGCTGAAGAACTGAGTTCTGAAACTGAGAAAAGTTGCGACTGGATTGAAGAAATGGGTTTTTCCTGGAGTATTGACGAAAACAACGAAATCCAGTTCAATTTGAAAAATATAAGAGGCACCATTCCCAACCGACCAATAATAAAGCACTGTATCTATTTAAGTCAACAAAGCGCTGATGATTTACTTCAATTTTATTAACTTTGTGAAAATCAGTTTGAAAACATCGCAACAATGCAAAAATTTAACTATAACAAGCTCTTAACAATGCTTCATTTGGGACTGATCATTTCCGATGAGAAAGACTGTCTATTAATTAGTAAAGCATTTGTCGATGCCATAGGTAACTATACATGCAGACATTACTCCGTTAAATTTTTAATATGGTTGCACTTCACTTCCAAATTGGCTAAAGTGGCAATTAAATTAATTTCTCAATTAAAAAATGAAAGCAGTGTAAACGCAAATACGCTGACAAAGTTGTTTTGTGTGTCACGGAAATATATTTTTCAAACTGAAAGTGAACAATTCCAAAATATCTCTTCAAGGTATAGTAGGCTGATATGCGACGATTTCCAGATTTTGATTGATAAATTGAAGAGTTCAAATGCACTTGAAAGTCTTTATAGTATCATCTCCAATCTCAACTTTATTATTAAAACGGAATCTGGTGCAGCAGAAAGGAATGAATCTATTCCCTCTGTATATCCAGGTACTTTGGTTTAAAAATAGGCTGTGTGAAATTTATTGGTTTAAAGTCATTCTTATTTCCTGATCTTAGATAAATGTGGCTTTCAAAAGACGTTGGCCATTGAGAACGGAAAAGTTGCCTATAAATCGAAGGCCAATGACGTTTTCTTCACCCGCTTTGTCAACCCGGAATCACTCACAATTCTCACTATCGAGGGGATGACCATCTACTTGCCTTATCTCCTAGAATCTATTTCTCAATGCTACCATTTAGTCAACATGTCAATTAAGGAAGTTATATTTTGGGGTGCACAGATACATAAAATGAACTTGCCCAACTTAAAACGGTTCGAATTGAGTGCGGTTTTTAATACTGGCGATAAGAAGGAGGAATTGGGGTTTTCTTTAATTGATTACTATACG
This sequence comes from Tomocerus qinae, assembly GCA_020055645.1. Taxonomy (NCBI): domain Eukaryota; kingdom Metazoa; phylum Arthropoda; class Collembola; order Entomobryomorpha; family Tomoceridae; genus Tomocerus; species Tomocerus qinae. The sequence goes on from CM034546.1 coordinate 67,092,025, forward strand.
TTCGTTGGAATTGTAGGAAGAGAGTGTATTTGGAAATCTATAAGTCGTTTGGAATACTATTCCGTTACAAATTCAAATGGTTCGATAAGTTTTGACAAACAATCACAAACTTTAAAATTTGAAAATGTATCTATGAACAGTTATCACTTTCAAATTATTTCTTTCCGTCAATTGTATATAAATAGCTGTACCTTTCAAATTAGTACTGACAGCGACGGACTCTGCAATTGTAGTTTTTGTGTTGAGAATTTAGATATCACTTGCTTAGAAGTTAGAGTAAATAATTCTGACATTTTTGCCAGTCCTGTAAATAGGAAAATAATTGCAGAAAAACATGAGGACTACTCATCCAATACTAAGGAAATTGAAATTAGCAATAGCTCATTTCTAGACGTAAAGAATGAAACGGTTAGCATTAATCGATTTCTAATGATGTATAATAACCTAAAATATTTAAAGATATTCAACTGCAATTGTCTTCCGATTGACTTTTTTGGTTTAGACTTCATTGAAATAATTGAAATTAGTAGTACAATAGTTCATTGTACAAGGCCAACCTACATTAGAAAAGACATGATTAGCAAGCAGTTGTCTAAAAGATGTAAGAAACTCACTTTAGAAAATGTCACTCCTGTTAATGACATAGGAAATAAATTAGAAACGATTGAATTCTCTTCCCTAAATCTAGACGAATTGATATGGGATGATTGCAGAAATAGTAGTAGTTATTTTGTGATGGTTAATAGAATTTCCTCCTCATTAAAGAAACTTAATTTAGTTGGGGTGGAATTTAAATGCGGAGAAAAAACAGACTCCATCTCCGATTATCACAGTTCCTTCGAAAATATTCCCTCATGTTTACACTCGTTGGTAATACAAGGACAGATGCATTCAGATAAGCCATTAGAGTTAGATCTCGGTATTCTTCCCCATTCATTGAAAGAGATGAAATTAAGAAAAGTATATTTTACAGGACAAATTTCTCCCAGCAATCCATTACATTTAAAAAAACTCATTTTAGAAAATCACAATGAAAAAGATTTACAGAAAATTGAATTCAAATCTTTGATATGTCGGGTAGACAACATCGTCATTAATGTAGCAGAAAGAATAGATTTAGAAAATTTAGTCACGTCGTTCCCGACAAATGTAAAAACTGTTTCTGGATGCTTTGGCTGTGGTTATTATTCTCTGAAGTACGTAAAATACACAAAATTAGACGATTGTAAAAGTTGGAGATTCAGAGAAGATATAACTGAGAGTGAAATAACAGAAAAGAAATTCAACGAGGAATGTGAAATCTAAAATTTTATAAGTTATCTCGATTAAGGTTTTATTAATGTATTGAAATAGTGGCATAAAACGAATGTAATAAAATATAAATTGTAAAACTATTGCAACGTATTTTATAATTCAGTTAGGTTTTGTGTCATCAAGAGACTGCATTATCATATTATATAATTATTAATTATGTGAGGAAATCACCAATTTCAAATATTAAAGTGAGGAAAACCACATAAATTTCAGTAATGTTAAATGGAAAGTTTTTATATGCCTTCGAAATACTAAGAAGTTACTACCTATTTGCACCTTAAAGGTCAATTCCTCATTACCCCATTATTTTCTATTTTATATATTATAATATCATCCAATCCTCACTTCTTTGTGTAACATTTACTTTCTATGGTCTAATAACTGTTGCAATTATAACAATACTTTCAATATTTTTAAGTGGAGACGTGGAAAAGACGGTTATACAGGACCATAGGGTCGTATGGATGAACGCGGTCTAGCTAGATCTAGCATATACATAAATGGCGAATTAATTCGCTGTCAAAATTACCTCCAACTGAGGTAGTCGGATTTGTGACAGCGAATAAGTCCAGGCTGAGGCATTTCTACTTAATGCTATACAATAAATAATAATAGTATATATATAGCAATACAATGTTACAAGAGTTGGGAGAACACCTCCTCCGGGAGTTTGGTGTTCTCCGTACTCTTTTAAAAAGGGACCATGTGTGACCATCGCTCATACACACTAATACAAAAATATCCATTATGTGTTGTCATTATCCATACACGGGATATCCTTTTGTATATTATTATAAACATTTTCACTTTCACTACTCTCATATACGAAAAACTTAATACAATTTATCCGTGATCCATTAAATCGTCAAATAAAAAAACATAAATATTATAATTGACAGATAACAGATTTTATTTCATATTTCCTTAACTTTATTCCCAATAGCTATATTTACGACAGTTTATATAGAAACATTATAATATTCAGACAATTTAATTTCACCACTTCAACAATTTAATAAACGAGACAGTGTTTCGGGAAATACATTGACAAATTAATTTCAAAAATAAATTTGGCAATAGGTAATACAGTACTGCACAATACAATACATTCAGTAATAATAATCTTAAAGGGCTACGGAAATAACGTTAAAATAACATTACTTTTTATGCACAACATATTAAACATACCATATAGTAAACAACATACCAAATTTTTAAATCATTTAAATAATATACAACTGCTGCTAAAACTAACGAAGACCTTTTTTCACATTATTATCTATACATGATAATGATACTTTTACAATCTCAATCAAGGTGAATAATAGAAATGTGGTATTAACATTAATAGTAAAGGAATAGGTTTGCTTAACTGTGAATCAAGGTTTAAATGGTTTTTTGCTGTAGCGTTTGATAGGCGGACATTCTAAATAGCATTCGGAAATATTGCTACGGATAATCTTCACAGGTTCGGAAACCTTTCTATAGTCGAGTACAGACGGATACTCATGTGGAGGAATCTCTGGATGAGTATTCTGGACATGCTTACTAAACTCTTTTCTGACATAGTAACCTTCGTTATCCGGACAAAGTTTGCAGCGGAATGTGCGGTGTTTGGTGTGAACCATGTGAACGTGACTCCAGCAGTTTCCATCATTAGCAAAACCTTTTCCACAGTAAGGACATTCAAATGGCTTTTGTTTGTAATGGATATTTAAATGAGATAATAATCTCGTTCGACTGGAGAATATTTTTCCACAATTTTCAACCTATATAATTAAAAAGCGTGAAATGAAATAATTTTGCCAATACATAAAAAATATTTGTTCAGGTTAAATTAATATTTACCGAGCATTTATAATCATGTGACGCCTCCACATGAAATTGTTTGTCTTGTTCCGTTCTAAAAACCCGCCAACAAAGTCTACAGATATGCGGATGAGTTTCTTCATAATCTTCGGGATGGTATTCAACTAGATGTTTACGGTAGCGAAAATTCACCAAAAAATCCTTATCACAGATTTCACATTTGGTTTCACTGCTTTTTGTAACGAACTTGGGCGGCACATCCAAGCGATCCTGAGGATGTACTCTTTTTAGATGATATTGGAGAATTTTGAAAGATTTATACTTTGAAGTGCAGTGTGGGCATTGAAATCCGTCGGAATGAATTTTCATGTGGCCTGGAAGCTTCTGTTTGCTCATCGTTTTCTGGCAAACCTGCATAATATAAAAATTTACCATTTAACAATATTACAATTATTTTATTTTAATTTATACAGTTCCTCGTTAAGAGTTTACGATTTCGTTTTAATTAATATTTTAAGTATAGGGTTTGAAAATGTTTTTACCGAGCAATTTACCGAAGAATCAATTTTCTGTTCATGGACTTTCTTCTCGTGACTGTTCTTATCCTCTTCATTTTGAAAAACCCACCAACAAAATGTACAAATATACGGATGGGTTGTTTTATACTCGTCAGGATGTTGTTGAATTATATGCTGACGATAATGTTCATTCAGTTTAAAATCCAGGTCACAAACTTCACACTTCTGTTCATCATTTGATAATTTTGGAGGAAGGGGAGGATGAACCTCATTTTTGTGACTTTCTAAAAGATCGTGTGTTTTAAATATTTTATTGCAATAAAGACACTTGGCATGAAATTGCATGTGACGTTCCAAAGATATTACCCTCTTACAGCAAATCTGCGTAAAATATAGCATTTTAAGTTGAATATTCGTAAAGTTTAACTTTAAAAAATCAAAGCATTTCTTACATTGCATTTAACTTTAAGATCGGTATTATTAAGTATATTATGATCCTTTTTTTCAAGTTGCTCAACTATTTTTGGATTTGGTTTAATTTCATTAGTGTGAGTATGCATATTGTGACCCTCCATGCTTGAATTGTAAATAGCTTTTTGACAGATCTGTATAGAAAATAAAAATTACATTTTTACACTGAAAAATTACGAACCTTTCCTGATTAAAATGGCAATAATACTTTGCAAAAAAACTTTGCATGTTCTTTTGTCCGCGATCTTCGGAGTTTCCTTGGTTCTTCATGCATAAGGTTGTGTTTTTTAAGCATATCTAAAGTTGTAAATCCTTCTCCACATTCTTCGCAAACATGACAGTAATCGGACATCTTAAACTGAATCTCATGCCGATGTTTATGGATCTTCATTTCTTTCTGCGAGGAGAACGTCATGTGACAAAAGTCGCACCCGAAATTATTTTCTTCGTGAGACTTCATGTGTGTTTGCAGATTATTCTCCTGAACAAACATTCTTTTGCATACATTACACTCAAGAGCAGCGTAGTTTACCAAAGATGTTGAATGGTCATCCAAATAATGGGAACTTAGACTGGTAGGACTTGTAAATGAACATAAGCAATTATCGACGTCACAATAGTAGAAAAAGAAGGAGTCCCCATCTTTAACATCTTTGTTTAAATGTTTTTCTTTCAGGTGTCGGAGGTAACGATACTTGAAATTAAAACTCCACGAACAGAGATCACAGTAGTAACGACGTTTGCGAGAAGCCATTTCACTTATTACTTTAGTTGTCATTTCTGGACGTTTTATTTTTCTTCCATTAGGATTCAACTTTCCGTGTAATCTTTGGGAGTGTTTCCATAAGCGACCTGCACTCGTAAAATTATTTCCGCACTCAGCACATGTAAACGGTTTTTCTCCTGCACAAGGTAAAAAACTTTTAAGAATCGCAAAATTAATACAAAAAATATATAAAACTGCTATGGACACCTGTATGAATTCTCATGTGCGAAATCAAACCCGTTCGCTTGATAGTTTTATTGCAAGTTGGACATGTTACGTCAGGGCTGACTTTGACACGAACACTCCTGCCTTTCTTCACATACTTGGAACGTTTCTTCTTTTTTCGAAGTGGTGATTTCGATTTAGATTTAGAAGAGCTAATAGGTCTCTTGTTTATTATTGGAGATGGCTTTATATTAACAGAATCGTCTGATTGGCAGTCAATCTGATTAGAATCATTTGGAATGATGTATTCTGAGTCACTCTCTTCATCAGCTGATGAGTTTACATCGTATTTCACTTCATTCTTTCTTTTTCTTAGACGAATTGATTGTCTTTCTGTTTTAAAGTGGTTCATGATATTAAAAAGATTATAATACGAACTTCACAATTTTTAAACAAACTGTTACAGAAAGAAATAAGTTAGTGAAGTTTTACCTCGTGATGTACTTTGTCCCATTAGTTCATTACTACTATCTGGGGAAATAAATTCAGGAGATCCTTCCAAATTGCCAATTAAGCCTTCATCACTATCGTCCATATATTCAACTTCTTCTTCATCTTCCACTTTTATTGTTACTAGTGGTAGAATAACATCTTCGTTTTCGGATTCTGTAAAACATTCGTCCTTAATACAAACCTTTGGGAACACTAAAGTTGCAAGTTCCGCATGTTTTGACGCAACTAATAAAGTAAAACATTTGTTTTAGTACTTAACTCTTGTCTTTGCAAAATTGTTTCATTCTATATCATCTATTAAAAGTTATAAAAAATAAAAGTACATTTAACTACTGAAAATGAGTATAACCTGTCACCTGTATATATTATTTCAATTCGTTGATCATCGGAATAACTTTCAAAGAACGTCTTACTGTCTTCAACAATTTCTGGGTGCGTTTTCTCTTCAATAGCATCATAATTAGTTTTTAGATTTTGTAGTATAGTTTGGGACATATTATTCAGTCGTTTTTCCAAACATTTTAATTGACTCCTTGTCAAACTGATATCTCTTATTGTCTGCAAACAGGAAGAGCAATATTCCCCAGCTTTGAAATATTGACGATAAGACTTTGTTAAAGAGCCTAACAAAACTTGACAAAGTGACTCGGAACATTTCTTTTTCCAATTGGAAAACCATACATGTTGTTGACTCGAATGGTGGAAATTATTTTTTGATTGGGGTATTAGTTGTCGACAAATTGTACAGTTAGACTTCTCAACCTCTGCCATATTTAGTTTATCTTTTAAATTGCTGTTGAATGTTGAGTTTTGACTATGTTGACTAGTAACAGCTGAAAACCAAGCAAAATCAAAAATGAGATTAAAATTTCTACTTATTTATACTTTCTACTGATACAATTAATTCAACTACTTTTTAAATTAAAATGGCAATTAAGGAACTAGTTATAGTATTACGAAATGTCAATTTCTCACCACTAAATCACCACTGGAGAGTGACGACGATCATCGAACCGATGAAAAGCCAAAAGTCATTTTGACGAGAAGGGAAGAAAAACAAATCTGTTCAGTTTTTCTGCTCGCGCCACAAATATTGGTCTTGTAATAAGTAGCCGCTGAGTATAGACTTTCTCAACCTTTACTAGAAAGGAATGAATCGTAACCGTTGTTGTTTTTTCATGTTAATTTTTAAGGTTGAGTTAAATAGTACTCATTTACTTTTTAAAATCATCAGAAATGTAGAAAATAATTGAGATTCGATATAGAAAATGCCGGGGAATAAGCATCTGTTTTTTTCAGCAGATGTTGCGGTTTTATTCGGACAATAACCGAAGGATGTGATGACTTAAAGTATTGTGCATGTAATATTGGTTTAGGAGGGGGAGAATTATATTTCGCCGCATGTATGAGCCAAATAGGAAAGTAATAAAGGCGAAATTATTCACGGCTTTGTATCTCTGGACTCAACTACGTTTCTGTACTCGTTGTGTCTCAATTCTCAAAGTCAACCCCCAGTGCCTCACAACATGAATTGTCGTATTTCGCTTACCATTTATGTATTTGTGCTGTGTATTCACATAGTCACAAACTGTGATATTTTTATTTACAGTAAAATACATAACAAGGGCATTGGTTTTGTACACGCCGTCTTTACTAGTTAATTCAAACTGAACTTTATTATCTATTTCATAAACACATTGTTACGTATAGTATCAGCATTCACCATTTTTTGATTGTGAGATCCAAAGAGTGACGTTGTTCACCGTTCACCCTTTACAGGTGATGAGATGAAATATCATGTGTTTGTAATAAACGGTTGTTACAATATAAATAGACTTAGACCAAGTCTAATTCTAAAAGTCTAATTCTAATGCCGTGGACACAGAATGTAGTAATTTATTATGGGCCTTAGTGGTAATGAATCCATTTTAGTTCATAATTCCCTAGGGAACGATAAATATAATAATATTATATTCCATTTACTTATTTTATTTACAATTACATTAAGCTTTAGTCTGCAAATACGAGTAACGTACTTACATAAATTAATATTCAAAACCAAAATATGGGAGTTACCGCTATTACTAAAATCTTGGAATTATTTTTTGTTATTATGCGTTCGTTTGACGTGATTTTTCATATACGCCAACTTAGCAAATGTCTTTTGACACTGGTCACATTTATAAGGACGTTCACCAGTGTGTGTTTTAATGTGGCCGTTCAAGGTAGTTTTTAGTGCAAATGTTTTTTCACAAAAAGGACACTGCAAGGAACGTTCTCCAGTATGGACTACCATATGAATTTCCAGTTGCTGCGAGGTTGGCAAACACTTGGAACAGATTTGGCACTTGAAAGTTTTTAGATGGTCTCTGTGCATGTGGGCCCTTAATTTCTGTGCAGTTTTAAATTCTTGATCGCATTTAGTACACTTGTAAGAATTTTCTGAATCATGAATTTTCTTATGCGTCAGAAAATAATAATGATCAACGTAAGTTTTCTGACAAATCTCACATTCATATCTTTTCCCTTCTCCATGAACACTCATGTGCCTGGATAATTTGGATTTTGTAATAAATCTCTTTTCACACTTTTCACATTTAAAACTTTTTTCTCCTGTGTGTACAAAATTGTGAGTTATAAGTCCATGAGACGAATGAAATTTCTTATGGCACAATGAACAAGAATAAGGTTTCTCCCCTGTGTGAGTTCGTTCGTGTACTTTAACTTCCGTTAACATTCGATAACGTTTTTGACAAAATTGGCAGCAATGGGGTCTTTCTCCAGTGTGATATAAAATGTGAGTGGAAAGTCTTGTCATAGACGAGAAGCTTTTCTTGCAAAAATTACATTTGAAAGGCTTTTCTTTTGTATGCGTCAATAAGTGGCGTTTTAAATCTTTTTGAGTTTTAAAATCCTTTTGGCAAAAGTAACAGCTAAATAATCTGTCTTTTGTGTGAGCACGGATTATGTGGTCATTTATTGACTCTTTTTGTCGATAACGTTGATTACACTGGGGGCATTTAAATGTTTGTGCTTCACGGGTAAATGATTTAGTGGGTCTCTTGTGATTACGTCGAACAATTTTTTTCTGTGGTAGTGATACATCATCGAGTTTTTCAATAGCAGGAACTTCCGTTTCATAAGACAAATGTAAATCTAGATTTTCTGTAACTGGAATGTTTTCCCCGTATAATTGGATATAATTGGAACTTCTCAATTTTTTTCTATTTTTTTCGCCAATTGCATTATAGTTTTCCTGTCCCTTTCGATCTGATAGCGTAGCAATTTTCATTCTTTGTAATAGAACGGAACACATTTTGAGCCCATATTTGGCAATTTCTGTAGGTGGAAGATTAAGATTGCAGGCTCTATTAAAAAATAAGTATATAAATACTTTAAACTCTCCCATTATATTAATTGGCATGAAATACTCATTTTACAAATAATTACAAATAAAACAATAAACAAGGTTTTTGTTGCCTAATGTTGTAAATAAATACTATGCCAATTGCAAGAGATTTGTAGAATGAAGAGATAAATATTTTAATGTCATACTGATAGTTTGGGAACATACAAGTCAAATTCTATTCTTTAGACTGCTCTGTTATAACTATAAGCAGATAAAAACCTTGTTATCGGTAATAGTAATATCGTAGAGAAGTTATTAATTACCTTCGAAGATCTTCTTTTACTCTAAAATCCATAGCCAAAATCTAAAATTTCGTTGAATTCTACACATCGGCCTGAAACATTTCCTAATTTCTTTTCCTAGAAATCAATAATTGCTTGACAATAATAACACATTGTTGTTTATAAATCCAGTTATAACAGGATTCCTGTCAGAAATCTGGTGTAATTATTTATTATTATGAATTAGCATAAACTCGGCATTTAGGTAGTTCTAGAACACTTTTTAATTAATAAAATCAGCAAAAGGGCAGGGTGGTAAGTGCCGAATTTTTAGAATAGCTTGATTCAATATCGACAGTAAAATATTTAGTTTTGTTTCATTTGTTATTATTGGTTATTTTAGAAATTTAAGGCACAAGTACGGGTAAATTCGAATAAAAATCAGTTTACAAAAAATAAAAAGGAAATGTGAAGTGGCAGAGTTGTAAATGTAAACTAGAGGGTAATAAAAATCTGCTGATACTGAGATTGGGAATCTGCAGATGTTTTGGTAGTATGGCTCGGACAATAACCAAAGTATGGGACAGTTTAAGGTAGGGTTGAATTAGAATGGCAGTAGGTACTAAATTCAGAGTGTAACAAATTATAGGTGATTTAGGATCCATAAAACTCTAGTCGGCACCCGGAGGTGTCTCATAATATTATAATCTACTCAACATATCACAGGAAGGGCAGGTGTTGTACCCAAATCCAGCATAGGAATGAGTTTAAAACACGAATGATCCTTTCTTTTGAATGCATGGTTTATTTACAACAACGAACAATGACAAACATCAAAAAGAATGTACTGCATTTTTTTCCATCTTCGAACATTTATATTTATATGGTTTGTGCCCAACCGGACAAAATCGTAATTTGAAATGTACTTACAATACCAACAAAAGATATTAATTTCTTTTCTTTCATTCCTACTATATACTATAGTATACATAAATCTTCAAATGTATGTAAGGCACTAAAATTAACCATGAATATCAATATTAACGAATGACCTAATATGTTCTTTATAATAATAATAATGTCATGCTTAATATCAAGAGGTGTTGAAACAGTTATATTAACTTTTCTTTTTCCTCGTTTTAAAACGCGAATACTTTTACAGTTTTAAATAAAGGTACAAATACAGACAAACATGCTATATAGTTTTATACGAAGGGACATGGACGGAAGTACACACTACATACTAAATAGTAGGACTGAAATAGTAAAATAGCATGAAAAATTATTTACACTGTATTCAAGAACGGTTTATATTGCAACTTGACTGTGTTGTTAAGTATGGTAAAATGTGCTATTAAAAATTATTTGTCCATTTTCTGATTTTAGGAATAAGAAATTTTGTATATATTTTAGTAACTGCCTCGTACGTGAATTGTTTTTGTGAATCAGAAAACAGGGAACGGGGTAGAAGACGTCATATTTCCACCATGTTCTAAATCAGACAAGATTCGATACCCGCAAATTAAAAACGAAAAATATAATTTGTATATAATGACAGATTTTATCTGTTACATACAGGTAAATGGTTTCCGTCAATGGCCTCCAAATTGGCTTTTTTCCATTTTTAAATGAGGAAAAGTAATAAATATAGTAAAAAAACGAACTCTTTAAAACCATTTTTGGTCATGTCAAGAATAATGTGGACATGTGGAAGAAAATACCAAACAAATAAGATTTTTGAACATTTAAAAAAACGAGACACACTTAAGACGGTCCTTGACACTGAATTTCATCAACATTAGTTCCGTGGTTTTAATCCTATTCCAGGTAAATCCAATTTTAAAATGTTATTTTCTATATATCAGGGAAAACACTTACCTTTGCCGATAGCAAAAATCTGTTAAATACACATTTGAATATTACCTATTTCCTTTTTATGACTTTCACTATAGAATTGGAGCTGAATGAAGAAGTACGTCGCAAAAACCCCCAGCAACTATTAAATAAAATAAAAAAATGGTGTAGAAATAAAAATTTGGCGTTCATGTGCATAAACATGTGTCATAGTGAACAGTGTATCGTATTTCGTTATTTAAAGCATTTTCATATTTTTCTTTTCCTATTGGTATTATTGTAGAATTAGTAGGGTACAAACTTTTTGTGATTACCAATATTCTACATGCACTTACCGCAATAAGGAAGTTGTAAGAAACTGTGAAGGAAACTACTCCCAAGCCAACGTTGTTAGACTGCGAATTCCATTTTAAAATCTTAATTGTATTTTGAGCCTCTCTAAGTTCTACAGAATCTAAGAGATAGGTTTCTTCTTCATTCTGGAATTCAATTTTGTATTGACATAACCACTTTGCCAAGGAATTCATCTTGAGATAAATATACACGTTAAAAAAATTAAAACCTCTACCTGCCAAATACAGGTCAATTGAAATACATAAATGAATAATCTGCTCCCATATTTTACCTTGCGATTTCCTTCAGCACACACAAAAATAATCAAGATGACTTGCATAAGGGTGAACAAGTAGTGAATTTGACCAATTGGCTTTTCACGGACGTTGTCTGCAATTATTAAGACAGCAAATGTGTCATGAAGATGTTCACAAAAGGACTGAGCAATAAAAACTGCAAGTAGGGGCCCTACGAATTTATTTATCCTTTCTACCAACTCGACCACGTGGCAGTAATGTGAATGAACCTGAAAAGAAGTGTTTTATTTTAATATTACTTCCTGCTAGCTCTACAGGTCCATTAGTCATAGTCATAACGTAATCTGGCAGCCTCAGCCCTTCCTATCGATTCATAAAGAATTTTTTCCCACATCCAATGAGCCTCATAACGTCAAAATGGGTGAAAGTTACAGGAGTACGTTTTTGAGAATAGAAATTGCGAATAAAATAATTATTCTGGACACTAATATTCCAGAATAGATTTTTGGGGAACTTGAGTAAATTCAGATAAGTGGAAATGGGACAAAGTTTCCAAAACGTTTCCACTTTTGACCATGAAAAGTTTTCTTTAACTCACTTAACATTCTCCAATTATGTTGCTGTGATACTCATTGAATTCACGGGATTATCTATATTTTGTATTTGTATGGATAGGAAAGGCTTAGTAAAAAAGAGGCAATTAAGTAATCAACCTGTACATTAATACTTTCGAAAGCTTTCCTACCTCTGAGATGTCTTTAGTCTGGCTTAGATTTCTTGAAAATTTTTTGGCATTTTCATGGAAGACAATTGAAAAGATAAAAAGAGTTAACGAGTATACAGCTTTCACCAACCGCTCGTAATATTGAATGACGTTGTAAATACTTAAAAACATTTTCATTCCCAACGAGATCTCTGAGAATGTTTTGTCTGGAGTATCGATATAGTAATCATTATAAGAAGTTTCTATCCAACTTTTATAGCTGAATTTGCTTTTGTATGTATACTCGTAGTAAATGTAAAGATCGAATACATGACCAAACCACAGAAGTGTTAAGATGGTAACCGCTACTTTTGTGAAAGTATCACTAATCTTCCAGCAAAAGAGAAAAAAATATATAAATTTAGATTACACAAGATACAGATCTTTTATCAAAACAGATGCATTTGTATAGTATATATTATTTTACAGAGTAGTACCTTTTCTTTTGTTTTCTCGCTGTTTTGACCAAATTCCAGGATATTATACAAAGAATTTATATTTAGCCAAAATGTGTAAAGAAACACCACTGGGTAAATGTAGCGGAAACTCAATGAAATCTGTCTAAACAGAATCGATGGGTTTTGTACCACATCCACAGATTTGACTTGTCCAAACGAAGACACCAATTCAGAAATGCAGTATGTTATGTACATTCCATTGAAGACAAACGTCAGTATCTGACAGAAAAAAATAAATGTCAGACTACGAAAAGTTATTTATGTATTTATTCAATAATATAGTCTATTATTAAAAAACGATACTTGCATTTACATATAAAAGATATTATTACATGATGTTATCATCATAGATTAAATAGTTTACCATTTGTGTTAGACGTGTGTGCACAGTATACTTTCCATTTTTCTCTTTGGCAATATAAAACGGGATGACACAAAAGTAGTAGGATAATTTAGAAAACAGCACAAAATGAAAAAATTCATGGGATGTTTGAAATTGTTTCGAAATTGATTTTATTACGGATTTCATTTTCTTATTTATTTGTACTTTTAGTCTACTATTAACTATACACAACTTAGCTTGTTATTATTCAAATGAATAAACTATTATAGGAAATACTCCAGCTGTAGATATATTACTAATAGATAACAAATGTTGCATAAGTTGATAAATAAGGAAAGGAGAGAATAAAAATCAATGGGCTGTAACTTCCAGTATGGAAAAGTTAAGGAAGTAGAAAATTGATAATGGTTATTACGAATGTCAAAAATCATTTGGACATTACCAACAGCTTATGAGTAAGAATTACGGATACAAGGAATATGCATAGCTAATAAATAATATAGGTTAGAATGGAGAAAGGATTCTTCATATAGAATATTACTCAATGAATGAAAATAAATAATTTCCTTCGAAAATTGTAATCAGCAAAACCGCTACGCAAGTTATGACCATGACTCTCAGATCTGAGAATCTATTACAAACTGTCCTATATGACTTTTAGCCAAATAAAAATACCACACTAGTAGGTACCCAACACTTACGTAATAACAGCTCTAATCAGCTCCTCCGCAGGACCTTGCACCATCTTACACATAAACACACTTACTGACACACCATATCCCTAAAACCATCAGGTAAGGCATAATAAGAAATCTTTTGACTTTTTTGTTATTCTTTTTTATCCCCAGGCAGTTGTCAGTTGTCCAGCAGACAATGAAAATGAAAAAATATTAAGGGATTCTCTTTTTTGCAAGAAATTGAAAGGGATTACATCAAATATTTTTAAAGCAATATTTTAGTTGACCTAGTATTTTAATGTTTGATTGTTTGTTTTAAACTGTTGACTATTGAAAATTACATGGTAGCAATTACATTAAAATACTAGGTATCACAGTATATTAATTACACCTACATGTCAATTGTCAACTTTCCCGACCAACTATCAATTTCATAAGAGATTTTTCTGATCCATACATAACAGGCACGTATCTAGAAATTTGTTCAAGGGGGGGCGGAAGCAAAAATAATTTCAAAAATTAGACATTCGCACGAAGCACGAAAACATTTTGCAATTTTAGGCCATTTTTGAGAAAAAAATTCTCTTTTTCTCAGATTTAGGGGAGCACTGCGCCCCTCCGCCCCCTACTATATACGTTCTTGTTTCGCAGTTAAGCAGCGATTGAAACTTCTAGATTGGCATCATGTAGTTAAAATGTTAGTCGACCCGACTGCAAAGCGAGATACAAGCAACACTTTCATTCTTGCTGGAATTACTAGATCAAGTATCAATGGTAAACTTATGAGAGTGCTAATTAGTTTTTAATAAAATAACCCTTAAATATAAGCTATCAGGTAGTAATACATAAATAATGTTTACAATAATAATTATGGTCACTTCAAGTACGAATGTCACGTTCAACAGGTCCGTCACGTCGCAGAAAAGAGACTTGAGTTACTAGGACAAAGGAATGGCGTCAAAGTCAAACCTTTTTCTTAAACTTTTCCATCTTCTCACATATCCATGAAGTAAAGTAGTTTTCCCCTATTATATACAATCATGACTTTCGCAGGTGCATGCAAATTCTTATAGCTTTGCTAAGTAATACTAGTAGCTACACATTAAAGTACTATATACTATTAATATTGTCAAGTAGTAGTTGTAATGTGAGACTTGGAAGACTCGAGGATAGATTAGGCTTGTTGATTGTGTAAGAAAGTAATAAGCTCGTGCTGAGCTCAGTTGGAAGAGCATCGGTCACGTTTACCTGAAGGGAATGGCTCGTGTCCTATTACTTTTACTTATTTTTACACAACGATTCGACAATATGAAGAGAATGTCCTTTAGCAATACTCAGCTTTACATCAGTAAACTAAAATTTGCACGGGAAGAAAATGTTATATTAAGTAAAACGTGCACATGGACTACATACAAAAACTCTAGTATTTCCAAGGTATCGAAAAACCCGGGTTTTTTAGGAAAAAACCCTCGACCCCGGGTTTATTGGGTTTTTTAGGGTTTTTTGGGTTTAAGGGTTTTTTATATAACTATAGGTATAAATACAAGCCTATACTATACCATATATGAAAACTACAGCTGACAACAACAACCGTGTCAACTACTATTACTTACGTCAATGAAAAGAAAAATTAAAGCATAAAAGTTTAATTTTATTATGTTGTAACCATACGTCGGAATTTTATTTATTTAAAATCGCAAAAAATTTACACGAAAATTTACCAAAAAATGGCAAAAATTTTTCATAAAATTTTACCAAAAATGGCAAAAAATTTTTAAATAGAATTTACCAAAAATGAAAAAAATTGCTCTAAACAATTTTTTTTGATTTCGGCAAAAATATTATCTATTACATAACATATTTTTAAAAAAAGCCAGAAACTCTACCTAAATAATCAAGTGATAAATAAGAACTGTATGTATTATACCATTTCATTATTGTACATTTAATCTTCAATTTAAAAATCAAAACTTACCATAATATAAAAATTTGATCCAAACTTACCACCTTAAAACATATATATTGCGCAATATTAAAATTCAATCCAAACTAAAAATCGAATCTTAACTTCTTCAATTCCATACCAACTTAAAATCGAATATTAATACCTTAAAATTCAATCCAAACGTATTATAGTCCTTATTATCTTTAATCTTAAATTAAATTTTTAAAATTGAAATTAAGTAAAGTCTGCAAAACGGGCAAAATTACACCCATGGCAAAATCATGTGGATAAATAATGTAAAGGTGAAACCATTGACATTTTAATATTTTGCATACTCTTTTTTGGTCGCCGTGGACTCAAAAATGCCTTGTGCATACTAAAATATTAATTGGTATAATAGAATAAATACAATCGAAAAGAAATAAAGACGGAAATTGTCAGTTTTACTTTCTGTATATTGCAATTTTTCTTGTAATTCAACTCCAACTACAGCGACACTAAAATGTAATGTTTGAAAGCCCTGCTTAACCTTGGATAATCTTGGTCACTGTAGGCTTATTGAAACGATAATTTATGCAAATGCTTTATTTAATTGAAACAGTTTCATTTTGAGATTTTTGAAAAAAAATTTTGAATATACAATATTCTGGAAATTGCCAAAACATTTTCTTAAGATTTTTTTATGTCGAAAATTTTATGTAAACTTTTTTTATTTAAAAAAATTTTACTAAAACTTTAATTTTTTTTATAACTGAAAAGTTTAAAAAAGTTTACTAACACATTTATATTTTTGAAATCCTCAGTGCATGATTCGTGTAGATACGAAGTCTCAGAACTCTATGAGAAGGCTGTAAAAATTTTACTTAAATAAAATTCCGACGTCTGGTTGTAACGTAGCAAATGAATTATTTTTGTGAACACCTATATTATTATTACTGTTTGATAACAACTAGTGAAATATTAAGCATTATAATATTTTACTGATTATGACGTTATGAAATTATTCCTTTGTTAATTTCAAGCTTTAATTGCAAAGCATTACAGTAATGAATATGAAAGTGATAAATTGAAATTATGTGTACAACAATATTATAAACATAATCTTCACAATGCAATGACTTAAGTATACATAAAACTAATATTATTATAGTCCTTACATTACGATTTACGATACATTAATTACGCGTAGAAGTGTAGAAGCTATATTTGTTTCCACCTGATTATGCATTTGTTTACATTTTTGAATAGAAATTAGTATATGTATTGCGTATCTAGATGGAGCTGTAGTGCACATTTTTGTATGTTTTGTAAAAAACCCAATAAACCCAGGGTTTTTTAAATAAAGAGGGGTGGGTTTTTGCCAAAAAACCCAAAAAACCCCAACCCATAAAAAACCCGACCCACAACCCTGAGTATTTCAGAGCAGTAAATATTTGATAGCATATTATTATATTACATTGATGTTATATATTATTCACATGTAATTACTAGGCCACCAGAAGAGCTGTTAATGAATTTCGACTTTGAATTGTCAACATTTCGGTTGAATTTCAAAATATGCTAATACTAATCTAGAGCGTAGTAATATGCCTACCAAGCTAAGGAATACATACAAGACATACATAGATATATTAGTAGTTAGGTAATTACTTTACCAAGTCTAAGATAATTATAATATAGATAATATACATACGTAGTCCAACCTTCAAATAACTTTTAACCCTAGACTACATGACATGTCCCAAATGGGATTTTTATGACTTTGCAGTGCTCTAGCTTTGAGCCGCTGTACCTTATAACCTCGTGGATTTTTGTATGTGTCACAAATGCGTTTCTCTGCTTATATTTTTAAATTGAAAGAATTTGGTCCATAAACATAGGCTAGAAAAAATTAAGAAATGAAAATGGGACCTAATTACTATGTAAATACATGACATGTCCCAAATGGGATTGTACATTGTTTTGTAATCGGACAAATCCCATTTGGGACAAGTCATGTAATAGGTAATATTCAGATATAATCGGGATAGAAATATGGTAAATTACATTTGAATCAGCATTTGGGTTAGCATTTACATTTGGGTCTGTAATTATATTTAAGTCAACATTTATATTTGGGTTAGCATTTATGTTTGGGTCAGCATTTATATTTGGGTCAACATTTATGTTTGGATCAACATTTATATTTGGGTCAGGTTTTAAAGTTTTGGGTCAGCATTTATATTTAGGTCAGGTTTTAAATTTTTAGGTCAGAATTAACAATGACTTGATTAGTAGCAGAAGTCCAGATTGATTGGAATTTGAGTATTACATGACATGTCCCATTTGGGACATGCTATCTCGAAACATTGTGCACTGAGGCGGCGGGAATCAATCCCAAATGGGACTTATGGGAATCCCAATTGGGACATGTCATGTGTTACAGTTAATTTCGTATGTCATGTAGTCTAGGGTTAAGGCATAACTAGGAATATCTCTGCACGAGCGACTTATGACCGTCAAAATCGACCGTGAAAACATTTCCGGGAAATAATTCCTTATGAATAAATTAGTAAGACCACCCATTAACATTTGAAAGCCAATACATTTAAAAGAATTGTACAAAACGTGTAAGTATGCACTGGAAAATTTAGAGTTAGTATAAAATTAAAGTAGCCTATGTAAACTACTAACAATAAGAAGCGTCTTTTAAATTTTCGATAAATATAGTTATTTCGTTTTTTAAATTTATTTGACTCAAATTTCAAACATCCGTAACATTGGATATCCTAAAATTACTATTGTATACATATTATATTATCACTACCGATATTCCATTTTGTAGCATAAAACCATCTTTTCGTGTTTATCGTTATGCTTTAAAACGTGTTTTGATTTAATAAACAAAAACGGTTTGTGAGATAGACGTAATAAATCACTTTGACTGAACCAAAATGTTGAATGGCATTCTGCTGCTACTTTTTGTGTTAAACACAAAATGGTGTTCTTTATTTGGTTCGATTCCTTTCAAATGGAATAAAAGTGCTCCTCATTTTCAATTAACAAAATGGAACTGGCGATGGTTCGTTGTGAATTATTTCCTACAAGTTCTAACAGTATTTCATTTAATTGTTCAAATTCTAACATTTTCATTTAAAACTACCCAAGAGGCCTACATAGTGCTAGTGACAACAATGCTTTGTACTAACTCGCTTATACTTTTCACAAACTTGGGTATCACCATTTATTATGATAATAGTATTGCCGTCTTCAACATGTCTATTTCCTTCTGCAAACATGTTACAGGTAAGAAATTTCTTCGTATGTAAATTTTATAATTAAAGGTTACAATAATAAAAAATATTGTTCCTCTCCAGAATCATTCGTCCCGAAGTCTCGAAGAAATTTTTACAACGGTGCTGAACTAATTAGTGCATTCATTCTGTTCATCAATCTAGTATTAGGTGCATTTGTAATAGCATCCTACTTTACCGAATTTTCTGAATCACCTTACTGGTTTTACACAAGGCTACCACAAGATTATCAGGTGCCTTGGATAACATTTCCTATTGCAATACTCCAATGTTGGATTTCATTTAGTGGATATGGTAGTGCTTGCATACATTTACAACTGATGACTATCTATTTTGTAACTTTGCGGACTTTGTTAAAACGAGAGCTACGGCATTCTAAGCTAAACTATTTAACACTAGAGAGTTTCAGATCTACAAAAAATATTCGTAAATACTACAGAGCTATCCAAATTGTCCATAAAGGTATGCAAGATTTTTTTGCTAGAATGTTCTATCCTATTCAGTTTATTCTTGTCAAATTTGCCATAATGTGCAACTACATTTTGATAAGATATTCACACAGAATTTCCTTGGCTGTTAATTTTGGGATTGTGATAATTGTAGCCAATGCCTTGTTGTGTGTTTTTATTATTCTATATTCGGCAGGAATACTTGCCAGTTTATCAGCAAGTTGTATCAAATCATTTAAACGTATTCCTAATATTAGTAGACGGGAATTATTGGAGATGAATAAATTTACAAAGTCATGTACATTAGTTCGAGTCAGGGTTTGGACATTTTACTACATTAAAAAAACTCATGTCTTAGGTAACATTAAAAATGTTTCAGTGGGTACAACTAGAGCAGTTTTAACGTTTAAGTGATACAAATGTTAATTTCAAGATACAATTCCAAAACGATAAAATAAATGGAATGAATTGAATGGATCTGATTAGACCTGTCAGTGTTTTTAAATCACTATTCATGCCTCCTTTTTTTGAACAGATTCGAAGTGCGATGGATTTTTTACAAATCTAATAAATTTCTATGAAACCGAGCGTTATGAAAATGCTCATTTGAGTTTCTGACTATGAGAAGTATATTATAGAATAAAAATTTCTAACAATTATAACGGTAATTAGGTGTATTTGTGTAGCTAATATTATAGTGATACTCATTTATCAACGTTAAAGGATCTGCAACTCCCAATAATCAAAAATACTTAGCTCCCTTAGTCATAATATACCTGATTTTAAAGTAAAAAAACACGTAGGAAATAAATAATTTAAAGTTTGACTTTGAGTTTACAGTATGTCATCTGGAGTCATATTATTTACTTTGGGTTTTCGTTGGTAATTTGTATTAGATTAGAAGACATATTAGAATAGCCACCGCGCACCGCTAAGCTTCCAGTGCCACACCCAATCAAGTCATTTTACGTGACCTTTTTTCATTTCCCGGAAATTTCCCACTTTTCCCAACTGGCTATCACAATGAGTTGGTTGAGGGGAAAATCCAAAACTACGTTCTTAGCAAAACATGAACTTGAGTTACTTATAAAAACTAGTAGTTGCAAAGCAGTAAATATTTGGTAGCATTATAATATTGATTTTATAATATTATTATAATATATAAATGACTAGTCCAACCTTGATAATATAACATTTAAGACATTGGAATATCTCTGCACGAGCCACTTATGACCGTCAAAATCGACCGTGACCGTGAAAACATTTCCGGGAAATAATTCCTTATAAATAAATTAGAAGACAGCCGTTGAACATTTAAGAGAAACTAGAATCAAAAGAATGTTCATAACATTTTTAAGTATGTCCTGGCAATTTTATAAGTTAGTATATAAATAAGGTAGCATAATGTAAACTACTGACATAAGGAAACTACTTATTTTAACTTTTGGATAAATAGTTATTACGTCTTTTAAATTTATTCGACTCAAGCATCAAATAGAACATACGTAACTTTCTAACATTCCGTAATTATTACTGTAGACAAAGTAGACATATCTCTATCGATATTCCATTTTGTATAGCATAAAATAAGCAATAATTACTACCTATTAGTGCATTATAACGTCTCCATTGTACACTTTAAAACATATGATGACAGACACGAGATAAAACGGTGGGTGAGATAAATTTAATAAACCACTAATTGATTAATTTAATAGAACCAAAATGTTAAATGGTATTCTGTTGCTACTTTTCGAGTTAAACACAAAATGGTGTTCTTTATTGGGTTCAATTCCTTGCAAATGGAATAAAAATTCTCCTCATTTTCATTTCACAAAATGGAACTGGCGATGGTTCGTTTTGAATTATTTTCTACAGATTCTAACAGTAATACATTTAATTGTTCAAATTCTAACATTTCCGTTAAAGACTTCTCAAGATGCCTACATAATGCTAGTGGCGACAATGCTTTGTACTAATTCGCTTATACTTTTCACAAACTTGGGTACCTACATTTATTATGATAATAGTATTGCCGTATTCAACATGTCTATTGGCTTCTGCAAACAAGTTACAGGTAAGATATTTCTATGTTTAAATGTTTAATGTTTAAATTAAAGGTTATAATAAAAATATTGTTCCTCTCCACTCTCCAGAATCATTCGTCCCGAAGTCTCGGAGACATTTTTACAACGGTGCTGAACTAATTAGTGCATTCATTCTGTTCATCAATCTAGTATTAGGTGCATTTGTAATAGCATCCTACTTTACCGAATTTTCTGAATCACCTTATTGGTTTTACACATTGCTGCCACAAGACTATCAGGTGCCCTGGATAACTTTTCCTATTGCAATACTCCAATGTTGGATTTCATTTGGTGGATATGGTAGTGCTTGCATACATTTACAACTGATGACTATCTATGTTGCAACTTTTCTAACTTTGTTAAAACGAGAGTTAAGACATTCTAAGCTAAACTATTTAACACTGGACAGTTTCAGATCCACAAAAAATATTCGCAAATACTACAGAGCTATTCAAATTGTTCATAAAAGCATGCAAGAATTTTTTGCTAGAATTTTCTACCCTATTCAGTACATGCTTGTCAAATTTACCATATTATGTAGCTATATTTTAATAAGATATTCACACAGGATTTCTTTGGTTGTTAACTTTATAATTTTGATAATGGCAGCCGTTGCCTTGATGTGTGTTCTTATTTTTCTATATACGGCGGGAATACTTGCCAGTTCATCAGCAAGTTGTATCAAATCATTTAAATGTATTCCTAATATTAGTAGACGGGAATTATTGGAGATGAACAAGTTTTCAAAGTCATGTACATTAGTTAGATTTAGAATTTGGAGATTTTACTACATTAAAAAAACTCATGTACTAAGTCAAATTAAAAATGTTTCAGTGGGTACAGCTAAAGCACTTTTAACGTTTAATTGATGTAAATGTTAATTTCATGGAGGAGGCAATTCCAAAACAATATAATAAATGTTAAATGAATGTAGTGAGATCTGTCAGTGTTTTTGAATATAACTATTCATGCCTCCTTTACATTGAAAATTTTCGAAGTGCGCTAAATTATTGACAAGTCTAATGAACGGTATGAATTAAAGTAAAATAGCTACCTCTGCTATACAGGTTAGCTTACATGCTTTGCCGAGCGCTTGGCGAAACACACATGTACTCTAATAACTAATGATAAGCTACCCAAATAAAAGCGAACTAAAATCTAACATATTTACGAATATTTTATTCCCAACTATAGATTAGGTATACCTATGGCAGTATGTCACATTGCCCCATTTACATGCTTAGCAATCAGTAAAATCAAAAACTAATTTTGACAAACCTACTTATTGTAAGGAAAAATCTACTTTACATCATAGAGGTGTGAAAAAGGTGGAAAATTTTGCAAATGGGGTGAGACGTCATTTCTTTGTCCTAGTATCTAACTCAAGTCGCTTTTCTGATGCAGTATAATATCATCATACTTTCTCTGGTGAGTGCAAATGCGTATACCTTTGCTAATGTTAGCTATACATTTAAGTTATCAATATTCAGAAAATGTCCTTAAGTAAAACATGAACTTGTGTTACTTACAAAAACTCTATTTAGTAATTTCAAAGCAAAAAGTAATCGGTAGCACATATTGACGTTATATATTATTATTGCACATAACTAGTGCAACCTTCAAACAACGTTAAGACACGAGAGTGTGTCTGCACGAGCCACTTTTGACGTGACGTCAAAATCGACCATGAAAACATTTCCGAGCAATCATTTCTTATGAATAATAAATTAGTACGACATCCGCTGAACATTTAAAAGCCACTACATTTAAAACATTATACAAAACACGTCGTCACCTTACTTTCCCAATCACGTAAATCCACATTTTGTCATTTCACGTAACTCCACATCCCAAGCACGTATACAGAACTGAGTTTCGGAGGAGGGGGCTAACATTTCCAATAAAAATTTGAAGTATGTATATTCGCGAGTAGCGCGAAACTTTTTGGCATTTTTTGACGGAAATGAATCAAAAATGGCCTAAAAATCACAAATAATTGCGCGGAGCGCGAAATTTTTTGCTACAGAAAAAATTCCATTTCGGGGAGGGGGGTTTCAGCTCGTAAAGCCCATCCCTCAATACGTCCTTGCCACATCCCATTATTTCGTTATTTCACTTAAATCCACAGTCAATCATTTTGTCAATACCCTTAAATCCATATTCCCTCATTTCCGGGGCTCCATTACATCCAAATTTGTTCCTCAAAACATCCATTAAATCCACCAATGTGCTTAACATTCTACTACATGATTGAAACAAAATTAAAATTAATCCTTGTATTCAAATAAATGCATTTGGCAAATCTGTAGACCTTTTAGACGTCTTCAAATGAGTGACTATGCTTCTCGTTAGTAATAAAATTATGAAATTGATGTCCATAACGTGCACATTGAATATATTAACCATAAATTAAAAAAACTATTCATTAAATTTCATAGTAAACCAGGGTTTTATATTATCCGGACGAAATGAAAATTGTCCTTTGACCGCTTTTTTAGTGAACGAAATTAATTTTATCCAGGAAAAATGATTTTGTCCAGTTTTAACTATCCATCTGATCTGAACTACACTTCGTACTAGTTCTTAATTTTACGGAATATTAATGTTTTGAAAACCATAGCATGTAATGAGAGGTAAACTACTTACAGACAAGCACGTATCCAGAGGGGGGGCCCAGGGGGGTATCCAGAAAAAGGCAATTTTTTTGTCAAAAAAGTGGAAACATCCAAAAAAGTTTCGCGCTTCACGCGAATATGACTTGAATTTATCAATATATTTTGGTGGTGGAGGTCAAATTCCTGGATACGTGCTTGCTACAGATGTAAAGTAAAGGTTCATCCGCATCAAGATGTTTTTACACATTATAACAAAATTGTCGTAACAAATTTGTCAAAACAACCATCCGCACTAAGAAAGTGTTATAGCATTTCAGTTGTTGACAAATCGTTCTTCTGACAGAAATGCTAATGCTAAAATAAAATGAAATGAGCGTTTGCACTGCATTAGCCCCGTAGAAGCATTAATTAATGGTAATAATTATGGTAAAATATGAGTAGAGTGGTGTTTGGTTGCACAGGCATTACCAAATGGACCAATATACGATTTCTTGTCGCGAATCAGCAAAACACTTTGAGTACGGAATACAATCCTTCGAAGCAACACACATAACTGCAAGCAGGGCTACTGTCCCTCCGGTTGTGCGGCTGGCCGGTGACCTAGTTGGAACCTTACTTGATCTGAAAAACAGTGCGACAATATTGCAATGGATGGAAAATGTAAACATAATTCAGACGGGGAAATACTTTCTGGGACGTAATATCACTCCACCATTCCAAAATGACGGGTCTTTGGTCTGTTTTCGATGAACCCGAGGGAAAGAAAGCCGAATCGCTCTGAACTATACCAAGCTGTTCTTCTACTCTTTGGAAAAATCATTTTTATTAAAAATCCTTGGTTGAAGAAAGCTTCTGATGGAGGTTGCTCAGCGTGGACAATTAGGGTAAGAAAACAATTGACTATTAAATCTATATCTGATTCTCGTTATCGTACGATCTGAGCTAAATTGCAATACACTGAGCTGTTGGTACTCTGCAATACAGTTTCACTAAATACCTAACATATACCTATTAGATCCAACTAATGTTTTCACAGATTCCCTTACAATGATATCATCACGCAGATAATCATCCTCATTTATTTACCAAAATCCTTATACTATAGAGCAGAGCCTATCGAGGCGTCTCCACATTGTAATTCCCAATGATATGTATCCCATTGATATGGAAAGGTGAAATGCTACAAAATATCGTCTGATGGGGAACAACCGAATCAAGGTTGCCATTAATTTTGACATGCAAATATTCTATATAATTTTTTGTTATGGTTAAAATATTTAATACATTTAGCTGAGATAAATACACAATTTCTTTCACCATTGTTACTTTTACAACTAGGATTCCCCTATATGACCATCTACATTAAAACATAGCATATAAATTGATTTATGTTCAGAAATTACAAACGATAATGAATCACTAACACAAACTAACCAAAATCAATATCTGAAATTATTATAATTCTTTTTGAAATGTGTGTATATTACTGAGGTTGGTAAACAACACATTTACCTATGCAGACTTCATTTGTGCGAGCCGTCCTTTTTAATCCAACACAGTGAATTAAAAAGTGGTAAGGCTAGTAGTAAGAAAAAGCGTTACTACCTTTCTGCACTCTTAAATTAAAATTATTAGAAAGGTTAACCCTAAGGACGGTTCACGTATTATATTGATTATTGTCAAGCCGTATTGCCTGGATACGACAATTAAAATAGTAAAACAATCAAATCCCGATTAAGTTGTCAATATTTAAATTTCTCCTGGTGAATTGTATAACTAAGTAATTCACGGAATTTATGATTGTATTCATGGGAAAATGATACCATTAAGATCATCTGTATATTTTTAACCATGTATTGAAAAAGGACTTTTGACTATTTTCCGGTGGCGCGACGAAATACAAAAAAGTGGACAAAATGCCAACCTTGTCAATCATAATATTAAATTAAATGTCGAGTGTTCAACAAAGTCAACAGAAATTCAAATCAATTAATACCTTGATCAGCTCAATTAATGCCTGATTCAGAATAAAACTTATCGCATAATCACAGGTTCTCGAATTTTATCAGAAATGAATCCTCTGTGACATAATATACATTATCATAAAATTATAAATAATTGTAGTAGGGATATATACGCGTACAATAAAGTGGCAGACAGACGCAGGATGTAATTTGTAATTCTTTGCCTGTAAAATAAATAAACGGAAATATAATTTTTACAGATAAATAAAGAGCACTATGCATAATATATCTAACATTTCCGTATACAGCGAGAAGAATTTTGGGATTTTTAACCCTAAAAAATTCTATATTTCAGATTTAGAGGGCCCGTGGCTCCTGGCCTACCCTTTAAATGCGTAAGGACGAACCTGCCTCCTGCCTTGACTTCATTTAAGAGGTCGAACAATATACACTCTGTTAGGAAGACTGGCATACACTTTCTTAAACACATCGAGTAAAGTAATGTTTAAGATTTTATATCTAAGTGCATTGTAATTCAATATGTGAAATAACCACATTATGTCTTAAATTAATAAATATGAAACAAAATTGAGATAACTAAAAATGCATAAATGTAAATCTTCACACTGTTTATTAAATCCCCAACTTTTTATGACTTGTTATAACCTAATTGGGACAGAATGATATTTTTATCATATTGGCTGTTGTGTAAATACGCGCTATTATCTTATCTCAAGTACGCCCATGCAAACTATTATACTGTAGTCACTCTATAGTATAATCGTGTTGTTCGAGTTGTGCAATGAAAAATTCCGTAGTATGTCTGTTTATATCATCGTGTGCTAAATTGCCACTCTGATAACGCAGTTAAGCAGAACCCAGTCTTAAACGTTACCTAAATGTGGTAAATCCCAACAAGTCCGTATATTTCATAACAAAGCAGTTCATGCGCTCTGTATGCTAAAATATTTCCAGCTTTCGGTTCGCTTAAGGTTCCTTTTATTTCATATTTACAATTTGGCCATTTACATTGTTGAAATTATGATGCAAGACAATACATTTGCCTCCCCTGTCCGGAGATACGAACAGTTTTCTAAAACAAAAATCCCTATACCTATCAATGTAAAATCTCTATACCTCCGACGCCGACCCACCAAATGAGCAATCATGAAAATTTTAATTAGAAAAGCTATGCATCTGAAATACTTTCTACTCTTACTTGCCCCCGGAATACACACTAGCTTTATTTATAACAGGACCTAGGTCCTAGTAAACTTGCTAGTAATATAAATAATAACACAAAATTAGTTTAAATCAAATATGTACTCGTTAAAATCCACTCAAAGTCGTTTCAAAGCTGCCAGTCCCGTTATAAGGGAGTTGGAGAGACGGCCAACTGAAATAAAATGTGCCAACCAGTAAGAATATATTATTATATCACATTATTTTTTGGTTTCTATATGGGCTAAAATTATTATAGTAACGCAGTAATATTGATACAACTGTTTAAACTATGTCTGGTGCCTTAGCCCCAAATTGAGAAATTTATCTTTATTATTGTTCATAAGAATTCAAAATATTATCAAGGTAAATCTTGCATAAAAATCTGGGCTTAGGAATTCTATTACCGTCACTTACATTGTCATTTACTGGCATTTGCGAATAATGTTTATTTCATAATCCAACCTTCAACGTTATAAGCACCAGAATTTATTTGTTAAAACAATTTCCTTGTGGAGTCAGCAGTCAGGAAAGTTTAATTTTATAATCAAAAAATGATCGCTTTGTCTATAAAATTACGGTTAAGTTTGCTACAAATCGTTCGATTTCTTCTTTTGGCATTTCCGATTTTTGGATATACATTTGCAGATGATTTAGACACGGTTTACAATCGGAGGGTTCGCAGTATAGTTGCTGCAACACACAATTCGCAACTGGCCAATCAATGGTAAGTAAATGACATTTAAGTCTTTAGAATCATGACAATAATATTATTATGATTATAATATTATATTATCACTGTATTAAAGTACCATGTCATAATTATGTTGTGTCATGTCCGCAATAATTGTCCATTAATTAGCATTTTATAACTTGCAGGCGAAATGAGTTGAGTATTATTGGAAATTGGACGGATGTAGACTACACTGCAGGATGCCCAGCGAGGTCAGAACGATAATTCATTGTAATTTAAGTAAAATTGTAAACGCAATTCAACATAATTTTATACACTGAATTCGGGGATTTTAGGCATATTCGAAATACATTCAAAAATGTGTAACTAAAAAATAAATCATTATTTTTTGTATCACAATTTCGAAATGTATTACAAAGTTTTTTTAAATTCTCAAGTGTAGTTTTGTAACCTATCTTCAAAATATCAGTATCTCATTTATTTCCAGACGTGCAAACTGGCCTGCTCAACAACATTGGCATCGAATAAGTAAGTCGACTATTTACCACGGAGTCAAAAATTCCATAAAAATTGTTAATTTAATTGGGGATATTTGGTTAAAGTTACAATGGGAAGCGCCTGGTTCCAGGATCCAACAGATACAGATCTACTAGCAAAAATATCATTGGCTCTAGACTATTGGTTTGACAGAGATTTTAAGGAAGATGATTGTATCAACGCCGGTGGAGTCGACAGGCTTAACTGTCCTTGTGGTACTCCAGGGTTCTGGAATACCAACTGGTACGATCAGGTGAGTAGATAACAAAAATAATAGTGTTTTTTTGCAATAAATACTATGTAGTTAATGCAACATACTAACTTGTTAAGTTGGTAGTATTGGTACTTGTTAAATCTCATCAAAGTTTGAAAATGTATTTCAAACTGCAATGCGGATTATTCCACTTTTATGGATTAAAAAATATGTAGCTCGGCTAATCTCCCATGCCCATGTTGATCTAGATATATAGATATATAAATATATAAGGAATATATTTAACGGGTCAATGAAATAATTTAAATAGTCAATGAATAATGATTTAATCGGTAAATGCTGAAGATTTAAATGGAGATAATTTGAAAAAGTCAATACAAACGCTGAATGGGTAAATGGCAGTTAGTTTTACATAGAAACCTTAGAGCATACCCAAAAAACAGTAAGAGACGGCCGTCTGAGAGTTTGAGATAGCAAAATTATGTCAATTTGTTGAACGATAAGACCAAGGTTGAGGTTAGGTGTTAAAGTGAAGGGAAGTAAACGACACAATTCTCCACTATTTTCCACTCCCTGGGCCAGTAACCACACTGTCTTCCAATGGCTTCACAATTAATTTATAGTTCCCATTCGGAAACCGAAAACAGTCCCCCGAAGAAAATTTCACTGTGATCACGGCAATTTCTCAACTGCCCTGTAGTTGGAACAGAGAAATTTTTTGGAATATCATAAGCGAACAAATAACGACAATATTGTTAAAACAAGTGACATCGACAAATATTGCCGTGATAACAGTGAAATTTTCTTCGGGGGACTGTTTTCGGTTTCCGAATGGGAACTATAAATTAATTGTGAAGCCATTGGAAGACAGTGTGGTTACTGGTCCAGGGAGTGGAAAATAGTGGAGAATTGTGTCGTTTACTTCCCTTCACTTTAACACCTAACCTCAACCTAGGTCTTATCGTTCAACAAATTGACATAATTTTGCTATCTCAAACTCTCAGACGGCCGTCTCTTACTGTTTTTTGGGTATGCTCTAAGGTTTCTATGTAAAACTAACTGCCATTTACCCATTCAGCGTTTGTATTGACTTTTTCAAATTATCTCCATTTAAATCTTCAGCATTTACCGATTAAATCAATATTCATTGACTATTTAAATTATTTCATTGACCCATTAAATAGCATCCAATATAATATAATAGATATCAGCAAGCAGGAAACAGACGATGAAGCATTCTAAATTTTTGAAAATAATGTGTTTTTTTCCACAGATGATTTTAATACCTGGGCTGGTGGGGAACGCCTGCCTCCTGTTGAAGTCTAATTTGAGCGGTAGTCAAATTGGGAATTGTACAGCCCAAATGTCACGCGCATTTGTCCGCATCGACGGGGATCCCAACGGGATGATGGGTCCAATGACGGGAGCCAATATGTTGGATGTGTCGTCTATTGGGGTCTCCCTTGCTCTATTCACATCCGATCAAGATATAATTCTGGATTCTGTTGCTCGCTACTACAACGAGTGTCAGGTGACGCTGGGTACTTCAGATGGAATCAAAGTGGACGGATCATTCATGCAGCACAGTAGCCAGCTCTATACGGGAAACTACGGCCAAGTGTTTATGAGAAACATGCTCAAGATCTTCATGGAAACTGCTAACACCAGCATGTCCCCTCCCATATCCGTCCAAACTGCATTCCTCACCGTTATAAATGGCAGTGAATGGTTTATCTACCTGAAAGACGACGAGCAGGATGAATACTCCCCGTTACTCTCATGGCAGTTTAGTGTGATTGGGCGGATGGTCTCCCACAAATATGAGGACTGGCACGGAATTGGATTGAGTCTAGATGAAATCTTGCAAGGCACTGGATCATGGGATAATCATGCAGCATTCCAAAGTATAGTTGACAGACTAAGGAGACAGTCAGGTGTAAACCCAGGGCCACTAATCGGAACAAGATTCTTCCACACTTCGGACTACTTGGTAAGTATTATATTATTGTTGTTTTTGATGGTTAATTGGTTGGCCTCTGTGCTAAGATCATGGGAAGTTTAAAAATATGTATGCAAAGAATCAATCAACTTTTTAAATCACATTTAACTGAATATTTTTATAAATGAATGATAAAATGAAATTATATCTTTGCAATAGCACTACAATAACGGGACAATAAATTTCTTCAAGAAGTTTACAATGTGGCTTACTGCACTGATTAAGTAGCCGGCATGTCCCATTGTAGACTTATTGATGAAATTGCTTGTCCCATTGTAGTGTTAGTGCGACGATTTGGATTGTTCTGTAGGTTCACAGAAGTTCAAACTATATTGTGGCCTTAAAGATGTTTTCAAGTCGTACGACCAACTCTGAATGCAATAATGGACAAAATCCATTTGGTTTTCATTTGAGTGACGGTGTCATTTACACTTATATAAGTGGAAACGAGTACACGAACGTTTACGGAGCGTGGGACTGGAATTTAATCCCAGGCTCGACGGTAGACTATGATGCAACGCCGTTGTCTTGCAACCGAGTCCAGTTTAAAGGTGTTGAGCCATTTGTGGGCGGAGTAGCAATTGGAGAAAGTGGCCTAGCTGTTATGAACTACACAAATCCCTTCACTTCATCGCTTCATTGGCTAAAAACTTATTTCTTCTTTCCAAATTCATACGCTATTCAATTCGTTGGCCAAGTCAAGTCGTCGAATAGTTCTATTTCAGTAGTCACAACATTAGACCAACGACAATTAAACGGCCCTGTATACATTGATGGAGAATTGGTTCCTCCTGGCACAAGAGTGCGTCGAATGGCTCAAAGGCTGTGGCATGACAGAGTTGGTTACCAGAGTCTTTATCCAGTTGACCTGACTGTCGATACTATTCCCCGTCGAAGCGATTGGTCAGCAATTGGAATTTCCGAGGGGAATGAGACTCAAAATCTCTTCGCTGCATACATCAACCACCCTAATGAAGTAATCAGTGACGATCGCTTAACCTATATCGCCTATCTGAATGTAGGCCAACTGGAGTTTGAAAAATACAGTTTGGTTGAACCACAATTTGGAATTATGGAAAATAAAGAACTTTCCGGAAAACGATTAGCAACAACAGCCATCGTTCGTGGTGCATTTTACGGAGTAGCTGGTGGAAACGGGGTCAGGACAATTAGTCTTGCATTTTTGACATCCGGCGAATATGACACAGGCTTGGAGGATATTACTGGCGTTGAGACCGATGCCCCCATCCTTTTGATTTTCAAACGTAAGGAAAACAACGGCGGGTGGCAGTTAGCTTTGGCGGATCCTACTCAGTCTTTGATAAGCGTCAACATCCGTGTACGAGTTGCATCAATACCTGCCCCTGTTAATTTGACTGTAGAGTTACCCAGTGGAGTTTGGGCAGGAAGTACCACTGTGACCGAATTTTAATTATATACTTGTCACAAAATCATGTATTGACTCAATAATAAAAGCTTGCTTCTACCGACATCGAAATTCTTAATTGAGTTTTCCTTAATTCTCCACATTGATTCCTGCGCGGATTTGACAGTAGGCTTCAGGCTTCCATACCGCGAACAGATATAATAGAAAATATAACAAATTTTAATTGAAGATTAAATTAAGTTCTGGGTAGGTAGATTCCGATGACTCCGCAGCCAAAAATAGAAACAAAAATTCAGATTCAAATTCAATTCAAATACTAGAACTATTATACTAGTAAAAACGTGTCCTAATTCACTAGGAAACAGGAGCAAAAAATGAAGATCAAAATCCCGCCAACTAGCAACTGCCCCAGTGTCTCGTCCATACATTTTACCCCAAAGCTACTTATGCATTGTTGATATTGTTACCGCGCGCCACTAGACGTTGATTTACAGGAGAGCTTGGGACCTTTACTTGCTGTAGTCGAGAAAAATCTTGAATTTGTTAACGGAGTGAATACGCCGGTATTCCCTAGGCTGTTTCCATAGGTCTGTAAAAAAACAGATCAAATTGGTCAATTTGATAGAGATCATATCTAAAATGACTTCCGTACGGGGCAGAAGTGCGCGACATAGCTTTCAGACGTTAAAATCACTTTTAACACACACCGTACTACAGGCGACAAATCTGACCTCGTGTATTTCAGTTACTATGGAAGGGATTACCGGCGTATTCACTCCATTAACAAATTCAAGATATTTCTCGGTTACTACAGAAAGTACAGGTCCCAATCTCTCATGTAAATCAACGTTGAGTGACGGTAACAATAACAGCTAGGGGATGAAAAGCATAAATATAACCCGAAATGATTAATGATACATCAATGTACTAAAATACAGGGTTGGGAAATTGTATTTTACCTTTGCATTTTGACCCGACCGGGTGGTCAAAACGGTTAAAACCGGCCAAAACGGTCAAAATATCAGTATACAGTTACTTAGGCTAGCAAAGCATATTTAAAATATTTAGAGAATGAAATATTATTATGGTTCCGCTGCCACAGTCCTCTCTTTGTATTCGAAAGACAATGGATCATAATAATATTATGTTGCATTACAATGGACCTCCTACGTTGATTTGCTCGACTAGAAGTTTGCGCTGAAGTTAAGCTTTTGTATTGCAACATATGATCCATTGTCTTTCGAATACAAAGAGAGGACGATAATACCTAAAACCAATAAAACACTAATCTACTAACATCCAATTACTAAATGACACACCCCAAGCTGCAAATCATATGTTGGGCCAACATCGGCAAACCATCGGCCATGTATTTTTCGATGTCTTTTAACTAAATCGCACATGTAGAACACGAATATTGGGGTGGCGTGGGCCCTATCTCAAAGGAAGTACGTTGCCGATCTTTTCCCGATCATTTGCCAATCATTGCCCACCGTCGGCTATTCTCCTTTTTGTCCGCCCTCCCAACTACGGGCCGAGGTTGGCGAATAGTTGGCCCAGCGGTGGCCCTACTCGCCGATATAGGGCCGCTGCAGTCCCGGCGGTCAAAACTGACACTGGGCCAACATTACATTTTTGCAGCTTGGGACCCTAATCATTTTTAACTGCAATCTTTAGAAAGTTATATTTGTTGTTTACTGTTGCAGTAAAAGCTACTTTGGGGTCTCAATGTACCCCAAAAGGGTATTTTGTCCATTATGACCGGGCCGTTTTGACCTTTTTGACCAAAAATGGTCAAATCAGTTTTAACTGCGACCAAACCTGCTAAAATACAATACACTATTAATTATTGTCTACAAATTTCGATGTACAAAAACTGCAAGTCTGCAAGTTCGTTTTGATAATTTTTTTTTCAATAGTTCATCAATCACAATCACAATGTATGTATGTATTTCAGTTTTCACTATCGATACTACAAGATAAAACTGCAAGGTCACCTCTTCCTTCCAGAGTTTATATTAAATTCAGTTCAGTATAGTTAAATGAATGAACGCATGCTGCATATTACTATGCAGATAAAATGTGGTCTCAGGGAAAGCACTGATAATCCTTATCTTTTATATTACTGAGTACGACATTCAGTCTGATAAAAACTAAAAATTATCAGTTTTTAATGTAACAATAGTTAAGGAAATTTATATCACTGCTCAATGATTAATTGTGATTCTCCATACTATATTCATGTGTACAATGGGAAACTGCCTTCACGGTAGCATTTAATTGACTTCCAGCTATAGAATACAAAAAGTTTTCTGAAACAAACCTACCGGATTTTTATTTTCAGCAAAATAATTTCAATTGGTAGTCTAAGTAAAAATAATTCAGGGCAAAATGAATTTAAAAGGGTTTACATCAAAATTAAAAGAATTGCTCCATGAAGCGGGATCAATGTCAGTAGAGCCCGCGGGTTTTTTCTTAATGATGTCAACTTTAATGACAGAGCTTGTTAGTCAAGATTTGATGATTGAACGTATCTGCACGGTGAATCTTTCCTTTAACGCCACCAAATGCCAGGAAATAGTTAGAGCGTAAGTTAATTTTCCATTTTCTAAATATTCGTATTTATTATGTTCCTTGTATAGATTAACTCTGACAGATTATCTTTATCGGAAGTTTCCCCTATATTGCATTTTTATTATTGACTCATCTTATTTTGAGCCCAGTTCAATGAAATACATAAAACATGATTCCAATTTCTAAATATGTTGACCGTTGACCGATATTCATAGGATTTGCAGAATGAAAAACGCTGTTTAGTTACAAAATATTCAATACGGATAACCTGTTAGGAATAATCTCTAAGGAAAACTTTACGGTTATAAAATAAATGTTAATTTGTACAGAAACAGCACTTTTGAAAATGAGGAGATTGAAGTTCAGAAAATAGCAGCGGAAATCAAAACGTACATATCATTTTTCAGTTATGTAATTCCTTCTGTTCTTATTTTGATTGTGGGTCCTTGGAGCGATGTTTACGGAAGGAAATTGCCAATGCTATGCGGAATATTCGGATATATCGTTGAAGCGTTAGTTTGTCTCGTCTTTTCATTCGTGGCGTCAGTTGATGGATGGACAGTGGCCATTGTGAGTAGAGTGTTAAAATCCTTATTCGGTGCAGAATTGTTATTTCTTTTGGCAGCCAACAGTTACATAGCTGACACTACAAATGAATCTACTCGGACGATTAGAATTGGATTATTTACAGCTGGATACACCTTGGGAGTTCCTGCAGGGTATTCCATTGGTGGCATTGTTACAAAAGCAAATCTTGGATTTCCACTCTCTTTTACAATCTCCAGTTTGATTTGCTCCGTTGGATTTTTCATCGTTTTATTAAGAGTCAATAATCAAGTTTTCACAGCTAAAACAGAAGACCATAGTGACGATGAAGAGCAACTTTTATTGGCAAGAAAAGACACTTCCAGAAATACCAATGGGTCTTGTTTGTCAATCCTCAACTCTACTAAAACCAATATGCTTCAAATATTTGACATTCTATTCAAAAATAAAGAAAACGGAAGACACTTGAAGCTATGGGCATTACTATTTGCACATGCTTGCACAGCTGCGCCTATATTTGGTGATGCGTTTTGTATCTTGCATAATTTTACGTAAATTATTATAAATATATATGTTTACCTTGTTTACCATAGTAGCAATTACTTGTCTAATATAAATTTTACTACAGGTGAGTCAATCATGATGTATCTATTTGTCAGAGAGCGATTAGAATGGGATGCTGGAGATTATGGATTTTTCTCTACCTACAATTTCTTAATTGGAGTAGTAGGTAAATTGACAAGTCTCAAGTTGCTCATCTAAACCAAATGAATAGCTTCAACAAAAATAATTTTTTTACTTTTGCTCTTTAGGAAATTTGGTATCTCTCCTAGTGCTTACTCATTTATTAAAACTGTCTGACCCTCTCGTTGGATTAATGTCCGGAATTAGTCAAATCGCTGGGACTTTGATCTACGCATTTGCAACAAACGTATTTCTGATGTACTTGGGTATGCTCGATATCATTTATTTCCTGAAGAATTAACACTAGTTGATGTTTTTAAATTTATAAATGATATTTCTATTTATAATGTATTACAACGTATGTGTTTGTAGCTCCAACAATTGACATGATGAATGGAACAATGTCTGTGATAGTTCGTTCTATGATCTCCAAGATAGTTTTGCCTTGTGAAGTTGGCAAAATGTTCACTTTAATTGAAATCATTAACTCGGTTCTCCATTTGATAGTGAATCCCCTCTACAGTACACTTTACAAATTTACCATTGACAAATTCTCGGGATATATTTTCATCATGTCCGCTGCACTTTCCATCCCACCACTATTGACTTTTGCGTATTTAATATAAAAACAAAACTCATTATAGCTTTTCTTTACATTATCATTATTTCGTGGAAATGATATTTTTGTCTTTTACTTTTTACAGATGGTTTTATTGGAAAAGTAAAACAAGTCATCATTTGCCAACTGACATTGTAGAAGAAAATAAAAACTATGGTTCTTTTGAATAACCCAAAAATTTTAATAGATGTAAATGTAGAGTAGATATTTATTTTGAATACATATGATTAATTAATTCAAATACTCTGTATTAATATAAATCTAAAATATCGTCCAGATAAAAGTGTCATGAAATAATTTAATATCTATGTCTACTTGTCTACTTGTATACGTATATAATATTTTTAGTGGAAATGTAATTACATTTATCTTTACTGATACGATGGCCAGATTGAAGTTCATTATTAAAGCAATCTATGATATGGACGAAGTAATGGTAAGTACAGATGTGTTAAGTCATATAAGTACGAGTGTGGAATGCATAATGTTATATATTTGCGATGACAAACAATGCTT
The DNA here is from genome assembly GCA_020055645.1 of Tomocerus qinae. Lineage (NCBI taxonomy): Eukaryota > Metazoa > Arthropoda > Collembola > Entomobryomorpha > Tomoceridae > Tomocerus > Tomocerus qinae. The sequence continues at coordinate 67,129,240 of CM034546.1, forward strand.
TAAAATTGTGATTGATTCGACTTAAAACATGAGGTTGATTTTAATGATAACTTGATAACATTTCGCTATAAAGTCATAATATTAAACATAAGAGCATTCTGACTAGTATAAACATACAGTGTTATTATTATTTTTTATGCCAATTTAATTGAATGATGAATTTTTTGCTCTACAAATATATTAACAACTGTATTCTGTATGTATTATGTAACGTTCATTTATTTTTGGAGCATAAAGCCTAATTCTATTCTAAATCAGTGTACAAAATACCATTTACCACTTACCAGTGGTAAGTGGTTTTTAATGGTATTTAACGTTAAATACCACCACCAAAAAAGTAGTGGTAAGTGGTAAAAATGGTAAAAATTGTTTCGTTTAAATTTCGTGTTTAAATTTTGAATAAAATTGGGTGCCAAAGTATGAAATAGCTTAGCAGATGATGATTGTTATCACAAATTGATAAGTGTCCATTCAATCAGAGTTGGATTCAACCGATGGGGACACTAATTGCCCTTATTTGCCAATTGAGAAAGTAATTGCAATTAACTTAGCGCATTCATATCAATTTTAAATTGGCGATACCAAATGTGTACCGACGGTTTAAATGCAATAAAGCGGCCACGTAAGATGTTAGCTGAGTTGTGATTGTGAATGTATTTGCAATTATTACGTCTGTTTTGTCACTATAATAAAGGTTACTTTGAACTTTGAACTACTAGCCTTACTTTTCTGAACTCTTACTACACCAGTGTATTGCTTATTTGCCGTTCAAGCACAAATACAATCTTGGTTTTAGTAACATTTTTTCATAACTTGAACAACCGAATGAATAGGATTACTTTGATTACCTAGAGTTAATTGGAAATAAAATTTTAAAACCTATATTTTAGTAAGTCTTGTGTATCTATACTAATCTGCCTAATAAATCGCTAAAATTTACCATTTTTACCATTAAATGCATTTTTACCATTAAGTGCATTTTTACCACTGTGATGGTAAAAAAGCCTAAAAAGTGGTAAATTTTGTACACTGTTCTAAATACTACATTTTAATAAAAGTTTTTAATAAAAGTAATTTCTATGTCACATTACCTTTTCAAAATAATAAAACACATTTTTTAGTCTTTTCTCTAGTAATGACAACGCAGTTCACATAGAAACGTACGTAGATGCCTAATAAACTTATCTTTTTCTAACTACGCTAAATCTAACTACTTTATACATCCATGGAATAATTTAAAATAAATAATTGTAACCGACAAAGATCATTTGAGGTGCTTGTTTCCAAAGTTTTATAAGTCCATAGTTATATAAAAAATAGGACGTTTTGGAGTTGAGATCTTCATTTGCAAAGGTTTACTCAATAATAACTTTTTGTGTGGAACAGTTTTAAAACTATGACATCAGCGAATCCATCAAGTTGGAGCTGAAAAAAGTCTAAGTCCAAAACCATTGGTATTACTAACTATTCTTATTCAATGCCAAAGAGACACTGCAGACATCCCTGATCTTCAAACACTTGAAAAAAGAAGAAAGGAAGCAGCGTATAAAATGTACACAATATCCAAAAATTGATTAGTTCCCTAAATAATGAGAATATTTTACTGCCCTATAGGCCTTAACACGACGATGAAGTAATAAGTGTAAAGAACTGGCAATCTTTTCAGATGACGAAAATTACAATTGTGCAAATAATCTAAATTGCTTAACAAATTTTGCAAAAAGAAATGAAAAGTTTGCAATACAATTTCCCATATCGAAATAATTCCCCGTTTTTTGGAGCCTTAGGAAAAGTAATTCTTATATTAGTTAATAGCTGCATTTTATTATGAATGATTATAATATATGAGTAGCGTTACCAGTGCAGATACAACTGACTCGTAACAATCAAATAAATGTTTGGGTTTGGCAGTTCTCAAAGGTCCATACCGGATTCCAAACTCCCTTACACCCCAAAGTTTTCTTCTGATATATTTTGTTTTTCTTTGGATTTGATTCATAAAATTCAACATTTTTGACGAAAATTGAGACCATGCAGAAGCAGCAAGTAATGAGACAGTTTGCATAAACCAGAATAGTAAGAAAACATACACATAATATGCTTTGTCAAATACGCTTAGCTTATCATGGAATATAATTAGAAAATAGGAGCTAAATATCATTAGTAACGAAAATGTAATAGCGACACTAGGTAGGACTGATGTCATTAAACTGTCATTGACGATTTTATTCAGGATTTGTAGACGTCTGTAGTTTTGGATTTTTATTTCAATTCCTTCGTGGTCACTGTATCGCAAAAGTCATTTAAATTAACCGAATTTCCATAATTATTACCTAATAATATGTTTGTATAATTAATTGTACCTTTTTATTGAAGTGCTAAACATTGTTCTAATGTTGATGACGTATACGACAACATACATTTTCAAAAATACAAATGACATAAACCCAATTGCAATTGACCCCAGATCCATAATGAGAAGCAGATAGCTTATAATCAAATTCTTAGACCTATCTGGAAACAAGGCGTCGGCTAAGAAGTGCTTGCCTGGAACTAAGATGATAAACAGGACACCGAAAAATATTGCAAATCCATAGTAAACAAAATGGAATATATTTAAGAAGTTTTCCAAAGGTCCACGTCCGTAAGTAAGGTTCTAAGTGATTAAGATATTATGTACAGTGATATTAAGATATTTTATTTAATTTCGCCATTTTGTGAGTTAAATTACTTTTTTGTAGGTCTGAAAGATGTATTATGGATTAATTCCACAATTTTATGCAGTTAATTTGTGTTTAAATCTAATAATATTGGATGGGCCGGTGCCCATTTCCATTGGTTTTCATATTCTCGCATTCTCTATCTCTTCACAAAAATTTTTTTTGCCATTCTCTATTTCTTCTCACTGGTATGAATGGAAACTAAAAGAAAAGTTTCGATATATTATTATATTTAAAGTAAGGATCTAGATCCTTACTTTAACCTCGAACTCGAACCTCGAATTCAGACCGTGAAATCGGCACCAACATTTTCGCGCGGTTTTTTAAATGTTTTTTTTAATTATCAGAAATGTAGAAAATAAATGAGATTCGATATAGAAAATGCCGGGGAATAAGCATCTGCTCTGCTCCCCGATGTTTATATTCAGCAGATATTGCGGTTTTATTCGGACAATAACCGAAGGATGTGATGACTTAAAGTAGGGTGCATGTAATATTGGTTTAGGAGGGGAGAAATATATTTCGCCCGCATGTATGAGCCAGGAGGAAATGTACGGCTGGTCCGTGTGATAGTTGCCGTCGTCCCTCTTACGTAATGTGCTGGATGAGTTTATGCACTTATGATCGAATTATGGGTGATGATTAACACCCCGATCTAATATGATGTGATGAGTAGAGATATGGATTAAAGGATGATACCCGATTCGGATTTAGTATACAATAATCGAAGCTTCTAGTTTATTAGAAGTAAGCTGAATACAATACAATAATTATGTGTGTGCGGCATGAACACCGATAATGGAATGGCGACTCGCAGCATGAGTCCCAAAGGTATAAGTGAATGTGGACGTAAGGCGGATGCCGAGCCCAATGCTTCACTTCTGCTGAAGTAACAATATGCAGATGCGCAAGTTCTAGCTCCTCCACCATTCTTCCCGAAAGACCCCCCACAGCATTGACAAAAAAAGGTGGTGGGGGACAGATATAACCCAAAAGAAAAATTAAATTTCACGAGAATGAAAGGGTAAACCTCTTTTAGGATAGTGAGCTGCGGCTCGGGCAAGTGAGCGTGCTGGAGCTTTTCTTCCCCAATTTCTCTTAAATATAGGAACAGGTAACCCCAAAGAAATAGCCTTAAGTTTTTTAGCTTTTTGAATGGTCCGGGTTCGTAACTTTTTAAGATAATTTTGGGTCTTTTTACAATTTTGACATGAATTATCAATAATTTTAGATTTGAATTTAGAATATGAATGAAATTTAGTCTTGAAATTGGAAGAAGGTAAAGGCTTGACTGGTAAACTTTGTCCAGCTAACGTCGTCGCAGCACAGATGTTTCCCTCCGGGTCTGTGATGTCGTCGTCTGGAACTTCCCTCGTCGCCCACGATTCTAGATCGACACTAGAAGAGTTCATGCGTGGGTGCTTCGGCGTTTGTGCCACATCGTCATCCAAATGATTGTTTATATCTTCTATGGTGATATACTCGATTGAATCAGGAACTTCATCATTATCGTCGTCAGAGAACCACGAGAATTCACTTTCCTGAGTTTTAGGATGGTTAAGCTCCGTGATAAGAGCTTCTATTTGTTCTGAGGGCCAAGAATTTGCTGTTGGAATGATTTTCAATATTTCCGTTGACGATTTTGGAGATTTAGTCATCAGAGAACAAATTTGTACATCGGTTAGGATGGTTTTGACAGGAACGTCATCTTTTCTGGCAATTGTGTCGGCAAGTAAGTAGATAGACGTGAAAAGGTCAAGTTTATTGTCAGATAGTGAGTCCGTGTAAATTTTAAATGTTTTGACAGCATTTCGGAATCGACTCAGATAGTGTACTTTAGGTTTTTTATAGATAGCAATTGTGTCGGTCAAAGAAGAAATAAATTTAAATTCGAAAATTTTGATGTTGTTTTGTTCAGCATAAAAATTCATCTGATTAAATGCGGAAAGTAGAAAGTGAGTGTCGGATTTTGCATATTCTAAGAATTTAGCTGGAATAGGTCTTGTGCGCCAATCAAACACCTGCCCGGATTTATCCAAGGTAGTGTTGCAAAGTTCTGACACCATGAGTGCCAAACTGACCTTCGTAGTACCAAAAAGAATTTCGTAGTACTCTTGTGAGTCAATGACAGCAACTGAGAATATGCGAAAATCTCTTTGTAAAGCCCAAATATCTGACTTAATGTGAAAAATTTTTGTGATAAAAGGAGATTCAAAGATTTTAGCCAAATAATCGTAAATGTGATTGTGTAACGCTAGAGTGCCAATCACAAAATCATGCGTAGAAGTAGATATCTGAATTGCGCATGTCATATCCAAATAGCTATTATCATGGTTCCCTTCCCTATCTGCGGCAATCAGCTGTGACTTTGCAATAATGTCCGTCGCGTATTTTAAGTCATCCACAGTCGTAATGTACATAGAGGTTTTATTAGGTGAAATAGGAAAAGGTTGAAAGATAGATTTTGGTGGAGTCCAATTGTGAATAGACTCGTAATTAGGATTTACAGTCAGAAGAAAAGGTTTATTAACAAGTTGCCTTGCGGCTAGAAGAGTTTGGTCAATGTCCTGAGGTCGACATTTAACTCGAAGTCCTTGCTTACGAAAGTAAGCTTGTGCTTTTAATTTCTTATTTATTTATTTAGACTGCACAGATATCACCCTCAATAGAGGCCATTATAACATCAGAATACTTACACCTTACTTTACATATCATATCATATTACACCATTAGCTACATCATCAATACATGAATAGTTTAGATCAACATCATCTAAGTTTAAAGCAAACTCATTCGCTTGCTGTTCCAGAAGATACCTTTTTAACATTTTCTTAAAGCTATTAAAATTGTCTATACAAATTATGTTTTCAGGTAATACATGCCAAAGCATAATACCAGAGAATAGAAATGTTTTTTTATACAGTTGTGATTTTCCTTGATAAGCTGGTGTGGTATAAGTATTCTGACGAGTAGAAGTAGTATTCACATTTACAAAGTCTAAATAGTTAGAAAAATATGGAGGGCATACATTATAAAAGATAGTATAAACTACTTTAAGTATTTCATATTTATAGAGATAGGTAGGAAATAACCATTTTAAATCATTTGTAATGTCATATCTTACAGAGTCAAATTTATCTCGACCTAGAACAAATCGTCCGGATCTACTTAATAGATTAGTTATTAGGCTAACATTATATTTTGGGGCTGTAGCCCATATCGCTGACATATACTGAATGATTGGCAAAATCAAAGTATTAACTACAAGTTGTCTATTAACTAAAGACATGTATGGTTGTAAGGGATATAAAGACCACAGTTTCGAATTACACCTTTTTGTCCTATCACTAATATCATGAGTCCACTTAAGATGAGAATCTATGATAAGTCCTAAGCATTTAATCTTATCAACAGCAGTAATAACAGTATCATTTACTTTGAAATTAATATTACCTAGTGACTTTACAATGTGTGGTCTACCAACCACTATAAACTGAGTCTTGTCAACATTCAACTCCATTCTATTGCTAGACATCCAATCTAGTATACTTAACATGTCTTCCTGTATGTGTTCAATTAATATGGCTATACTTTCCGGTGGTCCAGCAATAGATATGGAGGTATCGTCAGCAAATAAAATACTTAAACTATTTTTAATAGCTAATGGAAGGTCATTAATAAAAATTGTAAATAAAATAGGCCCTAATACACTGCCCTGTGGTACGCCAAGCTCTGTATACTGTATACTAGATATATTGTCCTTATCTATAAATACATATTGACCTCTGTTTTCCAAGTATGACTCAAACCAAAATGAATCTATACCATACCATTTCATTTTAGACAGCAATAATTCTCGACAGACTTTATCAAAAGCATTACTCAGATCAAGAGATAGTAACAGACAGACATTACCATTATCGATATTTTTAAGCATATAATCTGTTAAAGCTATTTGTGCATGCACTGTAGAATGTTTAGGTCTGAAACCAAATTGTTGACTACACAATACATTATTGGAATCAAGGTAAGATAGGAGATTATCTTTTACACATTTTTCAATTACTTTAAGTACAATAGGTTGGTTGCTAACAGGTCTTAAGTCTTTGGGTTGCAAGACTACAGGTAGTTTAGGTGAAGGTATAATTTTTGATATTTTAATACAATTGGGGACTATCCCTGTAGAAAAGCTTAAATTAATTATATCTAGAAATAGGGATGATAACGATAAATTAATCATCATTCTTCCTCGAATTATCTTTACAAGTAAACATTTTCAGGAAGCTACATGAAAATAATTACATAAAGATTATGAAACCAAAAAGTAATACTGAATTAAATCTTATTAACCCTTAAGTTATTATTATAATTATTATTACTATCCCAAAATTGAATTTTTATTATATTCTAAGGTTATAGATAAATTCAAGTATGTAGTTTAAATTAAATAATTGAACAAAAGAAAATTACGAACTAGATTTAGTTCGTCGAGGTCTGACACCTCCTAACACCCTGTAGTCAACTCTGGATTTAGCTCTGAGTTGACGACCAATGGGAATCTCTGGCTTCTTCCCTAATTGAGCTTCAGCCAAAGATACGGGTAACTTTTTAGTGTGTTTAACCCGTTCGACATACGGTTTTAAATCAACCACATGTCTCTTATCATTAAGTTTACAGTATTTAGGTATATCTAACTTATAAGTGAGTGGAGAAATAACCTCTTTAATTCTATATGGCCCTATCCATTTAGGCAATAACTTAGCAGTAATGTTTTTATCAGAGCTTGAAATCTGATGATTCCTAATTAACATATTATCATTAACCTTAAACTTTACGTCTCTATGAGATTGATCATAGCGATTTTTATTATCTAAATGAGCATTAATAATATTGTTTCTAACCCATTTTACCACTTCAAGTAATGACTCCGGAACCCCCGAGAGTGACTCAATGACTTGATTTTGAGAAATATTATTATCTTCAATAAGAAAAGTTCTATCTATTGGCAGTTGAATTTCTCTGCCTAGGTTTAACAAAGAAGGTGAAACCTGAGTTGTTTTATTTATCATGGTACGAAGTGCAAGAGCAAACTTTTGAATATGCTCGTCCCAGTTACCATGTTTATCATCAACATAGCATGAAATAATGCGTTTAAGATCTTTATTAGTTCTTTCAGCCAAATTTGGCTGTGGGTAATATGCGCTAGTGGAATTATGACGTACGCCCCATTCTTTACATAATGTTTTAATTGTTTTATTTACCAAATGAGAACCATTGTCTGTAATTAATATTCTAGGAGTACCGAATCGGCAAAAAACATCATCCTCCAAAAAATCGCTAACTCGTTTAGCTGTTTGTGTTGGCATTGGCTTAAGCTCAACCCAACGACTTAATTCATCAATAATTACATCAACAAAAATTTATTTTTACGGCCGCCACCACTTTTCGGAAGTGGACCAATGAAATCAATGTATAGCTTTTCAAATATAAACTTGGCTGGTTCAGCAGTTCCAAGTAACCCTTGTGGTTTTAAAGTATTGTATTTATGTTTTTGACAAATATCGCAAGATTTTACATAATCTGCGATTTCTTTATTCATATTATTCCAATAAAATCTGGCTTTTATTCTATTTTTAGTTTTTTCAGTGGAGAAGTGACCACTGGCTGGTGAATCATGGAGCATCTCTAAGAGTTCCCTTCTCAAAATTCCTTCTGGTATACATGGTACAACATTTTCACTACACTTGGCTGCAGTCCAATTTGGTGCATGTAGTCGTTGACCTGTGCACGAATAATCCTGGCTTGTCCTTATGCGATCTGAGCTGATGGAATTATTTATATTATTTTCTGATTTATTAATTTTAGCAGTACTACGCCCAATCAAGGGTTTAACACGTCTGTGTAGCAAGCTATTTTTAATTATATATTTATTTTTAAGTGTATCCTGTGATTCGGATGAAATAGAGCGGTTTAATTTTTGAATAATTTCATTAACTTCCTTATCATTTGCCTGAGCAATACTAAGTCTTTCCAAGAATGTAGGAACAAAAGTAAAAAAGTTTGTTGGAATTTACATAATATCCCTAGTACCGACAAGGTGATCAGGCTCATCATCACAAGGTGATACTGGCGCTAGAGATAAAGCGTCTGCGACAACATTGTCTTTTCCTTTTACATGGATTAGATCGCAACCCCACTCTTCTATTTCCTGTGCCCATCTGGTTAACTTTTTACAATTATTTCTAGTGGAATTTAAATAGGTGAGAGCTTTGCTGTCAGTCAAGACAGTGAATTATTCGCCCCACAAATATGCTCTAAATTTATTAATAGCCCATATGATAGCTAAAAGTTCCCTATCACATGCAGATAGATTCCGTTCAGTACTGGTTAGTATTTTACTGGCATAAAAAATAACACGTTCTAATTTTTCTACAATTTGAACTAAAACTCCCGCAATGCCAATATCTGAAGCATCAGTTCTAACAATAATAGGCAAATTGTAATCAAGCCCGTGTAACATAACATCTTCACACATAGCTTTCTTCATAATATTAAATGAATTTTCCTGTATATCAGACCAGATAAATGGAACCCCCCTTTTTAACAATTTATACATAGGTTCAAATTTATCCGCAAATTTTTCTATGAAAGAAGAGTACCAAACACATAACCCATGAAATCTTAAAATATCTTTTTTATTACTAGGTCGCGGAAAATCCACGATAGCACGATTTTTCTCAGGTTCTTTCTTTAATCCGTCCTGACAGATAATATGTCCGAGAAAGGTTAATTCGCGCTTACAAAAATGAGATTTTTCTTTATTAATTGTTAAGCCTGCATGTTTTAATTTATTGAAAATAGACTCTAAATGAGAAAAATGTTCTTCTAAATTTTTAGAAAAGACTATAATATCGTCCATAAATACAAATGAAAATTTATTTATACAGTCAGCTAATACTCTGTTCATTAAAGTAACAAAAGTAGCTGGGGCATTTTTTAAACCAAATGGCATGACAAGCCACTCGTACAGCTGTCCGCACGCGTGAAAAGCAGTTTCAGGAATACTGTCTTTGTGTAACCTTATTTGCCAAAATCCTGATTGAAGATCAATAACACTATACCAACCACCAGTAGGAAGTATACGTAAAATATGATTAGCATTGTGCATTGGATTTGCATTTTTGGTTGTCTCTGCATTAATGCCTTTATAATTAATTGTCATGCGCCATTTATTAGGATCTTTCTTACGACGATGAACAATGTTAGTAGCGTAAGGAGATCTACTAGGTCTAATTAATTTCATACGAAGTAGTTCGTCAATTTGTTTTTGAATTTCCGTGGCAGTGGATGGAGTAACTGGCCACGCCTTGGCATAAACAATCTTATCAAAACCGATTTTGTGATATGCCCAACTAGTTATTCCAAATTCCCCGTTTGGCCTAACTACTGTTGGATAGTTACTAAATAGTGAGTTTAGTTTACTTTCTAAAGAAGATTCATCAAATTCAGTAGTAGGTCTATCTAGAACTGAAAAATTAACAGTATTATCTGGTTTGAGTGGATAGATAATGTTAGGAGAATCATCAAACCAAAAAGTATTTTTAATCTGATTTGGAACAATTCCTAAAATTTTAATTAAATCATTTCCAATAAAGCAAGGAAATGGTAGTTTATTTACAACTTTAAAGTTATGTACAACTGTCTTGAATCCCATTTGAAATTCAATTTCAACAGTACCTATAGTATTCATTTGCTCATTATTAGCAATAGTACAAGTTTCTATATTATGATCAATTTCTTTCCTTATAAGTTTGGCCCATGATTTTTCTATAACAGATCTAGAACAACCAGAATCAATTAAGGCTGTAAATTTCTTAGTTTTGGATAGAATAGAAATTAATGGTAAATTAAATTGATGAGTTTCGGTGTCTAAGACTGGGAGTAGGAAGGACCTGGTCGACTTCCCCCACTCCCTTGAAAGTTTAAATTAGCATACTGAACAGTCTGGGGGCGCTCCGTAAAACCTGGAGGCGGCCGCTGTTACCGCAGCTGCTGTTCATCAACTTGAGGGCAACTATCTTGAGTATAATTCTCCTCAGTTGTTTCTTCCATTTGCATAGACATTGCGACGTTACCTCTGCACTGTTCGGTAGTATGTCCGTACCGTCTATGTATCTGGTAATAATCATTCGAACGATCTGTTTGCACATAATTGTTCTGTGGAAGAGTTTGACCCCGACCACGATAATTACCACGAGGAGGAATTCCCCTGTAATTATTGTTCGAACCTCTAGTTGGCTGTCCCCTAGTCATTACATTGCCATTAGAGTTGCCTCTTTGAGATGGTTGGGAATTCCCAACATTATTATTGACATTTGAATTAGGATTCTGATTACGAAATTGTGAATTAGGATTATTAAACTTTTGTGAGCTTCCTTGTCCACGAAAAGGAAATCTTTGTCCCCGGAAGGAACCTCGGGATTGAAATTGTGATCCGTGGAATGAACCACGATTTTGAAATTGGTGTGTTGGCAATTGTTGATTGCCTTGAGGTTTGACATCAACGTTGCCAGATCGGCGTTGTCTTTTGTCGTGTTCATTTAATGGCGGAAGTTTTGATGAAGTACCATTTTTAACATCACGTTCACGCAAATCTCGCAATGCACTACCGGCACTTGCAATAAGTTGCTCGGAGGTAGCGATTACAGAACTTCCAATAGCTAGTTCTGTTCTGGATGAAGAGCATTTTTAGCACGGAGAACTGAGACAGCTTCCGCTTCTCCAGCATTTACTTGGCGTGCCAGACGAACCATTTCATATACAAATTGTTCGACTGGTTCGTCATCACGCTGTCTGCGTTCACGAAGAATCTTAGCTCTATTTTCAGAAATATTCCAATCGTCATGTTTCTCAGAAAATCTAACACTAAAATCATCCCAAGTTAGTTCAGGAGATTTAATATTATCGAACCAAAGCTTTTGTTCGTATGAAAGAATAGTAGGAAGCATTTCTATGTAGACACCAGGACGAAAGTTCATTGCCCTAAAATATCTCTCAATGTCATCTAAGTAAGTTGTGGAAGTATGCTCTTCTGGTTTATACTTAGGAATAGGTATGTTAGTTTTAACGTGTGGAACAATGACATTAGCCTGCGCTGCATTAATTTGATCTGCTATATAGCCATTGATAGCTTGAATTTGCTGTTGAGTGAGATCACCCATGTTAGCAGGTAACAGTCTTGGTAATTCTCTATTAGGGATGTTCATGTTGAATAAGTTATCTTGAGGATTTTGTAAATTTAAATCTACAACTCCACCAGGATTATGCAAAATGTCACCTTGGTGGGGAAGAGGATCTACTTGTATAATATTAAAATTCTCAGGATAGTTATTGACTACTGCCTCTATAACTTCATCAACATGATCGTCCTCTGCACTATGGTATTCTTCTTGTTCGTCATTCCGAATATTTAATGAATTTAAATTTAAATAAGTGTCTTGGAGTTCGTTATTACTATCTCTAATCAGTTGTCTAATTTGATGTCTACGTTGTCTCTCGTTAGCTTGAATTTTAGTCTTTTCAGTACGAGATGACATATGTAGAGATCGCTAATGAGATAAGTAAGATAAGTTAAGATAAGAAAATTATGATATTTACTGATCTCCAACATCGGGTAAATCGACGTTGTAAAATGGAGATTGGATGTCATTAGCATGAATTAAATTTCTGCTATATAATTCAAATTTACGATGTAGGCAATAGTGAAGGCAACCAATAAAAGTTGAGAATTCCGAATCAATGTTAAAGTATCTGCCGTTGAACATTTGTTCTAATTGAGTGGACATTATAAAATCTAAATAAGTCATTGGCAGTTCAGTGACTTTAACAGAAAGAAGTCCATTTTGTAGAAATACAGGATGTGCTAGTATTTGTAAGTTAATTCTCTGCATTTTAAATTGTTTTGCATAGGAATGATAAGAAATTACTATAATGAAGTAGAATTTAAATGTTGTAGGTCAATGCTAGTTTTTAAGTAACATTCAAGAAATCTCGAGAACTTTTAAGATTAGAGAGTTGAATGAACTGTGAAAAGTTTAACTCACTAGTCTAAGAAACTAAAGAATGCATATTGCAAGATATGAAAATCTGAAAAATTGTACGCCTTAAAATTACACAGTACGCCTCAATTGGTTAAATTGTACTTTAAGGTGGGCATGGTATGCGGGTATTTCCCAATTTATATTATTATATTATTATGATTCCCCAATATTTTTGATTAATATGTCATACCCAGGAATTCATTAATGGTTAATCCAACGTAGAATAATGACGAAATATTCCTTGAGAACTAGCGAGATTTTCAAAAATCGATTAAGTAACTCAGGAATATTGCTGAAATCTTATAAAGTAAAATGCAATCAATTTATGCACTGAATTGTAAATTTGGAATGATTGATTTGTAATTTGTATGATATAATTTATAGTTAGCTGGTAATTAATTTTAGATCTCTGTTGTACCTTTTGATAATTATTCCCTGGAGAAATCGGTTCCCGATAGTTTGTCTCCGGAATGTAAATCTTTGTCCTCTCGAGTGCGATCAACTTCCTTGAGTAGATGTCGTCGAAACGAACGCAATTCAATGGTTAATTTTATAGGTATCTTACTGGAGAACAAATAAAAATATTAGTATATATTTGTGAAAATGAACATAATAATTGATAATTATATTATGTTTGTTATTCGTTTAACTTGAATTGTACTCTCAAGTAATTATGTTGGTATTTAATAATGTAATGTGTAAATTATAAGATTAATTGGTTTTCGAAATTATCAAAATGTAACGAAATTATTTTAGTATTGAGTATTATAATGAAAAAAAAATTTCCCGTTACGACAAAAACCAGGCTGAGTGTCCTGTCACGGTCGCCACTTTGTAAGGAGGAAATGTACGGCTGGTCCGTGTGATAGTTGCCGTCGTCCCTCTTACGTAATGTGCTGGATGAGTTTATGCACTTATGATCGAATTATGGGTGATGATTAACACCCCGATCTAATATGATGTGATGAGTAGAGATATGAATTAAAGGATGATACCCGATTCGGATTTAGTATACAATAATCGAAGCTTCTAGTTTATTAGAAGTAAGCTGAATACAATACAATAATTATGTGTGTGCGGCATGCACACCGATAATGGAATGGCGACTCGCAGCATGAGTCCCAATGGTATAAGTGAATGTGGACGTAAGGCGGATGCCGAGTCCAATGCTTCACTTCTGCTGAAGTAACAATATGCAGATGCGCAAGGCGCAAGTTCTAGCTCCTCCAGGTTTGTCTCAAGTCAACCCCCAGTCCCCCACAACAAGAATTGTTGTATTTCGTTGATCAATTATCATTTATATATTTGTGTTGTGTACTCACATCGTCACAAACCGTGATGTTTTTATTTACAGTAAAATACATAACAAGGGCATTAGTTTTGTACATTGTCTTTACTAGTTAAGTCAAACTGAACTTTATTATCTATTCTATAAACACATTTTTACGTATAGTATCAGCATTCATCATTTTTCCGCTGTGAGATTCAAGATCCAAAGAGTGACGCTGTTCACCGTTCACCCTTTACAGGCGATGAGACGAAATATTTTATCATATGTTTGTAATAAACCGTTGGTACTATATAACTAGACAATTCTAATGCCGTGGACACAGAATGCAGTAAATTATTATGGGCCCTAGTAGTAATGAATCCATTTTAGTTCATACTTCCCAAGAAAACGATAAATATATTATATTCCATTTATTTATTTTATTTACAATAAGTATTACATTCAGCTTTAGTTTGCAAAAGGAGTTAACGTACTTATATAAATTATAATATTCAAACCCAAAACATGGGAGTTACCGCTATTACTAAAGTCTTGGAATTACTTTTTGTTACTATGCATTCGCTTGACGTGATTTTTCATATACGTCAACTTAGCAAATGTCTTTTGACACTGATCGCATTTATAATGACGTTCACCAGTGTGTGTTTTATGTGACCGTTCAAGGTAATTTTTAGTGCAAATGTTTTTTCACAAAAAGGACACTGCAAAGGACGTTCTCCAGTATGGACTACCATATGAATTTCCAGTTCCTGTGAATTCGGCCAACACTTGGAACAGATTTGGCACTTGAAAGTTTTTAGATGGTCTCTATGCATGTAGGCCCTTAATTTCTGTGCAGTTTTAAATTCTTGATTACATTTAGTACACATGTAAGAACTTCCTGAATCATGAGTTTTCTTATGAGTCAAGTAATAAAAGTGATCAACGTAAGTTTTCTGAAAAATCTCACATTCATATCTTTTTCCTTCTCCATGAACACTCATGTGCCTAGATAATTTGGATTTTGTAATAAATCTCTTTTCCCACTTTTCACATTTGAAACTTTTTTCTCCGGTGTGCACTATGGATTATTGACAAATATAATGAATGGTTTTTGAATTAATTAAATAGCTATCTCTGAAATGTAGTATTCATCAAAGCCTCAAATATTCATGGTTGAAATCTTTGCTAGCCCGTGGCTTAAATGGTCTAATTGGCTGAAATGCCCAAAAATAGTCAAATGGGGTATGTGAACTGAGAAAATCGTCCTTGATTTGGCGGGAAATTTAAAAACCATGATTTAGATTTAAAACCACTTTAGCCGGCTGGCTGGTCAAAATCATTTTTAGCCGGCTAAAATGAAACACTACCGACAAACCATCATTAAAACACACTATAAGCTCTCAAATTACGTTTAAAATCTAGAAGTTACAAACCTAGGCAATTTGTATCATCTTAATCTTATTTACATAATTTACTAATATTAAATCGATAATTTACTGTCTAAGGAAAATGAAGTAGATCTTTTTTGCTTTTGTCTTTAGTGATATATAATAGTCATTAAATATGCTTGACCGGTTCTGGAATGATATCGTAATAAATTAATTTAACCTAATGGCATGTTTTCGTACACATTTTAGGTGAATTACAGATAATTTCCCATGACAATTTCATCAGAAAATTTTGTGATCCTTTAATCTCCTACTACTTACCGCCTTCATGTCATCCTCCCTCTCCTTATACGGTAATATATTATATTAGAATGTAACATAGAGTTAACAATATTGTATAATATTTCATGACGCTGTGGATTGTGGACACATGGAAATATTTTTTTCCCAACTATAGTATAGTATAGTTTGTGAGTGGGCAGAATCGACAAAGTCAATTTGAGCTGACAGCTCTTTTTTATGGGCCCACCAGACACTTTATTCACTTAATCACTTTCTGTGCTGAGATTGAGGTCGTTACGTGTCCAGTTGAAGAATTTATCAACATTATTTTTGAAGTTATTAATTGTGGTAGAGTTTTTAACTGAAGATGGAAGGAAGTTCCAATCATTAATGATTCTTTGCGTAAAGAAGTGTCTCCTGATCCTAGTATTACATTTAGGTTTGTAAATCCTAGGACCATTTCTGGACTCCCTATCAACTCTGAAGAATTTTGTGTGATCAATGTCGTAGTAATTATTGAGAATTTTGAACGTCTCAATAAGATCACCCCGTTTTCTTCTATCTTCGAGCGACAACAGCCCTAGTATTTTGAGCCTGTCCTGATATGATAAATGTTTAATTGAAGGCAGCATCCGTGTAGCCATTCTCTGTACATTCTCCAGAATGGCAGAATCCTTTTTGTGAATTGGGTTCCAGATTGAATTGCAAAATTCGAGATGAGGTCTGATATATGTAACTATTAGCCTGCGAAGAGATGTGACGTTAATGTATTTAAAAGCTCTTCTTATAGCTATGCACGCTGTTCTACCTTTTTGAGCTGCATTTTCACACTGCTTTGTAAAGGAAAGATTGTGGCTAATTAACACACCTAGGTCACGCTCAATTTCACTGTTGTCTTACTTTTCTCCTTCATACTCTATTTTGACAGGGGTATGTGTAGCTAAGTTGATGCTTAGAACGTGCGTTTTTCTTTTGTTAATCTCCATGAAGTTCTCTTTATTCCATTTGGAGAGTCTGTTTACGTCGTCTTGTATGGTGAGTGAGTCATGGTTATCTGCTCTTACTGCAAATAATTTTGAATCGTCGGCATAAAGTTCCATTTCACTTTCAATTTGTTCTGGGAGGTCATTGACGAAGAGGTCAAATAGGATGGCTGATATTACCCCCCCCCCTTGGGGGACTCCCGAAGTTACAGATTGTGGGGTTGATATTTCCCTGTTAGCTCTCACTTGAAAGGTGCGATTCTGAAGAAAACTTTCGATCCATTTAAGTACGTAGGGGTTGACACTAGGTTGTTGGGACTGTATTTTTTTCACAAGCAGATTTATTGACACTTTGTCAAAAGCCTTGGCATAATCTACATAAACACAGTCAACTGTATGACCTTCGTCAACACTATGCGTTACTAACTCTAAAAACGTCAGAAGATTAGTGAAGCATGATCTCCTAGGTCTAAAACCATGCTGTTTACTACTAATGTCGCATGTCTTTAAAAGATGTTCTTTTACAAAGGATTCAAGTATTTTGCAACAAATAGAGGTCAGACTTATTGGGCGATAATTGGTAGGATCGCATTTTGAACCGTTTTTATGTAAACAGCAGACATAGGCCGATCTCCAATCTTTTGGAAGCTCTGATATTTCCAACGAAGCATTAAATATTATGTGCAGAGGTAGTGAGTAGGGAATCCAAAGCCGGTTTTACACCGGTTTTAAAACCGGTGAAAAACCGAATTTTTCAAAACCGGAAACCGGTTTTCACTTTATGAAAACCAGTGTTCATTAAAGATATTTAACTATATCTTATATGCAGTTAAAATAGCAATAAAGCCTGAAAATTCGAAAAACCGAAAATGAGATACAATTATAAAGTCACATAAATTATATAAAATGGTAAAACGTTTGTTAATAATAACATGAAAATCCTAAATGTTTGGATATGTACAATTATGTAGACTCCAGTAAAGTAAAACACAATAAACTAGTATTTGCAATAACAGTAAAGTATAGGAGGGGCAATGGGCAATCACCAGTTCCATTTAGAATTTTTTACTTTAGAGTAACGCAATACAAAAATGTCAGTAAAGATTTTCTATCCTCGATATATTTTTGAAATAAAATAAAATTTGTTAATTAGATGGAATCATTTTAAATCAATTTTGTCTAATTTTCAAAAATTTAGAAAGCATAAAAATATGAGAAAAATTTATTTGCTTCAATGACGCTGTATTCTATGATTAGTTTGATTGCATTAATTACCTTTGAGAATTATCGAAAACTGGATATGAGTTGGAAAAAACTTACTACACAGATTTAAGTTAAAACTCTCAGAGCCTTTTTGGAGTGGCCAATAATTTTAGTACATAAATTTACAACATTTTGATTATTTCTCATGAGAATGACTCGATAGAATTGGTTTTGTAGAAGGGTCCCCTGTCCCCTCCAATTGCCACATTTAGTACTATCAGCACCCTTTGAACGATAATACCAAAAACTGCTTTTGAGATTTATATCTCATTTAAAAATTAAAATTAAATTAAAATGTTAAGTAAAAGTTAAAATTCCACTTGGTGAAATTGTGTTTCGTCTGTCTTTATCTGCAAACACATTAATTTGGTAGTATTAGCATTGAATATTTAAAAACAAATTTTCGGTTTTTAAAACCGGTGAAAAACCGGTTTTAAAAGTTCAAAAACCGAAAAACCCGAAAACCGGTTTTAAAATTTGGGTCCGGTTTTGGATTCCCTAGTAGTGAGAGAAGTGCTGCACATTCTTTCAGAATAAGTGGCGGTATGTTGTCCGGTCCCACTGATTTGTTAATATTTAGTTTCTCTAGCTTTGATCGGATGTCTTCGATGGGTATTTCATATTTTTCACTATTCTCAGTTGAAATTGTGTTGCGAGGAGTTGGGTCAACAGTGAACACTCGTGTGAAAGTTTCAGCTAGAGTTTCACTTACTTCTTTAAAGTTCGTTGTAATTTCCCCGTTGGACATTGTCATCATAGGCAAGGCTGTGGTGTTTTTACTACGACAATATTTATAAAATGCCTTCGAGTTTTCACTGAAGTTACTACAAAGTCGTCGTTCAAATTCCTTTCTGCATCCTCTACGTTCTTTTATCTCGTTGATTCTGACTTTCTTGTATAGTTTCCAATGCCTTATCTGTTGCGTTGTGTTTCTTTTAGATTTCATGTATTTTCTGTATGCCTTTTCTTTTTTTATGGTAAGCATAATATGCTTCCTAGAACTCCAACAAGGGTACTTGGATAGACATACCTTCTTAGGGGTGTGCAGATTTATTAAGTCCAAGATTTTATTTTTGAAACAGTCCCACATGTCGGATATACTTAGATTATTGAAAAGTTCATTCCAGTCTATTTTTCCTAGCTCATTTTTAAAGGACCTAAAGTCAGTTGCCTTATAGTCGTTAATAACTTTAACAGGGGCTTGAGACGAAATGGGTAATTCCAAAACAATAACAACATGATCACTTTTTCCCCAGGGTGGTAAAACCTTTGTGTTGTAAATCATGTTTTTGTCTGGGATTAAGCACAAGTCAAGTGTACTTTGATTGTCATTTCGAATTCTTGTGAAAAAGTCAAAGGCTTTTTGAAGGTATAGGTCATCTAATAATCTGAGAAACGATCC
The DNA here is from genome assembly GCA_020055645.1 of Tomocerus qinae. Classification (NCBI taxonomy): domain Eukaryota; kingdom Metazoa; phylum Arthropoda; class Collembola; order Entomobryomorpha; family Tomoceridae; genus Tomocerus; species Tomocerus qinae. The sequence goes on from CM034546.1 coordinate 67,148,651, forward strand.
AGCTGCATGTTGAGGGTGCACATAATTTGGCGAATGTATCCACTGAATTTCAGGGTAGTTAAAATCTCCTATGAAGATTGTGTTTGGCATGGCTTCATGGTATGTGCGAATGGTTTCCATCATATCAATGTCAGTAGGGTTTTCTGCACTTTTGTTCTGTTGTGGTGGTTTATAAATGCACACTATGGGGATTTGCTTTCTATCTATAGTGACTACAATGCAAACGTGTTCTGTTTTTAATGAGAGGATTTTTCTACATGCATAGACATCAGATCTTACATAAATAGCTACGCCTCCATGTGAACCTTCTTGTCGGTCGCATCTAAAGACATTATAGTTATGGATGGCTGATGATATAAAAAGGGGACTGCTATGACAATGCATCCCCCGTGACAAGCACGGGGGACGCATTGTCATAGCAGTCCCCTTTTTAATGGAATTTTCATATACCAAACATTAGTTCCAACTCCTTAATTCACAAAGATGATGTAATTATATTGGACGTCTTTCATTTCTACGACAAATATTATTGTAAGTATCTTAATTAACAAATTAAACATTTTCCTTGCCAGCAAAATGTGCATACAATTCAATCGAACGATATATACATATATATATAATGGAAAACCTGAACATTATTATTCATTGTCATCCGAGACGTAAATGCATTAACATCAAAAATGAAATGTACATACACGTTTTCTGACGGACATTACATAGATACATTACAATCTCAAATCGGAAACCGCTCACCCCATACTGTTAATCTCAAAGTTCAAAGAGGTGGTGGCTTACTTACAACAATGGGGAGATATATCTTGCCTGTTGTAAAAAACTATATAGTACCAAGTGCAAAACGTTTAGCCATTAGAACAGTTTCAGACGTTCTTGGTGGAAGGTCGATTAAACAAGCTTTATTAAGACAAATACCATCAATTTGGCAAAGGAAATAGGAAAAGAATATTGCTTCAATTGATCAAAGAGGATCCGGAATTGTAAAAAAACGAAAAAATCAAAAACCCAATCCAATAATTACTATAAAAAAGAAAAAAATAGATGTGAAAAAGAAAACCGGGAAGAAGAAAGTAAAAAAGGAGTAAAATCGATATATTATCATAATGGCTTTAATACACTCACAATCACAACCTGCGATTAGAGATCAAGTCGATCTATTTTCGTCATTTTTAACAGGTAAATATATAAATAAATAATATTAATATTTAACATAAAAATTGTTTTCGTCTTAAGTGACTTTAACTATTATACTTAGACACAACAGTTGAATCAAGTTTCTATGCAGAATTTAAACCTGCTAGTAAATATTCAAGACTCGGACGCTAAATTGGAATTCAAAATTATGGGTAACAACAGCCAATATTTAAATATAGCCGACCATTTTTTAAGTTTGGGGTTCGATTAGAACAATCAAATGGTGATCCCCTTCCTGCAGACACAGAAATCAGTGTAACAAATAATACATTTCACTCTTTGTTTATACAATGTGAGGTCTTTGTTAACAACCAAATGGTATCATCAGCCAATAATATGTATCCTTACAAAGCTTATATTGAAACTATGTTCTCATTTAGCAAAGACTATATTGATTCTCAAGGGCAATGCGCATTATTTTACCCTGAAGATGATCCAAGTCTTTTAAACGACACTAACCAAGGGTATTTGGCTAGGAAAAAAGTCTTTGCTAAATCTAGCTACGTGGAGCTTATAGGGAAATTACATCTAGATTTAAGCTCTCAAAATCGTTACATACTTAACGATACTAATATGAGCATTGTATTAACGAGATCCTCTGATGCATTTTCTATCTTATGTCCTGACCTTAAATTACCAGACGGCACTGATTTTGTGCCAAAGATGAAATTTTTGGATGCAAGCCTCTTTGTTCGCAAGGAGATTTTGTATCCTAGTTTAGTCGTTGCACATCAAAAGCTATTAGACAAAGGTGAATTGGCGAAATATTTCTATCAAAAGGGTAGTTCCAAATATTTCACGATTCCTAGGGGAAACCAGTCTTTTGTTGAAGAAAACGTTTTTGTAGGAAACATTCCTAACAAAATCATTTTAGCACTGGTATCCAGTAGTAGTTACAACGGAAGTTTTGCTTCAAATCCTTTTAATTTTTATCATAATAACATAAGTTACGTCGGGGCATCATTAAATAATCAACCTATGCCAATAAGGCCTTTGAATCTTAATTTCCCCAATAAAAAGTACCTAGAAGGTTACTATCTTCTTTTTACAAGTTTAAAAAACGCGGGTAAAGATTGTGGTTTACCATTTTCTAGGTATACATACGAAACCGGGAACACATTTTTTGCATTCGACATTTGCTCCTCAGATGATAACAACTTGCTCCACCTAGAAAAATCAGGAAGCGTTCGTATTGAGTTAAAGTTTCATGTCGCTTTACCTGAAGCAATACATTGCATAATATATTCAGACACACAATCAGTTTTAGAAATTGACAAGTATCGACAAATAACATCCCAATAATGGACACCTTGCAATTGAATTACATTTTACAACATACTGTAGGAAGTAAAAACAATTTTGTAAGTGTTCTACCTTGTAATGAATTGAAAAACATACCAAAAGACGAATTTGCAGTTATTGTTAATTCAGATCCATCGACAAAACCAGGTAGACATTGGTTGGCTTTGTTTAAACAAAGGACATCGAACATTATCGAATTCTTTGATAGTTTTGGTTTACCCATTCAAAATTATGACCTTGATTTTAATAAATTTGTTAATAGATTAAATTGCAACCTTCGAATTAACACAAATCAGATACAATCCTCCAATGGCATTGTTTGTGGACAATTCTGTGTTTACTTTTTGTTAGAAAGAGTAGCACATAGAAGTTTTAAAGAAATTGTAAAATCGTTTGGCGCAAATTTATTAGCTAATGACAGATACGTATACAATTTTGTAAATAATATTCCACTGTATCAAGCGACTAATTGTAAGCCTAAATGTAAACATTGTTATCATTGTCAAAAGTCATTTCAAAAGAACTGTTGCATACAAATAACGTCACAGATGTAAATGCATACGTTTACTGTAATAAAGAAAGTAACTGATAAATAAAAGAGTTTATGTGTTGAAATTCACCATTTGTCTTTGGGATTTACTTCCATAATGTCTGCTGCACGAATTCGTTCAGCTTATACGAATCCAAAAATCCTGCTAGCTTTGGAGGTGAAAATAGGTTAAAAAATGCATTTCCAAAATGTTCGAGTAAATTAATAAAACAGATATTACACAACCAAGACTGTTACACTAAGCACAAAAACGTTCGCCATAATTTTCGTCGGAGACAAATAATTGTTCCTGGTAAAGATTACATCTGGCAAGCTGATTTGATAGACGTAAATAGATTTCGGAAAGACAATAATAATTATAAATTCATTTTAACAGTCATCGATGTTTTCAGTAAATTAGGTTTTGCAATGCCAATTGCAAATAAATCTGCTGTTGTAGTCGCCAATGCCTTTTCACAAATCCTAAGCTCGAGTAAATATAAACCGAAATTTGTTAGTACAGATTTTGGAAAAGAGTTTTTCAATTCAAAATTTATAAATCTTTTAAAAAATAACGACATTACATTATTTCGGAACTTTTCTGATAAGAAATGTAGCGTAATAGAACGATTTAATAGAACCTTGTTTTTAAGATTGTCAAAAATGTTTACTCATCAGAATAATTGCAATTATACAAATCATTTACAAAATGTGGTCTCCTCATATAACAACTCTAAACATCGAAGCATAGGAATTGAACCATGTAAAGTTGACGAGTACAATCAATTTGACATTTGGCTCAAACTTTATGGACAAACTATATCTAATCGTAACAAATCAAAAGCGAAATTTAAAAAAGATGATTATGTTCGTATATTTAAAGACAAAAATATATTTAAAAAGGGGTGGGACCAGAACTTTTCATCAGAGGTTTTTACTATAGACAAGGTCATTCATAGTAATCCTATAACTTATAAAATAAAGGACAGTACTGGTCAGTCTATTAGTGGAATATTTTACAATGAAGAAATGGTTAAAGTTGGAAATTAAACAAAATCACACTCATTCTCTATCTGGTTGTTCATTTGAAAGCATGTCACTCCATATTTACCTAACTTCATCTCCATCAGAATACTTCCCTAACAATTGCTCGCAAAACTTTAAAGTAAAGTTACCCACGAGTTTAAATTTTGAAAAAGATGATTACGAAGTCACATTAACGGATTTATCTTTTGAAAACTCTTTTTCAGCATTTTCAACTAATATTCGTGAATATTTCTTTCATGTCAAGCTAATTTCAAACGATATAAAAAATTCTGTTACACAAAAACAATTTAATATACCTGAATTGTATTTTAAAACAGTTAACAGTTTGATTTTGTATATTCAAGAGGCTGTTAAATATTTTAAATATGATGACGTAATTTCTATAAACTATTCCAATATAACTAGAAAAGTTTCGATTTCTATTAGGTCCTTAGAATTAACGTTTAGTACTGCATTAGCGAAAATTTTAGGACTTGGACGTGAGTACTATGATATTGATGGTACATATGAAGGAAATGTAGTAGAAAATAATTTATTACCTTATCATAATATATTTATTTGTGGAAATATTGTTCAATCAAGCATATTTAACGGTAAGTACGAAAATATATTACGATGTCTTCCAGTTAGAGGATGTGAATCAGGACGTATATTTCACCACTTATCAGATCAATACTTTAGAGTTCCGAAAGTAATTATCAACAACATTAATATATATTTAAAATCAGAAAACGGAACCGATTTAAATATTTGTAACGAAACCGTAGTTGCTAAATTACATTTCCGAAAGGTAGCCTAATTATGACAGACATTATTATCGAAAATGGATATAAATTTAAACACCCATGTTCAATTATAATTGCTGGTTGTGCAATGTCAGGAAAAACCACGTTCACAGAAAAATTGTTAAATAATGTTAATGAACTATTTAGTACTTCAATTTCAAACATTGTAATATCATATGCTAAAAATCAAAGTCTATATGATAAAATCAAAGACGATCATCAGAATGTTACATTTGTAGATAGCCTTGACTTAGACGATTATTATGATTCAATAATTGTTATTGATGATCAGATGACAGATGTAGTGAACAGTAAAAAAATTCAAGAGTTGTTTATTAGAGGTGTCCATCACAATCGAAACTCAGTAATTTTACTCAATCAAAATCTTTTTCCCCATGGAAAATATGGAAAGGATATGCGATTGAACACACACTATTTATGTATATTTAAGTCACCATCATTTATTTCGCAAATTCAATATCTCGGTCGAACATTTTTTCCTTTTAACCCATCAATGTTAACGAAGTCTTATTTGGATGCAACAAAGAACCCCTATAGTTACCTATTTATAAATCTACATCCTGAGTGTGACGACAGGGTACGAGTACGTAGTTGTATATTACCAAATGAAGAAGAAATAATTTATCTCTGAACATTATATTGCCAATAATACAATAAGTTAACATAAAATATCTTTATAATCGTTGACTCTTCTTGATTATTATCATTAAAGTCACAACCTCAGAAGATATCACTTCTCCGCCATGAGCAAGTGTACTGAAAGAAACAAAACTTTTTTGGAAACATTAATCAAAATAAATCCCAGACAAAGAAAAAAAGTTTTACAGAAGGCATCACAAGATAATCTTCTCAGCATTGTTGAAATAGCTTTAAACACTCTTAATGGCAACGTACCGTTAAAGGAAGAAATAAAAGAAAAATTAAAAAAGTGCAAAAGTGCAATTCGAAAATTTGCTAAAAAAAAGTTATCATTCAATAAAAGAAAAGCTTTATTTCTTAAATACAGTAAATATTTGCCTTTGCTGTTACAGCCTTTTTTAACAGCCTCAGGGATCGTTTTAGGAAAAGTGATAAGTTCTCAAGTTAACGTTTAGATTGCAATGAGTAAACGTATGAAACTTATATCTGAAGCAGAGTATCAAACTCTTCGACATTCCAAAAATAACAATACCAAGAACCTTAAACTACCACCTGCACTGGAAGAATCATCAACACTCTCAAAAGATAAAAATGCCTCTGATATTCTCTCTTCAAATCTACCAGACGACATAAAAAGTCAAATGTATGGTTGTATTATGAAAAATGTGGGAGAGCACATACGTTTATTATTGGAAAAACCAATTAAAGTGGAAGTTAAAAACTTTACACCAAATGAAGAAAAGCAGGAACCAAGTAATGTTATAGTTGAATATAAAGAAAAGAGACTATCTGGAGAAAAAAATTTATTGACCTCAGATGATAAATTACTGCTAGCCTCTATTCCTCCATCATTTAAAGCTACATGTACCGACATAATGACTAAACTAAAAGAAACCAAAGATATAAGCTGGGATAAACGTGGCACTGTTACATTTTTTGGTGGGCAACCTAGTGTTGGTTCTAATATTACTGATCTTATTAGTTATATAACAAGAAATTTAAAATGGACTGCACTTCCCGTTGGAGTAAATAGATTTTTACAAATATGTAAAAATATAAACATACCTGCTACATCTTTAAATATGAATATAAGAAAGGAATGGGGTGGAACAGCATCTGACATTAAGACTAGAGGGGATAAACATTCTAGAAAAAGTGCAGCAATACGTCGTAATAGTACAGGAACTTCACAATGGGAGGCAATAAGACAAGAAGATGATATAAATGAATCTAATAATAATAATAATAATGCTGAGGTCAACGCTACTTCAGCTAGTTCCGAAAGTATTATCGGTTTTGGATTATTTGATGATTGATAAAAAACTTCATAAGAACTCTTATTTTATTCATTTCATTACTGTTTGTCTCACGACATGGATTTAAAAAATTTTGTCTCGACTACAGGCTTCCGTATCTTTAATTCAAACATGATTACTTTAAAAGCCCGGCTAATTTCATACAAAACCTTATCGCGATTCAATGAAAGTAAATTCGATTATGCAAAATGTGGATTTTATTACTCTGAGTTTGATAAAAAGATCATTTGTTATTACTGTGGAATTGTAATAACTCCAACAGTATGTGAAAATGATCTTCAGATGGAACATTACATTTCTTCACCAAACTGTCCATATATATTAATTCACATGAACAACCCTGATGATTCTGTTGCAACAAAATTAGAGTCCTTTGTGGTAAGGTTACTGCTATTTAATATCTATTACAATGCAAACCTTATTGAAAATCATGAGTGGTTTCACTAATATTTTTTAAATTTTCCCTTAGAATAAACACGGTGATACGAACTATACCCGTCCGGGATTAAATACTGGTGTGTGCTACTACTACTACATTAAAGTTTTATCATATGTTAAAACAGTTTTAAATTTAAATTACATTACAGATATAGTGGACCAGGCCTTGAATATAATGGAAGAAAATTTATGCAAAATTTGTATGACTAAAGAATGTACATTTGTTATGGTTCCATGTTTACATTTAGCTTATTGTAAAAATTGTATATGTACGCAAGATCTATGTATTATATGCAGAAATCCTCATGATGGATTTTTAAAAATATTCAAAAGTTAATTTCATGTTCTTTTAATTAGTTAACGTAATAAAGGCAAATATTATAACATATATCTTTTCACATTTTATTATTTCATTTCAAGTTAATCAACGGCAATTAGCAAATGTTTTGTAACATATTCTACAATAGGAAGCATAATTGGCACAATCAAAAGTTGGCAGATGGCATCACCTTCATTAATTGTTACGGGTTTATCACTGCGGTTAGTAATAGTTACATTTACATCACAGAATTCTTCTACTAGTTTAGTTTCAGCATGAATTCCATGAGACAGTTTCAAATGAGTCAGTGACGTGATGACACCGATATTTCTACATGGTTTAATTGGTAGCTCAATTTGTATACCCAGGTCGAATACTTGTTTTTCCAAAGGTTGAAGAATTGTAGTTCGAGGGCTGCAAAATGTTATTCAATACTGATTAAACTTCAAGCTTATTATAAAATTGTTTTGTCACCAAAACAATTGACGGTTTAGCAAATGACAACTGCATTGGAAACTTCTGATGAAAATATCACTCGCTTCACACCAGCTAAAATCGAACCAACGATTGACTATCAATTTATTCAGTTCACGGACCAATGCAATTGCCAGTTTGCTAAACCGTCAATTGTTGTGATCGGATGGAAAATAACTTGAATAAATATTGTCTAATGGAATATAATAAAGTATAATATGAACGAGTATAAATGTTGTACCTTGTTATATCAAACCCTTCACCATCAGTCAGTCCATCTATTTGCACAAGGGACGATTTCTCGTTTTTTCTCAAGACTCTTAGTCTGAATTGGTTCCCAGCCATTATGCGCTGAAAGTCTCGTTCTGTTGACATGATCCTCTAACGACGGTATGAAATGCTTGTCAGAACGTCTCCTTTTTATATATAATAGAATTTTTTTTGAAACCTGACTAAACTTTTTGAACCGTGAGAATTAAATGTATTCCGATTGTAAACATATGATTATGCTTTGGAATTTGCTGTATTTTACAATACAATGCAATCTATAAAATATATTTATGACATTCATTTACCCTAAGCATCTTTTGATGAATTCAAACCGGAAAGAATGACAATTAAAAAATTAAGCAAAGCAAATACTAAATTCCTTTTCCATTTTTATTTTCTGTCATCATTATCATTATATTCAAAAGATTATTCTACATCTTCGGATGGTTGGATTGATTCCTGATACCTTTCAAACGCCTCCTCATATTGACGAACTGACGGTTCCTCTATGTCATGAGCCCATCTCATCACAGCAAGCCAGGTTGGGTCATGTCGACTCCGTAAAGCTCTTAGGTGGATTCGTTCCTCACTAAACAGTAATAAAAATATTTATTAGTACATAACTAAATAGATTATGAATATTTTTTGTACTATGTTCGTTGTATAAATGATTTACCGGTGAGCATGAGTTATAAGGGCGTTAATCAAGCATCTCGTCACACGGTTCCATGAATGAATCTCCCAGTCCCAGTCTCCTCGCCACAGCTCGTCTTTTATTATTTCAGCAATCAACATTACTCGCAAAGCCCCTTGATTGGAATGTATGGGAGAACAGGGCGTGACGTAAACCGATAATCCTCCGTTATTTAAAATTTGTTTTGCTAAATCTCGACACTGTATATAATTGCAATTAGCCATATTGCGTGAGATTGAAAGAAAGAAGACGAGAGAGTAAATGTCCTTCATTTGTCTTTTTTGAAGGAAACAGATCTAAAAAAATGAAGATGTTTTGTCTATCTTGCTGTTATCTATTACTCACATTCTACTTAACATGCAAGGAAACCGTGATAAATATCTAACTGCTTTGCAAAAACTAATGACTACCACTTCAATATTAATCTTAGTCTCACTTCCTTTTGATTTCTTCAAGTATCAACGTTTGCGATCACACTGTCTTTTGAACATGTCTTATTTGTATGTAGAAAAGGGAAAAGACGGAAAACTCCCTAAAAAGACGTCATGTCGAGCTGCTGGGTTTGACCTTTACAGGTTCTTTACATATTTAATATTACATTTAATATCGATATATGTATATATATATATCGTTATATATGTTTAAATGTACAAATCTTTTTTGAGAAGTATGGCTTAATCGCTACGTTTTAACAACTATTCACTATTAGTATACAGTAATTTTTTCCTATTTCGAGATCATGTCAATTTCAAAAAATGTGAATTGAATGTGTCCAGAAATATGGGGATTCAGTTATCAAATATGTGATAGTAGTTTATCACGTTTAGCGTTAAAAGCCTTCTTTAATAAATGAAAAAATTGAAAAACATTTCCCTTTAAAATTTCAAACTTTAATGAAAGTGCCGTTGATGTTACAATAACTCATGGAAAGTCGGAATTGATCTCTACGGACATAAAAATTGGACTTCCAATTGGTACGTATGGTAGAATTGCTTCCCGAAGTGGATTGGCGTGGAAAAATGGATTAGATGTTGCTGGTAAAAAAGAAATTTTAGTTTTTGTTTTAAAAAAATTTAAAAAAAAATAAATTAGAAAAAATTAAAAGACCTTTAAATAATTATGTCTTGAATATGGAAATTGATAAATTCCGTTAATTTCTGTTTGATACAGCTGGGGTTATTGACAATGACTATCGTGGTATTCTTATGATACTAGTTAGAAACACATCTTTGCAAGATTTTGTAGTTAAAAAAGGAGATCGTGTCGCCCAACTCATTGTTGAAAAATACGAGTCTTGTGATGTGGTTGAAGTAAAAACTTTGGATACTACCTGTAGAGGAGACAGTGGTTTTGGGTCTTCTGGAGTAAATGATCCTTAAAATGATGTATATAAAAATGATGATATGTTTATTAAATCAGAAATAAAACTACAAACAACATTACATAGATATAACTTATATTGAATTACAAATATTTTTTTATTTACAGCGATAGTTCGTATTATTACTTTTGTAGTTTAGGAATTAAAAAATGCCCATGAGCTAAAGTATTTACACCGTCGTTTAAAATATACCGTTTAGAATCAAATGGATGCATACACCTTTTTTTAGTTCTAATAGTATGGATACTGTGGTTTTTGGATCTGAAGGAATTCATGCTGTAACTAAGTGTCTTTTGCTGTTTAAGGACTTTTTTAAACTCTTCATGTCTAATTCTAGCCTTTACATATTTCTTGATCCCCTTAGCTGCATGCTTTCTCACACTTGGTCCCTCCATACTATACATTTTGGGAGATATTCCATACCAAGATTTAATGACATTGCCATTGTTCTCCTCCGAGATACAACCTATTTTTTTCTTATTTAATAAACTATAACATTTATGTGATTTATCAAAATCGGATGTGTCATATACATTTTTGCTCTTAAGGATGTCATCGTAAAAATCAGCTGTAAATATTCTGTATATCAAACTGTCTGTATCAGTTCCCAATAACAAAATATTATCTCCATATTTACTTTTAAAAAAGTCGTAATGCAGTTCCGCCATCAAAAAGCTTGCTAATTTCTAACACTGTAAATGCCACATAAAGTGGTTTATTTAAAACAATCCTTTTTTTGCCCATTATGAATATCGACACATCCTTATCAACAATGTTAAATGTTTGAAAATTTCCCTGACATGTTAATTTTTTGGCATATGTGGGGTTATTAACTATTTTTACATTTTTTCTGTTCCGAACATTGTCAGCAGATTTTCCGAAAGTCATGTTCATACAGTTCTTCCAAAATGTTTTGGAAAATGCATCTAATGCTAATTCTCTTTCTCGGCCACAAAGTGTGATATAAGGACTCATCCAAGGAGTCTGGTAAAACTTTAGTACTCTGTGTACCTTCTTTAAAATGATGCCTTTGGAGATGTAATACTTTAAATTTCTATAATGACATACATATTTCCTTCGGTTGCCTAAATGAGGAATTAGCTTTTTATGTTTAGAATTGTATTTTATGTTCAAATTTTTGTTTAACTTTTGTTGGTAATCAGAAAGGTTTTCCAAAAGGCACTGCTAATTTTTCCGGCATTAAAGGAAATTCGTTATGTAACACATGAAGGCTTTGTGGGTAATCAAGATCAACCTCCAAAATAAAACCTGTATCATCTATGTCTTCTAAGGATAGAATATAATCTGATGTCCACTCATGCAGATGGTCTTTAGAGACCCATTCAAAATCACATACAGGTAAATGAGGTAACATCGCCTCGGAATACAAACTATTTTTATCAACATAAGCTATGTATGCTTCATCTTCAATGCCCTTAGATTTTGGGTCCAAGTATCTATTTGTGACTTCCATTTCTCGAGTAACAATCATACTAACCCCACCGCGTAATGATCTGTCTATCATATTATACATTTCCAGATCGACCAATTGTTCTAATTTCACTTTGGAAACCTTTAAACTTGCATCCCAACAAAAAGCTAGCGAGACTGAAATAATACGCAGGGTCTAATCCAAAATTTACGATACCTAAGTCTCGAAAATTCTCAAACACAGCTGCAAGTAATAACGTGTCAACCATAATCGTACAAATCATGATAATCACCGAGATTATCACAGTACAAATCAAATACCGTCTTTCCATATTCATAATCTGATAATGAAATACCAGATTCCGTTAATTCATTGTAGAACATGTCCACTGTGGGAAACTCCGTTTCCTTGAAAACATCCCAATCGGTAATATAATCATAGGGATAAACTCCCTTCCTTTTAAGAATTCTGGCCTTGTTTTTGCCAAACGCGGTAACTAATGGTTCGAATTTTTAAGAAAAAGCTTGTCTGTGATGCATGAACTGTCTAATACACCGACTAATTCTGATAATGAAGAATTAAGAAACATTTGGCTATCAATGAATTGAAATGTTTCACATATGATGCTTAAATACTTTTCAGAGTTTGTAGGAATGACATCTATTTCTCCTTTGTATCTGGCAAATCCTTTTATTAGCAGGTGGCCGTCATACGATCTAAAATTATGTAACACTATACAAACTTTTTCAGGTTGTTTATAATTGAGATTACAAACTCTACAGCTTTGCCCTCTGTAGATACCTGTATCATGGTCATGATCACGAACCTTCTCTCCCTTTGGAATAGGCTTTTCACAAATATGACAAATATTATTTGTATGATAAGCAAATTTCTGTTCTCGCGTTAAAGGATTCATTGGCTTTGGATTTTTATAACCTTCTAGTATAGAGTTGCTAATTCTTTCCATTCTGTCAAAAAACACATCTATACAATCAACAGCTCTATAGACTGCATAATCGACGACACCTACGCCAGACTTAACAACTGCATAAGCAAAACCTGTTGGTTCATGTGTGTTTATTGATTTCGTGTTTGTACCAAATGTGTAAATTTCAGTATCAAATGCAGGCCTAAGTAATGACTCAAAATCTGCATATATAATATGCCCGTGTCGTAATTTGTTACCATAATTTTTGAATTCGATGACAGGTGGTGACCCATCTTGTTGTAATTTTGGAAGACATGTAGTCTGTGGACGAAATTTTCGACAGTTTTGTAAATGTATTTTCAAGTCATGTTTTTTTGTTAATCTGTTTAAACAATTATAACATAAATGTTTTCTTCTTCTATTTTTTTCTCCTAATAACTTATCTATATCTGTAATTGCAACATAGTGTCCAACATCATGTTGTGGGTTTTTATGGAACAATAAGTTTGCAACTTTATAGTTTGATTTAAATGATAAATTGGAAATGCGTAATGGATATATTTCTATCACGCCAAAGGTTACTGAGCACCCAAAGATGTTTACTGCAATCTTTTCTACTTGCATTTGCTTTTTCAAAGCTGTTAATCTGAGTAAACTTTACCGGAAAATGAAGTTTGGAAAAATTATAAAACTTTTCATACTCTAGATAACTAGTTTTTCTTTTGACATTTTTGTTTTTTGAGGGCTTATGCAATGCTGCAATTACTGCCCATTTGAAGCATTCAGAATTTGTGTTATTAATGCTAATAGTACATTTTTTATTTTGGACTTCAATAGGCATATCTGAAAAGCAACCTCCTTTAAAAGGCACGAAAACTGCTATTTTTATATCACATCCTAAAACAGCAGTTAATAGCCAAGAGGAGCCGTTAAACTCAAATACATTTACCCTTTGCTCGGCTTGTTCCATGCAATTATCTAAACATTCAGTAATATAATGTCTATTTAAACATATTTCCATATTGCTGTTTACGAAATGACGGTACTGTTCAAATCCACCTATAACTTTTCTTTCAAAAAGACAACAAACTGAAACCTGACATTTTATACTCCTAAATGTTTGTAGTGATTTTTTTAGTATTTCTATCATTTCATCTTTAACCAGGACACTGTATTCATCAATGCTCATCGGACACTCTTCTTCAGAATCATATCTTTGCCTGTATGTTTTTACAAATCCTTTTAAAGCTGAAATTTCCCTAAATAAAGTAACGTCTTTTACTAACGTGTTTGAACCAGTTCCTACTTGATTACATGTCAGTGTGTGATTTCTAACCTCTTTAACACTTACGCTCGTAAATGTGCAAAAACAACAACGATGTTGTTGATTTACATGTTCCTTGAGTTTAAACAAATTTTTAAGTACCTTCCCACATAAATGGCATAGACTTGTTTGATTATCCCTAGACTTCTTCTTGTGTTCGGTCCTAATGTGCCTGTGCAATTCGTCAGGGTCTTCAAATCGTTTAAAACAATTTAAACAAATGTATTTTTTGTGTAAATCGTCGTCTTCATCTTCCGTTTCATTTCCTGATGAATCCTGATCTGCATCCATTCTAAATATATGAAACTTAATATAACATAATATACATACGTAAAGTATTTAGTAATAAGTAAAAAAATTCAACTTACCTTAATCTTTATGTTGAAAGGTAATTATTTTAAAATTTAGAAATCCCGGAGAGCAATAGTTTATTCTTGCTTGTTTGTAATCTTAAATTATCGAATACTAAAGTTTGATACTTCAATTGTGAAAAGCATTTTACTATTGTAAATTATCACCATAATATCAAAGTACTTATATATGACAAGACTCTTGTTTGATAAACGTTTGTTGGAAATTATTTAAATGAATGATGATTACGTTAACAATGTTAAGAATTGAGAAAACATGTCAACGTAAGCTAAGATTATATTGGTGATGATGTTTAAACTGAAATAGCAATTTTAGCTTTCAACACTTTGGCCATGACATTAAGTTAATTATAAACATCAAGTCCGTGGGACAGGAAACAGGAGAGGAAATCAAAACTGTGCAGTATACCTTTGACGTAATTAAAAGAATTCACACATCCGCTCAATCGACAATGTTTTCTGGATATAAAAGAAAAACTTGTGTCCTTATTATCCACAGTTGAGATCTGGATTTATTATAACAGAATACTATTCGTTAAGCAATTGAAATGGCAACGGGTAAGCTACTAAAATTATCAAATTACGTTCTCACTATAGAGTCTCGTTACTAATATCTTGTTTTAAATCAAAATAATAAAAGGCCTCTGATTTATAATCAATAAATTTGTTTCCCACAGAATCTGAATATTCGAACAGCGATTGTCAAGAAACTGATGATGAGTTTGCTGCTGCAGCTAAAGTAATGGCCACAGCAAATCCTAGATCACAACAATTTAAGGAGGCTGCTGCTGTAGTCAAAAAAGCTGAAACCAGGTATAAAAAGAAACGTTCTACTTCACCAACAAAATCTACACGGAAACGGAAGGCTAAATCTCCGAAACCAGATTCACCCAAGCCTAAGAAATCTAATTCAGAGACAACACCACAGCCTCCCTGTGGCGATGGAGTTCCTGTGACAAAAAACTACTCTCCCCTTGAAAAAGCTGAAATAACTACTGATCTAGACTTCAACGGTTACGTAGGTCAAGGGTGGTACGTACGTATTTCGAAATACGAGAAAAACAAAAAACAATATGTCTGCATTAGACGATTCGCGGATAGTTCCCCGGGAAAATATGGTGCCAATATTTCCTTTGAGTTAATCGATAATTTGAAACAAGCAATTGACGACGTCTACGCATTAATTAAATCTGTCGAGGAAAAACAATAAGGTAATTTTAAAACACGTCTTAAGTATCATGCTGTTTGATTTTCTGTCTATGATGAATATAAAATCTATCAATGAATTTAGCAGATTTACCGTATTTTAAATTGTCTTAATATCAATAAATTAAAAAAAATACTATGTAATTAATACTAACAGCTAAACATAAACTTAAATATCAATTACAAGGTATCTGAAAAAATGGGAAATTTTTAGTTTTAGAAACATTTAAAAACTTTTTGTGGTATAAGTTTAATTAATTAGATTTGGTTTTTATTATGTATAATGTCAAAAAAATTAATGGATTAATTTAATTAATAAAATCGTACAAGCATTAGGAAAGTAATTGAATTAAATGTATGATTTTTTGTTATTTAAAGGGATTGCAGATAATGGTATGCATAAAGGACATTTCAATCTGATTTTCTTTTCTCTTTTGTCACATTTTCCACTGCTCTTCTCATCAATTTTGCGTGCCGTTTACCATATCTTTCATAGATCTTACAAATTTGTAAAGCAAAATCCTCATGTGCTTTTTTGACAGCTTGCAAATATTTTCTGTCAGCTTTATGAAGTTCTAATTGCATCTGATTATCACGGCTGAATTTAGGGATGTGGAAATACTTTGGCATTTCACTTGTAGTAGTCCCATCCTGTACAATGTAAAATTTCATTTGTTAAGTTTCATGTAAACAAAGTTATTCTGTTAATATGTGAAATTGACCTTATTATATTCCACTATTAGCGACACCCCAGGACGTTTCCCCTTGTTTAATTCTTGTCTGGAATAGTTGCATATTATGTAAACCAACACCATAAATATGGCTCCAGCAAACGCTGAGTTCATTTACATAATACATACCTTCGTTTTCTTTCTTGAAGTAGTCTTTTTCGCCGATTGGCTTCACCAGGATTTGACATGCTAAACAATCGTAACATTGAACGTGGTGGCATAGTTAACATGTTATAAAGATATTACATTGTTGCTTAAAATCAGTACAGTAACAGTCGAAATCGAAAATTTTTTAAGCTAAGTTAAGTCGAAAGCTAACTCTTACTCTTTTGTTGCTTGGTTGTTCCATTGGGTATTTGTAGTCACGGAACTTTCACGTTTTCTGTACACCACATATTTAAATATAATCAGATAATCAATAACCTTCATTACATAAATAGCTACACATTTAGAATAAATAATGACAAATTATTTACCTTTTGGATGAATCCATTTTAATAATATACATATATATATTAATGACGTGGTGAATGCTGAAGGGTGTGGTGATTAATAAAAACATTTGAAAATTTCCGCAGTGAGACTGAGAGGTTCAATTGAAAAAATGATTACATCGTCACTTTTCATGTTTACATGTTCAAAGATGTGTAGTAGAGAGAAGAGTTGCATTTATTGTAAACATACATTCATACATCCTTACAGACCTTGACTTCTATATAATGTTACTACAGTTGTAAGTTGAGTTGAGTTTCTTTACTTTATATCGCTTGGGCATTAAGTAAAATATTTTGCTTGTTATGAAAATTTTAATGAAACTTTTAATAAAAATTCCATTAAAAAGGGGACTGCTATGACAATGCGTCCCCCGTGCTTGTCACGGGGGATGCATTGTCATAGCAGTCCCCTTTTTATATCATCAGATGGCTATTTGTACATCGCTGTAGGAATCATCAAGCCAGGTCTCAGTGATACAGATAAGGACTGGATTTGTTTTTTGAATGTCATTTTTAATGTAGCTAATTTTATTAGGTAGAGATAGTGCATTGGAATATATGATGGATGAGGTATTAGTTGGTTGTGCGGAGGTTTGTCAGCTAGATGCATTGGAATTTTGCAATTTTTTTTCTTCTTTTCCTTCAGCTCCTCCAGTTGTAACTTCGTTAGGTCTCTGGCTATGTGACAGTTAGTATGTTCCATAAAGTCTCTACGCTTGTTTCTATATGCTGATAGAAATTTTTGTTTGTATTGCTCGTCAGTGAATACTACTACTATGGGTCTAGGTTTTGATTTGTCAATACCTACTCTATATACTTCATCGATGTTTTTACGGCAATCACGGATACCTAAATGTCTGCAGAAGGTGCATATGAATTTTCTGTCTTCCTCCCTCCTCACTTCAGGATTGCTATCCGTTGATTCTGGGCAAGGTTTCGGGTGGGAAATCAAAAAGTGGAATCTTCCCATTTTCCCAGTGGGAAAAGTGGGAATCAAAATGGCTTAGTGGGTGGGAAAATGGGAAATGAAAAAAATGACTGGGAAATGAAACATTAGTACACAGAAGGTATAAATACTGCTCCCTAGCAGTCTCATATGAGACGAGATTTCCTTAGTGCTCTTCAAGTCATCCTTGCTCGTTTACATTTCGTAAGTTACTAAGAGTTGTTTGCAGATGTAATAAAAATTTTGCATTGAACTTTTTTTCTTTAACGTAGGTAAACGTAATAATAATTACAATAATTTAGGGCTTTTAATCAGCGGGATATCTTTACCTGTGCTGCCTTATGCAATGAATGCAACAGATTAATGTATATTAAAATAAAAACACTGCGCACTGTGCTTCAGATGCAGTGACGTTATTCCGCTGTATAAATTCATAGCCCAAATTACAAAATGTGATTATTAAATCAAAATACTTGTATTACTCACTTCACATGTCAATACTAATGCAACTGCCGAGTATTCCAAATTTTTATTCACTTTGTCATAATTTACGTGATCGTAATAAGCAGAAAATAAACCAAATAAAATTTAGAGCATGGAATTGGCAGTCCTTGTCATCTGGATTGTGGAATTACAAAATTATTTACTTTTGTTTTTGGTTGGTAATTTGTAGCATAAAAGAACAGCCGCCCTAGGTTACCGCAGCGAATCATATCATTTCACGTGACTTTTTTTCATTTCCCAGAAATTTCCCACTTTTCCCGTATTTCCCACTTTTCCCAACTGGCTATCAAAATGAGGTGGGAAATGGGAAAATCCGAAACTATGATTCTGGGTGATAAAATACCATTAGATTCCGTTGTTTATGAAATCTATCTTCCACTTCTCTGGCTATTTGCCTATTTATGTTAATGGGTTTTACTACTGAAGAGTTTGCATTTACAACGTTATCAGAAACAGAGGTGCTAGGTACAGCATGATGTGTGACGTTGGATGAAGTCATTGGTGCGGTGTTGTTCGTAGCAGGTCCTTGACAGTTGTGCAAATGCAATTTAGATGCATTAGAATCAGAGAGAAGTTGAGTTACCTGAGCTTGGAGTGTATCTAGTGAAGTTTTGATACCTTTTATATCCATCAGTCTCTGATAACACATAGGGCATAGCAGCTTCAGTGGCGAGTTAGGGGATATCTTCTTATATAGTTTTTCTTCAGATTTAGGTACACCCATACAACTATCGTGCACCCAAACTTTACAGCAGTCACATTGACCACCATCATTTGCACTATCAGCTTCAACTATAGATAAGCAGAGAGGGCATGGACACGAAGGAGACACTTTTCGTTTACTCGTCTTGGCTTTAGTCGACATGATGAGTAACGCAATTTACATAAAGTACAATGATAATAAGAACACGTAACAAAGGTTTTGGGTCAGTTTCAGCCTCCAAAATTCTCCAGAATCCGAAAACCGCTGCTAGAGAGGTCACAAAGCGAAATTTTGATAATACACTTTTTCACTGTTAAATTCTGAGTTTATTGACACTAAATTCGCTTTCGGACTCCTTCAAACAACCACTACCGGGACAGAAAATGTCGGAGACCAACAAAGACACAACCTCAATCTCGGACACAAGAAAATAAACTGAACTATAACTGAATAACTATAGATTAGGTATAATATACCTAATACCAACCTAATACCTATGCAGTATGTCACAGTGCCCCATTTACATGCTTAGCACTCAATAAAAATAAAAACTAATTTTGACAAACCTACTTATTGTAAGGAAAAATCTACTTTACCTCATAGAAGTGTGAAGAAGGTGAAAAATTTTGTAAATGGGGGTTGACGTAATTTCTTTGTCCTAGTATCTAACTCAAGTCGCTTTTTCGATGCAGCATAATATTATCATGATGGTGACTTTGTCTGGTGAGTGCAAATGCGTATACCTTTGCTAATGCTAGCTATGCATTTAAGTTATCAATATGCAGAAAATGACCTTAAGTAAAATTATACTATTATAATAAACATATCTAAAGCAACCTTCAAACAACTTTTAAGACACGAAAGTGTCTCTGCACGAGCCACTTTTGACCGTCAAAATCGACCATGAAAACATTTCCGGGCAATCATTTTGTATGAAAAAGTTAGTATGACATCCGCTGAACATTTAAAAGCCACTGCATTTAAAACATTGTACAAAACACGTCGACACCTTACTTTCTCAATCACGTAAATCCACATTTTGTCATTTCACGTGACTCCACATCCTATCATTTCGTCATTTCACTTAAATCAACTTAAATTTAAAATTAATCCTTGTATTCAAATAAATGGATTTGGCAAATGTTTAGACCTCTTAGCAGTCTTTAAATGAGTGACTTTGTTCCTCCATAGTAATAAAATTATGAAATTGATGTCCATACCGTGCACATCGGATATATCAACAATAATTAAAAAACTATCTATACAATTTTCTTGTAAACCAGGGTTTTATATTGTCCGGACGCAAAGAAAATTGTTCTGGATGAAATCAGTTTTGTCAATGGACGAAAATAGGTTTGTCCGCTTTTGTCCTGGAAAAAATTAATTTTATCCTGGAAGATTAATTGATTTTGTCCAGTTTTAACTATCCATCTGATTTCATTTATACCGCAACCCTGTATGTAGACGCTCCACTTTAGTTCTTAATTTTACGGAATTAATATTTTGGAAACCATAGCTTGAATGGCAGATAAACTTCTTACAGATATAAAAAGAAATATTTAATGACCATATCAGAATCTACTAGAACGGATCAATGAATGCTAAAATCGGTGTTCAAAGAAATACTATTAAGTTTTTCACCAAACGGGGCTTGGTTAACGGAAAGAGATGGATGTAACTTTTGATGTCCAGGACAATGAGAAGTTGTGGATTTAAGTGAATCACGAAAATGAAAGAATGCGGGTTTAGGTGAATTGACAATATGAATGATTTCGGATTACATTGAAATTATGACGAAATGAGCAAATGTGGATAGGTTAGAAAAAAGGCGAAAATAGTGACGGGGTGCTTATAAAGTGCCCACCTATGCCAAATGCTGCATGGGTGCTCAAAAGTTGCTTTTAACTTTTGAGCAGGTGCAGATGCTCAAAAGTTCCCCAGGTGATTTGGGTGATTGGCGAAGTATAATAGAAGGAGGTGTAAATATGCCTTGGACATTTTATAAGTTGGTATAACAATAAGGTAGCCTGTGTAAATTACAGACATTAATTACTTCTTTTAACTTTTAGATAAACAGTTATTACCTTATTTAAATTCAGTTGACTTTGACTCAAACATCACAACATCCGTGACAGTGCATTACCTACAATTATTATTGTAGACATGTAATTACCAATATTCCATTTTGTAGTATAAAGTAAGCGACACTAAGCCTTTTTGTGTATTCAAACATTTCCATTTCTACTTTCTATTTCGTCTCGTTCCTACAAAACTGTGAGTATTAGCTATACTTAATCAATCACTATTTAATAGAACCAAAATGTTGAATGGCACTCTGTTTCTACTTTTTGAGTTGAATACAAAATCGTGTTCTTTATTGGGTTCGATTCCTTGCAAATGGAATAAAAATGCTCCTCATTTTCAATTAACAAAACGGAACTGGCGATGGTTCGTTGTGAATTATTTCCTACAAGTTCTGAACCTAATACATTTGGCTAGTCAAAGTCTAACCTTTCCATGTAAAACTCCTCAAGAGTCCTACATACTAAAAATGTTGACAATGCTTTTTGCTAACGCTGTTATTTCTTTTACAAACTTCGGTATCAAGATTTATTATGATAATAGTATCACCGTACTCAACATGTCTATTGGCTTCTGCAAAGAAGTAACAGGTAAGAAAAATTATTTTACAATGTTAACATAGAAACCTATAATAAAAATATTGCTTATTGTTTCCTCCCCAGAATCATTCGTCCCGAAGTCACGAAGAAATTTTTGCAACGGTGCTGAAGTAATTAGTGCATTCATTCTGCTCATATCTCTATCATTTCCAGCACTTTTACTAGCATTCTACTTTACCGAATTTTCACAATCACCTTTTTGGTTCTACACATTGTTGCCACAAGATTATCAGTTGCCTTGGATAAAATTTTCTATTGCAATACTCCAATGTTGGATTTCATTTAGTGGATATAGTATTGCTTGCGTCTATTTACAACTGTCTACCATTCATATTATAACTATACTGGCTTTGTTAAAACGAGAGTTACGACATTCTAAGCTAAACTATTTAACACTGGACAGTTTGAGATCCATAAAAAATATTCGCAAATACTACAGAGCTATCCAAATTGTCCATAGAATGTTCCTAGATTTTTTAGGTAGTATTTTATATCCAATCCTGTTTATTCTTGTCAAATTTACCATATTGTGTAACTATGTTTTAATAAGATGTTCACACACATTTCCCTTGGTTATTTATTTTGGAATTTTGGTAGCGGCAGCTAACGCCTTAATGATTTGTCTTATTAGTATATATTCGGCAGGAATACTTGCCAGTTCTTCTGCAAGTTGTATCAAATCTTTTAAAACTATTCCTAATATCAGTAGACGTGAATTATTAGAGATGAACAAATTTTCAAAGTCATGTGAATTAATTAGAATCAGGGTATGGGCATTTTACTATATTAAAAAAATGCACGTTTTAGGCCACATTAAAAAAGTTTCAGTGGGTACAATTAGAGCTCTTCTAACGTTTAAGTGATGCAAAGGATGAAATGACACATAATTAGTAAGATAATGTAGAAAAAATAAAACCTGATGTTTGGTAATTTTGGAAATCGATTTTATTTTATTTCCACAATCATTGGGTGTACGGAATTTAATTAATCAATGACACTATTTCATATCATTATCATAATATTATGGTCATTCACTTCCAAAACTGTTGATATTAACACCACAATCAGAATTACTACAGTGATATTGGAGAAAATATAATTTACTTCGGGTTTTGATTTGTTGATTCCCGCATTACAGAGCTGGTCAGGTCAAAGATTTATTAAAAATCAATAAATCTTTGAGTTATAAGTCTCGTCCGGTTCAATTTAAAGCCGCCACTTTACCTAGACAGAGGCAAACATACAATGTAGCAAACCAGGTACCCGCTTGCTTCAGATGTGGTGATCCTAATTACTTTATTCGTGATTGCCCGGTAAAACAGGAACAACCGGAAAACCGCTGGGGGTCTCTCCGGCCCAAGACTCCCCCGGCGCAGTAATTTATCACGCCATTACCGTAAAACCCGATGACACATTATATTTCCTCCCGGGAAAGATAGATGGGAAGGAAACTAATGTTTTAATTGATACTGGCGCCACTTGCTCTCTTATTAAATCTGAATATATTCATAAATATGAACCCAATTATTCAAATCGCTTAATGGTTAAGGGTTTGACAGGACACCCTTATCTCCTGAAAGGTATAGCTCATATAGTCTTGATTCTATCCCAGGTTACGAAACTTAATTTAGAAATGTTAATTATGGACAATATGCCCTTTGATGGTATAATTGGAAAAAAACACATTAAACAGCATGTTTCTTCATTTTCTTTTAAAAATGACGTTGTACATATGTATAACAATGACATAATTCCGGTAAAATCAATTGAGGGAACAGATAGCATAAATGTAGTTTTATCTAATTTATACAAAATGTCAGAACGGCTTGAAAATAATTTTCAATTAAAACTAACCAAAACATTGAACGTTGCCTTCTTTGATAAAATAATAACAATTAGGTTTAAACTAATACCAGATAATGGAAATGATAAGTTACCTGTAGATATCAAGGTAAACGATATATATATGTAAATCTGTTACTATTCCTCGACAATACTCCTTCATTTCTGCTGATGGAACTGTCTCCTTACTTGCACATGTAAATACAAAAAGTAATATAACAATTCCTAATGACACATACATAGGATATGTTAACCCTATTTTTACTTCCTGAGAGGTAGAAGAACTTCCTCCTATAGACCTTGTAGATTTGAAACAGGAGATGTAATTGCTCATAAAATAGAACTATTAGCGAATTCAAAACCAGTTCATAAACGTCCCTATAATTACGCCTTGAAAGAGGGGATGGAAATAGAAGATCAAGTAAACGAGATGCTCCAGATGGGCATCATAAGAGAAAGTCAATCACCTTTCGCCAGTCCAGTTGTATTGGTGAAGAAAGACCACAAATCTACCGGTAAATCCCGTTTTTGTATAGATTATCGCGCTTTAAACGCACAGACAGTTAGGGACCTCTATCCTCTACCTCCTTGCGACCTTATATTGACTAGCTTGCAGGGAATGACATTTTTTTCATCACTTGACTTACGTAAAGGATATTTTCAAATCCTGTTAGATCCGGAAGATGTCCATAAAACTGCTTTTATTTGCCATGCAGGATTATTTGAATTGTTACGACTCCCATTCGGCTTATGTAATAGCCCAGCAATATTTCAAAGGATAATGGACAAGGTTTTCAGCTGAATTAAATATAAATTTTGCCTGGTTTACCTTGACGATATTATTGTCTTTGGTAAAGATTTTAACTCCCATAACATCGCATTAGAAAAGGTATTAGAAAGGCTACAAAAAGTTAATTTAAAAATTCACACAAAGAAATGCGAATTCGCTAAATTA
The DNA here is from genome assembly GCA_020055645.1 of Tomocerus qinae. Classification (NCBI taxonomy): domain Eukaryota; kingdom Metazoa; phylum Arthropoda; class Collembola; order Entomobryomorpha; family Tomoceridae; genus Tomocerus; species Tomocerus qinae. The sequence goes on from CM034546.1 coordinate 67,173,192, forward strand.
AAAATTAAAATTTTAGGACACAAACACAAACAGGTTTAGAGGAACAGGTCAATCCGGAAAAAGTTGAATGTATTCAAAAAATAGAACCTCCCAAAACAGTTAAAGGTGTACGAGCATTATTAGGACTCGCCTTATATTATCGAAAATTTATTACAAATTTTTCGCACAAAGCAAAACCTTTAACTAGACTATTGGAAAAGAACACAAAATTTCTTTGGGGTGACGAACAAGACAAAGCCCTTCAAATATTAAAAGACGCATTATGCAATGCACCAATCTTGAAACATTTTGATGAGAATAGACCAGTAAAACTACATTGTGATAGCTCTGGTTATGGGTTAGGTGCTGCATGCATTCAATGCTATCACGGCCACAGGACACTATCAAAAACCGAAAGGAATTATTCCACTATCCAACGCGAATTTTTAAGTCTTCTTTTCGCCTTAGAAAAATTCAGACAATATGTGTACGGAAAAATATTTACTGTTGTCACAGACCATAATCCGTTAACTGGATTGAAGTTCGCACAAGGTCCACAAAGCGGCAAGTTACATCGTTGGGCAGTACGCTTAAGCAAATATGATTTTAACATTATTTATCGAAAGGGGTTAATGCATTCAGACGCAGATGCTCTATCCCGTCTCAATGCTGATGTCCCTTATGATGAAACCGACAAAAGTTTCAATATCACAGAAGAAGATTATCCTCTTGAATTTCCAGTAATACATATCTCTCTTGATGATCTTAAGGCTATTCAAAAATTTGATAAACACTTTGAAATTGAGGAAGATGTACTTTATAATACATCTCTTGGTCACAGACGGTTAGTAGTAGAACTACTGCAAGAGTCACATAATATTCCTATTAGTGGACATCGCGGATTTGCGGGTACTTACGGAAAAATTCGTATACCATATTATTGGTGAAAAATGAAACAAGATATCTTTAAATATATCAGAAACTGTAGTCTTTGTCAAACGAGTAAAAGACCGATTAGAAGTGCACAGGGTCTACTCCAAGCTATTACAGTGTGTGAAGTTCCCCATAAATTTATTTCTATTGATTTCTCTGGCCCTTTTCAATCTACAGAAGACAATGATTTATACATTATTGCATGCATTGATTTACTTACAAAAAAAGTTGTATTAAAAGCCACTAAAGATCAAAAAGCCGAAATTACGGCAAAGTTTATCCTTGAAGATATCATATTAAAATTTGGCCCCCCAGAAATAATTTTAAGTGGCAGAGGTACCAACTTTACGTCACTATTAGTTACCTCTTTATTGAACGAATTAAATATCAAACCACGACACACAACAGCATATCACCCTGCCTGCAATGGCTTGTGTGAACGACAAAATTTGACTTTTAAAACTATGCTTAAAACCTTTTTAGAGACAAACGAACATGCTCAATGGGATAAGTATATTCCCCATTTAGCATGGGCTATGAATACTAACCTATCCAACCCTACCATCGTAGTTTACCTGTAAACTTAGAACGAGACTCTAGACAGGAACAATTATTAGATATCACTAAAATTCGAGAAAATATTGCTGAAGTCATCAAAAAAGAGCAACAAAGATATAAAAAGAGATATGATAAGTAACGTATTAATACGGTATATCAACCTCTTGATAAGGTACTTATTAAAAACCCCGCTAATACTCCAGGTTTAACACCTAAGTTCATTCGTAGGTGGCAGGGTCCTTATACAGTAATTTCAAACACTTCCCCTGTAAACTATGAAGTTGAAAAACGAAATAAGCGCTCTATAGTTCATATAGATAAGATGAAAATATACTTCTGCAATGTAGAAGTAAATGATTCTTCTGACGATGCTGAAATCGACATTACACCGTATGAGTGGCTAGTAAATTTTGACAATATATATATATATTCTATCCCTTACTTAATGAAGAGATGATTCCAAATTTTGTAGGGTTAGCATTAAAAGTTGAAGAGTATAACTGCTCCATAAACACTATTGATGATGGAACTATGATTCTAAACCTGATACATTTGAATAATCAAACAAAAATAGACATTATAATACACTTTTATTACTTACATTCAGATAGGAATAACATTAACTAAATAAGCTAGAACTCATAATTCGCTAACTATCCTACTGTGAATGTAACCCTTATAAAAAATTACGAAATTCACGGAGGTCGCGCTTTTGCCTACGCAACTAAATTATGGGACTCCAATAAAGTATATACTAATCCTAATGCTGTTGAAAAATATAACCCAAATGATCCTAGCTTAATACGTAAATTACCTAAACAACCTTCCAAAAGTACTCCTTTTGTAATTCCTCGTCTAATAAGCAATCCAATTACCATTTCTACTTTAACATTACCTACAGTAGAAGAACGTAGGCACCAAATGCAACAAAAAGCTAAGGAAATTAGTAAAAAACATTTTGACCCAAAAACTTCCGCAAAGCAATTCATACAACATCTTCAAATTTTACATCAAAAACAACTCCCCGAAAAAGACATTCACATATCCCTTCAAAAAATCGCCAACAAGATCCCAAACCATCTTCTTCAAAATCACAAAAATCTGCTCCCCCCACGACACATCATCAGAATGGTAGGAAGTCTACGTCATCTTCAAGGCCAATTACTTCATCTCCAACATCGTCTACAACATCTACACAAATAATAACCCAACAACCTAAACGACCGACAGGTGGATGGTTAGAAATCGTGCATGGAGAAATGGAGGTAACAACAAACGAAATTACAAAGGAAATTACTATAACTACATAAATCAAATATATAATAATACATTTTATCGGGCCGATAAAATACTTGGAGGAATGTTACAAGTGTGTAACAAATATTATAATATATATAAATATATAATATTAACATATATTTATAAATATGTAATATTAACATATATATATAAATATATAATATTAACATATAATTATAAATATGTAATATTAACATATATATTTATAAATATATAATATTAACATATATTTATAAATATATAATATTAACATATATTTATAAATATGTAATATTAACATCTATATATAAATATATAATATTAACATATATATATATATAAAAATATATAATATTAACATATATATATATAAAAATATATAATATTAACATATATATATATATATATAAATATATATAATTAACATATATATATATAAATATATAATATTAACATATATATATATAAATATATAATATTAACATATATATATATATATAAATATATAATATTAACATATATATATATATATATAAATATATAATATTAACATATATATATAAATACAATATCTTGTTACAGGTATATAACAATATATAATAATAATATTAACAACCATATCTATATAGTATAATTATACTAATATAAATTAGTTTTAACATAGGAATGAGCATAAACATAAAATTAAGCTTAGAGGAGGGATCCAATTATGACTAAATGCGATCCCAACTCTATAAAACTGTTACCATATAAATTAAATTTAACAATTAGAATATAAGAATAGTCTTCGAAACAAAGTCCAAGCTGTGGGTTCAACTTGTACTCTGTTTCGATGACAAAGGGACAATAATAATAATAAGCCTAGCCTAAGAAATTCTTAGTAAAGTAGGCATGAGTCAGAAGATTGTGTCTTTCTGACTCTTGTCTCTTTACTTAAGAGCATATGCACTACATGTGCAATAGATAAGAATAATATATAACTATTGACCAAGGGGTCTTAGAAAATCAGTCTGTATTCGAAGACCGTTGTCTTCCCTTCTTTTTTGTTTAAAAATAAAAATTTTACTTACTATTCATTTCATAAAAACAAGTCGATATTAAATATTTTCAATTTATTTTTTTCAAATCTATCTACTTGACCATCATCATCATCACCCGGAATATCTTCAACACAAGGTGCGTAAAATAAATTCAGACTCAAACTTTACTTAAACTCTTCCTTTCTTCTAAGGCATGATGGCCACCTCATAAAAGGACCTGATGGTCTATGTCCTGATGGACGAGAAGGTTGACCACCTTCACTGCCACTTCCTCCCACCCTCCTCAAACCCTGATGGGTATTCCCGAACAAGTCCTGATGGACAAATAGAAAAAGATGCCCGGAAGGGCCAAAGGCAAAAGGCCGAACCCGAAGAGGGGATATCATTAAGATATCTCCTGGTTCTTCCTGATGGAAGACCGAAACGTCACCCTCTGACGGGGGAGGCGTAACATTTCTTTTGGCAGCCAACAGTTACATAGCTGACACTACAAATGAATCTACTCGGACAATTAGAATTGGATTATTTACAGCTGGATACAAGTACGAGTATGGAATGCATAAAGTTATATATTTACGATGACAAACAATCAGAGTTTTATTAGCCACCGGCTAGTGGGCGGGTGGCTAGGGGGTAAAAGTGGCTAGTGGGCGGGCAAAATGTCAGGTGGCTAGTGGGGAAAAGGGGCAAAAGTCAAAATGGGGCTAAATAATACAGTAAAGGATGTAAAAATTAGCGCAAATTTTTGAATTTTAGGTATTTTTGCCCCATTTGCCCACTACCCCTTTTGCCCCTTTTGCCCGGGTGGGTGGGCAAAATGTAAAAAAGCCGGCTGAAATAGAACTCTGCAAACAATGCTTTAAAATTGCGATTGATTCGACTTAAAACATGAGGTTGATTTTAATGATAACTTGATAACATTTCGCTATCTTTACTCTACATAAAAATAAAGTGGGGCATGCGCATGGGATTCTTTCACTATTCTTGAATAAATGTTTGTATCTATGTTCGTAATGTATTGTAATTAATGAGTAAGGGTAATATTTTGTAATTAATGAGCAAGGACTAGGCTATCAGTACTGAGTCCAATCAACAGTCTATGAAATTCGGGCCAATGCGCAGTCGCTAGAAATTTACTGATTTCAACATTTTCTAGCACACTTTATGTGCTAGGATTCAACTTCAACTAGTAAGTCATAATATTGAACATAAGAGCAGTCTGACTAGTATAAACTGAAGTAGTATGGGTTATGCCTTTAGCCTGTCCCCTATATCACACTACATATTATTATTATATAGATGTACGTATGGTGATGGGTATTGAATGAAGTACTATTATTATATTGTAATTGGCCAATAAAGATGATGATATTATGTTTTACTTGCTACTATGCCTTACCCTACCAAAATGACCCGTTTTCCAAAATAATGAGATGCCGTTGCAGCCGATCCACAGGTAAGTGTAGTTAAAGAAGAGATGCACTTTTATTTATAGGCAATTAATTAGATAGATAACCAATTCAAAAGGATAAGAGTGATTAGACGAATAATGGCTGTCCTCGCCAGGCTTCTTCCCAGTCTCCGCTTGTTCCGCTCCGCTACTCCAACAACTACTGATCTGCACACACTCAGGTCTGTAAGTTTTCCTCGTTCTTCCACGGCAAGGTGATGTGTTTTGGTTTGTGCCGGGGCATGCGGGAGTTAGTTAGCCGATGGCCTAGTGGGGAATAGGAGATGGCTCTGAGGGCCTTACAGTATTTCCCCTCAAAAAGGGAAGTTCATCGGGCAAAGACCTTTGTGAGGTGAACTTCCTCTTGGGTGTTGATGATGATGCACCGCTCTCTGCGGCGATTTCCTCTGGAGATGAGTTACCGTACTCAAATTGCGGTGTTTTTCTGGTGGAAGATTTTCTTGCACCGCTGACTGCGGCCGAATTTGCCGGAGGAGATCTTTGAGTACCGCTTACTGCGGCTGTCCTTGTAGATGGAGATGTGTAGGCACCGCTTACTGCGGCTATCCTTAATTTAGGTGGAAGTCCGGATGCTGTCTGGTTTCGGACGCGATTTTGTAGCCTGATGTGGCGTTTGGCGCTGCGGCGAAACTTTTCTTGTCTCCAGTGGGGGTTTTCGTCGCGGAAATTCTGCATAAATTCATTTTTCTGGTTGACACACTGGTTTTTGAAGTGTGAAGAGGAACCGCAATGATAACAACAGAATTTTGAAGCTATTGAGGGAGGTTCTTCGACGATAGCGCTTTTAGCTGGTTCCGGAGATTCTGTAGTGGTTGGCTCGATAATAATGTTGATTGACTCGGTAAAATTTTTGCAAACAATGTCTTTAATGAATTTTCTTGCGCTGGTTCTTCGGACGAAGTCTGGTACGTGGCCAAGAAATTTTGCTAACTGCTCTGCAGTGGTGGGCATCTTCTGGGATATTAATAGTAAGTGTTTAGGGCATAATACCAGATCTGGTTTTGTGTCGTAGTGTTTCGCCATTTCCATTCTCCATTTGAGTAGGTCTTGATGGATTGTTTTCGCATCTTCTGGAGTGTAGTGTAGGGAGGGTTCCTTGGATGTTTAGTTGTTACGTACATATTTCTGAACAGAAATGTTTGTGTACGTGGCAAGGAGGGTCTTCTTGGTGGTATCATATATTGACTGGAAAATAAGGAGGGTATCTTCTCGATGTTTTGAGTATGCAAACCATCCACAAAAATCGTTTTTCATCTCTGACGTAAACTGGCTTCCTTTGGAGGTCTAATTTCATGTAAAATGGTCTGACAGCACCACTTTCCGTGGCGGTTTCCACATTTTTGTAGCCTCCTTCATGGGATTCGTTGCAGAATACCTCGGATTTTCGTTCCAACATCTTTGGTGGTCAAGGAAAGCCTGATAGTCATCTTGAGGGCGCGACGACGCTGTCGGCTACTTGCTACGTAGCACGGCAATGTCTCTATAATTCATCGCACCACTTACCGTGGCGAAGATCTAAAAATATTAAACAAAAATCCACACTAGGGGTGGAGATTAGGGAAAAATTAAGGTTTTAATTTTAAGAGAAGGAGATTGCTACATAAGGAGTTAGAGATTAAGATGTTAAACTTTATAATTAATATTAGGATTCCTTGGTCGTAATTTTCTTTGGGAGGGAAAATCAGAATCAGGAATATTAGTTAAAGAAATATTATTTATGGTTAGATTTTTGAGTACGTTTTTTTTCTGAAAGGATTTAGTGTGCACGATAGGATCAATTTTACTTAACTAATTTTTAATAATATGTATATTTACAGATTTCGCAAGTGCTGAGTGGAATGGAGTGCTTGCACTCGATTTCAGTCAGTACGATGCGAACTAATATTTTCCAAAAAACCTAGATTTTGTTTGTAAAATTTTAAGTATTATGATAGGTGAGTTACAACGATTACTGTCCGTGGTTCCAGGAACTTCTCATGTCACGACAGTGAATCTAGAAAAACTCGAACAAAAATTTGGTGTGTGACCATAACTTCAATATTTATAATTATCAAAGTACAAGACTGCTGTTGGTAGCTCCGGGAACTTCTCCTACTACAACAAAAAGTCTGTAAACATTTAATTTAAATCGTTTTTGGTGTGAGACCTTACAATCAAAAATTTGGGTGTTATACCCTATTCATTTATAGTTACATTACTGGCGTGAGAGCCTAATATTATTATTTCAGTTATTGGCGTGAGAGCCTAATACAAATTACTTCAGTTATCGGCGTGTGAGCCTGGTACAAACTATTTTAATCGTTGGCGTGAGAGCCTAATATTCCTATTACTGGGGTGAGACCGAGGAACCAACTGCTAACATGGACCGAATGCTAATCCTAAATGCAACCCTACATGTAGCTATACCAAAATGTTGTGTTGTTGGGAGTGAATGAAGTTAAATTAAGGAAATGAATTATTTCAAAAAGTTTAAAGAGGGATAAATGGATGCTGTTTCTGGTTGGCTTGAAGTACCATTTTCATTTTCGGTCTGCTCTTCTTCTACATCTTCTTGGTCCTGTTGACCATTTTCGCACCACTGACTGTGGCAAGAATCCACTAGTGGAAGGACAATTCCACTGCTACTTGGACACTGACGTTCATAATGTCCAACGCCAGTGCAGCGTCTGCATCTAATCACTTTGCTGTCAGTTGAGTGAACCGAGTTTTGATGTGTCGAGCTGCTAGGTTTTGCATTGGATTGGTAAGAGTATTGATTTTGTTCCAACTCGAGTTTATTTTTGTGACTACTGTTAGGTATGTAGCTTTGGTAGTTGTCTGTAGGATTGTTTGAACGAGATTGGTGACTTAAGGTGTCGAAATGGTTATGATCATGGCCATGAAAATTGTTTGAATCCGAATTGTAGTTTTGATTGTAAGCTGTGTGATGATGATTGTTACTGTAATGTGATTGAAATTGTTTTTCTTCATTAGCCTTTTGCTGTTGCTTCCTTTGCTCTGCTTCCTGTCTTGTAGCTGGTGGTAATTCTGACTGTCGCTTGTAATAGTTGTCTTCGTCTCGGAGATTTTTGAGAGCTTGCATCGCTTTCTGAATTAGATCGTTAGCCGTCAATGGATGAACATTTGGAATTGCAAGTCTTAGGCGTGGTGTCAGGGTTGAAAGTATACGTTCAACTGATACCGCTTCGTCCTCTGTTGAGTTTACTTGTTTTGCTAGGGTTAGCATATCGTAAACGTAAGACTCTAAAGGTTCATTGATGTGCTGACGACGTGAATATAGAAGTCTAGCTCTTTCTGCTTGATGTGTTGGTGTATCATATTTTGCTTGGAAGGCCACCTTAAATTCGTCCCAATCTGCAATTCCATCTTTTTTCAGGTCCCACCATTGCTTATTTTCCTTAGGTAGAACTGTAGTAAGCATGTTGAGATAGTCTGTATGTTTGTAGTTTTGACTCTTGAAGTATCGTTTCAAATCATCGAGGTAAGTCTGTGCAGTCATTTCTTTTGGTTTGTACTCGGGGATCTTGACATTTGCATTTGGCGCATATAGGTTTACTGTTTGTTGCGGATGGGCTGATGCAGCAGTGACTGCTACTTGGGTGATGGCTGTGATGTAGTTTTGCAAATCGGTTATTCCCTGTGCATCTAGGCCTGCGGTAAGAGTTGCTGGTATTGGGATAGACATCGTTGTGGCCGTTGAAGTTCGTCGACTTGATGTCGGTGAGGGTGGGTTACTAGGTATGGAAGTACTTTGACCAATTTTCTTCGCTTTAGCCTTAGCCTTTGGTGGGCTTTTCTGTGAAATGTCTCGATTTTTGTTGTAATTGGCTTGTCTTTGGTCTCTGTTTCTATACTGATAAGCGTAGGACTTCTTCATGCATTAGGCAATTAGGTGAATAAGTTAGTAAGAATATTATGCACCAGTAACTCTGGCGAAGCTACGTAGTTACTGTACTAGGGAGAGTCAAGCTGTATGTAGTAGAATAGGTAGTAATTTGTTTATATCACTAACTGTGACTATGTAAAATGTAGTAAAAGTTAGTGATGTCAAAGCAAATTGAGATTCAAGAAAATTTACTTAAACTTATTAGTACTAAGTAAGTATGGCAGACAAATTAATATTAGTGTAGTGTACTAAAGGCATAAATGAAATGCTATCTGAATATGTGCACCATTTACTATGGCCGTGCATGAATGTAAATGAAATGTACTGCATTGATCAAATAGGGAAGTTTGAATAATGTCAGTACTTTTATATTATAGTGATAAATGTAATTATTATATTATGTACGTGATAGAAACGAAAAATTGAAAAATGTCGGCACCATTCGCTATGGCGGCGACTACTCAATAATTTAAATGAAAATCTGAGTAGAATCAAAATCATAGGTTTGTTAGGAATGTTTTGAGTGAGTTGGAGAAGGAGCGGAGGAGACAAGGAGTTTTTAGATAATTTGAATATAGCCGTCGTGGCTTTGTTGATTTAACTTAAAAGGGAATGTACTGTATCCCTCGACTGTCCGTCGTTCGAAATTAAGGTAAGTTTGGCGCCACAGGCGCAGTATTAAATTGTTATAAGGAATATTGTATATAATAAATTACATATAGTACTAATAAAATGAATGTAATGTTTTTATAGAATAATAAAATAGCTTAATTGTATTTTTGTTTGTACCTGATCCTGTTATGTGTTTTGTGGTCCTTAATAATTGGTTATTTGTAGTTGTGTTGTGTGTAGGGCGTATCAGTTACGTCACTGTCAACAGCTACAAAATAACCTGAAAGTGTCCAGAACAATTAGAATTTTGTCGACACAAATATTACACGATATTTTAATTGAATATTAAATATTTAGTTATAGGTAATTATAAAATGCATGAAAATGTTTAAAATAAATTAATTTTGATGATCGGGAGTAATAGACTCTGTCTCGGAGGATCCAACCACGTATGGGCGACAATTGAAGTAGTATGGGTTATGCCTTTAGCCTGTCCCCTATATCACACTACATATTATTATTATATAGATGTACGTATGGTGATGGGTATTGAATGAAGTACTATTATTATATTGTAATTGGCCAATAAAGATGATGATATTATGTTTTACTTGCTACTATGCCTTACCCTACCAAAATGACCCGTTTTCCAAAATAATGAGATGCCGTTGCAGCCGATCCACAGGTAAGTGTAGTTAAAGAAGAGATGCACTTTTATTTATAGGCAATTAATTAGATAGATAACCAATTCAAAAGGATAAGAGTGATTAGACGAATAATGGCTGTCCTCGCCAGGCTTCTTCCCAGTCTCCGCTTGTTCCGCTCCGCTACTCCAACAACTACTGATCTGCACACACTCAGGTCTGTAAGTTTTCCTCGTTCTTCCACGGCAAGGTGATGTGTTTTGGTTTGTGCCGGGGCATGCGGGAGTTAGTTAGCCGATGGCCTAGTGGGGAATAGGAGATGGCTCTGAGGGCCTTACAAAACATACAGTGTTATTATAAGTTTTTATGCCAAATTAATTGAATAATGAATTTTTTGCTCTACAAATGTATTAACAACTGTATTCTGTATGTAGTATGTAACGTTCATTTATTTTTGGAGCATAAAGCCTAATTCTATTCTAAATACTACATTTTAATAAAAGTTTTTAATAAAAGTAATTGTATGTCACATTACTTTTTCAAAATAATAAAACACATTTTTTAGTCTATTCTCTAGTAATGACAACGCAGTTCACATAGAAACGTACGTAGATGCCTAATAAACTTAACTTTTTCTAACTAAGCTAAATCTAACTACTTTATACATCCATGGAATAATTTAAAATAAATAATTGTAACTGAGGATCATTTGAGGTGCTTGTTTCCAAAGTTTTATAAGTCCATAGTTAGATAAAAAATAGGACGTTTTGGAATTGAGATCTTCATTTGCAAAGGTTTGCTCAATAATAACTTTTTGTGTGGAACAGTTATAAAACTATGACATCAGCGAATCCATTAAGTTGGAGCTGAAAAAAGTCTAAGTCCAAAACCATTGGTATTACTAACTATTCTAATTCAATGCTAAAGAGACACTGCAGACATCCCTGATCTCCAAACACTTGAAAAAGTGAAGAAAGGAAACAGCGTCTAAAATGTACACAATATCCAAAAATTGATTAGTTCCCTAAATAATGAGAATATTTTACTGCCCTATAGGCCTTAACACGACGATGAAGTAATAAGTGTAAAGAACTGGCAATCTTTTCAGATGACGAAAATTACAATTGTGCAAATAATCTAAATTGCTTAACAAATTTTGCAAAAAGAAATGAAAAGTTTGCAATACAATTTCCCATATCGAAATAATTCCCCGTTTTTTGGAGCCTTTGGAAAAGTTATTCTTATATTAGTTAATAGCTGCATTTTATTATGAATTATTATATATGAGTAGCGTGACCAGTGCAGATACAACTGACTCGTAACAATCAAATAAATGTTTGGGTTTGGCAGTTCTCAAAGGTCCATACCGGATTCCAAACTCCCTTACACCCCAAAGTTTTCTTCTGATATATTTTGTTTTTCTTTGGATTTGATTCATAAAATTCAACATTTTTGACGAAATTTGAGAGCATGCAGAAGCAGCAAGTAATGAGACAGTTTGCATAAACCAGAATAGTAAAAAAACATACACATAATATGCTTTGTCAAATAAGCTCAACTTATCATGGAATATAATTAGAAAATAGGAGCTAAATATCATTAGTAACGAAAATGTAATAGCGACGCTAGGTAGGACTGATGTCATTAAACTGTCATTGACGATTTTATTCAGGATTTGTAGACGTCTGTAGTTTTGGATTTTTATTTCAATTCCTCCGTGGCCACTGTATCGCAAATGTCATTTAAATTAACCGAATTTCCATAATTATTACCTAATAATGTGTTTGTATAATTAATTGTACCTTTTTATTGAAGTGTTAAACATTGTTCTAATGTTGATGATGTATACGACAACATACATTTGCAAAAATACAAATGACAAAAACCCAATTGCAATTGACCCCAGATCCATAATGAGAAGCAGATAGCTTATAATCAAATTCTTAGACCTATCTGGAAACAAGGCGTCTGCTAAGAAATGCTTGCCTGGAACTAAGATGATAAATAGGACACCGAAAAATATTGCAAATCCATAGTAAACAAAATGGAATATATTTAACAAGTTTTCCAAAGGTCCACGTCCGTAAGGTTCTAAGTGATTAAGAATTATGTACAGATTTTCTTAGCGATAACTTAACTATAATTTAATGTAATTACTAGCAAATATCTTCATAACAAAATATTATTATTCATCTTCTAATTATACAATGTATTAGTACATAATATGAAACCTTCATGGAAAAGTTAAGATACCTGCAGTTTTGTAAACCAGCAGAAGTTGTATTTGCTGGTTAAATCCGTGTATGATCTCTTCTCTTTTCGCTGCAAGATTAATGGTCCCAAGAAGGCCAATAATTTCTACCAGTGCCCACATGAAAGCATAGCCCAGGCTTCGGATATTTGATCTGGACAAATCTTTTAATGCAGAAATTCCGAAATGTATTTTGTACAAGAGGAAAATGCACTTTGTTATTATCAATACAATCGTGCAAAATATTTTGATTTTCGATTTTGACGAAGTTAAGACCCGATTAGTTGGATCCCAAATGATGACTCCACAGCCGATATGGGAAATGAAGTTGAAATTCCTCCCTAGAACTTCCATAGTATCTTTACGTAGCACGTCGTTTTGCCAGTTCTTCAATTTTTTGTGGGCTTCAGAATAATAGTTTCCTGTTCGTATGGACATTTTGCAGGGTGTCAAAATAACTGAAAAGCAACTTTAATTGCAATCAAGTTTTATTCTGGCCAGATTAGGTTACTGACTCCTGAGGAAAATGGCTCGATAGGACCTTTCGCCAATAAATATAGAACAGATATAAATAAATACTGGCCACATTTCGATTGTCGCTTGAGCAATTGTCATCAATTTTTCTTCCATTTCCAATTCCAAACAAAATAAACAGTTCCGCAAATGATGACAATAATGCCACCAAAAACTGTTTGTTTAGCTTAATTGCTGTGATATGACTATTATAAAGACTTTTAGTATTACCAATTACCGTACTAGACTTCGATTTCGTATATTTACTTACAATAACGAAGGCACATTATCAGTTGGTCACCATCACAAAATGCATTATCAGTGTTTAGATCTTTTACTCATCAATTTTACATTATAATTATCGGACGCTCAAGCAAAAAACTCGGCCGAGTATTTACTCCGACAGCTAGGAACACCAAATTGATTAACTCTTATGTCTGGCTCGTCGTCTGGGAATTTTATAACATACCACGTAAGCTTAGATAAAAAACTGAGTCATGAGCGACAAACTACGATTTAAAATTAAGTGTGATTGGCCTTTCGCCTTTAACAACGTCATGCAAGTTGATTTTATTCATATTATTACGTCTCAAATCATAAGGGGGACAATTGTTTTCATATTATATTTTTTATTTGTTGAATTCACTGAATAGTCAATTTTCTTGAGTAAAAAATATACTACTCGTCCCTTAGGGAACCATTTAGCCTAAAACCACTTTTCGTTTTGTGAACCAAATGGCCGAAATCCATTTTTCGTTTTGTGTACCAAATAGCCTAACCCCATGTAGCCTAAATGCTGCGCCATGTATGTAGAGAGTGTCTAGGCTATGGAGATCAATGACTTAAAAGCATTCCAATTACAAGGGGAATGGAAATTTGATCCCTATTCAGGGAATGAGTGTAAGTTTGTTGATTCTTATCTTACTTGAAATTGGAAGTCATTTCAGTAACGGCTTCTGCCAGCAATTGAGTATTAATATTCTGTCTTGTTTGAAGCCTAACACCAATGTTTTCTACTTCGATTCTGTAAGCATTGTAAAATTGATCTTCGAACATTGGAAATGCAATCAGAGAAACTCTAAAGAAAGTTGCTTCCTGAATACTATTAATACCGCAATGGGAAATGAATGCTAAGGTTTTTGGATGTTCTGTTGAGAAAAGGTAGTTTTAAATTGTTGAGTATTTAAATGAAGGAGAGTATTGTAAATTCATTTAAGCATGATTGCACTAACCCAAAATTCCCTTCTGAGGGAGCCATTTATTTAGAAACAAGGAGGTTCTTTGGTCGGCTTTCCTGAGGGATGTCATCTTCCCACTTCCAGATTAAATGAATTTTAGGAAACTTGACCATCATATCAAAGAAAGTGCTCATCAATGTGGTTGAATCTCCGACATCGTATTTTTACTTTACCAAAAATTTCTAAATGTATTCAATATTTACTTGTGCCCCACCCCTCAACCCAACTACCACAACAAAGGAAATGTTGAATTTTTGTTATAATTGTGACCCTGTGGAATGCTTGACCTCTTGAATGAAGGGATACGAGTCAAAGTTGTCATTTTACAAAACCTGGACGTCTAATAAACGTCAAAATTTGTAACATGTGACATGATAAATGCATGTTCCTTATATTATTTGATATCGGAAAATCAAAGAATTTGTGACACAGTGGAGAAAAAAGGAATGTGTATTTTGGTAGCTCATAATATTAGGAGAAAACTACTTTCAGGAAAAAATCCTTTTTTCTCCTGTACACAAAGACCAAAGACCAAAATTTCTAGCAAGAGAACCAATCAATCGATTTGGATGAAACCTTTTTTAAAAATTATATTAGTTGGTACTCTAGAGAAGGTTTTAATAAAAAGTTGAAATTCAAAAAATTCGAATTTTAAAAAATAAATAAAAATTTCAAACAATTTAATTTCGAAGAAAATTTATTTTTGAAAATTCTGCAGGAATGAAAAGAAAGAGCTCAAAATTTCCCTGTTCTCAGGTTTCTTAAAGCCTAATTAAAACTAATGAAATAGGAGTGTTTGTTTTTCTATTCTGTTTACATTTTATAATTTATATTAACTAAATATATATTATGTTGAATAAAGATTTTGTTAATTAATTACTGGTGCTAATAGTGTACATCTAGAATTAAAACCAATTAGTATTTATTATACTTATCGACGGCTCTCAAGCATAATTGCATCACATCTTAAAGGAATATTTGATATAATTTCCTTTTTTAACTTTGTCGATGCACAATTCCTTACAATCAGTGCAGTTATTTCAACAAAAAAAACTTTGGTTTCCTAAGTAAGATTATTTCCCATGTGCAAATTATTGAAGTCTAGAGCCAAGTAAAGGAAATTCGGCAAACGTAGAGAAACTTTATGCAAATTTATTTGCACAGGCGCCAACTGTCATTGGAACCTTGTCTGTAACATCAAATCCAATGGATCCAACATATTCCATGGTCTTTTTTTCTTCTTCTGGAGTAAGATCATCATGAGTTGACCAAACCATCCATCCAACTTCTCCATCTTCATAGCACCATGTCGTGGTAATTACTCTTGTGTCGTAATGAGGGTAGATTACTGCTTTGATAGCTTGAAAATTAATATCAAATAAATTAACCATTAGTCTTTTAGTCAATTAGTTTTCAGAATGTGTTTGTCAAAAAATACAATCAGGTTGGGTTAATTTGGTTTCATAATTAATAAAGTTTCAATTAGTTATAAGCATTTTTTATATAATATAAAAAATAATTTTAAAAAAGTTCAACTTGTATTTGATCAAATATTTTTCAGAATTTTCAAAGTTTTTTCAAAATTATAAAATGATATTGCTTACTATAGCCATTTGGATGCTTAAATGTGCAGTCCAAAGCCCCAGTATTCCCTTCACGAACAGAGCAAATGTAATCTGCCATCTTGGATCCATAGCCATACAAATCGACCTCAGCATGACCTTGTAAATATTTTGGAATGGCCCCTGGACACATCTTTGAGTAATCTTCTTTTGCATCATCTACAGCTTTTCCTTGGAGGACACTTGCGATACGCACTCGAGCAATCTTACTAGCAAAATGAATATGTCTCTCTTTTGTTTTGTCTTCATGGGTCTGCAATTAGAAATTCAGTAACATTATGTTTTTCAAGCTGTAAAATTTGCTACCGATGATAACCTTCATACAAAATGATAAACAATAATTAAAAATTAGCACCTTTTTCAATGGTCTTTTTAAGAATAATAAACTATGCGTTATAGTCTAAAGTGTAACTACAGAGTAGGAAACTTACCCATTTGCTTTCATTGTTTGTCTTGGAAGTCTGTGTAGGTGGATGGTTAGCGCAAATATTGGAGTAGTCCTTTGATGGTGCTGCAGTTATGTACACAAAAAATATACAGAAGACTACAAGAGACAGCCAAATGTCCATTTTTGTATTACCTAACATTTTGTCTTGATTTTGAAGTAGATAAAACTGCTACAATTGTTTTTGACTTGGGGGTATAAGCGTGGACAAATCTAGAATTGCGACAAAACTCTTCTTTTATACTTTGAAATACGGAATAAATTCAAAGGTGAGTTAATTATTTGGAAAATGTAATTTATTACAAAAGAATTTCAATTTATGGACGAATACATTGTTTGATGCATAATACGAAGAGAATTATCAATAGAAATAAATATTAATTGAATTTGAGAATTTATCCCTTGCATCAATTCTTTAAGAGCAAACGGATACCTTCTATTATGGACAATAATATATTGTTATATATACCGGAACAGCAATAAATGCCATGGGTAAACTTAAATTAAAGAAATAATAAAGTTAATTTTAATGGAAATTATATTTTGCATGCAAAATATTAAAACCAAACAGCAAAGCTCAATATAATGAATCATCTATAGTCCATAAAAATTGTTTTTAGATTTCTATGATGAAAATTAAGTCATTAAAGAAAGCAGAAGCAGTCTCAAACCGGTTTCATGGGTTCATTTATGGCATCAGACAAACTATATCCCCATATATAATGAGATATAGACTAAAGATATCTGCGATACTCATATACATTAAGTATAGTAGTAGCATTTATTCATTTACCTATTATAATTACCTACTATTAATAAAACAGCAATAAGCTTGGGTGTATCAGACACCTCGGCGCCATTATGAAACAGATTAACATTCGCACTTCTTTTCATTATACTGTGTGTTATGTGCTTCCTGCGGATGTCATTAAAAATTACAAGTTTCTATCACGCATGTTAAATATTCTGTCATACGCATTTATTTGGAGGGATAGCAGTAAAAACTGGGTGAAGGTTTCTGAATTATATCGAGAAGGGTTAAAACCTTTCCCTCCCTTTTAAAGTTCAAGTTTAATCTAACAAAAATGTTTATCTTAAAATACCAAAACATTTCAAAGAAATCCTAAATAAATATTATAGTTTGCTTTGAGCGAATATTACAAGCTTTAATAATTAATACATGCTTTATGAAGTCTTCAAAACCGAGTACCAATATGATATTGTGGTAACAGCAGAAGTTTGATGGTACACAAATATCTAATCTAATAAACTTATTTACAAATCAAAAGAGTACATTTGTCTACGTTACTTAAGCTGAGAGTTTTCCCGACGATGTAGAATTCCTAAAATGAATTTCACTTTCATAGGCACCTTTTTTGCACAAAGTCAAACTGTCCACTGAGAAAAACCACAGACATTTAGAGCAGATAACAGAATCTTAAATGCAGATATTTCCAAATGAATTCTACAAATGGATTGTTATTTACTATAGGAAATAAACAATTTTTCTTTGTATCTTAATGCTATCAGTTTTTAATCTACCTCTTCACAATTCGCAATATCAAATTCAATGTTGTATATCAACAACTTTTTTTACAGCTAAAGTCAAACCATAAAAATATCAGCATGGTTTGAGTAAAGTACGCATACTAGGTATACATTGCCACGAAGTAATTTTCAAGTAAATATAAGAGGAAAACCACCGTGCTTTTGTAAATGCGTTATTCTAAGATAAACTTATTTACTCAATCTCTTTTTGCCTTTAAAATAGTTTGAGTTAGACAAAAATGTTTATTAATAGTAAGAGTTTGTATACATAGTTGTTATAACATTTATCCATTCTATATTTAGTTATTTGCATGTTAGTGCACAAAATATTTATGTATGTGGTTTTGCCAAAGCTTCTGTAAAAATACCTATGCTAATACGTAAGTGTAAGTATCCCACAATACTAGCTAAGCTATAGTTCCCAAAATTTATATTTAATGCTATTCAAACTTTCCAAAAACACTACCGTATTCTAAATATTATTTGCCAGTACCATAATAGTATGGCATAAAGAGTAGAGAATATTAAGCCACATCTAATGGCACTTATTAACGTTAATGTAACCTTCCAACATACTGTTATATTATAAATGCTTAATGGTTACAATACTTCACGGGTTATTTTACCACATAGAGCTACCACTACTTGCTGTACTTATACCCTTATCAACTTACTGGGTTAAAACATAAATAAAGAATGAGTGCATTTGCAAATATTTCATGTTTGACAAATGATACGAGTAAACCCCATAGAAAGTCCAGAAAAGGAAGGCAATTTTATGCAAATTTATTTGCACAGGCGCCAACTGTCATTGGAACCTTGTCTGTAACATCAAATCCAACGGACCTAATAAATTCCATGGTCTTTTTTTCTTCTTCCGGAGTAAGATCGTTATGAGTTGACCAAACTATCCATCCAACTTCCCCATCTTCAAAGCACCATGTCGTGGTTATCACTCTAGTGTCGTAATGAGGGTAGACTATTGCTTTGAGAGCTTGAAAATTAATATAAATAAAATTAATCCTTATATAGAAAGGTAACGAATTCAAACTAGATACTTGGTTAGGTTAGGTAAATCTGAAGTCCATTTTGGACTAGTAATTTAGGTTGAAGAATATTTTGTTCATGTGGAAATAATTTAAAAGTATTTTTGAAAAACTTCATTGACCAAAACTTCTTTCACTTTAGAATTATATTATAGTTATAGTTTTAATTGAGTATTTTACTTACTGTAACCGTTTGAATGGATCAATATACAGTCCAAGGCTCCAGTATTCCCTTCACGAACAGAACAAATGTAATCTGCCTTCTTGGATCCATAACCAAAAAAATCGACCTCAGCATGGCCTTGTAAGTATGTTGTCATAGCCGCTGGGCACATTTTGGAATAATCTTCTTTTGCATCATCTACAGCTTTTCCTTGGAGGACACTTGCGATGCGCACTCGAGCATTCTTGCTAGCAAAGTGAATGTGTCTCTCTTTTGTTTTCTCTTCGTTTGTCTGCAACAAATATTTCAATGTTATAGTCAACTTTCAAAATATTTCCGATTGTAAAAATTGATAAATATATCTAAAGATAGTGTTTTAACACAATAGAAAACGTAATAAAATAAAAGTAGTCTTTTTGCTTTTAAATTCGCTTATATCTAAAAATAAAATTGTTATTTCGAGGAATTTGTTTTCAAGAATAATTTACTTTACAATAGTACACCAATATTTAAGGCCTTGCACTTACCCATTTGCTCTCATTATTGGTTTTCGAGGTCTGTGTAGGTGGATGGTCAGTACAAATTTTGGCGTAATCCTTTGACGGTGCTGCAGTTGTATATTCAAAAAATATACAGAAGACCACAAGAAACAGACAAATGCCCAATTTACGAGTAAGTGACATCGTGTCGAAGTCAGAAGTATTAAAATACTAGTAAATTAGTATTAATGTGATCGTCTTGAAATTAAACGATAAAGTATCCAGACTTAGGGCAAATCTCCGTATTTATAGTCCTAAAAATCCACAGCTTTTAAACAACTATTAGAAAATCTGATAAGGCCTACTAAACAAAAGAATTTTTTGAATGCATCTGTTTTTTCATAGCAAAACACGAAGCTGATTAAAATTATACTATACCTAATCAATAGCTATAAAAATTAATGAAGTGTGTATCAGATCTGAGTCAGCTCTCTTATAATAACCTTTTGTTATTAACGAAGAAGACCAACACCATTACGATTAATACATAGCTACAGTCATGTCCAAAATACTATAAAAGCTTAAATTCATGAATTTCATATACGGAAATGAAAATTTTAATCGAAAACATACTTAAATGGTTTACAAAGTTTGAATGGAAAATGGTAGGTAAAGTTAAAGCCCTAATATTATTCATTCATTATTTCACACAGGAACACTATTATATAAGTGAATCGTAAACAACTCATAAAACATTGTTTTGAATGTAAATGGTAAAAAGTGATTAAAGGATACAAAAGAAATCTCTTTCAATTTCCTGAATACACTTATACCTGCACACTATAATTTTGACAAAGACTGCGAATACCTATATGTTACATACCTTTAAAAGTTCGGACCTTATAACACGTTTCTATAGATCGAACGAAACAGAATATAGTAAAAGAGAATAATAAAGTACCCATAATATTATGACTATATCAGACTCTTTTGGCATAACATTTTCCACAACAATATTTGCATTTCTTTTTATGTGGTTACTGGTTACATTGTCTCATTTTTCCTGCGGATGTCATTTATGCTTAATAAAAGTTCTTAACTCGCTTTAGTAAATAGCGGTTTGTAACCGTTAGTTTATCATTTCACCCCTGCATTCTCTCTGTCTGTCTGTCTGTGGGTGAGTGTATTGTGTATGTACAAACCCAAACCCAAACAAATCCAAAATCTAGGGTTAGTTATAGTAGTTAGTAGGAGAGCCAAAACCGTTACCTTTTTGGTCCAACTGACTGGGGGGGGGGAGTTAATAATTTTAAACATAAATTTGGTATTGGTATAATGTGAGTCAATGGGATAGATATTTATATAGTAGGAGGCGCCAATTAATTCTCCTGTCAACCGCCAGGTTTTAATTGTATTTGGAAATGTCGCTGTTGTAGCTATTCTACTGTTCTCGTCCCAACCAGAGTTATAAAATGCGTTCAGTGGAGCACTTTTGTCTCATTGACGTTTTCACCGTTAGGCACTTTAGTTAGGCAGAACATGAAAAAAGTACGTGGACTATCTATGTTGGCCCACAAGAATTGTCTGACCGAGAAAACGTCAATTTTTTGCTTGGAGTTTTAATGTGGAGGTAAAGGCTCACTTCATTTTCTGAAAGTAAATTTGGTCTATTACTCCTTCAAAACTCAACTTACCTATGACTCCTTGTTGATAACGGTGATGAATTCAAAGTGTGACAAATGGCAATACCGGTGGAACTGATATTTCAGGTCTATTTTTTTAGTGACAGAGAAGTCTTCCTTTCGACGTATAGCTCAATCAGTAGCAGATTCAGTTTTTCGGATCATCGAAAAACAGAGGGATTAGTTATTTTATCAGGCGTCCGGACAGCCAAACTAAAATGAAGCCGATGATTACGATTTTCGGTTTTTACATATTTCTCTTACCCGCTAAACATTATACAGGTCTTACAGCTGACATACTTGGTTGCCCGGGTGCCAACTGAGTTACATTGAAAATTTAGCGGGTAAGAGAAATACGTAAAAACCAAAAATTCTAATCGTCGGCCCAATTTAGTTCGACTGTCTGGACGCCTGAAAAAATAACCTACCCCCTCTGTTTTTCAATGTTTCGGGTTACAATGTCACTAAACAAAACAATCAAATTAGGGATGAATTAAAAATGCGTGATAGTAGTTAAATTTTTTGAAATTGGATGTCGTCCATTACCCTTCCCGTCTTCCATTACCGCCGTCGTCCATTACCCGTCCAAGTTTTACTTTCAAATAAATAATAAAATAAAAGATAATTATTTTAATCCTTCAAACCTATTTACCAGTGAGCACTTGTAGAAAATGGTGATGAACTTTGAAGGTGACGGATAGTACAGCCAAAAAAAGTTCCAGTTTTTGGAAAGAAAAGTGAATCCAACTACCAAAGCATTAAATGCGTAATAATATACAAAAACACGAAATTTAGTAGCAGTTTTTGTTTTCTCAATTACTATGTGCCCAAGAGTGAATCAAAATACAGAAATATTAAATGCGTGAAAGCATCTAAAAGCACAAAGATTTCATCATCACATCTCACAGCACAGAACAGACTGAATTTAATTGTACTGTACTATCCGTACGCAGAACGCGTACAAACACTATTATGAAACACCTATTTGGTTGCGGTGCATAATAATATATTAAACGTTCTATTTTGATGCGAACGGGCAAGGAGTTTAAGATTGGGTTCTGTTTAGCTTCGTTATCACGTTATCAGACAGAGCTTCAAATTAACACACGGTGATATAAACAAACATACCGACCTACGGAATTTTTCACTGCGCAACTCGAACACCATGATTATCATTAGTAGTGATAGGGGAGAGTGCTGTCGGTTGTCCGAGATTTAACTCTGATAATTTTTGTAATTATCCTATACCGTTTCTCATAATTTTGTTGTACACATTTCATTTATTAGGTTCTTGGGTACTAAGTTAAAAAGTTTCACCAATCAAATATCTCTCAATGCGGATGAAAATAATTTTTATTTCAAAAAACTTTTTTCGGACAACCGACAGCACCAGTGCTGTCGGTTGTCCGAGGAGGTGCTGCCGGTTGTCCGAGGTTAAAATTAATGGTCAACAAACAATAAAACCAAATTTTTAATTTATCCAAATATACTCCTGGGTTTGTGCTTAAGATCATAGATCTAAAATTTCAAGGATTTCTCAACTTTCTTACGGTTTAAAAAAAGATAAAAAAGAGTGTACCTTCTAAATTATAGAAGAAAACATAAAATAAGCTTCTGTTAGAAATGCAACTGTAAATAGGTTGCGAAATGGCTGAAATTAAAATAAAGTAGACAAATTATGTGTAACCAAACCATAGTTAACTAATAAAGTTAAAATTTGGTTTTAATGAGTTTTAACCATAAGCTTCAACGCGGACAACCGGCAGCATGTACTAGTCGGACAACCGACAGCACTTGCACGTTTTATTAATGATCAATTTTCCCTGGAAGGGGTAACATCAAAAATTTAAAACTATTATCAAATGTCAATCCTGAATGTTAGTACTTTTCGTCAAAAAATTGTTGCCTTTCAATTTTAGCCACAGCGGCTTTAAATAAAAATTTCGCTGTGTATGAAAAATTTACTTTGAAGGCTGAAAATTCAAAATTATTTTTTGAAGCCACATTTTCCAACGGATTTTAAAAATTTCTCGTGACAGTTTCTATTTATCAAGCTTGCATCTCCATAAAAAATCTCAGTTCATATAACCAAGGATTACTTCAGATAATGGCATTGGGACAACCGACACCACTCTCCCCTACT
The DNA here is from genome assembly GCA_020055645.1 of Tomocerus qinae. Lineage (NCBI taxonomy): Eukaryota > Metazoa > Arthropoda > Collembola > Entomobryomorpha > Tomoceridae > Tomocerus > Tomocerus qinae. Next base: position 67,196,723 of record CM034546.1, read on the forward strand.
TTTGCATCATAGACTTTTACCGTACCAAATTCGGCCCAATAGCCAATTTACCCTAACTAAGCCTAATTTAGGCCAATTTGAACCAATTTAGCACGACTTAACCCAATTTAGATAAAGATGTGTAGATAGAGGTGCTACAGATCAGGGTAGCTTATTGTCCGGACGAAAGGACTACTGTCCATGGTGAAATCAGTTTTGTCTATGGACAAAGTTAATTTTGTCCAGGAAGAAATTGAATTTTTCCTAATTTTAACCGACCCTCTTATTTTAACCACCGAAACGTAACCCTGTTACAGATATAAGGATGTAACACATAGTTAACATAGTTGTACAGTAAGTAGCAAACCAGTATTATGCAGTCTGCATGTAATTAAAGAAATGTTTGTAAAATCCCTTTGGCGAGGATTTGTTGCATGAAGTTGATTATTGTATCTTTTTCAGCATGTAAAGCTTAATTTAATACTTAATATCTATTAGGTAGGTCGGTATCTACTGGCGCTATGCATGTATAATGAATGACCCAAAAAGTTAATTTCCTGCGGAAGGTAGAATCGTTCTTTTCATTTTCGCAGCAGTTGCGAATTGTCATTTAAGGTCGAATTCAATTAATTCCAAGCTCTATGGGGGTTCTAAAGTTTTATCAACCAATAAATCTCATAATAAGGTACTTGGCAAGATAAAATTGATTGTCATTCGTTTACTCGTTACACATTTATCTTTGAATACAATCGACAATAAATTTTTGATTTTTTAACACAGCTCTTGGATGTCTGGACCGGATTAAAATGTCTATTTTAACTATCGCCATTTTTTTTAAAAAAATTCAAGGTTTCATCAGTGTTCATCACTACTCTGTAAAATCAATTTTCGTTAACACCGACTAAGGTTTGATGTATACAAACATTGATATTCATGACAAAATACTTATGGTATGTACACTGATTAATTATATACTTTGGCAACATCATCAAGAAATATTACAATATAAACAATAACTGAAAATGAATCAAAATTAAGAGATTAATATCAACTTGGAGAATTGAGTATCTTAAATTAACAAAACTATACTGCGACAATAAATCTTTCAAGCTGATTAACATCAACATTTATTTAAAACCTGTTTTTGCGTTTGAAAATAATAATAGACATGTTTATTTTGACACTGACAGAGTATTAATGTATACTCGATATTCCTAATGAATACACTGTTGTTGCGTTCATTAGTATACATAAATCACATTCACATAGTTTAAATTGTTACTTTTCATTGACACTGTCTTCAATATTTGACTATAGCGATAATTCGTACATAGAGACTTATATTTTGCTTACAAATTGAAAACTGCGATTTGGTATAAAGGAGAGTAGCTTTTCGTGTTGAGATTTTGACATATTGATGGACACTCGTTTATATTAGCCAATGGTCATCATTTCCGCATGAACTTTGGAAGTTCCACTATGTGGAAGTATGATGGAGCAAAACGATTGAAAAATTGGAAACGGCGGGCTTTATTTGCGGCTTGCTGGGGTGCAATCGGGCGGGTGTCCTTGTCACCTTCGGCCAACAGAAACTTGTCGAATTTTGTTCGACTTGTGCGAGTTGTGTAGTCGTTAGTTGACGGTTCGTATTTTCCGTTACATGCATTACAGCAGAAAATACGCACGAAACTCCTCCCGAGACGTCGCCATTTACTCAGGCGCTGGACCATTGCCGAAGTGGATGCAATTGGAATCATTGTCTGGATACATCCCATTTTGAAGTGAGTCCGAGTTAAGGCGTTACACCAGGCTGAAAATTAAGTTGACAAAGTTAAGAAAAACAATTAAAACCATTTACTATAATATCAAATATTAATAATTATATTTGATAAAAGTTACATCACTGACCTACCACATCGAATCATATATAAACATAAATACGTAGATGTAGATATATTATAATTATGTTAATCAGTGACTTCAATATAAATTAATTTTACCTCCAACGGTCAAAAAATGACTTATCTAATGTATCCACATCATTGTTTATTTTAGTTTTTGGTTTCAATTAATTACCAATGTAATGGCGCCTTTCATTTGGCATGGCCTCCGAATTTGTCTGCTGAGCGATGATTTCATTGTAATTTTCGAATCCTTCCACCAAAAGACTTAGAGACTGTTTGATATCAGTGGTCCTGCTGGCTTGTCTGGAAATAATGTATTTCCCAACGTCAAGATTCAGTGGTTCGTCTCGGGTGTCTTCGTCAACAATAAACAATTTCAGATTGATCATAGAGGATGGTGGAACTCTTGGGATGCGGTGGACCACATTTGTATCTTCGCTTTCCTGCTGCTGCTTGTGATGACTTCGGCGACGACCTGACATTTTAAATCCACAATTTAACAATAATAAGTCAGAAAATTCACAAATTATAAGATGGAATTGTTTTGGACAGCGCTTGAACAACTCACACAGCTGATCTATTGAAAGTTTTGTCGTGTTTATTTTGTGACAGGAAGAGGCATGTGACTTAATGCCACTTTTGTTTGTTGCCCTAGAAACAGATCTCTTCTCAGGATTCCATCTATGAAGAAGTTTCGATCTTCCCATTTAAGGCATTGTATTGTAATTAGATATAAGTTAGCAGTGCCTAGTTTGCTTTTGAATGGGGAACGGTGAGTTTACATTTTTTAAATTCGTGTTATCTTCGTTAACCTGTCACCCGTTTGCGTTTGTTGTTTCGAATTTTTGCTTATACACCTGGTTCAGTTTGATTGAGTTTCGGAGGGGGCTAAGATTTCCAACAGATGTTTTAATTATATATATTCCCACGTAGCGCGAAAATTTTAGCAATTTTTTGACGGAAATGAGTAAAAATGGCAAATAATCGCGCAAAATTTTTTTCTATTTTGAGAAAAAATTTTCCTTTTCTTGGATTTCGGGAGGGGGGGTTCATCACAAACTCCTATCCCTCAATACGTTCTTGATTTCAAATGCTTCTAATAACTAGCTTATTGTTATTTACACTACGACGCTTTGAAATTCAAATGGCTACGGCCTTCGAAGGGTGTGGACCAAGGGCGGATAGAGAAAATGTTTTGGGTGGAATCTAAACTTTAAAAGCAATGTATAATCGAAAAATTGTTATTTTGAGAAAAATGTTCGCTTTTCTTGAATTTTGGGTGGGGTTCAGTCTAGACACATAGGATCTCCCCGTCCATGTATGGCGTAGAGGTGTAAGTCATGAAAAATTTCAGCAAGATATTTTCATTTACATAACTAATAGAACGTGAAATTATTTCAGTACTAACAAAAAAGCAGTAATCAAGACTTAAACATTTTTAATCTAGGATAGTGATACTATTTTGTGATTGACAAATTGGGAGAAAAGATTCAAGACATGTATTATTATTCAGATTCAAATTTGTTCAATCATTTGCAACAGTTGTTCACTAGTCGGTCTCTCATCGCCATCCAATTTCAACATCTTCTTAAATAGAGTGAATAGCCTTTTGGTCTCGGACGAATGATTTTTCTTCAGAGTCTAATGATTAAAATTTGTAAGTTAAAGAGCATATTCACAGTAGGTAGGGTTAAGTGTTATTTGGATTAATACAATGAAATGTGATATAAATAGTACCTTTAAGGGATGAAAATTCCTTATGGATTGATGTAGAAAGAATTTGGGTTTTGCGATTGAACCATCCTCGCTAAAATAATGAACAGCATTTTTGGTGGAAAGCAATCTGAAAAAATTTAATAGCAAATCAATTTTAAAAAACATCTTAACAATTAATATGGGATATGATACCTAAATTGAAATTGATATTGAGAATTATATAGTATATTGTATTATAGTATTGACTAGAAATAAAACTTACGTTTGGGGAAACTGGCCAAGGACGCATTCCATCTGGGCGAGAAGTTCTACTTTGTAAGGAGCATTGAAGAGGTCATAGCCTAGATACATTGCAACGCCCAATAAGCCACAACCCCAAATATCCACTGGGTAACTGATCGGGGCACCCAAAATGCATTCTGGTGGGCGGTAATTTAGAATACATATGCGGCTGTTAAAACTTTTTACATCTGGACGAGAAGCCGCGAGTCCAAAGTCAATCAACCTAATGTCGGTGTTGACCATCTTGACATAAGGATAGAAACTATGCGGATTGTTTTCTGGATACCAACACTCTCCATGAGTAAAAATGACATTATTTAGTTTCAGATCAAAGTGAACAATTTGATGGCTATGAAGAAAGTTCAGAGCGATAAATAATTGAGACAGAATCTCATTGATTTGCTCAACTTGGAAACTCCGGGCAGCAGTCATGTTAGATTCATTGGTTACGCACTGTAAAAATAAAAACCTGTAGTTATTCAAATACAATAAATAAAAGAACATTTTGAAAAATCACTTACGATTCTTTTATCCAATGTAGGACCATACAACGGAAATTGTATATACACGAATTTCCCTTCCTTGAAATAATTGATCATTTGGATACATCTATGAAACAAAATCACCAATTAAAAAATTGAATCACAGAGGCATAATAAACATTAATTACTTGAAATCGCCGCATTTCAGTTCCCGCAATAATTCCAAAATTTTAATTTCGCGTTCTGTGACACTTCTTTCAATTTTTATCCTTTTCACGGCATAGTTATTTCCTCTGAAAGTCAAAAAGCAAATCCAGTGCGAAATATAAGTTTTGATTCGTCGAATAATATTAATAAACTAGATAATAATTAAAGTCTCATAGAGTCATATTATTTCAAACAACTTACTTCTTATCTCTGTATTGAGAAACCTCTCCAAATGCGCCCGATCCTAGTCTTTTGATTTTGATAACTACAATGGAAAATTTAAAAAATCTGGCAATAAATAACCAAAAAATTAATAGATTTCAATTTTTAAACATTAATGCAATTAAATAACACTAAAAAACTGATTTACAATCTGATTTCTTCTTTTTTCTGAATATTGACTCATCTTTGTTAAGGTCTGCGTCATCTTTTGTCTGTAATTCTACTTTCTGGGGACTGATTTTACCAGGTTGGCTCACAGACGTCTGTGAATGTTTCCTGTCATTCGTATCCTTCAATTTTCCCTCCTTGTTGGTCTCTTTAGATTGATCTCCGGAAAGTTTTGTACTTCCTTTAGCAAGTTCTACATCACGGTAGGGATTATTCTTTGCTTCAGGATTCTCAACAGACCTTCCAGGTTGACCAATAGGATTTGTGGTCAATCTTCGGAATGAACTCCTACCTAATCCAATAGGCCCTGGTATTTTGAACATAACCTTTGAGAATGTTTCTTTATCTTTTATCAATGTTTCCAAGGCCTCTACCAATTTCAACGAAAACTGAATTGGCTCTAAACAAATAAACAATTAGATTCTTCTTCGGAAATAGATTCTTCTTCGGAAACTTCAAAGTAATAAATTTTCCGTGGAGAGTACAACTTCAAACAAACTTTTCAGGACTCCGAAGGCCGATAACTGTATTGGCAGCAGCAACATCAATTTTAATCAGCTATAAGCATTACCTACGGTCACTTATCTGTCTGGTCGTTTCAGTCTCAGCACTTTGCACAGAATCGTCTCATCATTTCAAAATTCCCGATGTGCATGAAGTACTGTTAAAATGGAATTACTTCAACAACTAATCAGGAATCTACTCTGGTATTGGAAAAAGTTATGAAATTTATGAAATAAGTTCTATTTTGTAAATCATGTGCATATTTCTGCCTTAATTTATCATGCCGTAATATGATTATCGATTTTTATTTTCTACCTTGCAGCTGTTATGCAGTATTAACAACATTATGTTCACAAAGTGGAATTTTAAAATTTGGCTGATCAGATTTTATTGAAATTGTTTTAATATTTATACAGATCTAGACTTTTGAAATGTCATAAATGCTTGTATATATAATTACTATGCAATTTGACGTTTGCTGCAAAAAAATTAATGTTTAAATGTTGCAATTTTTTCTCCTTTCTTCAGAACCAACTTTTCATCGACAATTTCAAAAGAGTCAGGATTTTTTACCAAATCTGACATTTGAAATTCAAATTCCATATATTCTGGAGGACCACCTACTAAGGTAGTTACTCCTACATTGCTCTTCCAAAAATTGTCATAAGTTCTCATTTGAAACCAAATGCTATTGATTACATTTAGGGTACTTCTGTAAACGCCTACCGCACTCACGGGATCTCTTTGTACCTTAAGAGATGCAAGATTTTTACTTAATTTAAACGTAGGAAATTTGGTCAGGAGTTCGGTACCAAAATTTGTATTTTCTGTGTCCAAAGTCCAAGGACCTTCGATACCGTCAACATCTTTTAAATCTTTAATATCTGTTTCTAAAGGCAATTCTGACTCTTTTGTAATTGTTAGTTGTCCAATTCCATAAAATTGTATTGATGGGAAAACATTTTCAAGACTATTTGGAATTTCAAAAACTTCATCTAAGGATTGGTTGTTGTAGGCCGTATAAACTTTTAATTTATCATCAGAAAAGGATGCCAAAATTCGTAATGTGTCCCCAGTTTTAAAGTTTTGACGACAGCACGGAGAGTAATTCTCGCCTTCCTTCTCAAATTCCTCCTTGGTTGTGAAATTGACGGACAAAAGAGTTCCATCGCCTACTTCACTCTCAAAAACAATTTTCCAGTAATGTTCCCCAGAATTTACGCCATCTCCATCTTTCCACAATGAGTTGCATATGCCATCACATTTCAAAATATTGCTCTGAATCGACTGCTCCGTTGAATTAAAGGTTATCCATGAACCAGATTCTACGTTATTCAAAAATTTTAAGATAGTTAAAAAATGCATGCAACAAAGTCAATCTTAAACCTTGACTGATTGATATTTTGCCAATAATACTAAATAATGATTGTGATAAATATATTATTATCTTAAAATGAAAAGTATTTTGAAATAGCAATTAAATCGACGATTGTTTCTTACCGCCATTCACAGTGACTATTTGATCAAATAAAAATTGCATTACGCAAAGCTGTAAGACGGTTGCCAAAATCATCATCACAATATATAAAGTAAATATAGACAAAGTTATCTGTAATTGCACTTATTTGACAATAATGTTTGCTGGCTTGTCCAGAGTTTGTTTCTGTTGTAGGTGTAGATGAACAAATAACGTTAAATTTTTTATTTGGATTTGGAGTGTAAATAAACGAATAAATCCAAAGGTGTTCATTTCCCGAGTTCACTTAAACCCTAATCTCCTAAAAGCCCAATTTAACAGCAAACTTAATGAACCCATAAAATTATCCTATTTCGCTATAAAATCCATACAGGGATCTTTGTTAACGGAATTTGTTAATTCCATTGCAAGTTAAACGAAAGTAAGAAAATTTGTAAATATTTTCCAAATTGATTCCACTATTAAAAGGAAAGTGAATTTGTGAACGAAAATATGTGGATTCAATATAAGAGAGTGGAGTAAGTAAAAAGAATTATTTTTTTGTCTTCGAGAAATGAACAGATTTGGATTTATTAGTTGATTTGGCATTAAAAATCTTTAAGGCTTTTAAAGTTGGGTATGTATATGTGAAAACTACGAACTATTATAGTAACAATCTAACAATATACCTCCAGCCGTGAGTTTATAAAAAAACTTTAGCTACTGGATCTCCTTTCGTTTTAATGAAAATTTATCTTAGCCACTTAATCAGCTTGAATTTATAAGCAGGAGATTGGGAAATATTGAATGTAAAATGACTACAAACAAAAAATTATTGCTAACAGTAGATAACAAATTGTACGAAACGAATCGATACTGAATACCATAAAAGGACCTAACAGTTTACATGTAAATTCAACATTATCTAGTTAGGTAGGCAAATGCGTTTCCTTGGAGACATTACTTGCTCTGGAAGTTTAAACAAATTATTTTAAATATTGAAGATTACAATAATCTTATCTTATACCAATCAGACTAAAGATTTTGTGTAACAAGTTTTTTTCCTAGTTTGGATAACCTAATTATTGTAAACCCGGAATTGAATATACAACACAAGTATGTAAAATACAATCATACAACCACAATGTCGTTGTGCATCCACGCACGAAGGCAAAGTCAATAGCTCAACTTGTTTGTTTGTACGGTGAAGGTTAAGTATAGTGATTACTGATGTAATGTGAATATAATGACAACTGTCAGTTATGATATATTCAGTCATGTTCTGCTAAGGATTAGAATCAACAAAACCTTCACGACCTTCGAGAGGTCGTAAACATTATAAATATATTATATCTAGATCACATAGACATACGTGAAGCACAGTGCATAAATGTCAAGGTCTGTTAGATATATCATCTGGTAGAAAACGCCAAAGAAATTCTTAATGCCAGTCAGCAAATTTCAACATCATAGAACGCACAATGATAGAAACACTACAAACAGAAAATTGTGAGTTGTTTCTTTTTCTGATGTTTAAAATGGTTATCAAGAAAATGAAATTATATATTAAATCACTCAGATCAAAAGCACAAACTTTTATTTATTTTATTAAAAAATTTATTAAAATTCTTTTTTGTTGAATTTGAATTACATGAAATTCTTTGCTATAAAAGGTAAAATCCTACTTCGTCGTTAGTACACAAAACCAACTGAACCCAATCATTACAAAAGAAAGTCTTATTTCCTATACCGGCTACTACTATAATTAATCATCTTCAAAATTAGTTTAAATGGCTAAACATAATAACACATGACATGTCTCAACAGTCTATATATAGAATTATAGAACTAAGTAATGAAAAAGTAATTTACCATCTAGAAATGGAAGGGATTCTCACATCTTAAATTTCTCCTTAAATATATATCTTCCGGTAGCTTCGACTTACAAATATTTGAAGTAACAAGCAGAGGACAGTAATCAAAATGACTGGAGGTTTCATGAAGGGCAATATTTGGTAATAAATCAGAAAAGACTTTCTGACAAAAAGCACATTGTAATTTATCACTGCATTCTAGATAAAAGAAACCTGCTTTGGCACAATATTCTGGGGAAACAAAAGAAAGTTTCCAATTTTTAAATGTCTTGACCCGTTCATCATGAGATTGTAATATAGACAGATCGTACTTAACACTATAATAGCCTAATTCTTCTGTTTGAAGAAATTTATACTTTTCAAGTCCTCCCCCTTTGTTATCATTTCGAAATGAATAATACTGCGACTCGTTGTCTACAAATTTTGAAAATAGTGACGACGCAAATGAATCAGAACCCCAAAGGAATTCCCCGATTGTAATTTCTTTGAGTTCATTTTTGGATGATTTTGAGTTAAATAACATTTTAAGCAAAGGCATTACATTTTCTACAGATTCGCTATTAATTTCTGGTTGGCAGGAGATGACTAGCTTAGTCGGTTGAAACATTATTTCTGTAAAGCTATTCGATTCTGTTTGGATTTGGGATAAAGAATACCCTTGAAGGATTAATAAATCTAATTCAATTCTTTTTTCCCCACGTAAATTAATCTTTATGTATTGTGACAACTTAATGGTTCGGACGCTACTAGGAATTATTTCTGTATTTAATTCTATAGGGGTAATATACGACACTACAACCAAATGAGTAAGCTTGAAACAGGTTTCAAAAAACGAAATACATGCAGGGTCTTGGTCATATAACTGTAAATAAGTCAGTTCAGGAAGAGAAAAATTTTCTGAACAAAAAACATCTTTCATACTATCTAAAGATAGTTTCTGTAAAGTTTTTGGGAGCAATGCTAAGTCAATAGAGGAATTTTCAATATCAAGTTCCCTGATTTTTAATTGAGTTTTGCTAAGAAATGAGACATTATCCAAGAAAAGTTCTTTGATTTCCCAATTTGCAGATGACCAATCTAATACGGATGTATCGTTTAAATATATCGTATCAATTCGTAAAGAATCATCCATAATTATACCCAAGTGCGTTTTTACATCAATTAATCTCAGACTCATAGTCCGACTAAAATCAATAAATTCATTAAGTGTCACTTTTTTCGGGATTTGCCCGTTGTTCCATATTAACGTACAGTTACTTAATTTCAGTGTCATTGGACACATTTTTGCTTCAGTGACAACAAGTTCGTTTCCAGGACAAAGTTCCAGGTATGTGATACTGCGAAATTGATCAGTGGAAAAAACTAGCTTAGTTTTGTTTTGTTGTGAAGTGGAAACAAAGCATTTCAGTTTAGATGGCAACTGTTTAATTTCGTATCTTTCCATTTTCTTTCCATTTTCATCAATTACGGATATTTCCGACAGTTGTAGAAATTGTAAGTCCAGGGGAAACATAATTGTATTTATTATTGAACAATGCTGCAATTGAATTTTATTCAAAAAATTTTCCTCCCTTAATTCGAAGAAATAAAATTCTTGGCACCCATCGTAGTTTAAGAAATATTTGTATCCACCGATGTTTAAGATACTTAAAGATTGAATAACATCATGTACAGATTGAGGTGAGTATTTAAAAATTAAATGTTTTTGTTTTGTCAGTATTTCTAACGCTTTTTGAAATTCGCTTCTCCGCCAGTGAATTGAATATAATTTTCCTGCAATTAAACCCTTTGTGGGCTCCTTCCGCAAATCTATAACGCCATGAGAACCTTTACCAAAGGAAACCAGCCATCCGTCTTGCACTTCATCGTACATGGTTTCTAAAATTGGTAAAGCCTCAATCACCTCTCCATTTTCGTCTAAACAACTTGCATAATTATAAAGAGATGATGGCGTTTTTAAAGTGTTTTTAATAATCAATGCTAAATCTACGGCTTCTTGAAACCGTCTTTGACTTGTCATTTCTTCCAGTTGTAATTGGTCAATTAGCTGGGCTTTAATTTCCGGAAATTCTTGTTTAATCTCTTCATCTGCATATGAATAAGGTATTAATTTGTAATCCAGATGTCCTTCGCTCTGAAAAATTTTTCTAATTGCACTCTTCGAGGACAATTTGTCATTGTGTCGAATAACTTGCTGAAACAATCGATGAATAGAGAAGCTAACCCAGGGAAGCGGATTCAGATTGTCTGCGGCATAATCTATCTCAGTTTTAGTCACCAGGGAATACTTTTCTAAAACTTCACCAGCAGCTAAAACTTCGGTGGCACTCTTGTTTTCCACATTTTCAAAGAAATTAGATACCACAAAATCCGGTTTTATATACCCGAAAGTAGTCAGCATTTTGTAAGCCAAATCTCCACTTTTTCCTTCGTAGTCTTTGATAATATCTAAAGAGACTTTCATCGCTTTGTTTATCGTTTTCTCGTAATCGTCAAATGAATAATGTCGTCAGTTTTTCTGATTCTTCTTATATACTCTGTCGTATCAATTTTCCTCTCATTTATCGTCGCTATTGCTATTTGTAAAGCCAAAGGTAAATTTCCAAGCAGGTCACAGAGAATCTCCAACTGATGATTGATATCTGGTTCAGCGTTCAAATTTTTTATGTTTTTCTTCAAAAACTCTAAACTTTCTGTACTTGTAAATGTGCCCAGTTGGAATTCAAAAATCTTCCCATCTCCATTTTCATTACCCCATTCCCGATTTCTGGATGTTATAATTGTATGGAAAGTTGCAGTTTTTGGCAACAATTGGCGAATCCCTTGGTTTCCTGTATAACATTCTGCATTGTCAAATATCAAAAGACATTTCTGTCCATCCAATTTGTCAAAACTTTTCCTTGCTAAATTCTGCAGGTCCAATTTATCGCTTTTTTCGACATCTAAATCTCTCGCTAGGTTTTTAAAGGACTCGATCAAGCTACCTTCCCCGCAATCCAACCATATAATATGATCGTATTTTTTACTGAAATAATGTGCAAACCATTTCGCCGTTGTTGTTTTTCCAACTCCTCCCAGTCCAGACACAGTTACTTTTTGACTGATCACTGCCATTCCATCTAGTAAGAGTCCAGAATAGTAGTAACGCTATTCCCTATACTAGCCTTACTACTATTATGGGCCCTTACTAAATCATTGTATTAGGTTGAAACGATTCGCTTACAAATTATAAAAAACGACTAAGAATTTAAAAATTTTGCTAGGGGTCGTTCATAAATGTGTTTTCCATAAATTACGCTATTATTACTAAACGATTTAAACTACTGAAAATCAACAGATTGTGCTAGAGGTTGTTCGTAAATGATGTATTTGTCAGAAATAATGTAAATCTTTACCAAACGATGTAAAATACGAAAAATTGCAATAATGATGATGTTGCTGTCTGGAAATTACGTTAATATGAATTATTGTTGCATTCATGCAATAATTTTTAAAATCACCACCAACCAAAATGATATACTAAAAATGAACAAATTGTACTAGGGGTTGTTCATAAATGGTGTATTTGTCAGAAATAATGTAAATCTTTACCAAACGATGTAAACTACGAAAAATTAGCAATAATGATGCCTGATGCTGTCTGGAAATTACATTAATATGAATTATTTGTGTATTTATGGTATAATTTTTAAAATAAGCAACCAACCTAAATGATAAACTAAAAATAAATAAATTGTACTAGGGGTTGTTCATAAATAATGTATTTGTCAGAAATTATGTAGTGTGTGGGTAGTGGCTGTTGTTTCGCACACTGAACAAGAATCAAAAATGCATGCTGGTCAAGGATGTTGTAATGGAGTAATATGTATGTTATATGGGGTGTACTGCCTCACTACAAAGTGATAGTACTGGGCGCTGGCCTCATTCCGGGCCTATTGCCAACTCCCTCAACACTGGTATTGTTGTTAATTAATACCCGAGAAGCCTAAGGCTGTCATTTACGAGTCACTGTTGTGGGACTGTTATCGAAAGTACTAGCCCAACAAAGACAGGTTATCTAAGCTACTCACGCGGTCGAGACGAGCAGGGCCGCAGCCAGAAAAAAATTTCGGGAGGGGCCCGACAAATAATAATTAAAAAATAAGACTATATTCACGCGAAGCGCGAAAAATGTTTGGGTTTTAAAGCAAAAATTCTTTTCTTCGATTTCGAGGGGGCCCGTGCCCCCCCTCGCTGCGGCTCTGGAGACGAGATATCCATGTGATGGCCCTTGTAATTGCGGGTTCGTGCTTAACCCTTGTCTTAATTCCACATTAACAACTCAAACACTCGCCTTTAAACAGCCCTCGGCGATTTCACCCAGCCAAAGAATCGTACTGGCAGTGGAAGCACACATTGAATAGTCAGACGACTGAGTACTCCACCAAGCCAGCCAAGGTGGCTGGGTATGCATGGACTACTTGGGCATTAACGTTATTTTACGTCCTGGGAAGACTAGGGTTAAATATATTGAATATCTTTCTGGTCTCGGACGAATGATTTTTCTTCGGAGTCTGATGAGTAAAAGGAGGATATGCAATAAGAAACATGTATAATATGTTCCTATACCTAAAATGAGACCCTGAGGCTGTAGGAAAAAAAATATAATGCATGGCCGGAGCAGTGTTCGATGACCAGCCGGCTGGTTGGTTAAAAAGGCTGGCTAAAAGGCCGACCGGATGGTTGAAATTCTTTTTAACAATGGCTAAAATGGCCAAAAATAGTCCCATGGGGCTATGTTAACGGAGACGTAATCTTTGAGTATTGAAATAATTGCAACAATTATAATGATTTAGTATTGGGCCTCGAAATCGTGCTTAAATGCAAATGGACCTTCAGATCCGCTTTCCTCGTTAAAAAGAAGAGGATGGGTGACCATCTTAGAAAGGATTTCTAGGACGGAGTCGAATAAGTTCTGCCTCCGGAGATTGTCCAGTTCTTGGAATGAGGAGACAATTGTTGACTGACTTTGATAACTGCGTCCCTGCTCGTAATTTCATTCCAAGAACTGCGGGAAGGAAGAACTCTTCCTACTCCAAGAAATTAGATAATCTCTGGTGCCTTCCCCTTACTAAGCACTGGCTACAATCGGTTTCTTCCAATCGGTCGGGGTGGAAAGAAGGCGATTAGAACTAATAAAAGTTGCTGTTAAATGTTAAATAAGAAAAATTAGGACCTCCAGTGATGCACTTGTCAAAAGACAATCGATTGTAGACAAGCGACGAAACAAGCCAATTTTAGATTTAAAAATAAAAAGAAGGAATAATCTGCGGGATTTACTGCAACTATAGTTCAAATTAAACTACGTAATGTTAATTTATTTTATAATTAATAAATCAATTAGTTTCAGTAACATGAAAACGTAAATTACAATTAACCATGTATAGTACTATTATTAATAACACAATTGTTGATCATTAGTACTGCTGCTACTTAAGCATATACTGAAGCAAAGTAAGACAAAATCTTTCATTTTACTACACACATTATATCCCTTTGCAGCTAATCAGTGTTCATTATTTGATTAACTTAATTATACTGATGAATCTACGATGAAATCTGAAATACTAGATACATGTCTTCATTCCTCCAACGAATATACTTCAGCCTGGACTGCATCCATCTAATTTGACCTGGGGTGAACATCTTTTCCAAGATCTTTTAAACACAATGACTTTTCTGCTTCGATTTTAGAACTTTGATCTGCAAGTAGGAGTTGAATTATTCTATTGTGTAACCGGAGGATTTCATAATTTTTCCGAGATTAACTCTTAGATAACTTTTCTTAGATAACTTTTGCAGGTTGTTTTAATTTAGCCTCCAAAGTTCCAATACATTTTTTAGCTTCGCTAATTCGCTACCATCTTCAGAAAATAATAGTTTTGTTAAGGTATTAAATGGTATAAAGTGTAAAATTGGGTAGTTACAGATGTTATTAACATTAACAAGCCGATTTTAATACAATTATAGTATGGTCATGCGTACTCTTTGCCCTCCTGTTTCGTCGTTTTCGTAATCTTTTATTGCAAGGGACCGCCAACGAATTCAGCTTGCGCTTTGAAGTGGGCAATGTGCTTACCACATAATCACTTGGTGTAAAATGTAAGGCACAAAGGCCAAAATTATCTGAATTTCCAGTGAAAGCTTCCTGTAGTACAAAATCTATCCGAGACCCTCACCTATCCACTTCCCCATTATGAGGAAACAGAATACAGTGTCTGATGGTCTACCAGCTGCATTTGGATACTATATTAATACAAACGTCCAACCATTGATAGTATTGAGATTATTTCAAAACACTACAATAAGATTATTGCGATTCTTCGACAAGATTATGTTCTGTGAAACTCAGTCAAAGCTGGAAGGAACAAGCTGGAAGGTGGGACAGCCCGGGACCAAATGAGCACAAAACGTAAAAGGAGGAAAATAAAAACTATTTTACTATTTGGTTCAATCCATAGTTACAAATATGCCAATTTTGATAATGATGAAAAATCAGGGGTAGAATTTACTGTCAATAAGTTAGCAGTTGCAGTGAAAAAGTACCGTCTTTTAAAAAATTATTTTCCCAAGATTTCTTTACATGTTCTAGCCGAATCTCTCCGGCAGACTTAGCATGGGACATAGCATGGGAGAGGGTCGTAGTTTGTATGTTATGGCCCTTCTAAGGGCAAATACATTGATTTGGAAAGGGATTGATGGAAGTTAACTAGCTCATCGATAAGCTCGGACTATACACGGAAGTTCCTCCCTTTTTGGTGCCAGCTATCCGTAGGGCAACTTGGCATGGGGCCAAGTGTCCGGGGCGCCACCTCGCTAAACACCCTTTTTGGAATACTTTTTGACCATGAACGTAAAATCTTTACCTACCGTCCCACCAAATGAGAAACCGTAGGAAGATCAATCGGAATTAATATAAAAAATCTGTGTATCTGTTAGATTTTTATTTCATTCTAATCATCGTACAATTTATGCCCCGGACTAAACACTAGCTTTATTTATAACAGGGCCTGGGCCCTGTGACCGCCTAGTAGGTATATAACTATACTAGTTATTTATATTATTATAATATGCAAAGAAACCCTATGACGTATTTCAATAGAGAAAGTCATTTACAATTTTAATCTTTTCCAGAGAACGTTTGATAATTAATATTATTCAGTGCATTGGGCGAACCTTAAAGACTGGGTATTGTGGGTTTAACATAATATTAAGCTACCATTGCAGTTTGAAGCTTTTCATTGAGTAAAATTTAAAGTTATGATTTTCTTATTTGTAGTTAACCAAACTGGTTGATATTTTGTATTCAAAAGTAACATAATAAAGTGAATGTAATACTTATCAATACACATGAATGATGATGTTTTGATATCAAAATACTTCACTGGTCACTTTTTAACTATGGATAATATTAAGATTATTCTGTTTCTATATTTAATAATAGTAATAAAATATTCTATAGTATGTATGTATAACTGTTTAGAGAAACATTTAGAGTAACATCTAAATAAATATTAATTTCTTTATAAATATTAATATTTATCCTTATCATATCTTCTTACAACAAGTTGTAAGATTTTTCTAAGAAGATTCAATAAATTTGGTTAAGTACATTTAAATTATTAGCGGCTAAATCTTACCGCCATGTCGCATTTATTTACATAAGGTTCCCAGAACTGGTATTAACGCAATTTGGGTATTGCTTAACTTTGACATTTGTGATTCTAATATTTCTAATCCCAAGCGTTCCATGGGACTTCCACAGGACATGAAAAAGGTTGCGGTTTTGCTAGCAAAAAGGCACCTGTTTGTACCTTTTTGCCTTTTTCCTATGACAATCGCTACATGTGAAGCTGATTTATAAATAAATTTGAGGTTATACCTTATACCATTATAAGGAAACCATTATATTGCCATTTTCTATGACTTTTGTATGGTATAACATAGAAATTGCAATTTATTTCATTTATTTTAAAATAACCAAAAAGGCAAAAAGGTTAGCTTTATGCTAGGCAAAAAGGTAACCAAGAAGGCAAAAGGGTAGCTTTTTGCCTTTTTCATCCCCTGACCCACTATGAAGGTTTTAAAGGAGACGTTATACTTTTCCACGATTCCTTTGAATATTGTTAATCACATCAACACTGAGTAATACCCAATCGTTGAGTTAGGAAGTTTTACTATAAACAGAGCTGCGAAGCTGTTCCGTGCATTTGTTTTCAAAAAGTTAGGGGTGAAAATTCACAACCCAGTTTCACCGATTCTGAAATTTGCAAGTAAAACGTACCATGTACCTTCCATTTCGGGACTTTTACGTGTTCAGATCCCGAGTACTGTATTACAGGACATACATTAGACAGAGAGGTAGCCTCCAACTCTAAAATCTGATCCAGTGACTGGTTGTTGTATATCCAAAGTAGCCTTTATGTTTCCTGTCTGGGAAATAATCTAAGAATTCCACTGTAGATCCAAGCTCCGCTCGCTGATAGTAGTTAAGTAAAACTTCAAATACATATATTAGTGGACGACAGGAATATTTTATCATTTTGGTTTTATACAAAAACTATTTAACGAATAAACAAAAATAATAATGAGCCAGGTTACAATTTTTATCATTATTAATTACTACAAATTTTAAAGAATAAGTTCTCGTAAAGATGATCATAGCGGATTAAGAGACATTCCCGAATCTCAATTTATTGCACTAGCTTTTGAACGGATGTTCAAGCATTCTTTCACTTTGCTGACGAATTGGTTTGCTTCTTTATCAAATAGTTTAATTGCCCGAGTATTTTTGATGCACGTAAAATTATCACTTTTATATTGATTATCCTTAAAAGGAAGAGCAAATGGTAATTATGTATAGTATACGGCAAATTTTTTTTAACTGAGGACATTAAATCCAGGATTTAAATTGATGTCATTGTTTATTAAAGCTTCTACGTATTCCAAAACCTTTTTCGACTTTATTGTTTCACTATGTTGGTCGCCTAGAAGGACACACTGTTTTTCATAAACATCACTTATTAAGGCAAATGCTTCTTCATATCTTTCAAGTGATTTACAAGTAATGGCGGCAGAGTACTTAGTTTGTAATGTGTCAGGATGATCGTTACCTAATAATCGCTCTTGTAATTCCAAAACTTCATAAAAAGAGTGCAACGCATCTTCATATTTTTTAGCTGTTAATTTCATTGTTGCAATATTATATTTTGATACCAATGTCAGTCGATGTTGTGTACCCAATAAACTGACTCTGGCTTCCAAAACCTTTGTCGACAACTTAATTGCTTCATCGTGATTTTTTTCATCTTGATATACGAGAGCCATACACGCCATAATCTTTAGGGTTATTGAATCTGTTTCTCCCAGTTTTGCGTTAGATTTTGTCAAGGCATTTTCTAAGTAAAACTTTGCATCATCATATTTTTTTAAGTTCCAATAGACCACTCCTATTTCCTTTTCAGTTAGTATTGAGACCTCATCGTTTCCCCCAAAAAACCGTTTCTGCATTTCGTGAACTTCTAATAAGATTTGGAGTGAATGTTCGCAGTCCCCTTTCTGCCTTAGTAGAACAGCTTCCCAGTATTTGATGTTACATGTCGTTTTATTTGAATTTCCGAGAATAGGTTGCAGAAGCTTTTCTGATTCACAAATGAAGTTTTCGGCTTCTTTATATTTTCCCAAATTGTAGTATTTTTTGCAAATTTCCACCACAAATTCGCATTGCTCTTCCAGCAATTCATTTGCCATCTTGGCATGTGACCATAACACTTTGACATGCACCATTTGGTCAAGAGGAATGTGTTCTAGTATCTCTTTGATGCATTTAATCATTTTATTGATTATATTTATTGGTTCATTTTCCTCTTTTAACAATTCCCTTCTGTTCATATATTGAGCTACTCGTTGTACAGAAATAGATGATTTCCCAGGAATATATTTGATCATTGCATGTTTGCTCAAAAACCTTACAGACTTGTCATCTGTGGCAGAATTCCGAATTTTATGAAGAATTGGCAGGACAAGTTTGTTCCATGATATATTTTCGTGGGAGAAAAAGGAAATTATGTTCATTACAGTAATTGCTTCTTTGGTAACGTGCTGATGCCTTTTCATTTGCTGCAAAGAAGCTTTCCAAGTTAAATAAGTTGCATTAAATAAATTTGGATCATCTTCCTCATAAGTATCATTTTGCTTGGACAATTGGACAATTGTGTCGATGTAATCTTGAACTTCTTCGTTTAAATTAGAAGTTGTCAATAGATTCTGTTGTATGCAAGCAACGGCTTGATGCATTGCAAGAGGATAATTTTCTAGTAGACGACACAGCTCTTTAATTTGAAAGATGGAATTTTGGTCATTTTCGTTGATAGCCAAAGATTTCGTGAAATAGTTTACTGAAGCATCTTCTGTCAGAACGCCCAATTCTATGCAGTAACTTTTAATTTTGACGGAATTCAGAACAGTGTTGCATCGAGATGTAATAATTACGATAGGTTTTGTGTTACATTTTCTATTTGCAAGGTTACAGAGCGGTTCCAATGCTAAGTTGTTACAAGATTCCATATTATCAAAAATAATAAGACATTTTTTCTGAAATAAATTTCCATAAATATCTTCTGCTAAGACATTTAGAGGTCTATCGTTATCCGCCCCATCCTTTACAGAAATATTTAGCCTATTTCCAGCTAGTTGCTGAAGTGATTGCATAATGGATAGGTCGGATTCCGCATCGATCCATATGCAATGGCCTTTAACGTGATTATTAAAATATGCAGCACACATTTTTGCAAACTCGGTTTTGCCAACACCACCATTTCCAGTTACTAATATGAATTTTAAGGATTTCGAATTGTGACAAGCTTCCAGATTACTTTTAAATTCTTTTAGTTGGTCGTCTCTTCCTGAAAAATATTCTGTCGCCGGCCATACATTGTGACAAATTAAGTTTAATTGGGGCTCAATGTTTACTAATAAGGGGTCGAGAACTTTTCTACCACATATATTAATGCAGTCGAATATGGTGTGAGTAAATGATACATCTTTGTTGGAGAGTATTAATGCCAGTTCTGTTCCCTTTCCATGTTCTGTTCGTTTACTTTTCTATAAAAATTAATACAAAAATTAACAACCTGGGCTAAGTAGAAAAATTCACATTAATGTATGTATATAGTAATAATCGGTTACCCTGCAATTGTCACCGGGTGTTTAGTAATAGTGTTTTTCATAATTAGTAAATATATTTTTGTTATTTAAAAGTGCCTACTCCCTGGCTAGATAGCTTGGGGAATCGATTTCATATTCCCCCAAAATTAGCGGTGTATCTTTTCAATACTGTACTTTATTATTCACCATTCACCAGCACAAGCATTTGACGCTGTAGTCATGGTGATAATCAGAGCCGTGATATGTATTTATTTATTTTCCGAAAATATGTAGGTAAAAATGTTCAAAAGAATTGCAAAATATGTACAAAAAACACCAAAATATGTACAAAAAAGGTACCCAAAAAACTAAAATATGCACGAAAAAACGGAAAATATGGACAAAAAAATCAAAAAACGTCACTTGATAAATATACAAAAAATTTTTAGGCAAATGAATAAAAAAGTTTATAAAGGCAAACTTATACATTGAAAATACCAAATTATTTTGTAAATTGCGCCCAATTTCTCTAAAAGCTCCTGCTTTGTGTTAAAATATAGGTTTAATTGGCAAAAAACGCCAAAATATGGACAAAAATGTTCTAATTCCCAAAATATGTATGAAAATTTTTTTTAGGTTCCAAACCCTAAGATATGTAAAATAAAGTGGGTGTCAAAATGCTTGAAAAGTGTAAACAATAAACAATATTATATGAGATATATCAACTCAACCAAAAAAACAAGAATTTGACTGTTACTGGTTAGCACAGCCTTAGGTTCTTGCCTTCCCGTCTTTCTCGTTTCGTAGCAGAAAATAATCTTTATATGTTTTTTAAAATTGTTTACAATGTTAGTTTGTTGTTTTCGATTGTCTTATTGTCTAACGAATGACCAAATTATTGAAGATACTTAAGAATTGCTGTTTTTTAAAATCGTATTTCTTGTTCACATCCTTGGTTAACATGTCGAAATTGCTAATTACCCCATTTAGCAGCAGAAAGGTACCTTTTTGCTGATTTTGCTAGGCAAAAAGGCAAGCAAAAAGGCAAAAAGGTAGCTTTTTGCCGTTTTCATGCCTGGTATTAACGCGAAGTTATGGATTTTTTGACCCTATCAATGTATCAATGTAATGTAATCAATGTAATTCTACCAATCGTACAATATTGCCCAGCAATACACGCTAGTATTATTTATAACAGGACCTGAGTCCTGTGACCGGCTAGTATAATTATATATGCGAATGCGATTTTAAAATCGTTATCTCTATATATAACGCTACGCATGTAGCCGCTTCTTATTACTAATTACGCATTATTAATTCCAATGTGACAATTCGAGTGATCAATGCCGCAGCCAGAGCGGGGGAAAGGGGGCCGGGCCCCCCCTAAATCGAAGAAAAGAAAGGAAATTTTGCCTTAAAACCCAAAATTTTTTCGCATTTTCACTTTCCCCCTCCAAAATTTTTATCTGGCTGCGGCCTTGCGAGTGATGTACCGTATAATACCGTATTACCGACTTACCGTATATTAGGCAGAACAGAACACTCATACGGCCCAATCTCTTTATTTCCCTATCCTCGTTTTTTATTTCCGTAGTAACAATAAATAGTACCCTATAGCAAGTATTTTTGCACGCTCATTCATGTTAAATCCCTATATTAGGGGTACGAAATTCTCCATAATACAGGGCCGGTGAGGTTTTTATGATGCCCGGGCAAACGCTATTTTGATGCCCCCTTTTACTAACTTTAATGTCACTTCAGATTTTAAGAACAGGAAATTATTTGTCGCACAAACTTAGGTTAAAATAGGGTAGAAATAGAAAACCAATTTTAAAGCTGACACCATACGTTAAGACGCTTATGTTGAGACTGTTTGGTTGAGACGGTTTGGGTTGAGACGGTTTGGGGTGAAACGGTTTGGGTTGAGACGGTTTGGGGTGAAACGGTTTGGGTTAAGACGGTTTGAGGTGAAACGATTTGGGTTGAGACGGTTTGGGTTGAGACGGTTTGGGGTGAAACGGTTTGGGTTGAGACGGTTTGGGTTGAAACGATTTGGGTTGAGACGGTTTGGGTTGAGGCTGTTTGGGTGGAGACTGTTTGGGTTGAGACCAGTTTTATTTGACATGGTATGGGTTGACAAGGTTTGGAAGGAAAAAGTTTGAAAGCGGTTTAGGTTGAGACGGTTTGGGAGGAAAATGAAATCAATTTTGTTGTTAATTAAATCATACCTTAAAGAAACCCACAATGCCAAATATATTGTACTATATTTCGGTTCCAATTGTAATTAGTTATTTTTTACTGTCTAATAAGCTACTGCACGACTTTGTACGATGAATAGAACGAAATTTACATCAATTCTTAATTAGTTTTTAGTTTTTCACCCACTTTCTCTGTCAATGGAAGGCTGTAACCTATTTGGTAGTGTCAGCAAACCTACAGGGTTTCAATTAAGCTATTGCACTACTTGTTATATGAATCGTTACATCGATTTTCAATTATTTTAAATTTTTAAATCATATTACTTATCAGGGGAAGGTTATAACCTATTTAGTAGTGTTTGTGGACCTTTCAGATTTCAATCGAGCTATTGCACTACTTTATACAATGAAAAGATCTGACGTTACGTCGATTTTTGGTTATGCTAACCTGTTCAGCAATGTGGCAAATCATGTTAGCTGTGGAACACGCTTTTACACGACGTTGTATGATACCCAGAACCAAAGTTCTGTCGATTTTTAGTAAAATTTGAAATTTAAACCCCTCCTCTGGTCAGGGGGTGTGACCGATCTTGCTCATTTACAAACTCTGTTTTACTTTTTACTTCAAAAAGCTACCTTGAAAATTTGAAGTGCCTAGTTTAAACCGTTCGAAGGCTATCGTGAACAGGGATTAACGGACGGACAGACAGACAACAGAAATAGTATTCCCATAAAGAGAAAACATACTTTTCTGAATAATGATCATTGTTAGAAACTAGTTAAAATCGAAATGCGTGATTGATAGTAAAAGGGAAATAAACTAATTAGTGGTGTTTGTTCCCGAGAAATGCTTTGTTATTAAAGTTTATTTGGAATACTAATGTATATTTCAAATGGGCGGAAAAAAATAATTTTTTTCGTGCATTTTGCTGCCCCCTTGAGCTTGATGCCCGGTGCCGTCGCCCCGCTCGCCCCCCAATTCTCCGGCCCTGCCATAATATGGTATATATATATATGATTACTTTCTGTCCACAGTGTGTCAGAGATCGGCAACCATGTTTCCGGCCCGGCCTTTTGAAGAAATTATTTTAATAAAATTTTGGCTGGCCTGTAGCTACATGACAGCTATGTCGGCCAGCCTTGAGACGGCCAGCAGCTACATGTAGCTACTTGCTAGTTGCTACATGGTAGCAAGGGCGTATCTAGAAATTGGATCTAGGGGGTGTTAATTTCTAAAAATGAGTGCGCGAAAAAATTTGCGACTTATATTCTTTTTTTGTTTTTCAAAAAATCCCCTATATATCGAGATTTAGTGCGGTGGGGTTCAGTAGGATTCCTTCTAAATATGTGTCCTGTCATCACCCACTTAGTTTGGTGCATTTAATTTTAGGTGCTTTAAACAGAAAACATCATTTCAAAATTGACCCGTTGCTACGTAGTACGTACCTTTCCATTTTGTAACCACGTAGTACGTACCTTTCCATTTTGTAACCATATTATAAGATAATCTTGGATACTAAAAGTTTCAATGTAGGAAAATAAGGATTCGAAAATGCTCAAACAGATTACAAATTAAAAAATGTTCAAACAGATTACAAATTAAAAATGCTCAAACAGATTACAAATTAAAAAATGCTCTAACAGATTACAAATTAAAAAATGCTCTAACAGATTACAAATTAAAAAATGCTCAAACAGATTACAAATTAAAAAATGCTCAAACAAATTCGAAAATGCTAGAAAACAAGATACATAAAATTGTGTCATTTGAAAACAAAAATATGTTTCTTCCAATTTGGAATTAAATAATTAATTACCGTATTTTCCGAATTAATGGACCAGTGTCAACCATTGTTTCAAGCATGCCATTCAAAAGAAAAATTAATAGTTGACTACAGAGGGGTCAACTAAAACGAAGAGGGTCAATTGTTGTTACAAGGCGACTTTTTCTTGCCTTTTTTACTTAACTTTTTTTAAATGAATAGGAAGGGCAATAGGGCAAGGTCAAATAAGGGAAATATAAGTAAACTGAAAGATGTTAAGAATATATTCAGTGTGGAAATCTCCAGCATAAAAGTATGACATGTAGAATTATGCATCTATATTTTAGAAAGGATGTAAATTAGGACTTGAATTTATTTTGAATGATGGATGTTGAATTTCGAAACGAATCGCAGAACCCCTGGGGCAGTGCCGCAGCCAGAGGGGGGGCCAGGGGGCTCGGGGCCCCCTAAATCGAAGAAAAGAAAGGAAATTTTGCCTCAAAACCCAAAAATTTTTCGTATTTTCACTTTTTATTTGTCGGGTCGGGCCCCTCCGAAATTTTTTTCAGGCAGCGGCCCTGCCCTGGGGCAAATATTGTTTTATTCAATTTAATAAAAATTTCATCCAAATCGGTCAAGTAGTTACCGAGATTTTTTGTATATGCTTGTCGACCTTCGGGGGGTGTGTCCTGAGTGAAGGGGGCGGTGTCGGATAGATCGGAAAGAAACTTTTTTTTACATTCCCCTATCTGCATAAGTTATCATTAGTTGAGATCCAATATCGAATTCAGAATATTTTTTTCATATCTTTTAAATTCATACACCCCGTCATTTTAAATATAACCCAGTCATTTTCAATAATCTCATCGTTTTCAAAAACCCCGTCATTTACAATAACCCCGTCATTTTAAGTAATCCCATTATTTTAAATAATCCCATCATTTTAAATAATCCCGCCATTTTAAATAATCCCGTCATTTTAAATAATCTCGTCATTTTAAATAATACCGTCATTTTGAATAATCCCGTCATTTTAAACAATCCCGTTGTTTTAAATAACCCCGTCATTTTAATTACCCCTTATATGTTAATTGACTCAGTTATTTTATTTTAAATCTTGAATGATCTGACAGATGTCAAAATCCCATGTTAAAATTTTACATCATTTTACATTACCCTGTAATTTGAAATAACCCCGTCATTTTAAATACTCCAGTCATTTTAAATATTCTCGTAATTTTAAATGACCCCGTCGTCATATGACCCCGTCATTTTAAATGACCCCATAATTTTACAATACCTCGTCATTTTAAATAGCTTCATTTTAAATTACCTCATTGTTTTAATTAATTCCGTCATTTTAATCCTCTCGTTGTTTTAATTAACCTCGTCATTTTAATCCCCTTAACTTAACACTACTGCAATCCTATGTCAAAGTCAACCTAATCAATCCACAACCAAATCATACTAATTACATAAACATTGCCTTGCTATAATAGTTTGACTCCGTTGCGGTCGCCCCGTTCGAGGTGAAAGGGACACTAATCCCTTTTAATGGCGGAGGCCGGCCTGCTTAAAATATGCTTAGGGTTTTGTCAAATTTTTAAAATTCACTGGCAAAATATTTTCTACTAAAAAATAAAAAACTGGAGTGGCTACCGTCTTCATTATTAAGTCGAGTAGGTCAGAAGTTTGGTAAAGATCAGATGAAAACTGTAAGAGGAGTTTCTAAACAAAGCGTGTCAGATCGGAGCGTTTTCTCCCACTCCTTCAATGTTAAAATTCGAAATTCAAAAAATCGTAAAACGATTTCTATGACAGATATCGTTTTGAAACTCGAGGTTTGATTTTCTGACTGTAATGTGCCCATTTAAAAAAAGTTTGAAAGTCGTAGGTTGATGTTAAAGGGTATTTGTGTAGCTGTTGTTATAATGATAATCAAATAGATATAATCAAATAACTACAAAACTATATATTCTGTTGATTTTTAACTGCAATTTTAAGGAGGTAAACTTGTTGACTATTTAAATAAATGTATCAATGCGCCCAAATGAATATTTTGTCCATTTTGACCACTTTTTGCATCAATTTTGACCAAGACATTTTGTCAGATTTTAACACTTGCTCAACATTGGTAAACAGGACAGGGCAAGTACGAGGCTAGACTTTCCTAAACTATTTTGGGAGGTAATAATTAACTAACTCTAACCCCATAAGAAAGGTTTGTCGTGTGTCGTGTGCGTGTGCCATGTGTCGCCGCATAAGATAAATACTTGGTCTGTGATAGGCAACCACGATCACGAGGTTTACAGCATTCTATGCATGCGCTCCCGTGTATGAAATATTATTATTATTATACTACTAACAGAATTTTGCGCGATGCCTGTTTGTAACATACATGCACAATGCGTGCTGCAGAACGAAGGGAGAGAAAAGTTATAACCTTCGCTCCGCTGCACGTCATCAAATTACTCTTCTGTAGCCCAAGTAGTTAGCGCGCCGCCCATCCAACCTTCGACTCTTGGCAGTGTGATTTTACTTTTTGCCTCATTCATGGCCAGTGTACAAAATACCACTTACCAGTGGTAAGTGGTTTTTAATGGTATTTAACGTTATTTACAACTACCTAAAAACTGGTGGTAAATGGTATAATTGGTAAGAAATGGTAAAAAGTAGTTTTATTCAAATTTCGTACAGAATTTTGAATAAAATTCCCCGCTAATACTTAAATTACCTTTGCAGCTGACGATTGATGTCACAAATTGGCTGCCCAACTTAATTAATTCAAAAACGAGTCAACTAATTGGGACAAAAAGGTTCTTTTACTTATGTCGAATAATTAATTTCAATTAAATGAGCATTTTTTCTAATTGAATGAGAGTTGGCTGTACCAGGCAAATAAATGTCGTTTAAATGACTTTTTTTCACTACCGTCAGTGAATATTCAAATATAAATTTTAATGTGAAATATTTTAGAGCAAATAGAGCATGGCAACTTTTTTAATATGTTATCTGTGTATCTCTGCTAATTATTCACTATAATTTATCATTTTTACCATTAAGTACATTTTTACCACTGTTTTGGTAAAAAAGGTTAAAAAGTGGTTAATTTTGTACACTGCTCATGGCTATTAATTAATGGACATTAATTATTAGTTTATATGTGAATTTCTAGGGGATTTTATACCATCGGCGAAACATTATAAAAATGAGTTAGGGCCACACTCTTCCTATTCCTATTATTATCAAGATTTGTGGTTGTGATGTCAATATCAGTTGATTTTCAATCTACAAAAATTGTTTGCAATGAGACATGACGTCATATTGACGTCACCAAGCAAATGATAGACTGCAGACTGTGCACAGCACAGTGTACACTTCCTTTGTTCAATTTGTGACAAAAGTCCCATAAATGGTTCTGTGATTAGATGAGTTTTTTTCTTTTTAAAAGACAAAGAAATGTCTAAAACCCCGGGTTTTAAAATGGTATGCGATTTCAGATACCCCAAGTTGCATAAAACTACCAGTGAATGTAGCCTAAAAAACGGTTTATATGGGATTTCCCATAAGGAATTAAAAAGAGCTTTTTATCTTTGTTCTCCAACGTTCGGGAGACTGATTTTTATTTCGCAAGTACATGTGGACCTTAAGATTCTTTCACTGAAAACAGTTTTGACCGAAATTTATCGGTGGCTGAGATTCGTGACCTTAAAAGTGGTTTTCTCCGAATTTTGACCTCGTCAAACTCAGAGATGGGACACTTTAATCAACATTTTATTTTTTGAAAAAATTTTTAAGGCCAAATGCCGTAAGTCATTGGAACATTGTATTTGTCGACATTAGGGAACCATGTTTAAAAACTAGATGAATTTTTTTAGCGGTAAACTTCATTCAGTCTCACATTACCCTTTTGTCACAAACTGATTATGAAAGTGGACACTGTGCACAGCGAGTATAGGTAACAGTCTGCAAAGGTTGTTAAACTTACCACAGCTGTGGTAACTTTAACAGCCAAATTCTATATCGCTACTTGACGAAGACGAAATTATTTTGTATTTAAAATTGAGTGGGAGTTTCAAAAATTGTCAAGCTCACGTCAAGTACCAAGGTAGGTCTGGGACTCATTAACCCCCGAATTGTCAACACTAAATTGTCAATACTATAACCTTTTCTAACCTAACCATGTATAATTCTGTTGACAATTTGAACTGGAAAACCAACTGCATATTCTCCTCCCTCAACTTAAACATTTGCACTGAATGCATGGAGTCAGTCCCCGCCTTCATCGTAGCCGATTGAGCATTGAGTGATTGAGTGTCCCGTAACTCCAATCAGTGGTAATCAATTTTTAAGTTTAGTTTTAAGTTTACTTTACGGGCGACTGATCTGACTTCCAGTTTTCAGTTACTGTGGAAGGGATTACCGACGTAGTCACTCCGTTAACAAATTCAACAATTTTAAAACTTACCACAGCGAGTATAAATCGCAGTCTCTCCTGTACGTAGAAGTTATCGAAAGACATGTTGGTCAAACGTTTATGCATTTGCAATAGTTTTTAATTGGTCACTTAAAGTTACAATCTTTATATTGGCCTAATTAATGGTCAAATATACACCGTCTAATTGTTGGCAAGGAACAAAAAAGCAATGCCTTCTTTACTTAAAGGTAAAAGAGGTATCTATTTTACTTTTTTGCTCTTTTACCTATGCATAAAGACGTAGTCACTACGCAAACCATTTATAGTGTGAAATAATGTTTTAAATCATTAAAACACTAATCTATAAATATCGGACTACAAAATAAGACATTTTATTTATTTTTTTGCAACTTTTAGAAACACTTACATTTTTTACAAAAAAGGAAAAATCAATTAAGGTTCTTTTTTGTTCCTTCATTGTAGGTCAAGGTCAAATATACACCGCCTAATTGCTGGTCAAATTTACACGGCCTTATTGATGGTCAATGCTCTAAAAATTAATAAACCGAACAAGGACTGTGTTCCCTCGATTTGGATGCAGAGCTCCCAGTCGTGATATTTAGTAGCCGCGGCGGCTGGAAATTTTGGGAAAAACGGCGGCGGCGGCTGGCCATCACGGCTTCATATATTTTCCCCCACCAGTGGCGGCCACTGATGGCAAATTTGACCATAAAACGGCGTCGGATGGCCATCACGGCTGGGGGCTCTGTTTGGGTGTGAGAAGTAGGGGAGGTTGGTGTGTTGGCCCTACTATCTCACATTCAATTCCAGGCAAATCCCTCTAGAATCCTGTCGTGCGAATTTATTCGCATTTTTTTTAAGGCCTGAGTATAGTGACGGCCTGGGTATATTGACGGGCTCGTATTATATTATTACCATACCTTTCATACATCAATGAATTTTATCAATTAAAAACAGTATGCAAAAAATTCCAAGGTTATTTGGCCTATGGTCTCTTTAGTTCGTTAACTCAAACTATTGTTCATACAAATGTGTAGGGCGTAAGGCATAATGATTTTAAGGTTACTATACTCAAACCTGCACTAACAGTGGAATTCTACACATTCGCTGGCTGTTTTCAGACTTCACCCTAACCCAAGTCTACATTCAAGAGGGTTGATTCAAGCCTAGAAGAAGTCATAGTAGTGATGGTATGTATGAAGCCCACTTGACAAAGTTAGACTTTACAATTGTTTGTATTAACTTTTTCAATAATGTACTCCAAAGCGGTTTACACTAAGTCCACTACTATTAGCAAAGTTCCTTTGTCGAGTGCCTTCCGAAGTTACCCGACAAAGGCACTTTGCTAATAGTGGACTTCGGTTAAACTGCCTTGGGGTACATTATTGAAAACATTAATTGAAAATTGAGCGGGAATTTTGAAAATTGTCAAGTTCAAGTCAAGCGCCAAGTAAGGGCAGTAGTACGTAGTATACTACTTGGGACTTGAATAGTAATAGGCCATGTTCTTAAAGTACCCCAATTTTCAATAATTGGGGTACTACCCAAAGTCATATGTGTAGTGATCCGAAATAATTCCTTGGCAAGTCAAGAAGTCAGAATAAGTAAACTGCATTCAGGAAGAAAGTTTTAAAACAGTTTTATAGGTGAAACAACTAATCAGAAAAACTAATTTTGAAAGCATTTGGGGTACAATTTACACAAATTTGGAGTACTGACTGAGTACATTGTATTTAAATTATAAGGGGTACTGACTGTACAGTGTATATTTCTGGGGTTCTGAATACTGTTTATACTTTTGGGGTTCTGAATACTGTATATACTTTTGGGGTACATGTACATTATAAATTTTGGGGTGCACATAAATTTTGTGGTACATATAAATTTTGTTACAGTACTGAATACTGTGTATACTTTTTGGGTACTTAATTAAACTTATTAATTTTTCAAAAAAGGGGTATTTACTTGTGTAAATGTACCATCGTTGTGGTCAACCCAAGCTAAAAATGCATTCTAATATAATGAGGTGAAACAAATTATAATGCATATACTGGCAATACAGAGGAATATGAAGACGGGCTGGGAACTATTTTGTTGTTTAAAATCTGTTTGGATTCCGAAGAATCATTTTAAAACACAATTACACTATGTGAATTTTATAGTATATAGATGCATACAGATAAAATATTTTTTTTTAATTTAAAGATCAAAATTAAATGCATTGTTTATAAGAAGCGAAGCCCTTTTTGAATTATTATCAAGCAGGGTGTTGGGTGTGATGGGCCGGATATGGTCATGTACGCCGTCGGGTGTGTTTATAAAATTGGGGTACTTCAGAACATTGTCTATTGATGTTTATGTTGAAGTCTGAGTGGCGATGTAGAAGTCGACTGTAAAATACCCGATTGTAAAGGTTTCAATTACAGTTGGGAATTACTGAGAAGTTGAAAATGGGAAAAAAGAAATAGATGTAGACATCTTGCGGAATTAGGGACTATTTTTCTACTTCCAAATTTTTCACCCATTTGCATATATGGGTTTTCTTTTATCCCACAGGGTAATTTTCCAATTCTATGTTTTTCAACTCAAAACAATGGGCATGAAAATTTGTAGCAACGTAATAACATATCTTCACCGGAAATTGTTATTAATTAAAAGATACTTTACAATAAAAAAATTGTGAATTTGAAAGTTTGCATTGCAACAAGTTGACCTCAAAAGCTCAAAAATAATAAATGGTTAGAAAGCATACTCACAATTATTTGGATTTCTCCATGACTCAGAATGGATCTCTCCGATAATAGCTCCATAAGAACAGGGATATTTTCAGTATTTAGTGCAATTAAATCTATATGTTCTGTTATCAGACGTTTTTGTTTCGTGTTCATCTTCTCAAAACTTGTGCAGCGTAGTTAACGAAAAATGTAGGGTCAGCTAAAGTTCGGTAATGCAATGAATTTCTGGAAGTGTTTTACAAATATTTATATAGTTTAGTCTGTATCTTGTAGTTTTTTGTAATGTATAACTTCTTATCTAATGCGGATGCTCTTCAAATGTTTATTTTGCATGCAATCAAACCTACATATCAATATAATGTTGAAACGAACATCAATCGATCAATCAAAATGTGAAGCAAAATATGATAAACATGTAATGAGCAATTGAGTTTATACATGATATTTTTCCTGTTTACAAATTATTTTTATTAATATTAGGTTGGCCATATTTTCTGTTGTAAAATGTATTGTGTAAGAATTTATAAGTTGTACAGGGTAGTCCAGAATGTACACATGAAACTGACCTTTAATAACTGACGATCGGTTACGCGTATTACAATGATATGCACACCGTGTGAAAGACCATACATTTTTAAGTGAGATTTGTGAATTTGAAAACCCGCCATCTCCAATCTCCAGGCACCAGCGTAATCGCTTTAGAACTGACTGACCTGTTTTTTATAATATTCCTGACTTGTTTCCCGCTTCCGTAACTATGCATTCGCGTAGTTGCAATAATATTGTTGGCTTTCGGCATCAACCTTATTCTAGACGATTCCCTAAAGACTAAAATGTCATGGTGTGAGTCAGGATGAAACCATTTCTCCCCTACTGATCATCTGTCAGAAAAGTGGGTATCAAACTATTCTTTCACATCAAAACTGAAATGCGCCGGTGCCTCATCTTGCATGATGACTAAACGATTGTTATTTGGAATCACTTGAATAGCTGGCCATATTAAGTCGTTTAGCGTTGCCAAATACCGATCCACATTACAGGTTCCATTAAAAACAGAGGTCCGAGTATTCAGCCTCATTACAAACCTGCCCAAAAGGGAAGTGTTTCACTCTTCGACTGTAATGAAGTAACGAGTAACGAACGGTAATTAGAAATCAGGATTGGATTTAAAACCCTTTTACCACAAAAATGGTCAAAGCACATTGAAAAAGTGGTTAAAACGATCAAAACGTGGATTTGGGGCAAAGTGATACTTTAATCAACCGCACAAGGATTACCTATTTGAAATATATTATGCGGTGTTTACTCAAGTTTCATTACTTCATTATAATTAATGCTTTCGATAATGCACCCCAACGCATACCTCTATGTAGTTAGGAGACTGACCTAGCGATATTTAAAATCCCGCTAAACAAGGTGACTTTCTTTTCGAAAATAAACGCCAGATCTAGTTAGTGATAAGGGGGTTCCCTTTACAATTTTCGTCTCAGCGCCACTATAACAGGAAAGTGGAGAACAAGTTGGAGGCAGATTTTGTCTCCCCGAGCCCAAATTTTGGGCCACCGTCTTTTAACTGATTCAACTGATTTACAACGTAAATCGCAAAGTTCGAATGAGTATAAATATTTTAACTAACCTCTATGTAATAAATGTAGCACATGAAGGTATGCTTTAGGGTACATTATGGAAAACATTTATGGAAAACACTACTTTTACTATAACTAGATGTTAACAATACATAGCACAACTATGTCAACACTGAGATACCTTATATTAAACTGCCTGCTTGCTGCATTGTACTGATCTTGTTTAACTAGTGAACCCAGCTAAGGGGCGAACCTGGCACTCAAGAGAAATTACGCAGGCCACACATCACAGTAATAAAAGCAATGCCGGGTCAAATGGAAACGTTATTAAACCAAAATAATAACTGTATTTCGTAGTGTCCAATACAGGAAATAATAAAATATTCTATTTTTGATAAACACCCAGAATGTCCCCCTTTAAAATCAGAAAAGTAGGATTTTGGAAAACGAATTGTCTTCTTTAGCTAATTTTTTCCATTCTATCACCAATAATAATCTTATGTGAATTTTTATTATTGTCCTGATGTTATAATAATATGAATCAACTCATTTCGTTGGTTTAGACGGAGGGGGCATGCGCATTTTGCTTTTGTGCTTTCAAGGAACGTGCATTATTACGTTTATAGTTGATGGGAGGAGGCGATGTCCAAAAGAGTTACAGCTAGCACTTGCGCTACACTTGGGAGAGGGGTTTTTAGGTTACGTAATATATTCAGGTTTCCTAGGTTCTCCTATTAAGATATAAATAGTCAGGTATTTGTACGATTATATTATAGAATTACTTATATTTCATACTCGGTGGCGCATGCGTCGAATGCTCTAACCTCATGATGTGCCCGTCACAGACCGAATATTACTCAAATTATTATAATCAAAATTATGGGAATAAAACCTGTGCGCAGGATGACAGGCTATTACTTCCTCTTATCCGCGCTTAGAAATCGATTCCATAAATTATATGATTATAACTTTAAATCCATAATAGTCATTCGAAACGTCATCAATGATAACCAAACATGATAAAAGTATTTTTATACCCCAAATAATCGCAAACAAAAAGTGCTGACAAAGGGACAATTAATGAAGAGAAGTGACTGAAACTATTTACAGAATATTTAGTAACAGCTGTTTTCTATGGTGTAAATATGTTCAGTCTTATAAGACATTTTGACACGCGGTTCTTTAGTACGCATGATCCAGTGAGGACTCGTATGTTGACCATTTTGACAGCCGCCTCGGTCAAAATGCAAAAAAGCCGTCAATTTTCCAACACTGGTAGATATGCTAAATGTGGACGTCCAATGGACCAATACAATGCAATACAGTGATCTAGTAAAAGTGCAGAAAATTAGTAACGGTAGTCCTTACTTCTAGCCTTACTATTTTTCTAGAAACTTACTAGATCATTGTGTCGTATTGAAACGTTTCGCTCACAAATGACTTCACATATAGAAATTGTGGGATTCTCCAAAACAGCCTACTAAACCTAGTCTATAATATAATCCTAGACTTGAAAAAAATTACCAATCTATCTATGTTTGTCTGGTAGGAGAACTTAGGAAACCTTCATATACTACGTAACACAAAACCCCCTCCTCCATGTGTAACGTAAGTATTGACTGCAACACTTTTGAGCACCTCCTCCTCCCATCCACTGCACACGTAATATATTATTATGCATGTTCCTTAAACGCAAAATGCGCAAGCCCAACTTATGTTTTCAATAATGTACCCCAACGCATACCTTCATGGGCTAAATTTAGTACATGGAGGTATGCGTTGGGGTACATTATTGAAAACATTAATTTCTCTAAACAACCGAAAAGAGGAGTTTCATATTATTGTAACTTTGTAACATCAAAACAATAATAGAAATTTACACAAGATTGATTAAATGGAAATGATTAGCGAAAGGGGACATTTCGTAATGATCGTAACGTGCCTAGTGCTGATTAACGGACCCTTGTAGGACTTTTATAGGACGGACTTCTTATCGGACGGACTCTTAACGGACGCGGACCCTTAACGGACGGACTCTTAACGGACGCGGACTCTTAACGGACCGACACCTAACGGACGGATCTTAACGACACAGTCCGCTATGAGTCCGCCAGACTCAACCTCATGCACAGTGGCAGAAAACATCAAACATTGTGGCCATTACTAAAGCATGCACCAAAACTACAATCTGTGGGGGGAGTTCAATGCTATTGTTGCCGACCAACTAGGTCGGTAGGATTTATTATGTTTTAGAGAATAACCGACTGTTTTTAAATATTTTTGAATAGTTTCGAATATTTTCAAATATTTTCAAATAGTTTCGAATATTTTCAAATAGTTTCAAATATTTTCGAATATTTTCGAGTGGTTTCGATATTTTCGAGTAGTTTCGAATATTTTCGAGTAGTTTCGAATATTTTCGAGTAGTTTCGAATATTTTCGAGTAGTTTCGAATATTTTCGAGTAGTTTCGAATATTTTCGAGTAGTTTCGAATATTTTCGAGTAGTTTCGAATATTTTCGAGTAGTTTCGAATATTTTCGAGTAGTTTCGAATATTTTCGAGTAGTTTCGAATATTTTCGAGTAGTTTCGAATATTTTCGAGTAGTTTCAAATAGTTTCGAATATTTTCTAATAGTTTCAAATATTTTCGAATGTTTTCGAGTAGTTTCGAATATTTTCGAGTAGTTTCGAATATTTTCGAGTAGTTTCGAATATTTTCGAGTAGTTTCGAATATTTTCGAGTAGTTTCGAATATTTTCGAGTAGTTTCGAATATTTTCGAGTAGTTTCGAATATTTTCGAGTAGTTTCGAATATTTTTGAGTAGTTTCGAATATTTTCGAGTAGTTTCGAATATTTTCGAGTAGTTTCGAATATTTTCGAGTAGTTTCGAATATTTTCGAGTAGTTTCGAATATTTTCGAGTAGTTTCGAATATTTTCGAGTAGTTTCGAATATTTTCGAGTAGTTTCGAATATTTTCGAGTAGTTTCGAATATTTTCGATTATATTTAATTACTTTCGATTATATTTAATTACTTTCGAATATTGTTAAGTATTTTCGAATATTTTTAATTATGTTTGAATATTTTAATTACTTTCGAATATTTTTAATTACTTTCGAATATTTTTAATTACTTTCGAATATTTTTAATTACTTTCGAATATTTTTAATTACTTTCGAACATTTTAACTACTTTCGAATATTTTTAATTACTTTCGAATATTTTTAATTACTTTCGAATATTTTTAATTACTTTCGAATATTTTTAATTACTTTCGAATATTTTTAATTACTTTCGAATATTTTTAATTACTTTCGAATATTTTTAATTACTTTCGAATATTTTTAATTACTTTCGAATATTTTTAATTACTTTCGAATATTTTTAATTACTTTCGAATATTTTTAATTAGTTTCGAATATTTTTAATTACTTTCGAATGTTTTTAATTACTTTCGAATATTTTTAAATACTTTCGAATGTTTTTAATTACTTTCGAATATTTTTAATTAGTTTCAAATATTTTTAATTACTTTCGAATGTTTTTAATTACTTTCGAATATTTTTAATTACTTTCGAATATTTTTAATTACTTTCGAATACTTTGTCTTTTGGATTTATGCATTGTGGTACTGCAGCTTATAAGTTATCTAGATTAGAGGCAGACAGGGCTTAGCCTTAAACAAATTTTAAAATCACCTAAAACATGCCAAAAGTTAGTTAATTACACGTTAAATTTACCATAATTATGGTACTTAAAGTAATAAATTGGCGTTTTTAAATGTTGCCAATTGCTTGTTTAGCTTGTAACTACTAAAACTATTCAAAACTATTCGAAAATATTCGAATCTACTCGAAAATATTCGAATCTACTCGACAATATTCGAATTCACTCGAAAATATTCGAATCTATTCGAAAATATTCGAATCTACTCGAAAATATTCGAATCTACTCGACAATATTCGAATCTACTCGAAAATATTCGAATCTATTCGAAAATATTCGAATCTATTCGAAAATATTTGAATCTATTCGAAAATATTTGAATCTATTCGAAAATATTCGAATCTATTCGAAAATATTCGAATCTATTCGAAAATATTCGAATCTATTCGAAAATATTCGAATCTATTCGAAAATATTCGAATCTATTCGAAAATATTCGAATCTATTCGAAAATATTCGAATCTATTCGAAAATATTCGAATCTATTCGAAAATATTCGAATCTATTCAAAAATATTCCAATCTATTCAAAAATATTCCAATCTATTCGAAAATATTCGAAACTACTCGAAAATATTCGAAACTACTCGAAAATATTCGAAACTACTCGAAAATATTCGAAACTACTCGAAAATATTCGAAACTACTCGAAAATATTCGAAACTACTCGAAAATATTCTAAACTACTCGAAAATATTCGAAACTATTCGGAACTATTCGAAACTACTCGAAAATATTCTAAACTACTCGAAAATATTCGAAACTACTCGAAAATATTCGAAACTACTCGAAAATATTCGAAACTACTCGAAAATATTCGAAACTACTCGAAAATATTCGAAACTACTCGAAAATATTCGAAACTACTCGAAAATATTCGAAACTACTCGAAAATATTCGAAACTACTCGAAAATATTCGAAACTACTCGAAAATATTCGAAACTACTCGAAAATATTCGAAACTACTCGAAAATATTCGAAACTACTCGAAAATATTCGAAACTACTCGAAAATATTCGAAACTACTCGAAAATATCGAAACTACTCGAAAACATTCGAAAATATTTGAAACTATTTGAAAATATTCGAAACTATTTGAAAATATTCGAAAATATTCTAAACTATTCGAAAATGTTTAAAAACAGTCGGTTATTCTCTGAAACATAATCAATCCTACCGACCTAGTTGGTCGGCAACAATAGCATTGAAATCCCCCCACAGATTGTAGTTTTGGTGCATGCTTTAGTAATGGCCACAATGTTTGATGTTTTCTGCCACTGTGCATGAGGTTGAGTCTGGCGGACTCATAGCGGACTGTGTCGTTAAGATCCGTCCGTTAGGTGTCGGTCCGTTAAGAGTCCGCGTCCGTTAAGAGTCCGTCCGTTAAGGGTCCGCGTCCGTTAAGAGTCCGTCCGATAAGAAGTCCGTCCTATAAAAGTCCTACAAGGGTCCGTTAATCAGCACTAAACGTGCCTTATTAAATAGCTTTTCAAAGTTTCTAATCCTAATTGGTTTGTTGTATCCATCAACTTATTTGAAACTTTTAGAACGGGGTTTACTTTTTTACTACCCTCCAGGGAACTAAAAAGGTACTCCTTTTTTACAAAAAAGGTAAAAAGTACTACTTTTTCTAAAAAATCAGTCCTTTTTACCTTTTTTACCTTATTTACATGTAAAGTGGAAGTAAATGGGGCACACTGCTACATCAAAAAAGGTAAAAAGGCAAAAAAGGACTGCTTTTTTAAAACCTTACTCCTACCTTTTTATAAAAAAGGTAAAAGGCAAAAAAGGTCCTTTTTGGTTCCCTGCTACCCTCTTGATTCCTTTGGCAGTTACCTTTTTGTAGAGTTAACAGTATTGGGTAACTATTTATTCTTTAAAAATATTTATTCGTTGGTTGTACTCAATGTACTCATAGAATTTCCACGTATTTTCAAAATCCCAT
The DNA here is from genome assembly GCA_020055645.1 of Tomocerus qinae. Lineage (NCBI taxonomy): Eukaryota > Metazoa > Arthropoda > Collembola > Entomobryomorpha > Tomoceridae > Tomocerus > Tomocerus qinae. Next base: position 67,235,095 of record CM034546.1, read on the forward strand.
GGAGAATCTTATTTTTCTGATTTAAAAAGGGAGCTTTTTGGTGACTTTGGGGGATTTTTTTCAAAAATGGAAAAGTGGAGTCTTTCATTGTTCCCTGAATTTGATGCTACGATCTACCGTTATTATTCTGGTGTAGGAAATTCCTTTTTATCAGGAAGTTGGGGCTGCAGCTAATTTCACCAACCACTGCAGATAATAAAAATCTATTAATTTAAATATACTTTGTATTTACAAAGGTAACATAATAACCTAATGGAGTGTTTTCGAAATTGTTTTCATTACTGTGATGCGTTATCAGGAGGGAAATCCGGGTTAGACTGAAAGATGCCCGTTTCCCTGTATTCCCGACTCTGGTTCGGCTCAATGCACCTAAAACTGCTAGACTTTATGATCGGGATGAGTGAAATGACTGCACAAAAGAGAGAACGACGAGATTTGGACACAGACAAAGTAGTGGTTTATTACTCTCGAAATTATGACACGATCGTATTTACTCTAAGTTCCCTAAAACCCGACCTGACTGACTGACGACGACGAGGGTTCCCGACCAACTGTGACTGACGTGGGTTCACGACCGACTGTGACTGACGAGGGTCGGGAGGTTAATTAGAATATTGGAGATGTGATGTTAATGAGGGTGGTAGTGGGTGGTGAGGAGTCTCCTCACAGCGTGGCCTGCTAAATTTTTCTTGAGTGCTAGATTTGCCCCTTAGCTGGGTTCACTATCTATAATATAATCCTAGACTTGAAAAAAATTACCAATGTATGGTTGTCTTGGTAGGAGAACTTAGGAAATCTACATATATTATGTAATGCAAAACCCTCTCCCCCATGTGTAACGCCAGTGCTGGCTGCAGCACTTTTGAGTACATCCTCCTCCCATCAACTGCTCACGTAATATATGCATGTTCCTTAAACGCAAAATGCGCAAGCCCAACTAATGTTTTTAATAATGTACGTTACGATCATTACGAAATGTCCCCTTTCGCTAATCATTTCCATTTAATCAATCTTGTGTAAATTTCTATTATTGTTTTGATGTTACAAAGTTACAATAATATGAAACTCCTCTTTTCGGTTGTTTAGAGAAATTAATGTTTTCAATAATGTACCCCAACGCATACCTTCATGTGCTAAATTTAGTACATGGAGGTATGCGTTGGGGTACATTATTGAAAACATTAATTCCTTTAAACAACCGAAAAGAGTCGTTTCATATTATTGTAACGTTGTAACATCAAAACAATAGAAATTTACACAAGAAGGTTGAATGGTGGTGATTCGTGATTGAATGGGAATGATTGGCGAAAGGGGACATTTCGTAATGATCGTAACGTAACTTATTAAATAGCATTTCAAAATTTCTAATCCAAATTGGTTCTGTTATATCGACAAACTTTCAGAACTGGGTTTACTTTTTTACTACTCTATATTGATTCCTTTGGCAGTTGGCACACCTTTTTATAGAGTTAAATAACAGTACTGGGTAACTAACTATTTATTCTTTAAAAATATTTATTCGTAAGTTGTACTCTTTGAATTTGTACGTATTTCCAAAATCCCAGGGAGAATCTTATTTTTTGATTTAAAAAGGGAGCTGTTTCTGTTTGGTGACTTTGTGGGATTTTTTTCAAAAACGGAGTCTGAAATTGTTCCCTGAATTTGATGTTACGATCTACAGTTATTATTTTGGTACAGGAAATTCCTGTTTATCAGGAAGTTGGGGCTGCAGCTAATTTCAACAAACACAAGATAATAAAAGTATATTAATTTAAATATTTAAGTGTTTAAATATTTAAATTTACAAAGGTAACATAATAACCTATTGGGATGTTTTCGAAATTGTATTTATTACTGTGAAGGGTGGCCTTCTGAATTTCTCTTGAGTACTAGATTTGCCCCTTAGCTGGGTTCACTAGTAAGCTATAAAATGGTTTTGAAGCCAATATATAACACATTCGTTTTACCTTTTCAGTAATTATTCGAAGTCGAACTCATTCGTCCTAGAAAATTAAGAAAGAACAAAACGGTCAGGAATGAATACGGGTTATATTGAAAGTGAGTGTAAAACAAAAGAATTTGGTAGTTCGTACAAAGGCTTTGGCAGTTAGGTCATAAAGGAATTTAGCATCAAATTAAAGAATTAGTATTATAAGAAAGGAAAGTGGCTGGAAAGTCAGGGATGGCAAGAAATATGTTACCTGCCATCCCTGACTGTTTCATATGACATCCAATATTAATCGAACTTAATTTCTTATTATTGTGAGCAAGGCCGCAGCGGGAGAGGGCACCGGGGCACATGCTCCCCTCCGAAATCAAACTTTTGTCTAAAATCGCAAAAATTGGGAAAATTGGCATATTTTTTCTCGGTGCCCCCGAAATTCTTTTCTAGCTGCGGCCCTGATTGTGAGCGTTGTGATATTCAAACCCCTGTAAATATTCAAATAACCCAAAATTCATAATGATATTATTGATCTAAAGCCAGTTAAATTTTTACCTGATTCTACAATTCTCTAATCAAACATGTTAACACTATATACAGTACCCTTTACTCAGGCGAGATTTCAGTTACTGATTTTAAGTGCTAAGTTTCATTGAAATACATTCGAGAATTCATTTCTGGTCTAGATGGTGTCTATATTTCTCATATCTTGTTATTGTGAGCCTACATACGATTACTGATTACCCTATTTTGATGAGATTCCCCTATTTTAATGAAACTGAAAAACTGATAATTCTTTTTCGGCCTACTGCTACGAGCCTTTTTTGCCTACTGCTGAATCCTTTTTTGCTCAACAACCGTTTCCTTTATTCCGATGCCACAATTAGTCAAACTGCCACTTTCCTATATTTACCCCCACTTTAATTCATATCCAATGATTACTAACCAATCAAGGGGATTTGGGAGCGAATCGTGAACCACATATTCTTAATTAAAGGTTGCCCTTAGGGGTAATTACAGGCGTAGAATTCAAATATTAAATCCATTTAACCAACTACCTCTGGGGGTCTAGAGGTCAACTAATTTAGGGGCCAAATTTGAATTGCTTCATCAAGCGCCACTACTATTTATATAGCGCCAGCCATTCAAGTAATTCCAAATTACAATCGCTTAGTTATTATTCATTGCGCAACAACGCATTCCAGATTTGATGTTAAAGAATGGTTTCATACCCACTTTCCGGGCCGATGGATCTGTAGGGAAGGCGGTTTCATAACCATCGAGATAACCATTTGATTTCAGTCGTCGTCGTCGGGGAATCGTCGAGGATAAGGTTTATGCCGAAAAGTCAACTACATTACTGCATAACTACGCGAATGCATAGTTACGGAAATGGGAAACAATTCAGGAATATTATAAAAACAGGTCGGTCAGGGCTGAAGCGATTACGCCGGTGCCTGGAGATGGAAGCTTTTCAAATTCGGAAATCTTATTAAAAATATGTGTTCTTTCACACGGTGTGCATATTATTGTAATACGCTTAACCGATAGTTATTAAAGGTCAAAATTCATTTATTTATTTACTGAATCAGATATTTACAACACTAGAGGTCAGTTGAACATCTGTCAAGGCATACGTACGGAATTTATACAATACGTTTAATTTTACAATGTAGGGGATTTACAGAATAGTATTTACCTAATTAACAATTTTTAGAAATGTCACTTAATGAGTTTACTATGTAGTATAATTTTAAGGAAATACTTAAACCATTTATACCAACTTCATGTATACATCATTATGGGCTACCCTGTACTAACTAAATATACATTTTTCCTTGTTGAATTATTATTATGAAAACAAAAAAAATTTGTACAAACATAAACTTTTATTACAAAACTCAAAGCTGATGAGTTACAAGTACAAATTTTGCAGTTATCTACTCCTCTTGTCGTTTCAGCTCTAAATTTTTTATGGAAATATAACGTTGATATCTAAGGATTAGCAACAAACAATTATTTTTATTTACATCACAATTAGACAATTAAGGCCATTTTCGCTATCTGAGCACACTTTAATATTTATTAATGTTGGAGTTTAATTTTACTTCGATTGAAGTTGTTACATTGGTTTAAATAAGTAATCCTTGGTTAGCAAAAAATGTCTTGCTTTACATTACATCCGTATTATCACTTGGTATAAATAACTGAAACGTTGGTAGTTTTAAATCAGTTACCATTATGGTACCAGTATTATAACAACCAAAGACATCTTGTACGGCAATTTTATTTTTTACTGGTTCACTGTTGAAAGTACAGAAGAATATTTTCAAAATGAGTCACCATCACCATGGGTGTCTCACATCAATTTTTCGGAAAAACATAGTTTTAATTACCGAAAAAATTACAAATTTGCCAAGTGTCCTAATTCGTTTGTTGGAGGAAGAAGTTATTAGCCGGGCTGAACTTGAGGATATTGTAAGTCTGATTTGAAATATAATATTTTTATACAAATAAACATTTAAGCGAATTGGTGTTAGAAACAGTTACTGGATATAGCTATTATTAATTTTTACTACATTATTAAACAAATTATGCTGAGGATGATCAATTGCATGGCTAACTAGTAAAAAGATTACACGGATTAACATGTATGTAACTGATAAGATGTCACTCTCACAAACATGAACAATGAGCAAATAAACACATGAGAGATAAAGCAATAAATTTACCAATCAATTTACAGGCCTATATATCTATCTATGTGTATGTCTGGTACGGAGAGCCTAAATGCACAAGCGCTCACACGGCATGCATGGAACAAAATATGGTACTCCTGTTTTTTACAAAAAAGTACAACTTTTTATTAAAAGCAGTCCCTTTTACCTATTTTACCTTATTTATATAGAAAATGAAAGTAAATGAGGCACGGTGCTACATCAAAAAAGTCTGTTTTTTAAATAATACTCCTGCCTTATTTTATGAAAAGGGCCTAATTTTGTTCCCTGTTATGCGATGAATATTGCATAAAGCAATGGAATACAACTACACTCTAGGTTGACATTAACATAACGTAATATTTTGATATTTAATAGGAGCACTAATAGCTTAAAAACCTAGTATTTCTGTTATATAATCGTAGACTGAAATCAAATTACCCACCTATATCGTCCCTTAAGGAATTTTTTCGAAACTACTAGAATTTATTTGAAACTATTCATTTCCACCCACTGGCACTACCACTTAGCAATGTTCAAGTCACTGAGAGGCTACGGAGGGGAGCGATTAAGGATCGGGATATTAGGAGAGGGACCAGAAGGAAGCGAAGGGGTGATGGAGAAATGTGTAAGGGAATACCCTCGGTATTAAGGAATGAGCGGAGTGGTTAAAGAAAGAGGTAGACAGGTAGAAGAGAATACCCTCGGTATTAAGGAGAGAGCGGAGGGGTTAAGGAGAGAGGTAGAAGAGAATGTCCTCTGTATTAAGGAGGGAGCGGAGGGGTTAAGGAGAGAAGTAGAAGGAAATACCCTCGATATTAAGGAGGGAGCGGAGGGGTTAAGGAGCGAGCTGGATCGGACACAGTGTACAAAAACCATATACCAGTCGTAATTGGATTTTAATCAGGGCATCCAAACTCGGATCGTATTTTCAAACCCGGGTTCCATTTCAATGTTCAGAAAAAACCTTTTTCCTACCAAAATATTCGAAAAAACTAAAAAAATTCAGTTGCACAAAAATTCGACTGAACAAGGTAAATCCGGGTTTAGCTATGTATTATATATTTCAAAACATTTCAAACTAAATCAATTAATGCATAATTGTACTATTAAATAAACAAAAAGATACATAATACGAAGTACTTAGGGAGTATAAAGTTGCGCTTTGAATATGATGGATTATTTTTGAAAACATTCTGCAGTGGCTTTATGCACAAGGAACAAAAAAGCAATGCCTTTTTTAACTTGAAAGGTAAAAAGGTACCTTTTTTACTTAAGGGTGACTAATAGTGGAGGTTTAGCTCCTCCCACAAGTACATCAATGCTAGCAAAAGCAAAGCTAACTGCACTGCAGTAAAAATTAAATCCTTCCATGGTATAAAGTAGTCCCTCCAAATTCCGCCAACACAAAATTACATTTACCTTCGCCCACAAACAACAGATTAGATAGATGACAATTCATACTTTTATAAAATACGGATATTTTTCAAACGGATCAAAAATCTGTAAGAAAGACGGAACTAGGACAGAAAGCAAGTACCTAGTTTGCACTGCACTGTTATCTAGCACTGTAACCTGTACCTCCAATTCCATAACTTGTTTTTTGTACTCTGCCACTCTAGATTGTGGGTCGCTCTCTTATGGTTTTGCTTATATATTTTTTCAAATTATAGACCTTTAGAATAGTGGACATAAATCAAAAAATAATCAACCTCCAGGATGTGTTGATCCTCCAGGATTTGTCTGAAACATATGGCTCTCAGATTTTTAAATTATTTATTATTACAGAAGCTCCCCCTAGTAAAAGCGCTACATATTATTTTTCTGGCAATGCAAATGTATTTTCCACTGGTCTTAAACTAATGTTTAAGTCAGGTTTAGTCAATATCTATCAAATTTTACTAACAGTTATAGCGCCAAGAAACTGACTGACCGACTGCAGTTTTATTAGCTTTATTAGCTTGCTTTTTCGAGAAAACTAAGTCTCCTAACAACGCAACTAGGCGCAGCTGAAGATTAATTCAAAAAATTCTCGTCGGTATACTAGGTCGTCGTCTCGTCGGTATAATACTTGCAATTTTTTTTAATTTTCTTTGTTGCTGAACATTAAACTTTTACAAACTTGATTAGTTCGATTTTAACAAAACTTAATACCTATTTAACGAATTTTCAAAAAATCTGCCAATTAAAACACTGCATTTGCAGGATACATTAAATGGTTGCATTATGCTTTTTGAAGTCTGACTACATTCTACATTTTTACAATCTCCATTTTGCTCCCGCACAGAAATGCATTGGTCCTTATGCATTGGTACTTATGCATTGATCGTTATGCATTGATCCTTATGCATTGGTCCTTATGCATTGGTCCTTATGCATTGGACCTTATGCATTGGTTCTTATGCATTGGTTCTTATGCATTGGTTCTTATGCATTGGTCCTTATGCATTGGTTCTTATGCAATGGTCCTTATGTATTGGTTCTTATGCATTGGTTCTTATGCATTAGTCCTTATGCATCGGTCCTTATGCATTGGTCCTTATGCATTGCTTCTTATGCATTGGTCCTTATGCATTGGTTCTTATGCAATGGTTCTTATGCATTGGTTCTTATGCATTAGTCCTTATGCATTGGTCCTTATGCATTGGTCCTTATGCATTGGTTCTTATGCATTGGTCCTTATGCATTGGTTCTTATGCATTGGTCCTTATGCATTGGTTCCTATGCATAATGCATTGGTCCTTATGCATTGGTCCTTATGCATTGGTCCTTATGCATTGCTTCCTATGCATAATGCATTGGTCCTTATGCATTGCTTCCTATGCATAATGCATTGGTCCTTATGCATTGCTTCCTATGCATAATGCATTGGTCCTTATGCATTGGTTCCTATGCATAATGCATTGGTCCTTATGCATTGGTTCCTATGCATAATCCATTGGTCCTTATGCATTGGTTCCTATGCATAATGCATTGGTCCTTATGCATTGGATCCTATGCATAATGCATCGGTCCTTATGCATTGGTTTCTATACATAATGCATCGGTCCTTATGCATTGGTTTCTATACATAATGCATTGGTCCTTATGCATTGGTTCCTATGCATAATGCAATCCGTATATATTTCACCAATAATTATGCCGTATAAATTTGACCAATAATTATGCCGTATAAATTTGACCAATAATTATGCCGTATAAATTTGACCAATAATTAGGCCGTATATATTTGACCAATCATTAGGCCGTATATATTTGACCAATCATTAGGCCGTATATATTTGACCAATAATTAGGTCATGTATATTTGATCAATAATTAGGCCGTATATATTTGACCAATAATTAGGCCGTATATATTTGACCAATAATTAGGTCATGTATATTTGATCAATAATTTTGCCGTATATATTTGACCAATAATTAGGCCATCTATATTTGATCAATAGTCAGGCCATGTATATTTGATCAACAATTAGGCCGATATAATGATTGTAACTTTAAGTAACCGATTAAAAACTATTGCAAATGCATAGTAAAATTTTACCAACAATGTAGCCGTGTATATTCAATATGCCAACGATTAAGCTAATTTTGTGCCGATATTTGAGTTCGCCATTTTCTCTTTACCCGTTGGGATAAATATGAATTTTCTAACCCAATATTTACATGTTCCACTATAGGGGAAACCTCTTATACAGAGGGGTATTAGTGTATAACAATAGCAGTGTCCATATTTGAGTTAGTCATATTCTTTTACACCGTTTAGAACGTCTATCTGTAATGCTTTCATTTGATATTCTCATGAAAAATAGAAAGAATGACAGAAAATTCTAATTTTTTTAAACCGTGAATTTTTCAAGCTAATTTATCTTTTTAATATTCAGCCGATTATATAAAATGCTCAAGAAGGACTAATAATTATATTTCACCTTTTGGCGGGCCTCACAAGCGGCCTTTTGTGGAAAAGGCTCACATAATTGCAATTTTGTGGCCTTTTTATTGCGCGCGGGATGGCAGGTTATCCATGCACCGATATCATGCCACAAAATTATTCAATTAAGGATTGACTGCTAACGAAGTAAATATAATGTCCGAAATTTACCCCTGAAAAGTACATTACACATCGTAAATCGTAATATATACTACTTTCGTGGCTTTCAAGGCATAAATTCCTTTCTTTTCTTCGATTTCGGAGCGGGGGGGGGCTGGTTCCCCTGGCTCCGGCTCTGTAACCGATGTCCATTGCATTGGCGTCAATGTATTGTAAAATATTCGATGATTTTCAAAAACCAACTGAAATGTGGTGAGCAATGTGATTCGAACGTTACTGTGACATTGACCACAATGGAACTCTATTTTGTACTAAAGAAATGACATTGTTGCTAATTTATAGTGAGTGTGTAAAGCTCTCTTCTAATAAATCACCAATCATAAACCTTCCTCCTGTTTCCTAGAAACTAACTTACACTATTATTGCTGTGCTTGGCCAGTACTTACAAATTTGGAATCCAGGAATATCCAGTAACAGATTCTATAATTTTGATGGTTGACATTTCCTCTAAATAGTTTTAAAAACTCGAATTCCTAAAAGTGGAACAATAAGCGGCGCGCTTACTACTTGGACTAAAAAGTGCGAGTGGTGTTGACGTGAAGAGAAGATTATGTTTATGACTACAATAAACACACACTACACACAAACAAACTTTTCTCTCTCTTCGTTCTGCAGCACGCATTGCACATTTATGCCACAAACCATAGATATATCAAAGAGAGATAGGGAATTGAAATTGTGACGTCACGTTTCATTTCTGTCTTGATCCTTGGTTTATCCTAACAAGCAGTTGTCGTCAATTGGTTAAGAGCTGCCTTTGGAAGTCGCGGAGAGGGAAGGATGAACAATGCATTGGATGGTATACGGAGTGCAATTCACTCCCAGCAGGTTTGTTGTCATCGCAACAGGCTTCTGCAATGCATTATTCATTCGTTCCTCCACTCTTTTTTACAACCAATAAGTGAAAAGTAGTGGTAAGGATATGTCAGCTAGAAATGAGACAACTGCATGAAAATTGGAATAACACAGGCAGATACAGCATTTCCAATCTACCCTTTCCTAAATCTATTCCACAAACAGGCATCGAGTAATATTCTGTTAGTAGTATAACATATTTCATACTCGCCCAAAATTTCAATCCAATAAGTATTTATTTCTTATGCAGCTACACATGGCACACGCACACGACACCGATAAACCTTTTTTATCGGGCTAGAGATAGTTAATAATATTTCGTACTTGGGAGCGCATGCATAGAATGCTCTAAACCTCGGGATAATGTTTGCCCGTCACAGACCAAGTACTAAAGATGTCAAGCTATTGCCTGCCCTATAATGCTCGCTCAGAATTCCATTCCAATAATTCTTATGCGGCTACACACGCACACGATACACGACAAACCTTCTTATGGGGTTAGAGAGAGTTAATTTTAACCAAATTTGATTTTCTGTTGATTTTGATTCTCCATATTAATCAATTTTAATTTCTGCTGATTTTGATAATCAATATTAACCAAATTTGAGTTTCTGTTTACTTTAGTAGTCAGCATTAATCTATTTTGGTTTTCTACTGATTTTGCTAGTCAATATTAACCAAATGTGACTTTTGTTGATTTTGATAATCAATATTAACCAAATTTGATTTTCTGTTAATTTTCATAGTCAACGTTAATCTATTTTGATTTTCCATTGATTTGATGGTCAACATTTATCTATTTTGATTTTGGTACTCAATATTAACCAAAATTATCCAAATTAGCCTATTTCTATTATTCTCCAAAAAATGTACCCTATTATAACACGGTCCTCTTCACTCAGGCGAGCTTTTGTGACGTCTTGCCGTAGGTTTACCATTAAGTGCAAAAAAGTGGCAAAATTTTGCACACTGACCTGGCGATGAGGAGACCTAAATATTAGCTCTAAAGAAGGCTTCGATTTTCAGCTTTAAAAGCGATAGGATATAAATCCAGTGCCACATGTAATGTTATAATAGGGTACATTTTCTTTCAAATGTGGCAAAATTCCACAGTCAACACTAGTGATAAGGTTGAAACTGAAATACTTTCCAAGCGCTGAAACCGTTGTAGTCTTTGCAACCAATGATTTATAGACAATTCTAGGGATTATAGGCTGTAATTAAGCCCTATAAATGCTTTAAAGCACCGAAAATGCTAACAACATTAGTTTTGGTCTGAATTAAAGCGAAAAACTTTAAATATTTGGCCATCCTTGCTGATTTTGTTCTTTCAATGAGTAAGCGACTTTAAAGTCAAGCTTTTTTTCTTTAAATGTAACTAGGTAATTAGCCCTCATTATCGTTGAATGTTCAAAATGAATGAAAATTTATTTTAATGTCTGTAGAAAGCTGAAAAAACGGATCATGATAAAGGTTCACGCTTGGTCTGTGTGTTGGAAAAAAAAGACGAGGAACAAGTTGACGTTATTATTAAGTGCATACGGGATAGTGGAAACAAAGGAATCGCTAGAAAATTAAAACGAGATTTACAAATACTATCTCCTCAGCACACAACTATTTGGTATAACATGACCTCCCCGACGGATGTTTTTACAGGACGAAGTAATCAAATTCAGGAGTTCAAAAAAAATTGGGACTTTTGTTTTTCTACCAAATCTTTAAAATTTATGTTGGTCACTGGAGAAGGTGGTGTTGGCAAGAGCGAATTTGCAAAAGAATGTGGAAAGTATTTCCGCAATGAAATTAAAGGACATTGCATATGGATTGATGCTGAGACCGACCAATCCATACTAGAATCGTTTCAAAAATTAGCCGAGGAATTCCCTAACATTGCTGTAAAGGATGAGGAAGAAAACGAAAAGTCCGTTATTGTTCTGGCTGAAGAAATTTTTGCTAATTTGTTAGACCAAAAATGTCTCATAATTTTCGACAATATGGAAAGCCATAAAAATCCAATATTGAAAACCATGTGTACATTCACAGAAAAAAGGCCTGCCATAAATTTTATCATAATTATTACATCCAGAGACAAAGAGGTAATGTCATCGCTTGATAGCGAAATCCATTGCATAGAGCTAGGACCTTTGACAGAAACCGCCTCTGTTGAATATTTCAGAAGATCTTTAGGTATCAATGAAAATGAACAGAACTCCCTCCTTCAGATTAAAGAATTGTGTCGCCTACTTGGTAATTACCCTTTTCCTATGCAGCAGGCTGTTGCTTGCATTCAACAAAACCGTTTCACAACATCTAATTTGGAGGAAGCTGTACAGGAGTATACAGAGGTGATAATCAAATTGTCGAAAGAAAATCCCGACGAAGGCGGTGTAGGGAGTTTATTCCAAGCAACACATTTAACTTGGAAAGCTACTTTGCGTCAAATAGAAACACACCAGAACGTGGCTAATGACGCAATTACTGTAATGAACATAATTTCTTTCCTGTCTCACGAAAATATATCATGGGACGAACTTGTCTTACCAATTCTTCATAAAATTCGGAATTCTGCCCCCGATGGCTCTGAACTTCAAACGTTAGGAAGAAACGTTTCAGACGATAAGTCATTGAGGTTTTTGAGCCAACATGCAATGATTAAATTAAATCCTGGAAAATTGATTTCTGTCCAAAGAATAGCACAAAAATTGAACCTGAGAGAACTATCAAAAAACGTGAACATGTTCACTAACATTGTTGATGACATGATAAATTGTATCGAAGATTTCCTTGAAACAATTCCACTAGACCAAATGCTGCATGTGGAAGCGGTTTGGGACCACGCTAGGAAAAGCAAATTACTGGAAAAACATAGCGAATTTTCTGTATCAATTTGTAAGAGATATTACCATTTAGGAAAATTAAATGAGGCCAAAAAATTCAACAAGAAATCAGAGAAAGTTTTGGAATCAATTCTTGGAGATGGACATAAAACGACATGGAACATAAAATACTGGAAAGGTGTGCTGCTAAGGGCGGTAGGAGATTATGACGAAGCCCTCAAGACTTTAGAAGACGTCCACATGCATCAAAAGCAGTTGTTTACTGAAAACGCAGAAGTATCAATACTAACAGAAAAGGAAATCGGTGTAGTTTATTGGAACTTGAAGGAATGTGGCAAAGCAATGGAATTTTTGGAAAGGGCGTTGGAGAAAAGTAAAGCTGAAATTGAAGAGACAGATTCTGCGTCAGAAAATGATAAAGAAAAAGAGTCTACAACATTGAAAATAATGGCATGTATGGCCCTTGTTTATCAAGATTTAAAAGATTACAGTAAAGCATTTAGCATATCTGAAAAGGTTTTAAGGACCAGAGAAAAAATATTAGGCCCAGAACATCGTTTGACACTCGTATTAAAATATAATATGGCAAAAATGAAATCAACTGATAAACAACACGAAGATGTCTTGCAGATTTTACCTGATATCATTAATGTTCAAGAGGAGACACTAGGAAAAAAACACCCTGATACGTTGAAATCTAAATATTTACTAGCTGTAACTCACAGAAGTCTGGGAAATTTTACACTCGCCTTTTCCTTGATGACGAAGTTGTACGAAGATCAGTCAGACATTCTGGGAGACCATCATCCGGAAACGCTAAAGGTAAAAAAGATGTTGAAAATAGTAAAGCTTGAATTGGAAGAAACTTTAGATGCGACTTATAACGTACTCAGTTAAATCATATTTATGCATGGTCCAGATCCAGTCCAGATCTCGGAAGGTTATAACCAGTTCTTGGGAACGAAAATTCCTTTGAAATTTACTTTGACTAGAATAGGGATAACATTTAAAAAATTGTCTTTTTAAAATAATTTCTTGTTAAAATGACATAATCAAATAATGTCAAGTTAGGTTGCATCATTTTCGGTTAGCTGTTTACATCTTTTAATCAAACAAATTAATACAAAATGACGTAAGAAATGCAGAAAAGAATTTCCACATTTCAAGTATTGATTTGCTTACCTCCACATTACACTACACAACAAAGCCTACAACCAAGTATGTGTTAATTATGTTATTATATATACAAACAGGTTTCTAGGCAAGCTATATTATTTTAAACTTTAAAACTGTCTACGACGTATTTACATAATTGCATTGGTATCACAGGTGGTTGTAGATCTTTAAGTTTGTTATAAATATCTATATTTAAGTAAGATGTGCAGGCAATGGACTGAATTTCCTGAAGTTATAGTACCAAAATGCCAACCGATGGCGAGGATAATTTGTCAAGTTTACTGTTCCCTCTAAACCGTTCCCTAATGGATCGCCTAACCATTTACCACCATGATACATAACTTGAAAATTTGTTATCAAGCATATTACTTGTTTAAATGTAGGCATTTTAAATATGAGGTAAAATTAAAGTTGTTATTAAAAATAAATACATTGAGCTCTCAAACTAGCATAATACTACATCCTCTTCTTAAGGCAAAATTTCCCACGGTCTTTTACTTTTTAAAAATTCAATTTTAGCAAAGCAAATTGTTACAGCGTCGTGAAGGGTCCCAAGTCTCCATTTTGTTGAAAAAGTGCTATAATTATTCTATTAAAAAAACTTAAAATTGTCCTTCCACTTTTATGGAAAATAGACCCTGTGATCTTTAAAGGACGAAATTGTGACTTGTCTGAAACTTGTAAACATGCAAGATCTTCAGTCTAAATTTTGAGACTAACTGTATCCAGATTAATTTAAAATAGATAATCATAACTTCAACTACACTAGTAATCTAGTTACAATAAAAACGTTTGGCTTTATCAATGAATACCTATTTTTAAATTAGAAGCGAAAATATTTAATTTAGCAAAAATCATTTAAAGCATTATGAATACATATAGGGTAAATTATCATAACCAATATTCCAATCCGGTGTCTGGTCGGTCCACATTCCTGGACAGAACTGCAAACCAGGTCGCCTTAGTAGGCTTATTACGCCAGCTCCTTATCAGGTCGGCCTCATAACGGTATTTTAAGAATGTACGGACTTAAACTACAAATATGTTAGTAATTCATTACAACCACACATTCCTTCATAACATTGGAAACCCATTCCAATACATTGAAAACCCATTCCAACATATTGAAAACTTATTCCAACACATTGGAAACCCATTCAAACACATTGGAAACAAACCCATTCCATCACATTGGTAACCCATTCCAACACATTGGAAACCCATTCCAACACATTGGAAACCCATTCCAACACATTGGAAACCCATTCCAACACATTGGAAACCCATTCCAACACATTGGAAACCCATTCCAACACATTGGAAACCCATTCCAACACATTGGAAACCCATTCCAACACATTGGAAACCCATTCCAACACATTGGAAACCCATTCCAACACATTGGAAACCCATTCCAATAAATTGGAAACCCATTCCATCACATTGTAAACCCATTCCATCACATAGGAAACAAACCCATTCCATCACATATGAAAAAAACCCATTCAAACACATTGGAAACAAACCCATTCCATCATATCAGAAACAAACCAATTTTATCACATTGTAAACTTATTCCATCACATTGGAAACAAACCCATTTAAACACATTGGAAACAAACCCATTCCATCACATTGGAAACAAACCCATTTTATCACATTGGAAACAAGCCCATTTTATCACATTGGAATCAAACCCATTTTATCACATTGGAAACAAACCCCTTTTATCACGTTGGAAACAAACCCAATCCATCACATTGGAAACAAACCCATTCCATCAAATTGGAAACAAACCCATTCCATTCCATTGGAAACAAACCCAATCCATCAGATTGGAAACAAACCCATTCCATCAAATTGGAAACAAACCCATTCCATTGGAAACAAACCCATTCTATTCCATTGGAAAGAAACTCATTCCATCACATTTTAAAACCATTCCATCAAATTTTAAAACCATTCTATTACATTGGAAATTCATTCAATCACATTTTAAGCCCATTCCATCACATTGGAAACAAACCCAATTTATCACATTGGAAACAAACCTATTCCAACACATTGAAAACCCATTCCAACACATTGGATACCCATTCCAACACATTGGAATCCCATTCCAACATATTAAAATTCCATTCCAACACATTGGAAATCCATTCCATCACATTGGAAACCCATTCCATCCCATTAGAAACAAACCCATTCCATCACATTCGAAACAAAACCATTTCGTCACATTGGAAACAAACCCATTCCATCACATTGGAAACCAACCCATTCCATCACATTTGAAACAAACCCATTCAATCACATGGGAAACAAACGCATTCCATCTCAATGAAAAAAAACCCATTCTATCACATTGGAAACCAACCCATTCCATCAAATTGGAAACAAACCCATTTCATCAAATTGGAAACCAACCCATTCCATCAAATTGGAAACAAACCCATTCCATCAAATTGGAAACAAACCCATTCCATCAAATTGGAAACAAACCCATTCCATCAAATTGGAAACAAACCCATTCCATCAAATTGGAAACAAACCCATTCCATCACATTGGAAACAAACCCCATCCATCACATTGAAAACGAACCCATTCCAACACATTGGAAACCCATTCCATCACATTGGTAACCCATTCCAACACATTGGAAACCCATTCCAACACATTGGAAACCCATTCCAACACATTGGAAACCCATTCCAACACATTGGAAACCCATTCCAACACATTGGAAACCCATTCCAACACATTGGAAACCCATTCCAACACATTGGAAACCCATTCCAACACATTGGAAACCCATTCCAACACATTGGAAACCCATTCCAACACATTGGAAACCCATTCCAATAAATTGGAAACCCATTCCATCACATTCGAAACCCATTCCATCACATTGTAAACCCATTCCATCACATAGGAAACAAACCCATTCCATCACATATGAAACAAACCCATTCCATCATATCAGAAACAAACCAATTTTATCACATTGTAAACTTATTCCATCACATTGGAAACAAACCCATTTAAACACATTGGAAACAAACCCATTCCATCACATTGGAAACAAACCCATTTTATCACATTGGAAACAAGCCCATTTTATCACATTGGAATCAAACCCATTTTATCACATTGGAAACAAACCCCTTTTATCACGTTGGAAACAAACCCAATCCATCACATTGGAAACAAACCCATTCCATCAAATTGGAAACAAACCCATTCCATTCCATTGGAAACAAACCCAATCCATCAGATTGGAAACAAACCCATTCCATCAAATTGGAAACAAACCCATTCCATTGGAAACAAACCCATTCTATTCCATTGGAAACAAACCCATTCCATTCCATTGGAAACTCATTCCATCACATTTTAAAACCATTCCATCAAATTTTAAAACCATTCTATTACATTGGAAATTCATTCAATCACATTTTAAGCCCATTCCATCACATTGGAAACAAACCCAATTTATCACATTGGAAACAAACCTATTCCAACACATTGGAAACCCATTCCAACACATTGGATACCCATTCCAACACATTGGAATCCCATTCCAACATATTAAAATTCCATTCCAACACATTGGAAATCCATTCCATCACATTGGAAACCCATTCCATCCCATTAGAAACAAACCCATTCCATCACATTCGAAACAAAACCATTTCGTCACATTGGAAACAAACCCATTCCATCACATTGGAAACCAACCCATTCCATCACATTTGAAACAAACCCATTCAATCACATGGGAAACAAACGCATTCCATCTCAATGAAAAAAAACCCATTCTATCACATTGGAAACCAACCCATTCCATCAAATTGGAAACAAACCCATTTCATCAAATTGGAAACCAACCCATTCCATCAAATTGGAAACAAACCCATTCCATCAAATTGGAAACAAACCCATTCCATCAAATTGGAAACAAACCCATTCCATCAAATTGGAAACAAACCCATTCCATCACATTGGAAACAAACCCCATCCATCACATTGAAAACGAACCCATTCCAACACATTGGAAACCCATTCCATCACATTGGTAACCCATTCCAACACATTGGAAACCCATTCCAACACATTGGAAACCCATTCCAACACATTGGAAACCCATTCCAACACATTGGAAACCCATTCCAACACATTGGAAACCCATTCCAACACATTGGAAACCCATTCCAACACATTGGAAACCCATTCCAATAAATTGGAAACCCATTCCAATAAATTGGAAACCCATTCCATCACATTCGAAACCCATTCCATCACATTGTAAACCCATTCCATCACATAGGAAACAAACCCATTCCATCACATATGAAAAAAACCCATTCAAACACATTGGAAACAAACCCATTCCATCATATCAGAAACAAACCAATTTTATCACATTGTAAACTTATTCCATCAAATTGGAAACAAACCCATTCCATCAAATTGGAAACAAGCCCATTCCATCACATTGGAAACAAACCCCATCCATCACATTGGCAACAAACCCCATCCATCACATTGCAAACGAACCCATTCCAACACATTGAAAACCCATTCCATCACATTGGAAACTCATTCCATCACATTTTAAAACCATTCTATTACATTGGAAACTCATTCAATCACATTTTAAACCCATTCCATCACATTGGAAACAAACCCAATCTATCACATTGGAAACAAACCCATTCCAACACATTGGCAACAAACCCATTCCAACACATTGGAAACCCATTCCAACACATTGGATACCCATTCCAACACATTGGATACCCATTCCAACACATTGGAATCCCATTCCAACACATTGGAAATCCATTCCATCACATTGGAAACCCATTCCATCCCATTAGAAACAAACCCATTCCATCACATTCGAAACAAAACCATTTCGTCACATTGGAAACAAACCCATTCCATCAAATTGGAAACCAACCCATTCCATCACATTTGAAACAAACCCATTCAATCACATGGGAAACAAACGCATTCCATCACAATGAAAAAAAACCCATTCTATCACATTGGAAACCAACCCATTCCATCAAATTGGAAACAAACCCATTCCATCAAATTGGAAACAAACCCATTCCATCACATTGGAAACAAACCCCATCCATCACATTGAAAACGAACCCATTCCAACACATTGGAAACCCATTCCATCACATTGGCAACAAACCCCATCCATCACATTCAAAACGAACCCATTCCAACACATTGAAAACCCATTCCATCACATTGGAAACAAACCCATTCCATCACAATAGAAATATTCAACCTATATAACAGATTTATACTAGTCTTAGGACGGAATTTGAACAAAGCATTTTAGTTTAAAACGAATAGGGATTTGTTTGATCATAAAAATTGAACAGAATTGTATGCGAAATCTGTGATCATGCCGTTAATGGATGTTATTATGATTAAAAACAAGGTTGTTTTCATAAACCATGACAATTAGTGAGGTGTTTATTAGAGGAATTGTTATGATGTACATAACATTATACTCAAACTTAAGGGTCCTAAAGTAGTATAGCAACTAGTATCTGCACATCTAGGTCACTTAATTTATCTTAGTCACTTAATCAGCTTAAACTTATAATCAGGGGATTGGGAAATATTGAATCTAAAATGACTAAAAACAAAAAATGCTTTTCCTTGGAGACATTACTAGCTCTGGGACTTTAAACAAATTATTTTAAATATTGAAGATTAAAATAATCTTATCTTAAACCAACTCAAACTAAAGATTTTGTGTAACAAGTTTTTTTTTTAGTTTGGATAACCTAATTATTGCAAACCAGGAATTGAATATATAGCACAAGTATGTACAATACAATGAATACAACCACAATGTCGTTGTGCACCCACGAAGGCAAAGTCAATAGCTCAACTTGTTTGTTTGTACGGTGAAGGTTAAGTGACTACTGATGTAATGTGAATATAATGACAACCCGTCAGTTATGATATATTCAGTCATGTTCTGCTAAGGATTAGAATCAACAAAACCTTCACGACCTTCAGCAACTAGAAGTTCGATAGGTCGTAAACATTATGAATATATTATATCTAGATCACATAGACATACGTGAAGCACAGTGCATAAATGTCAAGGTCTGTTGGATATATCATCTAGTAGAAAGAACTTCTTAATGCCAGCCAGGAAATTTCGACATCATGGAAAGCACAACGATTAAAACATTACGAACAGAAAATTTTGAGTTGTTTCTATTTCTGATGTTTAAAATAGTTATCAAGCTGTCACCAAACCATACTTTTAATGTAAACTTTTGAATGCATCAAGACTATCCACAAGTTTCAGAATCAATTAAAAAAGCCTTTTTCAAATTTCATAAATAAAAATGATAGTAATGCTGAAGTTGTTCCAAGTAGGTATTTCAACAAGGAATTTTTTCTCTACCTTTTATAAAAAGAAAAAACTGGAACACAAACACCAGTTGTTAGGTCGTTTGGTTCAGATGGTTATATGTGTGATATGAACCTTTATAAATTTTATGAAATAGCTGAACCAAGCCTAACTGTATATTATTATTAATATTGAATTGGTAAATGCTTGTGATCAATGAATTGCAAATAATAAAATGTATAATATTCGGGGATGAGTTACGTGCACACCTAGCTTGTTGAATTAGGGTTGACGAGTTCCAACCAATAGAATTTCTCAGGAACACTTTTAATACTCAATTCAATTAACTGTGAAGTACAATTAGTATTGGATTGTTGACTGTAGACTGACAAATTCAATTAATTAGATAGAATGAAAATAGGAAATAAAATTCCAAAAACCAAAAGATAACTGCAACTCAAGGTGAGACTTGAAATAAAAGATCAGGTGTTGACCGGTCGAGTAGTGGAAGATGTCTGCCGCTTGGCTTTCCCATGAGGTGTACTTTTCTCGCGAACATTCTGAGTCTTCGTATCACGTCTTCTTGTAGACTTTGGTCTGCATGCTTTGCTGTTGCCACTTGCTTTAGATGAGCTATTCGTAGTCGGTAACATACACCTTCCCCGAACGAGGATATCGTCTTGCGATTTCCGAAGTGGAAAATTCGGCGGAGCATTTCGTTTATTTTTGTTCAGGCGATGATTTTTCTGCTTAATGTATTGCATTTTCTTCGCGTATAGTTTAGGGTAGCGAAGCTTCCATTGACTCAGGAATTGATGTTTCTTATAAACGCAGGCTTTCTTATGATGTCCATTAGCAAAACACCATGTGCAGTGGAGACCGGATGCAGGATTAATTTCTAGATAGGTTGGGGCAGAAATTTCGAGGACATCAGGATCGAATTCGACTGAACGAGTTGTGATGCGAGGAGACAATGGGACTGTAATTGTTAAATTAGAATGGATTAATGTCAAAATATTTTGTACACCATCTCTTCGTATGTATTGAGGAATCTCGTCAAGTGTAGTACGAAGTGTGTCAGGATTTGAAGATTTGTGAGTAGCCAGCAATAGCATTTGAGTATATGACAGTACATGATTAGGATTGTCGTCATAATATCGTGCTTTTGAATCTCCCCAATCAAAAATCTTTTTTAACAAAATTTTAGTAGGATCATCCAATTTAGCATATTTCTTTTTGAAAACCTTTTGAAATGAAGAATATGTCTGAAGTTTCGGAACCGTTAAAATAATAGGTTTTACTTTGTCAACAGCAGATTGTAAGTAAAATAACGGATCAGATTTAGAATTTTGCTTTGCCAATGCTATTAACTCAACCAGTTGGTTTTGAAATATGCGAATCAAATCATGTGAGTCAAATCGAGCATATTTTTCTAAAGCATCGTTTAAATGTCTAGATCTAGGTAGACGAAATGTCCAATCTGCGTGTACAGCATTGCTATTTTTCTCAGAAGCATTTAAATACAAATTCGACAGAAATGACAATGAAACAGGTTGACCTTTGTTGTGGTCTGGGTTCAAAATTGTATTAATTGTTTGTAGACAGAATATACCAACGGGAAAAATTTGGTAATTAATCATAATATGTCTGACGTCATTTGCTGGTGAGAAAAATAGTTTGACAATCTTAGGGTCTTCAAGAATTAATTTTAACTTAGTACATATAAAATCGAATAATGGAAAGGGATCAAGAATAAAATCGAATTCAAATGAAGAAATTGAAAATAAAGCAACATGATCAAAATAAGATTTGTAGTTGTGGAATTCCAAATCAAATGCAATAATTTTTTGAGAAGAAAAATATTTTAGCATAGAGGTAGCAGTCGGAAGGTCAGTTACGTAAATCAAGTTAATTTAATCATTTCTACTAGTTTGGGGGACATCAGGAATGGCCAAATGCTGCGGCACTTTCCAACAGTCCACTGCTGCCGTGTTAGGAAGGATGGAGAACGGAAATCTGGACCAAAAGTTTCTCAGACGAACTGCTTTCATGACATTAGGGTAGTCGTCTTGCGGTCGTTGCTTTTGAATTCCGAATGATTTTGCTATTTCCTCCCTCTGTTTTTGTGTTAGTCTATTTTTTGGCATTGTACTATACAACAGAAAATGTAAATTAGTTTACTGGCCAATTAAATAATAATTAAAGACTTTTTACAATGTTAGTAGCTGAGTTAGCTTAGGAAAACATATACAAACACAGGAATAGGAAAAGAAAATTAAGAGAGCTTTCCACAGTGTAGTGCTCTATAGTCAGGACGGACAATATTTCTTTTTGGTCGGTTAGGACCCGAATCCGAGGAAACATTTTTAGCATATTCTTTAGCGTAATAAATTGGACTTGGCTGAGATTTAAGGTAGGTAACATTTTTAGATGATTCTACAAATGGCTTTATATCATTTACATGATAATTTCCAGAAGATTTAATATTAGGAATACGCAAAACCTCGTAAGTTACAGGTGTAATTTGTTTTATAATACGATACGGACCAAACCATTTTTTAACAAATTTTTTCATAATACCCTCACTTTTTTTAGATAACTCAAAATTCCGAATTAAAACTCTATCGCCTATATTATAAGTAACGTCTCTATGATTTTGATCATATGATTTCTTAGCAGTTAAATGTGCAGAAATCATATTATTACGAACGTAATTAATTAAATCAACTAGTTTTTCAGGTAAATCATTAGGTACATCACAAGTGACCGTTTGCAAAGTTCTGTCTAATGGAAGCGGAATTTCACGACCAAGATTAAGGAGAGCTGGGGTGCAGCCTGTACCTTCATTAATAGTGGACCTGAGAGCTAGTCCGAATTTTTGCAAATGTCTATCCCAAGTATCATGATTAGATTCAACATAGGTAGCAATTAATCTTTTAATTTTTTGGTTTGTCCTCTCCGCCCTATTAGGTTGAGGATGGTACAAACTGACAAATTTTGGTTAACATGCCATTCACGACACAATTGTTTCATGATTCTAGATATGAATTGTGAGCCATTATCGGTTAGAATATTTTTAACTGCACCGTACCTACAGAAAATATGATGTTCGATTATATCTGCAATTGTACGAGCTTTAGCATTCCGTAAGGGGAAAATTTCTACCCATTTAGAGAGCATATCCACTACGACCAAAATAAAGGTAAATCGAGTTTTCTGAGTAGGTAGTAAAGGACCCATCAGATCAACTGAAATAGATTCGAAAACTTTACTAGGTGGCTGTGAGGAGCCTAACAAACCTGCTTTGGTTAATTTAACTGAATTGAACTCTTGGCACTTAATACATGACTGTACGTAGGTACGAACATCCAAGTTCATACCATGCCAAAAAAATCTACGTTTCACTGCTTTGAGTGTTTTATTAACACCCCGATGTCCTGCTTCAGGGACATCATGTAAAATACTGAGAACTATTGAAATCAACGATTTAGGCAAGACTATTGCAATATCTTCCTGAACATTACTATCACTATGGGAGGTCAGAATTCTATTCCTATCCCTGTTTGTGCGAGTGGCCTGCTGCCAGCTGCACGTGCCTACGAGGGTTTCAACCGATGCAGAACTTTTTACTGGTGCGAGAGATAAACTATCTGCTGCACTGCCAGTGAGGGAAACATCTTCCGCTACTTGACTTTCCACAAGTGCCACCTTTCGCGGCTCTTGAAAACGTTTCAACACGGTATACAAAATATCATTTCTTCATTATATATGCACCGTCGTGAGAGACTATAACATTTATCATTAAATATGCATCATCGTGAGAGACTATATCATTTTCCTTTTCTAAAATTTTAACCTTTAAATATTCTCAAAATGTTCAAAATTAAGTAATTCAACAGACAAGATTTAGTTGCAGCTGTATCTTGCACAGCTTGAAAACAAATGTTATTAGTGAAAGTATAAAAAATTGGAATATTAGGATTACTTTGATAAGTGTTGGCATTAGGAAGTATAATAGTCTTTTGTTTCCCTGCCTTGATTGTTTAAAGATTTAGAACAACACGCACCTTCCATATCAGTTTGCTGATTTTCTTCTGAATCTTCACGTTGTAGGTGAGTGTCAGTTGTTTCAGAAGTTGACCACTTTTCGCGGTCATCCTCTTGTATCAATGACATCATGACACCTTGTTTGTTGGTACGTTCCCTTGCATGGTGGCCATAGCCCCAACATTTGTAGCATTGGTCATCAGGATTTGGAGCATTAGATTGTTGGCGAGAGGAAGATGAATGACCGCCTCGATTTGCAGTTTGTCCTCTGCCTTTACTGTAGTTATAATTAGTATTATGGTTAGCGTCATATCTCGAATCATTGTTATTATTAAAAAGAGATTCATTATTGTCACGAAAATTGTTATTATATCGATTAGAATCATAGCCTCGGGAGCTTCTGTCATTACTATAACCTCTGGAACCTCTATCATAACCTCTAGATCCGCTGTCATGACCTCTGAAGTTGTTCCATTGTTGACCATTTCCACGGTATCCTCTATTGGAGTTGTAGAATTGTCTATCATTTTCACGGTAATTGTTAGAATTTTGGGCATTATTGTTTGACTGTTCTCTGGCTCGTTGATCAGCTTCTTGTTTAGTTGTTGGTGGAAGGGCTGCCTTGTAACGTTCTTCATCTTGGAAATTGTTCATTACAAGTGTGCCATCAGTAATTAATTCATCTGCATTTAGGTAAAACTTGTGGCTGAGGGCGAGTCGTAAACGTGGGATGAGTCCATCTCTTGCTCTATGTACAGAGACATCCATCGCTTCATTAGGATTAATTTGTTGAGCCAAGGTGACCATGTCATAGACATAAGTTTCCAATGGTTCACTGCCTTGCTTTCGTCTAATGTAGAGAGTACGTTGGCGTTCTTGCTGGACGGCATGAGAGTCGTATTTAGCGTTGAATAAGTCACGAAATTCTTCCCAAGTGTTTATCTGATGCTTGACAAGGTCATACCATTGCTTGTTTTCTTTTGCCAGGATGCTAGGAATCAGATTAAACCATCTACGACGTTCATAATGCTGGGCTTGAAAATATGTCTCCACATCATCTAAATAATTGTTAGCAACGGAAGTTTTAGGATTGTAGAAAGGAATTTTTAGATTTGGGTTTGGAGCATTAACTACGATAGGTAAATTATGAAATGGAATAGGATTAACTGGCGCCGGATGGATAGGAACTGGCTGGGCTTGGTTACCAACATTAAGGTTACCATTCTGTTGTACAGCGTGCTGTAAAAATTGTTGGAGTAAAGGGCGTCTTTCTTCTGGAATTAGATTAGCTATCTCCTCAGGTAAGTCAGGAAGGACAAATTGGTGATTATCATTGTTAGCCATATTTTCAGAAAATTCAGAATTAGAAATATTTAAATCAGAATGAGTAGGACTGTCATAATAGAGTGAAGCTACGCCTGAATTACTGGAAATTGTATTGGTACTAGCTAGTTCAAGATCTACAGGATTTTGTATTTCAGATTGATTAGGTAAATTGTTGGAGATTGTAGGATTTTGTAAATCAGGATTGTTAGCATTTGGTAATTGAGAACTATTAGGTAAATTGTTAGAATTTGCAGCGTTTGCCTTAGCTTTTTGTTCCTGTTTCTTTCTAACTTCGTCACGTTTCTCTGCTCTTCTTTTTCTATCCATAAAACATCCCTAAGATAATTGCATTATCTAAAAAATATTCACAGACAAACAAAATATGCAGGAGACTGGCTAAAGTTTGAAAATACACGACGTAAAAGTTAAAAAATACGATAAGAGAAATTACATGTTGCAGGAGAAACTATGGCTTTCAAGGAGAATAGTAAATGGATAAGGAGTGAACATACAAAGAACATCTCTGCATGGATTAGTATATTAATTGCATATATTTGAATAGTGACGATCGTATACCTACCAAACTCTGATGTGTGAATAGAAGATATGTAGATATACTGGCTGGATAAGAAAGGAATGTTGGATATCCTTGAACTCTGTGGCATTGAAGAATCGAAATAGCAAGACTAATTATATTACCAAATATCACGGTAAAATTAGCTTGCCATTCGTTGACGGTTACTGAAAAGATATTGGAAAATAATATTAAGATTTGTTTTAGGTACAATGAGAATTTAATTAATAGTAATTTTCGATCGAGAAAAATCTGTAGCCATTGAATGAACAGAAAAAAAGAAGTGATGATAATGGTTGGGTATTTTGCAAAAAGGTACGAGAATTAAATAACTCTTCCAAGGTAGTACAAAATGAATGTTCTAAATATGTTGCTGGCAACTGTTTAGGTAATACTTTGATAAATCCAAAACAAATGAAATCGGGCTGAATAATGTCATTCACAGAAATTGGTATCATATTAATAATAAATGATATTAAGTAATTACTTTCGGGTTGTACTTTGGAATTTTATAGAGAGTTTGAAGTTTGTCGTTCATCCGTATGAGGAATTAGATTACCACTTGTCGCGATAGTCATGAATTGAAGACGTCGATGTGAAATTGGAGTAGTTAACCACTTTTCGCGGTTAGACTTAGCCGTAGAAATTGTAGAAATTATCTTGAAATTCTTCGATGTGCAGGAACGGGTACACTAGCTCATAAAACAAGAAAGGTGAATTAAGTTGGGCGTCAATTTTGTTAGGTCGTTTGGTTCAGATGGTTATATGTGTGATATGAACCTTTATAAATTGTATGAAATAGCTGAACCAAGCCTAACTGTATATTATTATTAATATTGAATTGGTAAGTGCTTGTGATCAATAAATTGCAAATAATAAAATGTATAATATTCGGGGATGAGTTACGTGCACACCTAGCTTGTTGAATTAGGGTTGACGAGTTCCAACCAACGATAGAATTTCTCAGGAACACTTTTAATACTCAATTCAATTAACTGTGAAGTACAATTAGTATTGGATTGTTGACTGTAGACTGACAAATTCAATTAATTAGATAGAATGAAAATAGGAAATAAAATTCCAAAAACCAAAAGATAACTGCAACTCAAGGTGAGACTTGAAATAAAAGATCAGGTGTTGACCGGTCGAGTAGTGGAAGATGTCTGCCGCTTGGCTTTCCCATGAGGTGTACTTTTCTCGCGAACATTCTGAGTCTTCGTATCACGTCTTCTTGTAGACTTTGGTCTGCATGCTTTGCTGTTGCCACTTGCGCATGCTTTAGATGAGCTATTCGTAGTCGGTAACACAGTATAAGGCTAAAAATATTCTTGCACCTTCATTATTAGCCAACTTGGGTCAGTGTATATGAGGATACAAGGGAGAGCCGGAGGCGATATGCAAATCAGCTGACAAAGCTACGGGCAAACTGTTAGCTATTGAGGTTTATGAGTTATTCTGTAGCGGACCTTCGGACTTGGAACTTATCTCCTGTGGAACTAGCGCGAAGACAATAGGGACAGACAATTACATACAGCAAATAAGTTATAATAAATAATACAGAACTATTTCTCTCTCATAACAAAGTGCATTACATAATATTATTTCCTTACGCATAATATACGGCCAGAAAGAGTGATAGAATAGAAAGCAAAGAACCTGATCATAAGTAAACGAGTAAGGCAAGGGAACAGCTTCTTACAAATGACGACCGTTCGACCTTCCTATTTGATTTTCGACGACAGAATGGCAAGTGCATAGTGCGATGTCCTCGACAAAACGGAAGTGACAAGTTAATTGTCCACCAAAGGAAAAAGGATTGGGATATGGAAGTGAACTTATTTTTGGCTATGGTATACGGTAAAGTACAAATGTATCGTTCTATATATAAATATTATGGGGAACATCTTACTTAAAGTACACAAAACGGAAACAAAAATTAATATGCTGTCTAAATTCATTTTTATTGCAAATCTAAAAATATATTCAATGAAAATTTCACAAACAAACTTTTACGGATATTTTGATGGGAAAATATTTACTGCTGGGAAAAATTTTTAATATGCCAATGGATAAGTTAAATTGAGTTCAATGTTATTTTATATGCGTTTCAATTTTGAGAAATTTTATGAGTACTGAAATTAAAAATACATGCAAAATGTCATTTTGAAAATACAATTAACTGAAATTGGGGCTATATAATACATGCAATAGAATATTTGACAAATACATAATAAATATTTTGATGTTTAAAAGGAAATACAAATACATAGCAAAGATAGAACAGAAAGTTACAGACAAGATTAAGCATGCATATGCAAATTAAGGGATAAGATAAGCTTGATTCTAATGTGTTTATTTTTCTGTCATGAGGTAAACTATGGGCATTGGACTTCTTGTTGAATGTGATTTAAATCTAAGGATGATGCACCTACCTTATAGTGGACGTATGCGTATACTAGTGACCCAGTACAACAGCAAATAAATGTCAGATAAGACTATACATTCTATACACTATATTATGCTATATTATTATATATGGTTAAATGTCTACTACTACGGTATTAATGTTAGTGCATACATATCCTAATTTACATATATAAGAACATTTCAAGACTTTTAAACCACGAGTAAGTCGTTGGTGTTAATACCTTACGAGCAAATCGTTATTGGTTTAAAAAGCCTACAGTATAAAATGCGGACGAGTTCATTGTTCCGATAGGTAGCACAAAGAAATAAAATGTCATTTATTTAAACTTAAGCTAACATTGTATGGAAATATCACTATATTATACTACTATTGTGTTATATGTTATATTAATACCTATGCCTATTACGAAATGAAAATTATTGCATATGAACGTTAAATTTTTTGAATCTATAGTATGCTACCTAGAAATTATTTTGAGTTTGTGGATTTTGCTAACGTACCTTTCAAACTTTTAATAATATACATATCGAGCCTTATAAACATTGCAGTAAAAGTCAAACGAAAAGTACAGTTTTAACAAATCTTAATGCCAAGTAAATTAAAATTCAGTTGATACTATTAAACATTACATGCTATTACGAGTTGAAAAGAATTCAGTTATAACTTTCTACAGAGGCGGCGCAAGGTACCCGCGGGGCCCTGGGCGAGATTTGAAAGCGGGGCCCTTTATGTATACCATTCTTTTATTTTATTTCAATATAAGTCATATAATTAATTACGCAACCAAAAACAATTCATTTTGCAAAAGTTCCACTCATTACTTTACAATCAATTGTTAAAATAATGCTTTCCGAGCCTTCTTTTCGCTAAATTCTGTAATCAAATTCCCCAGATCCAGTTCTTCAGCAATTTTACTTTCGGTGGACAATATAGCTAACCCATTCAGTCTGTTCTGAGATGTTGTTGATCTTAAATATGTTTTTATCAATTTTAATTTAGAAAAGCTCCTCTCCGCCGTTGCTATTGTTACAGGGACTGTTAAAATTATTTGTAGGGCAATTCGTATGTTTGGGTATTGATTAATCATATTTTTTTCTTTAAGATAGCACAGGGTTTCAAAAACAGTTAAGTTTTCTGGCAGAATTAATGCCAATATATGTAGTTCATCGCACAGTTCATTTCCGTCCACATCTGAAATGGCGTTATTATCAGCATCTGTAAAACGAGTTTCTAAATCTTTGCAAAGTTTAAGAATTGTGTCTGGTTTTTCGTTTTTCAATTTGGAAATATCATATAAAAATCCAAACACAGCCTTATGGTTTTTCAACTCCTTAAATCTATCCTCTAAACATTTTATTACTGTATCCAGTAAAACCACGAAGAACTGTCGGCGAAATATTTCCTTTTCGTCTTCAATAGGGTTGTCTCTGGGTTTTATACTCCTTGACAGTACATGAAATTCAAACATTATTTACTGCAACTTCCTCCGTGTTAGTTACTCGAATGGTAGTGGAGATTGAGACAAATGAGACATGCATATAAAGTGTAATCTGCAACTTGTGAAGAGTGAAGATTATGGAATAAATATTAATATATTCAATACGTAATGCATTTAAAAGGTACAAATTATATGCCAGAAAAACTCAAGCGCGGGGCCCCAAGAAGCGCGGGGCCCTGGGCGGTCGCCCAATTCGCCCATAGGGTGCGCCGCCTCTGACTTTCTATATGCAAGCATTTTATATTGTTCTAATAAGGATTACGACATTTTAATGCATTCTAAAGGATATCTGAAACTTTAGTTAAAAATTTTTGATTTGATGAAGTTAAATATTGATTTAATGAAGTTAATTGTTGATTGGAAAAATATAATTATTCGAATAATATGAAATCGTATGGTAAATGATATCGATACATGTTTTATTGGAAATTTGAGCACGCAAAGAATAAGTACAGAATTTTTGTTTTGGTTGAGAAGTAAAACGAATCGTTGAGAATAATAATTCATGTGAATGATTTAAGAATTTAAAGCTATTGGAATTATTTGATTCGTAAACTTAATATCTTGTTTCGTTTTAAGTTGAACTTTTGAGAGAATAAGTATGAAATATGTTATGTTTTGGAAAGTAATTATTGAGATTGAGAGAAAATTCAAATATTAAGTTGAAAATTAGTCTTTTGAATTTATTTACAGTTTTTGGAAAGGAATTTTGAGAATTTGAATGTTGAGAATATTTTACTGTGAAATTTAAAAGTAAATGAAATAATTTAACGTAATTACGAATTAAATAATTTGCTATTAAAATGTAATGATAATTGAAATTTTTCTGTTAAATGTAATTACGAAAGAGAATTTTGCTGTTAAACTATAATGATAAAATCATTTGTGGTTAAAGGTACGGATGAATAAGCATAGTTAATTTTGAATTGAAATTGTTTAAATTTGAAGATTTAAAAGTAAAAGATTGTATGAGTACAGATAATGTACAGATTATGGAATTGATTGTTGAATTGGAGTAATGGAGGTAGGGAGTTTCCAAGGTCCAGGGTAGTTGCAGAATCGGAGTTAGCCAGTGCCTGAGTCTGGGAATTTGGTATATGAAATTTTAAGTACGTATGTAGAAATCATGTAAGATGTGGAATAAAGTTATGTGATAAGGCATACGAATTGGATGGAAATTTAAAATTGGTTAGGTTTTAGGAACTATAATAAGGTGGATCAAGGCCTCTAAAATAAGACGTTTTACGCACGATGTAGGTACCACTCTTATGCCGATAGGGAATTAGGTTAAGTAAGTATTGTGATTGAATGGATTGAAATGAATAATTGTGTATTATGAAAATACGCAGAGAATTTAAATGCTTGATTGAATTGTGAATGTATTAATGTATTATGATGAAAATACGTTTTAATGTGAATATTGTGTGCGAGAATGTGCACAGATGAATTAATTTATGATTGATAAATTTGTACCTTAGGGTTGTACAACTGATGTAATGTAATGTGCTGGGATAGTACGTTGTTTTAATATGAATTTTGATATTAAATTGAAAGAAATATTGATTTCATGAATTGATAAATTGAATTGATTTTAATTGTGGAAGTGAATGAATATGTTGCATATAGATAGTGCAATTAGTTAAAGTATGGCAAATGCTTTGTGATTACTTAAAGAAATGGATATTTAAGCAGTGAAAGATTAATCGAGTTCAATGTATTGGCGGAAATGGAATTTCGCTTTGAGTGACTTGAGGAAATGTGATGAATGTAATGTGTGGAATATGGTTTCGCAATGCTTAAGTTATTTTAATTGTAAGAATGAAAAATTGATGTGAAAATGTGTGATAGAAGAGTAGAAATTGTATTCATTGGAAAAAGTATGAGTGATGTTAATTGATTGAAAGTAATTCATTTGAAATTGTTTAAGTAGCCAAGTAAATGTGATTGGGATAATATGGATAAAAATTGATATAGTTTAAATTGTTAATTGGTGGGAGACATGTGATTTTGGACTCCAGGAAAGATCGGAGGGTTGAAGTAATAAGTATTGAATATTATTTATGTAAAGAGCTTAAGGATACAAAATAATTGAATAAGAGCGAGTCATATTATTGTGAAGGATTCATTTGGAAAAGATGATGTTCGAGAGTTAGAATTTAGACGTAAATTCGTACAAAAGCTTTAGAATAACGTTGAGTACCGCTTAGCATATTTGCAATTTTAATCGACTTAATTTTGATTTATCGCTGCCGAGGTAAGGAAAAATTGAGAAATTGTAAATGATGGATGAGGTCCTGTGGATAACTGGAATGCAGTAAGTTTTAGGGAATTGATTTTGGGTAGCTGCGAGATCAAGGAAATAAAATGAGAATGTTTGTACGGATATCCATTGGTTGGCTAATGAATACCAGTTAGTTTAAAGAAGCTGAATTTGCTCGAGGAAATTTAAGCGACTTAGTAAATTGAAGCCGTTGGTAATTGTTAGGAGGCTAGCGGATAGCCAGAAGGCAGATAATGTGACTTATTGTGTAGAGTATTATGTATGAGGAATTTTGGCCGAATTTTTCATAGATGATTGTAAGTTGGATTTTAAGCTTATTTCGAGATAAGGTGCACAGATCAAGAAATATGTTTTGTTTTAGAATTGTATCCCACTTTGAAAGGAAAATACTTATGGAATATTGATGCTTAGATACGCACATGTAATTTTGGATTTGGGAATGTATTGTAATCTATTAATTGTATTTAGAAAGTTGATATAATGAAATCTGGGCTGCAGACTTGAATGTTTAATTTAAGATGAACACTACTGATTATTAAGACTAAATTGGATTTTGAAATGATAATACTTGTAAGCGAATGAATGAAACGTTGAAGTAATATTAATTAAGGCAATGTGTTAAGTAAGATAGACAAAGCTTTTTCTTCATGTCAGGAAAAATAATAAGTATGGAAAGTTAATAGTAATTTATTTGGAAATGGAATCTTGAAAGTTGAATTTAAATGAGAACTTGTGGGTTGTTGAAAATTGCTCGAGTCTAAGTGTTATATTGTTATCAAAAGGAATCTTACTTGCGAAATTATAAAGCTTAAATTTTGTATAATATTGTTTGGAATTGGAAAGTCTTATAATTTTATCACCGGTAAGAACTACATAAGAATACTTTGGGGAAAAGGACTGATCAACCTTCAACCGATTATTGTTATGAATACTTAAATCTATTTGAATTCAATTTTGAATATCAAGTTTGATATAATGTAAAATTAATTGATATAATTGATATTATTATCTTGAGTCATGTTAACTTAAACCTACTTTTTGAATTGAGTAAATTGGAAGATGTAATATGATAGACTCCGAGACAATCGGCTAGATGTAATAAAATACTGGAAGATAACCACGGAAGAAGATTCCGAGTAAATCGGCACAATTGAAGAATTTAGTTGCAAGATGTACTTAAGTTATAGTTAAGTTAATTTTAATGAAATAGAATAATTACGATTTGGAAGTGATGAAAAGCGAATAATGTTAAACGGTAGAAAAGATTATAAGCATGCGTGAAATGATTTTGAAATGATTGGGCGAAAGAAATTGAATTTACGAGGATAATGATGGATTTTGATGATGGAAACGAATGGACATTGATATCGATTTTGTTATGAGTCGCAGAAATGTTAAGGCGTTAATGAATAGTATTTGGCGTTTGAGCAGCATAATTGAGCGATTGAGTCATCTTTTTTCGGAAACTGCAATCTAGAGACCGCAGACCAGAAATACGTGTTAAAACGTTATTTTCAAATGTATTGAATGGATAGCAATAAGATTCACTTGAGACAACTCGTATGATGAGACCATAATCTTCACTACTTCGAATCTACACGACTACGAATCTGGAGCTATGATCTACTCGACTTCTATGTCTGATGCATTGCTGATCATTTCGCAAACTCCAGAGCTACACGACAAGGAATACATATCTTGTTTGCTACCGACTTCAAAGATGTTGATGACACGATACGGATAATCTTCTACGAATTCTGAAATTACTACGGGAAAAGTCTACGAGTACTGCCAAGCAAATCGCTAATTTGTTGGATGAGATGTTAAATACACTTTGGAAAAGTACACAGAAAATTCGGAATACTACACGACGCCATTGTAATCGAGGACTATTGATATTCTTCATATCGACTCTACGATGATCTTACGAGTTATGACTGCGAGTTATTAAAAAGTGCTACGAAGGAAATCATTATCAGCGATGTTAAAAACAATAATTGCTACGAGTGAAATATGATATTATTTATGTATTTGTAATTATCATTTTATCGTTCAATATTACATTAATATTACTAACTGTTTTATTTGTTGTGGAAAGTAATATGGCCTGTTACTTGTTCACCTACTAATAATATGTTCACGTACTAATATATAGAATTTTATATTATTTCAACAAGCATGCAATATAATCAAAACATTGTAAATAAGTTCTGTAATTGGGTTTTACGCATTATTATATATCAGATTTATGTTTGAAATGTATCAAATGAGAGAATTATGAATTTTAAATCAATAATGAAAAAGTATAATAATTTGTATTATGTCTGACGAATGACTATTACTACCAACTTAACTTACAAAGACAACTGACACCCCAGATCTCTTCCAACCGTATACAACGCTTTTATGGGAAGGGGATTTTGTCAAAGCGGGGGAGTATATGAGGATACAAGGGAGAGCCGGAGGCGATATGCAAATCAGCTGACAAAGCTACGGGCAAACTGTTAGCTATTGAGGTTTATGAGTGATTCGGTAGCGGACCTTCGGACTTGGAACTTATCTCCTGTGGAACTAGCGCGAAAGACAATAGGGACAGACAATTACATACAGCAAATAAGTTATAATAAATAATACAGAACTATTTCTCTCTCATAACAAAGTGAATTACATAACATTATTTCCTTACGCATAATATACGGCCAGAAAGAGTGATTGAATAGGAAGCAAAGAACCTGATCATAAGTAAACGAGTAAGGCAAGGGAACAGCTTCTTACATGTAATGTGACGTCAATGAATACAAAAATAATACCTACGCTATAAAATACGCAGTATACTACATAAAACAATCATACATATAATAAGAGAATATAAATTCTAGGGCGCTGTTAGGATGACGCTATTTCTCTAAGAAAGCTTTGTTTCCAAGTGAGATCACAACTGAGGTCATTAGTTTCCCTAAAATTTTCGGCATTCTTATCTTCATCTTTTACCAGCTAAATTTGGCTTCACAGTTGGAAATATACTCTGACTGAAAAATTTGACTATTATATTAGGTTCAACAATCAACAACACCAACAACATCAACATCGACCAAATGATCGTTAAACCATTACCGGATGTTATACTTATAATGACTACGACTTATATAACTCCAATAATGCAAAATAAGATGTTATAATATAATATTATGATACTACAAGTACAGGTGAACGTAGTTTAAAGAGCAATGACAAAAACTGAACAAAAAATTAAATTAAATGACACCATATTAACTCACTCAGATCAAAAGTACAAATTTATATTTATTTCATTAAAAAATTTATTTAAATTCTTTTTTGTTGATGTTGAATTACATGAAATTATTTACTATAAAAGGTAAAATCTGACTTCGTCGTTAGTACACAAAACCAACTGAACCCAATAATTACAAAAGAAAGTCTTATTTGCTATGCAGGCTACTACTATAATCATCTTCAAAATTAGTTTAAATGACAAAACAACAGTCTGTCTCAACAGTCTATAGAATTATAGAACTAAGTAATCAAAAAGTAATTTGCCATCTAGAAGTGGAAGGGATTTACACATCTTTTCCTCCTTAAATATATATCTTCCGGTAGCTGTGACTTACAAATATTTGAAGTAACAAGCAGATGACAATAATCAAAATGACTGGAGGTTTCATGAAGGGCGATATTTGGTAATGAATCAGAAAAAACTTTCTGACTAAAAGCACATTGTAATTTATCACTGCATTCTAGATAAAAGAAACCTGCTTTGGCACAATATTCTGGGGAAACAAAAGAAAGTTTCCAATTTTTAAATGTCTTGACCCGTTCATCATGAGATTGCAATATGGACAGATCGAATTTAACACTATAATAGCCTAATTCTGATGTTTGCAGAAATTTACACTTTTCAAGTCCTCCCCCTTTGTTGTCATTTCGAAATGAATAATACTGCGACTCGTTGTCCACAAATTTTGAAAATAATGACGACGCAAGAATCAGATTCCCAAATGAATTCCCCAATAGTAATTTCTTTGAGTTCATTTTTGGATGATTTTGAATTAAATAATATGTTAAGCAAAGGCATTACATTTTCTACAGTTTCGCTATTAATTTCTGGTTGGCAGGAGATGACTAGCTTAGTCGGTTGAAACAATATTTTCGTAAAGCTACTCGATTCTGCTTGGATTTGGGATAAAGAATACCCTTGAAGGATTAATAAATCTAATTTAATTCTTTTTCCCCACTTAAATTAATTTTTATGTATTGTGACAATTTAATGGTTTGGGCACTGTTAGGAATTATTTCAGTATTTAAGTCAATAGGATTACTAAACGACACTACAACCAAATGAGTAAGTTTGAAACAGTTTTCAAAAAACGAAATACATGCAGGGTCTTGGTCATATAACTGTAAATAAGACAGTTCAGGAAGAGAAAAATTTTCAGAAGAAAAAACATTTTTCATACTATCCAAAGATAGTTTCTGTAAAGTTTTTGGGAGCAATGCTAAATCAATAGCCGAATTTTCAATATCAAGTTCCCTGATTTTTAATTGAGTTTTGCTAAGAAATGAGACATTATCCAAGAAAAGTTCTTTGATTTCCCAATTTGCAGATGACCAATCCAAAACAGATGTCTCGTTTAAATAAATCTTATCAATTCGTAAAGAATCATTCATAAATATACCCAAGTCCGTTTTTACATCAATTAATCTCAGACTCATAGCCCGACTAAAATCAATAAATTCATTAAGTGTCACTTTTTTATGGATTTGCCTGTTGCTCCATATTAACGTACAGTTACTTAATTTCAGTGTCATTGGACACATTTTTGTTGTAGTGACAACAAGTTGGTTTCCAGGACAAAGTTCCAGGTAATCGATACTGCGAAATTGTTCTGTGGAGAAAAGTAGTTTTGTTTTGTTTTGTTGTGAAATGGAGACAAAGCATTTCAGTTTAGATG
The DNA here is from genome assembly GCA_020055645.1 of Tomocerus qinae. Taxonomy (NCBI): domain Eukaryota; kingdom Metazoa; phylum Arthropoda; class Collembola; order Entomobryomorpha; family Tomoceridae; genus Tomocerus; species Tomocerus qinae. The sequence goes on from CM034546.1 coordinate 67,272,257, forward strand.
GTAACTGTTTCATTTCGTATCTTTCCATTTTCTTTCCATTTTCATCAATTACGGATATTTCCGACAGTTGTAGGAATTGTAAGTCCAGAGGAAACATAATAGTATTTATTATTGAACAATGCTGCAATTGAATTTTATTCACAAAGGTTTCTTCCCTTAATTCGAAGAAATAAAATTCTTGGCGCCCATCGTAGTTGATGAAGTATTTGTATTCACCGATGTTTAAGATACTTAAAGATTGAATAACATCATGTACAGACTGAGGTGAGTATTTAAAAATTAAATGTTTTTGCTTTATCAGTATTTCTACTGCCTTTTGTAATTCGTTTCTCCTCCAGTGAATAGAATACAATTTTCCCGCAATTAAACCCTTTGTTGGCTCCTTTCGCAAATCTATAACGCCATGAGAACCTTTACCAAAAGAAACTAGCCGTCCGTCTTGCACTTCATCGTACATGGTTTCTAAAATTGGTAAAGCCTCGATCCCTTCTCCATTTTCATCTAAACAACTAGCGTAATTATAAAGAGATGATGGCGTTTTTAAAGTGTTTTTAATAATCAATGCCAAATCGACAGCTTCTTGAAACCGTCTTTGACTTGTCATTTCTTCCAGTTGCAATTGGTCAATTAACTGAGCCTTAATTTCCGGGAATTCTTGTTTAATCTCTTCATCTGCATATGAATAAGGTATTAATTTGTAATCCAGATGTCCCTCGCTCTGAAGAATTTTTCTAATTGCACTCTTCGTGGATAATTTGTCATTGTGTCGAATTACTTGCTGAAACAATCGATGAATAGAGAAGCTAACCCAGGGAAGCGGATTCAGATTGTCTGCGGCATAATCTATCTCAGTTTTTGTAACCAGAGAATACTTTTCTAAAACTTCACCAGCAGCTAGAATTTCGGTGGCACTCTTGCTTTCCACATTTTCAAAGAAATTAGATATCACAAAATCCGGTTTTATATACCCGAAAGTAGTTAGCATTTTGTAAGCCAAATCTCCACTTTCTCCTTCGTAGTCTTTGATAATATCCAAAGAGACTTTCATTGCTTTGTTTATCGTTTTCTCGTAATCATCAAATGGAATATGAATAATGTCGTCAGTTTTTCTGATTCTTCTTATATACTCTGTGGTGTCAATTTTTCTCTCATTTATCGTTGCTATTGCTATTTGTAAAGCCAAAGGTAAATTTCCAAGCAGGTCACAGAGAATCTCCAACTGATGATTTATATCTGGTTCAGCTTTTGAATTTTTGATGTTTTTCTTCAAAAACTCTAAACTTTCTATACTTGTAAATGTGCCCAGTTGGAATTCAAAAATCTTCCCATCTCCATTTTCATTGCCCCATTCTCGATTCCTGGATGTTATAATTGTATGGAAAGTTCTAGCTTTTGGCAACAATTGGCGAATCCCTTGGTTTCCTGTATAACATTCTGCATTGTCAAATATCAAAAGACATTTCAGTCCATCCAACTTGTCAAAACTTTTCCTTGCTAAATTCTGCAGGTCCAATTTATCGCTTTTTTCGACATCTAAATCTCTCGCTAGGTTTTTAAAGGACTCAATCAAGCTACCTTCCCCGCAATCTAACCATACAATGTGATCGTATTTTTCACTGAAATAATGTGCAAACCATTTCGCTGTTGTTGTTTTTCCAACTCCTCCCAGTCCAGACACAGTTACTTTTTGACTGATTACTGCCATTCCATCTTTGTTCTCGATTAGCTTACTTTCCAGATTTTCAATGAGCAATTTTCCCTCTTCCTTCCTTTCATAAAATGATTTTACCAATTTCTTCTCCTCTGGCCACCATTTAGACAGGGGCATTTTTCTTTTTTTGAAATTCGGCTCATCGTCCCCATTCTCGATTTTGTCTGCACAGTGGCTGTTATTGGTTTCTCTTAAAATATTTAAGAACGTTCTTCGGACTCGTGACCAATCTTTACTAATAATTGTCCTTAATAAATGGAAATTTCGACCTGCTTGGGTAGTTTCTTCCTTCTAATGTAATAAAATTTTAAAGTACTTATTTTCCATTCAGTATTATCACAGTATGTCTAAATAGTAGTATTTATTAGAATATAAACATTAGTCATTATAGTATAATTTATAACTTACTATTTCATCTCTTTCTTCGTAAGAGAAAATATCCTTTTCAATTAGCAACGTCAGAATTTTATCGATATTCGTAATATGTTGTGTTAAATACGACAGACTTTTCTTTATTTCGTCTCCCATTTCAACATTTTGCATTAACTGTTTCAGAACACACAGTTAATACAAATTTTCGCGGTTAGAAATTAATTTTCCATGCATATTAATATACGTCACTGTCCCAGAACCTTGCCCGACCAAGACACCCATGTGGTGGAATCGGCACAGCCAATTTGTGGTCGATGCCGAAATTGTTAAATCCAAATTTAAGGTCCAGGTCAGCTCCTATTGCTTACGAAACGAATAGCTTCTTATAAATTGGAATTTCCAAAATCGCACCTGATAATTATTTCTTACAAAACTTCAGATCTTCAGCATAATTTCTAACTGTAGACGGCCGAAAAAATTGTGGATGAAGTGTACGGAGGGTAAAAGTTTTTTACAATGCTGTTCAATGCTGTACAATGCTGTAAAACTGTCTAACTCGTTTTCTCAGCAACTGAAGTAGCATGCGGTCGTAGCCAAAAACGGTTAGGTTTAACATTAAATTTACAATGAATGTACGAAACAGATCTTATGATTATTTACCTAGCTCCTACTTAACAGACGACGATGAAGTTCCGAAGTGAAATGCCAAACATAAACAGTTCGGCCAGCCACGGCAAATACTAGTTGTATTTATATGTGTCGTGCGGATTTTTGGAGATGGTTGATTCCGATTGAAGTAAGACAGGGTCCATAGGGTTTTGACCTGAAGCTGAAAAGTGGAGGGTCAGTTTGGTTAAATTATTCATCTACCACGGTCAGGCAAATTCCGCTACTCGATAAGGTGGGTTTCATGGCCTAGTTTTGATCTGGGACGGTGACACATACATATAGTATGCTATATTAAAGTATGGTGTTAATTTTGGTAATGCAATACTACATTATAAAAATTACAATACTATATCAGAAGGAAAGGAAATGTGTGAACAAGTGTGCTGTCATATTAGATAAGATAAAGCTTTCTGTATTTTACAAAACCCCACAACGTACCTAAACTATACTACACCTAAATACTGCTTGAAACTTGTTGGTCTTCCGTCAATGTTCATTCATATAAGAAGTGTTCACGATATAATAAGAGAACAAGCACAAATGAATATGACAATAAATACCTTCAGTTCCATCCTCATCACTAAACATAGTCAAGACCATAAGACCATTGTCAATTAATGTCGATTTTAACACCAGCCATTACATACAGTACCTATACACACATTTATGTCGTCGTTCGTTATGTAATGATATGTTTTTATAAATGTAGTATATCTATAGGTAATAAAACTGGTTTTATACGATGTTTGATAGTAAATAAATAATACAAATATTATACCAGTTCTCTACTATTCAACAAATTCGCGAGTGATAGTACGTATGCAAATGAATGTATATGTAATCAAATGATATAAAAATTCTTTTCTGAAAACCAAATTTCAAGTATGACCTTAGAGAATAGGGATTTATTGAACAAAAATTACAACACATATTATTATTTGGATATAAAAAATAATGAAATGTTATTAAATAAATTCGAAAGCACTGATAGTGCTTAAAGTTTTAATTACATTCTATTTCATTGTAATATTAATTAATATTCACTGTCAATAATTTAAATGAAAAAATAAAATTAATATAACTATATTTATTTAGTTTTGCGTACAAATGTAACGGTCATATTATCTTTGGACAAAACTATATTACCAGAAATAATTCCTACAGAATCAGGAATTTGTATCAAATCCGTTAGTTTGTGTTCCAATTCCATTTCGTCAGGTGTACCAGCCATTCTTGTTGACACAGCTCCAGAGGTGCTTCTCCAGGAACCTTCATACACTCTCATTAGTATAGCAATTTCGTTCACCGCTTCAAGATCAAATATGTACTGTCCGACTGTTGAGTTAGACATCGGGGCTACCGATAGAGTTGCGAGACTTCCCTTGGAACCTCTTCCCATAATGCTGGCTCTAAAAGTGTTCATTGACATCGGCTTGTCCCCAATTTTTATATTTTCTGGGTAAACATCCCACTGCCCTTCAAATTCTACCACATTTTTGGGATCCTTACGAGAAATCCGAGGGATTTCCTCCTTGGTAATTGTTACTCGTCCGGGACCGCCCAACTTGACTGCTGGACAAGCACTGGAGAGAGCCGAGGTGTCCATATCAAAAATCTGTCCCAGAGTCTGGTTATCGTATCTTAGAAACGCTTTCAGTTTTCCATTAGAGAAACTGGCCAAGATTCCCACTGTAGAACCAGCTTTTAACTTCTGACGGAATTTATCTCCATAACCGACGTTTTTGGCGAACTTTTCTTTGTTTGTTAACTGTACAGCTTGTAATGTGACTTCATCTTCGAAACTAAGTTTCCAGTAATGTTCTCCAGAATTGACACAATCCCCATCCTGCCACATTCCATAACAAGCCCATTCGCAGACGAGACTATTTCCTTCAATCACTTCACTGTAGTCTTTTGTTTTCCATCCGGTGGTAACTGTATTCAACACAAATTATTGAATATTTGATGATCATGATATAAACTTTAATGCCTAGTTTATAGTTCAGGTTTCACGAAGTTATCATGAGAGATGCATTTATAGTTGGAATCAAAGCGTTAAATGAAGGTAAAAATCGTCACTCTAGGATCATTGAAATATTTCAATAACTCGGAAAGTGAAGAACTTCATTTTAACGTCAAAATAACTTCGTAAAATCCAAATTGTAAATTTTGAAAGTAAAATTTTTACGGTAACTTCACGATAACTTCGTGAAACTTGAACTATAAACTAGGCATAAGACATTAAGAGCAAAATAGGATTTTGAACATCTAGAAGCAATATAATATTTAGAAACGTTGGTATTTAATGCATCGACCGACATTTCTTTACATGCAGATAATATTATGATTTAATGTAATTTATTGCCACTACTTTTATGTATTAGTTTTTTATTGCATAAAAATATTGTATATAAGTACTGAATTTAAATTTTCTTGTTACCTTTCTGTGGAAGTCCATCTAAGTCGATAATGAATAAAGATAATACGAACAAGAGCGAAAGAAACATTTTGTGTAACAACTGATTATTTTCCGATAATAAAGGAAAGGGGATCAATTTTTATTTTTACGTATCGGCAGCTACAATTTTTAACGATATTGGAATTATGTACTATTTTCACTACTTTGCATAAGTAAAAATGTATTCAATTCTAGCTACCAGAAATACAGGTAAGTCTTTTTGGTTTAGTAAACTCCCTTAACTTGAGTAACAATTTATGACCACTCAACTCAGAAATTAGAATCAAGACTGAATTGAACGATGATGGTTGCTTTCATCTGAAAGGTAAATGTATAATACCCTTGATGTAATAATAGTAAATCCCTATTCTAAGAAGACATTCACAATTATCCATTTTACAAGGAAATCACTAATATATTTCCTTTACAAATAAAACAGTCATACACGTCATTGAGTGCAGCAGGACTGTACAATAATTTAATGGCTGTGTGACATTTTAAGGTGTACTTAAAAAGTGATAATCCTTTACGATGCAAACGTGTACTATATTACAGGAAGACAGGTAAAAATGAGGAAGATAGACAGTACCTAAAACTTGAAGAAAATGCCATCGAAATGCAATAAAAGGATGCGTAGTAGTAGACTGATAATACATCCTAACACTATTAATAACTTCTGTTATTTACTGCCAATATATATAATGAATAAATAAATATATTCATGGTGCTTGTGCATTGAAACCTATGAAATAATATGATATTAGGTACCTTTGCTAGCCAAGAAAATTTCCGTAGACAGTAAACTGTAGTTAGTATAGATACGTAGATGATGCAAAGCTCAACAAAATTTCTATAAATGTGCAAAGAGACCCTATAACGCATTTAAGTAGAGAAAGGCATAGACAATTTTAATCTTTTCCAGAGAAGGTTTGATAATTTATGTTATTCAGTGCATTGGCTGAACCTTAAAAACTTAAAACTGGGTATGACGCTGGCATTGCAATTTGCAGTCTTTTATTGCGTAAAATTTAAAGTTATTTTCCTACTTAGAGTTAACCAAACCTGTCGACATTTTTGTATCCAAAACTAACATAATTAGGTGTTTGTAATACTTATCAATAACCATGAATGATGATGAATTGATCTGAAATTAAATGAAAACACTTCACTGGTCACATTTTAATTAGAGATAATATTACGATTATTCTGTTGCTTTATTTAACAACATAGTAATGAAACATTACATAGAAACATTACATCCTTATAATATTTTCTTACAATACAAAGTATTTTGTCAGAAGATTAAAAAATTGGGTGAAGTACATATAAATTATTGGCGGACAAATGTCACTACCATGTCGTCTTTCTTTACAATCAAGTTACCAGAAATAATTTTCACAGAATCCGGGTTTTGTATTAAATCTGACATTCGGGATTCTAGTTTCATGAGTTCAAAAGGTCCCCCTACTAAAGTTTGTAGAGTACCTTTTACATTTCTCCACGAATCGTCATGCATTCTTATTTCCGTATTGATATAGTTAAACACTCCAACACTAACGGAGTAATACCCAATCGTTGAGTTAGGAAGTTTTTCTATAGACAAACCTGCGAGGCTGTTGTTTGAATTTGTTTGCAACAAGTCGGTGCTGAAATTGGAAAAATCTGATTCACCGATTCTGAAATTTTCAGGAAATACATACCATTCACCTTCCATTTCAGGAAAATCTCGAAGATCCTTTCGAGAAGATTGAGAAGGTATTTCGGTCACCTTTTCGACTTTTACCTGTCCAGATTCGGAGTATTTTATTGCAGGACAAACCTTAGAAACAGAAATTGCCTCCAACTCCACAATTTGATCCAGGGACTTGTTGTTGTATCCAAAGTAGCCTTTGACTTTTCCGTCTGAGAAAGAAGCCAAGATTTCCACCGTAGATCCGGGCTCCACTCGCTTATAGTAATTGTCTCCAAAGCCCAATTCTTCGGCAAACTTTTCTTTTGTTGTCAGCTCCACAGCCTGCAACAACACTTCTGTTTCGAAATGAATTCTCCAAAAATGTTCACCAGAACTGACACAATCTTCCCATAATGCGTAACAAAATTTGTTGCAGGAGAAACTATTGCCGTTCGTTTGCAGCTTGCTGGAATTACTTGATATCAAAGATCCACTTAAAATTTCTGTAAATCAAAAGATTTTTTAAGAATTATACTTATTGCAATTTAGAGTCAATTAGCATCAGAAGTAATTTGCAATATGTTTTATGGACTAGAGCTACGTGAATAATTTCCGTTAAGTGTACAGTACTATTAGGATGAACATAAATTTAGCAAAGATAAGTATATTATATAATAATATAAATTTTACCTGCATGAGAAATTTCAGATGTCCCAACGGCGCGGCTTACTAAAGAAACCCCGAGGATTGCTAGGAATATGTTTTCCGACAAATAATTGCCTCCCATTGTGACACAAAAACGCATCTGGATAAAGTTTTACTATAATATCCTTAAAAATGCGTTGATCTAATGACATCCGCAATTAACTAAATTTTAACTTAATTTTCTGAGATCCAAACCGTAAAATTTGGCTAGCAATGTACTTGAGAAAAGTTAACTACTTTCTTGAGCAGCCAAGTTCATTCCACTTCGGATTCAACCTTTGCAGTAGTCTTTAAAGCGAAGTTCCATCTTATTTATAAGACCACAAGCAAGCAACAAGATTACGAGTAGTAATACAGGGAAATAAATAGGGACAGTCAAGTGCAATTGTAGTACCTGATATTTCTTAAATATACTTAGTAATTAACTACACATTTATTTATCTTGATGCTCTCTTCTTCACATCACATACCAATAATTCCAAGTCTGGAATTCTAGGAAACAAACACTAATCTACTATCACTATTCTTGCCATCAACGATGGGTCAATTGAATTGTAACTTTTGTAATTCAGGGTGGCCAGTGAGTACTGACTACCGTAAATGCAGTAAGTCGAGTCCCCATGGAATTATTTAAAAAGTCCTTTCAAATGATGAAATAGTACATGGTCAAATAATTGTGTTTATTTATTTATAAGAGCAAAAAATTAGGTCTTGTCAAGGTCATTAATGATATAATCATGATTATAGTAATAATTATTATATTATTACATGGAATACCAAAAAAATCCCATTTAAATGCATGAATACCCCCACATAGTCTAGTTAAACCTAAATAATCGTAACATTTAGCATCTATCCGTACCAGGTTAGGAAAATTAGTGGATTAATGTTTGCTGAACATATTCATATAGGATGTATAGGGTAGTATAAACATTATTAATTTGTATACGCGTAATTATGTAATAGAGGCTAAGAAATATAGCATGTAATCCAGGTTTAGGGATAACAATAAATAGGTACTATAATAGTATAACTATTGAAAACCAAAGTTGGTTTGTTGTTTTCATCGCTGATTTGCATGGACGACTCAGCGATAAAAAGAGCAAAAGCGGGCATAAGTATAATCACGTCGCTATACCTTACATCTATACACATGTGCAACAATACACTACATAATCATACGTCGGAATTTTATTTATTTAAAATCGCAAAAAATTTACACGAAAATTTACCAAAAAATGGCAAAAATTTTTCATAAAATTTTACCAAAAATGGCAAAAAATTTTTAAATAAAATTTACCAAAAATGAAAAAAATTGCTCTAAACAATTTTTTTTGATTTCGGCAAAAATATTATCTATTACATAACATATTTTTAAAAAAAGCCAGAAACTCTACCTAAATAATCAAGTGATAAATAAGAACTGTATGTATTATACCATTTCATTATTGTACATTTAATCTTCAATTTAAAAATCCAAACTTACCATAATATAAAAATTTAATCCAAACTTACCATCTTAAAACATATATATTGCAATATTAAAATTTAATCCAAACTTAAAATCGAATCTTAACTTCTTCAATTCCATACCAACTTAAAATCGAATATTAATACCTTAAAATTCAATCCAAACGTATTATAGTCCTTATTATCTTTAATCTTAAATTAAATTTTTAAAATTGAAATTAAGTAAAGTCTGCAAAACGGGCAAAATTACACCCATGGCAAAATCATGTGGATAAATAATGTAAAGGTGAAACCATTGACATTTTAATATTTTGCATACTCTTTTTTGGTCGCCGTGGACTCAAAAATGCCTTGTGCATACTGAAATAATAATTGGTATAATAGAATAAATACAATCGAAAAGAAATAAAGACGGAAATTGTACATGTAGACAAAGAATAGCACAAACTGTATTGTCTTCTACAGATTTTTAGAAGAAATTAGAAGGGATGTTACCATATTCAGACTGGAATCAAGGCAATCTAAGGTGTGCTTATGTTTCACCGTTCGTAAAACTCCATACCGAACACCAAATGCTGATGTACTTAACAGCATTTGCTTACAATATTTTTTATTGTAATTGCCGACTAGTGATTCCCTTTTTAATGCTTTCAGAGTATCACCTGACCGTTTGTAACACAGTGAACACGAGAACAATACGAGAGTGACAGCAATTATACATCCGCAAGATATTAGTGCTAGCATAACTACATGGGCTACATTTTCTGTATTCTGCTGTATAAGAGCAAACATAGAAATTGATTGCACAGCCAGAAATGAATATATAAAACATGGAATGAAAGATCTGTTAAGACAATCATTGAATAATGTATTTAAAATACGCAATCCATTAAAGGTCCTTATTTTTTCTTGTAGAGCCGCTTCGCTTTCCCTGAAAAATATTTTAAAATTGTATATTATATTTTTTACTAATAGGGACGAATAATGTTGGCGAATTTGAATCAATCGCAACTTTAGGTATAGCAACAATCAATCGTAGTGACCTTAATCACATTCAAAACTATCGTTATCAGCTATGTACCCTACCCCTCATCAACGTCTTTTGTCAACAAAGTTTTATTTGCAAACACATTTTGTCTACATATATAAAGCGTATTATTGACATATGTTCATTGAAGTTGTAATAGTCTAGGTTTTGTACATATTATGTCAATTTCGGAAGGAAGATTATTAAACGCTATAATATGTTTGAGGTAGGTAGATAGATGTAGAGGTAGGTCCTTTTGGACGCAAAAATAGCCTAAAAATCACATAAAATATGCCCACCAGCCACAGCGCGGAATTTTTAAAAACATTTTTTCTTTCGTGGGGGAGGGGCATTTGCCCCTAATGACCACCAATAAAATTGCCCCCAATATATGAATCTCTGAGTGGGTTAATACCATTGATGATAAACTGGAAATATTCAGGATATACTTTCACAGCTTAGTTGACTTATTTAATTGTTTGGTTTAATGCGGTACAGTAATACCATTTTTTAATTTTGACTATTGCCTTTAATTTATATATTGTATAGTCTCAAAAGCAGTGTTGACTATTATTATAATTAATGTAGAAAAAAATAAAATGGTTTTCATAAAAGGCATTTTCGATATATTTTGCTTTGTTAACATTTGGTGTTGATAAATTGGGGGTAGGTCCTTAAGCTTACCTTGTAAAATATACGAGATAATAGGTTTTGGGGTAGATAAGTGAATACATTAATTACCTGATCATGTGCAAATATAAGCACGTCCTTGTTATGTATGTACAAATCACAACCCCGATGACGGTCAATAAGAGTAGTCCTGGCACCCCAACGATCCAACATTGTATAAATGTGGACAAACTTTCTAGTTTGCTTAGATGGAATAATTCGAAACCTTTGACACTTTGTCCGACAACATGCTTTCCCAGAATGACATAATACATTATATATGCAAGAAGCGTATTGGGAATGAAGTAGTTTCCAATCAGCAATTTCGAAAAAAATACTTCCCATGCAACGAAGGTTTTAATTCCTGATTTTTTCCAACCTTCAAAATTGTAAAAGTTTTATAAATATGAGCCGTATATTTCTCCTTTTCTACCATATAAACCATATAATATTTTTGTTTTTTACTTTATTATCACAATTTTAACTTACCTTCATCAAGAATTGGGTATCCTTTCAGACATAGTTGATTTAAAACATGTACGATTTCAGATGACTTTTCTATAAAATTAGTGCAACCATTGTTTGTAAGTATATAGGATAACAGACACATCAGAATCAGACTAGCGTCGATGTTAATGTAATGTTCGTTGGAGTTGGAGCGAAGGATTAGTGTAAATTGTGTCACTCCGAAAACCACCAAAGTCAACGTAAAACATTGATGCACTCTTAGAAGATGCGATATTGGGGTGGTATAAAATGTTTTTGCCGATTTGTTGTATTTGATTGGGAGGAATCCCAATAAGATGTTGAAATAAAATCCAAGCCAATCTAAAATTTCATTTCCACAATAGTCAGTGACATTTGGAATAATATTTCCTTTTAATTTTATCGAGACATTTTTTACAATATTGAAAAGTGCTTCAGTTTCAAGTTTCAAGATTTTGATTTTCATGTTGGTTGACTGGAAGAAAATCGAATTTGGAATGTAGAATAAAACTACATTTTGTAGCTCCGCAGATTATATAGAATTGGTCAGTCGCTAATCTAGTTGCCTCTTTCTGTGATACATACACTTACTAAATACTAAATGAATGTTTGTGGTTAGAGTTAGATAAGTCGTTCGTAATATTACCAAACAATAGACGTAGAAACTATTCGTTGTCAGTATCAACAACAACATTTAAGATTATTATTCCCCGCTTTGGACTATAAAACATCTTGCTTTCTTCACATTAAATGTTATTAAACACCCACATAGTGATTATATATTTAAGATCATTGAAGAACTTCAATGAAACTAAGACAGTGTCAATGAAACTAAAACTAAGTGTGTCAAGTAAGTGTCACTCATTCAAGAAATGGAATTTAAATATTGATGCTTCTAAATAATGTTTGGATATTCTTCAAAGAAAAAGTCGTCATTCTTCAACAGACAATATTGCGTATATGGACTTACATACATGTTTAAAATGTTTACAATAGGTTTCTGAACCCATAAATTTTATCGTTAATCGAATAAGACATTTATTTTAAAATTACTAAGTAAACTAAAACAGTTCAGGCATTACAAAGAGGTATAGTTTAAATGTTATTATAATTTAATTGTAATGTGAATTGTGTCTATGCTGCCACATCTCCACTCTTAGGTATCCTCACATCACAACACCTTTATAATATATTTATTATAGTCATGATACTTTTTGTATCAGAATGAAGTATATCAATATTTTAGCATTGCAGATTTACTTGACATATCAACATTAACACATCGTATTTAGGGGAAATGCTAGGGTGCTAAACTACCCTCTAAACTTTTCAAAATAGGTTAGACATTTTCACCAAAAACAAAAAGAATTTTTGCACAAGAAAATTATTGTCGCATGTTTAACCACCCCTTACAATTATGTTTTAGATACGCCCTTGCTCACTCTATAGCAATAATATTTTGAAGGAATAGCTGAAGCTGTTAACTTAATTATTATACCTGATATTTTACCCTTTGATTTTGCAAGACAAATCCTACATAGTAGCTAGCTGAAGCACCCTTTTGACTACACATCTTATTTTTGCCACCAGCTGCTATGGAAGATTAAAGTATATTTAAATTATTGTATTTACAAGTTAAATACAGCATCAATTTGTACTTTTACGGTTATACGTTGCCTTATAAATTTAATCAGTGTGCTAGATTTGTTCTCGTGCGGAGGTCACTATGATAGGACAAACTATGATAATACAAATATATCTTAATTAGTTTATTATTCTATATCTTAATTATTCTTAATTATATCTTGTAGAATTTAGTCATAATTATACAAAAACAAAGTACATGCAATATTCTAACTCTAACTAAAACCTTCTAGACCAACCTTCCGTAGCATAAATATTATACGACAACAAAGTGTGCAATTAACAATATAAACTTGCTTTTTCTTATACTTTTACATGGGTTCTAGATTCCAAACATAAATTCAAACTATTTTGCAATTGCATAGTATTGTAGTAGAATTGGCTTTGTAATATCCAACCAATCACGTATCCAGTAGAGGACGGAATAGTCACAGCGCCCCGTAAATCAGAAATAAAGTGTTTTGGAATGGTATAAAACGTTTTCACCGATTTCTCATGTCCCAATCAAGACGGCAGCCAGAGAGGGCACCGGGCACGTGCCCCCCCCTTGAAATCGAGAAATTTGGCTGCGGCCTTGGTCTCAATATAAAAACCTAGTCAATCTAAAATTCCTTTTAAGTTTATTGACATCGTTTTTTGAGATATCAGATTTGAAATGTAACTTAATACTGAGTTTCGGCAGTTATTTAGAATTTATAACAAGACTAATCGATAATCTAACTACTTATACTTCTCCAATAAATACATTTACCAAATACTACATGATTGTTTGTATGTAGAGTTATAAAGGTCTTAATTTTTCAACACAATGGAGGTAAAAATATTCATTGTCAGCTTAGACGGTAAACTGGAATTTTTTCTTTAAAAATTTTGCTCCTAATTAATGTTTGTGGTGGATGGATGACCGGTAGAAAATCGAATTTGAAATGTAGGATAAAAGTGCGTTTTCGTGCTCTGCAGATATTTACGTTATTTACAATTTATAAGAAGGCCAGTCGCTAATCAAAGTTGCTACTTTTCCGATACATACACTTATCAATACTACAAGAATGTTTGTGGTTAGAGTTAGATAGATCATTAATAATTTCTAGCAAAACATAGACGCAGAAAGTAATCGTTGTCAACCTCAACAACAACATTTAAACTTATCATTCCTCGCTTTGGGTTATAAAGCAACTTTCTTTGCATTAAATATTATTAAACATCCACTTAGCGATAATATCTTTAAGGCCATTGAACAACTTAAACGAACCTAAGGTTGACAAGCAAGTGTAATTCTATCAAGAACTGAAAAATAATGATGCTTCTAAATAATGTTTATAATATTCTTAAGTGAGGTTAGCGCTATTTCTTGCCACTTAAAGTTCGCTGCTTCATACACAGTACATGGTTGGATATTCTTAAGTCGTCATTTTTCAATAGGCTAACCTGCTTAAATGGACTTACACAAATGACTGACTGAAATGTATACATTAGGTTTTTCAATCCATAAATTCTATCTTAAACTTTAACACGTAGTCATTATATTATTGTGAAAGTCGTGTTATACATTTATTTATGAATTTTTTAAAATACTTTTTGCTTAAGACATACTCATTAAATATGGGTAAAGCCCTGTGTTAACTATAATAAACTGTATTACGACTCCAAGGTATCTGATGTTTAGACCACTTCTTGAAGGATTCTATAATATTATTATGTTATGTAATTATGTTTATATGGAATCATTGTACATCAAAAATAGTTATTAACTATATGCACACTTATATTGTTATTTAAACTTTTCCCTTGTGTTTTTAAGGTCGCAAATCAAGAATCTGCATTATGTATAATTCTAGCCGGTCACAGGACCTTGGCCCTGTTATAAATAAAGCTAGTGTGTATTCCGGGGGCAATATTGTATTATGGTTCCGTTGCCACTCTAATCTCTTTATATTCGAAAGACATTAAAGACAATGGATCATATCGTCCCTTAAGGATCGAAAAATCGGGCGTACAGTACGGTCTAATGGTGTAAAACCCTGGTTGGCTGTTCGCATTCTTGGGTTCCAATCCTAAGAGCGCCTCAGGTTGTATATTAGTTAGTCTGGAATTGGGAAAAGCTGTCTTTGCTGTATATTCGTTATTAGCATTGATTTGCCTATCTTGGTGACAATATGACTATCCTTACGCTGTCTGCAGTGTGCAGATTGCTCTCTTGGTTAGGTGCAGGGTTACCAGATTTTCTTCATCCAATTTAAGTATCTTGACTACCAAAAGCCATTTGCCAACCATTTAGAATTTGGCTGTATCATAAATGCACAGCTAGCAAATTAACGGTTTTTTGAAAAAAATGAAACAAAAATAACGTAGATAGCGTATTTAGAAATTAATATTAATGCATATTATTACAAAAGAGGAGCTAGGATAAGAAGGTAGCAATTCGCGTGAAGCGCGATAAAATTTTGAAATTCAACTTCAAAATTTATCAATAATGATTTGACGAATTTTGTGTAATTTAGCTTAACGGTTAAGTGACATCGTCTGCTTAATATTACAAGGTAACAAGCCATTTTATCATGGCTGCTACAAAGTAACAAACCATTTTATCATGGCTGAGACAAAGTAACAAGCCATTTTATCATGGCAGCGACAAAGTAACAAACCACAGTGGTTTGTTACCTTGTCGCTGCCATGATAAAATGGCTTGTTACTTTGTCTCAGCCATGATAAAATGGTTTGTTACTTTATAGCAGCCATGATAAAATGGCTTGTTACCTTGTAATATTAAGCAGACGACATAGTTGAGGAAAAGAAGTTTGCTTTTATCCTCCACTGATAACTGATTAATGGATTTCCATCGAAATTGGAAGAGAATTTTGACAACTAAACTGGATAGATCAACAAAGAATTTTGAAATTCGCGCGAAGCGCGAGAAAATTTGGTAATTTTAAACTATTTGATCCTTAACAAATTGTGTTCATATATTTAAGGGTGAAATTGATCCATTGTTACTGATTTTAGCTCATTTAAGTATATTGAAGTATATTTTAAGTATTTTAAAATACTTGCAAGTATTTTAAGTATAGGGTCTAATTTAATTATTATACTTGCCATTTAAGTATACCTGGTAACCCTGGTAGGTGTAAACTACGAGTTTACCTCTCTAGAGTGATATACTGGACTGCATGAGGACGAGGAGCACATGCGAAGGGATGCAGGAGGTTGCGATGACTGTCACACCTAATGTGGTCAGCTCACCTAACCTTGCCACCTAAGCGCACAAAGGTAGAGTACGGGACTGTGTAGGGATGTACCACATATGGTTCAGCACCCCTCACCAAAGTCTCCTCAGTAAAGTTGTCCAGGAGTCACTACAAGTAAGCCACCCCAGGCTTGAGCGGTAGCATAGCTCTACTATAGTAGATGCTTAAAATTAATTCATTTAGAGCACCGGGCACCGACCACATCTGTTCCAAGTTTCATCCAAATCGGTACAGTAGTTTCGGAGCCATTTCATATTCCGATTTCGAGGCGCTTGTTTTCATGGCCCCTGAAGTAGAGAAAAATTAATTTTTTGACCAATGATGTTAGTTTACATCCCTAACGTGGACATAAAAAGTACTTAGCGCTGATTTTTGAACACCTCGGGTATTTTACTTTCCTATATCAAACAATTTCTGTCTAACAGGATTTAACAAAATACGTAAAACCGTTCTCACACAAAGAGTCGCGTGAAAGCAAAGAATGTATAATATACCTTACTTTTTATAAGTATGGTGCCTAATTAAACTATAAGAGTCAATTTGAATTTTTATAAAAAAAGTCAAGAACTAAATGCGGCTCCATCATAATTTTTAATTCTAAATAATAGGTAAGATGTTAAGGTTGTGGGAAATGGGGTGTCCACCATAGAATGGGTGGGCCAAATCTGATCGCGCGGGCATTTGGGAAAAATTGGTTGATATATCATAGCTTTTATGAACGTAGAAGGACTTCTTTCTCGAAATTTGAGTTAAAATACAACGAAGTGTTCTGTTTTCATGATAATATTAACCCTAGTTGGACAAAAGAATTCTCGTACCTCAGATGAAATCAGAAATTGGGATAAAGTTAATACAGACTTGAGCTCCAAACTACCACGATCGAAAAGAAATTATAATAAATAAATTAGACTAGACAAATTATATTTTGGAATTCATCTTCAAGAGGTCGTAATCATGTCTATTGTGTACCCATTACCAGAAATTTTAATTGTAATGGAAAACTACTAATATTTTACGATTATTTAAACTTGTATTTTTTGGCCGAATAATGTTGACATTTGGTGCAATTGAAGTGGTTGAACCCATTCATCCATTTAGTGTACAGCCCAGATTCAGACAAAATAAAAAGTTTTCTCTTCAAGTATTCTCGAAGAAAAACATGTTCGCTTTTGACCCTCATACCATATAAGTGATAGTATTGATATTTATCTGGCACTCCAATGCCTCCAATGTACAATTTCTGTTTTGGTTTGATCCCCTTTTTGAGATTTCATTGAGAATCGTTTAGAAATCAACTCGGTCTATCCACAAACACGGATCTGCTGCATTTAGAAATAGAAAAAACTGAAAAGTCTCCAGTAGGGAAACAGATGGAAAACGCAGCTTACTGATTAATGCATTCAGCTTTTGCCCAAATTTGACGACGACTCCTCAGATAGAAGAAAATGACTTTTGTCTTTTAAGAAACTGAGTTGGTTGAAAAAATGGATATTGGCTTTTTCGTTCCTTAAATGACTATATTATTGTCATGCGCACATTTGCAAACAGATGCTCATCAATTCCCCTATTAGATAGTTATCGATTAGATTTCATGGTTTAACTTAATTAAAACTTAATTAAACTTATAATTACAGAAACGCAGAGTGACTTTTAAACCTGACAGATGAACTAAATTAGTTTACAATTATCCCTTGTTACATGGAATTCACTAATATTTGCTTCACAAGTAAAAATAGTCTTGCACATCAATTCAGTGGAGCAGGACTGGACTATTATTTAGCTATGCCTATGTGACGTTTTAAGATGCATGTAAAATGTAATCTTTGACAATGCATGTTTGAGAAAATCAGGTAAAAACATGGAAGACAAATAGTACTAAATAAAGTTTAAGAAAATGTCACATAATTACAATACAAGATGCATGCGTTTTAGTAAAGTATAAATAGGTAGTTCCTACACTGATGATTGTGAAAATGCAGTCCGATACTAATAATTATTTGTATTCGTATTAGTTAATTAGTATATAATATTTAAGTATGTATCTATGTTCTAATGTTATGTATAATTTTCGGCTTTTTGTTTGAATGAGCATGTTACAGGGACTGTGGGCAAGCTTGTTGTGAATAAACATCAATAATAATAATGACAGTATTGAATTTATTTGAAATCAAAAGACGGCACTGGTCACATTTTA
Source organism: Tomocerus qinae (assembly GCA_020055645.1). Lineage (NCBI taxonomy): Eukaryota > Metazoa > Arthropoda > Collembola > Entomobryomorpha > Tomoceridae > Tomocerus > Tomocerus qinae. The sequence continues at coordinate 67,290,579 of CM034546.1, forward strand.
CTTAGAAATAATATTGAATTATTAAATTGTTTTATTTAATAGTAATAGTACCTAATGAATATGAAACATTACAACAGTAGGTATATAGTACTAACTAGAAATGCATATTAAAAGCTGAAGAAGTGTTAATTTAAATGCAAACTTTTTTTTTCATACAACACATTTTTGTCAGAAGATTCAAAAAATCGGATAAAGTACAGTTACAATTATTAGCGCACAAATGTGGCCACTATGTGGTTCTTTTGCACAAATAAGTTACCAGAAATAATTTTAACAGAATCTGGACTTTGTATTAAATTTGACATTTGGGATTCTAATCTCCCATGTTCAGTCTCACTCACCTCCCATAAATGTCATCTTAATGGGTCCTATGTTACTCCACGAACCGTCATGCATTCTTATGCCCATGGGTAAACGGTTAATCACCTCAACTATAACGTAGTAGTCCCCAACTCTTGCGTTAGGACGTTTTTCTATAGACAGAGTTGCGAGGCTGTTGCGGTCATTTTCTTTCAAAAATTTGGGGTTGAAATTGGAGAAATTTGTATCGCCGATTCTGAAATTTGCAGGTAAAATGTACCATTTGCCTTCCATTTCAGGAAAATCTCGAAGATTCTTTCGAGAAGATTGAGGAGGTATTTCTGTGACCTTTTCTATTTTCACTCGTCCAGATCCGGAGTACAATATAGCAGGACACACCTTAGACAGAGAGCTTGCCTCCAACTCTACAATTTGACCAAGGGACTGGTTGTTGTATCCGATGTAGCCTTTTAGCTTTCCATCAGAGAAAGAAGCCAAGATTTTCGCTGTAAATCCAGGCTCCACTCGCTGATTGTAGCTTCGTCGATGGCCCCATTCTTTGGCAAACATTTCTTTAGTTGTCAGCACCGCATACAAAAGTTTCACTTCAGTTTCAATATAAATTCTCCACAAATGTTCACCAGAACTGACACAATCTTCCCACAACGCATAGCAAAAACCATTGCAGGAGAAACTGCTTCCGTCCGTTTGCAGATTGCTGGAAGAATTACTTGGTATCCAAGTTCCAGTTACTTTTTTAATAAAAACGATGTTTAATAAATTAGATACCATTATCAATTTACAGTGAAAATAACATCAGCTGTGATTTGGAATATATTTTTTGGCTAGACTTAAATAAATTATTTTCGAAATGTTAAGTGTACGACTAGAATGAACATAAATTTAGGAAAGATTGGAAACTAAAGTGATTTTCAGACTATAGTTAAGTATTGTAACCAATATTATTATATATATTCTACCTTCATGAGAAATTCCAGATGTCCCAAAAGATCTGCTTAATAAAGAAGCCCCAAAAATTACAAGAAATATGTGTTCCGACAAATAATTGCTCCCCATTGTAGCACAACAACGTTATAACTCTTGCTAAATATATTTTATTATATCCTTAAATCGCGTTTATGATGCAATTAAATCTGCAATTAACAAAATTTTGACTATGTTTTCTGAGAACCAAGTAGAATTGGGCTATTAGTGTACTAGAAAAAAAGGTAACTATTTTTTTGAGCAACCAAGTTCATTATACTTCGGATTCCAGCTTTGTGATAGTCGTAATAAACGAACTTCCACCTTATTTATGTATTAAAAATAAGACCACAAACAAGCTACAAGGTTACGTGTAGTAATGCAGGGAAATAAATAGAAACAGTCAAGTGACAAGTGCAGTTGTAGTACCTGAGATTTCCTAAAAATATACTTAATAGGTAATAGGTACCTACACATATTTTTATCTTGATGCTCTTTTCTTCACATCACATACCAATAATTCCAAGTCTGGAATTCTAGGAAACAGACGCTAATCTACTATCACTATCTTGGCCATCAACGATGGGTCAATTCCATTTTTTTTGTTCAAGGTGACTAGTGACTACCGTAAAAGCAGTAACCTTAATTAAGTAACTGCGGCGTAATTTCTATCGATTTTATAAGTTATATTGTTTACAATTCATCATTTGCATATGCACTGAAAATATTTTGTTTCATGAATGTTGCGTTATACCCTACTGCCAAAATGGCAAATAGTTTATATATTTTGACCGATATTTATTAAACACTTAGATAAATCGGTCAGAACTTTGAATGTAATGGTGCCGTTAATTAGAGACCCAGCATTATTCAAACCGGCTTGTATTATGGGATTTGTGGTGTGTGTGAATATAATTTTATTCTAAGTCATTGCCACTCCATAAGATGATACTATACAAGTAAATTAGTTTAAATTAGAAAGAAATACGATTTTTATAGTATATTTTGATAGTGTTTGCTTGGAGTTAATCAAACAGCTTAATATTTTTGTATCCAATAATACAGTATCTGTAATACTTATCAATAAATGTAAATGATGATGAATTGATTTGAAATTAAAAGACTGCATTGGTCGCATTTGAATTAGAAATAATATTAAGATTATCCTGTTGCTTTATTTAATAATTGTAATAAAACATTACATCGTGGCTATGTATATTACTGATTAGAGATACATATAAAAACTAAAGAAAAATTAACTTAATTGTATCATTACTATCTTTTCTTACAATACAAAGCTTTTGTCAGAAAATTCAAAACATTGGGTGAAGTACATTTAAATTATTAGCGGACAAATGTCACTACCATGTCGTCTTTCTTTACAATCAAGTTACCAGAAATAATTTTCACGAAATCCGGATTTTGTATTAACTTTGACATTTGTGATTCTATTCTCAAGAGTTCAAAGGGACCACCCATTAAAGTTCCTTCAGCAGATGTTACACTTTTCCACGAATCGTCATGCATTCTTATTTCCATTTGGATATTGTTAATCACGTCAACACTAACTGAGTAATACCCAACCGTTGCGTTAGGAAGTTTTTTTATAAACAGAGTTGCGAGGTTCTTTCGTGCATTCAAAAATTCAGTGCTGAAATTAGAGAAATTTGTTTCGCCGATTCTGAAATTTTCAGGTAAAACATACCAATTGCCTTCCATTTCAGGAAAATCACGAAGATCCTTTCGAGAAGATTGAGGAGGTATTTCGGTCACCTTTTCGACTTTTACGAGTCCCATTCCGTAGTACTGTATTGCAGGACAAATCGTAGAGAAAGAACTTGCATCCAATTCTACAATTTGACCCAGGGACTGGTTGTTGTATCCAAAGTAGCCTTTAAGTTTTCCGTCTGAGAAAGAAGCCAAGATTTCCACTGTAGATCCTGGTTCCACTCGCTCATAGTAATAGTCTCCAAAACCCAATTCTTCGGCAAACTTTTCTTTGGTTGTCAGCTCCACAGCCTGCAACAACACTTCAGTTTCGAAATAAATTCTCCACAAATGTTCACCAGAACTGACACAATCTTCCCATAATGCATAGCAAAATTTGTTGCAGAAGAAAGTATTGCCTTTCGTCTGCAGCTTGCTAGAAGAGTTGCTTGGTACCCAGGATCCAATTAACATTTCTGTAATCAAAAAAAAATTTAAGAATTATAATTCAATTTAGATTAGAGTGACAATTAACAATTAAAATAAGCAGTGATTAGCAATATGTTGTTTGGACAAGAACTAAATGATTTATTTCCAGTGTTCAATTACTTCGAATGAAAATTTTATTAATTTGGCAAAGCTATGAGTTTTTCGAAAGTGTTTTTCATACCATTGTTAAGTATTATTACCAATATATAATTTAATAATTTTACCTTCATGAGAAATTCCAGGTGTCCCAAGAGTGCTGCTTAATAAAGAAACCCCGAGGATTGCAAGAAATATGTTTTCCAACAAATAATTGCTTCCCATTGTTGTACAGCAACGTTTCTGGCAAAATATATTTTACTATATCCTTAAAATGCGTTGATCCAATAAAACCCGCAACTAATAAATGTTGACCAATTTTTCTGAGATCCTAACCGTAAAATTTGGCTAGTATCTGTTATTGTACTTGAAATTTTGGTACTATTTTCTTGAGCTAAGTTCATTCCACTCTGGATTCCTCCTCGTAGTAGTCTTTAAAATGAACTTCCACTTTATTTATACGCAAGCACAAGCAACCAACATAATAAGAGTTGTGTACAGAAAGAAATAGGCAATTATAGACATAGCTGCCTACATTCATTTTAATCTTGATGCACTTTTACCCACATTACTTGCCGATAATCCCAAGTCCGGAACTCCATGAAACAAATGCTTTAGCCCTACTAACTACTATCTTGATAAAGCCTAAACAAATAATATTGTAAAGGATCTAGACCAAGGACGACCAAGGCCAAGGGGTCGAGTGCGTCTTAAATGTGGCATGCCGTAAATTCAATTTTAATTTGGCGGCAGGCAGTAAATGCCGTAAATAATTATACGCATTTTTAGCAGTTTGGATACATAAATTGATACAGTAAGCAATAAACAACAATCTAATATGATTTTACGCATATTACTGTTGTTTAATATCGTTACATGCCACTAATAGTGCCCTTAGTGCCCTAAAAGCCTTCAAAGATGAAAATTCATTGGTATTAAAGATCATGCATTGAACAATAATGTAAATTATTATTTGATATACTTCAATACAATTTAATATTACTAGTACACTGTTTGTGCTACAACTGTAATTTAGGGCATTTTTAAGGCTTTTTCGGCATTTACGGTGTGGGGCATTTGAAAATAATTTACGGCATGCGATTGCCGACTTTATACATTGCCTAAGACCTTCATAATATTTCTTAATGTCTTGTCTATAAGAAAGGACCATTATAATATTATGCTACTATGGGTATATAAGGGACTACCCCTTTTTGTCAACACCATTTTGTGAACAACTTTTTTTTGGAAATCACTTTTTGTCAACACCATTTTGTGAACAACTTTTTTTTGGAAATCACTTTTTGTCAACACCATTTTGTGAACAACTTTTTTTTGGAAATCACTTTTTGTCAACACGTAGTAACCTTTTTGTCAACACATGTACATGTACACGTATATAGTAAAAGTGTACATGTTAGTGTACAAGATATTTTTTTTCTAATTACATCGGAACGTCCTGGGACTCCCCTCTATTTAACATTGAAATGCGGAATGTTAGCAATCAGCTACTTTGTGACTGTCCACGAACTTCCAACCAATTGGAAGGATGGCATCATCGGTTTAACCGAAAAATGGTCACTAGTCGACCTAGCATGGGGAAATTTCTTGATGTGCTACAAAAAGAGCAGCACAGAAGTGAAAATACACTAGCTAGGATAATTGTAAACCAAACGTTTCCTAACAAAAAAGATCCTCAGGCTGCACAGTATTCTGAAACTTAAAAAAAATTCGAAACAAATCCAAACTGTCTTTCTCGGAATGGATTTATACCGTTGCTAGCAAACTATAACATCTTAAAATATTCATGACACTTTTTTTACTGCTTACATGACGTATTTAATTTTAACCATTAATCTTACGCATTATTTTCATTGCCTATTTGGTTTAATCTACTACAAGTATTTAATTTTACCTATTTATATCAATAACACTGGTGTTGACAAAGAAGATAACCGCTGTTGACAAAAAATAAAATGGTGTTGACAAAAAGTGTTTTCAATTTTTTTGCTCTGTTGGCATTTTAACGTTGACAAATTGGGGGTGATCCGTATAATATAAATATATTATCTTACCATATCATCACTCCGTTATATATACTATAGTATAACGAGGATAGTAGGGATTATAATAATTATATATATTGTACAGGATTATATTATATAATAGGCCAGTACTATGAAACTAACTTGTATTATATTTTGTGTTTAAATCTTCTTACAATAACTGCTGTATAACTGTATGAAGGGGTAATTAGACCATAAGGACACGAAATAATATAATGGTAAATATTATCAATAAAACCCTACCAGTGAATTGTTAGTGTTGCTGTCTGATAGTGTTTATATTGTTCTATTAGTATTGTTATCAAATTGTTGTAAATTGTTGTTTACATATCAAATTAGTATTGAATTAGTATTGTTCTAATACTGTGTGGAACTTATGCGGGGGTGTGAATTTATGTAGACCAGATGGGTAATATTTTCTAGGTTAATTGTTGTACTTAATTGGCATACTTAATTCGATGTAATAAAATGTTTGATTGTGTGTGTACGAAACGATCAATAAATACTTTACTGTTTTTACTACTACTAGATAGTTAGTGAATAGTTAGTGCTGACAGGAACAAAACAGACGATGAATAAATTTAAAATATTTTTATGTTTCGTGTGTGCAATTTCATTTGTTTTCATCATAATTTGGATATCTTCCTCTAAAGGTACGATTTTGGGTTATAAACTATTATTTTCGTAACGATTGGTTTATTCTTTTGTCAATAAAATCTGTGTTGGACCACTTATCGCAATCTTTATTTCAGATGGGAGAATGGATGTCATTTTGAAAGAAATTCACCAGATTAACAAACTTCTAACGCAATCTTCTCAGAACATAGTTAGTAGAAGATTGGAAGAGGCCAACGAAAACTGGGAGAGAGGTCTACAAGCGAGAAAAATCCTTGAAAGCAAAGATGCAGTTGACCATTTAAATGGATGGAATCAAAAAAATGGCTATTCAATCTGGGACTTTTTCTATCCTAATTTTGATTGTCCTCACACTGTTGAGCGAATTGGTCGAACAGGAGACGGTGGGAAATGGATCTGTGGATTACGTCACTTGAAAAAGAAATTAGAACCCTGTATAGTATATTCCTTCGGAGGTGGCGGTGACACCAGTTTTGAGGAGGAGATAGTGTCTCGTTCTAACTGTTCTGTTTATATGTTTGATCATACTATAGACACAAGTAAAGTTGAACTGCCGAAACTTCATCCCGAAAGAGTTTGGATTGAAAAAGTTGGTTTAGGAACAAGAGATTTTGGTAACCTTCGAACTCTTTTATCGACTATGAAAACATATGGACACGATTTTATAGATATTTTAAAAATTGACGTAGAGGGTGCCGAATTTGCAATTTTTGAAAACTTAAAAAATGACTTTTCGGGGACTCTTCCCATTGGTCAACTGTCTATAGAATTGCATCTAGTTAAACCAATGACCAAGGCTAATTTTGAAAGATATAAATCTTCGATAATTGATTTAGAAAATATGGGACTCCGGGCTTTTAAAAATGAATTTAATTTCCTCTCGATGGTTATAACCCGCCATCCAATGCTATGCGAATATTCTTTTATAAATGTAAAACATTCTAATAATTTTTTGTTGCATGAATAAATGACGTTAGAATTGTGTATGTTAGAATTTTCCTAAAGCCTTCTATCTTTAATAATATCATATTATAATCAGTGTTGTGTCAATCCAATATCATTCATAATATTTCAAAATGATCAAAATGTCCAGGTACCAAGTATACTTAAATGGGAAGTGTAATACTTAAATTAGAACGTATACTTAAAATATTTACAAGTATTCTAAAATACTTGTAATAATACTTAAATGAACTGGAATCAGTGACAATGAAGTACTTGATCCTAAAAAATTTGAAAAACTTTAGTTGTGGTGCAAATAAATTGAAATATTAATATTTTTGATACTTCGTCAAATTAAAACATTATTATTGCATTAATCCAGTTTAAATGTCATAAATCTCTTCAAATTTTGATGGAAATCCATTCAAAACGTATCAGCAGGAAGCTAATTAGCAAACCTTTCTTCCTCAACTGTCACTAAACTACTAAAGCATTCATGAAATCTATATTGATCAATAAAAGTTCAATTCTAAAATTTGCTAGCGCAAATTGGTAGGTTAGGTTTCTTTTCATTTTCTTGATTTTGTCACTCATTTATCTAGTAGCATGTAAGAATGCGAATTTCAAAATATTTTTGCTTCCTTTTCATCAAGAACGTAAATATGTGAGATTTTTGCATTTGATGTTGCCAAATACGACTGTATGATACTTAAAAGCATTTACCAAGACGCACGGGTTGGTAAATGGCTTTTTTTGATTGTCAGGATACTTTAGTTCGCTAAAAAAAATCTGGTAACCCGGCATACATAACACTTTAATTGACGTAAATAGCTAAGTACAAGTAAATTGAGGAACATCCACCGCCACCGTGTTACCCAAAGATGCCAACACAACGAAATAGCTTTAAGTATTTATTTAAATGCAAGATAAATCTAATTAAATTAGAGAAATTATACCTAATTGAAAATCCTACTAAAATATAAAAATAAAATAAAAATAATATACTGCAAGATATCGTAATTATTGTGTCAGTGCTATGTTGTAATTGGTACCTGCAATATTATTATTTTAACATGTACATTATTATAATAATACCAAAACTCATAACATAACATAACACAATGTGTAATACTATTTGGATTCATAGTAATTGATTATTTTTTATTAATTAGTCTCTTTAACATAAAACCTCGAAACAAATTAAATAAATTTTAATTCATTGCAATTAACTAAGAAGTCATTTTTTCATCCAATTGGAGTAAGGGGCAACCATAGATTTTGACTAGTTGGAGCATTTACTATAATATTCATATTGTAGATAGATACAGAAAAGAATAATTAATGTCATCAAATTAGAAATTTGCTATTTATCAGTTTATGTTTGATTAAAAACACTTCAGAAATCATTCAATTGCAACTTAAAGTCTTTTTAATTTAATTGTTGGCTTCTAATTTTTTCGTATACAGATTGTGCTAACTGCTACAGAGTTACAGTGCACTCAATCTTACGCAAGTGGTCAAAGACGTGTAAAAGTTGATGTAGGTTAATTATTACACCGTGTTAAACACAATAGTAACAAGTATTGTTAGATGTAAAACAAATGGTAATTATGTTGTATCTTGTTGAACATAAAAGTAGCGCAAAGGTATCTAGTATTCAATTTAGTACCGATGCGATTCCATCATAACTAATTGACATGTAAGTAAGTAAATATTTTTCACTTGGATGCACTTGCCCAACCCTGGATCTTGTTTTATTGTTTCCGTACAAAAAACAGTCTTCATTTATTTGCTCCCTTGCCTTACAATTTCTTTCCTCTTGGTCAGTAGTTTAACTCAGGCTTCTAGCAATAAATTTTATGCTTTTTTGGCCTGTCTAAAGTGGCATTGTATAGGGTTGCTTTTGTATGAGCATTATTAAAATCATACGTACACATTAATTCTAGTCACATTTGGATTTGCACGAAAATGGCTTCCTGTTATATAAAGGACTGGTAAAAACTAGTTCTTTTGTCTGTATGAATCTAAATAAAGCCGATCCTTCGACGGGATTCAATGGATAATAATTCGTCTATTGTAATTATGGTTTCAGATAATATCACAACTAAATATTTGGGCATCTCCATAAATTCCTAATAAAATTATAATGGCACTAGGCACTACCTACATTTACTAAATGGGCCTAAAAACGAATGCAAGAACATTGAAATGCAGTATATCTAAATTTACGATTCTCCAAAATCAAAATTGTAATGTTATTATGGTTATAATACGAATATTATTTTTCTAACCTTTTTTATATTAGCTGGATAGTCTTCTTAAATCAATAAGTTATCAGAATGGTGATACTTTACTTCGATTTTATTTAGTGGTGTTGTGATTGTTAGTAGTCATAATAATACAAATCATTAGTGAAGTGAATATTTATTTACATGCAAGTAATGTCCATTTCGTATTGGAATTATAATGTTGCTTTGCTATAAACTACTTATCAAGCACGTATTCAGAGAGGGCTGAGGGGCAGAGTTCAACTGGCCGGTGGGTAGTGGCTAGGTGGCTAGGGGGCAAAAGTGGCTAGTGGGCGGGCAAAATGTCAGGGGGCTAGTGGGCAAAAGGGGCAAAAGGGGCAAAAGTAAAATTAAGGTTTTAAAAATAGCACAAAAAAATTTCAAACTTAACTCACGCAAGTAAACTAACTGTTTGCCATTGAAATTCGGAGTTAATGATATTCTAGTAAGCCTGTTTTTAGGTACGTATAAACGAAGAGACATCGATGCGACATCTATTTTGGTAGATGAACTACGATTTAGACTTTTTGCCCCTTTTACCCCTTTTGCCCCCTTTGCCCCTTTTGCCCGGGTGGGTGGGCAAAATGTAAAAAAGCCGGCTAAAATAGAACTCTGCTGAGGGGGGTTCGCACCCAATCTAAATTCCCAGAATAAAGACTTTATTGTCAAAAAAGGTTAAAAATCCAAAAATAATTCGGGCGTCGCACGATTATGTCTTAATTTTACCAATATAGTTTGGTGTGCCCCTCTTGGTGAAATCCTGGATACGTGCCTGCTACTTATCGTACATTTTTTATACCAAAATAGTAATTTTTTAGAAAATAATATGTAAATATTTTCAATGATTAGTTGGTGAGTGGTAATAGTAACGACCGCGCAGTCTGATGTTACGAAAACGGGGACGATCTGGTCGAACACGTTCGATAGCCAAATATGAAGCATCAACTGAATTGTCAGTACAAGATTCACTGTACATGGGCACCACATCAGTATCGTCGTAGCCAAGAGATTTAATATGATCCAGAACAGCTTTTGTTTCCTCTTCGGTGAGAGATTTAGTTTTTGAAAAGGTCACCCATCCATTTTCACCATTCGGGAAGCAATAAATAGCTACGATCAGATTTTTATGTTCGGTGAAAGAAATATACGTCAGGGAATGGTCATCTTGATTCAACCAAAAATTGCAAAAAAAATTATGAATCAATTAAAACATTATTTTGAGTTTTTGAAATCTTTGGTTAGGGTTATTAGAAAGTTATTAGTTACCGTATTTATTGAGCCCAACACTTGAGAAGTCGCAGTATATGGCCCCTTCTACTGAATTTGAAGGGTAACAATTATATGTAGATTTTCCACCATTAAATCCATAAAATTTCCCATCAACGCCGTTTGTATTGTGCTCTAATCGGGATCGTCCACACATATTGCTAAAATCATCTGTATAATTCAACAGTTTTCCTTGAATCATTTCGGCTATATGAAGTCTGACGGCAGAATTCCCCAGTTCCATATGCCATCCATCAGCAGGTTGAGTTTCTTGAGTCTAATAAATTGTGAAAGGCAAAGTTTCCACTATTATGATTATGAATTACTTGTATGCATTAAAATCAGTAAAAAATGTTTTAGGTTTAGGATGAGCGCAGACAGCATTTGGAGAATTTTGCTTACAACTTGTCTGTGATTTTGCTCCTGTTGTAAAAATTAATACAATCAGAAATAGTTTATACATATTCTGATAGTTTATCGCTGGTAGCTATTAAGACTGAAAATAAAAATTTCAAATATAATTAATCTACGTCTGTATTTTAGTGTAACTATGATGACTAATAAGTTCAAACGAAAAATGGAAAATAAACGAGAAAAATCCCTATATATACGGAAGAGCAATTTCCTTCTTCTCACTTTGTACATATACGTAATCATTTTGTTTATCTCTTAGCTAAGTTACAAATAATTTGCATTGCCAACACGTGTACATGCCGTTGTTGGTACATGAATATCGCTAATTATGTACAACTGGACTGTTTACGTAGTCAGTGCCGGGTTGACGCCTTAAATATTACGTCAATAATTTACTAGGATATATAGATAATAATTCTATACGGTATAGCATGAATAAAATATACTTTAGAAACTAGATTCCATGCATAGCACGTGTTGCAAAAAAGGAATGATAAAGATCGTCCTTTTTATAACAGCGTAATAATAGGTACCTGGAAGCAGTTCTCTGTACCAAGATTATATTTAAAATGTGATTTACAATGCAATAATGTAATTGTATTTTTGGCCAACTTCACTCTACCTAATTCTATGCCGAAATAACACCTAGAACTACGTAGCTAAGTGGACTTACTAAAATATAACTCAACTCACTAATCGTTGATCACACTGATCATGAGCCACTGACACTAACCTATGCCTTGCTCAATAATGTGTAGTTTCACTAACTACAAAAATCAAGTTATTTCTAACTATTTATTAACACACAAGAGTTCAAATCAAATTACAAATATCACACAAATAAATTGCAAAATGAAAATGAACTATATTCCACTATTTTCTTCGAGCCTCGTGGTTCCGCTCAACACGCTTCTGCTATCGTTCTCGTACGACCTTACGGGACGGCTTCTTGTTTGCCACTGCTTCTCTCTTTCTTCTCGCCAACCGCCGTTGGCTTCTCTCGCGTTCCCGGCTTGAGATTTGAATTATTTCCCAGGCTAGTCTCAGTCTTCGATTCCCCCAGACACATACTCCCCCCAGTGGCAGAACTGGTTTTGTCCACTCTCCTAGCGACATCCAAAACGCATAATTTGCCAACGGGTCTTCGAAGTATTCCGGTGCTGGTCTTGACATCCACTACTCGTACGACACAGTCCTTTCCTGGGTAGGTGGCGACAATCTTCCCTCTGGGCTAGAATCCTCTTTCCAGGTTCCCATCCGCGATAATCACCAGATCCCCAATTTTCACTGGATCTGTAGTCCGATGCCATTTCTTCCTCCGAGTTAATGACGGCAAATATTCAGCAATCCACCGCCGCCAAAACATATCCGCTAGTCTCTGAGCAACTCTCCATTGTTTACGCAAATAGAACTCGTCATCCGAAAACATTCCAGGAGCGGCTGCTATGGTAGACGTCCCAATCAGAAAATTGTAGGGCGTCAGGGCCGGGTCATCATCCGGATCTATTGACACATGTGTCAGTGGACGGCTGTTCACGACACTCTCAGCTTCAATTAAAACAGTTTGAAGGGTCTCCTCCTTCGGGGCACGTTCCTTCAACGTTGCTTTCAGAGCGATCTTCACTGACTTCACTAGCCGCTCCCATGCCCCACCCATAAATGGGGAGGAGGGTGCAATAAAGTGCCACTCTATTCCACGGGGTGTCAGATCTTCCATGATCCTCTTTTCGTCCAATTCTTGAATTGATTTTCGAAGTTCCGCATCTGCTCCTCGAAAATTCGTTCCGTTGTCGGAATACATCTTGGTTGGGTTTCCTCTCCTCCCGATCATCCTCCGAATCGCCATGATACATGAGTCGGTAGAGAGGGAATTAGCTAATTCCAGGTGCACTGCTCTGGTAGCAAGGCACGTGAATAGCACGCCATACCTCTTTTCTCGTCTTCGCCCAATAGTGACTTCCATGGGCCCGAAGTAGTCGACGCCCGTCACTGAAAAGGGTCTTTCAGCTCTCGTTACTCGAATTTCAGGTAAATCTCCTATCTCAGGATTTCTTGGGGCAGCTCTTGATATCTTACACTCTTGACAGTTATTCCATGCACTCTTCACTGCAGTCCTGACATTCAGGATCCAATACTTCTGCTGTAATTGGTTCACTACAGCTTCCAGGCCATGGTGTCTCGCTCGAACATGATAATCTTGAATTATCAGCCGGGTGTAAGTATTCTTCGGGTCCAACACAATTGGCTGCCTTGTGTCAAATGATAATTCTGGCGATTTGACAGTCCTTCCACTAAGTCTCAATACTTGATTGTCATCCAGAAAAATCTTGAAAGTATTCAGCCGACTCTCTTTCGGTATCGGCTTTCCTTTAAGCAAATGTCTGATTTCAGTAGCAAACGATTGCCACTGAGAAATCCTCGTCAGTACAATCTCTGCTGCTTCACATTCAGACGGCAATAGTGACTTCCTCAGCATCCTCTCCGACTTCTTCAATTTACAATTGCTCTTGAAGCGAAGGATCCAAACTGTCACTCTCACAAGTCCAGTCCAGGTAGAGTACTTTGCCAGATACCAGGAGATCCAATCTTCATGGTCAGCTGCAAGTACGTACTCCGTCGATTTTATTTCTTCTGAGACTCCCCCCGTCTGAAGAGATATCTCCTTCTCTCGTGGCCACTCACATTCAGGTTCCAGCAGGAATTGTGGCCCATTAATCCAACGGCTCCTCTCAGTCAGATCATTTTCCATAGAATCCCTCGTCGCCTCATCTGCAACATTTTCTCCAGTAGGGACCCAATGCCATTCGTTCACTTCCGAAGTCTCCAGGATCTCTCCAATCCGATGACTGACGAATGGTTTATATTTCCGAGCGTCAGATCGTATCCAGCAAAGAACAGTCCGAGAGTCGCTCCAAAAATGCACACAATCGAATTTTATTCGATGTTCTTCTTTTAATGTTGTGGCCAGCCTCGTCCCCATCACGGCAGCTTGCAACTCCAACCTTGGGATGGAAATTGGCTTCAGGGGTGCCACTCCAGATTTTGCCGCGCAGATTACAACTTCTACGTCTCCTCCGACATCAATCCTCAGGTATGCGACAGCAGCAAAGGCTTGTGACGAAGCATCACAAAAAACGTGCAACTGAACTGACTGTGCTTTCTCTATTCGTTTGCTGTAGCATCGTGGGATCTTCACATAACATATGTCCTGCAAATCCTGGATCCACGACTGCCACTTCTCGTTCAAGTCTTCGGTTAATTGGTCATCCCAACCAATTCCGGCTCGCCAAACTTCTTGCAATAATATCTTCGCCCGCACAATGAATGGACACAGAAATCCAACCGGGTCGAAGATTGACATAACGAGTTTCAGCATTTCCCTCTTTGTAGGTATCTTACTTCCCGTAACAATAGTCTTGTCAACTTTTGCGAAATTAGTAGCAAATTCAAAAACATCAGAATTAGGGTTCCAACGCAGACCGAGGACACGTTCAATTTTGAAATCTGATTCCATATCCAGATTCTTGACTTCCTCCAGACGGCTGCTTCGCAATTCTTCCTTCGCTACAATTTCTTCAAGTGCTTTCTTAGAATTACTAATCCACTTAGTAATCTTGAATCCTCCTCTCCTGTCGACCTCTGTCACATCACGGATTTTTTGAATAGCTTGTTCCTCACTATCCACACTATCCAGATAGTCATCAACGTAGTGTTGACTGACTATTGCATCGACTGCTCCAGGGAACTCAGCTCGAAACTCTTCAGCATTTTTGTTCTTGACAGCTTGGGCTAGAGTTGGTGAGCAGGCAGCACCAAACGTCATCACGTACATCTCCCAAGTGTCTGGAGGTCGACCACGATCTTTTCCTCGCCAGAGAAATCGCTGGGCTTTTCTATCTTCCGTTTTCACTCTCACCTGATGGAACATTTCAGCTATGTCACCCGAAAATCCAATTCTCCGTTCCCTGAACTTCAGAAGGACTCCCACCAGTGAGCATAGCATGTCCGGTCCGGTCAACAACTCATCATTCAGGCTCACTCCGTGACTCTTGGCCGCAGCGTCGAATACCAGCCGGAGCTTTCCTGGTTTGTTGGGGTTAGTAACTCCAAAGTGAGCCAAGTACCACGTCTTATTCGTCTGAATAGCCGCTTCCTCCTTTGACAGTCTTCTCGTGTACCCCTTCGCTTCATAATCGATTAATTTTTGGCAATATTCGTCCGCGAATTGATTGTCACGATCCATCTTCTTTTCGATACTTCTGAGTCTATGTTCAGCAGCTAATCTGCTCTCAGGAAGTTTCACATCATCTCTTCTCCACAGCAGCGCAGTCTCCCAACGGTCATCCACACGAACAACATTTTCATCTATAATACGACGAGCTCGTATGTCCTCCTTAGACCGCGGCTTCTCTGCTTTCAGGTTTACACCAAAGGTTTCAGTTTTAAAAAACTCCTTCACTAGTCCATGCAATGCTACGTCATTTTTCTCTCGATGGGAAATATGACTAACAAAGTCTTCAGATTTATTTCCACATAAATTTGAATCTGTCCCGTGCACCACCCAACCTAATTTGGTTCTCGAAGCACATGGAGCATTAGGCGGGCCTTCGACGGTCTCGTACAGTCTCAGAAATTGATTATTGTCTTGTCCGATCAAAATATGCGGCCGTGCATTTCGGAAAGACTCAACGTTGACATCACATAAATGCTTCCATTTCTGACTCAACTTTTTGATATCCAAGGATTGAACACGCAGCTTCAAATCCTTTTTGACTTTCACATTTTTCATTGTGTATTTCATTTCTTCGTCGACACCAGAAATTTCTACAGACACGTTCATTACGTCCCTCTCTCTTCTGGTAGTAGAATCCATCCAATTTAGATTTAGCTCCGTCTTCGGGCCATCTAATTTGAGCGCTGTGGCCGCCTCCTCGGAAATCATTGTCACTGTTGATGCGGTGTCCAACATGGCAAATGTTTTAATTTTTCCTTTCGGCCCACGCAGAGTTACAGGTAACACACACAGTAACACAGTTTCACCTAGCTGGTGACTAATGCAGACTGCTTCGGATTTTTCTTCCGATTTTTCAGCATCCGGCTTTGACTTTTCTGCATATGGCTTCTTCACAAAATGCAAATATCGGCTGTGTGGCTTCTGACATCCATCCTTACCACAACTTTCTTCATCTTCACACTGATCAGACCTGTGACCAGACTTTAGGCACTTGAAACAAAGCCTCTTGTCTCTAGCAATATTCACTCTGTCTTTCACACGCATTTTGATGAACACTTGACACTTTTTCAGGATGTGATTTTTATCACAACACAAACAAGGTCCATCGTCGCTGGTTTCACTTTTCTCATCACTAGTAGCAAAGACACCTTCTCGCCGATTTCTTTTCTGGCTCTTCTGCCCATCGTTCCGAGTTGGTTCTTGCTTCTCAGTGGTAATATTTCGATAGAGGTTGGCCTCTTCCGCCCTCTGGTCTAACCATGTCGAAAAATCAGACAAACTCACATCTGACTTTTTCTCAATAGCTGCTCGTGCCCAACTGCCTCTCATCGATGCCGGGAACTTCACAGCTAACTCGTCCATTAATTGAGGATTAGACATATGACCTAAATTCCCCACACTCACCATCGTAGCCACCAAATTCCGAACCGCATTGGCCATATCTATAGTCAACTGAGGTCGGTCATCTCTCAAGGTAGGCAAACTTTTCACTTTGGTCACTAGTGACTGCACTATTAGTCGAGGTTGTCCAAAGTTCATCTTTAGAGCCTCAATCACTCTCGGTACGTTAGCTGGCAGTGTCATCATTGACACAACTGCCTCCTTCGCCTTACCCTTAAGGCATTTTCTTAATCGTCGTAAATTTTCAGAATCTGTAAACTTACATAATTCGGTCGTACTCGTGTATTCTTCGATGAATGACGGCCACTCCTCAGCTGCCCCAGAAAACACGGGTAGATCCTTTCCCACAGATTGTCTTGTCACAAAACTTTTGAAGTCTGCTCCCTGACTATTCTTCACTTGGAGATCGGTAAGTGCACTTATTGCTTGTACCATCATATCTATGGCTACATTACCTCCTTCCACTGGTGCTATGGTGGCCACTGGATTCGGATCACCTAGAGGGGGGTTCTCTTGCTCATTAACCCAATTCTCCAGTCTTGAGCCCTCTTCGTCTTCCTCCTCGCCACCGTCAACTGTCTGATAGTCCTCCTCCGAGCTCAGCTCTTGACTATCCTCTTCTTCCTCTTCGATACGGGCTCTCTGCAGGGCGAGTCTTTTCTCTGCAATTTTCTTACGTCGCGCAAGCATGTCCTCCTCCAATCGAAGAAGCTCCTCCTCTGTCTGTAGCTCAGCTTCAAGGATCCTTCGTGAAGATTTGCTAGTAGTCGTCGTCGTCGATGAACCACTTCCCGTTTTGACACTTCCTGCACTTGAGGGGGTTTTACGTCGACCACCGTTGACTGGAGTATTAACTGCCACGCCTTGTGCTGGCTGCTCCAAATCCTCTTTTCTCTGTCGACGACCTCCTTCTAGCATGCCAAACTCCGGTAACTGTCCAGCACGTCTTCGGCTCTGCCTAACAACATCACTTCTTCCAGTAGCCATGGTTGAATATCACACACAACTGATAGTCAACAGTCAAAATTCTCAATTTTCAATTTTTGAATCAAAAGTCACTGATTCCTCCCGGGTTTCGGCACCATGTATTTTTGGCCAACTTCACTCTACCTAATTCTATGCCGAAATAACACCTAGAACTACGTAGCTAAGTGGACTTACTAAAATATAACTCAACTCACTAATCGTTGATCACACTGATCATGAGCCACTGACACTAACCTATGCCCTGCTCAATAATGTGTAGTTTCACTAACTACAAAAATCAAGTTATTTCTAACTATTTATTAACACACAAGAGTTCAAATCAAATTACAAATATCACACAAATAAATTGCAAAATGAAAATGAACTATATTCCACTATTTTCTTCGAGCCTCGTGGTTCCGCTCAACACGCTTCTGCTATCGTTCTCGTACGACCTTACGGGACGGCTTCTTGTTTGCCACTGCTTCTCTCTTTCTTCTCGCCAACCGCCGTTGGCTTCTCTCGCGTTCCCGGCTTGAGATTTGAATTATTTCCCAGGCTAGTCTCAGTCTTCGATTCCCCCAGACACAGTAATATTAGTCAATTTTTGTAATTCTAATTATTTATTATAAAGAAGCGATGAATTGAATTTCTATTTTATTGGAGACAAAGAAAAAATCCAGTTATACTTGTTATGAGTTATGACAAATTTTAGTGATTTTTTATTTACTGTTCACAACATTCATTATAACCCCCATGTGTTTACTTCTAATCACTTCAATACTATAAGCAGCCTATCGTCAGGGAATTTTTTTATTGACAGAGTTGCGATGCTGTTGCGTTCATCTTTTTCAAACATTTGGTGTTGAAAGCGGACAGATTTGTTTTACCAATTCTAAAATTTGCAGAAAAATCTCGAAGATTCTTACTTGCTGCTGTGCTGGATGAGGTATTTCGATCTTTTATATTTTATTATCTATTTTATTATATTACTATCACTTATCTGTATTATTGAAGTATTTCTGTGATTCCTGGAAGATCGTCCATCCATTTTCCACCAATCCCATATTTAGTGATGATAAAATGTTTTTCTTTATGTATTCTACTCTACAAAGGAAAAAAACTGTGTGTGGAAATCTCCAGCATAAAGTCAATATGTAAAATTATGCATTTACCATTTAGAAAGGATGTAAATGCTTCTTGAACTTTTGTGCCGTTTTCCCTTAAGGTTGTATGACCGTATGACTACTTCTAATCATATTTAAATTAAGCAGTGAACTCTTGCACTAAATCTATATGAATGTATGAGCCAAACCCGACTCGCAGAGAAATAATTGAATAATTATTTTCTGGAAGCCGGATGGCACTTGAATGTATGGAGGTAATCTGTGTCAACTCATCATGATAAATAGGTGTGACTTACCTGTACTACCTAATCACTAGTCACTAGCATTTCTGCTGTTCTCTGGAAGACTACACACCTCTCTTCTCTTGTAAATAAAATTACTTTAGAGTTATACGTTCTCTCTGACCATACACTAGTCTCATTTCGCCCTTATCTAAAGTAGGCTCATCTTTGACTTAGACTTTTTTACTCTCACATCTTCAAAAAATTCACCTCCTACCGATTCTCAAGAACTTGTGTTCTCAATCACCCAGCAAAGGTTTTGCAAAATTGAGAGTGTGGTTTGTTCAACCTTGTTTTAGCACAATAACCCTAACTTACCTAGAACTAATAACTATAATCACTATATGCCTTAGTTCAAAAATTTAGACACTGATACAATTTGGACAACCCATATGGTCAAATTGGTGAATATTCAGAAATATTTCCTAGTCGTCTCATGGTCAAAATAGTCAAAATAAAGGTAGATAATCGATTTGAACATCTTATTATTGAAATTATAGTTAAAATTCAGAAAATTTTCCTATCAGGACATTCTAGTGGTCAAATTTCTAAAATATTTAACTCTAACATATTTCCAAAATTGTTAATTGTGCCAAATTATCAATGTCTGAAATGGAATTTATTCCATTGCCTTAAATACAAAGCATTACCACTTTTAAAGCTATAATTCCTTTGTTCTAAATGTCTAAGAATATCAACCTGACTGTATTTGTTATATAAAATAGTTGAGCGTTACTTGGGAAACTTTAAGTGAAACACGACGAATATATAGACAACATAATGTATAAGAACATAATATTAGTTTTATTTAAAGAGATAGCCCGGTAAGGCTTGCCTACCAACCGTTCCATTAGAGAACCAAACCTTAATCATATTAAATATCGGATTTAGTTCCACGAATTTTTTATAAAACCGCGTCCGGGTCGCTGACTTTTTCTTGGTGGACAGGACTTGCTGGTTTTATTTGAGAGACCAGGTCGACAGTCTTTAAATGGCATTGGTTTGGTTCAGTGAAAAATCCTGTGTGGGAGATATTGTTATTAATTAAGACTTAGCTACATTTATGTACTATATTTTAAGTATTGATTGTTTTTCTGCGGCAAATTTATAAGATTGATTAGAACAAGTGATTTAAAAATGATTCACCTTTTGGTATCGGTGTTGTTAATTTTCGAATTTTCATCGGCATGGAAATTGAAAGAAGTTGTGGAACTTGAAAGAAACTGCTACATTAACTTGATTTGGCAACCAAGACCCCTCAATTTACCACCATCGGATGAACCGTCAAATGACATTTTGCAGGAAATAGATGTACCTTTGACATTGACAGAGCTAAAGTACTATGGAGAAGAATATAATTGCAATTTAAAGTATTTAAAGCAGTCATTTCCATTCTCTACATCTTTCTATGTGAAAAGCGATAACCTATACAATTGGTTCAAAAATTGTAAAAGACAATTCGGCATTGGCGAATTCCGAATATCATCACCACGTCTGGTTAGTCGTTTTGTTTGTATGTCGAATATCGTATTTAATATGAATCCAACAGATGAGAGAGATACCATTCAAATTCTTTTCTTCACAAGAATTTTCTCTGATCAAAACAACTTAATTGAAAGTAAAATAGGAGAATTAGGAGAGATTAATTTACTGTTATACAATTTTGCGGAACATTCTTCAACTTATCTGATGGTTGACAGAAAAAACTTTGCATTGACAAAGTCATTTTCCAAATTGGATTACTACTTCCATTTTTGGTTACATTCCTGGTTTGTATTATCTTTGTCGGATGAAGATGAGCACGTTGTGTATTTAATTAGGCCAGAGGTTGACCCACAAGACAAAGCTGAAAGAGATTCCTTTGCATTGCTGCCCGTATGTTCCTATAAATTATGCTCAAAGCAACCGTTACGGGAATTAGCAATAAGAATTATTGAAAACAAAATGGAGAAGTCTGCTACAATTACGGATGTCTCACATAGTTCCAATTCTTTTTGTTCAACACCAGAAAAGAGCTCATATTTTAAGAACTATTTTAATGGACAAAAGGGACTGTATCTTGCGATTGGTTCTATTATTTTCGAAAACTCCCCTAATTCCACAATAGGTACCAACCAGGATTGTACAAGGTATCATATGTCATACTATTTTCAGTACGATAATCTCATTGCAGAGGATTTTGGATTTGGTGATGAAAGTAGAAGTGTAAGTAGTGAAGAGGCTGAAGGTTACTTAACAGTAATTCGAACTATGGAAGAATCTTTCAATTTTATCTCCTGTGTTGTCCTGGAAGGCGAAAATCTCTCTTTCTATGGATACATTCGTCCTTTTCAACCATATGCTTGGCTTGGAATCATTGCCACTCTTATCCCTCTGATTGCTTTTGTCCATGGAGTACAATTCTGCAAAAATGAAGAAAGTATTCCATTTCTTATGATTTGTTATGCATACATACTGGAAGTCAGTTATTCCTTGTCTGCAAAGGCAGATAAAACTCTCTGGATCAAATTGCTAATTGGACCTTTGCTGCTCATGTTTATTGTATTAACAAATGGATACAAGGGAATTGTCATTACAGATTTAGTAGAGCCAAGACCTGTGAAACAAATTGAATCCATTGCACATTTGGCTAATCTCTCCAACATAACCGTTCTGGGAGAAACAACCTATTTCGATGATTTCAATCCTTTCTACATTAGTAAGGAATATCAAGATGGAGTACTAAAGTATTACTTCGAGCATTGCAGTCTACACTCTTCGGACTGTCCCTTTCATTCACACAAATTAAAAAATTTATATGAAACCAAAAATCAAGAATTCGTAGAGAAAGCTTTTCAATATGGAAATATTAGAAATGTGTATGAATGGAACGAACCAAAATTTATACTACAGTATTTGATCAAAATTATACTAGGAGGCGAATACAAAGGAGATGACGATGACAAAGATGATGATGACAAAGATGATGATGACAAAGATGACGATGACAAAGATGATGATGACGAAGAAGACGAAGAAGACAGGGCCAAGAAATTTCTAAAATTTAGCACCAGAATTAAAAAAACCGATAATGACAAACGTATTATGAAGAGACTGGTGGACATGTTGAAATTCCCTGTAGGATTTCCCTATCTTACACCTCAAAAGTGGATTTCAAAATGTGAAAATTCTGCCCTGATTCTCCGGAGCTCTACACTTCATCGACTTCTCAATGACTCCTTTTGGAACCCTGAAAGTGGTGGAGTTGAACCTGTTCACCAATTATATCGAGGGAAAGAGGACGAGTCACTTTTGTCAAGTCCTGTATACACTGGATTCAACAGTGGAGACTTTCCCTTTCTTACTCCATTTCTTAGACTAAAGCTGTCCATTTTGAGTCATTCTGGTCTGTTTAACATATGGTTAGAATATTACAATAGATGGAACTTCACCGAATGTAGAACATGCTGGATAAGACGACCTCCTCGAGCTTTGACATTTTACAACTCGAATATCTCGACTATATTTTTCATTTGCTCTTCCTTTGCACTTGTTTACATTTCAGCTTTTACGTGGGAAAATCGGAAGCTTATTAAGCCAAAAGAGTTTTTTCTCCTATTAATTAAAGCCATCAAAAGATTAATAACTCACTGTTTCGTTGCATTACAATATATTCTATTCACTCTATGGAAAATTACAGTGGATCTGAAACTTTGCATTCGTAGACAAAAGCAAAATTTCCGTCTTGGCTTCCAACTGCGCGGAAAGAGGAAACTGCAAGTACGGCCTGCTAGTTTTAATGCCTAGCTATTGATGCAATGGAAATGTGAAAAATAATTGCTTGAATCAGATTTGCTTTTCTCATTCGAGTTGTCTTAGGGAAAGCGTTAACTTCATTTTAAGAAGACATTCCTTTTTACCAGGAAGTCCATAATATTTACTTCTAACTAAAACTGTCTTGCATGTCATTCGGTGAAGCAGGACAGGACAATAATTAAGCTATGGCTTTGCGATGTTTTAAGAATGCATAGAAAATGGGATAATTGACAATGCCTGTACGAGGAAATAAGTTAAAAAAGTAGAAGACAGATAGCACCTAAAAGCTTCATGATAGTAATACCACTCAAATACAAATACAATACTCAATACACAATGAGTAGTCGTGGTATGCAGTAAAGTATAAATATTTATAGGTAGTATACTGATAGATAATACAGCCTGATACTATAAATAGCCTTTTCTATTCATTACTGACATTGTAGATAATAGATATTGTGTAGTGAATAAAATCTATTAATAGATTTTATACATAGAGAGGGCTTGGGCACTGGCACCTACATGAGGCCGTATTACGTAAATGAGGTAAAACTAACAAAAACTCAGACAACTCAAATATGCAGGTACACGACGATGTATTTAGAGATAGATAGTATAGATAATTTTAATCTATTCCAGAAAATGCTTTACAATTTATGTTATTTAATGTTTCTGTGCATTGGTCCAACTCTGGGTTTGTATGTGGAGCTGCCATTGCAGTATATCATTAATCATTGAACTAAATATAAAAACATGATTTTTCCCTGACTTAATCAATAATTGATGTAATTGCACCCAAAAATGGAATAGCGTACATATAATAAATATGAATTTACATGAATGATGATGGAATTAAATTAAAATACTACACTCACACATTTTTAATAATATTAAGATTAATTTTTGGCTTTATTTAATAATAGTAATGATAATTTTATGTATGTAAATTATTGATTAGAGATACATAATAAAAGCTGAAGAAACATTAGTTTAATTGTATTCTTATTTTCTTGTCTTACAATACAAAATTTTTTGTCAGAAGATTCAAAAACTCGGTTCAATTACAATATTTATATTATTAACGTACAAATGTCAATACCATGTCGTCTTTCTTTACAATCAAGTTACCAGAAATAATTTTAGCCGAATCCGGGTTTTGTATTAAATTTGACATTTGGGATTCTAATCTCAAGCGTTCAAAAGGACCTCCAATTAAGGTTTGTACAGATGTTACACTTTTCCATGAATCCTCATACATTCTTATTTGCATACGGATATTGTTAATCACTCCAACATTAACAGAGTAATAGCCAACCGATGAATCAGGAAGTTTTACTATAGACAGAGTTGCGAGACTGTTGCGTGCATTTGTTTTCAAAAAGTTGGTGCTGAAATTGGACAAATCTGATTCACCGATTCTGAAATTTGTAGGAAATACATACCACGTGCCTTCAATTTCGGGAATATCCCGAAGATCCTTTCTAGAAGATTGAGGAGGTATTTCGGTCACCTTTTCTACTTTTACGCGTCCAGATCCAAAGTACTTTATTGCAGGACACACCTTAGAAACAGAAGTTGCCTCCAACTCTACAATTTGATCCAGGGACTTGTTGTTGTATGCAAAGTAGCCTTTGAGTTTTCCGTCTGAGAAAGAAGCCAAGATTTCCACTGTAGATCCAGACTCCACTCGCTGATAGTAATTGTCTCCAAAGCCCAATTCTTCGGCAAACTTTTCTTTTGTTGTCAGCTCCACCGCCTGCAACACCACTTCAGTTTCGAAATAAATTCTCCACAAATGTTCACCAGAACTAACACAATCTTCCCATAATGCATAACAAAATTCGTTGCAGGAGAAACTATTTCCGTTCGTTTGCAGCTTGCTGGAAGAATTACTCGATACCCAAGATCCAGTCACTTCTGTAATCAAAAAGATGTTTTAAAAATTAGATTTCAGTTTACAGTGACAAAGTGACAATCACAGCAGCAGTATTTTGGAATATATTTTAGGACCAGACTTAAAAAATAATAATTTTTGAAATGTTTAGTGTAAAACTACTTAGAAATAAACGTCAATTAAGCAAAGATAATTGCATAATAAAAGATTTTTAGACCATAGTTAAGTATTATTAACAATAATATACTATAAATTTTACCTTTATGAGAACTTCCAGGTGTCTCCAGAGCGCTGCTTAATAAAGAAACTCCTAGGATTGCTAAAAATATGCTTTCCGACAAATAATTGCTCCCCATTGTATCTGGCTAAATAATGTATTACTGCAGTATCCTTAAAATGCGTTGATCCAATTTAATCCGCAATTAATAAAATTTTGACTAAGTTTTCTGGGATCCCAACCGTAAAATTTGACAAGAAATATGCTACAAAAAAAGTTTACTATTTTCTTGAGTAGCCAAGTTCAATCCACTTCGGAGTCCACCTTTCCAATAGACTTCACGACGAACTTCCACCTTATTTATATACGATCACAAACAAGCAACAGGATAGGAAGTGGTGTACCGAAAGAAATAGGAACAGTCAAGTGGCAACTAAGTACCTAAGTACCTACACTTATTTTTATCTTGGTGCACTTTCATTCACGTCATATACTACAGATAATAACAAGTCCGGAATTCTAGGAAACAAACGCAAACCTACTAACTGCTGAGTAGATATTTAGATAAAGCCATGTATTGGTTTTAACAATTATTCCTTTATAAGACCTACATGCCTCAATAGCTTGTCTTTGAGAAGGGATATAATATTATACTACTATAGGTATATAATAATATCATCTTACCATATCAACGTTCTGTAATATACGGGACGGATAAGGTGAGCCGGTACTATGAACCTAACTTATATCACTATGTATTTAATTTTTCCTACACTCATTATATATAACTATGCGAAAGGGCCAAGGACACGAAATAATGTGATGGTAAATATCTTGTTTACATAAACTGTAACAGTGTGCTAGACTACAAATAATTCCGTCCGATAATGTTAATACTTATAAGGCTTACTTACTCATTTCCTATCCAATTTCTGGGCTAAATTTTAAAAGATATCCTTTGAATTCCATTATTCTCAACTCGATTTACATGGCCATGGCTAGTGATGTCTATTTCATGGGAATATGACATCGTTTGTTGTCTTTGCAAACAGATTTGTAGAATTCCACAATGTGAACGCTGGTGGGAATTATTTCTTCGTCCTGGTAACCTAAATAGTACCAAAATTCTTCCCAGTTTCGGGGGAAAATTTTTCCCGGTTTTGGGGTGCGAATAAAAAAAGCTCCCAAAAGTTTTGGCATTCAGAACGGGAAATTGATAACATTAAACAAGAAGTGGTAGAAAGTTTTTGCTACTTGGATAAATGTCTAAGGAAGGATAAAATAGCGTGCAGCACAAGAATTTTCGGCAGTTTAGAAGTGAAAAGTCAAATAAGAGAAGTATTTTATTCCGCATAGCGATAGAAATGTATTACTTTTTAGTATCAGAAAGTGTTTGAAAGAATAAAGTTGGACGTAGCGAAAGAAATTTTCGCAGTTTAGATTTTAGAGAGAAAATCAAAAAGTTTAAAATTCAGCATAATTAGTGTTAAATTTTTTTGCTATTTAGAAGTAAAGGTGAAATTTTTGAACTGTAGAAGGAAGAATATTAATTTTTTTAAAAAATTGCTCGAAGCCTATAGTTTTCCTTTTCTCTCTTCTCCGATGTAGGTTCAGCCTGCTTCCCTTTTTTCCTTTCTTCCTTCTTTCCCTTATTTTCTTCACTTCCTCCTTCCTTCTTCCCTTTTTTTCTCTCCATTTTCTTTTCTTTCCTTGCTAATTTTTTCTTCCCTACTCGGGCGAAGTCAAAAACTTCCTGGTTACCAGGGTGCTGGACAATTCCCACCAGCGGATGAGAAATTCTCCTTTTGTATAGCTATCAAAGCTATCCACTGCATTTCATTTTTTGAGCTAAATCACTAAATACTGAAAGGTAGAGTAAATTTTTGAATTTACGGAAGAACTATAGTACGAAAAACTGAGAGGTTTCTGAATCGCCCGCAAAAGGAAAAGTATAAAAGTGGATACCTATATTAAATTTCCAGCAACAAAAAATGGATGTAGACTTTTCCCACGACAAAACTAAAATTGGATATAGACTATTTCTTATACCAAACCGACAGTACTTTTTCTATTAAGGCACGTTATTGAAATAATTGTGTTATTCCTAGAAGAGTATCCGTCCACTTTGCATCGATCCCATATTTATTAATAGTAAAATGTTTTATCTTTATGTATTCTATTCCTAGAAGGTAAAAAACTGTGGTTTGTTCAACCTTGTTTTAGCATAATAACCTTGACTTACCTAGAAGAACTAATAACTATAATCAATATATATAATCAATACGAATAGAATATATAGCCAAGAAATTCAGGTGTTGATACAATCTGGACAACCCAATTGGTGAATATTCAGAAATATTTCCTAGTCGCCTCATGGTCAAAATAGCCAAAACTGAGGTAGATAATCGATTTGAACATCCTATTATTGAAATTATACAGAAAATTGTCATATCTGGACAACCTAGTGGTCAAATTTCCAAAATGTTTAACTCCAACATATTTCCAAAATCGTTAATTGTGTCAAATTATCAATGTCTAAAATGGAATTTATTCCATTGCCTTAAATACATAGCATTACCACTTTTAAAGCTATTACTTTGCTCTAAATATCTAAGAATATCAGCCTAAATGTGTTTGTTATATAAAACAGTTGAGCGTTACTTGGGAAACTTTAAGTTAAACATGACGAGTATATAGACATCATAATGTATATTATGAACATAATATTAGTATTAGTAGTAACCCTGCTGGTCTTTTAAGTTTGCCTACCAATAGTTCTATTAGAAATTAAACCATAATCCTATTAAATATCGGATTTAGTTTCGCGAATATTTTATAAAACCTATCCGGCTCGCTGACTTTTTCTTGGTGGACAGGATTTGCTGGTTTTATTTGATAGACCGCCGACCGGGTCGATTCTCTCTAAAAGGCATTAGTTTTCAGTGAAAACTTCTTTGTTGCAAAGTGTTATGGATATTGGTATTATATTTAAATATTATATCCTTGTAGTTATTGTGGTACAGTTATAATTAAATATTATTATGTATTGTTTAAAATCTTACAATTGTATTTACGTAGTATTTAGAGTATCATGTGTTGGAAAGCAGTGACCAGTTCCCGAAGGTACCTACTGATATCGATCTGATTTTGTACTCAATTGACACTTTCATAAAGCAATTAAATATTATTATTATTATTACACATTTACCACATTCCTATATTGATATTGATATTCAATTTGCTGCATTTATATGCTTAATATTTATTGTTTTTCTGTGGCAAGTTTGTAAGATTCGTCAGGAAAAGTGAGATTTAAAATGATTCACCTTTTGGTTTCGGTGTTTTTAATCTTCAAATTATCTTCTGGCTGGAAATTGAAAGAAGTTGTGGAACTTGAAAGAAACTGCTACATTAACTTGATTTGGCAACCAAAGCCACTCAATTCACCACCATCGGATGAACCGTCTAATGACGTTTTACAGCAAATCGATGTACCTGTGGTACTGACAGAGCTAAAATACCATGGAGAAGAATATAATTGCAATTTAAAGTATTTAATGGAGTCATTTCCAATCGATACATCTTTCCATATCAGTGGCGATAACCTAAAAAATTGGTTCAAAAATTGTAAAAAAGATTTCAGCATTGGCGATTTCGTTTTCCGATTATCATCTCCACGTCTGGTTAGTCGTTTTGTTTGTATGTCGAATATCGCTTTTAATATGAATCCAACAGAGGCGAGAGATACCATTCAAATTCATTTTTTTACTCGAACTTTCTCTGATCAAAACAAATTTACTGAAAGAAAAATAGGGGAATTAGGAGAGATTAATTTGCTACTATACAATTTTGCGGAACATTCTTCAACTTTTCTGATGGTTGACAGAAAAAACTTTGAATTGACAAAGTCATTCACTAAATTGGACGACTACTACCATTTTTGGTCACAATCCTGGTTTGTATTATCTCTGTCGGATGAAGATGAGCAGGTTGTGTATTTAATTTGGCCAGAGGTTGACTTAACAGATGAAGCAGGAAGAAATTCCTTTGCATTGCTGCCCGTTTGTTTCTATAAATTATGCTCAAAGCAACCGTTACGGGAATTAGCAATAAAAAGTATTGAAAACAAAGTGGAGAAGTCTGCTACAATTACAGATGTCTCACATAGTTCCAATTCTTTTTGTTCAAAGCCACAGAAGAGTTCATATTTTAAAAACTATTTTAACGGACAAAAGGGCTTGTATCTTGCTATTGGTTCAATTATTTTCGAAAACTCCCCTAATTCCACAATAGGTACAAACACGGAATGTTCAAAGTATCCTGTGCCCTATTATTTTCAGTACGATAATCTCATTGCAATGGATTTTGGATTTGGACACGAAAAAGGAAGTGTACAAGGAGTAGACAGTGAAGGTTACTTAACAATAATTCGAACTATGGAAGAATCTTTCAATTTTATCTCCTGTGTCGTCTTGGAAGGCGAAAATCTCTCTTTCTACGCCTACATAAAGCCTTTTCAACTATATGCTTGGCTTGGTATTTTTGCCACTCTTATCCCTGTGATTTCTTTCTTCCATGGAGTACAATTCTGCAAAAAAGAAGAACGTATTCCATTTTTTATGATTTGTTATGCACATATATTGGAAGTCAGTTATTCGCTGCCCAGGAAAACAAATAAAACTCTGTGGATCAAATTGCTAATTGGACCTTTGTTACTCATGTTTATTGTATTAACAAATGGATACAAGGGAATTGTTATAACAGATTTAGTAGAGCCAAGGCCCGTCAAACAAATTGAGTCTATTGCACATTTGGCTAATCTTTCTAATGTAACTGCTCTAGGGGAAACAACCTATTTAAATGATTTCAATCCTTTCTATATCAGTAAGGAATATCAAGATGGAGTATTAAAGTATTACTTCGAGCATTGTAGTCTTCATTCTTCAGATTGTCCCTTCCCTTCACACAAATTAACAAATTTATATGAAAAGAAAAATAAAGATTTTGTAGAGAAAGCTTTTCAACATGGCAATAAGTATCAATGGAAAGAAGAAAAATTTATACTACAGTATTTGATCAAAATTATACTAAGTGACGAATACGAAGAACACAGAGACGATGATGACAAAGATGACAAAGACAAGGACGACGATGATAAAAACTACGAAGACGAAGTAGATGGCGAAGATGAATACGAAGAAGATGACAAAGATGAAGATGATAAAGACGACGATGACGAAGAAGATGAAGAAGACGTCAGGGCCAAGAAATTTCTAAAATTTAGAACCAGAATTAAAAATACCGATAACGACAAACGTATTATGAAGAGACTGGTCGACATGCTGAAATTCCCTGTAGGATTTCCTTATCTGACACCTCATAAGTGGATTTCAAAATGTGAAAATTCTGCCCTGATTCTCCGGAGCTCTACACTCCATCGACTTCTCAATGACTCCCTATGGAATCCTGAAAGTGGTGGAGTGGAACCTGTTTACCAATTGTATCGAGGGAAAGAGGACGAGTCATTTTTGTCACGTCCCGTGTATACAGGATTCAACAGTGGAGACTTTCCCTTGCTTACTCCATTTCTTAGACTAAAGCTGTCCATTGTGAGTCACTCTGGTCTATTTAACATATGGTTAGAATATTACAATAGATGGAACTTCACTGAATGTAGAACATGCTGGATAAGACGACCTCCTCGAGCTTTAACATTTTACAACTCGAATATCTCGACTATATTTTTCATTTGCTCTTCGCTTGGACTTGTCTGTACTTCAGCTTTTGCTTGGGAAAATTGGAAGCTTAAGGCTAAAGGCTTTTTTCTCCTATTAATTAAAGCCATCAAAAGATTAATAAATTATTGTATCGTTTCACTACAACACATTCTATTCACTGTGCGAAGGAATAAAGTAGAAACTTTGCATTCGTAGACAAAAGCAAAATGCTTGAATCGCATTTGCCTTTTCTCATTCGATCTGTGGTTGGATAACTATTAGTAACTTGTTTTCTGCTTACCCTATACGCGAAAAGATGTTGGGAAGGGAAGAGCAGATACTTTACTGCTGCTATATATGAGACAGACAAGACCAACACAGTTTGGAGTTGGCGGAGGGAGGAGTATTTAACAATATTATTGGTATTTGTAATTATTTTAAACTGAAATAAAATTATAAACCATCAAAATTAAATGAATATAAACTTGGATCAATATTTTTATTGTCAATAAAATCTACTGTTAATCTGCATACAACATTTTTTTCAAAATGAATAACAATGAAAATTATGGTAAAAAGCAATACCGATTATACATAGAATTTATTTAGTTAGACTGTGAGACTGTGAGTAAAACATTTGAAAGATAAGGAGAAACAATTATTAATTTCAATTCTACCCTTAATGATAAATATTTAATGTTTTTCAGTGCGTAAGTTAATTTTATTTTACACTTAGTTATTACAATATGAAGGATTATATGTAAGATGTTTCAAAAAAGTAGAGTAATAAATCTGAGTTAGATTTATTAGCGCACAAAAGTCACAGTCACGTTGCCTTTTTGTAACACTAAGTTCCCAGTAACTAATTCAACCGAATCTGGATTTTGTAACAACTTAGATAATTGGCTTTCTAATTTCATGAGTTCTGGTGGCCCACCTATTAAAGTCTGAAATGGAGTTGTGGCAGTTTTCCAGGTATCTTCATACATTCTAACTGACATTCCCATTGAATTAACTACTCGAAGACCAATTGTGTAACGACCGACCGTTGTATTAGAAACTTTTTCTATGGTTAGAGTTGCGGGGCTGCTGCGCGAATTGCGTCTCAAAAAGTTGGTGTTGAAATTGTTTTTCGATGCCTCAACTTCCCCAATTTTAACATTTTCAGGAAAAACAAGCCATTTTCCTTCCATTTCTACAATATCAAGAAGATCTTTACGATCTGATTGAAGAGGCATTTCTGTTTCCCTTTCGATTTTCGCGTGTCCAGAGCCGTAGTACCTTATTGCAGGGCACACCTTTGACAGATCTGTTGTCTCCATCTCTAAAACTTGTCGAAGGGATTGATTATTGTACCCGAAGTACCCTTTGAGTTTTCCATCTGAGAAAGAAGCCAAAATTTCTACTGTAGATCCAGCTTCAATTTTTTGGTGGTAGTCATCTCCAAAGCTAAATTCATCCACAAATTTTTCTTCGTTTGCCATTTCTACAGCTTGTAGCCATACTTCAGTTTCAAAATAAACTCGCCAGAAATGTTCTCCAGAACTGACACAATCTTCCCATAACGCATAACAAAAATCATCGCATGAAAAACTATTGCCATCCGTTATTAAATCACTGGAAGAATTGCCTGCTATCCATGATTCAGTTATTTCTACTGTAAAAATATTGAAATTTCATTATTAACTTTTAAAATTGTATTTTAAGAAATAAAATAGCATTTTTATTGCGTTTCAAGTGAACTGAAGCAAACCATGGAAATACATATTTACACATAGGTTAATATTGGAATGGACTTTTGGGTTCAAATAAATATGTAGACTATAATAATTATAGTTTTATGGTACTTTAACTTGTTATATAGTGATATATTTTTTGGTTTTGTATAGCAATATTTTTACGCAGTCATAATTTAATGATATATATAAAATTAGGCTTTTAATTTAGAATTATTTCACATGGTCTATGTATGAACTTGTACAAAAATAAATAATATAATTTACCTTCATGTGGGTTTTCTGGTAGGCCAAGTGCACCAAACATGAGCAGAATTATGTTCCACGACATTATGCTGTTGATGTACTTTAATTTTTCAATTGAAGAATTTGAACTTAATTGTGCTATAGCAATTAAAAACGAAGATTAAAGTTTTACCAATAGTTTCTATAATGAAAAGGAATTTGGGAGTTGTAATTGGAGTTGAAATATTTTGTTGTATTTTGAAGTTAGTAAATCTTCTGATTCCAGCTTCAGCAACTTCGATCTTCGAATCACTGCATTTATATACTTTTATTACTATCAAAAACAGGAGAATGAGACTAGTAATTGATCATTATTTTAAATATTTATCTTGATTGTGATCTAAAGTGTCTTCACGATATCATACCCTAAGTCTCTAGGGCTCAGTCTAAAAATCACTTGCCCATTCATTAGACTACATATTTATTACATTATTATTGTGTATTACTATGCAGTGTAGTACCTACTGCATTTTTTTTAAAAGTTTTATGAAATAATTAATCATTTAGAATACCTAAATCATTGATAAGTAACTAAGTATCATAATGTACTTCATATCGAATAGAATCTAAGATAAATTTGTAAATGACTCACGAAAAAGTGAATTTAAGTACCGAGTTATTTGTATGCGATTCATTCAAACAGTTTGTAGAAAATATTGATTTCGTCTCCTCTCCTCCTCAGGTATTCACAGAATTCAGATCAGTGATAAACTGAAAGTAACATGAATATAAAAATATACAAAAAGGTAAAAAAGGTAATTTTTGTTCGTTTGAGATAAAAAAGCTAATATGCAATTACAGTGACCCAGTTTCTCATTCTAATCCGTTAAAACATGGACAGCATAATGATTTATATGTCATTAATATGCTCATTTTCAATGCTTCAAATAATTAGCATTTTCATTAGTTATACACATAATATTTACTAAATATCTACAACTAGATAAATTTCTATACAGTATTTTTGTCAGTAGTAATTTATTTTCAAAAAGACGAATTTTTTGTGCTTTAACAATTTATTATTATTTTTCAACTTTATCATACAGTTGGCTACAAAAGCTTTTAAAGTTTTAATTTCTATTCCAGGTGGATAAAAACTTGTCTTTCAGCATTTTCAAGATTATTGTCAGCATTTACTCGGAATTTTAAATGAAAATTTGTGACCAAATTTTTAGATTGACCCTAATTCGTACAATCACTGTCAACTACTATTACATGTTGCACCATACATGTTACGTGTTCTGTACTATTCATTCTTTTCAAAATCAATTTAGCGTAACAAATTTAGAATTAGTTATGTTAATGATATAAAATATCATTTTTAATGAACACTACTGGCACATGCATTATGGCAACTACATTATTGTTATTGTTAATTATTATTAATATTATTTAAAGTATAATTATGGCATTATTTTGTTTATGTTTTCTTTTTAGATTGAGTTAACGATTACTTATGTAAAAACAAATATAATACTCAACATATAATACATTCAAAATATAATATAAATATAACATTTTAGAATTAAACCTAAAAATTGATAAAGCGTGCTTGCGGATGCTGCCTTAAGTAGTTCAGTAACTAAGGAAGAGGACTGAATAGTTTTTATACCAAAAGAAATAAATTTATCCTTCTAGATCTTACTTCTATTATAAATTATTGATTTTAGAATTCGAAATGAACTCTTCTTAGTCCGTAAGCTGTCAATGAACTTATATCTGAAAAGCAAAATGAAGGAAATTTTAAATCGACTTCGCACCAGAAACGGATTTGGTGGTAATTTGTTAATAAATTGCATTTTAATTAAGTATTGATTAACTTACTTAGAATTAAGTTTAGGTGACTTTAAAAGTCTTTTATTTAAAAAGCAATATTGTAATTACAAGATGAACTATAATTCTTACTGTATTACACATACAGGTCAAGTTTTTGTGTTTAATATTATAATAGTTAATTTATATTTTATCCGTAATAGTTTTTAACTAGTATTTCTCAGTAAAATTAATCAGTACAAAAGTATAGCAATAATATTTCTAAATAAGTAACTTAGCGCACAAATTTCACCTCCATGGTGTCTTTCTGTACGACTAAGTTGCCGTTAACTATTTTAACCGAATCCGGATTTTGTAGCAAACTTGACAATTGATATTCTAAATTCATAAGCTCTGGTGGTCCAGCCATTTCTGTAATTGCAGAAGATACTGCCGTTTTCCAGGAATCGTCATACATTCTTATTTCCATTATCATTGAGTTAATTACTCGAAGATTAATTTTATGACGGCCAATCGTTGCGTCAGAAACTTTTTCCACAGTGAGAGTTCCGACACTGTTGCGTTTTGTGGTGAAATTGCTTTTCGACGCATCCACTTCCCCAGTTTTAATATTTTCACGAAAAACATGCCATTCACCTTCCACTTCAGCAAAATTGTGAAAATCTTTGCGAGCGGTTTGTGGAGGTACTTCTTTTACTTTCTCGATTTTTACTCGCCCAGAGCCGTAGAACCTTATTGCAGGACACACCTTAGTCAGAGCTGTTGCCTCCAATTCTAAAATTTGTCGAAGGGATTGATTATTGTACCCGAAGTAGCCTTTGAGTTTTCCATCTGAGAAAAAAGCCAAAATTTCTACTGTAGACCCAGCTTCAACTGTTTGTTGTAAGTTATCTCCGAAGCTAAATTCTTTGACAAATGTTTCTTCATTTGGGAGCTCCACAGCTTGTAACGATATTTCTGTTTCAAAATATACTCGCCAAAAATGTTCGCCAGAACTGACACAATCTTCCCATAACGCATAACAAAAGTCATTGCAAGAGAAACTATTGCCATGAGTTATAAGATCACTTGAGGAATTGCCTGCTATCCATGATCCCGTTTCCGTTATTCCTGTAAAATGAAAAAAATATTTTAAACTATCAATAATTTGGAATACATTTGAGTTTTTGTATATGCACACGTAAACAAGTATGAATAATGGTTTATTCGAATGTTTATGTGGACATATTTTTTAGAAAAACGCAAATAGCACGGAATGATAATAATTGTAATAAACGTTGAAAATGAAAAATACAGAATTTTGAAACATTATTTCGCAATATTTACAGTCTTAACAGCTTTAATAAAATGTATTTTCAAAATAAATAGTTTTTAGTTACCATCATGAGTCATTCCAGGTAAGCCAAGAGCGCTGTTTATTGAGGCAGTTACGAGAAGGAGTAAAAATGTATTTTCCGTCAAATATTTGTTCTCCATCCTGATCATCAGACTGTTGTCCGTATTCTTGAACTATAGGTTACTAATCCTATAAATGTCACAATTTATTAAATTTTAGTAATTTCATTAAAGATGCAAGTTATACAATTTTGCATGAAGTAATTAAATACGAAGTATATTATTAATAATTAGCAAAGTTCTAATTCTTGTACCTTCTTATACTATTTTTCACAATGACTGTTTAAAGCCACCGTTCACCTTATTTATATGCGTACTAGTAAACAGAATACGACGAAGGAAGGAGTGAAGGAAGGAGTGTACAGGGAAGTGGGATTATTGACAATTCTTGATATACTTTGCTTCAGGTTACATTTCAAGTCTCTCATTCTAGGAAACACCTACTTACGCAAACTGAAAGTACTTAAGTACGTATCTATACTTTGTATTATGCACAACAAGTATTTCCATGACGTTGCTGTGGGGTAGGATTATGTCTACAAATAAATCATCGATAAGGGACTATTAAAGGTATCTTGTCAGGAGGCTAATTATGCCAGTAGAAAAGTAAGGTAGTTAGAAAAGTCAATTTGCTAGATAACATAAGCTATCTCAAAATGCCATGCTATTATGCATTTTAATGTTTTGTTTCATCACAAACGACAAATGGAGATAACAAAAACCAGATACCTTGACCTTCACGAAAATACAATAAATAACATTTACAGTAGGACAACTTTTCTTTACAATGGATATGCTGTTTATTATTACAAATTTCCGAATAATTCGTTACCGTTACACATTTAATGCATCATTATAATTTAAAAATTATATATACTTATAAAGTTACGTTTAAAACTTTAAAAGTAAGTAAGGTTTAATAATAATTAGTTCCAAAATTTTCAAATTCTTAATATTTTATACCAAGCACTACAAAAAAACGCGTTTAAAATATACGCGAACATACTTATTTAGTTGGCATATACATTAATTAAATTTGCTGTATTATACGTGTTCTAGAAAGTTTATTATAATAAAATGTCCTAATTTTTGGATTGGCAATGCTGGAACGTAATAGACGTGTCCTTTTGTTTCAAAATCAAATTGTCATATACAATTTCAACGGAATCCGGAATAATCCGGATACTTTAGGTCGTCAAGCATCAATTGTTCCTGTTTCTGAAATAGTTCTTCAGATCTATTTTGGATCGACGATGGAAAACTGTCCAAATCTGAGAGTAGACTTGCTAGCATATAGTCAGTATAATAAGCTGGTTGGGTTCTATCTTAAATTGTGGATCGTCTATTGCTTCTCCCAAGCCCAAATCCGTCATAAGCTATAGTAGTAAACCAAATATGCTGAACAACTTCAAAAATTGCATCGTAAACCCCGATTCTGTACTACATATTATATTTAAATCTTATACATATAAATATATATAAGTATAAGCTATGAGCTAAAAATGTCCACTGAAGATCTACGTTTTGTCATTTTCCTGTATATCAAATAATTTCTGTCACGATTGTTAGGTGCTGGACCTTCATTTCGACATATTTTGGCAGATGTTACGTACAAGCTCAACCACAACGGGTATCCTTTATTGATCGTGGAGGTCACTGACAGGTATCTAGCTTTTAGTCCGTTGTCCGTTGGCGTAGCTGTCACCGCAAAAAAAGACAGGATGGATTTTTCATTCCTATTTCGAGCTGTACAGCTAGGAATTATAAAAATTATTATTACTTGCAGTTGCTTGATCATGCAATTAATCTTATTGACATTGATCTTTTGAATTAATAACATTTAACTGCATTGCAAAACCTATACCATAACTATTAAGTCTTGCCATACTTATTCATAAAATTCCATAAAAAATTAAGGTGTGTACCATACGAATTCCTATTTTCCCAAATAATATTTGCAGGCTTACATGTCCTAACAGGGGAAATATGGAAAGAAGCTGAAAAATGTGTTAGATCACTGGAATCCGTACCGGTCAAAATATACCTTTTTAAATTGGTTCTGTCGAGATTTTTTAACCCTTAAGCGCGTAGCGCGTAGCATCCTCCATCCATGGTTTTTTGAGTTGTTTACTAAATCGCTCTGTATACAGGTTGACCGTATAATCTCGGCATTTTTTGTATTTGTAACAAATGCATCTCTCTACCTACAATTTTAAATGGAAGGTATTTGGGGGCACTCAAGAATGTGTAAAAAAATAAAAGAATTAAAGAAAGAGGTATTTCACTATTACGTGACTTCTCCATGAATGGAAGAGGAATAATATTATTATGCTACCTACTCATACGTGAAGAAGCAATGTAATAGTGAGTGAAGGGACGCTAATGTCAGTGGCCTGCAGCAAACTTGGGTAAATTATGACGACATAAAGGATAATATGGCATAAACTACATTATATCTACTTAGGTGGTATTTACGGAATTGATGAAAACAATAATGGAATAATTTTGATGTAATGAAGTCACAATTTATTTGAGTCGCAATTGCAAATCCCATATTCTTAATGTGTGCCCTTAAGACATTATGCCATTTGTGCCACTAAGACATTATGCCATTTGTGCCACTAAGACATTATGCCATTTGTGCCACTAAGGCATTATGCCATGTATATCACGCTGTCATTTGTGCCACTAAGACATTTTGCCATTTATACCACCATGTCATCTGTACCATTATCCCATTTGTGCGACAAAGTCATTATGCCATTTGTACCTGGCCACTAGCCAGAAGAAACTTGCAAAGTCGCACACCAACAAAGTGCAAAAATTAAGCCAATATGCAATGAGATGTCTTTCCCCACATAGAGAAGCTAGGTGACAGAGTTCGCTGGCATAGCTAGGGTTTATACATTGAAATTTGATGGCCAACATTCTACTCTACAACACATAAGTAGCGCTAGTAGTAGACAGCAATTCCCCGACTGCAAAAACATGTCACTGGACCTCACACGTTGATTCTCGGAACCAAGTTCTCGTCGAAGATAAACCCCTCGTATTGTGCCAATGATGGATGCTTTCCAATGAGTAGAAGAAAATAAATAATGGAATGGTAAATAACTCCTTTATGATTTCTTAAAATATTGGTTTGGTATTTTTGGGTCCCTTTGGAGGATTTTGCACAGCTTGATTATGCCAAGCAGGGTACTGTTGGCGACTATGGAATTATTATGCTTGTTTTAGTCTTTTTTTCAGAATTTGACTTAATCTTTTATTTTCATAAATAAAAATGTAATACATTCTTTGATTTAAAAAAACCTACGCTCACATTAGAGAAAAATTTACTTTTCCAGGCACGGTAACTATGTGGTAAACTTTAAAACCGAACCTAAACTTAAAAAAACAAAGCTTAAGATAATAGATTAAAATGTACACGACTATGAGTCTGTAATTATTAGGATGTATATAATATGTGTTTATTAATCGAACAGTTACAGCTATAGGCAACTTTGAAGTTCAAAATGTCTCCGAAAATTAACATTCAGATTAAAAGATTATAGCATCATATAGTTTTCCCAACAATAACATAACTTAAATTAACTTAAATTCTAGACACAATGTTATCATTGAAGGAAATTACATGCTGGTCATACATATTATGGTTTAATTTACTCATAATTTTTGGTACAGTTGAATTTTCAGTTGGCGTTAATAGGCTGTAACATATATTTCTTTTTTTCTTAGTTTCCCTAGTATGCTTTACATAAATAGTTTGTAACATTTGCCTGAACCGTTCCGAATTAAAAGATCAATGCTGACAGTTTCACCAACTTTGTACTGGGCAGTAAATATTTTTGTATTATTTTGATTTACTTCTAAACAAAAATTTGTAAAGTTACAGCTTCGTTTCTAAGTTATTTAATCATACATAATTGTGAAATAATGAAATCACTGTGAAATAAAGATTTCCTATATATTATACAATATATCGTCCTTTAAGGTCCAAATACGAATAATATGCAATGTTAAGCTGCAAACAAAAATATGCAATGTATGCATCTTCAGGCTATGTCTGATTAGCATAGCCTGAAGATGCATACATTGCATATTTTTGCACCGGATAATGCATATAGAGCATTTAATACCTTAAGGGACAATATATTAAAATAAGGAACGCTTACTATTTTGTGCACGTGTAATCCTATTGTGCAAGTATATTACTCAGTATTTCTATGTACCAAAATGAATACTGAATGCTTGGATGCCTTTCTTACATTTTATTTTGAATTACAAACAAAAACTTTTCTTTTCTCATCTCCAAAGTATTCAACCCATTTGATTTCAAAGTTGATGCTTGTGCAGCTGTGACATTATACTTTTTTGCCAAAGGATAATTTAATCGCAAAAAAAACCACTGCATAATTAAACTATATTCTTCAACGGTATGCTTACTTTTCATCCAGTTGGTAAGATCGCTTCCGTCGTTGTCATCTAAATCACAAGATAATACTTCTAATTCTTGGCTTTCTTCATTAACCTTTCCACTAAGACCCATTGGTTGGTGGCAAGTAAAATGGTATTTATACGGTATCATATTCTTCTCATGATCTTTTGGGCCATAGCATATTGCCCCACAACCAGGGCAAGTAGCTGTACATCCTAAGACATCTAAAAGGCTGTTATAGTAATGTCTTAAATTCTCGATTGTTATTTTATCTCGGTAAATATTTTTCCGTTTCGACAATTGACATAAAATTTCT
Organism: Tomocerus qinae; assembly: GCA_020055645.1. NCBI lineage: Eukaryota > Metazoa > Arthropoda > Collembola > Entomobryomorpha > Tomoceridae > Tomocerus > Tomocerus qinae. The sequence continues at coordinate 67,331,342 of CM034546.1, forward strand.
TTTTGTAAAACCGAATATTCATTGTCAGTAAATTTGTGATACATATAAACTTCTTCAATTTGGAGGAGGTACCAATTGACAAATCTAGACAGTTCGTCATTAGTTTTTATTGCTTCTACCTTTGATACAATTTCTTGACATTCTGATTCAAAAATCTTTTTAACTAAAGATTCAAGATCGGTTTGTACATGACCATCGATCCATTTAAGGTACCAATTTTCAAGTTCTCTGCCAGGGTTTGAAAAATAGTTTAAGGCCTCTTCAACTACCAATGATTTGTCATAATTACCGCACATCTTTTCCGCCAGAGTTAGTAAATATTTAATCCGTATTTTCTCTGGACCAAGTTCCCACTTCTTGAAGTCGTTGATAATTTCTGAAAATGTTAGATTAATGCTTACGGACTTTGCTGCGTCTAGTATTTTGCCAACAATTAATTCAGCCAGGTTGCTCACTTTGGTAGAAACATCTGGTCGTATGTAGCTTCGTATTTTCTGAAAGATTCATATTATATAGTTAACAATTTATTATTCACGTTTTTTTGCCATGAAAATGTATAAGTCATAAATAGTTCCTATTTCAAAGAAGTCATATTCGTTGAGTCCAAGATTATGTACTTCTTTGAATCGTTGTTTTTTACTGGACAGAATTTTGGAAAATCTTTAATCTTTACACGTCAAATATAATTACCATTTTCTTATAATCATAATTTAACTGCAACCGTGACACAAATGTTTAGGAAACTTCATTACAAACGTTTCAAATGTTCATGATACATTTCAGCTTCAATATAAAATATGATTACTTCAAGAAATATGTAGTATTATGATACCTCCCTACAGGGTGTAAGTATCTATTCATGCTCCCTGTACCGAAAAACCATAAAGTAGTACAGCAAAACTATTATTACCAATGGAAAGGGGATGTAGAGTTGCACTAATGAGGATACTTTTATAAATTTCACCTGCCGTCAGGGGATTCAAAAAAATTACGGGAAACGGAAAACGTTTGGAAATTAGGAAACGGAGGATTGTATTTTTTAAATTATTTTTTACTTTATATTTTTGGTGTTTTTGTTTGGATTCCTTAAGAGTAAGTGATATTTATCAAAGTCCCCTGATTAGTGTAACTTTCCATGACCTTTCCAATGATATCAATAGTTTTGCTATACTACTTCCAGTTCTTCGAGTACAACAGGGAGGGCTGAATACACATTTTACACCCTGTAGATAATTGGACTGAAAAAATCTATCTTTAGGGTATGTAACCTCAAGTAAAAAATAGCTATTCATGAGTCCGCGGTGTAAATGAATTTGGCCACTTTTATATAAGACTTAATACATTGATAATGGACAAAAAAGTCAAAATATATCTGACTAATTAAATATGTACCTGAAAATAGTCCGGCTCCATTTTTCTCAAGAGATATAGTTCGTGATTTTTCTGATTCCATTCTTCTTGCCAATCAATCATATGCAGTACGTACACTTGAAAAGAATAGCATGTGGAACTTTCTTTAAACGCACCTTGAAGTTGGAATGGATTATAAGTTTTTTGGAAACTATCAAAAATTTCAGTAACGCTTTTTCTGTACAAATGTACATTATTTGGTAAAAACAGTTTATTTTGTTGTTTTAAGATTTCCACATTTGATTTTGCCGCTCCCTTAATTCGGTCGATTAAAAATTGATGTTCATTTTCAGTCAGTGCTATGTCGCGTTTTGCTGTATAGTAAAATTTCACCTTTTTCTTGGCATTGTGCAGGGGAAGGGAGGGGTTTTTATCTGCTCCATCCAGTATCCCTTTCAGTTTTCCAATTGACTTGAAATCTTTGCATTCTTGAAGTATTTTTTCAACAACTTCGTTAAGTATGCATTTAAGGGGATGCTGATATTCAATCCTTCTATTGAGTTCTTGCCATATGTCGTCTGCAGATTTTCCTGTAGGGGATAAATCTTGCTCGGCTATAATCTCATTTAATGTTTCGTCAAATTGAAGAGGGGTCTCCAATTGGTGCTTTAACGATAGATACAATTTATACATCTTCGCAACGGAAGCTTCTTTAGAATGGTTAAAAAAAGAATTTATACTTTCTTTGGTATCGTTTAGAGTAGCTGTGGGATTTTGGCTAACAAATTCCAGAAGTTCTGCTTGTGAATATTTTGTAACACAGCATGGCACACACGGCTCATTTCCTGGTTGTTTGTTGGGTGCGTATTTTCCACAGTCGTCAGGCAAGTGCTGCAACTGAGCATAGATACTTTTTCGAACTTTGTTATCATCTTTTCCTAATTTACTTTTTGACGAATCTCGAATATCTTCCAAAATATATTCTTTAATTACCTCTTGGTGACTTAGTAATACTTCGGAAAATGCTGATTTAACAGAGGCCATTCTTGTCGTTACTTCGATAAAATCTTGGACTTGTTTAATGCTTTTAAATTTAGAAAATTCTTTCTCCTTTACGGCCAACCAGTATCGTTTAAGCAGCTTGTGCCAGCTACAGAAGTATTTGTTTGCTGTAGTACGACTATAGTATTCAGTTAATATTCGAGTTCTAAGATGAACAACATCATTGTGATATTCCTCTGTTGGCGGGGCTTGAGGGGAAGCTCCTTTCTTAAACGGACTTAGCTGGCAAAGGATTTCTTTTTTCATAATCCGTTCTTTGAGAATTGTAAGATTGTTTTCCGCCGTGACGCCAAGAACCATTCCCTGTGTCTTAATTATAGTGACTGCTTCATTCAGTGCGTCACAGAACTTATCTACGCCCTCTGAAAGTTTGTTTCCCTGCCCAATGTCGGTTATTTGCTGCACCAATAATATATCAGGACAAATATCAGACTCATCCATTCCTGCTATTATTATTATTACTATCTGCAATATATCTACTATATTTTGATATACTTCTCCAGATACGTTTATTAGGGTGAGATCACTTATCGACATTGCAAAAGTAGCCATTTCCCTGTCCTTTGATTGAGAATTGGGGTCTAGCATTGTTTGGGGGGAACCTAAACCTTCTGTATCAATTATTAGTAGGGCGTCAAACTTTAGTGATTGTCTATATTTTTCTTGAAGAGGAATTAATCGCATGTAAAGCCCTCTTGTGCATTTACCGACAGACGTAGCAAATTTACAACCAAACATTGCATTTAAGAGTGTTGACTTTCCAGTAGATTGAAGTCCTAAAATACTGACGACAAAAATTTTCATATCTGGCATCTTACTGCAAATAGAATGACAAACAGCATCAAGCCAAATATCAGGAACTGATTCCTTATCTCCATTGAATATTTCTAGTGGCATTCCTTCGATAAGCATATCGGCATACCTTTCCGGCAATCTTGCGTATAGTGATGTATGAAATTTAACTTGAAACCACATCATAGTTTCGTAAATCATGCTTAATTCACGGAGAAAGTCTTCAATTGTTAATGACTGTGCCATTCTTTTATAGATACTAGTAATTTTAGAGTTAATTGTATCCAATTCAATGGTAGACTTGTTGGAACATGCTGTTATGTTTTTACGTTCTTCCATTAGTTTGGGTAAATCTATTGCAGCTTCATTAGCTTTTTTGTTCGAGAAAATGGACAATTCTCTTTCAATATGAGCCAATGCTGGTCGTCTTTCATTCAATGGAAGTGTAAATATTTTCACAAATTTTTCCATTAAATCTTGAATGGCATGGGATTTCTTCCATTCTTCAAAATAACTACCAACGTTACCGCCGGAAATTTTTTGCAATTTCAATAAATTGTCATAATTAGTTCCAGAGGACAAAGCAAAAACATTGTTAATGAATTCTTCTGATTTCTTGGTTTTTATTTCTTCCATACATTTAACAGAAATTGTAGAAAACAGGTTGGGTTTATTTTTTGTTTTGCTTTTGTTAATAGCCTGCTTAAGCAAACTTTTTAGTATTCTTAATGTTTTGTTATCATCCATGATATCCATGGAATTCAAAGATTTTTTTTGAATTGGTTGTGTGCGATCAATGTACAAAGTAAGAATATTTTCTGTACCACATATACTTGTTATTTCTTTTGGATTTAAAGTGTGATCGCCCATAACAAAAGCTATAAATGTCGATGTCATTGGACTTAAAGACTGTACTACCTCACGGTAATCTAGTGCATTTCCATGGAGATTAGCAAGTAGCACTAGTTCTCCTTCTTTACAATCTTTCATTTCAACCTGAATTGCATCCCATATGGTTTCTCTGCATGTGTCTTTTGTCAGCCATATGAATTCTACACTGCCTTCAAGGGATTTTGCTTTACCTCTGTCACCTCCAGGCTGTCCCTTACATTGAAAAACATGAAATGTGCTAAAAAGTTGATTCAGAAATGTGCTTTTTCCAATGCCGTTTGATGACGCATTTCCTAATCGTATGGCAGTAATCATCTTGTATGGCGTTTTAAACAAAAGATTTTCCGAAACCTGTTTTTCCTCTTTCTCCCATTTGATCAGGCAATTTTGAAATAAAGAAGCTAGCAGAATCCAATTTTGTTTATTAGCAGTGACATCAGGAAGTACGAGAGGCAGAGCAATGGGAAATTTTGACAAAATTCTAAATATTTCTGACAAAACAACAGGATCTGTAGACGCGACCAGGCATGAAAATATGTCAAGTTTATTCAAAACTTGAAGACATTCAGCGTCGTTAATAAACTGGAAATCATCATTATCATCGTATGGTAACATGTCATTCAGTTTTTGCGCAGTAAGTATATTACAACCCCACATCTTTATCTTTTGTAGAACATACGGTATTATTTGAAAAATTATTCGGTTTTCGTTATTAGAAAACTGTTGTTTTTCAAAAATGCTTTCTAACTGGTTGTACTTGGAAGGATTTATGTAGACTAAAAAATCTCCTGCCAAATCTTTCCACTTTTGAGCTACGGGAACTTCTTTTTCCAATTCCAAATGTAAGTCATTTATAGAAGATTGACGCCTGGGCCTTTCGATAATTCTCTTTTGATAAAAGTTGATGTTTTTCTCTTGACTAAAATGTTTTCGAAAGACATCTTTACTAGTTTGTCTGGAAAAGCCAATGATACCCAAAAGATTGGTTGAGACATTTCGTTTTTGTGGATCATTATTAACATCTTCGGTAGCAGAGCAAGATGATATTAATGGTTCATCCATCTAAAATTTTAAATTTATTTCTACAGTTTATGAGCCTGTATACCAGTAAGCTAATATGCTAATGACATAAGGCAAATATCTCTAAACGTACTGTCAATTTGCATTGTAATAAAAATTCTTAAAAAATGGTAAATGATTTCACATATTATAATTTGTTGGGCTCCCTGGAAATATTTTCATGGCTGCGACTCTGGCTCTCACATAGCCTTCATTTCTTACACACATTCATTCCTATCTATTAAACTACACCACCACATCACATACGACTAATGAGAGTAATTAAACGACCGGAACAGTGTGAGGGAACATTTTATAGATTTTACTCATTTTGTGTAATGGGTACCATGGAATCCACAGAACTATATTTTTTAAAGTATCAACCGATTATATAAACTATTGCTGTGAACTAATGGATTTAGATTGCAAAACTTTTTTATACAATCGCAATGTTACTTTAAAGCTCGCAATGAATGTAAACTTTTGGACTTATATCGTGATTTCTGCAACCTGATTTAGAGTGTTATTTTTCCTGAAACAAATAGATAAGCTCATATTCTTCTGTAAAAATTCTGTTATATAGCGTTATCCTCGTTTTTAGAATAGCGGAGTGTTAAAGTGTTAAAATCACATGACATTTAAACACATTGAAATTGCAAAATGACATTGCAGTAATTGTTTCTACATACACAGATATATCGATAGTTTGGTTCTAAGTCAATATGCAAAAGCCATTTCGGCAAAAAAATATTGTTTTCAGTTTGGATAATTTGACAAAACAGTAGATAATGGGGCTAAACAGTAGATAATCTAGCAAAACAGTAGATAATCTGGCAAAACAGTAGATAATCTGGCAAAACAGTAGACAATCTGGCAAAACAGTAGATAATCTGGCAAAACAGTAGACAATCTGGCAAAACAGTAGATAATCTGGCAAAACAGTAGATAATCTGGCAAAGCAGTATATAATTTGGTAAAACATTAGATAATCTGGCAAAACAGTAGATAATCTGGTAATACATTGGATAATCTGGCAAAACAGTAGATAATGTGGGAAAACATTAGATAATCTGGAAAAACAATAGATAATCTGGAAAAACAATAGATAATCTAGCAAAACAGTAGATAATCTGGCAAAACAGTAGACAATCTGGCAAAATAGTAGATAATCTTGCAAAACAGTATATAATTTGGTAAAACATTAGATAATCTGGCAAAACAGTAGATAATCTGGTAATGCATTAGATAATCTGGTAAAACATTAGATAATCTGGCAAAACATTAGATAATCTGGGAAAACATTAGATAATCTGGAAAAACAATAGATAATCTGGGAAAACAATAGATAATCTGGCAAAACAGTAGATAATCTGGAAAAACAGTAAATAATCTTGCAAAACAGTAAATAATCTTGCAAAACAGTAGATAATCTGGCAAAACAGTAGATAATCTGGCAAAACGGTAGATAATCTGGCAAAACAGTAGATAATCTGGCAGAACTGTAGATAATTTGGCAAAGTGTATTACTAACGTTTAGGTTATATTTCGCTATTGTAATCCTCGGGAATAAATACTAAAGTTCAGCATTCCTGGAATGCAAGAAGAAAGGTAGTAAGAAACAAACGCAAGCTTGGAATTTGATGTAATGATAGCACAAATGTTCCTACAGGCTATACTTAACATATATGCAAGTAACATTGAATGTAAAAATAACAATATGCAAAAACCCCATAAAATTGGCAAGTGCGGAAAGGTAACACAATAAAAACTCTTTTGGAATTCTAAGCAGTATAATTTATTATTTTAGCATTTATTTTTCAAAAAGAGCATCAATTAATATTAAATTCCACTGAGCAACAGGGATAGACTGATAATGAAAGTTTTTTAATTTTACAAAATTTGCCAATGGTGAATTGTAAACACGTCGAATTTTTTGTGCTAACAGTGCTAACATCGGTGACACAGCATAATGATTGTAGTATGTCTTTGCTATTATCATTTTGATAGTGGTTGGGAGAAACTAAGATAATTATTCGGAATGGCATCAACAGCACTCGATTAAGATTCTAAATTATCGTCATAGAAGAGATCATGAAAAATACAGCATTTTAACCCATTTCAGTTAAACTCTAACGGCACGGATTTTCCTATGTTAAACCTGGTAGTTAACTGTTTTTCAAACGGGAGCAATACTGCAAAGTTCTCAAAATAAAATTCCTTTGCATTTTTATATCCAATAGTGAACCCAGCTTAGAGGCTAACCTTGCACTCAAGAGAATCTTAGCAGGCACCCATCAAAGTAGTGAAGTTACTATGTTAAATCAGTACTATTACTTAATTCTATAAATGGCTTGAAAACCGGCACAAAGAAATCGACGAGGCAGTAAAAAGTAAGAACAGCTATACTTTAAAAAATGCTATAAATAACTTGGTCGATATTAGCTTAAAAAACAATTTGTATGTATTAGATATTGAAATGTTAATTAATACGTACATTACAACTATGACCATTAAAAAATGTCCCCCTTCACTTATTATTTCGATTCAATCACCAATAATCAATTTATGTAAACTATTGTTGAATATTTTGATGTTATAATAATTTAGAACCCATTTCAGTGGTTAAGAGGTAGTGAGCATGCATGTTTGGCTTTTAAGGAGCCTGCATATATTACGTGTGCAGTTCCTGTGTGGAGGAGGCAACATAAGGGTTTTACAGTCGGTCGAGTCGATACTTGCGTTACACATTGGGGAGGAGGGGGTTTGTCGTTACATAATGCATAATATGCAAGTTTCCTAGGCTCTCCTACCAGACATAAAATAGAGACATAGATAGGTTGGCAAATTTATTTGGCACTTTTGTGTTTATAATTTAGAGAATAGCTTTGCAGGTCAATATATAGCGTTATCATTACTTAGTCATAAATTATGATACCGTGGATAAATAGGCATAAGTAATGAATACCGTTGTATCAAAATAGTTGTAGGGTATCATTAACAGGTCACCGTTGATATTATGGTAACATTGTTTCAAGTTCAATTTATGGCAGAGCAATATTTATAAATAGTAAAAATGAAAATCTCTTATTTCCGTATTTTTAAGTCTATATTATACTGTTTATTTTAGCATACATTAACCTCATTCGTATTGGAAAGTGAGATGCCATTTTCAATCCGTATAAAAAATCATTCAAAGAGTATTTTCCGTTCATTTTTGATAAAATGAATCAAAGTGAATGAATCTCAGCTATATCCACCTTGGTGGTTTTTCATAGCCCATCTTAAAGCAGGCATACAGAAAATGTTTTGCGGCCCGGTAACTGAGACTTTTCCCGGTAGGCTTTTTAAGACAGGCTAAAAAATATTTGGTAGAAAAAGCTCTGTTAAAACTTGATTATTATAGCTGTCGACTTGACTTCCCGGTAACGAGAACTTATCACAAAAATACACTTTCTGTGTATGATTGTCTTAAAATGAAAACGATGGTGCCGTTGGTGCCACCCTACCATGCTAATTTATTGCGAGCTAATTTATGAGTTACCTTGGTAAGCGTTTTGGAAACGTACTGTTGATTTAGCCATTTGTTACATACTTATTTTGTTTTCATTCGATTTTTAAGTCAAAATATTCTATTCTGTGAAAATAGCAACAAAAATCAAAAAAAAAGACTCCAACAGCATCAGCGTATTTAAATCTTTTTTCTATGAATTAGTGGATAATTCGGTATATCTACTTTTTGACCCTAAGAAATTAGTGAAATTTTTAACTCATGATCTTGAAGACAAAACGAGTAAGTAGTAATAAAGTTAAATTATTTAACTCGGGCAACCGACTGCACTAGTGCTGTTGGTTTTGCATTGAGAGATATGTGATCATTGGTGAAATTGATCATGTTTGTACAAAAGAGGCTAACAAATAAAATGTACAAACTAAAATTATGAGAAATGTTGTAGATTGATTACTAAAATTGTCAAAGTAAAATCTCGGACAATCAGAGGCGCCTTTCCCACTGGGCTGACATGGGCAGTTGCCCAGGGCCTCGACGAGGCCCTGGCCGCCTCGTGCTTTGGGGGCTTTTGCACATAGCTTTGTATAAGAAAAAAATGTCAACTTATTTGTGTTGATTTCACTTTATAAATACAGGTTTTGGTTTAAGTTGTATACGTTTTGGTAGACTATATTTACAGATTAAAATTTTACAGCTTGTCACTGCAGAATGTGTAATATTTCAAAGAAAAGTATACTATTTCTCCACGGTTTATAATATTGTCGAAATGTTAAAGGAGACTTAAAACAGCATCTCTCAAAAATATTTTATGTGATTTCATTTAACATTTGTTTCATTTTGCGAAACCAAAAGTATATAATTGCAAGATAATTAAACAATTAAGTTTGTAGAAATCGCTGTTTCTATACGGAATGGAAGTTTCCATAAAAACGAATATAAATATTCAAATGCTAAAATGTCTCAGTATAGCCCTTACTTGTTCTTTTTCTGAGCTATAGTATCTTAGTTTGAAAGCATTGGTCCTCTTGCTTTTAAAAGGAAATGCAATAACATCATCTAAAATGTAAAAATTCTTCACGCTATTTTTATGACCAAATTCAGTTAAAAACTGAAAAAAATTTCTAACGTCGCTCAGAAAAATTCCATAGTTTTGAATATAATATTAATTCATCGAAAAAGGATTGGCAACTGAAGTACAGCAAAACAATTTATATTATACTCAAAGATTTTAGCGTAAAGAAGGGTTCAGGTATCCCATTTTTTAAAATCTTTGAGTCGTAATGCATAATAATATGTTCGATTTTAACTGCATAATATGGTTTTAAAAAGCCAGAAGTAAACCACCTGAATTAGCAGATATACCAAAAATAGTTCTACTTATTAGAATTTCTAAATTCCATAGCCCTATTTATTTCCTATTTTGGCGATGAAAATAGCCATTCTTGTCATTTTAGCATACCTGGCTTTTATGGCTGGTTACATCGAAGGCTGGCTTTCCTGCTATTACTTTACTTAGGTATTTAGAAATTGGCAATATTATGTGAGATACCGTCATAAATAAGGCCTCGCTCGAACACCCTAGAGCCGCCACTGCGGACAATCGACGGCACTCTCCCCTTCTACCTTCGTTGTGTTTGTACTGAACTTAATTTTTTATGTCTATTGCGGGCGAAGGTTAGAAAATATTAGAACCCGAAACTTTCTTCGTAGTTTGTGTTACACCACACATGAGATAAAGATTTAACACAATTTTTCAGAAAAAATTGGCAGTTAAGTAGTAAATGAGTGATACAACTTAGAGTGCATTAACATGAACAACCATCACATCTCATTAGTGTCATTAGGTCCTGAAACTAGCATGAAATCTATCTTTTGTCTTCTACAGTGCGTCTTTTTCGACACGTTTTATCACGATTGGCCAAATTTTCCAGGATGGTCAATTTTTTCAAAATTGACCTACCACTGTTAGTTTACCTTAGTGTGTTTAATCAAGTAAAATGGGAATTTTTGAATATATTATAATATATAACTAAAAATATGTAAAATTAGATTTTTTATATAAATATTTGTAAGATCATATAAAATTTAATTTTACGAAACAAACACAACAAAATAGTGTAAAATGGTTTTCTGGAATAAAACTGGTAAAGTTTAAGAACTATTTTGTCGAAAAACACTTGGCCAAAAATGGTATTTCTGAATATAATCGTTAAATCAGATATAAAACAAATCAGGTATCAGGCCATTTTCGTACAAAACTTGGTTTTTAGAATAAGCAACTAAATCATTCAAAACTAGTTATTAGGGCATCCAAACTCGGACTATATTTTCAAACCCGGATTTCGAGTTAACCCGGGTTGAGACAACCAAAACACGGGTTGAACCAGGGTTCTACATCACTATTCTAAAAAATCATTTTCTACTAATAAATCGAAAAAAATACATGACATTAAATTAAGTTGCATAAAAATTCGATTGCAATAATTCATCAACGTAAGTCGTAATGCGTAAGTATAATATTGTGCATTTCAAAACATTTGTAGATTTAATTAAATGAAATAATGCATAACAGAAACCATAATCTAGAATAAAATCATTTAAGTTTGACTAATACACAACCTTTATTCACTTCCCATTTATAGCCCTAGCACAAAAAATACCGAACTGATTTTTATCTTCCTTATTGAATAAATATTCAATAAAAACTTACTAATTTTGTTCCGCTATTGCCTTTGTTTTCAAAATTAGTAATTTAAACTAAATTTTTAATAGAAACCAAATGTTTGATACCAAAAAATCGATAAAAAGATACTAAACTGACACATTTTCGATACAAGAGGTACAATTCGTAATCAATATTCCCTCCGCTTGAATGGAAATATATTAAAAATGAAACATTAGAAATGGATTGCTTTATTCGACAAAAAGTATTAACTCGAACTCGAGTTTAACCCGGGGTTTTCACTTTTCAACCCGTCTGGAACCCCGTCCGGCTGGATGCCCTATTCCCCCATGTAGAGAAACAAAATTGGCATTTTGAAAGCCATCGGGCTGACTATTGATGATCATTTCGAAATTACAAAGTAGGGTTATCCATGGGCCCATGCCTAGCCAAGCCATGTGAATACTTAATGCATGGAATACAGAAAATAATGGTTCCGACATTGTACATTGAAAGTCTACTTTCTGCTAGCATGTATTGTTATGTGTTTGAACTTTCAAAGATAATATTGAACTGTCAAAGATGGTATTGAACTGTTAAAGATGATATCAAGATGCCTTAATTGGTCCCATGGCAACGCCTTTCAGGGGCAAGGTGACGACATGCTCCAGAAAACTGGTTTCCTCCAACCAGTTCTTTCCAACTAATTTACCCCCCATTTCGATTCTGAGAACTGGTTGGGGGAAACCAGTTTTCTGGAGCATGTCGTCACTTTGTCCCTGAGGGCGGAGCCCTGGAAATATTCAAATCGCTTTGGATGATATTAAACTTTCAAAGATGATATTAAACTTTCAAAGATGATATTAAACTTTCAAAGATGATATTAAACTTTCAAAGATGATATTAAACTTTCAAAGATGATATTAAACTTTCAAAGATGATATTAAACTTTCAAAGATGATATTAAACTTTCAAAGATGATATTAAACTTTCAAAGATGATATTAAACTTTCAAAGATGATATTAAACTTTCAAAGATGATATTAAACTTTCAAAGATGATATTAAACTTTCAAAGATGATATTAAACTTTCAAAGATGATATTAAACTTTCAAAGATGATATTAAACTTTCAAAGATGATATTAAACTTTCAAAGATGATATTAAACTGTCAAAGACGATATTAAACTTTCAAAGATGATATTAAACTTTGAAAGATGATATTAAACTTAAGATGATATTAAACTTTCAAAGATGATATAAACATTTCAAAGATGATTTTAAACTTTCAAAGATGATATTAAACTTTCAAAGATGATATTAAACTTTCAAAGATAATATTAAACTTTCAAAGATGATATTAAACTTTCAAAGATGATATTAAACTTTCAAAGATGATATTAAACTTTCAAAGATGATATTAAACTTTCAAAGATGATATTAAACTTTCAAAGATGATATTAAACTTTCAAAGATGATTTTAAACTTTTAAAGATGATATTGAACTAAATCTGTCGAACTGAGTGGGCGATGACAGATAAATCACGTATCAAGAAGCCCATCCTTAATCTTTAGTATAAATTTCGTCTAAGTAGATTAGAAATCATAATTGTTTTCGCGTTTTGTCTTTTTTCACGAAATATCTTCGTTTAGCTTGCCTGGCTAACGAGCTTATAAAACCGCACTCTCCGTCCGTCAACCAAAATTGTAACTTTTTAAGCTGACCAAACTTGGAAAAAACAACGACTATGGACAAGGGACGAACCCTATTCATTTTGGTTCAAATCGGAGGTTTTTATCGATATGTGGTGGTGTTCTAATTTGCTTGATTTATAAAATACTCATTTTTAGAAATTTGCACCTCCTAGATCCAATTTCTAGGTTAGGTCTTGACGAAATGTCTCCTTTTAGCTATAATCATTCCAATCAATCAGCAATGATCATTAATCATCTTATATAAATTTGTAATTTTGTTTGGATGTTATAATAATATGAAACAAATAGGAAGTGGGTTTTACGTTACGTAATATATGCAGGTTCCCTAAGCTCTCCTACCAAACAAAGGCTGGTAAATTTTTACGATTATATTATAGAATAGTGAACTATGCTATTAATATTATCATCATTTGGTATCTGACCAACAACGTATTTGGTATTACCAATTTAAAATTGATATCAATGTGCCAATTTAATTGCAATAAGTTGCTAATAAAAGCGATTAGTGTCCTACTCCTACTGGTTGACTTGTATGTATGTATATTTGATAACCACTTATCAATTTGCATAAACAATCATCAACCGCTAAGCTATTTCACACTTTGGCACCAAGTTTTATGAATACTTCTACACGAAATTTAAATGAAACTATATTTTTAACTTTTATGCCATTTACCACTACTTTTTAAGTGGTGGTATTTAACGTTAACTTTCTTTAAAAACGACTTACAACTGTTAAGTGGTAAATGGCATTTGGAACACATTGTTTTGAAAGGATGGAACTAACTAACTCTTTCCGTTGGAAATAGTTGGCATACGAATGACGATTAATATTGGTTGACCCGAAATCCAAAAAATTTTTCTCAATATCAAAATCGCGCGATTTTATGTGATTTTTGGGCTAATTTTGACTTATTTTAGACAAAAGAAGCCAAAATTTTTTGCGCTGCGCTCGATTATGCCTGGGGGTAGGTAGGGGTAGCTAGGTACTGATTGAAGTGATGCTAAACTTCTGTTGAATTGACCTAGTTTGCTGTTCCAAGTCAAATTGTACCTATCGGCTACCTCTTGTGAATTTTATTAGGATATTTTGTGAATCATTCTCAGTTTCGTTGCTAACCTAAAAGGACATTGAAATTGGCATGGTAGATGTTTGCAATACAATCCAAAATATTTTCGTAAACTAGTTCTTCCACCACTAGCATCAATTAGTTGAAAATGGGTTATTTTAGTTAAAAATCCAGAGCTACTCCAAAAACAAATTTATTATACGATTCGGCCATATGCGTTTGCATTGGTGGGACAATGGGTGACTATAGGGCTGTCCGACAGTCTATGATTCCATATATATATGTAACCCCCATAAAAGTCGAATAAGTATTTGAGTATTAGTATAAAGAAGACAAACTTAAAAGCAAACTTATTTTAGACCCAAAGTTACAAATCCCAATAAGATACCACCAATAAAATAAGGCGAGGAAATAATACGGGATGAGAGAGAAATGGCTAACATTTTCTCAGAATGCTAACATTTTTTTCAAATTTTGTGTTACTGAAAGACAGCTAGCGTTCCCTTGCCCTGTATTTCAACTATAATGTTTTCCAACGAAGAAGTAAAAAGAGAAATACTTTCCGACTACAATAAACAAACCTCCTGGAATTGAAGGACTACCAACAAAATTTTGTACCAGACAAGTGCGAATTTTGCAAATACGCTCTCTGCGTACCAAACGTTCGGCAATCTCGAAAAGGTTATTCGACACTCACCGCTATTGCTCGGCTGACCAACGACTTTTTCAAAGGAAGAGATGATAAAAAGTACACATGGCCATCTTCAGGCTTGCATTCCCCGTTAATTCAAAACGTTTACTCAAAACTCTTGAATGTGATAATAAAGAGGAAAGTCAATAAATGACTTTTGTCTTACCTAAGAGACCGAAAAATAAGACTTAAGGTATAGAAAATACACTTTCTGATGATCCACGGAATTTCTAAAACGGACGAGGCGATTGGACGAAGAGAATCAGTTAGCTTAGAATTTAATCCAGATAAGACTGAACTTATGATATTTCCTCCGCGTAATATGAAAAAACCAGAAAACGTGAGCACCACTATTGAAAAGTGTTTAGTTGCACAACTTATGTATTTAAGTAATTACGAGTACAATTAGAAGAACATTTAACACCCATGCTGACTTTGTTTTAACATGAATGCAAGATTTAAGCTTATTTATAGATGTAAGCAATTTTCCCCTAAAAATTAATAATGTTGTATTTAAATCAGTGATAATGTTATATACCAATTAGAAGTACAAACTCTAAATTATCTAGCTTACTAGACGAAGCAAACATGATGACAATGAATGAAAGATATGATCTTTACTGTTTAAATCGGTAGCACATATGTTGTGCATGGAAAAATTTAAAGGAGGTTTTATACTAAAATAAGTAAACAGAAATTCTAAGTACGATGAGCACTTTTAAGTTTTTGTAGCGGCAAATATCCTACTCTATCCTTGCGAACGATAAAAAGTGGCAAGCTTTCAGATGGTTATATTTATACATAGATAATGTCTTTATCCTACATTCAGGAGCCCGATTTATATTATTATGGGTAGATAGTGGCAAACGATATACATACATATAAATAGCTTTATTATTAGAGATATCCTACGGTGGTTATTATGTTTAGCTATATAATATTATGATGTATTATGTGATTTGTTTTGAATATTCATTACAAAACTTCAATGTCAATCTGAAGTATTATATTATTAAGGCTATAAACATTAATAATTAAAAATGAAGTACCTTATTATACAAGTATTTTACCAGATGACCATTTTTTGTTTGATTAAGAACGTCTACAATTTTTGTCCAATTCGACTCTAAATCTTTCTTAAGTAGGTGTAAAAAGAGTTCCCTGTTCTGTTCCACAGAAGTCTTTTCCTTTTCCTGAAAATAAACATTCACAAAATATAATACTTTTGTCTGACCTACAATGTTAAGGTTTTTAATATTAATTAAAACATTTACTATTACAATTGCTTTAAAAACTTACAATGCTTTCACATTCATTTTTCGACAATACTTTGCTGTTGAAGTGTAACAAGACAGTTGATATGTCACTTAAATTTTCACATAAATAAACTAAATTATCAGTAATTTTTGCTTTAATATCCATGACCGTAGTTACAGCCAAATGGTACTTTTTGCACCAAAATAAAAATTAAGCAACCAATGTCTACGTGATTGTTTATATACAGTAGGCACTTCAAAAAAATTGTTATCAACACTCTTGAGTGACAGCTTTCAAAGATTATGCTACGATCATAACAAAGCACTTACTAAAATAACAATATAAATAAATACGTTAAGGCTAGATTAGCAACTTTTACAATGAAGCTGCGTAAAGCTTTGAATATATTCATCTTGGCATGTTGCATTTGAAAGTTTATTTTTTTCGAGCAATTTTTTTAAGTCGTATACTAAAATAAATTATGGCAGCTTTAAATCAACTTTAAGTATAATTTTCTTCTGTCTCAAATGTTAAACATTATTTTATTTTGCCCTATTTCAAAATTAGTAATAATCTATTGACGAAATTGGACTAAAATCATTACGGTTCGTAACAAGTCACCTGGTCCAAGTTTTTGACAAATTATAAAACCTAGCAGTTTGATTTCTGCACTATGTATATATTAATGCTGCTTAATTTTTGTGTTGTTTCTCGCACAAATTAAATTTGTGTAAAATTTTTTTTTCTAAAATACTTTGTATTCTTCTCAATTTTGCACAGATTATGTAACCTAGTTTAAAACATAAAAAATCAAATGTAGTTTTTATTTTAGGTCTTAGGTAGGTCTAAAAATACAAACTGTGTTCATTCAGTTGCGTTTCCTATAAATTGTCATAATAAAAGTATTAAATATTTCACTTCCACCAAATGTAAAATTTTATAATGAAGCAAATAAAACTGGCGAGTAACTATTAGAGAAACGAAATAAATTGCATTTATATTTAATTTTTACTCAAAATTACATTGTTCGAATTGTTAACAATTTTGACAATAAATATTAATCCATTTGATTTTCTTTTGATTTTGTTAGTCAAAGTTGCTCTATTTTGTTTTTTTAATTTATCTTTTTATTATTTCATTTTGATTTTGACTTTTGTGCTTTGATTTTATTCAAATCAAATCAGCTTTATTGCCAACCAACAAACTGCAGCCACAGCCATCAGACATTTCTCCAACAACAGCCATCAAGTTGTTTAAGCTGAAGATGTAAACATTAAATAATTCCTTTCAGCAAGCCCCTAACAATAAACGAATCTTTTGCAATAAAATAACTACAATTTGAAAGTTTTAAATCATAATTATGTCTAGCAATCTTTGTGGAAATTACAATAATAAGGACATTCATATTAATAGTCAATATTTACAAATTTTGAAATTCTTTGTATTGATAATTAATAATAATGTAATTCGAATTTCAATTAAGTCAGATAGGCACATTTAATACATTTCTTTTACCAAAGATGTGTAGAAGATAACTTAGGCGAGCTTTTGTTACGCCTTGCAGTCAGTCTTTCTATTCCTTTAGTGATAAAGTTAAACCAAGTATTAATATTGATTTTACTCAACAAATACTTTACTGATGTAAACAAACGCAATCCAATTTAAGTTTTGTACGTAAACAGAAACCTATTAACCTGTTTGTAAGTAATCCAGTTTACAGTTTGATGTGAATAAAAGTAACCCAAATATTCTAAATGTTTGCGTAAATATTGATAAGCGTAATCCAATGAAATAGTGGCGCCTCATTTAGTGTAACAATTACACACTTTACTAATCTATCCACAAATTCCAAGGACTGCCAATCTACGTAATTGGAAGCAACGCATCCAATCTAAATAGGGCAAAATTTAAGGACGCCAATGCGGTGTAAGAATTTATTACAGTTTAGGTTTTTTGCTAACCAGTGCACTTTGATGGTATAAATTATTTTTATGGTAAAAAGAGTTTTATTTACATCTCGTAGTCTCTGGAAATATGGGAACTATGAACTAAATAAGAAGGCGATTCATGCCCAGAGAAGGCAGTGACAAGAAAACATTATGTTGCATGGTGATCTTCTGATCTAACGATTCTGAGGAAAAAGTACTAGGGCTTACAAATAAAGTTTGACCAGGGCCTTTTGGACTCAAGGGAAGAGGTCAACATTACAAGTATTGTATTTTAAAAAGCACTGAGGTCTGCAGAGCGAGACTCTTGGAAATCTTAGAAAAACCGCTTAAAGTGTCAATAAAATCCTCCTAAAAGACAACAGGACCACTAGAGCTGGAGTATGGGACTCTAACAGAGTCAATGGATGAGTCATTGCTGTTGTTGCTGAGGAAATGATTTTGGAACCATCAGAAAAGCTTGCAATATGCTACACTGACGGGTCTAGAATCAATGAACACGCAGGATCAGCAGCTGTTCTGTTTCTACCAGAGGGGATGCAAAAAAATTACGCACCCACTGGGAAGCAATAATTTATAGCGATTCAAGGAGTGCCATTCAGGCACTAGGAGTACTGCGTGATACAAACTAATACTCTGTCTGAGATGCTAAGGTTCTATATCATGGCTAGTCGAAAGGATGGTTAACCCTACAGTAACCTGTACCGAGGAGTTGACAATAGGCCCGTTTTTGCGGCCTGCGTTCTGGACAGCATATCTTATCTATAGTATGTCGTCCACCTCTTATAACAGAAGAACAGAACAGAGGAAGCGGTTACTAATAAATTACAAATAAAATGTTCGGCTTAGTGTTTGTTCATCAACTTGAACAAAATATTTAGTGAAAGAAATCTCTATTTACCATTTAACCAATTAAATGTAATAAACTTTTGCAAACAATAACAATAAAAAAAGCTTCTGAAATTAATAGTATTTTTGTAATAAATCCTTACAAATTTTGAATTTCAATTAAAAATTTTAACTTTGTTAAAGCAAAATCAATATTACAATTAAATTCTTTAAAACTTGCAATTAATGTTTTAAATAATGTACCCCAAAGCCTACCTTCATGTACTAAATTTAGCACACGAAGGTATGCGTTGGTGTACATTATTGAAAACATTAATACTGAACTAAAAAACTTTGGAGGAAGGTCTTAGTAAGAAAAGATGATTTGTGTAGAACTAAAATCAACTCTAACTCTATACACTTGAAATTGTATTTAATTTTGATTTATTTCAATAAATCAGAAATACGTTAGTTGTGTTGTCTTATTGGCTATTGATAACTTTGCTGAGCCGGAGCCAAAGACTCGGCTGAGAATAAGGGACCCGGGGGTGGTAAAAGTTAATAGTTAAGACCCCATACACTATTATTAATAAGAGGTTCGCTCTTATTATTGCGAGTAGTTCGTGTTTCTGTCTGTTTGTCTGTGTACTCTAGGCTGTATGGTCAATAACTTTTGACAGAAGTAAAATTTTTAAATTCTGTCTTCGGATCCTGAAACAAGACATATGATTTAAGATTGAGTTCGTTAATGAGCCACATCGGTCACACTCACAGGTCATGGGGAGTGACTGAATTTCGATGACCGTTACATTCCATTCCAGTTTCAATATGATACAATATGATGCGACATTCCAGTTTCCCGCATACCCGCCACATGTTTTACATGTTCCTTTCATTCCACTGTGACTCCCTGTCAAGCGTCACTTTACAATTCGCACTTCAATTTTCGCGTATTTTACATTTCGTTATGTTTTACATTTCGTTCCACCTATTTAACGTTGATTTCGTCATTACATTTACCTTCACAATTCAACAGTTATCTCAATCATCGCGAAATTATTTGTTCTATTTCGTTTGTTACACGTATCACACGTCACAATTTTTACATTACATTTCCTTCACACATATTTTACCTCAATTTCATTACATTTTACCTCCACATTTTAACAGTTCTCGCCTCTCCGTTTATTTCATCACTCATCGAAGGTACATCCCTTTGGGTACTTCATTTTGACTAAACTAAACCATTGAAGTAATCACGAGCTACCATTTATGACGAATTCGTTTCACACGTAAGAATTACCCCTAATTTTATTTTACTTTTCGCATATTTTACATTTCGTTCCTCCCATTGACGTTGACTGTTTTACTCAGTGGTTCCTCAATCATTTTACTTCAGTTGCTTTTCCATCACTCATCATCATACTCTACCTTGACTCACTGACAATAATTATCAAAATAAATTTTACTTTTGAATGCAGATCATGCCCAAATTAAAAAAGAAGAGTGTACAACAAAACCTGCAAGAAGACAGAGAGAAAAAGAAACATGCCAAAACAAAAGAAGGATAGTGATTGTTTAAAGTTTCAATTACTGGAGGAAGATGCATTAAACGAAAAGCCTATAGATCGGCGTGATGATCACCGAAAAAATAATTCTGATTTATGAAGAAATGTAGAGAGAATCGGGTAATGCGTACACCAGAACAGCAGAGGGATGCAAAAGCTCATTAAAAAGAAAAACAGGATCTAGTAATACGTACATCAGAAAAGCAATGGGGTGCAATAGCTCATCAAAAAGCAAAACAGGATCCAGTAATACGTACACCACAAAAGCAGAGGGATGCAATAGCTCATAAAATAGCAAGACTGGATCCCACAGTGCGTACACCGGAGAATCGCATAGGGAAGCCGTTGCCTCCTTGAATTGGGTTTGAGTTTCCAAAAAACATCAATGCAGCACCTGCCAAAACACAATAAATCGAAAACGTGTGAAGGTTGACATTACGGAAATTTGATAATGGATATTTTGGGGCTGGAGTGCATGTTGACATTGACATTCAAATTCGCTAGTCATCGAAAAATTAGTTCGTATTTATATTTCAAATATTATTAACTGCTAATGGTCCCCTTTCGAAATACGGGCTCTGACGGCTTCCCTCGTTTCAACATCTTTGCATATACCTAGCAAGTTGTAATTCTCAGTACTCAAAGTAGACTTTGTCATGTATTTATTAAACCAATTTCAGCCATGCCACCTTGCTACAACCGGAGATTTTGAGTGTGCAACACAAGCATGTTTAACATACATTTAGATAGGCTTTGTTCTAACCATATCAATAAATTATGGTTTGCATTAACTCACTAAGGTAAAATTCGAAACGTACGATATTTGAACGGTATTACACCTTATTTTTCAATTTCAACTATGCCACCACTCTAGTTCACATACAATTCGACCTCAAAAATAAAATTCTGAAACTTTTTCAGTTTGAAGGGGGTAGCAATGATCCAAAATGTCGACTGAGCACAAAAATGTGGTATCTAT
Source organism: Tomocerus qinae (assembly GCA_020055645.1). NCBI lineage: Eukaryota > Metazoa > Arthropoda > Collembola > Entomobryomorpha > Tomoceridae > Tomocerus > Tomocerus qinae. Next base: position 67,352,721 of record CM034546.1, read on the forward strand.
GTGTCTTTAATTATTATTAGCAACCATTTTCAGTAGAATAAACAGTCAAAACATGACAATCGACACATTCAATGAAATCTAATGTTAATGTTTACTACATTGTCCGACACTAAAAAATCATTTCTACCGATGTAACTCAAACTCCCGAAGAATTTAGATCCGCCTATATTGGTAAGCTTTGTGCTTTTATCTTTGTACCAATATATTTACGCAACATATTAATGTAACACAATACAAAATAGCTATAATAAGGAATTCTCCGCTTTCAGCCTGAAAAATGGGTCACGGAAAATGTGGTGTCTGTCAACGGCGTATTCCTAGCAATCGGGCAAAGCGATACTTGGGGACAAAATCTCTGTGGAAAAAAGTGTGTCAGTACGAAGTAGCCATTGGGAAAGTGTTTGATCCTGAAGATTTAATCTGCAAAAAATGCCATGCGTGTATTTGGTTTAGAAAAACGAATGGAATCCGCCAAATTCGCAAATCAAGGCAGAAACAAAATAATACCAATAATGATTTTCTGTCACAAGACTCGGAAATAAATATTAGTAATCATTCTCAAACACAAACTTCAGTCTCTAGTAACTCGTATGAAGATGTAAGTACGCAAAATACGTTTTCTCAATGTTCTGTGGCATCTGTTCAATCAGAACACTTAAATGCATCTACAGTGGCTGCTTCACATAATTCAAGAATTAAGTTGAACCTAAATGCTTGCTCTGGAACTCAAAGATACTTTATCTGCAGACAAACTGGAGCAGGGGAAAGATTTCGCATTCCGGAATCTGAAATTGTTGATTTATGGGTTTCTAAGCCAATGATAGTACCCTTCAAAAATCGCTGTTGTAAAGAGATATCTAAACAAGGAAAATTCGACGATGCTACCAAAGTGAGAATAGTATCTAATAAGAAAGAAATCAGTCGTGCGGAAAGCACTGCATGTGAAAATTCTATCTACTCCCCACTGGTCGATTTTGACACTTCGTCGAGTTTAACCTCTAGCGACTACCAAAAATTAACTGCATTAAGTAGAGAAGATTTTGATGATTTGTTCCAGTATTGTAAACCTCACTTAAAAGATAGTGTTAACCGAAGCAGCAGGAATGGTCTGGGTATGTTTCTCTTGAAGCTACGTTTATATATCTCACAAGAAGTCTTAGGGATATTGTTCAAGGTCAAGGATCAGTCAAAAGTGAGCTTAACCCTTGAATCTGTTAGAAATGGTTTGGAGAACACTTTTACTGGTAAATATCTCGGCTATAACCATTTATCAAGAGAAGCAGCCAGAACTCATCAATCTAGATTTCCACACACACTCCTTGGAGCTCCTGATGACTCAATGTTCGTCGTTATTGACGGAACGTACCTGTATGTGCAAAAGCCATCAGACTTTGAGTTGCAGAAAAAAACGTTTAGCTTACACAAAAACCGTAATCTGCTGAAGCCCATGATGGTGGTTTTCCCAGACGAGTATATACTAGAAGCGAAAGGTCTATTCTTTGCCGATAATCAGAATAATGACGCCAAAATATTCAGTTTCATGCTCAATAGACTTGATGGACTTTGCTCATTCTTTGAATCTGGGGATTATGTTTTTGTCGACCGTGGTTTTCGTGATGTAATATCAAAAACAGAAGAGAAAGGATTTAAAATGTTAATGTCTCATCTTCTGGATAGAAAGGAGAAACAGTTCTCAACTGAGAAAGCCAATCAGAGTCGTATAGTAACAATGATTAGATTCATCGTCGAAAGTGCCAATGGGAGGGTGAAAAATATGTTTCACATGTTACGTGCTGTAATTCCTCCTAGTAGTATCCCTAAACTTGGCTCTTATTTCCGTATAGCACTGATTAATACCTACTCGCGTCCCCTTTTCACCGAAACTGATCAGCATATTCAATTAGCTCAGAGGGCATTGCTTAAAATGGATAACGAAAATCTACTAAGGAAGGAAATTGAAGACACTGATTTGATTCGTAAAACCGCCTGCTGGAAAAGAGCTAACAAAAATGACTTTCCAGATTTCCCTATATTGACAGAAAATGATTTAGAACTTGTCACTTTAGAAAGTATCATATAGGAATGGCGTTACTGTATACATCAAGCCACTTGCAGGAGGATTCAAGCTATTCAATTTATGTTCATAAGGATAAAGATTGTCTTAATCGTGCTAAAATGTCGATACGGATCAAAAGGAAAGTCGCATCAACTTTGGTTGAAATACAAACCAGAAGAAAACAATGCAGAGGGGATACTAGCGTACTACTGTCTCTGTTAAGTTGGATCAAGAGAAATCAGTACTTGTTCTCACGTGACTTCTGTAATATGGTTTTTAGGTTTTGCCCGTTAAAATGAAAAACTTCTAAAACAACGTAAAAATCTTGGGGACAATATTATCAATGCAGTTGATCAGCTATGTGATATTTACGGGGATGATGAACATGAAGAAAATCAGCACAGCGAAAATGCTTTGTAGAGTTGCGTTATTATTATTAGAGAGTCATCAGTATTTGTTCTGCTTATTTCTATTTGAATTTAACGTTGTATACTTTATATTTGCTATCTAGTATTCTAAATGATTATTTTACAAATAATTGTGTGTTAGTGGAACTGGAAAGTATTTAGTACGAAATTACATGTCTATGTTAGTTAAAGCTTATAGCTTATTTAAATAAGAACAAAGTTTTCTGTTGTGATTTTGTATTTCACTAACTCTTTTACTAACTTACTCTGATTCATCAATGTTTTAGTAATACCCTTTTGCCCAATACTGTTAAATAGGTACGTGGAACATCAAAGACATTTATATGTAGATATTTATTATTTTAGGGTTGGAATGGAATATAATTTGAAATGAAACATCGGAAAATTGGCATTATGGAATGTCTGTAGGAGCATTGATTAATTTTCATTTTCATCATCCATTTCATCATCTAATACTAGTTTAGCTTAGTTCTTTAATACTAGTTTAGCTTAGTTCTTTAGGTAGTTTAAGTACATGACTTTAAGTAAGTTCGATTGCAGTTACAGTACCAAAGACTCCCACAATCAAAAATTTGTCTGCTGCAATTCATGTTTGACAGTCTCGACCATATTCAAAAAGTCTTGTAAGTTTGGTGGAGGGAAAGATGAGGAATCTCAAACCTCTGAACAGATTTTCTTGACAATCTACTCCTTTATCCTCACAATTTTAATATTTAGTTAATACCATTAACGCCCAGATGATGACCTCAAACGCAATCAAAACCATCAGAAAGATCATCCTCGGTAATTATTTACATTTAATATTCATTCATAATTCATACAATTCATAATTAGATGAACTTTAATTAAATGCAATATCTAGGTGAGGTTTTAAGTCAAATTCCGACGATTTCTCAGTAGAACTTTTTCCCGCCCCTTCTGACCAATACCACCGTCATCACCGACAACACTTGTGACTTGGTAGAGATGGCAAATTCTCTCCGAGGGTAAACCAGAAGTCAAATAGACGAAACCGAAGATCGTAAAAAAGCCACCAAAATGGATATCAAAAAGGGTAGCACCAGCGGAGGTAAATAGCACTGATGTATCACTAATTGATTCACTAATTAATTAATTAATTTAATTTTACTGATGATTTGGAAGTAGATGGGAGACCAAAGAACGAAATGGCTGCCAGATATCGAAAACGAAGAGTCGACTACAAACAATTCTTAATTACAATCAAAGATAAACGGGTGCGTTTTAAGTCGTATGACACACACCTTAATTCTGTATGGCGGAATTATTGACATTTAGTCTTACCTGGTATGGTGTTCAAAAGAGCTGAGCGTTTGGATGTGTATGGAAGTATGAATATGTATGGTAGACATACATAAATAATATATAATAAGACCCAAGTAGAAGCTGTACTAGCCAGGAGGAATACATAGTTATGCAGAGAAGTGAAGGGAAGTCATTGCTCTAGGTTCTGACGTTATCTCGTAATTAGCATGTTATCTGTGATTCTTGTCTGCTGTATTTGTGTTTCATGTATTTCATTACAAGTTGCCTTCCAGTGAACACAAGTACCATGGCCGGGGCAAGTAAGTTTGTTAGCTTGCAATACAAAACGGATAGTGACTGTGACACTGACGGTGACGATAGTGACAAAGGAAATGAAAAAAAAGAAGGCAAGGGTTCCACAGATTTGGACATAGATATAGATTTATATAGAGACTGAAACATTATAACTAATTAATATTGAGATTTCTAATTAATAACATTTAACTACATTGGCAACAACAAAAAACTATACCATACCTATTCAGTTTTGCCATACTTATTCAAAAATTCCATACAAAGTTAGATAAACTATTTTTCAAAATCTCATACAAAATTAAGATGTGTGCCATACGAATTCCATTTTTCCCAAAGATAAACATAGTTAAATATTAAATATTCAGATAACCTAAATATTTGAATAATTAATTGTAGGAGACGGACGCGTTGGAGCAGAAGAAGCGGAGGAGTCTTCAGGAGGAGATAACGAATGTGCAGACACAACGGGAAGGGGGTTGAAGTAGGGGTGTAGGAAGTGGATTGTGTTGGCTACAAAAGACTGAAATTAATTTTGCAATTACACTTTTTCGCAATTATAAATTACTAGTTGTAGTTGCAACCAACCACAATGATAAAAATGTAATGTAGAAATCATTAATTAAGAAAGATATAATCGACATATAAACGGGCATGCTGGGATTTGCCGAATTGAGTAGGTCAGTTAGGCATTTGATTAGTTGTGTTGCCATTAACTAGATAATATATACATCCAACATACGAAATTTTTCACTGCGCATGTCCGAACAACGTGATTATACTATATAGTAGTGATTTTGTAAGTGAAAAAATGTAGCCGCCAAAAATAATTTTAGACATAAAAATTGTTGCAGTGAAAATGAAAAATATTTTCTAAGTGTGACAAAGTGGAGCCGCCATTAATGTTGCCGTCAAAAATAATTTTGTAACCTTGTGTAGCATCTTTTGTAGCCGCCACGACCAAAGAGCTTCTAATAATACACAGGGAAATAGAGCAAAAGTGGAGAATATTTTTTTTATAACATTGATGAATAGCTCCGCCGTTAAACGGCGCGAAAATTTACCGATACCTACTAATACATCCGACAACTTCCGCCGTAAAACGGCGCGAAATTTTTACCATACCTACTGATGCATAATCGAAGACAATAGGGATTGATTTTTGTACCATTGAAAGGCATTACGGTTTTGACTCTACTTTACAACCTGCGTTGCCAACTCTCTGGCCACGACCCATTTCTTATACATTCCGTTAACGCTTGCTTCTTATTTATCGTGCTGTGTTTAAGTCATAAAAACAAAATCTGTAGAAATCCGGAAAAATGGTTTTTGTGCTCTATTCATCCAAAAAAATGCTAATGTCTTGCAGCAGCTACTAAATTCCCGCAGCCATAGTCAGTAATACAGTTATCCTTTAGAGTAAAGTTATCTACTTCTGTGAATAATACTTACAAAAATGTTTTACTGCTTATCTGAAAAAAGTCATTTCATAGTAAAATATTCAGTCACAACCAACTTATACATACTACATTCATACTGCATTTCAGTTAACTTTTTTATAACATATTTCAGTAAACTAATCTCGAATTATTAAGCGCAGAAAATCTTTTCAGTAAGACGGTTTCCAAATGAATCTATCCAACTAGCTGCGCTTCGGTAGTAAATGCTTTCTTGACAAAGACAATCTTGTTTTTCGCTCGAAATTCGAACAAGCTTGGCTTTAACATGTAGCCAAGAATAGAATGTATATATATTGTATCCTTGGTCGTCTGCTATACCTATAGTCACATTTTTAGTCTTTTTTTAGCAATGGCACTCTTCGATTACATAACTTTTTATAGGTCCAACTATATCATAACCATACATATTCTATCCGATTCAATTGTCAAAAGTTATGTAATTGAGAAGTACGTTGCTATAACGGTGGCACAAATTTTAAAATGATTTAAAAAAATTAAATCTACGAACTTTTCAAAATTGGTTTATAAGCTAAAATAGTGGCTTATACACCTAAAAATTTTATTAAGTAATAAAAACATGAATTTTCTCCAAATCTCAAGTAATTAATCAATAATGAAAAACTTGAGATTAAACAAAACTCGAACACCGTATACGAATTAAAAATTTTTGATTTTATTTCAATTATTTGCAGCGACCGGTTTCGAAAATTCTTCGTCAGGCTGAAATATACAATGTTATAGTTAGATACAACAGTCATTTTAGATCAAGTCAGATATTATATATATTATTTAAAAAATTATTATTATTATTTAGTTACATTTTGTCAGTATGAAATTTAATTTCTAAATATGAGATTAAATTTAAAGTATTATTTAAATTCAGTAAATATTAATAATTACTTATATAGTAAAGCCATTGGAGATTTACCTGTAAATTAAATTTATGTAGTATAACAACTTCAGATTAATATTTAATATAAAATTTTTGTACTTCCAATTTTTATAATTTAGTTGTGTTATACATGCGGATCAGATTTTAAATATTTCCGCTAAATTGGCCAAAAATGCATGTTAAGTAGTATTCACATAGTTTAGACTGAAAACTAGACAACATAGTGTAATGCTTACATGTAGGCTATTTAATAATAACGAAAAATCTATCTTGAAATGATTTCAGAAATATTTTTCGTTCTATTGTATGCCATTACGATTACAACTTTCATAATACTATGTGTATATTTAACATTCTCACATTTATGTAATTCATTATAAATTGTCTCTCTTACTATATTATTTAAACCAGTAATAGATCTGTAAAACGGTACAACACAGAAAGTTTTACTTAGTAGTGGGAATTGAGTATCGGTTAAATTTATATCCCCTGAAATGTTATATTTTGATAAAATTTCAGAGTTATTAATCCTAAGATTAGTTAGTAGTAAATTATTCTTAGGTATTAATAAATTATTCCTATCGACACACTCAAGTCTTTGCATCGTTGCTTCTAGTATATTTTGTGGATAACAGCGTTTTTCGAAATTGGAAAACATTTCCTGTAAGGCAATATTTCTGTTATCAGGGTTTGATTCAATACAAATTATTCTTAAACCTTGAGAAAATGGTAGAGAATTTTTAAGATGGGTAGTATGGTTAGAAAAATAATGTAGATATTGTTGTTTACTCATAGATTTTTTAAATAATTTGGTGCTTATTGTATTGTGTTCATTTAATGTAATTTCGACATCTAAAAAGTTTATTGACTTCTGGCTGTATGAATTCGTAAATTCGAGAAAAGGATGTCTTAACTTATCATTTAGCCAAATGTCAATATTTGTGATATTTGTGGTATTAATTATTAATATTATATCATCTAGGAATCGTTTGTTAAATTCAATTTCCGATACATCTGTAAATAAATGTTTAATTTCTTCATAAACCGAGATATTAGCTATGGAACAAGATGCAGCTCCTCCCATCTGTATTCCCTTTGCTTGGGTAAAAATATTATTATCAAATTCAATATAATTAGTGTCTAAACATAAATCCAATAAAATCTTGAAACTTCTTTCATCTATATCTATTGGTTGTTTTATTAGACTTTTGTATTTTGTAAAATAATTAATACAATGTTCCTTGCATTTAGATACCTGTAGATTTGTGTACAGAGCAACGATGTCTACAGTTACTAAAGTATACTGACAATTTGGATTTAATTTAATATTTTCTAATAATATTAGTAAATGTTTGGTATCCAGTAACAAGTCTGGTATAAACAGACTAAAAGGCTGAAGGTATAGATCTAGTAATTTACTAATTGGTCTGTTGTGAGTCTTTAGTGTACTACAGATTGGTCTTATTGTTGGAAAAATTGAATATGGTTTGTGTAATTTTAGTAGACCGTAAAAATTAGCTGGTTGAGGTTCTTTAGGTAATGTATTACTAATTTCGTTTGTCTTACCAATTGATTTCTCAAAACATTTTAATTTGTCTGTAAATTCTTCTAACGACCTATCAAAATGTACTTTTGTAGAGGGGTGGTATATGTTCAAATCATTTAAATGATTAAAAACTTGTTCTTTATATTGACTTGCATAAAATAATACTGTACCTGCATTTTTATCGGCAGTACTAATTAATATGTCGTTATCATTGAGAAAAGATTTTAAAGATTCAATCAAAGATTTAGGGAAAAATTCTTTATACTTGATATTGCGTTTTATAGCACTTTGAAATTCTTCTATTATATTTTCGTTGGGAAATAATTCAGTTTCTATGTTAGAATGTTGTAGTTGTACTGGACTTATATTTCGTGAATGTTTTTTATTACTTATTTTCCATTTCTCAAATGAAGAAAATTCCGTATTTAATTTGCCTTGAGTTTCTAAGTCAACTTTCCAAGCAATTTTTCTCATAGTTTCAGAAAAGGCATAACTAAGGCAATTTAAATCAGGAAATGTTGGTATACAGAATTTTAAACCTAAAGATAATACACTTTTAAATTCATATGGAATGTCTGAATCTGTTAGATTATGAATTATATCTGGTGTTCTCTTTACACTATTATAAAGCTTATATAATTTATTATTATGTGGCTTGCTAATTTTACTTTTGAAATTAAAACACTTATTCATGTTTCTAAATCTCCTGTTTTTAGTTGTTTTATTTATATTTACCCGTTTATCTCCAATGGCAATTTCCTAGTCGAGTTTTGATAGCTTTCTAGTCAACGGTTCGATTTTTTGATTACTGTTCGTGTCTGCATCAGATTGCACTTTTATGGACTTGCTGGCTGTTCCGACGGCTGATTGTGATGACGTGTTTTTGATTGTAAAGTTTCTTTTTGGGCGAGATAAAGTAGAATTCCTATCATCTGATTGAGTTGATTCGGGATGTGTATTTTCATTTCTGTATCTTTTCCAGTGGAATGTCCTTTTTACAGCGTCTTGATTGTAATATTCAACAGGTTTAAATGAGCTTGTTTCTTTCCTCTGAAAATATCTAGGTTTCGATTTTCTTATTGGCGTATTGTGTCCTGAATTAAATAGTTGTTTAAAGGGGTTATTTATATCATCATGACGACGTTTTACATTTGCCAAACTTTCTTCTCCTTTCTCCAAGAAACTGTTATAGTTTGATAGTACTGACTTGCTGTCAAACTTTTCATTTCCCAACTCGATCCTTTTTGTAATATTTTGAGCGTAAAAATTAAAAGCTTTTGTTGGTGGTTCAGCATTTTCGGCTCTCCATTTCGGTTCTATGTGTTTAATTTTTGATGCTCGGTTTTCCCAGTCAATGTCTTTTATATTAAATTGTTGGCTGAACTCCTGTTTTGCTTTGAAGTAATGTACTGCGAAGAATGTCTCGATGAGGTTTGTTCCAGTAACATTCTTTGTAATGTCAACTTGGTCCATTATGAGCTTGAATGTTCTCAAAATCAGAAGCTCGGAAGTAAACATAGAACTATGAACAGCTGTTTCTTCGATTTGGAAAGCAAAACTTTCTTTCTGGTTAGTAAATCTGATTAGGGATTTTTCTGGGAGTAACTGGTAACAAGGGATAGACATTTTCACCATTGGGTTGAATATGTGTTTTTTGTGTATCATTGATTCGGTGACATTATGCTGAAAATAACGGGTTTGGAACAGAGACATCATATTCTTAATTATGTCAATACTTGCAGTAGTATTTAATTCAAATGTAGATTCTTGTTTTAGCCAAACTTCTAAAACATCCTGTGTTGGAACTTTAGGTAGTCTCTTCAAAATGCAAAAATTATCGATATATTCCTTCACTAAAACATCATTATCATAATCGTCCTTGTATAAATGAATAGCGAGTTGATTTGTCGGATCCAAGTTATGCAATAGTGTTTGAAATTCAGTTGGTAAATTACTTAATTTTGATTTTTTGGTCTTTTCCTCTGGCGATTCACTTATTTTACGTTTTTTCTTTGAATCAGTATTAGTGGCATTATCTTCATCTTCATCTGACGTAACATTGAATATTTTTTGTAGGGTAGAATTTTTAGGGTTTGATAAGTCATCCATTTCGTATTAGGTGGATCCTATGGGATGCTTTTTAGGTTTTGTGAAATATATATCTCCAAATCTCAAGTAATTAATCAATAATGAAAAACTTGAGATTAAACAAAACTCGAACACCGTATACGAATTAAAAATTTTTGATTTTATTTCAATTATTTGCAGCGACCGGTTTCGAAAATTCTTCGTCAGGCTGAAATATACAATGTTATAGTTAGATACAACAGTCATTTTAGATCAAGTCAGATATTATATATATTATTTAAAAAATTATTATTATTATTTAGTTACATTTTGTCAGTATGAAATTTAATTTCTAAATATGAGATTAAATTTAAAGTATTATTTAAATTCAGTAAATATTAATAATTACTTATATAGTAAAGCCATTGGAGATTTACCTGTAAATTAAATTTATGTAGTATAACAACTTCAGATTAATATTTAATATAAAATTTTTGTACTTCCAATTTTTATAATTTAGTTGTGTTATACATGCGGATCAGATTTTAAATATTTCCGCTAAATTGGCCAAAAATGCATGTTAAGTAGTATTCACATAGTTTAGACTGAAAACTAGACAACATAGTGTAATGCTTACATGTAGGCTATTTAATAATAACGAAAAAATCTATCTTGAAATGATTTCAGAAATATTTTCGTTCTATTGTATGCCATTACGATTACAACTTTCATAATACTATGTGTATATTTAACATTCTCACATTTATGTAATTCATTATAAATTGTCTCTCTTACTATATTATTTAAACCAGTAATAGATCTGTAAAACGGTACAACACAGAAAGTTTTACTTAGTAGTGGGAATTGAGTATCGGTTAAATTTATATCCCCTGAAATGTTATATTTTGATAAAATTTCAGAGTTATTAATCCTAAGATTAGTTAGTAGTAAATTATTCTTAGGTATTAATAAATTATTCCTATCGACACACTCAAGTCTTTGCATCGTTGCTTCTAGTATATTTTGTGGATAACAGCGTTTTTCGAAATTGGAAAACATTTCCTGTAAGGCAATATTTCTGTTATCAGGGTTTGATTCAATACAAATTATTCTTAAACCTTGAGAAAATGGTAGAGAATTTTTAAGATGGGTAGTATGGTTAGAAAAATAATGTAGATATTGTTGTTTACTCATAGATTTTTTAAATAATTTGGTGCTTATTGTATTGTGTTCATTTAATGTAATTTCGACATCTAAAAAGTTTATTGACTTCTGGCTGTATGAATTCGTAAATTCGAGAAAAGGATGTCTTAACTTATCATTTAGCCAAATGTCAATATTTGTGATATTTGTGGTATTAATTATTAATATTATATCATCTAGGAATCGTTTGTTAAATTCAATTTCCGATACATCTGTAAATAAATGTTTAATTTCTTCATAAACCGAGATATTAGCTATGGAACAAGATGCAGCTCCTCCCATCTGTATTCCCTTTGCTTGGGTAAAAATATTATTATCAAATTCAATATAATTAGTGTCTAAACATAAATCCAATAAAATCTTGAAACTTCTTTCATCTATATCTATTGGTTGTTTTATTAGACTTTTGTATTTTGTAAAATAATTAATACAATGTTCCTTGCATTTAGATACCTGTAGATTTGTGTACAGAGCAACGATGTCTACAGTTACTAAAGTATACTGACAATTTGGATTTAATTTAATATTTTCTAATAATATTAGTAAATGTTTGGTATCCAGTAACAAGTCTGGTATAAACAGACTAAAAGGCTGAAGGTATAGATCTAGTAATTTACTAATTGGTCTGTTGTGAGTCTTTAGTGTACTACAGATTGGTCTTATTGTTGGAAAAATTGAATATGGTTTGTGTAATTTTAGTAGACCGTAAAAATTAGCTGGTTGAGGTTCTTTAGGTAATGTATTACTAATTTCGTTTGTCTTACCAATTGATTTCTCAAAACATTTTAATTTGTCTGTAAATTCTTCTAACGACCTATCAAAATGTACTTTTGTAGAGGGGTGGTATATGTTCAAATCATTTAAATGATTAAAAACTTGTTCTTTATATTGACTTGCATAAAATAATACTGTACCTGCATTTTTATCGGCAGTACTAATTAATATGTCGTTATCATTGAGAAAAGATTTTAAAGATTCAATCAAAGATTTAGGGAAAAATTCTTTATACTTGATATTGCGTTTTATAGCACTTTGAAATTCTTCTATTATATTTTCGTTGGGAAATAATTCAGTTTCTATGTTAGAATGTTGTAGTTGTACTGGACTTATATTTCGTGAATGTTTTTTATTACTTATTTTCCATTTCTCCAAATGAAGAAAATTCCGTATTTAATTTGCCTTGAGTTTCTAAGTCAACTTTCCAAGCAATTTTTCTCATAGTTTCAGAAAAGGCATAACTAAGGCAATTTAAATCAGGAAATGTTGGTATACAGAATTTTAAACCTAAAGATAATACACTTTTAAATTCATATGGAATGTCTGAATCTGTTAGATTATGAATTATATCTGGTGTTCTCTTTACACTATTATAAAGCTTATATAATTTATTATTATGTGGCTTGCTAATTTTACTTTTGAAATTAAAACACTTATTCATGTTTCTAAATCTCCTGTTTTTTAGTTGTTTTATTTATATTTACCCGTTTATCTCCAATGGCAATTTCCTAGTCGAGTTTTGATAGCTTTCTAGTCAACGGTTCGATTTTTTGATTACTGTTCGTGTCTGCATCAGATTGCACTTTTATGGACTTGCTGGCTGTTCCGACGGCTGATTGTGATGACGTGTTTTTGATTGTAAAGTTTCTTTTTGGGCGAGATAAAGTAGAATTCCTATCATCTGATTGAGTTGATTCGGGATGTGTATTTTCATTTCTGTATCTTTTCCAGTGGAATGTCCTTTTTACAGCGTCTTGATTGTAATATTCAACAGGTTTAAATGAGCTTGTTTCTTTCCTCTGAAAATATCTAGGTTTCGATTTTCTTATTGGCGTATTGTGTCCTGAATTAAATAGTTGTTTAAAGGGGTTATTTATATCATCATGACGACCTACTGATGCATAATCGAAGACAATAGGGATTGATTTTTGTACCATTGAAAGGCATTACGGTTTTGACTCTACTTTACAACCTGCGTTGCCAACTCTCTGGCCACGACCCATTTCTTATACATTCCGTTAACGCTTGCTTCTTATTTATCGTGCTGTGTTTAAGTCATAAAAACAAAATCTGTAGAAATCCGGAAAAATGGTTTTTGTGCTCTATTCATCCAAAAAAATGCTAATGTCTTGCAGCAGCTACTAAATTCCCGCAGCCATAGTCAGTAATACAGTTATCCTTTAGAGTAAAGTTATCTACTTCTGTGAATAATACTTACAAAAATGTTTTACTGCTTATCTGAAAAAAGTCATTTCATAGTAAAATATTCAGTCACAACCAACTTATACATACTACATTCATACTGCATTTCAGTTAACTTTTTTATAACATATTTCAGTAAACTAATCTCGAATTATTAAGCGCAGAAAATCTTTTCAGTAAGACGGTTTCCAAATGAATCTATCCAACTAGCTGCGCTTCGGTAGTAAATGCTTTCTTGACAAAGACAATCTTGTTTTTCGCTCGAAATTCGAACAAGCTTGGCTTTAACATGTAGCCAAGAATAGAATGTATATATATTGTATCCTTGGTCGTCTGCTATACCTATAGTCACATTTTTAGTCTTTTTTTAGCAATGGCACTCTTCGATTACATAACTTTTTATAGGTCCAACTATATCATAACCATACATATTCTATCCGATTCAATTGTCAAAAGTTATGTAATTGAGAAGTACGTTGCTATAACGGTGGCACAAATTTTAAAATGATTTAAAAAAATTAAAACTACGAATTTTTCAAAATTGGTTTATAAGCTAAAATAGTGGCTTATACACCTAAAAATTTTATTAAGTAATAAAAACATGAATTTTCTTAAGCAGTTATTTTATAATTAAAAAAATCCGAATTTCTTTTAGGCGGGTTTTCCATTGTCTGAGTGCTTTCAAAACTAAAATACTTTGTCAATGTAACTAGCTATATAGTAGCAGTAAATACCGTAATTTTTAAATATGTCTGTGACATGTGACAGTTCGCCCCGTCCCCGTTAGCGGTGGATCTAGTCTTAAACTAATTTTAAATATCTACGCGCACAAAATCATTTCAGTAAATTATTCAGTCTCAACGAATGCCTACACAATTACATATTTCAGTAAACTATTTACTATTCATTTCAGTAATCCAATAATTTCAAGTAGTTATGTTATGCGCATTTCTTTAAGCTATTTACTCAAATACTCACGCACACAAATATATATTTCAGTAAACTAATCACATAGGTACTTATGCGCACAAAATCATTTCAGTAAACTAATCAAATAGATACTTATGCGCACAAAATCACTTCAGTAAACTAATTACTCAAATACCTAATAGTGCGCTCAAATGCTACTGCTTAGTCGAAATGAAAACCCTACTTACTTCACGCATTTTGAGCACACAAATGCAATTTATTAGAGATTCGCATGCTTTTACAGACCTAAATATCTTTCCTAACATTACATTTAAATGCATTTAAGAAAGCATTTGCTGTTATTACTCGCACATCTAAAGCATAAGGACATAAAACCAATCATTTACATATTTAAAGGAATACAACCGTATTTCAAAAAATGGGCATTTAAATGCATTTCCGAACACATCATAAACCTATTATGAAAAAATAAAACATACCGTCCGTAATTGTATGCTAACATTACCCATTTAGTGTACATGTTATGTTATATTTAATTGTGGCTGGAATACTTGCACAATTGGCTCTTATGGCTAAACAGTTTAAATCATTTATACCATGATTGTCCTAACTTCAGCCGTATTCATTGTGTCGAACAATTAAAAAGACAATAGAATGTGTGTGGTGTGGTATTTTGCAACGAACCAGTGCAAATGTTCTTGGGATGAAGTTAGAGCATTCGTGGTTATACCAGTGAGTGGAGTTGTCTATAGATTAAATAATAGTAATAATATTAACTCTTTTGCATTACACATTGAGTTATCCTTAAATTATTTGATGATTGATAACAAGAAGTGGATATCTAGAAATTCGGACAGTATCACTTATGTTTCTTTAATTAAATGGCCGTCTGTGCCAAATAACTGCTATTTGTGTGCAGAAAATGGTTGATATGCAGCACCACAGTTTACCACACTCAGCAAAACTATTTTTAATAGTAATGCAAGTCCATTTAGAGATGATTGCATTGAATTTCGCGGCCCAGACAATTTATTAAAAATGTTAATGCATCTAAATGCAATTTCAAGTAAGGGAGGGCCTTGGCGCCGCACCGGTTACGAAAGGTTTAACGGTTTCGTATCGTAAAATTATTTTCGTGAATGGTGTAAAAATCAGCTGTCCACTCATTTAACATTTCCTACTTTACCATAAGAAAGTCACCAAACCCTACGGCGGGAGTAACTATGACTCTTTTATGGGTCCCATTGTCCCTGTCTATACTATCTACCGAAACCACAGTCAAAGGGATTGATGTGGGCGGTGGGGAATCCAATGAAATGAATTTTTGGTTGAATTCCAATGAAAGTTTGGCATTATGAGGAAGGGGTAGAAAAAGTGGAACATCTCGGTCAACTTTGAAATATTACTACTCCCGTCGTTTTCGTCACTCACTCAGTGAGGTGGAATACGGCTAAATTTCCTTCGGGTCTTTTATTTCTTTCTGTGCGTCTCTTTTGAAAATTCAATTGGTTTTTTACATCATATAAAGTCGTGTAATAGTTCTTCCGAAAAAAACTTCTTAAACAACTTTTAAAAATCCAGATAACAAATACCTTAATCCCCCGTCTGGGGAAATGGGTAACTTTCATTCTGTACACTTCTTTTGACACGTGAAAACTTATCATGTTACTGAATGCATTCAAAATACATTTAAGGGCCAGTATGTCGCGAGGGCTCAATGGGCAGCCGCCGGGGGCTGCACAATGTTTAGCACAATATTTTACGGTTGTTGTTAACCTTTGACCTTTTCTGAACCTCTTATTGCCTACACCTGTGTGTAACACAGTTTATTGATCTACCGAAGACCTAATCTTATTATTTACTCGGATTCGAGTACCTTCGAATAAATTCGTCAAAATAGACAGGGTGCTGCTATGTTATCTTTATTAATTATCATCGCATCTACATTCAAAATAAGCTAGATTCGTTCGTGTGAATTTATTCACATTGTTGTTACATTTCAGGGTTTATGAGCGGGTTCGTAATATTTACAGTAGAAAATATTTTCTTTACAATGGATGTGTTATTAATTATTACAAATTTCCTCGTTATTAATTTATTTATTGCAGAATTTTATGTATGGCCGTAGTCGTATGGTATTATTGGCAATAATTTAATAATATTAATTGTATACTAATACTTAATGTTTAAAAGTAAGCGGGGTTTAATATTAATTAGTTACAAAAATTATAATTTTCAAATGCTTAATTTTTATTCCAAGTACTAAAATAACCACGTTAAAAATCAGTTAAAATGAACACAATTATTTTGTTGGCATACAATAAAATTTGCTTCTCGTTCCCCAAACATCACAAAATGTCTTAATTTTTGGATTGGCAAGGTTGGAACGAAATAGACGTGTTCTTTTGTTTCAAAATCAAATTGTCCGATACAATTTCAACGGAATCCGGAAATTTTAGGTCGTCAAGCATCAATTGCTCCTGTTTCTGAAATAGTTCTTCAGTACTATTTCGGATCGACGATGGAAAACGGTCCAAATCTGAGAGTAGACTAGCTAGCATATAATCAGTATAAGCTGGTTGGGTTCTATCTAAAATTGTGGATCGGCTATTACTTCTCCAAAATCCGTCATACGTTTTTATAGTAAACCAAATATCCTGAACAACTTCAGAAATTGCATCGTAAATACCGATTGAATTAGACCTAATTACAAGCGTTGCTACATTTTTGTGTTCTAAAGGTCCGAAAGTTTCTCTAAAATGTTCATTTAAAGTCACTCCCTTAATTTTTATATTTTCAGGATAAGCAGTCCAGCAGCCTTCTATTCCTGGGATATTTTTCAACTGCAAGCGACTTGCCTCAGAAGGTATTTCAGTTTCTTTCGTAATTTTTATATTGCCTGGACCTTTGAAGGAAATCATGGGATAAATGTCCTTGTAGAATGTTGTGTTCAACGTGAAAATTTCTCTCAGGGGTTCATTGTTGTAGCTGAAATATCCTTTCATTTCCCCATTAGAAAAAGATGCCAAAATTCCAGCTGTATCTCCAGGCTCCACCGATTGATTCCGACTCTCGCCATATCCAAAATTTCTTTCAAAAATTATCTTATTTCCAAGTTGTAAGTCGTATAGCCTTCCGCCACCTTCAAAATCAACTTTCCAGTAATGTTCTCCAGAATTCACTCCGTCGCCGTCTTGCCACAATGCATAGCAGAACTCATCATCGCGACAATTGAGAACATTATCACAATGCTCAAGTTTATTTTTACTGTAAGACGGAGCTATCCACGATCGATTTGTGTCTATTAAAGCATTTCATTAGTTTTTGCATAAAATTAAGGTTATAATAGCTAATCAATTAGTGAATTAAAACTTATTTGTAAATAGTTATAGACAACGTTTCAGTTATTATAGTATTCGTTTAAGAAATAATTAAAATGTTTTTATACCTTCACCCGAGGTGGCTGTGGTAGCTTCAAATAGTATAAGTTCCGCAACGAAAAATATGAAGAAAACTGGAATCATGGCTACTTTTTTTAGATTGTAGTGTAATTAAAATTTGGTTTTATTACAGATAATCGCAAAACTATTGTTTGGTTTTTAATACGACTTTTTAAAACTGGAGTCAGATTCAGATTGTGCTGTATTCGTCTCTTGCCTCATCTACTTTTTAATGGCATGTTTTTAAAATGTTCTCAGGTTATTTATGTAGAATTTCGCTAACCCAATTCTTGTTTAAGTAATTTTGTGTATCAATTGACTTACACGTATAATATTTGTTATTATGACTAAACCAGCAATAAGTAAAATGCATTAGTAAAGTCTACAAATAATTATTTTGCCTTAGTGTGGGTTAACGACTACTAGGAAATACTTAGAACCCTTTCTAGAGTAATGGTTATCTAAAACATCCAACTTCCTTCTTTCAGGAGAATTCTTTCACGGAAAGTCCTGAAACTTCTTAAGGCTTAGTGAACTGTATCAAAGGTAAATAATACGTATCAGTACGTATGAGATTATTATTCCCGTATTTATTTACCTTCATATACCTACTTTTTGTGGCAGAATTAATATGTCGACAGCTTAGAAATTTCCAGGAAATAGAGTTTTGTGTTTGATGGAGAATTCCTTAGGTAGGTCTTAAAAATATTAGTTTCATGATAAATATGTATTTATACTATTGTCTATTAGTTAGCTAAAACATAAACCTTTGAGTATAGGTAGATCAAAGGAAAAGTATTTAGCACAAGTAATTAATATTTTGGAGAATAAGAGGATTATCTTATATTGCTTCAACAGAATTGGGCTGTTGGCTTCCATTTCTAAAGTAAGCTTATTGAAATTAGTCATTTAAACAACTACTTTTTATCATACCATGTTTTATCATGTCTACTGAAGTCTACTATAAGCCATTTGCATTTTTACTTTGTACTTTTAACATTAATGATGTGATTGTGATGAGTATGCTTAGTTGTATCTATAATAAGAAGTTACAGACATTAAAGTGATTATAGCCACTATAAACCAACATAATATTATGTAAATAGTTAGTGTGCTTAAATTCTTGATTTTAAGAAGCACTGACGTAATTGTATAGCATCTTAATTCGTGTCCTTAATGACTATAATGACTTTGTCGTTCTATAGTAGTGACTAATGTCTTACCAAATTTAATCTAGACTGTTTTCTTCACAGAGGTAAACTGGTATGTTAATCTTAATCGGTCATAGTAAACAAACATAATCGGGTCATATAGCTATATCAATACCCCTATCGTCCCTCGTTATCTCCAACAGTTTCTTATAAATTGTCAGTTGCAATTTACGTTTCAGAATTAGGTACACGCAATTTTGAGAAAAAAATGACTACGTTACATCAAAACTAAAATCCCACTTTTAATGTTTCCAAACATTTTTTACCGGAATGAATTGCTTTTCTGATATACAAAGTATAGCCATTAATAATTATCAACTCTTGTTTTTTATTTTTTATTAATTAAAAGTGGGAAATTTGATTTGCATGCTGTTTTGAAAGGATTAAATTTAATTATTTGCATACTACGTAATCCCAACGTTAAAAAGGTTAGTCTTACGTCATTTTAGAAAAAGGTTAGGCTTTCTCTATATCTCTTTAACATGATAATGATAATTAAAAATCACATAGTCGCGTTTGTCGCGTATCAATATGATTTAAAAGTTACTTAACTCACTATAATTTGCAGATATTTATTCATAAAACTGTGTATTGCACATTTTAGTTTTCTATTACCTACAGATAACCTATTTATATAATCGTATATGGTAAAGATTATTAATATTGAAACCTATGGTAAAATCAGCAAGGTAAAAGCAAGGATTATTGACGTTAGTTGTCATGGCAAAGCGTCATTGGAACAGGAGGGTTAAGTATGATTAGAGATTTGAGAAAATCTATAAGTTTTACGGCACAGAGTCCAGTTGGCAGTTGGTTAATTGTATATAATATGTCTACATTTGTGTTGTTATAATATAAACAATTAAGCTGGTGAATAATAATTAAAATGCTAGATGAACAATCGCAATGATTACAAAATTCTTAATTACAATGAAGTCTCAGCAATATTTTTCGGTGCCACTTCTTCATTTTTTTCATAGACATCCTATAAACATGCATCAAAAATTAAACAGTTAAAAACCTCTACTAGAAAAACTAATGATGTAATAGAAAAACCTACTTTCAAATGATTTTGCATAAGTGAGTATAGTGATTCCACAACCATTTCTGGATTGGGTCGCTCGGCTGGATTGATGTTCCAACACTCTACCAAAACATTGTATCTAAAATACAAATACACTTTTATTATGAGGTAATATTTGTCCTCAGAGGCATAAACTTCTTTGGGCTGCCACTACTGACTCTCATTATTGGCCACCGTATTAACATTTTATAGAAAAGTCAATAGAAGTAACAGTAATATTTACAGAGATTGTGGTGCATATTTTGGCTTTGGTAATCTCATGTTTTGTTCTAGAGCTTCAACGAAATCGGAATTGAAAGTCAATGCTGGATATGGAGTTGCTCCAAAAGAAAATAATTCCCAAATTGTGATACCAAAAGACCAAACATCTGATTGAATCGAAAATTTCATATCATGGAGTGATTCGATAGCCATCCAACGCCAAGGGATGCGTTTCTGCAATAAGTATTTGCTTCAAATAATATATTAATTTCCTCTTAAAACCCTTCAGCCAAAATACGAATAGAGAGCTTGGGAAAAGTCACAATCACAATTAATGGTTTTAATTATAATAACAATATATTATTATGTTTTATGTTCCTGGAAAATAAAGAAAATCAAAATTTTGTAATTTAGTAAGAAGAATGCAAGCATACAGAAAATGTCAGTGCGTCCGCAAGTCCACATTTGTTAATATAAAATCTGTTAAAGCGGGCAGCGCTTCGTGCTGCCTGTCCGTTTTTATAAAATTACGACGCGCTGAGCGGGCAGCGCTTAGCGCTGCCTGCCCTGTAACTGATTTTTTTCCTGCCTAGTAACGAGGTTACCGTAAAATTACATTTTCTGTATGCCTGGGTGAATGAGTAATAAACCATTGCAAAACGGATATAACACAGAAAAGTTTATATTTTTGACGTAAGGGGTATTAGTAACCTATTTAGCAGTGTCCCAGAACCCTTTTGCTGTCTAACAAGCTATTGCATGACTTTGTGCGATTAGGGCATCCAGTCTCGGGTAGTTTTGGCCAGTCCCGGGAAATGAGACTTCCCGGGAATTTCCCGGGAAATTCCCGAGACTGAAGAAATCCTACATTTAGCTCTAAAAATTTCCAAGTTTTTATTTAAAAATAGTGAATATTTTATTTATTTTAATGCCGTCAACAAAACTTGGATTAAAATTTTTATTGCAATAATGTGACTAGCCTTTAATGCAATAAATTTCAATTTATACCTATGAATTTATTCCAGAGACGAAAAAAGAAGTCTCACTTATCCAGCTGGTTCTGTTGGCGTGTTGTACACTTTAAATGACATTTCAGAACCACGACTAGGCACATCCTAAATACACTACGGCTACCAACGACGGCACACTATCTAATACTAATCGTATTAGATAGTATTGTATTTGTTAGATTATTAATCATTAGATAAAAATTATTATGTCGTGTGGGTAGATTACTGATAGAAATGCCATTGGAAGTTATAATGTTTCTGCTCCTCTTGGATTAAATATCAAACTAATATTTAAATTAATAGCTAACATATGAGACTTTGATCATTATCAAGAGGTTTTAGAAATTCTTTTTTATGCCATTTTTATCGATGTCAAATAAGATTTCATTGGCAGGGTTTGTCTACGTGATGCAGTCAGTATTTTCTCGGATTCAAAGATATATTCAAAGGTAGGATATTAGGGGGTCCTTTTCAAATTTTCACTCTGCTTTTGAGTCATTTAAATTTGCTAAAAATTAAATGGCTTTCAATATTTGTAATTGACTGGCAAGGTAAACCTACAATTTGATGGAACGGACTAGCTCTCTAGTTTAGTAAGTAAACCCTAAATGGAAAATTGTGTTATAAGACATAATTAACTATTTCAATAAAGGTTTGACAAACAATAAATGAAAATAATATTGCTAGAGTAGAAACATAAGTTACTAATAATATCTTTCACACCCACATGCTAATAGTCTGTAGCGTAAAAATTTTCAAAACCAATTTTTATAAAAAATGTTGTTCTCTAAAATGTTTTAATTTTCGAGAATTTCTCGAGACTGTCTGTTTCAGTCTCGGGAAATAAGTCTCGAGACTCTCGGGAATTCCCGAGACTGATTTCCCGGGACTGGATGCTCTATGTGCGATGAATAGAACTGAAGTTACATCGATTTTCAATTATTTTTAAGTTTTCACGCACACCCTATCAAGGGAAGGTTTTAACCTTTTAAGTAGTGTCAGCGGACCTGTTAGCTTTCAATCAAGCTATTGCACGACTTTGTTTGATGAATAGAGTAAAACGGAAGTTACATTGATTTTTAGCAATTTTTAAACTTTAAACCTCTCCCCCGGTGAGGGGGTCTGACCGTTTTTGCTCATTTTTGAACTTGGCCTTCCTATTTAGCAATATAGATTGTACCCTGAAAATTGAAAACAATCTATCTCAAACCGTTCGAAAATTATCGTGCACTGGGATATCCAGACAGACAGAAACAGTATTCGCATACAGAGAAGATAAAATTTTCTGAATAATTGCTCAATTACACTAAAACGTGTACCTACACTACATTTTTATACTCTACAAATTATTGATTTGGGTTACCTCATTCTTCTCCGCATATATTTTATCATAGAGTTTTATGGAAAATCCAAAATCAGATATTTTTACTGTGTCCATATCATAAAGTAAAACATTTCGGGCAGCTAAATCTCCGTGAACTAACTGAAAAATAAAAAAGTTGGCTTAGTATACATTATACTATATAGCACAATTATGGGTGATAATTAAAAGTGCACATATTATTATTATTCCTTTTGGTTCTCAACGATTAAAATTTTAATTTCTAAAATTCTATTTTGCCAGAAGAAGAAATCGAGTTTAATTATGTAATATAGACTGCCCAAAAACTTCCTAATGTTTTGAAATCTTCTCAAATACAATATTGTTCCGTATAACTTCCTTTCACCTTAGATTTCGGTTTTGACTGAAATAGTGATTATATGTACTTCGTTGAAGTGACCTGTTTGCCGTTACGAGTCAAATATCGTCAAATGGCTACTTCCGAAACTTCATTAGGTTATTTTGTAAATCAATTAATTTTCGTTGACAACAAAAATTTTGTATGTGTACGTTTAGTTCTTGCCATTTAGTTAAATTGTTATCATACATTGCAGTATCTACTTACCTTTTTAGAACTTAAATGACATAAACCTACTGCAATTTGATGTGACCAATTAAAAAGGTAAGCCAAAGGCACTGCGCCTCCAGTAGTAGCTCTATTTAGTATGAAATCCAAAAAATTAACCCTTATAAATAAAATAAATTACGACGACTCATGGAAAGGCAAAAATACATGTACACTTAATACAGCATGTATGTACCATAACATCATGGTTGTATGCACATAGAAGGTACAGGAATTGACAACATCATAGGGTTGGATGAGGTCATGAGAAACATGTTGCAAAATTAACACAGTAAACGACACAAACATCAAACAAATTCAAATAGTAAAGCCTAATTTATATTACGCGTAATCACCAAATCATTATCACTTAAAAATATTTCATATATATTTAAGGCTAAGCTTATTTGTTTAAAAGCACTTCCACAAAATATAAAGCACCAAATTCGTAAAGTACAGTAGGTTTTAATTGACAGGCTTATTCATTAAATTTGCCTGTGAATTTTTATTAAGTCGACCATCACTCAACAGTAGATAATTACTCTGGTTTTGAAGTTTTTTCAAACCTTTCATCTCCGCTATTAGATAATTCTTCTTTAGATTTCTTCAAAAAGTCTTTTAGATTTCCTAATGGACATAATTCGACAAAGACGTACACAATGCCTGTAAAATATAACACATCTGCCTGTAAATCGCAGCTTAAAAAGTATTTACATCTTAAAATATAAATTTTGGTTTAATGAGTTAACAAATTCAGGTTAGTAATAATTACCTTTTTTCAGTTCAGCAGTGGCAGCCCCAACTAGATTTACAATATTGGGATGTTTACCAATATAAATTAGAATCTTCAATTCTGAAAGTAAGGATTTCAAATATTGTTTATCAGCTCCAAGCTTTGTCGTCTTAACAGCCACATCCACCTCGTTGACTCTTCCACCGTAAACCATACCAAATTCACCATAGCCAAGTATATTTGTTTTATCTATAACGAATAATAAGAAATAATATTCATTACCGATATATAGCATTTAATTAGCCACTTACAGGTGTATCCGATTTATTGTACTATGAACCCCTGAACTAATGTAAAAATTTTGAATATCTCAAGGTGCAACTAATGTAATCTGAAAAAATTAAGCTAAATTAAGGCAGGTTAATAGCTTAGCCAAAATGCAAAAAGCGCATCTTTCTTTTCGACATTGTTTGTTGTCAAGATTAGTTAAAAACATTTCTCAGAATTTTTAAAGCTATTTGGTCAACATAGGATATTTCCGACACAAGTTGTCTTTTCCTTACCGATTTTGTATTCGTCAGTGGAAAGTTCGTAGGATTCATCGTAAGGTTCGTTAACTGGGTCTATGTCTTCAGAATCCTTCTCCGTGTTTGGCTTTCCCATCTTGAATTCATTATGTTCAATTTTGTTTAACCCAACCTGTGATTAATTATTTCATCAACTTATGGTATAATTGTTAAATGCTCACGACATTCTTAATTTCAAATGAATTATATATTTTCCATTCACATGGAGGGCATCAAAACAAAAAAAAATGTGAAACTGAACTGTGACATTTCACAAATCAATGCTAGAAAAGTTATATGGTAGAATTTAAAATGACATTGACTTGTTGACATTTAGATATAATTTTTTCCATAATATTGCGTATGATTTAATTTTAACGGTATGCTATCGTTTCAAATATACAAAAGTAATAACTTATATAAAAATAATTGTATTTGTTACGTGCATTTTTCTTCCTTCGGATCAGTATAATAGAAAATACGAAAGAATTTAATATTATTATGGCTAGTATTATAATAAAAATAATCCAAGCAGTAGACATTTGGGCTTCAATCACTGGAAACATTAAAAAAATAATTACAGTAATTTTTACGAATATTAAGACAAAATAGTGAAAATAAAGATAATTACTAACTTTGAATTTTGAATGCTTTCTCCTCAGTTGCGGATTCGTTAAAGTTAGATACCCGACAGGCAAAATTTTCACTAGAAGTAACAGGGTTGATTTTTAATGTTGAAATTAGCAATTGTGTATTGCAATGAGTTAGTATTTCAACAGTCGATATCTTCACACTATCCCCATCATTAAGTTGAACATTTCCCTGAGACGTCAAAATAAATTGATATTATGCTCCATAAAAAATAAAATAATTAATTACATGGAAAAAATTTCCTTCCGGAAAAAGACCGTACCTTCATCCAAGTCAATTCAAGCGGACCAATTCCTTCAACTGTGCAATTTATTTCTGCTGATTCGCCTTCGGCGACTTTTAATGAGGTTGAACTGAGTAATAATACCGGTTTGTATTTTCTACTCAATTCATCTCCAACGTCGCTTACAAATGGAATGCAATATTTAGAACGCCATTTAGTTTTGGCTTTAGTAAGTAAATAATTGATTGTTCTCAGTATAGGATATGTAAAATTTGAACAGCCGCCGGAGAAATCATCAAAATTAAGTGAATATGCCGCAATTCCTCTCAGATTTAGTTGGTTAACTAATATGATTTTCTCTCGTATACTTCTCTCATTTTCAAAGCTGTGCCAAATGTTGCGTTTAAGAAATGGTACATTTGCAACTACATGCCAATACATTTTCCACTCATTTTTCGTTTGAAGAATATCGGAACAAACCTGTGGTTGGTACAATTAATATACGCATTATTATTTAATTATTATAGAAAAGACCTGCCAAGAGAAACCAACTACCATGAAAATATTGAACTACTAGGAACTGTAATTTTAAGACCGTCGGCTTCCCTTATTAGGACAACGGCCATGTAAATAATAATATTATTGAGACGGGTTTGCCGTGTCGTTTCAGTGATACATTCCATCTCTAATATTGAGATACGGAGTGTTTTATATTATCTCACAAAGGAAGAAGTCTCTGGACCAATTTCATTGATATAATATCCGATATGGGTCGAAATTGACTCTTACCCAAGGAACAAAAAAGCAATGCCTTTTTTAAGGGGGCCAGGGCCCCCCCCCCAAATAAATCGAAGAAAAGAAAAGAATTTTTGCCTTAAAACCAAAAAGTTTTGCAAAAATAGTATATATTTTCACTATAATTTGTCGGGCCCCCCCGAAAATTTTTTTCTGGCTGCGGCCTATACGTATATCTTGTACATTGTTGTTAATCAAACGTCAGTAGTTGTTTAAATACGGTGTTAATCAAATTATTCACTGGTAAATTATTATTTGAACGGGTCCGACATATATTATGTTGGTAGCTCTTTTAACTTTTCAACAAATACTAATAAATTAAAAACATATTTCACTATGTAATTAATTCCTACCTTATTATAACCCATGCAACCTAGCCCTCGCCATGAGTTTTCAACTACCTTGGAATTAGTTTTATGATTGTAAGTAGACAAAAATACTTCAGTGTTTGCACCACCGTGAAGTATAAAGTTTGGGTCACAGAGAGACATCGATAAGACAAGATTTTGTGGGCTTATTTGATATTCAGTGAACAAAATCTCAAAATTGCCGTAAATACTGTCATCATTGCTCTCTTTTGAAGTCATCGAACCATTATATTGACCAAATGGCATTAATCTTTCAGGATGTGTAAGTTCCCATGTCTTGACAAAAAATAAATCAAAAATTCTACTGATTTCTGCAATATTTGAATATAACCCTAGGCTTCTTTTCGAGTATATTGATATTTCTGCACCAGTCAATAGTCCTTCCTTTTTGAACTCGTCTTTTAGTTCCTAAAAACAAATTATTTATTACTACTTAAAGCAAGCACGTATTTAGTAGGGGGGCGGGGGGGGCGCAGCGCCCCCCCTAAGTCTAAGAAAAAGATAATTTTTTTCTCAAAAATGGCCTAAAATTGCAAAATTTTTTCGCGCTTCGCGCGAATATGTCTTATTTTTGGTATTATTTTTGCTTCCGCCCCCCCTTGAACAAATTTCTAGATACGTGCCTGACTTAAAGTATTACGGTCATAATAGTTTCCATCTGAATATAATAATGTAAATACACAATTTATTAACTAGGTTGGGATTCACTGGATTTTAAATAAGTAATTTTGCCAGTAAATACGGATTGGACTGCACCAATTGGTGGGCAAAAGTTAAAGACCTATGAGTATTCAATAATAGAAAAGATTGTGGAAAGTCTTTTATCCCAAAACTAACAAAAAATGAGGTTAAAAATTTCCCAAAATTCATTGGCGTAGCTATCATGAACAAATTCCAAAAATTCAACGTAGACAAAAATTATTTGATGTAGGAAAATGAAAAAAATTGGCCTTCAATGGGTATTTTTACTTACATTTATCTGTGTATACTTTAATCTTTTAACATTCCAACTTTTACAAACATGACCTTTGACCTCCTTATAGGGTCCTTGGCTGCAAAAATAAGTAGATATTTGGCCTTTATCACTTTTTAGCTCGCCTGAATGAGGCAGCTTATAGAACCGCACAGTCTATGTGCGTCTGTCCGTACGTGCGTCTGTCCGTACGTCCGTTAACACGATAACTTTTGAGCACAATGACGGAAGTTGACCAAACTTGGCAAAAACAATGCCTATGGACGATGACGAACACTATTGATTTTGGTTAAAATCGGTCAATAGGTTGCTGAGATACCGCGCGCTCACTGTCTTCATTTTGATAGTCAAATGGAAAATTTGGCATACAATGGACATTAAAAAGTTCAACTGCGTTTCCTATAAATTGTTAAGTTGATAGTATAGAATATTTCACTCCGCTTCTACCAAATTTAATACTTTATAATACCGTAAATAAAACCGAAAAATAACTATTAGAGGACGGAAATAGATCTATTTTGGATTTTTATTCAAATTTATAGTCTTTAGTGATCAAAATTAATCTACTTCTTTATTATTCTATCAAAAATGTGCACACGGTCCCCTTTACTCAGGCGAGCTTCTGTTACGGCTTGTTGTAGGTTTTAGCTTGAGAATGATACCCCACATCGACATTTTTTGACGTAAAATAAAATTTGACCTCTGACATCTCGTAGAGGTCAGCAATTTTGAAACATATTTTTGTCCTATAAACCATAACTTTTTAAGGGTTTTATTTTTAATTGGGCAGAACTTTGACGAAACGATTCTTTATACGAAAAACTGTCTATTTTGAAATTTGTCATAATTTTGAAAAGGAAGAAATTCAAATATTTCACAAATTCAAAAAACACCCCACGAGTTTACTTTTGTTTTAAATTTCATCCAAATCGTCCCCGTAGTTTCGGAGTTTGTTTTTTTTTGGTATCATTTCACAGCCACATCACAACTGAAATACTGAAAAATGAATTTTTTTGACCAAAGATGTTAGTTTATAAGATTAAAGTACACCGATAAATGTAAGTAGAAATGTCCACCGAAGACCAATTTTTTTTCATTTTCCTATATCAAGTAATTTCTGTCCGTAATGATCACTACTATTAGATAAACGGCAAAAGTCAGTCACGTGACAATTCCGTTTGTATGTTTGTACTTCCGTGTGTTGATTTGCCGTAATTCTAAACCGCAGCCAAGCACATAATAACGCACATAATGAGGCAAATTCCAACACGTCCAAAGCAGAACAATTGGTGGCACTACACAATTATGCACTGCGCGGTCTATAGTCTCCTATATACGACTTACAAGGCACAAAAAATTTCATAACAGGAACAATGCATGCATTCTGTATAAAAAAATTTCCAGCTTTCAGTGCGCTCAGGGTTTCTATTACTTCATGTGCGGGAAAATTCAATTTGGCCATTTGCATTGATGTTTGGAATTTTGAATTGGTTTATTAAAAGTTAGATTCCCAAAAAAAGTCAGTTTTCGATTCCGTAAAGCAAATTTTGCATAAGGCAGTGATGCAGATTTCAAGACTGTTTTTGCCACAAATAGGAACGCTGCTAGGTAACCAGCAAAAATTGTCATAGAGGGTAAATGGGAATCGCGAAAATTCGTACTTTTTTGGGAAAGTCCTAAAGGATCTGAGATTATGGTCCTACACCCATGTAGTAAATGTCAAATGTAAAAAAGATTCTTCAAAACTTATTCTAGAGGTTATACTTGAAAACTTCACATTTTTGTCTCTGGCTTGAAGATATCATCGTTTGAACTTGAAATTGATACTTATTAGGATCGAAGCTTTGCTTAGTATCCTTATGAATTTGTCGCCGTCACTCTGTCCGATCGTCCGATCGTCCGATCGTCCGATCGTCCACTATTGGTATAAGTGCGTATATCTTTGTAACGACATAACTTATTTCAAATCTGTTTTTTGCACATGGTAGCATATATATTCAGGAGCAACCAGTTATCATTAAAATTCAAATTCGATGCATCCCCTGGTTTGTGGAAATTAAAACATGCAGCAAGTGAGGCAGACAGTAATAGTACGGCAGGGGAGACAGACAGCGTAGTAGCATAGAGGACTGTGAATGAGCTGAGCTATCTAAGAGACTACACACCGCGCTGGTATTAACATGCTCTGAAACTGCGGGAGACAAATGTAATATAAAATAGCTTCTCTTTAGTGCAACGATTAGTTGAATACAATTTTCGTTTCATTGCAACAATATTGTCACTGCATTGTAACCCAAAACTGAAAATTGGCTAAAGAAGAGGATTTTTGTCCATTGTGATTAGTGTTTCATTGCAACAATATTGTCACTGCATTGTAATCCAAAAGTGAAAATTGGCTAAAGAAGATTTTTGTCCATTGTGATTAGTTAAATACAGTTTGAAACATTTTATCGTAAAAATTGTCAAAATATAAGAGTTTGAAACATTTTAACGTAAAAATTGTCAAAATATAATGGAAATGGTTGTCCATCTTCACTTCATTATGAATACATGTGTGGGATTCATCATTGGTGAGTGCAGTTAACTACAATTATCTCAAATCACTATTTAGTATTGTTTAAATCACAATACTACATTCAATTTGTATTGGAATCCAAAAAATTATTAATCGGGTATAATCCCAATCGTGATACTCGATTCTTTCCAGCTTTACAGTCACTTGGTGCGGAATTGATTGAGTTCTGCATGTTGACTCCAAACTTATATGAATACTCTAATACCAATACCATCAACTCCCGCTCAGACTGTTGGACCAAAGACTCTCCAACTATAACCCTAGATTTTAAACATTTTATCGTGGAATCTACAAAATCGACAAGATATCACTATTTAGCTTGGTGTTAATTGACTCCTGAAGGGTGGATATTCATGACTACCAGCAGTTTGATCTGGGACAGGAATGGGATTCCGGAATGGGACTAATTCAAAAGAAAGTCCCATATAAAATTTCAAACTATTTTATAGGACTTTCTCTACAGAACCCAGCTGATACGGGCAGGGGAAGGAGGGAGGAAGAGGCGGGAATCTGTCTATTTGCCTTGATTCTAATGATAACTGATTG
Organism: Tomocerus qinae; assembly: GCA_020055645.1. NCBI lineage: Eukaryota > Metazoa > Arthropoda > Collembola > Entomobryomorpha > Tomoceridae > Tomocerus > Tomocerus qinae. The sequence goes on from CM034546.1 coordinate 67,383,399, forward strand.
TGGCTGAATACATGTGCTACCATATGCAAAAAGCAGATTTAAAAAAAGTTAGGTCGTTCCAAAATATGCGTGCATTTTATTATCGAAGGACAACCAGACCATCAGAATTTTTTTTAAATCTCCCGCTTCGATCCTGCGTATACGCCTGTTGCCAACAGTTTATTTCTGACTATTTCTGTATTTGGATTTTGTGATCCGTGTGTCTTCCAATCAAAGACAAAATTGTGAAATTTTTAAAATATAACCTCTAGAATAAGTTCCGATGAATCTTTATTGAATTTACTTTATGGGTGTTGGATCAGTAATCTCGGATCCTTTAGCACTTTCCCAAAAAAAGTTAATGAGGAATATGACAGTCAAGAGATCATTTACGTTTGTATGCACCAGGACTTTAAGCTCCCGGTACCTCAGATTTGGAAATCTCTGATGATCATCAAAATATATGTAAAAATTGATTTACAACTCTTGGAATTCTGTCTAAAGTTCTTACCCGATTTTCTTGTGAGGTCAATTTTTGGAATCCTGAATGTAATTTCGACCATCACAATGTATAAAACATACGATATATATACATTAATGGTATAATAGTATCTCAATGAGTTACTCCAATAGTCAAAAAATATTCAAAAATTTCATCTTACTACTACCTAGGGTCAATAGACATCGAAAAAATTTTAAATTCCAGTGTTACAGGCCCCGCCCACTGGCTAATTTCAACACTTTAGCTCCGCCAATTAGCCACGCCCCCGAATGGATCGTGACATTCTATTGGCTGAGAACACTTAAACTCCTCCTACTTTGGGGGCGGGGCGGGAGCCAATTTCCACAGCAACCATGCAGATTTCAATAAGTTGCAAGAGATTTTCGGTTCCTGAGTCAATATGGTTGTATTAAAATAGCATAATATTACTATCGGTAACATACCCTGGCCAGTGGCCACCCACTAGAGTCACATTTTTAACCTGGGGTATAAGGTAACGTTACTTTGAGAGGGGCGCTGCACCCCCTCCCCCCCACTGGACACGTCCAAGCACGCACTCACGTTCAAATTTTCTCTTTTCGAGTACAGGAGTAGAGAACAAAACCCACAGCAAGCTATAACAGAAGCTCGCCTAACTAAAGGCGACCATGTGCACATTTTTGGTAGATTGATAGTAGAAATAGAATTGATTACCAAGCACGTATCCAGTAGGGGGTGGAGGGGGGGCGCAGGGCCGCAGCCAGAAAAAAATTTCGGGAGGGGCACCGAGAAAAAAATATACTAATTTTTGCGCGAAGCGCGAAAATTTTTGCGATTTTAGACAAAAATTCGGGGGGGAGCACGTGCCACGGTGCCCCCCCCCCTCACTGCGGCCCTAGGGGGCGCAGCGCCCCCTAAATCTGAGAAAAAGAGGATTTTTTCCAAAAATTGAAAAAATTTTCGCGAAAATATGTCTTATTTTTTAACATCATTTTTGGTTGCGCCCCCCTCCCTTGACCAAATTTCTAGATACGTATCTGTTGATTACTAAATTCTACAGTAATTCAAATTAGATCAATATTGATCATAAATCATAATTGACTATCAAAATCAATAAGTTTTAAAATAAGTTGTATTTGACTATTCGAGCTAAAATTACAATATAAAACACTCCATTTCCTAATTAATCGCTTGACGCTACATTGCTAATTAAGGCTAACTCGGCCTTAAAATGGTTCATTGTCCAGTGATGGCAGAATGTATAATGGCGATTAAAAGTAACCGAGTCAAAAATGTGGTGGGTAACCGGAGTAATTTTCCAATAGCCAAATTCTCTTTCTAAACAAAAGGTTGACCCTAGGCCGTAGGCCCTGGCCCACATAATGAGAAGGCATGAAAAGGTCAATTGGAATTAAGACAAAATCTATGTATCTGAAATACATTCTACCGATCATTTTTGTACGATGGCCATCGTACAAAAAATATACAGGAATACACACTAGCTTTATTTATAACGGGTCCTGTGACTGGTACATTATATTAGTGATGAACCCAATTGAATGCCGGTGTAATTGGCCTACTAGAAACCATAATTCTTACAAAATTGTTTGTAGATGCACTAGCCCCATATACTACAGGACCTGGGTCCTGTGACCGCCTTATTAGTGATGAACCCAATTGAATGCCGGTGTAATTGGCCTACTACTAGGAACAAAAAAGCAATGCCTTTTTTACTAAAAAGGTAAAAAGTTACCTTTTTTTAAAAAAAGGTACCATTTTACCTTTTTTGCTTTTTGCTTTTTCACCTATTCATAAAGATGCAGCCAGTCTAAAACAGTACTGTATTTAGAAATCGATTTCGGTGGGGGCTATGATATCATAGGACAATATCTATTAGGCATAATCGCGCGAAGCGCGAAAATTTTTGGCTTATTTTGTCTAAAATGAGTCAAAAATAGCCTAAAAATCACATAAAATCGCGCGAAGCGCGAAATTTTTTGGTATTTTGAAAAAAACTTTCCTTTTTTCTTGGATTTCGGGGGGGGCTTTAGCCCCCAAAGCCCACCCCCTCAATACAGCCTTGGTCTAAAACTACTACGCAAACTAATCAAATATAAAACATTTATAGCGTAATATTTTAAATCAATAGAACACTAATCTAGAAATATCGGACTACAAAATAAGGCACTTCATTTATTTTTTATTGCAACTTTTAACAACGTAAAAAAGCAAAAAGGTAACCTTTTTTACAATTTTGCACTTACCTTTTTTACACAAAGGCAAAACAAAGGAAAAAGCAATAAAAGGTCTTTTTTTTTGTTCCTTGGCCTACTAGAAACCATAATTCTTGCAAAATTGTTTGTAGATACACTAGCCCCATGTACTACAGGACCTGGGTCCTGTGACCGCCTAGTAAACAATAAATACCGACCGCAATAAAACGCAAAGCATGAAGACTAGTACCTAATACAATCTTAAGCCCTAGTAAAACCATACACTATGAAATTATTTTTGAATAAAGATTTTTCAGCTTTAAATTAGTTTAGAATTAAATAAATTCATTTTTGCGTTACATACAGAAACTATTCATACTTTACTACTGCCTTTTTTACTTTCCATTATACTCACGCCTAAAAGGTTTTATTTTCACTGGTACAATTACTTCTCTAAAACCCAATAATATATAACCATTAGCCATTTATCAAATAAGTTTTAATTTTTACTTGTGCTAAAGTAGTAAATGTTCGAGGAGATAAAATATATATTCGATCGTCGAGAATTATTCCGTCCAAATGTAACTGTCTATATCCCCCATAATATAATTAAAATATTCAAATTTAGTGACATTAATTATTAATGTAATTTGGGAAAAGAAGATACTACCTTATTGTGCTCTTTAATTGAAACACAAATTTTTGACGCATTTCGCTAGAAAATATTAAGTCCTCAAGCAGTGGCGGTACTTTTTTCAGATTCGTTTCCATTTTAAGGCTAGCCAAAATTATTAAATGTGGATACATTCTCTTAATCAAACTGAATTTTTTAATTTCATCTGCACATAAAGAAAGAAAATTAAAGTGCATCGCATATCTTACACAAATACGTCCAATGAAAGTGTAGTAAACCTTTCATTTCATTATACTACTATTTATTTAATATTTAAAGTTCTAGAATTATAAATTTGACTTTTACTGAAATTGTCGTTTTCAATGATCCTGAATGTGGCTGACAGTTCAATAGAAGCTAATACAAGATGGGTACAAAGATTTCCGTCGAAATTAAATGTCGTATTGGGCGCATCAAATTTATATTTATTACCGATTTGTGAGAAAGGCAAATGGATGTAACAAGTAACAATATAATTGTGCTCTTTGGAAGCTAAAAGAAAATTAATTGATTAAATAACAATATTTTGTTGCAAACTGAACTGTAAACATAAAATTATTAGCTTTGAAGGTTAAATTTGCTGTTTGTACAGAAATTAGTTTTGCCACAATACAGTCTGTATGCGTCTTTATTAATACATCTTACTTGAAAATTTAGCTTTTTTTGGGGCTTCAATCTCCAAAGGAACTTCTTGAACCAATTCTGCTTCTAAATAAAGTCAATGGGTTAAAACTTATAAAACTTATGCTAAAAATATAAATAAGGTCATAATATAATTGAATGTCGTATAATTTGTTGATCTGTGGACTGTAGAGGGATTGATGAATCAAGATGGATATTGATGAGTATTCTATTATGAAGTATGCATAAACCAAATACTGTTTACATCGAAAGGAATATATAGAACTCAGATTTTATATCAAAATTGTGAACAAAAATTAACGAGCCATGGGCACAAAGTTTTGCCATTTTTGTCAAAAATCAAATCTAGCTTGGCATTCACAATTCTAACAAACTCGACACGAAAATTGAATAAAAAGTTATTTCTGAGAAATATAAGTATTACGAATGGTACAGTATATATATGCTTTTTAAAAGGGATTTTCAGCAATTCAGCACCACCTAATGGTTATTTCAACAGAGCTCATGGGTTCAAAGTAATACGTCATTGCAAGCAAGTATAGTTTTGGACCATATTGTTTCATGATCAAAAATTGGGCATTTTACAAAGAAATTATGAAAGAAAACATGACATTTTAAAATCTTCCGGAGTCTGTAAAATGAGGACAAAGTGGAATATCGTAAAAAACTACTTCACTTTTCAGTTGATCTCATGCAGAGTACATTTTATCTTTTTTTGCAATTTTTTAAATTGACGAATTAATTTAAAGGACTCAAGGAATTATAAAAGTCACAATTTTTATGTAAATGTCAAAACTTTAAATTTTTTCGCGCATGAAAATATGATCTTTTCAAGGTACCCGATGAAGACCGGACTGTTTAAAATGCAAATCAATATAGAACTTAACATGGTGGTCCCTTTTGCATGTATGTTCCCACACAATTGTTTTGTGAATAACTCACTTAATTTGGGATCAATTTGGACATAATAATGTGGGCAGTGTTCCATTTTATCCGACAAAAAATTATTTTGACCAGCCAGCCGGTTAAAGTGGTTGAAATGGCTAGTGGCCAAAATGGCCAGAAATCATGGTTTTTTAAATTTCCCGCCAATTCAACGATGATTTCTCAGTTCATATAGCTCCATTTGACTATTTGTGATCACTTCAGCCATTTTAGCCACTGGCTAACAAAGAATTTAACCAGCCGGCCATTATAGCCAACCATTTTAATCAACCGAACACTGCATATATTGCATTATTATGAAGATATGCTAACCAGTTCGGACATGTCATGGTATATTTTACAATTTTGGAAATTTACAATTTTACAAAAGGAATTTGTAATTTGAATTTGCAAAATTTGTCAGGTAGCTGGTAGCGGCAAGGAGCGGGACAGAAAGAAAATGCCCAAGAAAACTACAAATCAGTAAAATGTAAAAACTGTTTTGGCGAAGCTTAATATGCCCCCTCAGTTCAGCCAAAATTTTTACATTTTGTGTTGTCCTGGCTCCGATTGATAAATTATAGTATGGTCCTTTAATTAAGGGATAAAATAACTACCTTAAGCTAAATATTTACTTACCTTCGATGTTGAAATCTATCTCCATAGTTTCATTTAAGTATGATATCTGACAGCAAAAAATGTTACCATTGCTTAATGTAGCATTTTTGAGCTTTAATGTTGATATAAGGAATTGTATTCCACAGTGAGTTGGTAGTTCAACGTTCCTTATATCTACATTTTCTCCTTTTGCAATTGGTATTTTTTTCCTCCCATATTTCTAAAACAAAATAATTTTTTGCATCTCTGAAAGCTCGGAATTTATTTTATTTTAACCTAGGCATCAATACCCATATGAATTAGGCATTAGGTATTGGTTAATTTAGCCGAAATTGGGCCTTACCCTTAACCAAGTCAATTCAAATGGGCCAAATCCTTCAACTGTACAATTTATCTCTGCTGACTTTCCTTTGGCGAATTTTAAAGAGTTGGAACTGAGTAACAGTATTGGTTTGTATTTTCTACGCAAGTCGTCCCTTTTGTCATCGATGAAAGGTATACAGTGTTTAGAGCTCGTGGACTTAGTAGTATTACTTAGTACGTTATTGACTGTTTTGAGAAGAGGATATGACAAATTTGAACAGCCACCAGTAAAATCGTCAGCATTCATTGCAAATACAGCAATTCCTCTAAGGCCTAATTGGTTTACTAAAGAAGTCTTCTCCCGCACACTCTTCTCATTTTCAAAAGCAATAGCGAAGGTGTCAAATTTTAGAAATGCTACTTTGGCCACATCGTCCCAAACCATTTTCCATGCATTTTTATTAGGGAGGTATTTTGAGCAAATCTAATTTTTAAAATAAAGAATTGATATTTGTGTTTTGTTTGATGAACCATAGCACCAGTATATGTGGTGGTAATTTGGAAATCGTTTTTAAATAAATAAATTGTTTCGAATTCTTACAATTATGGATGTGATATGCACATGCAGTGAATACCATTTATCAAATCCATATTTGTACTATTATGTAATTTTTTGAATTTTTGTTAAAGCAGCAATATTATATTGAAGGCTTTATCAGCTTATAAATACACATTTCATACATTTTATAAATGGAGTTTAGCAAAATCTAATATTAATTATCATTGTGAAACAGATAATTATAAAGAAAAGCGTATATTCTGGGAGGATTTGCATTTTCGAATGCAACCGTTGTAAACCCTAAATGTAAATTTTAAAATGTAGTTAATTGTTTACCTCGTTTTAACCCAAGCGAGCTAACCAATATGCTTGAATCGTTAGTTGATCAGTTTCTTCTTTGAAACCCAACGGTAACTCGGTTGTGTTTGCTTGGTTCAATTGAAAACCTTGACCAAAGATAGAAACTGACAGGACTAGATTGCGTGGGTTAATTTGGTATTTAGTGAACAAAATCTCAAGATTTCCGTAAATACTCTGAATATTTGTTTCGTTAGAATATATAGGAGCATTATATCGACCAAAGGCAATGTTGTCTTGGTCATAATTAAACTGCCACGTTCTTACGAAAATTAAATCGAAAATCCTGCTAACTTCTCTAATATAGGGATATTCGCCTAGTTCAAAGTGGTTAGATAATGATATTTCTGCGCCAATGAGCAATCCCTCTTTTTGAAACTCTTCTTTTAGTTCCTATTAAAAATATCAATATAATCCCACGATAAGCCTCATAACTATAGATATCCACCTCTGAATTCTAATACTGCGGAGAATTAACATTAAAATAATGAACAAGGCTTACTAGTGCAAATATGGGAAATTTGTTGGGAGAAAAATAATATATTTCTTCGTCAAGAACAATTCCATCCATACGTAATTGCCTATCCCACACAAATAAATAGTATTTTAAATTCTCCAATTTAATGGTAATTACGTGGTTTGGAATAGTATGTATTTATGGCATATTTTACCTTACAGTGGTCTTCAAATCTTTTATGAATTTTTGCTGATTTTCGTTGGACATTATTAATTTTGAAAGCAATAATCTTTTATTGGGCTGTGGTTTTGCCAATTCCAAGTCAACCAAAATTATTAAATGCGGATACAGCTTCTTAATCAAACTGAATTTTTCAATTTCATCTGCATAGAAAACAAAGTTAAAATCATTTCTGAGCACGAGTATTTCGACTCGAATAACATAGTGTGCTGTTATGTTAATAATATGTAATTCCATTGTTTTAACATTTTTTATCACGACTACTACGACTAAATGTAAAGTTGGAAGTTGAAACTAAACATCCGAAATAATTGGAACCAAGTAAATTGTAACTAAAAGCTTTCTCGCCACAGACATTCAAATCACCAAATAGAACCAAAAATGTTACAGATAGATTTTATTTGATACGCCTTATAGGTAAATGATTTTCCATCACAAAATTCCGAGATACCACTATTTTAATCGTTCTCGTTATTTCTATCTATTTTCTGCCTACCCTGTTTCATTAAATTAGCCAATCCTATGTCAAATCAAGTCAGTCAGGTCCTCGAATTTATTCGAAGGTCCTTGAATTTATTCGACGGTCCTCGAATTTATTCAAAGGTACTCAAAGTATTAAAAACTGTACATTACTAAGTACATTGACTTTGCTGAGCCGGAGCCAAGATCTCGGCTGAGAATAAGCTGAACCTATAAGCCAATTGGAACTGGCTGTTGGACCCGGTGGAGGTAAAACTTAAGACTCGACATACAATTATTGCACTACCGACGACCTAATCTTATTTAAAGGGAAGTGGATACACTATACCAATTACCAATTGTTTTCTTTCCAATCTTCAAAAAAATTCAAAAAAATGTGGATTTTTGTCTTTAAAAAATTTCTACCACAGATTTTAATGGAGAGTTTTTGCACATTGATAAGGTTTTAACCGTGCGGCTAGTATTTCTTTGCTTTTGGGCATTGTCATTTTTTAATTACAAATAATAAAATGAAATAATACCGAAAAGGTTGTTCATTATCTCGAAATCTGCAGAGAATTGAATGGCACCCAATATGAGATGAGTACAAATATTTCCGTCGAATTGATATTTTGCTTCAGTCGCATCAAATGGCCCTTCGTCATAGATATTCGCTCCTGGTAATAGGATGTAACAGGCAACAATGTGATCATGAACTTTGGAATCTAAAAAGCCAGATTAACAATTGATTCGAATGATAAACATTTGATAGATAAAAGTTGCTAAAAATCACCAACTGTTATATTTGCACCCGAGGCATTATTTACTCCGTGTCAGTTTTTAATCAGCCTTTGTCGGATTTTCGCATTTAGTTATAGACATGCTTCACAATTATCAATTCTTTTATACTTATTTATCTGTTCCTAAATGCATTGCAAGTCTTGCAAGTTACATGAAGATGCTAGCTTTTTAAAAATTAAAGTTGGAAAAAAAGCATTACCATTCAAGGGTTTTGGGGCGTCTATCACTGAAAACAAAATTTATAAATTGTTATTTGTAACATTCATTTGCATAGTCCCGTACAGAAGCCAAAGTTATATATTTGTCAATCACTTTGAATTTTAAAATCCCTGGTAATGGATTTAGTTTTGTTCAAGTAAGATAGGCGACAGGAATACTGGCCATTTGAAGAAACATGTGTTATTTTCAATGTTGACATTAGCAATTGTGTGGCACAGTGAGTTGGTATTTCAACCATCGATATCTCCACATTTTCCCTATTATTCATGGTTAAACTTCCGTTTCCAAATGCCTGAAACAAAAATAAATCACTTCTCTTGAAAATGATTATTGAGTTTGCTGAAGATACCATTTCAGATTAAGTAGAATACTTACAGCAGGCCTCGACGAATCATTTAAATTATGTTTAACTTGGCATCAAATAATCTCAGATTTTTAAATTTTACCTGCAACCAAGTTAGTTCAAATGGACCGAATCCTTCAACAGTACAACTTATCTCTGCTAATTCCTTTTAGATGATCTTTAGGGAGGATGAGCTTTTCAACAGTATTGGTTTGTAGTCTCTACGTAAATCAGCACTTATGTCATCGGTAAAAGGAATGCAATAGAGTTCCATTTGGAGTTGTTGGTATTGCTTAATGCTTTTTTAATTGTTTTGAGAAGATGAAATTTCAAAGCAATATATCCGGAATTACGGGTAATTTTCGGCCTTTTAAAAAATTGTGACTGCAAACGAATATAGTGCTGAAATTTTTTGTGCTTGATGCTTACATATTTAAGCCTCATATATGTAGAAATCAGCGAGTTCCTATCTCTGAAACTTGATTTATTAATTTTTTAAGAAGACAACTTTACTGTGTATTAAGATAGGCAAATAAAAATTCCGAAACAATTAATTAAAAAAAACACATACTGCAAGCTCCGAATCACATGAAATTTGGATCAGTCAGAGATTGCATACTGATGAAGAACATACGTAAGTTTTACGAAGTTCCTATCTCTAGTTTCGGAAATATTGCAGTCGAAACTAATTTTTAGTTAAGCTTTTATACATTTTATATGCACATACAGGCACAAAGGCGAATTGAGTGTGCCAATCAGATAATGACGTCATGAACCGTCGTACTGATTTTCAGTTACCATAGTCATTTACCAAATAAAACTCAAATGTATCTATTCTAATCTCTTGACTCACAGCAACAAAAGGTGAACATACAGGGGCTGTATACGACAAGTTCTCTCCATATTAAGGGGGCTGTTCCTGAATTATAAGTGTTCCTGAAAGTTTGAAATATTTCGAAATTCAAACAAAATATGCTTTTAATGTTAGCCAAAACCCACCCAGCCACGTTGGTTTGGTAGCGTACTCAGTCGTCTAATTAATCAATGCGTGTTTCCGAGTAGCTTGGATAACTTGTCTTTGTTGGGCTAGTGGACTTCCGATAACAGTCCTACAACAGTGACTCGTAAATAACAGCCTTTGGCTTCTCGGGTATTAACTAACAAACAATACCAGTGTTGAGGGAGTTGGCAATAGGCCCGTAATGAGGTCTGCGCCCAGTACTATCACTGTGTATTGAGGCGAGTACACCCCATATAACATTCATACATAGCTGAAACCCATAGCCCTAACAACCGACAAGCTACCTGTATCAAGCACGTATACAGAACTGAGTTTTGGAGGGGGCAGGGCATGAAAAAAACAAAAAGCTACCTTTTCGCCTTTTTGCTTGCCTTTTGCCTAGCAAAATCAGCAAAAAGCTACCTTTTTGCCTTTTTGCTATTAAATGGGGTAATTAGCAATAGACATGTTGACAACCAAGGATGTGAACAAGAAATGCGATTTTAAAAAACAGCAATTCTTAATTATCTTAATCTTCAATCGGTCATTCATTAGACAATAAAACAATCGAAAACAACAAACTAACATTGTAAGCAATTTTAAAAAACATGAGGAAAAAACAAGAACCTGCACTGTGAAGCACAGAAGAAGCACAGAAGAAGCTGTGCTAAGTGCTAACCAGTACCAGTCAAATACTGGATATTTTGGTTGATATATCTCATATAATATTGTACACAATACGCAGATGTTCAACCTGGCTCATTTGTTATTATACGGTTTGTCAGTTGTCACGAATACATTATAGTTCATTTTGAATTGTGCAGTATTAGTAATAAATAGTTTAATAATCAAAAAATCTAACTAGCATCTGCAATTTATCTGAATATTTGAATATGTAGGACGGGACAGTCTACAAAAGTTAGCTTTAATGAAGTATCACAGGTGGCGGTGACTACTCCAAAAGACAAAAAGCACAAAAAGGCAAAAAAGGTAGCAAAAAGGCAAAAAAGGTGGCTTTTTGCCTTTTTTACTAGCAAAAAAAGGCAACCTTTTTTCATGCCTTGAGGGGGATAAGATTTCCAATAGGTATTTTAATTATACAAAACTTTTTGGAATTTTTTGATGGAAATAAGTCAAAAAAGGCCTAAAAAAGGCAAATAATCGCTCGGAGCGCGAAATTTTTTACTAGTTTGAGAAAAAATTCCCCTTTTCTTGGAACTCAAAATAACATGTTTACATTTGGTTTACATCTATGTTCTTAAATGATTTGGCGTCAGCAATGATGGAACACTTGTCCAAATTTTGTCAAGATTTCAACAGTTTAAAATATAAAATGTATATTTATAAACTGGGAGGAATATCGATTATTTTCTCCGATGCAGCCTAGCCAATCCGTTTGCCATTCCGACCATGTACTACACTAGAAAATCGGGCCAGGACTTTTGCCAATTTTGAAGCAAATGTCAAGAAGGTTTCATGAAAAAGTTTAAAATGTTAACTGTCTTATACTTGACCGGATTTTTAGGCAATATATGAATATCCGAAAAATTGAAGGGACCTACCGCAGACCCGAAAGCCGTAGACCCGAAAACCGAATACCGTAGACCCAAACCGAATCACCCAGACCCGAAAACCGATTTTCGCGCGGTTTTTTTAATGGCACGAAAATGTCGGTGCCGATTTCTCGGTCACAAGGCCACATTTTGAAAATGTAAGAGCCTTGGTTGGGTCCGAGGTCTAGATCCGTACTTTAAATTTCCATTTAACACACTTTTCACCACCATTCAACCGTACTCGAGATTTTTGTACAACAGGCATTTCAATGTATTAGCCTCCAACTTATCTTAACCTTTTAACTTTTAGCTGGGAGAAGCCCGTCGTCATGGATACATCCACCGATCCCCTCGGTTTTATCCTATTCAAACTGGCTGCAGAAGGAAAGCAAAACAAAACTCATTCTTTTGGTATCACCAAAAGTGGTAGGCTACATTCATGAACATTCTGCAGATTGCTGTTGGTATTGGCTCCCATTATTAAATAGATACACATCCCATTCAAAATTAGGAACTCGGGTGTAAATATTTTGTTATTTTGAGTATTGCACTACTGTCGAGTGTTTGCATTTTGCATATCTCCGTATACAGTTAGCTTGTCGGTTGGTAGGGCTATGGGTTTCGACTAACATTAAATGCATATTTTTGTTTGAATTTCGAAATATTTCAAACTTTCGAATTAATTCAGGAACAGCCCCCTTAACAGGGCGAGGGTGGGTAGTATACAGCCCTGTGTTGGCTTCAGAATACAATACTTCTGTTTATCATCAAAAAGTGGTTACTATAGGTGAAATACTTTTTTACTATGCCGTCACTTAAACATTTCTATGGGCCCGAGCCGGGCAATGCGTTTTAAATATAAACAATAGTCTGTTAGGCCGGGAAGTTCAGCCAAACCGGATATTCTCTTTTGAACAACCACCGGAGAAATCATCATGATGCAATGCAAATATCGCAATTCCCCTAAGGTTTAAATTTTCTATCAAACTAGTTTTCTCCCGTACACTTCTTTCATTTTCAAAAGTAATCCAAAGACTTTCGTTTTTAAGAAATGGAACTTTGGCCACATTGTCCCAATACAATTTCCAGCTATTTTTTTCTTGCAGGATTGTAGAGCAAATCTGCAGGATTACAACATAAATTATGGTATCTAAGTTATGGTAACAAGAACTTTTACAAATGGAAGTTGTTATGTTAAAGTTACAATAAGATTTAAATTATTTGCATTATTAAAATCAGCTCGATCCCTATATTCATTTATCATAAGCATCAGTTTTAGAATTGTGTTGATTTTTTAATGTGGAAAACTTACGTCGATAGATTTGAGGTTCTGGTTCTCCTTAAAATTAGTATAGTACCAAATTTTCACGCTCAGTTGATTCTTTTCTTACCTCTCTATAACTCCATTGACGAGATCTTCGCAAAGGCCCTTTAACCGCCCTTGATTCAGTTGCAGAGTTGTAACCAAACGGAAATTCGAATGTATGTGATACATTCTTCAGTTGAAGAGCTTGACCAAATAGAGGAATCGTTAGGACCAGACTTCGTGGACTAATTTGAAATGTGGTAAATAAAATCTTAAGGTTCCTGTAAATACTCTCATCATTGCTTCCTTTAGAGTAAATCGGAGCATTATATCGAGCAAATGGTAATCCATTGTTAATATAATTAAATCTCAAAGCTCTAACAAAAATGAAATCAAAAATTCTACTGATTTGTGAAATTTTTGGATAATCCTCCAAATATTTTTCAGAATCCAAGTCCATTTCCACACCAATCAATAAACCCTCCTCTTTGAATTCAGATTTTAGTTCCTTCCAAAACAATAAAACAGCAAGAATTATTATTTTGATCATGTCAAATCAGGTGTCAGGTATCATTGTACAGGGTGTCAAACTATGATTCAGGCCCTATGTATCTAAAGAACCGTACGTAAGTAGCACGACAAAACCGTTGATACCAATCAGACATGGCATTTATTTCATTTTTCAGGAAATATTTCTTGAAAAGTGAAATATTTGAAATATTTCGCGAAAAATGAAATAAATGAAATTTTTGAAATAAATGAAATAAATTAAACGCGCATGTGTATAGACATGCGCAGTTAATTTATTTCACTTGAAATAAATTGAAATAAATTGAAATAAATGCCATGTACCCTATTTATTTCATTTATTTCAAATATTTCATTTTTCAAGGAAAGCACAAGTGAAATATTTCGCGAAATATTTCAAAAATTTCACCTATTTATTTCAAGCGAAATATTTCAAGTGCCATGTCTGATACCAATCGAAAGCCCGTGCAAAGTTACATTGAAACACCGGTTTTCATCAACTTATTCCTCCGCATTCGCTTACACCAGCAGTTCTCCCAAAAAATGTTGAAAATATAAATAAATTACTAGCTAATTCGTGACCAAATCTGACGCGGGGGCTGAATTTAGGCAGCGGTACTGTGTTATCACTGTTTCCGTTGTTGCAGCCGTTGCCGCTGGGAGGTATGGGGGTGAGCGGCAACAGCATAATAGCGGAGACAGTGGCGACACGCTACAACCACTGGCGGCAACAGTGGCGACACGCTACAATCACTAGCGGCGACACGCTAGAATCTCTGGCGGCAACAGCGGCGACACGCTGCAAACACTAGCGGCAACAGAGTCACATTAATCTGATTTCCTCTGTTGCCGCTAAACCTAATATAAACCAGTGAACTGTTGCTCTGAGCTCAATACTCAATGCTCTAAGACAAGAGCAACACAGAGGAAACCAGATTAATGTGTCTCTGTTGCCGCTAGTGGTTGCAGCGTGTCGCCGCTGTTGCTGTAAGTGGTCGTAGCGTGTCGCCGCTGTTGCCGCAAGTGGTTGTAGCGTGTCGCCGCTGTTGCCGCCAGGGATTCTAGAGTGTCCTTACTGTTGCCGCCGTTGCCACTGTCTCCGCTATTCTGCTGTTGCCGCTCACCCCCATACCTCCCAGCGGCAACGGCTGCAACAACGGAAACAGTGGTAACACAGTACCGCTGCCTAAATTCAGCCCCCGCGTCAGATTTGGTCACGAATTAGCTAGTAATTTATTTATATTTTCAACATTTTTTGGGAGAACTGCTGGTGTAAGCGAATGCGGAGGAATAAGTTGATGAAAACCGGTGTTTCAATGTAACTTTGCACGGGCTTTCGATTGGTATCAGCGGTTTTGTCGTGCTACTTACGGTTCTCTAGATACATAGGGCCTGAATCCTAGTTTGACACTCTGTACTAGGGTGCGGTAGCCATTAATGAAAGAGGGCCCAGAAAGAATACTAAGTCTAAGTACTACTGTTTTCGTAAAGAAGACTCGCTTCTATAAGACAAACTGTAGCAGAGTTTTATTTACTCAAGCCAATTAGAGATCGCCTAACAAGCACTATTTTATAACAACGGAATCAAACGACAAGGGACTCACGTGGGCTAATGTAGAAATTGTACGGGGAGAAAAAAAGTATAAGTCGCTGCCAAGCACCATGCCATCCAAATTTAGTCGTCTGTGGTCAACAAAAAACTGTAAATTACACAACTTATCTCCATTTTGTATTGTCATAGTATAAGCTAAAAAGTGAAAATAATTATAGAATTGGATAATGACTCACCAAATATAAAGTAAATGAACTTAGGTAGTTAAATGACGAATTCAATAAACTCAATGAAAATGCAATGTAAACAAATACACAAGCAATTAACCTTTAGCTATGTTAAACCTCAATTACAGCTGTTACGTAATCTCAGTCGTAAAGAGTAATATTCACATCTTATGATGCAAGTCATTCATTACGATTTAAAGTCCAATATAATTACTTATGTCAGCAACAAAGACATTTAGTTAGTGCATGCTTTAGATTAGAATCCTAACTGAAATTAATGAATTGTCAAATAGTATATAAGGAGGATTCGCCTGTGAATCCTGACGACAGTTTTCCCACTGGAGTCCCACTTGTAACAATAACTCTTTCATTCTGAATAAAGTATCGTTACAATAGTGACTTAAAGGAATCCAAGTCAGTCATTTCCACATAAAGCCTAAATCGCAGTACAATACAATTACTAATAAACCATTGCAAAACGGAAATTTCACTCAAAGCAGTTTAATTTAAAAAAAACGACTTGACTTTTGATCTAACCAGAGTTAGTCGAGGTTAGAAGTGTCACATTTGTCACTTTTCAGCTATCGAACATGCTAGTAAACGGCCTTGTACAGTGAATAGAAACGATGTTAAGTCGGTGTTCAGTTATTTATTCAATTCTTAACCCGTCTCCTATCAGGAGATATCTGTAACCTATTCAGCATTGTGGCAAAACATGTCAACCGTCGAATAAGCTTTTACTCGACTGTATGGAATAAATAGAACCTAAAGTTGAAAATTTGAACAATCTAGCTCAATCAAACCCTTCGAAAGTCGGCAAGACTAAAAGGCCCCATCTTAGGGTGGGGCGCCCCACCCGCCCCATTCTTAGATTAGGTTAGATTATCATAAATTAGGTTAGGAGGGTACGGCTTTTTAGTCTGGCCGTTCGAAAGTTATCGTGCACAGAGAAAACCGGACAGACATACAGACAGACGGAAAGGGTAAATGTATACAAAGCAATTAAATTACTCTGAATAATTAATAGTATTTACTCTTACCGTAGAGTTATCTTCATACTGAGAATAAATTGTTCACGCTTTTTGCTCTGTGACATTAAACCTTCAAGCAATGTCTGCAGATCATCATTCTCCTCCATTCCAAAGAGCCCCAAAACTTTTAAGTGAGGATGCTTATTTTTAATCAAACGGAATTTTTTAACTTCCTCTGTATACAAAAAAACAAGGTTATTAATTTACTATATAAATTTTTAAATTTTAATACAATAGGTAACATCAAAAAAACCAAATTATTGCATTTCACTATGGAAATATTCACACACAAAAACTGAGCATATTCGGATCAACCTATTAAGGTTAAGTGGCAGAACTTAAAGAAAAAGTATAGGATAAGGCAACGAAGACATTAGAGGCAATGGAGGCAACGAGAAGCCGCTGCACAAATCCATCCTGTATTATAGAACGAATAAAGTTGTCGTTGATATTTTTGAAAGACAATAAGATTCTCCACAAACCAAAAGCCAATATTTAATACTAGTAAACCCAGCTAAGGGGCAAATCTAGCACTCAAGAGAAATTCAGCAGGTCACCCATCACAGTAATAACAATTTCGAAAACACCCCATTAGGTTATTATGTTACCTTTGTAAATTTAAATATTTAAACATTTAAATATTCAAATTAATATACTTTTATTATCTTGTGTTTGGTGAAATTAGCTGCAGAGCCAACTTCCTGATGAAAAGGAATTTCCTACGCCAAAATAATAACTGTAGATCGTAGCATCAAATTCAGGGAACAATGAAAGACTCCATTTTTGAAAAAAATCCCACTAAGTCACCAAAAAGCTCCCTTTGTAAATCAAAAAAATAAACTCCTCCCTGGGATTTTGGAAATACGTACAAATTCAATGAGTACAACTTACGAATAAATATTTTTAAAGAATAAATAGTTAGCTACCCAGTACTGTTATTTAACTCTACAAAAAGGCGTGCCGACTGCCAAAGGAATCAAGAGGGTAGTAAAAAAGTAAACTCAGTTCTAAAAGTTTGTTGATCTAACAGAACCAATTTGGATCAGAAATTTTGAAATGCTATTTAATAAGTCACGTTACGATCATTACGAAATGTCCCCTTTCGCCAGTCATTTCCATTCAATCACGAATCACCACCACTCAACCTTCTTGTGTAAATTACTATTGTTTTGATGTTACAACCTATAGTAATAATATGAAACGACTCTTTTCGGTTGTTTAAAGGAATTAATACTAATGCAACTAATGCTTTTAATAAATGAAACCCCAACGCATACCTCAGCATGTACTAAATTTAGCACAAGTCGCTAAATTTTTGCGCTCTCGGTGACACTGCCCCCCCCCCGAAATTTTGTCCTTCAGGTCATTGCTGTGTGGTTAGTATAAGGATAAGGACTACGACTATGACTACTTTTCTCTCATTTTTTATTTCCCTATTTCCCCTCCTCTTCTTTACAGAAGAAAACTGATTACTGATTATCACTATGAACGATTGTAGGGTATACAATTTTTTGCCAATTTATTCTGAAGAGAAGAGGAGGGATCTTAAATTAAAACACGTTGTAGATAAGATGATTTAAAAAAATTAGACTCCGACTCTTGATTCACTTATAATGAAATAATAAGAATAGAATACAGGAAGTCTTGATTACTGTGTGGTGTGATAATGAAAACGTCGTGATTTTAGCTGGTATGAAACATTTGAAGATTCTTCACTTTCATTTAAACCTGAAATTGCTAACTGATATTGTAATGAGTAAAAGTCACCAAGCAGTCACCAGTCGACTTCATCATCAAAATATAATAATTGGACACTGTGACGCAACGAAAGTTGGGAGTTTGAAATAAATTAAAAACGGTGCAACCCGCTCACAAGAACAAGCGCTGCATGGTGGAAATTATGTTTTTACTCGGTATCCAAAATACTAATAAAATTCTTCCCAGTTTTGGGGAGAATTTACAAATTGAATTTATAAACCAATAACATTTTTTCGAAATGGTAGAAATTTTTTGCTATTAAGAGGCAAAACAGTGTTATGAAGGATAAAATTTCCTGCAGGGTAGAAAAGGTCAAAAGAGAGAAGCATGAAATTCTGCAAAAGCAAACAAAGAAGTATATAAAACATTTAAAATTTGGCCATTTACAT
Organism: Tomocerus qinae; assembly: GCA_020055645.1. Taxonomy (NCBI): domain Eukaryota; kingdom Metazoa; phylum Arthropoda; class Collembola; order Entomobryomorpha; family Tomoceridae; genus Tomocerus; species Tomocerus qinae. The sequence goes on from CM034546.1 coordinate 67,402,011, forward strand.
TAAATTGAAACCAGACTGTAGCAAACCCCATAAAGCGGGTTATAGTTATTAGTCGTAGTTTGACACTAAATATACCGAGTGTTGGGTGTGCTTATGTGCTATTATCAACACTCGGTATATTTGGTGTCAAGCTTCGCCTACTTTTTATTATCCCATCCTGGGGTTTCACTATCAGAACGGAGGTTAAAAATAATCTTAAATAGAAAATAATCTGAGTAGGATAAAGTGGTAGAGATTATTTTATTGTTTTAATTGTGTACATTTTGAATGTGCCACCTTTATATGTTCAAGAGATTTATTATCAATTATGTCTTCTAAGCACCTTTTTATTTCCATAAGTTTTCCAGGTTACTATCAAAATAAGGTGGGTATTTATGAGTGTAGAATATTTCTAAATATATATTATAAATATATTATAATATATATTATATAAATATATTATAATATATATTTTATAAATATATTATAATATATATTTTATAAATCTATAATATAATCTCAGACTTGGAAAAAATTACCTGTCTATATATGTCTGTACGTGTGGTAGGGAGAGCCTAGGGAGCCTGCATATATTACGTAACGCAAAACCCGCACCCCCATGTGTAACGCAAGTGTTGACTGCAACACATTTGAGTACCTCCTCCCATCAACTGCACACGTAATGTATGCATGTTCCATAAAAGCAAAATGCGCAAGCCCAAATTAATGTTTTCAATAATGTACTCCAACGCATACCTTCATGTGCTAAATTTAGTACATGGAGGTATGCGCTAGGGTACATTATTGAAAACATTAATTCTTCTAAACAACCGAAATGGGTCGTTTCATGATATTATTGCAACATTAAAATAATAATAGAAATTTACATAAGAAGGTTGAATGGTGGTGAGTCGTGATTAAATGGAAATTATTAGCGAAAGGGGACGTTTCGTAATGGTCGCAATGTGCCTTATTAAATAGCATTTCAAAACTTCTAATATAAATTGGTTCCCCTATATCGACAAACTTGTTTAACATTTTTTAGTAGAGCTGAGCTGGGTTTACTTTTTTACTACCCTCTTGATTCCTTTGGCAGTTGGCACACCTTTTTTAGAATTAAATAACAGTCTGGGTAACTAACTATTTATTCTTTAAAAATATTTATTCGTAAGTTGACTCATGCCGTTTGTACGTTTATCTAAAATCCCACGGGGAATCTAATTTCTTTTGATTTAGAAAGGGAGCTTTTTGGTGACTTTTTGGGATTTTTTTCAAAAATGGAATGTTTCATTGTTCCCTGTATTCGGCGCTACGATCTACAGTTATTACTATTTTGGTTTAGGGAATTCTTTTTTAGCACGAAGTTGGGGCTGCAGCTAATTTTTCCAACCAAAAATATATTAATTTAAATAAACTTTGTATTTCCAAAGTTAACATAATAACGCAATGGATCTTTTCGAAATTATTTTTATTAATGTGTTGGGTGGCCTGCTGAATTTCTCTTGAGTGCTAGGTTTGCCCCTCAGCTGGGTTCCCTAGTATATTATAATATATATTATAATATATATTATAAATATTGACATTTTTAGTTGGTCATGAAAATATTGACATTTTTAGTTGGTCATGGAAATATTGACATTTTCAGTTGGTCATGGAAATATTGACATTTTTAGTTGGTCATGGAAATATGTGGGAGTGCAGAGAAGGATGAGTCTCTCGTTAGTCGTAGCCTCTCAGTATTATAAAAGGCCAAAGGCAGTGCACTACAGGGCCGGGGAATTGGGGGGGCAACCGGGGCGACGGCACCGGGCATCAAGCTGAGGGGGGCAACAAAATGAAAGAAAAATAATATTTTTTGTTGTGACCGATCTGTTAGTATTCCAAAGAAACTATAATCTCAAAAGACTTGTTGTGTTTTTTAATACGCATTTTTATTTTATTGTACCAAACAGTAACCTCTTCTACAAATCCTAAAATCGATTTACTAGTAATAGTAATAATCACATCAGAATATTTCTTCAAAATGAGTTTGAAATATTAGATATTTTTGCGCATTAGTAATCTGCCAATCTATTCGCCAATTAGTTAAATTCAAAATTTTCTTATTTAGGTTTCTTATTAGGTTTTTTTTTGAATTAATTATTGTTTTTTCAAAATTTTCTTAAGCTCTGAGCAAATATATATTTTAACATTCCATTAATTAAAAAATGTCATTAGCATTGTACGATTCCGAGTTCGAAAATAATAACAAAATTAGTGATTTCATCTTCCTTCCAAGCCGTCTCCACCCAAATAGAGTCAATTCAAACTATCATCATTCATCATCCACACTGTTCCAACCCCAGCTTTCCAAACACTAACCGTGTCAATCCAAATCGTCTCAAACTAAACCGTCTTGAACCAAACCGTCTTGACCCAAACCGTCTCAACCTAAACAGTCTCAACCCAAACTGTTTTAAGCCAAACCAACTCAATCCGAACTGTTTCAAAGCAAACCATCTCAATTCAACCAGCATCTATTCCAAGGACGCATTGAGGTATGCAAATAGCAAAAAATTCGAGTTCCGCGGGATTGTTTTCAATTTTTAGGGTATTTTATTCTCATTTTCGTCAAAAAAATGCAAAAAAATACTTCGCGCTACGCGCGAATATATACAATAAAGATATCTATATCAAATGTTAGCCCCCCTCCGAAACCCATTCCTGTAAACATTCTTTACGTACTCAAACCGTGTCAACACGAAAAGTCTCACCTAAATCTTCTCAGTTATAAGTCTTATAGTATGAGCCTTAAATTTTGCCTTCTTTTACTTACCCTATAGCCTATTTTAGTATAATTATGTGGCATAATAAAAATATTTCCCTGTAAATAAATTCTGGAATGACTTTAAAGTTAGTATAAAAGGGGCATCAAAATATCTTTTGCCCGGGCAGCATGAAAACTTCACCGGCCCTGAGTGCACACTACCCGAATTTCCATTGTAATTACACCCTACAACCCACATAAATTCGATGAATCATTTTGGAAAAAATCATTATGTATGTAAATTAGCCTACAGATTTCAAAATCGAACACTATGCTTGTGCCCCTACAACCGCTATAGCGGAATGGGGTCATCCACTATATCGGAAACTTTAAACTTTGTAATTAAATTCTATAAAAGCGGATTCAGATGTTATTGAGTATACTGATTCCAAAATTGGACACCAATTTCATATCCCATCAACCGCTATAACGGAATGGGGTCATCCACTATATCGGAAACATTTAACTTTTGTAATTAAATTCTATAAAAGCGGATTTAGATGTAATTGAGTATGCTGATTTCAAAATTGGACACCAATTTCATATCCCATCAACCGCTATAGCGGAATGGGGTCATCCACTATATCGGAAACTTTAAACTTTGTAATTAAATTCTATAAAAGCGGATTTAGATGTAATTGAGTATGCTGATTTCAAAATTGGACACCAATTTTATATCCCATCAACCGCTATAGCGGAATGGGGTCATCCACTATATCGGAAACATTTAACTTTTGTAATTAAATTCTATAAAAGCGGATTTAGATGTAATTGAGTATGCTGATTTCAAAATTGGACACCAACTTCATATCCCATCAACCGCTATAGCGGAATGGGGTCATCCACTATATCGGAAACATTTAACTTTTGTAATTAAATTCTATAAAAGCGGATTTAGATGTAATTGAGTATGCTGATTTCAAAATTGGACACCAATTTTATATCCCATCAACCGCTATAGCGGAATGGGGTCATCCACTATATCGGAAACTTTAAACTTTGTAATTAAATTCTATAAAAGCGGATTTAGACGTAATTGAGTATGCTGATTTCAAAATTGGACATCAATTTTATATCCCATCAACCGCTATAGCGGAATGGGGTCATCCACTATATCGGAAACTTTAAACTTTGTAATAAATTCTATAAAAGCGGATTTAGACGTAATTGAGTATGCTGATTTCAAAATTGGACACCAATTTCATATCCCATCAACCGCTATAGCGGAATGGGGTCATCCACTATATCGGAAACTTTAAACTTTGTAATTAAATTCTATAAAAGCGGATTTAGACGTAATTGAGTATGCTGATTTCAAAATTGGACACCAATTTTATATCCCATCAACCGCTATAGCGGAATGGGGTCATCCACTATATCGGAAACTTTAAACTTTGTAATTAAATTCTATAAAAGCGGATTTAGATGTTATTGAGTATGCTGATTTCAAATTTGGACACCAAGTTCATATCCCATCAACCACTATTTTGAAATCAGCATACTTAATTACGTCTAAATCCGCTTTTATAGAATTTAATTACAAAGTTTAAAGTTTCCGATATAGTGGATGACCCCATTCCGCTATAGCGGTTGATGGGATATAAAATTGGTGTCCAATTTTGAAATCAGCATACTCAATTACATCTAAATCCGCTTTTATAGAATTTAATTACAAAAGTTAAATGTTTCCGATATAGTGGATGACCCCATTCCGCTATAGCGGTTGATGGGATATAAAATTGGTGTCCAATTTTGAAATCAGCATACTCAATTACATCTAAATCCGCTTTTATAGAATTTAATTACAAAGTTTAAAGTTTCCGATATAGTGGATGACCCCATTCCGCTATAGCGGTTGATGGGATATGAAATTGGTGTCCAATTTTGAAATCAGCATACTCAATTACATCTAAATCCGCTTTTATAGAATTTAATTACAAAAGTTAAATGTTTCCGATATAGTGGATGACCCCATTCCGTTATAGCGGTTGATGGGATATGAAATTGGTGTCCAATTTTGGAATCAGTATACTCAATAACATCTGAATCCGCTTTTATAGAATTTAATTACAAAGTTTAAAGTTTCCGATATAGTGGATGACCCCATTCCGCTATAGCGGTTGTAGGGGCACAAGCATAGTGTTCGATTTTGAAATCTGTAGGCTAATTTACATACATAATGATTTTTTCCAAAATGATTCATCGAATTTATGTGGGTTGTAGGGTGTAATTACAATGGAAATTCGGGTAGTGTGCACTGCCTTTGGCCTTTTATAATACTGAGAGGCTACGACTAACGAGAGTCTCATCCTTCTCTGCACTCCCACATATTGACATTTTTAGTTGGTCATGGAAATATTGACATTTTCAGTTGGTCATGGAAATATTGACATTTTCCTGAAACATCTTAAAACTTGGAACCTGAAGTCAAAAAATATTTTAAAACTGCACTTTATTACGACCTAAGGTCAATATTTGTGTTGAAATTGTATTGTGATTATCGGCCATCGGCACTTAATCTGTTCAGTCATTAGTAGGGTCACATTTTTGACTTGGTGTTTAATATTACGTTACTCACCATTATGCATACTGTCAAGTGTTATTCTCTTTTACCCGACGGAGACAAATAATCTGCTTCCCCTCACTCATTTTCGTATTATGGGCAGACATGGCACTTGAAATATTTCGCTTGAAATAAATAGGTGAAATTTTTGAAATATTTCGCGAAATATTTCACTTACGCTTTCCTTGAAAAATGAAATATTTGAAATAAATGAAATAAATAGGGTACATGGCATTTATTTCAATTTATTTCAATTTATTTCAAGTAAAATAAATTAACTGCGCATGTCTATACACATGCGCGTTTAATTTATTTCATTTATTTCAAAAATTTCATTTATTTCATTTTTCGCGAAATATTTCAAATATTTCACTTTTCAAGAAATATTTCCTGAAAAATGAAATAAATGCCATGTCTGATTATGGGTCTTTTAATTAATTAACTCAAAACGCTGGGTTCCCATGATTACTTGAATGTTGGTCTCAGTATAACAGACTACTGAGACAGGAATGGTATTCTGGCGAAATGTAATTATTATACTTTCGCGATGTCTTTTGAGACGTATGCACAATCTATAATATAATCCTAGACTTGGAAAAAATTACCTATCTATCTATGTTTGTCTGGTAGGAGAGCTTAGGAAACCTGCATATACTACGTAACGCAAAACCCACTCCCTCATGTGTAACGCAAGTTTTGACTGCAACACAGTTGAGTACCTCCTCCTCCCATCAACTACACACGTAATATATGCATGTTCCTTAAAAGCAAATTGCGCAAGCCCAATTTATGTTTTCAATAATGTACCCCAACGCATACCTTCATGGGCTAAATTTAGTACGTGCACATCTAAATAGTAATAGAAGTTTACATAAGAAGGTTGAATGGTGAGTGGGGATCGAATGGAAATTATTAATTATTAATTAAGAAATTAGCGAAAGGGAACATTTCGTAATGATCATAATGTGCGTATTAAATAGCATTTCAAAACTTCTAATCCTAATTGGTTCTGTTATATCGACAAACTTATTTATCATTCTTTAGTAGAGCTGGGTTCATTTTTTACTACCCTCTTGATTCCTTTGGCAGTTGGTACACCGTTTTGTAGAATTAAATAACAGTACTGGGTAACTAACTATTTATTCGTAAGTTGTACTCATAGAATTTGTACGTTTTTCCAAAATCCCAGGGAGAATTTTATTTTTCTGATTTAAAAAGGGAGCTTTTTGGTGACCTTGTGGGAGTTTTTTCGAAAATGGAGTCCTTCATTGTTCCCTGTATTGCTATGCTACGATCTACAGGTGATAAAAATGAATTTCCCTATTTTGGTGTACGAAATTCATTTTTATCACGAAGTCTTGTCTGCAGCTGATTTTACCAACCACTGTAGAAAATAAACGTGGCATTTTTTTCCCAAAATGGAATCTTTCATTGTTCCCTGTATTCGATGCTACGATCTACAGTTATAATTTTGGTTTAGGAAATTCTTTTTTAACAGGAAGTTGGGGCTGCAGTAGTCTACACGCTGAGGTAGATTGGTTTTAAAATCCCCGCAAAGTAATCCCATAGAATAATGTCCCATCACCCATAGTTAAGTACCTTGTAAGAAGGGAATGATAGGTGTGATTCACCGTAGGTACTTTACTCTAAGTTGCTCTTCTCTGAATAAACAAAGTATGATGTTACACTAAGGGTGCTTGTTCTGTGGGATTGTCCGTGAGATTTGTCCCCTGCTTAAAAGAGTAGGCCCACACTTTTAAGCAGGGGACAAATCTCACGGACAGAAGCTCCGAGTTCTAACTCTCATTCAACTGTCTTACAGCGTAAGGCGTCAAGTTCGAATGAGATTAGATTTTCTAACTAGGGCTGCAGCTAATTTTGCAACCAAAAGTATCTACAAACTCAGCATAATAACGTAAGGGATCTTATCGAAATTGTTTTTATTATTATGGTTCCGATGCCACAGTTCTCTCTTTGTATTCGAAACACAATGGATCATATGTTGCATTACAAATTACAATGGACCTCCCACGTTGATTTGCTCGACTCGAAGTTTGCGCTGAAGTTAAGCCTTTGTATTGCAACATATGACCCATTGTCTTTCGAATACAAAGAGAGAACTGTGGCAGCGGAACGATAATACTGTGTTAGGTGGCCTGCTGAATTTCTCTTGAGTGCTAGGTTTGCCCCTTAGCTGGGTTCACTAGTAAAATATAAGATGATAACACAATATTATTTTGTGATTGCAAAAGAGAAAAGGCAGACTGTGCCCAGGGAACAAAAAAGGACCTTTTTTGCCTTTTACCTTTTTTGCCTTTTTTATAAAAAAGGTAGGAGTAAGATTTTTAAAAAGCAGTCCTTTTTTGCCTTTTTTGATGTAGCAGAGTGCCCCATTTACTTCCCTTTACTTGTAAATAAGGTAAAAAAGGTAAAAAGGTAAAAAGGACTGCTTTTTTAGAAAAAGTAGTACTTTTTACCTTTTTTAATTCCCCCTTATTCGCTTTTTAAGCGCTTCGCTCTTTATTCGCTTCGCTCCTTACTCGCTTCGCTCCTTACTCACTTCGCTCTAATCGCTTCGCTTCTTAGTTTTATTCTACTTGGGGTACCTGAGATCGCATATCATTTTAACCCCCCAGTATTTAGAGACTTAGTCGTCGAGAAAACATAACTCACCTAATCATAAAATCATTTTTTTATGTCACAAACTGAACAAAGAAAGTAGTAGCGCCAGGGTGTATTATATCCCTAATCAAAACAACTATATTTCCTTTCTCCAACGTTTAGCAAAAATGCTGAAAGTAATTTAGAAAGAATTGTATTTTTATAATTCTCATTTTGCCGTCTTTATCTATTATAAAAATACAATTCTTTCTAAATTACTTTCAGCATTTTTGCTAAACGTTGGAGAAAGGAAATATAGTTGTTTTGATTAGGGAGCCTTCCACCCTGGCGCTACTACTTTCTTTGTTCATAAAAAATGATTTTATGATTAGGTGAGTTATGTTTTCTCGACGACTAAGTCTCTAAATACTGGGGGGTTAAAATGATATGCGATCTCAGGTACCCCAAGTAGAATAAAACTATCAGTGAAATCAACCTTACAAACTATTTATGTGATATTTTCAATAAAGAATTTCAAAGAACTTTTAATCTTTGTTCTCCAACGTTCGGGAGCCCGATTTTTGTACCTCAAGCTCTGTGATGTGATCTTTAAGATTTTTTCGATGAAAATAATTTTGACCTAATTGTATCGATGGCTGAGATTCGTGAGCTTAAAAGTTCTTTTCTCCGAATTTTAACCTCGTCAAACTCAGCAGTAGGACACTTTTATCAACATTTTATTGAAAAATGCCATAATTCATTGAAATATTGTAGATGTCGACATCAAACACATGTTTAAAAAATGAATTTTTTGCGTAAAAAAACTTCATTCCGTCTCACATTACCATTTTGTAAAAAACTGATTAAGAAAGTGGAGATAGTGCCTGGATGGAAAGGGCTGGATTGCGAGACGGGCACATAGGGATGCCTTCTAGTGTGACTGTAATAGGGGCCTTATATGGGACTTACTGGTGACATACAATACTACCCACAACAATCTTTTATAAATTAATTTTTGATTACCAATATCCTCGTCTTCAATTATTCTGAAACTTTTAGACAACTGGATATAATACAATACAAGATGGGTACACAAACTTCCATCAAAATTATATGCCGGATCAGTGGCATCAAATTTTCCTTGTCCATTTCTATCTGCCTCACCCAATAATACGTAACAAGCAACAATGTAGTCATGGTCCTTGGACGCTAATAAAAAGACAAAAATATCAAATGTTTTAGGTAAATCATTTTTTAATAATTTAAAAAATAATTGAACAGTTTACGACTTGTATTTATGCGTGGCAGCTGTTAAGCTGACGAACTTTGTGTTATAGTAATTATCTCATTTTTCATGATCATTTCTTCATCAATGGAGCTTACTTGGGACGTTAACTTCGGTTGATGCCTTAAACTCTAGTGGAACTTCTTCAATTGAATTTGCACCTAAACAGCAGCAGTTAAAATGTAAATGTAATACGTATAAGATAATAAGAAACTTTTTTCTGAAAAAAACACTTGGAAATGCTTTAGTTTGATGACGATCCATTTCATCAGACTGTAGTTATCTAAACACAGTTTAGTATACACAATAAATGTACTATGCTAACTTAATTAAAAATCACAACTGAGAGCAATGTCGAAACGATTGTTCCAGTCCACTGTAAAATGTAATATCGCCGACGATAAAATGATGAAATCAATACAACCTAGACCTATGAGTGGCTTATTTATATAGCACTAAGATTCAGAAGGGGGCAAAATTGACAACTTGCATGACGATGGTAGATTATTAAGTATTGGTTGCCCTTGCCGCATTACATAGCAATAATACACTAATACATTTTCATGCCGAAAATTTATTTTCAGTTTAAACAGGAAACAATCGCCAATACCACAACTTGTGGTTTTGTAATTCTTACTTTGACATTCTATAATTCTTCATACAGGACCACAAACAATGACGTGATAATGAATGAAAAATACATTATACATACATACCCATGATCAAAATATTATTTGCAAACTATAGACTAGACAGACCGCTGTATATAATTACTTATAGTAAATAGTAAGGTTAGTCAGTTAGCCCACTTACATAATTTAAAAGCTTTGTCTTTCTCTGTCTGTATAGTTATTATAAAGTTGGGTTTATGGATTTCTATTAGGTTTCGCAAAGTTCTACTTCCCTTGCCACTATATATAATTATATATTGCCACTAGAAACTGAAATTTAAGACTTCTTCTTGCTAGTGAGCGTAGTCCTTTGAATTTTTTAGAATGAAGGACAAAAGTAGTACTTCTGAATTTTGGAAATAAAAAACTTCTGCAAAAGTGCCTTTGCGAGACAAATTAAATCTGTAGTCGCCACTAATGCCTATTTCTTGAAAGCAAACTCTAGGCTCACTAAATATTTTCTTTCTTGCCGGCTAAGCTCGGTGGTCAAATATTATGAGGGTAAAATAAAGCAAAACAGTTTTACATTGTATTTGTCTCAACCCACACTGTAAGTCAGTAGGTAGTCCATAGGTAGGTATAAATCATTTTTAACCATTACCCAGAGGCGGCTTTCCCAATGGGCGGACTGGGCAGTTGCCCAGGGCCTCGCGCTTTGAGGGCCTCGCGCAGAGCTTTGACAAACGAAAAAAATTAAAGTTCTTTCTGATGTTTGCATTTCAGAAACACTAATTTTAGTTTAAGTTATACGTTTTGATAAACTATATTTACAGACTAAAGTTTTTACAGCTTTATCGCTGCACAACTTGTAATATTTGTAATTCAAGGAAGAAAAGTGTACTATTTCTCTAAAATCTATAATTTGAAAGGTTAAAAGTATATCTCTGAAATATTAATTTGATTTCATTAAACAAAGTTGCATTTTGCAATTTACTAAAACCACCACAGGATGTCAGTATATAGTTGCAGACAATTAAGGTTGCTCATCACGCCTGCATAGCAACCGCATGGGCCTATCTAAATGCGTGTTAAAAAATGCTTTACATCAAGCTTTATTCCTCCCGAAGATTACGACCGATTTTTATGGGACTTACATTTTTGGAATCCTGGACAATCGAGGAATACAGGAGGGCGGATGGACTTTTGATATTATTGCTTTAAATGCTTTTAAAAAATCTAATTCCAAAAAAAGTGAATCAGTTTTAATTTTTATGCAATGTTGATTTTTTTGCACCATTTAAAGCAATAATATCAAAAGTCCATCCGCCCTCCTGTGTTCCTCGATAGTCCAGGATTCCAAAAATGTAAGTCTCATAAAAATCGGCCGTAATCTTCGGGAGGAGTAAAGCTTGATGTAAAGCATTTTTTAACACGCATTTAGATAGGCCCATGCGGTTGCTATGCAGGCGTGATGAGCAACCTTAAGGTTTCAGTAATCGCTGTTTCTAAACGGGAAAGGAATATAGTTTAAACGAAAAAAAATTCAAATGTTAAAATGTGTCAATAGCGCTTACATGCTCTATAACAGAAGTTCAAACTCTTATTTTGGAAGAGTATTACTTGTCTTTAGAAGGAATGATTTCATTAACATCCATAAAATCATAAAAATTCTTCACGATGATATTATATTTTATGACCAAAATCAGTTAAAACGAAAAAATTTCTCGCTTCGCTCGAGAAAATTAAATATTTTTAAGTATTATAATAATAGTAAAAAAATGCTTGACTTTTGAACTGCAGCAAAACAGTTATAATATAATATATTTAAGGACCCCACAGCAAAAAGGGTTTAAGTATTTTTAAAAATCTTTGAATCTTAATACATAAGACCGCAGATAAAGTTTCACTTCCTTTTTAGTTCCTCCGAAATTGCAAAATTAGTTACTGAATAGTCCTCTTTTCAGGAGGAAGTGAAAAGGAAGTGAAACTTAACTACGGTCTAATATGTATAAATCATACTCTTTCGGGTACCATTTTTAGCTGGCTAAAAATGATTTTGAATAGCCATAAGTGAAATACATGAAAAAACAATTGTTTGAATATTCAACCAAATCAACGACTATTTCTGCAATTTTAGTAAAACACAATAAACTGTTAGCATTCTGATTCCCGAACATATTTAAAAATTGCATTTTTGTGAATTATTACTATAGGGCCTCGCGAAACCATTTTGCCCAGGGCCTCGCAAATCCTAGAGCCGCCGCTGCCATTACCATACATTTAATGATAAAAAAAGCTTTTAGTGTTAGGTTGTTTCGAAGGTTAAATATACTTATTGGCCTCCAAGCTATGAAGTATACACTATACTATTCTCACTGGTACAAGTAAAGTAGTCTGGCTTGTCAGCTTTTACGTTTGAGAGGTTTTGAATGTGGTTAGTAATAAAATAAAATGAAATGCAATGGAGAACAGAACAAACATTGAACCAACTAACATTTATTGTTACTATTTCCCATATAATATTATTTTATTAACGAGGTTGAGGAATATTATTGCAATAACTGAAGCTCTGATTATTTACAAATGAGAAATTAATAGAAGCTTTTTACAAATGTCAGGCATTCGGCATGCACACATTATTTCATTTACTTCAGATAAGGAAAGCCTTTCAATTTTAAAGCAGTAAAATAATCATTGAGCAAATTATAATACTTTATCTAAGAAAAGAACGTGTTGTCAAAACCATAATGTTAACCATTGTGACCCATAATACTATGAATAACCTTAGTAGTAGTTAGAAGGAGTGTATACGACTGTCTCCGTTTTGATAATTAAATAACTTTCTGAGAAATAGATTATTTTCTTGGCTAACGGGTGACGTGAATTTTCATTACCAAGTAGGTCATGAATCAACTTGTGAGAACTCATTAATATTATAATATAAATGTTGGCCCCTGGACCATTCGCATTCCCCACAACAGCAGTATTTCTCTCGTTGAAATAGTCATGGTCAGTGTAGAAAATGCAATTTCCCACCAGAGTGGTACTTAAATGGTTTTCAATATTTAACATTAATAATATCAACACTACTTAAACTTGGTAAATATGGTAAAAAATAGAATTTTAAATACAGCTTATTATATTGACATATTTTAGAGAATAAAAGCACGAAAATTGTAATGCGTATTTTGAGTATGTGTATTTTAATTAATTTACCATTTTTACCACTGCGCACTGTGTTCACAAAAGCACATTGTAATATCTCATTAAACTTTGAATTGGGAACGAAGTCGGCATTAATTTTCTGATGAATATAGGAAGCTTAATATACTCTCATAGCTATAGCGTCTCATAAACCGATTTTTATGTGATTTTGCATTGCAGAAACAAAAAATATGTCGTTTCTAATCTGAACTTGTGATTGTTTGATTTTAATACTATAAAGCATTGATACCATTTATTCACTGTTGATGTAATAACACTACAAGTATAATAATCTTACAAGGAAATTGGTTTTCCTATTTTATACATCGATGTCGGGATTATGTAGACTACATATTGGAAAAGTCGTGTTTGATATGAATGTACTGTGTAATTGAGCTGATATCAACATGAGGCGTACTTTTGCTTTGACAGTTATGGAAAAGTTGTAACTCGTAACCCGGTTGATGGTGCTTGGCTTAACAAGGTGTATGTAGGTTCATGCGTGATAACTTTCCGTGGTTTAGTGGTAGTCTTAAACTTAAACAGAAATACCCTACTAGGTATATTAAATTTACAATATTCCTCATTTGCAAATTCAATGCTCAAAATGTTGTCCATGAATTTTGTGGACTTAGACTGTAGTCCCATTGGCAAACTCAATCTAAATTCTAAATCAATTTTCGGTTTCATTTCTCCATTTTGTAAATGATCAATCGGAATCGGAAAAAAGATACAGATATTGAATTAAATGAAAGTATTGAAGCAATATTTGTTGGAAATTGGAATGTATAATGGGCTAAATTACTTACTTCTAAATGATTTTGCATAATTGGGTAAAGTGAAGCTATAATCTTCCGATAGTGGGGTCACTCTATTGGTTGGATTTTCCAATATTCTAATAAAATGTTGTACCTGTAATAATACGAGTTCAACAACAAGTTAAAGGTTTGAATTGCTACTGTGGGTTCATATTCAAACGCAAACCGCATTGCCTTATTAATTTTCAACCATTCAAATTACTTTTCAGCCTATTTTGAATTTATTTTACATTAAACAATGTTTTAATCTACGTCAATAGTTACATGACAGGGTTTTGTTGTGTCAATGCTATATTTCTCTTCATTTTAAGACTGTATTTAGGGGACAAATGGTCCTCCCTCGAAACTCAAGAAAAAAACCAATAAATCGAACGATTTTATCTTTATATTTTTTATTATGTGATTCTTTATATATTTTTGATTCATTTTGGACAAATTAAACCAAATTTTTCACGTCTCTTGTGAATATATCTAACTAGTGAACCCAGCAAAGGAACGAACCTAGCAAACCCATCATATACACCAAATTTTTGATGCATATCTATGTATCATACATTATATGTAATTATAATTATAATATGTAATTAGTATATACATAATTATTCGATAATTTGTTGGAAAGTCATTAGCCAATAGTAAACACATTGAATCTTCTTTATTGTGCAGAAAATACACTACGACTTTTAAATGCAGAAAATATTATTCAAATACAATGGAAATTATTATAAGCTAAAATTACAAATAACAATTGGTTTCAAATAAATAACATGAAACCTACCTTTTCAGATCTTATTTAAAGTGTACAAATTAAATTTTACCATACGTTTAATCCGTTTCAGCAGCAGTTTCAGTCTTCAGGACGTGTAAGTATGAATACGCAGTTGATAATTTTCAGATAAAAAAATGAGTATTTCTTTTGACAGGCATACGGAAGTGAATTCGGTGGTTTGTGTTTTCGTCAAAACTCACCAAAGAATGAATTGAAAGTGCAAAATGTAAACAGTGTATGCAGTATAAAAAACACTTCACAACAAAGCAAAACACTTTAACTCAGCTGATACTTCTGAAAGTTGCATTGTACAAAATTTGCATATTATGAAACAATTCTATTTTAATTTTGGTATACTGCTAGAGCCTCGGCTTATTCTACTTTCAACACTCATTTCCAAATTTCATGACATGCAAATTTTACTTTTACGATCGCCCTACCAGACATGCATACAAACATACATACATAGATATATAGGTAGGTAAATTTATTGCTTTATCAAGTCTACGATTATAAAATAGAATACAAATATGGCCTTGGCCCCTTCCGATATCGGCTTGTAAATACGGTAATATGCTGCACTTTAGATTTCATTCTATGGTAGCAGTACAAAGGTTGGAGATTTCTGGCAATGTTGGCTTTTGATTTTAATCACTAATAAGTTTTGTAAGACGAAGGATTCTCTTGCCGTAGATACAATGAGACTGTAAATAACAATTTATATGATAGATAACCGAAATAAGTAAATTCAGGCATTAAGCAAAATCTTTGAATAATTCTAGTTTTTTATATTTGAAATTTAAAAGAGCATTTATTATATAATCCAATTATATATTCTTTTTTCTAAATAAGGACATTGTAACGAGTTCAAAATGTCGCATATGAATAACGTGCGACTAAGACTTAAGAAGTTGTAGTGGATTTTATGCAAAAACGTTTTAAGGACTATAACTCGCTACTTATTCATGACACAGTAAACATGTTTAGCTTTTTGGACTTGTAAAAATGTCCTTATTAAAATGCAAACTATTTTGATCGATTCGGAGGCGGGGTTGGCAGGCAAGGACGTATTTAGGGGGGGGGTGCTAGGGTGCTTAAGAACACACTAGATAATTCTCAAAAATTGATAAAAAGTAGTTTTATCCATTAAAAAAATCTGCTCGTATGTTTAAGCACCCCCTTAATTTGATTTCTAGATACGCCCTTGTTGGCAGGGCCACCTCGCTGTGGATGTGATAGTAATAATAATAGTTAAAGTATATATATTTGCCACAGATGAAATGATTTATCAATCTCCAATCTAATTTTTGTTATATTAATATTATTATTATTTTCTTTTTCTAATCTATCCGGATTTCAATCCATCCAAAATAGTATCATGTCGCCTCTTCTCGCCGTCGAACTTATTACCGTGGTTGCGAAAAAGTGTATTAATGGTAACTCTGCGACTTGCTACTTGCCATCCTTGGGTGAAACTATTATGCCCTAACGGCGGTGGCGCAGCATTTGTATAGGCTTAATTCTGCCTCGTGTCGTTGGATTGTTGGATAATTGCGTTGGACCAACGCAAAGAAATAATTAATCCAATGTCCAACATTGTCCAGTCTCCACCACTCGCACTCGTTCTTCATCATTGTCCAGTCCCAGTCCAGTCACCAGTGTCCAATGTTGAAATTCCTTTAGATTTTTGTGTTAGTTGATACTTAGGCACTGATTTAGCTGACGCATCTATGATCTAAGGAATTTTAAAACAATATTTTGGAAAGTAAAGTTGAAAATCATAGTCAATAGTTGATTTATATGTAGTTTACAGTTTACACTTGACATGAGTCGCGTGTAACTTTGTACTTAAGTTTTATGTCCTTCGCTGTTAACTATAATAATATAGTAACTTAGTAACTAGTTATGCTAACTAAAACAACAGATGTAACTCAACATAACTAAACCTATAACCCGTCTTTATTCTTCCATTTTAGCATTTGCTGGACACTAAGCTTAAGAATTGTCGGTAAACCAGAATCCAGACTATCCCAGACCCAGACAGGCAATACAACAGTGCGCAGTGTCAGGTTCGTGAAAGTTTATAATTTTCAATGAGTAAAAATATCAAAAATATGTTTTTTTTTCTAGTATTCAACATTGTTGAATGTGTGAACGATGAACAATATTTATTTGTCATATTTTGGAAATCAAAGCTGAGGTGGAGAGATTGATTAGAAATTGGGTTTTCAATGCCAGATATTCGGCCTCTGTAGTGAAAATTATAAAATCGTATACGTATTTGCTACTTTCGTAATTTGGAAAATATTTAAAACTTTTACATAGTATACAGTCAGCCACACTACAAAACCAGAAGAAATGGCTTAAAATTCCAAAAACTGAAAGCAGAAGTGTTATCTTAGACTAAAACTAAAATAGCAGTCTGGTGTGGTGTTTTATGCTTATTGCTGAAGTTAACCAGAATTTCCATCGGAAAAATCACTAGCAATTAACAAATGCTCATAGTGTTTGTGGTTAAAATAATTCTTATCGTCCAAAATTCAATTGTTTCCAATTTTTTAAAGTTTTATATATCCACAGATTTTATTTGTTATATATTATTTTTTTGTTTACAGTTGCTTACTTGCTTGTGCATTGTATTGTAGTCATTGACCTAAAATGCCGGGGAAAAAGTACGACATATGTTCTTCAATTGACGAAGACAAAGACGATGGAAGAATCTTGCGTATGCCTAAAAAGTATTTAAACAAGTTTGGTTTCATCAATTACGACTCTTCTGGACGAAGACCGTGGAACAGCTGTGATGAGAAGATAGAAAATATCCATCTTCCGCCTTATATGTTTGTTACTTCCAATATACTGGGGATTAATTGTGAGATGGTTCAAGTTGGTCTACTGAAAATAAGCTTGGGCCGAGTTTCCATTGTCAATGCATATGGCTATTGTATCTACGATACTTTTGTAAAACCACAAGACAAGATCACAAATTACAGAACGAAGCACACTGGGATTGAAGCTAAAGACTTGGAAAACGGTTAGTTATTAATTTATTTTAATGCGAAATAATTGTAAAATTTTATTTATAACTCTACAACGTTGTGAATTATTGTTTTCAGCTTTGGATGAAGAAGTGGTGCTAAAAAAGGTTGCCGAGATGGTGGATGGAAAAACCCTGGTGGGGCATTCCTTTCATAATGACCTCTACGCCCTTGGACTGTCTAACCACCCTAAAAGTCTTATCCGAGACACAGCTATGTAATTATTTGTCATTTGTGCTTATTTAACCAAATTAATAAATGCTAGTAGAAATAGATTTATTAGTTATTATAGTAGTTAAAATTACTTATAATTACTTATTATTTAAATTTATTGATTATAATTACTGATAATGTCACTAAATAATTTGTAGCTATTACAAAAGAGAAATGGATACAGATGCCCGAATGTCACTTGATGATCTAATTGATCTAAAGTTTAAATGTATAGCAGAACCCAAGCTGCCACATCCCGTAAGTAATGTTTAGTGAAAATAAAATATTTTGTACAGTAAAGTATCTACGTCTACTAAGTCATGTACTGTTCATGATGGGCAATAATAATTAATGAAAAATGTACACATTTACGAATAAATTATTTATGTTACAGATTCAAAATGCTCAAGCAGTAGTAAAATTGTATTTGATGAGTCGTGAAGACTGGGAGAATGATATTTTGCAACGGTAAGTTTTATTGATATGCTAATTTGTGTTAGTAAAATAATAAACTAATTTAACTTATTGCTAACGGATAAAGTTTGTAATTGTAGGCGTGAAAATGCAAAACTTACATTCGATCCTAAATCCGGAGCATTTGCTGTGGATATTTCTGAGATGAATGTGGCGCCCACTGAAGCTGATTTGTTTGCCGACTCAAAGAAAATATTCTTGCGTAAGAACAAAGTAATTGGAGCTTATTCGTCGTGCGCAGAGTATCTAGATGTGCAATTTCGATTGCTGCAAGAAGATTTCTTAATTCCTCTTCGGGAATTAGTAAAAACGGCGCAGGAGCGACGACAGAGTAAGGACGCTCTATTTCAAGGCGTGACAATTCTTGGAAATTCTAAAGTGAGAGGCCCAACGGCGATCATGATCCCTATCGAGGGAAACAACTTGCAAGATCTTGACGCGAAAGAATCTAGAATTTTTATGAATGGATCTTTATTGCTACTGACACCTGACGACTTTAAGACTGTCAAAATGGCAACGGTTCTATTCCGACCTAAGAAAAATGCCCAAAAGCGAACTTCATGTGCGATGCAACTCCGAGTTAAATTTTCCGACGATGGACCCAGTTGGAGTCATAATAACAGTCGTTTCATGATGATGGAGAGCCCAGCATTCTTTGATGCGTACAAGCATTCTTTAGATTACTTACGCAAGGTGAACCTGCACCTTTTTCCGATGAAAAAATACATTGTGGATGCAGTAACAGTAACTCAGCCACCTTTGTACATGAGATCTGTAACGAAAAAGCTTGACTTTTCGGTTGTATTGAAAAAAGCAGAAGATGGTCGTTCAGCTTCAAATGGCAATTGGAAAGCCGCTCCGTTGGATTTTCAAAATTGGCCAACTGCAGAAGAACTTAGCTTGGATAGTTCCCAATTTGAAGCTTTTCAGAAGGCTATTACTCAAGAGTTAACTATAATTCAAGGACCGCCTGGAACTGGGAAAACGTTTATTGGAATCCAGATTGTCAAATTACTATTGTCAAATCCATGGCTACTTAATTCCCCTATACTCATTGTATCGTACACAAATCACGCACTGGATCAGACACTAGAGTATATCTTTGATTTCATGACTAAAGAATTGTATGATGGAGATTTGAAAATGGCTCAGCAGTCCATTCTTCGTATTGGCGGTGGAACAAAATCTGAAGTTGTACTACCTTTGACCTTATCTTACAAGGTGGAAAAGAATGCGGAAAGGTATCAGCAAATGGAGCATCTTGAGTTACTGAAAAGGTCACTTTCCCCAATTAGTGACTTGAATTTTGAAGATTTGCTTCTTCAGCAAGGAATTATGGATTTTGAATGGTTACCGAAG
This sequence comes from Tomocerus qinae, assembly GCA_020055645.1. Classification (NCBI taxonomy): domain Eukaryota; kingdom Metazoa; phylum Arthropoda; class Collembola; order Entomobryomorpha; family Tomoceridae; genus Tomocerus; species Tomocerus qinae. Next base: position 67,421,731 of record CM034546.1, read on the forward strand.
GAAATTCACTTGAAGTTGCAATTGAATCGCAATAGCAGCAGAGCTTATGAAGAATGGAAGAATCTAGATAAACAAATGCGGAAAGACCCAATGACTTGGTTTGGATTTCAAAAAAATCGACCAGGGTTAAGTGTAGAAAAGGTCGGACTGTTTATTATAACTTTTAAGGAGAGTTTTGAAATGCATCCAGATATTCTTGCAGTCAGAGATCAAATATTACTGAATGAAGTACAAGAGGAGACTTTTGATAATATCCATTTGGAAAGGAGTAGCACAGACCCAGGACCTCGATGGGTTTACTATTTCATCCTTGTCAAATTCGTTAAGGCAATTGTCGAGGAATTTAAGGCTGCACTTAAAATTGTGCAAAAAGAAATGTCAGAGCTAGAACATTTCCTTCCCGAAAGCAAGTGCATCGCAGCTGCAAAAGTTTTTGGGATGACTACATCTGGGGCTGTGAAGCACAAGGACACTGTTCTTTTGACTCAACCAAAACTCATGATCGTAGAAGAAGCTGCACATGTATTGGAGGCTTTTGTAGTCACTTCCCTAACTGAACATTGTCAGCAGATGATTCTTATTGGAGACCACAAACAATTGCGACCTTTAACTGGGGACTACAATCTTGCTACAGAATACAAATTTGACATCTCATTAATGGAAAGACTTGTCAAAAATGGAATTGATCAAGGAAATCGAAACTGGACTCAATTGCAAGTTCAGCATCGAATGCGCCCGGAAATTGCTCGAATGGTATGTCCTGCAATATACAAAGTTCTGCATAATCATCCCGATGTCTACAACTACCCAGATGTTAGAGGCGTCACCAAAAACTTGTTCTTTGTTGACCATCATAGTCCGGAAGGAAAAGTGAGTTTTCAAAAATATAATTTGTTTTTAACTTTTTGTTCTTTTTACTTTAATTAACTATTTTGTATCCTATTTAGGAGGGAGGGTCCAACAGTTACTACAATGAATATGAAGCAACCTTTCTTTCTGGCTTTGTCAACTATTTAATATGTGATGGAGCATACAGCACCAACCAAGTCACCATAATTGCTACTTACTTGGCCCAAAAAATATTAATTGAAGCAGTAAATTGATTGGATTGATAATTATTCATTATACTTCATATTTATATATTTAGAAAATGGTACAAGAATATTTTTTTGAATTAATTGCAGAAACTGCAGGATTTCGATAAGTGTAGCAGTGTAAGAGTTAGCACTGTCGATTGCTACCAAGGAGAAGAAAATGATATCATCCTTCTGTCTTTGGTTCGTAACAATAGTTGGAACGATGTTGGGTTTTTAGGAACAGACAACAGGGTGTGCGTTGCATTATCTCGAGCTCGGTACATTTTTACATCTAATTCATGAATTCCCTGTTGCTTTATACTTTATTTGTAACGAAAATAATTTATTATTATATTTTTATAATCCAACAGTCACGGATTATATATTATGGGTGACATGTCCAGTTTGAAGTCAAGATCGACTACATGGTCAAAAATAAATGCTGCTCTTGAGGATATGGATTGTATCGGCCCTCGCTTGCCACTCACTGATGAAGATTTAATGCCCAGGGAAGATGAAATCGAAGAAAACTATTCGGATTACTGTAATGATCAAAATCCGGATTTTGCCGAAAGTGGTTATTATGAAAATGAAAGTTATGGACATCGGTTTGATGAAAGATCTAGTCCAGTTTTGGGAAACTCAAACGAAGAAAATTCTGAAAACAGCCAACATTTAAAAATAGATGCTTTAAAAGACATCGCTAGCAAAACACTTGTCACAAAAATTCTTCCATCGGGACATAAATTGAAAAATGATTGGGATGAAGATGATGCTGAAAAAGTTCAAGATAAGAAACCAGCAGCCATTTTACCATGTGGGCATAAAAGGATGATTTCTGGCAGTGTTTCCTGCAAAACGGTGTGCAAAGCGTCTGTTATCAAAGAGCTACCGTGTGGACACGAGCTGACGGTCGAGTGTCATCAATCTTTGTCGACTACTGAATGCAATGTGCTTGTTGAGTATATTTTGCCATGTGGACATTCAAAGGAGCTGTCTTGTTACGAATGTCATGAAAATGACATAACTTGCAACACTACTGTGGAGAAGACTCTTCCCTGTGGACATAAAATTGAACTTTCTTGTGGGGATGACGTCCCAGATACAAAATGCACTATATTGACTCAGCCTGCTTTCAAATGCGGCCATGAAAATTTGGCAAAGGTTCCATGTTATATGCTGAAGTCTGCTCAATGTTCCTTCTGTGTTCTGAAAACACTTCGGTTGGGACGAGGACGGGGACGAACACTCCGCCCAAAATTGCCAGAAGAAAAACGAGTGGGAATTAAAATCTTTAGCCATAAGGTAAGGGTAAGACGTTTTCATTATTTCAACCATTTGCTCCTGTAGTAATTATTCTACTAATTTATTTTTTAATTTAGGTTAGCAGTAAATTTTAAAAATTCTATTCAAATATCTAAATATTTAACAATGGCTAAATTGTGAATTTAAAGGCGAACGCCGAAGTTTCTGAGGTGGAAAATCCCTGCCAAATTCAGTGCCAGAAAATACTGCAGTGTGGTCATCGATGCCGCTTTCCTTGTCATGAAAATTACGATTCCGAGCATTTGAAGTACAATTGCTTTGAAAACTGTAAGAGATCTTGTTCCCATGGTCATACTTGTCCAGGAGATCACTTATGCTCCACTAAATGCCATTTTCAGTCCAACTGTTACGACGAAGGCACCAAAATGAATTATCCAAAATGTCGTAATGAAACCCAGCAGGGAGTTTATCCTCTCATGACAAAGCTGAAAATTTCTTCATAATGTGAGTCTTGTAGGCTTTAAGGTCTAGTTGTAATTAAAGGTAATGTTGTTATTTGTAGTTAGTAACTTATGTTATTGTTAGTGAAGACAGTTATAATTTTAAAAATAGTGTTGCACATGGATAGAATGATATTAGTCATAAATCTGTGATTACTTTATTGGGTTAAATTGCAAATTTCTTTCAAATATGCAAAGCTTTTTCTCTTTCTATAGATATTAGAATTAGAATTTGGTTAGGACTTATAATATGTGTTTAAATGCATCACGCCAGCTGGCTGAACTGGTCGTCTTCTCAATTTATGCATATATTATTAGACGCCTTGAAAGTCAATACCTACTTATGTTGCCTATCATCCACGTGAGTGGTATTTATTACTACTTGAGTTTTTATGCTTTTGTAAAGGATAATTATGTTAAAGGTAAACTTAGAGGTATTATAGTTTCACCCTCAGGTTAATCTCTTTGTATTCGAAAAACAATGGATCATATGTTGCAATACAAGGCTTAACTTCAGCGCAAGCTTCGAGCAAATCAACATGTGAGGTCCATTGTAATGCAACATGTTATGGTCCATTGTCTTTCGAATACAAAGAGAGAAACATTTATATTGTACCGTTTTTTAACATGAAGTATAGTATGTAGTATTGTTTGTTAATTGTTACACACCTGTTAGTTTTGTAGAGAACAATTTATTTACAAGTAATTAAATGTCGAAGCAATTATAACGTAAATACCAAAATTGCAATTATAACGCAATTAAATACCGAAATTGCAATTATAACGTAATAAAATACCGAAACTAAAATTACAACGTATTTAAATACCCAAAATGCAAATATACCGCAATTAAATGCTAAAATTACAATTATAACGGAGTTAAACAACGAAAATGCAATTATAGACAATTATATGCTGCATTTGCAATTATAACGGAATTAAATACCGAAATTACAATGAAAACGTAATTAAATACCGAAGCCGCAATTATAACGTTATTAAATACCGAAGTTAATATAATTTTACGTTATTAAATACCGAGGTTAATATAGTTTTACGTAATTAAATACCGATGTTAATATAATTTTACGTAATTAAATACCGAGGTTAATATAATTTTACGTAATTAAATACCGAGGGTAATATTTTACTAAATTAAATACCGAGGTTAATATTTTACGTCATTAAATACTGAAGTTAATATTTTACGTAATTAAATACCGAAGTTAAAATTTTACGTAATTAAATACCGAAGTTAAATTTTTTGACGTAATTAAATACCGAAGTTAAATTTTTTGACGTAATTAAATACCGAAGTTAAATTTTTTGACGTAATTAAATACCGAAGTTAAATTTTTTGACGTAATTAAATACCGAAGTTAAATTTTTTGACGTAATTAAATACCGAAGTTAAATTTTTTGACGTAATTAAATACCGAAGTTACAGTTACAATTATAAGTTACTTAAATACGAAATATGGGACATGGCGTAAATCAATACGAATATTATATTGTTGAATGGGGTATATAAATAAGTAAATTACAAATGTAACGGCAATAGCTGTATTGGCTCACTTTAAAATGTATTATTTAGTTAAAATAAAAAAAAATAATTTGAGAAATGAAATTACTATTGATTATTTAAACACTGTAGAATTCAGAGGGTATTATTCACTAATTTTGTTGACATTTAACATTAAATAGTCAATAGATCACTTATACTGTTCGCTATGCATCGTTATAGCTCATTGTTTCATGTTCATGTAGTTTTAAATCGCGATAAGAACGGAATTTGTCGTCAAAATGAGCTATGTACATTGGTGTGTGTAATTATGACGCCCGGTCAAATTCTTTCCTTGTTTTTGTGACCAATTTTGACTTTCTACGTTTTAGTTTTACCCACGATAAGAATTTTGGATTTTAGAAATTCTTCTATTCAGGTACATACAATGAGAAGAGTCAATAAGATAAAATGTATGACGCCCTGATAAACTATAACACAGTGTTTAAAAATATTCACATGTATCATTATTCTACTCCACTACTTGCTAGGACCAGTATTTATCATTTACAGCTATCATCATGTGATATAACAAAAAATTGGTAGCAGAGGCAGCCGAGAAACATATAAAACACGAACCCTGCATTGTTGATGATTCATTTCCTAGTTCCATGCACATAACGTTGTGCATATATTTATTTTCATTTACATTCAGTATAATGCCACTCTATTGCCTGCTGCGTTCTGCGTTAGAGTGACATAATTTCAGGAAACAAAAAAGACACTCCTTTTTTGCAAAAAGTTTTTAATAAAGTACTACTTTTTTTAAAAGTAGTCCTTTTTACCTTATTGACATGTAAAGTGGAAGTAAGTGGGGCACGCTGATACATCAAAAAAGGCAAGAAGGACCGCTTTAAAAAAAAAACTTACTCCTGCCTGTTTTGTTCCCTGCATAATTTGTACTCAGTGATACTAATCACCACATCTAATATCTGAAATCGTGATTTCACCTTTTCAGGTCACTTTTTAGGACTTTGGAAAGATACAAAAAAGAGGAGAAAAATATCTAGTAAGCTTACTTTTATCAATTACGACAGTAGTAACGACTACAGATTTAATGTATGTCTCATCGGCTTTTTTTGCAGAAATGAGTACGCTTTTTATTTTCAAAATTCAAAAAATACTACTTTCTTTTAAAAAAATTCTGATGACTACCCTCGTTAGGTAATTATGTCAAAGCATCTTCATAATATTCAAAATTAATTGGGCCCGTACGCTTAGTGAAAACTGATAATCTCAGCCAGCGACATATTATCAACTACAAGTAGTAGAGTCATAAGTAAGGATAGAGTGGAAGTTTACATTCACCTGTGTTATAACTTTTGTGGTAGAAATCCCCGCGAAAGGATGTAGATATACCTACCTATAGACTGTGGAGTTTATATATATAATAATGTTCGCGGGTATTTCTGCCAGTAAAAGTAAACAAACGAAACTTCCAGTCTACTTCTATCTAATGTCTTCTCTACAAGTAAGCTGTGAGCACTGAGCAAGGTATCGAGTGTGCCGTAAATGCCGCATGCCGTAAATTGCCGTAAATGCCGTAAATACGGCACAAAAATAATTTACGGCATGCCGTAATGCCGCAAATGCCGTAAACTCATTAAACACTGTTTTAAGCTTATGCAATGCATATCAGCATATCTATTATTCAATAAGCAAAAGCATTGCACACATTCTCAACAATCAACAGCTGACAGCTTATTTCTCCGTTACCATTTTAATATCAAATTTCTGCATTCGAAATCTGGCTTACGTCACTGTTTTTTGTCAAATTTCCGACGTAAGAAAGCTCAAATTTTGAAATAATTGTTGTTGTACAACAATTGACACCACATGGATAGCACTGCAAATACAACCGCAACCGGTCGATTGTGCCAGCCAAATTCGATTAATTTTGGGTAAGTAAAATTTATTTCTGTCCACGCCATTGAATGATGTCGGTTTAAGGTTTGTTGAACTTGAAATTTTGATACAATACTGGTGAATAATGACAACTAATCATTATTAAAATACCGTTTATATCTTATAAATATTTTACATTTCAAATAAACTTTAACGTATTATGAATTCAATTTTAATTTATTTTCCCCGTGATGAATGGAATGACAGATGCCTCCCAATCCCAATCACAAATTAACGAAGAATGGGCAACAGACGAAAACGATTCGGAACCAGAAGGGGAGAACATTTCTACAACAGGAGATAATTCACAGCAAATAATAGTGACTTCCGTTGATGAAGAAGGAGGTTTTACTTTGCCAGAAATCTTTCAAGAGGGGCAAATAGTCGAATTAGACTTACAAAATTTCAACAAACAAAATTCGTCTCGAGACGTTGAAGATGTCGACTACGATCCTCTCCTAGACATTGACAACATTTCCAGCGACGCAGATTCCAATGGCAGCCCAGAACCTACCGAATTTTTTAGCAACATTTGTAAAAAATCTGGAAGACCAAAAGATTCAACCTGGGGTCATTTTGTTATCCAAAAAGGCAATAAAGGTAGAGTGAAGACAGCCGAATGCAAAACCTGTTTAAAAATCTTTAATTGGCCCAAAGCAGATAGATTGAGAGACCACGTGGAGTGATGTACTGCTCAACAACATTCCGCCAATAGTTTAGCTCAGCAACAAAACAAAGCAAGTGCTAGTTCATCAAAAAGAGCAAAATATTGGGACCTACCGACTATGACTATTAAATTGGCCGAAGAAAAAAAGAAAATGGACAATTACGTTGCAAAGTTTGTGTTTGGAGCAAATCTTCCTTTCAGTACGGTCGAGAATCCACAATTTATAGCCCTAATGAAATTCGCAAAACCTCACTACACTCTTCCTAGCAAGGATGTTATGGGCGGTAGACTTCTTGAAGAAGTATACGAAGAGCTTACAAATTCGAAAAGCTTAAATATACAGGGAAAATATGTCTCTATTATGCAAGATGGATGGTCAGGTGCCCAAAGTTCTCCTATAATTGCTCATTGCGTTAGTGTTGAATGTAATAAAATTCAATTTATCAACGCTGTCAATGCTAAGTCCGATGAAAAAAATGCTGATTATTGCCTAAAGCTTTTAAAAGAAGCCATGATGTTCACCGAAAACAAGTATGGGTGTAAAATAATATCCGTGGTGACAGATAACACCAATACATTAGCTGCTATGCGAAGAAAACTAATGGAGGAAGATAATGTAATTACTTATGGTTGTCATACACACTTGTTAAACTTAGTTGGCAAAAATGTCACCCCAGATGCAGTGATGAACAAAGTGAAAACTGTTCAACATTTTTTTAAGGACAACACATATCCCCGGGAAGCATTAAAGGAAAAAAACATCAATCTGCCAACATTACCCTGCTCAACCCGATGGAACTCTCAATATGATTGTTTGAAAAATTACATTATAAAAACCATTCTGCTTATATCGAGATCAGTAAGCATGTGAGATCAAAATGTCCGTTGGAAGTGCAACAAATCTTAATGGACATTGAATTTTACAACTTTGTTGAATTGTCGATGAATTTGGTGAAGCCAATTGCAGAAGCAATTATAAAAGTAAAGACTTATTTTTAATAAACTCAAACTAAACCAAACTTTGTAGATATGATTGATTCGGATGATTTAGTTTTATATGTCCCATAATTTGAGTAACTCTTTTCTTTTATTGCAGCTGCAACATGATCGTGCTTCCTTAGCATACGCAACTAAATTTTGGATTGACATAATCAATATTTGCCAAGTTCCTCAAGATTACAAAAAACGGTTTGGAGAAATATTGAACATTGCCCTTTCGGATTTCGCTTGTGCTGCGTATCTACTTCACCCAAAATACCGAGGTTTCTTTTTATCAATTTTGTTTCTGTATGGCTGTTTCTGATGACATTTATTGCTTTTGAAATAATAATGGTATTTTGTTGCATGATTTTATTCAGGTGAAAATTTGCCTGCTAGATTTGTGGAGAAAGGCAACAAATATTTAGAGAAAAAAATCCACAATTTGTTATTGCTCCAATAAAGCTTCGACAGAATGATAAGGAATACTTTCCCTCATATTTGCTTAGCAAAACTTTATTCATCGGTGACAACTGCTTAACCCCTCAGCAATGGTGGAGAGAGGTCGGAATTGAAAAGGGACAAGAATTACCTAACGGTTTGGTTGATTTGGCGGTACGACTTATGTTACTACCCGCATCTTCGAGTGGTATGGAGCGTTGTTTTTCCACAATGGGAAACATCATTACGGATCACAGAAATAAGCTTGGCATCGAAAAAGCTGCCAAACTAACTGTCATCCATCGTAGTCTCAACAATAAGTAATATACTACAGTCCAGTATTAAATTTATAAAGGACTACTTTAAATAGATAACATTCAGTACTGAAATCTAAAGTTAAATAAATATAAATTAATTGCTAGTTTGTGGTAGTAATGAATGTTTAGTTCTGTACAATTAGATGTGTTATCAAATATTACGTACATTCTGGTGTTGTCATTATATATTATTATAGCTTTGGTTTGTTATTACTTAGTAAACTATCTGTAAAATTTGGTATTCATTTTGTCACAATTTCATTTTAAATGTTGGAATGAAACTATCCAGATTCATTTAATACTTCAAAAATGCACAATGCAGTACATAATACATACATACATAATATGGAAGGCTGTAAAGCTATGACTCAGAATTTACGGCATTTGCGGCATTTACGGCATTTACGGCATTTACGGCATTTACGGCATTTACGGCATTTACGGCATGCCGTACTAAAAAACACTTTACGGCGTGCCTACTTTATACTCTGGCACTGAGCACTGTGAGCACCGTGTGTGGGCCGCTGTTGTTGACTTGCGTGCGTTGTTTCAGATAGTTTATTGCGCGAGTCAAAAAACCTGTCTACGCTGTTTAACACCTGATCTGCTGGCTGAAAGTGAAAGGTAAGAAACAGCAAGGCTAGCCAAATGCACACTGACACTGACTGTCATTTTTCATAATTATCAGTTGTAAGCAATAAATAATGTTGAAGAACTTTATTATCATAAATTAGACAGTTCTATTCGGAATTAGAATATGGAAGACCAAAATCAGCAAACGACCACTACTTCTACTTCCATTTTAGAAGATTTAATACACCGAGGTAATTGCTTATTGTTCATTGTTGTAATATTTATTGAATCAACTGCTATTGCCTATTCACTAGTAGAAACAAACTTTTAAATTTCTACCGAATTTGAAAATACGTCATTTTTTACTTACCTCTTTTCTGACCTAAGCAAGATCTAGCCTAATCAAAATTAAGATTTACATGTTTAGGCTTAACAATTGGCAATAAGCTACTTGTTTTTATTAGGTTAGGTCGAAAAGAGGCAAAGTATATTTTGCAAAAGTGCAGCCAGAATAGTTAACTTATTCACATTTTTTACTTTTTACGTTTCAATTCTTGTTATAGACGTCGACGTGAGTTCAGAAGAAAATCTGAGAATTGACATCACAAATGCTGCAGCGGAGTCTTCGAAATTAAAGAAAAAATTAGAGAAGTCTCAAGCCAAAAATGCCACACTGAAAAAGGAAATTCGGGAAATTTGGGTACGTGAAATTCAGACCTCAGCAATAAACAACTCAGTACGAAGCTTGATAAATTGTTACATGGAAACTACATTGAACGAAGATGCAAAGAAACAACTACAAACTATTCTAAAAGTATTGGAAACGCCGACTAATAATGCAAAGGGGACTTCAGTAGAAGAAACTAGTACTGTTGAAACAACGGATGCCATTGTGGGACAGGAAACAGGATGTAGGTTATTTTATTCGTACAAATGCTTTTCACTTGTAAAATGTTAAGTTGTATGTCTATGATTATATTATATGTAAAAGATTTATAAAAAATATATAATATTCACAATGTACATGTGAGTGACACTTGGCAGATATACAGAAAACTGCATCCAATGTAGCAGGACCTTCAAGGACACAGTCAAGACTGAAAACTACAAAAACGTTTTATAATAATGACAAAGAAAAATCAGTATCCAAAACTGGACAATCAATTCGGTCGCAAAATGGAAAGCCCGAAGTCTCTTGTACTGGTAGGGCATCTTCACCTGTTGATGAACCAGAAAATCAGTCCAAAGGTTTGTTAGTTTTATTATTGTCAATTAATTTTTGTAACCTTGATTCTAAAATGGAAACTTAAATAATTCTTGCAGATTTGAGAACAGCTTTGTCCAAAGCCTATTCGTACATTTCGGAAAGCAATAATCAGCACAAACCGCCTTCTACTAATAAAACTGCGACCTCATCAATGGGACGACCTTCCTCGTCTGTAAGTGTTCATATGGCTTACATTACATAATCAAATAATACGTATTATAATGGTACTAAATCGTTCATTCGGGGTTTAAGAATAAATCATAATTTATTGAAACAATAAGCATAGTTATTTTTAATATTTATTCGCGATTTTTTTAGATAACTGCAGTTAACACACTCGTGGAAAACACTATGATGCCGGTAAGGGGCGTAGTATCTCCCATAAATATGAGAAAAAGCGTTTTTAAGCGAAAAAAGGCCAAAAAGCAAAAAAAAAGTTCAAGCTTCACGTCTTAAAAAATTATATATACATAAAAATATATAAAATAAATATATATATATTTATATATATATATATTATATACATATAAATGGCGATATAAAATATTTTGTCATCAATCCGTGTTCCGCCCCCTCTCGACCAAACTTTTGCAAGAGTTGGTAACAAATAATAATCTATGGCCGTAGTATGATTTTTATTATTGTTTTTGTTTTATTTGCAGATGCACAAGCGGGATTTTCCATGTAAACAAGGAAAAGAAACAACAGACTTGGAATTGCTTCCCGTGTCCATTACAAAAGATTTGGAATCGTCCAATCTAATAATCGACGTTTCAGAAAATGAGGCATTAGACGTCATGCCCGATATCAACATTGCATCTGAAACTGATGAAACAAATGATCAGACTCCATCGTCACAGTTTCCGTCACCATCGCCAGCTGAAAAGGCACTTAAAACCCCTTCGGTACTTTAATCTTGAAAAAATTAAAATATTTAGGGGGAGGCCAATATTCACTTTCAGCTTTGGCGAATAGTTTATAATAACTGCAGCAATTATACGTTTCCAATACATCAATTAAAAAAAGGCAGTTTGCCAAATTTTGGTTGCTGTAAGGGTTAAAATACAAACTTCGTTTAAAGCGTTCGCCCAACCCTAGAAATAATTTACAAATACTACTATTAGTACCAACATAGATAACTATAAGTCACATAAGCATTAAAATTAACAAAATTCTATTTGCATTCACTATTACAGATTATTCATTGCGTTTTGGGGTTTCTGCCTTTGAAGGATGTCAAAGCCTTTCGACTCGTAAGGACTGAAATTAATGACGTCGCAATTGCTTTTCTCGGAAAACTGTCCAAAATTACTTTATCGTCTAAGAATTGCAAAAACTCATATGATAGATTCAAAAATGTCTTTGGATATAGTCAGTCCAAAATTCCCTTCAATGCTTTAGTTCTGCGAACTGTCAAAGGTCGACTAAGCAGTCATTCAGAAAGTCCGTGGAAAATAGACATTCTTAGAGAAGTGTTTGCTGATTGGAGAACTGATTTAAAAGAACTGTCGCTTATGTTCATTGAATTTATGGACATTAAACGCTTTTCATACCCCTACATGACAGATTTTTTATTGGAGCTAAACCTCACAAAACTGAATGTTGAGTGTGGAATGACAACTAATCTGCAGTTTACAGTAACAAGCTTGCGTCATGTGAAATATCTTAGACTTGAACTATGTGAACTAATCATCGACCAAGAATATAGTCTTTCTGCAACCCATGTGGAATTAAAGTGTTGCTGTATCATATTTATAAATAACAACAGAGAAAAGACTTTAAATTCTTTCGTCAACTTTGAAATTGCTAAAACAGTTATTTGCCAACCTTCTAGTTCGGGAATAAAATTAGATATGGAAGGGCAATTTCAGTTAGATGTGCTCGATGTGAGTCACGTAAGTATCTTGAACTGGGCAACATCAAAATGGTCAGTTGACAAACTGATTTTTTACAACGTTGAATTTGCAGGAAGAACCCAAATGAAAGCTCGGGAAATGAAAGTTGAGAATTCTAAATTTGCTTTTTGTAGCATTCCAGAAATAGTTGAAAAACTTACCTTCAGTTGCGTCAAGAGTTCACCTCCTATTTCTAATATTGCTTCTACTAATTGTCGCTTGCATTCTAAGAATATAAAAAAGTTGTTCGAAAATCGTACTTCGTTACTAAAAGTAGTAGTAAATCGTACTATATTTCATCGACCTAAATTCCTCAATATCTAAAGGTCTAGCCGGGTTAATTTTCATTTGGTACATTAAGTAGTCCAGGTGGACAAAATGATGGAGTTTTAGTGAAGTGTTTTGATCATAATTAATAATTAATTGCCTAAATACCTTATTAACATTACATTGTGGAGAACTATTTAATTAAAAACTGATGTTGCCGATAGCTATTTACCATTTTAGAAGAATTCTGTTTTGTTTACTTAAGCTAGATATTTTTAAACTCTGTTATAATTACACATGATTCCATAAACGTTGAATAAATTTTTTAGTTAAAATCACAATTTCTTTTACCGAATCACTCGAAAGAAAATAAAAATAGTAAATTAATTTTTGGGATCATATAAAAGGTGGAAATTCAAATATTATCTATCTAAATAAAAATATTTATTCCTATGTCTCAAGTATCTATCTATGCCATGGGAAATGAAGCTTTTTGTTGCAATGCCCATGCGCGTACATACAATGCATCTTTACTCTACATAAACATAATCTTTTAAACATAAAGTGGGACATGCGCATGGAATTCTGTATTAATGGATTAAGGTTTGTATATTTGTCCGTAATATTTTGTAATTAATGAGTAAGGGTAATATTTTGCAATTAATGAGCAAGGACTAGACTTAGACTATCAGTAGAGTCCAATCAACGGTCTAAGAATTTCAGGCCAATGCGCATTCGCTAGAAATTTACTGATTTCAACATTTTCTAGCACACTTTGTGTGCTAGGATTCAGCTAGTACTTCATAAAACAAGATAGACAATTTCGAAAATTAAACATTGTTAATACATTCTTAATCATTTTGAAATTTAGCATTAGTACTGGGAGCCTAGTTCAATATAAACTCCGTCATCTCCCAAACTCAACACCTAATGCTTCTTTGTCTGAAATAGTACATTTTCATGAGACTATATGAACATTGAGTAATTTTGTTATTATAATTTTTGAAAATAATTCCATTTTTCCCGGATTAAGGGGTAAATCTCAAAAATTTAAAAATCCTACTCATAAGTCCCTGATTAACAACTGCAATAAATCATTTAAGTGCCCCCGAGACAATTTAGAATTCAATAAAGTTTTCTTAAGAATATTTTACCCTTATTTCAATATTGTAAAGTTTATGATATACTGTGAAATGGAACTTAGGCATTGCAATTTTTATGGATAGATTAAAATGTGTGGATGTCTAAACCTTGATCCTATGAAAACGAAAAGTAAAACCAATTCTTTATCATAAACAATCAAAATGAAAGAAAAAGCATTTCGCCCCAGGTCAGTAGTATAGTAATGTGAGCATGAGTGTAATTTAAAATTTTGTAAAATTAAATATCTTAGAAACTACTGAATCGATTTGGATGAAACTAAACTTTAGATCTTGTTCAAAATAGACCATAACCAGATTCTTTTGGCATTTTAAAAATATAGATGAAAATTTTAGTAGTTATTATCGCTAGTCAAAAGTTTACGAAATATTTATGATTCAATTGAAACTCCAAAAAATGAATGATTCAGTTTAGTTAATAATTTTTATGTACTAATAAATATATTATCGTGCTATATAGTACATGCTTTACATGCCTTTTAACTTAATATGGTATTGCTTAATTTTTCGTTTTAAGTTTTAATTAATGTTGCATAGTTTTATGTAAGTCATGCATTACTACCCTTTGAGGCTATTCCTATACTTCTTTTGCACATTTGTAAGATTATCAGCTACCAAGAAACCTGTCCGCATTACTATTTCCATTATCACTATCTTAATTATTTATTAAACATCTCTCAATCACAAGTTGAATTTACTTTACAATATTGAGTGGATTTTAACACTTTAAGACCAAAACTTAAATCAAAAGTTAAATACTTCCTTTAATTAAATATAGATTTAGGAACAAATAACAGGTAGATATATATCTAATTGCAATTAAATTTTTCACAAAATTTTGACACTATTCTTCCGATTGTTAAATTTTTGCATTAAATAAGAGAAAATGATTTCAATTTGAAAAATAATTAAACAAGCTGTGCATCCGAGCATTAACATGTAGTAAGGACCTTTAAGATTTTCAATCTTGAGACGAAGAGGACCATAATGAACTTTTGGTTTAGTGATATTATTTTCCCTGTTCCAGTGCATAATTATATTTCGTTGTATAGCAGTATCAATCAGTTTCCATTTGGGAACCATCCCTCCATTAAAACATCTTGATATTAGGCTGTCGTATGTAGGTTTCCAAATGGCCCTTGGTCTTGTAACAAAGCTAGCTACCATAGTTGCCACTGCATCTTTGGACGTGACAATGGGCAATATTTCGGTGCTGCTGTAATTCGAACCCTTTATGTAGTCAACCTGATGAGACAGGGAGAAACATGCAAAATTCATTTTTCTCGCTCGATGGAAACATCTATCTTCGTTGCCGAAAATCATTCTTCCGAAAATGCTTCTTAGAGTTTGGGATCCGTATGCAAAATAAGGAACCGCGATTCCGCCGATTAGACCTTCTTCGAATCCCCATTGGAAATTATTCGAATCTGCCAATTCTTGATAGGTCTGTGGTAACGTTTCCTCCTTGGGGAAAGTCATAAATCCAATCAGTTGGGATTTATACAGTGTAACAAGGATAACTACCGTAAATAGCCACCAGGCGTACAATATTCGTGCAGAATTTCTAGATGGAGAATATGCGGATGGTTTTTCCACTAGGACGTATAACACATTTGAAAATAAATTTCTGTGGAATTTACGGTTTTGGGAGGTTTGCTCTTTTTTACCTAATTGATGAAAAACAATAAAAAGCAAGTACACAATAAAGACAGTTCCCATAATGCATAGCCACATATTCCATTTGTACGGTTTGTAAATTGCATCCCACGTGTAAGTCTTCATTGGGCGTCGGGTCACAAATTGAATTGACATCTCGTCAATTATTGTTGTCGGTTCAGTTACAGCAAATCTGGGAAAAGTTGGGACAGCCGTTGCAATATCTCCCCGACCAGTTAAAATATCCCCAACGGACCCAACCCAAGTACCATTTGCAAGAGTGTAGCCAGACCCTTTATCTGCAAGGACAACTTTAAGGGAATAATTATAAAATTCTTGCATTGCAATAGCAGAATAAACTATTGCTCCCCGTTTAGGAATTTCCACTCCGTTTTTCAATTCCGTCTCAATCAAAAATGAAAACGCTTTTGGTACTGTGTAAGTAAGTGGTCTACCAAATCCATTTTTTGTAAAATCTGGAAATATTTTTGGCAACTCTATTTTCCATCTATAAATTTGTCTTCTAATGTCAATTTCCACGACAGTTCTTTGTCCTCTATTACAGTAAAAACACAAAGTTAGGGCTCGATTTACACTTGACGGTCCATTTTCCTCCGGTAGATTTTCTTCAAGTAGAATTTTATATTTTATCTCCATTGCAAAATCCGACGATAGAAAATCGTCAACAAATGACGAATCTGTGACGAAAATGTAGAAATCTTTATTTTTGTCCGTTCGATTATTTAAATGTCGAGTTAAAACATTCAAAAATGATTGGTACACTGAAGGATCGAAAGAATAAAAATATGCCACGGTAATTGCACAATGATTTCGGAATCCTCTATTGAGACTTGTTTTAAACAATTTATTTGGAAACGCCTTCTGTACTTCATTTAAGTTGATGTGAAAAATGTCTCTTTGTTGTTGGACTGTTACAGTTTCCAAAGATTCAAAAAAATTAGTTTCTTCCGTATCATTTCCTGCAGAAACGAAATAAATATCGCAATACGAATGCACTTTTATAATTTTCGATATTATTTTAGGAGAAGTAAATAGTCGATTATTATTAAGTTTTCCCGTCACTTTAAAAATGTACAAACAAAGAATGGTGATCAGGAACTTATAAGAACAAGCCATGGTGTGTGCTCTCAATATACTGTTGACAGTGAGTATTTCTTGGAGTTTTATTTTGTTGGTTTGTCTTTACAATAGATATCTGTATTTCAAATGCAACATTTTTGTACCAGGAGTAGAAAACAAAAGCCTATAGAAGTAAATAGATTTATCTTGAGTATAAAGGAAGAATTGCTTTGTCTTGATATATATAGAAGTCAACTAGTCAACTACCTATGCGAAAATAGTCGAGTTATCTGTTATTAAAGTTTAACTAAACGAAAACCATGATAAAATGCTTTTAATGCTCAATCTTACCAATAAACATTGAAATTGATTATTAGCAAAACTATAATCAGCAATTAGCGAACACTTTATTTTTACTTACACTACTATAGGGACAAGGACTGCTTCAAGTTCCTCCTGCAGTCGGAAAACATTGATTAGTAAATAATTGCTAAAATTTTCCCTCGAGACGTGACCATGATTATCTTTAAGTAAATAAAATATGCTTATTTATATGACTTTCCCAAAATAATTGCTTTGTTTATTAGGGCTTTAAGAAATACTAACACACATTTATGAACCACTCAAAATTTCTGATTCCCATAATCGATTTGTCATTGTCTCTACAGTTAGCAATGTGCGTCTTAATGTATTGTCCCTTGCGTGGGCAGTTTCGCAATAATATGTTAATAGTACTCATGCTATCAAGTTATCATGTGTCTGGGCCTTATCAACTGACATTGAGCATTTGTTAATTAAACCATATCTACTATTAGTATAGTATACAATACACATCTTATAGTTCAATGTCAACGAAAAGATAAATGATTAAATATGCAGATAACCAACAGAAAGCCAATATACTTGGTTTAAGGATTTTATATTACATTCAATAAATGTGGCAGGGCAACAGCAGAACTAGAAACTTCAACCTACTGGAATTATTAAACCTGTATAATGCATCATCGTTGTAAAGAAAAATTAGAGCACGAAAGATCAGTAAACATTGTTTTTAGTACGTGCAAAATTTATTAAAAGAAATTTATTATTTCGAAATTCATGTTTAAGCTATGCTTACTTGAAAATAACATATTCACAGGGTTTTGACTACATTCTTCCGATTTTCAAATTTTCGTTTTAGATAGAAGAAAATGACTTCAATTTGAAAGATCATAAAAGATGTCCCATATCCTAGCAATAAAATGTAGTAAGGACCTTTTAGATTTTCAATCTTGAGACGAATAGGACCATAATGAACTTTTGGTTTAGTAATATTATTCTCCCTGTTCCAGTGCATAATTATGTTCCGTTGTACCGCCGTATCGATCAGTTTCCATTTGAGAACAATACCTCCATTGAAACATCTTGATATAAGTTTGTCGTATGTTGGTTTCCAAATGGCCCTTGGTCTTGTGACAAAGCTAGCTACCATAGTTGCGACAGCATCTTTAGAGGTAACAATAGGAATTATTTCGGTGCTGCTGTAATTTGAACCCTTTATGTAGTCAACCTGATGAGATAAAGAGAAACAAGCAAAATTCAGTTTTCTCGCTCGTTGAAAACATTTGTCTTCGTTGCCAAAAATCATTCTTGCAAAAATACTTCTTAGTGTCTGAGATCCGTATGCAAAATATGGAACCGCGATTCCACCTATTAGTCCTTCTTCGAATCCCCACTGGAAATTTTTTGAATCTGCTAACTCTTGATAGGTTTGCGGTAAAGTTTCTTCTTTTGGAAAGGTCATAAATCCAATCAGTTGGGATTTGTATAAAGTCACAATAATAAGAGCCGTAAATAGCCACAATGCGTACAATATTCGTGCCGGATTGCTAGAAGGAGAATAAGATGATGGCTTCTCTACCAAAACATACAAAACATTTCCGAATAGTTCCTTATGAAACAAATGACTTAGAGGGAGTCCTGTCATTTTCATGAACTTTTGAAGAGCAATAAACAGAAGGTAAACGATAAAGACAGTTCCCATAATGCATAGCCACATGTTCCATTTAAACGGTTTGTAAATTGCATCCCACGTGTAAGTCTTCATCGGCCGTCGGGTCACAAATTGAATTGACATCTCGTCAATTATTGTTGTCGGTTCAGTTACAGCAAATCTGGGGAAAGTTGGGACAGCCGTTGCAATATCTCCGCGACCAGTTAAAATATCCCCAACCGACCCAACCCAAGTACCGTTTGCCAGAGTGTAGCCAGATCCCTTTTCTGTAAGGACAACTTTGAAGGAGTAATTATAAAATTCTTGCATGGCAATAGCAGAATAAACGATTGGTCCTCGTTTTGGAACTTCCACTCCGTTTTTCAATTCCGTCTCAATCATGAAAGAAAACGCTGTGGGTACTGAATACGTGAGAGGTTTTCCATTGCCGTTAAGTGTGAAATCCGGGAATATTTTCGACAACTCCATATGCCAACTATACATCTGTCTTCTGATGTCAATATCTACAACTGTTGTTTGTCCTCTGTTGCAATAAAAGCACAAGGACAAAGCTTTTGTTACACTTGAGAGTTCATTTTCTTCGGGGACATTTTCTTCTAGTAAAATTTTGTATTTTATCTCCATTGCAAAATTCGATGATAGAAAATCATCAACGGATGACGAATCTGTGACGAAAATGTAAAAGTCTTTGTTCTTGTCTGTCCGGGTATTTAAGTGTCGTGTTAAAACATTCAAAAATGACTGGTACACAGAAGGATCATAAGAATAGAAATATGCCACGGTAATTGCACAATGATTCCGAAATCCTCTATTGAGACTTGTTTTATACAATTTATGTGGAAACGCCTTCTGTACTTCATTTAAGTTGATGTGAAAAATGTCTCTTTGTTGTTGGACAGTTACAGTCTCCAAAGATTCGAAAAAATTAGTTTCTTCCGTATCATTGCCTGCCGAAACGAAATAAATATCGCAATGAAAATGCACTTTTATAATTTTCGATATTATTTTAGGGGAAGTGAATAGCCTGTTGTTATTATTAAGTCCTTTTGC
Source organism: Tomocerus qinae (assembly GCA_020055645.1). Classification (NCBI taxonomy): domain Eukaryota; kingdom Metazoa; phylum Arthropoda; class Collembola; order Entomobryomorpha; family Tomoceridae; genus Tomocerus; species Tomocerus qinae. The sequence goes on from CM034546.1 coordinate 67,441,383, forward strand.
CTCAAAAATATTCAAACAGAAGGCAAAGATGAGACATCTAAAACGCCATGCCATGTTTTGTGTATATTTTTAGGATATACGCTGGTAACAATGTACCTTTCAATGCCTAAATTATAATGTACCACTGCATAACTTTCTCACTTGTTTTTATTTGTTGTTGTTTGTTATTGATTTATTTTTGTCTGACATGCTTACTTCATTATCCAGTGTTTTAAGTTATTATCAGCTATTAGATGTTAGCCACATATTATCAATGTACTAAATTTTATACAACTTTCTTTCTGTTGAGTTTTTATTCACCTGCCCGGCATATATCCACATCCAGCATACGTTGATAACAATATTATGATTACTACCCTTTATAATATTAAACAACTAAGTTACTTTATTTTAAGTGCCTAATCGGCGAATTAATATCTCGGTATTGATTTATCCTTCGTCGATTAGTATGCATTTGCGTTGCTAAAATATATTTCACTTTGTGGTCACGTTTTTGATATCATATCTAACAGTATTATTATACTACTAACTGCTATGCTTCTTGAGCTACCTATTGTCATTAGTGCCTTTATCACTGTAATTATCCATTACAGGTAACCGTGATAAACGGGCTAGGAAAAATAATATTTAAGCATGCATGATGACAATGGTAATCCAAGCTACTAGACAAAGAACTACTTAGAAAGATAAACATGAAAACAACAGTACCCTAAAGTGACTGTTTATTTTCAAACACTACAAAACTGTAAATTATTTCTAAAGACTTTTGTATTGTTTCATTCTCCAAAAATATACTTATTAAACTTTAGATTCTCAGTTGAAGGTGTGGGCGTGGCGTAATGTAAACTCTGTTGCATGATAATATTAATCAAAGGAATTCTAAATTCCAAATGCCATTAAAGTCCAGAATAAACTCCACATGTACACATTCGGTGACTAACTCGAACTACTATACCCTAACTTGCATAATATAATTTATAGCGTCTTTTTAACGATAGACAATGTTAATCACAATGTTGCGAAGCGTTTTTGCCAGAATCGCCTGACTTGAGATTAGTAGTTCACTCATGCAGAAACGTCTTTAGAGTAGCATAATATAATATGTCGTGGTAGGGAAAATAGCCTTGACGATTGGAAGCTCCTAAATATATTTAAAAAAAATATTTTCCAATATCAAAATATAATGTGAAGTCATTGCCTCTAAGTCATTATTATTACTAGGCTCCCAGCGTTACCTAACTTTGAAAAGTAGGCGTCCAACATTGGAAGAATTAACCCTAGACTACATGACATGTCCCAAATGGGATTTTTCTGACTTTACTGTGCCCTAGCTTTGAGCAGGTATACTGTATAACCTCATGGATTTTTGTATGTGTCACAAATGCGTTTCTCTGCTTATGTTTTTAAATTCAAGTAATTTGGACCATAAACAAAGTTTAGAAAAAATTAAGAAATGAAAATGGGACCTATTTACTATGTTAATACATGACATGTCCCAAATGGGATTGTACACTATTTCGTAATCGGAAAAATCCCATTTGGGACATGTCATGTATTACGTGAAATGTAGATATAACCGGGATGGAAATTAAGCAAATATTACATTTGGGTCAGCATTTATATTTGGGTCAGGCCTATGTTTGGGTCAGACCTACATTTGGGTCAGCATTTTTACTTGAAATACTATTTATATTTGGATCAGCCTTTACAATTGGATCAGAATTTCCATTTGGGTCAGATTTTAAATTTTTGGGTCAGTATTTATATTTGGGTCAGGTTTTAAATTTTTGGGTCAGTATTTATATTTGGGTCAGGTTTTAAAATTTTAGGTCAGAATTAACATGGACTTGAGCAATAGCACAAGTCCAGTGTGACTGGACTTTTTGTATTACATGACATGTCCCAAATGGGACATGTAATTTCGAAACACTGTGCACTGAGGCCGCGGGAATCAATCCCAAATGGGACTAATGGGAATCCCAATTGGGACATGTCATGTGTTACAGTTCGTTTCGTATGTCATGTAGTCTAGGGTTAATAATAAATATTATTAAATACCTTTCCATTGCAAAAAAGCGCATGAAATATTTCTTATGTAATTTAGGCATCCACAATGGTAGGCCTAATTTCGAAAGATTTTAGTAGTAACTCAGGGTGGAGTTCATAGATTGATGTAATTTTCTATAATTGAGCATTCCAAAAAAAGGTTTACAAGATCCATGACAGAATATAATATAGATAGATGGAGACATGCATAAACACCTTTATTTATTGTGAGCAGATAGTTGCATACATGAACAAATATTTTTTTACATAGTAATATTGATATTGAATTTTATTTATATTATTCTGACATTTTTGTTTGCCTGATTCTCGGTTGGTTCAAGAAAACGAACAAACATAGATCTATCTAATGATTACGATTATAGTAAGAGATTTCATCATAATATTATAGAAGATATCGACATCGTGTTTTTGTATAATATTCACTTTACATTACTTAATAACTTTACTTAAGTGACTCACTTGGAAACTATTAGCTCCCAGTCTTTTAAGACTCAAAGCTCGGAATCACCGTTATTGCATTTTGACCAATAGCCAATAAAATTTTTAAAAAATTATATGATTTTTAGAAAGCATGCCAATGAACAATACTTATTAACAATGTGCGTGTTACTAATACTCTAAATGTCTGAATGTTAAATATCAACCATATCCAGCTTGTACTTGCAATGGACTGGTTTAATGTATGATAGCAATAACATGGAAATAACATTTACCTTATTAAACGCCAACCTATAAACTAAATGGCAAGCTTATTCATATGTACATAGTAGTATATATCTTGGACATAATAGAAAAAACTGAAAGCTGGAATGCTGACATATTGATATAAAGAATTACTATACTAGTAACTGTAACCAACTTAGCCTGATTTATTAAATATCTAAATATTAACTATATGGCAAGCTTATTCATATGGACATAGTATTTTCCATCTTGGGAGCAGTGGATAGTGGGCAAATGTGCAAAGGTGCTTTCTAATTATATTATAATATTTTAAGCAGGTAGCATTGCTGTTGTACTACACACTAAATTGAGGGTACACTAAGCTCTACCGACATGATTAAGTCAGTTGCATAGTCAATGACAAATCTGTTGACTGACAGTGTTGAGTCTTGATCGAATTTAAAAAAAGGCCCAACGTGGAATTCAATTGGTCTGCATGACTTGAACACCCTCCGTAAATAAGGATCGTTGATGTTCCTCATCTGGTGCAAATACTTCAAAGACCGTAAGTAGAAATCTGCAGCCCTTGGGACAATCATGAAGTAGCTCCCGTGTACAGTGACAGATACGATGGGCATGAGAAAGTAGGCGGGCATCGGGATGATCTCGTGCATAGTCACGGTAGCGAAATCCGAGAATATAGCAATGATGGCTGCCATTCCATAACCCATTGGTAGACCGTAGAATGCTACATTGTTGGCTTCAGTGCTTATAATGTAGAATATTCTGTACAGCGTCAAGCTTTGGACCGGATCTTTTTTAATGTATTCCTGTGCCAGTCGTCCGTCTTCAGTATCGCAGCTGCCTGTGAGAACCTTGAGCCAGAAATGCATGCCAGAAGTGTACAGGAAAGCAAACATGATTCCCAATAACATTGGACCCCAAATGTAACAACCGCAAAGGATGACGGCTATGAAACTGAAACATTTTATGTACAGTTTGTATTCTTCGTAGATCTGAGGAAAGAAATCCACGATGAACCTCTGCAGCGGGTCTAACGGAGCAGCGAAGGAGAGTAGCCCACCACACGTAGATCCAATAAATGAACCCGGCAGCAACATATTCATAGCCTTTTCCATCAGAGTTGCTTTAGTTGCTCCTTTCTTTTTCTTTCCGTTGCAGCAAAACGTTTCTAAATAATGAAATCCACAAATCAATATTATTTATTATAACCTTCAATAAAAACCTAAAGAAGTAACCTACCTCTGCATGATCGATCCATGTGTATGGCCATGTTTACAGCTTTTGCAACGACATCAGTTTGAAATACGAAAACGCTACTCACGCCGCAAGAGATCAGAATCAGGAAATGGTAGAATGTGTACATTATGATTTGATGAGCTTTAAAGTTCTCATCCGGGATATACATCTCTTTCAAGAGGCGCAGAAATCCGTAAATACATATCACCCATCCAGATGACCACGCAAAGTAGTAATGTGCCCGGCATAATTTATCCTCGCTTACTGAAAGTAACTTCTCCTTTTTGTTCCATTGAAACAGTTGTACTTTTATTGCCATTTGAAACGAAAAGTACGAGTCTAAAGCTTTCAAAGCTCTGTCTGTAGCCATTTCACAGTTATATGGTTAAAGCTCTTTTCTCAGACAAATGTTTATTAGGGGATAGATGAGACTAATAAATAAAATATTTTCAAAATCTGAATTGTTTCTTAAATCTTTCTTGCCACTTTTTATTCTGGACTGTTATGAATTATTATTAGTTATGTTTATGGAATTATTTTCTGTGTTTATAATATAAGAGATAGTTTTATTAGTCGTTTGTAGGGTGTGACTATGTATTATAAGTCCATTAACAATAGTACATTTTTGAGTTCTTGGCTCGCGATTCAAAGGTTTTCCCCATCGGGGGGAGTCTCACTTGGGAGGGGAACATAATTATGCTAGAAATTTATTAACCTAAAACTTTCTCCTAAGATATTATTATTATAGTTTCACTTTTCCATCCCATCAATAGTCTGCCCACATCTTTCCCCTAAACTATAGATTACTCATGGAAGGAGATGACTTTTCTTTCCTTGATTGTCACATTTTGTAAACCAATTCCATGGATTTAAATTATCAAATATTTAAGTTAGTAGTCTATATATGATATTATGTATATCATAAAGTAATTTTTGGTTGAAGATTTCAAAACGCGTGTAGCATAGTTATGAACTATGTTATGATTAGTATAAATATGATCAATACGTCAATACTATATATTTATATTATGATGATCAGTTTTAATGAATATTTATTATTTTCTGTTGTGGTTGTTAGTGAAAAGAAAAGTTAGAGTGTATAGTGTATTCGTTTGTTGAAACTTACCATTTGTTTTAATAGTTACAATTGAGGGCACTTGATTGAATGGGACAGAGCTACAATTACACTTCACTTCGTCGTCTTTTACACTCAAAATACATTTTATAACTCATGAGAGTTTTGAGAACACTGCCGTCAAAAGCCGCAATTGTCACTTACTTAAGTACATTATTTACAAAGCTTTCTTAGTCATAGCATAATATATTATTTAGTATTCACGCATAGTTTCGGATATTCCCATTTCCCAGCAAATTTTGCTTGGACACTGGGAATTTCCACCAATTTGGGAAATGGGAAATAGTGGGAAATAGTGGGAAATAGTGGGAAATGGGTGTCGCCATCTTACGGAATTAGGGTCTATTTCCCACTTGATTTTTCTATTTCCCATTTTCCCACCCACTTGGCCTTTTTGTTTCCCACTTTTCCCACTGGGAAATGGGAAATGTCCAACTTCTTTCATTTCCCATTCGAATCACGTTTATATATGTAATACATTAATGCAGAGACGTAGCATAATATAAATATCATGACTAGCCGGTCACAGGGCCCAGGCACTGTTATAAATAAAGCTAGTCAGTATATGGGGCAAATTGTATGATGAGTCAAAGCGAATCGTCTAATTTTCTATATATACATACAGGGGCAATACCAGTTGGCATACAAAAACACAAAAATTTAGCAGCAGTTTCAGTTTTCCCATTTACAATGTCATCAAGAAACAAAAGTGAATCAAAAATACGAAAATATTAAATGCGTGAAATCATCTAAAAGAACAAAAACCTCACCATCACATTTCGTAGCCACTGAACAGACCACATTTAGTTGTGATGAAAGCGAGAAAGGAACTGCACACAGAACTTGTGCACCATGCACTATTATGATATACCTATTTAGTTATCGTGCATAATAATAATAAACGTTATATTTTGATGTAAACGGGCAAGAAGCTTTTGTAATAGACGAGTTGCAAAAAGGGCCGCCAAATGAATCGCTGTTGGCGGACCACAGAAAGTTTATGTAAAGACAGCCGACACTGATAGTGGTGAATGCAATGTTGAATGCAGTACTCAGGTAACGTATTATAGATGGGTTTAGAAAGAACATTAATGGTTTCTGGAATCATTAAAAATATTAAACAATTTCTAAAATAAATTTGAAAAGAGTCCCTAAACTTTGGTGGCCCACTAACAGTGAAAATTTGGAGGCCAATAGATGAAAGTAATGAAAATTTGGCCCTCCAAATTTTAATTACTTTTATTCATAGGCCTCCAAATTTTCATTACTTTTATTCATGGGCTTCCAAATTTTCATTACTTTTATTCTTGGGCCTCCAAATTTTCATTACTTTTATTCATGGGCCTCCAAATTTTCATTACTTTTATTCATGGGCCTCCAAATTTTCATTACTTTTATTCATGGGCCTCCAAATTTTCATTACTTTTATTCATGGGCCTCCAAATTTTCATTACTTTTATTCATGGGCCTCCAAATTTTAATTACTTTTATTCATGGGCCTCCAAATATCAATCACTGTTAGTGGGTCTCTAATTTTAGGGAATCTTTTTAAATTTATTTTGGATATTGTTTAATATTTTTAATGATTCCAGAAACCATTAATATTCTTTCTAAACCGATCTATAAGACTTTACCTGAGTACTGCATTCAACATTGCATTCATCACTATTAGTGTCGGCTGTCTTTACATAGGATTTCTGTGGTCCGCCATCAGCGTTCATTTGGCGGCCCTTTTTGCAACTCGTCTATACGGACATGTTGAGATTTGCCACGTTAAAGTTTAAGATTGAGTTCTGCTTAGCTACGTTATCAGAGCGGCAAATTAACATACGATGGTACATGCATACCGACATACCGAAATTCACCGCGGAACTCGAACAACACGAATATACTTTAGTAGTGATAGTGATAGACGTACTAGTATAGCAGTGCACTGCTATACAGTGGCACAGTGGACCTAATAGACGAGTTGCCAAATGGCCTCTAAATTTTAGGCTTAATTTGACAGACAATAGAAATCACGAGATAGGATAGCCGACGGACCATGAATCAGTCCAATGTTGAATATAGTATAGATAGTGGTTATAAATGGAGTGCTTAAACTCAATAACAAAGCTTAATATTCAAAGTTGGGTTCTTTCTTTCCAGTCCTTTCTGCCAGCCGCCTGGCATAAACAAGTTAAAACTTCGGTTAGCCACCGTAACTTGCAAAAATTCTAAATTAAAATGAAACTCTAGCTTTGGCTGAACTTTAGCATTAATTAGCATTATCATAGTAACTAAGAGAGTTACTTAAGTAAAGTAAAAAATAGATCATACATTAGTATGGCCGGATGACTTGGTGATATGAGTAGGTAGACCGAATATCGAAAGTACTCAGGCTCGATTCCTGAACTGACCATCAAAAATTTTTTACCTTTACTTTATACACGCGATGGCTTAACTACTTATTTCTATCGCTATACATATTCAATAATGGCATAAAAATTCATGGAGTATGTAAGTCAGTATACAGCATACACAAAGTAATACTATTTGTTAAAAAATCTTCCACACAAAAGTCATGTATATGCCATACAAGTTAATCGGCACCTATGGCATTGTGTCGGCTGCCTTTACATCTGATGCTTGCGATCCGCTAAAGCGTAGAAATTAGGTGACTGTTTTGCAACTCGTCAATTGTAAGTGCGAACGCTTAGAAACTCAGTCCCCTCAAAGGGCGTAGTTGGTAGATTGATTGATATGTCCCGACATTATTCTGCGGTTTTGCTATATAATACTAAAGTGCAAAATGTTGTTTAACACACCAAATGCTAAGAAAGCAACGCTAAATGTGGTTACTATACTATGTATGGATTGTATGCGGAGAAGAAGAAATTATTTAAATAAATGTCAATGTAAAGGTGACAATCTAACACCTAAAACCCTAATGCTAGTAAAATTGGTGGATTTGAAGCAACGAAATATATTTAAGCAGAATAGCGGACTCTGCACTATTACCAAGCCAAACTTTAATCCTGTTGGATTTAAGCTATTATATGACTCGTTTCTTCTGATAGATGTCAGCTATATTAAGTTTATGAGGTCTATGACAAAAAATCATGTTTCAGGCAAATCTTCAAAAATAGGCTAAATTGCTTATAATCTGATTTTTTGAAAAAAAATAATGTTGAAGCGTTTAATGAGCATAAACAATACCTAAGTAAACAACAGAGAGAGAAAGAGAGTACATTAGGTACCTCAGGTACCCGAGAAGCACATCTTTACTTTTGTTGGGACAAAAGCGGCTATACAAAATAGCGGCAGAGACGGATTTACAGAATATTTTAAGCGAAATGGTTGTCAAAATCCAATAATGAAACCACTGGAGCAGAAAAAAGCAGTGTCCATGCGGACAGAAAGAGAGTCCCGACAAGATGGCTGTTTCTTATCGGCGTAGCATAAGAAAATCAGGGCTGTAATTACTAAGTGTCATAATATGGTCATATTACATAGATATCGTCCCTTAAGGAACCAAATAGCCTATCTCCACTTTTCGTTTTGTGTACGAAATAGCCTATCTCCATTTTTCGTTTTGTGAAGGAAATAGCCTATCTCTATAGCCTAGACACTCTCTACATACATGGCGGAGCATTAGGCTACATGGCGCGTTTAGGCTATTTCGTCCACAAAACGAAAAATGGATTTAGGCTATTTCGTACACAAAACGAAAAGTGGAGATAGGCTATTTCAGTCCAGTCCAGCCAGCCGTCGCGAGAAGGTCTCAAAAGTGAAGGGCTCCTATCCCTTATCAAATTCTAATCACGACCAACTGTGTTTAGACAGAATACACTTTACTACTGTTTCCGCTCTCTTACATAGAATTCTTTTTCTACTTCTACACAGGTTATTGTAACAGTACTTATTTAATACTGCAAATAGTTTCTAGTGTGTCATTTTGATTACGATCCGTGTTAGTTCAATTAAATATAATTGCCATTTTTGTGGTCTGGTCTGGACTGGACGGGTTGAGGGTAACTGTATTACATTACAGTTTAGGCCCTCTCATTTTGGTGTAGATGAACATCCTACACAATTACGGTTACATAACTACCATAATAAAGTTATGATCCACGCTCCAATAGTGTCTAATTTTATTTACTATTATTACATAGCTTGTGTATACTGTTTAAGGACTATGGATTATTGTGCTTAAGTTTAGTTTTAAATTAATCTACAATAAGTGTGAACACTGCTGGAAATAGCAAAGGAAACTTTAATAATATAAGTGAGTACAATATTTGTTTATTATGTCTCAAGTAAAGTGTACTATATGCTCAGATGTTGTCAACGGAGGTGTTTGCTGCGGATTCTGCAATAATCCGTTTCATCATAGCTGTGCACCTGGGTTTGTTAAGGATCTATCAAATTACATATGGATTTGTGACGAATGTAAGGTAGGTAAAGTCTCACTATCTTCCCTACATGACAGGTTGGTATCACTAGAAAATAAATTTAAAAATCTAAAAACAGATAGTTATGATCCCACATCTGTATCAGAGCAATTAGATCTTATGACTAATGACATTAGTGCTAATTCTGATAAAATTGTAAAGCTAAAAAATAGAGTGGAAACAGAAAGTCGAAAACATAACTTAATTGTTCGAGGCATCGATTTGTCTAATGCTGAGCCACACTATATACCTGTAAACGAGCTATCAGATATTTTGCAAAATTTAAATTCTACTATACATTGTGTAACAGATGTGTTTGTTTTAGTGAGAAGTAAAAACAGTATTATTAAACTTATCTATGCTAGCCTTACTAAACGTAGAAAAGTTTTACTGTCAGCATACAAATTAAAGAATATTTATAGATTTAGTCGTATATACATTAACCCTGACTTATCAAGACAACAAATTACAGATAACAAACACAGAAGAAATAATCCACCTTCTCAGAATCACAACTTGACCTCAGTAAATGTAGTAGAATTACCATCCACGTCTAAGGTATGCATAGACAGAAATAACGCTAGTGCTGTAAACGATGACTCAAAGGTTACTCTTAGGAAAAAGTCTGTTAACCATTTTCAGATAAAAGAAGTGGTAAATGTATCGCCATAGCTCAATTAAATGTACGGTCACTAAAAAATAAAGTGTTTCTACTATCTTACCAAATATACACAAATAATTTAGATATTTTATGTATTACTGAAACTTGGTTAAATCAGCTTATAGTTCCAATAAATATACCTGGTTATAACTTTTACCGTAAGGACAGACATGTATGCGATAAAGAAGGAGGAGGAGGGGTAGGTATCTATATTAATGAGCTATTTAAATATAAGGAATACTCTTTTAAGTGCAAGGAAGTAATAGATAAATACTCTAATGTAGAATAGTTGGCTGGTGTAGTACAATACAAATTTCTTAAATCATTTATAGTTTTATGTATTTATCGTTCTCCTGACTACACTAGTAACTGCATTGATAATGACAATAATTGTTTGGACCTTATGTTCTCAGAATTATGTACTCTCGGTAAACCTATCTATATTCATGGAGATTTTAACTTTAAAACAGAATCCACTTATAACAAACTAATGTCTATACTAAATTGCCTGCAATTAACACAACATGTACATGTGCCTACTAGGAAAGATTCTATACTTGATCTTTTTATTAGTAACTCTGATAATCTTATTGAAAATGTAAATGTAAGCAACCCTCTTATTTCTGACCATAGCATGGTGACTTCTTGTATTTCTGTTAATAATAAGGCAAAATACCCAAAAAAAGTTATTACATATCGTAACTTTAAATTTATTGACCTGTGTTCTCTAGCTGAAAGTCTCTCCAGTGCTACCTTTGATAACCCAGCCACGTTGGCTTGGTGGAGTACTCAGTCGTCTGACTAATCAATGTGTGCTTCCACTGCCAGTACGATTCTTTGGCTGGGTGAAATGGCCGAGGGCTGTTTAAAGGCGAGTGTTTGAGTTGTCAATGTGGAATTAAGACAAAGGTTAAGCACGAACCCGCAATTACAAGGGCCGTCCTATTGATACCTCGTATGTCCTGTGTACGTAGAGTAGCTTTGGATAACCTGTCTTTGTTGGGCTAGTAGACTTCCGTTAACAGTCCCACGACAGTGACTCGTAAATGACAGCCTTAGGCTTCTCGGGTATTAATTAACAACAATACCAGTGTTGAGGGAGTTGGCAATAGGCCCGTATTGAGGCCTGCGCCCAGTACTATCACTTTGTAGTGAGGCAGTACACCCCATATAACATACATGCTACCTTTGATAAAAATAGTGATGACATTGAATATAGAGTTAAGGAGCTACACTATCAGATCTTAAGTATTTTTGACACAAATGTACCATTAGTAAAGAAATCTTTTGTTCAATACCCTAATAAATATAAGTTTACTGAACCCACTATTTTAGCTAAAGCTGAACGCGACGTAGCATATAAGTTAAGTTGTAAAGAACCAAATGAAGTTAATATTTCTAATTATATAAATCTAAAAAAGACAGTTGACATCAGGCACCTGTAAATTGAAACATTTATTACAATAGCTTGACAATATTTAAAAATAGTGGATGGTGGCATACATTACAATCGTAGTAATCTAAATAATACTAATATTATTAAAATAATGTAGTGGATCCCATAGTTGGACACATACGCTTGAGATGTAATTTGTCACACTTTTTCTTCTTTGTCCCTTGATTTTACTGTCCCCATGATACATAATTATCAACCATATCCATATGTACTTGAACTGGAATGTATGATAACAATAACATGGAAATAACATTTACCTTATTAAACGCCAACCTATAAACTATATGGCTAGCTTATTCATGTATTATACATAGTAGTATAAATCTTGGATAATATAATAGAAAACACTGAAAGCAGGAATACAAACATATTGATTTAAAGAATTACTATACAATTGACTGCAACCAACTTAACCTGATTTATTAAGTACCTAAATATTAACTATATGGCGAGCTTATTTATATAGACATAGTATATTACATCTTGTGAGCAATGGATAGTGGGCAGAAGGTGCAAAAGGTGCTGAAAAGGGCTTGATCTAATTATATTATTTTAAGCAGCTAGCATTGCTGTTGTGGAATACAACAAACAGCAATGCTACCTGCTGGCACACTACATTGATGGTACACTAAGCTCTACCGACATGATTAAGTCAGTTGCATAGTCAATGACAAATCTGTTGACTGACAGTGTTGAGTCTTGATCGAATTTAAAAAAAGGCCCAGCATACAATGCAATTGGTCTGCATGACTTGAACACCCTCCGTAAATAAGGATCGTTAATGTTCCTTTTCTGGTGCAAATACCTCAAAGATCTTAAATAGAAATCTGCAGCCATTGGAACAATCATGAAGTAGCTCCCGTGTACAGTGACAGAAACTATGGGCATGAGAAAGTAGGCGGGCATCGGGATGATCTCGTGCATCGTCACGGTAGCGAAATCCGAGAATATAGCAATGATGGCTGCCATTCCATAAGCCATTGGTAGACCGTAGAATGCTATATCCTTGTTGACTACAGTATTTATGAAGTAACAACTTCTGTACAGCAGCAAATTTCGGATCGGGTTGTCTTTAATGTATTCCTGTGCCAGTTGTCCGTCTTTTGTATTACAGGTGCCTGTGAGAACCTTGAGCCAGAAATACATGGCAGAAGTGTACAGGAAAGCCAACATGATTCCCAATAACATTGGACTCCAAATGTAACAACCGCAAATGATGATGGCGATAAAACTGAGACACTTTATGTACAGTTTGTGTTCCTCGTAGATCTGAGGAAAAAAATCCACGATGAACCTCTGCAACGGGTCTAAAGGAGCAGCGAAGGACAGTAGTCCACCACACGTAGATCCAATAAATGAACCAGGCAGCAACATATTTAGAGCTCTTTCCATCAGAGTTGCTTTAGTTGCTCCTTTCTTTTTCTTTCCGTTCCAGCAAAACGTTTCTAAATAATGAAATGCACAAATCATTATTATTTATTAACCTTTAATAAAAACCTAATAATAACCTACCTCTCATTGATCGATCCAAGGTCACGCATATGTTTACACCTTTTGCAATGACATCGGTTTGAAATATGAAAACGGTGTTCAGGCCGCAAGAGATCAGAATCAGGAGGTGGTAGAATATGTACATTATGATTTGATGAGCTTTAAAGTTCTCATCCGGGATATACATCTCTTTTAAGAGGCGCAGAAATCCGTAAATGCATACCACCCATCCAAATGACCAAGCACAGTAGGTATGTGCCAGGCATAATTTATCCACCTTTGTTGAAAGTAACTTCTCCTTTTTGTTCCATTGAAACAATTGTACTTTTATGGCCCCGTAAAACGAAAAGTACGAGTCGAAAGCTTTCAACGCTCTGTCTGTAGCCATTTCACTCTTACATGAGGTCACTTCACTGTTGTTGACAAGTTTTGTCCCAATGCCACATTTATTATCATCTATATTTCTGATAACATATAATATAGTTTAAGACAGTATATTTCTTGCAGTACACAATCACTTCAGAAATAATGGTTTTAGGTTTATAGGATGATTACTGAAAAAATAGAGACTTTTGTTGACTTTGAATGGTTACAGTTATATGGTTAAAGGCATAACAAATGTTTAGGGAGTGGATTTATGGAGTGAAGTATTTTTTAATATGACTTGGTTATTAAATCGATCTGGTCACTTTGTATTCTGTAAGCTGGGCTGTTATCAATTATTATTTGTTATTTGTGGAATGGTAATTTATTAGTCACTTGCAGGATGTGATTATTACCAGTCCATTTTCAATAACGTGTTTTTGAGTTCATGGCTCAAGGATTTTCTCCATCGGGACGAATCTGACTCGGGAGGGGAACATAATTATGCTTGAAATTTATTTACATTTCACAGACTTTCTGCTAAGAAAATATAGTTTCCATTTTTATCCAATCAGAAGCCTGGCCACATATCTTTTCCTCAAACTTTAGGTTCTTACTCATGGAAGGAGATGACTTGATTGCCACATTTTGTAATCAATTTTCATGGACTTCAAATATTTAAGTTAGTAGTCTATGGGATACATCATGAAGTGATTATAGGTTGATAGTTTCTAAACGCGTGTAATATAGTTATGACCTGTGCTACAATTGGTGTATTATAATCAATGCTAAAATGCTATGTATTATAATATGATCAGTTTTAATGAATATTTATTATTTTCTGTTATATTATGGTTGTTCGTGAAACGAGTAGTCGTTCGTTGAAACTTATCTACTGCTTATTTTATTTTAATAGTTTAATTCAGGACACTTGATTGAGTGAAGCAGAGTTACCAACTTAAAAAATAACACTTCTGCATCTTTTGCACTTAAAATTATAACTAATGGGATTATTGAGAACACTCAGTCACTATCCCCAATTCCTCCATTACTTTAAGTACTTTATTTGCAAAAATATATTTCAAGTCATAATATATTATTTGGTATTTACGTTTAAATATACTTATAAGTTTTGTATTAGTAGCCAGCACAATCTTCTTATAACTTCCCAACTTACTATTTATAATTTATAGCATAATATTACATTGTTTAGGGGACGCTTAAACAAGTGCAAAATGTTGTTGACACACTAAATGCTTAGAAAGCAACGCTAAATGTGATTACATTGTATCGATTGTTTGCGGAAAAGAAAATTCTTAAACAAATGTCAATATAAAGGTGATATGGTGACACTCTAACACACTAGAAACTTTAATACTGATGTTGTTATTATAGTACAACACACAATATTATTGAACACATATGCAAAAAAGCCGTTCTACAATGAGAATGAGACTATGCGGCTAGAAATATAAAGGACTAATGTAAAAATCCATAAGATATTTAATACGTAGACATTATTCTGCCATTGTACCATTTATATAGTAATGTTAATGTTGAAGTTGAAGGCAGAGAGTAGCACAAGAAAGATCAACTGAAAAAAGCACTACAAATGGATTCATGTTACATTTAGATTGTATTATCAAAGTAACGATTATATTTTTAAAATGGCATAGGCACTGTATTTAAAACAACTTAAAAAGCTTACATTTTTGGTATAGACTTTATGTTTTCAGTGTTTGTGATGTCAAATACGTTTAAGATAACTACTGTGCTTACCAGTCTACCAAATATTCTGTATTTTTACTCGAGATAATTATTATAATTACCGCGAATAAAATAACTAACATAATAATATATATTTTATAGGGAATGCCCCGAATTGTCGACACTTTTTTGTCAACACGATTTCAATCCGTTTTGTCATCAACACCTTTTTGTCAACCCAGTTTTGCCAACAGGATTCCAACCCGCTTTGTCGTCAATACCTTTTTGTCAACCCCGTTTTTTGTCAACACGATTTAAACCAGTTTTGTCGTCAACACCTTTTTAAGCCCCTTTTGCCAACACGATTTCAACACACTCTTCTTAGCTTCTTCGTCAGCACTCAAAGACTTTTTGTCAGCATAAGTATTCACCTTTCATAGATACAAGTAATTCATTTAGTGCTAGTTGGTGGTTTGACCTAGATTGTTCAAATTTTCAGAGTAGCTTCTTGAGGTAAAAAGTAAACAAGGCCGAGAAAAATAAATAAATTTTAAAAATCGACCTAACTTTGGTTTATTTATCCTTCCAAGTCGGGTTTTTCGACAGCCTATATGTTTTGCCACACTACTGAACAGGTTACCATCATCCCCTGATCATCTACTGAACAGGTTACCATCATCAAGGGCGTATCTAGAAATTGGACCTAGGGGGTGCTAATTTCTAAGTACCACAAAAGTCAAACAAATTAGAACACCACCATATATATTGGTAAAAAGACATAATCATGCGAAGCGCGAAAAAAATTATGATTTTTAATCTTCTTTTTCATAAAAGTCCCCTTTATATCGAGATCTAGTGAGATGAGAGCAGCACCTCTTTTAAATACATGATTTATCATTCATCATCGCCCATTCAGTTCGGCAGATGTAATTTTAGGTGTTTTAAACAGAAAGCCTCATTTCAGAAATGGCCAATTTCTAGGTATACATTTCCATTTTGTAAGTTCTATATATATAAGATAATCTCAGATCCTAAGGTTCAATATAAGGAAAAAGGATTCGAAAATGCTCGAACAGATTCGAAAAAGGCTCGTACGTACTATGAAATTGTATCATTTGAAAACGAAAATATGTTTCCCCCAGGAATTAAACAATTAAATATTAAATAAATGATGAAAACAAGAAAATATCAAGTGTGTTTTCTAAATATTTAGGGGGTGCTTAAGCACCCTAGCACCCCCCCTAAATACGTCCTTGACCATCATCCCCCTGATAGGGGAAGTGGGTGAAAAATTTAAAAAATCTGAAAATCGACATAACATCTTTTCTGTTCATTGCACAAGGTCGTGTAATAGCTTTTTCGACAGATAATAAGTTGTATGACACTTCACGCCCAAATAAATTTTGTGTTATATCCGTTTTGCAATGGTTTAGATAAGGCATTCTGAATCATCTAGGTACCTACTACCTTTAGTTGGAAATAAGCAATAGCTTCCCCAGTTACAGTCATATATGTCAATTAGGTAGGATAATATCTTGCGGTAACACAACCTATTTCCTAGTGTCAATATAAAATTCTAGTTTATTCCTGATTTTTAGGCGTAGTGATAAATATTCGATTATGAAAGAGTTAAACAGAAATTTGGGAAGTAGAAACTGAAATCAGACAACTGTAAATTGCCAAATTTATTGTAATAGATTGAAGCTATATCAAAATAATGTATGATGACATACAATACAATCGTAGTAATCTAAATATATATATAATATTAATAAAATGTAGGGAAATCCGTTGTTGGACATATTACTTGCTTGCTTAGGACTTTGCCAAACACTTTTTCTTCTTTGTTCCTTGATTTAACCTGGATACATATTATCGTCTTAGTAATGTCCCTTCTGATCCAGATGGTTTTTTAGACTGCATAGTTTTCATACCTTCATAAACAAAATATTAATAAGAATACTTAGTATTGCGATCAGAGTTATTATAATGAATATTAATTAACCATTTCGTCCATCTTTGCATTTTTGATATGTCCCCCATCATCTCGTGAAGAATTCTTCTTAAAATTCTCCAACGTCTCATTTGGGAAGAATAACTTCAAAAGGCTAGCAGTGTATTCAGTTTTGTTGCTAGCCTTTGTAGTTAGCAATCTACTAACTTGGTCTGTAATTCCATTGGAAAAGTTTTTTGGTGCAGAGCGGATTCCAGAATCCAAAATAATTTTTGTCTGATTTGCAATTTCCCGATTATATTTTTCACCATCAGGATCCCGTAGAATATCCTCAAGAAATTTCTTGAAGTTATCCAAGGCGTAATATGCATGAGTAGATTTAAGATCTTCAAAACCATTTGTCTCCATCTTTGTAATATTCAGGGATTGAGGTCCTGTAACTAAAAGAGAGTTGTAAGAAAACGCGACACTTCCAAAGGAATTTAAAATACGATTTCCCCAAAATGACTTTTCAGAAGTAGCTTGATGTTTGAAGCTTGGAGGATCAGCTCCTAAAATAAGTCCTCCTCCAGAAGCGACATATCCTAGTAGACCTTCAGTTTCATTTTCATTGATAGTCTTACGTCCATTCAATAGAATCACATCGTATTCTTTCAAATAGGTGACATTTCCAAGTTCATTATCTGAACATTTTAATTCCCTGCTGTTGATTCCAGAATCGTTAAATAATTGGTGAAACGTGTCTATATCGTCATGGTGGAGACACATTCCAATATTGTGCAATTGGTCGTTATTATTTTCCCATTTAGCAATGTTAATCAATAATTTCGTATTGTTAGTTGCATTAGGAAATATCAAAAATGACTGATGACCATAAGCAGCAAATTTTCCTTTTCCGTAGCGCCCAGCAGTGACAATAGGATGAAGAGAATCCGCCGATTCGGTTTTTGTAGACGCAACTAAAACTGGAAATGCTTCTTTGGAGTAAACAGTCATAGTGTCTGAAGAAACGTTTTCTGGGATAGAAATTTCAGTTATTCCTTTGAAAATTAACTTTATATCTTCCCAAGGGTCAGGTTGGGGTTTATAAGTTCTTGCTGACCACACAAGTAATGCTATCAGAGCTATAATAATACTCACGTACACTAAACTTGAGATGATTCTAGCACCTTTCATCTTAATGGTTGTCAAATTAAAAATATTAATTAAATTCTAACGTAAAAACAAAATGTATTTTATTATATTTAAGTTATAGAGAAGGTTAAATGCTTACTGGCAATTCTTCTTTTATACCAGTGATAGTTATGTTGAGAATTATAAATGTTTCATTACCTACCGTCTATATGTTACTTAGAATCGCTCATTTAAAATGTCATGGTCAATGTATAAACATATTTTTCCTCTATGGCTTTTAGAAGGAAATAGTTGCAAATTTCAAATCTTTCCTGGGAATTTCTGTTTCCACAGCCATTAAAGATTATGTGGTCACTGTTCTAATTCCTTTACTATGTTTAGCTTGGCACGGAATCATAACTTCTTTTTTTGCTGTTTAGTCTGGTTAAAGCTTCTGTTCTACAGTATATTATTTTCAGTGTCGCTAAAATGACCCAGAAACTCATGTAATGAGTTTTGTATTTTGAATCCTGTTGGATATTTCTTTTTTTGTTTTAACACAAATCTTATTATATTACAACGATGACAAACTTAATTAATATTAAGAACTAAATGTACATTTGTTGACAAAGATAGATTAAAACTAATTCAACGCGAATGTAGTCATTGGATTCGGCTGAAAACCCAACCATGATACGCTTATTGTTATTATTTATTCTTTTTATCGAATCTTAATTATAAGCAGCGGAAATACTAATAAAAATTATTCCAATCTTATCTATATTGTCTTAACTACTTTCTGTTAAATAGCCAAATGTAACCTATATGCATTTTCGAACTTGATATATTCCGATACATAAATGTTCAAGTTTGTCACAACTCAAAAATTACATGGTAAATCAGCTCAGTTTTACTATTCATTGTACAAAGGAAATGGATTTCAATAAAGACTACTATGCAAGCAAGTATAAACAGCATCATCGAGTTTAGACAAAACAAATGTTTGCCACATGGACACATTTAGAGGAGAACTTGAGGGCCTAAAATCCCCTACCTAATTTTCATAAACATGAACAAGATATTTTCTCCAAATTATGCTAGGACTTTGGCTATACCATTGTAATTGTAGCTATTACAGAGTGATGCAATGTCATCATTGAACGTTTAATGGCCAAATTGATTGATAAGAAAGTGAAAGTATTTAACTCGTTTTTAAATGATTTAGTACTTGACACAGATAAAATAATATCGTAATTTTGTTACAAATAATTGCAAAATTTCAAATTGCAAATATAAACTGTTAAGGTAATAATAAAAAGTAAACCAAAAAAATAAACTATCTGTATTTCTGTCTGTTGGCATGAATGCAATATATTTGCACAACATATTTATGTCTACTATATCTATATTTGCAATGGTAATAGAGAACATAAAATGATGAAAGCGTTATAAAGTAGATTATTTAAGAATAACAAGCTGACGATCAGTCTCCTTCAAAAGACGATCGTCCATTTCGTAGGCGCCCATAATGTGTTTGCTTTTCGATTGCAAAAATATACATACGTTTCAAAAATGTACTTTTGTGATCTCAAAAATCTGAACCGCTTTTATTCCTCAAAAAAGAAGTTTAATTTACGAGCGACTGCATTCAACTTGTCTTATGTCTCTGAAATGCGTTTACTAAGATTGGCGAACCAACTACTGAATTTTTCCTGTAACAAATGCGATTTTAGTGGATGATAAGGGAAAATATGCGATTAATATATACTTTGCCAGCAACGAAGAGTCCCATACTATTATGATGTTGATGGCTAAGTTGAGAATGTTTTGATAAATGACGTACTAACCATAAGGAAAAACTGCCTGTTTACCGTTAATTATTAATAATTATATCGTCTGCTTAATATTACAAGGTAACAAGCCATTTTATCATGGCTACGACAGGGTAACAAACAACTGTATCAAGAGATGGGGTTTGTTACCTTGTCGCTGCCATGATAAAATGGTTTTTACTTTGTAGCAGCCATGATAAATAAATGGCTTGTTACCTTGTAATGTTAAGCAGACGATATACTGGAACTAGTGGCAACGTCATTCATTAGTAGAAAGCATTGTCAGGTAAATTATAATGGTCAATGTAGATTTTACCATCTAATAATCTTTGAGCACACCTTTCATGTAATTATAAAATACATTTATTTCGTTAGTAAGTTGTTATACAAAAGTCAACTCCGCTGAATTAAATATTTGTAATTCTATTTCAACACGAATGTCATATTATATTTTTTAAATTTAATTTAATTAACACAAAAGCCAAAAATTAAACACGCCAAGAGTTTGTAGTAAAATTTCATTTTCATTAGTTTAAATATCCTGTAATAATTTTAAACGAAGAACTAAATAGAACTAAGCTTTAAAAAATTGATATTGATATTGTAATCAATAACGTATTTCACAACTTCATCATTTTTTCAAACTGATATTTGGTAATTGCCAACCCCATTTTGTTTTCGAATGAGTAGTATTCCGCCTGTTTATCCACCAAGTGAAAAAGTGGACTGCTCGCAAAATTGATTTTTTTCCATCTGAATTTTCCGACAGCAACTTTTATGTTATTTTCTTTTAGAAGCTGCACTATTATGTTTAATTTTTTCATGTCAAGTAGTCCTTCCTCACTTTTTGAGAAGGACCAAACATACTGCATAGCGTGGTATTTGTGGAATATTTTAGTAGCATAGAGCACAGAAAATGACTCCAAGACGAGGGTATCAAAACTTGTATGGTACTTCTCTAACCGCGTTGTTGTCGTAGCTCCCTGAAGACGTAATTTTGTCAAGGTTGGGGGAAGCCAATTGATCTTATAACGACTTCCTTGTCGAAATTCCAATTTTACCAGCGAGCGACAGTTCTCGACATAGCGGAGATAAATACATGGAGTGAGAGTAAGGATTAAATGCTGTAAAATCGGAAAACAAAACCTTCCAGAAAAGTTATCATTCGTACAAGTAAAAGTAAGCTTTTCAACTGTTGGTGGGATATAAGATATGGAGTCAAAATAAGAATCAACGACTAACTCGCGTACTTTAAGTCCTGCCAAGCCAGTAAATGTTGTTTTACATAAAATCATTTTGTCAACAGTCCAATTGGACGACGTTTCGTTTAAAATGCGAATTTCGCTCAGATCCAGCAATTCCAATTTAAAATTGCCTTTTAGGTCTAATGTCATTCCATTATTTGAAAATCCGTGATAATGATAAGTAAACATTTTAACTTCTTTGAAATCGATGAAATTGGTAAATTCGCTTCCGTCTCTTTCCTCATGGTAAAGAATGCTGCAATTTTTTAAGTCGACTTCAATAGGAGAGATTTTGTATCCGTCAGGAATGCTCAGATCACATCCATCAATGCGCAGGTACTTGATTTTAAGAAGGTTTTCCAACGATAACTTCAATTTACTATTATAGTTACCAATACTCACTCGGGGCTGACAAATATTAAGTCTTGTGATTAGTATGTCTCCACCCATCCTTAGTACGATAAATGGATTTTGGTAACCTTGAACAACAAAATGATCAAGGGTTAATTCCTTCAAATTACTTCCCCATTCGTTCAATACTTTTTCTAAGGCACATTTAGGCCATGGAGCAGAGTTGCCTTTGAACTTTGTAAGTCGTAGAGCTGTAAAAGGAATCGCGGTCTGACAAAATTCAAACGCATCCTTAAATTCTTTCATCGATTTGCTGAAGCACTTAGGATTAGCAGGGTAACCAATTGAGATTTGACTACGCTTTCTGAGAACAGGTTCAGCCACATAATTCCACTCCTTGCTAACCAAACGACAGTTTTTAATATCGTCCAGAGGCAGAAAACTGTACACACATTGAATAACCTGTAACGAACACCAATAAATATTTACTTTTATGGTATTTCTATAAAAGAATACAGAACTCCACGACTATTATTAAATAATTTTATCATTTTTGTTCGAACTCTTACCCCAGCGATTTTTAAAGGATTTTTTGCTGAATGCAAAAGTTGAGAATGTTTATCAGAAACATTTTCAAAGTCGACTAAAGAACTTTTATTTGCAGCTTCGTTTTGTAGCACCTTCAGTATTTTTAAAGAGCAGTCAATATTTTTTCCCATCAGTAGAGTAAACATGTCTGATTGGATTTTCTCCTTCCCTCCATCCGTATTCTATAACAATCAACAATAGTTGATGGTAATTTTCCTTAAGTATTAAGTTTTAATGTATCAGCTTACAGCTTATTAGAATTCGGTTATTTTAAAATTACCAGAAACTAAAATAATATGGTTGTTAATAATGAAAGTTGAAGGTATAACAATAACAAATACAAAATAATAACCAATGACCAATAATTTCATCATCAAACCAAGTCCATGTGCCAATATTGCCAATAATAATAAATATTTAAAAATTCTGACTTACAATGATAGCATTTTTTTCTGCTTCAGTGATGAGATTTTGATGTTGCAAAGTTAGAACACACTCTCGTAAGTCTTCTAAAACCAAATTTTCCATTTTGAAATTCTTTTATCACTGATCACCGACACCGACAGACAGAAAGAACAACGAAATAAACACCACAAGCACAACTCACAACCACAAACGTGAAACAATAAACAAAGAACGCCACCACTACTGCAGTGCAGGAATTCTGGAACTATTCGACCTCCGCTCCGCTCGCTCGCGTGTGTGTTGTGTGCACATTTCCTGAGTATCAGAAAGAAGAGATTTGCCTCCGCAAATCAAATTTTCCGTTCAATATCAAGAATGCATGATTAAATAGGGGGCATTATAGGATTTAGGATATTTATTCTAATCTAAAAATACATTGGGCTTATGAAGGCAGAGGCAGCTCAGCGCATAGTAAATGTCAGTTGTCTATATGCCATGTTGCGTGGTTGAGAACAAATAAGGATTTATTATTTGATTTGATTGATATTTTTAAAATGTTATTTAGTTTCCTCCAAATGAAACGCCACAAAACTTGACTTGATTTTGATGTGACTAATGTGAACAGGGCATGAAAAACCTATGGGTTTTTGCTTTTGGTGCGCAAAAACCCAAAAACCCGGTTTTCGGTTTGATACCCAAAAACCCGGTTTTCGGTTTGATACCCAAAAACCCACCCAAAAACTCGGTATTTTGGGTTTTTCATGCCTTGATTGTGAAGTGAAGAGATTGACTGATTTTGATGTGAGGATCCCCATAAAATAACTAACTAATGTTGACTATGAATTACATAATGGTGTTTATTGTAAGCCAATAAAGTGTCATTTTATGAGTCTTCCTGTGTATTAACTTTCCAGCAACCCGAATCCGAAGTACCAGCTAGCCGAAGCCGAATACCCAGGTAGTTGAACTTACGAAGCCCCAGGTAGCCGAATTTCCGAAGCCCCAGGTAGCCGAAGAAGAAAGTACCAGCTAGCCGAAGACCGAAGACGACGCGTTAAATCCAGGTAGCCGAAGTCATAGCTACCTAAGACATTTTTTGGGGTGGGGGTAAAAGGGGTCATAGAAAAAGTCATTTTGTCCATAAAATAAAGTCTTTTGGGCCAGAGTACAAGGGACCATAACAAGATGTACTGAGGGCAGTAGGAAAAGTCTTTTATCCCATAGAAGGAGTACATTGTTCCATAGGTATATTAACATAAATAAATCAAAGAAATTACTACTTATATATAAAATAAACATACCTTCGATGCTATCTGTGTACAAAAATACGAGATAAGCTTGAAACAAGCATAATATCCTAATACCTTGCTTGCTTTACGTCAAGTTCCAAGGCAATTTCAGTTGCAAAGTAATACTGCAAAGGCAGACAGTGCTTAAAATGGCTTCCCAATCCCAACTAACTTATCATTGTAGCAATTGTGACACAGATTCAGAATCAGAAATTGAAAATATTGCTAAAAAAACTATTAGTTGGAAATATGGATGGATGGGTGGAACAATGGAAACTTATACCACTGAGAAGCTTTATTAGACGTTGAAAATAGTTGGTCGGTTAGAGTAAAAAACTTCAACCAAAGTTCTAAAGTGACTTACTTTTATTGTAAAGACAACAAAAAGTGCACATGTAAACGTAAGCTTCAGGTAGACACTAGTATAACTTTGTGGGAAAATAACTCAGCTCATTTCCATTTCGCCAAAAAGTTAACTCGTGAAACAAAAGTAGAAATAGTTAAACTGTTTCAAGGTGGAATACAGAAACCGAAGCAAATCTTAAGGCAATTAGAGGGCAATGTAACTGTTCCAAAATTTTAATTTTGATATTGTTACGATTTTGACTAAATAAAATTATTTTACTGTATATGGAATTTAGTACTCGTTTTATGGCTTTTTGTACTTTTTCGTAGTGCCCCATATACTTTTTCTATGGCTCTTTGGACCCGGGACAAAATGACCTCTTTTTAGGGACAAAATTACTTCTTTTATGGTCCCATAAACCTTTACCCCATTTTTTGCGGATATGAAAAACATAACCTAATAATTTTTATAGATAACTATCAAGTTTATTTTATTTAGGTTAGGTTTGTTATATCCTCAAAATAGGTCTAAGGTAGCAAAGGCTTCGGCTACCTGAACTTACGTGTCGTCTTCGGTTAGCTGGTACTTCGGTTTCGGCTAGCTGGTACTTCGGCTTCGGCTAGCTGGTGCTTCGGCTTCCCCTAGTTGGTACTTCGGCTACCTGGGGCTTCGGAAGTTCGGCTACCTGGTACTGGTACAACTTTGCTAACTAATTTAGCTAAATATTTTGAGACCAGTAAAATTTTGTAGAGCAGAAAATGTGAACAATGTTCTTAAAGTTACCATTTTTTATTCAAAATAACATCCTGGTTCTGGTTATATCTTTCTGTTTCAAAAAATAATCGCCGGAAATAAATCTCTAGAAATCCCATTCTTTTTAAAAAGAGAATCAATTCAACGATAATAAGTTTACATGAGGTCCACCAATCGATTTCTGAAGTCTCATTACCGTCCGAAATAAAGTGTTCAGGACCTAGTTCACCTTTTGGGTTTTATTAATTAACCCATAATGAATATTTAATTATCAATAGCAAGGATGTTGAGATATATTCTATGGTTATGGATGTAAATGAAGTTCCCACGATTTGGGATGGTAAACAGTGGCATGCTGAGAATTACATTATTTTATTCAGTCAAATAGGACAAGATGCTTTCAGAAATAGCAATGTCAAGAACCAAACAATATTCATAGTAGAATCCACTGTCAAATTAATTAAAATGGTTGATGTCTGATGCCCATTTATCCATACAATAGCTCACATCTATCATGTCATTATTACAATATATTTGGTCATAAGTTGTTATACAAAACTTAATTCATAATAGCCGAATTATTAAATATTAGTAATCCTATTCCAATTTCAATGGGAATCATAATTTGAATTTAATTTAATTAATACAATAGCTAAACAATAAAATACGCTAAGAGTTTAAAATATCATCGTTCATTTTAAATGTTCTGTAATGCCAAAATTTTAAACTAAAGAACTAAATAGAACTAAGCTTTTAAAAAGGGATAACATTTACAATCATAATTGTAATCGATGGGTACAATTTCACAACTCTATCATTTTCTCAATCTGCTCTTTGGTAATTGCCAACCCCAAGTTGTCCTCAAATAAATAGTATTCAGACTTTTTATCTACCAGGTGAGAGAGAGGACTATTTTCAAAATCGACTTTTTTCCAATTGAATTTCCCGACAGCAACTCGTATGTTATTTTTTGATAGAATCTCTACCACTCTGTTTAGTCTTTTCATGTCGAGTAGGGTTTCCACACTTTTGGAGAAGGACCAAACAAATTGTGTAGCTTGGAATTGCTCGAATGATTTCCTAGCATTGTGCAAAGCAAATGTCTCCAAGACAAGGGTATCAAAACTTGCATGATGCTCTTTTAACACCATTTTTGCCGTAGGGCCCCGAAGACGCAATTTTGTCAAGGTTTGGGGAAGCCAAGTGATCTCAAAATCACTTCGAAATTCCAATTTTACCAATGAGGGACAGTTCTGGAAATGCCGGGGATTTATAGCTATACATTTTTCGGAAAAAAGGATTAAATGTTCCAAATTCGGAAAATTAATTCTTTCCAAAATATTAGCTTTCCTACAAATAAAAGTAAGCTTTTCAACTGCTGGTGGGATATAATAAATGGAGTCAAAATAAGAATCAACGACTAACTCGCGTACTTGAAATCCTGCCAAGCCATACAATGTGGTTTTAGATAAAATCATTTTGTCAACAGTCCAGTTGGACTGTGTTTCGTTTAATAAGTCAACTTTACTCAGATCCAGTAACTCCAATTTAAAATTGCCGGTTAAGTCTAATGTCATTCCATTATTTGAGAATCCATGAAAATGACAAGTAAACATTTTAACGTCTTTGAAATCGATGAATTCGGAAAATTCGCATTCGTTTGTTTCCTCCTTGTAATGAATACTGCAATTTTTTAATTCGACTTCAATAGGAGAGATTTTATATTCGTCAGGAATGTTCAGATAACATCCTTCAATGCGCAGGTACTTGATGCTAAGAAGATTCTCCAACGATAACTTCAATCTACGATTTATTCGAGGCGGACAAATATTAAGTCTTGTGATTAATATTTCTCCACCCATCCTTAGGATGGTAAATGGATTTTGATAATCTTCTTCCACAACAAAACGATCTAGGGTTAATTCCTTCAAATTACTTCCCCATTCGTTCAATACGGTTTCTAAGGCACATTTAGGCCATGGAGCAGAGTTGCCTTTGAACTTTGTAAGTCGTAGAGCTGTAAAAGGAATCGCGGTCTGACAAAATTCAAACGCATCTTTAAAGTCTTTCATCGATTTGCTGAAACACTTAGGATTAGCAGGGCAACCAATTGAAATTTGACCACGCTTTCTGAGAACAGGTTCAGCCACATAATTCCACTCCTTATTAACCAAACGACAGTTTTTAATATCATCCAGGGGCAAAAAACGGTACACGCATTCAATAATCTGCAACCACCACCAATAAATGTATCCTTTTAAAATATTTCCATAAATGAAAATAGAACTCAACGCTTATTATAATGTGAAATCTTACCCCAGCGATTTTTAAAGGATTTTTGGCTGTCATTGACTGCAAAAGTTGAGAATTTTCATCAGAAACATTTTCAATGTTGACTTTTGAACTTTTATTGGCAGTCTCGTTTTGTAGTACCTCCAGTATTTTTATAGAGCAGTCAATATTTTTTCCCATGAGTAGAGTAAACATTTCTAATTGGATTTTCTCCTTCCCTCCATCCGTATTCTAAAATAATAGTTGATGGTTATTTTCCATTATTATTACAAGTTTTAATGTTGAATGTACCAGCTTATTAGGATTCGATTCTTTTAAAAATTACCACCAACTCATATAATATTATGGTTGTTAAGAAATGAAAGTGAAAAGTATAACAATAACAATTACAAAATAATAACCAGTGACCAACAATTTCATCATCCAACCAAGTCCATATGCCAAGCCAATATTGCCAATAATAATAATAAATATTTAAAAATTCTGACGTACAATGATAGCAGTTTTTTCTGCTTCAGTGATCAGATTTTGATGTTGCAAAGCTACAACAACCTCTCGTAAGTCTTCTGAAGTCAAATTTTCCATTTTAAAATTCTTTTATCACCGACAGAACAAAGAACGAAATACTAAACGCCACAACAGCTAGAGAATTAATTCACCACAACAGCATATAATTTAAACAAAGAACGCCACTACCACCGCGTGTGTAGACTGTAGACATTTCTTGATTTTAACAAAGAATAAATTTTCCGCTAAAATCAAATTATCCGTTCAATATCCGGAATAAATGGCGAAATAGGGGCATTTTGAGATTTGGAAGTATATTTTAAAAATTTAGGCTTATGAAGGCAGCTCAGCCGACTATATAGGTACTACTAGGTAAGACTACATGCGATATGCGATGCCACAGCTTTATTTGCATTTAGGAGTTTCTTCATCATTTAACCTTCATAATAATTTGTCTTGCAATTTTACGCATTTATACAGACGATAAAAGGCTAATTAGAAATAAAACTACTAACTAGAGACATTGTATCACTCTGAAGTTATATAACTGACAACACGATCGCTTTGGCTAACATAATCTTAAAATCTGCATTCATTACTAAATACACAGGCACAAGCACGTATTTAGTAGGGGGGCGGGGGGGCGCAGCGCCCCCCCTAAATCTGAGAAAAAGAGAATTTTTTTCTAAAAAATGGCCTAAAATAGCAAAATTTTTTCGCGCTTCGCGCGAATATGTCTTGTTTTTGGTACAATTTTTGCCTCCGCCCCCCCTTGAACAAATTTCTAGATACGTGCCTGCACAGGCAGATAATGCAATGTCATGTCGGTAATATTTTATTTTGTTTTATTGGCAGTGCGCTTATACCAACCTTAGATTACCCCATAATTAACACCACATTTTGTTGGTTATGTTTATTCAGGTAGCTTATTATTGGTATTTTGAAGGTTGTCTCTGGGCATTAGTGGTCATTATCCAAATGTCAATTAATTTGGGATTTCCATTTGGAGACAATTAACCTACTTCTAACGTCATATTTTATTCAGTTCCATTTTTGTATGGCACTCCATCAGTCTTCTGTTGAATTTTGGCTGACCAGTATTCTCAGGATTGAATAAAAATTGCCAGGTTTAAAATATAGGCTAAATTTTCCATTCTACAAAAATATACTTGTCTCAAAATATTTAGCTAAATTTATTACCAAAGTTATGTAGTGTACTCAACAGATTTTCATGGTAATTTAAACATTGAAACCATACAGATCTTTTAGAAAAACTGTTCCCAACTGGAATTTGGCCTAGTCTTCACTATTTGGTTTTTAATTTCCTTCACTTTTCTCTGTCGTCGATAGTCGATAGTGTTTCAAGGGCAAGATTATAGCTATGGGGTTTCATAACAGGGTTAGGTAGGATTTCAATAGCAGAGATATTCCTTTTTCAAGTTTATCTCGGAAGTATAACCTGCTAATAGAATTTTTGTTGTGTAACTTGCGTAATTGTAGTCCTATTTCCTGTGTCTAGTGTATAATGCGTTTGGTATGTATACATAATATGTATAATATACTCTGAAACCATGATAATGAAAATGACAATGAATATAGCCCATGTTGTCGTATGGATATTTAAAATGCGTCCGCAAAGTGAAATGCATTAAGCCTAGATATGCTAATCAGTGAAGGACAAATCAATAATGAGATATACATTTGCGAATTAAATAACTGCCTACAGTAATTTTATTTAGGTATACATAAAGTTATTTGTGCAACTTGGATTCATATCAGGTAATTAAAGCAAAGGAGAGACACAGAAAAGGAAATATGACAAGAGTGAAAAGAGTATACCTGTAACAGGCTAGATCACAAAAAATATAATTATCTCGTAACTAATGGCTGATTTATATTCAATTCCCAATTTGGTCGAAATTGGTAAAGAAAATAAGAAACAGGCGAATAAAAGGAACTACAGCGTAAAACTGGGTCACATTTTGATATAAGCATGCCAATATTGCCAATGCAATTTACTAATTGTGTTATATTTCATTCTACGTAATTGCGCATAGAATGGCATGTAATTACAACTTTCTGATGATAACTTTCTGTTTGTGCATTTTTGAAGTGACAGGAAAACTTAACATTAACAGACTATTCACTTCCCCTAAAATAATATCGAAAATTATAAAAGTGCATTCATACTGCGATATTTATTTCGTTTCGGCAGGCAATGATACAGAAGAAACTAATTTTTTCGAATCTTTGGAAACTGTCACAGTCCAACAACAAAGAGACATTTTTTACATCAACTTAAATGAAGTACAGAAGGCGTTTCTAAATAAATTGTATAAAACAAGTCTCAATAGAGGATTCAGGAATCATTGTGCGATTACCGTGGCGTATTTCTATTCTTATGATCCTTCAGTGTACCAGTCATTTATGAATGTTTTAACTCGACACTTAAATACCCGGACGGACAAGAACAAAGATTTGTACATATTTGTTACAGATTCGTCATTTGTTGACGATTTTCTATCGTCGGATTTTGCAATGGAGATAAAATATAAAATTCTACTTGAAGAAAATCTACCGGAGGAAAATAAAGAATCAAACGTTAATCGGGCACTTACATTGTGTTTTTATTGCAATAGAGGGAAGCCAAGTGTGGTAAACATTGATATCAGAAGACAAATTTATAGTTGGAATATGGATTTGTTCAAAATATTCCCAGATTTTACAAGAAATGGATGTGGTACAACCCTCACGTATTCAGTACCTAAAGCGTTTTCATTCTTGATTGAGACGGAATTGAAAAATGGGGTAGAAATTCCTAAAAGGGGACCAATCGTTTATTCTGCAATAGCAATACAAGAATTTTACAATTACTCGTTCAAAGTTGTCCTAGCAGATAAAGGGTCAGGCTACACTCTTGCAAATGGTACTTGGGTTGGTTCGGTTGGGGATGTTTTAACTGGCCGGGGAGACATTGCAACGGCTGTCCCAACTTTCCCCAGATTTGCTGTAACTGAACCGACAACAATAATTGATGAGTTGTCAATTCAATTTGTGACCCGAAGGCCGATGAAGACTTACACGTGGGATGCAATTTACAAACCGTTTAAATGGAACATGTAGCTATGCATTATGGGAACTGTCTTTATTGTTTACCTTTTGTTTATTGCTCTTCAAAAGTTCATGAAAATGACAGGACTCCCTCTAAGTCATTTGTTTCATAAGGAACTATTCGGAAATGTTTTGTATGTTTTGGTTAAAAAGCCATCGTCTTATTCCCCTTCTAGCAATTCGGCACGAATATTGTACGCATTATGGCTGTTTACAGCACTTATTATTGTTACTTTGTACAAATACCAACTGATTGGTTTTATGACATTTCCAAAAGAAGAATCTTTACCGCAAACATATCAAGAATTAGCAGATTCGAATAATTTTCAATGGGGATTCGAAGAAGGGCTAATTGGTGGAATCGCGGTTCCTTATTTTGCATACGGATCCCAGACACTAAGAAGTATTTTTGCAAGAATGGTTTTTGGCAACGAAGATAGATGTTTTCATCGAGCGAAAAAAATGAATTTTGCATGTTTCTCTCTCAGCGCTCAGGTGGATTATATGAAAGGTTCGAATTTTAGCAGTACCGAGATACTTCCTATTGTCGTTTCTAAAGATGCAGTTGCCACTATGGTAGCTAGCTTTGTCACTAAACCAAGGGCCATTTGGAAACCTACATACGATAGCCTTATATCAAGATGTTTCAATGGAGGTATAATTCTCAAATGGAAATTGATTGATACTGCTATACAACGAAACAAAATTATGCACTGGAACAGGGAGAACAATATTACTAAGCCAAGAGTTCATTATGGTCCTCTCCGTCTCAAGATTGAAAATCTAAAAGGTCCTTACTACATTTTAATGCTTGGATGTGGGGCATCTTTAGTTATTTTTCTAGTTGAAGCAGCTTTTTACTACCTGAAACGGAAAATTGTCAATCGTAGAAATGAAGTAAAAAGTTATCGTTAACAAAATAATACTGATCACCATATTAGTGTATTCCAATTATTTCAGTCAACAAAACCAAACAATTAGTATATAGTTCTCTATGTTCATTAGTAATGAGTTAGAAGTCATCAAATGTATAGTGTACAATATAATTTAGTTGTACGTTTTGATTGTAATGTTGTAATTTCTATGTTGCACTTCGTCATGAATAAAATATTATGTTAAAGAACAAAATAAATAATAATCCAAGGCCTTTTAACGTTTGACTTATAATATTTAAAATTTAGTGTATTTATTAGCATTAGGTGTATACTTAGGTTTGTATTTTTTTTAAAAATTTTACTGTGTAATTATTTCATTAACCGTAGTTTGTGGTTCAGTTCAGGTTTCACAAAGTTGAGTGAGGTGAATTGAAGTGAAGATTTTTTCTCCGGAATTGTTTGGGTGCTACGAAGTTATTATGAAGTTAAAATGAAGGATCCTTCTCAAAACTAAGTTCGACCCTATATCCTAAAGTTGGGAATGATTTTGAAATTAAATGGATAAATCAAACCATTCCTAAAGTTCAGATTGCCTCCCAAATAAAGAGAAGTTCCTTGCAAAATTAAACTTCAGAATCGAATTTTATGGGAAGGGTAATAACTTCATAGGTATAATCACCTCAATATATATTTGATAAACATCTTTACATATCGCACCTTAAGGTATCAAAAGCGCAATATGCATTTTCAGATTGGTAGTTAAAATGCTCAATATGCATTTTCAGGTTGGTAGTGAAAATGCGCAATATGCATATACGGGGCACAGTGAGATTTTACGATAAAATGAGAAAGCATAAAATTATAAATACGATGATCAAATTTTTAATTTTATCTGGTTCAAATAGCTGAGCTAGTGAATTTTTAAAATCACCTTTTCCACCCAAACATGTTGTCTCACTTGTGTCTCATGCTCTCTCCTGTAAAATTGCCGCCGATGCATATTGCGCATTTTCACTACCAACCTGAAAATGCATATTGCGCATTTTCACTACCAATCTGAAAATGCATATTGCGCTTTTGATACCTTAAGGTGCGATATGCTACTACATAAACGTAAAGTGGGGCATGCGCATAGAATTCTGTTGAACGTAGCGTTTTGCAATGACTAGACTACCGCGGTACTGATTTTGCTTTACATTTCAGTACGCTTAGGCATCAAAAATTGGTCTACTAAATAGTCAACGGTCTATTGATAGAATTCCTATATTATGCAGTCGCTAGAAAACTTATTTCAACATTTTTCTAGCACACTGTGCTAAGTCTGCAGCTAGTATTCGATTAAAATAAATCAAGAAAACCTTAAGATGTCATTAAGTTTATCTATAGTTATTACCACGGCGATACAAAGAAAATAGACACACATCACTCAATTCTTACATTACAGGTCCTTACAGATGAATACAAGATTGCAAGAATAGAATGTCCTCTAGAATATGAAATAGATGTGAATTTATATTAATCAAGCAGAATATATTATGGTATGCGACAAAATTAAGAAATAAAGCCTTATACTTACATATATTATTATGATTGTACAATTTTAATGTTTAGTGTTCATTTTATTACCACAACATACCACATAATAGGTGGCCTTATCTTGTAACTAAGCAGTAATTACCAAATAGTCTTTTTGGGTTAGATGAGCGGTAATTGTGCTTTACATTCAAAGCAATTATTAAATCATCATCATGCATGGTCTCTAAATTAACGAAGATCATGCAATTATGCTGGGTAATATAGAAACAAAAGTATAAAAGGGAAATTCTGTGCCAAATAAAACCATATTCATCAACTGTGTCATTTTCAAAGTGCATTGAAAATAGAAATAAAGTTTTCAAAATGGTCAGGTTTGCAGTGTTGATAGTATGTCTCATCTTTAGCCTTTTTGTCTTCACCGAAGCAAAAGATTTCGTGGATCCTGAGTGGGAAAATCTTGAACCGTTGATTTAAACGCCGTTTCCTTGTAAGTTACTCTCCAATGCAATAAATTACTGTAAAATTAATTTCTATTTTTATTTCAGTTAAGTTAAAATGAAGCCAAATGCCAAAATGGTGTCACATAGAAAACTGTATAGAGCTTAGGTTCAAGGCATCGAAAATCTCTTGCAAACCTGGTTACTGTGGAAATCAGCACTCGCCCCACCCACCCTATGCACCGCCCTCAAAGTAGGAGGAGTTTAGATGTTCTCATCCAATATAATACCACGCCCCCAAGGGGGCGTGGCTCGTGGGCGGAGCCAAAGTGTGGAAATTAGGCAGTGGGTGGGGACTGTTACACTGGAAATTTTTTCGATGCCTTATGGTTTCAGTCTACTTTTAAATGATGCATTTATCTTTCTATTACTTAGGTAGGTAGTATAGGTATTAAAATACTATTGAACATGCAGGAAACATGAGTCATGAATTATGAAGGATGTCTGAGGCAGGAGAACAGTGTATCATTTTCTGATATTTCTGATGCAACTTGACAATAAAGCAATGTTATGATTTGATTTGATTTGAGGAGATGTGTTTATTCATTAGTCTAATTTTTGTAGTAATATTACTGTAGTATTAGTTGCCTAAATTTGTTACATCCAAGCAAACATACTGTCCAAATTAATTCTGCTAGAAACCAGCTAGTTTTTCGAAAAGTTCAGTAAAGTTAAAAGTGGGTGATGAGTCACAGCTTCCAGTGTCCATTTAAGACGGAATGGTACCTACAGTTCAAAAAATACAACATGCACATGTAAATTCCTCACAACAAATAAAGACTAAACTACCATTTACCTTAACTATCATAAATATAGGCATTTAGATACATACGTTGTTGAAATAAAAATAGAATTCATTAATAATCGTTATGGTGTAAAACCTGTTTATCACTTTTATGATAAATTTAATAATAACAATCATAGATTTTCTAACTAACAATCATACAACTTATTATATTATTATCGTGTTATATTGATTACAGGATTCAACCCACTGATAATTAAATCTCCATCCAAGTGTCAACGTCAAATGGGTGAAAACGATAATTGAATGGTTAAGCGGTATAACTTGCTATCTCGGAGAGTATTTTAATTTAAAAAAGTTACTGTTGACAACAACAAATGATGAAAGAGGACAACACCCGAATCCTTCAACAGTAATACCCTTTTCATGGTGATTTATTTGAACATTTGAATTTGTTTTAAGCAATATTTTTACCACTTAAATATAACGAAAATATCAACGTAAACACTTTAATACTATTAACTATGCTTTAATTTAGTGTATTCTTTTAAACTGACTTACTTTCTATCAACGAAAATATATCTGGAGGTTGTTTAACAATTCGGTTTCAAAATATCTTATTGCTATATAATATTATTCCGTAAAAATATTTAAAAATATGCTTTATTATTTTACTCCTTGCAAATCCACGGAGATTGATACATAATTTTCATTATCCTGGCTACGCCGTTTTTCAGCTCTCATTTCATTGTAACCACTTTCTGCATTGTGCTGATGTTATTCTGTATATCCACAGCCAATTTCCAGCCTCATCGCCATACGCTGCGACATATAAATCAAACATCTTTCTAATATTTAATTCCGGATCTAAGTATCTTCTAAGAGGATCCCCATTATGTAAGCAATATTTAGTGAATTTGAATGTGAATGTCATATATGGATATAATACTGTTAGCATGTAAACCATGTTATACCTCTCGAGCGTAGTGACTAAGATAAACAGGAAAGGAGCCAATGTGCTGATGAATGGCTTGTCGTACGTCCTCTGACAATCTGGAAGGCTTGGTTGC
The DNA here is from genome assembly GCA_020055645.1 of Tomocerus qinae. Taxonomy (NCBI): domain Eukaryota; kingdom Metazoa; phylum Arthropoda; class Collembola; order Entomobryomorpha; family Tomoceridae; genus Tomocerus; species Tomocerus qinae. The sequence continues at coordinate 67,477,127 of CM034546.1, forward strand.
ATGTCTTCCCCGTTTGTCATAATACATTAAGTCTCCGGTTTGCATTTTTGATTGTAACACATTCAATCTTCCCCTTGTCAATGTGAACGTCTTCATGAAAGTTTTTTTACACACTTCTATCTCAAAACTCAAAACCATTCTCGTCGAGAAGCAAGTATTTGAAAGTCGCTGTTCGTCTACTTGCCACAGGGTCAATTGTCCGTTCTTGTGCGGGGAGACTTCGTATCAAACGAAGTAAAATTGCAGTCTGATATGTGTAAGACCCTCAAGCACGTATCCAGGAATTTGATCAAGGGGGGGCCACCAAAATATATTGGTAAAATAAAGACATAGTCGCGCGAAGCGGGAAAATTTTTTGGATTTTTAACCTTTTTTGACAAAAAAATCGCCTTTTTCTGAAAATTTAGGAGGGCCCGGGCCCCCCTTCTGGATACGTGCTTGAAGGCCTGGATGACCAAAATTGAGTAAAGAGCTCAGACATCCGATCTAAAGAAATTAGACACCCTTCTTTGTTGCAGCGTGGACCACAGTGAGGCTCCTAAATAAATTTTAAATGTTAATCCGCTGTTTGTGAAGCTATAAAATATTACTATTCTTTAGTTTTGCAATATAGTGGTCCTTAATTACAAGCACTTACCCCGTCTAGCGGTTCCACTTCTTGGCGAAGAACATTATTCCGTGATAAGTATTCAAATCCGCTGTTTCGGTTTACTTTTCTTTGAACGTCTCCCCATTGCGAATAATTTAATTTTCGCCTTTTGATTGTTTATTTGATTTAAAAGGTTTACTGACAATTTATGATCAGTGCTTTCAGCCATTTTGTTAAATTTACTAACTAGCGAAAATGATTTTGTCACAGGTTGGATAAAAAGTATGAACTTTCGGGAAACATATTTGTTTGTTGTCATTAGCAAATTCATAAATTTTTGTTATTATTAAAATACTCTCCGAGATAGCAAGTTTTACGCAGGGGAAATTCAATTGTATCAACGACCAAATTTTATGATTTTTTACATTTCATTCCTTTCGGAAATAACTCGTGGGTTGAGATATTTGGAAATTGTTCTTAATTATTTTAGCATTTGCATTACATGCATGGAGATTCCTAGAGCAAATTGGTTGATTTTACAGTGTGATTTTACAGGAGCCGGGAATTACCGGAGGTGCGGAATTACCAACGCTTACAAAAATCATGCATGGAAACTTGTACGTGCAGTTAAAAGTAAGAGCCAAATCTGTTTATTCCAGCATTATATAGTTAACCTACGCAAGTTTAATGCCATACCGCTGCAAGTGGCGGTAATTCTGCACCTCCGGTGATTCCCGTACCTGCAAAGTCGCATCGCTTGTATTTCCCTGCCACCAAATTGGTTTTATTGTAATCCATGAAATATTTAGATACTTACCAAACCAACCACCGAAATGATCATTGACCCATTCACCATCTGCATATTCACGCCGTTTTCCTTGCACATCAACTCGCCATTGGCTGCTGAACTGAGGTGCTCCGTTGCCGTACACTCCAAATTCATCAATTCTGGCAGTTCCCCATTCGGTCTGACACACAAATTTGGTCCATGGGAATCCCTGGAAGTTCCACAACAATCGCAATTCGACGTCATTCTTGCTGCATCCTTGACGATCATTGTCGTGATCTCCAGACCAACACCAAATACACATGTCTGTGCTGGTAGGATTCCTTACACGGATATCCATGTAGCTCCATAATATTCCTGCATCTTCATCTCCCTTACTTCCTCCATCCACTACGGATCGCTATACAAAAATCAGCAGTATAATTATTCTAAACATTTTTATGGCTATAAAATGTGGGAAAACCTAAATCGTTTCAAGACTGTTCCCAAAACATCCCACATGATACAATATAAATATGTCTAGTGATCATATTTTGCTTTTCATAAATTCCTGAACTAATGGTTTTGATCGAAATAACTGGAATATCTTTTTTCTATAGGAGCTTTCTCATTTTGACCCCAGAACTGAATTATTTTCCCCTCAGTCGGGATTTGAGGAAGTATTCAATAATAAAACTGTTAAACCAGAAATTTTGAAATGTTTTGATTACTAATAACCAAATTTTCTTACCCCATAAGCTCCAGTCAGTAAAATCAAAAAGACAGGGAAATAAAGAGCTGAAAATCAATTGAAATTACACGGGTATTATTATGTATTTAAAATAAAAAATCCAATTTGTTCTTCTAATAATTATTTAAATACCTGCCAACGAAGTCATTTTTTATGATATATCCACAATTAAATGGATGGAATTGAAAACCAGATTTATTCAATCTTGGCTAATGAAAGACTGAACTGTTTGATGATAAATTTAATTGAGTATTTGGAGGTGACAGTTTGAATAGAATAGAGACTCAAAACGCTCAGTTTAAGTGGTACGTAGGTTTTACTGTTATAGCTATAATAAATACAATCATATTTGTGTAGCTTTAAAGATATGTTGTAAAAATTGGGACTATTATATTTTCAACAGGTTGGCCGTATTTCTTCAAAAGTTATATTATTGAACTGTTTTGCAAATTAATTCTAATTTGACGCATTACTTAAATTTCTACAAATCTCATCACTGCGCTGTTTATTGTAGTTACCAAAACGTTGTTTCGTTATGTACACAGATATTAACACATTGGATATGTGTCTAATCATTTTAATTTTTTAAATAAATCGATAAAAAACCCATGTCATTACTTGAGAGACTACGTTACGAGATTCCTTTTTTATCTACACGACAGTTTGCAGCAACTTGTATTTATGATAATTGTACACAGCCAAGCTAAGTAGTACAACAACATGACATTGCGTCACATACATGACTTTTTAATTTGATGATCTTGTTTAAAAATGTATATATTTCTGTAACTGTAACCACTACATAATATTAATGAATTTTGTATCTAACTATACTACACAATATTACGTATATAATTATATTTAAATATAAGTATTAATACCTAACTACTTCATATGATATTATTATTGTTTATTAACTGATAAGTAATGAATTTTGACGATACATTAATTGGTTTTTCCTACTTGTACGATAAAACCGCTGCTTCATTTCAGAACCTCATGAAACAACAAACACTTTGGAGAAAACAAAAAGACCTGATTAATATTTTATTGACATTGATTATTATTGCATTTCAATGTATTTTGAATACATGTGAAGAAATGGAAATCAAAATAGTACCGTAATGGGCTTGATGGTTAGGTTATAACATAATCTCCTGTACTGTGTAATAATAGAGTTTGTGTACCTATAGAGAGCTTGCAAGAGCAGGTCCATGTTTAGTTTTGGGCGAATTGTACGCTTAGTGGCTAGAGAAAAGCCGAAACGTACACTAAAGTGGGACTGGAATATTTCCTTTTATGATATTTTGGGGGATTATTAAGTGAGAAAAAGTTGGGAAGTTTCTGGAAAAAGGAATGACAGCATTCCTTCAAAATCTAAGCTATTTCTCCATAAGACCCAAAAACTCATAGCCTTAAATGAGCGTCTAAGCAAATCGAATGCTATAAACAATGCAACTTAGTGGGCATATTAATTAATGTGATGAAATTTTTATTAATTTAAAGACATTACATTACTATTCGGCAGTTTATTATTGAAAAATGTTTATTGTAGCTTTTAGATTATACATGAATCAGTTTTTATGAATAATATGTGCATGCATAACATTTGGTAGTAAAGTTGTATAATAATATGTATTAGTTAGTTTTACATGTTAGCTTTGGTGACCTTATCAAGTGAAGTTTAATTAAAACTATATTAAGACCTTACAGGAGAAATTCATCTTGGTAAGTACAACAAGTAGAGCAAATATAGTATAGTGTTAGCTAGTGAAATCTGGGACCTGTATTCGTAGCAGTCTTCTTTGAAAGAATTAGTAAACTTATTATTGTATTAATTTTTGATTTATTATATTGAAACATCCATTTTATTTTACATAGACTATAGACAATTAGACTATAATATTATTATCATTGCTGTGGAAAGCGAAAATCGAGTGAACAACAAACAGAGATAGCTATGCTACAGAGTTTTAAATAGAAAGTATTAATGTGATGGTATTTTCCACTGCAATGCGAATAAAAGTGAGAGCAGTGGTTGGCATGATTGGAAAGAAAGGCCGTGCACCAATTTTAATAGGTCTGCAGGTACTGGCGAATTTTTTAAAAATGGGGTCCGGATTTTTTTCCCATTTTTTAATCAATTCCTCGGAATGAACAAATAGATTGGATGCTTGAGGCATTACTGCTGCTACAGCAGCTGTCACAATGAACAATAAAATGGGAAAGAGTAGATAGGAAGGCATTGATACGACCCGGTGCAGTTTTATGGTTCCGAATAGACAAGCGGTGATCAAAATCTGCCCAACGGAGAACAAACATGATATTAATGCTCCGAAACGTAATTCAAAATCTTGACAAACAACTCTTAGACTTCTGTAGGCTCGTCGCTCTCTCTCTCCTTCCACCTTCAATTGTGTGAGAAAGAACAGCCAGAATTTTAAAATTTGCAGAAACATTGCACCTCCTTCTAATAAAAAGGTAATGGGGCAAATGATGTTAACTGCCACGGTAAACGACCATACGCCAACAATTAGCCTAGCCAATGCTGTATCTCCATATGATCTTGGAAACCCAAATAAAGTTGCCAGATTTCCTCTCATTCGTGCATTTCTGTCGAATGCTGCGTAAATTGGGAAGATTATTGCCAGGGTTGGCAATACCATCTGAAGAAGGAGACAACCAATTGCTATCAAATTGTACAGTCGACTCGGTTTGATGTTCTTTCGTTCTTCCACATAAATTTCTGTAAACATATAAGATTTAGTGTTCAACTTCAAGCAAATTATAAGAGAGTCAAGCACATTAGTAGAGAAGAGAATCTTCCTCTCTTTGCTCGAAAAATTTTTTAAAGAAAAAGTGATATTTTTGATCATAAAATTATTTTTCCAGTCTTCGTTTCTATATTATGATAAAATTAGCTCAGAGCTTTAATCGGTAAATAAATTACGGTATTTAAAAAACTAACCTTCCAATGCAAAATCCATCTTTATGGTTAAATTCATCATCTGAATCATATACCGGTCATCTTTCAATATAATGATCCACATCATTAATGTCATGGAAAAGAGTGTAACCAGTATGAGATGAACTATTCCAGATCCCACTGAAGCAGTATTTGCACCAGGAAAGAATAGGATTCTGAAGAAATCGAATCCAAATACAAATAAAGCGAACGCGATATTGTATAAGGAGAAGATAGAAGGATTTCCCTTTCTTTTTTTGCGATCAAATGCTTTTGGGGGATTTTTAGAAAAATCAACACGGAATGGACAACCACACCTTCCATAGACTTTCACGTAGAATTTTAAAGCTAGCCAAGAGTATTCGTTAAGCATTTTGAAAGGATGGATTTGTAAATTGTGTCTGCTTCTTAGCTCCCTTCTTTCTGTCCAGCAGTTTTAAAACTCGCAAATAAAATCAAATACAAACAAATATCGCCTAAGCTTTTAAACAAAATAAATCTAGCCACTACGATAATAGGTATTAGCAAAAGGTTGAATATGCTAAAAAATGGATAAGTTGTTGTCCGAAAGAAATGATTGGAAATTTTATCCAACATACATTGGCTGCCTGTTTGCCTCACCGTTTCTGTAAACTTAAAAACATTTTAGACGTAGATTATTTTCCAGTCTCCAAGATATTGGTAACAAGAACAAAAAAGAGTTTACTGTAAATGGGTTTGGATGCCAGACAATATGGAATATATTATTTGGGTCATACACATACAAGTCGCATTAAAGGATATTAAAAACTGCCTATTTCATGTTAAGTATTAAAAGATGTAAATAAATGTCAACCTATAAAGTTGCTATTCCCTTATACATGTATATTAAGCTTGAAGTCTGTCATATTTATGCAGTCTGTCTCATATACTTTTACTATTTACTACAAATACAAAATTAATGTCCTCGATATTAGCCATATAGACATAGTATAGGCATTAAAAGTATAGGCATTCCTCGTTTAACTAATTATGTGGTTTTTCTGGAAGTTATTCTTACTGGACGTAAAGTCCATAAATTATTTTGTAAAGTTATACTCTAAAGAAATTATTTTGCTAAAATTTTTTTGTATAAGTACGCTATCCAGATATGTTAAGTGGTATTGACAATTGTAACTTACTAAAAGTGTAGTACACGACTCGGTTGGATTTTCTTTGGCTCCGCGTCTTAAACTGTACAAAGTATCGTATAGCTACATTATAGAACCAAACATTTGAACTCCATGCCATGCTTAAAGTTTATTACGATTATCGATTGCCATTATTATTGCTGTAGCAGAAGTGCTTGATTTATTCCGTTTAAATTAAAATATATTTGCTTCATATAGTAACATTATTTGGGTGTAATTTCCACATTGGATTTGGACTGAAACCATACATTTTACACCTTAACTTACGTTTTCTACCTGTAATATCTAACAATATCTTCTATTGTATATGACATAAATATTTTATATATTTACATCAACAGCCATGATTAATTATAGATATGTCTACCTATTTAATTTATAGAAATATCTAACCCAATAGAATGTTTCTTATAGTAGCTAATAGGTACATTACTAGGAAGGAATTCATGTTATATTATTACTAGTGAACCCAGCTAAGGGGCAAATCTAGCACTCAAGAGAAATTCAGCAGGCCACCCATCACAGTAATAAAAACAATTTCGAAAACACCCCATTAGGTTATTATGTTACCTTTGTAAATACAAAGTATATTTAAATTAATATACTTTTATAGTGAACCCAGCTAAGCGGGGCAAACCTAGCACTCAAGAGAATTTCAGTAGGCCACCCATCACAACAATAAAAATAATTCCAAAAAAATAATCGGTATTTCCCTTAAGTTATTATGTTAATCAAAACTGTTATTCAATTCTACATAAAATGTGTTCAAACTGGTAGAAAGAAATCTTGGGGACAGTAAAAGTAACAGCAGGTCTATTAAAAAATGCTAAATAAATTTGTCGATATATTGTAGCAGTCAAGTCGTCTGGTGAGTTCGACCATCAAATTAGCCCTTAACTTTTTTTGGCAGACTTAAAACGTCTTCGAGAATACTGGTCTTCGGATGACAAAATTGGACTCCCAAATCGCAGAAAAACCTGGTTGAGGTGTGGTATTCTGCGTTTATTCATATTCATCTCCAATTTCGAGATATTAAGGTTTTAATTTCAAATTCACAATACCTCGAAATTAGTAAATAGTAGTCATAGATACTTCCCAATCACCTGTACTTGAGCCTTATTTATGGAATTCCCTGTATTTTGAAAAACCCATGTTTACAAAATGTCCCCTTTGCTACTCAATTCCACTCAATCACCAATAATCAACTTGAGTAAATTTCTACTTCCTAGTATTGTTATTTTCATGTTAATGATTTATGAAACAACTCATTACGTTGGTTTAGAGGAAATGCATGAGTATGCGCATTTTGCTTTTAAGGAACCTGCATATCGCACCTTAAGGTATCAAAAGCGCAATATGCATTTTCAGATTGGTAGTGAAAATGCGCAATATGCATTTTCAGGTTGGTAGTGAAAATGCGCAATATCATATACGGGGCACAGTGAGATTTTACGATAAAATGAGAAAGCATAAAATTATATATACGATGATCAAATTTTAAATTTTATTTGGTTCTAATAGCTGAGCTAGTGAATTTGTAAAATCACCTTTTCCACCCAAACATGTTGTCTCACTTGTGTCTCATGCTCTCTCCTGTAAAATTGCCGCCGATGTATATTGCGCATTTTCACTACCAACCTGAAAATGCATATTGCGCATTTTCACTACCAATCTGAAAATGCATATTGCGCTTTTGATACCTTAAGGTGCGATATATTACGTGTGCAGTTGTTGGGGAAGTAGGTACCCAAAAGTGTTACAGTCAGCACTTGCGATTTCCGTTAAACATTGGCGAGGGGGTTTTGCGTTACGTAATATATGCACGTTCCCTAGGATCTCCTACCACCCATACATAGAGACATAGATAGGTTGGTACATGCCCCTATGCATTGTTCGGTGGTTTAGAGAAACTGAGCATGCGCATTTTGATTTTCGGAACACCCTACCAACCGTACATACATAGATAGATAGACACGTAAATTTTATCGATTCTACGATTATAATATAGAGATACATTTATAAACAAGTATTAATTTATCTTATTATACCGATTTAATTATTTATCCATTACACAAATAAAAGTTACGATATAAAGCTTTAAGAATCAACAAAGTATTAAGATAATGATTAAGTATACAGACGGGTTTTTTGGTTTTCAATAATAATTAGCTATATATACTATAAATGTTATTAAATTTATAAACTGTTAAGATAAGGGAAGACAATACATACTACAGTACAAGCAGCAAACATTATTCATAATTATATTGCTATATAATATATAATATTGGTATATAATGTCGTTGGTGTTTTAGATTTTATTTTAAAATTGTATTAACCATATATATTCAATATTATTATACTATTAATAACATAAACAGAAATTGAACATAATAACAATACTATCAGGTTACTATTTTTATACCCCATTACGTATTAATAAATTAAGTATATTAACTTCACGGTTTTATTTTCACATGATTTTTAATTAGATTTTCTTGTTAGTTCTAAGAGACGAAAGTCATCCTCATATCCGTTATATCGTCAAATAGATATCTCCACGAGTGCTGAAATGTAAATAAAAAATAATACTGTTAAATAGTTCACCGACTTGTATTTAATGATTGGCAAGTAGCTTTCTGAACCTTGTATTTGCATGTTCTCCCATGATTTCTCCTTCTGTGCATGAACAAGATCCACTTTTGTATGTTATCCAATCTAAGCATAGACATCCAATATACCTTGTTCCTAAAATACTATGAGAGAAATAATCCGGGGCTCGCAGATGGCTGCAGACCCCTGAAATGCAAATTAAATTCAAAATAATCAACTTTATTAATGCATTAACAAAGAAAGCTATTAAAGTCATATAATGAACTTTTATCGAGCACTCACCGACAATTTCTCCCACAATCGGAAGCTGACACCCAGGTTGATGTTGGCCTCCCTGTAATAAAGTAGTAAATATATTCACTGAAATAGTTTAATGATTTCCAAACAATTAAGAAAATAATCAGAGAGATTTTGTAATTACATTGGGATAAAAGTCAACATGTCCAGTTTTAATATTCATGCCAAATGTCAATAAGCGGTCACCCATATTTGTATGGATGACATCAACAAATTTCGCATCGGAAGCATCAAGACGATCAATTAGATCGGCATTTCTAAATCCTGGACCAGCTGGATCTAATCCTGCGTACGTAATAATATAATTGATAAATTGCATAAACTGTGGGAATATAATACTTCACATTCCAATCCTTATTAAAATTTTATATAAAGGAAATGCTTTTTTTTTAAAAAACTTTTTCATATTTTAAACAAGTACCTGTTATTCTTCCAATTTGTTCGCCTTCTATCAGAGCATTGGAGTAGTACGCTGCAATACCACACACATGTGCCCTATAATGGATAATTTACAGAAGGAAGAACAATTAAATAATGCAATAATCATGTATTTGAAATATATTAATTTGCAATAAAATGCTTATACCCTAAACTAAATCCTACTAGATGGACCTGGTCGAGGTTGGAGAGGAATCTAGTATTTCTTAATGTGATAAGTAACTCTGCTACTCGCATACCCGCCTTGACCGTACTTTTTGCTGATTTAAAATAGTCAGCTTGTCTGGCAAGGTATCTCCAATCCACAAATATTAAATTTTCTGGGCGTTTGGCTTTCTGATAAGCTAGAGGGGTACACGAATAACAATAAACCATTAGTCATAGTAATTCCATGGGAATCAGGACATCATTAATCAAATCAGTAGTAATTCCCCAAGTGATTATTAACCTCTAATTGAGTATAAACTGTCATTTTACCGTCTCTAATCATTGTGGTTGTTGACAAGACTCCACCACTTCCATCTTCGGTATATCCATGTACTATGACTATTAATTTCTGCGTCTTATCCCAAGAAGATTTTAGGAAAGAAAGAGGTTCTTCAGGAGTTAGAATCTCTTCTGAGTAATTGCTGAAACACAAACCATTATTTTGCTTTAAACCACTTGTATATTTGGAAACGGCATTATGATGAATTCGTTTTATGATTTAGTTAAACTAATCAATGTTTAAGAATACCTTTTAATATTACGTAATTTAAATCGCATTTTTTGGACGTCAGTTCCTAGATTGAAGATAATAAAGCCAGTAGTGATCTCTTTAATAACGTCAATAGAATTTGGACTGAAAAACGACGAAAAGTTAAAAAAGAAGGATTCTGGAAGCCGTGATTTCCAATTTCTCCAGAATATAAAAGCATTCAAGTTCCGATCTGGAATCACTGAATTTAGGATGTCATTGGGATTTATTGATGAAAAGTTGGTGATTTGAGCCGCAATTATCTATGCAAAAAATAAATATTTAGCTAGAGTGTGAAATGGGAATAATGCTAATAATAAAATTAGTTTTACAGTCATAAAATGACAAATGGAGAAAGAACATTACCGAAATAAGCAGTATTGTAGCCGACAGTAAAATAACTCTTTTCCCCATATTTCTGAGAAAATGTTTCAGTACAGATTATAAAGATATAGTGCCAGAATTAATTTCTCCTCAGCCTTATTTATAGTTAAGCAGTCAACTTGTTTCCTGAAGCTGAAGATGATAAGTTTCTATTAATTACCCCAGTTCTGAGAATTGAATATTTCAGAAACAATATTCATTATACATAAGTGATTAAATTGCATTATTCAACGTTGTAGAGCATTATATTTTGCTACGTTCTTGGCATTGCATCTCTAACGTTTTGCGTAAACCAGGATAACCATGTCATTAGTCCGGAATAAGCAATTACCTGTGTTTTCTTTCGTAATTTCAATTTAATGGTTCTGTTGTGGTGTTTTCTTAGATTGTGATTTTCTCAATGAAAATAACTCACATATTATAACATATTTGTGCCATACAAATTAAAGCACTGGACCATTACAAGTTAGGTACATACAAAATTGTTAATACCGAGTAACCCTTGCTTCGAAATAATTGCTTGGAAATTTAATACATTTTTTTCATTTTCCTTTTCTACGAGTAAATGGATAGTGATGAAAAAAAATTTTTTAAAGTTTTTAAAAACTGCTTTTTATTCCCCAGGATTACTTAACCACAGTAATTAATTACTTAAAATCAATTATCAATAAAAGCTATTGCAATCCATGAAAAAAGTGTGTTGCACGTGGGTATTTTATGCGTTGATCGAATGTGTTAACGCATAATGATGACAATTCTGTACTATCCGCTCGTAAATAATAGAGACTAATTATGAATTTCGCGCAAATTTTTGAGGGTTACTTTTACGAGTTGCCTGCGTTACTATACTTCACTTCACAATAGTATATTATAACATTAGGCGGAGTTATTACGACGTCAGAGTATTTATAGTTTCCGTTTATACAGTAGGTATATTATAATTCATATTATTACGAACATTAACAATAAGTAATAAGTGTCCAGAAGAAATGAGAAGTAAATAATTTTTAATTGTATTGCCGGTAATACGTCCGCGTCCTAGTCTAGTTAATTTGCTAATGAGTAGATGTTATTGAACAGAATAGTTTACTAATTTTGTAAACAGAGGCCAGTGTAATTTAGGTACAAGTTATCTCCTAGAGGAAAATGTTCCTAATGTACGGCACAGTGATAGTGATGTTACTTTTATGCTGGAATTCCCATAAATTCTAAAATTACATATATCATATGAATGGACTTCATATTATGATATGTATATCAAAGCTTATTACTATACATAAAAGTATATTATGGGACCATAATATACTTTTATGTATAGTAATAAGATTTGGCATGTCTCTCTATATATATATACAATAAGAAATGTGGCCTTTTGTTGCAAGGCACATGCGCGTATACGATGCATATTTCATAAAACAAGCACGTCCAATATGAGTGAACATTTGCTTTTTTTAAAAAAATAAGCAGTGTTAATATGCCTTAATGCCTTATCCCTTTGAAATATTGCAATAGTGCTGGGAGCCTAGTAAATAGATATTCTTCTATTTTTTGTTTGTCAAAGTAAATAGCCATTTTCTTATTGTCGCCCTAAATAACGCATATCCATTCAATCCATACTCCAGAATGTGGTTATTATCTTTTTTATGCATTTATGAATATCGATGTGATGGTTTAAACCTAATTGTACTTAAATTACAATCTGTTTAACTTTGTAGATTATAGTGAAGCTATGGCAAATGCCACGCAACGAAATCAAGAAAAAATAATTTTTTTCTTAAAATATCAAAATTTTCGCCCTTTGTTTGATTACATGGGATTTTTTCATTATTTGCCCATTTTTGGTTTAAAGAGTCGACGTGTTTCCAGTTTCGTTTCTTAATACATATAGCTTTATGATATTATTGCCTATTGCCTATGCCCCCCTTAAATCGACTTCTAAATAAAGTGTTCTACTTTAAGATGTAGTCTCGTAACTTCATGAAATTAGGGTAAATAACACCAGGAGAGGCGCATTGTTTCATAATTTAGTATTTTTTGATGTGAAATATTGATTTGCACAAAGTCAAATTGGTCTACTTCCAATTTTACAAACAGACGTTTTTCTAACCAAGCAAATAGTTAACTACCGAATTTATGTATTTATCATCTCTCTATATACCCAACTATTGTGTTGTTTTTATTGTAAATACAAGATAGAGGTAGTATCCACAATCATAATTGGTAGGAATCTACTATCTAGTAGAAAAATTAAAGTGGTACCAGTTTGATACTTATCTTATAATTATACAGTTTAAAATATGACAGGCATTTTCAAATTCGGTAGAATGTTGAGGATAACATATAGTAAGCTTTATCACTAACTCTTTTAAAATTTATGTCTGGAAAGAAATAAATACTATACCATTAGCAACATGCAAAAATGGTTGATTTCAGGGAAGCAACAATAACTAAACTTAACTTAAGTACAATTTTCAGGAGAATTAGAATTTATACGTATGTCACTTCGGCGCTTCCTTGCAATTTAGTTGCTTCTTCTTAGAGTGTAATGGTGTAGGTTTGCTAATAATACAGGAGATGCTCTAACTACTGTTAAGACTTTTCAAAACTTTTTTTTAACTTAACAGTATATACCTCAATATTTGCTCCGATTATTAATAGTTGCTAAGGGTAACAAAATGCAATACCGTTTTTCATTACCGAATGGTTAATAATCCTGGGTGAACAAATTTTAATTAACTGCTATAATAAAATAGTAACAAGTCTTTCAATGTTGTAATGTTGTTTTGGACAATGTAAACGCCGTTTGCTCGGCGACTGTCCCTGTATACTTTAATTCTCCCTGTTTTTGCCACCTTTTACCGAAAGATGTATAATTTTCGACCCAATCTTTTTAACGACCTATTTAAATTATACCTTCAATAATGAATGGTCATTTGTTGAGCTCCTTGACGTAATCCATATCAACATCAAAAATAAATGGCGAATTCCACCTTCCACCTTGGCTTAAACTTATTGTTGAGCTAGCTTTATAGTGTCCATATAGTCACATTAATCTCATCTTTCTTGGAAAGTTAAGTGATACAAGACATTGTAGTGTTTGAGTATTATACCGAATCAAATTAACAGTTGAACAAAAATGGAGTCCAAATCAAGAAATAATAACGATAAAACTATTGCAAAAAATCGAATTAAAGTATTACACATGATTGTCTTCTGTGTAAAAATGGCAAATTTTTTTGGAACGTTTCCTGCCATTTTGGATTTTAAAACCATGGTTTATAGTTGTGGATCAACCTTCGACAGAAGGAAAAATTATTTAACTACCGCACTTTGGATGATACCCTTCACAGTAATGACTGCAAAGTTTGTACAAATGACAATAGAAAAGGATGCCTCACTCTACTATGGATTGTGCTTCTGTTTAATATGTATAATATCGGTAGGAATCCTTTTTAACAGTTTTATGTTGTTCAAAGCGGGTGATGTAATGAAACTGGCCAACGACATGTTCACCACTGTGTTTACAGTTGAAGGTTAGTTTTCAATTTTATATAACTCGTTATTTAATTTTGACTTTAATAGTAAAAGTTTGAAAGAATTCTCAATTCTGTACTGCTCTTTTTTTGCTGGAAATATATAATTTTTTCAGTGATTAAGTATGCTTACCAATTAAAATTTTGGAACACTCATGATTTATTATTATATAATGTAATACTTGGAAATAATGTCATAATTTTCTTTTTGTATGTAAGAAAAATATAAAAAAAGGTTTCGGATTATTTTATTTCCTTAGAATTGTATTATCAAGATGGGAAATGCTTTGAAATGACAAACATAGATTCCTCCATCTGTCGTGCGATGAATGCCATAAGCTGTGTGCACCCAATGTTGATTTCATTAGCGTACATGTTAATACATGACATTCCTATATTCCCAAATGGCTTCCTACCAGAAGAATATCGTCACTTTGGAATTACCGTTGCTGCTGCCATTTTAATTTGGTGGCTTTTCTCCGGGGCCTGGTTCTTATTGAGTTACTATGTGATATGCGTGGTTTGGGTAAATCGATACTTTCAAATCTTTGGCAAAGAACTAAGGTAAACTTTAAACTGTTTAAAATAATATTGGCAGTTGCTGTATTTCCAAAATAATACAAATTGATTCAAATACTAAACATTTATTTTTATAAAAGTATGAATATTTAAGTCCACTTTAAATCAATAGAACAAAAAACTAATCTTGAAATATCAGACAGATATAATATTTTAAATATAATAATTTTATATAAATAGAATAATATTTTAAAATTGAGAAACTCTTAAGTACACATTGCTTGAAATTGATGATCAATTAAATTCTTTTCAAAGTATAGAATAGTTTTATTTAGTCCAATCCCTCTATGCTAATATCAAAAGTTGTTATTAGCATATGCTATAATACAGTTGTATGTATATTGTACTATTCTTAATTTTTGTATAATATATTCAAATACAGATTTGGAGTGTCTAGTTACTCAACGAAAGAAGTCCTTCGTTCACCTAAAATATTCACCAGATTTCACATCACTCTAATTTTACAATTGAAAATGGTCAAGGAAATGTCAATAGTCTTTATTCAATTCTGTGCTATCATTCTTCATCAATCTCTTTTAATTACCAATGTTCTAGTAATCAAGTATGGTGAACACTTGTCGGCATTCAACTTATCATTGTTCATTACTTATTCAATCTATGTAACAGTTGTTTGGCCTACAGTGTTAACCGCCATAAGCATGTTTCCCAACCCCCTAAACGACATTACTAAATCAATACCATTGTTTTCCTCCAACAACATTGAAGATACTTGGTATATGAGAAAATACGCCATTTCCTGTAGACCGTTCGTTTTCTTGGACAGAATGAATGGACCAAATTTCATTTTAAGAGTTAGTCGTGGAACTGTCAAACTTCTTATGACCATTTAGATATTTACCAGTTAATACTATTTAAAATATTTGCAACAATGTATTTAACGGCTCTCGAAAAAAGTTGTTTTGTTTGAAATATAATGTTTGTTTGAAATAGAGACAAAAATAAATATTTATTGTGCAATTATGTATAAGTATGTATGTATAACTAAATTACTTAAATAAATGTTGTATAAAATATGTTTAGAAAAAGGTACTTGGTTTTACAATTATTGTCATTCCAATCAAAAAAAAGAATCATAAAAATGGAGTCTAATGCAGTTATAGTTGCCTAACAGAATTTTGAGCTGTCACAGGGTCAATTTTTGTACATCTTCATAATCTTCAATCTTAAATCACGTTATTATTACAAAGCCAAGATTTAATTGATTGTTAAAAATTTATTTTTAATTTCACGACTGTATTGAGTGAGCCAATTACAACAGCAAAGAAGAACTTTGATATCTACTTTCAAGTTGAAGCACAGATTATGATCAGAGTTGTTACAGAAATTTTTTTTACATATTTTTATACAAACCAATATATAATTGGCGGCCATCAAACGAACAATGGAACAACATATAATAATTGGCTATAAAGAATACCATGCCAAGGCTGTGGGCTTAACATACAAGTAGTGTCCGGTGGTTTTGACCCTAATTATCCTGCATAAAAGGAAAAAGGAAAACTAGTCTGCTCACCTTATTTTCTATTTATCTATTTAAAATCTAAGTAAATTGTTCCGCGCTGTGGAAGTGTAGCGAATGCCATGTTATTAAATGCAATGCTTGATGTTCCCAATAAAAATTTCAAATAGAACTTTCAAACAACGTTGCAAACACGAATAAAGGTTTTCTTAAATATGTTGTACAATGTTGTAGTTTGGTTTGTACAACGGATTCCATGAAATGATACGAATTGAAATTATAAAAGTCACGTTGAGAAAGTTGCTAATATTGATAATGATGTCAATCAGTCCATAGGGATAGCGTTTTCAAATACATATGAGTATGACGTATGCGACTTCCAATCATATAGTACTTACCAAATTAGTACAATCAAATTACTGCAGCATCGAATTGTATGCAGTTTAAATCAAAATACACAACAGATATTCCAAAGACTTTTAAGGAAAAATTTCACTGACTTTTATCAAAAAATCTATGGAATTTTACGTCTGGAGAAGCAGCAAATACTATAATATTAGCACAATGCCGAAATGTTTAACGTTAGTAGTAATTTCAACAAAGTTGCAGTATGTGAAATAATAACATGTCATTTGGCATAACAGCTACTGTCTCGATCAATTTCGGGAATACACTTTGTAGCGTTGACACCAATGTTGTTTGATGTTGGTTAAGCTTAATGCATCATAATATTATGTTACACCCTTAATTACGCTTCATAAAAGGAAAAACGGGAAGGACTGGCCCTCTCACCTTATTTTCCTAAAAATTTCGAGTTATTTCTGTGTGCAAGTAAATTTTTCCGCGCTGTGTAAGTATAGAGAATGTCATGTCATTAAAGATGAATTACTTTTAAAACTTCCAAACAACATTGCAAACGCGAATAATGGTTTCCTTAAATATATATGGTAATGTAGTTTGTTTGTGCAACGGATTTCATAGTATGATACGAATTTTAGTGATAAAAGTCATGTTGGGAAAATTGCTAATACAGTCAGTGTTCGATTTTATCCGGCTAAAAAGCTTTTTGACCAACCAGCCGGCTAAAATGGTTAAAATGGCCAAAATGGTTAAAATGGCTAAAAATGTCCATATCCTTGAAACCTCCTTGATTTTGCACCACAGGAGTTCAAACTTCAAGCCACAGCGCAGCGTCCAACAAATGAATAAAAATAGACTGGCGCTGCATTTAACTACATTTTAGTTTCGATATCAAATACTGTTACATTTCTATCGGATTTTACAGTTTTCGCAGATAATGTCATCAAAGCAAAAAACAAAACGAAGAACGCCGGCACGACGACGCTCTGCTGCAACCGCGTCAAGTTTTAGTGCACCTGCTTCAGCAACACTTCCTGACCGTACCGAAACAAGACTGACAAGGTTTAGCGTAGTCTTATGTCTTCACAACGGTTAGTTGGAACAATTGTGACCAGAAGATTGATTTGTAGATTGCAAGTATGTAGGCCCTTCTTAAACAAAATTAGTTTAAACTTTGGTGTAGATCAAGGATAGGCTATTCTAGGCAGAATAGGGTTTTACTTTGCCCCATTTTACGTATATTTTATTTTTGACCATTTTAACCAATTTAGCCATTTTATCCGCCGGCTAACAAGGGTATTTTGCCAGCCGGCTAGCCATTTTAACCTGACCATTATAGCCGGCTAACCGGCTGGTCATCGAACACTGACTACAGTATTGATGATGTCAATCAGTCCATGTAAATGGCATTTTTAAATATAAGTATGACGTATAAAAGTTCTAATTGTATAGTACTTACCGAATCAGTATTACCAAATTGCTGCATACTATCAAATTATATACAGTTTAAATCAAAATACACTGAAAATAATCTAAGGATTATAAAGGGGAATTTTTTTTACATTTATCAAAAAATCTAGGAAATTGTACGTCTGGAGAAGTAGTAAATACTAATATTAGCACAATGCCACAATGTTTAAAGTTACTAGTAATTTCAACAAAGTTGCAGTACGTGAAATAAATCTTTCCAAATTGACATGATGTCTGATTGTCTCCACGGTATTTCGTTGCTTCAAAAATGTAATAATGCACGTCGAAATGTACCAGGGAACAAAAAAGGCACTCCTTTTTTGCAACAAAGTAAAAAGATACTGCTTTTTTTTAAAAAAAAGGCAGTCCTTTTTGCCGTTTTAAATTTATTTACATGTAAAGTGGAAGTGAATAAGGAATGCTGATACATCAAAAAAGGTAAAAAGGCAAAAAAGGTCTGCTTTTTTAAGAACTTACTCTTACGATTTTTAAAAAAAGGCAAAAGGTAAAAAATGTCATTTTTTGTTAAGATGTACCGGAATTATCAGACTTTAATTAATATTAAAATAACCTATTGCATAACAACATTTTTCATAACAACTGCTGTCTCATTTTTTGTAGCTTAGTTGGCTGATGTTGTTTGATGTTGTTTGATGTTAGTTCAAGCTTAATGTGGCATAGCAAGTTTTTCAGCTTCCTAGAAATTACAACTAAAGACTAAATACAATTTAGCATAGGTTAACATTATTTGCCTTTTCGCAATAAAAATCTAACCCAGATGATAACTACAAGGACAATTATTGCCCTCATTTTCCAACGTTAAAAGTATTGCTAGTCTAGTCCAAAAACTCGACTTTATCGTTACACTTCTTACAATCATATTGTCGTGTGTAGTATTTTAACTGGGTATTTACGTAGCCAGGTATTTGTAGAAAAATTTAATTTCCGAATCAACTTTTTTATTGTTTCAAACCCCAAGCCCTATCGGTAAGAAGACGCTGTAAAGGGTTACTTGTAACGTTAGCAAGGTTTATATAGTCACAGGGCATAAATAAATTACCATTATAAAGTGACATTAAAGTGTTTGAAAACAGTAGTTCAATTCTACTGACAATTAAACAAAAAATGGAAAGCAAACACAATCATGATAAAACTATTGTCAATTACCGCCTCGAAGTATTGAAACTGTTTGACTTTACTGTAACAATGGCAAACTTATTTGGAACGTTTCCTGTAATTTTTGATTCGAAAACCAACAAGTATAGCCATGCAAATATCAACGGCCAGAGAAGAAATTACTTAACTATGTTACTTTGGATACTACCCTACATGTCATTTACTGGTAGATTTGTGCAAATGACGATAAATAAGGAAACATCTCCTATTTATGGATTATGTTTCTTTCTGACGTGTTTAATATGGGCTGCAGTCGTTCTTCAATGTTTTACGTTCTTTAAAGCGGATTATTTTATAACACTGGGAAACGACATGGTTACCACTTATCTTACAACCGAAGGTAGGTTTTTCAATATACCATTAAACACTGTTGTAAATATTATATTTGTATTGTAATGTGGGTAATATTATATTTGTATTGTAATGTGGGTAATATTATATTTGTATTGTAATGTGGGTAATATTATATTTGTATTGTAATGTGGGTAATATTATATTTGTATTGTAATGTGGGTAATATTATATTTGTATTGTAATGTGGGTAATATTTTATTTCCTCAGAATTATATTGTCAAGAAGGAAAATGTCTTCCAATGACGTACTTAGATTTGTGCATCTGTCGAGGGATGAATGTCATGAGCTGTGTCCACCCAATATTGATAACATTGACCTATCTGTTAATCCATAAAATGTCTATATTTCCAAATGGTTTCTTACCCGAAGAATATCGTCATTTTGGAATTGCTATTGTTTGTAGCATTTTAATTTGGTGGCTAACATCTGGAGTGTGGTTCTTAATGAGTTACTATGTGATGTGCGCGGTTTGGGAAAATCGATACTTTCAAATCTTCGGCAACGAGCTAAGGTAAACTCTAAGCTGAGTAATACTATTTTGGATTTAGAATGATGTCATTTTATAATTTCTTACACTTTAAAAACAAATAAAATAGTTTATCCTTTCATATTTCGAAAATAATGACAAATTTTGTAATGTATTTATATTTTGAAATGTAGATTGGGAATGTCAAGTTACTCAACCAAAAATGTTCTTCGTTCACCTAGCATATTTATTAGATATCATATTATTCTAACGATGCAATTGAAATTGGCAAAAGAAATGACAATTGCACTCCTTCAGGCATCGACGACATTATTCAATTACATTATTGTTGTTATCAATATGATAGTTATTAAATACGGCGAGGAGTTGTCGGTATTTAATTTATCAGTGTCAATTGTTTTATCTATCTCTGCTACAATTGTTTGGCTTGCAGTATTAACCACTATCAGCATGGTTCCCAACTTTTTAAATAGCATAACAAAGTCAATAAAATGCTTTACCTCCAAAAATAAAGCAGACATTTTATACATGAGAAAATACGCCAATTCCAGCCGACGATTTGTATTCTTGGACAAAATGAGCGGACCCAATTTCATTATAAGAGTCGGTCGTGGCACAGTCAAACTTCTTGCATATGAAAATTTTTTAATCAATTTAGTGTTGTGGAAGATAATACCCGTGTTTTCCTACTCCGCGCGCGGCTTTTAAACGATAACTCACCTAATTTTCACGTAGTTGAAGATTAACTATCCTCAAGAGCAAGGACGTATTTAGGGGTTGGGGGTGCTAGAGTGCTTAATCGCCCCCTAATTCTTCAAAAAATGCAATAGATATTTATCAAAATTTAATAAAAGCTAGTTTTATACATAAGAAAATTCTGCTCACATATTTAAGCACCACCTAAATTCGATTTCTGGATACGCCCTTAGGTTGCTCAAGAGGGCTATGGCTCTCTTCAAGATAGTTAGGGCTTTATTATCTTCAATAAACCTGTAAAAATTGGGCTAGTAATTGGTAAACTTTAGATCATTATTATAAAAATAATATGTCAAGCAATTTTTGTAAACGTCGGAGACGCAGCCTCTCGCGGCACATGTACATACATATTAGAAAATAGTTGAGTTTTTTAAATGGAGTTATTGTTAATTCTTAAGTTATCGTTGATTCCCTGTAAAAATAAAATTTTAATTAATTTTTATTTAATGTTAAATTAATCGTGTTCATGGCAAGTTCTGCAGTAAAAACAAGCTCTCTAATATTGCAAAATTGTTTTCTGAAAACGAATAAGTATTTAAATGCTTGTCATAGTATTTACTATTGATGTTACCTTAAAATACCCATCTCCAAAAGTGGTGGTATGCCAATCGCAAATACCAATTAAAAAGAAACAACAAAACCAAAAAATGAAAAGTTGAAAATGTCAGCACAAAACGGAGTTAAATGTCAGTGCAAACAGCCCTTCAATAAACAGTTAATTTTTCATATTGGTTCGTCGAAGGAAAAGAACTGTACGTGGTATATATTTTTTTAATAATCTTTTGTTGGTGACATAATATTGAAAAGCCATATTCTAAGCAGGGAACAAAAAGGACCTTTTTTGCCTTTTACCTTTTTTGCCTTTTTTATAAAAAAGGTAGGAGTAAGATTTTAAAAAAGCAGTCCTTTTTTGCCTTTTTTGATGTAGCAGAGTGCCCCATTTACTTCACTTTACTTGTAAATAAGGTAAAAAAGGTAAAAAGGTAAAAAGGACTGCTTTTTTAGAAAAAGTAGTACTTTTAACCTTTTTTGTAAAAAAGGAGTACCTTTTTAGTTCCCTGATTCTAAGCAATTTATGTTGTGATTGGTAATGCAATTTTCTGGTATAGGTACTTCGTATTACGACTCTCGGTACTTTAGATTCGCTAGAAGCAATGGTGTTAGCTATTTTCTTTTATCTTTGTATACCGGTATTCCTTAGTATGTATTTATCATCTCAATCATAATATTATATTATGTCATATCGTCTGCTTAATATTACACCGTAACAAACCATTTTATCATGGCTGCTACAATGTAACAAACCTATCCACAATGGGCACTGCTTTATAATATTTTTTCTCGCGCTAGAAAGAGGGGGCGGAGTTTAGCTTTCAAAGTACCTACCATACCTATGTTAAATATGCGAATTTCAATTAGCTATAACGGGAGCATCTCTGGTCGTCTCTTCTAACTTACATATTATGTTGTCAATTTCGACGAGACGGTTCTAAATATGTATATATCATTGCTCTGCGCCGAATTGACATGCATCAAAAACCAATTGGAAATATTTAAGTAGGGAATTGCGTTGTTAAGCTCGAGCGGGAATGGAAACCTTCTGTACTCTGCTGTGTAGTGTAAGTGACATTTTTTCCCTACTTCGAATTTCCAATGTGCTATTTCCTGATATAATGGTTTGTGACATTGTCGCTGCCATGAATGGCTTGTTACTTTGTAGCAGCCATGATAATTTGGTTTGTTACGGTGTAATATTAAGCAGACGATATACAATTCATAGTTTTCAGTTGAAGGCATACACCATGCACAAATACCTATCAATGTTATTGTTTTAATAGGATTAGGTTAGGTCCAGTCCTTCGAAAACGGGTTCTGACATGCTATGTGGATTTCATGGGTAAAAAAGATTCATAAGCAAAAAAAGATTTATTCTTTAAATTTTTGAATTTTTGATAAAAACATAACATTCTATAAAATCAAGTTTTCAAGTGAACAACGGAGAGTGCCGAGTGTATTAAGTTACAATTCACAACCAAGAGATATGTTAGTAATAGATGAGAAAAAAATATGTACGTGTATTTCAGCAAAAATTGAAATTAAACAATAAATTAGCAATAATAGATTTTCGAACTAAAAGTTGTATCAGTTAAGTAGACAGTAGACAGACATGCCTCACATGAGGTACAAAGGGAACTTGATACAGAAGTCTACCTCTTAATACCAGTCTTCCTTTTAATTGTTGAATCGAACTGCGCGCTGTAGAAATAAAAGTATATTAATTTAAATATACTTTGTATATACAAAGTTAACATACTAATAACCTCAGGGATATTTTCGAAATTGTTTTTATTACTGTGATGGGTGGCCTGCTGAATTTCTCATGAGTGCTAGGTTTGCTCCTTAGCTGGGTTCACTAGTAACTGAACAAAATTAATTATTTCTGTGAAACGTTACAAGAGATGTGTGCAAAATTATTTTTAAAATATAATAATAAATGCTATATAAGTTTCACTTGCTCGTAAAGTAGAAAAAAGTACGTGGTTTTATTGAATTGTTGTCTTTTCTAAGTGAATCATAAAATGGATTATAAAGCACTACGATAAAACATGCAAAAATGTACTGTTATTCGTAAAGTTTAAGGAGCGACAAATTCTATTGTTCGCTAAAATGCTTGAAGAAATACTACACAATCTAAACGGTGTCTCCCAGAAGTTCAGAATTTCTGTTTTTAGGCTATGGCTATATTAAGATAGGTTCGGTTAAATAGTATTAGGTATAATTAGTTTAGGTTAATATTTCATACTGAATCTAATTATAATTTCAGCCCATTTCAGCCATCGTAATAACCAGGTTGTGCAAGCCGGCTGGAAAAAACGATAATTTGGTGATGAAAACCCAACAGTAGTTACAGTTGCCCATCAGAATTTTAAGCTGTCATAGATTCAACTTTATTTTCAGTCTTAAATGACATTATTATTACCTACTCAAGATATCTTTTTATTTTATCATAAAAACATATTTTTAATCGCACGACTTTATTAAGTTGAGCCGATTTCAACATCGAAGAAGAACTTTGATCTCTACTTTCATTTCAAGTTGAAGCACAGATTATGAGTAGAGTTGTTGCAAAAGCTATTTTTTACGGGAAAAATGGAATTCATATGGCACACACCTTAAATTTGTATGAGATTTTGAAAAAAAGTTTATCTAACTTTGTATGGAATTTATGAATAAATATGGCAAAACTGAATAGGTATGGTATAGTTTTTTGTTGTTTGCAATGCAGTTAAATGTTATTAATTCGAAATGTCAATGTCAACATTAGTTAGTTATATTATATAATTGGATTAATTGAGTAATGGTAATTAAATCGAGTAATAAGCGAGTATTTTTGTCGTTTTAGAACTCCTTGAGGTTTATTATTCACAAACATAATATTCTGTACTACAAGTTTTATTTTTAAATGTTTGCTTATTGCTTAAGGGACCATCCACATATTATGTCAACACCTTAGGGAGGGAGGGGGTCTAGGCAAATGTTGACAATTGTTGACAGGGGGAGGGAGGGGGTACCAGCTAATGATTATGTCAACAAAAATAAATAAAAAAAGAATAAGCCTTAGCAAAAAACAGTTGCAAAAAAATCTTTGGATTGTGATGCAAGCCAAAAATCAATTTCTAATTTTGATAATTACCACTAAATATTACTTTTAGTGTTACATAATTATTGCTTTTATAAACTTAAAATAAATAGTATTATGTAATTCAGTTCCAGTTTTTAATTTTGTACCTTGCAGGCTTAAAAAATTTAAACTTTCTAAATTCGATATCTATTTTGCAAAGTTTTTGAGTAGGGGGTAAGAGCAATGTTGACATAATATATTAGGGGGGGTCAGGCAAATGTTGACATGTGATGACATAAGGGGGGAGGGGGTCCGAAAAATCGCGAATTTTTGATGACATAATATATGGACGGTCCCTAACCTTCCAGGATAATAATGTTTCAGTCTCTATATAAATTTCTGTCCAAGTCTGTGGAACCCTTGCCTTCTTTTTTTCATTTTCTTTGTCACTATCGTCACCGTCAGTGTCACAGTCACTATCCATTTTGTATTGCAAACTAACAAATTTACTTGACCCGGCCATGGTCCTTGTGTTCACTGAAAGGCAACTTGTAACGAAATACACGAAACACAAATACAGCAGACAAGAGTCACAGATAACATTCTAATTACGAGATGACGTCAGAACCTAGAACAATGACTTCACTTCTCTGCATAACTATGTATTCCTCCTCCTGGCTATTACAGTTTCTACTTGGTCTTATTACATATTATTTGTGTATGTCTCCCATACATATACATACTTCCATACACATCCAAACTTTCAGCTCTTTTGAACACCATACCAGGTAAGACTAAATGTCAATAATTCCGCCATACAGAATTAAGGTGTGTGCCATACGACTTAAAACGCACCCTTTTTTTTAATTATTTAAGACAAACCGCTTTTGCTTCCGCCCCCCCCTTAAACAAATTTCTAGATACGTGCCTGCCGCTCACTTTATTTTCCTAAAAACTTCGAGTTATTTCTGTGTGCAAGCTGTGTAAGTATAGAGAATGTCATGATTAGATGAATTACTTTTAGAACTTTCATACAACATTGCAAAGGCGATTTACGGTTTTCTTAAATATACAGTAATGTAGTTTGTTTGTGCAATGCAACGAATTCCATAAAATTATACGAATTTAAGTGATAAAAGTCATGTTGGGAAGATTGCTAATAATATAGTGATGATGATGTCAATCAGTCCATGTGGATGGCGGTTTCAAATACAAGTATGACGTATACGGCTTCTAATTGTATGGTACTTACCGAATCAGTATTACCAAATTGCTGCATACTATCAAATTATATATGCGGTTTAAATCAAAATACACGGAAAAAATTCTAAGGATTATTTAGGAAGAAATTTATTTACATTTATCAAAAAATCTAGGAAATTGTACGTCTGGAGAAGTAGTAAATACCAATATATTAGCATTTGCACAATGTTTAAAGCTACTAGTAATTTCAACAAAGTTGCAGTACGTGAAATAAGTCTTTCCAAATTGGCATATTGTCTGATTGTCTCCACGGTATTTCGTTGCTTCAAAAATGTAGGTTGAGGGGGAATCTGGAAACAAAAAAGCCACTCTATTTTTACAAGAAAATAAAAAAGTACTACTTTTGTTTAAAAAAGTTAATGTGTTTACTTTTTTTACCTTTTTAACCTTATTTGCATGTAAAGTGGAAGTGAATGGGGCACGCTGATACTTCAAAACAGACAAAAAGGGACTGCTTTAAAAAAAAACTTACTCCTATGTTTTTTATAAAAAGGCAAAAGGTAAAACAGGATATTTTTTGTTCCCTGGAGTAATATACCGGAATTGTCAGAATTCAATTAACTTTAAAACAACTTATTGCATAAAACAACTGTTGTCTCATTTTTGTAGCTTAGTTGGCCGATGTTGTTTGATGTTATTTTAAGCTTAATGTAGCATAAAATGGTACGATAGTCTATATTTAGAGCTGGTTGTGAATATTTTCAGTTTCTTCAGCTTCCTAGAAATTACAAATAAATATACTTTAGCACAGGTTAACATTATTTGCCTTTTCATAATAAAAATGGAACCCCCATGATAACTACAACGATAATTATTGCCCTCATTTTCCAATGTTAAAAGCAATGCTAGTCCAGAAACTAAACTTAATCGTTACACTTCTTACAGTCATAGTACCATGTGTAGTATTTTACCTGGGTATTTACTTATCCAGGTATTTGTAGAAAAATTTAATTTCCGAATCAACTTTTTTATTGTTTCAAATCCCAAGCTCTATTGGTAAGAAGACTCTGTAAGGGTTAAATTTGTAAAGTAAAGTCGCGGTGCATAAATAAATTACCATTATAAAGTGACATTAAAGTGTTTGGAGACAGTAGTTCAATTCTAGTGGCAATTAAGCAAAAAATGGAAAGCAAACACAACCATGATAAAACTATTGCCAATTACCGCCTCAAAGTATTGAAACTGTTTGACTTTACTGTAAAAATGGCAAACTCATTTGGAACGTTTCCAGTAATTTTTGATTCGAAAACCAACAAGTATAGCCATGCAAATATCAACGGACAGAGAAGAAATTACTTAACAATGCTACTTTGGATACTACCCTGCATGGCATTTACTGGTAGATTTGTGCAAATGACGATAAATAAGGAAACCTCTCCTATTTATGGATTTTGTTTATTTTTGACGTGCTTAATGTGGGCTGTAGTCGTTCTTCAATGTTTTACGTTCTTTAAAGCGGATTATTTTATAACACTGGGAAATGACATGGTCACCACTTATCTTACAACCGAAGGTATGTTTTTCAATTTAGAATAAGAATATTGTAATAATATCATTTGAATGAGAAAACGACAAACATAGTAAACTCCGCTATCATTACATTTGGGTGATTATTTGGATAATATTTTATTTCCTCAGAATTATATTGTCAAGAAGGAAAATGTCTTCCAATGACGTACTTAGATTTGTGCATCTGTCGAGGGATGAATGTCATGAGCTGTGTCCACCCAATGTTGATAACATTGACCTATCTGTTAATCCATAAAATGTCTATATTTCCAAATGGTTTCTTACCCGAAGAATATCGTCATTTTGGAATTGCTATTGTTTGTAGCATTTTAATTTGGTGGCTAACATCTGGGGTGTGGTTCTTAATGAGTTACTATGTGATGTGCGCGGTTTGGGAAAATCGATACTTTCAAATCTTCGGCAACGAGCTAAGGTAAACTCTAAGCTAAGGATTAATACTATTTAGGATTTAGAATGATATTATTATGTCATTTTGTAATTTCTTACACTTTAAAAACAAATAAAATATTTTATCCTGTCATATTTGGAAAATCATGCCCAATTTTGTAATGTATTTATATTTTGAAATGTAGATTGGGAATGGCAAGTTACTCAACCAAAGATGTTCTTCGTTCACCTAGTATATTTATTAGATATCATATTATTCTAACGATGCAATTGAAATTGGCAAAAGAAATGACAATTGAACTAATTCAGACATCGATGACATTATTCAATTACATTATTGTTGTTATCAATATGATAATTATTAAATACGGCGAGGAATTGTCTGTATTTAATTTATCAGTGTCAATTGTTTTTTCTTTATCGGCCACACTTGTTTGTCCTGGAATATTAACCGCTATCAGCATGGTTCCCAACTTTCTAAATAACATAACAAAGTCAATAAAATGCTTTACCTCCAAAAATAAAGCAGACATTTTATACATGAGAAAATACGCTATTTCAAGCCGACGATTTATATTCTTGGACAAAATGAGCGGACCCAATTTCATTATAAGAGTCGGTCGCGACACAGTTAAACTTCTTATATATGAACATTTTTTAATCAAATAAGTGTTTTGGAAGGTAATACCCGGGTTTTCCTACTCCGCGCGGTTGTTCAACATTATAACTTAACAATTTTCATCGGACTTAGTTACCGGGTTATCGTCTAAATTAACATTATATCGTCTGCTTAATATTACAAGGTAACAAGCCATTTTATCATGGCTGCTACAAAGTAACAAACCATTTTATCATGGCTGCTACAAAGTAACAAGCCATTTTATCATGGCAGCGACAAGGTAACAAACCACATCGCTTGATATAGTGGTTTGTTACTTTGTCGCTGCCATGATAAAATGGCTTGTTACTTTGTAGCAGCCATGATAAAATGGCTTGTTACCTTGTAATATTAAGCAGACGATATTATCCTGGAGAGGTACTTTGCTAAAGTGTTATATTTTTCAAAAAATACCCAATCTTTCTTCTTTTCTCACCTGCCCCATTCAATGCAATGTACCTATCTTAATTCGGGAAGTTTTTTGGATTGTAAGTTGCTTGGTGGGTATAGATAATGTGTACTGTACATTATACACATTACACATATTAGTTATTAATAATATTGTCATGATGTACTGCGTGATACTAATGAATATCTATCAATTATTACATGATGTATATAGTGTATGAATTCTTGCTGGCTGTGAAATCTTGCAGCCAAAAATAAAACAAACAGTTTCATCACAACATGTACTAGTATTAATATTTTTAATATTCATTATCCCTTCACCAATATTATTTTTAGTTGGATTAGTGATCTACTTTCATAAATAAAATTCTTTCGCTTCAAACTTTAAAGATGTTACAACAGAAATAATTAAATTATACCATCGGCATACATATCCTGACATATGTCGACAATTCTTTGCTTCAAAAGAGAATCTTCTTTCTCAGGAGCAGAACAAAACGAAGCTAACATATCTTCGACGGTTTTACCTTCCTCTATAGTCTCCAAATTCTTTGGATCGACATTTTCGGCCAACATAATAGGCAATGCAAATATAGCGCAGCAAAAGCCATAAAGTTTTGATTGGTGAAATCTTCTCTTAAATTCCCGGGAGGAGAATCCAGGGAGCAGTTCTGTTTTCAACAGTTGGCAGTAATGACTAAATTTTTCGATGTACAAATCAAGCAGGTGTTCCAAATGCTGTTTACGCAAATCTGAATCAGTGCTTAAATAAATCATGTACGCCAAATCTGCAGTTGGACACGATTCACGAACGCATTGTAAGTCAACTAGAATTACATCTTCCGGCTCTCCTGTAACTTCGTTATAACGGAATAACATGTTGTTAGTCCAACAGTCGCCATGAATCAAAATTTTCCATGGAATTTCTAGGTAATAAGAAATATTTTTATATTTTCGCCAAATTTAAATCTGTAGGTATAGTTAAGCAATAATAAAATATTTAATATAAAAATGTTAACCCTTATTATTTGTTTCTGGATTTTCGGGGGTTATCCTCATGTACTTTTCATATTCATATGTATTGCGACCTTCGTAACAAATTTTAATGATTTCTGCTCCATTGTCCCAAAACTTTTTCATACCCATTGCAACTGGAGATTGTTCGCCGAATTCAGCTTTGACAATGTCGTAACTCACGACTCCATTTTTTGACACCATGCCCTTTATGAACTCCATCACTCCTCTAACTGAAGGCTCATGGTTAATGGTTGGAAATTTCGAGTTAATATCCAAGATTTTGTGTTTCTGTTTGTAAGCCCATCCCAGTGCGTGGATTTTAGCAATTGCATCCACAACTAGTGTACAATGAGCCAAGTCGAAAGTGTTGAAACGACCAGCAAGTCTGTAGTCAAACGTCTTCCTTAAATCCACCATCATTATGTAATTATCGAATGGCTTGTATACTTTGCCAGCATCCATCTTTTCTGAAA
The DNA here is from genome assembly GCA_020055645.1 of Tomocerus qinae. Taxonomy (NCBI): domain Eukaryota; kingdom Metazoa; phylum Arthropoda; class Collembola; order Entomobryomorpha; family Tomoceridae; genus Tomocerus; species Tomocerus qinae. Next base: position 67,507,388 of record CM034546.1, read on the forward strand.
ACCCATTTAAACGTAAAGAACTAATTAAAATTGTAATTAGTATAGCCCCTCCCAAAAAACTTAATTAATACTTTGCTTAAGCAATCTATTAACCAACAGAACAAAGAAAGCAGTTCAATTCCAGGATACGGCAACCAATTTAAAACCTTCCATGTGTTATTTTGGGATAACAGTCAATAAACCAGCTTTCTATATTCATTTAAGTATGAATTACTGTTATCGATCTAATGATACACATAATTGTGGTAAAATTGCAATAATTTGTTTCTAATTGGGAAAATGCTGAGCAATAGAGAGCAACTCTTTGAAAGAGATTTTGCTTGGCATTTTGAGCGGTGTGTATTTTTATTGCACCTCGGCCTATTCCTTCGGCAATAGTTTAGTAGGTACTCAAAGTTCAGAGTTGTTGAAGCCAAAATAATCTTTATCATGTGCCTGCTTGTCTTTTGCTATCGCTAAGGATTATCGATTCGGCTGAATGCTTCGCTTGATTGCTGCCTGTATACATACTTTAAAAAAAATTAATTAATTTTGTTACAGGACGTCCAATAAAAGGGATTAAATATAATTACCTAACCTGCATGGATTACATCACATGGCATAGCAATATATTAGTTTGTTTTATGACTACTGATCTACCCTAAAATATGCTCTTGTAAAATTAAAAAGTTTTGCAAGAGTTTAATTTTTTTTCCAAACTTCATTAATATTATTTACCTTTGATTTTAAAAATGTTGTTACCTTCACAAAAATTAATTGCATGGCCAGCAACTAAAGTTGGAAAATTAGGGTGAATGATATTTTCAAGATTTAAACCTAGATCCTGTTGCATCTGCACCAACGCTGGAACATAATTTTTGTAGAACGAGAGCTCAGTGTGGAAAAAATTAAGTTCGTTGAGTTTCTCTTGTCGGACTGAAAGGTTGGGGTAACATTTGGAAATTAGATAGACTGTTTCTTCTGTATTTTCACCCGGGTTGTTATTTCGGTCAGCTTCATTCTTCGAGAAATGGACTTCGATTGAGTACATTGTACTGCTGTAATTGTCACCAGCCACTGAACCACTTGTGACAACAAATTTGTCGATTTTTCTTCCAAGGCCATTTTCCAGAAATTCCTGAGAAATTAATGCTTCAAATTGCTCCTCCATATCTGTTGAAGTTATTTATCGAAATAATAAAAATAACAATTATCAACTATGATATTTATTTTAAAATATGAACTACAAAATGCATTTATTCAGGAATTTTTGTGGCTGCACTTTCAACAAAAGTATATTATATTGAATTAATTTACCTTATTCGAAAACTAAAGCAAAACTTCCTTGGAATTGTTATTCGAGACGGTCTGCAGTGCACTGTTCACGTGTTCGTGCTACACACACACACATGTATTTGGTACATGTACAGCGAAGTTAACTTGCGAGTTTTATCTATTTATATTACATTAATTATTGTACGTATTACGTTATCTAGATTACGCAGACATAAAGTCATTTATCATATTATCATGTCATGAAATTATGAAATAAAAAGTAATTGCACAATAGCATGCATTATTATCTTTCAATGGGACATCACCTGGAATGTACCCGGAATGAACATAATTATTACATATTATTTCCATTATACAATTTTTCAAGCTGAGATGAAAAGTAATAAAAGTGCATTTAGTTTAAATCAATTGCAGGGTCAATATTTCACAGTATATTTTGATTTTATATCAATCATAAAGTAAAGTCGACTGTGTTAAATCAACAAAACAGAAAATTTGGATTAATATGACAGATTAATGTTTCAACTTGCAAATACATCATAATAGATAATGATTTAGATAATATAAGATGTATTAAAGTGCATGGCTACAAGATTTTAAATTATATACGAATTAGTAAAACAACTCAATTCGGTCGAAGTTTCTGTAAGGATTATAAAATTCTTATCCAGATCTCGAAATCGTCTAAAAACATAAAATGTAACACCATTAACAAACATTTTTTTAGTGTAAGCATTTAAATTCATAATTACAATATTAAAACATAACTTGTTCGTTTCTATTAGTTTAATTAGTAAAATTGATATCAAAATTAAATATAATAATTAAAATCGTATTGCCTTACCAGTACATGAAATGCAACAGATCCAGAAAGTCATCCTTTGCGTAGCCTGGCTTGAGAGGAAACGGATTTGGCTGGTATGGATTTAAATTTTCGTCAACTTTGAAAGCAACATCTCTGAATTGTCGTTTTCCAAGTTTATCCTTAGGACCTTTTCGGCAGTTTTTCCTGTAAACAGCATCCCTTTCCTTTTTTGTTCGTTTATCCAAACAATGAACTTCACTTCCAGTGGAACTTTTAAATGTTTTTGAAGGGTCTCCTCTGCACAATTGAGCACGAAGTAGTTGATGGCGACCATGTGGGATGTATTTATTTGTACTCTTCAAAGCAGCTGATTGCGGGAGGTTAAAAGTGCCAGGAAAGATTCCCCTTTGCAAATAACCTGGTAGAGGCTTCTTTACTCCAGTTGGCTGCTTCGGAGTGAATCCACTATCCACTTGTTTAGATTTAGATGCTGGGGTCTTTCTTCCAGGTGATTGAAGCATGCCTTGGATCGGGGGAGTAGTTTGAGGCGTGGAAAGATATTTGCTTTGCACATGAGAGTATCTTTTACTTATTTTGGTAGGTTCAGGTTCTTGAGAGAGAGATCGTGACGCTGAAAGAGCATTCAATCCATTAGCTTGAATGTCATCTGACTTCGATCCTAGTGACACAGTTAGGTATTTACTTTGCACGTGGGAGTATGCAGCATAATTTTTATCCGGGTTTTGCCCTGTTATTGACTTGTGAGTAGCCGAAATGCTGCTGACAGATTCTTGCGCCTTTTTTGACTTTTTTATTTTTGGTAGTTTTTCAGATATATCACTGAAAGATTTTTGTGCCAGTTTTAGGGTTATCTGAGGCTGCGTTATAGAATCCTTCTGGAGAATCTGGACATGTTTGAAAGCAGGTTTTTCAATTTCAGCACGATCCATTTTTAAATTCAGTTTTTTAGGCTCGCTTTCACTTTGTCTGGCAACTACTGGAGGTGTCAATGGGCGCACACTGCATACTGAGCGTATTCTGGATACCGGTGAACTGACACTTTTGATGCTACTTGGAGGAATCGGCAATTGACTTCCGCTTAGTGATTTATTTCTGGTGGATAATGTTGGTTTCATAAATCGCTTCATCGCTTCATCTTGATCTTGTGCAGTTCTTGGGTGTTTGGGTGGAAGAGCAGATGTCCTATATCCATCTTTTCCTTTTGACTCTGTCGGCTTTTCCCTTTGGACCACATGAAATTGAAAACATGAAAATTATTAGTAAATCGTTCCAAAAGGATTGGAATTATTACCCGATTTATCAAAATGGTAAAAACGAAACAAAACAACTCTTGTCCAAAGATATCCATTTGTTATAGAATTTACCTTTCAAGATATTCAGTCGAATAGAATATAATACTTCGCAATTTAGTTTTCCTTATTATCGACGAGATATTAGCAATTGAGGAAATAAAAGCAATAACCGCTAGATTATTACCATCAAACATCAAATGACTGCTTAGTGATACTATACTTTAGAACTCAAAAATTTGAAGTAAACATTTTATACCCCTGGATTGATAAAGGTTTAATTTTAGAATTTTTTAGTTTTCAAATCAGTAACCTGCTTAGTAATAAAAATCGAATTTAATGGTAATGTTAAATGAGTCTTACACTTTCGTTGACCAGATTGGGACAACTGGAGCAACTAAACGTTGACTTGGAGGAATTTGCTTCAGTTTAAATTTTCTTTCTTCTGTCTGAGAAATATTTTTCAATTTGATTTTCTTATCCATTTCGCGTGTGATTAGAAACGGGTGACGACGGGAAAGGCAAATTATTGTAACTAAAATGTCAACAAAGTAATCTGTGAGGTTAATCAGTAATAAAAATTAAGTTAACTTTATAATTCAAAATATTTTGAATTTAGGAGAGAACTACGTATGACAAATAACGAACATTCGAACATTATTACTTACTTTTCAATCTTTGTTTACTTGCTGTGCATCCTGCCTTCTACTACTACATCCTCAAGTTGCGGCGCGCAAGTTGTAAGCAGACAATAAAGGATTTCACACGGCGGGAAATTCGAATGTGCTTTCATTGCAATTCATATTCCTCATTTTAAATTACGTCATACGTAATATGTATTTTTAATTTTTGTATACGCAAGCCCGCAATTACTACTGAGCCGTTACAAATAAAACCAAATATTTCATGCTTTTAAGAATTAAAAAATCTTCTATCTGTGGTTAAATACAAGGACGTATTTAGGGGGGCTGCTAGGGTGCTTAAGCACCCCCTAAATATTTTGAAAACACACTGTATATAGTTTTCACCATTTATTTAATTTAATTATTTAATTCCAATTTGGAATAATCATTTTTGTTTACAAATGACACAATTGCATTTGCATGTATCTTATTTTCGAGCATTTTCGAATTTGTTTGAGCATTTTTAATCTGTAATCTGTTTGAGCATTTTCGAATCCTTATTTTCCTATATTAAAACTTTTAGTATCTAAAAGATTATCTTATAATATATGGTTACAAAATGAAAAGGTACGTAACAATGGGTCAATTTTGAAATTATTTCTGGTTAAAGCACCTAAAATTAAATCCGCCAAACTAAGTTGGTGATAACAGGACACATGTTTAGAAGGGGTACTAAATCCTACCGAAACCTATCGACTGAATCTCGATATATAGGAGATTTTATGAAAAACAAATAAGAATATAAATCGCAATTTTTTTCGCGCTTCGCGCGAAAATGTACTCTATTTATCAATATACTGTGGCGTTTTAATTTTTTTGATTTATGCATTACTCATTTTTAGAAATTAGCACCCCCTAGATCCAATTTCTAGATACGCCCTTAAATGATTTGTTAGTCAAACACACTGATGTATATATTATATCCGTATCCTTTTTTAATGACTAGGCTACCAGTACTGCTTTTTAATTTCAAAAAGCTTATGCTTACACCCAGTTGGTCTGTTTTAAATTATCACCAGTCGAATCGATGAATTCGGGTCAATGTGCAGTTTCAAGATATTTATTATCTTTATACATGTTATTATAGATTTATATAGCTAGATATATATAGATACATAGAATTTCAGCATTTATTACTATCTGCAAACCTAGCACCGTGTGCTAAGTGCTAGGTTGGCAGCTAGTCATTTAATTAACGGCAAAAGAGATGGGTATGCAAAGCCTTTTGCACAATTGCTTTCTGGTCACCAGTTGAAGTGAAGCACAGTAGATGGAGGTAGAGAATTATACATTAAAAAAGCCTGAAAATACTATGTTTCCATCTACTGAGTTTCACTTCAACTGGTGACCAGAAAGCAATTGTGCAAAAGGCTTATACAAAACCCTTACTTTGTTATTCCCTTATGAGGAAACAAATTTTTGTGACATCACATTAAAAGTTTTTCTAAAATGACAGATTTTTTGACATTTCAAAATTTGTTTTTATTTAAATAAACCCTTAATTAAGTCACGACCCACCCGAGCGACTGTATAATAGTATTTTTTTTAGCAATTTTTACCATCACTGTCGGGAAGAAGTGTTACAAAAATCTAATAATAAATACGTCTTACTTTACTAAGCAGTCTGTAAATTCATGGACATTGATGATGCTATGGCTATGACTATGAAAGTTTCAATCTTAAATATCCATATAATTTTGGTCATTATCAAACATACAACATACATGATTGAATACTTATGCAGGCTATTTAAGATGTATATAAATGTTGATCATGTCCGTACAGTTTCACCTTTAACCATAAGGATTCCTGAAAATATAGGAACTTCTACCTAGACGTCTCTAACTATAAACTGAATTATTCTACATAGTGAAGATCAATGATGCGAATCTATATGACACACAAAATAATCGATAAGCCGCCTGGAACTGTTCATACTGGAATATTTACATCCAATTTATTTGTCCCTTATAAAATTATATTTAAAGCTATGAAATATTCTAATAAGGCACTAATTGAAGATTTCCCTTTTTCAATTTCGCTGGTCTTCAGTTAAATGTAAATGAAATGCATAACAAGTAATAACAAATACACATATCCTACATGCACATTACATGTTTTACTCCGTCGTTGGGAACTAAATATCAACCGGAAAAGCAATGGAGAAATCTGTACAAGGTATGAACTCCTTGTCTTGTAGAGAAACATGTTATATTATAGATATAGATACGATACTAATCTCTAAACGCTTAAAATTTGTAGCATGTTTGGTGATAATATTTTATACTTGTAATACTACAACTCGATAAAATTCGATAATATATGTCCTTTCGGAATTTTGATTATTTTCTACTCAAATACTACATTATCATTTATTTTCACCTTGATTACGTAATAGTGGAACATATTCATTCTATAATATTGTTATTGTGAAAATAGTTTATGTGTTCTTTGTGGCAACTCCTCTTAGTCTTAAAGTCAGTGGCAGTACAAGCATTATAAAGGAAATCGTTACTTTTGCTAAAAGAATCTTTTATTCTTCGTACATATTATGCAATGTATTATACCGTTAAATCGCATATTATTTTAGCCTTTTTGGTACAAGAGCTTTAATTCGTTTTGATAATCGGATTTAATTTCGAAATTTTGCAGAAATTAATAGTGAAACGGATTCGAAATTAGTACCATCCACTCACCCGCCGCCGTTTACTATAATTATCAAGGAAGACGAAATGAAAACGGCGACAATTCCTGATTTCAATAATTTTGAGATAGATAGTGGAGGAGGTAGAAATAAAAGATGCTGTGTAAACTGTGGGCATTGCAATTGTAGGGACTGCAAAAATTGCGAGAAGAATATGAGAAATAGTTGGTTGGAAGATGAAGCAGATGAGAGTTGGCTATTTTGTTGTCTAAGATGTTTTAGTTCTTATAGTCCTTCTGAAGAGCCGCAGCCAACGGGTTGTGAATTCTGCACAGACTGTAATTATTGCGAATGTAACTGCTGTAGTTGTGAAGACTGTGACTGTGGAGGTGACTAATAATTGTAAATGACGAACGTCCAACCAAAAAGGTTTACAGATGTATAAATAATAAATGTCTGTTATTGTATAGTAAATACAGATTTGCCATTTATGCCAAAAACATCCAAAAAAGCTCAAACAGAGCATGCAATAATGTAGTCTTTATAGAAAAACTTATTAAAAATCTTAGAAAAAGTAAAGATATCTGTAATTAAGGATAATGTAGCGAATCTAAAAACCCGTGCTTCCATAAATAAAATATTTAATAATCGTTGTAAATTATCAATTTATGTACTCTCAAAATCATAATTTCGCAACACTTGAACCTGCAAACTCAGTAATATTGGGATTGTGTTAACGTTAATACAGGCCTAGTACTAAGGTTGCAATTTTAGTGCCATGGAATTGGGATTCTGACATTATGATAGGCATGCTGTCCAGGTAAAAGAACATTATGTAATAAAAGAAGAGCTATAAAACAAAACAACCCCCCCATGTGTATTATTAAAACATCGTATCAAAATAAAAGGTCAAAATGTGTGTTCATAAAATAAGTTATAATAAATTATGTTGAAGTAGAAGAATGAGCTAGAAGAATATTGTTAAACCGAGTCAGTTTTAATGCACAATTATTTATGCGTGTGCTGACTTCTACATTTTCCTCATTAGATATGGTCATCCATTGCAAATTGAGTTGCAATAAACCATAAACTGTATTTTATAAGTGTTTTTGCACGTTCGAACTTCAAAGTTTTATCATTTCTACACAATAAGTAACAGATTCGATGAATGTTTTGTCTTTTGGATTTTGGGAAGGATTATTTTTGTTTAATACATAAATATCTTGAGGTAAATTATAAGTTAATTGTCAACAGAATAAATAAATGCATTTCAGAACACAAAATGCAGGTATTAATAGACAAAATTAAGCGCTTATGGCATGAATAAAGACTATAGGCTATTTCGTTTACAAAATGAAAAGTGGATTGAGGCTAAAACATTTTCCTAAGGGACGATACAATGAATGGTAATACTATTTGGCACTTAACTTGGAAAAGTAGGATTAAATTGGTAATAATTATTTTAACATGTCAGAAACTGAAAATTCATTACATTAATTATTGTTTGTTGATAAGTACACCATTATATAAATAATTATGTGAACATCAGTCAATTCCAAATTCATAGTTACAAAATGATGCAAATTCGCAAGACAATTTAATCCCATTGCTACGATGTCTTGGAACAAATTTTGTTCTTTTTAGTCGAAGATATTTTTCAGCTTCTTTTTCCATCTTCAGTGCTAGAAAATAATAGTATTACATTTACTTATACAGAGTTTATCAAAACCATTCAAATAAATCACTTAATACCACTCAAACAAAGCAAGTATTACCTGTACAAAGAATTATTTTTGCATCTGGCTTCGCCAATTTATTCACAGTGAATGACATTTTTTCTAAGCATTCGGCGGATAAAAAAGGAGGATCCAAAATTACTAAAGAGTATGAGTTGGCTTGCTCTTGAGGGATTTCGAATGGAGAATTGTAGTCATAAAAGAAATACGAAGGACCAAATGCTTCAAATCTTCTGTCATACTCGTAAAGGTGAACTAAAATTAATGATATATATAGATATAATTTGTTTAACATACATTGTATTATCATAAGTAGATAATGAACTGGTAAACAGATTATACAGAAATAATAAATCTGTCAACATTCATCAATAATTAATTAAATTATACTTTACATTACACAATTCTAACATGAAGAGTATGGGATTTAGAGTTTTGGCAAAGATTTGATTTAAATAAAGTATTTTAATAGGATTCGGAATTTTTTTTACCATTTTTTAAAGCTGCACAGCATCTGAATAAGGACGGACAACTAATGCAAGCCACTTTCTCGCGATTCTCATTGGAAGCCAAAATGCGATTTACTTCTTTAGTCAGAGTTTTAGTTGTTTCCTTATCATACCAAAATTGACTGATTTGCTGCCCGAAATAGAAAACAAACATAGGCATATTATTAGCATTTGAGAAAAAATATATTTCTATGCCATGGGGTAATGGAATATTAAGATTATTATTATATTTTTTCGAAAGGACCAGTTACGCCACATGTCGTAACATTGTAATTGAAAATACTTAAATTAGTTTCAACAGTAACAGCTAGTAAATCCTATTTTTCTATATAAACTGAAGGACGACCATTTTTTGAATCGTAAAATTTGAAATTGCTTGGAGTAGAAGAAATACATTACAAAAATGTATTTCAACTTTCTTTTCATGTTTTGAGATTGGAAATTAAATAATCCTGTAATGGTTTTTGACATTTTTCCTGCTTTTTACGGCACTTTTTACGGCTAGTAAACAGCTAGTAAGATTTATATGTTAATTCTTGGAAGATTCTATGACTTTTGTTATTAAATTTTACCCAGTCTTCAGGGAAAAACTTGCTTAGATCTGAAGAGAACAATTTATCTTCCGCTTTCTCCTTTTCGGAAGAGTTCCAAAGTTTCTCTATTATTTTTTGTTCGTCGTGAAAATCTCTTAAGCCGGATAGAGATTCCACAGTAAAAGACATTATTGGGTCGTCCTCTTCTAAATGTTGGTTTGCATCCATTCCCTAAAAATATTTACACATTAAATTTTGTTACATCAGGCAATCAGTTTTGTCTTGGTGTAGACTATTACAGTATTTTGAATTCATAACATTGTACCCTATAAACAATTAAAAGTATAGTCTCTCACCTATTCCATAATATTTATTCGGCCAACCTAAAACCAACGGTTGGGTTGGTGCAATGTGTCCCTCTAAGTTAAAGTACCACGGACTCACGGACCCTCTATCATCTATATCTCAGAATATTAATTTAGACATGACCCCCCAAAGTTTCATCGGATCTTCATCGAACATGGCCTAGAGGTTACGTTTCCACCCTCCCCACCCCCCACCCCTAACCTAACCTAACCTAAATGAAATAAACATAATAAACGATTTTAGGTCCAAAACCTGTGGAATGTCATTTTTCCTCATACCCCCGTCGGGGGTGGGGAGGGTGTAAACGTGACCTTCAGGTCATGTCCGATAAACATCCGACGAAAATTGGGGGGTCATGTCTAAATATTCTGAGATATAGAGGGTCCGTGGTACTTTAACTTAGAGGGACACATTGCACCAACCCAACCAAAACCAACGAATATAGAATCAACCGTCCACGTACCTCCAGGAGCAATAATTATACTCAGAGATGTGGAATAGAAAAATCTATCAATCTATGGCCCGCGTGATTTGCTTAGTATGTACCAATTCATGCATGGTACACTATAGGTATTAATTACCGATCGTTACAATTTTTTTACTTAAATTATTTAATTATTTTTCAGATTTACGGGAAATTAACTGCCTTTAACTTTGCGGCTTTTAATCTTTACCAACCTAACCTAATTATTTATCATATTATAGTCTAACCTATAATCTAAGTATGGGGCAAATGGGGCGCATTGCTTCAAATCAATCAGTCGGTGCAATACTTCTTCTTCTTATAAATTCTATAAGTATAATATAAATAATAAATACTGTTCAGGCTAACAAATAAAGATAAAGCTAAATAAAAGTTACTATGAACTTTACCTTAAAATCCTTTAAATTTTGAATGTTGATAATTTGACGAATATTTATCCAAAATCGTTTTCAGCACTCTTCTGAGATGTGAAAGGTACAAAAAATGTAACTCGCGCTATTATACAGTTGTTGGCAGTTTCTCAACTCCGGAATCGATTCGGGAATTCGGGATGTGACGAGTAAGAAAACTAACGTTCGGGTTTCCTTTCCTTGGCCACATTGGCACAGCAACAGCACCGATCGATAAGCCAAATGCCAAGAAGAGGAAAATCAACTTTCTATAGTTTATAGGCTATAGGACCAAACCACTACACTCTTTCATGTCTAGAAGCTTATATATTTTATTATCACAATGTTACGCTTAGTAATGTCAATACGTAGTACGTTGCACTTTACACAATGCTGAAACTGATGAGCTATATGCTTTTCTTTTCTGATGTCTCAGTCATAGTAGATATAATTCTGCCACTGCTCGGTTAGGAAATGTAATGAGAGCAGTGCTAGCTTTGTCTTACGATAGTATTATAATTATAGAATAAATTTTCATGGTAAACGTATACTTCATTCAGTTTAACGATATTATCTCTTGTGGTTGGTTCAATTACCTACATATTGTTGATAACAGTTTCATAATTACAACAAACTTATTTACAAAGCAGAAGTAGTAAAGAGAGTTAATTTAGTAATACTCTGTTATGTTTTACCTACATATAGGTGAATGTAGTTAGGCAGTATTAATGAAATTAGCAGGAATAAATTCTGCTGCCTTTTATATACACCACTATAGCTAATGTTTTTAAGCAGATTTTTAAGCTATTGAAAATCAATGCAATATGTAATATATAATAGTGTAAACATATTAATTACGTACAATAAGTAATTTAATAATAATCTTCATACTTAAGCTTATTGGCTACTGAAAGTATGATAAGTAACCACGTTGTGGATATGTAGTTACCTATATATAACTCGAAAATTTGTAGTTAAATAAATAGGTTCTTCTGATATAATATGGACTATTACTTAAATATCCATAATAGTTATTTATAAATAAATATTTCACAATATTGTGCATCTGTCTAGATATTTATTTCGCTGTTATAATAATGTGTATGTACCGATATAATGCTAATTTAACACCCCCGTAGAAAGTCATTTCGAACCGTCGTGGATCGTAGATTATAGACATCTGCTTGTTGAAATGCTCTTTCTTCTCCTTATTTGGACAAACTAAGTTTTGTTCTTTTTCGTAGTTTCATTTGGATGGTCATGGTCACATTATATACATAATATAGATTCCTTTATATAATATCATTTTCAGACCCAGGGTGACAAATCTGTTGGACAAATACTTGAGATTGAAAAAGAGTGTTTAAATTTAATCAAGTCAGTGCCCTTTAAATACTTAAACACTTTTTAATAGTGAGTCTTATCATCTGCGGTTGTTTTCCATTTACATAAAGCTATATATAAAGTATTAAAATACATCAGTGCACATGTAATGGGATATAAGGTTAACTTTTACAAGGATTGCATTTGTGATTCATTTTTGTACACATAATCCTTTACCTTGAGTTTTGAGTATTTTGTTTATACACACAGAACAATAACAAAAAGATAACTAAATGCACAAATAAGTTTGGGTCTGTCCAGTCAAAGCGAAACTAAAAATTACTTAACCAAACTAACCAAACTTAAGGAACCTAACCTAATAATAATAACTCTATCAACACAGCTAAACCTTTTTTAATTACGCCCCTCTTCACGTTTGCTGGATTGTACGTATTAAGACTGTGAAATCGTTGATAGAATAAGAAAAATGTATTTTTAAAAAAACGTTTCGCCTTGAACGATTTTCTGTTATTTTACTTCGTCCTGAACGATTTTTTGGCTAAAAGTCTATGATTTTTACTTTAATTGCAATTATTTACCGACGAATACGTACATACGCCCAAATTTATGCATTTTATATAGATACGGCTATACTACATAATATATTCAACTGGTATATTCAATATTCTATATACTCTACCCTATAGATAAAGTTTAGTTAGATCATTTTCAGTAAAGTAAAATTTGATCTTAGAATATGGTTAGCTTCTTTTTAGTTTCGCTTTGGGTGGACAGACCCAAATGAACAATCATGTAAAACTCTGTACTTTGACTACTGTGTCACTTTAATGTGCATGTTTCCTGCTTAATACTTATGCTGAGTGTGCATATAATTTATTTAAGTGGTATACACAGTGTGTGTATTACACACATGTCATACTCATGAATGAGACTCTTGGGCATAAAAATTTAAATGTACCGTGAACAATGAGAGGAAAAAATAGTTAAATAGAAGTACATCACAATACAAATACATTTATCTTTGAATGATGTTGGTGCATTGCAGATTGCAGACCGGAGTTATGGCTGTGTGCTTGTGCTTATTGTAAAAAGCTTATTGTATAATATTTAATTCCATTTTATAATGATACATTCCATATGATGAGGGCGTAGTTTATATAAGAATACTGTGGTAGAATATCAGCTATATTGTATATTATTTGTTGTAAGCCAACTGAAATGCAGAATGACTGTCGTGTTGATGTGTCACTCATATGAGTCACAACTAAAGTCATGTTTACTTTAGTTTCATTGCCCAAATGTGATTAAAATCCCATTCTGCATATAGAAAACAACTTTAATGAACTACATAATCTATGTTTGAAACCTTACTTTTTCATTTCATATTCATAATAAATCTTAATAACTAAAACATTAGTTGAAATAGCCTAAGGTAATATAAGATTACCTATAGTACAAATATGACAAACATGTAAGAACAAAATGCATACTATACTTTGCTTTAATATTTGTGGTCTAAATAATGTTTCGTGCGTGACAAAATGCAAAGGTCTAATAAGTTGCATTTAAATAATATACGAGAAAAAATTTATTATTTTCCTATTCAAAATCAGGTTTTAAAACATTTTAAGTCAATTTTTTAGGAAAGTACATTGTACGACACTGCATGTAGTTTATTACGTGATACAATAATATATCATAAAAAAGAATAAATTATGACGTACTTAACTTTGGTTTACTGTTATTAATTATTGGCGTTTCATAATGCAAGGTCACTCCTTATTCGAATAAATACTTAACGAGCGTCTGAAAGTATAATAAAGCACATGCAGCTGCAAATATACCTAGATCGGTCATAAATAAATATCCAAAAATGCATGCGGGGGCTCGGAATGTCCAGCATTCTGAACCACTGAAATAAATATGTTAACAAAGAAGCCTCCTCGGATCAGGAAAAATTGGAAAAGACTCACTAATAAAAATAATTCTGTAGTAAATTAAAAGCATCTTCTGCAATTGAATGCAATTTTTCACAGTTTACAAGAAATTTGGGATACTGGAGAAACAAATTTCCGATCCCCGGAAACAAATAATAAATTACAAATACATCGCCAGGTACTCACTCATATCCCTCTAGTACAGAGATTTGACCAGGTCTTCCTCGTTGGAGTCACTTTTGTACTTTCATCAAGGACTGCGAGCATTTAGAATTAAATATTCATTTTGAACTGAATTCGGGTAGGGCATACCAGAATAGATTTTAATACACAAAATCTCATGAAAATATTTCAAATCTTCGGACATTGTTGACTTGCTACTATGGTTGTTATTTATATAATTAGTCAACTTGAAAGTATATCTGAAAATATTATTTAAGACTATTCTAATTTCCACTACCAAATCTGAAGAACTTCAAAATGTTGTTATAAGATTAATTAGCAGTTTGAATTATAAAAAAATGTGGTACACTTTCAGAACTGGATTACATTTAAAGAAGATTTGCTAAGTTGAATGCCACGCAAACGGTAATAGACATTAATTTATACAGGTAGTAGGTAGATACAATATGTTACATAAACGATACTAATTTCAGATTATTGGGATCGGCTTGTCAATATGAAATGTAGAAAAATGAAAAGCGGTTCCAATATATTAGTTTGCCACGTTGAAACGGGTGCATTAGCTATCTATGCTATTAAACGTACCAGATACACCTCCTAAAACCTAAGCCAGATGATGCAATATCGTAATCACTCGCTTATAAAACTATTTTTTATTAAGTGGGCTTAGATGTAAACGGGATATTAGTAATAGTAACCAAGTCACTGAAGTTGCTAATACTCCAATAAGTAGTTTGCACAGGGTGGCACAGAATGAACGGTGATGGAACTCTCAATTGTATTATACCGTTCATTATTAGCCACCCTGTACATTATCAGACAACTGTCGTCGTATGACAACTGTATGATGTCGTTCACATTCCGTGGATAACAATTTTGAAGTGTTGATATTGTTATTTAGCACATAGAGTATGAGTAGTCTCTCTCCGTACCATATATAGTATAGAAACATATATAAAACTTATTATACACCTTTTACTATTACAACTATACTCCAGTTATCAAAAGGAATTCAGCTTGTGAATATGAATGTCATACTCAATTCCTGAAGTTCTCATTGCCCATCTATGCAGAAAAATTTACAATTTTATAAGATCTGTGAAATTTGCCAACTTAAACACAGTACTGTATAGTTTCATAGTGTGTAATTGCGTGCTGGTTAATCCAAAACATTAAATTAATTTTTAGTGTCAAACTTTATTGTCGTAGTTCAGTTATATATAATAGAAATTGCAATTGACAGTCATTTCCAAATAAAATTTCCATTAAAATTTACACAAAAGCAGGGCAGTCTCACGACGACCACATGAACTAATCTACAAACTTGTAAAATTGCTGGTAATTTGTGCAGTGTATTTTCGAACGCAAATGAACTTCACTTAAGATAATAATAATATTGTTTTAAAAACATTTTAAATTTTATTGTTTTCTAAACTAATTACCTTTGATGCAGTGCATATTGGTGGCTAGGGACGGTAGGAAACCGATTTTGTTGTAAGATCTCCTTGAATTCGTGGGCGGCTTGTACTGCGCATAAAAAATAGGTACGAATAGATAGGCTATTCTCATTTCTTCTTGTCCGTCATCTGCTGCAGTTCCGTTTCTGTTGCATTCTATCTAACATCTAAATTCTATTCACTTCAACTTGAAAAAGCTTTGTCTTTTCGTATTCTTATCTTAAAATTAATCGTTTTAATTTTCTTTGTCAACATTGTAATCATATGTCAACTAACACATTGACAATTTAAATAATCTTTTATCTCAATTAAAGTTACCCAAACCATTTTCACATTCTTCACATAAAGTCAAAAAATTTTGAGATTAAACCCGTTGCACGAGGTGTCTTTTGTTTGTGTGCTATGTATACGCTTATCGAGTCAAAATTCAAAACTGTCAACTGTGTCACTTATTTTCATTTTTCAACAGTCAATGGTATCAAGAAAATGTGCTGACAATTAAATACTAAAAGCTGAACACTGTCCAAGACAGTTATCAGCTGAAATACGGGTGTCCAAGGGACTGGGACAGGAGATCAGATGCTGATTACTGATTTAAATATGAAAATTAAATGGTAACTGCAACTCAAATCATGACTCATTCAAATATTTAACTTTTAACCTTTTCATTCCCACTGGTGATTTATCTTGTCTATATTTTCTACCGTTTTTAATGGTTTACTTTTTAATTTTATTTGTCATTTGTGGCACAGCAATACCAATAAAGATTGAAGTTGGAAAGAAAACTCAACATCTGTCTGTTTTATGGACCGTTGTTGTTGGCGACCAAAAACGGCCAATCAACGTTGTTCTTGTAAGTTTATAATTTTTATATAGATAAGAAATATGTGTACTAATATTTCAGAATTTTGATTAATTGTGCCATTGTTTTGTTTGATTAAGGTTCAGATATTTGCTTTAGTTAAAAACATTAGGATTCTGAGTAAACTGAACAGTGGTTAATACAATAATTTAGATAAGATAAACATTTTGGCTTGCATGAGATTCGGATGATGTAAATACCACATTTCCGGCAGCAGTGCCGTTTCAGAATTTACAAAGGTATGTTACTGCAGTGGGTGTAAATGTATCTAAATATTTAGCTATGTATCGATAATACTAGTATAGTACTATATAGTACAAGATGTGCACATGACACAATTAAATTCATTTATAATATTTTTTTTGCATTATATTCCATTACATACAGCTAGAGATTCACCACTCAAGTTGATGCTAAAAATCACAATGCGTTCAAAACCAGATGCCACGGCCAGTCTTATTCCCCACGTTTTCTTGCCCCTAAAACTGCCAGGAAGCTCCTCGAATATTGTCACAGAAGAGGCTCACTTACTTAGTCTCTTCAATGAAACCATCCAATCTTTTGACTCCAAGTCACAAGAAGAAGACACGTACAAAAATACCAGAACTACTTTCAGGATTTGGGACAGTGTACAAGACAATGTGGAACCCAAACTTGTGTCCCAGTCAATCTTATCATTAAATGAAGGCGAAACTTTTGCCTTGTACATTCGCGCTCAAAATGGTAAATTAATTTTAATAGTGCTTAATCCAGATAAATAATTTTTTACACAATTCTTCATTATATTGTATTATGTTTTATTTGTGTTGAATCACTGTTTCACTTAATCGTTTCCTTTCACGATCAGCTGTCAGCAATATTTTGTAAACAGAACATAAACAATCGTTTCTGAATTTATAAAATGAAAAAATTGTGATTAATTTAACATGTATATTTGCGTTATAGTGGGTGTAATGATTTCCATTCCCCGAAGAGAACAAGATAGTATGTTCAATGATGACGAAGTGGCAGTGTTTTCCACATTTCCTGCTTCTCAGCTGTCGCGAGATGTTACATCTGTTCCTAGAGACCTCGCTGGTGTTTTCCCAGTCACTTCTGTGCTTATCCCCCGTAAAGACTTCATAAGCTCCATTTGTTTTGGACGTCAACTACAGGCGCTTAATGTCTCAGAATTATTTGAAGCAATGCCCACAACCACAAAAGCGGGTCACACCATCACAGAAATTCGAGACGTGGCAGATCCTTACTATGTGTCCAAGTGGCTGACGGCAACTCTTTCAAATGAGACAAGTAAATCCTCATCTAGTGAAGTTGTCCCTCGAGTTATTAAAAAAGTTCGCGACAATATTGTGTTTGATGTAAGTAAAATATTTATTTCAAAATATAAAAATATATTTAAAGAAATAAACAAATATTTTTTAAACAACAATATAAACAGTAGTAGTTACATGTTACTGTATATAAAAATCAAAATTATAAACAAACAATAACTAAATAGTTTGTTTAGTATAAAAAGTGGTACAACTAACCAATAATACATTGCTAGGTATGAAGTACAATTATTAGTTTATTAAAGGTAGGGTAGAACAAATATGATTATTAAAATATGTAAAATGTAACACATTGTTGCTACTATTGCTATTACCATTAAAAATGTCACTAATTGTATTTTACTTTTAGAATTTCTATTTATGTGTTTATTGACTAATTGTAGTACTATTTTGATTGTTTTACAGGATGCTAAAATTCCATTTCGTCGCTCTGGTCTTTGGATGACAGCTAAAGTGGTGTTGCAAATCTGCTTAACTCAAGACTTGGGGAAGACAAATGGCTACTTTCTTTATAAGATGATTCTTATTAAGTTCATGCTTATATTTGTGAAGCTTCCTGATCTGAATGCTGGGATAATGATAGAAATGATGGCTAAAATAGCGAGAAGATCAAGAAAGTTACAATTGTACAAAGAAAAGAACCAAATTGAAGACTGGCTGGAGGCATCTTACCATTTCCTAATGAATGAGAGCGCAACTATTTTAAAAGATGCCAACAAAGCTCTTAAGAAAGACTGGGAAGCAGTTATCGATAGAGAAACGACCTTATCTGAGTTTAATCTGAGAGACATTGACTGCCGAGTTGAGCACACTATGTCTCGGTCCAATATTCTCCCTCTCCTGGGTCAACTACAGAAGAACGAACGAATTGTAAATCTAATGAAGATGGTCATATCAATCCCGCCAGCTGCTCCCCGTCATCGAGAATTCCATCGCAAGTTCGACCCTTACAACTTTGAAACAGCTGATGAACATATGGGCATCGTTTTGTCGGATTTCGAAAGAAATGTGCGTTGTTGGGAAACTTTTATCACCGAAGTTGACACAGTTTATATCTGGGGAGTATTCAAAACATACTTGGAGAAGGGAAAGGTATTCTAAAATTAAACATAATATTGTATTTATTATAGTAGTTTATTATCGTAGCAATTAAAATATTATTATATTCTAGTTATTCTACGTTGAGGATCCTATAGGAGCTTCTAGGATGGTTCTAACTTGTCTGAAGATTATTCAAGTCTGGGACATTATCACTACAGCAAGATATCCGTTGTTACTGGTACATATTTATCTATTATTTTCTCAATTTCTTTATTTATTCTCTATTCTTTGATGACATAATATAGTCCCAGGCACATTCCTTGTGATTAGGTAAATAAATCATAGTCATAGCCCTCTGTATTACTATTATCTGTTTTTTGAACGTTTCTGGATTAATTCTTATTAATGGGTAAGTAATTTCATAAAATTAGGTATGCTATTTTATTTTTATTTGAAAACTACAAATCCGCCAAGAATTTACATCGAATAGGGACTTTATTGACTTTTTCATCGACTTTGTCAATCACTATATTATTTTGAATAACTTTCTGTTTCTGTTTACAGGATCATCGTCCGGGCCTCAACCTTGAATTCACCGTTGACTTGATGTTGCCAAATAGATCAGACATGATTGTACTCCATCAGATAGAATCTTACTTTGCAGAGCGTGAACGACGGTCTTTGTTACCCTCCTTGATTGAAGAACCAGAGGTTACTACAAGTTCATTTGGCCACAGATTTGCCAGAGCAGATAAATCTATGCAGCGTTTGCGTCTTCACATTTTAGAATGTTCAGAAAAACATAAATCAAAGAAACTAGAGCAGGTTCACGAAATGAGAGAGAAGTGCGAAAAACTTCGGGCAAGAATTAAGAGCTTGGAGTGCGAATACATAGTCGACCACTGGAAACGTAAACACAGTCACAGATGTTTACGATGCAGGCTGGACGAGGAGGAGAGGAAAACCACTGTCCAAGTTTTCGAGGCGCCGCTTCCTGTCGCCGAAGAGGTACTTTTATCGGACGGAAATAAAAATATTTTAATTATTTACTAAAATTAAATAAAATAAACTATACTAAACGCATGTAAAAAAAGTAGCGGAGATAGTGACATTTTGGGACATTACATAACGTTTTGCTTTGCTAACTTGCTGTGCTGAGTTATTGTGCTAACAGACAGATGTTTACAAGATAATATATAATAATTAGTTGACTTTAGTGTATAAATAAATGTCTAATAATAAATAATCTGGACCCGGATTGGGGCCAGTTGCAATGGACAGTTTAGACATTAATTAATTTTTCAATTCATTTTAGTAGTCTTTTTTAGAAACTTGAATTGAATTAATATTACAATTTTTCCGCCAGCTAAAGAATATTAAAATACTATAAAAATAAATTATTATCGTAGTTAACAGATTTAAACTAGTATAGCCTTGAAACTTAAAATTATTGGTGTAATATCAGACACGTATTAATCATATCTTCCCTATTGTGTGTTTAACATAGGCACAAAATGCTGTCGTTTTTGAACTGATGATTCCTTCCCAGATTGCCGTCCTTCGAGATTTGTTATTTTTATTCAGCTCTAGAATTATGGTTAACTGTCCTATGTTGAATACAGAAGATTTATATGGCCCGTGGACCAATTATCGGGCAATAGCAAATTGCAATAAGCGTGAGCAAAGATGGATTGTGGATTTAAAGTCAACCAAGAAACTAGTGCTTCAGTCACATTACAAAGATCTTCACCCTTCGAATCCTGACTCTGATTTTATTAGATGCAATGGTTACAACTGCCATTATGCAGGTATTTTATATCAACGAATCGTTTGTTATCAATATTATTTTGTAAATCATCATAACCACTCTTTTTAAAAAGGTGACGAAAAAATTCTTGGGACAAAACCTAATCGAAGTGTTCTGAAAAACGTTTGTACGCTCAAAGTCCAAAAGAAAACACCATATTCTGCAATGCAATGGGCAATTGACGGACATAAGTACACTCCAAATGAAGTTCTGGCACGGCAAAGGTAATTATGTTTTATAGAACTATGAGGGTTATCACAGGAATGTCATCGTATAAAAATTGAACACTAAAGCATTGATTATTGTTGTTATTAGTATATAGTAGCTATCTAATCTTAATAAACGTTTATTTTAGCGAATGCCACAATGACCTGTCTCTCTTGGAGTTCATTGAGTTCGGATCACTTCGTACTGGATGGAAAATGTAACTAATTGATCTAAAATACAGTACAAATGTAAATTTACCACAAATAATATTAAATTTTCATTAAATTTTCATTAGCCAATGGAGAAATATCTACCGAGCTTTCACTCAGCTGACACTGTCTTTGAAAAATGAATCAGTATTCAATTTACTGAGTCAAACCATTTGGCAGGCAGGGCCTCGTGATATCAACAGTTATTTTCGTGTGCCACATCAGGATTTTGAGGACTGGGAGTTTGCTTGGGAGTTCTTATATTTGCTAGAGTAATAACAAAATAACAATTATTATACAGCTTTAATTGCCTTTTAAACTTAGAACAACTATTTTAAAAAATTAAATTTTTTGAATTTTTTACACATTCTTTGTTTTTGGGGTTTAAAAGACTGTTTGGATGATTTTTAGGGATATCCATCGAAAGCACGTTGATAATTGGAAAGATAATTACGTTCTGTTATCTTGCATTATCATGAGTCAAAGAATTATCACTTTGACCAATAGCAGCAGCGTCCAAGAAGCTGCGAATAAAATTCTTGTCAAATGTCGAACAGTTGCCACAAACTGGTCGGATGAAATTCAACGCATAGTCTCTCAACTCACAAACGCTCCGAGACCCGAAGTCGATGCTTTGCGAATTAAAATCGTAGAGGTCAATGCTTGCTGCGCATTGACTTTTGATTTTTCTTTTGGAGTTGTTAAGCCTGGAACTTTAGAACCAGAAAATATTAGATATTGGTTACTCTCCATTGCCAAGATACATGATAATTTGGTTTTAATCGGACAAGGTAAGGTTGAATTTTTGTAGAACTTTTTAGAACTTTAGAAACCTACCATAAAGTACGAAAGTAGTTTATTGTCGTCACCGAATTAGTTTTTCATGTTGTTAATTCTTATTAATTGAAACTGCCATTGCATTTTTTTCTTCAGGATACAAAATCCCGATAAATCTTAAAAATCTACTTCGACGAGTTGAAGAAACGGGCGTATTCCTTGAGCCTTACTTGAAAGATGATTTTCAAACAGGAATACTCTCCAATGGTTTGAACTTGTTTGTTGAACTGCACTTTCCGAGTTCAAAAATCATGCACCATTTACCTACGTGGAAATCCCATGACGAAACGGAACAGATATATTTCTGTGAAATATTCCCAAAGGAACATTTTGGAGAAAGGACTGTCCTCCAAATGGACGTGATAAGAGGACGATTTTTAGTCGATGGAAGCCCAGTTGGCTATTTGCCAACAAAAATTGAAAATCATCCCGATTTTTATCGGTAAGCAATTAAGCAACTCGTAATTAACGAAAACAATAAAATTAAATATATTCAAATTGTAATCAAGTTTTAATTGTCATTAAAGTACTTTTCCAACAAAATCGTTTGAGGTTCAACCGTACGCTTTCCAACCTGGGCGAATGATAACTCGGGACAAATATTTGGGTTAATTTAATGATTTAAATTGTGAAAACTAATTTCAATAGTTAATTTAAATGGTTCAACCTTTACAAAAATAATTATTTTTAGGTTCAGCGTACAGTTTCTATTTAAAGGAGGATGGCTCTCTTCTGGTCACAGAGCATCTTGAAGATGATAGTCAACGAGAGCTGATACATCATAGTCACTTTAAAGAAAATGTGCCACCTATGCTTGTCAAAAATTATACACAATGGTGGAATTACAAAGCGCAGCGGTTTGAGTTCTTCTACAGGTAGTACTTAATAATTAATTTATCTTTTACTTGTATATAGTAATTTCTATGTCTATAAACATTATTTATTATTCAGTTGTACAATGGTTACTAAAACTAAAAAAATCTTCTATTGTTTTTTTTAGAGATTCGAGTTCCCCTTCAAAACTGTTCACTGACAAGCCAGATTATATTTTAGATGTAAAAAATCGCTTACTCAAGGATTTCAAATGTTTAAACCGATCAATGGTTGACATTAACGCCAAGGGCTACTCGAAAATCTTGAAAGTTATGGAAAGACTGGAAAACTGGAAGTATATTAACATCTGGTTCGAGAAGGGTGAAAATAATGCACAATACGTTATAGATCTACCAAGAATGGGTTTGCAGTTCACATTTACAAATCCTAGAGGCACTATTTCACTGACGTCGAAGGAATATCGAGGCATGAAAGTCAGCCGAAACCAAAATATCAGTAAGACCTAGTCCTGTCCAATTTCACATGAAGGGAATTACTATTTCATTGTCCTGATTGCTGATTGAGTTTATTGGTATATAGAAACTCTTGTGGGACTTCAAAATGGATTGCTAATTGAAGATGCTGACGTTGCAATGTCTGCCAAAAAGAATTCGATATTTTTAGTCCCTCACGGTGTTGTTGGAATAGACTATACCAACAACCGTACCATCATAAACACAAAAGAAGAATTACGCACTCCCATTTTCTTTGCTTACGAACTAGACCCTCAGCTGAAACAACTCAAAGCTGGAGAAAGTCAAGCGGGTTGGGTTTATTTGGCATATTTACATGCAGCAACTTCCTCTCCTCTTCCAGATCCATTTACAGGTACATTTTACTTCTTCCTGGGTGACATAATAATGTTACTCAGAATGATGTTGTAAAAGTAATTGTAGTGCATTATGTAAAAGCAAAATTGAGTAGGGCATGTAGGGAAAAATTATTAAGATTTAGACATTATCTAAGTTAGAATAATTATTTAACACAAAATTATGATATATTGAGGGAACTAATTGATTTAATCAAGAATTGAAGGGATTTTACTGATCTAATTGAGTGTGTTGGTAATTAATTGAATTAAATGACGAAATGCTGGTTGAAATTACTAGTAAGAACGAATTAGTTGATGGGCAATAATATTTTTTGTTACCTAATGACCTAATTTGTGTTTTTGCAGGGGTAACTGGAACTGAAAGGGCGCTTCAAATTTTACAAAGTGGACACTGTTGGTCTGGCGAGCCACTGGAGGAAGAAATTGTGGTAACTTTAAAGAACATTGCAGAGTTGTCACCAAATCGTCAATTCTATCCGCGAGATCTAAAGAAAATGGAAACAGTAAAATGGACTCTGGCCCCTCAAGTCGCTCACGACGCCTTTCAATTGATTGTTGAGAAATTGCTGTGGGACTCAGAGCGACTTCGATTTCTATTCAGCAAGAGTGAGGAGGATGAAGGGCCGAGCTGTCCGGAGGAAGAAACATTAGCTCCATTAAAGAGCGAACGGGAACTCTGTGTGCGAGGTTACTACAAACGATTACGAACTTCAACAGAGCCCGCACGCATTTCAACCGAGTTTCTTGAAGAGTTCAAACAAACTCCAATGTGTCAACCAATTAACCAATTCGATACGAATTTCAGAAGCGATGTAATGAAGAATGTTCTCAAGATATCTCAAATGTGTAAAAATTGGACATGCAATCCGCCGGTGCCTACCGAGGGACTAGTTAAAACATTACTATTCACCGGCAAAGATTTAAAGGGGAAATATGACGAAGGTAATATCCATAATATTTAGAAAATAATAAATATCTATGATATTTTGTGTCGAGTGTGTATATATATAAATCTAAAGCTTAGATTCAAAATAATGAATATATTCATAGTTTTATTTTTTATATAATTTCCTGTCACTAGTAAAAATTGTCAATTTTGTCTTACAGGATACCCAATCAAAGAAGCAATTGACACTTGGTGGAAAACAAATTTTCGTGAATATTGGCTGGATTTGTTCGTGATGGCTAAAAAAGTGCAAAGGAAGAAATTAGAATCGGAATGGGCCCATCTGGTAACCAAATTTTTCATTTCCTTTCTTTTTTCTTGCAATTTATTTGTGTGGGAAAATAATACAGCATTTATGGCATTGAATAGTGGGTTTAATAATTTTAAAACTTTAAATTTTCAGCTAACATTTTTTGCGTTTCAAGAAATAGTTGATTTTAACCATTTGCTATTGCTCCACACTGTGGCTGTTTACCCCGAAGAGTTTGGATCAATTGAACCACCAGAATTTACAGAATATTATCAAACGGATGAGTTTGAATTTAATTACCAGACGATTGTAATGCTTTTGACTGAACAATGCGCAACTAAATGGGAATGCTACATGGACAGGCACGCACACGAGCAACTTTTGGAAGATACTTTGGATTCTTTTGTAGAAAGACTGAAACCAATTCACGAAGAGCTTGTAATAACCCAAACTACAACTATTGCAGACAAAATCCGCATGAAATGGCCTATAGATTCCTGTGAAGATATTATCAATGAATTAAAAGACGATGAGAAAACGGAAATCGACTGCGACATGGCCAAATGTCAATTGAACATCTTTTTGAAAAATTGGTACAGGAATCGGGAGTTGTATCTCTTTGTGCGTCAAGTAGAGTTGATTGTGGCCAGTTTGGATGGCAGAAGTCAATCTCACGCTTTTTTTATCGACACGAGCAAAAGCCTTGTCAAAATCCACCAGAAGGGCAATTTGGAACAGTTTTGTGCTAAAAAATTATTTACTATCAGCTTGCACAATTTGTTGGGTACCCGAGGAGAGCAGTTTATTGATGAGAAATTGTACGATGAAGCGAAAAGTATTTTTTCAATAAATGTTCTCCCTGCTCCTGTCAGAAAATCATTGGACAATAGAAAACCAGAAGTTCCTAATTTCCCTCTATTATTGAAAGAATCTTGCCCAATACTTCGAGAATATTCTCAAGATTTGCAAGAGAGTTGGCAAATATATCATGTGAACACCATTTCATCCAATGACTTTGTTGAATACGACCACAAACTGAGTAACAAATTAAATAGGGAACACAAGTTTCAAAGGCAGCGCACACTATTCTTCTGGTAAGTATATTTATTCTGTTCATATCGGAGATAGAAAACAGACTGCCTGTTATTTACATGAAATTTATTTAAAATAAGTTGTCATTCGTTGGAATTAATTCTATTAATATCATTATTATTATCTAATTAATACTTTATTTAAATGAAGGGAACAACTAAAGGATGCAATAAATCCGCGAGAAGCTTTGTTGAAGGATAATGTAACCAAGCAATTATTTTTTGCCGAGCTAATGACCCACGTCGTCCCTCTCAACCTACTTCCGATGATCAAAAAGGAAAAACCAAAAGAACCTTTCCTGGCGTATCTGTGGACACTTATCGGGGCTTATGGAGGTTAATAGTAATTTTTGTCTTTTAATTCAATTTTTTGGATTTTTTATTAATTATTTACTTGTGTGTGCGTAGTTTTGGTGACATTTGAGCAAAAGGCAGCCCGCTGTGTTCGTTACAGTCAGAGAGGGAAGAATTTCCAAGGATTTGAGCTACAAAAAGAACTTAGTCATCACGGACATGAGAATTGGGATCCTGCCGTCAGACGAGACTGGCTTCTTTTTGAAATCGAAATGGATTTGATGGTTCGACCTATTCAGGCAAAAGTTGCTGGTAAATAAAAAGTAGATTTAATGTTTGATTTTTTTAAATTGGGCCAAATACTAATTCTTAAATTTTATCCAGAACGTATGGAAAATCCCGAAAATAATGAAAATGCACTGATTCAACTGAATATGGGCGAAGGGAAGACTAGTGTAATAGTTCCACTGTTGATCTTGTCCTTAGCCAATGGCAAAAGGCTGTGTCGTGTCACTGTTTTGAAATCTCTGTACAGAATTAACCATGCCGCTCTAATTACCCGGATTGGTGGTATCTTGCTTAATCGCCGTGTCTACACTTTTCCATGCCGCCGCGACAAGAAAATTGGATATGAAGATGCTCAGTGGATGTTAGGTGTCTACAAGGAATGCGCAGCGATGCAAGGAGTCGTGTTAACACTGCCAGGTTAACAAAATATTATACTAAAACTCAGGATTGCCAATCTATTATAGAAAATTATATTTATTTTCGTCTTTTTGTTTATTTTCTTTGTTACTGCTTTTAAGTTTTGATCTCATTGCAATTAAACTGAGTATTTAAATGTTAATCATTTGAATTATGACATAAAGCAACAGATTTTAATGACTGTAACTAATATTATTGACTATTAACAGAGTATCGTCTTTCTTTTGAGCTGAAAGCGTATGAAAAGTGTCAAGCAAGCCACTTTCTAGATGGCAGAGAATTATTTCGAGTGCAGGAATGGTTAAAAAATAACGCTCGTGACGTTTTGGACGAGTCGGATGAAATTCTTCATGTGAAATACCAGCTCATTTATACATTAGGCAAGCAAATGCCTATCGAAGGTGGTGCATTACGGTGGAATGTCTGCTCTGGGCTCCTCAGTTTGGTTCCAGAAAGTATTGAAGAGTTACTTAATGTCTACGGCCCCAAATTTGTCGAGTTTAACCGTCGAAGTCAACCTTATAAGTTTCCTTACTGTCGAATTTTAAAACCTGATTGCTATTCAGTCTTGTGTGAAGGATTGGCTCTTTCTATCTTAAATGGGAACTCTAAAATTCAAATTCCTGAAATCCAATCGGAAAGAAAACCAACTTTAATCCGATTTCTAACAAATGAATCAATTGATCGTGTGACTTTTAACGAAATCTACAAATGGTATCCTATCCAAGGTAATCAACAATTAATGTAAATCCTACTGTTTTTACTTAGTATTAGAATGTATAATTTAATTTACTTTTTGTCGGTTTTTAGCTCATCAGGAAGTTTTGTTGATCCTTCGAGGATTTTTAGCTTGTGGAGTTTTATGTACAGCTCTTAGTAAACGTTGGCGTGTTAACTACGGTGTGAATCCTGTTGGCTATCGCCGTATGGCTGTTCCTTTCCGCGCTAAAGACGTAGCTGCTGAACGCACCGAATTTGGACATCCAGACATAGCCATTGTATTAACTCAGCTCAGTTATTACTATTCTGGACTTAGTGACGATCAGTTGGCACATTGTTTTGTGATTTTGTTCCTGGAGCCAAATCCATACCAAGTGTAAGAATTTTAATACTTTTTCCAAATAACTTATTTTATTATCATTATAGTAATTGATTACTATATTCTTATAGTTATGAAACTTGGATCACCTGCGTCCCTTCGACTTTTCCAGGTTATGAAACCATCCGCCATCTCAGTTCCGTAAATCTGAAAGACTTCACTCAGAAAACAAAAGTTTTATATCCTGCTCTCAGGTTCATTTCAATTCTTTATTGTTTAAAGATTTATTCATTCATATTATTTTATAGTTAATGATTATATTTTCTGTAGCATTAATTTTATTTTAGTGGTGAATTGTTGACTTAATTGCAAATCTCATTGTCTCACTGATCTAGATGTAATTATTAAAATATTTTTTGTACATTTGATTTAAATTAGGAAAAACGTTGCCACAATTGACTTTTGGTTGAGCCATGTTGTTTTTCCTCAAGAGTCAAAGCAATTTGGCTACAAAATCGGGTGCTCTCCCTGGGATTTGTGTCTTGACAAAAACAATAGACAACATGCGACGACTGGATTTAGCGGGACCAACGGTAATTTTAAATTGATTATTTATTTTATTGACTATTTTCTGTTTTTTATTTGTAAAACTATCCAATTTCTCGAAATTGTATTACCTGGTTCACATAGACTCCAAGATTCTGTTGCCGAAAACAATTACTCAAAGCGATCTGCCCGAGTTAATTGGAACAAATGGGGAAGTATTGAAGAATTTACTACTTGAAGAAAACAACCATTACGAGGCCCTACCTTTAGGGTTCACAGGTCGGCAAATACTAGACAAGTTGGTGGAAGAACACATCAAGCTATTATTGGATGTTGGAGCTCTGATGTTGGAACTGAATAATGAACAAGTAGCCAAGCAGTGGTTGAAATTGGAAAACGACGCCGTAGTGGATGCTGCCGTTTATTTTGACGAATACAACAAATTGGTCGTCATCGATCGTTCTGGAAATCCTCCAGTCTCTTTGGAAATCTCAACATTTCGGACAAGATTGGTAATCACTCAATATTTTTTCAGTTTAATTTCTAATTTGGATTTATTATTGAGAACTACATAATTACATTTATTCGTGTTTTCTAAACCAATTTTAATACAATTTTTTAAGTATGTAAAATATATTTATAATGAATGTTAATGAATTTTAATACTTCAATAAGCCAGTTCAATTTTTCTAATATTCTTAAAAAATTTAAGCTTTATGTTTTGGTTGTAGGATCGTTGCGTGATTTACTTAGACGATGTGCACACTAGAGGAACTGACTTAAAAATTCCCCCAGACACTCGTGGATGTGTGACACTTGGCAAGGGAGTGACGAAAGACAAACTTGTTCAAGGATGTATGAGAATGAGGATGTTGGGTCAAAGACCAGGACACCAAGTTGTATTTTGGGCTTCTCAGGTATTCATAGTTTCAATTATTCCCAATTTTTAAGAAATCAAAATTTTAAAATGAATGTATAAATAGAATTAAATATGTTGGTCTAAATTCTAAATGAAAACTTTATAGGAAGTACACAACGCGATTCAAGGACTCGTTAATTTGACGCCCTACAGATATGACAAAGTTCTCCGTATTGAAACTAAGCATGTTCTACAATGGACCATCATGAACAACAGAGATTCAATTAAGGATGGATTTATCCACTGGGCATCTGCAGGTGTGTACCAAGCTCAAAAGCTATCGGCCCAGGTCCTCTTCAACTCCAGCTCGCAAAAAGACCCGGATTTATTTCTTTTGGCTGAAAGTTGTGCTCAGAAGGAGCAAGTAGACCTAAAAGCAATGTAAGGAAACCTTTACTTAGAAATGAAGTAATAACTTGAATGGCGGTACTTAAAAGATTGTGTTTAAATATTTATACGTAATAAATTACAAATTCATTTCTAATTGTAGGTATGGAGATGTAAGAAGTCTGGAAAAATTTCCAACGATCGTCCAGCATTTGTTAAATCGGGTGAATAGAGAGTTGAAGAAGAGGCTTGATCGATCAAGGTCAAATACATCTCTTATGAAAGATATTGCAGTGATCGTTGAATTTTTTGGAAGCAGGTGATCTACTCACTAATATTGTTCTACACATTATTTATGTAATTAAAATAAGATTAGCAGAAGTGCAATAAATATTGATTTTTTTTAGTGTCAGAGAACACTCTCAGAAATACATGGCAGATGTACTTAGGTCTACGCAATTGCTAGACGAGGAACAAGAAAGAGAACTTGAACACGAACTTGAAGCTCAGCATCAGAGGCAGAAACCAGGGAAAGCCAAAAGTCAAGAACATGGTACAAGTCTCGGAGTACAAAGATTTATCTTAACTGGACATTTACAGGATATCGACCAGTGGGCGGTAATAAATCTTTCGAAACTTAATAAAATTATTATGTAAAACAAACTAATTAGTTTTAATTTTTAAGGTTCAAATTCCTTTGGCACTCAAAGCAACCACGCTCTGGAATTTCTGCCCCAATGACACTTGGTATGAATCGTATTGTTATTAAATTGCTTTATGAATTGTTATAGATAGTTGAACAAATTTTTGGTACTGTAGTACTTTTTAGACTTTGTATATTGACAGTTTAAAAATGTTATTTATTTCTGGTCAACAATATTGTAGGGCGCCAACAACATTTGCTAGCCGGGATTTCGCTTCCGTTATTCGTTCTTCTGCTAGTAAATCAGATAAGACGGACTTTCTTAGACCTCCAAATTGGTTATGCTCTGTTTCTTACACGGACGACGAAAAGCGTAAGAAAGGAAAAACTGTCGTCCTCCTTCTTAGGTGATTAATTATTTTTAAAAAATCTGAAACCTACTTTTAAGTGATCATGTTTTAATTTTCTCGAATCATTTACAATAGTCCTTGGGAAGTTGATCATTACATGGATCTTTTCCGTTCTGGAAAAACGAAAGCGATTCTTCACATGTTTGCACCTCGCCTTTCTCTGGATCAAGAAACGTTGTGTAATAACCAAGCATTGGCAATTCCTTCCATGAAAAGTTCAGAGCCCTTTCCAAGTGCAATTAATTCGGCTCTGCTTTTGTTTTCGGGGTCGACATATTTTTCCGATAAAGAAGAACAGGATGAATATTGCAGATTTGCGGGATTCTGTCCAAGACCAAGGTTGGAAAAATATATAAGTAATTTTCAGCCAACATAAATAATTGTGATTATTATTAAATTTGTGGTTATTTCTTGTGCTAACAGGACTAAGGATGAGGAGCAAGTTTTTGAACAAGGAGGATTAAGCGATGGATTTGTTGCCCAAGAATTTAGAGACCGATTGGGATATACATTCTGTGCATTTGCCAAGAATCCAGAGCAACTGATCAGAAAAATCGTAGAAAGAAGATACGGAACATTCAGTATGGATTCACACGTTGGAAAAATTGTTTTCCAATGTAAAAAGCCTTTCAAGTAGAGGATTAGTTTTAAGTATTTTTAGTTTTTAAGTTCAGGTACATTTCTCTTAAAATATCTATGAACGTTTAAGTATTCAATTTTGAATTGCTAACTAAAATTGGTTATAATTTTTCCTTTCAGGTTCGAATTAAATAATGGCTTAGAAGCTATTTGTTTGTTTTAAGAAGACTGATGGAAATTCAAAGGTCTTTCCTTAATGTTAGTCAAGAATTATTAAATGTTACCCATTTCAAATGTTACTTAAGTTACCATTAATTACACACCACAAAAAGTTACTATAAATGATCTTCGTTACCACATTGCCATATGTTACCAATGCAACTTAGATTAGTGAAACCGTTTCTTGCCAATTGCTATTTACTTTAGTCATTTTACACTATCATCACATTATAGCGAAAACTGTTTGTGATAAGTGGGACTAAACCGTAGTTAGCAAACAAAAAACAATGTGAATGTTGATACAAGTACAATACAAATACTAGTATACGCACACTAAATATATATTTACAAAGAACTGACTCGAAATCTGCAGTTCACCCTAGATAACCTATATTAGATTATATTATGTAGTTACACAGATGAAATTGTATTTCGTTGAAACCCTTTTATGTAATTTAGGCGGCTGTTAAGCATCGCCTCTAAGTTCATTTAATTATCATTCCCAGCTACATTGTATACCTACCTTTTACAAGTTACTGAGTTACCTGTAGTAATTAAGGTTGATATAATTTTAAGTTCTGTCCAACAGGCTCTCTACGATATTTTATACATTATTTAAGTACACTAAATCTTACGTTGAATAAAGTTATACGATTAAATGCACTTGCCATTGTTAATACACTTCATATTCGTCTGCATAACATTATAGTAGTATCTATTCTGTAATAATACATGGCTGCTAATATATAGCGAACAAATTGTGGAATATGAGTATTGTGTTCCTCTGAGGCTCCCGATTGACAATTCTGGCATGTATGCAATGATTGTTTTTCCTATTTAGACGATAAGCTTTATTTACTAAACTTTGAATGAACTGATAATGTATGTTAAAGCATACGTTAGACTTGAGACTAGCTTGCTACATGCTGCTTAGGTTGTAAGGGGTATTAAAATAGAGCTTAATACAAATAATAATCGATCAAATGTGGCAGTTGATTAGACTTCCTTCTAACTAAGGTTTTATTATTGGATATGATTTTATACTTCAAGCAATATGAGACAACATAAAATATTTAAGGCTATTCTACTGTATAGTACATGCTGATACAAGGTTGAAAACCCTTCTATCTGTCTATTCTGTCGTTTGACATTTATATTTCATTCAATCCAAAGTCTGACCTTCTGTAATTTGTTTGCTCAGTATGGTTGGACAAATAAACCAACAAAGTTAGTAAAGCTAAAATAAAAGCAGGTAAAGCCCGATCAAGTATGGTATTATCTAAAAACTGTTTTAATTTATAACATATAGCCACTTTATAACTTGAATTGCATAGATAGAGTTGAAGTAATTTCTTTGTCTTTTGTGGTAACTTTACTAAAAGTTGGCCGTCTCAATTTTAACATAGACTTGGAATACAAATCGTCCACGATAACAGTTCTAGTTTTAAATAGTATTATTTCTGTTGATGCTATTTAATCAAAATCTTTGACGTTTGGTGTTGCAACAATTTCATTTAAGAAATGAATTTTTTTACAAATAATAAATTCAAAATTTTTTTAATAATTCAAAATTTTTCATATTGGTGCAATTGCAATGGATTTTTAAACCTAGCTCATTTCTCCAATGGTGATTTTCACTTGACTCTTGGCCAAAAATCTTCAGAAATAAATCTCCAAGAATTGCAATATGGTCAACCGTGGACAATTTTCAATATAACAGAACGAATGAAATACATAGAAGAGTTTGAAGGAGAAGCTCCGAAAATAATAGCGAAAGAAACATACACTGTAAACATTTGGTGGGATTTTGACTGCTCTATAATTATATCAAAGTGGCTACGTTGGATAAGAGCATTTGACTTACCCAGCATTTTTATAATTTGGTGTAACGATGTGATGGTTTTGAAAAAAGTAAAAAACGAGATTTTACAATTTAATTCTCAGATGTATTTTTACAATTCTAATAGAAGAATAACATTCCCATCTTTATTATCAGTCCCATGGATTGAAATCAATCCTATTGATTCCCCACCTAATAAATGGAATTCGTTTTGGAAAAAGCACAATAGTAATCTTTATCAACGTCTAGTTGTTACATTAGAAATATCACCAGGGAAGAAATGTGACTTATCCACATATGAAATTCAAAAGAATGGTCAGAAATGCCTTCTTCGTGAAAGAGTTGTAGGGAATTTAGGGACAATTTACAATTTTTCAATTTCAGGAATGTCTTTGAAAGATGTAGAAGTTTCAGAAATCCAACCAGAAGTGCATCACTATTATCCTAAACCATACAGTGTGTCACATAAAAGATTCTATAGAACTTACAAAAAGGAAATCCTTCTGTATTGTGAGAAAGAAACTTCTTATTTGGCTCTGCTTGTAGAGGAATTTTATTTTGACCTGCCCACTTGGATCATTCTTCCAGTTTTATTACTCGTCACATCGTTTTTAATTCCATTTATGCTCAACAAACCACATTTTGTCAATTGTAACATTATCATAATTATGTTAGGATTGATCTCCCTTCTTGTTAGATTAGATGGGATAAGAGTCAATTCTTTTATTATTTTGATGTGGTGCATTTTTGGCTTTTTTATGAGCACGCTTTATGAAGACACAATAACAAGTGTCATCTTAGCACCACCAAAACAACATGTCTTTCAAGATTTCCCACAGTTTTTTGACAAAGGGTACAAACTGGTGTTGCTCAACAGTGGCAATTACATTTGGAGGGCCAAGTTACATGAAGGGTATTTTAAAAAGTACGGACTTCTAAATAAAATTAACTCCTCGATTGAGATCGTCAAAAGATCTAATAATGAATTTTTTGCTAATAAATTGGCATCAGGGAAATTTTTTTTAATTGAAACAGAAAGATTTAAGGATAAGATTCCTGCAGCCTATTCCCTCTCCACAAATGTCACTTGGAAGGAAGCCAAAGAACCAATTGACACTTCCCGTTTGGAGTGGCTATTCAGGGGTCGCTTCAATCAACAATTTCAGACCAAACTCCAAAGTTTCATCGATATTGGGATTTTTGATGCATTTGAAAGGGCAGACGACCATCAGCAGAATTACAAGAAACGAACTTCAACAGCTATATCAGATTACCAGAAATCTCGGCCCGTTTCATTGAAGTTGTCTGAGAAAGTGGCCTTGGTATTCATTATATTAAGCGGAGGTCTCCTCACTACTACTTTAATGTTGTTAGTATTTGAATTAAACTTGGTTAAACAAATCAAAGCCATCCCACAGTTATGCTCTCAAGTTAAGATCTGTAAATTGTTTGTGTTCAGAAAGACGCGTGTTGAAATATTTATGCGAACTCAGCAGAGGAGACGTAGATACTGTAATTAGTTTCAATGTAGATAATTTTAAACTATACATACTAACTAATAGTTAGGTAGGTTTTACATATCAAACTATAACTATCGTATTATTTAAAGCAATAAATTACCTTTACATTACCGCATTAATGATGATCAAAGCATTAAAAATATAATCTACCGATACAAATTGCTACACGTTAAAATTGCTTCCTAGTTGGTTATAAAGATGAATATTTAATTTTACATTTAGGCAATTTATTATTTCATTTACAATTTATGCTTACAAATATTGCAATGATAATTATCTATATAAATCTATATAAACTAATGTATTTTGCTAACATTCATTAAAATACCAACACCAAAACCCTAATAACACGTTTATTTTCAGAAAACCTATTTTCCCAATTCCCCATAGAATGAATAAGTATTATGATACAGAAAATCCCGTAATAATATTTAACTTAAAGTAACCAGTCCCATAATTTTTACTCTTTACTGCGATCAGGTACCTTAAGAACACTATGACCATGAGGAGGACCAATCAGCGATTTTAAAACTAATTTTACGTAAGCCCTCGTAAATTAAGACTAGGTTCATAATAATACTGGTAGAAGGAGTTTTGGGATTAAATTATTTATCCTATAATTTAGATAGAGTTTTTAGCAGTCCCCAAGTGCGCATGACTTAATCATGGGGTCATAGTGGGAACCCGGAGGGCATTCAAAGACCCAATAATACCACGTCCCACTAATCATTAAACACTGATAATACTGCGTGCATTTACTGGGATGAGGAAATATTCCCTCGATCTCGCAAATGAAGCCAACCGGTGGATTTGTGGGACCGGAAGTTGATGTAATGGTTGTCGGTGGTGGCGTGGGAGGAGTCGTTGTGGTGGAATTTTGGTCGATGGGGGCTATAGTGGTCGTTGGACAAGGGTTCATTGTGTAAGGGCAAGGGCCTAAGCTGCAGAGTTCGGTTCCCGAGTTAAAGTAATAATTACTGGCGCATGCGTATTCGTAGCGTAGCCATTCATTCGCTGATCCAGGCCTCAATATACAGATGTAGTATCTTCCGCAGTCTGAATTATCGGAAAATCTACCGGCGACTGTACACCCCGAATTTGGAGTAGAGCAAGTATCTGGAGGAGTGGCAGTTGATGACACAGATTCTGTCGACGATGTTCCAGCACTCGAGGAATCGGTCGTCTCCGTGGTCGTTGTTGTAACCGAGGGCGGCGCAGTTTCATCCGGTGACGTCCCCACTGGGGATTCTGTTGTTGCCGCAGAACTCGTTTCTTCAGTCGTTGTTGTCATATCTAGCAATTGCCAAGCATAAGAATTAATAGCATCACAAAATCCTACATTCTAATTAGCCAATATTAATCATTCTAATTTGAGCTGCTCCCTAAAGAAAGCAAATTTACGCAGTTATACATGGTTGAGTTGTTGAAGTTCGGTTATTCACTGCTACGGTTGCCAAATAACTTTTTAGGTTTTCCTACTTTGACATTTACTAAAATATTAAAATTAAAAATAAATTGTAGGTACTAGGTTGTCGTCAGCTCTAAGTAAAAATTTTTCTGGACACACTGTGGACAAACTATTCTTACAGTAAAAAATAAAGGGAAATGTGATATATGGTTTTAATAAACATTACACCACTACATTAAAATTATTGTGCTGACAACTTTTGACTGTGAAATTTCCTGCACATTAAGCGGCCAAATATTTATATTAATAGTATACGTCGTCGTCTAATTGCGAAGATCTTTTAGTTCAAAATTATAATACGTGTGTAAAACGTTGTGTTTTCGACGGGTGTACAAATGTATTTAATTTGATATTATTTACTACATAGGCTACACTTTCAATACCTTCGTCATAAATCAAGCATTCTGAGACAGTTGTGTTCCAGTATCCATATGGGGCGCATGTATCTGGAATAAGCATCCAAGATCCATCTGGATTTTGAAAGCAGAAGTAGTATATTGTTCTGCAATAAATACGACAAATAAAACCGATATGACAAGTGCTAAGTGGATTCAATGCCATTCGACATTGAGAAATGTGGGTCAAAGGGTAATGAGAAATAGTGAAAAATAAGTTAAGAAATAATTATAAAATTAAAAATGCACATGTTTTCAGAGTCTGGAATTCTGTCTCCTGTCATCATGCAGCTTCCGACTGCAGCTCTCGTTCCAACTATTTCCATATTGTAGGCAATAGAAAAGCATCCTCCTGCAACCTACATTTATTTATAACAATGTTTATGATTAACCCATGGAAATTTACATCAAATGTATCCTCAATGCTATAAATTTGTAATTATAACTGTAAGTAGTGTAAGCAGGTGTAAGTAAGTACGTATTATAATCATAAATTATATATCGTCCCTTAAGGATCGAAAAAGCCTCTATCCACTTTCAGATTGGTGGACGAATAAGCCTATATCCATTTTTTGTTTGGTGGACGAATAAGCCTATATCCAATTTTCGTTTGGTGCAGGAAATAGCCTCTGTCATCTTACAGCATTACGTAAAGTTGTCGGGGCACAGTAAGAATAAACAAGTTGACAAAATGAAGTATTTATTATTTTTATGTTGATACTTGAAATATATCATGCTAGAATGTACATAAGCATTACAAAATTTTAGCTAATTACACAATAAGACAAAACAAAACTTTTAATGACACAAATTCGTATTTTGATATTGGATAAAACTGAACTGGCTGGAAGGAAGAATAAAAGTTCAATATTTCCGCCACCCATTTTAACTATGTATCAATACGCCCCTACAACTTTACAAGCAAAGCTGCAAGATGACAGAGGCTATTTCCTGCACCAAACGAAAATTGGATATAGGCTTATTCGTCCACCAAACAAAAAATGGATATAGGCTTATTCGTCCACCAAACAAAAAATGGATATAGGCTTATTCGTCCACCAATCTGAAAGTGGATAGAGGCTTTTTCGATCCTTAAGGGACGATATTATGTGTATTTACAACATATTATATAATTATAGTAGTATAAAATGTATTAAAAGATACGTAATTAAACTCACAATTAGAATGAATAGGTGATTCATTTTACAGCTTCCAATTACCAAGAAGAAATGAAATGATTAAAACGTACAGGATTAATAGTGTAATGAAATTAATTGAACTGTCAGGTATAGTCGGTATGCAGTGTTTGAGAAGCCAATTAGAGATTGACAGAAATCCCTTTAAATACCTTTGCATATTGCCTAATATATTCCAATTAGTTGTGCTTATCTTTCGGTTCATTCTTTCATCTCCCCCATTAAATTTTTTTATTACAGGTAGAGAGTACTAAACCCCTGATTTTTCTGGATGGACTACAATAAAACTCTCGGCATCCTCAAAACATTTGTTGCACATTCATCAAAATACCCATTTCCTGAGATTCAAAATGTATAATCATGTAGTTTTACACATTACAATACACGTGCCAGTCACCTTTTTTATCTACTTTCTTCCATGCTCGGACGAAACATAATATCGTTATTGGCCAAGAATTTATTTCTATTTAGCATTTGTGATTGCGGCTATGCTTTAGTGAAACGCTGAAACGTATGGTGACAAAAGTAGAGATATTGTAGGCCAATTGGGTAATTGTATCTGCTTATCTTATATAGCTGTCATTAACTTATTTTATCACCAGCACAAAACAAATACAGTTTCATTGGCTCATTAAACATCCATTATAATATTTCCAGACATTTTTACATCATTCTTTGCTAATTGAAGGAATCGCCAAGACCCAAGGGCGAACCGAGAAATTGTTCTAGGATGGGGTTTGGGGTCCAAGAATTAAAAACAATTTTGCGCTAAGAGAGAAAAGTTTCGGTAATTTGAAAAAAAATCCTATTTTTGAATTTCGGGTGGGGTCCAGACTCTGTAATCCAATGCACTTGGCTGTGAGATAGATTTCGTTCATGAAGATAGAGCCAATTTAATCTACTTAAATGTTGGTTTTTTGTTTGGGCGTATCTTGTTGATAATTTAGCGCAATTAATGTCATTAGAACTGTATACACTTTTTCTAATCTAAATGTTCTCCGCAGTTTAGACTTTATTACAGCATTAATTATATTTACACGAAATGATGGAAATATAAAAATGATCTCCGTATGGTATACAGTGTTCCGATTTCTGCGCATAATGAGTGATTTAACCTGTAGCAGTTGAAAAATGGAGACAAATATAAAAAAGAACAATAAATACATCTTAGTAAGGACATTTTCCAAAAATGCAGACTTTATGCTCTAAATTAAAATATCCTCCTGGGGCACATCTGTGGTCCACAAAGATCCACTTCCCGTCAAAGTCAATACATTGGTAATACTGAGTGCTGCAAGAAATTAAATTCTTAGACTTGATAGAATTCATGTTACAAATACAGAGATGGGTAAATATAACTGGGCCATATGAGATTATATGCAGCGTCGGTAAACAATATAACTTGAGTTCGGGGTCCAAGAAACCATGCCAATGCTAACACTCCTTTTGCATTGTATTCTAATGTATTTACACACTGCTACATGTATAAAGCCCAATAACTCAGTTATATTATTATTTGAGCATCTCTGTAGTAGCTGGGGGTCAAAATAAGCTTCGCATTTAGTGACTGGGTCTCAAATGGTGACCGGGTTCAATTAAGAGTGCAATGGGCGGGAGGTCACGACAAATTTTGAAGTAAGTGTTTGAAATTATACCAGTCATTTGGATGTGGAAATATTCCATCATCAGTACAATCTTCGCTTGTAAAATCACGAGTCACTTTATCCATGTTGCTTAAAAAACTTCTCCGTTCTTTTGATCGAGAGTAGCGATTAAATAGAGCAATTGTCAATGCCACCGTAAATACCTAATAAATATCAAACAATGTTATGTTTACAACGTGTGGCTATACCAGACAAAAAATGGCAGAAACAGACAATATTTAATATACCGTTTGATGTGCCATACAATTATCCCCATACAGTTAATTTAGCACTTTTACTTTTTACAACTGTTTTGGTAAAATATCCTAAATATACATTTGATGATAATTATTTTGACTATTTGACTTACTTTTCACTTAGTAATACGAATATTAGTACCACAGGTTTAAAATGCAACAAAATTTTTGGAAATTGGAAATACGTTCAATAAGATTGTTGGTATTAAATAACCTGAATTATTACTTACCGCAAATATTAAATAGAAAAGTTTCATTTTCAAAGGAATTAATATTTAGTAAAATATTTTTAAATCTGCAATATTCACTTTAATGCTAAATATTTATGAGATCCGAGAATATTATAATTCAACTTTGATAGCCTAAATTAAGTTGGAGAAGCTGAAAAAGTGAACAACAACTGGCTCAACACAAACGGTTATGATAATAAAAAGAATGACTGGGTCTTTATCAATGGAAGAGCTTTTGGATGAAAAATAATCCGACGATATGAAATCATGTAAACATTGTTTATTTAAACTTGCCTGTAATAAAATTAAATACCGATTTTTGGTGTATGTTGCCGGTATGCAGTATACAATAAGAGTTCGTTTAGCTTAGATCATCCGACCAAAACTAATTTTAGCCACCCGCCAGGCAAAAATGGCTAACCAGGTAATGGGCATAAGGGGAAAAAGTACCTAACATTTAGGAATTTCCTCAAATTCTTACATTCTTAAAGGAATCTTTTGGTTCCCACTTTTGACCATTCATATTTACACGTGGTGATAAACTATCCATAGTATTAACTACTTATAATATAATAAGATTTTATCATTTCCCTTATTTGTTTCTATATAAAATTACATGATGAAACTATCAGGAGAACATTCAATAGAGTCAGTATAATATAATTTTAATTTCAAGAAATCATGAAAGGAAATTCCAAAGTCAAATATTGCTGTAAGCCATTTGATATCACAGGAAAAGATATAAAAGCTTTACGACACATTCTTTATCTAATAGGTATAATATGGTTAAGAGTAATAACAGTGGCGACTATTTGCAACTACGACGAAGTTAAAACATCAACGAAGGTAAACAGAATGTCTTTACTATTGGTATGTGTTTATTAGCTCTTTTGATGGTGAGTCTTTTCGTATTATTATTATAGCATTAATGTTTTGACCTAATTGCACATCTTTCAGAAAATTTTAGCTGGCCTGGCAAGCTTATAGAATCGCGCAGTGTGTTCGTCTGCGCTATCGCACTGTCTATATCTGTTAACACGATTAACTCTTGAAAGCATTGACGAAATTGAACCAAACTTGATACAAACATTTCTATGGGTATATGAAGTTGATAGTAGATAGTTGACTAAATGTGTTCACTGATTCGCAAATGACAGCCCAAAAAACTTGCTATTTATTTTTGGAATTACTGGAAATGATACTGTTCATATTTTAAATAAAAACACACTTGTAAACTGGATATGGCTCAATAGTACGTTAGAGGAATCATAACCTGATTTTTATTTATGCTTTCAGTTGCCTAAAGACGGGTGCTTAAAACTTGCTTAAAACCACATTAAAAATTTAATTGTGGTTTTATTCAAAAATACATGTTTGAATTAATGTCCATTTTAAGGTTCAATTATTACTTTAAATGATGATGATAAAAGGTGTGTTACTTTTGAT
This sequence comes from Tomocerus qinae, assembly GCA_020055645.1. Taxonomy (NCBI): domain Eukaryota; kingdom Metazoa; phylum Arthropoda; class Collembola; order Entomobryomorpha; family Tomoceridae; genus Tomocerus; species Tomocerus qinae. Next base: position 67,549,005 of record CM034546.1, read on the forward strand.
TTAGAAATTCCATGTTAATTTTCTTTTATTGAAATAACATGTCCATTTTAATACATTATGATCAACTTTATGTTAATTTTGATTTAGACGATCAGTGTTTGATCTATTTTGAAATTCTATTCATTTTGGAAACCAATATTTATTTAGTTACTATTATACTACCTTATTCTATAATTTTCTTATGATATTTGTATACGATCAATATTACGTAGGCGAGCTTCTGTTACGGCTTACTGTTAGTTTTTAAGACAGAGCTTTAAATAAAAATGTGAGTGGAAGACTGGACGTTTATTTCATCAGTAGGTACATATTGAAAGACCATTGGAGAGCTGGTAATGTAACAAGAAAGAATTACAAAATGAAAAGAATTAAAGAAATTTTGACTTTATTAATAACACTACTAATATTTTTTGCATACATAGTAAATTTTATATTGTTTTCTAATTTAAGCATTTTTAAATCTTCACAATATTTGGACACAAATGTTTCATTCATAGTGCCATTAATTTCTCAAGATTTTCAGTTAATTGGAAACGGTTCAGTAAAAACTTACGCATATTCAGCCTATTTTCATAACAAAGGGTAAGACATATATTTAAAATGTGCAGATTATTTTTGACAGGCACAGTATAGTACTGTTTACATCTCTGGATCTTTTAATTGTTAAATAGAAGAAATTAATTACAATTCTTTGGTTTTCGAGCAATTTTCAGTGTTACCGGACAGGAGGGCAAATGTGTAATTGTAGTGGCTGGTCTGCCAAAAAATTCTCCACCAGATCTTTTCTGTCAATTATATGACAAGCACCAAGGACTAATTGCGAACATTAAAGGAGGACTGAAACCACTGGCAGCAGATAACAACGATCGGAACCTTCCGTACCAGTAAGCATAAAAATGACATTCGTTGATAAAAATGGAACAAAAATTTTTAGACATTAATTTGAAACTTAGATGAGATTTCCATGTTTATTCTAGTCCTTACTACATCATTTGTCAATGCAACGGAACGAATACTTCTAATGTAATTCCGTCATTCGTTTCTGTAGTAGAATCAGAAGATACTCAAGAAAATACGACAAATCTGTTAAGAATCACGTATAATTCAGAACAGAAATACAACTTTTCTATATGCGTTCAGCCATTCTACAATTATGAGAGACCTTTTAAGTTTGTCGAGTGGATGGAATACTACATTCTAATGGGCGTTGAGAAATTTACATTTTACAACACGTCAATTGGTCCACAAACTTCTTGTTTGATGAAAAGTTACGGAAGTGTGGTGGAAATTTTACCCTTTTCATCTCCTTACGAATTTGCGAAAGAAATACATGTAGGTGGACAGAGTCTTTCAAATAACGAATGTTTACAACGGTACAGAGGACTGACGAAATATTTAGTTATCGTGGACTCGGATGAAATGATCATGCCGTCATCCCCGTCAAGTGGAAACAATTTTTATGAAATGATGGGATACATAAATAACTATTTCACAGAACAAAATTATACTGTCAGTGAAATCCCGTGTTATAAATTTCTCAACAAATTCTTCATTACAGACTGGCGTGTAGACGAAAACCTGACTTTTCCTTTAGAAGTCTTAGGACTTCCAAATTCAGAGACAGTTCTACAACACTTACAAATGTCTACCAAATTGCTCAGAGAAACAAAATTCGATGCTGCGAGGTAATTATCAATTATTTTAAACCATATTATCCCACTTTTCATTGACTAATAGTGATTGCCAACTATATTTTAATACACTTTCGTTTTTTATTACAGAACCAAGTGCATATTAGTTCCGGATTTAGTCGTAGAAATTGTGATTCATTATATTCATGAGTCCATTGGGGATACCAAACAAGTAGATGTTCCCGAACATTTGGCCTATATGCACCATTACCGAGATTGTTCACACAGCAATACGTTTAATTTAAATTGCGAAGAGAAAGAGAGGGTGATAGACAATAGTGCCCAACGATTTGCAGAAGAAGTTGCAATCAGAGTTAGTCGGAGACTGTTTCAACTAGCTAAAGATTGTAATTTGGACGTTGATTCTTTAAAGTCGAAATAAATGTCTCAGCCAACCTTTTAAATATGACATGATTATAAAATCTGTTTATTAAGCTTTTTATTGAATTTCTTGAAGATTAGGGGGCTTAATACACTTACTGTACATTTCTCCGTTCTCCAGTTATTGTCCATATGACCTAAAAATAAATTTATTCCCTCGGGTCATATTTTAATGCTCTAAAAATTTGCCGTCGTTAATAATAACAATATTCGTAATGATTTCATGATGATAATAATAATAAAGATAATAAGCATCTATAATTTTAATGCGTTCTAAACATTTGTAACTACATAAACATACTATGTTTAGTATTTTAGTCACGTTTCTATATTAGTTAAGTCATCAATTACATTTTGTCATTTTAGGTCAGGTTACTTTTTTAGCGGGTGGAGCCTCAACTGAATTTGCATATTAATTACCCTTGCTTTAATATTCTTTACACGAACTTGATTTAAGTTATAGGCAGTTTTTATTCCTTCTGAGTCATCTGAGTAAAAAAATAGACACCCGAGAGTGAACCTTACTTAGTTAGATAAGACAATTTATAGGAGAGTGACTTATCCAATTATGTCATCATTTTTATTACGTAGTTATAAAGGCATTATTATTATGACATTCCTATTCATATGTCATTAGACATTCCCCACATTTTTACTCTGAAATTTTTATCTATTTTATCACTTGGTGATAAATTTGTAGAAAGACGTAATTAGCAACTAAAATTGGCTTCTATAAATTCAGTAATGTGCCTATATTCGCCAATACAGAAAAGTTCACCATAGAATGCAGTATTTAAAAACGATCAAACAAAAATTACTTGTGCGTCCTTGTTCAAAAACCACTTTGGGTTAATACACTTACAAACATAATTACAATAAATGGGAGAATACTAATTTGTTTTTATTTCTAAGCCCAATTATAGACTGAAACTGTGAAACGTTTATTTTCCAACATTTCTTTAGGGATTTTCAGATTACATGATATTTTACGACACCGACGCCAAATGCAATCCATTATTGAAATTATGGTTGGGCTAGTTTAAATGACAATTCTCAAAATATTTACACGTGATAAAGTATCAATAGTGTTGAATATTAATAATTGTACTTAAATTTTTAATCGCTTCCCTTAGTTGTTTCACTGCTTCTAATATTAAATTGTATGATGCAGCTATCAAGAAAACATTCAATAGAAACGGCGCATAATTTTAATAACATTTCAAGAAATCGGAAAAGGAAATAACAAAGTGGAAAATTGCTGCAAGCCATTTGATATGACTAAGGAAGGAAAAGATATTTATAGGTATAAAAGCTTTACGATAAATTCTTGGTCTAATTGGAATAAGAATTAGATTGATAACAGTGGCGACTATTTGCAACAGACGAAATTATAGCATCATAGTAGTTAAACAGAATGTTTTTTAGTATTGTCATGCAAATTCCATAAGGGCAAAAAGAAGCTCACTTTGCAGTTCTTGTTGGTATGTGCTTATTAGTTGTTTTGATGATGAGTATTTACGTATTGTTATCATTACATTAATGTTTTGACCTAATTGCACATCTCTTACAGAAAATTTTTGCTCGCCTGGCAAGCTTATAGAATTGTACAGTCTGTCCATCCGCGCAATTGTACTGCCTATATCTGTTAACGCGATTTACTCTTGAAAGCAATGATGGAATTTAACCAAGCTTGATATAAACGTTTTCAATGGGTATTTGAACAACATTATTTATGGTTGACTAAATGAGCTCACTGATTCAAAAATAGCAGCCAAAAAATTATTTAATTTTTGGTAATTTTTCTCGCTTAAAGGCTGCTTATATTTTAAATGTGTTGAAAATTATAATAAATGCTTGCTAAAAGTCGATGAAAATTATTCGGTGTTCACCATATTTGCTATAATTAATAATTAATGTTCCAATTAATTATATAAATTTAAGAGTCCTTGGATTGCAGTGTGCAGTCCAATGGCAAGTCAACACTTTGAAATGCACTTTTTGGATGCAAGTTAGCGGCATCCGCAGGCCGTTGTATATAAGGGAACTTTTTATGCGTCTCTTATTCTTGAAACGAAAATTAGTATAAAACGAACTTGTGCATTTCAGTGGTCAGCATTTTTTAGTATTTGGTCAGTGTTGACATATTTTTAAATTCTATTAATTTGGGTAACCAATATTAATTTTCTTACTATTATTCCACCAAACATGAGTACAGGGTCAAATTTACTTAGGCGAGCTTTTGATATGGCTTGCCACTAGTTTTTAAGAGAGAGCTTTAATAAAACAGACTAGACATTTTAGAGATTGAATCAATAGGTACCTATACTAAGAACATTGAAGAGTTGGTAATCTCATAGTCGATATTTGCAAAATGAAAAGAATTAAAGAAATTTTGACTTTATTAACATTACTAATATTTTTAGCATATATGGGAGTCAATACTATATTGTATTCAAATTTAAGCATTTTTAAATCTTCACAATATTTGGACACAAATGTTTCATTCATAGTGCCATTGTCGTCCTCAATTTCTCAAGATTTTCAGTTAATTGGAAACGGTTCAGTAAAAACTTACGCATATTCGGCCTATTTTCATAACAAAGGGTAAGACATATATTTAAAATGTGCAGATTATTTTTGACAGGCACTGTATAGTACTGTTTACATCTCTGGATCTTTTAATTGTTAAATAGAAGAAATTAATTACAATTCTTTGGTTTTCGAGCAACTTTCAGTGTTACCGGACAGGAGGGTAAATCTGTAATTGTAGTGGCTGGTCTGCCAAAAAATTCTCCACCAGATCTTTTCTGTCAATTATATGACAAGCACCAAGGACTAATTGCGAACATTAAAGGAGTACTGAAACCACTGGCGGCAGATAACAACGGTTGGAACCTTCCGTACCAGTAAGCATAAAAATGACATTCGTTGATAAAAATGTATGAAAAATTTTTTGACATTAATTTGATACTTAGATGAGATTTGCATGTTTATTCTAGTCCTTACTACATCATTTGTCAATGCAACGGAACGAATACTTCTAATGTAATTCCGTCATTCGTTTCTGTAGTAGAATCAGAAGATACTCAAGAAAATACGACAAATCTGTTAAGAATCACGTATAATTCAGAACAGAAATACAACTTTTCTATATGCGTTCAGCCATTCTACAATTATGAGAGACCTTTTAAGTTTGTCGAGTGGATGGAATACCACATTCTAATGGGCGTTGAGAAATTCACATTTTATAACACGTCAATTGGTCCACAAACTTCTTGTTTGATGAAAAGTTACGGAAGTGTGGTCGAAATTTTGCCCTTTTCATCCCCTTACGAATTTGCGAAGGAAATTACATGTAGGTGGACAGAGTCTTTCAAATAACGAATGTCTACAGCGATACAGAGGGCTGACAAAATATTTAGTTATCGTGGACTCAGATGAAATGATCATGCCGTCATCCCCGTCAAGTGGAAACAACTTTTATGAAATGATGGGTCATATAAATAACTATTTCACAGAACAAAATTATACTGTCAGTGAAATCCCGTGTTATAAATTTTTCAACAAATTCTTCATTACAGACTGGCGTGTAGACGAAAACCTGACTTTTCCTTTAGAAGTCTTAGGACTTCCAAATTCAGAGACAGTTCTACAACACTTACAAATGTCTACCAAATTGCTCAGAGAAACAAAATTCGACGGTTGGAGGTCATTTTCTTTAATTATTTTAAACCATATTATCCCACTTTTCATTGACTAATAGTGATTGCCAACTATATTTTAATACACTTTCGTTTTTTATTACAGAACCAAGTGCATATTAGTTCCGGATTTAGTCGTAGAAATTGTAATTCATTATATTCATGAGTCCATTGGGGATACCAAACAAGTAGATGTTCCCGAACATTTGGCCTATATGCACCATTACCGAGATTGTTCACACAGCAATACGTTTAATTTAAATTGCGAAGAGAAAGAGAGGGTGATAGACAATAGTGCCCAACGATTTGCAGAAGAAGTTGCAATCAGAGTTAGTCAGAGACTGTTTCAACTAGCTAAAGATTGTAATTTGGACGTTGATTCTTTAAAGTCGAAATAAATGTCTCAGCCAACCTTTAAAATATGACATGATTATAAAATCTGTTTATTAAGCTTTTTATTGAATTTCTTGAAGATTAGGGGGCTTAATACACTTACTGGACATTTCTCCGTTCTCCAGTTCTTGTCCATAGGACCTAAAAATAAATTTATTCCCTCGGGTCATATTTTAATGCTCTAAAAATTTGCCGTCGTTAATAATAACAATATTCGTAATGATTTCATGATGATAATAATAATAAAGATAATAAGCATCTATAATTTTAATGCGTTCTAAACATTTGTAACTACATAAACATACTATGTTTAGTATTTTAGTCACGTTTCTATATTAGTCAAGTCATCAATTATATTTTGTCATTTTAGGTCAGGTTACTTTTTTAGAGGGTGGAGCCTCAACTGAATTTGCATATTAATTACCCTTGCTTTAATAATATTCTTTACACGAACTTGATTTAAGTAATAGGCAGGTTTTAGTCATTCTGAGTCATCTGAGTAAAAATATAGACACCCGAGAGTGAACCTTACTTTTAGATAAGACAATTTATAGGAGAGTGACTTATCCAATTATGTCATCATTTTTATCACGTAGTTATAAAGGCATTATTATTATGACATTCATATGTCAATAGACATTCCCCACATTTTTACTCTGAAATTTTAATCTATTTTATCACTTGGAGATAAATTTGTAGAAAGACTTAATTAGCAACTAAAATTGGCTTCCATGCAAATTCAGTAATGTGCCTATATTCGCCAATACAGAAAAGTTCACCATAGAATGCAGTATTTAAAAACGATCAAACAAAAATTACTTGTGCGTCCTTGTTCAAAAACCACTTTGGGTTAATACACTTACAAACATAATTACAATAAGTGGGAGAATACTAATTTGTTTTTATTTCTAAGCCCAATTATGGACTGAAACTGTGAAAAGTTTATTTTTCGACATTTCTTTAGGGATTTTCAGATTACATGGTATTTTACGACACCGACACCAAATGCAATCCATTGTCAAAATTATGGTAGGGGCTAATTTAAATGACAATCCTCAAAATATTTCCACGTGATAATATAATAGTATTGAATACTAATAATAGTACTTAAATTTTTAATCCTTCCCTTAGTTGTTTCACTGCTTCTAATATTAAATTGTATGATGGAGCTATCAAGAGAACATTCAATAGAAACGGCGCATAATTTTAATAACATTTCAAGAAATCGGAAAAGGAAATAACAAAGTGGAAAATTGCTGCAAGCCATTTGATATGACTACGGAAGGAAAAGATATTTATAGGTATAAAAGCTTTACGATAAATTCTTGGTCTAATTGGAATAAGAATTAGATTGATAACAGTGGCGACTATTTGCAACAGACGAAATTATAGCATCATAGTAGTTAAACAGAATGTTTTTTAGTATTGTCATGCAAATTCCATAAGGGCAAAAAGAAGCTCACTTTGCAGTTCTTGTTGGTATGTGCTTATTAGTTGTTTTGATGATGAGTACTTACGTATTGTTATCATTACATTAATGTTTTGACCTAATTGCACATCTCTTACAGAAAATTTTTGCTCGCCTGGCAAGCTTATAGAATTGTACAGTCTGTCCATCCGCGCAATTGTACTGCCTATATCTGTTAACGCGATTTACTCTTGAAAGCAATGATGGAATTTAACCAAGCTTGATATAAACGTTTTCAATGGGTATTTGAACAACATTATTTATGGTTGACTAAATGAGCTCACTGATTCAAAAATAGCAGCCAAAAAATTATTTAATTTTTGGTAATTTTTCTCGCTTAAAGGCTGCTTATATTTTAAATGTGTTGAAAATTATAATAAATGCTTGCTAAAAGTCGATGAAAATTATTCGGTGTTCACCATATTTGCTATAATTAATAATTAATGTTCCAATTAATTATATAAATTTAAGAGTCCTTGGATTGCAGTAGTGTGCAGTCCAATGGCAAGTCAACACTTTGAAATGCACTTTTTGAAATCAAGTTTGTGGTATCCGCAGGCCGTTGAAGGGAACTTTTTATGCGTCTCTTATTCTTGAAACGGAAATTAGTATAAAACGAACTTGTGTATTTCAGTGGTCACCATTTTTCAGTATTTGGTCAGTGTTGACATATTTTTAAATTCTATTAATTTCGGTAACAAATATTAATTTTCTTACTATTATTCCACCAAACATGAGTACAGGGTCAAATTTACTTAGGCGAGCTTTTGATATGGCTTGCCACTAGTTTTTAAGAGAGAGCTTTAATAAAACAGACTAGACATTTTAGAGATTGAATCAATAGGTACCTATACTAAGAACATTGAAGAGTTGGTAATCTCATAGTCGATATTTGCAAAATGAAAAGAATAAAAGAAATTTTGACTTTATTAATAACACTACTAATATTTTTTGCATACATAGTAAATTTTATATTGTTTTCTAATTTAAGCATTTTTAAATCTTCACAATATTTGGACACAAATGTTTCATTCATAGTGCCATTAATTTCTCAAGATTTTCAGTTAATTGGAAACGGTTCAGTAAAAACTTACGCATATTCAGCCTATTTTCATAACAAAGGGTAAGACATATATTTAAAATGTGCAGATTATTTTTGACAGGCACAGTATAGTACTGTTTACATCTCTGGATCTTTTAATTGTTAAATAGAAGAAATTAATTACAATTCTTTGGTTTTCGAGCAATTTTCAGTGTTACCGGACAGGAGGGCAAATGTGTAATTGTAGTGGCTGGTCTGCCAAAAAATTCTCCACCAGATCTTTTCTGTCAATTATATGACAAGCACCAAGGACTAATTGCGAACATTAAAGGAGGACTGAAACCACTGGCAGCAGATAACAACGATCGGAACCTTCCGTACCAGTAAGCATAAAAATGACATTCGTTGATAAAAATGGAACAAAAATTTTTAGACATTAATTTGAAACTTAGATGAGATTTCCATGTTTATTCTAGTCCTTACTACATCATTTGTCAATGCAACGGAACGAATACTTCTAATGTAATTCCGTCATTCGTTTCTGTAGTAGAATCAGAAGATACTCAAGAAAATACGACAAATCTGTTAAGAATCACGTATAATTCAGAACAGAAATACAACTTTTCTATATGCGTTCAGCCATTCTACAATTATGAGAGACCTTTTAAGTTTGTCGAGTGGATGGAATACCACATTCTAATGGGCGTTGAGAAATTCACATTTTATAACACGTCAATTGGTCCACAAACTTCTTGTTTGATGAAAAGTTACGGAAGTGTGGTCGAAATTTTGCCCTTTTCATCCCCTTACGAATTTGCGAAGGAAATACATGTAGGTGGACAGAGTCTTTCAAATAACGAATGTCTACAGCGATACAGAGGGCTGACAAAATATTTAGTTATCGTGGACTCAGATGAAATGATCATGCCGTCATCCCCGTCAAGTGGAAACAACTTTTATGAAATGATGGGTCATATAAATAACTATTTCACAGAACAAAATTATACTGTCAGTGAAATCCCGTGTTATAAATTTTTCAACAAATTCTTCATTACAGACTGGCGTGTAGACGAAAACCTGACTTTTCCTTTAGAAGTCTTAGGACTTCCAAATTCAGAGACAGTTCTACAACACTTACAAATGTCTACCAAATTGCTCAGAGAAACAAAATTCGATGCTGCGAGGTAATTATCAATTATTTTAAACCATATTATCCCACTTTTCATTGACTAATAGTGATTGCCAACTATATTTTAATACACTTTCGTTTTTTATTACAGAACCAAGTGCATATTAGTTCCGGATTTAGTCGTAGAAATTGTAATTCATTATATTCATGAGTCCATTGGGGATACCAAACAAGTAGATGTTCCCGAACATTTGGCCTATATGCACCATTACCGAGATTGTTCACACAGCAATACGTTTAATTTAAATTGCGAAGAGAAAGAGAGGGTGATAGACAATAGTGCCCAACGATTTGCAGAAGAAGTTGCAATCAGAGTTAGTCAGAGACTGTTTCAACTAGCTAAAGATTGTAATTTGGACGTTGATTCTTTAAAGTCGAAATAAATGTCTCAGCCAACCTTTAAAATATGACATGATTATAAAATCTGTTTATTAAGCTTTTTATTGAATTTCTTGAAGATTAGAGGGCTTAATACACTTACTGGACATTTCTCCGTTCTCCAGTTCTTGTCCATAGGACCTAAAAATAAATTTATTCCCTCGGGTCATATTTTAATGCTCTAAAAATTTGCCGTCGTTAATAATAACAATATTCGTAATGATTTCATGATGATAATAATAATAAAGATAATAAGCATCTATAATTTTAATGCGTTCTAAACATTTGTAACTACATAAACATACTATGTTTAGTATTTTAGTCACGTTTCTATATTAGTCAAGTCATCAATTATATTTTGTCATTTTAGGTCAGGTTACTTTTTTAGAGGGTGGAGCCTCAACTGAATTTGCATATTAATTACCCTTGCTTTAATAATATTCTTTACACGAACTTGATTTAAGTAATAGGCAGGTTTTAGTCATTCTGAGTCATCTGAGTAAAAATATAGACACCCGAGAGTGAACCTTACTTTTAGATAAGACAATTTATAGGAGAGTGACTTATCCAATTATGTCATCATTTTTATCACGTAGTTATAAAGGCATTATTATTATGACATTCATATGTCAATAGACATTCCCCACATTTTTACTCTGAAATTTTAATCTATTTTATCACTTGGAGATAAATTTGTAGAAAGACTTAATTAGCAACTAAAATTGGCTTCCATGCAAATTCAGTAATGTGCCTATATTCGCCAATACAGAAAAGTTCACCATAGAATGCAGTATTTAAAAACGATCAAACAAAAATTACTTGTGCGTCCTTGTTCAAAAACCACTTTGGGTTAATACACTTACAAACATAATTACAATAAGTGGGAGAATACTAATTTGTTTTTATTTCTAAGCCCAATTATGGACTGAAACTGTGAAAAGTTTATTTTTCGACATTTCTTTAGGGATTTTCAGATTACATGGTATTTTACGACACCGACACCAAATGCAATCCATTGTCAAAATTATGGTAGGGGCTAATTTAAATGACAATCCTCAAAATATTTCCACGTGATAATATAATAGTATTGAATACTAATAATAGTACTTAAATTTTTAATCCTTCCCTTAGTTGTTTCACTGCTTCTAATATTAAATTGTATGATGGAGCTATCAAGAGAACATTCAATAGAAACGGCGCATAATTTTAATAACATTTCAAGAAATCGGAAAAGGAAATAACAAAGTGGAAAATTGCTGCAAGCCATTTGATATGACTACGGAAGGAAAAGATATTTATAGGTATAAAAGCTTTACGATAAATTCTTGGTCTAATTGGAATAAGAATTAGATTGATAACAGTGGCGACTATTTGCAACAGACGAAATTATAGCATCATAGTAGTTAAACAGAATGTTTTTTAGTATTGTCATGCAAATTCCATAAGGGCAAAAAGAAGCTCACTTTGCAGTTCTTGTTGGTATGTGCTTATTAGTTGTTTTGATGATGAGTACTTACGTATTGTTATCATTACATTAATGTTTTGACCTAATTGCACATCTCTTACAGAAAATTTTTGCTCGCCTGGCAAGCTTATAGAATTGTACAGTCTGTCCATCCGCGCAATTGTACTGCCTATATCTGTTAACGCGATTTACTCTTGAAAGCAATGATGGAATTTAACCAAGCTTGATATAAACGTTTTCAATGGGTATTTGAACAACATTATTTATGGTTGACTAAATGAGCTCACTGATTCAAAAATAGCAGCCAAAAAATTATTTAATTTTTGGTAATTTTTCTCGCTTAAAGGCTGCTTATATTTTAAATGTGTTGAAAATTATAATAAATGCTTGCTAAAAGTCGATGAAAATTATTCGGTGTTCACCATATTTGCTATAATTAATAATTAATGTTCCAATTAATTATATAAATTTAAGAGTCCTTGGATTGCAGTAGTGTGCAGTCCAATGGCAAGTCAACACTTTGAAATGCACTTTTTGAAATCAAGTTTGTGGTATCCGCAGGCCGTTGAAGGGAACTTTTTATGCGTCTCTTATTCTTGAAACGGAAATTAGTATAAAACGAAATTGTGTATTTCAGTGGTTACCATTTTTCAGTATTTGGTCAGTGTTGACATATTTTTAAATTCTATTAATTTCGGTAACAAATATTAATTTTCTTACTATTATTCCACCAAACATGTGTACAGGGTCAAATTTACTTAGGCGAGCTTTTGCTATGGCTTGCCGTTAGTTTTTAAGAGAGAGCTTTAATAAAACAGACTAGACATTTTAGAGATTGAATCAATAGGTACCTATACTAAGAACATTGAAGAGTTGGTAATCTCATAGTCGAGATTTACAAAATGAAAAGAATTAAAGAAATTTTGGCTTTAATAACATTACTAATATTTTTAGCATATATGGGAGTCAGTATTATATTGTATTCAAATTTAAGCATTTTTGAATCTTCACAATATTTGGAGACAAATGTATCTTCTGTAGTGCCATTGTCGTCCTCAATTTCTCAAGATTTTCAGTTAATTGGAAACGGTTCAATAAAAACTTACGCATATTCAGCCTATTTTCATAACAAAGGGTAAGATATGGATTTAAAATGTGCAGATTATTTTTAGTATACATCGCTGGTTCTTTTAATTGTTAAATAGAAGGCCTTAGTTACAATTCTTTGGTTTTCGAACATTTTTCAGTGTTACCGGACAGGAGGGCAAATCTGTAATTGTAGTGGCTGGTCTGCCAAAAAATTCTCCACCAGATCTTTTCTGTCAATTATACGACAAGGACCAAGGACTAATTGCAAAAATCAAAGGAGTACTGAAACCACTGGCATTAGATAACCAGCATTGGCAACTTCCGTACCAGTAATAATAAAAAACATTCGTTGGCTAAATTCAGGGAACAAAAAAGGACCTTTTTTGCCTTTTACCTTTTTGCCTTTTTTATAAAAAAGGTAGGAGTAAGATTTTAAAAAAGCAGTCCTGTTTTGCCTTTTTACCTTTTTTGATGTAGCAGAGTGCCCCATTTACTTCACTTTACATGTAAATAAGGTAAAAAAGGTAAAAAGGACTGCTTTTTTAGAAAAAGTAGTACTTTTTACCTTTTTTGTAAAACAGGAGTACCTTTTTAGTTCCCTGGGCAAAATTGTAACGATTATTTTAAACATTAATTTGATAAATACTTTAGAATAGATTTCCTGGTTTATTCTAGACCTTACTACATCATTTGTCAATGCAGCGGAATGAATACTTCTGATGTAATTCCGTCATTCGTTTCTGTAGTAGAATCAGAAGTAACTCAAGAAAACACTACAAATCTGTTAAGAATCACGTATAACTCAGAACAGAAATACAACTTTTCTATATGCGTTCAGCCATTCTACAATTATGAAAGACCTTTTAAGTTTGTGGAGTGGATGGAATACCACATTCTAATGGGCGTTGAGAAATTCACATTTTATAACACGTCAATTGGTCCACAAACTTCTTGTTTGATGAAAAGTTACGGAAGTGTGGTGGAAATTTTGCCCTTTTCATCTCCTTACGAATTTCAAAAGGAAATTATAGTTGGTGGACAGTGTCTTTCCAATAACGAATGTCTACAGCGATACAGAGGGCTGACAAAATATTTAGTTATTGTGGACACGGATGAAATGATAATGCCTTCATCCCCGTCAAGTGGAAACAACTTTTATGAAATGATGGGACACATAAATAACTACATGACAGAACAAAATTATTCTGTCAGTGAAATACCGGGCTATAGATTTCTCAACAAATTCTTCATTTCAGACTGGCGTGTAGACGAAAACTTGATGTCGCCCTTGGAAATCTTGGGACTTCCAAATTCAGAGAAGGTTCTACAACACTTACAAATGTCAACAAAATTGCTCAGAGAAACACAATTCGACGGTTGGAGGTCATTTTTTTTAATTATATTAAATCAAAATGTACTTTTCATCAACCGGTGATATTTTAATACACTTTCGTTTTATTTATTACAGAACTAAGTACATAATAGTTCCGGACTTAGTCGTAGAAATTGCGATTCATTTTATTCATGAGTCCATTGGGAATACCAAACAAGTAGCTGTTCCCGAACAGTTGGCCTATATACACCATTACCGCGAATGCACACATAGCCTGTCATTTAATTTAAATTGCGAAGAGAAAGAGAGGGTGATGGACAATAGTGCCCAACGATTTGCAGAAGAAGTTGCCATCAGAGTTAGCCAAAGACTGTTTCAACTAGCTAAAGATTGTAATTTGGACGTTGATTCTTTAAAGTCGAAATAAATGTCTCAGCCAATCTTCTTAATATGACATAACATCAATAAAATCGGTTTATTGAGCTTTTCATTGACTGTCTTGAAATTAAGAAGGCTTACTACACTTACTGCACATTTCTCCGTTCTCCAGATTTTGACCATTTGCCGAAAGGGACATCGATCATTTTTCATGCCGTTCAAACTTGTTTAGTATTTTAATCACGGCTCATCCTATATACCGGACACCCGACGGCAACCCACCCGACACCCGATACCTTCCCACCCGACACCCGACCGAAAAAATCACCTTTCCACCCGATACCCGATACCTAAATACCAGATACCCGATACCTAATTACCCAACACCCGAAACCAACCCACCCGATACCCGAACCCTAACGACCCGACAACAGACACCCATAAGTTTTTCCAAAAATATTTTAATTTTATTATAACCAAATGTTTTAATGAACCAAACGGAGATAATATTTCGGTTTAATAATAATCAAATCCCAATTTATTGGCAAAATAAAACGAATGGTATATGATTAATAACACTTTTCAATAGCTATGGCATTGGGATTTGATTATTATTAAACCGAAATATTATTTTAATCTCCGTTTGGTTCCTTACAACATTTGGTTATAATAAAATTAAAATATTTTTGGAAAAACTTATGGTTGTCTTTTGTCGGGTAGTTAGGGTTCGGGTATCGGGTGGGTTGGTTTCGGGTGTTGGGTACTTAGGTATCGGGTATCTGGTATTTAGGTATCGGGTGGGAAGGTGATTTTTTCGGTCGGGTGTCGGGTGGGAAGGTATCGGGTATCGGGTGGGTTGCCGTCGGTTGTCCGGTAAATAGGATGAGCCTTTTAATCACCTCTCTATATTCATCAATGGCATTTTGCTATTTCAGGTCAGGTATTCCTGATTGAAAACTGCCATAGATTTAGTATAGATAATACACCTCGCTGTTTTGTTTGTACTTGTACTGCAGTGTTTCATTATAAAACTTTTATATCCGCTATCTTTTACCTCCTTTATCTGCCTATATGATTCAACACGACACAACCAACTGCCAATTTTGCATGTTCCTTATCTTTTAAGATTCTGGACTGCGTTAGGATAATAATAAATATATTTACATTTGTTGACAGATCAATAAAAAGCTTTTGAAATTTTATTGCGAGTACTATCATGGTTTACATTAAAATTTGACTGAGAGAAAAAGGAAATCTTTCCAATTTTCTAGCAACCATTAATTAAGTAATTCCATATTCCTTCTTAGGCATCCTCATAGTCGATACTCAGAATTCATTGTACGCGTATACCTACATATAGTATAACTCATACTCATAATATTATACTTATAATTGTACTTGTGACTTGGTATACCTATAGGTCCCAGTACCACATAATAATGCACTTTTAGAGAGACTGTCTTTTAAAATAGCTTGAGATTTTAATGCCATTTTGTGGGAAATTATCGTTAAAAATGACGTCAATTTATGGGGAATTAAAAGTTTATAATGATTCCTATACTATGGTTCATCAGCTTCGCTAGGTATTAAATTGCAATGCATTGTGTACATTATATCTTTTCAGCAATTACTTAAATAGATAATGTGGATTTCAAACATTGTCTAAAATCGCTAAATATAAACCAAAAAACTTCATCAAGTACATTCCTATGTTGCATGTTTTTGCCAAATTCACACTAAACTATCTTTGCCGAAAAAAGTTATAGTCTAGCTAAATGGACTTATAAAACAAAATACGCACGATCAACTTATGATCAAATGAGCCACTGCCTAGATCCTTCTCAGATCCTAGAAAACAAGACTTCTCAAAATCACAATATTTCAATCAATGAATACGTGGCCCGATCTAACCTTAATGTCTTAACGACATCTGTTTACAAAAGTTAGATTTTAGTATCATAAAATAAAGAAAAAAATTCTCTACATTTAAAAAAAATTGAAATTTTTAAACCACTTTTACTATTTTTAATTTATTAAAGAAAGTAAAGCATTCCCGATAAGAATTCATTATTGCTTTACTATGTTGATGATGAGTAGGTATGCTTAGTAATATGAAAGGTTAAAATGAGCGAGGCGTCTTTTATTGGCTTTTCCCGCGTTAGAAGTTAATGTCGTAAGGAGATTTATGTCAGACTAGTTGAATCCTAGCACACAAAGTGTGCTAGAAAATGTTGCAATCAGTAAATTTCTAGCGACTGCGCATTGGCCCGAATTTCATAGACCGTTGATTGGACTCAGTAGTCTAGGCTTTGCTCATTAATTACAAAATATTACCCTTGCTCATTAGTTACAAAATATTACCCTTGCTCATTAGTTACAAAATATTACCCTTGCTCATTAGTTACAAAATATTACCCTTGCTCATTAGTTACAAAATATTACCCTTGCTCATTAGTTACAAAATATTACCCTTACTCATTAGTTACAAAATATTACCCTTAATCATTAGTTACAAAATATTATGGATATATATACAAACATTTATTCAAGAATAGTGAAAGAATCCCATGCGCATGCCCCAGTTTATGTTTATGTAGAGTAAAGATCGCGCAACATATGCGTAATAAAATAAAACTGATCAATCCCACTATTTTTTTGAGCCTGGTGGGTCCGCTCTGTCCTTACTCCTACGATTCTATCGCTTATCATTTTCGCCAACGACCTCTCGCGTCTTGCTCTGCCCAGAGACTGATGCTTCTCTTTTCCTCCTCTAGTACGAACAAAGCTCCTTAGCCCGCCCGATTTATCCAACCCGCCAATCTTCCCTTTCTCAACTTCCCCCAATAACATCATGTCCCTTGGACTTTGCGGCTTTTTGTAGCAATACGTAAGCGCGTATGCATAACAATAAGCCCACCACGGGTTACGAAATTAGCCACAACACACTGTTATGCTAGATATGCCTACAGTCCGAAATCGAGTCACTTATGTTGGGGGCTACTAGTTTGACATATTCCTGTCCATGGACAATGAAGTTATGAGCATGTAAGTTTCAAAATTTATTACGTTAACATCCCATTTAGAAACCCCAATAGCGACTTCATCCCCATGTCTATTTGATGCTTAAACCGCTCGTTTATAGTAATCATTAATCATTTACCTCCAGCCTGATCAGTGTTCTTAGCAGATTAATTACAGCCTCGGATTTTACTCAGCTCACGGCGGATGGAAGGAGTTTTGCGGAAAGGCGAACGAGAAGATTGAGCTGTAATTGTTAGAATTGTCTCTTGGTAATTAGTTTGCTGTAGTTTTTATTTTTACTGCAAACTTTTACTGCAGAAATGGCAAACTTACGACCAACTGAAACTGAAACTGCGGCCCACAATCCAATGAGTGACGACAATCTGAGATATCGTCTCCAAATCTTGGTCCAGGAAAACCTGATTAGTGAGACTGAAAAAGAGACAATTGTAAGTTTAGTTATATTATTCTGTAAATATTATTCGTATTTATTTATTATAAATTATGTAGTAGAAACCATGTTGACAAAATTGAAAGCTTAGAATAGTAATGCCTACTTTAACCGTGCATCACCAATTGTCTCCATCTCAAAATGACATCAATAGTAAATATCGGAAAGATTCAAGAAAACAAACTGTAATAATTGAATCACAGCATAAAATATTATTACGAGGGTTGTTATTATATTGTTTTGCCGTTTGTTGATATTGGATTCAGATGCTAAAAGAGGACTACAAGAAAGAATTGTTCAAATTGCTATTAACAAAGGAAGAAAATTGTGCACACAAAATTCTAGACATCTTACGATTTAATATTCATCAAGAAGTGAAATCTAAACATCAATGCCCCAGCCCCAATAGTGAATCGGATAGATCTGATACCCCGGATAGTGGCAAAAAATCCTTTGAAAATCGCAGGGGTAATTTGAATAAAACGTTTCATAGCTTACTTAAGAGATTTCTTTTGACCATTTACTTGTTTTCATTGATTGAATGATTTTACTGATTTGCAGGTGATTGAGAATTTATTTAAATATTTGTCTTTGAATGATTTGAAAAACTGCCGCCAAGTCTCAAAAGAATGGAATTACGTCGCCGAGCCATTCATTCGTAAATTGAGTTACATAACCATTGGTTATTCAGCAGACAAAGGAAGATTTTATCGCACAAATGATAACTATCGATACGTTTTCAATCGTTGCCAAACAACAATTCCGTTTACAGCTTTGCGACTTGCAGATTTTCAGGGATACTCTGATCCGTGGCCTTTGACTGATATCAAAGAAGTATTTGGCAAGTGGGGAAACAATCTAAAATCCCTGTCGCTTAATTCGGTTAGTCTTAACCCTTCAGCAATTATCTTGAATGTAGTCAACTGGCCTACACTAACTAAATTACAAATCCAGGCGCCGAAGAAATACCCCTACCGATTTCCACTGGATAAAGTATTGCACATCGAGTCGTTGCACCTTTATGAATGTGACCTAGTTGTTCCTACCAATTGTCAAATCTCGCCCGTCGACCTTAAATTGGTATCCTGCAAAATAATTTTTGACAACGCTGGAGGAATGCGAACAATAAACAGATTCGTGGACTTTCAAAAGGTGAGAAAATTTACCTTCATCGGTCAGAAAAATGAAACTGATGCTCAATTGATGCATTTGGACATGAGTGGATCTTTTGGACTCGATCATCTTCAACTGCAGAGGGCTACCATCTTAAATTGGGACGAATCTCATTGGCTTGTGGACAAGCTGGATTTGACAGAAACTAATTTCAATGGCGATTCGGACTTGACAGTTCATGAATTGAGGATACAAAAACCAATCGTCAATAACGTGGGCGTTGTCCACATCCCAAATACAGTCGAAAAACTTACTTTAGTGAACTGCAATCTCTCCAGAATGATCTTTCCCGAAACTATCCAAAAAGTGTACATTGAAAGGGGAATTCATGGAGTCTTCAATGGAATTACAGTACAAGTCGAATCTCTTGTCTTGAAGAACGTGCGTTTTTTAAATTTTGGCCCTGTAGTGAATAAATTTCACGCTAAAGAATATGTGTGGCTATTTGGACCGAGAGCGAGAGAGGCGAGCGACCATATTCTGCCTACAATATATTCCTGTTTTGAAAGGATTGGTTATAGAAAAATAGCCTTTGGGAAATTTCACTGGATTTATAATAGATTTTTTGGTAGCGGTTTCGCTTCATTTGTGAACAAACCGTCAGCTTATTATTTGTGCGAAGATGGGAAGGGGACAGCTATCTCTGAAGACGTATTCATGGCAATGATGTTGTAACAGTTCTTCAACTATTTGCAGGCATTACCATGTAAGTACTAAATAACACTAATTAAAACGAATAATAATATTAATTAATACAAAAAATTGGCAAATTAATAATTATTATAATATCATTCTTCCTTTAAATAGGAAAATAGTGACGGCGAGAATCAATTGGAAGCACAACGTTATTTCGTAAATGTATTAATTAATTAAAAATGTCAATATTTATTATTAGGAAGAATGTTTATTTAGCTGAAGAATTGCAAATGTTTAGAACTGTTTTCGCAATACTTCTTCTACTATTAGTAGCTCAAGCTATACGCAAGGAGAGCTAATTAAATTAAAAGTAGGTTTAGTTATAATACTTGATTAACAATTTTAGTGCATTAGCATTTTTCTTATTGTTCAATGGGGAATTGAGACACCAAATATCAATGCTAATCAAAACTTTATTTACTTTTTTCGTAACAAATTGTCAACATTTATCTTTACTGTAAAGAATGTTTATTTAAGGAAGTATTTTAATTTTAAATAATTATAATTTAAATTATTGAATGTAACGGTAAACAGTAAAAACATTTTTATATTGTAGCCCATTATAGTATATCAATCTTTAAAAAAGTACTGCTGTCAAGGATCAGGGCCAAACACACACTCACTTACTTCTTCACTATAATGAATAATGATTATCTATAGATGAAGATTTAAAATAATAATGATATGATTGTTATATTATAAATCTAAAATTAATTGTAAAAATAAATTAAGTTTTCATTTTCTGAAAATAGTAAATGGCACCGAATATTTGCGCGATAATATTACAACAGTCAAAGAGTAGTAGATGGACTTAATATGGTTCTGAAGACAATGGATAGATTTAGTGAAAGTTAAACCCTCTTCCTTTAACATTTAAGGCATTTCCTAACTTCAAAGTGATTTTATTTGATGTCAGATTTTACCAACTGAAACCATATTGTACTTACTGGCTAATCACGCATTCGCGTGTTAGTACAGTTCAACTACTATTATTATGGTTCCGCTGCCACAGTTCTCTCTTTGTATTCGAAAGACAATGGATCATATGTTGCATTACAATGGACCTCCCACGTTGATTTGCTCGACTCGAAGTTTGCGCTAAAGTTAAGCCTTTGTATTGCAACATATGACCCATTGTCTTTCGAATACAAAGAGAGAACTGTGGCAGCGGAACGATAATACGTCTTAACTTATCCAGCAGCAGTCACCATAATATTCTATCAGCCTTACCCACCTTTCATTTTCAATCGCGAAATAAATATTTTTGCAAATATATTATACTAATGGGTGTGGGGTTGGGTGATAACCATTTGTTCCCTAATTGCGTTAATTGCCATTGACAAAGCACGAATACGATACTGCGGTAGAAAAGTGTTCGTTTCCTTTATTGAGAATGCCCGACGAACTCCCACACCAAATCAAGACCTGTCCTTTCAAAATTTTTGGGGATATTTTATTTACTTCCCACTCACTGATTCTAGATTTAAAAAACGGGACTGATGATAGCGCATTCAGACTTAGGATTTGGATTTGACGTCGCTAATTTTAACAAGCTTACAATCAATGATCAGATGGATTATTATATTGCACAAACGGTGGATAATAAAAGATGACGATGTGAACAAAAAATCTTGACATGTGCAAGAAGTGTGACATCGGTTTGCGCTTTTTGGCACGTATCCAAAAATTATAATACCACGAAATCGACGTTTCCACCTTGGCATTTTGCAATATTGTTAGCCTAACTGAATTGAATAAATAACCTTATGGCCATGTAAAGGGTGCCCCAATAAATAACAGTGCGTTTACGTCATTTAGTTTAATTTTGGCATATTTCCCCCACTAAGTCGCCGTTTCCAGGTCTGGATTTTGAAAATATTTCAAGCAGATGGAAATCATTTATTAACGCTATAGGCATAGAAACTACATTTGATTGAAGGTCTTTGATTTTACCTAAAATAGTGAATGAAGTTAAGGAGGTTACGACATGCAGCCTACAATTTTCTTTGACGTGCATAATATATTATAATATTATATCCAGATTTCCAGGGGCTACGCTGTCGAGTTGCCGAAGAGGGCGAAGAAAGTGTACGGAGAAAAGTCTTTACAAGGCAACTTGTTCTCTAGGGTACCGAAAATTTGGAAATCCAGTAAAAAAAGTTGGCTTTGTTTATTTTACAAAACTTTAAAATACAGGTCGAAAATGAAAAAGAACCTCTGTGAATAATTTTCTGTGTTGTACTGTGTCTACTGTTTATTATATCGCGTCTTTATAGATTATAACTATTTTCTTAAACTATCATTTACAAATTAATTTTGTTAATATTATTATGTAAGTAAACAGTTGGTGCGATTGGTAGAAAAGGATTTTTATGTTTCAATTGTAATTCCGTAACCAACTTCTTCATTTCTTAAATAATGGTCCTGTAAAAAATTAATAGATTTATAATTAGCATTGTCCAGATCTATAAAACGTGATGGCTTAATGTGCACAAATGTTAGTAAATGAGGGTTATATCAGACTAAACATTGTCTATTTAAAATACTGTAGCATAAAGTAAATGCATTCTATTTTTAATCGTGAAAATACTCACTTTGAATTGCTCCAGCAAAAGAAACGAAAACGATTCCAAATTCTTCTCTGGGCTAGGTCGTTCAATGGGATTATTTTTCCAACATTCCAATAGAAGAGCATTCCTAAATAATTTAAGCCTAATATTAGCAGCTATTAGCAAATTTATGTATATTTTAATGAAAATATAATGTCATCCAAATTCTATAACTACATCAAAATTATATCTTCAAGATTTAGAAATTAATTATCTATTGCCATTAACAAAACTCCATGATAAGAGTTACCCATGCATTATGATTGATGTTGACTTACAGCGAATCTGGTGCATGTTTTGGTTTCTGCAATCTCAAACCCTGTTCCAATTTATCAACAAAATCGCAAGACCAAGATAGTCCAGGATATGGAGTCTCAGCTAATGAAAATATTTCCCAAATTGTAAATCTCTGGCGAGTCACGCATTAGTCAACCTAGTCACTTAAGTAAACCTAGTCACTTAAGTAAACCTAGTCACTTAAGTAAACCTAGTCACTTAAGTCAACCTAGTCACTTAAGTCAACCTAGTCACTTAAGTCAACCTAGTCACTTAAGTCAACCTAGTCACTTAAGTCAACCTAGTCACTTAAGTCAACCTAGTCACTTAAGTCAATCTAGACACTTAAGTCCAATTGAGCATCGACATTATTAATTTGTGATGTATGTTAATTTGTATGTTATACAATAGTTGATAAAATTAAGTCAACGTAAAAGTTTGTAATTTACATAATTAAAACAGTAGGGACTGGTTATGAACATACTAAGAATCTTTCTAAATTAAAATTAGTTTTAGAAGCATTACTAATCCGAATTGTAAGCTTTGAGATTGTTGCTATATAATTTGTACATGTAGACGAAGACATGCTAATAGTTCTGCCAAGAGTCCTATTGTCCTGACCTGTCCTGTTTATACAAATACAAATGTATGAATTGTTTCCCAGCACCCTGAGCACAGAAGTTTCAACTTACAATAAAATGGACATTTTTTACCACAGTACTTTTCCACTCCTGCTCACAGTAAATCCAGCTAGCCGAATCCGAAGGTCCAGGTAGCTGAAGCCGAAGGCCCAGCTACCAGAATCCGAATAAGGTACTAGCTAGCGGAAGCCGAAGATTGTACCAGGTAGCCGAATTTCTAGATTAAACCGTCAGGATCGGCTAGCTGGGCCTTCGGCATCGGCTAACTGGGCCTTCGGCATCGGCTAGCTGGGCCTTCGGCATCGGCTAGCTGGGCCTTCGGCATCGGCTAACTGGGCCTTCGGCATCGGCTAGCTGGGCCTTCGGCATCAGCTAGCTGGAGCTACGGCTTCGGCTAGCTGGACATATGACTTCGGCTAGCT
Organism: Tomocerus qinae; assembly: GCA_020055645.1. NCBI lineage: Eukaryota > Metazoa > Arthropoda > Collembola > Entomobryomorpha > Tomoceridae > Tomocerus > Tomocerus qinae. The sequence continues at coordinate 67,572,802 of CM034546.1, forward strand.
GGAGCTACGGTTTCGGCTAGCTGGACATATGACTTGGGCTAGCTGAACCTACTGCTTCGGCTACTGGATTTATCCCACACAGAGCAGCACAACCAGCTAACAAAGGCGCCAAAGCCTGAACGTATTACATTGCTGGAAAAAGCTAATCACGTCAAGAATTTATTTGCGTCAATCTCAAGAAAAATATTTTTTTGATGAGGTGATCGGTGTCGATTTTAACATAATATCTCGTTTTTTGATTTCCGGCCTAGGATCTGTTTTTCAGATTTACACTGCAGTTTCCACTTCGATTAACTGTCGTTTGGTGACATTGGTCAACGGTAAGATGTCATTTACCATTTTTTCTTAATCGTCACACGATTATTTATTCTGTTATTTAATGTATTGTGATATAGTTAGAACTGATATAGATCTAATTAGGTTAAATCCTTGAATGAAATGAATTTCAACCTTTGTTCATAGTGATATGAGTTATCATGTAGGGAAATTTTATTAGACTTATTTTTTAATTGTTACATAGCACCCAAATCCACATTCGATTTGTGAAAATTTTACAAAAATCGGAATAAGCTAAACTTTTTAACGGTGCCATTTTTTAAAAATAAACTGCAGTCACAATTGAACAAAACTATCCTGCCCCGTGATGAGGAGACCGAAGTTGAAGTTTTGAATCTACAAACAGATTCAACAGTTGTAGATAAACAAGGTACCGTATTTTTAACGGAATCGGCCATTGAATTGGGGACGCTGACCATTGTCAACCAGGCTTTAGAAAAAACGTCGTTCCTGGCTACCTCCAGTTCGAAGGACTCTCCGAGTGACAAGCAATCTGACTCTACCTGCATCCAACACCATATACTGAGTTGGAAGATGGTGCACCGAACAAGGTACTGTGAATATGGCAAATATAATAATTTTAATCTTACTTAAAGATCACAATATTAAACTGGGAAAATACTCAGCAAACTATCATCTAACCTATCATTTAGATTTAATTTCAAGTTCAGCTTTGTTATCAAAATTGGTGGAATGTTATCATAAGACCATACCATATTTCAGTATGGAGAAAATATTAACTATAATTAGTACTCAGTCAAACAGGTTGCTATTTAGCCTTTAGCTGATTGAAACATGAACGACCTAAATTGTTGCTACATAAAAACTCGGATATTAATTTAATGATTCTAACTACATAAATATTTGTCGCAGGGTATCAGCAGATCTCTGGATGACACCACAAAAAGGAAAGAAGATACTTTGAACTCAAACATTTCACAGGGTGACAATTTGAACTCAGGAAGTTTGGGAGAAGATGGGCAAAGCTGTCAGGTAGCTGTTAATAGCGTTTTTGTATAGCAGTCATACGTTTCCGCCTCTACTGTTTCACACACAACAAGTACACATGTATCAATCAAAACTCGCGATAATTTCTGAAAACTTTCTCGCTACCTCCTCTGGTTAAGAAGTTTCGTATTTAAGATTCCCTACTCTAAATCAATTTTTTACTAAATCATCTAGGACAATTAAAAAAATTAGTTATAAAGCGCACTTGTTTCTGTGGCACTACGTAATTTTATTTTCACTTGCAACGGAAAGTTCTTGTAATTGATGTTACCTTTAGCTACGATTCACTTAGGTGTATTTAAATTGCCGAAACTTTTTAAACATTAAATGTGTAAGACTCTTGCAAATTGATTCAGATTAAAAAAAGTCAAAATTTGAGTTTTACGGTCCATTAAAAGAAGCATTTTTCAATCCACAAAATGGCGGTGACATGGTATTTTTTCAAAATTTCTACGATTTTTAGCAACAATTTAAATCTTTTTTGTTTCTTCTATCATATAATTATTCATTGCACGAGCAAAGAGCTTAAATCCTTAACCACTTTATACGGTTAAAAAACTAAGAGGTTAAATTGTAGAGAATGGCTTTACCGCCTTTTATCTCACTTACTAGATCTAGCTCAACTGAATCAATTTGCTAGAGTCTGACACAAATGGAATTAATTAGCAGAACTAGATACAACCACTTACCAAAATAGTAAGTTTCTGTATATAAATTTCCAAGTAGTTTGCACGCAAGGGACAGGAAAAGCGTCTCTGAAAACTCACTGGTCGTCTCTCCTCTACTGATCACATATGCCGCGCACGCATCAAACTAACCTCGTCGTAGTATTCTGTTACTGGCATGCGCATATGGCGTGTTATAGGATGAACGTGTTGATTTGGTTTTTTTAAAATTCTTCTATGCAGTGTGGTGAATGGACAAATGTGTACCTAAGGTTACTAGGTTGACTAAAGTGACTAGATTGACTAAAGTGACTAGGTTGACTAAAGTGACTAGGTTGACTAAAGTGACTAGGTTGACTAAAGTGACTAGGTTGACTAAAGTGACTAGGTTGACTTAAGTGACTAGGTTGACTTAAGTGACTAGGTTGACTTAAGTGACTAGCCAAACGTCAGATTTAATCGAAAATTTCATGTCTCGGAGAGATTCAATCGCCATCCAACGCCACGGAAGAGGCTCCTGCAACATACATTCAAAATTCAACAAGTCAATATTTGCCAATAATCTAGGAAAGTTATTTAGTAGCGATTTTTATTTTTGGTTGTATTAAATTAAATTTGGTTTTGTTTACTTGATTTTTCTTAGCATAAGTTGTGCACTCGTACAATTTCCGGGATAATCCAAAATCGGTAATTTTTATCGTGTCTTTGTCATAAAGAAGGACATTTCTGGCCGCTAAATCTCCATGAATAATCTTCAAAATTATAGGTAAGGATTTAAGTTTTATATTACAGCATAACTCAAAATATGACAACTTGAAAAAGTACTACTGATAATAAAAACAAGTGAATTAAACCCATTTACCTTTTTAGAGCTTAAATGTGATAAGCCTTTTGCGATTTGATGTGACCATTTTAGGAGATGTGCTGAAGTAACGACGTCGTCGCTGATTTTATGCATAATTAATAGAAACGTCTTTACAGTTGCAATGCAATTAATTGTATTTTAGTATTTTATACAGCTTTTAAAGTTTACAAACCCTTCTCCACCACGATTGTTAAACGTGTCTCTGGATTTCCTTAAATAATCCTGAAGATTTCCTAGTGGACATAGTTCAACAAAGACGTACAAAATGCCTATATAGCAAAATATATTTAGTACTACAGAAAGCAGCAATCGACATTGCCGTACTAATTTATCAAATGATCTTTAACCTTTCCCCAATTCTGTTGTGATGGCCCCAATTAGATTAACTATGTGCGGATGGTGGTCTATATAGGCTAAGATTTTCAACTCAGAGAGCAGAGACATCAAATATTGCTTATCTGCGCCGGGTTTAGTAGTTTTTACAGCGACAGGAATATTCTTAACTAGTCCACTGAATACGACTCCGAAAGTTCCACTTCCCAAGATATTTGTTCTATCTAAGAAGTTACCGAAAATTTGATTAATTTCAAAGACAAAAAATTTTGTGTGGTTTTCATTTCTGCGGACTTATTCACTAAATGTCATTGAAAATATCGGTTGAAGTATATCTTATAATTCAACCAAAACTTGCTGTCCATCCACTTTTTATAATAGTGTCATCAAATATTATACAAATGCATTAATTTTATGCTATAGCTCTTAGCTCTTATAGAATGATAACAATAATATAATATAGACAGTAATTACAGTAAATTATATGGCTCATGGCATATTTACAACTTGGGTTTAATGTAATAAGTTAGTATTAGTAGTTAGTAGGTACCAATAGTGTATTCATTTTTCAGAAGTTCCCAAGTGTCATAGTACGGTTCATTGCATGGGTTTGCTTCATCGTCAGGATAAACTTTCCAATTTATAGTTCCTTTCCTAAAATTGTCGATTTCCTTTTTACTCAGTACTACCTATATGTAATATATAACGGTTAACTTTTAGTTATTCTAATTACATAGCTATAGTGTCATTTATATAATATTAATTAAAAATAACAAACTCAGTTCCTGGTAGTTCTACATATCATTTTGCATAATATATATAATATAAAGTCTAATACAAACAGTGCAAAAACAAGCAGAAATGGCATGTAGAAAACAAAAGCCATAACTTGATTCCTTGAAACTCATTTAAATTTCTTTAGAGTTCTACATTGAAATGGATAGATAAGGTTAATGTATGTCATAATAAATCGGTAGGCTTACATTAAAATGTATTAAACCAACGTAAGAATATAGAGTTAGTAATTATAAACATTTAGCGCTTACGTTAGATTTTTTTCTTCGACGTACTATGAAGACAATAGAGCCAATAGCAATTCCTAACAACGTCAATGGAAAAAGTATAGCAGTTAACCACATCCACCAAGTCAAGAAATAAATGGACACTGACGTCGATGTTGTACTTCCTGCGGTTTGCATAGGATTCGTGTCAGCCACTGTACAAAACATAATTAGCAAAAATTAATTACTTATAATGAGTTAATGAGTAATTGATGCAAGTATATAAGTATACAGAAACGAGTTTTGAGGAGGGCTGAAATTTCACATAGACATTTATACAATAGATATTCTTGCGAAGAGCCTTCATAAAATGAGCCAAAAATAGCCAAAAAATAGTTTACAAATTTACAATAGGTCAAAGAAATTTTTTTGACATATTGAAAACATTTTTTCTTTTTCTTGAAATTCGGGGAGAGAGGGCGTCAGCCCTTAACACGTAAAACCCCCATTCAATAAGTCCTTTGGAAAATTTAATTCATTTCTTGCTTTAGTTGGATATCATTGGGGATAAATAACATCATCTTAGCATATTCCAAAAACATGGAAATTATATACCATGTATTTCAAATGCAACTTCTTTGGTTCTGTTGAAGTGGAATACCTTGCAGATATATTCATCACGTGAAGTCACGTTATGTATTTTAAAATTTGACGTTTGCTTTCGCATCGTACAGTAGTCTTGTTTTTCAACTGTGGTAATCATCACATTTTTGTCTGTATCAGTGACTTCAATGTATCCGTCTTTCTAAAAATTGGAAACCCAATATGTAGATTAATTAATGCAAATGGATAATGATTTAGTTTTTAAATATTCCCCTGACATTATAATTTATGCTCACCTTCATCCATCTAATTTCAAACGGAGGGCTTCCGTCAACTGTACAATTTATCTCAGCAGAATTCCCCTTCGATATCGATAAATTGTAATGGCTTAATGACAAAATGGGTTCGTTTATGACAAACGAGTCATTGTTAATATCGTCAGCAAATAGAGAGCAAAACTTGGAACCCCGTTTAGATTTGCTTTTCTGGAGTACGTAATTGGTAGTTTTGAGAAGAGGGTAGGTGAGATTTGAACATTGACCTAAAGAATCATCATAATTCAGAGCTACCATAGAAATTCCTCTTAGACCCAAATCGTTAACCAACTCCGTTTTCTCAGCTATGCTTTTTGAGTTTTCAAAAGTGATCCAACGGCCCCCACTTTTAAGAAATGGAACTTTTGCTGTATCGTCCCAGTACATTTTCCAGGTTGTCTCACCGTCAAGCACCGTTGAACAAATCTAGTCCATTTAAGCATTAAAATAAATTAGTTTCTGACATTTCCTACTTAAGCTACTGTTAAGCATTCTTATACAGAAAATATATTCACCAATATGAAAAACTACATTAATTTCGTGGTTTGTCTAACAAATTTGTTGTGGATTTATAAAAGTTTATTTAGAAAACGAAATTTCGGTTGAAGTAAGGCAGAGGCTGCACAAATACCTTCTATGATCAATGTTATTGTTTAATTAGGTTAGATTAGGTCACTGGAAATCGGGTCCTTGAATGCCATGTGTATTTCATGGCGCGATTTTTAAAATGTCTTACTGTCTACCACTGTCTTACTTCAACCGAAATTTCAAAATCATATAATGGTTCCCTACCTCATCGTAACCCCACCAAGTATTTGGTCTCCACTGCCCGTAAATGCCTGTACTAGAAGCGGTTTTAGAGTTGTATCCAAATGGAAAATCGTCTGTGTTGTTGTTGAGAAGCAAAGCTGAGCCTTGCAGATAAACTTTCAAAACCAAATTGCGAGGACTGATATACAATTCGGTAAACAAGGCTCTTAGATTGTCATAAATATTTTCATCGGTGACTTCCTTGGGGTACAGAGGTGCTTTGTAACGAGCGAAAGACATAACTTCGTCTAGATGGTTGAAATTGTATGTGCTAACGAAAATTAAATCCAAATCTCGACTTAATTCAGCAGCATTTTTATATTCTACTAGTTTGTTTCTTTTTCTTAGATTCATTTCCACTCCAATTAGTAAGCCTTCCTTTGTGAATTCATCCTTAATTTCCTTTTTGCAATAAAATTTTTTCATTGCATATAATTTACATACTTACATCACTGTTCAACTCATATTTTAGAAGATCATTAATTTTACTCACCCGAACTAAAGTTAAAAACTTATTTGGTGCATTTTTATAAATGCCTTGGTCAAGTATAATTCCATTTAAATTTGATTTTCTATTATAAAGAGAAAACAATGAAATGTTTATTCTTTGCGGTGATCTGCTTATTTAAAAAAATATTAACATATCGGCGGTTATTATATTGAAGTTTTTAATTTATATTTATTATTTACCGCAGATTTGTCTTCAGATGTATAATAAAATTTTGGCGATTTTCTCTCGAAAACATTAATTTCTCAAATAGTTCTTTCTTATTTTCCCCCTTCATTTTTAACTCAAGTAAAATTTTCAAATGGGGATACTTCTGCTTGATGGACCGAAATATTTTGATTTCATCTGCAGTAAAATTAACACAAATAAATAACTTTCACATTAATGAGGCCTTAGATGGAAAAATATTATATTATTATGGGTATTGACTTTCCGTAGAATTATTTAGCTTTACAGACCTATATTGTCGTCATCAATTATTTCAAATTTTTCGGAAAGATGCAGATAGTATAATACAAGATGAGTACAAAGATTTCCATCGAAATTGTATATAGAATCAGCGGCATCATATTTTCCTCTATTCGTGAGTCTTGCATCAGGTAAATAAATGTAGCAGATAACAACTGAATTGTGGCCTTTAACCGCTAAATGTCCACAACAAGTATTAATTTTCATTAAACTTGGGTTATTTTTTTGCAAAATACTTGATTTTACTTCAAGAATGATAAGTAAATCCTTATAGAACTTACTCGAAAATTCGGCTTCTCTTAGCCCTTCAAATTCCAGTTCAACTTCTTTAATTGAATCTTCAGCTGAGCAATGATAATGGAAGTTGATATGTAATACACAAAACAAAATAAGAAAACATGTATTTCTATAACTTAGCGTAAGTAGCTTACAATACGTACTTTCCAAAACCTGACACATAATTAGCTGTTATATTATTTTTGATGTTTTCGCTATGTAGTGACAATCTCTAATGATGTACGGGTTTGAATAGAGATGGTTATACATGTACTGAATATAGAAAAAATTATTAGAACTAGAGAAGGGATCGATTCGTGGTCCATTTTAAAAAGTCTTTTGTTTGTTCCAATTTTAAGAGAACAAAGTGGTTTCATTTGTAATACAAACGACGAAATTTTGTAAACAGAAAAAAGGAAAATGAAGTTACAATACGTATATCCTTTCAAATAAATAAGGGGGGGGGCAATTACTTTTCCAACAAAGTCACACTTTTTGTTTGAATTTCGTAGTGTCTAATCAAGCACGTATCCAGGAATTTGACCTACGGGGGGCACACCAAAATATATTAGTAAAATTATGCCATATTCGCGCCAAGCGCGAAAATTTTTTGGATTTTTAACCTTTTTTGACAAAAAAATCGTCTTTTTCTGGAAGCTTAGGGGGGGCCCGGGCCCCCCCGGCCCCACCTCTGGATACGTGCTTGTGTCTAATGGTGGAGATTATGGAGCACAGAGAACAAATTTTATGGTTACTTGAGTTTAATGAAAAGTCACTGAATTTTAAACTCTAAAGCTTTTGGTAATACATTTAAAATTACTCACATTTTCATTAGTGTAAAACAGATTTGATCCGCTATTTAAAACAATAGTTATTCAATTTTTCAAATTGCCTGTTGTGGAAAGCTAATTTAAACTTTGCCTCGTTTTGTTTTTCGTCATTAAATGTTAACGGTTTGTAAGAGTATAAAATTAAAAGGGATAAAGTAAACGATTGTTTTCCATTTTAAAAGAAACGTCAAATTAAGAAACGAAACGATCTGTCCTTTAACCAAAACTAGAGTTCTTGTTGACAAAGAAATTATTACCTCGAAGTTACTACATGTCAACTGTTTATTTTACATTGTGTTTTGATAGCGTATAATAGTGAAATTGTACACGAATCACAAACCAATATCCTGTTTGATGCCAGGATGCCACACAATGTTGTAGCAATAATCTAAAGAAAGGAAAATCTAAGCAATATGTTTCCTCACATAATAACACAGTAAATGAAAGTGCAAAGTGCATGCAGTTTTCATTTACTAATGTAATTTATTCTTCAATAATCATATTTACATTGTAGTAGTCGACGAGAGCCTAATAAAGTTTTAACTAAAACGTGATAAGAAAAAGAAAATAAAGCTATTTTCTTTCATCGCAGTGCAGATGCAGAACAGTTTGGGAATAATGAGACTTAACGTTTAGTTAATTAAAGACAGTGTTTATATTTAAATAAGTGTTTGTATAACTCGTAATTATGAATGTCTTTAAAGCAAATTACTTAGTTTAATGATATCAAAAATCAAAGAACAGAAAATTGCAGTCATTAAAAGTCAAAAAAATCAATAAGTGTGTTGAATAAGTATATTGTGATTTAGCGATCCAATAATTTGACATTAAAAGGTTTAGGCCCATTTACTGCGCTTGTTGGCCCCATCTCTCCGAGTATTTGGGAGTCGTCCCACTTTCTTACTGTATATTTCTGTAGAATTCCAACCGCAAAGGTAAATGAAGCTGCATTAGCAAAATTCTCTCCTGGGCAACTTCTGGCACCTGCGGCAAGCATAAACAATATTATTCACAATAACATAGTTGAAAACAATACATATTTTATGTGGCCATTAAAGCTTAACAATAATATTTAGTGCTAAAAACTATTCATAATTGATTTTTCATAATTTAATTGGCCTTACCGCTGGAGAACAGAAGCATACGATCTACTTTGTCCTGCATTAGTATGCCGTGGTCATCTAAAAAATGTTCTGGACTGAATTCAAATGGCGTCTTCCAATACAATTCATCCAGTCGGATTTGCAGATCAACTTTGATAACAAGTGTACCCTAATAATCAGGATAATAATATTTTTAAAGCTTCATTTTCAGATTAGATACCCAACCCAGTGATAAAATATATAAGGGATGCCCCGATGCATTCGGCTGTTGGTGCCAGCATTTTCACTCTCGCAGATCCATAGTAATCGGCAAATGTAAAATGCCTGAATAAGTCGATGCGCCGACTATTTAGCCAATGCTTTAATGCTTTTCCAAACTTAGTCATAAAACATGCAAATAAGATACAAGCTAAAACGAAGAATAAAATTTTTTGACCAGCCAGCCGGCTAAAATAGCTAGTGGTAAAAATCATGGTTTATTAAATTTCCCTCCAAATCATGGATGTCAACTCACATAGCTCCATTTTATTATTTTTAGCCTTTTTTAGCCATTTTAGCCACTACTGGCTAACAAAGAATATATATTCTCGCATCAGGGCAACCCTAAAATATATTGTAGCCCTTGATAAAGCAGAATTAAAAACATATCCGTTTAAAACTACAAATATACCTTCTTTAAAAAATGACCAGCAATTTCAACATCTTTAGTCGTCATTCTGGGCATTAATGGAATGATATTGGTTATCCTGTGAACTTCTAAAAATGTAGCTGTTGTGTAGTGCATGCTGAAAAACAAAATAGAGCATTACAAAACCCGTGTGTATTTGCAAAAATCTAAATTTTGAATTTCCATTAACAAGTAGTATATTTTATTATGCTATTTAAAACAATGTATTTTATGTACATACAAAACGAAAAACGGACATAAGGTATTTAAAACAAAAAATGGATATAAGTTATTTAAAACAAAAAATGGATATAAGCTATTTAAAACAAAAAACGGATTGAGGAAGTTTACTTCTAACTTTGTTGATTCGTTTAGTCAAAACAAAATATTTAGTCTATTCAACACAATATGCAATGCAATCCATATTTGCCATCTGATGTAAGTTACTACATGTCTTCAAAAATGGGAGATACTAGATATATTTTTGTTTTTGGTTATTTCTAAGGCTCTTTCTTTTGATTCTTGCAGAATTTTCGAAAAAAATTATTTTTTAAAATTCGCATTTTTCGATTTTCAACTTTTTGCTAAAACCTTCTCTAGAGTATGAAGGGACATAATTTTCAAAAAAGGTTTAATTCAAACCGGTCTATTGGTTTTCTTGCTGGAAATAATTCGGAATTTGCTCTTTGTGGCACGCCTATACCCTGACAGGGGCAAAAAAGATTTTTTCCTGAAAGTTATTTTCTTCTAATATTATGAGCTACCAAAAAACACATTCCTTTTTCCCCATTATGCCACAATAGTTTTGACTTTCCGATAGGAAATAATATTTGTCGGCTAGGTTATGCATGTGTATGTAGGGGAGACTGGGGATAGTGTACGAATGGGTATAGTGTACGAGGTTAAGAATTTTCATAGAATCCTTGACTTTTTATGGTCGGCAAAATTTTCAAAATTTGAAGTATGTTGTTCAAGACATGTTAACAAAAATTTATTAATTTCGGATTCATACTGGTTTTTGTAAAAATAAAATTAGCTTCCGTGAATACAAAAATACCGAAAAGTAAACTTTAGGGGCTCTACAAAATTTTGCACAGAGACCCTTTTAAACACAATTAAGCGGTACGAATTTTTTGACTCAGAGAATAGGTTCTCATTAATGATATCCAATGCTCTTTGGGACTATCATTTCGAAAGTATTTTTAAGAAAAATATTTAGATCGAAAAAATCATAATGGGGATAGTGTACGAGAAACAACATGGGTATAGTGTACGAACATTTGGATGACCACTTGCGGCTAATATCATTTATTTTTTAACCATACGTGATGTGTTAAGCATCACTGAATGCCCCCCATTAATTACATAGGGTACATCTGCAAATATTTCTCCATTTACTCGGTGGTTGTTTATGGACAATAAAAAATGGATATGAAAATGCCTCATTTGATGCATCGGGAAAAAATAAGTATAGAAAACCTAGGACTGTTACGATGATCCTGAATAAATAAAGATAACACCATCAGCATCCGTAAAAGCATCCTAAGAAATGGAACCGCTAGATAATGGAAGAGAACATCGAATAATAATATTCGTACACTATCCCCAAGGTGTTCGTACACTATACCCAGTACTGGGTATAGTGTACGAAAAAAGTGACATCCACAAAATATATTTTGTTAGTTTTGGTAGTAATTAAAATTATATATAAAAATATAGCAACTCTGCCTAGATATGTAGACATTACATTCAAGTAATAAAATCAATTTATATACCTCAACCTGATTTTATTGAGCCGTCTAAACGAAAAGTTCGTACACTATCCCCAGTCTCCCCTACTTAAGTTTCTTGGTCTCTGTGAAACCGATGTAATTGTCAAACCTGGTCTTGCAATCGAAATAACGAGGTAAAGAACTCGTTCCCACCACAGAATCGATTTCTTTCTGGACTTTAGCTTGAACGTCTGGATACAGGCACATGTACATTAGAAAGTACTCCAAAAATTTACTCGTGGTGTCCATTCCTGCTAATGTCAAATCTTGTAGGATGCCAACCAGTTGTTCAGAACAAAAAACTTTATTTAACTCAGGATTTTCCTTGTGTTTGTCGATCTCTTGAACAAAAAAATCAATAATGTTTGATGGCTCGTCGTCCACTGCTTCCCTTCCCAAGGCTATACGCTCTTCCATTAAATTCTAAACCGAAAGAAAAATAAAATTGATGAAACTCATACTGGTAATGCATAAAGTCTTACTTTAGGATGGGGAGCTCAACTGCCGATTCACACTTATAAATAGATTGCATTAAATTAGATTTGCGAGTAAGATATCCCACCCAAAGAAATTTCAGTTTCACCGTTCATACTTTTAAATGTACAGAAACTGTACAAGCAAATTAAAACCATATTTGTAGTAATTCCAGAAGCAGAGTTTCTTTTATTTTAGTTTATAAACTTGGGAATTTGGTGATAAAACTGCAATAAGATTATAACCAAACATGGCAATTAAAATATTTCTCGGAAATAAATAGGCGAAATTTTTGAAATATTTCGCGAAATTTTTGAAATATTTCGCGAAATTTTTGAAATATTTCGCGAAATATTTCACCCTTACTTTCTTAAATGAAATATTTGAAATAAATTAAATAAATAGGGTACATGGCATTTATTTCAATAAATTTCATTTTTCAAGAAAAATTCCTTGAAATAAGAAATTAAGGCCATGTCTGAATCATAACTTCTCTCTAACCTTCAATATATTTCTGATTTCATCTCGTATTGTGGAAATGTTGGTTATCAATCCTCGAAAAATCCATATGTTTGGAAGTAAATGAAAAAGCAGAACAGTGGTAATGGGCATGTTTACAAAATCGTTGAAAGTCTTATTAGCATAAATGAAATCAGGGTCATCAGCTGAAAACTTCTTTCCGAAAGTGAAGTTTGTGATGACATTGAAAACTCCGGATGAAAATAGTCCGACGATTTGAATTTTGTTATTTCCCACTTTTTTTAATTTTTCAATATGATATAACAGCTCAGAAAGCTGCTCCGTTAAAATTGAAGTCATCTTTTCTTTATTTTTCCATCCAAGCCGTCCGAACTTCTTCATTACAAAAGTTTTTGAAGTTCTCCAAATTTCACCATTATTGAACAACATTCCTAAAATTTTTTAAAAGAACAAAAATGGTAATACTTTTACGAAAACATTGTTAAAATTGAAAAACAAATTTCGATGTGACATTACGTCGGCTTAACATTACAATGTAACAAAGCATTTTATTATGACTGCGAAAAAAAGACAAGCCACATTTTTGAAAAAGTTGGAAATATTGGCGCCACTAAAGGGTTTATAGTTTCTTTTTTAAATTTTGGCCTATTTTCATAAAAAATATTTTGTGGCTTGTCACTTTGATTGCAGCGGTCATGATTGTTTGGTTTGACACATTGTAATGTTAAGCAGATGATAAATTTCACATGTACGAAGTATACAATGCAGAATTTGGAGTTAGCATAAGGTGCTGAAGTAACCCTAAATATTTGTAAAACACTAAATGTTCCATATTTCTTAATAAATGTTAAGAAAATGGCATTATTTTTCAAAATAGCAACAAATTTGAAATTCTGTTATTTTTTTGACTTTATTTGACCAAAAAGGCCTGATAAATGTGAGTTGAAAAAGTAAATAATTAAAATTTTTAATGCTTTAGGTTTTACCCGTCAGGTTTTCTCCACTATAAAGTTGCAATGTTTTGACTGGAGCTCGATCTAGGAACTCATCCTTCTTGTTAATTTCGCTAATAGTGTCGTAGTTTGTGGCGAAGAACACTTTAAATATTAAATTCATTCAATGTTTAGCCTCCTGCTGCTAATAAACAGTAATTTTACTAGAAGAGGGTGCTTAAAATTGGACTAGATGCCTGAATTTCGCCAAATAATTTAATAATGGCTTTTAAAACCTTCAACAGTAATTTACGAGGGTTACGATACTTAATACTTAAATCCAAATGTTTAACAGGGAGTTTAATTATGGTTTTCCTATTCCAGGTTCAAAGTGAACATGGAAACATAGAACAAAATAACAAAGTTCTTTGAAATCTAACCGTACTTTTCTTTCAAATCGGAAGACCCACATAGGGAAAAATGTTACAGCTTGGCGTAGAGGCATTAGAAAATTTTTTAAAAGTTTTTATTCTATGTTTAACCAGGTTCGATCATGCTAAAGTGTGTAATGAATTCCATTAAAAGTGAAAATGGTAAAAACAATAAAATAATATTTTGGGTGTACTTACGTGTATATCCTAATAGATTGAGAGTGTAAGATCCCTTCTGATATCTTGAATTTAACGATAAAAACGTTTTATAAAGTTTTACAAATCGAGACACATATTGCCCATTAACGATTTCAGGATTCCAATACAGGAGTATGTAGATTTCATGCAAAAATTCGAAAACTCCATTTGGTTTCTTTAACTTGGTTGCTATAATTAAAAATAATCTCTATATAATAAACACAGAAGGAAAAAACCTTACCAATCTATCTATGTAACTATGTATGTCTGGTAGGACAGCCTAGGGAACCTGCATATATTGCGTAACGGAAAACCCACTCCCCCACCATGTGTAACGCAAACGTGCTGACTGCAACACTTTTGAGTACCTCCTCCTTCCATCAACTGCACACGTAATATATGCACGTACCTTAGAAGCAAAAAAGCAAAATGCGCAAGCCCAATTCCTCTAAACAACCGAAATGAGTCGTTTCATATTATTATGACATCAAAACAATAATAGAATTAACATAGGAAGGTTGAATGGTGTGGTGAGTCGTGATTGGATGGAAATGATTAGCGAAAGAGGACATTTCGTAATGATCGTAATGTGGCTTATTAAATAGCATATGAAAACTTCTAATACAAATTGATTATCAGGGCCGCTGCCAGGGGGGCGGAAGAAAAGAAAGGAATTTTTGTCTTAAAACCCAAAAATTTTTCGCGCGAAAATAGTATTTATTTCCTATTATTATTTTGTCGGGCCCCCCATAATTTTTTTCTAGCTGCGGCCCTGTTGGTTATGCTATATCAACATCAACAAACTTAGTATTTTTTAGTAGAGCTGGGTTTACTTTTTTACTACCCTCTTGACTCTTGATTCTTTTGGCAGTTGGCTTACCTTTTTGTAGAATTAAATAACAGTGCTGGGTAACTAATTTTTCTTAAAAAATATTTATTCGTAAGTTGTACCCATACAATTTGCACGTTTTTCCAAAATCCCAGGGGGAATCTAATTTTTCTGATTTAAAAGGGAGCTTTTTGGTAACTTTGTGGGATTTTGTTTCAAAAATGGAGTCTTTCATTTTTCCCTGCATTTTTCGCTGCAGCTAATTTATCCACCACTATAGACGTTAAAGTATTTTAATTTAAATATACTTTGTATTTACAAAGTTAGCATAATATTGGGATGTTTAGAAATTGTTTTTATAACTCTGAAGGGTGGCCTGCTGAATTTCCCTTGAATGCTAGATTTGCCTTTTAGCTGGGTTCACTAGTTATTAATAAACTGCTTGTTAGTAATTAACTGCACGATAAATATTTTCTCACCTTCATTTCTTTTTCCAGTTTTTAATTTCCTTTGCCATAAAATCATGATTAATAAAAGAAATAAAAGAAAAAGTTGGACGGCTGCTGCACTGTTGACATTTATCTCCATCACTAGCTTTTAATGTCAATGGCTATGTATATGCAAAATAAACCTATCGATTACTGCTTTTAAGCTCGATATTGTACAAAGAAATTGAAAACAATTATTTTATAACGTTGTGTATAATTTTAGAATTACGCTGTTAGGTCACTGAGACAAGTGATATACAAGGATAACAGAACTGGTACATCTAACGTCCAATCTAGATCCAATGATCCAATAAGGGTACTTAAGGTTAGATACGATGCCTATCACCGTATCCAATAACTATACGAACTCAGTGGCTTATGTGTATCTGCTAAAATTTATTTACCATTCAAATTTTGCACTATTAACAAATCCTTTGTTTTTCTTTGCATTTAGGTATACCTTCTGCTTTTTAATTAAAATTCTATAGACTTTAATAGGTATGTTTTTTAATATTTGATGAAATTTTCCGAAAGGTTATAAACTATATATATAGTTTTGGATTTTTATGAGCAAATATTTTAGTTTCAAATTAAAAAACATAATAAAAATGGACAACAGCCATGATGTGCTTTGATAAATGTTAGGTAGACACTGAAAATTTTGAGTATTTGTATTTAGGAGTATTTGTGTTAGCAAATAAAGTTTCACACGACCTAAAACAACAAGTTTGAATTAAAACAAGGTCTTTACTTCAATTCATAAATACATGACTTGATGATGTTAAAATACCAATTTTCCCATCAATGCGAATTTGTAAGCACGGTGTATGGTTATTAATGACGACTACAGTAGATTGCAGTCTGCTTCACATCAATAAAAATTATTTAGCTGCATTTTATAAAGCTCTGGGGAATTAATTTTTTTAACTACATACAATCATCTGAAAAATTGGTAAATTATAAGAATCAAATAAAGTGGAATGTCATGAAACAATGAATACGCTGCCTTAAAGATAACTTGCTTGTATAAAAAGGAGAATATTGGCTCAAATTATGTCCAGGCTAAACTTTGTTATTTCAACCAACTATTTAAATTGTAATTTATTCCTTCTTACTATTACTGGAAATGAATTTTTATTTATATTGCCATTTACTACATATTATGCATATTGATATAGTGTTAGTGTTGTAATTAAAAATGTATAATTTTAATTTTTGTGATTTATTTATTGAAAAATACTACAAATTTAGCTGTATACATTAAACAGATTTCCAATAGAGAACAGAATTTTCATAACAAGAGATTGCCCCCACGCATTAATGGAGTCCATTGGACGGATTACCCTGTTGGACACTTACACATGTATATCTTCTCTCTGTGTTTACGTCATCAGGATTTTAAAGAAAAATATAATTTCTTGTCCTAAAAATACTTTGGATTAGTGTAAAATGTAAACAGGTAGCTTGGGAAAAAGATTATGTAAAAGTTTTGGATTGAATTACATTATATTATGCACTATGCATTGTAGACATCATGTAAAGCAATCGCAAGCAAAAAAGCTTCCAGAGCTGCGAAGCCAAACAAATCCCTGGAGACATAAAACTCATATTTAAGTAAAATTTATTGCTAAATTATGCTTATCTAAATAATAATTGCTATTAGTAGCTTCTCAGTAGCAATATGTTGCAATATTATATAATATTTTTTGTTTGCCATGTACCACTACATAAAATGTTAGTAGTGCTGACAGTGAAATGAAAACAGATTCCCACAGTCCAAGTCTCCTGATTACAACAACTACGCTACAAATTTAATGTAGAATAGTTATATAGTATCATACTTATCTACGGTTACTTTTGATCTTTCTATCATTGCCCCATAAATACAGCATCAAAAAACTTATTGTTTTCTTGCAATTTTAGTATCGGTATAGAACATTATAAATCTTGATAAATTTCTTGGTCAATTTCAGATTAAAAAAGAATTGTTTTAGTAAGGGAAAGTAGATATTTATATATGGCAATGGCAAGGTATTTCAGTAAACAGTGTACATTTTATGGCAGGTAAAAGGAAAATGCATCATGCATGGTACTCAAGCACGTATATACAGAAAGCGGGTAAAAAAGTTTTGCAATTTTTGCCCTTTTTGGGAAAAATTATCCGCTTTTACTCAGATTTAGGGGCCGCTGCACCCCTTCCTGAAAAGAATTATATAGTCACGAGCATGATATAGGAATCGTGAGGTTAAAAATGGTGACAAAAGATTAAAATAGACAAGTAATGAGCCTTTAAAATAAAAAACCATGCCTTTAACTTTATTAATTATTGTAAATTTAATGACCCTGTTTGTGGCTACATGTATTTAGTAGCTAAGTAACTTAAAAATAGTATAATTTGCAAACAAACTTTGTTATTGCATAAAATGTTAGGTGTTCTAAAAAAGTAGTAGTAGTCATTCTTGTCACAATCAGGCTAAGAGTCACACGTCAAATTCGTCCTCTCCTCAATGTCCATGATTTGTCAATGGTTTTCAGAGTTAAATAAATTGTGTTACAGTTAAAACTACAGTCCTTTGTCATCTGCATCAGCAGCATACAGACCCGTCTTTACGAAACAAAGGAATGCTCCTTAAGCAATAAAGTAATAAGACGGTACTGAGGAAAGATATCGCCCTTTAGAACTACTGAGTGTATAAGTGAACAAGCCATATCAAATAATTACTGCTTGTAAAAGGAATGTTCTGTTATAAGAGGTGGACGACATACTATCGATAAGATATGCCGTCCAGGGCGCAGGCCGCAAAAACGGGCCTATTGCCAACTCCTCGGTACAGGTTACTGTAGGGTTAACCATCTTTTCGACTAGCCATGATATAGAACCTTAGCATCGAAGAAAAGGGTATCTCAGACAGAGTATTAGTCGGTATCACGCAGTAACCCATGTTCAGGTTTCTTACCATTGCGTATCGCGGGCAAAATGCCACCAGATGGACAGGTGTCTCATCCTCTAAGCCACAGTGTGGACAAAGAGCAGACCCCCGCCCGTTGATGTTTTTTACATGCTTTGCTAGGTAACAATGACCTGTAACCATATGTACGAAAGCCCGCAAAGACTCTCTTTTCAGACTTCGACAGTATTTACTGATCCCTCTCCTCGGAGCGGGCAGAAAAATTTTTGTCTGCCGACAGTCATTCCTACTTTCCCATATCTTGGTGTGCTGTGCCGAGGCCCAACTCCCAATCATTGATTTAATTGTTTTTTCGGAGAGTACCAAAAACGGCTCAGGCCCACAAGGTGTGGTCCCTGCCGCTTCTTTCGCCAATTCATCGACCATGTCGTTTCCTGGTATGCCTGAATGACTTGGTACCCAGTGCAGAGTAATGTTTCCATTGGCTCTTGCTATTGTTTGAGAACATTCAAGGACCAGGGCAGACACTGTGGTATCTGCTCGTAGCGCTTGAATGGCACTCCTTGAATCGCTGTAAATTATTGCCTCACTGTCCCAATCTTTTTCGATTAGTCCATTGACGGCAATCATTATAGCATACACTTCAGATTGGAAAACGGTACTGTAGCTCCCCAGTGGTTGTGCAATTTCTTGCACCCCCTCTGGTAGAAACAGAACAGCTGCTGCTTCTGATTGTTCATTGATTCTAGACCCATCAGTATAGCATATTGCAAGCTTTTCTGATGGTTCTAGAATCATTTCTTTTTCAAAAGGTTCGACTATACCAGTCCATGTCTTGAGGTGATCTCTAGTTAGCCCCGCCTTAGGAATTGCTTCCCAAGGAAGTGCTAATCCAGGGATCTCCCTCCAGAGTTTCGTTAGCAAATCTACATGATTAATGCGATTGCTGCTACCTCGGCCTTGCCAATACAGCCACTGCCCAGTGTTGCGCAATCGGGCCGATATCGACACTGCCATTTCTTTAAGATATATTTCCAGCGGTGGAATACCTACGATGCACTCCATTGCCGCTGTGGGAGTACTACGCATAGCTCCTGTAGTCATTAACAGTGCTGTGCGCTGCACTGTCCCTAGAATTTTCATTCGTTGTCCATTTTCTACTGCAGTGATCCATACTCCAATCCCATAGGCTAGGGCTGGTCTCACCACAGCAGTGTATAGCCAACTAGTAGTTTTGGGAGAAAGTCCCCAGGTTTTCCCCAGGGCCCTTCTACATTGGAATAGCTTTGCATTTGCTTGCTTGGCTTTTAGTTCGCAGTGAGACTTCCATGATAGTTTGCTGTCCAGGACAACTCCTAGGTACCTCACTTCGGTTTTAAATGGAATAGATTTATCCCCTAGTGTAAGAGGCTTCATCTTTATATTTCTATTTGTGGTGAAAAGTATGACTTCAATCTTATCTGGGTGGATAGATAGTGATCTCCTTTTACACCAGTTGTCCGTCACTGTTAGAGCCCTTTGAGAGAGGTCTCGAACAGTGCTTGGGTCAAAGCCAATTTGAAGTGTCGTTAAGTCATCTGCATAGGCCTGTTTGTGTACAGAATGCAGTCTATGCAGCTCCTCAAGTAATTCAAGAATCACAAGGTTCCACAACAGCAGTGAGGGTACTCCCCCCTGTGGGCACCCTCGCTCTACTACTCTGAACTGTTGAGCTCCATCAACATTAGCCTCTACAGTGCGGTCTATCAACATGCGCTCAATCCATCGAATTAAGTACATATCAATTCCCTCTCTGTGTAAGGCCTATCTTATTGCTTTAAAAGTTGCATGACTAAAGGCCCCCTCAATGTCTAGGAAGGTTCCTAGAGCCATTTGCCTGCTTTTAAGTGCGTACTCTATCCGAGCAACAAGCTGATGCAGTGCTGCATCGGTAGAGACGCCCTTAATGTAAGCATATTGATTGTAATCAATCATTTTCTGCATTAGGAGGCCTGTTCTCAGTTCCCCATCGACCAGCCTTTCTTGACACTTAAGTAGAAAGGATGTTAAGGAAACTGGCCTCCATGCATTTGTCTTCTGATAACTTGATTTCCCAGGTTTTGGCAAAAAGACAACTTTCGTTGTACGCCAACTGGAGGGAATGTAACCCAAAGCAAGACTTGCTTTGAATATACGTTGTAGATGCGCGCTTAGTTCGTTGGTCACATACTGCATCATAGCAGGGGTTATTTTATCACCACCTGCTGACTATGGCCCAAACGTCCTAATTGCCTTTGAGATGTTTTCTTTTGTTATAATTTTATCAATGGTAGAGCTGCAGCTGTACTGATGTCCCCGATCCAACCACTCCGAATTCGGGTGTGGTGGAAAGTGGGCCCTCAGCAGCAACTGCAGTGATTCATCCATTGACTCTGTTAGAGTCCCATCCTCCAACTCTAGTGGTCCTAGTGACCTGCTGTTGTCTTTGAGGAGGATTTTGCTGACTCTTGCTGCTGTTCGGGTTTCAGTTACTGATTCGCAAAACGTCCTCCAAGAGTCTCGTTTTGCAGATCTCAGTGATCTCTCTCAGATCCTTCGTGGCCGAAAAGCCCTGGTCAAACTTTCTTTGTAAGCCCCGGTACTTTTTCCTCAGTCTCGTAAGGTCAGACGAACCACCATGCAACATAGTGTTTTCTTGTTATAGTCTTCTCTGGGCATGACTTATAAAAGGCTGTCAACAACGCATTTGTTACGTCCCTTACACAGTCATCCAATTCTTTAGTGGTCTTTAGTTCGCTTGTTCCCAGGAGTTTCAGTTTTTTCTGAGCCTCTCTAGTATACAAATCCCAATCTGTTTTTCGCGGATTTCTATAGCAGATGGGTTCCCTTTTTCCAAGGTCCATTTTCCATCTGATATATCTGTGGTCGGAAAGAGAGTCTTTCAGCTCCACTTTCCATCCCACAATATTGTCCACAAGTTCGTCCGATGCCAGTGTGACATCTATGACTTCCTTGCGTCTAGTCGTTACAAACGTAGGAGTATGTCCCTTATTTGCAATGTTGAGGTTTGATATTGAAATAAACTCTAGGAAAGCTCTTCCCCTGTCATTTGTGTCAGAGCTTCCCCAGATTTCATTGTGGGCATTAGCATCGCTACCAATTTGAATAGGCCATCCCCGTTGTCCACAGTGGTCAACAAGGTCGCCCAGCCGATTTAGGGGAATGGCCTCTTCATAGGGCAGGTAGGCAGACGTCAAAACCATGTATCTCCCACCTGCTTTTATTTTAATGGCTATTAAATCCCTATTCCAGAAATCCACAAGGGGCTAGGTCACTATATTAGGAGAAGTGACAATGCATGCCCGAGAGTTTTTAGGCCCCTCAAAAGAATGCATTCTCCCTTTTCTGTTCAGGCCCCTGGCTTTACCCCTGTAGACATAGGGTTCCTGAATAAGTATCACATATGATTGTCCCAGATTCTCCTTCAACAAAAGTGAAGTGGCTGTTTGACAATGTTGCAAATTGATCTGAAGAAAATTTACATCATCGGTGTTGGTGGTACGTCCTTTATTAGGCCTGTCTGTCATCAAAAGACTTCCCAAATTTTGGAAATGCCCACCAACACCCGATGATTTGTTATTTGGACCAATACATTAAGCTCAGGCCGCCTCCAAAAACTTAATTCTGGTTGTAGCCTTTGCTTGTTATATTTTAAATTTAGTTTTGTACTTCCACAACACCGGACTTTACTCGCTGTTCTTACTACCGCAAGAAGGCGAATATGTCCAGGTAAGTGTACGCACCAGTTTATATAGAATGGTCTCTCTTAACGACACATTAATTTAATAATGTGCGCCAGCCGCCCCATTCTTATATCGTTGTAAACTTGGTTTACAAATTGCAGGGGCCGCCGCCATACTTTTGCAGATGTCGGCTGCCTCTGTGTGTAAGAATATTCTGTAAATAACAGCTGAGTACCAAATGGCCGCCTCCATGCATTTGCAATCGGCGGTTGCCATTTGTCCTCAGAATTTATTTTTTTGACATTTGAAATGAAAAATATAATTTTAATAATAACAATAACAACAATAATAATAATAATAGCAATATTGTAGATGTATACATAATAGTGATTAACTGGACAGTTACTCACCATTATGTACACATTTGTTGCTAAATTGTGTGTACGAAAGCCGGCTAAAAACAGCAGCCGTCTTTCTTGCTCACCGTTAATATAGAAATAATGATAAAAATGGAGATGGAAATGGATGCAAAGTATGTCACTTACCTTTGGGGAACCCCAGAGTTGGCCATACATGCATCCCTTTCCCTCTCCACTTCTTGTTTCTATCGTTTTTTTTAATTTTTATTAAAATAAAATCGTAGAGCAAAAACAAAAACAACCAACGCATTTCAAATCTCGCGCGTCTGTACTTATAACCAGGAAGTCAAAGTTGGACCACGTTTATTTATTGTAAAAATAGATTAACATTCGGTTGAAATCTAAAAATGTGCAAAATATTTTCTTCAGATTTTTTAAGGAATATATTTAATGGGTCAATGAAATAATTTAAAAAGTCCCTGAAAATGATTTAATGCGCCAATTTTAATGATGTCTCGTAGAATATTTAAAAAGCCACTAAGAATAATTAAAAATGTCACTACAATTAATTGTTGATTTGGAACATGCACTAATTGTTGTGTTTATTTATGTATATGAAAGTGACAATTAAAAATGTAGTCAATGTCATTATAATTTAGGCAATCAATGCATTTTATTTTTAACTTTAACTCTTTCTTATCTTATCTTTAACTCTTTCAAGTCAGTGTTGTAACGTATTCAAAACTCAAGTTTTCTTTCAAATGTTTCTACGGTGCGGTCTTGACTATCAGTTTTGTCCTCCAGGTTACCAATGGCATTGACTATGATATTAATGTCAGACTTAAATATGTTCAATGGAGAGATAATTGCAGTCAAACCCTCTTTAAATAAGCGTAAAGTGAATGCTTCTTCGTCTCGTCCGCCAAAAACAGGAATTTCAAAATTTTTTGATATCTCCCAACCAGATCGGCGGTGTTTTGGTATTCCACTCTCGTACGTTTCGCTTTCTTTTTTTCTGTATTCGGTCCTTTGTCAGGTTTTTCAAATGTCTCGAAAATTTCATAATACTTGTTAGGATTTGCATTTGAGTGTGGTGCTCCGTTGATCACATCGTCCCTTAAGAATCCATTTAGCCTAAAAACACTTTTCGTTTTGTGTACCATTTAGCCTAAAACCACTTTTCGTTTTGTGTACCATTTAGCCTAAAACAACTTTTCGTTTTGTGTACTAAATAGCCTAAATGCTGCGCCATGTGTCTAGAGAGTGTCTAGGCTATGGAGATATGCTATTTGGTACACAATACGAAAAATGGAGATAGGCTACTTGGTACTTAAACGAAAAATGGAGATAGACTACTTGGTACACAAAAAGAAAAATGGATTTATGCTATTTGGTACACAAAACTAAAAGTTGTTTTAGGCTAAATGGTTCCTTAAAAGAAACGATTTAGCAGTTGATTGGAGGAGAAGGAGAAGGTACCCAAAAGTGTTACGGTAAGTTTTTTGCTTTCTGTGTTTATTATATAGAGATATTCCACAATGTATGTCCTGTAGTACAATTTGTTTTACCATTCACAACTATATTTGAAAATATTTTTATATTTTTAATATACAAATAATAGTAATAAATAATACTCCTTGTTTAAATCCTACACTGCATAATTTGCATTGCATAATTTGCATAATTGCACATTTTGGAGGGCGTAAAATCAAATACTAAGTAGGTATGTCAAAGCTTATTATCTCGCTTAAAATAAAAATAAGACATTGAGTGACGGAGCATAATAAACAAAAAATTCGAGTTTTAGATCTAAATTGCTTATTAAATTATTCAAAGCAGTTTATCTGTGTTTGTATTTTTATATATTATATTATATACTATAATATTATATATTTGTGTTTGTATGTAAAATGAGATTAAGTAAGTCTGGCACCAAAAACAGAATCATGTACTAGAGACTTAGTAAAGAACTCACTTTCATAGAATTATGTATATTAGCAGCCATTTATATTAAATTTTATAACCAGCAATTACTCACCAGTTATCTTCAAGTTACCCCCTACCACTAACTTCTATCAACTATTGTGATGGTTGGAGGCTAATTTGTTGGTGAACTGATAGTAAACTTATACTAACGCAACAATGTTTTAGTCTAGGACCTTTTGTCTTAGATTTTGTCGTGCACACAGTCCGCAGTACACAATTAAATAACACCATTGACTAAATTATAATTATGTTTACAATAATTGTATGTCAAATGTTTAGAATATTTTTATTTGAAACGAAGACAAATTAATAACATCCAAAATCAGAATAAGGAAATAAAATATATACTATATAGTAAAATAATAATATAATAAATTATACAGTAATAAAAGTTAATAAAAATCAATAAGTGTGTCGAATACGTAGATTGTGATTTAGCGATCCAATAATTTGACATTAAAAGGTTTAGGTCCATTTACTGGGCTTGTTGGCCCCGTTTCTCCGAGTACTTGAGAGTCGTCCCATTTTCTTACTGTATATTTCTGCAGAATTCCAATTCCAAACGTAAATGAAGTGGCGCTAGCAAAAATCTCTCCTGGACAACTTCTGGCACCTATGGCAAGCATATAAACATACTATTCACCATAATATTTCACATTTTAAGTGGAATCAATAATAAACACTAGTTAACAGTAACAGTGACAGCGAAACAGATTTTCCGCTTTATTATTACAAGCGTATTGAATATTTCACAAAAGCCAAACAAAAAGTGTTAAAATTGAAAATCAATTACAGTTTTTCATAATTTAATTGGCCTTGATCTTACCGCTGGAGAACAGAAGCATACGATCTACTTTGTCTTGCATTAGCATACCGCGGTCATCTAAAAAGTGTTCTGGACTGAATTCAAAAGGCGTCTTCCAGTACATTTCGTCCAAACGAATTTGCAGATCAACTTTGATAACAAATGTACTCTAACAAACAGGATAATAATATTTTTAAGACGATATTTGTCAGGTTACCCAGCATAGCAATCAATTACTACAGTCTACTAATTTTTACACAGTGATATTTTTTTACTTCAAAACCATATTTAACAACCCTTGATAAGATAGAAACAATACATATCTCTTTGAACTGCAACTATACCTTCTTTAAAAAATGACCAGGAATTTCAACATCTTTAGTCGTCATTCTAAGCATGAGTGGAACGATGTTAGACATCCTGTGAACTTCCAAAAATGTAGCCGTTGTGTAATGCATCCTAAAAAAACAAATTAGACCATTATAAAAACTGTATGAATCTGCAAAAAGTCAAAATTACGAGTTTCCACCAGCCTAACATAGTTTCCAGTTAGCAAGTTGTGTTAAATTTGTTCGGTTCGTAAAAATTTGTAATTTTGATTTTAGCAAACACAAACTGTTTATAACAAGGGAACCTGTCTAGGAAAGGAACTTGCTCCGTTGCTCCCCTCCCCACCCTGTGTTAAAAGGTCTGAGGGATTGAGACGAAGCTATAAAACTTGAAAACTAAAAACTAGACCAAGTTTTGCCCTTTTTTGTTGCCTTTGATGATTTTGTTTTGATAATACATTATTTAAGGACAAGGGCTGTGAGCATGTGGAAATCAGGGTTGTTCGGACGAAATGAAAATTGCCCTGGGAGAAATTAGTTATGTCCATGAACGAAATTAATTTTGTTCACTTTTGTGCCGAACGAAATTAATTTTATCCAGGAAGAAATTGATTGTGTCCAGTTTTAATAAACCATCCTATTTCATCCACAGTAAATTAACCATGGTGAAAGTACTTCACCCGTACATTATGGTTCATATTCATATATGCACAAACTGTAGGAAACGAACAACTTTGATTAGGGTATGAGAACACTTTACCCTATAGTTTACCAGGGTGAGGCTTTTAAAGATTTCTACCTGGTACCGGCCGTTTAAGCCTGTATCTACTTTTGGATTTTTGTACGAAATAGTCTGTATCCACATTTTGTATATGGCGTTTAGGCTATTTCGTACACAAAACAAAAGGTAGATATAGGCTAACGGTGTACGGGTTCTTTTATTTGAAATAAAATCGGATCTCCCGCATTGTTTATGAGGGAGAGGATACCAAAGTTGCTACCTAGTACCCAAAATATTGATTTCAGTGGTTCGATGTTGTTAACGTTCGGGCAAACAATGCAGTTAATTCGATTATGTGCAAAAACGAAAAGTTGATATAGGCTATTTAAAAATGGATATACATACTATTTTTTAAATGAATATAGGCTATTTAATACAGAAAAATGGATTTAGGCTATTTAAAATGAAAAATGGATTTAAGTTACTTAAAGCGAAAAATGGATTTAGATGTAAAACAAAAAATGGATTTAGATGTAAAACGAAAAATGGATTTAGATGTAAAACGAAAAATGGATTTAGGTTATGTAAAACGAAAAATGGATTTAGGAAATGTAAAACGAAAAATGGATGTATGCCATTTCGTGTACAAAAAGGAAAAGTGGATCGAGGCTAAACGGTTGCTTAGGGACGGTATAATACAGTCCAATCTGGAAAGAAACTAATTTGGGCTCTTTTGGCATGATATTTCCTCATCGCTTTTCTGAGGTACTTTTTTCCACCCTTTTGCTTTCGGCTAGGTTATACATATTATATACAGGGTACTATGCTACATAATACTCACGTTTAATGGTTTTTTTGTAAAACTAATTTTACTGTCAAACCTGGACTTGCAGTCAAAATAACTAGGTAAGGAACTCGTTCCCACCACAGAATCTATTTCTTTCTGGACTTTAGCTTGAACGTCTGGATACAGGCACATGTACATTAGAAGGTACTCTAAAAATTTACTCGTTGTGTCCATTCCTGCTAATGTCAAATCTTGAAGGATACCAACCAGTTGCTCAGTACAAAAAATCTTATTTAATTCGGGATTATCTTTGTGCTTTTCGATTTCTTGAACAAAAAAGTCAATAATGTTTGATGGCTCGTCGTCCACAGCTTCCTTTGTCAAAGCAATACGCTCCTCCATTATATTCTAAACCGAAAGTAAAATAAAATTGACTCATACAAGGAAAGACTAAACAGGCTTATTTTATGGTGGGGAATCTGAGGAACTACATCGCACCTCCACCTTTAGTTTAGGTTTGTAGGGTGGGTCGGTGCATCGAGCAAATCGTGAAAACGTCTAACCTTTTTGCATGTCGGAGTGCTTCAACGTTTGTTAACAATCCACGAAAAATCCATATGTTTGGAAATAAATGATAAAGAAGAAAAGTAGTAACTGGAAGGTTCACAAAATCGTTGAAAGTCTTATTAGCATAAATAAAGTCAGGGTCATCAGCTGAAAACTTTTTTCCGAAGGTGAAGTTTGAGATAACGTTGAAAACTCCAGATGAAAATAGTCCAACCACTTGAATTTTGTTAGTAGTAGTGGGACGTAGGAGTAGCCCTCACCCCATCGCCATCTTGGATTCTGAGGCTCGCACACTTATCCTCATAGCCTTCGGCACTCATGGAAGTACATGCACTAACTTTACTCTTATGCTTGGATAGTAGTCCTCACCATACATCATATTGAACATTCACAACCATAGTACAAAGCACTCATGATAGTACAGGTACTAACCTAACTCTTACACTTGGTTAGTAGTCCTCACCCCATATCATCTTGATCACTCGTATATTCAGTACCCTATAACTGAGGCAGGGTACATATCTCATATCATGTAAACTCCCATACTATATTATTACCCCATTTACAACTTAAATGCATGTGCACTATCACATTATATATATATCGTATTCATATAAGTATATCTATAAGAATAAAAGGTCTATAACAATAACATACATTAAATAATATGATCAGGTACATGTAAATACTTGTTTGATGAGGACGAACGTGTGTGGACACAACCACTGTAAGTATCTACGCGTCTCAAGTAAGGGTAAGCACAATCGATGAAGGTAGATGGGTGAGGATTAACGGCAATGGCATGCAATGACAATCTAAGTATTTAAGGATACTTGATACGGTCAAACATAAAGTATAAACAAGTAAATTTTAGGGACACATACGAAAATACACCCTTTTGGTACTTTGCAATATCAGTGCAATGGAAATAAGTTATTTCTGAAGTGCAGCATACTTGAAACAAAAGAGATAATGTGACATTTAGTCAGATAATCCTTTCTCAGAAGTGCCTTTACATGAAAGGTTGTCTCTTTTATGTTTGTTACAACTTGCATGACTTATTTTTGAACTTGCACGAAGAATTGTACTATCAATAAATTCGTTTAAAAAGGCATTCAACCAAATGTAATCATTCATACCAATTTACTACTCCTAACCGCAACCATCTAACTTCAAAAGTTCTGTTCCTGTTACTACATACATTTTCAAAATGGAAAATTGTCCTTTCTGCGAGGTGAACTTGGCTGGAAATTTTGAACAGCATTTTAAGCAGATTCACAAATACTAAACAAAATATACCAAATAATATTCTTCAATATTTAAAGTATTTTTAAAACGTTTGACTAAACTATAGACTTAATAAAATGACTTCTTTATTTTCAGCGTGTCCAAAGTGTCCCAAAATATTCAAGACACTTGATTTAATGGAAGACCATCTCCTTACGGGCCACATCTGTTCTATCTGTGACGAAGACCAATTATTATGCATCTGCGTTCAACAACTGGAGTCCCAAGGTTTGGATACAAGGAAACGTGGACGAGAAGATGAAGAAATCGCCTCTACAAGCAAGCGGCCGAAAATTTCAAATGTTTCCGGACATTCTGACTTGGTTCCGGTGTCAGCACAAGATGAGGATATTCAAGACCAGCGACATTCAGACAAAAATCCTGAAATTGTCAATGTAAGTCTTATAAGATCTAAGTATTGTCCTGCTTGTGACATTGTATTTTCATCAAGCCATGGTCTTCAATTACATTTAGTTGAAACCCATCCAGACTTTTACTCAAATCTTGATTTTAATCAGGTAGGAATGGGTGGGGAGCACTTAGAATTAAACTTAGTTCAAAGTGCATTTGACATTTACCATGAATTCAATTGTAGTTTGGATAATGTAGTTGTCAAGGATATTCGTGGGATATTTCATAGTTTAAGAAATCAAATTTTATCAATATTTGAACATCATTTAGAGGACTGGAGTACATTTAAGGTCCATTTTGATATAGTTGTTGGATTTAGTAAAAAACAACAGGATGATACATTAATACACGACTCTAGACCATTTCCAGGTTTCATGTTTCCTGTTTTAAATATTGACAATGCAAAAATGTCTATTAAAGTTACTAATGATCATTTCGCTGAAAGGCTTCAAGAACATGTAAGAAATGGATCAGGATGGAACATAGATAATATTAAGGAGTTTAAAATGACAATTGTAAAGTATATACCCTTGTGTGGGGGGAGGAAAAACATACCTTTACCAGATATCCTAAAAATTAAAAACAAAACATTCATTAATATCGCCGTTGATGACAACTTATGTTTTAAACGTGCAATATATGCTCATGAGAGTGTACACGGCAAGCAGGTGCATCCTAACAATGTAAATCGTACTTTAGAAAGCGTTAAATTTTATGAAGACATACTAGATAATGGAAAAGTTAACTGGAGTGGCATTGATTTTCCTTTTTTCCTTAAACAAATATCAAAATTTGAAAGACAGAATCCTGAGATTGGACTTACCGTAATTGGTTTTTCTGATGAATTTTTAGAGAAACGTAAGAATTCAAAAGCAAAAGTTGACGAAGAAAATAATTATGATGCCATAATTGATGCAGTAGCAATTAACGTAGGTATTAATGATGATTATTACGAAGAGTCTGGTGATAATGTTTTAGAAAAAGAGAAATCATATAGACAAAAGCAAGCAGAAATCATTGATTACTGTGTTCCTTTACATGTATGCAGTAGTGATAGGCCAATTAAAATAGATTTACTATTAATTATGGATGATAGTACAGAGGATCATTTTGTGTTCGTTAAAGACTTACCAAAATTAATTTATAAGGCACGTTGTAAACACGTCTGTCGACATTGTCTTCAGGGGTTTAATGACGAATATGACGAACATGTCAAATATTGTTCTGCCCTTGACAAGATAAAGACTGTATTTCCAAAACATCACTCTTTAAAATTTGAAAAATTTGCACGCACTCAAAAGGCTCCATTTACTGTTTCGGCAGATTTTGAATCTTTTCTTAAGCCCACGGGGAAATTTTTAGAAATCAAAATAAGTGATAAAAACAAGAAAACACCAAACACTGTAAAAGTACAACTTCATAAAGCTAGTGGATTTAGTTGGCGATGTATTAATTGGAAAGGCAAGCAAAAATGTAGCAGTTCATATAGAGTAGAAAACGAAACAGATGATGCGCCAAAACGATTTCTGACAGAAATTTTAGCCCTCAATGAAGAATTGCAGAACGAAATGAAAGAATATGAAAAGGAAGCAAAGAAAACTATGATAATTAGTGAAGAAGACAACCAAAAGTTTAAAAATCCTCACAAGCTATGTAGTACTAAATGCCATTTTTGTCATAAATGCTTTACTTTCAAGGATTTTAAGGAAAAGAAAATAGTTAGACATCATGAACATTTGCCGCCTTATAATTTCATTGGTTTTGCACACAGAGCATGTAATATAGCGGCCTCTACACCCAAAACATTAACTGTATGCTTCCATAATTTACGGGGCTATGATGGGCATTATCTTATACAAGCAGCTTCTGAAGATCTTGTTAAAGAGGTTGTAGTTATTCCGCAAACATCGGAAAAATTTATGAGCATAATAATTAACAAGCAGATCAAATTTATTGACACTGCACTCTTTATGCCGGAAAGTTTAGGAGATTTAGTCAAAGATCTAAAGGAATTTCCTATAACAAGAGAAGCATTTTCTCAATATAGCAAAGAACAAGTAGATTTACTTTTAAATAAAGGTGCATATCCATATTCTTATATGGATTCTGTAGAAAAGTTCAAAGAAATAGAACTACCGCCAAAATCAGCTTTTAAAAATGATCTAACCGGTAAAGATATAGACGATGATGTGTACTGTAATGCTCAAAAAGTTTGGACGGAATTTGGTATCAGTAATATGGGTGAATGGCATGATTTGTATTGTCAGCTAGATACCGCGCTTTTAGCAGATGTTTGGTTCACACTTCGTAATACAATGTATGACAAGTATGGTCTAGACGTATGTCATTATTTTTCATTACCTATGTTCAGTTTAGATGCAGCACTTAAGTTTACAGGTGTGTCTTTAGAATTTATTAAAAATCCTACAATGCATGTATGGCTAGAAGGTGCAATACGTGGAGGGTTAGTAAGTGCGGGAGATTTAGGAGTGGCAAAAGCAAACAATGAATATTGTCCTGATTATGACAATAAGAAGCCATCATCTTATATTATGTACTGGGATGCAAACAATTTGTACGGTCATGCATTAAGTGAATATTTACCTCATAATGGGTATAGATGGGCAACTGATGAAGAGTTAGACGAAATAAGAAAAGATCCGAAAGCCTATATCTTGAGCATGAAAGATGATCAGAAAACATGTATGTTTTTTGAGGTTGACATGATTATCCCAGAAGATAAACATGATTTTTTAAATGCTTATCCACCCGCGCCGACCTCAAGGGTAGTAAATGACGAGGAAATATCGTATATGCAACATGAGTTGGCTGATATGTTAGGAGTAGAAGTTGATGGTAAACAAAAACGGCTGATTGCAGACTTGAAAGACAAGGAAGGATATGTCTGTCATTACAGGGCTTTAAGAACTTACTTAAAATTAGGCGCTGAAATTAAATATGTTAGGAAAGTTATGGTTTGTAACCAAAGTCCATGGATGAAGCCTTTTGTCGCCGAGAATACCAAAATGCGTACATTGGCTACTAGCGAAATCGAAAAAAGGTTCTGGAAACTTTTAAATAACACAGGCTATGGCAAGCTGATTGAACAAAAAAGACAAAGAACTAAAATGCATGTAGTTCTCAATAAAGAAAAAGGCCTTAGATTAAATAGTAGACCAAACGTTGCCCATTCATCAATTATAGACGATAAAATTGTCTTATTAACCATGAAGAAAATGCAAGTTACTCTTGATCGACCAATAGCAGCTGGTGTTGCAGTCCTAGACATTAGTAAGACTACAATGTTCAATTTTCATTATGATTTTATTGCCAACACATATCCTGGCAAACACAACTTGTTATATACTGACACAGACAGTCTTATTTATTTAATTGAGACAAAAAATGCTTATGATGACTGTCAAAAGTTTGAAAAGGACTTTTTTGATATGTCTGATTACAAACCAAATGATGACATTTTAGGTAAATATCACAATCCATTGAACAAAAAACGATTAGGTTTCTTTACTGATGAATCACCAAATGCTGTTATTACTGAATTTGTTTGTACTAAACCAAAGTCATATTGTTGTCGTAGTATAAAAACAGCTGATATTTTCAATAATACAGGAGAATATGGTACAAAGAAAAGATTAAAAGGAGTTAGTAGAAGTGCGGTTGAAAACGATATAGTTTTTGATCATTTTGTGGATGCAATGTGTCCAGACAATTTTTCAAATGCTCAAACATTTGCTGTAAGTAAATCTCTGCGTAGTTTCTTGCATCAAATGTATACAATTGAGAGTAGAAAAAAGGCTATAAATGGCCTAGATGTAAAAAGATACTCTCCTGATGGAATTGTTACTCTAGCATATGGTCACAAAGACATTAAATTGTATGAAGAAAATGTGCATAATGTTAATATTGATGTAAATACTTGTGAAAAGGATGCTCGCCAATTTGCTGCAGATTTTGTTGATTCGTTTTACTAGTTATGTAACTTAAACTAACCTAATGTAACCTAATTTAGTCTAATTTAAGATCCGTTTTACTAGTTATGTAACCTAACCTA
The DNA here is from genome assembly GCA_020055645.1 of Tomocerus qinae. NCBI lineage: Eukaryota > Metazoa > Arthropoda > Collembola > Entomobryomorpha > Tomoceridae > Tomocerus > Tomocerus qinae. The sequence continues at coordinate 67,606,148 of CM034546.1, forward strand.
ACCTAATGTAACCTAATTTAGTTTTATTTAAATGTTATAAAATAAAAATGAATAGACAATATAAGTTGATGTAATACATCGTTTTTTAATGTAATTTAATGCACTGAAATTGTATTCTGAATATATATTATGGTGATGATTGAAAATAAAATAAAAAAATTTCCACATAAACCTGTTTGATATGCATATATTTATTTTAAATTAAGAAAAAAATACTTTCATTTACAAATAAAAGATTCTGAAACGTTTAAAGATTTGCAAAATTGTACAAATAATCAAGCTGCTATGAACAAAAATACTGCGGTTTTCAAAATATCAACATTATTGGACATAAATATCTACTTAAAGCCATTGACTCAGTGTTATTTTAGTTACATATTGCATAATTAATGTAATAAATCATTCATTTCATGCATAAACCTTGGGAAATCACAATAAAAGTCACACTGCTACATACACACACGTACCGCAGTATAAACCGCAGTAACCACAGTATAAACCGCAGTAACCGCAGTATAAACCGCAGTAACCGCAGTATAAACCGCAGTAACCGCAGTATAAACCGCAGTAACCGCAGTATCAACCGCAATAACAATCGTGTCAACCGCACTATTAACCGCAATATTATTGATTATTTCACACTCTTAATATATATTTCACATATGTATCTCAACAATCATTTACGTAAAACTTACTGATGGAATGATCTTTATGGACAATTTATCATCTCAACAAACGTAATGATTCTATAGGTCAGGTTCGTAATTTCTAACGTAAAACCACTCAGGCAGTATCATACATACATAACCTTTTAATCATATTAAATCTTAGAATATATTTAAGTCTGCCGGGACAAACTTTTGAGACAGAGGACCAAGAGAGCTTGTGAGACACAGAAAATTTCGGAGAAACTTCTCCGACATTTTCTGTTAGCTCTCTAGTCCATCTGCGTCAACAGTTTGTCCCGGCAAACTTAAATATAATCTAAAATTTAATATGATTAAAAGGTTATGTATGTATGATACTGCGTGAGTGGTTTTACGTTAGAAATTACGAACCTGACCTATAGAATCATTACGTTTGTTGAGATGATAAATTGTCCATAAAGATCATTCCATCAGTAAGTTTTACGTAAATGATTGTTGAGATACATATGTGAAATATATATTAAGAGTGTGAAATAATCAATAATATTGCGGTTAATAGTGCGGTTGACGCGATTGTTATTGCGGTTGATACTGCGGTTACTGCGGTTTATACTGCGGTTACTGCGGTTTATACTGCGGTTACTGCGGTTTATACTGCGGTTACTGCGGTTGATGCTGCGGTTACCGCGGTTTATACTGCGGTACGTGTGTGTATGTAGCAGTGTGACTTTTATTGTGATTTCCCAAGGTTTATGCATGAAATGAATGATTTATTACATTAATTATGCAATATGTAACTAAAATAACACTGAGTCAATGGCTTTAAGTAGATATTTATATGTCCAATAATGTTGATATTTTGAAAACCGCAGTATTTTTGTTCATAGCAGCTTGATTATTTGTACAATTTTGCAAATCTTTAAACGTTTCAGAATCTTTTATTTGTAAATGAAAGTATTTTTTTCTTAATTTAAAATAAATTTATGCATATCAAACAGGTTTATGTGGAAATTTTTTTATTTTATTTTCAATCATCACCATAATATATATTCAGAATACAATTTCAGTGCATTAAATTACATTAAAAAACGATGTATTACATCAACTTATATTGTCTATTCATTTTTATTTTATAACATTTAAATAAAACTAAATTAGGTTACATTAGGTTAGGTTAGGTTACATAACTAGTAAAACGGATCTTAAATTAGACTAAATTAGGTTACATTAGGTTAGTTTAAGTTACATAACTAGTAAAACGAATCAACAAAATCTGCAGCAAATTGGCGAGCATCCTTTTCACAAGTATTTACATCAATATTAACATTATGCACATTTTCTTCATACAATTTAATGTCTTTGTGACCATATGCTAGAGTAACAATTCCATCAGGAGAGTATCTTTTTACATCTAGGCCATTTATAGCCTTTTTTCTACTCTCAATTGTATACATTTGATGCAAGAAACTACGCAGAGATTTACTTACAGCAAATGTTTGAACATTTGAAAAATTGTCTGGACACATTGCATCCACAAAATGATCAAAAACTATATCGTTTTCAACCGCACTTCTACTAACTCCTTTTAATCTTTTCTTTGTACCATATTCTCCTGTATTATTGAAAATATCAGCTGTTTTTATACTACGACAACAATATGACTTTGGTTTAGTACAAACAAATTCAGTAATAACAGCATTTGGTGATTCATCAGTAAAGAAACCTAATCGTTTTTTGTTCAATGGATTGTGATATTTACCTAAAATGTCATCATTTGGTTTGTAATCAGACATATCAAAAAAGTCCTTTTCAAACTTTTGACAGTCATCATAAGCATTTTTTGTCTCAATTAAATAAATAAGACTGTCTGTGTCAGTATATAACAAGTTGTGTTTGCCAGGATATGTGTTGGCAATAAAATCATAATGAAAATTGAACATTGTAGTCTTACTAATGTCTAGGACTGCAACACCAGCTGCTATTGGTCGATCAAGAGTAACTTGCATTTTCTTCATGGTTAATAAGACAATTTTATCGTCTATAATTGATGAATGGGCAACGTTTGGTCTACTATTTAATCTAAGGCCTTTTTCTTTATTGAGAACTACATGCATTTTAGTTCTTTGTCTTTTTTGTTCAATCAGCTTGCCATAGCCTGTGTTATTTAAAAGTTTCCAGAACCTTTTTTCGATTTCGCTAGTAGCCAATGTACGCATTTTGGTATTCTCGGCGACAAAAGGCTTCATCCATGGACTTTGGTTACAAACCATAACTTTCCTAACATATTTAATTTCAGCGCCTAATTTTAAGTAAGTTCTTAAAGCCCTGTAATGACAGACATATCCTTCCTTGTCTTTCAAGTCTGCAATCAGCCGTTTTTGTTTACCATCAACTTCTACTCCTAACATATCAGCCAACTCATGTTGCATATACGATATTTCCTCGTCATTTACTACCCTTGAGGTCGGCGCGGGTGGATAAGCATTTAAAAAATCATGTTTATCTTCTGGGATAATCATGTCAACCTCAAAAAACATACATGTTTTCTGATCATCTTTCATGCTCAAGATATAGGCTTTCGGATCTTTTCTTATTTCGTCTAACTCTTCATCAGTTGCCCATCTATACCCATTATGAGGTAAATATTCACTTAATGCATGACCGTACAAATTGTTTGCATCCCAGTACATAATATAAGATGATGGCTTCTTATTGTCATAATCAGGACAATATTCATTGTTTGCTTTTGCCACTCCTAAATCTCCCGCACTTACTAACCCTCCACGTATTGCACCTTCTAGCCATACATGCATTGTAGGATTTTTAATAAATTCTAAAGACACACCTGTAAACTTAAGTGCTGCATCTAAACTGAACATAGGTAATGAAAAATAATGACATACGTCTAGACCATACTTGTCATACATTGTATTACGAAGTGTGAACCAAACATCTGCTAAAAGCGCGGTATCTAGCTGACAATACAAATCATGCCATTCACCCATATTACTGATACCAAATTCCGTCCAAACTTTTTGAGCATTACAGTACACATCATCGTCTATATCTTTACCGGTTAGATCATTTTTAAAAGCTGATTTTGGCGGTAGTTCTATTTCTTTGAACTTTTCTACAGAATCCATATAAGAATATGGATATGCACCTTTATTTAAAAGTAAATCTACTTGTTCTTTGCTATATTGAGAAAATGCTTCTCTTGTTATAGGAAATTCCTTTAGATCTTTGACTAAATCTCCTAAACTTTCCGGCATAAAGAGTGCAGTGTCAATAAATTTGATCTGCTTGTTAATTATTATGCTCATAAATTTTTCCGATGTTTGCGGAATAACTACAACCTCTTTAACAAGATCTTCAGAAGCTGCTTGTATAAGATAATGCCCATCATAGCCCCGTAAATTATGGAAGCATACAGTTAATGTTTTGGGTGTAGAGGCCGCTATATTACATGCTCTGTGTGCAAAACCAATGAAATTATAAGGCGGCAAATGTTCATGATGTCTAACTATTTTCTTTTCCTTAAAATCCTTGAAAGTAAAGCATTTATGACAAAAATGGCATTTAGTACTACATAGCTTGTGAGGATTTTTAAACTTTTGGTTGTCTTCTTCACTAATTATCATAGTTTTCTTTGCTTCCTTTTCATATTCTTTCATTTCGTTCTGCAATTCTTCATTGAGGGCTAAAATTTCTGTCAGAAATCGTTTTGGCGCATCATCTGTTTCGTTTTCTACTCTATATGAACTGCTACATTTTTGCTTGCCTTTCCAATTAATACATCGCCAACTAAATCCACTAGCTTTATGAAGTTGTACTTTTACAGTGTTTGGTGTTTTCTTGTTTTTATCACTTATTTTGATTTCTAAAAATTTCCCCGTGGGCTTAAGAAAAGATTCAAAATCTGCCGAAACAGTAAATGGAGCCTTTTGAGTGCGTGCAAATTTTTCAAATTTTAAAGAGTGATGTTTTGGAAATACAGTCTTTATCTTGTCAAGGGCAGAACAATATTTGACATGTTCGTCATATTCGTCATTAAACCCCTGAAGACAATGTCGACAGACGTGTTTACAACGTGCCTTATAAATTAATTTTGGTAAGTCTTTAACGAACACAAAATGATCCTCTGTACTATCATCCATAATTAATAGTAAATCTATTTTAATTGGCCTATCACTACTGCATACATGTAAAGGAACACAGTAATCAATGATTTCTGCTTGCTTTTGTCTATATGATTTCTCTTTTTCTAAAACATTATCACCAGACTCTTCGTAATAATCATCATTAATACCTACGTTAATTGCTACTGCATCAATTATGGCATCATAATTATTTTCTTCGTCAACTTTTGCTTTTGAATTCTTACGTTTCTCTAAAAATTCATCAGAAAAACCAATTACGGTAAGTCCAATCTCAGGATTCTGTCTTTCAAATTTTGATATTTGTTTAAGGAAAAAGGAAAATCAATGCCACTCCAGTTAACTTTTCCATTATCTAGTATGTCTTCATAAAATTTAACGCTTTCTAAAGTACGATTTACATTGTTAGGATGCACCTGCTTGCCGTGTACACTCTCATGAGCATATATTGCACGTTTAAAACATAAGTTGTCATCAACGGCGATATTAATGAATGTTTTGTTTTTAATTTTTAGGATATCTGGTAAAGGTATGTTTTTCCTCCCCCCACACAAGGGTATATACTTTACAATTGTCATTTTAAACTCCTTAATATTATCTATGTTCCATCTGATCCATTTCTTACATGTTCTTGAAGCCTTTCAGCGAAATGATCATTAGTAACTTTAATAGACATTTTTGCATTGTCAATATTTAAAACAGGAAACATGAAACCTGGAAATGGTCTAGAGTCGTGTATTAATGTATCATCCTGTTGTTTTTTACTAAATCCAACCACTATATCAAAATGGACCTTAAATGTACTCCAGTCCTCTAAATGATGTTCAAATATTGATAAAATTTGATTTCTTAAACTATGAAATATCCCACGAATATCCTTGACAACTACATTATCCAAACTACAATTGAATTCATGGTAAATGTCAAATGCACTTTGAACTAAGTTTAATTCTAAGTGCTCCCCACCCATTCCTACCTGATTAAAATCAAGATTTGAGTAAAAGTCTGGATGGGTTTCAACTAAATGTAATTGAAGACCATGGCTTGATGAAAATACAATGTCACAAGCAGGACAATACTTAGATCTTATAAGACTTACATTGACAATTTCAGGATTTTTGTCTGAATGTCGCTGGTCTTGAATATCCTCATCTTGTGCTGACACCGGAACCAAGTCAGAATGTCCGGAAACATTTGAAATTTTCGGCCGCTTGCTTGTAGAGGCGATTTCTTCATCTTCTCGTCCACGTTTCCTTGTATCCAAACCTTGGGACTCCAGTTGTTGAACGCAGATGCATAATAATTGGTCTTCGTCACAGATAGAACAGATGTGGCCCGTAAGGAGATGGTCTTCCATTAAATCAAGTGTCTTGAATATTTTGGGACACTTTGGACACGCTGAAAATAAAGAAGTCATTTTATTAAGTCTATAGTTTAGTCAAACGTTTTAAAAATACTTTAAATATTGAAGAATATTATTTGGTATATTTTGTTTAGTATTTACCAATGCAGTGACAAGCTTCTTTAAACTTCAAACAAGATGAACACTGGTGAATCTGCTTAAAATGCTGTTCAAAATTTCCAGCCAAGTTCACCTCGCAGAAAGGACAATTTTCCATTTTGAAAATGTATGTAGTAACAGGAACAGAACTTTTGAAGTTAGATGGTTGCGGTTAGGAGTAGTAAATTGGTATGAATGATTACATTTGGTTGAATGCCTTTTTAAACGAATTTATTGTTAGTACAATTCTTCGTGCAAGTTCAAAAATAAGTCATGCAAGTTGTAACAAACATAAAAGAGACAACCTTTCATGTAAAGGCACTTCTGAGAAAGGATTATCTGACTAAATGTCACATTATCTCTTTTGTTTCAAGTATGCTGCACTTCAGAAATAACTTATTTCCATTGCACTGATATTGCAAAGTACCAAAAGGGTGTATTTTCGTATGTGTCCCTAAAATTTACTTGTTTATACTTTATGTTTGACCGTATCAAGTATCCTTAAATACTTAGATTGTCATTGCATGCCATTGCCGTTAATCCTCACCCATCTACCTTCATCGATTGTGCTTACCCTTACTTGAGACGCGTAGATACTTACAGTGGTTGTGTCCACACACGTTCGTCCTCATCAAACAAGTATTTACATGTACCTGATCATATTATTTAATGTATGTTATTGTTATAGACCTTTTATTCTTATAGATATACTTATATGAATACGATATATATATAATGTGATAGTGCACATGCATTTAAGTTGTAAATGGGGTAATAATATAGTATGGGAGTTTACATGATATGAGTACATGTACCCTGCCTCAGTTATAGGGTACTGAATATACGAGTGATCAAGATGATATGGGTTGAGGACTACTAACCAAGTGTAAGAGTTAGGTTAGTACCTGTACTATCATGAGTGCTTTGTACTATGGTTGTGAATGTTCAATATGATGTATGGTGAGGACTACTATCCAAGCATAAGAGTAAAGTTAGTGCATGTACTTCCATGAGTGCCGAAGGCTGAGGATAAGTGTGCGAGCCTCAGAATCCAAGATGGCGATGGGGTGAGGGCTACTCCTACGTCCCACTACTACTTTTGTTATTTCCTACTATTTTTAATTCTTCAATATGATATAACAACTCAGAAAGTTGTTCCGTTAAAATTGAATTCATTGTTTCCTTATTTTTCCATCCGAGTCGTCCGAACTTTTTCATTACAAACATTTTTGAGATTCGCCAAATTTCGCCATTATTGAACAGCATTCCTAAATTTGTTGGAAGGGCGTAACAAAAATGGTAATAGTTTTTAGAAAACGTTGCTGAATTTAAAAAAAACCATGACATAAAGTTCACATGTAAATAAAAACACGAAACATACAATACAAGCTACAACAGTTATTGTAGTAGGTACATGCAGAGACGTTCAATTAAGGGTGCCTGTATGTACCCTGCTTATTGAGGTAACCCTAAATATTTGCAAAACGCTAAAGGTTCTGTAATCGCAATGCGCGCAAATTACATAAAATTAACTAAAAAAGGGCAAAAAGCAGCTACAAATAATTGACTCAAAATTTTTGTAATGGTGAATTGGAATACTACCTACATGGGCTACATATTTCAAATTGAAACCTGAGATATCATATAGTATATTAAATGTCAGCAGGGAATTAGGGAATCAGAAAAACTAAAAGGTTCTGTGGCATTTAGTATGACACACAGTAGACATGAGTAAAATACACTGAATACAATTGCCAAATTTCTCCTCCTTGTCCGGAGATAAGTTTTCTAAAAAAGGCCCTACATCTCTCAATCTCAATATAAACTCTCTACATTCGACCTACCAAATGAGAAACCATGAAAAGGCCAATTAGAAAAAATTATAAGCATATATTATAACATTCTTCTCATCGTACAATAGTGCCTCAGATGACACACTAGCTTTATTATAACAGGACCAAGGTCCTGTGACCTGGTAATAGCATAGGTAGTCGTGGACTGAGAAAAATTTACTCATTGTTTTCGGTTTTAGCTAGTCCCCGGGTTGCTTCAAATAACTTCGAAGGGTAACATGTGTATCTCCGTAACAGTGTTATGCGTAGCGGTGGTGAAAAGTATTAAATAAGTACTTTTCACGCCCTGTTACAATACAATACACACACGCACAAACTCTATCTCCGTTACAGTTCTTTCGTTGCGTTACGTTACAATTCTCCAAATTATTCTACATATACAACAATATCTCCAATATCAACACAATATAATGTCGATAAATAATTGTAACTCAATTCACTACTACCTATACGGAGTTTGCATCCCTACTCCAAGTTTGGAAACCCACTCAATAATTGCGAACACAATTCGACAATTTTCTGAAGAGTGGAAATCAAATTCTACTCCTTAAAATGCAGTTTTGTCACATCTGCACACGGCACTATCCTGTGCATTATAAAGGAATACACACAAACAATACATACGATATAGCAGAGTGGGTCGGTGACTGTATCTGCTAATGCTGCGACCATTAGCCGCCCTTTAATATAGTCCTCTCTTTACCATAAGCCTCACTTTGCTATTAGCCGCCGCTCACTCCTCTTCCGTCAATTCAAACGCAAACTAACAGCTGTTGTGGCAGATCCAAGCTCGACCCGACTCCCACAAACACTGCAACCGACTACACGGAACATCACACCCAATGGCTCAAGACCCAACACCCATCAACGCGACAGCCGACTACACTGAACACCACACCCATGACACTAGACCCAACACCCATCAACGTGACAGCCGACCACATGGGGTCCGACACCCACAAACACGACAGCCGACCACGTAGGGTCCCCACAAACACGACAGCCGACCACATGTGGTCCGACACCCACAAACACGACAGCCGACCTCATAGGACCCGACACCCACAAACACGACAGCCGACCTCATAGGACCCGAATCCCACAAACCTGACCGCCAACAACATAGGGTCTGACAGACACCATTGAAACAGCCGACTACATGGGACCTGACGACAGAATACCCGACACCCACTAACGCAAGACCCGATACCCACTAACGCAAGACCCGACACCCACTTACGCAAGACTCGACACCCACTAACGCAAGACCCGACACCCACTTGCACAAGACCCGACACCCACTAACGCATGACCCGACAACCACTAACGTAAGACCCGACACCCACTAACACAAGACCCGACACCCACTTGCACAAGACCCGACACCCACTAGCGCAAGACCCGACACCCACTAACGCAAGACCCGACACCCACTAACGCAAGACCCGACACCCACTTGCACAAGACCCGACACCCACTAACACAAGACCCGACACCCACTAACACAAGACCCGACACCCACTAACACAAGACCCGACACTCACTAGCACAAGACCCGACACCCGACCGCATAATTTCTATTAGACATAACGGCGCGTAGCAGAAATCGGCTGTAATTATTTTTAAATTATACCTTACTCCATTGCATATAACTATTTTCATTTCATTGAGCATGTTTATCTTAACAAACTCAAGTATCAAACTATATCTACCAATGGGGTATAATATAAAATTATTTATTTCATGTAGCTGGGAGACCAATTCCAACTATACGAAAGCCGAGACCACACTACACGTGTACCAACTCTCATCGACGGCAGGCTTAATTTTGACGGGTAATTTCAGGGAAGGTGGAATTTTGACGGGTAATTTCACGGCAGGTAGAACTTTAACGGGTAATGTTAAGGCGCTAGCACTTTGACAGGGTAATTTTACAGCATTTAGATTTTTGAAACGGGAATTTAAAACCACATAGAATTTTGACGGGGTAATTTTTAAGTACGTAGAGTTTTGACGGGTAACATCACGGCAGGTAAATTTTTGATGGGGAAGAAAAAGGCAAGTTAATGTTTGCTATGTAAGTGGATGGCAGGATGAATTTTGAAGGGTAATTGCACGGCAAATAGAATTTTAACGGGTAATTTTAAAACGTGAAGGACTTTGACAAAGTAATTTTACAGCATATAAAACTTTGGGGGTAACACGGCAGGTAAAATTTTCACGTTTAATTTTAAAGTACGGAGAATTTTTACGGGTAACAACACGGCAGGTGGATGTTTGTTGGGCAAGTGAATGTCAGGTAAATGTTTGATGTGCAAGTAGACGACCGGTGGATGTTTGATGGTCGAGTGGACGGCAGGTAGATGTTTGATGGGCAAGTGAAAGACATGTGGATTTTCGATGGTCAAGTGGACGGCAAGTAGATGTTTGATGGGCAAGTGGACGGCAAGTAGATGTTTGATGGTCAAGTTGACGGCAGGTAGATGTTTGATGGGCAAGTGAAAGACATGTGGATTTTCGATGGTCAAGTGGACGGCAAGTAGATGTTTGATGGGCAAGTGGACGGCAAGTAGATGTTTGATGGGCAAGTGGAAGGCAGGTTAAATTTTGACAGGCAATTTCATGGGGGTAACTTCGTAGTGGGTGACGGGTAACGTCGTGTTCCCTTGAGGATAATACTCCTTACACCAATATATGTTATACTCCATATTCTACACCACACTTACTCCATATTCTATTCCACACTTACTCCATATTCTACTCCACGCTTACTCCATACTATTCCACACTTACTCCATATTCTACTCCACGCTTACTCCATGTTCTTCTCCATACTTACTTCATATTCTACTCCACACTTACTCCATATTCTATTCCAATACTTACTCCATATGCTACTCCACACTTACTACATATACCTCTCCATACTTACTTCATATTGTACTCCATACTTACTCCATATTCTACTCCATACTTACTCCATATTCTATTCCAATACTTACTCCATATTCTACTCCATATTTACTCCATATTTTACTCCACACTTACTACATATACTTCTCCATACTTACTCCATATTGTACTCCATACTTACTCCATATTCTACTCCACACATCACTCCACATTGATCAGCATAACTTTTACAAATTTTACACTTGAAAATTTAGAAAATTTTTAATGAATGCAACCGTTCTGTTACTACCCCGTCCGTAGGACGGGTAACTTTACTAGTAAACTTCTTATTTTCTAAATTAATATTTTCAAACTGACTGTTTACTACCCGTATTTGCCCGACTTGGTCCCCTTATAATATATGAGGCAAATACCAGAACCTACCCGTCCATCACGGAAGACAAATACAAAGTAGCAAATCAGTCCCGAAATAGTGGCTGTTGTCTGGTTTTCCTAAATAAACCCCGCCCCCGACAAAGTCTTCAAAAGTTCTTCCTAAGTCTACACTGTTTAGGCAAAAACATAGTAACAAGTCGTTTGTGCAAGGCTTTAGTGTAATTTTAACATAGTATGTATTTCCACACACTTTCTCCCTACTCTTTAACATAGAGAAAATTTCATCAATATCAACTTGCGTAATACGCAGAAACAGAATTTTCCTGTCATTGGACAATCAAAGATGAGGTGAGATTTTCTCCAACCAATGTCTACACACGTGTCCATTAGTTTCCCCTAAAATCGATATAACTCAATTTAGAACTTATTCTTGTCTAAAAATAACTTTCAGAGATCCTTTCCAATTCCATTGGAGACAATTTTCCAGATACAGATAAATACTACGTATTACATATTATTTCACATACAAATACATTCACATTCTACGCTGCATAATACTACATAATACAATTGACTAAATACCCTTGGCTGTTAGTAATTAATAAGGCTTTCACTTAATTTGCTATTACAACATGTTGATGAGGGTATAGATGAGAATTGATATCTAGATGCAAATTGGTCTCGAGATGCAAATTGGTGTCGAGATGCATATTGGTGCCGAATGCAGATTCACTATCAATTTGCCACTAAACTCATCTAATCTATTTTGTATCGTAGAGCTTATTGACTTAGTATTTTAAATTGAGTATTTATATTTCATTTAATTATTACTAATACCTTTCGAAATAGAGTCAAGCATGCTGGAAGCTACTACTAAAGTAAAATATTTAAAAAAATAATTCAACAATATTTCAGTTATAGAAGGATTTTTTATAACGCGAACTTGAGAATACTGAGATGAGAGGTTAGTTGAAATGGGTTGCAAAAATAATAAAATCGCAATACTGCCCCGTTTCGTTTTTATTAAAATTATCAGGTCGTCAAGGATTTAAGACATGAATTACTAATTTCTGCAAAATGACATTTCAAAATTTGATACATGGATAAGGCCTGTTTCAAGTTCGGGTTTTCAAAAATCCTACTATAGTTGTGCTTACCCGTCGGGTTTTCTCCACCATAAAGTTGCAAAGTTTTGGTTGGAGCTCGATCTAGAAACGCATCATTCTTGTTAATTTCGGTAATGGTTTCGTAGTCCGTGGCGATGAAAACTTGAAAACACATTAAATCAATGATTAGCCTCCTGCTAATGTTAATAAAACAATAATAAAACAGGAGTATGCCCAAAATTAGTTTCGTTGCCCTTCGCATGGGCTGAATTTCGCAAATAACGTAATAATGGCTTCCCTCAACAGTAGTTTACGAGAGTTACGTTATTTAACCCTAGAATGCCCGCAGTGGTCTATCCGTGGATTTTAGGTCTTTGTTCTACCCTTACTCAGAGCAGATATGCCTGATAACCTCGTGAATTTTTTTATATTTCACAAATGCATTTCTCTTATTATGTAGAAAATTTCATCAAAATTGGTTGATATTTTAGGCAAAATAAAAATAAAAAACTCAAAAGTGGGACCACTTTTCTACGCTAATGCCCAATCTGGTCCATCGATGGACAGTGATGGTTTCGAAACCCATGAGGCTATGGGTGGACCACCCCATGTAATAATGATGCTGATGGGGGTGGGAAATATTATTTATGAAACCGTGCTCCGAACCCTGATGGTCAAAAATTCCCAAGCAATCCACACGTGGACAACCAATCACAACGCACAGCCATGCATGGACCACTTGGGCATTAACCACAGAATTTTACTACTAGTATAATATAGACTAGAAGCACGAAGCGAGCCAGGCGATTGGATAATTGCCACTTTCTGGCCACAGCGCCGTTGAGTGATGTTGGAAGTGCGAACTAAATCATGGACAAGACACAAATTTACCCAGTAGAACACTACAACTCTCACTCCACTCATCATCGTGATTGGCGAGTTTGTATTTTTTTGGCATATGGCTGACGATTTCCACTCAAAGGTCGCCAGCTAAACTGTACAGTATGTTGGACTAGGCCTGAAACAGTAGACAGAGGCTTTGGCATTAACATTGATTTCATTACCTGCGCAGACTAGAGCTAAATCAAAATTTGTAAGGGTGGGTTTATTGTTACCATTATCAAATTCCAGATTGAAGGTGAACGCCAAACGCAGAAGATGGTATAAAAACGTTTATATTTTGATACCTACCCATTGTAGAAGGGGAAAATAGGAATTTGTGCGGCCCACACATGACTTTTGTATGGGAGAGCTAAAAATAGATAGTGTGACTTTGTTAGGCGGTTTATGACTTTGTATGGCAATATTAAGTTAATTTAACATAATATAACATGTACGTCTTCAATGTCAATGTTAATTTCTGTACATTTCTGTTGCACCCTTGCCTTCTTTTCTTTATTTTCTTTATTTGCAACGTCAGTTTTATCAGTGTCACTGTCCGTTTTGTACTCCAAACTTACAAATTAACATGTCCTGGCCATGGTACTTGTGTTCACTCTCATGCAATTTGTAACGAAATAAAGGAGGATAGGAAATACACTCATTGTAAAAATACTGCTAACATAATTAGGAGACTTTTTAGCAGTGTACAAAATTTACCACTTTTTAGGCTTTTTTACCATCACAGTGGTAAAAATGCACTTAATGGTAAAAATGCATTTAATGGTAAAAATGGTAAATTTTAGCTAATGATTAGATAGATTAATACAGATACGCAAGATTTACTAAATTATAAGTTGTACAAAACTTTATTTCTATGAAACATTTTCAATTAGCCAATCATCAAATTAATTAAACTATTTACTTGATTATTCACAGAAAGTTATAAACTAAACGTTATGATGTTATATTAAATATAATGTAATATGTTACTAAAACCAAGATTTCATTTGGTATCACAAAATTAAAATTGATAGAAATTCAATTTAATTGCAATTAATTTCTCAATGAACAAATAAGGGTTAATAATCCCCACATTGGTTACATCCAACTGTGATTGGTGAAAACTTAGTAATTTGTAACAACAATCACCAGCTGCTAACCTATTTCATACTTTGGTACCGAATTTTATTCAAAATCTAAACACGAAATTTAAACGAAACAAATTTTACCATTTTTTACCATTTTTACCTCTTACCACTACTTTTTAGGTGGTGGTATTTAACGTTAAATACCATTAAAAACCACTTACCACTGGTAAGTGGTAAATGGTATTTTGTACACTGCTTTTTAGACTTGAATTAATTTACCAGCCTATGGTGATATATATCGTGTATTGGTATACTATGTGCATGTTTATAAAAAACTATCACCATACATAGTCATTATTTCCATACAAATTCAGTAGGTAAGTCACAACACACCATACAAAGTCACACTAAATGTCAAAAAATCCTCCATACAAAAGTCATGTGTGTGCCATACAAATTAATTGCCACCCATTCCATTGTAGAAGCACTACATTATATTAGAAAATTTTGTTTTAAATTTTATTGCGTGTTTTAAGTGTAAACGACTTTAGGATTAATAATATTATTATTATGTGTAATAAATTTCAATGAAGTTGGAAGTGGTAAAGATTATTAAAGAAAATTTTAGGTCTACTTACGTGTATACCCTAACACATTAAGAGTGTACGATCCCTTCTGATATCTTGAATTTACAGAGCAAAACGTTTCATAGCCCTTTACAATTCGAGACACATACTGTCCAGCAACGATTTCAGGTTTCCAATACATCATTATGTAGATTGCGTGCAACAAACTTAAAACTCCATTTGTTTTTAACTTAGCTGCTAAATAAAAATAATTAATCATTAATAAACTGTTTCATAGTTGATAGTTTGGCTTTATTCAAGTGACAACATAGGCCTATTAATTACACGAATTGAAATAAGTACGAATAGCAACCATTTCTTTTCACGAACTTCATCAGTAAAAAATACATAATATACTACTACATCCAAGCAAACAAATTCGGTCAATTAAACATAAAACATCCTTCCTATATAATTCCTTCTTGTTAATAATTTACATTAGAATGTCTAATGATATTTCTCACCTTCATTTCTTCTTCCAGTTTTTGATTTCCATTGCCATAGTAGCATGATTAATAAAATAAATAATAGAAAAGGTTGGATGGCATCTGCACCGTGAACATTTATCTCCATCACAGGAATTTAATGCCAATGGTCATAGAAATACAATAGATAAACCTTGTTGATTCCTGATTTTAGGCTCGACAATTTAAATTAGAATATAATTATTTTATCACGTTGGTTTAGAATTCTTTGTAAGTTTGCTTGCTGAGACATAAGAAGACAAGTCGTCTGTTTAACATTACAAGTAACAAGCCAAAATAAATTATCATGGCTGCAACAAGGTAAAAAGCCATTTTATCATAACCGCGACAATGTAACAAACCATTGTATCAGGAGTTAGGTTTGTTACATTGTTGCAGCCATGATAAAATGGCTTGTTACTTGTAGCAGCCATGATAATTTGACTTGTTACTAAGTAATATTAAGCAGACGAAGACGAAGTTATATACAAGGATAACAAGACTAGTATATCTGAAGTTAAACCTGTTTCTTAAACCTTTATTAATATTATATTATGGGGTCTCAGGGTAAAATGTGATACTTACAGCCGCATCCAATAATAACTACCGATATACGGTATACGGTCTCCGGCTTACTACATCTTCTAAAAAACAAATTTTATTATCTATTCAAGTTTCCAATTATTAACGAATCGTTTGTTTTCCTTTTTGGATTTATTTACGTAGTTTCTACTTGCAATTAAAAATCGAAGTTTTGAAATGCGATTTAATACGCACATTACGATCATTACGAAATGTTCCCTTTCGCTAATCATTTCCATTCGATCCCCACTCACCATTCAACCTTCTTTTGTAAATTTCTATTTTTATTTAGACGTTATAATAATAACATGAAACGTCGACTCATTTCGTTGGTTTAGAGGAATTGGGCTTGCGCATTTTGCTTTTATTGAAGTCTGCGATTATATATAGAGATAATTGCTTTAGCATCTTCTCACGTTGCAAAATGTGTTGCAATATCATATAATAATATTTAATTTACCACCAATACATAAAATGTTAGTAGTGCTGACAATGGAATGATTCCCACAGTCCAAGTCTCCTGATTAAAACAACCACACTACCACTAATTTAATTTATTTTACACAATACAGCAACGCCAATAAATTTATTCCCTGAATAGTATGTAGAATGTAGAATAATTATATAGGATCATTCATATCTCTACAATTTCTTTTGCACTTTCTATCATTTTCCTATAAATAAAGCATTAACTATTATCATTACTATTATTTTATTATTAACTTATTGTTTTTTTGCAATTTTGGTATCGGTATAGAACTTTGTTCGCCCTGTTAATAAGTTTGCCGGCCAATTTCATGCTAAAAACGGACAAAAATTGTTTTAGTACGGAAAAATAGGTATTTGTATTTTGTATGGCAAGATATTTCAGTAAGCAGTCAAACATTGTATGGTTTGTTGTGGAAAACCGTAGGAAATTGTTTGGCAGGTTAGTGGACAATGCATGAACATAATATTATTATACATTTACATTTAACATGAATACACAGCGACTGGACTTTGTATTTGACTTGAGTTTTTGTTTTTACTTTCATTTCCATCGAAATAAGCAATATGACCATAGGCATTAAGCTTATCGCCGAGTAAAATTCAGGCATTAGGTTTAATGTCTAGGCTTTAAACTTAATGTCGGGCACTTTTAGGTATTAAGCTTATAGTGCCTAGACATTACGCGTATTGCCCGAATTTAACCGCTAAAAGATAAACAAGTAAACTAGGAAGATAATAATATACAATACGGCCAATCCTCTTTCCTTGTACTTGCCAAAATTTCTGGAAAAAATTAGTTACAGGCATAGGAATTGCAGGAGGCACCGCCCCAAATTATCAACACCTTCACGTCGACACCTTTTTGTTAGGCTAGGATAGGTTGGATTAGGCTAGAATAGCTAATTGTGTTATTAATATTGTAATTCGGGAGTGAATCGAATCACGAGGTGAAAGGGTGACAAAAACTTAATATCGTCCCTTAAGTATCCATTCCAGCATGTTTCCACTTTTTTTTGTGTGGGGGACCAGGGGCCCCTGGGCCCCTCCTCGTTGCGGATCTGGGACTCACAACTTCTTATATACAGTAGACTGTGTTTTTAAACAAATCGCCCGGTCCAATTTTCGACTTTTTAATATCACAAAGATAGTCATACCAGTGTATTAGGCATGTCTAAGTGGTATGGAATTCAGTAATATTAAAATTTTCAGAACCCAATTAACCCCTTAAAGAGGGGTTCAAAAGTGCTCAAAAGTACTAAATTTATAGACTCAATATAGCGGTCGTCAAAAAATATAATTATATCTCATAGACCTAATGGCCAAATCCTGCCAAAATTTTAGCAACTACTAAGGGATATACGTAGATAATTTAGAAAATAATAATTTTCAAAAATTTCCAAAATTTAATTTTGTAAAATTCAAAATTCTAAAACCGTATTTTTTGAAAAAAATGTCAGAATGGATTGGGCGCTAAACAGTGACATATTCAGACGAAAAATCAGAAAAAATGCTACAACTTTGTCATTTAAACTATTGGGCGCCCACTCCATCCTGATGAACTACAGCCATTTGAAATTTCAAAAAAAAAACTCCTTTTAACAGCCTTTTTGCCAAAGGCTGGATATTGCTGCAGCTTTAATTATTGATCAAATAGAGAATTGAAGTAGCGGAATTTCGAAAAGAGGGTGTCATGTCTAAGTGACGAAACAAAGAATCCATCCAGGGTTTAGAGGTAATCAAACATGGCGAACTCAAATAGAATATTCATTTTTCAAAAATCTGAATATTGTGTGCGTGGTAATTAACAACCCCTCCCACAATAATCTCAAAGTAGAAGCATTGATATTCATTCCGGGGTATAAATTTAATCAAACATGGCGAACTTGAATAAAACAGTGGATTTCTAAAAATTCGAATATTGTGGGCGTGGTAGTTGAAACTCCCTCCTATAAAAAATCTCAAAGCGACAGTGTGAATATATCCTTCGGGGTATAAATGCAATCAAACATTGCGAATTCAAATAAAATAGTGTTTTTTATTTGAATATTATGGGTGTGGTAGCTGAGAGCCCCTCCCACAAAAATCTCAAAGTTACAGCATAGATATTCACTTCGAGGTATAAATGTAATCAAACGTGGCGAATTTGAATAAAATAGTAGTTTTTCAAAAATTTGAATATTGTGGGTGTGGCACGGCAGTTGAAAGTCTTTCCTAAAAAATCTTAAAGTGAAGGTGTAGATATGCAACATAAGGTATAAATGTAACAAAACATGAAAAATTTGAATAAACTTGTCGCTTAAAAAAATTGATTATTGTGGGCGTGGTGACTATCGCCCATCACATGGAAAATTCAAAGCGATAGCACAGATGTTCCCGTCATGGAACAAAGGTAACTGATCATGCAAATAAGAAAAATCTAGTCGTATTATGAACATTTTGAATGCTGTGGTCGAGGCGAGGTGGCCCCTCCCACAAAAATCACAAAATAACAAAAAATATATTCTTTACTTCACATTATCATTTATCGGTTAAGCGTCTATTTTTGCGAACGTGTTTAATAGCTAAATCTAATTTGTCAGCTGATAAGCATATAATTCAAAAAATGGGTGGGTCCCCCACCTTTTTTGTAAGTTTTCGATTAAACGACTATTGTTTTCGAAAACAGCGACCTTGAAAACCTCCTCATCCAATTTATCAACCGAATAGCTTATATTTAAAAATATGGGTGGAGTGCTCCACCCGTATTTAAATTTTCGGTTAACCGCCAATTTTTGATAAATTACATGACCATTTTCGAAAACGGAGCGTCGCGTGCTTTTGTCAGTCTGTTTTGCATCACTGACGAGGATCCAATTTCCAGGTTCAATATCCGACCTTTTCTGATAATATTTGGTTTGAAGCGCCTAGAAAATTCGCCCACTCTAGCTACTCTACGTATCAGCTCTTTCTGAGCTGGGGCAAATCGCAACGGGCGATTTGTTTTAAAACACAGTCAGTAATAGAAAGAAGGAACCATTCTGTACATATTTAATCCTACAAATGTATGGTATATTCTCAGGATGTATAATTTTCCTGTCTTGTGATATTTATTATAATATTACTTTTCCTTACACAAAAGCCACTGTCGGTAAAGCTGGAGCATATCGTCAATAAAATAAAAACTAGTTTTCCAAATATCGTGTAGTATAACATCTTGGATTCGGAGATTAGTTTTTATGGCTCTCATTGTTGTGCTAGAAACAATAGAAATTTTCATTAATATTTTTCAACTTCCCAGCTTGTGGTACCCATACAACTTCTATATTCTCTTATGCGTCTAATTAGAAACCAGATTTTTATAATCTTCTACCATATAAGGCAAATAATCAGTAATTAATCTTCAGAATCAATTCCAGTCCAGTCTAGGGTTTTAACAGGAGAATAATAAATAAGAAATTAACCAACAACTAACAACAAAGGCCTATTTGTGAATTAAACCTCATGTGGCTTATCCCATTTTCGAATTAAAGCTCATGTGGCTTATCCCCTTTGGGAAATTTACCGACGATATGTTGTCAACGTTTACGGTGTTTGGGTAATTTTGTCACAATCTGTAGGTGCGGAAAGTTATTGCATTTCCAGTTGTGGGAATGTCCTGGCGAGTGGTGTGACATAGAGAGGGGCTGTAGCCTTCGTCCACACGTTTTAATCGTGTTAATTTTATGTATATTGTTAAAGTATTTTTTCTGAAGTTGTCAGTTATTCAACTTGTGGATGAATATTACCCATTACTTGTAATGTTAGTATATGTAACGAAAATGTGCTATGGCCTAATTCTCGACGAGTGCATTTAAATAAAATTTTATCAATCAATCAATCTACAATACTTAACAATTTAATTTCCTCCCAATAAATACATTTTTGATTGATTAAATAAAGGAAATAAACTATTAACTACATAATATCAAACAGATATAAAGACGACTGAAAAATCTGATGCTTATACTTGAAAAAATTAGGTGCACAATATCGGTATGGATGTTTTTTACTACTTCTCAAGCTTAGAGGTATAATATTATTATTATGTATTAAATCAAAACACTTTGAATTACATAGCATCAAAAAAGTAGCAAATTTAACCTGAATTTTTAGACAAATT
This sequence comes from Tomocerus qinae, assembly GCA_020055645.1. Taxonomy (NCBI): domain Eukaryota; kingdom Metazoa; phylum Arthropoda; class Collembola; order Entomobryomorpha; family Tomoceridae; genus Tomocerus; species Tomocerus qinae. The sequence goes on from CM034546.1 coordinate 67,626,969, forward strand.
TAGAATCGGCGTATTATTTAAAGAAATTTAAAAAACTATTTTACGTTTTATATTTTGTTGCGGTTGCTGTGCAATAGGTAAAGCGAATTTATTACCAGACCATCTAATGTCTTCAAAAATAACGAAATGATATTATCTTACGTTTGCTTGGCCAAACTATCAAAAAAAAGCTTAAATATTATTATGGTTCCTACTAAAATAATGAATATTTAAAATTTTATGATTGACACAGCAGAAAATACTAAGGTAACCTATTTCGACCATAATATAAAACATATATAACGACCGACACCTTACATCCTCTTAAATGGGTAACAATAGGAGCACAAACTCAATGCATTTAATTCTACTACTTATCGTGTAAATAGAGGTATAATTTAATACTTAATTAAATAAAAGCACACATTGAATGTAATGGCATCAAAAAGGTAGCGAATTTAACATAGATTTTCAGATGATTTTCCAAATTTCACATTATTTACTATATATATGTAAACAATTACTATACACTACTCATTGTTTAAGTCCTACATTACACAACATACAAATAAAAAAATTCCTGAGCTTAGAGCGTAAAATAAAATATGTCAAAGCTTAATATTTCGCTTGAAATAAAAAGAAGACATCGAATGGCGGATAATAAACAGATAAAACTGCTTTTTCGATCATAATTACTTCATAATTATTCAAGGTAATTTATCTGCTTTGTATATGAATTCTGAGAATAAATAGGTCTGGCACAAAAACAGACAACACTGCATGTACCATATGGCCAACATCCTTATAATAGTAATGACCTATACTACTCGTTACCCACCAATTCCTTTCTAGTTAACCCTACCACTAACTTCTATCAATTAGTGCGATGGCTGCGGGCTAATTTGTTGGCCAACTGATAGTAAACTTATACTAACCTAACAATAATATTAGTCTAGGACCTTTCGTCTTAAATTTTGTCTAGCACACATTTCACAGTACACAATTAAATAACACAATTGTCAATATGATATGTTAAAAATAATTTCATGCCAAATACTTTTTAGAATATTTTTATTGTAATCCAAGGAAAATTAATGACATCAAAAATCGAATAAGGAAATTTATACAAGTGATAAAAGTTAACAAAAATCAATATGTGTGTTGCATAAGTAGATTGTGCTTTTAGCGATCCAATAATTTGACATTAAAAGGTTTAGGTCCATTTGCTGAGCTTGTTGGTCCCATCTCTCCGAGTATTTGGGAGTCATCCCACTTACTAATTGTGTATTTCTGTAGAATTCCAACTCCAAAATAGTAAATGAAGTTGCGTTAGCAAAATTCTCTCCTGGGCAACTTCTGAGACCTAAAGAATCATAAACATATTATTCACAATAACATAGTTAAAAGCAACTTCATATTTATTAGGATCGAAGCTTTGCTTAGTATCCTTATGAATTTGTCGCTGTCACTCTGGCGATCGTCTGGTCGTCTGGTCGTCTGGTCGTCCACTAATTTTATTGGTACTTTATTAGCACGTATATCTTTGCAACGACATAACTTATTCCAAATCTGTTTTTTGCATATGGTAGCATATATATTCAGGATCAACCAGTTATCATTAAAATTCAAATTCGACGCATCCCCTGCTTTGTGGAAATTATAAAAGTGCAGCAGGTGAGGCAGACAGTAATAGTACGGCAGGTGAGACAGACAGCGTATAACATAGAGGACTGTGAATGAGCTGAGCTATCTAAGAGACTACACACCGCGCTGGTATTAACATGCTCTGAAACTGCGGGAGACAAATGCAATATAAAATAGCTTCTCTAGAGCAACGATTAGTTGAATACAATTTTCGTTTCATTGCAACAATATTGTCACTGCATTGTAACCCAAAAGTGAAAATTGGCTAAAGAAGAGGATTTTTGTCCATTGTGATTAGTTAAATACAGTTTGAAACATTTTATCGTAAAAATTGTCAAAATATAAGAGTTTGAAAGATTTTAACGTGAAAATTGTCAAAATATAATGGAAATGGTTGTCCATCTTCACTTCATTATGAATACATGTGTGGGATTCATCAGTGGTGAGTGCAGTTAACTACAATTATCTCAAATCACTATTTAGGTATTGTTTAAATCACAATACTACATTCAATTTGTATTGCAATCCAAAAAATTATTAATCGGGTATAATCCTAATCGTGACACTCGATTCTTTCCAGCTTTACAGTCACCTGGTGCGGAATTGATTGGGTTGGGATTAGTTTGAAACATTTTATCGTAAAAATTGTCAAAATATAATGGAAATGGTCGTCCATCGTCACTTCATTATAAATACACGTGTGGGATTCATCAGTGCTGAGTGCAGTTAACTACGGTTGTCACAAATCATTATTTAGGTATTGTTTAAATCACAATACTATATTCAATTTGTATTGAAATCCAAAAAATTATTAATCGGGTATAATCCTAATCGTGATACTCGATTCTTTCCAGCTTTACAGTCACCTGGTGCGGAATTGATTGAGTTCTGCATGTTGACTCCAAACTTATATGAATACTCTAATACCAATACCATCAACTCCCGCCCAGACTGTTGGACCAAAGACTCCAACTATAACCCTACATTTTAGATGGCGTAATAAGTGGAATCTACAAAATCAACAAGATATTACTATTTAGGTATTGTTTAAGTCACGTTACTATATTGAATTTGTATTTCCAGCTGACTTGCCGAATGCATCCCTACTCATTATTAAATGACATATTCCATTCTTTCCAGCTTTACAGCCTACTAGGAATTGATTTAGTTCTGCATGTTGACACATGGTGAAGAATTGAAGTTAACTATTTGGAATAAACATTTTATCGTGGAATCTACAAAATCGACAAGATATCACTATTTAGCTTGGTGTTAATTGACTCCTGAAGGGTGGATATTCATGACCAGGAAACTAAAAAGGTACTCCTTTTTTACAAAAAAGGTAAAAAGCACTACTTTTTCTAAAAAAGCAGTCCTTTTTACCTTTTTTACCTTATTTACATGTAAAGTGAAGTAAATGGGGCACTCTGCTACATCAAAAAAGGTAAAAAGGCAAAAAAGGACTGCTTTTTAAAAATCTTCCTCCTACCTTTTTTATAAAAAAGGCAAAAAAGGTAAAAGGCAAAAAAGGTCCTTTTTGTTCCCTGTTCATGACTACCAGCAGTTTGATCTGGGACAGGAATGGGATTCCGGAATGGGACTAATTCAAAAGAAAGTCCCATATAAAATTTCAAACTATTTTATAGGACTTTCTCTACAGAACCCACCTGATACGGGCAGGGTATGGGGGGAGGAAGAGACAGGAATCTGTCTATTTGCCTTGATTCTAATGATAACTGATTGTGGCTGAATACATGTGCTACAATATGCAAAAAGCAGATTTGAAACAAGTTATGTCGTTCCAAAATATGCGTGCATTTTATTATCGAAGGACAACCAGAACATCAGAATTTTTTTTTAAATCTCCCGCTTCGATCCTGCGTATACGCCTGTTTGCCAACAGTTTATTTTGTGTGGCTATTAAAGCGTAACATTAATATTTAGTGATAAAATCTATTTCATAATTTAGTTGCCCGGGGTCATACCGCTGGAGAACAGAAGCATACGATCTACTTTGTCTTGCATTAGCATACCGCGGTCATCTAAAAAGTGTTCTGGACTGAATTCGAATGGCGTCTTCCAGTACAATTCGTCCAGTCGGATATGCAGATCAACTTTGATAACAAATGTACCCTAATAAACGGTAATAATATTTAAGATCAAATATATAAGGGTAATGGGGGATGCCCCGATGCATCTGCTATTGATCCAAGCATTTCACTCTCGCCGATGCATAGTAACCGACCAGTGTAAAATACTGCATAAGCCGATGCGCTGATTAATTAGCCAATCGTCCCTTAAGGTATCAAATACGCAATATGCAGCTAATACCAGTCAATAAATCAATCAGGCTTAATTTTATTGTCATACACTGATTCCAAAGATGAACAAAGTCATTCTGATTTCCGACAGAGGACATAATATATATTTAAGTATAGGACTGCAACTAGTATAGTAAATTTTTGTAATGAAATACACTATCATTTGAAGTCAATTTAAATACATCGGAGTAAACTCCTCTGCATAAAGTTACCGCTGAGATTCCAAGTAACAAATAATTTCATTTTTAAATTTGTACAAATTTTTAATTGACTTTACAAATAGTTTTGCATGCAGACTATTCCAATCAGGAATAGCCCTGAATTTATACGATGATTTATAGAATATGATGCAAACTAAATCAAAGGATAAAATTATTTGACCAGGCAGCCGGATAAAATTAGCTAGTACAAAAATCATGGTTGATTAAATTTCCCTCTAATTAATGGATGATATTTTCAGCTCACATAGGGCACTATTTTACTATTTTTTGCCTTATGTTAGCCATTTTAGCCAATGGCTAACCAATAATATTAAAAGCCGCTGGCTATTTTTACCAGCCATTTTAACCGACCAGTCGCCTGGTCAATGTGGTCATGGTCACCGAACATCAATTTTAGAAAATATGTTTTAAATAATGTTATAATATGGTTTCCATGCCTTAGCCGATGAATCGACTTAGTAATATTGGCATCGGCGTTTTTAAAATTTGTTGTTTCGGCCAAACCGATTGCCTCGGTATTCTCGAATCGGGGCATCCCTAACATATATAGTTGATTAATCTATTTTACCACATAATATGTTATTGCTTTTACATCATAACCATATTAAACGTCCTTTGACGACGCAGAAGCAAAACATATCCGTTTGAAACTAGAACTATCTATAATATAATCCTAGACTTGAAAAAAATTACCTATGTATGTTTGTCTTGGTAGGAGAACTTAGGAAATCTACATATATTACGTAATGCAAAACCCTCTCCCCCATGTGTAACGCCAGTGCTGGTTGCAACACTTTTGAGTACATCCTCCTCCCATCAACTGCACACGTAAGATATGCACATTCCTTAAAAGCAAAAAAACAATATGCGCATGCCCATTTACTCTAAAACGAAATGTGTTCTGTTCTGCGGCAAGTGTTGACTTTTTTGACTTCCTATCACTTCTCCATATTGGTGACTGTACCACTGACTGATATTGGTTGTGACGAACAAGGTTTTTCCTTCGTATTTGTAAGTAATTGTAATTAGTTATTTACATCTTTTTTGATTTCTAAAATAGTTTTTATTGTTATTTCAATTAAATACATTCCCTACTTTTTGCAATTGACCAAATAAATAATAAATCAGAACTGACAACTAACAATTGACCTGTTTAAGGCTTGCTTAGCTAAGATTTCTTCCGATACCACATGCTGTTGGCTGTAAATAATAAAATCTGGTCGGTTGACAAGTAGTGAAAATGTCTTAATAAGCATCAAGAATCTTAAAGAAATTTTTAGTGGGACGATCTACGATTTCCAAACATGCTGGCACTCAAAGTGATTTGAATGTTTCCAGGACTCCGCCCTCAGGGACTAAGTGACGAAATGCTCCAGAAAACTGGTTTCCTCCAACCAGTCCGAATCAAAATCAGGGGAAAAGTGGTGGGAAAGAACGGGTTGGGGGAAACCAGTTTTCTGGAGCATGTCGACACTTAGTCCCTGAGGGTGGAGCACTGTAAACATTCATATCATTTTGCTGAAATCATTTTGCTGGCACCATAAAACTAAATCTAATTTAATTGGTCATTTGCAAAAATTATCCACCAACAAAATGTAAAAGAACCGTTGATCTAAAATTTTACTTTATAAATTTAGGCTGCAAATAATAAAAAATATTAATTGTTAAATATATTCAACATTACTTCAAATGTGTATTACTGTTTTAGCTAATGTGTATACGTTTTTTTCAGAAACAGCTTTTTTTAAAGCTACACCCAAACCCGGACAAGAAATATCTACTCAAAACTAATTTTTCACTTAAATATTTGACATTTTATTATCAAATCGTTTGAACCCTTTGTGGTCCATTGCCAATTAAGGCAGACTTGACCCTTCGCGGTCCATTGCCAATTAAGGTAGACTTGATCCTTCTCGGTCCATTGCCAATTAAGGCAGACTTGCCCTTTTGCGGTCCATTGCCAATTAAGGCAGACTTGCCCTTTTGTGGTCCATTGCCAATTAAGGCAGACTTGCCCTTTTGCAGTCCATTGCCAATTAAGGCAGACTTGCCCTTTTGCGGTCCATTGCCAATTAAGGCAGACTTGATCCTTCGCGGTCCATTGCCAATTAAGGCAGACTTGCCCTTTTGCGGTCCATTGCCAATTAAGGCAGACTTGCCCTTTTGCGGTCCATTGGCAATTAAGGCAGACTTGATCCTTCGCGGTCCATTGCCAATTAAGGCAGACTTGATCCTTCTCGGTCCATTGCCAATTAAGGCAGACTTGCCCTTTTGCGGTCCATTTCCAATTAAGACTGACTTGACCCTCCTCGGTCCATTGCCAATTAAGGCAGACTTGACCCTTCTCGGTCCATTGCCAATTAAGGCAGCCTTTACCCTTCTCCGTCTATTGTCAATTAAAGCAGACTTGACATTTTGCGGTTTATTACCAACAAGCGTGATCCTTTGTGGTCCATTTTCAAACATTAGAACCTCCTGGTCCTTTGTTGTAATTTTGAGCCTTAGTAACAAGGCTAACTTGACTTTTGCGGTCCATTGCCAATCAAAGTAAAATTGAAAATATAATCCTAGGCTTGAAAAAAAATACCAATCTATGTTTAGGAGAACTTAGGAAATCTACATATCGTCTGCTTAATATTACAAGGTAACAAGCCATTTTATCATGACTGCTACAAAGTAACAAACCATTTTATCATGGCTGCGACAAGGTAACAAACCTAACTCCTGATACAGTGGTTTGTTACTTTGTCGCGGTCATGATAAAATGGTTTGTTACTTTGTCTCAGCCATGATAAAATGATTTGTTACTTTGTCTCAGCCATGATAAAATGGTTTGTTACTTTGTAGCAGCCATGATAAAATGGCTTGTTACCTTGTAATATTAAGCAGACGATATATTACGTAATGCAAAACCCTCTCCCCCATGTGTAACGCCAGTGCTGGCTGCAACAGTTTTGAGTACATCCTCCTCCCATCAACTGCACACGTAATATATGCATGTTCCTTAAACGCAAAATGCGCAAGCCCAACTAATGTTTTTAATAATGTACCCCAACGCATACCTTCATGTGCTAAATTTAGTACATGGAGGTATGCGTTGGGGACGTTGGGGTACATTATTGAAAACATTAATTCCTTTAAACAACCGAAAAGAGTCGTTTCATATTATTGTAACGTTGTAACATCAAAACAATAGAAATTTATACAAGAAGGTTGAATGGTGGTGATTCGTGATTGATTGTGAAGTGAAGAATGGAAATGATTGGCGAAAGGGGACATTTAGTAATGATCGTAACGTGACTTATTAAATACCATTTCAAAATTTCTAATCCAAATTGGTTCTATTACATCGATAAACTTATTTGAAACTTTTAGAACTGGGTTTACTTTTTTACTACCCTCTTGATTCCTTTGGCAGTTGGCACACCTTTTTGTAGAGTTAAATAACAGTACTGGGTAACTAACTATTTATTCTTTAATAATATTTATTCGTGAGTTGAACTCATTGAAGTTGTACGTATTTCCAAAATCTCAGGGAGAATCTTATTTTTTTGATTTAAAAAGGGAGCTTTTTGGTGATTTTGTGGGATTTTTTTCAAAAATGGAGTCTTTCATTGTTCCCTGAATTTGATGCTACGATCTACAGTTATTATTTTGGCGCAGGAAATTGCTTTTTATCAGGAAGTTGGGGCTGAAGCTAATTTTACCAAACACAAGATAATAAAAGTATATTAATTTAAATACTTAAATGTTTAAATATTTAAATATTTAAATTTACAAAGGTAACATAATAACCTAATGGGGTGTTTTCGAAATTGTTATTACTGTGAGTTATTACTGAGTGCTAGATTTGCCCCTTAGCTGGGTTCACTAGTATATTACTATATACCTTTCTTAGAAAATGACCAGCAATTTCAACATCTTTAGTCGTCATTCTATGCATAAATGGAATGATATTAGTCATCCTGTGAATTTCTAAAAATGTAGCTGTTGTGTAGTGCATACTGAAAAACAAAATAGAACAATACAAAAACCGTGTGTATTTGCAAAAATCAAAATTACGAATGTCCACTAGTGACAGATATGTCGGAAAGTGGCACAGTGGGAAGAAAATGAATGTGTATTTTGGTAGCTCATAACATTAGGAGAAAACAACTTTTAAGAAAAAATTCATTTTTACTCCTGTCAGGGGTAGGGGATGCCACAAAGAACAAAATCAGAATATTTTCTAGCAAGAGTACAAATAAACCGATTTGGGTGAAACCATTTTAAAAATTATAACCATTCATACCTTGTTGTAAAACTGCAGTACCTCGATGTTAAACTGCAGTACCTGGTTGTAAAACTGCAGTACCTGGTTGTAAAACTGCAGTACCTTGTTGTAAAACTGCAGTACCTGGTTGTAAACCTATGCAGTACCTCAGTACCTGTTTTTATTACTGCAGTAGCTCAGTACCCAGTTGTAAATCTGCAGTACAGGGTAGTAAAACTACAGTATAAGGTTGTAAAACTGCAGTACAGGGTTTTAAAACTGCAGTACATGGTTGTAAAACTTTAGATGGGAAAATTCCCAATACCCTCTGTGTAACCAATTTAATTGTCAAACCTGGACTTGCAGTCAAAATAACTAGGTAAGGAACTCGTTCCCACCACAGAATCAATTTCTTTCTGGACTTTAGCTTGAACATCTGGATACAGGCACATGTACATTAGAAGGTACTCCAAAAATTTACTCGTGGTGTCCATTCCTGCTAATGTCAAATCTTGAAGAATGCCAATCAGTTGTTCAGAACAAAAAACTTTATTTAATTCGGGATTTTCCTTGTGTTTGTCAATTTCTTGGACAAAAAAGTCAATAATGTTTGATGGCTCGTCGTCCACTGCTTCCCTTGTCATAGCTATACGCTCTTCCATTAAATTCTAAACCGAAAGAAAAACATAAATTACTGAAACTCATACTGGCAACACTAGGTCTTATTTATTTTTATGGTGTAGAGCTCAACTGCCGACCCACCCTTATAGGTAGATTACATTAAGACCTACAACAAGCCGTACCAGAATCTCGCCTGAGTAAAAAGAGAACCATGTGCAAATTTTAGGTAGAATAATAGTGGAAATAAATTAATTTTGAATATTAAAGTGAAAAGTAATTCAAATTAGATCAATATTGATCATTGTTCAAAATAAAAATCAACAAAAGTTAAAAACAAATCTTAAAATTATATTTGTAGTAGTTCCAGAATCAGGGTCTCTTTTATTTTAGCTTTATAAACTTGAGATTTTGGCGATAAAATTGTGTTAAGATCAAAACTTCTATCTAACCTTCAATATATTTCTGATTTCATCTCGTATTACAGAAATGTTGGTTATCAATCCACGAAAAATCCATATGTTTGGAAATAAATGAAAAAGGAAAATAGTAGTAATGGGCATGTTTACAAAATCGTTGAAAGTCTTATTAGCATAAATGAAGTCAGGGTCATCAGCTGAAAACTTCTTTCCGAAAGTGAAGTTTGTGATGACATTGAAAACTGCGGATGAAAACAGTCCGACGATTTGAATTTTGTTATTTCCGACTTTTTTTAATTTTTCAATATGATATAACAGCTCAGAAAGCTGCTCCGTTAAAATTGAAGTCATCTTTTCTTTATTTTTCCATCCAAGCCGTCCGAACTTCTTCATTACAAAAGCTTTTGAAGTTCTCCAAATTTCACCATTATTGAACAACATTCCTAAAATTTTTTAAAAGAACAAAAATGGTAATACTTTTACGAAAACATTGTTAAAATTGAAAAACAAATTTCGATGTGACAACGTCGCGAAGAGGGTTTTAAACATTTTGGCCTATTTTGATGAAAAACATTTTTGTGGCTTGTCATATTATTGTTTTCGATAATGTACCACAAAGCAGATTCCCCGAAGTCCATCACTTGCAATGCGCCTATGTCGGGTAACTTTGGAAGTCACCCGACATAGGCACGTTACGTATGTTTATAGAAAACATTAATTGCATTATGATTGTTTGGTTTGCTACATTTTAATGCTAAGCAGACGATAAATTTCACATAATAACACGAAGCATACAATGCAGAATATTATGGAGTTAGTATAAGGTACAGGCACGTACACGCGGAACACTATAAATGTTCCATATTTCTCAAGAAGTGTTAAGAAGTGTTAAGAAAATGGCATCATTTTTCAAAATACCAACAAAATCGAAATTCTGTTATTTTTGACTTTATTTAACCAAAAAGATCTGATAAATGTTTTCGCACTACGCGCGAATATTTATTCTAGAAACAAAGTTGAGCACATCACGTTAATTTCTTGGATAGGGACTAGGTGCCTGTATACCCCGTTAAAAGTCATCCGACAGTTCTGTGGTTTTCAAACCGTACCCGAACGAAATACGATACCTAATTATGTTACTTATAGCGTTTAGCTCTCAGCAGTCAAATTAATCGCAATTGCGAGGTACTCTAACTTTATATGTCACAACCAGTCGTTACAGTACAGTTATTGTACTGAGTACAGTGTTCACGTTATTCCCGTAGGCTTTTTTAGACATTATAACAAATGCTTAATTTAATTAGGGCGCTAAAATTAACCACCCTCAATGATTCTAAATAAAATAATGATAAAATATATAATTCAAACTTTTAATGCAGTAATTTTTACCCGTCGGCTTTTCTCCACTATAAAGTTGCAAAGTTTTGACTGGACCTCGATTTAAAAACGCATCATTCTTGTTAATTTCGCTAATAGTTTCGTAGTCCGTGGCGAAGAACACTTTAAATATTAAAATCAATCATTAAATGATTAGCCTCCTGCTGTTAATAAACAGTAATACTAGAAGAGGGTGCTTAAAATTGAATTCAATGCTGTTTGCCTGAATTTCGCCAAATAATTTAATAATGGCTTTTAAAACCATCAAAAGTATTTACAAGGGTTACGATACTTCAATCAAAATGTTTAAAAGGAAGTTTATGGTTTTCCTATTCCAGGTTCAAAGTGAACGTCGAAAGATACAACAGAATAATAGAGTTTATATCTTTGAAATCTACCCGTATTTTCTATCGAATCGGAAGCCCCCAAATAGGAAAAAAATTAAATACGGAAAATGTTACATACATATTAATGTGACAGATTGGCCTATAGGCATTAGAAACATTTTTATTTCATGTTATAACCAGGTTCGATCATGTTTAAATGTGCAATGAATTCCATTGAAATTGAAAATTGTAAAGATTATAAAATAACATTTTTGGTGTACTTACGTGTATATCCTAATAAATTAAGAGTGTAAGATCCCTTCTGATATGTTGAATTTATAGAATAAAACGTTTTATAAAATTTTACAAATCGAGACACATATTGTCCATTAAAGATTTCAGGTTTCCAATATAGGAGTATGTAGATTTCACGCAAAAACCCTAAAACTCCATTTGGTTTCAACTTGGTTGCTATAATTAAAAATCATCATTAATAAACTGTAAATAATAAATTTACTGCGCGATAAACATTTTCTCACCTTTATTTCCTTTTCCAGTTTTTAATTTCTTTTGCCATAACAGTATGATTAATAAAAGAAATAAAAGCAAAAGTTGAATGGCTGCTGCACTGTTAACATTTGTCTCCATCACTAGCTTTTAATGTCAATGGTTATGGAAACACAAGGAAAACCTGTTGATTGCTAATTTTATGCTTGGTATTGTACAAAGAAATTGAAAGCAATTATTTTATAACGTTTTGTGATTACTTTGAATTGGATGAATAATTTTAGAATTGCTTGAATTGAAGTTTTAAGCTGTTAGGTCGCTTAGACAAGTTATATACAAGGATAATAATAGGACTAGTACATCCGAAGTCCAATCAATCTGTTAAACCTTTATAAACGTTTTGGGGTATCAGGGTAAGGTTAGATACGATGCCTACCACCGTATTCAATAATTATACGAACTCTATGGCTTATGTATATCTGCTTAAAAAATTTATTAACCATTCAAATTTTGCACTGTTGATATCCTTTGTTTTTCTTTGGGTTTAGGTATACTTTCTACTTGTACTTAAAATTCAATAGATTTTAGTAGGTATGTTTTTTAATATTTGATGAAATTCTCCGAAGGGTTATAAACTTAGAAAGTACAAAAATTTTGGATTTTTATGAGCAAATATTTTAGTTTCAAATTAAACAACATAATAAATATGGACAACAGCCATGATGTGCTTTGATAAATGTTAGGTAGACACTGAAAATCTTGAGTATTTGTGTCAAGGAGTATTTGTGTTAGTAACTGAAGTTTCACACTACCTACAAGTTTGAATTAAAATAAGGCGTTTACTTCAATTCATACATACTTGGTAATAAATATAATTATGTTGGCATACCAATTCTCTCATCGATGCGAATTTGTAAGCCCTAATGACGACTACAGCACAGTGGATCTGGATTTCAATCTGCTTCACACCAATTAAAATTATTTAGCCTGCATTTTACAAAGCTCCAGGGAAATTTATTTTTCTAACTATATATTGCTACAATTAATCATCTGAGAAAATTATAATAATCGAATAAAGTTAAATGTTATGGAACAATGAATACGCTGCCTTACTTAAAGAGAACCATATTGTATGAAAACAGAATTTTGGCTCAAATTATATCCAGGCTACGGTTTGTTATATCAATCATTTAAATTATAATATATTTCTACTTAATATTCTGCAAATGAATTTTATTGATGTTTCCATTAACTATTGTTATAGTGTGTGTTGTAAAAAAATTGTATAACTTTAAAAGGTTTGTAATTTATTTATTGGCAAATACTACAAATTTAGCTGTACATGAAACAGATTAGCAATAGAAGACAGAATTATTATAACAAGAGATCGCCCCAACGTAATTAATGGAGTCCATTGGACGGATCACCCTGTTGGGAACTTACATATATGTATATCTTATGTTTGTGTTTACGTCATTAGGATTTTAAACAAAGATATAAACTGTTGTCCTAAAAATAGTTTGGATTAATGTAAAATGTAAACAGGTAGCTTGGGAAAAAAGATTAAGTAAAAATTTTGGATTGAAGTATTAACATGCACAATGCATTGTAAACACCATGCAAGGTAGTCTTTAGAAAAAATACAAAAAAATCTCCCAAACCGACATAGCCAAACAAATCCCTGGAGATTTAAAACTTGTGCTTGTGTTTAGGTAAAATTTTCTGCTTATCTAAATTATAATTGCTTTATAGCAGCTTCTCACGTTGCAATATTATGTTGCAATATTATATAATATTTTTTTATTTACTACCACACTACATAAAATGTTAATAGTGCTGACAGTGGAATGAAAACAGATTCCCACAGTCCAAGTCACCACGCTACGAATTTATTTCACATAGTAAATAGCAATATCAATAAATTTATTCCCTTATTACTTATTAGCATGTAGAATAATTATGGTATAATTACTCCCTACAATCATACTCCCTACTATTTCTTGTGCACAATCCATGATTTTGCTGTAAGATATTGAGAAGCTTAGTATCCGAGTAGAATATTGGTTGTCTTGTTTTGATAATAAGTTTTTTGGCCAATTTCAGGTTAAAAAAGGATTGTTTTAGTACGGGAAAATAGGTATTTGTATGGCAAGATATTTCAGTAAACAGTCGTACATTGTATGATGGAAAACCGTGTGACATTTTGTATGGCAGGTTAGTGGACAATGCATATTATTGTACTAATCAGAGTACCATAATATTATATTGTATGCTACTCTGCGATGCACTTACACACAAGCAAACTAGGAAGATAATTGTTATACAATCCGGCCAATCCCCTTTTCATTTCTACCTGCCCACAATTCCTATGGAAAAAAAAAGTTAAAAACATATTATATGAATCGCTGCGACTACCCCAAATTGTCAACACCTTTTTGTCAACACATTTCTGTCAACAGAATTATACGTGGTTAAGTTTAGGTTAGAATAGGTTATAGTGTTGACAATTTGGTATAACTCCTTATAATATACATCAATAGAAAAACGGAATCATTCAATACTTATTTATTCATACAAATGTATGAGATTCTAGGGTTAAATGTATATTTTTCATGTCTTGTGATATAAATTACAATATCAACTATTTTTTCTATGACGTACACAAAAGCCACTTTCAGTAAAACTTCGTCAATAAAATAAAAACTAGTTTTTCAAATATCGTGTAGTATTTATGGCTCTCATTGATAACGTTTTAAAACAACAGAAATTTTCATCATTATTTACCCAATTCCCAGCTTGTGGTATCCATGCAACTTCTGTCTTAAAAGCAACATTTTGAGCTCACCTATATTTCTTTATGTCTAGTTGTCTAGTTTGAAACCAGATTTGATTGTCATCGTCTACTATATAAGGCAAATTAAGAGTAATTAATCTTCAGAATCAATTCCAGTCCAGTTTAGAGTTTTAACAGGAGAATAACAAATATAAATTAACCTACAGCTAACCTATAAAAAAGACGAAGACATCTTCTGGAGTAAGAATCCGTCAACTATTGCTTTCCAAGCGGTTACCTTCTAAATCTTTAATATGCCTAGTAAGTAAAATTGATTTATTTTTAAGAAACATTTCTTTAGGTGGACGAAATCATTTTTCTTTCAGTTTAGATTATCAAAATGAAATACATTACTAATTTGTTTCCAATAAAGATTTATACTAAATTATCAAAATTAAATTACTTGCATAAAATTTGGTAATCATTGGAGTCTGTCATGGTGTTTTCAGTCAGACTTACATTGACCTTCCTATTTACATTAGCAATGGGTTGCACAAATGCGAAGTGATAGTTGAATTTAAACCATCCCATGTTTGGGTGGGGAAATTCTTCTATCTTAGGGTTGGGGAGGATATTAGCTGAGGGGTACGTGAAATTCAGTTTACGTGGTTTGGGCAGATTGAGCAAACCCTAACCCCGAGATAATGTTAATTCATCATTTGCAGGGCATATAAAACCAAAAATCTCGGCTTTTTTAGGAATCAAGCAGCAAAAACCCAAAAATCCGGGTTTTTAGGTTGGGGTTTTGGGTATCAAATAGCAAAAACTCATGGGTTTTTCATGCCCTGATCATTTATAATTTATTAATTACGTTTACAGTCAACACAATCATTTTCGCCAGACAAAATCTTACGAATTTGTTGCTACTTAAGTGGAGCAGAGAATAAAGACTTTGTTTAGGGCATTCCGCTGGTCACTGGTAAACAATAATGGCGATGGCATAAATCTATAATTACCTTGTCCTTCGAAGAAAAATCTGAAAGTCGCCGATTTTTAAAATATTTATAATATATTTATATTATAATGCTAGTGCCCCAGTACTACTGCTGAATTTCAAAATGATTAGGCATATTAACAATGTTTAATTTTCGAAATAAGCTAATTTTCATTCTTATTGAACTACCTTGTTTAATGAAATATGCATATATAGGCGCATGAGCATTTCAACAAAAAGCATCATTTCCCATGGCATAGATAGATACTTGCGACATAGGAATAAACATTATTATTTAGATAAAATAATAGAAGATTGAATTATATTTTATTTGGCGTGTATTTTATTTTAGTTGGTCAGTTTGCGTGGGTGACGGTGGCCTACAATGAAGAAACTTGTCTACAATCCATCATTTTGGCCTCCTCCCTTCGACGGGTCATCACGTCGGCTAAAATTGTCGTCCTTGTATCGGAAGATTTGTCCGAATCCCTTTCGTAAGTTTTAAAATGTCTTTAGTGATAATACAATCATGTCCGGAATCGGAATCACTTATTTTAAGGAGTAAAATTTTGTTTATTAAAACGAGCAAATACTATGAGTACAACTTACGAATAAATATTTTTGAAGAATAAATTGTGGTCCCCAGTACTGTTATTTAATTCTATAAAAAAGTTGTGCACCTGGCACAAAGGAATTAGGGCATCCAGTCTCGAGTAGTTTTGACCAGTCCCGGGAAATGAGACTTCCCTGGAGTTTCCCGGGAAATTCCCGAGACTAAAGAAGTCCTACATTTAACACTAAAAATTTCCAAAATTTTATTTAAAAATGGTGAATATTTTATTCATTTTAATGCCGCCAACAAAACTTGGATTAAAATTTTTATTTCAATAATGGGACTAGCCTTTAATTCAATAAATTTCAATTTATTTCTATGAATTTATTCCCGAAACAAAAAAAGAAGTCTCATTTATCCAGCTGGTCTGTTGGCTATATCTGTTGGCGTGTTGTATACTTTAAATGACATTTCAGAACCACGACTAGGCACATCCTAAGTACGCTACGGCTACCACCGACGACATACTATCTGTCACTAACCGTCAGGTGTTAGATGTGTATTAGTTAGTTCATTAGATAAAATTATTATGTCGTGAGGGTAGATTACTGGTAGAAATGCAATTGAATATAATATTTCTGCTCTTCTAGGACTAAATCTTAAATAAATATCTAAACTAATAGCTAGCATATAAAACTGTGATCAAGAGGTTTTAGGAATTTTTATCGATGTCTTTGGCTGAGTTTGCCTACGTGATGCAGTCAGTATATTTTTGGGTTCAAAGAAATAATATATTAGGGGGTCCTTTTCAAATTTTCACTGCTTTAAATTTTTGCTAAAAGTTAAATGGCTTTTAAGATTTGTAATTGACTGGCAAGGTAAACCTTCAATTTGATGGAACGGACTAACTCTCTAGTTTAGTAAATAAACCCTAAATGGAAAATTGTGTTAAGAAATAATTAAGAAATGCTTGACAAAGAATAAATGAAAATAATATTGGGAGTAGAAACGTAAGTTATTAATAATATCTTTCACACTCACATACTAATAGTCTGTAGCGTAAAAATTTTCAAAACCAATTTTTATAAAAAATATTGTTCTCTAAAATGTTTAAATTTTCGAGAATTTCTCGAGACTGGCTGTTTCAGTCTCGGGAAATAAGTCTCGAGACTCCCGGGAATTCCCGAGACTGATTTCCCGGGACTGGATGCCCTAAAAGGAATCAAGGGGGTATTAAAAAGTAAAACCAGCTCTACTAAAAAATGCTAAATAAGTTTGTCGATTTAACATAACCAATTTGGATTAGATTAGAAAAGCTAAATAATACGCACACTACGATCATTACGAAATGTTCCCTTTCGCCAATCATTACCATCACCTCTATTAGATAAACGGCAAAAGTCAGTCACGTGACAATTCCGTTTGTATGTTTGTACTTCCGTGTGTTGATTTGCCGTAATTCTAAAACGCAGCCAAGCACATAATAACGTACATAATGAGGCAAATTCCAGCACGTCCAAAGCAGAACAATTTGGTGGCACTACACAATTATGCATTGCGCGGTCTATAGTCTCCTACGACTTACAAGGCACAAAAAATTTCATAACAGGAACAATGCATGCATTCTGTATGAAAATTTTACCAGCTTTCAGTGCGCTCAAGGTTTCTATTACTTCATGTGCGGGAAAATTCAATTTGGCCATTTACATTGATGTTTGGAATTTTGAATTGGTTTAATAAAAGTTAGATTTCCAAAAAAGTGAGCCAGTTTTCGATTCTGTAAAACAAATTTTGCACCGTTTAAGGCAGTGGTGCAGATTTCAAAAGACTGTTTTTGCCACAGATGGGGACGCTGCTAGGTAACCAGTAAAAATTATCATAGAGGGTAAATGGGAATCGCGAAAATTCGTACTTTTTTTGGGAAAGTCCTAAAGGATCTGAGATTACTGGTCCTACACCCATGTAGTAAATGTAAAAAAGATTCTTCAAAACTTATTCTAGAGGTTATACTTTGAAAACTTCACATTTTTGTCTCTGGCTTGAAGATATCATCGTTTGAAACTTGAAATTGATACATAATCCTGTATTTGCATTTTGTGATCCGTGTATCTTCCAATCAAAGACAAAATTGTAAAAATTTCTAAATATAACCTCTAGAATAAGTTCCGATGAATCTTTATTGAATATACTTTATGGGTGATGGATCAGTAATCTCGGATCCTTTAGCAATTTTTCAAAAAAATTTAATGAGGGACATGATAGTCAACAGATCATTTACGTTTGTATGCACCAGGACTTTAAGCTCCCGGTACCGCAGATTTGGAAACCTCTGATGATCATCAAAATGCATGTAAAAGTTGCTTTACAACTCTTGGAATTCTGTTTAAAGTTCTTACCCGATTTTCTTGTGTGGTACATTTTTGGAATCCTGAATATAATGTCGACCATCACAATGTATAAAATATGCGATATACATTAATAGTATAATAGTATAGTATGCTCAATGAGTTACTTCAATAGTCAAAAAATATTCTAAAATTTCATCTTACTACTACCTAGGGTCAATAGGCATCGAAAAAATTTTAATTTTCAGTGTAACAGGCCCCGCCCACTGTCTAATTTTCACACTTTAGCTCCGCCACGCCCCCGAAGGGAGCGTGACATTCTATTGGCTGAGAACATGTAAGCTCCCTCTACTTTGGGGGCGGGGCAAGGCCCGATTACCGCAGCAACCAGGTTGTAGGTTTGCAAGAGATTTTCGATACCTGGGTCAATATAATTTGTATTAAAATTGCATATTGGCCATCGGTAACATACTCTAGCCACCCACGAGGGTCACATTTTTAGCTTAGGGTATAAGGTAACGTTACTTTGAGAGGGGCGCTGCACCCCCTCCCCCATTGGACACGTCCTAGCACGTACCTGCTTGGAAATGAGTATGGACTGTTGCCAAAAAGGAGTAGACGCTACTCACGTTCAAATTTTACTCCTTTTTGAGTACAGGAGTGGAGATCAAAACCTACAGCAAGCAGTAACAGAAGCTTGCCTTAGTAAAGGCGACCATGTGCACATTTTTGGTAGAATGATAGTAGAAATAGGTCTATTTTGATTTGATTACCAAAAATACAGTAATTCAAATTGGAACAATATTGATCATAATTGACTATCAACATCAAAAAATTTTATAATAAGTAAAATAAGTTATATTTGACTATCAAAATAAATCTTAAATTGGGTAGGAGCGGAGTGAAATATTTTCAGCAAACAATTTATAGGAAACGCAATTGAACTTTTCAATACCTATTTTCTACTTTGACTATCAAAATGAAACAAAGTGAGCGCGCGGTATCTCATCAATCAATTTACCGACCGATTTACCCCAAAATCAATAGAGGTTGTCAGTGGTCCATAGGCATTTTTTTGCCAAGTTTGGCCAATATCCGTCGTAACATTCGAAAGTTATCGTGGGGACAGGAGGACAGACGTACGGACAGACTGTGCGGTTCTTAAAGCTTGCTTCCTCAGGCGATGAGCTAAAATTACTACAAAAAACAATCAATTTTCTAATTCATCGCTTGACGCTACATTGCTACTTAAGGCTAACTCGGCCTTAAAATGGTCCATTGTCCAGTGATGGCAGTATGTATAATGGTGATTAAAAGTATCCGAGTCAAAAATGTGGTGGGTAACCGGAGTAATTTGCCAATAGCCAAATTCTCTTTCTGAACAAAAGGTTGACCCTAGGCCGTAATAAGGCGAAGTTTTGGAATATTTTTTGACTCTATCAATGTAACGTAAAATCTGTACCTCTTCTGTTCTGGGCCTGGCCCACCTGAGAAAGCATGAAAACGTCAATTGGAATTAACATAAAAATCTATGTATCTGAAATATATTCTACCCATCGTACAATATTGCCCCGGAATACACACTAGCTTTATTTATAACAGGACTTGGGTCATGTGACCGGTACATTATATTAGTGATGAACCCAAATAAATGCCGGTGTAATTGGCCTACTAGAAACCATAATTCTTGCAAAATTGTTTGTAGATGCACTAGCCCCATGTACTACAGGACCTGGGTCCTGTGACCGCCTAGTCACAAAATAAACACCTTATGTAAATTTTTGTTTTGATGTTATGATAATATAGACCCCCAGTACCATTGCTGAATTTTAAAATGATTATGCACAACAACAGTGTCTAATTTCGAAATAAGCTAATGTTTCCCCATATTGGACTTACTAAATATATTACTAAATATATTAATATTTATTATATTTGTAGCATATCAGTGCTGTAATACTGGTTAGGGGCTATAATATTTTTACTACACCCCCAGTACCACTGCTGAATTGTAAATTGAAAAGACATATTATTGTGTCCACTCATATAGGACTTCCTTTTTTATGAAACATGCATTGTACACACGCATGTGCATTGCAACAAAATGCCGCATTGTCCATAGCATAGATAGGTAGATAGATCTCGTGACATAGGAATAAATACTTTTATTATATAGAGATTCATATGAAATAACATTTAATAAATTCTGAAATCTGTTTCAATTTAGGTTCAAATGCGAACAATCAATACTAGGGAACTGGAAAAAATCTTTCCTTTACAGAAGCAAATTGATAAAAAGGAACATTTTGATAAAAGCGAATCAATTGCAATTATTGGTTATAGTTGCCGATTTCCTGGAGCAAACAATATCAATGAATTCTGGGAGCTTATGTCAACAGGATCGGATGGAATAACTTCAATTCCAATTGAACGTCTTCCCCAATGCTTCAGTGAGGACCCACGCTATACTTCCATCAAGGCGGGATTTCTAAAATGTCCAATTAATGAATTTGACGCAAAGTTTTTCGGGATTAGTCCCAAGGAGGCGGCTTTTATGGACCCACAACAACGATTAATGGTAGAAGTTGCCTGGGAGGCTTTGGAAAATGCCTCAATTAATCCAGACAGGTTAAAAGGAAGTAACACGGGAGTTTTTTCGGGAATTTGGACTCACGAATATGAGCGTCTCCTTGCTGAATCTTCAAATAGTGAACAAGACTTTCATCATGTCATTCTCGGAAATGCTTTTAGTGCCACTTCGGCTCGCGTTTCCTACTTTCTAGGTTTAAATGGACCAAACGTGGCAACGGAATCCGGTTGTTCTTCCTCCATGGTCGCATTGCATTTGGCGTGTGACAGTTTGAGAAAACGGGAAACAAACTTGGCTTTGACTACTGGAGCAAATTTGCTTATTACTCATTTTCCACATAGTGATGTATCCATTCTGGCTAAAGATGGGCACTGTAAAACGTTCGATGAAAAGGCAGATGGATTTACTAGGGCAGAAGGAATTGCTGTTCTTGTACTCAAACGATATTCGGATGCAGTTAGAGATGGAGACAGAATTCTGTCGATAATTCGAGGATCAGGAATTAGTAATGAAGGAACAAGTTCCAGTTTTGGAACTCCGAGTAAATATTGCCAAGAACTTGCAATTCGGAATGCTTTAAAAGCGTCTGGAGTAAAAGCAGAGGAAGTTGATTACATTGAGGCTCATGGGACAGGAACTCCCATTGGAGATCCTATTGAATTTGCAGCAATATCTAATGGGTATAAGGCATTCAGGGAGAAACCAATCATCATAGGGTCTGCTAAAACAAATATTGGTCACACAGAATCGGCAGCAGGACTAGCAGGAATAATAAAAGTTATATTAGCGATGGAAAAGGAAGTTATTCCTCCTCATAGAAATTTAGATAAAGTAAATCCAAATATTAATTTGGATTCGCTTCCAGCTATAATTCCCCTAAATTCTGTTTTGTGGCCTAGAAATAATCAAAGAAAACGAATAGCTGGTGTTAGTTCTTTTGGTATTAGTGGAACAAATGTTCATGTCATTTTAGAAGAGCCGTCCAAAATTAATCAAAATGAAGTTGCCTTCTCAAACAACAAACAAAGACCGTGTCACATATTGACTCTCTCTGCCAAATCTGAAAACGCATTAAAAGATTTAGTGGCTAGTTATGCGTCATTTTCTCACAACAACCCAACGACAATAATTGAAAATGTTTGCTTTACTGCTAATACAGGAAGGTCGCACTTAAAATATCGTTTCACTGCAATTGCAAGAGATTTGAAGGATTTGACAAATAAGTTAAAACATCCAGTATTTCCCTCTGAACCCATTTTATTGGAGAAACAGAAAATTGCTTTTCTTTTTACAGGACAGGGTTCTCAATATATGGGAATGGCTAAGGAATTGTACGATACGAGTCCAGTATTATACAATTGCATTTAATTGCTGCAATGAAATAATCAAAAACAATTTGGGAAGGTCTATGGTAGACTTCCTTTGGGATTTAGATTCTAAAATTAATATAGACGAAACCATTCACAGTCAGATATCAATATTCTGTATTAAATACAGTTTGTTGAAGTTGTGAGAAAGTTTTGGAATAAAGCCAGCTTGTGTATTGGGTCACAGTGTAGGAGAATTCGCAGCCTCGGTGGCTTCTGGAGTTATGACACTAGAAGAAGCAGTTCTTCTAGTGTGTGAAAGGGCGAAATTAATTAATAATATGTCAATTGGAGGGATGCTGGCGGTTAGAGCTGCAAAAGAAAAAGTGGAGGACCTAATTGGATTATTTGTTACACAGAATTCCACTGATAAATGGATTGATATTGCTGTTATTAATTCCACTGACGAAATAGTTGTGGCGGGTGAAGTTTTCACCTTGAAAATGTTTTCCGAATTGTGCACAGCAAATAATATAAAATGTCAAAAGCTTGCAGCGAGTCATGCATTTCATTCTAGGGCCATGGAAGGTATGCTTGATGAATTTGGGCAAGTAGCGAGAGGTATTAACTATAAACTTCCCAATTGTCAATACATATCAGGGTCGACAGGCAATATTTTGGGTTCGGAAAAAATAACAGCAAAATATTGGCAAAACCATGCACGATATTCTGTAGATTTTACAAAGGGAATTAAACTGGCCTATCAACAGGGATGCAAAGTTTTCGTTGAAATTGGAGCACACCCAATTTTTTTAGCCCTAGGAATGACAAATTTATCTGCGGACGATAAACAAAATTACCTTTGGCTGCCATCCATTCGTAGGAATGAAGAAAATTGGTTAACAATTTTTGGAAGTGTATCTAAGTTGTAAGTTAATGATGTTGATATTGATTGGAACGAAATGGAGTCATGTTATCCCCGAAAAAAGATCGACCTACCTCATTATCCATTTCAACGACAAAAGTTTTGGATAGACTCCAAATCTGAACCACTTCTGAAACCCTTACATCCGATGCTGGGCAGAAAAGTTTCTTTGGCCTTAGTTAAGGAGCAGGTTTTCCAAAATTCTTTGCATGTGTAAGATTTTCCGTTCTTAAGGGATCATCAGGTTGCAAATGTAATAGTATTTCCAGGAGCAGGATTTCTGGAGATCATCTTAGCAGCAGGGAAGGCTGCTTTTAATATCATACAGACTCACGAAAGTCAGTTACTTGTTGAAAATTTTATAATTGAAGCTCCAATGGAATTAGAAGATGATAAAGAACATAAAATTCAAGTAGTTGCAACGGAAGTAGATAAAAAAGACATGTATGTTATAAATGTTTTTCTGTACAAACATTTAAATGGGTATAATGACGAAAAAGGTTGGAAACGCTTTGCCAGTGCAAATATTTCATTAGGTGACATTTCCAAAGAAATTATTCACCAAATCAGTGAAGAACGAATGATAGTAATGCAATCTAAAGATTCAAAGGATAATTCTCTCGAAGAATTTTACAAAACAACAGCAGAGCTTGGAATCAATTTCGGGGAAAAATTCCAGAGTATTGTTAAAATGTGGGAAAATGAAAATGAAATTTTAACGAAAGTTCTCGCTCCTGTAAAGGCTGGTAATAATAACGAATATATTTATCATCCAATTGTTCTGGATGCAATGTTTCAGTCTTTTGCCATCCTGACAGAGACTAGTAAATCAGGTTTACAACTTCCTGTAGGAATTTCAAAATTTTTGATGACAAACATATCAAAAACAAATCCTGAATATTTTCTTGTCCATGGGTCCAAGGAAAACGGAATAATAAATTTATATGATCATAAAAGAATATTATTGGCAAGCATGTCAGGAGTCAGATTAGTAAAGACTTCAATAGGGTCTTTCATGAATGTCATCACCGGTATAAAAAACAAACTTCCTGGGCTGTATAATGAATTTTGGAGGTCTAGAGACGCTCCATTTCATTCGAGGGTAGATTTATCTGCACTGAAATCGCCCAGTGCCATTTTGCCGGACTTAAACAAATGTATGTTAAAATACTCAAATTACTATTCTGCTATATTACAAAGTATAGAATTATCTAAGAAAGGCCTTCCGTATTATTTTATTTCGGCATTTTATAAGCTAGGTTGGAAACCAAAATTAGGAGACATATTCACAACAGAAGATTTTATGTCTGATTTGGCAATATACCCTTACTATACGTCTTATGTAAACCTTGGGTTGACGATAATGTCCGAAGCAGACTTTTTGCTAAAAAGTGGCAAAAATAATGACTCGGAGTGGATTATAAACAAATTACCGTCACCAGAAAACGAAGCCATGAGCGACCTCATATCTGAATTCTTAATAGGTGTCGGTTCAATAAAAGATTTTAAATTCGTAGAAAAATCAGTGATTGAACATTGTGGTGGAGGAATAGGCGACTATCTATCGGGGAAAATTACAGGAATTAATTTACTGTTTGGGGAAGGCAACAAAGATATAGATCCCTTAATTATATACACCGAGGCCTAAGGGTGTAAATTAGCTAATGTTAGGGTAAGTGCTTATTTACCCAAAATGTTTTCACATTTGAAGTCGAAAGGATCGATAGTAAGAATTTTAGAAGTCGGAGCCGGTAGTGGAGGTACAACTAAGGAAATCATAAATGGCCTTCAGAAACAAGGAATACCATTTCGATATACTTTTTTGGATATTTCACAACATTTTTTAACGGAAGCAGAAAGATCATTCAAAAATACATTTTCTGCTGTGGACTACAAATTATTGAATATCGAAAAAGATCCTAAACTTCAGGGATTCGTCCCTTATACTTATGATATTGTTGTATCATCAAATGTACTTCACGCAACAGAGTGCTTTGAGTCGTCAATTATTAATGTCCATCCGCTTTTAGCTCCCTCAGGATTTTTTTGTCTAATGGAAATGCTTAGGCCTATAAGGATCATTGATATGATATTTGGAGTTCTAGATGGTTATTGGTGCTTCAGATATTATGACATCCGACCAAATCATCCATGCGTAGATGAGAAAACGTGGTATGATCTCCTCAAGAAAAATGGTTTTACTTCAGTAACAACTGTTTCCGATAAACAGGAGCAGGTTAGCATTTTAATTGCTCAATCAACATGTGAAAGTTACATGTATAAGCCAAAGAAGTGTTTAGCGTCTTTAGAAATCAAATCTCCATTATGGATAATCTTCTCAGGGCACGATCCTGCAGTTGCCAATGAATTAAATATTGCCATCAATCGTACTGGTTGTGGCGTTTTAATTGTTTATGACATTAACCAAGCGAAGGGTAATTCAAAGAAACAGTTTGTTAATTACAGCGATGAAAATGAAATTTGTAAATTCATGTCCTCAATTCAGATAAGTTTAATGTAAAAGGATACATTTCTCTGATAGGGCTCAAAGACACCAACGATCAAGAGTATTTAGCAAAATCAACAATGAACATTTGTAAATATATTTGTGTCTCTGCTAGTGGTGCAAACGCAATCAAATTTATAATTGCCACTCGTGGGGTTTTCTATATTGGGGATCAAGGTCTAGGTCATCCTTCTAATGCTACGATTGTTGGTTTGGCAAAGAGTTGCATTAATGAACGTCAGGAACTCTCAGGAAGTTTACTTGATTTAGATCCTGACAACAACGATGCTATCATTGAAAGCAACCAAATATTTTTTCAAATGTGGACTTCAGAACCAGATGTCCTTATAGCCTATAGAAACAATAAGCGTTTTGTATGCCGACTTTCTTCTTTGCCATCTCCACCGGCTCCATTAAAACTTCCTTATGGTAGCTATGTGGTAACTATTCCCGTGACCAAGAAAATAGATGATGTGACCTTTAAGACCTGCAAAATGAACCAATTAAATCCAAACGAAATAGAGGTTACTATTCGTGCTACGGCATTAAATTTCAGAGATATATTAGTTATTTTAAAACCGGTTATGTATTTCACGGAATTTGAAACTGTAGGAACAGATTTCTCCGGGGTTGTGTCTCGAGTAGGAAGTAACGAAACACAGTACAAAATTAGGGATGAAGTTTTTGGGGTTTCTTATTTCAGCACTATAGCTAGTCACGTTATTGTAAACACTGCTCTTACCCTTCATAAACCTAAATATTTGACATAAATTTCAAGACGTATTTTATGCCAAAGTGAATGGTGGATGTAATTTGCACAATTTGACTAAATCAATGAATTTGGAGCACTTTGTGTTATTTTCTTCAGGAGCTGCCCTCATAGGCTCTCCTGGACAAAGTAATCACGCGGCTGCTAATATGTTTCTCGACTCTCTAGCACATTACAGGCACTCATTAGGGTTACCAGCTCAGACCATTAATTGGGGAGGTAAGCTGAATTGCAATAATTTGTATGCATATTGTTTTTCCAATCTATACACACCTAAATGGTCTTTTTAAATCTAATGATTTTGATTAGCATGGTCGGAAATTGGCGCGGCTACCAACACAGCTTTTGGAAAAGATGGAGCCTTAGGGGTTATTTCTTTCAGTCCAGGTTTATATTACAATTACTTTTAATTGTATTTTGTTTATAATATCACTTTAATTTAGAGCATTATAACTTGTAATAATTTAATGTCCTTTCAGGTCAAGGAATCGCAGCACTAAAATTTATTATGAGTCGTCCTTATGTGCACGTTGGAAGGAGTATACAGAAAATTGATATATATTATGCATATAACAAATTTCACTGATTTCAATCCTAGGAGACTCTAATAACTAGTATCTGACACTTTTTTGCGGAAAAAAATTTTCAGGGGGGCGTAATCCCCATTTGGGGCTATCTTCGTTCCCTTCTGAGGTATGGCCTTGAAATTAGCATAGCATCTGTCTTAAAGGTAGGTTAGGTTATATACTGAGTTTCATCACAAAATTCGCAATACTTTCTGAAATATTGCATTTTTAAGTCTAAATTTTAACGTCTTGTGACCTCATTTGACCGCATATATCTTGCAAGATAGGATCGACATTCCCCCTGAAAATTTTTTTCCGCAAAAAAGTGTCAGATACTAGTTATTAGAGTCTCCTAGGATTGAAATCAGTGAAATTTGTTATATGCATAATATATATCAATTTTCTGTATACTCCTTCCAACGTGATGTGCAAACTGCAGTAATGCAACTTGATGCTCTTGAGTTGGCTGATGTATCTCCCAGGTCACAAGAGTATATATCCGAGCTTACCGCTGGGCAGCAAATAGCAGGTTCTCAATGGTCTGCTCAAACCGAACAGTTTTGGAAGGATATCGAGGATTTAGAAGTTGATGAGCGGACAGGATTTATTAAGAAATGTATAGAGTCAATTATTCGTATAACTCTGAAACTCCCCGAAACGGAAGCAATTGACGAGTATCAATCGTTTTCAGAAATGGGTTTAGATTCTTTAATGGCAGTGGAAATGAGGAACAAATTGCAAAAAATATTCGGGAAGAGATTGCAGATAAACCCAACTTCTCTATTAGATTACCCAACTTTGGCCAGTCTTAGCAAATTTCTCGGTGATTTAACATTGTCTGTTAATGAATCCTCTAGTAGACCAGATGACGAAATTATTCTTGAGGAACAACGGAAGTTAGTAAAGGAGGATTCTATTCTACCGGATAATGTTCGGAAAATTGGCGAAGCAGTTAAACCTTCGGAGGTAAAAACTATATTAGTGACAGGATCAACAGGGCACTTTGGTCCTTACTTGGTAGCAGAACTTGGGGACAACGTGAAAAAGGGACATCTGAATATTATTTGCTTGGTTCGTGGAAAAACTTTGATTTCTGCTGAAAAGAGATTTGCAGAAAATTTAAAAAAATTCAACCTTATTAATGACTTAGAAAACTGTAATATATCAGTTGTATTAGGGGACATCACCGCAAAGCATTTTGGCATGGATGTTGACAGGTACACGGAATTGTCAAAGACAATCGATGCAGTATTTCACTGCGCTGTAAAAGCCAACCATGTAGAAATATACCAAAAATCAAAAACAACCCAGGACATTCGATCGGTAAATGTACTTGGCACACTTAATGTTTTGGAATTTGCAGCAACCTCCCGCAATAAAAGGGTTAGTTTTATATCTAGTTTTAGTGCTGCTACTGAATTAGATAATGATGGTTTTATTTCGGAAGATTCACCTATTGAGAAAAATAATGGGGAACGTTTGGGCGAAGGTTATGCATTTACAAAGTTTGTAGGTGAAAAGTTGATTGGCCAAGCTATAAAACGTGGAATTCCGTGCCAAATTTTCAGATTGACTACACTAACTGGGAATAGTGAAACCGGGCACTTTACTATGGATACAAATTTTCTAATGAATTTATTTTTTACAAGTTTACAAATGGAAATTTTCCCTTTTATCCCAGGGGGTTGGCATTCAATGGCCGTTGATTGTGCTGCTAAATTAACCTCCATGATTATTTCGAACGACAAAGCTGGTGATGGTATTTACAACATTGCTGATCCCGTTCCGCTAACGTCGAATGATCTGGTTAAAGTTACCTCCGAATGTGGGTTGAATATGACGATAATTGACGAAAAAGAGTATACGAAAAGAGTGCTGAGCAATGAAAAATCTTTAATAAACGTGTTTAAAGAAGCACTTGGCAACAGAGAGACAAATGAAATTGTGGCTGGAGTTTGTCCAGTATTTAAGCATGCCATAAGAGAAAAGGGGAGTATTTTCCGCATTAGTAATAAATTAGCAGCTGTCATACCAAACGTAGAGACAATTATTCCATCACCAACAGAAACTTTGAAATCCATGTTCAATTTCGCTGAAGGGGAAGGGATTTTTCAGAAATTGAATATTAAATGCAAAAATGATGCTCTTTAATAGTGGTATCCTATTATCTACTTTTTGTTTAAAATAGCTTTCTTCCATTTTTCGTTTAAATAGCCTACATTCATATTTCGTCTAAATAGCCTACATCTATTTTACGTTTAAATAGCCTACATCTATTTTTCGTTTAAATAGCCTACATTCATATTTCGTCTAAATAGCCTACATCTATTTTACGTTTAAATAGCCTACATCTATTTTTCGTTTAAATGGCCTACATCCATTTTTCGTTTAAATAGCCTACATCAATTTTTCGTTTAAATAGCCCGCATCCATATTTCGTTTAAATAGCCTACATCCATTTTTCGTTTAAATAGCCTATATACATTTTTCGTTTTGAATGGGCGATATAGTGAATTGAGGCTAAATGGTCCCTTAATTTACGAATAGTATTTGATACACTCATTGCCAGTTTTACATGGTGAATCATCGTTATGTCAATGCCACTTTTGACGAAATCAACGTTGTCGAGTTATCATGGCTGGTTTCGAGTTGTTTTCGCTCCGTGTTATTAGCATACGCTGGAATTTTATTTAATTAAAAACGCTAAAAAAATTTCTAAAGATTTTATTAATAAACGGCAAAATATTTACTTATAATTTTTCTATAATATTCAAAAATTATGATAACAAACAATGAAAATAATTGCAAAACTCTGTATAAGAATAAGGTAATGAAAACACCGGTACCAAACATAATTCCCCAAAATTTCAATTTTAAATTTTAACAGCACTGTATTTAAAACTGAGGGGCTGTGACGCCATTATATTTTTTGAAGAAATAGGTGAAAAATTTGGTGACAATACTATGTAATTGTGGGTAGCGCGAAACATTTACCAAATTTTTTGTTGACAATTATGGAGTTTTGATTTTTCAAGTAATATGTTCTATATAATATTTTATTTTATTATTTCCACTTGGAATTTGCATTACAAAAGCTGAACATTAATTTTTTAGAAATAATTTACTCCAGTGAAAATGGAAACTTCATAATAAGAAACACTCATGTAAATAATTTCTTGGAATTAATTCCAAAGCTCCCTAGTACTATATTGCCAAATTGGTAGTATGTAATTTAGCAAAGAAACAGAATAATATTTTTTGTGTTTTTGTATCGATTTCCAAATGGATTTGGTTTAATGGTTTTAAAGTCATTTGATTCTAAACGATACTGTAACAACAGACACGCCCTTATCTTGTGAACTAAATTATAGCATTATAGGCTTCAATGGTGAAATTGTAGTTTCAGTGTTCGACTGATAGAAATAACTGTAATTTATGGTAATTGTAAGAAAATAGTAAAAAAACTAACGGAGAAACTTTGCCTTAATAAAGGAGACCATTTACACATGTTTGGTAAAATCGAATACCGTATTTTCCTAATTAACTCACCTCTCACCCTCACTCAGTTGACCCGGTAGGGGTCAACTGAACTATTATATTTTCACGTTACTAAGTGCCTTCAAACATTAGTTGACCCTCCTCGAAATAATTGACTCCCCTATTTTGTATAGTGGGAGATGGTATGATATAGTAGTATACAAATACATATAGTTGAGTAGTTCCATGGAAAACGTGATGAGTTGGAAATTAGGATTTACTTAGATTATGATAAGGTAATATTTTATGCAATCGCTTTGGCTTAAGTCACGAATCCATCACTATAGTGAAAATGTCTCCCTCAGAAGAAGGTAGTATCCAAACTACTCCTAAAAGACCAGTAAAATACAATTCTCATTCGGGAGTAATTAAGATAAGCGATTATACAATACAATTTACAACTAAACGGTATAATATACATAAAGTAGCAGTACAATTCAATATTTCGCGAAGTCTAATAAGACTTCGAATACCGAATTACGGAGGTAAATTGAGTTTTGTCTAAGAAAGTACCACTACCACAATTCTTTCTTCGAACGACTAATGGAAAAACTACCAATATATATATAACTGAATAAATTCTTAATAACTTTTAATTTACTTGTATTTCCTTCATTTGGCATTGCACTTTGCCCTTTCTATTCATTTAAAAAAAACAATTGTTATTGCGTTACGGACGAAGGGACAGACTGTCCGGTTGCAAAAGCTCACCTCCTCAGGCGGGCTGAAACAAGTGACATAACAGAACGTCAAAAGTATCATCACAATAAATAAAGACAATTGTACGTATGCTGCTTGTATGTATGTCTCTATATAGAATCTATGTTCTAATGTCATATAGACGTTGCGGCTTTTGTGGCTATGTGCATGCGCGTTTGTTATGCATAGTACATAAAATAACTAATAGTAATAAAAGGCCAAAAATTGTTAACATGGCTTATTTCGAAACCATCATAAATTTAACTTTGATGCCTAAACATTTGAAATTAAGGAACAGCACTGGTGACCCAGTTCCTGCTATTTTTCATTATTCGGAGAAAACAAGCACGTATGGAACTTTTATTGTATATTTGTATCCAAGAACAATAAAATTGTTCTTTAATTAGGTCAGTTCACCAAGATGTTATTGAAACGTAATAATTACACAGTCTTTAGTTGTTGGCGACACGGCGACAGGCGACAGTAGACATAATGATTTCCACAAAAAGTATTACTTTCACAGTTGTTTAAAGGAAGCTTGACAAAATAGGATTCTTCGTGTTGAAATGTCTTCACATACAGCAAAGTGGAATGCGTTCAATACCATTAAATTTATTTGTATTATACACTTCAAAACATTCAACAAAGCTGGAACTTCCTTTGAACGTAAAAATCACTCAAAAATAAACAGTCAGAAAGAATTCTTTTAATTTTAATTATTTGATGGCATAATTTTTGATAATTTTGATCCACAATTGTTTGAAAACTCATTGAGAGGTTTGAGATCAGTTGAAAAGTCAGCAGTTACAATGAATTCAAAAAAATATGTCAATCACTTTCATAGGATAGGATTTTACGTCAACATTTCATCGTGGTTAGGAATATTACCGTTTTTCTGGGACTATACTTCAGAAAAGTTCGTCACGAACAAATCCCGTCATCAGGGTCCAAAAATCTTGGCAGTTTTAAATGGGACATTTGGCATTATCGTCATGTTCCAGATTATAACAACAATTCGGAATGAGGATGTAAATGAAGCAGTCACACACATTATGAAGAATTTGGTCATCATTAGTATTCATTTCATGTACGCCATCACCTTAGTAAACCTCTCTATGAGTGAAGACAACATCAAGTCATTTTTGAACTGTTACTATTTACCTTACATGTTCTACAAAAATGGTGAGACATTTCCTGGATATTAATTCAAATTATGACGTAAATTAATGATCTAAGTAAACATATTTCTTAAGTGTAAGTAGAAAAATGTGATCAAAAAACAAAATAAAGGTATGCCAATATTAAGCTATACTATTTTCCATATAATAATAAACCCTACAATTTGCAGATTCTGTATTGCCTGGAGTAAAGCAAACGAAATATTTGAAAGTTGAGAGATGGTTAGCAAAATGGCTTCCTCCAATAATTGTTATCCGAGTTACGTTTATCGTCATCAACTTCTTATTCTTCCAAGAAAGGAAATATTTTTGGCCCGACGCCTTTTTTCCAAATTCTAAGGTTTATATATTCGGGCTAAAACTATTTCAGACAATTGTCTTGGTCACCTCATCACATGACATAGCTTTGTGTGTCCTCATCATTTTCATCTACATTATTCGTCATTCCTATTGGATGCACCACATCAGGTAATAAAGGAAATAATTTTGAAATTATCTTCATTTTAGATGTCACCCTTTGGATGCAAAAGATATTGATATCGTTTGCTGAGATCAATATGTAAAATTAAACAAAGTGTACTAGCACCTACAAATATATTTAGAGTACTATTTAATAGCAAGATCACTTTGTATTACATTATATTAAAACTTATTTAAATTAAAACTTAGATGGACCAATGATAGCTTTGAGTTCAAGATGATGGTGTACAACAGAATGCGATTAATGAGCATCGCATATGAAGATATTTACATGTCTGTAACTATGCCATTTATTATCATAATGGCTTCTTCGATTTCCGTATTTTGTAGTTTTTCTTCTATACGATTTCTTGGAAGACTGAACACGGCCACATATGCAACATTCCCAGCTGCCTTTTTTGGTTTTACTTTAAGTATGACCCTTTTATTGTTAGGATTTGCCTCTGTTTGGAAGAGCAGTTCAAAATCGCTAAGAATAATTGCAAATTCTGCAGCTCAAGAAAATAATTTTGTAGCAAAAGTACATAGAAAAATCCTGAGGTCTGTCCCACCTTTCGGTTGTCAAATGTGTCCTATGCAGAACGTCAAACCAGAAAGACTATTCGATTTCTATGATGGTCTTATTGGCTATCTACTGACACTTCTGATTACCTTCCAATAGTATTCGTAAGCAGATAAGCTTCTTATTTTTATATTTCATTTAAATTCAAAACTAAATTATTTTAACTATTGGTTGCGATTCATTCAGGGCAGGTGACATTAAATGACTGAAAACATCATGAATAATAAATTGTCGTAATTGTATCATTTTACTTCTAAAAGGGGAATAAAGCTTGAATAAAGCTTGAATAAAGCTTACAGCTTGATCATAATAAACCTTTAAGTTGTAATACTTACACTAACATAACATGATATTATAACACTGTGTAATTGCTATAGAATTGCCTGAACTAAGAACTAAGTATCACTATATAATAAAGCTGATTGTACCTGTACCTATGTCTCATGTCGGTATGTGTACGGACTTTCCGGCTTTTTGTGGCAATGCATAACAATGAGCCCACCACGGCACGGGTTACCTTTCTTGAAATTAACCTATGCACATGATTATGCTGAATGCCTACAGATACCTTTCGAAATCGAGTCATGCATGTTGGAGGGTAGAATATATTATTACATAAAACAATAAAATTTCACTTTGGGTTTAATTTAGAATTTTAGCAAATTTATGTTTATTTTATACTACATTCCGATACATTTTACATAAAATGCCTAAAGAATTTTTAAATCAGGAAAACATTAGGGCATTAATATTTTAGTAATGAGCTATTTGGAACCTTAAGCATACATGCAAGCATACCAGTTACCATATAATATAAGCAAACATAACTAGAACAAAATATTTAGTAATGAAAGCAGATTTACATATATTTGACAATTTACAGACGCACTACAAGTTATGAATTATTGTAATACTATTTTCACTACCTTGTTAACACAATAAAATTTCTTTGAGATTTATTACTTGAATGGATAAATAATATAAATTCGTCCTTTCCCAACATTGTCATGTTTTCACAGTCCTAGGGCAAGCCCTAATGCTTTACTTTGATCAATATGTTTCTTGAGAAATTATTCTGCCATCGTCAATTATTTTTGTATCGGGTGTCTCCGTTGTGGCTATGCGAGGGGCAACAGTGGTTTTCGTAGTCATTGCAGCAGTTGTTGCCCCCATTTGTTTTGCGGGAAATGGAGTGGTAAAAAAATCTTTAAGGCGGGCCTCATCAAAAGTGGGCAAGTTTTTTGATAAAATACGGACATTTTCTGAAGGCTTAGTATCTTTATCAGCAGATATCTTTCTACCAACCATCGTGGATTGGACTTTAGGGACAGTATTAACAGACATACTTCTCCCCATGATGGGAGTTTTGACTTTCTCTTTGTGTTTACCATTCTTACCACCCGCCATGCTTCTACCCATGGCAGGTGAATCGACTTTGTGGTTTTTGTGGACTTTTTCATGCATTTTGTTGTAGTACGTTTTAAAAGCATCGGCCATTTGCTGCGATTCAGCGGTATTACTTGGGTTGGTAATATAATTTGATAAACCCAATTCTTGTTCCTTCTTTATGGAAGCAACGTTTAGATTTCTTCCTTGTGGCCCTTTCAATATACTTAAGTCCTTTTGATTTGAAACATTTACTATTCTGCTTTTGGATTTCAATTCTATCATAGAGTCTTGTTTAATCAAAGTTTGCAAATTTCTACCAACCATTTTATTCGCACCTTTTGATTTAGGATCAGGTTGGTGAAACTTGACATTTCTGTTTTCACTCCAAAAAGATTTCCTTCCTATTTTACCCCCACTACTCCGGCCAGATGGCTTAGAAATATTAGATTTGTGAACACCTTTATCCCGAACAGTGCCAATATGCCAAAACGAGCCTGTTCGGGTGGTAGTTATGGCTTCAATTGGTTGTGTGTTTTCTTCTCTGGTCTGTACTGCCTCCATGGTTCTTGCAAGTTTTGCAGCATTCGATATCTTTGAAGTGGTTGTATTCTTAGTTCCAGGTATTGTCCTTCCAATTTTTCTACTAATTCTAGGCTCTAATTCAGCATCGTTAATTGGGTCTTCTTGAGGAAATTGTTCATCCGGAATATCTTTATCCAACGTCGATGGAGAACTATTTTCAGAGTTGTTATCCCCGGAAGTGCTTTCTTCAAGATTATTTATTTCATGTGGATTTTCTCCAAGTGGATTTTCTTCTGGGGTATCAATGCCAACCATATCTTCCGTAGTAGTTTCATAATCGTAGATTTCGTCTTTTACCTTAATCTTTTCTCCATCAGGACCATGCATGATATGAAATGATGAAGGATCCTCTGTTGCCATTTCGCTGGCTCCACATACTTTGTGGCATGCATTTTCACCGTCACAAGACCAGCGACAACCTGGATCTGGAGGAATGCTAACCATTTTATGATTGAGAGTGCCTTTATCCGAGTCTGCAGCATTAGGCTCGAATTCATATCGCCGTCGAATCGCTTTTTGCATTTTAATTGGAATAAAGAAATCTGGGTTGGGAACTTCCTCGAAGTAGTTGGTAACTTTGTCCGCCCCTTCACTAAAGGTGAGAGGTCTTGGTGGTCGGAAAGTGATGGAGTCAGACACGATATAACTCCCTTCGAGACAGCTATCCATCCATAATGTTACTCCTGGATCTGAAAGCTGACTGACAACAATCTCCAAATCTTCATTGTCTGAAGAGGAAATCCAGTTAGGATTAATAGGGTCTAGCAAATCTTCAAAGTAACTGTTGTACAATCTCGGAAACGTCTCCGCTTTCCTGGAGGGATAGAATTTGTTACAGTATCCCAAAACTGTAGAGAAGATTTTCCAATGGGCGTCTAAAACTGTGTTGAATTCATACTCCAACTCTGCAGCCTCTTCGTAATAAAATATTTTATAGGCAGCCTCTTCTGTGGACAAGGACACGTCTCGGATTAATCTATTTCTACTTTTGGGATATTTGTGGATTACATGAACATTCACCGGTAGTACAGGTATGGTCCTCTCTTCGTATTCTACTTCCCTTACAGGTCGAGGCAAATCTCTTCGTGGGTATGGAGGTGGTGGTGGCGATGGTGGTGGGGGAGGTGGTGGAGGAGATGGTGGTGGAGGTGATGGGGGTGGAGGTGATGGTGGAGGAGGAGGTGGAGGAGGAGGAGGAGGTGGCGGTGGCCTTCTAGTGGTTGTAGGTATAGTGGCATTGGTACTAACCAGGAAATCGTCGCGCTTATCTCGTCCAAACTGACTATTTAAATCCTCTTGTTGACGTTTTAAATTTTTGCTATCCATTGAGTGGACTGATGACCCTATGCAAAAAATATTTTTAAACTTGGTAATAGCCGTTTAATTTTCTTCAAATTCAAAGATGTTTGTAAACCAAAAGAACATTTAATTTTGTGGTTATTTAATTATTTGGGGCTATTTCGTACACAAAACGAAAAGTGCAAAGATTAAACAGTTCCTTAATTATCAACAGAAATAATCTTACTTTCATGAAGTGCAGCTGCAGGTGGATTTAGAGACCCTTCTCGTTTTCGACGAATGGTGTCGTTTAAAATGTCGTCCTCAGTATAATCAAATGTGGAATCGTCAAGAGTTGACCGTTGCTTACCACTCCGAGCCAAATTCAAAGGGACGCCTACTCAAAATATCAGCTATTTAACATGACATAACACAAAATATTTTATAGAAGGGTTATTGTTACAAATTCTACCTCGAGTTACAATAATATCTGTGTCATCATCATCATAATCGGTAGATGTATCGTCCCCATAATCTTCATCAGCTATAAATCTCATTGGTTCTGCTTGGATTAAACAAGTAGTGAGGTCTTGATTCAAATACTTCCAAGTTTCCTTTTTCATGACTGGCAAATGTCCACCACTTTCGATTATATTAGCTAAGTAGAACGCGAGAAGACGCGAAACAACGGAAGGCAGATGGCTGGACACGTTGATACAAATCCTCTCATAAATGTCTTCAATGAGATTCACAGTCTCCATTCTTAATTTTACTTGCGGATCCGAATCCTCGTTATAATCTGTCAAATTTAAACCATATCCCACAAACTTGCACGAGTCCAGCGTTTTATGAGCACCAACACATGTAAATTTGTCCAGAATGGGCAATTGGGTGCAATTGGAACTTAATACAGCGTGACTAGAGTGAGAAAGTTTACCTTTCCGACTTGCCAAGACCGAAGCTGGTGATAGAGTTGTTTTAACATGAGCAATTTTTTTAAACATTTCAGGAGTCCATCCGAAGGGATCGAAATTTTTTTTGGTGGCACCGCTTAGTTTTATTGCAGCCCCAGAGTTTGGGTTGTTCATCGCAAAATGGTCGAAATCGTGGTGATCAGGTCTCGGTGACGTCATTCCATCTCTATATTTTGATGGACATTTCGACCAATGGAAGTCCTTCCCTTCTTTCCCTTCAAAGAAATCATCGTGATAATCGTTCAGTCCAGGTTCGTATAAACAGATCTGAGGGTGAACAGGAATGTTTGCCATGTGAAGTCTGACAAATGTGTCTTCCGTTTTTGATTTTTTGCTGTAGCAAAAGTCAAACTGATCAAAATTCCCAATCACTGCGAAAGAATGGCCTTTTATATCAGTCGAGGATTTGTTTACCGGCTCACAGTCCTTCGTATGGATCTCAAACCTTGGGTGATCAAACTGCGTTAGAGCCGCAAGCCTGTAATCATTTTGTTTCGTTAGCATCTTGATACCATACACCTGCAAAAACAAAATGGGCAAAGTTCTTAACCCTAGACCTATTGCCATATTTTTTGCAGATTATATTTACTTCATAATGTTCCACAACTACATAGATATTTTATGTTTCGTTACAATCTTGGAATCAACTCGAAATTTGTTTGGTTGGGCAAAAAACGAAAAATTCCTGAAAGACTTACTGATAGGCAATAAAAAATCATAATAATATAATTATATATTACAGAGTAATATACTCAATTATTAACAAGTCATTATTTTCCAGTGGATATACACAAAACAATATAATGTGTGATTCAGGACGAGTGATGTATAATACTACATTATATTGTAGTCCAGCTTTTGATCACAATTTCTAGGTAAAATGTTCAATTCTTAACAAAACCACCTTTTAGAAGGCCATTTTAAATCTTATCAAAATCCTAGCCAATATCCCGCCAGGAGATGTAATTTTAGTAATACAAATAATAATTACCTTTCTTCCAAGAACATTCTCCATACTACAGCTTCCTACTCCTCCAGTTGTTGGTGGTCCAGGAATTAGGGTGGCTCTGCTATCCAATTTAAATTTCTTTGGGAGTTGATTTAATTTGAAGCATTTGTGATCGAATACTTCCAAAACTGCTTTTTTAAATATACATGGTTTCCATACGATACCAGCAATTGTTTCTACAGGTGGTCTAGTAGCATATCTGTCCGTGGTGACGAAAGAGTCTTTAGGGGATTCAGTCGTGATATCTTCAAAGGCGGAGGTAGCCTCAGTCGTGGTATCTTCGAGGGCAGAGGTAGCCTCAGTGGTAGTGTCATCGAAGGTGGAGGTATCCTCAGTGGTGGTATCGTCCAAGGCTGATGTATCTTCAGTGGTGCTCATGCCTGGCCCCACTATAGCCCCATCTCCACTGTCAGTAGTGGTGGATTCATCAGTTGGCATATCAATTGGGTCTGGAATCGGAGTAGCCGTTTGTGTATTGTTTATATGAACATTTCCACTGCCACTCCCAACAGAATTGCAGTCAAGCCCAGGAGGAATTCCATTTTCCCCAGGCTTACAATTTGAACTAGTCTGACGTTTCTTTAATGTGGGTATAATATCTTCTTCAATATACGTAGCAAGTCTGGCTTTTCCAGTGTCCACAGCATTCTCATATATCATCACCCTATAATAAAGTGCAAGTTTTAATCATTGAAAGAAAATTTTTACGAAAAGAGACGAAATAAATATCCATCGGTTTGAAACGTTATTGAATCCAAATAACCTTTTCGTTGATATCTTACGTGTTTAATTTAATGTCGGTGAAAATTATAATTTAAGAGAACTGTACTCTACCTGTTGAATGCATTATCGTACAAAAATCGAAAGAAAATTCTCGGACGAATATCTATATTTTATATATTTTTTTATTTATTCATTGGTAAAGCCATGCAGGGTCCCTTTCAACGTGATAATTGTTAATTTTCATAACTAAAGTTGTGCATCAACAGGTACTGCAATATTTATTATCGGTAGTTTTATTTGTACAACCTGAAACTGACATTTTTCTAAATTACATGTATTTTCTGAATGTTTTGTGTGTTTCCGATGATTGACTTGGTATTCGTACAGCGCACGTATACACATGGAAGTAATTGGATTACAAGCGATGTCTGATAATAACCGATTTCACTAAAATGTCAGAATTGGTACACGAAATTAATGTAGCGGTGCAAAGAGCAATGTAGGTAACTAATTATTTGAGTATTTTACTTCTCCATAAGAAAATTAAATTGTACTTAAGTGAATTAAGCGGCAGGAGCGTATCAATAAATGGCACATTTTGCCTTTTTCCTACCAGCTTTTAAAGTAAAATGAATGTGAGTAGATAATCTAATGTCTATTCTACTATGGTTTAACGGGTTAAGCTAAATAGTTAGCAAATAACTAACAATAAACGCTCTTTAAATTGACAACTTAGGGCAATTTTTTTTAATTGCTTCAAAATGAATAATAACAATGATTTTCTCAAGTTAATAAAATTGTTTTTAGTGCGACATTTATAAAAGTGTGTGGGCTACAAATTGTGGAAGATAATTTAATACTTCAAATTTTCATAATTATTGAATAATGACGCATTAGTTTAAATGCACAACAAATAACCTGTATATCAGGTTTTCCAATTAAAATTAATGTAGATAAAATTTCCAAAAACTTACGGTCCATTAATGCAAATGAATTTGTCACACAGCTGGCTGGTGTCATAAAATGCTCCAGGGGGTGTATTATATATCATTTTGCCTCTGATTTTTTTGTAAATTGTCACATACGGCTTGTAGTATTTGTCTTCTGCACAGGATTTCATAGGGTTCATAGCCCCAAACACAACATATGGAACCAATGAAGTAAAACAACATAATAGGATAATTAAATGCTGAAGGGGTACAAATATTGGCTTCGCAAGATGTCCATGTAAAGTTTTGACGGTGTTTATTGTCATGGCTGGACCCCTTTGGCTTCCGCTGTGCCGTCTTGATGGTCATTAATTGTTACAATAATTTTTACCACGATTCGGAGATAATAATTGCACTGTACACTATATAGGCACCTCTACACATGTTTCACTCAAAAACGTTCTGTCAATCCATTTTAATTTTTTACACATATCTGTGCTTGCCTAGATGGGAATATTTATTATCGATTGCTGCCTGTTCAGTTCATACCTATTTACAAATTTACAAATTCTAATAAAAGCTTGTTTTTAAAAAATGGGCGCTGTTAAAGCCATTAATTTATTTTTAATCAAAAAATTAGAACAGTTCAATGTCTTTCTAGTTTTGAAATAGTAATTATACTTTGTATGAGGGTGAACTAGATTATTTATTTTTATGTACAGCTATAAACAATAATAAACTAGTTATTGTTAATTCAGTATGTATATATTCAGTTCATACATAATATTTCAGTAGTAATTATACATTCTAAAACACAAGTAGGTATATTATAATAAATACTTCATTGACATTACAATTACTTAACCTATAATTTTAAGGAATGATTATTAATTATTGATAGCATCCTTGTTTGGAATGGTTCCTACAACATTCCAAAATTGGTTAAATTAAACTTAAAGTTATTTATGTTTGGCCTACGCTATAACACTATCACAATAATACACAACGGGGTCTGGGCCCTACCCGAAAATTAACAGACTAGATAAATGAGAAAATTGTATATAAACTATTTTGAACAACACAAATATTATTTTAGATTTTTGAACCTCACTTAAAATTAATTCCTTTGTCCACTCTTGTACATAAATGAAAAATATTATCCTACTCGTTGATTTGCATATGTACAGAGAGATAAACAATACTATATAAAAAATTTTTGCAAAAACCTATACAGGTCACAATCTTCAATTTCTGACCTAAAAATAATCCCTATTAAAAATAATTTCCGACGACTGTTTCAGAGTTGCAAAGGGTAACGGCTGCGAAATTAGGGACTAGAAATGTCCATTGTTGCGATACATTGAGAGGAATTTAAAAATAGAATAATCTCTCGCGAATTTTAGGATTTTGAATACTTTTTGGATTTAGGAGAGGTTTAACTCCCAAAGCCTTTAACCCCACTCAATACAGCCTTCTTGGAGCACGCCTTAAGGCTTTTCTTTGGTCAACATGTTTCCCCGCTTGGGAAATCTTTCTTCCAGTGCCCATTTTCCTTGGCCTGGCTGCCTCCGTTGTAGCTATACGAGGGGCGACGGTAGTTGTCGTAACCATTGCAGCGGTTGTTGATCCTTTCAAGTTTTTCATAGATGGAGTCGAGAATAAATCTTTAAGTCGGGCCTCGTCAAAAGTAGGTAAGTGTCTCGATAAAATAGGGGATGAAACTTTCTCTGTGTGTTTAGCAACTTTAACAGCCGACATCTTTCTCCCAGTCATCGAGGGTTGGACTTTCGGTTTGGGGATGGGCATGTCTCTTTCCATATTGTGCGTGGAGACTTTTTCTTTCGGTTTAGCATTCCTACCACCTGCCCTGCTTCTCCCCATGGCAGGAGAATCGACCCTGTGCTTTTGCTGCACATGTTTTTTCTTGTAGTACGATTTGAAAGCATCCATAATTTTCTGCTCTTCAACAGTTGTGCCTGGATGGTTGATTTTCGAGGAACTCGGTTCTTGTTCATTTTTGTTGAGTACAGCTTGTAGATTTCTTCCTTGTGGCTCTTTTAATTTACTTGAATTCTTGTTATGATTTAAAATATTTACCATCGGTTTCAATTCTGTCGTTTTAGAGTCTTGTTTGATAAGAGTTTGCAAATTTCTGCCCATCATTTTATTCGCAGCTTTTTTATTAGGGTCAGGTTGGTGAAACTTAACATTGCTATTTTCAGTCCAAAATGTTTTTCTTCCCATTTTGCTATTCCGACCAGAAGGTCTAGTAAAATTAGATTTGTGAACACCTTTATCCCGAACAGTGCCAGTATGCCAAAATGAGCCTGTTCGGGTGGCAGTGATGGCTTCAATTGGTTGGGTGTTTTCTTCTCTGGTTTGTACTGCCTCCATGTTTCTCGAAAGTTTTGCAGCATTCAATATCTTTGAAGTCGATATATTCTTAGCTCCGGGCATTAACCTTCCAATTTTTCTACTAATTCTAGGTTCTAAATCAGCATCGTTAATTGGGTCCTCTTCAGGAAATTTTTCATCCGGAATAACTTTATCCAACGTTGATGAAGAACTATCGTCAGGATCTCCGGAACTGTTTTCGTCCAGGTCCTTCATTTCATTATCTCCAAACGGATTTTCTTCTGGGGTATTTATGTCAACCATATCTTCCGTAGTAGTTTCATAATCGTAGATTTCGTCTTTTACCTTAATCTTTTCTCCATCAGGACCATGCATGATATGAAATAATGAAGGATCCTCTGTTGCCACTTCGCTGGCTCCACATACTTTGTGGCACGCATTTGCATCGTTACAAGACCAACGGCATCCTGGATCTGGAGGAATGCTTACTTTTCTTTGTTTGACAGTGTCAGTTTCCAAGTCTGTAGCATTGGCTTCGATGTCACTTACCCGTTGCAATTCCTTTGGTAATTTAATTGGGGCAAAGAATTCTGGTTTGGGAACTTCATCGAAGTAGTTGGTGACCTTATCTGCCCCTTCGTTGAATACAAGAGGTCT
Organism: Tomocerus qinae; assembly: GCA_020055645.1. NCBI lineage: Eukaryota > Metazoa > Arthropoda > Collembola > Entomobryomorpha > Tomoceridae > Tomocerus > Tomocerus qinae. Next base: position 67,670,313 of record CM034546.1, read on the forward strand.
TGGTGGTCGGAAAGTGATGGAGTCAGACACGATATAACTCCCTTCGAGACAGCTATCCATCCATAATGTTACTCCGGGATCCGAAAGTTGGCTGACCACAATCTCCAAATCTTCGTTGTCTGAAGAGGAAATCCAGTTAGGATTAATCGGTTCCAACAAATCTTCAAAGTAACTGTTGTACAATCTCGGAAACGTCTCCGCTTTTCTGGAGGGGTAGAATTTGTTACAGTATCCCAAAACTGTTGAGAAGATTTTCCAATGAGCGTCTAATACAGTGTTGAATTCATATTCCAACTCTGCAGCCTCTTCGTAATAAAATATTCTATACGCAGCCTCTCTGTACACGGACACATCTCGAACTATTCTGTTTTTACGTCTGGGATATTCGTGGATTACATCCACATTCACAGGCGGTAGTATAGGGATGGTCCTCAAATCGTATTCTACTTCCCTTACAGGTCGAGGCAAATCTCTTGGTGGGTATGGAGGTGGTGGTGGTGATGGTGGTGGAGGAGGTGGAGGCGGTGGTGGTGGAGGAGGCGGTGGAGGAGGTGGTGGAAGAGGTGGAGGTGGTGGAGGTGGAGGTGGTGGTGGAGGAGGTGGAGGTGGTGGAGGTGGAGGTGGTGGTGGAGGAGGTGGAGGTGGTGGTGGAGGAGGTGGAGGTGGTGAAGGAGGGGGCGGTGGAGGTGGCGGTGGAGGAGGAGGGGGAGGTGGTGGTGTAGTTGTTGTAGTGGTAGGTTTAGTAGTGGTCGGTATGGTTTCATTTTTCTGGTTGAAGAATACATAGTCTTCTCGCTTATCTCGTACAAGTGGACCATCGAGTTCCTCTTCTAGGCTGGCACTGTTCAATGATTGAACTGATGAGACTACGAAAAATAATTATTTTAAATTTAAATGTCTACGTTGTTCACTAAGGGATACGTTAAAGTGGACATTGGGATTACATGCCCCTTATGGGAAATTATTAAAAATCCACAGCCCACGACCTCATTACTTATTTAATATCTGCCTATTGATCGTTATCTCAATGCAATAGTCATTTTTAAATACCCTGTAATGTTTAAAAATATATACTTTAAAAAAGATTACTTTACTACCCAATAAATTTTAGTGATAATTTTAACATTTGCCGAATGAAAAAAGTTATAAAAAAATTAAGCGTTTTCTGTTTTATTCAGACTACTAAAAATGTTGAAAAAAATATTCGCAGCTTTTACGGAATTAATTCGTAGAACTTATTGAATTTATTTATATTTAGCCTATTTTTGGGCCTCGAGTTTTTTCGATGCCATTTAAGGGATTGTTTGGTGTGGAGTATAATAAATCATTGATTTTCGGAAATAGGAGTATTGTAAAAGTCGATTATTCTCATTATATTTAACTATAAGACATTACTTTTATCAAGTGCGGTTGCAACTGGATTAGCAGATCCCTGTCGTTTTCGGCGAATAGTGACATCAGTATCGTTTAAAAAGTCATCATCACTATAATCGATTGCCAAATCCTCAATGGTAGGCCGCGGCTTCCCACCGCGAGCAACATCCAAAGGAACACCTGTTCAAAATATCAACCATTATCCTGAAACATCTCAAAATTTAATATTAAGGGAGTTTTAGAACCAATTCTACCTCGAGCTATAGGCATACTAGTATTTGTGTCATCATCATAATAATCGGAGGATGTTTCGTCCCCATAGTCGTCATCCGCCATAAATCTCATTGGTTCAGCTTGAATTAGACAAGTAGTGAGGTCTTGATTCAAATACTTCCAAGTATTCGTTTTTATGACTGGCAAACTTCCACCACTTTCTATTATATTGACCAAGTAGTACGTAAGAATCCGCGAAACAACCGAAGGCAGATGGTTGGATACGTTGATACAAATTTTCTTATAAATGTCGTCAATAAGTTTCACGGTTTCCAATCTTAATTTTACCTGTGGGTCCAAGTCTTCATTATACTGTGTCAAATTCAAACCATATTCCATAAATTTGCACGAGTCCTGCGTTCGTTTGGCACCCCCACATATAATTTTGTCTAAAATGGGCAATTGGGTGCAATTGGAGCTTAATACAGCGTGACTAGAGTGAGATATTTTACCCCTTCGCTTTATCAATGGTGATAGAGTTGTTGTAGATTCTGGAATTGTTTTAAACATTGCAGGAGTCCATGCAAAGGGATCGAAAAAATTTCTTGTGTGACCAGTCAGTTTTGGTTTAGCACCAGGGTTGGGATTGTGCATTGCAAAATGGTCGAATTCATGAGGGTCAGTACTCGTTGTCAAATTGTTTCTGTATTTTGATGGACATTTCGACCAGTGAAAGTCCTTCCCTTCTTTCCCTTCAAAGAAATCATCATGATAATCATTCATACCAGGTTCGTATAAACAGATCTGAGGGTGAACAGGAATTTTTTCCATGTGAAGTCTGACAAATGTATCTTCTGATTTGGATTTCTTACTGTAGCAAAAATCAAACTGATCAAAATTTCCAATCACTGCAAAAGAATGGCCTTTTACATCAGTCGGGGATTTGTGGACCAGCTCACATTCTTTCGAATGGATCTCAAATCTTGGGTGATCAAATTGCGTTAGTGCCGCAAGCCTGTAATCATTTTGTTTTGTTAGCATCTTGATACCATACACCTGCAAAAAACAAAATTGGCAAAGTTCTTAACCATATACCTATTGCCACATTTTTCAATGTTTATAATATTATTATGTATTTAATAAATAGCCAAGTTTTTTGTACCTTGATTACGATCTGAATTTATATGTATACTTGTAGTTCACACTAATTATGAAATTGACCCCAAAATCTTTACTTTAGGATTAAATTATTTAATAAGTTGAAAAAAAATCATTCCAATTTGACGTCACGATAAGTAATTAAAAACAAAAAAAATCACTTTAACTTAAGGATACTGCCGTATACTTAGTAAAAACTAGACGTCAAGGATTAATTTCAGTATCAGTCATTTAATTTTACTTAGAGGAGGGTTCCTTTATTAAATTGATGTTCTTGTAAATCCGACTACATCCCACACTCCGCCCTACTTTGGCTCCCAAAGAGGGGTAGAGGTGGAAACGTTACTGCTGGATTGCATATGTCTTCAATGGTGTTTATTTGAATTTTAGCTACGAATAATGTAGCATCTGGGCAAATATACCCTACTTGGCCCTACTAGCGAACTTACTAGTTACTACATCATCATATAGAGTTAAAAATTCATTGTTGCAGTTAGTAAACTAAATCTTGAAAATGAAAAATTTGTTACTAAATGTTTACTTAAAGTGATGAAACCTATTTTTTAGATCCACACTAAAATGTTAGATTACTATTTTTCTTGGCTAGTTAGTTATTAAATTACCTTTCTTCCAAGAACGTTATCCATACTGCAGCTTCCTACTCCTCCAATTAATGGTGGGCCATGGCCTGGGCTGGTTTTGATTCTAGTTTCCATTTTAAATTTCTTTGGTAGCTGATTTAGTTTGAAGCATTTGTGGTCAAATACTTCCAAAGCTGCTTTTTTGAATATACATGGTTTCCATACGACGGCGGGAGTCGTTCTAACTTGTGGTCTCGTATGATATCTGTCTGTGGTAGCCAATGAGTCCTCAGGGGTTTCAGTCTTGGTGTCTTCCATAGCGGAAGCAACCTGAGTCGTGGTATCGTCAACAGACAAAGTATCGTCAGTAATGCCCAATCCTGTGCCATCCCCACTGTCATTTTCATCTGAGTCGACGTCATTTTCTTCAGTGGTAGATTCATCTGGCAAATTAATTGGGTGTGGAGTTGGAGTATCAATTAGGTCTCGTTTTCTTGCATTGGAAATTCCACTAACAATCATTGAAATACTGCAGTTGAACCCCGTCGGAATTCCATGTAGTCCTGGGACACAACTGGAATTACTATGGCGTTTCTTTAAAGTAGATATGTCAAAACCGTCTCCATCGTGCGTGGCTATGCTGGCTTGCCCCGTATCCACGGCATTCTCATATATCATCACCCTGTAATAAAGCGCTAGTTTATTTTATTTTTGAGAATGGAGGCAAAAGAATTATTCATCGGTTTGGAACATTATTACGGATAAAAATCTTAATAGCTACATAAATTATGTACAAAACGAAAAGCAGTCCCTGAAAATCATAATTCGAGGAAATGGTACGCAGCCCTGGTTTGAATATTATTAATGTAGAAAAATCATCAACCCCGTTTTCCATAAACCCTCCAAAAACTTACGGTCCATTGATGCAAATGAATTTGTCACACAATTGGCTGGTGTCGTGGAATCCTCCAGGGGGCATACTATAAATTACTTTGCCTCTGATTTTCTTGTAAATTGTTACATATGGCTTGTAGTATTTGTCTTCTGCACATGATTTCATGGGGTTCATGGCCCCAAACACAATATATGGAACCAATATGGTAAAACAACATAATATTAAAATTAAATGCCTATGGGGTAAAAAGATTTGTTTTGCTAATTGTCCATGTAATTTATTGTTAGTTTTTATTATCATGGCTAAGTCTTACAGTTTTCACCGTATCGTCACGATTGTCATTAATTCCAAGAATATTTATTTCGACCCCAATAATATTTGTACTACATGGATACCTACACTAAAATCACTCTCAACACCTTGTCACTTCATTTTTAATTTTTCACAAGTAATACTCAGATATTATGGAATCCACATTTTTTAAAATAAATAAAAATCTGTTGGGATGGGAATGTCTTTTTATTTTATATTATGGAATAATACAATTTTATTTGGAATGCACAAAACATTATTTTTAAATCAAGACAATTTAGGTATTTTCCACAATTAGAACAGTTCAATGTTTTCCTTGTTATGAAGTAGTAATTGTTCTTCGTGTAATTATGAACTAGATTATTTTTTATTGCTGTGATTGTTAATTCAGCGGTCTACTATTCATAATATATTTCAGTGGCACATTACATGATATTATAACATTCAAAAACACCAATAACAAAGACTTCGTTGCCGTTTTATCGTAACAGACAATAATATTTGGTAGGATTATTAATATTAGGAAATGAAAGTAGAAGACTTTGTTTACAAACGTTCCTAAGACATTCAAGGATGGATTAAAATTTAATTCGGAATACAAATTTAGCCTTCACTAAACCTAAAACTGAAATTTAAAAGCTATTCTTAACCACAATTCCTGTTCTAGGCATAAACTTGCAGAATTTTGGTCGCAAATCATAAAATTATTAAAGTTTGAAAGATGGGAAACAAATTTCAAAAAATTAAAGCCGTATAGTTTGGAATAATACAATTGATATCTTCGATTCAGGATTTTTTCTGGATGCCCGACGAAAAACTACCGAATTTTTCATGTAACTAGGTTACAGACCACATTGAAAGTTTCTAATCAGGCACTATATTCTAAAAATCTTCGAATTTTCCGAGTCCAGACGATGAACGGTAATTTTTCAGCTAGGATCACGTATTGTTACTTACTGTTCCTCTGAGATGTTAAGTAAGTCATTGGGTTGGGAGAAAAATCTTTTTAGTTGAAATTCAATTATTGACTAGGGATCAAAAATTACACACCCCAAAAATTACACTACTGTTAAATTACCACGTAATTGATTTGATATTTATATTATAGCTTCACCCATTTTGCTACATTTTTTCTATTTTTGCACTCCATTATGTTTACACGCAATCTCTGTTTCGCAATATCTGTACTTACTATGATTTATTTACATGCAATTTGCAATATCCAAGAAGACAAGAACAAGGGCCATTAAAAATAGGTTTTAGTCACAAAACTCAAAATGGTAGAATTTTCTTAAGTTATTGTAGTATTGCCCCTGGTATCAATGTTGTAGCAATGTACAGTGGGCGGCTTAATTTAATCTTGGGTATCACAATTGTCTCACATTTTAATTAATTAAACTAATGAAATAAATATAAATAGGGTGTATTGCGAACAATATTAATTACAAGGACAATTTGTATAATATTATACAACTTAGTTAATATACAACTTGTAATAGTTACCACCTGGCTAAGAAAATTATCCATTATGTGAAGATTTATCTTGGGAATATTGGTGAATAAGCGAAGTTCGTCCTTTCCCCACATTGGGATGTTTTCCCATCATAGCACGTCCTAAGGGTTTACTTTGGTCAATATGCTTCCCCGCTTGGGAAATCTTTCTGCCAGTACCCATTTTTCTTGGTCCGGGTGCCTCCGTTGTGGCTATACGAGGAGAGACTGTAGTTCTGGTAATTGTTGCAGCTGTTGTTGCCCCCATTAGCGTTTTCGTAGATGGAGTTGTGAATAAATCCTTCAGCCGGGCCTCATCAAAAGTGGGTAAGCCTCTTGCAAAAAGAGGGGGTGAAACTTTCTCCGAAGGCTTCGCACCTTTAACAGCGGGCATACTTCTCCCAGTCATCGATGGTTGGACTTTTGGTTTGGGAATGGGCATGCCTCTTCCCATATTGTGCGTGGGTACTTTCTCTTTGTGCTTAGCATCCTGGGCACCTGCCATGCTTCTCCCCATATTATGTGAATTGGCTCTGAGCTTTTGCTGTGCATGCTCATGTTTTTTCTTGTAATACATTTTGAAAGCCTCGATCATCTCCTTTTCTTCTTCCGGTGCGTTAGCAATGTCGAGTTTTGTTAAAGTCACTTGTTGTACTTTTTTGTTGGCAGATTCTAAATTTCTCCCTTGCTGTTCATTTAATTTACCCAATTCTTTTTCACTTAAGACCTTTAACTTTATTGGTGTTGTTGTAGAATCTTTTGGCAAATTCCTGCCCATTCCATTATCTTTTGTTTTAGGTAAGGGAAATTTAGCATTTCTTCCATCACTCCCAACTTCTGGCTTTTTGTGTTCGATTTTCCTACCAGAAGGCCTAGTAAAATTAGATTTGTGTATACCTTTTTTGCGAACAGTTCCAGTATGCCAAAGAGGACCTGGTGGAATGGCATTCAATGGTTCTGTTGAGTTTCCTTCCTTGATCTGTACTGCTTCCATAGTTCTCGCGAGTTTTGCAGCATTAGAGAGCTTTGAATCTGATGCATTTTTAGCTTCGTGCATTGTCCTATCAATTTTTCTACTAATTCTAGGTTCTAAATCAGCATCATTAATAGGATCTTCTTGCGGGAATTTTTCATCTGGAATATCTTTATCCAATATGGATCGAGTACTTGAATCTGGATCATAATCTCCAGGGGAAATAGCCCCGTTATTATCAATTCCAGATTTATCGTCGTGATTATAGTCTCCAGTGCTATCTGTCATTGTACTTTCTACTGTAGACTGTTCTTCGCCATCGCTATGTGTACTGTCATCAACATCATGAATGCCATTATCAAAAGGATCTTCTTCTGGAGTATTAACTTCAACCATTTCTTCAGTAGTACTTTCATAATCGTAAATGTCGTCTTTAACCCAAGTTTTTTCACCCTCAGGGCCATGCATGATATGAAATAATGAAGGATCCTCTGTTGCCACTTCGCTTGCTCCACATACTTTGTGGCATGCATTTTCTGCGTCACAAGACCAACGACATCCAGGATCTGAAGGAATGCTTACTTTCTTTTGGTTGAGAGTGCCATTTTCCGAGTCTACAGCATTGGGCTCAAATTCATATCTCCGTCGAACTGCTTTTTGAATTTTAACTGGGATAAAGAATTCTGGAGGGGGAACTTCTTCGAAATAGTTGGTAATCTTTTCCGTCCCTTCATTGAAAGTGAGAGGTCTTGGAGGCCGGAAAGTCATGGAGTCAGACACAACATAGCTCGCTTCTAAACAACTATCTAACCATGCTGTTGTCACAGGATCTGAAAATTCACTGACTACAACTTCTATTTCCTCGTTATCCGAAGATGAAATCCAAATAGGTTCAATAGGCTCCAACAAATCTTCATAGTAAGTGTTGTACAGTCTGGGAAATGTCTCCGCCTTCCGAGATGGATAGAATTTATTACAATATCCCAAAACTGTCGAGAAGATCTTCCAATGGACGTCTAGTGCAGCATTAAATTCAAACTCTAACTCTGCTGCCTCTTCGTAGTAAAATAATTTTACCCCCGATTCGGTAGATACATCTCTAATTACTCGATTTTTACCTTTGGGAAATGAATGGTATACTTGCACGTTCGTTGGCAATACAGGAATGTTCCTCGATATTCCCCTGGATTTTTCTACTTCTTGTACGGCTCGCGGCAACGTCCGTGACTTCGGCTCGGCTGTAGTCCCCGGCGCACGAACTCCTGCACCTGCTCTTTCATTTGCTTTTCCTGAAGGTGATTTTGAATCTGTTGCTGGGTCTGGTGGAGATGATCCAGGTGGTGGAGGTGGTGGAGGTGGTCCTGATGGTGAAGGAGGAGGTGGTGGTGGAGGAGGTGGCGGAGGAGGAGGAGGAGGAGGTGTTCCTGGGTCTGGTGGAGGTGGTCCTGCTCCTGTGTCTGGTGGAGGTGGTGGTGGCCCTCCTGGCGATGCGTCGTCTCGTCTCCCACGTCCAAAATTACTTTCTAGTTCTTTTTGTAGAAGGTTGAACTTTATATTATTGTCAATTGAGTGAATTGTTGACCCTGTATAAAAATACTAATTTTACATTTCTGTAAGCCTTTCAAAACAAAATCATTAAAACTTTATTTTAGTTTGATGTCAATTGGATCAAATATATTTTTTTTAAATTAATTTTAATAACAATATGAGTTAAGCTTTAAATGTCAATGGGTGAAACTTGGATTTATTACTGGAAAAGAAACCAAAAGCCTATTTTCACTTTTTAATTAATTTTGGCGTAAAATTGATATACCAGACACGAAATTTACCAAAAAACTTTTTCACGATATTTTGATTATAGCGGCTAAATAGTAAATTGGAGGCTAGTTAAGCGTAGGTTAATAATACATTTTGAAACCTCACTATTTGTAATCCACAAAAAATATTTTACTTTTGGCAAGAGCAGGATAAAAAGGTCCTTGTCGCTTTCGGCGTCCGGACGGAGGTGAGCCCCCAGAAGGTGGAGGGTCTCCAGAAATGGGAGGGCTTCCAGGGATGGGAGGGTCGCCAGGGTCAGGGTAAGTGTCATTGAAAAGGCCATCATCAATATAATCCACCGGATCCGGGCGTGGCCTAGGCCGGCCGTGACGACTTATATTCACTGGAACCCCTGTTCAAATATCAAACAAAATCTCCAATTATATTAGTTCTGGTAAATTTTTATGGCATTATTTCCAATAATTGTTGCACAATTCCCCCCAATGATTTCCATGTGTACAAGAAAATTTAAATAGAAATGGGATTTTTTCAAACGGACTTAATAAACAATATTGTACCTTTATGAAGCGGATGATCTATGTCAAGATCATCATCATCGTCATAATCAGGAGGCATATCATCTCCAAAATCTTCATCGACTTTAAATTCCATTGGTTCTGCTTGGGTTAAGCAAGTATGTAAATCTTGATTCAAAAATCTCCAAGTTTCGTTTCTCATGACTGGTAAGTGTCCTCCACTTGTGACTATTTTATTTAAATAGTAGGTAAGAAGACGTGAAACAACAGAAGGCAAATGGCTGGACACGTTGACACAAATCTTTTCAAAAATTTCGTCAATGACTTTCACGATTTCAATTCTTAATTTCACCTGCGGGTCTAAATCTGCATCAACATCTCCTATATTCAAACTGTTCTCCATGAATTTGCACACATCTTCTGTTTTATCTGCACCCCAACATTTGTTTGAGTCCAAAATGGGTAATTGTGTGCAATTGGAACCTAATAGAGCGTGACTAGAGTGAGAAGTTTTTCCCCTTCGTTTCACCAATACTGAATCTGGTGATGGAGTTGTTTTATCTGCGGCAATTCTTCTAAACATGTCGGAAGTCCATGCAAAAGGATCGAAAAAGTTACCCGAACGACCCAAAACTTTTGGTTTAGAACCCGGGTAGGGATTATGCATTGCAAAATGGTCGAATTCATGAGGGTCGCTACTCGGAGTTGTCAATCCGTCTCTATATTTCGATGGACATTTCGTCCAGTGGAAATCTTTCCCTTCTCTACCATCAAAGAAATCATCGTGATAATCATTCTGCCCAGGTTCGTATAAACAGATTTGAGGGTGAATTGGGATGTTCTCCATGTGAAGTCTGACAAATGTATCTTCCGTTTTTGATGTCTTGCTGTAGCAAAAGTCAAACTGATCATAATTCCCAATCACTGCGAAAGAATGGCCTCGTACATCAGTATCAGATTTATTGAATGGTTTGCAGTCCTTTTTTGTATGGATTTCAAATCTTGGGTGTTCAAATTGTGTTAGTGCTGCAAGCCTGTAATCATTTTGTTTCGTGAGCATCTTGATACCATACACCTGCAAAAAACAAAACGAAGAATACTCTTGAAAACCAAATTTATATGGAATAATTATGATTATAATTAATTAGTTTTTCAATTAAGGGTGCGTTTATATTTGTATTACTCAAACCATTGTATTAATAACTAGTTTGTTTATACGAGCCCCTATCTTCATAGATTGCAATAAAACGTTCCTTAAAGTTAGGATGTTATAAATATTATAATACCAATCGAATCTCGAACCTAAATATCAAGCAATTGATTTGAGTGTAGTTTGCGAAAAACTTTAACTGTAAGTTTTCTTCTGACTTCTGACCCAAAAAAATTACTTTAGGTATTCAAGTTCGTTCAGTATTTTCGCACTCAATCATTGAGGCAATTTTTATCGCAATTTATGAAAATTGCCATCTGAAGGAAGAATTATTTGAAAGTCACATCATCGTAACATTGCTTCCAATAAATATTTTCTCCATTTTGCCCTTTTGATTTCAAATTAAGGATAATAATATACAATTTCGTGGACTTACATGGAAAATTATTTTATTGGAGAAAAATTTTCATTCAGGAATTTCTAGTATATTTTATGGGGATTTTGTGCAGTTTAGCAATTCTCCTATTTCTAATTTAAATGTAGACTCCGATTTAAAAATACGATATTAAATTTGTGAAATTTTATTTATTTCTAATTTTATGGTATTTAATGTCGATTTGAATCAATAATCATATTGAATCTCAGAATGGGAGTTTGGAATTATTTATTATTAACATGAAATGTTTGTTTGTAATTCAGTAATTACCTTTCTACCAAGAACGTTTGCCATACTGCAGCTTCCCTCACCTCCAGATGATGGCGGACCAGGAATTAGCCCTGAACTAGCCCTGCTATCCATTTTGAATTTCTTAGGGAGTAGATTTAGTTTAAAGCATTTGTGATCAAATACTTCCAAAACAGCTTTTTTGAATATGCACGGTTTCCATACGACGCCAGGTGGACTGGCTGTAGGTCTAGTAGGATATTTGTTTGTAGTGACGAATGATCCAACGTCTTCAGTAGTAGTGTCGAGGAAAGCACTGTCTTCGGTTGTGCTCATTCCTGGGCCAACGGCAACACCATCGTCAGTGACACCTGGAGTGACCTCATTGTCCTCTGTTGTCATCTCATTGTCACCTGTTGTCATCTCCATATCAATTGTTGTCATCTCATTCTCAATTGTTGATACTTCATTTTCACCAGTGGTAGTTTCATCAGTTGGCATTTCCACTGGATCTGGAAGCGGAGTAATAGTCCCGTCTGTAATGTTTACATTAACATGTCCGCTACCACTCCCAACAAAGTTGCAGTCAAATCCAAGAGGAATTCCTTTTTCCCCGGGCTTACAAGATTCATTAGCCTGACGTTTCCTTATGGAACCTACATCAAAATCATCTGGAAGAAACGTTGCTAGCCTGGCACCTCCAGTGTCCACAGCATTCTCATATATCATAACCCTGCAAAAAAAGTCAATTTTAATATTTAAATTAAATCATGTGGTTGGAGAACAAAGAAATGTACATTCATGTGCAACATTATTAAATAGTAATAACATATAACATTTTGACTTCTGTGTCAACTTTCACCTACATGCATAATTATATTTTAATATTAAAAGTCTTTGAAAAAGGTTACCAGCACATTTATTATGTAATGGTTATCAGGAGGCATTTTGAGCCACGTAACTTCCGTCAACTGCCTTACACAAATTACATTTATTTACTTTACGTTAAGAATATGTTTTTTACACTGGTAAAATTATTTAGCTTGCTCATAATTAATTATTAACTAACTACTTGCATTAAATTTCAATCATTGTTTTCAGTTGCTTTGTTTTTTCTTTCTTTGGGAGTGAAAAGGTTAATTATTGAATAGCAAGTAGAAATAAAGTAGATCACCTAGATAATTCTACCTGTTCTACCCATATAGTTATATTAAGGCAGTTATTTATTGATTGGCATGGACTACATACAGTAGTTACAGATTAGGTTACTAGTAGACCATCAAGCGTGTGTGATTTAATTTCGAAAGGGCGACATAATCATGTCTATTGGATATGCCTTAGGGTCATCGATAGTCAGAAGACGAACGGAGTGCTTATAAAATAATATTCGAGTTTACTAATTACATTTTGCATTTTCATCTTTAATGAACTTTATATTATTGGGTCACAAGAAAAATCGCCAGTTTACTGGTACGTTGAAAATATTATTTAATACTTCTTGGCACGATCTTTCCATTGACACAAGCCTTTAATATTTACTTATGGCTGAGATAGCACGTAATTATCATAAGCGACACTTGCTAGTATAATAAGTGACTTACGACCATATCGTCTGCTTAATGTTACAATGTAACAAGCCATTTTATCATGGCTGCTACAAAGTAACAAGCCATTTTATCATCACTGCGACAAAGTAACAAACCGCAATGGCTTGTTACTTTGTAGCAGCCATGATAAAATGACTTGTTACATTGTAACATTAAGCAGACGATATGATCACAAACAACAATTTTCTTATTTTTCATTAAGGTATTCTTAAAACGTTGCATAAATAGTTCAAATCATAAAATTGATAAAATGTCAATTGCCTGAGATGTCTTTTAATTTTTCAACCACAATGGATTACTATGAAAATGAATTTCAGATTTATATACATGTCAAAAGTGTATTACATCATATATGTGCAAGTATACCTTTAATTACAATTATGTCCATAATTTAGTCAAACAATAATATACAGGAATATGGGTTATACCAAAAATACCTAGGCTATATACCAACATACTACAATATTTAAAGTCTTAGCTTTCCATACAGTACGGAAGAAATAAGGAAAATAAATTAAAATCAAAATTGTCGCTTATGATAAAATGGCCTTGGTCACTTATGATAAAATGGCCCCAATTCAATTTAAAAAGTGGCGTTTTTTATGATATGGCCCTTAATTTTCGAGCCCTAAAAGAAATATTTCCCATGTAGCTGCATTAACAAGTCGTATACCGTTCGAAAGCTTGTTTTAAGGACTATCAACTGACTTTATAATATTTCACATTTTACACCAACAACTAAATTGACACCATTTCTTGTGACGCATTTCTCAAGTTAAATAATCTTGAAATTATAAATTACAAGATCTGATTTTAGTCTAATACTATTGTATACGGATCCCTTTAATATCGTTTATCTATAGACTATGATGATGTGCAGCTTTAGACAAAAATCTGTATTGTGGTCCCAGAGGACACAGGCCTACATGACTTAAGACAAACTGCCACAATTCATTACAAAAAGTGTCGTTTACGATACGATTTAAATTTACGATTATATGAGTCCTCAAATTTTTAAAACCTAAAATAAATACTTTTCGTAACCATTCAGAAGGTCATTTAACGTTTAACTAACATTTAATACTCGACGGTTAAGGCAAATGTAGCGATAATTTAATAATAATTATTCCAATAAAAATATTCTATAAAGGGACAGCTATTTATTTTAAATTGCTTTCAGGTGTAAAGTTTTTACACTTATAATTGCTAAAGGTTCGGGGTACGACAATTTTTATTAGTAGCCTAGTGATATTTATAAATTGATGTAAACAAAAAGATTGGTGATTCAACCCGGAAACACCTGAAAATGAAGACTTACGGTCCATTGATGCAAATGAATTTGTCACACAATTGGCTGGTGTCGTAGAATCCCCCGGGAGGCATATTATAAATTACTTTGCCTCTGATTTTCTTGTAAATTGTCACATACGGCTTGTAATATCTGTCTTCTGTACATGATCTCATGGGGTTCATGGCCCCAAACACGATATATGGAACCAGTAGGATAAAACAACATAATAGTAAAATTAAATGCCTATGGGGTAGAAAGATTTGTTTCGTTAACTGTCCATGTAATTTATTGCTAGTTTTTATTGCCATGGCTGGCCTCCTTTGGTTTTCCCCGTAGCGTCACGATTGTCATGAATTCCAAGTATATTTATTTTGACCCCAAGGGTAATCGTACTACATGGACACTCACATAACAGTCTCACTTAACACCATCAAGGTAAAACATACTAATTTTTCAAAAATTTTTACATGATACATTTACTTATTAGGATTTTCTTTAAATAAATAAAAAGTGGAAAGTATAAATTTGTCTTTTCTCAAATGCTTTATTTTTTGTCATGCAATAATACAATTCTATTACTAATGCACAACCTTAATTTAAAGTCAAGATTGTTTAGTAATGCTGTATAAATAGGACAGCTTAATTCCTTCCTTGTTTTGAATTACTAATTGCTCTAGTTATAAGCATGAACTAGATTATCGCTTATTTTATTGCTGTGATTGTTAATTCACTACTGCGTCCATAATACTATACAGCACAGTATATAGTACAATATAATACATTATGTCTTTAAATATTCAAAATTATACGTACATAAAGTATTTAAAGGTTAGCAATTATTTTATAGATCAGTGCATGAAAATCTGAAAATCGAATACGAAAAATTAATGTAATAACATTATGGCTTTTTGGATCGTCTACATTGCCTAGTGTGCCTAGTACATCAAATCAACAGATTTATGTATTTTTAGTGTCAATTTTTCAATAAAGATTAGGCATTAAAACGCCAAATCGGAGATTTTTAAATTTTAATTTTTGGCTAAGTATTAATAAGAGTTTTAGTCCTTTAGAAGGATGTTTTATTTTTGAATTAGAAAATAAAATCAGTCTTATATGTAGTTATTTATTCCTCACACAAGTCCAAGTCCTTTCATCTTTACAGCTATGAAATCTTACTTCTCATTAGTTTTGGCTTAGAGTTCTGAGAATCTCATTTCAGACTGAGATGTTTAGAAATTTCGATTTGCTTAAGAAAAAGTAATCTTATCTGTCCACATTAGCATTATGTGTGTCCATTAACTCATTTTATAATTTAATACTGTCACCGAAAAGTTATTGATTGTAATTAACAGTAAGCAATATTTAGATTCTATAAACTATCATTAATCAAATCTAAATTAAGGCTCTGAATTAAACTGGCAGACCTAAACACAACCTGAATACATATAAAATCAATTACAGTGTAAAAATACAAGTACATGGTAAATATACCGAGAATATCTTTTGCAACCCCTAATGGCATTTTTTAAAGAACCTTTTAAAAGTTACATATGCTGTGTAAATTTTAATAGAAATTTGAGATATTTAAACTTGTACTTGTAATGTGAAGAATTTTTCAAATGAATCTCAAATCTCATATTATGTTCATTATTTTCAAACGCTACCCTTTTCCATATCCTAAATGACGTGCCTTTTTTAATGGTCTATTGGTTGGTTTTCGTTTTCTAATCAAAATTCGTCTTCCATTCATCGTTTTGTCTCCAGTCACTTCTGTAGTAGTTGCTAACCGAGGTGACGACGTAGTAGGGGAGGTATCTGTATCAATGATTGCCGCAGCCTCATCTGAATCAATGGGAGAGGGAACTACTTCCAAAGGTAATAAATCACGCTCATTGAAAGTTGGTAACTTTCTCGCCATTACATGAAACTTGGGGAGTTTTTTAGATTTATGTACTTTCGGAAAATATTTGGCAGATTGATCATGTTCTTTGAAGAATTTCTTAAAATCCTCGGCTAATTTGTTTTCTTTTTGGCTAAGATGTTTCAAAGCTTTGTTTTTCTTCCGCTTTTTCACAGTATTGAATTTCTTTTCCTCGTTTAAATTGATTTCATCCTGTTGAACAATAGGTTTTTCACTTGCTCTATTTGCACCATGTTTTCGAACAGTTCCAGTGTGCCACATTGAATTTGGCTTTTTAAGGTTGCTCTCCAGTTTTTGTGCACCTTTATCCTTATGACGTTTCATATACTTGAGATTTCGAGCAATTTTTTTAAGGCTTAATAGTTTTTGTTTACTTGTTTCAAAAGAATCCATTTTTTTGATGGAGTGTAAATTTTTATCTAGATTTTCGTCACTTTGTAATGTTCTACTTTTCCGCGGTTCGGTATCATCGTCGCTTCGAGGTGGTATTTTATCCCCAGGGAAGGTGGCATACTCTTCTGAAGAATCCAATCCATCACTTATGTCAACTTCCTTAGGCGTCTCCTCCCCGTCAGGACCATGACGTATATTAACTCCTTTTGAACTAGAACGTGCGTGTGGTCCGCAATCTTTATGACATTCACCAGCTGAATTACAGGACCAATGACAGTTAGCATCCGAAGAATTTAAACCTGATGATCGTCCTTTGGCTTTGGCTGATTTTTTACTTTTTGCATCTGTTGCACTGATTTCCATTTCGTATAAACGACCCATTGCCCTTAGCATTTTTTCAGGTATAAAATATTCAGGCTTGGGAATCTCTTCGAAATAATTAGTAACCATTTCGGATCCTTCTGTAATGGTAAGAGGCCTTGGTGGTCGGAAAGTGATGGAGTCAGACACGATATAACTCGCTTCGAGACAACTATTCAGCCATTCTACGGTAATTGGATCTGATACTAGACTGACAATCAATTCCAAAGCGTCATTGTCCGAAGATGATATCCAAGTATCTTCTATTGGTTCCAAAATATCTTCAAAATATGTATTATACAATCTAGGAAATGTTTCTGCCTTTCGAGATTTATAGAATTTATTACAGTATCCCAAAACTGTAGCAAAGATCTTCCAATGAGCGTCTAAAACTACATTGAAATCATATTCTAACTCTGCAGCCTCTGCATAGTAAAATAATTTAATCCCAGTGTCTGTGGATACCGATCTACCCCAAGCAGTTGAGGATAGACTGTGCTTCACTTGGATATTCGTGGGTAACATAGGAATGTCTTCTTCATATTCATCTTCGTCGTCAAATTCTTGGATTGGTCGGGGCAAAATATTATGACTGTTGGGTTCAGTATTTCGCTTTCGACGTTCATACTCATCTACGAATGACGATTCTAGTTCCTTGAGAAATTCACTACTTCTTTTATCTCGAATTGAACCTGTCCAAAATTTTGTACCACCAAAATATGATATAAATACGCTTGAAAATATTCATACAAATATTGAAAATCAGTATTTTTACGACTTACCCATTTTTTCTTTAGTAGATCGTAAATATTTGATTTTCTCTAGGTCCGGAGATGTAAAATAAGGACTCTCCCGCTTTTCAAGCACTAACTCATCCAAAATCCCGTCGAGAAAATCATGACGTTTGTAAGCTGCTTTTGGACCTAAATATTAAATTACAATGTCATTCAAAAATCACAAATTTTAAAAGCATTCTATAATTAAATAGGTAGATGCTTTATTCTTTGTACTCTGTTCCCGCTAATATCTTCATGCTAGATATTGCTTAACAACATTTATGGGGTACTGTGCCTATCTTCACAAATGTTATTTTGTTGTCAAATATTTTTTAGCATGATGACGTAATCAGTAACTGAGTTTGATAAAACCAGTGCAAATTAAAATGCAAGGAGTACCTGTAGATGGAGCACCATGGCCATTTCTCTTTTTATGCCCCAAGGCATCACCAGTATCTGGTGCATGGCTTGTCTTAGCAGAAGCTTTATTGCCGGAGGTTAACTTTAAAACTGTGAAAGAAATAAAAAAAATATTTGAAATCGGTTTTGATATTTACGCTTCAATTATTTTTCCGCAACTTTTCAGGCTATTTTTATTTATACCTTCAGGACGAGGTGCATCGGAAAGTTCGACTCTCTTCCGTTCTCTATTGGTTGTCTCGCTGTCATCCAAATTGTCGGGAAATTGTTTAACGGTTTTATTAGCCAACGACCCTGTAGAAATATTAGTGAAATTTTATGCTAAATATACCTTCCTAGGGGATTTTATTAACAAATCAATTTAATGAATTTTTCAGAAAACAATTTCTGAGAAGCATTAGAATTTTGCAATATATTTTAATCCGACAGTTTAATACTTCATTTAGGTAATTTGTAGCTTTTTAATGAATGGCCATATACTTACGGCCATGTATAGAGTCATCATCATCATCTCCATTGTCGTCACCATCATCAGAAACTTCATCATATAAAAACTCCATTGGTTCAGCATTGTCAAGACAAGTTTGTAGATCATTTCTCAAAAATCGCCACGTGTCATTTTTCATCAAAGGGAACTTGGCGGGATCAGCCAATCTAGTTTGTTCCATGTAAAACAAAAGAATTCGGGAGATAACAATAGGAAAGTCGCTAGGTATATTAACACAGATCTTTTCGTAAATGCCGTCAATGAGGCCTAATGCATCTCTCCGCATTTTGATCTGCGGATCATCTCCATCATCAGTTCCAGTATTCAGACCGACGTCCAACATTTTGCAAGTATCCTTCGTTTTTTCTTTACCCCCGCATTTCAAAACGTCCAAAACGGGCAAAACTGTGCAGTTTGAATCTAAAGCAATCTGATACTTTTTCGCACTCTTTGTATTACCCTTCTTTCCATGACCTTTTCCAGTAGGGGCACGTGTAGTTGTGGTGCCAACGTGACCGTGCCTTGAATTAGCATCAAGTTTGACTGGTGACGCTCCCATACCGATAATTGCAAAATGCCCAAAGTCAAAAATGGTATTGTTCATCCCTGTTCCCGTTGCACCACTTAATTTTGAAGGACATTTTTGCCAATTAAAATAGTTGGGGGGTTTCCCATGCATAAATTCATCGAAGTGGTCTTTCATTCCAGGCTCGTATAAACAAATCCCAGGAGACTTTGGCACTTTTTCCATGTACAGTCTAATAAATTCTTCTGATGTTTTATTTTTCTTAGAATGGCAAAAATCAAACTGATCTTTAGTACCAATAGCAGCAAAAGAATGTCCTTTTATATCTGAATTATTAGAAGGCGGACAGCTTTTCATACGAGTTTCAAAATCAGGATGCTCAAAATGTGTTAATGATGGAATCCTGTAATCATCTTCTGTTGTTAACATCTTAATGCCATACACCTGTAAAATAAATTATGGCTTGCTATTAAATCTCAATTCGTACGACGGAAACAACTGAAACGAGAACCAGTTTTTACCAAAAATGGAAGTACATTTTCTACATAGGCAGGTATAAGAAAATAAACATAAATACCAATCAAGGGTAAAATAATTGTGACTCTGGAAAAATTCAAGTAAATTATATTGGTAAAAATTGTGACCTTAAGGAAAAATATTGATACAATTAATTTTCCTTTTTTGCATGATATTTAATAGAACAAATGTTTCCCATATTATACTCACCGAATACTTAACAGATTGGCCTGCTACCATGAATTTTGGAAAATGGCGGATATTAGTAAATAACTTTAATAACCTTTCGTCCAATGACATCGTCCAAATTGCAACCTGTTGAGTGTCCAGAGGAAGTTACGATTCTACTTTGGATTTTACTTTTTTTCGGAAGTTGATTTAGTTTGAAACATTTGTGATCAAAGACTTCTAAAACGGCAGCTTTGAACAAACAAGCTTTCCAATCGACAGTTGGGGGCACTGCCGGTTCAATAGGTAATAAAAGATCTACATCTGGAGTTGACTCATAGTCGTCCCTAGGTGTTGTGGTTTCTGGTATTGGCACAGGACCAATTACAAAATCCGGCTCAGTGGTACTAACAGTTTCTGTAGTTGTTTCCATGTGATTCCATGTTTCCATAGCAGTAGTAGAATCCATATCATCCCCAACTGTAGTAGAATCCATGTAATCCCCAGCAGTAGTAGAATCCATGTCATCCCAGGCAGTGGTAGATTCCATAAAGGGTACCGGATCTGTTTGTGAGGTAACTGGTTCCGGAGAAGGATCTGGAATTGACATGACTGTGGTTGTTGATCCATCGATGTCGCTAGGTCCACTGCCACTCCCGGTGGCATTGCAGTTGAAACCCGGAGGCATTCCGTTTTCTCCTGCGACACATTTGATTTCACGTTTCCTTATATTACTAACACTTCCTCCTACTCCTCCTGTTGGGTCGTATATCACGCCGTTGGATGTGTCCACGGCTGCCTCATAGATCATCACTCTGTAAAATTTAATTTTCATTATTCATTGTTTATAGACTCAAACTTTTGCTATTATGTGTCGATAAATTCTGTCATGGTAATACAGATTATCAAGAGTAATGAGTTATTTTGTTGCCAATAAATAAATATACTTTAAGAATATTATAATGAAATTATTAACGATAAATTAGGTATACACATTGATCGTAACACCATAATATATTCTCTCAAGTGAGTTTTTTAACTCCACTTCATAGAATATTTTGTTGAGAATGTGTTTTTTAAAGTTAAAAAACTCTTAAAAAATTTCCGCTAGCTATTTTAACCGCATTTTAAAACGTGGCTAATTATTTTCTTTCTATAGTCTATACGAATTCTGTTTCAAAACCTAAAATAATTTTCAATACCATTCATATTTTGTAGCTTCACAGATGTATTAATGTTAAATTTTAAATTAACTCGTCAAAAATCGTTTTCGCATTCTATCAATATTCATTTCGTACTCATATTATATTAATGTAAATGACCATTGATTAATACTCATTGTTTTATAAATAAATATTATTGTTATTACTATACTGCAATGAGTCCAATATGCAAAGAGTAAAAGTGAGTTCAATGCCCTCAATGGCTTAAACATTGCTGTGTGGATACTGTGTTTTGTAAATTTTTCAACTACGACATAGTCCAATTTTTTTAATTAGCAAAAAATTAATATTCAAAATGTATTATTAGATATTTTGCTATTTTTGTCAAAAGTAGTAATGGCCAATTATGAAAACATAGAAACACCATTTACCCAAGATAATGAAATTCATTTTTTTAAATCAATTCGCAAAAAACTCACGGTCCATTTAGGCAAATAAATTTATCACAGAGTTGGCTAGCATCTAAAAATCCTCCAGGGGGTACATCCACTACCATTCTTCCTCTAATCTTCCTGTAAACTGTGATATAAGGCTCATAGTACGTAGCGTCGCCACAAGTTTTTCTGGGATTCATACCAGCCATGACCATGTATGGAATCAGTATGTCAAATAAATATAATAGGAAAATTAAATAGCAATAGTGTACTAAGATTTGCTTCGGCAGCTTTTTGTGCCTTTGCCGCGTGTCTGTTTTATTTTTCATTATTGGGTTCTTTAGTTTTCTCATTAGAGTTCCACGAACGTAATAAACTGATGACAACTCCTAAATTGAGATCATCTTGTCAGAAAAAGATTTTTATGGGTTAAATGCAAACACTTCATATACATAAATAAACTTTCATAGCTATATAATGCGAATTCTGTCATTGGTGTTCAATGCAGAAAAACATGACAAGTCTATTTCCGAAAATGAAAAACAATTTTCTTCTTTAAGTGAGCACACTAAAACACTCTTTGATTTTTGCAAGTTCACATTTGCTTGTGAAAACGGAAAAATATTTTGATACATTGAAATGCTTGTTCGGAAATCCAGAAGGATCTATAAAATATTGAAAAATTTCCATTGACTTTAATCGGATGGTTTTTTTAGCGATTAAACTATTTGTGTAACTCGGCACTGCACAAACTGTGTAACACTATGAGAGAATTTCTTATGTTTATCTATTCTCCAAGGTTTTCTATTTCACTTGTCAGTATTTTTGAAATTCTTGCGTGAATATTCGTACTTCGAACTGTCTAAAATTAGATGATTCCCACGCACGCACAATATAATAATTACTTAAGGTTAAATCTAATCATAACAATATTTCAGTATTATTGTATCTGTATTTAGTAGTCAGGAGTCAGGACGATTACGTATTATAGGAAAATCTTGTTTCATAATTTGAGACTACATATTTCATTATATAGGTCAACTTGAAATTAAACAAATCATTAATAAGATACGCAGTAATCTAAGCACCATTCATTTCCTACAACAATCGAAACAATTTAATTTCTTCCTTGTTTCAAAACACTCGGTGGTTTTAATTGCTCTATTGTCAACAGTGTGATGTGCTTTTTATGTGTCAAATCAAATAGGCACAGAACAGACATTGTATTATTATGCTACTACCAATTTAACATGGAAGACAGGGTTACCAGATTTTCTTCGCCGAATTTAAGTATCCTGGCCAACAATTGCCATTTACCAACCCGCGCCCTTCGGGCGCGTCTTGGTAAATGTTTTCATATGTCATACAGCCGTATTTGGCGCTATCATATGAGTACAGCTAACAAATTTACGGTTTTTTGATAAAAAAGAAGCAAAAATAAGTAAATTACGTATCTTGAAATAAATATTTTTTGCATATTACTTCATATCATATATGAAGGAAAAAAGCAAGAGAAAATACCGATTCGCGCGGAGCGCGAGAAATTTTTGAAATTCAACTTCAAAACTGATGAATAAAGAATTTTGAGTAATTTAGCTTTAAAAGTATAGTGACATAGCTGAGGAAGAGAGGTTTGTTAATTATACCTTACTGGTAAGTTATTAGGATTTCCTTCGAAATTGGAACACAAATTTGACTATTAAACTGGATTTAAAGCCAAACAATACTTAAATTCGCGCGAAGCGCGAGAAAATTTCAATTATTTAACGTATCTGAATGATAACAAAATGCGTTCTAATATTAAAGGACGCCAAGTTATTTCACTGTTTTCGATTTTAGCTGATTTAAGTATATTTAAGTATAATTTAAGTATTTTAAAATACTTGCAAGTATTTTAAGTATAGGGCCCAATTTAAGTATTATACTTGCCATTTAAGTATACCTGGTAACCCTGATGGAAGAAGTACTATTTATTTATATTGGTTGTTGATAAACAATAGTTATTTGCACAAAAAACTGAATGGGCTTCCGTGACTATATCATTTTTATGAAAATTTTAACCAAAGGAAGATGATGAAGTAAGCACCTTCATCATCACTAGCATTATTTATCTTTGTGTTGTTAAAATGTAATGTGTAGATGTAAAACATAAATAAATAGATATTTCATACACTCTTAAAAATTTAAACAGGTAGCTATTTATTACTTTTATTTTTATATTTTTTATCGTATTGTAATGGACAAGTGAACTGGAAATAGCTTAAAATTGTTTAAGCTGTTAGCATTAATTAGCAAATTACATACCAAATAAAATACCCAACCATTTCATTCACCATCTCTATTTAATTATATTAACGTAGATAGAATCAGTCTTATTTAACTGCAGACCTAAAATTATGTATTAGTATGAAGCAAATCAAACAATAAGTTATCCTTTTGCACTTTCAAACTATATCATAAAAATATTAATTGACTTTGTATCATTTACAGAAAACGAGTTAAAAAGATGTAAAAACGACTTCGAGTGTCTACAGATATAAATAGATAATTTATGCGAATAACAAAATAATCTTAGTTGAAGCCATTTTAACTAAAATTGTTCTTGATTCCTATAGAAAAACTACTTTGCTAAATTAATGAACAATTTCTAATTTATCTTGTAAACTTTCAATGCCACTCGTTCTTTGACAGTTGTCAAAAATTATAAAAAAGATTCTGTGACTACAAAAATGAATATATTTTCTATATTGGAAATTTTTAATTAAAAAATAACTCTTCCTTCATAGACATTTCTTCGATTCACATTTGAGGCTGCTGTCGTGGCTCCAACCAGTATTTCTGGGGACAATGTGACAGATTCATCGGATCGTGGAATTCTTTTAGCAAATGGAGGATAGCTTAGTTCTTTTGGTTTATTTTCACCATGAGATAGTTGAGATTTCTTCTTGTAGAATTTTTTATATGCTTCAATTATCTGCTTATGCCGGTCGCTCACAGGGTTACCACTTTTATCTTTGTGAGAATCTCTTCCTGCCTTTAAACTTTCTTTTTGTGAATTTCCTTGTTTTAAATTTTTGGGTTTTTTCTTTTTCCGATGCAATGCTTTAGAATATTTGAGAATTGCGGATTGACCTTGACCTGATTTTTTACTATGTTTAAGTTTTTCTTTTAAGTCATGTATTTTTTCCAGGGTCTTAGAAATTTTTTCTTTTCCCTTTAAATGCCGTCCATGTTGGGTTCCATTGAGTCGTCCCCGACCAGTTTTTCTACTGAGTCTAGCCTCATTGGTATCGAAAAACTCTTCAGCAGGTGGATTTTTAGCATCCGGATTCGTATAATATTCATCATCATCAGAATCATTTTCTGCAGGTATCTCAACAGCTGTTTTTTCTCCATCAGGACCATGAATTATGTCAATTTCTTTACCAGGATCTGTCGGTATGTCTACCATTCCCTTGTTCTCAGAATCCACGGCATTATCCCCAGTATCGTATCCTTGGGGAAAAGACCTTTTCAATGATGGTGGTAAAAAGAAATCTGGTGAAGGAACTTCTTCAAAATAATTTGTAACTATATCGGTCCCTTCCATGAAAGTGAGTGGTCTTGGAGGTCTAAAAGTGGTGGAGTCAGACACAATGTAACTTGCTTCCAGACAGCTGTCCAACCATAATGCTGTTACTGGATGTGATAATTCGCTCGCAACTAGTTCCAAAGCACTGTTGTCTGCAGACGAAGTCCAAGTACTTTCAATAGGTTCGAAAATATCCTCAAAATAGGAATTGTAAAGTCTCGGGAATGTTTCTGCCTTTCGAGCTTTGTAAAACTTGTTACAGTATCCCAAAACTGTAGCAAAGATTTTCCAGTGGGCATCTAGAGCCTCATTAAATTCAAATTCCAGCTCGGCGGCTTCAGAATAGTAAAATAATTCAATACCCGATGATGTTGACGCTTGTCTACGTATTCTAGGTGAAGCCGGTGTATGGACCACTCGAATGTTTGTCGGCAACGGTTCAGGAATTTCATTTCCATGGCCGCTTCCTTCGTCTTCAATTTCTCGGATTGGTCGTGGCAACGTCACTATCTCGATAGGGGCAGGAGGAGGACCTGGTGGAGTAGGAGGGCCTGGTGGACCTGATGGAGTAGGGGGGCCTGGTGGACCTGATGGAGTAGGGGGGCCTGGTGGACCTGATGGAGTAGGGGGGCCTGGTGGACCTGATGGAGTAGGGGGGCCTGGAGGACCTGATGGAGTAGGGGGGCCTGGTGGACCTGATGGAGTAGGGGAGCCTGGTGGACCTGATGGAGTAGGGGGGCCTACGGGAGGAGCTGAAGGTACGATTTGCCGCTTTTGACGGTCTGACTGACCCAAGAATGTCAACCCCAGTCCGCTGTGAAATTCATTTCCTCTTTTATTGTGTAGATTTGAATCTGTATAATATGCATAAAAATTCATTAAATTAATCTAATTATTTTGCTTTAATACTGATTTTGATTATATTTTTGTACTCAGGCCGTATCACCCAAACTACTGCACTGAGCCATAATTGCCCTGCAGACTACTGCCTCATTGAAAACTGTAATTGACCGTAATTACTACACGAGGGATAGTTTTAGATGACATAGTCTACTAAATATTTACACATTTTAAGGACTGAACATCCAATGTTTTTAGAGATATTGCCTAAAGCCACTGAAAATATTTAGTTGACTTGCAAAATCTTCGATTGGGAAGTATTTTAAATTTGGGATTTTTAAACTAGTTTCAGTTTCAGTAGACCTTACTATCAATAAATAACTGATTCTCATTATTCTAGGGTCTGGTCTGATATAATTGTAAATCAGAAATATTTCAGTTAGGCAGGTGACTCGGTGTGGGTGATACAACGCTGAATGTACTTACCACCACCATTATTGGCATTTTGAATAGACGTTTCCCTAGTCACTTTATTTAAGATGGGACGAGACGAGCCTAAACTCCGTCGTTTTCTTCGTACTTTCTCATCCATGAATTCCAATCCCAATCCGTTTAGATATATGTGGCGTTTGTAACCTGGCTGGGGATCTAAAGACAAATATTCCATTACATATAATTTCAAAAATAATTTTCTTAAAAGCCCGTCATAATTTATTTTATTTCAATTGAAATATTTTTCTGTAGCTATCAAGCCAGAATCAACATCATTATAATATTTAGACTCAGGGTCGCAGCCAGGGGGTTCAGGGGCTAGACCCCCCAGTTTTATATTATATTTTGCTCCCTCCGCTTCCGAAAATTTTTCTAGCTAATGAAAATAGTTAGGATCCCATGAACCCAAATGAAAAAAATATAATCTCAATCTTATTTGAAAGTTATTCAGGTTACAAACAGACAGCATTTATGGGTAAGATCATCTTGGGATACACGTTACAGTTTATACAGTTTTAGTGGTGCCTAATAATTTTACCTGCAGACTTAACAACAGTCGTAACAGTTTCGTTTTTAGTAGTGTTATTCACAAGGTTATGCCGCCTTCGATGTACTAAGCCATCACTGAAGTCCAAATCCAAATTAACTGAAGACTTTTCAATTTCCCTGGCAGCGAGAGAACCTGTACAAAATTCACAAAAGTGAATAACTTACTTTTATTTTGAAAGTAAATGAAACCATTTTTTTGTTTATTCCTCTTGTGTCAACATCAAGATGACAATAAAAAATACATTGCCTAGAGAAATATAAGTAGAAATATTATACTGAATTTCTTAAATATTTTGTCATACAGAGCAAAATTGAAATTTCACGCAGATATCCTTACGTTTAGAATTTCCAGAAGGATCGAGATCTTCATAATCGTCATCCTCTCCTGCATCGTCATCAAATGTAAATTCCATTGGCTCAGCTTGTCGGAAACAGGTTTGCAAATCACTTAGCAAAAACTTCCAGGTGTCACTTCTCCTCATTGGAAAGACAGTGCCCCCCAATCGGGCTTGGTCCAGGTAAAACAAAAGAATGTTTGATACAATAGGAGGTAAATCGCTGGACACGTGGACACAGATCTTTTCAAATATTTTATTAATGAGACTAACGGTATCTCTCCTTATTTTTATAAGAGGATCTTCATTATCAGGATTGCCAAGACCAAACTCCAAAAATTTGCAAGTGTCTTCCGTTTTATTTTGAGATGCGCATCTGGCCGAATCCAAAACTGGCATTTCAGTACAATTTTGACTTAAAGTTGCCTGACTCGAGTGAACAAATTTACTGCCTTTCTTCCCGGTGCCTGTTTTGGGTGACATTGGAAACATCATACCACTGTAAGTGTCAAAGGGGTCCGGATCCCGACTCGATACTGTTTTACTCGGAGGAGCTGATAGAGATGATGGATTATTTATTGAAAAGTGTGCATAGCTGTGAATAAGTGGTGTACTGGACGGTAGAGTAGCGCCCGGCATGGATGGGGGACATTTGTCCCACAAGAAATTCTTTACAGGTTTCCCATCGAAATATTCATCGAATCTGTCATTAGTTCCTGGCTCGTATAAACACACTTGTGGAGAGCTAGGAACTGTATCCATATGCAGTCTAATAAATATCTCTTCATCTTTTGATTTCTTTGTATAACAAAAATCCCATTGGTCTCGATTCCCGATTGCTGCAAAAGAATGTCCTCTTACTGATGAATTTGACCTGTTATTTGCGTTTGGATCTACACATCCATTTTTATGTATTTCATAATCTGGGTGTTCAAACTGCGTTAACGCTGCAGTTCTGTAATCATCTTCGTCTGTTAGCATCTTGATACCAAAGATCTGTTGCAAACAAATTCAAAGTTAGTAAGTAAAACAATTTGTACCAAGGACAGCATAACTTAAATTAAGATAAAAATCTAAATCCAAAAAAATAAAACTTTTTCCTTAAAATACTGTAAAACAATTTTAGACCATTTTTTGTACCAAAAAATCATGTTTTTTGTTATTTTAAAGTAAAAATGAAAAAAATCACCATTTGCAAAAACAAGTTATTAACGCTTATTAAACGTAAATGTTTCCAAATATACACAAATATATAATTTAGGTACAAAAAAGAAGTTTTGTCAAAAATACAATGTTACAAAATTTTTGAAGGTCGATATTTTCTCAAAATTCCCAATTTTGGACATTATATACTACGAGTAATTGGGTGAATGTACAGAGAATTAACAGACGGCAGAGACCTTAGATGTTGAAGGTAAAAATCATTTTTTGTCCATTTCCATAATTTGTATCTCTGCAATTACCCTAACTAAAATTCGATACACAAAAATATTGTGCTTGCTGATTTGTGAACAAATCAATGAACCAGTCTTGATCTGGACATTATGTGTTAGAGGTAAACTGGGTCTCATAGTGTAGAATCCCAGTTACCTCTCCATTCCCAACTTGCCTGAGCAGCTTCAGCATGCTCACCGGTTTCGGGCACGGTCAAGTGGGTTAATCCCGGAGTGTAGAGAGTAGTCTGGGCATTCCAGTGCCAGACTAATACCCGGGGTTGTGCACTATGTATGCATGGTGGTATGATTGTGTGCGTGAATGATGATGAATGAAAGAGCACAGAATAATTGGGAGCGAATATTTATTTGACCAGGACTTTGTCTCCTGGTCAGATTCGGAATGAGTGTCATTCCTGGATGCATGTTGTAATACATTAATTGTGTGTTGTGTGTTGTATGGATGGAATTAGGATAATACACAGGTAAGATATAGAATAAGGTGTATATAGGTATTAGGGATTAGATAGGTAGGGAGATGAGGATGGCGACATGCAGATCGCCGAAGATAAGGAAATAAGTGATAAGCTGCAGAGTCATGGGCATGCATGGCTCCTGCATATGATATTTGACATTTTAAAAATCTCCACTACAATAACATGTAATGAAAAGTTACCAACCTTCCGGCCAATGACATCATGGCTTGCTAATTTTGTAATCCTCTTGCGTCTGTTATCCATTTTAGTTTTCTTCGGGAGCTGGTTTAATTTAAAACATTTGTGGTCATAGACTTGTAATACCGCTTTTCTAAACAGACAAATGTTTTCAGAGGGGATATATGGCTTGGTGGTTGTTGGAATAGGAGTAGTAGTTGTTGGTGTAGTAGTAGTTGTAGGAGGAGGTGGAGTAGGAGACGGAGGAGGTAGAGAAGGTGATATTGGAGGGGGAGGTGGAGGAGGAGAAGGAGGTAGTGGAGGAGGAGGTGGAGGTGGAGGAGGAGGTGGTGGTGGTGGTGGTGGTGGTGGTGGAGTAGGAGGGGGAGGTGTAGGGTGGTCAGGAGGGGTAGTAGGAGTAGGGGGAGGAGGAGGACCTGAAGGAGGACGAGAAGGAGGAGAACCTGGAGGAGGACGAGGACGAGGAGGACCACCAGGAGGACGATGAGTAGGACGAGGACGGGGTGCAGTTGGATCAATATAGACCCCACCCCCAGTTCCATTGAAGGAGCAGGATACACCAGGAGGCATTGCTCCTGACGTACAATCAGTTTGTTTTTTCGCCAAAATATGTCGTTTCTTCATATCACTTAAATCATCGTCATTATCAGCTGCAAAAGCTCGTCCAGAGTGTACCGGTTCGTAGACAACATCCTCGTATAGCATCACCCTGTAAAATATCAATTTATTTAGACGCATGTATGCAGAGAATTTTAAAATAACAGTTGATGAGTAGTTAGTGGAATTGTTGGCAAAACTTATAGTCATGAAAAATGGCATTTCGGACTTCAATGACTGACAATTTTTGGTTAAAGTACCCAAAAAAATTACAAAAGTGGAAATATTACGCAAATTTTCATGGAATCCCCAATTCACATCCAAATTTATTATATACTTTACATTTTTCATATTATAGCATACAATTATTATTTTGGTATACATATATCTCGAAATTGTCTATATAGGTACATTCTCTTACTTAACAAATGTTGATTGATATTACAAAAGTGGGTATTTTGAAATAAATTACTTATTGTGGGTTTACAATGTGCACAGAATTGTACTAAGAGAATGGGTATAGTATAGGTACATAATAAATGTGGTCGGTCACATTTTGAAATTAATTCTTGCACGTACAAGCAAAGCTTCAATAGATAAGAAAAGTACGATTGGACTAAAATGGTTTTGAAAGCTATTCGGTGATAAGTTTTTATGTGGCGCTTAAAAAATAAATATGGAAACTTACGGTCCATTAATGCATATGAATTTGTCAAACATTTGACTCGTGTCCAAGAATCCTCCTGGAGATAAATTTCTTATTACCTTTCCTCTGATTTTTTTATACACTGTCACATATGGCTTATAGTACGTATCTGCTTTACATGTTTTTCCAGGATTCACACTCCCGTAAACGACATAAGGCACCATTAGAGCAATACATATTAATATAAATACTACATGGCCATAATACACCAATATTTGTTTTAAGAACTGTTTCTGTACTTTCTTATTACGGTAAATTAGGGTCATCTTGAATTTTTATTTCTATTTCTGTAAATTAGAGGGAATGTCATTAATTTTAAAGATGTAAAGTAAAAAGTGTCTCAGAAGGTATTGAATGTATTAACTATTAACAACACTCCTCGATTCACGTAACTTGACATTTTTGTCGATTGGTGGACAAGCTTTTTAAATTTAATTACATAGTAAACAAGCCTCAAAATTCTTCATAAATCTATGTTTATAGATCTTACTTCTGTTACTTAGGTTCATTATTGTTAAGTTATTAAAACTTTTACACATGTTTAATTTCAATATTTAAATCTGATTCTTAAATTGGTAATACCTACCTCCTACAATTGGGTTTCTTCCGTGTTTACAAGGCCTAGTTATTAGAGTTTTATGTATGGACTAGATAATAATTTATTACGACTATTGTTAATTCAATTGTCCATTGTCATGATATTATGGCATTTATCAACTGAGGTACGTATCTAGTATCTAGAGGGAGAGGTACCTCATACATAGGAGACAAAGAGGATTTGTTTCAAAAAAGCTAAGCATTGAAAAAACTATTTAAGAGTCGATAAGGAAAAATGTCTGATGTGCATGCGCCCTGATAGAACTGACAGCGCTGGAAAATAATAAATCTATGTACTTATTCTACTTCACTACTTCCTAGTCGAATAGAAATATATTAGACAGAGTTCAAATCTTATTGAAATATGAATAAATATGAAATAAAGTATTAGCATCAAAAATAGTAATTAAAACCAGTAATCCATTCAGATTTTATTTAACCTTTTTCCTGACAATACAAGTAAAGCTACAATTATCACTACATATTATTTGAAATTGGAATTATTTAGTTAAATTGACATTAGCAGTATTATTTAGATACTCCATTATTAATTATGATGCCACTCAGGACTTTACTAAAACTTCATAATTTTGTCGAAATGGTCTTCCGAAATGGTTTTTCCCTTTGTATATTGAAATAAATAGCATTCAGACTTTTTATCAACACATTGTGAGATCGGTGACCTGGTAAAATCTTGTTCGTTCCACTTGAACTTTCCCACAGCAAATGTTCGGTCGCTCAATTTTAAAATACACTTGAACAGTTTCGTGTAATTGATCGGTGTAGGTCGTCTGTTTGAGGCATCGGTGTCAGGATTTTCATTCATCAAATAAACGATTTTTTGAGCTTTCAATCTTTCCGTCGTAGTTATTAGACGATCAAATGAAAACCAGTCCAAAATAAGAGTTTCAACATTCACAGTTTCTTCACCAGATACTGACCCTCCTCCTCTCATGCTAATTCGTCTGAGATTTTGAGGAAACCAATCTGAAGGAATAATGGGTCTGTACGCGAATTCCAGGTTTAGTGATAATAGTAAGGGGCAACTTTTGAAGGAATTCAAGATTTCAAATCTTGATGCAGAAATACCCAGACATTTCAAATTCGGGAAATTAGGTTGACGAACAGGGGGATCACACGTAATGTTGCGGAAGTAAAGATCTTCAACCGTTTCTGGAAGGGCAAGAAGGTCAAATTCAGAAAATATAACTTGCATTTCCCGAACTTGCATTTTTGATGCTCCTGCAATAAAATCGACTTCGATCAAATTCAGTTTGTCAACCGTCCACTTTGATGTCCTCCAGTTCAAGAGAGCCACATATTCCATCTCAATAAAATCAAACTGAAATTCCCCCTCCACGTTTAGTCGAATTTTTTCATTGCCATCATTATTACGACGAAATATAATTGTTTTAGCAGAGGCAAGGTCGACAAAAGTATTTAATTGCCTTTGCACATTATTTCGAAAAGCCAATTTGCAGGATTTTATTTCCACATAGTTTGCTGTACAACGATCTTCTTCAGGGATGATAAGATCGCAGTTTACAAGTCGGAGATACTTAACGTGCAGCAAATCTTTCCATGAAAACCCCAGACGAGAGCCAATGGTGGAATCAACATTCAGTTTTGTAATGTGTAGCTTGCTTAATAAACTGGACATGTTGAAGGATTCACGAAGATCACGGCCGTTATTAATTTTCATTCCAACAATTGTCAATTCCTTTAATTTACTTTCCCAGTCCTTAAATACTTCTTTCAATTTGGCTACTGTCCAAGGAGTGTAGGTCTTGAGTCGTAAAGCATTAAAAGGAAATACACATTGACTAAATTTAAATGCAGGGCTAAAGTCGTCCGACTTTGCTAAACCATCAGACCAAATTGAGATTTGAGATTGCTTTATGAGAAAATCATCTGCCACTTTACAAATATTCTTGCTAAGGAGCCGACAGTTTTTGATATCCATCAGAGGCAGAAAACCCAACACGCAACGAATTATCTTTAAAAGTGAATAAAATTCATAAGTTTTTAAAAACATTTTAAATCGAATATTCAAATTCAATTAATGCATCTATAAAATAATATTGTTTCAAAGTTGGTTTAATAAATAAATACCAAGTCTATTTCCAGTGGATGTTGTGGTTGGGGCGGTAAAACTAGTGGCATTGTATTGCTGGTATCGATGCCTCTAAATGCATCATGTAAGTCTGAACTGCCTCCGGTCTCTACATTTTTTAAAATCCCCAGGATTCGCTGCGATGACTTTAAATCCCTAGTCATTAGCAGGCGAAATAATGCCAACTCAGTTTTTGCTTTGCCTTCATCGCCAGGAACGTTTAGGTAGGATAACTGCAATAATATTAAATCAATAGTTCAGCAAAATCTACTGCAATATATTTATTATTAGGTTAACTGACAACACAACCAAAAATAGAAGAAATAAAGCATAATTAATATAATATATCCCATTTCAGTTTATTATATAGTATTGACTAATAAACAATAAATATAAAATAAATTCTCACAATCTTATTTCCGTCTTCGGTTGATATTAATCTTTCTGCCACCAGCGTCAGCATACGATCCCTCCAGTAGCCCTCATTTAATATTCCTAGGTTTGCTACTTCCATTTTTATGTTTTAAGGAATTTTCCTTTTTCTTAAATTAATGTTGAATGTAGGGGTGGGACAGTCAACAATCTTCAAACACTCAATCACCAATTGCAAAAACAACTCACGAACCGACTATCTTGACTTGACCCTCTCTAGATTTAGGTTGATGCTTCCAGCAACCGCGAGGGGATAATAGTTGCAAAAGTCATACCAAAAGGCATCTATTCGAAATGATACACATTAATGACACTTTTAAAACGGCGAATCCCCCCTCATGTAAATTTTTCTCTTCAATGTATTTGAGCCAAGTGGATAAAATCCTCCGGAGGATTTTATCCACTTGGCTCTTAATACATGAGTCACGCGGAAACAAACAGCCGCCCATTTCAAGCTGGGCTCCTTCACTACTCTAGATTCACTCAGATTTTTCAAATGGATTGATTGTTTGCAATTTCCCGCCTTTAGCCAAGGTAGGAATTTAGTACTGTACTGATACGTTGTACGTATATATCCACCGATAGAGTTGGTTTTGGAGGGTCTCTGTATTGTGGAGTAAATCCAGCTAGCCGAATCCGAAGGTCCAGGCAGCCGAATCCGAAGGTACAGGCAGCCGAAGCCGACGTACCAGCTAGCCGAAGAGTGATACCCGAAGCCGAAGGTCCAGGTAGCCGAAGCCGAAGGTCCAGATAGCCGAAGCCGAAGGTCCAGGTGGCCGAAGCCGAAGGCCTAGGTAGCCGAAGCCGAAGGCCTAGGTAGCCGAAGCCGAAGGCCTAGGTAGCCGAAGCCGAAGGCCTAGGTAGCCGAAGCCGAAGGCCTAGGTAGCCGAAGCCCAAGACCCAGCTAGCCGAATCCGAAGGTCCAGGTAGCCGAAGCCAAAGAATGTACCAAGTAGCCAAAGTTGCAGCTAGCCGAAATCAGAAGGTCTAGTTAGCCGAAATCAGAAGGTCCAGCTACCCGAAGCCGACGGGTTAAGTCAATCTACGCGAAACCGAAGGTCCAGAAACCCGATGCCGACGGGTTAAGTCATTATACCGGAAGCCGACGTACCAGCTAGCCGAACCCGAAGTACCAGCTAGCCGAACCCGAAGTACCAGCTAATAAAACTACCAACACTTCGGCGATCCGTGAATTCCCCACAGTAGCAATTGTTTGAAAAACCAAAAAAAAGAATATTTTCCATTAACTCTTGGCCAACATATCCACCTGACCATTCATAAATATTTTTAATTGGGTCTCCACCTTCCCACCCATTTTCCTCCCCCAAACGAAAGAAAATTTTTATCAGCTCCACGTAGCCTCCACCTCCCCACCTATTCCACTCCCCCAAACAAAAAATATTTTTTATCAGCTCCACGTAGTCACCACCCTCTCCACGTATTTTTTGGAAGTTTTTAAACCAACATAGTTAACCAACCCTGCTTGAGCCACGAAAACTTCAAATTATAAGGTTGTAAGCCATGATGACAGATAACTGAAACTTGTGGCTCACGCTGCGTTGATTTTAAAAAATATCTTAGAATTTCAATTTCCATAGTTTAAAAATTTAAAATTCAGCAGAATACGGAAACACTTTAAAGTGTTATTTAATAATCCGAAACAGTCAATAATTAGGTTGTACAGTTTCCACTGTAAATGTAGTTATCGGGATTTATTTTTGTGGATACCGTTTTATGGAAACTACAAAAATAAAGCCCCGATTAAGGAACCTTACTGAATTTTCAAAAATAAATAATGTACTAATTCTGAGTATAAGAAAGGTGGAAATTATGAAAGTCGAGTAGCTGGACCTTTGAGGGAAATGTTTTGCTATTTTGTGAAAAGAATCTACAGACATTCAGACATCTAATGCTATAGGAATTGATAAGGCAAGGATTCACACTCCGATAAAAACATATCATACAATTTATTCGCTAAACAGATTATTTAACTAAATAACTGGCATAATATAAGTATGAAAATATCAATCAAGTAATAACACTACAATAGCCATGGAACTTGCGGCCATGCTTATTTCTATGTAATCTCAGTAGGTCACTTTTAGCCGCCCCGAACTGTAGACTATCTGTAGACACTTAGACAGGCAAGTAATTTACTTGCCTGCCTGCCTATAAGTAAAGAATAAAAGACAAGCAAGTGCCATGTGTCCCTTGACGTAGTAATAAGCGTATGACGCATAAGTACATATTAGCAAGCCCGACTCACTCTAATCGTCGCACCTTGAACCTTGGTCTTTGTTGCATACTCACCGAAACTGTCTCATTATGATATCACTCACATTTAACTTACTCAATATTAACATATAATACAGCAGCAAAGTTTTAGGATTAGGATTACTGCTCTGTGGATTATTAAAACTGATTCGCAGATAACAACAACGCCGAGAGAGATAAATTGGTAATCCATTGCTGATGGACGAACCAAGTGCTTAAGCTATAAAGATTTTTAGGCTCCTTCACACGTATATTTTAGTAACTTACTATATAGGGCATAGGGAGGTAGGAACTATGTAAAATAAAAGATATTAATATAAATGTCAAAGATAAGATACGCAGATGTGAAAAGTTATAACAATGACAATATAAATTCACACTGTCATACAGAATCAGCATATCTATCTATATAATAAATATTCTCTTATCAGCAATCGGATGAAGCCTTTAAATAGAAAATACAATGAGCTACTTCTTCTTAGTTCTTCTCATTGCCATAGCAAGAATTTATCTGACATGAGTGCTAAACTAATTTTTGGTAGTGCTACCATTGTAGGTGCGATTGTGGTTATCATCGCTGCAATCGTAGGATGGGCAGTTCTGCCAAATTACATAGACGGTAGAATCGAAGAGGTAAGTATATCCGTAAATATCATCTTTCTAAATAATCTATCTAACCCAGTTATTGTAATTTCCTCAAAGATTCTACTAGTTCTTAATAAATTGGTGATTTGATTTTGCTTGTATAAATAAAAGCATATTATAATAGTAGTTCAAAGATTAAAAAGCAAATCATGGCAATGGAAATTATAGAGCCAATATTATTATTTTACATAAATATTATAATATTATTTATATCTCATATCTCATCACTGCTTATGGAGGGTGTTTTTTAATCTACTCTTTTCAAACTGTAAAAAAATCGTAATATTTCATAACTTCCTTCATGTGCTGATTCTTGTGCACTTCATTTATTAATTTAATATTAGAATTTTTTAAATAGCAAATTGGAAAAATATATAAACTTCCATGTAAATTAGAAATTAAAATTTCGCCATGTTTTTATTATGCAAAGTTAATGTACCTAACTGAACCATTGTGTTGTAGTACTTTTCAAATAAAATCCTGTTTTTTAATGTATATTATGGTCTTTGCATTTACCTTTTCAAAATATGTCACCAAGGCAAATTGTGTATTGCGACGTTTCGTTTAGAATAAACGGGTGAGATAAAGATGAGAATCGATTTAATCTGACTGTATTAAGTAAGCACAATTATCCTGATGGTCGTTTATTTTTGGAAATGGCATGGACTTTGTTACGCAGTGGATTTTGTATAATAATTTGTTAACCACTAATTCATTTATAACTTAAGACCATAATCCGGCTATCAGTGATTAGTATGCTACATATTTCGGGTATGTTTTACTCGTATTACAGTTTCACATTTATGTAAGTGAATTCCAGCCATGAGATTTTGCTTACACACACTAAATGAGCCCCAAGGGAATGGACTGATATGTAACATCCAGATTTAATCAAAACGACAAAAATCCATTTAAATATTAAATGGTCATTTGTAGGTTGTTACCATTTTATAAGTGACAAAACTATTGGTAGGAATCGCTGAAATAACAAATTGCAACCAAGCATTTGAAAACATAATATTTGCCCATTTCTCTTAAAATATTGTTAAAAATACTCAACTTTTAGCGAAACAATAAAAAAATGAGTTACTCAATTCCTAGGATTAGCATAACTAATATGGAATGTCAATGTAGTTTATAAAAAATCCTTTTTGTCAGTTGACAGTAATAATCAACTTAATCCTGCAACAGATTTGCAGATTTTTCAACATGCAAAGAGATTTTAATATACAAAATTCATTATCATCAATCATAATGCATTTCTTATCGGTAGAATTATTAATTTAAATCATTTTCAACAAAACTATATAATGAATGGTTGCATTGCCGAGACCTTTTTTTCATTCTTTGTTGTGTTAATTAAATGCTTTAATTAATTATAGGAAGTGAGACTTATAAATGGAACAGAAACCTGGGACAAATGGAGTAATATCACGTTGCCTATCCAATTGAAATTTACTATCTTCCATGTAACAAATGCTGACGATATTACCAATGGATCAAAACCTATATTGAAAGAAGCTGGTCCTTATGTCTATGAGTAAGTTGGCTTCATCCATCGTCCTATCCTAGCTACATGTTAAAACCTCTTAATGGGTAAAGCATTCTAAATTAAGCAAAAATAATTGATTTTTTGCAGTCAAACACGAATTAAATTTGACTTGGAAGAGAAGGCAGACTCAATCTTTTACAGGCAAAATATAACTTATGTCTTCAACGAAGATGAGTCGATTGGAAGTGAAGATGACGAATACGATGTCATTAACCCTGCATTTTTGGTTAGTACATACATACCTAATTAATTTGTATAAAGTACACTCTATAGATAATGATTTGTATTAGGTAACTAATCCCCTAACACCTTTCTGAAAATGTAAGACGGTCGATATTCATATCATTTTAATTTTAAAAGCAATGTTAAAAATCATGGTTTTTATATCAAACTCAAATAGTAATTTACCTGACAAAGCTTACATAAGTTTCTGAATACATTTTAAATGATTATTTCGGCATATTATATTAGTTATTTGTAAATAATTTGTTGAAGATGTTTGCTTAGGGTAAATGGCTTTGAATTTTAATATCTACCTACGCCAGGTTGTGTTTTTTTTCATTTTGGGGTTAAAATGTAAATAAACTAAGCAATGCGTTTTTAAATATTTTCAGTCTGTCATGAATAATGAAAGAGTTCGTGGCGACAATCTTACATTTGGGCAACTGGCTGGGATTCTAAGCGTACTCGGACAGAGGATAATAATGAGAGACGTCACAGTGAAGCAATTAACATTTGATGGATATGACGTAAATGCTATTGTGGCGGTGCTTAATAGCCAAAATTTCACAATCCCTGCTGAATTTGCTGGAGGAAAGTTTGGGCTGTACAGAGGTGTAAGTATTCTATTCCTTATCAAAATTAGTTTATGCTTTATATTAATAATTATACTTATAGTATTATTGGATTATCTTTTTATATTAATAATTATTATACTGTCTTTAGAGAAATGGAACTGATGATGGACTTTACCAAATCAACTCTGGAAGGGGATCATCATCAAGGTTTGGTGAGATAATTACATGGAATCACAAAACCAAATTAGGACTTTGGAATAAGACAGAACCTAGCCACTGTGATATGATAAATGGCACAGATGGTAGCATTTTCCCTCCATTCGTCAACAAAGTAAACATTTTTGTCATTCATTCATTTTAATTAAGAGTTATACAAATACGTCACTGCTAAAATGCTGAAAAATGCTAAAATTATGCTAATTTAACTGTCAAGCATTAACGACATAATTGAACATTTCAGGACAGAATTTTGGAAGTTTTTATAACTGACTTGTGCCGTTCTTTATATCTGACATATGCTGATGAAACAGAAGTTAGAGGTATAAAAGGCTACATGTTTTCTCTCCCACCGGAAGTTTTGGAAAATCCTCGATCAAACCCTAATAATAGGTGTTTCTGTCCGAAAGAAAATGTGACCGATTGCGACTTCAGTGGCGTTTTAGATGTTTCTGTCTGTCGAAATGGTAATTGACAGATTAATATAAACTATGGAAAATCCATTAATTGGTAATATTGAAATAGTATATAAATATTAGTGTGTAGTTGAATAACTAATTAATTTCATTCAGCTGCTCCGATTGTAATGTCCACGCCACATTTTCTGGGTGGAGATCCACAGTATGTCGGTGACGCTGGACTTAATCCTGAAAACGCCATGCATTCAACAGTTTTAACCTTGGAACCGGTAATACATCCATTTGATTTGCTTTTATTATTCCCTTGTCAGTTTTTTTAATTCTGATTTGAAAATCTTCCCTTAGAACTCTGGCGTACTTTTACAAGCTGTTAAAAGGATACAAGTCAATATTAGATTAATTCCCCAGCCTGGGGACCGTTCTCTTACTTTTAGTAATGTGACGAACATGATTTTCCCCATACTTTGGGTTGAAGAGGTAATAATGTTCTACCAAAGTTAAATTGCAACTCACGATTCTAACTATTTATGTAACTAAAGTATACTAAAACTCTTTTCCAGACGGTATTAATTTCTGAAAGCAGTGCAAGAGACTTAGAAGATAAATTGTTGAAACCAATTAAGACTGTTAATATTGCAAGATGGACAGTACTAGGCATCGGAATTTTCATCACTGTTGTCAGTGGTGCATTGCTTTTCTTAAGATGGAACAAGTCCAAGCAATCTGTTTGAATGTAATGGACTACTACAATGAAACAGAGATATAAATATTTCCACAAGAAAGTATTTTTATTTTATTTACAATAATTTATTTCTTGTTACATGTTGGTTGTGTAATTTTAATGTTTCACAATAGATATCTGGAAATTTTGTTACAAAATGTTACACTTAGGCTTTCAATATTTAAAATTGTTAAATTGCAACTATGTCAAATACTAATTACGGACGAATTTTTGAATTCCTGTTTCCTTTCGATTCTAGAATCACGTGCCCGTGATTTTCTCGTAAGTAATATTTGTAGTAGTACAAAATTGTACAAGTGGTACAATTATATTGCTGCAAAAAGAATTAATATATTCTCACAAAATCTACTATCTGAAATCTGATGGCTCTATTTATGTACTATACAATCATTACTCGTTGATAATAAGTATACTCTACTCTTTATAATACAATTAATATTCAATTGAATTCCACCTCTTGTATTACTAATGTATTACATAAAATATGGCTAGT
Source organism: Tomocerus qinae (assembly GCA_020055645.1). Classification (NCBI taxonomy): domain Eukaryota; kingdom Metazoa; phylum Arthropoda; class Collembola; order Entomobryomorpha; family Tomoceridae; genus Tomocerus; species Tomocerus qinae. The sequence goes on from CM034546.1 coordinate 67,710,957, forward strand.
GTCTAATTTTTATGTTTTGGCATTTGTGCAAACGATATGCATTGATTACTTAATAGCAAAATACATTACTCATTAATCGATATTAAAACTACTGATAACAAATGACCTGATTTGCACCGACGTCGTCTTGGAAGATGTATAAGTTTATTTTTTTTTGATGTTTGATATTATGTAGACTAATTTTCCCCACGAAATAAGTACATAATATAGTTTTTGTTGACTCTTTTGTTTTAGGAGTTTTCGTTTTCTTATAATGGTTGACCATAAAATTTGTAAACGTTGTGCCAAAATTTGCCAAATGTACCTAAAATGATTATGAAGTCATTTTTATAGAAGTATTATTTTATACTAAGCAGGATCCCAGAATGAAGAATGTAATTACAGTGGTAGTCAATTGAGCATGGTTATTTAGATATATGATAAGGTACAGCATTTCAAGATTAAAATATGTATGGCTTATCATACTTGTGCTTTGCAACGTACAATATATATTACTAGGCGGTCACAGGGCCCAGGCCCTGTTAGAAATAAAGCTAGTGTGTATTCCGGATTGACAAACAGTTTACTTCAAGTAAAGGTAAACAGTGTGCAGTTTTTCATTACATTATTGGAATCTGATAGTCTCATCATTCCCATGTTCGATCCACCTCCACGCTCCACGTCTCAAATTACTAAGTTTTATAGTTTCGATTTTCGTTCTGCCGTTTCTCCTTATTTCTCATACCGGGAGATTTTCTAATAGGGAGATTGTCTAACGGGGAGATTTTCTAATAGGGAGATTGTTTAACGGGGAGATTTTCTAATAGGGAGATTGTTTAACGGGGAGATTTTCTAATAGGGAGATTGTCTAACAGGGAGATTTTCTAATAGGGAGATTGTTTAACGGGGAGATTTTCTAATAGGGAGATTGTTTAACGGGGAGAATTTCTAATAGGGAGATTGTTTAACTGGGAGATTTTCTAATAGGGGAGATTTTCTAATAGGGAGATTGTTTAACGGGGAGATTTTCAAAAAGGGAGATTTTCTAATATGGAGATTGTTTAACGGGGAGATTTTCTATTAGGGGAGATTTTCTAATAAGGAAATTGTTTAACGGGGAGATTTTCTAATAGGGAGATTGTCTAACGGGGAGATTTTTTAATAGGGGAGATTTTCTATTAGGGGAGATTTTCTAATAGGGAAATTGTTTAACGGGGAGATTTTCTAATAGGGAGATTGTTTAACGGGGAGATTTTCTAATAGGGAGATTGTTTAACGGGGAGATTTTCTAATAGGGAGATTGTTTAACGGGGAGATTTTCAAATAGGGAGATTTTCTAATAGGGAGATTGTTTAACGGGGAGATTTTCAAAAAGGGAGATTTTCTAATATGGAGATTGTTTAACGGGGAGATTTTCAAATAGGGAGATTTTCTAATAGGGAGATTGTTTAACGGGGAGATTTTCTAATAGGGAGATTGTTTAACGGGGAGATTTTCTAATAGGGAGATTGTTTAACGGGGAGATTTTCTAATAGGGAGATTGTCTAACGGGGAGATTTTTTAATAGGGGAGATTTTCTAGTACGGGAGATTTTTTAACGTATTCCGATTTATGTAGACTGTAATTCAGATGCAAAGATGTTTTATATTAATTCCAATTGACCTTATTACGGTTTCTACTTTAGTGGGCCTGAGGTAGAGAATTAACATTGAAACAGAGTCAAAAATAATTCTAAAACTTCTTACTAAGACCAAATCAACTTTTTGGGTTGAAGTAAGAGTGATTGTGATAGGTACTTGGACTTTGGACAACCACTGTCTTACTTCAACCAACTTTTGTAATTAAATTGAAATGTGGACATTGGAAACTTACTCCGGTCGCCCACCATGATCACTTGGCTAAAGATCTACGGTACTCTGAACAAACGACAAAGGGCCAGGAAGTGGTCAAGTCTGCCTTGAGTCACAAAGGATCAGCTGATTGTCAAGTCTGCGCTTTCGTCAATAGAGAAGCTAATGGCCAAGTGTCCCGTCTATGGGCAATGGACCACAGTAAAAGGTTAAGTCTGCCTTATTGGCAATGGACCAGTAAAAGGTCAATGGACTCGTAAAAGGTGAAGTCTGTCTTATTGGCAATGAACCAAAAAATGGTCAAGTCTGCCGTATTAACAGTGGGCCAACAAATGGTCAAGTCTGCCGTATTAGCAATGGACCAACAGATAGTCAAGTCTGCTTTATTGGCAATGGACCAGCAAATGGGCAAGTCTGCCTTATTGGCAATGGACCAACAAATGGTAAAGTCTGCCTCATCGGCAATGGACCAACAAATGGTCAAGTCTGCCTTATTTGGCAAAGAGCCGTTAAAACGGTCAAATAAATGTTTTATGGTAGTAATAATGTGAAGAATGTTTAGTTAGCTTTCAAAAAAGCTGTTCTTGGAATAATAAAATAAAATAATTGTTAAATGTATCAACAAACTCTATCATATTTTATATAGAATCCCAAAAGTCAATGAGTCCAAAACTTTCTTGTCACAATAGCACAACAAAACTTCAAGATGCAAGTGAAAATTAATAAGTACAAAAAACGGTATACTTAATTGAAGGAAGAAATTTCTACTACCACGTCACTTAACGGTGTATTTAAATTTAATAATTTTATCATACTTTGCCTTTAAAACGCGCAAGCGTGTATGCATAAGTTAAGCAAAAGACCATTCTGTTTTGAAACGTTATGGCTTGCCTTATTCTCATAAATACATATAGACACATACAAACATACGTACATACAAATGTTTTTAATAATGTACCCCAAAGCAGTTGACCCGAAGTCCACTGTAATCAAAGTGCCTTTGTCAGGTAACTTCGAAAGGCATCAGACAAATGCACGTTGCGTGTGGTGGACATCGGGTAAACTGTTTTGGGGTACATTATTAAAAACATTTAACTATTCAATACGCATGCGCCAGTTTATCTTTATACTTTAGTCATGATACTACAGCTTGGAGTAGGATGAAATGGACTTTTACATCAGTCCACGCACGTTAGAATTAGGAAATCAATAATTGCATGACATGTGGATAATATGCGACACTATACAAGTAACTAGCAAAATATAATTTGCAGCTTACACTACCCTCAATCCCACATGCCCGTATAACTACTTCTCAATTTTACTAATTCACTAACTACAGAAAATGAAGGAAAATTACTATTTACAATACCAGTAGAAATCACACAATTTAGGCATTTTATGCCAAGAAATACTTTTTATAAGGAGTAATTACCTTTAAAATTAGATCGATTATTTTCTAAAATTCCCAGGTGTGTTCAAAAATAAAACCCTCAGTTTTTTCAAGGACTAGAATCCAGAAGCACTATTGCTAATCTGCTAAGTAGATCGATAAAGTGTGTTTGTGTACATTGTGCTACAGAAAAGGCTGGCCTGTTGTACATGGAAAAACAGACAAGTGACAAATATTATAGAGTTGTATGTCATTGTGCTTTGAAGATTGTGTCTGACGTCTGACTGAGACTTATAATGTAGACACTGAAGTTAGAAATTCTGGTAAATATATATAGTAAATATATTTTGTGTGCCTCCTTTGGTTCTTTTCCTGAATACATATTAACATGCCATGCGTGCATACTTCAACTTAGGTGGATACTAGCTGGCATTATGTAAGGTAATGCTTAAAAGTTTATTTGTGTGTACCGAGTCTACTCATTATCTGCTGTTTATGAACTACTTATAAATAAACAGTGAGATTTTAGTATTTTTGTGTCCAGCATGCATTGATGTTGAAATGGAGACAAGGAGAATTTGCCGTGTAATAGCAATTATTGATATCGTAAGTACTATTATTATAAATCATCTAATTTTTGTAGTCACTACTTTAAATTCTAAAGGGTGATTAGCTAATATTAATGAATTAAATAATTTAACCAGTACTTATTAATTTAGTATATATCGTTGCTGTCGTTGGTATCCGTCTCTATGGTAATAACCTTCATGTGCATCGCTACCTATTCAGGAAATCAACGCTCTATTCTGGAAAATAAATTTGAGTTGTTGGCAAAAGGAAATGAAGCTGGAAATGACGAAACCACACCCTTTGCAAAAGGTTAAAAATCTAAATTTCCTAAAAAAGTATTTTAACAAATTTAACAAGTATTTTTTCTACATCGTTGTTGATTCACATTATATTGTCATTACTAAAGTACTGTAAATCGGGACCACCCCAAATTGTCAACACCTTTTTGTCAACACCGAATTGTCAACACAATTTTGACCCCTTTGGTCGTCAACACCTTTTTGTCAACACAAATCAACCCATTTAAACTTTTTGTCAACACAAGTTTTTTCGTAGGTACAAGTCTTTATTTGAGAAGTAGGAATAACAAATATGAGTGTGGTTGCACACGACGGCGTAACTTACGGCGGTGTGCATTAACATTCTTTGCGTTATCAGTTATTTAAATATCTGATCTACGATGCAGTTTACTAGAGATCAAGATTTACAAACGCAGGCACTACTTCCACCAGAACACTTGCTAAAAAAGTACATTCACTCCTACAAAGTTAACGATTGTGTGTTTCGAGATCCTCAACATGTGTCACTTTTGAATTTGTCGGACTTCGAAACTTTGAGAGGCGATCCATTTATGTGGTATGACTGTAACTCAAGCAACGAGATGTTAATATTTACAACCGCAAATAATCTGAAAAAGTTATACTCCTGTGAAACTTGGATTGCTGATGGGACCTTCAAAACAACTCAGTAAACTGTAAAGTATACCAAACGCCTAAAAAAATAGTTCGCAATAAATCAAAAACGTCATTTTCGGAGTGGATTTATACGATAGCGGACAAATTATGAAAAATTGTTACAATATTTTTGTGACATGAAATGATCTGATTTTTTACATTTACACTTTGCAAGTGATCTAGCATTACTTTTTACATGATTTTTACTTGTACATTCATTGACTGATTATTTACCGTGACTAATTCTTTTAAAATATTGCATTGAATAATAATTGCTGTTGACAAAACAGGACAACATGGCCTTGGTTATGTTGACAATAAAGAAACTTGGTGTTGACAAAAAATTTTTCGTGTGTTGACAAAAAAGGGTTGACAATTCGGGGGTGAATCCTGTAAATCGTATCTCTATATTATAATCGTAGAGTTGATAAAGCAATAAATTTACCTATATTATGCCTGTACGTGTGGTAGGGTAACCCCAAAATACCCAAGTTATGCAATGCATTAAAACAATGAACGACACTCTAGGATGATATTGGCATATCTTGAAATTAAACCAAAAAATGTTGACACCGAAATTTTCGTAGTGGCACAGCACAACATCTTTGGTAGGAGACGAAAGTTCCGATTTTATCCGTTTTTATCCGGTTTTATCCGATTTAATCCGTTTTTATCCGATTTCATGCGATTTTATCCTTTTTTATCCGATTCTATCCAATTTTATCCGATTTTATCCGATTTCATGCGATTTTATCCGTTTTGGTCCGATTTATAGGAATGTATCTCATCAGTGATCTGAATTTATCAGATTCTATTAGAATTTATATGAAAAATGCTGATGTTTACCATTGGCGAAGTTTAATGGTATTATATACAGGTGTTTGCTTTGCATATAGGTGTTTTGAGCTTTCTAGTTGCAATAAAAAGTAAAACTGATGTAAATTGTACTACATTGAGGAATATTTGGCAAGTATATCCATATATGTATTTTTTTGTCTAATTTATAATTGCCCAAATGGAGAAGTCACCTGACCGTTGCTGGTTTGTGTTACAGTTTTAAAGCCACTACTTGGAAATAAGAAAAATGAAACTGGCGATGACAGCCTTATTGGAAATAGCACAGTAACGGGCAAAGTATCACAAAATGACACTGTCTTGGTTATGGCAGCTTGGATGCTGACATTACTTACATTCGGCGGAACTCTCTATAGCATTTTTGCTGCTTTCAAATTGTATAAAGGAGTAAAATCAGTTAAGTTAATTAATTACATTCTCTAATTCTATTAGTTGTTACATCAATTGCTTCAAATAATATCATGATATGATTTCTGCAACAAAATGTATTCTTAATTATAATATTATAATGGTAATATCGAGGAAAACTTATTTGACGATTATTTATTATTTATTTTTTGGGGCACCGTTTGATATGCTACATTTAACACTGAGTATGTCAAAATCTTGTAGTAACTACACGAATTGTATTTGGATTGACGCGTATACATCAAGTTTATAATAATACAATTTATTATTTTTTTGAGTAATGTAACTTAAATTTCCATTCATCTATATCATACATAGCGTAATATCTATCTAACATTTTAATATTTTATTTTCAATGATTTTCGAGGTTTGATTTAATAAATATAAATCTAATAATGTATTAAAATTTGTTTTCACAGGATGTGCCTCTGGCAACAACATTGAAGGCATGTCGCTTTTGGTGCGGTGTAAATTCTGCACTTCTTTCGATACTCATACTTGACTCTCCTTTTGGAACGGTCACTGGGCTAATCTTTAGTTATATCGGTCTACGTGCTTTGGCTCTTTGGTTGGTCAATAGTTACATCAAAGAACTCACTGGGGAGTTTGGAGACTTTCAAGAAGAGAAGAAACCAGGCCTGAAAGAAAAGATATGTGAAGCATTTAAAAAGGTGAAAGAAAAGTTCGGAAATATCAATTTGGATGCACTGAATGAAGGAATGGACATTCAGGCATTATCAGTACCGCAGTTAGAAAACATTGATATGGACCAAGGCTTTGAAATGTTGACAGAGAACGTGAACGTTGAAGACACGGTTGAAAACTTAAAGGCTACTGTAGAGGAAAAAGTTTTTGACCAAATGGAAGAGCAAGTTGAGGAAGTCAAAGAAGAAATCAATGAAGTTGTAAAAAATGTTTCGCAAGTTGAAAACATTGACATGTTATCGAATTTTAACCAGGCAGAAGACAGATTGTTAACAGACGACGAAGTTTCTACGCCCGAAAACTGTATACCTAGGGAGATAGCTTCAGCGACCCATAGACCAACCAACAGATTCCAGTAACACTTCCGAAATTTGAAAAACTGTTACAATTTGAAAAACTACTTAGGAAAACGGATTTTTGGGGTATGTCGTCGCCAATTGGAGTTTTAAGGGGGTTGTGAGCACAATTCATAAGAAGCAGAGTAGTTTACAAAACATAATGTATGTAATTCATGAGAAAATATTGAGCTTTGGCATATAGATTTTGTAAAATCACTTAATTGGCACCTAATATAATATTATAATGAATATTATAAACTATTTATGGTGTAGATAATATACATTATTAGTAACAACAAAAATTTAAACTAGTCGTGATTCTGCATTTTGAAAATTATAATTAGTAGTTCAGGTAAAGTTAATGCATGTTTAGAACCAAGAAGGAAAATGCATGGCGTCGGAAATGTTAATATAATACATGCAAAGATTTAAGAACTAATTTGATGCTTAGCAAAAGTCAGGAGTAGGAGTATTAGATTAGAATTTTTTTAAATGACTGTTTCAGTACTCAATCTATTCTTGTTATTTAAAACAATTGGTGCTTTGATAATTATCTCTCCATATAATACTGAAGTCATAAATAACAATCTAAAAACGGTTTTATTACAATACTTGGGTTCTATTTCCAGTTATAGTCAAGGGAACAATTTTGTTTAAAGTTTCGTTATTGTTTATAAAAAGGTTTTATATATTTATTTTTATCGACAGCTGTGACCTAGTATAGTATAATACATGTTTTGAAAGTCATAAGTATATTTTGCAGTAAAATTACTTAAAAATGTTTACATGTTCATTATAACGAGTAATATTGATAGCATGATGTAGATATTTATCACCATCGAATTAGATTTTGAAGTCTGCATTGGATCTGTTACTAGAAATTGGTCCATTCCTGAAATCAAATCAGACATAAATCTTATTAATTATACAGCTATACATTTTGTAATGGACTATTTCTACTTGTAAATAAACGTTACTATCTGCTAGCCTATATGGAAAAGTCATTGATATGTACTTGATTTAAATTGGTAAATATAAATATCTTGTACAAATGGGAGCAATTCTATTTACCTTGACTATCGAAGTTTTGAAATACATCAGTAGAGAGTTGGAACCAGTCATAAGACAAACTATCAGGCTGGAAAACATGAACACTAAGGATGTCATTTCCTAGAACTGTGACGTTATTCCATCCTGCTCGATTCTGAGCCAATGGGAAATGTGTCTGATAAGAAGCATCTAAATAAACCACAAGGACACAAATGAATCATTTCTAATCAGAAATAATACGTTCTTAGTTTTATTATATGAATGATAGTTATTTAAATGAAATTACCCTGACTAATAATTTGAACACCTTCATATATTTCTTGAGACTTCCTTCGAATACCCAACTGTGCACCGGAAGCCCAAGTATCAAAACCGTTAAAAATAACTGAAATATTTGTCATCCATTGGTCGTCTATTTGAAATTCGGTTTTAGTTGCCATCATTTCGACTCTTGAACCTGATTTTAAAGAAAACAAATTAATCTCAACGTTAACATACTTATAAAATAATGTCAAATGATATACTACAGGTTTTTATTTACCAGTTCCGTTGAATGGTCTCGGATTAAAGTAGCAAGACTGTTCAGAATCTTCTCCATTATCAAAAAATTCTTGTATTCTCCAGTCGGAACAATTTTGAGGTATGACCCAATTATCACAACGGGCTTTTCTATTTTCATCCTTGAAGTTGTCATTAACAAAACGACCATAGGAATCCTTACAATAACATTCTAATCGTTTTGATCGAACTAGTCTCATAAAATTCACATTTTTGTAGCATTCGTTCATATTATAGTAATCTTTATCTAAACAAAAGGAATGAGATTAAAAACCTTTGACCTTAATAAAATAGTAACGTAAATAAATGCAAAATATTGTTAGCATTACTCTTACAATTTTCTTTTTCCTCAATGTCTGCAATTATAGAAATTATAGAAACATTTCTGCCCGCAGTGCAATTGTAAGTCCCAAGCAATTCACGACCTAGTCCAGCTCTCAAAATAAAACCTTCTGCTGGATCATACAAAGTGTAAATGGGCTTCCAGCGGATTTCTTTCGTTTTGTTAAAAACCTGAAAGGCAAAAAAATTATTTAGTAGATTGTTAGTTAATTTTTAAAATAAAATACTTTGGTAATAAATGCAATGACGAATACATTTATATCGTTTATGCATAGATAGATCGAATTTGTAATATTTCATGAGTAATAGAATGACTAACCAGTTCGTTCAACTTGAATAGTCTCACTTTACTATCTGGGTTACTCACAGGACATCGGACCACAACAGCCAAATCACTTTTGTTTACAAAACTGACATGATTCGTCTCGGAAATTATGTGGTTTCCTAAATAGGGCATAAATTAATATACAATCGTTATTATTCCAATATCATTATACAAGTAAGCAAATCCTCAACTTTAAAACATTAAATTATCATACTTATACAGTACAGAACAAAAACTTTGACAAAATATCTAAAGATGATTAACAAGAAACATTAAATTACAAATATTATACTCACCCGGCACAAAGATGTTGAAGTAGGACGAAATATTGTAGGAATTATTTTCATGGCGCTGATTAAAATACCGGCAAATGTATTTCCCTGTTTGATATTCATGAAGTCCTCGCAAAGAAACCGTTGCGACAAATGTGTTGTCTGAATAATCAGTAAAATTTGGAGCAATTCTGTGGTATTTCGTCTCCAGAATGGGCAACTATTGAAAATAAAATAATTTGAAGTTATTAGATGACTTAAGCTTAACTGAAATTATGTTATATAAAGTATATTAGTCTGTATACTATATTGTTAAAGTTATATGTTGAGCTTACTGAAACATTCTGGTACAGATATTCCCATTTCACAGGATAATTTGCTCTACAACCTAACTCTACCTTTTCCAGTTCATTTTCTAAAACTACCATAGAATTAGGGTTTTCAGATAACACATTTACATCCCGATCTGAATTGGTAGAGTGAATTATCCAAATATTTGGTGGTGCGAAATTGTCAGAAAGGACTATTAGAGGAAACAGAGAGAAAACTTGAAAAATGAATAGTTTCATTGCTTAACGTGTCACTTTGTTTGATGAACAAAATTATTGAGACTGTTTCTACTGTGAATTAATTAGGAAAATGTAGATAAGTAGTATTGTATTCAGTAAATGAATTATAGACGAACGATTTGTATTCCAATTAGATTGGCTGACAACTTTGTACTGGAGAACTCGGTCATGCTATAGTCATATAAATACGGACAAAATTTGGACAGCGTTTACGCATAATTAGTCACTAGTATGATTAATTCTGAATAAATGACGTACATACATTCATACATCTAATGTTTATCGTCTTCTATTTAACTAAATAGTACAGTAACACAATTATTTGGTGTTATTGGATAAGGTGACGACATTATGTGGTATACTATGTTTAATACATTTTGTACCAAATATACACATCTTATTATAGTATTGAATTTGATAAGAGTTACAAATTTGTTACATTAATCATATCCTGTTTTTGACTTTAGAATTCCCAGATCGATTTATAGGAATTCCTTTTTGCTAATAAATGGCCTAAATACCCAAAGAGAATCAACAAAATACAATATACCGACTTTATCCCACTTTTATCATCTATTTATTATGTAACTATAACCAAAGGTTTTGTTTTACTAAAAGTAACCGAAAATACTATTAGTTTGCAAACTCATAAATTCTTAAATAATATCTAATTAATTACAATATTTACAATTATTTGTATGCTTCAGAGTGATTCACCAAAATTCATTTTCTTCGTCATCACTGTCCTCCATACAGGTACTACTCCTCCTAGTATTAGCAAGACCATTACAATTAAATGAATTTCTTATCACTCCATTTACTAGTGGGCCTATTAAACCTCTCCATTCCTTTTTTTTGTAGTTAATAGAATACGTTGAAAACTTTTCGTTTACTCCATATTTCAAAAGACCATAAGACTCAATTTCATCAACCAACGTTGTATTCCATTCAAAGTTTCCAATGATAACATTTTCACATTTCTCAACAACCAGGGCAATTATACGGTGATTATCAAAGTTCCTATTCCAATACGAAGACATTTTGGAATGAAAATCCGCACAAATAACGATTACATGTGGCAGTGTTACACTTCTCAACAATGTATCAATATCTTGGGTGCAGTAATTTTTTACGATTAGTTTATCTAGTAGAAATTGTAATTTGCTCTCTTGTGTTAAGTATACATTATCTAATGTCATTTTACTGACACATGATGGAATTGTGCTTAAATTTATTTGTTCTATTAGTTGGTCTGCGTCTGGTGACCTGATGTCATTTCCTTCTGTTACGAACGAAGTTACAGCCAATTTCAAAACCTTTAGTCTACGACAGGCTAAAAAATGAGGAAACTCTACACTTTCTTCAAACTTTAAATCAACTGATATGACCTTTGGCAATTTCAATTTTGTTTCCAAATTAAAATCAACAACTTTAACATAGTGCACAACCAGATTTGTTGTTCTCTTAGAAATTTTGGTTAAGTCAATTTCGTATTGACAATCGTTTTGAGGATCGAATATTATTTTTAGTTCTTTTGCTTTTAAATAATAAAATAAATTGGCTTCTTTTATTTCTGTGCCATCACTGTTTTCTAAATTGACATTAAGAACATCAAATTTATTCATCACAAAATTTGATTGTGTTAACTTGTCACAATTAATAATTGTAAGCTCATTCAACCTTACGGTTTTTATTGCAAGTCCTAGAAGGTCTACTACAATGTTTGAGCCTTCTAATTCCAAAATACTTACATTTTTGAAATTTCCAAACATGTCGTTAACATTTATTCTCTCTAACATTATCTCACCGCGGAAAAACTTTACGAACTTTAAATGTATCTCAGAAAACTGCATCCGAATTTTACGAGTGCTAACAATTACCTGACATTGTTGTAAAAACAGTGTGTTGACAGATTTCAAGGAATTCAGGTCAACAACAAAATGATTGCCAGACAAGTTAAGCTCACGTAATTTACTGCCAAAATAATTGCAGATGTCGACTGAATTTTGCAATGTGTATGTCATAGGATTGGAGGCTGAAGGTCCCCAAAACTTAGTATTATTTAATTCCAGTGATGTCAAATTTGTTAATTTGTCTAGAGCCAGTAGAGTACTACCCCTCATATTAAGAGTATCAAAAAACTGTTGTGAACCACTAAAACATTCCAAACCTAAAACTGAAAAGACAATTTCTTGCTCTTTGTTCATCACTAATATGTCGCCATGGTTATCTGAAATGTCAAAATATTCCATTTGAAAAATATCCATCCATTCATTGTTTTCTTGCCATTGATAAACTTTAAAAAAGAATTTGTAAAATATAAGAGGTTTCCGTCTGGGGTCGACACGTGTCATCATTAGATGACTAAACTCTTTTAGGTTTGGTAAATGCAATCGGTCCTGACAACCTCCTACTATGTCAACGTTGTCTAGTGTAAAACATTCCAAATTTTGACAGTGGGATAGTGCATACACTATTTCACACCGAAAAATTCGAAGATCGTGTAGTGTAATAGTTGTTAGACGACTTGAAATGTTCATTTCTTTGAAAAAGTCATTCTTGAAATCCATTGCCGTTATTTGGTTTTCATCAGATACCTCAAGTATTTCCATTTGGTCCATGGTTTTCTGGCATTGAACATCTGTAATTAGAAATAGAATTTAATACATTAATTCTAATCAGGTTAAATTAATATATTCTGTTTGTTACCTTCGTTTTCCATTATTTTGTAGATAATATCAACTTTTCCGTACATCAGTTTCCTTATTTTACCAATGATTTTTAAAATTTCAGACTTCGAGTTTCTTGTTTGGTTGACAATATTTGTTCCAAAAGTTTTAAAGTCATCATTGTACTTTTCTTCCCATGGTATATGCTTTTGACATTCGTATAACCTGGTATGGATGTATAAATACATTTCATCATTTTCATTGAGTATAGGTATTAATCCTTGGTAGAATACATTCCACATATCAAAGGTTGTAACATTAGTGTGCATTAGTCCTTCAGTTACTGATATAACATCTTTTGCCAGAGAAATTTGATTCCCTTTATAAAGTTCTGCTGCCAATTTACACCCTATAGTAATTAGCAAAGATAAATTTTCTTTCATCCTGTACAAAACAGGACCATAATACCACATAAAATGCCGACATATTTCGTTAAAAGCTTGGACGGCATTAGAAAATTCTTTAATTTCCATGTTAAGTTCAATGCTCTGGATTCCAATAAGTTCTTTGTAACACGTCGGGATCATGTCGTACCCATCTATTATTTCTAGTTCGGTATTTAATATCCCCACTAGATTCATAAATAGATGATTTTTTTCATAAATCTCTTCGTACAACTGAAGCGATTCTTTTCGATTTCCATTTCTACTGAGACATAACGCGTAGTTGTATCTGCACACTAAATGTTTGTCAGTATCTTTGTAGTTGTCTACTAAAATCAAAGCAAGTTGACATGCCTCATCGTATTTATTTTCCGCAAACAAGGTCTTCAGTCCCCTTTTCCGTAACAAATAATTCTGTAAAATTTTAAACTCATTTGAAAGTTCTTCAAATTTTTCAGCATATGAGCAAGGAGTACGCTTATACTCTACATGTCCGGAAGCTCTAAGAATTTTTCGTAAAATCGACATGGATTCTTCCTTCGTCCGAAGTCTAATTACTTGCTGCAACAATCGATGAATACTCAACTGCTGATAGGATTTTCCTCCATAGATCTATAAAATTACAAGTATGTTGATAATTAAAGAAAAAGAAGAACTTTTATTTCATGTATCTTTGCAATATAATGCAATAATTTTGCGACAACAATATGACATAGTATTGGGAAACAAAAAACCCTTGCAGTCATTGTAACTTTTAATGATAATTCAGTGGTTAAAATACCAAACGAATTAAGTTATATCTTAGTCTGTACTAACGAAAATATAACTATTTTCATTTTAATGGGATCAGATGTTGAACTTACTTAAACAATTAAGCAAGAAATTACAGAACAGAAATTACTGAATGTGGTCAAAGTCCATTATCATACTCATAATATTATTATGTAATTTTGCTAAAATATAACTTACATATTGCTTCAATGAAATGAGGGAGTATTGTTCTAATATTTCAACTGCAACTTCTATACACAAAGGTTCCACCTTCTCAATTGCTTCGAAAAAACTGACTGGAACACCATCACTTTGCAAGTACCCAAACAGAATTAAAATTTTGTAGGGCAAATCTCCATTACCTTCGCAATTTTGAATTTGATCCAATGATATAGACATTGTCTGATTTATTGTTTTCGAGTAATCATCAAATTTAGTGGTCAACAAGTCGTTTGTTTGATTTATTCTATCAATGTACCTCTTAATGTTCAACTTCCTTCTGTTGATTGTTGCGACAGCAATTTGTAAGGCAAGTGGCAAATGGCCAAGGCAGATAGACAGTTCCTTTAATAAACTGTAATCAATTTCTTCAAAGCATGTTAAATATTTAGACAGAAATTGTAAGCTTTCAGAAATATCAAAAACGTCCATTGAAAATATAGGAATATTTCCCAATCCGTTTGGATTCCCCCAATCTCTGTTCCTAGATGTGATAATCGTATGAAAATTATATTTTGGGTCAGGAAGTAAATCTTGGATTCCGTGCTCACCTACGTAACATTCGGCATTATCAAATACCAGCAAACATTTCCACTCGGAGAGTTTTTCAAAACATTTTTGACCAAGAAAGCCTTGCCAATTCCAGAGCTGAAAAAGTTCACTCGATTAGTTCGTTCGTTCGTTCATTCCCAGATCAATAAGTTCGTTCGTTCGTTCCTTGCATTGAACGACGAAAGGAAAAGATCGTTCAGTTCGCGAACGTAAAACTCGATCAGTTCGTTCAGTTCGATGAAGTTCACTTGAACATCTAATACGTCATACAAAACATAGCACTATTTCGTTCTTCTTTGCATATATATTGCGCGTAATTTCAAATGAAATGTTTGTTTACCAATCAAATAGCCACGATGGAACTATAAGTAAAACAATATTAAGTTGAACTGAACTTGATGTTACTTTTTAAGTTCGATCGATCGTTCAGTAAAAAAATTCCAGTTCGCTCGTTCGTTCAACTGTCATGGCCGAAATCCTTCAACAGTTCGTTCGATCAGCTCAATTGAACTGAACGAACGAACTTATTTTCAGTTCTGAACTTGAACTTTTTCAGCTCTGCTACAAAACATAGCACTATTTCGTTCTTCTTTGCATATATATTGCGCGTAATTTCAAATGAAATGTTTGTTTACCAATCAAATAGCCACGATGGAACTATAAGTAAAACAATATTAAGTTGAACTGAACTTGATGTTACTTTTTAAGTTCGATCGATCGTTCAGTAAAAAAATTCCAGTTCGCTCGTTCGTTCAACTGTCATGGCCGAAATCCTTCAACAGTTCGTTCGATCAGCTCAATTGAACTGAACGAACGAACTTATTTTCAGTTCTGAACTTGAACTTTTTCAGCTCTGCTACAAAACATAGCACTATTTCGTTCTTCTTTGCATATATATTGCGCGTAATTTCAAATGAAATGTTTGTTTACCAATCAAATAGCCACGATGGAACTATAAGTAAAACAATATTAAGTTGAACTGAACTTGATGTTACTTTTTAAGTTCGATCGATCGTTCAGTAAAAAAATTCCAGTTCGCTCGTTCGTTCAACTGTCATTGCCGAAATCCTTCAACAGTTCGTTCGATCAGCTCAATTGAACTGAACGAACGAACTTATTTTCAGTTCTGAACTTGAACTTTTTCAGCTCTGGCCAATTCTTACTTTCCAACTCTAGAGCTGTAGCTAAATTCTTAAAAGACTGAATTAAACTTCTTTCGTCAGAGTCAATCCATATAATGTGGTCGTATTTGTCAGCAAATCTGTGGGCGAACCATTTGGCGGTGGATGTTTTTCCAACACCACCTAAGCCAGAAACTGTTACCGTTTGACAAATAGCTGTCGCCCTACATCCATCACTGGATTCCAATAATTCCAAAAGTTTTTCTGGTATTAATTTATTTTCATACGTTCTTTCGTAAAATGCGTTTACTAATTTGGGTTCACCAGGCCACCATTTGTTTGGTAATATTGCTCTTTTTTTAGCTGACAATGCTTTAGATTCTTTTCCTTCCAGAACATCAGCGCAATGATCATTTTGGGTTTTCCGAAGAATATCAATTACACGTGGTTCTATTCTTTCCCAATCCTTTTTCTCCAACAATAGCCACAGTTCTTCGTTTTTATCATTTTCAGTTTTTTCTGATAGCTATGGAAATAAATCACACTTATAAAAAGGTGTTTAACGATCATTATTAAACCTATACCTAATTAATATGCCAATTTATATAAACTGTGTATATATTATAATTTACGTTAAGTAATAACTCACAATTGTGTCTCTCTCATTTTTGGACACTATTTCTTCCCCTAAGAGATGACGTAACACTTTCTTGGTGTCTGTAAGATGTTCTGTTAGATATACAATATTTTTTGTAACTTTGGTAACCATTTTACGCACACATTTTTGGCGATACAACTTTTGGTATTTAGGTATTTAAATCTTGTGCACCAAAATAAAAATAGGTTGTCCATTTGATTCATGTCATCGCAGCATTTATCTATCTGTGACTGAAGCATTATGTTTATTACATTTGGCAAAAAAGCGGTGCACCATAATAAACCAAAATACTTATTTGGCAAAAGTTGTTTTAGCAAATCACAAAATCCCAATGAATGCCTTTAAAGAATTATTTAAATGTTGAACCAATGCCTTTATAATGCTTTGAAATGAAAATCCTAACCGGACCAAGGTTTTGAAACCTAACCCCAAGTTACCAATTTGCACAAATGTGTAAAATATTGTTTAACATTTTTGATATTATTATCTTTAACATTTAATTCATGATAATATTATTATTATATAATATTTAATCCCACAATTTTTTCAACGCCAAAATGTATAGTTCCTGTACATTGCATTGTAGTCGCGTTTATTAAAGTTTAATAATATATAGTTTTCGTTTCTAAAAAAGTTTTCATTTTTTTAAGGCGTATCTCGTATGACCTACCACTTTGCTGCAAAGGTATTTAGCAATTATAGGAATAGGATTTTGATAACAAAACAGAAATGGCAAAATTAAAGTGTCGTATAAATATGGGATAACTTTTATTTATTTATCATATATATCCCTACTCCTATACATTTACAGATAGAGATAGGGCGTGTATGATTACAATTTTATCTTTTTACATGCTCAGGTATGAAGTTATCTTTTCCCTTCCAGGCAGGCAGCAGTTCCTCTACATTACAAATAATATTACTGCAACCATTACGTTAGGTTATTGCTTTCATACTCACCTCATTATACACACACAAATATAGGTAACATGTATTAAATGTTTGTAGCAAATATAACCCATAAACTGCATTCGTTTTGTAAAGTGCAAGTAGTTATGTAGTAACTTTTTATATTCCTGTAAACAATGACGTTTGTTGTACATCTGATTAAAACAGCCACCCAGAAGATCCCTATGAAAACACTGAAGATGTATGGTATGATGCTGCTATGGTTGAATTCGTCTGACATGTTAATCAGTACACCAAGTACACCTAATCTTTAGATTAGGTTCTTAGATTAGATTCTTTGTAATATAGCTACTTTAATACCTAATACTTAATGGATTTATACTTAATATTTTATACATTCGTGAATACCTTCTCTAGCTTTTCTTAGATAATTAGAATAAAATAAAATGGAAACAAATGTTAGACAGCACTAGTGCGTCTTTTTAGTTTTTCAAAAACATTTATAATACTTAAATTTAGTTTCTTAGTAATGACACAAATGATTTATATAAATTTTAATCACTGAATGATTTTGTGACATGTGATTTGCTTGAATTCCTCTTCCTCATAATCTATAAATCGTTGTCGTCAAAATCATCGTAGTTGAAAACACTTCTTATCATCCCATATCCATGCGGAAGATTCAACCCTTTCCAATCACGAGTTTTGTAGTTAATAAAATATGTAGAAAACTTTTTGTTTATTCCATACTTTGAAAGCCCATAGGAATCAATTTCTTCAAACTGAGTCGTATTCCATTCAAAATCCCCAATGACAACTTTTTTACATTTTTCAACAACCAGAGAAATTACGCGATGGTTATCAAAATTTTTTCTGAAAGAACCAAATTTTGAGCTAAAACGTGTACAAACAACTATAAGGGATGGCGATGTTACACTACTCAATAATTCATCAATGTCTTGGCTAAAATAATTTTTGAGAGTCATTTTGTCTAGAGGAAATTTTAACTTGCTGTCTTGAGTTAAGTATACGTTATCTAATGTCAGTTTACTGACACATGATGGAATTGTGCTTAAATCTATTTGTCCTATTTGTTGGTCTGGTGACCTCATGTCATTATTTTCGTTTGAAAACCAATCTACAGCCAATTTCAAAAGCTTTAGTCTACGACAGGCCAAAAAATTAGGAAACTCTACACTTTCTTCAAACTTTAAATCAACTGATATGACCTTTGGCAATTTCAATTTTGTTTCCAAATTAAAATTAACAACTTTAACATAGTGCACAACCAGTTTTGTTGTGACTTTAGAAAGTTTGGTAAAGTCAATTTCGTAGTGACAATTTGCGTAAGAATCAAATATTATGATAAGCTCTTCTGCTCTTATATTATAAAATAAATTGGTTTCTATTACTTTTGTACCATCACTGTTTACTAAATTCACGTCTATGATTAAAAATTTATCCATCAAAAAATTTGATTGATTAAATTTGTCACAATTAATAATTGTAACTCCTCTTAACTTTACAGATTTTGCCGCAAGTTCTAAAAGGTCGATTGTAATATTTGAGCCTTCCAATTCTAAAATTTTTACATTTTTGAAATTGCCAAAGATATGGTTAAAATGGACTCGGTCTAACATTATCTTGCCGAGAAAAAATGTTACGTGTTTTAAATATATCTCAGAGAACTGTTGGCAAATTTTATGTAGGCGAACAATTACCTGGCATTGTTGTAGAAACAATATTTGCACTGATTTTAGGTAACTCAAATCAACAACAAAATGGTATCCAAACAATTTAAGCACACGTAGTTTACTACCAAAATAATTGGAAATGTTGACGGGCTGTTGTAAAATGTATGTCATAGCATCGGATACAGAACGGCCATAAAACATTGTGTCATGTAATTCCAGATTTGTTAAGTTTGTTAATTTGTCTGGGGCCAGCAGGACACTATTCTGCATACTAAGAGTATTAAAAAATTGTTGCGAGCCGTTAAGAAATTCCAAACTCAAGAGGGAAAAAACAAATTTTTGTTGCTTGTCCATGAATACTATGTGACCATAGTCATCTGAAATTTCAAAATGGTCCATTTGAAAAATGTCTATCCATTGATTGTTTCCTTGGGGCTGATAAACTTTAAAAAAGAACTTGTAATTTAAAAGAGGCAGTCTTCTATAGTCAATACGGTTTATATTACCCTTCATTGTTGAATAACTAAATAGTTTTAGGTTTGGCAAATGTAATCTGTCCTGACAATCTCCTATTATGTCAACGCTATCTAATGTAAACCATTCCAAATTTTGGCAGTGGGATAGTGCATAGACTAATTCAAATCGAAAAATTTGAAGATTACGTAGTGTAATCGTTTTTAGCCGACTTGAAATATTTATTTCTCTGAAAATGTCATTCTTGAAATCCAAATTTGTTATATGGGTTTCACCTATCAGCTCAAAGTTCTTTATTTCTTCCATAGTTATCTGACAATGAATATCTGCAATTAAAAATAGATTTTGTTATATTAATTATTATAAAGTAATTAAATATATTTTAAGCCAAGATTAAAAATTAATATATGCTCTATTGCCACCTTCATTTTCAATAACTTTGTAAATGATGTCATTTTTTCCGTACATGAGCCTTCTAATTTTACCAATGATATTCAAAATTTCGGGCTTTGGAGTTTTTGTTTCGTTAACAATTTCCATTCCAAAAGTTTTAAATTCTTCAGGGTACCTTTCTCCCCATTTTATATGCTTTTGACATTCGTATATCCTGGTGTGGACATATAAATTCATTTCGTCGTTTTCATTGGCTAAATGTATTATTCCTTTGTAAAATGTGTTCCACAGATCAAAGGTTGTAACATTAGTGTGCATCAGTCCTTCAGTTACTGATATAACACATTTTGCAATGGAAATTTGATTCTTCTTAAAAAGTTCTGTTGCCAATCTGCACCCGGTTGTAATCATCAAAATCAATGTCTCCATGTGACAGAACAAACTGGGACCATAATACCACAAAACATGTTGACATATTTCTTTGAAAGCTTCGATGGCATTAGAAAATGATTTAATTTCCATATTTATTTCAATGCATTCGATCCATATAAGCTCTTTATAATGTGTAGGAATTAGGCCGTACAGATAAAGTATTTTTAACTCTTTGCCAGCTGAATACATATGTAGGTGAATTTTTTCAATAATCTCTGTAAACATCTTAAGTGATTCTGTTAGATTTCCAGTTCTCCTGAGACACAACGCATAATTGTATTTGCATATTAAATGTCTGTCGGTATCCTTGTGGTTTTCCAGTACAATCCACGCAAGTTGTTTTGCCTCATTATACTTCTTAGATTGATATAAATCTTTCAATTCAATCTTCTTGAACAAATATTGTTGCAGAATTTTAAATTCCTTTGAAAGTTCTTCGAACTGTACAGCATGTATGCAGGGAGTATATTTATGTTTGAGGTATCCGGGTACTGCAAGTATTTTCTGCAAGATCGACATGGCTTCATTTTGTGTTCTATGCCTAATTACTTGCTGCAATAATCGATGCATACTCAAATGTTGTTGTGGTTTGTCTCCATAATCCTACAAAATTGAAAAAAATTGATAATAAAACATCATAGACCTGATACATAACATTTTTCTATAAGTTATTAAAACCGACAAAACATGTATATAGCATTGCGTTGCGGAATAAAACATTTCCAGCCATAGTAATTACACAATTCTGGGCCCAAACGAATCTAACTCTAATAATCTTTAAACGTACTGAAATTTCTCGAAAAAGTTTTGAGAATTTTTCGTTGATGTAAATGTAGTTAACTATTCAAGCTTTCGACAAAATGTCAAGCTCCGTTTTTAATAACTCGTATACTAATAAACGTATAGAAGTGAAATTAGCACCACCAAAGAGCTTGAAATGTCAGCGTTTCGGTGATGTATTATACGACTAGGGTTTTTTATAAAATGTCGAAGTCAGATTTTTCATTTCACCCCTTTTTGAATATTAGTACAAAAACGGAACAGCCATTACACTATCCTGAAAACCATTTCGGTGGATCGAGTTGCAACTGAAAGATATAACTACATTTGAAATTTTTTGAAAATAAAAAAATTTAGTCATTTTCTGTGTGTAGTGTTTTATGGTTATCTTAGGCTTGAGGATGGACATATTTTGAAACTGGCTGGATCCTTAATCCTACTATATGTTACCTATATTTTACTGCTTTGACTGATAAATTAAAGAGCAACAACTCATCATAATTGTTTGAAATTATAACTTACATTTACATACTCTTTCAGTGTAACAAGAGAGTATTGCTCCAAAATTTCAGCTGCAAATTCTATTTGTGAAGATTTCACATTCTCAATTGCCCCCAAAAAATTAATAGGAATGCCATCATTTTGTAGATACCCAATTATCATTAGAATCTTGTACGGTAAATCTTCATTTTCTTCGCATTTTTGAATTTGGTCCAAGGAAATAGACATTGTCTGATTTATGGTTCTTGAATAATCATCAAATTTAATGCCCAGTAATTCGTTTGTGTCATTTATTCTATCAATGTACTTCTTAACGTCCATCTTCCTTCTGTTAATTGCTGCGACAGCAATTTGTAAGGCAAGTGGCAAATGGCCAAGGCAGATAGACAGGTCTTTTAATAAACTGTAATTAATTTCTTCATGGCATGTTAAATATTTAGACAGAAATTTTATGCTTTCAGCAATGTCAAAAACGTCCAATAAAAATACAGGAATATCTCCCAAACCGTTTGCATTTCCCCAATCTCTATTCCTCGAAGTAATAATTGTATGGAAATTATATTTCGGATCAGGAAGTAAATCCTGGATACCGTGCTCACCCACGTAACATTCAGCATTATCAAATACTAGCAAACATTTCCATTCAGAGAGTTTACGAAAACTTTTTTGGGCAACAACGCTGACGCTAAATTCTTGCGAATCTTTAATTTTTAATTCTTTAGCCAAACTCTTTAAAGATTTCATTAAACTTCTTTCGTCAGAGTCAATCCAAATAATGTGGTCGTATTTGTCAGCAAATCTCTGGGCAAACCATTTGGCGGTGGACGTTTTCCCAACACCACCAAAGCCAGAAACTGTTACCGTTTGACAAATAGCCGTCGACCTACATCTACCACTGGATTCCAATAACTCTAAAAGTTTTTCTGGTAATAATTTATTTTCATACGTTCTTTCGTAAAATGCGTTTACTAATTTTAGCTCAGATGGCCACCATTTGTTTGGTAATATTGCTCTTTTTTCAACTGACAGTGCTTTAGATTCTTTTCCTTCCAGAACATCAGCGCAATGATCATTTTGTGTTTTCCGAAGAATATCAATAACACGTGGTTCTATTCTTTTCAAATCCTTTTTCTCCAACAATAGCCACAGCTCCTCGTTTTTATCATAATCAGTTTTTTCTGATAGCTATGGAAATAAATCTGTTTTAACGACCATTATTAAACCTATACCGATTTAATATGCTAATTTATAAGTTATATAATATTATAATATATTATGACTCACAATTGTGTCCCTCTCATTTCTGGATACTATTTCTTCCCCTAGGAGATGACGTAACACTGCCTTGGTGTCTGTCTGTAAGATGTTCTGTTAGGTATACAATATTTTTTGTAACTTTGTTAGCCATTTTATCCATACACAATTTTGGTGATACAACTTTTGTTATTTAGATATTTACACTTTTAGCACCAGAATAAAAATGACTGTCTTTTTGATTCATGTCATTGCACTATTTATCAACCTGCGACCATAGAATAATACAAATTACGATTATGCCCTGAAAACAAGTATATATAATATGAATTATATAAAAACAATGTATACATCAAATTTGGCAAAACTGATGAACCAAAAGATACCTGTGTGGCAAATGCCTTTTATACCGCTGTCCCAAATATTGAAAATCTTAATCGAGCCAAATTACAGAAGACTTAACAAAAAGTTTCTAATTGTACCAATATGTGAATAGTTGTGCCAAGATGTTCATGTTATTTACTGTAATTTTTAATTCATGAGATTACTCACAAATCAAGCTTAAAAGATAAATTTAAAAATTTGAACATTGTTAAGTGTTTTATGTTATAATTTATGTATTAAAGCACTCATATGTACTATTAAAAAGGTTTAAACTGAACTTTCAGGAAAATATGAGATTTATTATACAAATATTATATTAATATTATATAACATTTAATCTTCATCTTTTTTAATGCCAAAACGTATGGTAATAGTACATTGTACCCGTATAATATGGTGAAGTAGGATAAAATTTCCGTTAGTAACCAAGTTTTTATTTATTTGTTTATTTGAGGTGTAATTGGTATAACCAAAAACTGGGCTAGCATTGCTGTGAAACGTATTTAACAATTATGGGAAATTTGATTCTGACAACAAAACAGAAATGGCAAAATAAAATTGTCGTTATTCGTTAGCTATGGTATAACTTTTATTTATTTATCCAATCCCAAATCCTATACTATACATTTACAGAAAGAGATAGGATGTGTATGATTACAATTTTATCTGTTTATATGCTCCATTATGAAGTTATCTTTTATCCTCTACAAACATATTTTTGCAACCAACATATTTTTATTACTTCATATAAACCTCATCATCATACACACACAAATATAGATAACACGTATTATTTTTTTGTGGCAGATATAACTTATGAACTGCATTCGTTTTGTGTGTGTAAGTAGTTATGTAGTAACTTATTATATTCCTATCAATAACGTTTGCTGTACATATGAAAACGTATGAAATCAATGGATCCCTATTGGGTGTGGTTAAGTTACAAGGAAGTGAAAAGGTTATTACTTGGCTACATACTTTTGACTGCTTCACGTAGTTCAATTTCTATAGATGGCATTTTGCTTTTATCTGCTTTAATTTTCACTCTCTTACCTGATGTCTAAGGCCAATCCGAAATATTTTAAGAGAATTAAAACAGCCAGCCAGAACTTCCCTATGAAAATGGCATGTGAAATACTTAGATTTCTGGTATGATTAAGGTATGATTCATACTGCTGCTGGTACAAAAGAATTCGTCTGGCATGTTCCTGTAGTTTAATCAATACAACAAATAGCAAGTACACCAGAATCTAATTTTTAAATAAAAAAATCATTGAATACTTGGAACTTTGAGGTCTTAAGTACCAGGACCTTAAGCACACCTAAATTTAAAAATAAATTACTGGACGATTTACATTTTCATAATTACATATATACATACATCATAATATCATATTCACAAAAGAATAATTTATAGCATACCGTAATAATCAATATAATTCCGTGTGTACGCGGAATCATTTCGATTTTACTTCGCCTTTATTGGTAATAGTTCCGCGTATCGAAATAATTTCGCGTACATATACCTGTGTATGTTTGTTAATGTAGATAAAATGTGTGCAAATTTTGATAACAGATGTAGGTAAAAGGCACCTAAACTTAGATAAGGTAAGTGGGTACGTACTAAAGAATTAACATTGCCTTGAGGTTCTAGTGTTCAAGGTATCTGGCATATTGGTAGTTTAGTTGCAGTCTGCAATTACTCCGAAATAGCAGAAACAGAGAAAGAATGTGTATTTTTTACACCTAGTACATATGTGTCAAAAAACTTGGATTTTAAAATCAAAGCTAATAAATTATGTGAATGGAAGTCAGGACAATTTAATTACGGCCTTCAAACCAGGCAAGGATTGTAATAAAGTGAGAGAAATGCTACGGCAGCAGTAGGTACAAATGTACATGCAAAAGGAAGAGCCCTAGATCCAGGAGAATGACATTTTACTGCCTTCGGACGAACAAGACATTGTCCTTGACCTAAATGATACGATGGATAACTCATTGTCTTCAGATGATGACATCTAAATTCATGTTTTATAAAATCAATTTTTATTTCCATCGCAAATCAAATTTATATTTAATTATTGACTGTTTGAAAAATAATTCTGCGGCCGCGGAATTATTTCGACTTTTTTGGCCCTTTAAGGAATTATTTTATATGCTTGAGACAATAATTTGTTTCAAGGAAAACGCGAGGAATTATTTCGATTATTACAGTAAAAACAATTCAGCTCAATTGTTAATTATGACTGAAAAGTTACTTTTAATTTATTCTTTGTGTAGTATATTGATCAAAATCTAGTACTCTGCTCACTGCTCTTACTCTCAAATTAATTTCCAGGACAAATCGTTCCTTAAGGGACGATTTAGCCTCAATGCACTTTTTGTTTTTTGTAGACGAAATAGCCTTAATGCACTTTTCGTTTTATGCACGAAACAGTATTTTACTGCCCTTCTTGTTTGTTGCATTAAGGCTATTTCGCCAACAAAACGAAAAGTGCATTGAGGCTAAATAGTTCCTTAAGGGACGATATGTATGTGCTGCGAGTGATACTTACCATTTTAATGTAAATTGAATGGCGAATAAAATTTAAAACTTTTGCAACACAAATAATTACAATACAATAACACGTCGTAGTTATACACGTAGTAATATAATGGACTGTTTATAAAAATACATTTATTGTGGATTGTGTCGCCCATTGATATTATATAAGAAAAATTTAAGAAAGTGTTTCTCTCGTTAAAAATCCTATTGTTAGTGCTGGAATTTATAATGTTCCGTAATGTCTTTTTTTATATTATCTCCATAAATGAAGTGATCAATGACTGAGTTTCTTATTATAAGTCTCTGGTGGGCTGGCGACCTCACTAAGGGAAAATCATCGTTACTGTGCTCGATAGATGTCCCACCACTGCACTGAAGGAAACGTGCATGTAAAGTCAGTCAGAGCACGTAAAGGGATGATCGCACTAAACGCCATTTAACGAACGAGCGCATACTCTAAACTGTGCAGTATACACTGAACCTATAACAAACATGTCACATCGATTGTTCTTCGTTTATACGTGTCTAACAACAGACTTATTACGATATAATTTAGTCTGATCTTCAATGATGAACAGTTGGTTGCCTGCGTTAATTATGCTTGAAAATTTTTTTGTACTGATTTTAAAATCTTATTTTCACTTTTGCTTACTAGCCACCAGACATTTAGCCCGCCCACTAACCACTTTTGCCCATTAGCCAATTTTTCCCCCTAGCAACCTGGCCATTAGCCAGTGGCTAGTCACTAGTAAAACTCTGTTTGTTATAGGTTCAGTGTATACTGCACAGTTTAGAGTATGCGCTCGTTCGTTAAATGGCGGTTAGTGCGATCATCCCTTTACGTGCTCTGACTGACTTTACATGCACGTTTCCTTCAGTGCAGTGGTGGGACATCTATCGAGCACAGTAACGATGATTTTCCCTTAGTGAGGTCGCCAGCCCACCAGAGACTTATAATAAGAAACTCAGTCATAGGACGATCGCAACCTTTTACTATTGATCTGACATTAATCATTGTATAATTCAAGTTTAAGATGTAATCAAACCACCAATCATCTTCTGGAATAAAACAGGTCGCAATGCCATCAAAATTTTCTCCGCTATACAATGTTCAGGGCATTTTTCCAGTAGTCCAAATTGATTTGGGTACGAATGATAAGTGAGTGAACGCAGGTCCTGTGATTGTAACTTCTCTGCCTCCGAAAACTATGTCTTCATACAAAGAGAGAGAGTTTGTTCGTGTGTCTGGTGGTCCTAAGTAACGAGCAGACTTTGTTTCGAACGACATTGGCTTATAATGGAAGCATTTTGGGATTTCATAACCTCCAGTCCAATGTGAATTATAAGCATTATGAGTGAAGTCAGTTCCAGAATATAACATCCAACTAAATTATGGAATGCCGTTGTATGAGTAAATGTTTTACAATATTTGTATCTTTATACATCCGTGATGGTATTTGCTCTTATCGTCATAGTAATATTATTTACCGAATAAATAAAATTATTAAAATACTTACACGCCTACAGTCAAAGTGGATTTGTATGATGAGATAATTCTAGGTGCTTCAGGAACAAGGCTGCTTTGCTTACTTTCCAATATCAAACCTTTTCCTGTGCAATTTAATCCTGTGTAAAAAATAATTTCCTGGCGAATGGCATAACAAACTATTGTGTAGTAAATAAGGAAAATGAATTCGAATTTCAGCATGATAAACCAAATATAGAAAGTGTATGATAAAACAGCCTTTAATGTATGAGTTGTAGCTATACTTCATACTAAATAAGAAATTAATTGAAAGTAGGAGTATTTATATATAGTCAACAGTCAACACTCAATAATTCAAGTAGCTACTACAAAATCCAGTAAGGTAAATTAGTGGAGCCTATCTGTATTAACAAACCAATTATAACCGTATCCGGCGAGGTGGCCCCATGGAAACTGGCCTCCCGGACACCTGGCCGCTTGGCCCCATGGCAAGTGGCCCTATGGATAGCTGGCACCAAATGGGAGAGGTTTCCGTGTATAGTCCGAGCTTATCGATGAGCTTCCATCAGTCCAATGCTAAATCCCATGCTAAGTCCAATGCTAAGTCCCATGCTAAGTCCAATGCTAAGTCCAATGCTAAGTCCAATGCTAAGTCCCATGCTAAGTCCAATGCTAAGTCCAATGCTAAGTCTTTCTAAGAAATTAGTTGGTTAGATTAGGTTAGGTTAGGTTAGGTTAGATTAGGTGTAATAATGGCCCTTGTGAGGGACAGTACATTGATTGGGAAAGGAATTGATGGAAGTTAACGAGCTCATCGATAAGCTCGGACTATACACGGAAGCTCCTCCCACTTGGTGCCAGCTATCCATAGGGCCACTTGCCATGGGGCTAGCTGTCCGGGGGGCCAGTTTCCATGGGGCCACCTCGCCTAACACCATATAACTGATCACATGAAAGTCACATTTTACTTATCTCTCAATAATGCTCTTTACTTTGTTTTGATGGGACTATGTATAAAATTATAACCATAGCCTGCCTTAAAGGTTGGGTTTACATAATTTCTGCAGATGTAATAACACAACTAGTTCTGAGCTAGAGAAGAATACAAATAACTATCATAATTTACACGCCTACTGTCATATAACATAACATATAGTATTTTTAGATAAGTATACCTGCCAAAGTGCCAATAAGATTAGATTTCAGATATACGTAAGACACGTGGCGAAAATATCGCAAAGCCACGTGCACGTGTTTCGCGATAACATTATATTCATAATAATATGTAAAATGTATAAATCTTACAATTAGAGATGAATTTCTGTACTACTTAACAAGGTCAAACTTTTTTGTAAATCATACTAGTGATCGAAATGTGAAGATGTGTCCGCGGCTGAATAACAGTCCTTGTCCTGTACTTGTACCGGTGCAACCTGACAACAAAGCTTTGATTTGATTCCATAGTTATTGTAATGTCTATTATATTTAAGCAGGTGTGATAATTGCGTGTATGAATTTTTATTACACTACGATAAATATGTTGACTTTAGATAAGTGAATATTAACCGTCTGAGTGACAACCATCGACGATTTTGTAACGCCACGTGCGGCGTGTTTTGTTGTCTATAAAGTGATACTTGATATTAGGTATGTATACCTTTAGCAATACAAATAAATAAATCTGCGGCAAATGAAACATACATTATATTATAAGAGACACAGTATGTACAACCATTTAAGTCGTATATATATGGGTGTTCCTTTTTTAAGAAATTCTACTTAATAATTAAAATTAGTGGAAAGGTTTCATGATTAAGAAAACGATCCTGTCAAATTTTCTCTGGGGCATACACCAAACGAGACATCAACAAGTAGTACCATGATTATTATCCTAAGTTACGTAGTTAAGATTATAACAAATATCATCTCAAATTTTCTTCTCAAAATAAACTGTTGTTTCAATTTATTTTATTTTTTACAAGGTTATTTTAAAATATTAACTGTTCTCAATATTAAACAATGTATACATTCAAAATAATGGTATTAATAACAGTTCATCATAATATACTAAAATTATTAATCCTATATCTAAATCTAAATAGTATACAATGGTTGGATTATTAAATGAGGAAAAACTAGTCGTTTTTAATGTAGAATTAGAGTGTTTAAAATATAAAATATGTAAAAAAACACAATCTATGAAAATTTCCAAAAAATTTATTATTTTGCAAAAATATGAAAATGAAGCTGATCAATCTATAGTAATAAGTTACATGCCTAAGAGTAGGAAAATTAAAATAGATAATATTTATTAATACTTAAGTTATGAGATTGAATTTTAGGAGAAAAAATATCACTTCGTGAATTCCTTTTTGAAAATAATTGCATCTCAGTTAGGTATTCCGACTATTCCGACTGTTTGTTGGGTGCATTTCAAACATTGTAAGTGCGGATTAAGATTAAGGTACAGAAATACATACAAAGTACTTACACATACGCCCCAAGTAGTAAACAAAACATCTCAAAAATGATACATTTTCTGACTGACAATTTCATCAAATCTCTGTAGCTGGCTAAATTTGTACATAATTCTCCAGTCCACGCTGTATATCTTCATGGAAAATGTTGACCTGTAAATCATAAACATAATCATTAAGTCTTGTGTGCCCTAATAATGTAACTGTGTGGCCAATTCTGCAGTAACGGAGAATAAAATTGGTTGCATTGCATTGGTTAGGAAGAAAGATTATATTATATTTTTAGCCAATAGGCACCATTAATCTACAAAGCTACCTGTAGTACACAAAAATAATTTATAAGCAAAAAATGCAAGGTTCTAAAAAGCTAAATATTATATTTGTAACCGTTACATTATTAATATACGTATATATGTGAAATTGAGTCATTTCAATTTTTTGCAAAGATTTCATGCTAATATCAAAAACAGATATTTTGTAAAAAAAAATAATAATTTGCAAATTAGCACAGGTAGTAATGATATGAATATTACTACAATAATTGTATTGTAGTGAATACCTGTGTTGTTGCTGCATTCGGTATAAATCGCACATATTCCTCTATATCTGCAACTTCAGCATACGGACGTCTGTCGAAAGGATAGCCCATGGGCTTTGCATCGGGGTAAGTCTCGCCCTGGATTCCGCAATGAACATGCGAAGGAATGCATTTTGGCATATCAGGATTTCTGTTTTGAGCCAGTCTGTCTACAATTACATCTTTCTTGCCGTCTGACACCATCACAAAAATATCAAACAGCATTCCTTCTTCAGTTCCTTTTGGAAGCAACAAGTGATGAGGATATCCGCAATCACAGTCGCTTCTTTCTCGCCTTCCTGCAGCGATTTCTTCTCGCAACGTATCGATAGATTTCGCCCAAGGAGCTGTTACAGTTGAATCCGTTGACCGTCTCGTTATAATGTTATTTCCTCTTCTCACTGATTTCATACAAAACATTATTACATTATATTTTGCAGTTTAATTGTTACAAATGATCCTTTTAGAAGCAGAATTGACTATGGCTTTTGCCCTTTTGACACATGTTAAATTCCATTTCATAAATCGGCAATACAAAGAGCAGAAAATACAATGCCAATCTTCTAAAAATTGTATAACCAACTTTTAATAAAAAGGAGGCAATTTAATAGCGTTTCCTCTTGAAGTTGACGTAAATAGATAACTAAATTGTATAAACTACTTTGAAAACAAAGTAAAAATTACTCACTGAGCATTGGAAAAGAGTCCATCGTAAAGAACATTTTTCTCTGTTCTTCCATAGTAAAACGTTCTCTAGTTCTAGGTGATTTAAATCTAGGGGCCATGAAAATTCTGACATAAGCCAATGCGTCAAAGTTTCTGCTGTTTTCCTATAAAAATAGAAATCATTAAATTAACTGTGATGCATTCATTCAGACTAGCTTCTTATTTCAGTGTAACTTATGTACTTAGATATGGTTGGAATATTTATAGGTTAGGGACAAAGTATGATTTTCCTTTCGTATGTATTGTTATTAAAAATGTCAGATGAAAATTATGTAAATTACTTTTTCGTTCCTTAATCTTTTAAAACAATTAGTGTTTTTAAGTATAAGTACTTTAAAACAACTTAAAAAAACTTACAACATTGATTTCGTAGAAAAATTCTTCGTGGTCCAGATGTTTAGAACAGATATTTACATTCACTCGTCGGGTATCGTTTGAAGCATTGAAATCTAATCCACCCCTTAAATTGAATCTTCTAGAGTTCCAAAACGTTTTCAAGGCATTGACACTTCTCTGTCGATTATCAGCAATCACTCGAACAGATTTAATGTTAAAGCCTCGCACAATTAAAGCATGTTCTCCCTGTAGTAAATAATTATTACCATAAATTAGCAATTAGATAATGTAGATGACCATGTAATGATTATGTATGCAGTTACTGTTACTTACATCATCTAACTTGTATGGTTCTAAATACGTGGACTTGTAGTTTAAAAATATACTGTCCACAAAACGATGCCATCTGTAAAATATTGGGTCTCTCATTGCAGTGGCAACGTCTCCCATTACACCCATAACGTTCTGAATAGAGAATATTAAATATAATATGTTCATAGCTTTTATAGAAATATTATCTAATAATGGCAATAATACTGCAGACACCAACAAGGACGTATTTAGGGGGGTGCTAGGGTGCTTAAGCACCCCCTAAATTTTCCAAAAACGCACTAGATAATTCTCAAAAATTGGTAAAAAGTAGTTTTATGCATAAGAAAAATCTGCTCGTATCTTTAAGCACCCCCTTAATTTGATTTCTAGATACGCCCTTGGACACCAAGCAGCATAATATTAATAAGTATTGGTTGTAGATCACAAAACGCTTAGATGGTAAATTTTAGCAATTGATTAGATAGCTGAGTACAGATACACTAGACTTCCTAAAATATAAGTTTTAAAACTTTATTTTCTATGAAATATTTCCAATTAGCCCTATAATCAATTAAATTAATCATATTTATTTGATTGTACACCAAAAGTTATAAAAAAATGAAGAAAGAAAGATTGTATTTGGTATCGCCCATTAAAAATTGATGCTAATTTAATTGCAATTAATTTCTCAATCGGCAAGGGTTGTTAGCGCCCCCATTGGTTGAATCCTACTCTAATTGATGAACACTTATCAATTTGTGACAACAAGGATCATCTGCTAAGCTATTTCATACTTTGGCACCGAATTTTATTCAAACACGAAATTTAAATGTAACTATTTTTACCATTTATACCACTTACCACTACTTTTTGGATAGTTGTATTTAACGTTAAATACCATTAAAAACCACTTACCACTGGTAAGTGGTAAATGGTATTTTGTACACTGGCTTAGAAGTGCTTTGAATGAACCTAAATGTTCACCAAATCAATTTTAATTTCTAATTAAATATATTTTTAATTACCTGTGATGCGTTTGGAACTAAACTAGATATAATCAAATGACCCAAAATGTGGTAGCCATCCATTCCATAAAATGCAGGGTTAATGCCGTGACTTGAAGCCTCTGACAGTTCTCCTAGTAAATTAATTCTGTCAAATCTGTGAATGGGAAGAGTAGATCCGCTTCTCTGTTTAAAAGTATTTAAGTAAACTACTTTAGAAAAATGTTGTTTTCAACGTGTAATTGACACACACACTTGTCGGTAAAATTTTTTAAAGATTGTTATCATAATAAGAATCACATCATCTGACAAAGATTGTAATGGACTGCAATGTAAATGTCATCGAAGCATCAGTGAAAGTAGTAGCATAGGTCAAAGCATTTTTTGGCATATATTTCATTAGAATTTTTACTTACAGTCACAACAGTGCCTTGGCCCAAAGCTTGTAAAACTCGATTTTTATTTCGGACAAGTGTGGCAAGATTACCATAAAGCGTATCATTCAGAACGACCTGTAAAATAACAATATAAAAGTTGCACTTGCCATTGAAAGTGGATTAAGTAATAAATTGGCATGCATTATTCAATTTTTTTTAAAGAATTGGAAAATGTACCCCTGGCTGTTGAAATGGCTCACGGGGTGCCCACATTCTAGTAGAAATCCCTTCAACTAAATGAGGATTGTATCCTTCTTCAATTATAGTGTCCAAATCAAGATTCAGTATCTCTTGGGGTTGCAGATTGTTTACAATTCTTTCAGTAATGTACCTTTAAAAATTTACAAGTTTATATAAAATACGCCTATCATATATTTAAACCTACTTACATACATTTAAAATAAAGTAAAAATAAAACCTTGAAATTAATTCGTGGTGGAAAAAGTAAAAGAATTCTCCTCTCCTGTCAATTGGATTAGCTGAATCTCCTGGATAGAGTAAATGCCATATCCAATGGTGGGCATTCATTTGTACATCTTCTCGAAAATACCAAAGAGCGTTCTCAATTCCATTATCTCTGCCAAATCTTCCGTCCAGAACAACACACTCCTTTAATTAGACAACAATTAAATACAAATCAGTACATTAATAAATTAATAATAACATAATTGATGCCAATTATAGAATTAGTGTCAGGTCAGATTATTTTTAATTATTGCAATATTAATGATTAATAATAATGTCGATGATAATGATAAGATGATTACGTGTGGCAGTTCTCTGCTTACAAATGCTATGCAAGTAGTAATTAATTAAAATATAATGCAAATGTTTGCATGGCTGTTTTAAGCAATGAGGTCTAAAAACTCAATTTTTTGTAATGCGATGATGCATGCATGCATTTATGCTAATTTAAGTAATTAGCACAAGTTATATTTGATGTGAAGGTCACTTAGCCGAAAGCAAGCGTAGTATTCAACTCTGTACCTAATATACCTGTATTTCATCTTCAATTCTAATTTCTGTATTTACCCAAATATATATCTTACTAAGAAATCATTTATTCCATAATATTTCGACATAGTTGGTAAAGGGCAATATCTGCAATACCTTGTGACGATTAGTAAGAGATGTTATGATTCAAGTCATCCTATCCTTGAGTTTTGTAAGTGAAACTAGTGAATATATGTGTCAGAATAATTATGGTAATTATTACAAATTTTCTACTGAAGCATGCGGTGAGTATCTCATTAGAATTCCGACTGTCCATACTAAAGTATGTGTGCACCTTGTATTGTGCGCAACGTCACGTCACACTTAATAAACTCTTAGAAGAACAGAAAACGTAACGGCATAATAATCAGATAGAGATGACATTGGCAGACTAGAAACTTCCCCCATCAGACTGAATGTAACTGACCGTTAATGAAATATCGTATTGTGTCTGTATATTGAATTATATAACTACTTACATTATAATTTATAGCAATTAGAAAATCATTCTAACCTGATTGTTTTGTATCTTTTGTTGAACAAGTTTGTCAGGGAAAAAACTAGTAGGAAAAAGTTCTATTGGATTCGGTCTACGCATTCCCATTGTTTCAGGCATACGAGCCAACTGAGCTTGCAATACCGCCGAGTACCACACTTTCGGATGAACATTTCGATTTGTTACCAAATAACGGGAAATGTTGTAAAATCTGTCCAAATTGTTATTACCTGCAAAAAATCACGTAATATTATGTTAATAATGCTTAGATATAATGTTACAAAAGTCTATCGCATAATTGCTTGTCGACTTTTTTCATACATATCAGTTATCATTACTTTTACTTATTATTTTGAAAGTGTGTTGCCAATTTGCCAAAATTGTGTCTGCATGACAATTTATGTAGTATTCCTTGAGATTTAACTTTTATAGCAATTATAATTTCATTTTTATTAAAAATATTTATAAAAGATTGTTAGAATTTGTCATAAATTATTTTAGACATTTTGGTAGTCTGCATAAATAATATGACTGCTCAAATTATAATAATATCCGGTTCTCTACTATAAACCATGGGCAAATTTCGAAATTCTGTTATAAGTCAAGAATATCAGTAAGGGCATTCACTGTATGCATAATACATTTCTCGCCTTGACGCTTCCGTTGATTTAATTAATTATTTTCGCTTTTAACAAAACTGGTTTGAGGAAAATCTTTACATAAGAAAACAAGTTTCTTAAGGATTTGACTGACAGAAACACAATTGACAAAATGTTTCCAGATAATTTCTCTAATCCGACAACTTGTATTAGATAAACCCTATTGACACTGATGAATGTGTTTTTGCTTTTATCAGTGCGAGTAATCAGAAAATTGGACACTTACGATACTGGCTTACAAGTGTTGAGACAGCGCTTCTGTGTGTCGGGAGATAACTTGCAAAAAATGATCCTCTTGGACACAATTGAGATACCGATGATAAGGGTTGTTGGAAATCTGCAAATTCGTCTGAAATTGCTGCAGCACCGACACCAGCCGCACCAGCTCCCGCTGCTACATCTTCTTGCTCTTGTTGTTCTTCGTACGGATTTGTCAAAAATAAATCAAAATATCTATCTTCGAATTCGGATGGCGTCATGCCGGTACTTGGAGGAGATGCCCCATTATTTGGTGGAGGCGCCCCATTATTGGGAGGAGGTGTCCCTGCATTGGGAGGAGGTGTCCCGGTATTGGGAGGAGGTGTCCCGGTATTAGAAGGAGGTGTCCCGTAATTGGCAGGTGAGATGCCGGTATTGGCCGATACACTGTTAATGGTGTTTGGAGTATTTTCAATATTGAAGAAAATATCGTTAGTACTTCCGCCATAGTAATTATTATTTCCTGTAGTAGTAGGTCTGAAGGTACTGTCTGAATTGGTATTTAAAAATACACCGTATGAATTTCCAGTGGTTGGATTAATATTATAGTTAGAACTTTGAAATGTAACAATGCTCGGAAATTGTTGGGCCACAATTGAATTGCTTTGCCTTGTAAACACAAAGGTAACAAAATACAAACTAAATAATATTTTCATTTTAGCGAGATTTCATGCAGCTACTACGATTCACAAGAGAGACAAAACGAGAGTGAACAAGTCTCGTTAACAAATGCTTGCTATAGTAGTGATAATATTACATGTCTATATGTGATAATAATATGTGATTGCATAGACAGTCTCTGAATCATATAAGTTAGAGATGGTACAACAACATTGCAACACGTATACAATACAAATCAAGGTGGTGTAGAATATTTTCCTTTCACTTAAAAGTATATTACCCTAGATATGCAAGCAGAGAGGAAGCAATACTTTTTGGTACTTGAAACTCCAAACATCCTTTATCTCCATATCATCTTTATTCTTATACGTAAAATTATACAATAGAAAGGTATAACTTGTCCTGGGTGCATTTTATAAGTTTTATTGGATAACATTCGAAAATGCAACTGAAAGTTAAAAGTTGGGATTGTCATTCAATAAATTCTCATTTATACTGTAAACAAGCCAAAAATTATAATTATACAAGATACGTGCATATATTAGCAAATGTATTTATAATCTGCAGTCGGTAAACTTTGCAAGAAATTGTTGGATTAAACAATGATGTAAATTTCAATGCAGCATGTTATAGCTAGTTGCATTTAATTTGCTACATTATGCCTTCACATTTCTCAAACCTGTTTCTCCTCTCTTTTATTTGCATTACAATTTTTGGTTGCCTCCCAAAACGTAATGCGACAGTATACTGTTTTTAGGTCATCAAGTCATCATCAGACAGAGTTGGTATACACATAATATGCAATTTATGTAATTTTGTATTTTCGCTGAATGTTAAAGCAGCATAAATATGAACCATCTAATCCAAGTGTCATTATAGCCGGCAAAAAATGACAAGTGACTAAAGTGGCCAAAACTGCATGTTTTAATTTAAAAAATATCGCCAAATCTACAATGCTTTTCTAAATATACATATTTTTGAATGGTCGTATTGATAATACATGAAAATAAGAAGGAAATAAAGGCCTACTCAATTTTCCCCTCATTTTCCCACCCAAATTGACCTTTTTCTTGCTCTATTTTCAACTATAAATGCTATACTGGGTATTAGGTTACCACGCCTAGAGCCATCAATAATTTTTGTGCGGTTGTCAGAAAGTGAAAGAAGAACGACATAAAATGAGTTTGTTTTTGACACCTTTTGACTACGCCCTGGTGGGAAAACCACGTTGGGTAAATAGGGCCCCCTCAGCGGGGGGCTATATTTACAAAATGTGGATTGAGCAAGAGTTTTTCGATTTGCTCAAAACAGCGAATGCAGGGCAGCAAAGGGTAACTCTTCAGAGCCTCTGGATGAAACTCAACTTCAATGTTGGGGGTCTTCTTGGGGCTGTGAAGAGGAACTAACAACTAATATTAACTTAACACTAACATTTATATGAATAACTTTTTCCGAATGGCAACAGGCAGTCCATGTCATGTTGTTATGATGGATTTCAAAAGAAAATTGCTTGGGGCTGGCAATGTGAGGAAGACCATTCAATGTTTACCTCACGTCAACCTAAAGCAGACAGGCGAAAAGCCAAAAACACAAAAGCATTGTAAGCCTAATAATGTTTTTATTTACAGGAAACTGGTGAACCTTAAGCCGAATGCGGAGATCCGGAGGCGGCCAATAGGTATATACCGACTTCTAGAGATTTCGAGGCGGCTGCTGTTGGTCGTAGTCAGGAGATATCTGCCGACCACGGGGGACAGGGGACGGTGGCTCACCCTTGATTGTGGTGGACCGCTACCTGCTGCCGACGGTGTGAGGTGGAGACCGAATGACAGAGATTGGCGGCGGCGGTTTTCAAAGTTTTTAGCCATCAAAAACTACATACGTGTGGGGCTATTAGCCCGGGTTCTTAACTTAATGCGGCGACTAAACAAGCCCCACACTATGAAACTATGCGTGCCACTACCTGGGGGAATTCGTCTTCTTGCTGGAGTAAGAACCACGAGTATGGTCCAGGACTGCGCATGCACATACGAATATTGTTTCCGAACAATCAAATCTAAACCAAGGCTACCGACGGAAGTTCAACTTCTGAGGCGGCAAACATATATTATATCCAACAAAGTAGATAGCAGACATCGACCACTGCACACAAAGAGGATGGCCTATTTTAATTGGCAGCGATGCCAATGCTCATAATGAAATCTGGGGAAGTTCTGACACAAATGACAGGGGAAGAGCTTTCCTAGAGTTCATTACAATAGCAAACCTCAATATTGCAAATAAGGGACACACTCCTACGTTTGTAACGACTAGACGCAAGGAAGTCATAGATGTTACGCTGGCATCGGATGAACTTGTGGACAGCATTGCGGGATGGGAAGTGGAGTTGAAAGACTCTCTCTCTGACCACAGATATATCAGATGGAGAATGAACCTTGGCAAAAGGGTACCCATCTGCTATAGAAATCCGAGGAAAACTGACTGGGACTTGTATACCAGAGAGGCTCAGAAAAGACTGAAACTCCTGGGAACAAGCGAAATCAAAACTATTGCAGAACTGGATGGCTGTGTAGAGGACGTAACAAATGCGTTACTAACAGCCTTTTATAAGTCATGCCCAGAGAAAACAATTACAAGAAAACATTATGTTGCATGGTGGTCTTCTGAACTAACGCGTCTGAGAAAAAAGTACCGGGGCTTACAAAGAAAGTTTGACCTGGGCTTTTTGGACTCGAGGGAGGAGGTCAATCAGGCACGTACTGTTTTTAAAAAAGCACTGAGATCTGCAAAACGAGACTCTTGGAGGACGTTTTGCGAATCAGTGACGGAAACTAGAACAGCATCAAGAGTCAGTAAAATCCTCCTTAAAGACAATAGTAGGTCATTAGGACCGCTAGAAATGGAGAATGGGACTCTAACGGAGTCAATGGATGAATCACTGCAGTTGCTGCTGAGGGCCCACTTTCCACCAGACCCTGATTCGGAGTGGGTGGATCGGGGACATCAGTACAGCTGTAGCTCTACCATTGATAATATTGTAACAAAAGAAAATATCTCAAATGCAATTAGGACGTTTGGGCCATACAAGTCAGCAGGTGGGGATAAAATAACTCCTGCCATGATGCAGTATGTGACCAACGAACTAAGCGCGCATTTACAACGTATATTCAAAGCAAGTCTTGCTTTGGGTTACATCCCATCTATTTGGCGTACAACGAAAGTTGTGTTTTTGCCAAAACCTGGGAAATCGAGTTACCAAAAGACAAATGCATGGAGGCCAGTCTCCCTAACATCCTTTCTACTTAAGTGTCAAGAAAGGCTGGTCGACGGAGAACTAAGAACAGGCCTCCTAATGCAGAAAATGATCGACTGCAATCAATATGCTTACATTAAGGGCGTCTCTACCGATGCGGCACTTCATCAGTTGGTTGCTAGGATAGAGTATGCACTTAAAAGTAAGCAAATGGCTCTAGGAACCTTCCTAGATATTGAAGGGGCCTTCAGTCATGCAACGTTTAAAGCAATAACAGAGGCCCTACACAGGGAGGGAATCGATTTGTGCCTGATTCGATGGATTGAGCGCATGTTGATAGACCGCACTGTGGAGGCTAATGTTGATGGAGCTCAGCAATTCAGAGTAGTAGAACGAGGGTGCCCACAGGGGGGAGTCCTCTCACCGCTGTTGTGGAACCTTGTTATCCTGGAGTTGCTTGAGGAGCTGCAAAGACTGCAATCTGTACACAAGCAGGCCTATGCAGACGACTTAACTACACTCCAAATTGGTTTTGACCAAAGTACTGTTAGAGACCTCTCCCAAAGGGCGCTAACAGTGACGGACAACTGGTGTAAAAGGAGATCACTGTCTATCCATCCAGATAAGATTGAAGTCATCCTTTTCACCACGAATAGAAATATAAAGATGAAGCCTCTTACACTAGGGGATAAATCTATTCCATTTAAAACCGAAGTGAGGTATCTAGGAGTTGTCTTGGACAGTAAATTAACCTGGAAGCCCCACTGCGAATTAAAAGCCAAGCAAGCACAAGCGAAGCTATTTCAATGTAGAAGGGCCTTGGGTAAATCCTGGGGACTTTCTCCCAAAACTACAAGTTGGCTGTACACTGCTGTGGTGAGACCAGCCCTTGCCTACGGCATTGGAGTTTGGATTACTGCAGTGGATAATGGACAACGAATGAAAATACTAGGAGCAGTACAGCGCACAGCATTACTAATGACGACAGGTGCTATGCGCAGTACTCCCACAGCGGCATTGGAATGCATTGTAGGTATTCCACCGTTGGACATCTATTTGAAAGAAATGGCAGTGTCAATATCGGCCCGATTGCGCAACACTGGGCAGTGGTTGTATTGGCAAGGTCGAGGCAGTAGTAATCGCATAAACCATGTGGATTTACTAACAAAACTCTGGGGTGAGATTCCTGGATTAGGACTTCCATGGGAAGCAATTCCAAAGGCGGGGCTGACCAGAAATCACCTTCAGACATGGACGGGGGTCGATGAGTCATTCGACGTGAAAATGATTCTGGAACCATCAGACAGGCGTGCAATATGCTATACTGATGGGTCTAGAATCAACGAACATACAGGATCGGCTGCAATGCTCTTTCTGCCGGATGGGGTGCAAGAAATTGTACAGCCACTTGGGAGTTACAGTACTGTCTTCCAATCGGAAGTATATGCTATAATGATGGCCGTAAATGGACTAATCGACAAAGATTGGGACAATGAGGCCGTAATTTATAGCGACTCAAGGAGTGCCATTCAAGCGCTGAGAGCAGATACCACCGTGTCTGCCTTAGTTCTTGAGTGCTCTCAAACAATAGCAAGAGCAAATGGAAACATTACTCTGCACTGGGTACCCAGTCATAATGGTATACCAGGTAACGACCATGTCGATGAATTAGCGAAAGAAGCGGCTGGGACTACACCTTGTGGGCCTGAGCCGTTTCTGCCGCTCTCAACAAAATGTTTGAAAACAATGATTGGGAGCTGGGCCTTGGCTCAGCATT
Source organism: Tomocerus qinae (assembly GCA_020055645.1). Classification (NCBI taxonomy): domain Eukaryota; kingdom Metazoa; phylum Arthropoda; class Collembola; order Entomobryomorpha; family Tomoceridae; genus Tomocerus; species Tomocerus qinae. Next base: position 67,752,335 of record CM034546.1, read on the forward strand.
CCAAAACCTGGAAGGAGAGGAATGACTTTCGACAGACAAAAATTTTTCTGCCCACTCCTAGGAGGGGGATCAGCAAATACTGTCGAAGTCTAAAAAAGGAGTCTTTACGGGCTCTCGTACATATGGTTACAGGTCATGGTTACCTAGCAAAGCATGTAAAGAACATCAGTGGGCAGGGGTCTGCTCTTTGTCCACATTGTGGCTTAGAGGATGAGACACCGGTTCACCTGGTGGCATTTTGCCCGCGATACGCAATGGTAAGGAACTTGTATACGGGTTACTGCGTGATTCCGACTAACACACTCTCTGAGATACCCTTTTCTTCAATGCTAAGGTTCTATATCATGGCTAGTCGAAAAGAAAGGTTAACCCTACAGTAACCTGTACCGAGGAGTTGGCAATGGGCCCGTTTTTGTGGCCTGCGCCCTGGACGGCATATCTTATCTATAGTATGTCGTTCACCTCTTATAACAGAACAGAACAGAGTTTGTTTGATTTTCATTTGTGATACGATTTATTTTATGTGTTTGGAATTACGCTATTAAGTAATGCTTAAAACATGTAGAGATGTAATCATGAAAAGATTGACTTGGCTATACGGTGCAAAATAATAAATGTAACAAGAAAGTAATCCATAAGCGATATACTAGTATACTGTTGCTTTTGTAAATGTAAGCATGCAATCCAAACGCCGCGTACCGCCTGCAGCTTATGAACTTGGTTTATATCATATCAGTCATATCAAAGATCACTTGGTTACATAATTATGTCAAAAATGCATCTAATGTTTTCACATGTATTATTTCCTCCTACAATTATATTAATTTGATCTATAAATCAAGACAGTAATTTTAAAATAGGCTTCGAGGGATTGCGAATGAGCAAAATGAACACATCTTATTGAAAGAAAGAAATAAATGGCAAGGCTTGGTTGTACAACAAGTAGATTGAACCAATTTGCTAAAGAAGCAGACTTCCGGACAACAACCCACGCAGAATGCTTACTGAGTAGGTTGGTTACGTATACTAAAATAGTGAAATTGATATAACTGCTTTATGATCAGCAAAACTTGTTTCCGTACCTACACTTACAAACAAGCAACATAAGCGAGATCATAAAAATATTCCATCTGTATAGCTGCTTAATCTGTGTAGGATTTCTCTCTTTGTTGATATTATTAATACCTATTTGTACTTTCTATCCATAAAGAAAGGCTATATGAAATATATTGGTACTATGGTACTGCATACATTATTGCAATGCTATCTGCAGTAGTTACATGTACAAATCCTTATAAAGTACTAACATAAGTACTAACTAAGTGCAATAAATTAATATTTTCTGTGTCAAAAATTGGGGAAACAATTCCACCGTGTATAACAGAATGGCTACACCTACACCTCAAGAAGTGTTTTTGAAGGAAAGCATTGTTTTGAAGGTTTCAGTTCAACTGCTAGTATTTTTTATTCCATAAAGTTATTTATTCATAAATTGTGCTAATGGAATTTGTCGCCAAAATTTACAACAGAGCGTAAATAATACTATAACAATTAAGCCCACTACAGGTTAACTCTTAGCTTGTCTCGAAAAATATTGATACTTCAACATTTGTATATTAACTGGCAACTGGAGTAATGGTGGCCCAGTAATGACATAAATTAATAATAAGAAAACTTAGCAGGGTTTAATAACAAAATGAATTCATTTTGAAAACCCACATCTTTACCTAGTTATAATAAAATAAACTTTTATAGTAACAGCAAGGGAGACTAAACTACAGTATAAAACTATTTTATCAACGCTTTAACAGGATCTATACTACTTAATTCAAAATATTATTAATTAGTTGTACAAGTCGGAGGTTGGTAGAATACAGAAATACACATCCGTGAGATCGCCCAAATCTTCAAGTTGAAATGAGTGGAATTTATTTCGGAACAGCTGGCTTTGCCTTCGGCTTGGCTGCAACTTTCTTGATTGTCTTTGGCTTGGGCGATTTTGGATTTTTCGCCGCCTTGTTGACCTATAATTTACATACACATGTGTTATATATTTGTAATCACATTTTCATTATTCTTCTATTTAATTAAACATTTTTTCATTTCTGCACATTAAATAAACATTACTATTTCTGCAGATTGGTATCAGTAAAATTTTTATTACCTTTGAAGGAGCCTTCTTTTCTCCTTTTGGTTTAGCTCGGACTTTCTTGACAGCTTTTGGTTTGGCAGGAGCCTTCTTGCCCTCCTTCGGCTTTGATGCCTTCTTAGCGACAGGTTTCTTTGCTTTTGGTGCATCGGATTTGTTCACTTTGGGTGAGATGGGATTTGCGGACATCACGGCTTTTGCCTTTTTAGCAACAGATGTTCCCTTGGTTTTCGGAGCACCCTGAGCGTCTTCTTTCTTTGGAGATTTCTTTTTATTTTTAGTTGCTCCTGCAGATGACTTTTTAGGAGCTTTGGTTTTCAAACCTCCGAGTTTGAAGGATCCAGTAAGTCCATGACCTTTGGCCTGAAAGTCCCAAGATATTGATATTTAATGACATATTTTAAAGTCTGCTTCCATCAATAAAAATGATATTGAACGACGAAATTGTATACAAAATAACCTTAAAACTCAAAAAAGACCAACAGGTAATTTTAAAAGTGTAAAATGGAAATGCAAATATAGAAATAAACAAAAGCAATGTAAATAAACACCTGGACGAGAGTTCCGTTGACGGTCAAAGTTTTAACAGCACGACGCATGTGGCTGGTCAACCTGACCTTGTCTACTGTATTGTTATGAGACAAAATAAACTTTTTTATTGCCGGAATAGACGAGCCTCCTTTCTCGTTCATTTCCTTCACGGCAACTTCAATCATAGTCGCCCAGGCGGGATGAGTTGGTTTTGTTTTGGCAACTTTTGCCTTCGTCGGTTTCTTAGGAGCAGCAGCCATGGGTGGGGCTGCAACGATTTCCTGTTCCATTTCAACAGCCATCTGAAATCAAAAAATGAAGGAACGTAAAATAAATATTTTGAATATCAATCGAAGGTTTTCTTTTAAATCGTAAACTACACAAATAGTAAAATATTAAATGAACTTACCTCGTAGAAATAAAAGTCGCTGGTCACAACTTTTTCGTAAAAACCTTTAACTGGCGATGTGAAACTTGTTGACAAATTGAAGAATCAACTGCTTAGTATACCAAAGGTCTGAGGTTGTAGAAACGAAAGCAGAACATACACAAGCAAACGGGAATGAATAATAGTGGAGAGATACAGGCGAATGCTTTTATGGTAGTGAGCGGACGCAATAGAAGCGGTTAGAGCTGAGCAAAACTTGATCTTTTCTCAGCTTCTTTCCTCCTGTCGATGTGTTTCTAGATTAATTACAATCAATTTTTGTAAATCATCCCCACCTCAAAATTAATTGAAACTATTTTTAAATAAAAGCTGGCAAAATTCTCTTTCTGTCCATGTCAAAATTGTTGCTTAAAACTCTATACTGAATTTTAAAATAAGCAGAATATGCCAAAACCACCTCAAAGCAGAGTCCAATTTTCGTATAAAATTCAAAATTTTGAAAGAACTGTTACATTTTAAGGATTATGACCCACTGCATATGATGGACACAATCTTACTACACATTTTGACCTGAAGTTCCATTCCAAAATTGCTTCAGGATTCTTCAGAAATAAATGAAATAGGGGCCGCACCACGGACAAACGGTACATGGCCATAAAGGTGTGTTGAAATTTCAGCAGGTATTTTTTAAGATTAGCATAAGCTTGGTAAAATTTTTTTAGCATCATTCGACACAGAAAAATATGGAGAATCTGCCAATATCAAAATCAAAACATAATTTTGGTTTTTAAATGGGGAAAATTGTAATTGCGCATTTGATGCAATTGTTTATCATTTGATTAGTATAGTAAAGGACAAACATTTTGCGTCTCACGTTGTCCGTATTCCGTGTATATTATTGTTGCGTGGCTTGAACTTCTAAGCACAAATATTTTCTATAGTCCATCCAAAGTTATTAATATTGCATATTTTTTCATTTTTGACTGTCATCATGATTATCTTATTGTGATCTTCGGTATTTAGGTGGGTACGTAAAAATAAATACAGATTGTAAATTGTATTAGTTCATTATCATTCTGTACTGGTAGTTTCCCCTGAGAGAGTCTCATGTTTCTATTATTGCCATACTCATCAACATGTTTATTGTTTTGCACACGGCGTAACATAAGTTTTGCTACGTTTTTACTATTTACCCTTCAATTCACCTTCTTATACAAAAAATTGTTTACCTTCCGTGCAAATGGCTATTTCAATCTATTATTTTACTACAAAAACACTTGACCTGATCTAAGTAAGATTTCTGCAAACTTGCATTTTCATAGACATAATAATTATCTTTCTTATCGGTTCTGGCTAACTAAAAACTATTATGCGTCATTCATGGTTGCAGAATCTAATTTATTAAACGCAGTGTCAAATATTGTGGATCATTATAATCCATAGTAATTCGTCACGTACCTCATATTGAGCAGAACTTTAAACTTCGATTTTCAAAAAGATATTTAGAATAGAAATCGTTTTATATTTTTTTGAAATTCGAATTTCAACCTCAAAAGAGTGAGAGGAAAAACTGTCGTCTGCCAAGCTTCCTTTTCGCCGTCCCCTCCTTTTATCATTCCATGTTGACCCCAACCTTTTATTATAACGCTATGGGATCTATGATTCGGTAAGGAATTCTGCGGGGGAGAATCAATATTTAGTACCTAATTAAAAAAAAAAATTAACCTTTCATTTGTACCTACTTAACTTTATTTCGCCCAAGTCGGTGGTAAATTGAAAATAAGTGCAAAACCTAAGCATGCATTCGTAAAAGTAAAATATCACGGAAACTAATGAACCGATTTGAATTAATGTTCATTGCATAAAAAAGGCGTATTATTTGGAACATCAAGAATAATTATTTTTACGTATAGATTAAACAATTTTACTGTGACAATAAAAGGTGTTCGCTTGAATTTCTTATGGTACAGATATAATTACATTTATTTACATTATAATAAACTTTATCGCCTGGTTGAGTAAATGTCCCTCAATTTGTCAGTGACCCAGGAGTTGAAAGATGCCACACGAGCGAAAATTGTATATTTATGATTATCGCATCGCTTGGTGTTCTTGGCTATAGTTCCATAACTTACTATTCCCTTTAAGGAACCGTAAGATTTTGCATATCATCAAATCATCACTCAAACTTTTTACAAGGTAAAATAAAAGTGTAACCAGTAAATGTGTTTACCTGTACGTAATAACGAACTGGTATAGTGTCACTTGGAAATACCTGCAATTTATAAAGATAAAATTCAAAAATCACCCAATCATTAATCTCTTACAAAATTTAGATTGAAATTAGTAAATTTTAAAATTCCAAAGCCAAAGTCTGACCAAGGCACCGCCGCTGTCGCCTTCACAAGGACTGGAACTGTAATAAAAATTGTGAAATGACTCTCTCGTTTTAACATTTTAGTACTTTTCACTCAATTTTAGAATCACTACGAATTATTACCCATTTACATATCCTGCACAAAATTGTGTTGACGGGGTGTATTGCATTCCAAGTACTTTACTGCAATCCCTATAACTGACAACAGGCATCTGAAGATCTTTCAAACGTGAAGACATTTTCCAAGATTCATCGAAACCAAATCCCGCAACCTATTAACATAGTAAATCATTTTTGCTGAATAAAATATTTTAAGCATTTAAAAGAAACAATGAAAAATCCACATTTTTGCCATTTTTGGTTAAGTGATGATTAGCCAATAAATATTTCTTACAACTCCAAATGATCCAGGGCTTAGCATGGAATCCGTCAGGTCAGAATCATCATCAGTAAACGGGAAACAAACAGGATGAACTGTTTTTGTGATATTTACATTCTTTTTCAGTGCTATTAAGGCAATATCTGCATTGGCGTTGACGTAGTTGTATTGGGGATGAGTAAATACCTCTGCGATCTGAAAATATTGATTTGAATTATCTATGTATTCATATAAATTCGTAAAAATTATAAATCTATTTATTCTGAAATATACTCTGAAAATTTGTGGCTTTCTATCTTCGTAATTTTCAGATAAATCGCTACTGATTGCCCCTAATACCACTTTGTACAAATTTGCATCCATTCGAGCACCAAAATCATCAGTTACACAGTGACTGGCAGTCAGCACGACGTTCGTCTGAATTAAAGCTCCTCCACAGATATATTCAAAGGTCCCAGATGTCTTTCTGAATATCGCAGCATGCCACGGCCATTTCCTTGTCGAAGAAGGATTTCCATTGACGATCATTTTCTCAGTCACTTTGTCTGTAATGCCACAGTCTGCATGAATCAGAAAAACAAAAATTGCACACTCTACATCAGAGTACGGTAACTTAATGAAATAAATATGAATTTAAAAATGCAGACCAAGATCGCAAGCAAAAGTCTTGTCATTATGACTCCATTGTCCATTTGGTTGGCAGGTTTTTGAGAAAAACGGATTGCTGACTGTTCTCTTATAATATGGTTTGCAGCCAAATGATGCTCGAACTCCGACGAAAGTTTCAGTCTCACAACTTTTCTTCATAGAGTAGTCACCATTTTCAGATGGAAGAACGCAAGTCACTTCGACATTCTTCAAACACAGTTTCATAATTGTAATTATAGAATGCAATTAACCTAAGACATAAATTAATAATCTTTTCAAATCACATTAAATATAATCTTTTGGAAATTAGCTTACGGAATCTTCCCCTGAAACTAGTGGTGGACATTTGGTTACGTTTTCCTTCGACAGATCTACAGAAAAATAATGTTTAACAAAAGTTAATCTACATACTACACAATTGATGACATAACAATAACAATAAATAAGTAACTCGTTTCAGTTGTCAAATCAAAATTTTGATTTTAACTATTTTAAAATATTGAAAATTTGTTGCTACTTTTTGAACTGTACAGATACCTTTAGGTACATCTTGTGTGGTAATAGTGTATGGATTTGTTGGTATTATTTCAGTTGTTGTAGTGGGTGGTGTAGTTATCATCGTTGTAGATACTGTTGTTGTAGGCCTACGGGTTGTAGTTGTTGCAGTAGTTGTCGGCATTGTAGTTGTCTCAATAGTTGTCGGCATTTCAGTTGTCCCAGTAATTGTCGTTGTTATCGATACATCTTTAAAAATCATAAAACTCCATACTGTTTTTGTTTTTGAAATGCAAACAATTTTTGAATAAGATCTGAGATAGTATTTCACCATCTTGGTTTTGAGGCATGCGAAAATTTGAACGAATATCGCCAACTGGAGTTTCTAAATATGGGAGTATCCAGTCAGTATAGGCTACCACTTTTGTTAGAATAATACTGCTTTTGCTTCCTAAGAATTTCAATGCAGGATTTTCATCGTCTTTACTGTGGCACACAATTCCCTAGATATTCAAATAATATTTATTATACAATTAAGAAAACTTATGTCAGAGTCTTTATTACCTGTAGATAAAATTGCAGTTTGGGTTGAGGAACTGGAAAAACTAAACCGCCTCCTTTGCTCATCATCAATGGAATGAATCCTATAGGGTAAAATTATTTATTGTCATCACAATTGTCTGGAAAGTGGATTCTAAAAAATATAATAGTGTAATAATATTCACCACTGTAACCCGCACAAAATTGTGTTGGCTTCATTCGCTGACTAAAATCATTGTAGCAGTCTAATTCACTTTCAATAGAAAAGTCGAATTCTTTCAGAAGATTAGACATATTTCCGGAACTTAAATCTAGTCCAAATCCAGCCAACTGCAAAATGTAATTGAATAGTCAAATGTCAAATGAAGTTTTAGAAATATTTCCAACACGATGGGATTGGTTTAAAGAACTTATAAAAAAGCTGAAGTTAATTTAAAAATCCTAAATATAATAATAATCGAGTACCATTCCATTTCTTCCAGCTTGCAATTGATACTTTGTTATTTCAAAATCTTTTGATGTATTGAAGGGAAAACAAATTGGGCGTACATGTTCATTTATCGTTGCTTCTAACTGAAGCTTTACTATTGCTATATTGTTACTCATAGTGGGAAAGTCAAAGTCGGGATGGACTATCACGGCATCAACCTATGAATTAAGATGAATTGTATAGGTAATCCTTAGCAGCAGAGTTAAATATTATTAATATGTACACAGATGCAACATTATATCATTATTTGTAAATTATGAATTTAATTAATTGAATTTTACTTTAAAAAGTTGGGAGTTAGCATCGTCTGCATTACTAATGAAGTCACTTCCTGCGGCTGCTAAAATGACCATTTGAAATTCGATAGGATATAACTGCATATTATTATTGCGATCTGTACATCATTTTAGGGATCACTTTTATATATTCACAGAATGCTATGGGATAATTAAATATAACTAAAAGTGCGACAATTTTATATAAATAAAATGAAAAATAAACAAAACCTGAGACGCAGGTGGCCGATGTGAGCACCGTATTTCGATTTACCAGAGTTCCTCCACATGCATATTTTATCCTATCATTTGCCGCTATTTTGGGATTCTTTTTTAATTGTTTTCGAAATAGAGTCGCATGCCACGGCCATTTTGAATGATCTTCAGTTATAATACCATTTCCAAGTGTCCCACATTCTATGCGAGAATAATTAATTAATTCATTAATTCAACATTGGGTAAAGAATAGTATAGTTCCCCAATGCAATGTAGATATAAAATATCGGAATTATTATACTAGAAAATAAACAGTGAAAACTGAAAGTACCTGCCCAATTTCCAATGGAATATACAAATTCAGCACTTAAGATTGTGGTAAGTATAAAAATAGACGACAAATACATTTCTTATTCCTTGTTGTGAAATTCTAATTTTAAAAATGCTAAATTATAATTCTTTTGAACCAAACCAAACTCTAATTTTCTTGGTTTATCCCATTACACACTTCAGTGTCAAGTTGACGCTATTTTTTGTAGAGGAGTGCCTTTTTTGAAAAATTATTTATTCAATGTAAATACAATGGGACTGTTAAATTTACATTTGAATATTATTACGCAGAACAAGATAAGCTTAAAATAAACTACTGACATTATCGGTTAGGATATGAAAGTAAACCGAGCATAACTTAAAAGTAATGAATAAGCTTAGCTCTCTAGTAACAGTTTTCCTTGTGGAAATATGAAGAGTTGATCATTATTAGATAAAGATAAATGACAAGGTACATACATTCATACATTGACCATACATTCAATTATTCTAATGACTTTATAATGACATATGAGTTATGAGATTAAGATATTGTGGCGTCCAGTCGCAATTGAAACGTGAACGACTTCATTGGTTTTTAATGTAAGAAATCACCCAGTTTAGTTGTCCCTAAGGGAAACCGGGGGCCAACAAGGATATAGCTAATGGTAAAAAAGCTATTTAACTAGAGCAATTGGAGAACAAAAAAGGTACTCCGTTTTTACAAAAAAGTAAAAAAAAAGTACTACTTATATAAAAAAACTCCTTTTTAATTTTTTGCCTTAACTTATATCTTATTTGCATAAACTATAGGCCTTAATTCAAAATAATTATGTTATTACTTTTCAACCAGACTAAAACATTACCCTTATTTTATTAACTATGACTATAGAGCACTATGTAGGCATCCTGTAAAAACATTTTGATAAATTAGCATCTTTTAAGTACACAAAAAATGACTTGTACTAAATTTACCACATTTTTGTCCAACTTAGTTTAATTCGACTCAATTCAGTCCGATTCGGTCCAATCCAGTCCAAATCAGTCCGATTCGGTCCAATTCAGTCCAATTCGGTCCAATTCAGTGCAATTCGGTCCAATTCAGTCCAATTCAATCCAATTCGGTCCAATTCGGCCCAATTCAGTCCAATACTGATGGATTGCTTTTCATACTGTAAACTTATGCATGGTTTGAAAGGTTTTGACATTATAATATTATTATTGCTGAACTCCGTTACTAACTAAGTTCAGTAACGATAGAAACAATAATTTGAATGCTTACTGTTAATCGTCAGATCTTAATATCTAACGTGTTGAGTGTCTAGTGTGGTCATATAAAGAGTCATTTTATCCATAAAATAAATCATTTTGGGTTGCAAAAGTATGAAACTCTACTTTACAGATTTGCAGAAGAAATAAGAAGCGACGTTACAATGTTAAGAGCGGCATCAAAGCAGTCCAAAGTGTGTTTGTGTTTCACGGCTTCGAAAACTCCATACCGAACTCCAAAAGCAGTTGTGCTTGCAAGCATTTGCCTACAGTATTTCTTGCCACGAATATTGGCAGATAATTCCTTTCGTAATGTACTGAGAGTGTCTCTTGAACTTTTGTATAACATGGAGTACGAGAATAAAACGATTGTGACTGCCACTGCAACTGCCATGAATATAGTTGCTAAAACAAATACATTAACCACATTTTCTGTGTTTTGCTTAATAAGAGCAAGCAGAGTGATCGATGCTATAATCACATAGAAATATATAATAGATGGTACAAATGATTTGATAAGACTGTCGTTGAATAATACATTTAAAATACGCAATCCAGTAAAGGTCCTGATTTTTTCCAGTAGAGTTGCTTCGCTTTTTCTGAAAATCATTTTGTGGAGAAAATGATCAAATTATGTGCAAAGGTAATATTTCTGGTAATTGACAATGATAGAAATAATCACAATTTTTTATACCTTATCATGTGTAAATATAAGCACGTTCTTGTTGAGTAAATGGCATTTAAAGTCCCAAGGAAAGTCAATAAAGTAATCCCTGGGGCTGCTACAATCCAACATTGTATAAACCTAACCAAACCTTCCAACTTGTTTAGATGGAACAATTTCAATTCTTTAACGCTTTCAGCTGCAGTATGTTTTCCCAAAACATAATACATTGCTAAATACTGCATTATTAAAATGGGGCCAATGTAGTTCCCAATAAACCATTTTGATAAAATCACTTCCCAATAAATGAAGGTTTTGATTCCCGGTTTCTCCCAACCTTAAAAATTAATTAGAGTATAATTTAATATTTATACGTACTACATACATTTATGTACTAATTAACTGTAATAAAATAATACGGAATAGTAAATGAGAAAGTAAGTCTTGCATACAGATAGTAAATCAAGTGCACGTTTTTGAATACTTGAGAGTATCTATCGAGTGTGTTGGGAGAAAGATTAATTCGGTGATCTTAATTTCTTTACCTTCATTTAAAATCCGGTAGTACTTTAAATTGATTTGATTTAAGACCTGGACAATTTTCGATGAATTTTTCACAAAATTAAGCAATGAACTTCCAAATAATATGTACCCCAATAGGCAAATGAGAATAAGGACAGCTTCGAGATTAATATTCTCTCCGCAGCGGAGAAATTGTGTGAATTGCAGGGCCTCGTAAATTACCCATAGCCATGTAAAGTATTTTTGTACTTGTAAATAAAATGATGTGGAAATAGAATAAAATATTTTTGTAGATTTATTATATTTTATGGGGATGTACCCCATTGTGATATTGAAATAAAAACCAATCCAATCTAGAATCTCCTTTCCGGAGTAGTTTGCTATATTCGGTATAGCACCAGCTTTTACAATTTTTGAGATTTTAGAGAACAGCTTAATGGATTTCACTTCCATGCTGCCAACGAATTTGCCTAATACTTTAGAAGATAATTTGTATATAAATGTTAACTCTAACCAATATAAAATTGAAAACTCTTTGTGTTCAAGTTTACCAACGCACCGATTGATAACTAGCGGATTTGAAACGAAAAAATTGAAGTGATGTTTACCCAGCACTTTGGCTATATATTTAAGACGTCAGCTTACCCTAAGCCAAACAGAAATAAATTTAAAATGAACGATTTTACATTTTCCAACATAGACAGCCGAAATTATGATTTCTGGATATTACACGTTGTTTTTTGATGTGACACTTCCTTGACACAATTTGAAATTCCCCACATCCCGTCACGAATAATTTTGTTTCTGCCAATTTCATTCAAACTATCTTTTGCTGACCATCGGTAAACAGAATGGTCTAGAAGTCTAGATTCCAGATAAGTCATAAGTCGAAATGAAAACAAAATACGACGCATTTAATTTAATTCGCAGCTAACTAGATATTTACCGTAAACTTTGGTTTGGTATATAGGAGCATACCAAGCAGAAAAATGTTGCCCATAAATAAAGGATATTGTAGAGTTGAGATTTTAAAGTATGGTAAAGACGATGATTTGGTGTCTCAATCCAAACCATTCCAAGTTCCAACCTAAGCCGTCTCAATGCAACCAATAATTAGTATCTAACTAAACTAAACCGTCTCAATCAGAGAGCAGTCTGAGTCTCACTTAAAAAAGCGTCTTAAGCTTATTCAGTTTTAAAATTGACATTATTTATTACTACCCTATTTTAGTATAATTTTGTGCCGCAAAAATATTTTTCTGTTCTTAAAATCTGGAATGACAAAGTTATTAAAATGGGGGCATCAAAATAGCATAGCTATAATATAATATAGCCCGGGCAGTATGAAAATCTCACCGACGCGGCCTTGCCCTGACTTTCTATCCGTAGATTATCCTCCATATACATATAAAACTCTTCCTTAACAATTACCAACGGTATAAGTAATTGCTGAGTTACTCTATTGTAGTGTTGACAAAAAGGGATTTCAAAAACTTTTGATTGACATAAAGTTGTTGACAAATAAAGGTAGCCTCAAAGTCCCAATACTACATCCACTGCTTTGAAAAGCTCATAGATGCCAATTAAAATTCATAGCTTTCATAATTTTCATGGCTTATATTTAAATTTGCTAAAAAATTATTTTTATGATCTAGAAAATGTCTTGATTAGTTTAGAATTGTACATTCAAGGACTTCAATCAATCCTATATTTCATCAACATAATTTCTGTTTCTCTGTCATGCCCATTAAATATTACATGGATATTTTAGTCATTTATAATGATAATTATGTTTGAGACACTGGACTGGACTGCTGACAGACAATTCATGATAAATGTTTACTCTATTTTTGCTATCTATAAATCAACTTTACTGTCATTTAATGTGCTTAATTCGGTTGATCAACTGAACATTGTAGAACGTCATGAGATAGCCTGTTGGAAAGGTTATTCGTTAGGGCAGGTCAAGGTCAAGTCAAATAAGGGTCAAAAATCAAAACTTGCAACCACGTTACTGTATAAATCAGAATCCAAATGTGGAAATAATTTATCTACGTCTATATTCTATATATAGACGTCAGAGAATAATTGTTTAAGGTTTCTGAAAAAGTTGTTTGACCTAATCTGGTTATCTATACCAATTTAGAAATTCCAAACAAAAAGTTTGTGTTTCTCTGGAAATTTAAATGTTGATGGATGCCTCCTATTCGTAATTGAGTCACACTGGCTGGGGGCTCTAGCCACAGCCACAACTGCGGAGAAAAGAATTATCAGTATAGAACCAATACTCTTCAGCATAGACGCAAAAATGAACTCCAACAACCACATCATGGAATTTGAAATGAAAAAAATAGAACTGAAGACAGCCGATATTGAAAGGGATACAGGAAGTATAGATATAAAAGCTGCAGAATTAAATTCGAAAATAGATGACACAAAAATGAAGATAGAAACTATAATCGCTTCTAGTGTGACAAGTCAGGTCAGTAAATAGTAGGTAAATATCTAGTGGTATATAAAGGGGAATTCTAAAATCATTTCTCCAGTTCACCAATATAAGTTCTGAAGACGAAATTTCTCTAGCTTGTTTGCCTATGTGTGGGTACTTGTAACTGACAGAAAGTGCAGTTCTCCTTTCTATTTCAATTTCTACTTACTCTATTGTACGACGTGAGGGTTTCTGAGATCGATTTTTGAGTATAATATTATAATATACTAGAAAAAGCCCGTCCTACGGACGGGAAATTATCAACACTACCCACTTCGAAATATTGTAATTATTCTTGCACCTGCGTACTTACACGAAGTTCATCTTTTACATTCAAACATTATCACGGAAATTTTTCATTGCGCAACTCCACTTTAAGATTATCTTATGGGTATTCAGAAATGATGTTTAATACAAAATTCATCGGTTTTGTATTTTTCGTTTGCTTTCATACTTACGAAACTTCAGGTTCAGTATCCGATCTAAGAAATAATGCAATCTCTGGAGATCCGTAAGTGAAAAAATAACAATTTGTAAAGTAACATGAATATGAAATATAGTACTCCAAGTAAATATAACACTTATAATGTGCGATTCTTGCTTTTTCAAGACGGAATTATTATAGTATGCAAATAATTGTTAAAATAACAACATTTTAGTAACTCTTTTCCTGGGCAATTAAAATTTATAGCCAATGAAATCAAGCTCAACTTCATAATTTATCTTTGATTTTGCAGATTTGGGGCACTCAATAGCAATCATATTCTTGATGGCTTCAATCAATTACGCGAGCAATTAAATATCATATTTCAAAAGATTGATAACCTTGAAACGAAGATCGGAAGCATAGGCGTCGGAACGTAATTTATCTGGGGGGGATAAAATGGCTTCCTTAGAAAGGGTGGGGGTACCAAAATAATAAAATGTTGGTAAAACAAAGACATATTTTGGATTTTTAACCTTGACAAAAAAATCGCCTTTGCTGGTGATTATGTAATTTTAGTTTGGTTTTTGGAACATTTTTAGTGGGACATGTCCCTCCTGGCCTTATTCTAGGGGGGACATTGTCCCTCCTGTCCCCCCGGTTCCGACGCCTATGATCGGAAGCTTGGAAAACAAAATTGAACGTCTATCTACTACAGCCAAAACTACGGAGAAAAGAATTATCAGTATAGAACCAATGCTCTTTAGCATAGACACAAAAATGAACTCCAACATCATGGAATTTGAAATGAAAAAAATAGAAATGAAAACAGCCGATATTGAAAGGAATACAGGAAGTATAGATATAAAAGCTGCAGAATTAAATTCGAAAATAGATGACACAAAAATGAAGATAGAAACTATAATCGCTGATGTAGAAATTGTGAAACCAATGATTGAAAGTATGGAGACATATCTGTATTTTGGAGAAAATGAACATTGCCGGTAAGAAAAAAATTAAAAGTTTAAAAGATAAAAGGATTGCAATTGCAGTATTATTTACTTATCCAAGTAGTAATGTCCTAGGGCATATCCAAAACTACTTGAATTACTTGAAAATGGGGGTTACTTGAACATGTGACAAAAATTTTATATATAATATAAAGTAATAAATAAAATACTTTTTATTACATTTTGAGAAAATATTTGATTTGGTTTATTATAGATTGTTTAAATATTTCAGTACCGAGAAAAATAATGATGATACCACAGAAATTTTTATTCCCCGTGGAATGACGACATCAAATGGAACAATTGATACAAGATCAGAATCTGCATTGTCATGCGACCCACCCAACTCAAATAATTTCTTACCGGTTCAGAAAATTAATGGGACAAAATTGTACACTGGAGTGTATTACAAAATGAGAATAAAAGACTTTCCCCAGGGGTGGATTACGTGGGCTTATAAAGGAAAATACTACATCCACAATCCAGGTGGATAATGAGCCAGAATCTTTGCTTCAATACGCCGATGGAAAGAAATATGAGTCATGAGTACGATAATCAATGGAGTTTCGGGCTAACAGAATCCTCCATTGGCTACACAATGACAAATCGGTGGAAAACCGAGGCTCATTTGGTATGGGTGGCGGCTACTACAGTTGGAGGTCACCATGTTGCAATTAAGGACGATGATGAATCAATAAGAAAAATGTCGGTAGGGGGAGAATGGCGGAATGATTCGTTATGGATTCCCCAAGCAACAGAAGTTCCACAGTGCCCCTTTACTAATGAATTACTGAAATTAATGTTTTCAATAATATATCCCAACGCATATCTTCATGTGCTAAATTTAGTATATAGAGGTATGTGTTGGGGTACATTACTGAAAACATTAATTGAAAGGAAGATTTGGAGGAGGGCGCATTGCAGGGCGAATCTTTTCTCTAACGTTTGATTTACGTACCGCGCATGCAGCAGGCTCATCAGGCTGAGATAGCCTTATTAGTGCAATATTGAGTACGTTGCATTGCATAGTTTGTCATTACTGTACTGCCGAGTTCGTGGACTGGACGTTGACGTGCTTGTTTCGCTGGGGGTACTTATTTCGTTGTCATCTGTTGTTGGTCGTCTTTTAAATTTGACAAGAATGGAAAATTCTTCAAACGATGACAATAAATTGGTGTTAGAGGATTTGAAAAAGCGTGTGCAAACTTTGAGAAATCAAGATCTCATCACTGAGGCGGAAAAAAATGCTGTCATTGTAAGTCATAAATCAATTTTTTAAATTATATTGACTATTTATTGTGTATACCTAGACCTAGACCTAATTGATAATCATAAAATCATGGAATTATTGGCTGAATATAGGCAGCGGTACCTCGTCACTCGTTACCGGTGTTGCCGGCACACATTTTTGCCAAATAACTTTTTTACCGGCGACACCGGCAACACATTCCACATACCCATCTGATTGCCTTCTTCATCACTTATAAAATAAACAAATTCGACAGTTATAATTATCACTAAAAATTATTAGGTTATGTTCGTTATATTCAAAGCTGGTAGAATGTCAATTTTCCCCATATCCCCTCCTTAATTGTTTATTTCATTTAGGTTAGGTTTATTATATCCGCAAGTCCGCAATATATGGACGACTAAATCTATATTAATTTAGTATATAATATTATACTACAAGTGATAAATGCAATCAGATGGGTATGTGGAATGTGTTGCTGGTGTCGCCGTTCACCGTTGTTGCCGGTGTCGCCGTTAAAAAAGTTATTTGGCAACAATGTGTACCAGCAACACCGGCAACGAGGTATCGCTGCCTAAATTCAGCCAGTTTATTTGTTAAACCTTTCAACTTTTCCTTTCGTACAATGTTTTAATCGTTGGAAATTTAAAAATACCGAGTTCTTTTCTCCTACTTCATTTGTCATTCTTGTATACGCTGGTTTATTATTAAAAACTTACAATCAATATTTAACAATGGAAACAATAAAACAATAATTATTTTAGAATGCAAAACAAGCACAAAAGAAGGAGAAACTTTTTAATTTACTGATGGCGAAGAATATTTATTGCTCAATTCGAATGTTGGAGTTGTTACGAAACGAGACTGCCAATAATATTTCTAATGAAGATGCTCAAGTTTTGAACACGGCCAAAAACCCTTTAAAAATTGCTGGGGTAAGATTTCGCAAAAAACTAAAAACATTGTTTAATATTAGCGTTGAGTGAGTTCTATTTTATTTTTTACAATGTAAAATTCACAAAAGGAAATATTTGTTGTTTTTCGTTACAGATTATCAAATGCGTGTTCACCTTTTTGTCCCTTAAAGATATTAAAAATTGTCGTTTGGTGAATAAGGAATGGAACCATGTGGCTGAACCTTTTCTCAGACTGCGTGCTCAAATTTCCATTGGTTACCCTGCTGATCCAAAATGTTTCAAAAAGTCTATGAAAGATTTTGATGATGCGTTCAAATTTTGCCAGACAGCGATTCCTTTTACAGCTCTACGACTTATGACAGTCAAAGGAAACTCAGCTCCATGGCCTAAATCTGCTATAGAAAAGGTATTCAATAAGTGGGGAGCTAACTTGAAGCAATTAACAATCAGCTGTGAACTTGGACTAAAGTCGACGATGTTTTCACTCAATACACTCAGCCTCAATAATGAAATACTCATCACAAGACTAAATGTGTGTCCTCCCACAGTGAAGGGACACCCTGATGGAAGATTACAGTTTTCCTTGGAAAAGTTTGTTAACATCAAGTACTTGCTCGTTGAAGGGTGTAATCTGAGCATTCCTGATGGATACAGCATTTCCCCAATTGAAGTCGAGATCAAATTCAGCATTATCCTTTATAAGGGGGAAAAAAACAAATTCGAATTTAACAATTTCATTGATTTTAAGGACACTAAAAGGTTTACTTATCATGGACTTTCAATTAGATCTGATCCATCTCGAATGAAATTAAACATGATTGGAAATTTTGAATTGAAGTTACTATACCTGAGTGAAGCTTGTATTCTAAATTGGAAGTTGTCCAATTGGACTGTTGACAAAATGATATTATGTGAAACAAACTTTTCAGGCTTGACACAAGTTAAAGTACGAGAGTTTTTTGTTGATTCTTACTGTACCTCCATTTCCTTTATTCCAGTAACAGTTGAAAAGCTTACGTTTACTAGTACCAACACCAACATTTCCGAAAGTGTTGTTTTTCCGAATCTGAAGCATTTAACAATTTTCCCGGAAAGTCGTCTAGAATCTAGCCATTTCAAGAGTTATCCTTCGTTGGTAAAATTGGAAGTTCAAGAAGGTATTGGAGTTTCAATTGATTGGCTTCCCCCATCCTTGAGAAAATTGCGTATTTGGGGAAGTTTGACAACGATGTTAGTAGAGAAAGACGCAAGATTGGGCACCCTCATTTTGGAATCATATTGCGTTGATAATGCTGATAAATTATTTGACAAATTCCACGCTGCGCAAAATGTTTGGTCCTTTTCGAAAAGTGTGGAAAACTTTCTTGACGGGAAAAAATTAAACAAAATATTAGAGATTCTAATGAAGAAAAAAATAAAAGTGGCTGTAGGGAAATTTAATTGGAAAAAAGTCGATTTTGCAAACAGCCCTTTTTATAAATGTGTTGATAAAATGTCAGAATATTACTTATTTCAAAACAAAAAGGGAGTAGCTATTACTCAACAACAGTTTGAAGAAATGATGGATTTGTAAATACATAATTTTATTTTTTCATTGATAGTTTGATCACAGCTTGTTATGACTTCAATTTATAAGCATCGGCTTTATGTAGTTAATCGTTATCAATTTTAACCTGACACTGTAGACTAATTGTATCCGCTTAATTAAATTGAATTCAAATTATATTTATTACAATCTAAGTTGTACACAGAGTTTGAAGTCAAATAGAATTGTCATTTGCACTCATTCAAGTCTGAATTTATGAATTAATTTTTGTATAACAACTTACTAACGACGAATATTGTAATTACATGAAAGGTGCAGATAATTTAAAATAAGGTTATCATTTGTTAAATGGGTATCAATTCAATTTACTGAATAAAAATTTGTAATTATTATAAGCAACATTTACCATGCAAATTATGAAATATATTTTTAACCCGTATTTGTTTAATACATCACAAAACGATTGCGATTGACATTAATTATACAGTTGCATTATTGTGGATGTGTGGGGTTCGATTTCCTGAAATTGTCTGTTTAAAGAGGCAAATAAATACGCGAAGGTCGGTTCTTTTTAGTGAGACAAAGTCTCTTTTATTCAAGCTTCTACAAAAGGTTAAAAAGGAGAGAGATGTAAAGGAATGAGTGGACGACGAAGGACTCCGGTGAGTGTGTGAGTTGTTCACATATTTATCCGTCTCCGTCTTAAGATTCCGTATGTATTCGTGTGTGGAGAAAGTTCTTACACACAGAATAGTGTTAGTTGTTGGGAGAGGAAATGAGTGTGACGGGAAAGATGAGGTGGGAGTCGACGGAGAGCGGAGTCAACTCGGTCGGAGGCTGAGTTGGATACGGTCGACGTAGGGTCGGGAGGGTGCCGGATAGATACAAAAGAATAAATTATTGTTACACAATACATACAATTGAATAGACCTTATATCTATAGTTACTGGCTATACTCATATAAATATCCGGCCACAAATGCTCCATCCGCCGATTTTGTCGAGTCCCTTCGACTAGTACAATACATACACACACATCGAAATAGAAAATCACTAAGCAAATAATAATTTTGCATATTTTTTTTGTATTTTTCATGATGCTACATACTAGTATCATACTACACAATACAATTTAAGCTTTTACCATTAAATATTACTGCACGCAGGCAATATACATACAATTGTTTGTTTTATGTTCGCTAGCATATTTTGTATTCTAGTTTCTAATGCTTCACACTTAAAGCTTCTATTATATCTAACTGAGTGCACAATTTTCTCAGACATATTATTAGTATTATTGTAACTAAAAGTTGAGTCGGTCTTATTTTATGTTTCAAAGGGTACCTATCTCATAAACAATCAGTACATATTATTATTATTGACATTTATAGTATCATACTACCCCAATGAGTTTCCTGCTCTTTGAACAGACTCAGTTGCTGTGCAACAATACGGATAAGTATGTATAGGTAAGGATTCTACCGAAATGCAGTTTTAAATTCCTCGACTAGACTCGGAGGGATGGTCATAAATATAAGGTGCATTGGTCGTAAAAGTCAGTCGCTGCACTCAGTAATCTCCATGACCTTAAAGGACTTTCATAAATACTGAGTACACTGATCGTAAATATCAGTCTACTGCACTATGAAATGTTCTCTTTTCTCTCTCTTTTCAGTAGAGTGTACAAAATAACATTTCTACTTACAGTGCATTACACTGAAATGATCATGACTTTATTTTAATAAGGGCCCACAGAAATATAAATAGCGGTAGTAAATAATAAAAATGAATCAAAGATATTCAAGTCTCCTTGTCTCTCTCACTCTCCAATTTGCTATCGTATCTCTACATTTTTAACCATGAATTCCCGACCTGTTTGTAGTACTACCCGTTTTGAGTCTACTCGGTCCGTTTTTCGATGGAATATCGAACAGTACCGCATTTTGTGCCCTAGTATTTGGACTTGGTTTGACGCGTTTATGTCAGACCGTAGTTACCCGGCCGCAGTAGGGACTGCTGAGTCTTCCAAGTGGAATCTCTTATTAGAAGGTGACAAAAATTATTTAAATCTTTGGCTACGGTTAGAGAAAATAGTGGGAAGTGCTTCTGAATTAATGGTTCGATTTTCCTATCGTGTTTACGATGATGCGAACAACGTTATTACCTGTGGTGCACACAGAAACTTTGGTGAAATTAAGACTGGAGAAACTAAAGGTTTTACTGCCTTTCTACCTATGGGTGTTATTAATGGAGCTGAACATCTATATTTAGCTCATGGAGTTCTTCGATTAGCAGTTTGTGTCGAAATTGCAGGCCGAATTACAACTCGAAATGAAGTAGATGGGGAGTTTGCTCCTTTTAACTCTGGCCATTGTGCATGTGTGAATGAGCTACAGTGTTCTAGTGTGAGCTCTCATCAGGAACACATGTTATCTCTCTTGGTGAACGCGAAAGAAACATATTCAGACTTTAAAATTGGAATTACTAATCATGAAGGCTTTTACACAAGGATATCTGTTCACCGTAGTGTTTTGGCTGCGAACAATAAATGTTTTGCTGCATTATTCAAAGGTGAATGGAGAGAAGTGAGAGAAGGGAAAGTCACTTTCCGAGGATTTTCGGAAGAGAGCATAGACTATGCTTTGCGTCATCTGTACAGTGGAGCAATTGCTCTACCTACTGATAAGGAACATTTAATTGATTTAAGTGCTTTTTGTGATTATTACGGTGTTGTAATATTAAAGGATTGTTCTTTTCGACGACTCTCAAATATGCTGAACGAGGACAATGTTGCTCGAATAGCAATTGCTGCTCATTCCTATAATGCTGCTAGTGATGTCAAAAGTAAAATTCGCAGATATTTAGCGGATCATATGCATCAATTAGAAAGTAATCCTCGATACATTAAGGAAACTAGGGGATATGCAGACATATTCAGATTTAATACAAATGTCTTAGTAGATCCCGAAACAATGTCATATCAACGCGAGCTAGACGGTGTTGACCGACTAGTTTATAATGTAAATGGTCATCGTTCAAGACGGCCAGTTCAACCTTGTACTAATGAGGCTGCTTCATGTAGAGATCATATAGTTAAAGACGCTCTTACAGCACAACAACAAAGAGCAAAATTTAATGCTAATAATTATAATAGAGTGAATGTCAGTGTTCGTAATATGCCTGTGTGTATTTGTTATAATTTGGTTAACGATGATAAGGTAATTCTTTGTCGTTATGAAGGCACTGTAGTGGTTTCTTGCGGACATTTTTTCCATCGCCAGTGTATAGTAAAAGCGATGAGGACTAGAAGTCTTACGGAAACAGAAATTCCTGAGTGTCCTTGCTGTAAAATTCCTTTTACAACTATACGAGAGAGTCAGCAATCAAAAGAAATTTTCTGGTCTTTCTCTCCGTCGGATGAATCAGAAAGTATCACTGAGGATATTCAAAATATGAGTATTTCGGAGGGTGAGACTGGAGAATCGGAAGGTAGACCTCCCTCTCCATCTCCGGGACCAAGTAATGTTATACCTACTCGTCCTACACCTGTTACTCGTGCACCTCTGAGACGTCCTGCTACAAATATCTCGTCAACTGAGCTAACAGTCAATAAATGTTCTGACTGTGGTATTGTGTTTCCTTCGACTGGTAGTGGTAAATTAAAATACCTCTATCATCTACGAAAGCATATTAAATCATTCAAGTGTGAGATTTGTGACGCTGTATTTGCTACTTCTACTCACCTCACACGACATAAAAGTACACATCGGCCAAAGACTAATACAAACTCAACTCATTCGTGTGCATTATGTCCTAAGACTTATGATAGCTGGAATTCATTCAAGTCTCATATGGGGCGCAAACATGGGGTGAGTGTGAGTCTCCCTAAGTAACTATCACTCAGCACAACTCTACTCTACTCCTAACTCCACATCGCATCCCGAAACCAAAATGCATCTGAAGTCCAATATGCATCTGGAGTCCTATTTGCATCTGAGTCCAAAATGCATCTGGAGTCCTATTTGCATCTGGAGTCCTATTTGCATCTGGAGTCCTATTTGCATCTGGAGTCCTATTTGCATCTGGAGTCCTTTTTGCATCTGTATATTAAGACTCAACTATACCATTATTAACCATGTACTATTTATATGACTCAGTGGCTTACTCTTTCGTCTAAAAGTGCATTTCATTCAGTATCCCCAGCCTATGTATGATGTAAATACTAAATATTTTGTTAATTTTACCCCTCCAATATTAATTTAATTATAGTATTTACTTAAATATTTTAAGTATGTATAGTAATTATACTACAATTGTATATTAACTTACATGTAAATTTTAATAAATAGGTTTTCCTTAATTAAACTACAAACTGTTTCTATATTTGACATACTTATTTACATACATTTGGAATAGGTACCTATTAGTACACTGTCATGCATTACTTAATACTTATAGTAACTTACATTGCTAGATAGTAGTAAGGGTGCATAGCAAATCTAAGTGTGTCTCTAAAGTCAATTAATCTTCTGTATAATGCGTATACATATAGATAGAAGAGATTCAGTTAAATTCTGCTGCTTAAATTCGGTCACTAGGTGAATGGAGCTGAATATAGTGTCCTAGTTTTCTAATACTTATCTACTCAATTTTTCCATTCTATAATACATACATAGCGTACATATGCATTTCCCTTTTAGCCTAATTAGTATCATAGGTTCTATTAGTAAATATCTACATTAAAATTGCTAATTAATCTTATAATTAACTTTAATTACTAATTAAATTAATTATATAATATATTACAAGTGACTGAGATTAAAGGCACATTTAAGTTGTCCTTACCACAATCTTTAAGTAATTAAGGCTTCGAGATCACCTTGGTTTTCATGAGGCAGTGTTATAGATGTTGAAGAGTTGTCGTGTAGAGTTGTGTAGGTAGGTATATGATTATACATCATATTCCCACTTTATAATTGTCTCGTCAGTTTTCTCTTCTTTTATGTGAAGTAGAGATCCTGAAGGTGAATCCCTCTCTTCTTTCACCAGAAGTTGGTCTCCATCCGGATGTGCTCGACGGGTAAACAAGTCATAAATGTTAGCTGGTTCCACTTGTTGTAGTTTGATTGTGGGTGGAAGACAGGAAGCATCGTCTTCACACTTTAGTGACTTTTCCAGAGTCACTGTTGATAGAGTTTTTAGTTGATTTGTTCTCATACAACTTTTGACACTTGATATAACATTTTTGGTAATTGGATCAAGTTTGATAGTGTATTCAGCCAATTTACAAATGTATTTAGTTATCTCTAGTCGTTTTTGACTAAATGATGTTGCACTCGTGCACAGCTTAGTTTGAATGTTGAAACACTCACTTTCAGATAGGAAAGAGTTTTCCTTGTTAGCAGCAAGTATGTCCACAAGGATAATATTTAGAAGTCTGTTAAATGTACTATTAAATGTCTTTTTCTTAAGAAATAACAAATATAAACTTGCTGTTAATTTTGAGTCCCCATTGGGAGTAGCCCAAATGATTTCCAACTGGATACATTTTTTAATGAATGTAGGTATTGAAGCACTGAAGCTAGAGTTTTCAATTGCAGTAACACTAATGGTGTATAGATCGTAAATTAGATCTGTTGTGTTAAAGTTTAATCCCTTCCAAGATCCTCTTAGAAGTTCTATAGACTTCAAAAATACATCGGGGGGTACAATTCTTTTGGGTGGTAGATTTTGTTTTTGCACTCCCGAAATTAAGTATTGTTGAGGTTCGAAATATTCGAACGTTTCAAGTTTAACAACCATCCTTTCAATTACAAACTGTAAAAAGGCAAAGTTAGATGTAGAGTTTATTAACTTCACCAAATCTTGCAGTAAAGAAAGATGTTTGGATAAGTGTATGTATATTACTTTTTGTAATATACACCAGTTCACTTCACAAGAAAGTAATGGATGGGGCACTTCATTATTTCTAAAAGGATGGAAGTGTGATTTGACAATATTTTGTCCTAAATTGTCATTGTATACAGTATATATTTTATGTACGTCTTCTGTACTACAGGTGTAAACGTGGTCCTCCATGGTGAACTCAAGTGTGAATTTAATTCACTGAAAGTTTGTTTTCCCGACTTTTCCTTTTTAACGCACGAAGTTCCTTTTGACTTAAAGTATTAAACAAAAACTTTCTTTTTGCGGCTTGGTAAATTACAGTTAACACTTTCACATTATTTATAGAATCTAAGGGGAACCAGTCTTCATCGTCTTCTTGATACTTATTTGTATATAACAAATCATATAGCACAGGACACAAGTCAAAAAGAGAGACACTGTTTAAGTTATGACAAGGAGTGCACTTTTGTAGTTGGAAAATTAAGTTGAAAGCTTCTTGTTGGAAAATTGGCCTTTTGTCTCTATTATGTATGACCAATTTTACTAAAGTTCTGAACAACACTTCTTGTTTATACTCACATAAATTCTGTTTCACCAAAGTACAAATTAAGTTAGTGACTAGAAGTCCACATGTACCGAATTTCAAGGGTTGAGATATTTTTCGTGAGTAATTAAGGAGTTTATTAATAATATATCTTTGAGAATTACCTCCAGTAATGAAGGCCACATAAATATGATAGTGAGAACCGATATTAACTGTTGATACCAAATTATCTGATAATCTCGATATCCACGGATTGATGAATTGCTTAAAGATGGCAAACGGAATGTAAAAGTAGATGGGTGAAGCTCCCTGATGTAAGGTAGAAAAGTAGTAGGGGATCAATTCCTTATAGTTTTCGTCTTGGGTTAAGGAGTCACAAATACTTTTAGTTAGAATTACTGAACCGTGAGTTAATGAGTACAAAAGGTCTTGGAAATGTTGATGATGTTTTTCTATATGATTGTTAATCCATAATTCGAGTTTAGACCAATCTATCTGTGTGAAGGATACTTGTGTTTCGTTCTGGAATTGGGGTAATACAAGCGTTTCACTTTCACAGTAAACTTGTTTGATATCTCTTATTGAGCAATGTAATGTTAAATTTGCTTCCATTTAGGTTGAAAATTCGGTTAAAACACTTCAGAAATTGGTTACTCGAAACTTAGAAGTTGATTATCCCGAGTCTGGTGTGATACTGATTTCATAAGGGAGAAGAGAGCCGAGAGAAGGGTGTGAATGTTATGAGGGTAGTAAATACTAGGGTAGTGGAATGAGGTCAAAAGGGATGGAACGGCTGCCCCGTAGCTTTTACAATATTTGGTACTTATATACTTAATACAATCATCTTATAGTACATAGCGGGAACAGATTACCGTGCTATATATGTTAGAAGACTAAAGTAGAGCTTATTTTAGTTACATTACCATTAAAATACTATTGTTATTTACAAAGGCACAATGAAGCCACTGTTTCAATAATTGGTCCTATATTATTATAGTTTACAAATTAGAATGTATAAGTAGGTATCACTATAACAGAGTTAGTCTAAATTTAAGGCTTCTCTAGCTTTTCGTTTTCTTGTTAGAATTTCTTCATTTGGCCAATGTTTGTTTGCAAATCTTCTTTCTGCCGTTTGCATTATCAATTCCAAGGTACTTTCATTTTTGATAAAGTCCATTGGGAAGATAGGAAGAGATTTTTTATCCTTCTGTTTATAAATTTGTAATAATTTATACATAACCGGACAAAGTTCAAATATTCCAGTAGCAGTAGCCAAGTTTCTGTATGGTGTACAGAAGTGCAGTTGGTAAGCCAGTTCATATCCAACTTCCTGTAGAACGGGTGAAAGTTCTTTTCCAGAGAAAGTTACTTTTACTAAAATAGCATAGAGTAGCTCCTTTTTCCAGGTTGATGTATTATTTTGAATCAAATATCTTAAGAATCTTTCAATAGTTAACCCTTCACAGCTGAATCTTAATGGTCTTGGGCTTCTTTTGCAGCCAAATGTTAATATTCTCTTGATATATTCCCGTTGTCTTCCATTCCCAGTCAAATATGCACTGTAAATTCTATGTTGAATTTTCTGCTCACCGTTTGCTGCAGCGACATTAAATTGACGAATAACTGGTCGTATGTAAGCTTTGAAGAGAGCATACGGGAAGTGTGTGCTGGGTGGAATATTTCCTTGGTACTCACTCGTGAAGTAATACGGTAGTAAATTGTGATTTCCTTCTTCAAAGCGAAGAGATTTTTCCAATGCAATAAGTAACAAAGGACTGCTTCTTACTGTGGAGTAAACTAAGTCTTGAAAAAGTTTATGGGCATAATTAATATGTTCTTTACACCAATTAATTAACGCGTCCCAGTCAACATCACAATATGCAGTATTCTGTTTTGGGTAAAGTTGGAAATTTGGTACTACATATAGTGTTCCGCCACAATAAATTTTCTTTATGTCCCTAGGGGGACAGAAAAATATTAAGTCGGTCATTGTCAATTGATTGATATTTAGTCGATCACTATAGTTGAGTCTGGATCACTTCCTTGAGACAAGTCGGCGTCTGAGATATCCAGCATTAGTTTGAATTGTTCGATGGTTGGCACTTGAGTGTGTAAATCGATCATACACGATCGACAGTTTTGCTCTAGTTCATTGGCATATTCCGTTTTAGTAATTGTGAATAACTTTGCCAAATCGGATGCCACGTAAATCAAATTTTCACTAGAACGTGATATATATTTAGCAAATATATTAGCTATATTGCTCAGTCTGTTTAGATGCAGTGGATTTCCGTATGCTCCCAAGGCAGTAACTGTGTTGATGATGATTGGAAGTGCTTGACGCTCTCTTCTATTTGTTCGGTGTCTTAGTAGAAATCTTATTAGATCCAGTGCCCTCAAGGTAGGTTCTGGGCACGGTTTAAATGGTTCACTTATTTCTATAATTAAATGAAGAGTGGCAAGAATTTGGGCACTTATACTTATGGTTGCATTAGGTGAACTTAGTCTATTTCCTAGAGCGTAATAAGTGTACACTTTATAAAGTACGGTTAACACATCGTTGGTGACACTTTCTATGATACCTAGTGAGTCTAGTCCCTTATTTATTATCGTAGAGAATTGTAAAAAGGTAAATAGTACTCGGTCCTTGTCAAAATTGCACGGATTAATGAAGAACTGGGGAAGAAAGTAGCACACTTCCTCTAAACAGGCGTAATCTAAAGGCCAAGTAATTAGAAGAGATTTTTGGTAACTAGAACTGTTCAGTATGTAGAAAAAGGCACCAAAAATGGGAAAAGTGTTATGTAAATGTCCGTTGACTGATTTCCTAGCAGCGAACCAACGAATTCTTGGGGTCGGTTCAAGAGCTTTACATACAGCTTGCAGTGATGACACAGAGAAACTAATATCTTCTGCTCCGATTTTTCGGTCTCCGATGGAGCAAACTTCAGAATCACCGAAATAACGTTTAAGTTCTTCGAGATGAGCTAAGCGTGGTTTTAGTCTCATTTTGATATAAGATTTATTTCTGGCTATATCAGTAAAGTGTTCTGAAATATTTAATTTCAGTTATCGCCCTTTTATTTTGTTACGACTTTATTTACGGTAATAGGTGTTTAGGGATCCTGAACATCAGTAATTTAGTAGTCTCGTATAGATATAGAGTATTATTACGTTTACTAAATAAGTATATTGGCGAATTCGGGGTAGCTTGAACATTAAAATGTATATATGTAGAGCTGTCTATGATTTCATTAGCATGAAAAGTTCTTCGTATTATGTTGCTGCATACGTCGTCTTGCCAATCAGATATGTGTTGAAACATCAATAGCCCGTTTGTCATGAATCGTACCCAGGCATAGATATAAACATTTCGTAGTACTGGTTCTAATCCCCTTGTACGTTCCCCTCTGAGATTAGGTCTATTATCTCGATTTATCTTCGCTCCCTTTATAAGTAGTTTAGTCCGTGTTATGTACCTTAGTTCATACAATGGCAGGAGCCCTATAGTATTGATATATATATCAATTTGCTGTTTGTAGAAAGTAGAGGTTGTGAGCATTTTTCATCAGACAATTCTTTCATGGGGCTTGCATGAGTACGGATTTGATGTAAAAGGAGCAGGTGGACTAGGGTAGAACGGATATACTCTATGATTTCTACACACTTGGCAAATTAGTATAATAGTAAGTATAAGAGACGATAATAATGCTATTACAATTAGTATTAAGTGTTGAATAACAATTGAGTGTTGATGAGGAACTGGAATGTCAGTAGAGTCAGTGAGTGAACAATTAAGTACTGTTTGCTTGTAAAATAAGGCAAGCCAGTCGTAATTGCCCCAGTCGGATGAGTTCACTAAACATATATGTTTTGTTTCTTCTTCGGTAAAATGATCATTCATTTTTAAATAGTTTCTTATAAATCAGTCGGCGGTGGTGGTAGTACAATAACATCGGTTTTTATTCCCCTTCTACTGTTTATTATTCTTGAAAAGATTTCCCATAAGCCAAGAACCAATAGCAGAACTAACACGAGAACAAGGCATGAAATTTGTCCACATAAAAATGATGTAATGTCTATTTCAGCAGGTTTATTTAGTTTTTCTGTTAAAGAGTTATATTGTTTGCTCATCATTTCTTCTAACTTGTTGAGAAATAGCAATATATCTCTATGTAGAGGCATCACTGTAAGTAATCGAATCGTTAAGTTATTAGTAATATTTTAAGAGAGTATTTCCACCAGACAACTATATATATTACAAGACGGTCACGAAACAAGCGAGTGTGTATATTATGTATTTAATGTCTAGGGGATGATTTAATAGGAGCGGAAGGAAGTTTAGACTGTGAACGAGATCGTGGTCGTTTTTGTGAAGTTTCCATATAGGAAGGAGGTTCCTCTAGGTTAGAATCTTTTAAAGAATCTTGTTTTTCCTTTTTCGTATTGATGATTATTAAAATTTTCATATCCAGCGTTGTGTACTGATTCTTGTCTATCGTTAAGAGTACGTAATTGTCCTGCTAACGTAGCGTATGTAACTCTTGGAGAATCGTAATGAGGATTAGAATGTGGAATTTCTCCTGTCCTTCTCCAAATTTCTGAATTCAATGGGTGTAAGATTTCAGGTGATACAATATTTCGTGAGTATGCAGATAAGTTCCAATCAATATCCGAAAGTGGGTTATTTAGGACAGTAGTACTGTTTACAGACATTTGATTAGGATCCCTTGTATTTTCAGTTGTAGTGTGTGTGTACCTTGTATTATCAATATTTTGTCGAGGATTTCCCCGTTCGTTCCTTCGAGTAGCTCTCCGTCGCCAATAGTTTATTTCGGGGGCGTAATTATAATATATTAGAATGATAGCAATAACGATAGTTGCAGTTAATTGAACGATGATTAAAGCCTCGATGTACATAGGAAGTCTACAGTGATCAATTAATTTGTCTATATCGTCGTATCCAATGACGGAATCATATCCACAGTATGTAGTAGATATCAGTGGTAGCAATTGGGTAATACGATAAATCTTGTAAAGAATATAAATGACTGTAATAGTCAACACCAAATTCCAGGCTGAAGTTAACCAACTTGAATTATGTACCTCTTTAAGGACTAGTCTGGGTAGAGATTTACTTTTAGTTCCTATCATTGCTTGAAGTGTAGTTTTATTATCCCAGTATTTATCTATAACTGCGTCTATGTCCTTAAATTGAGTGGAAAAGTCTAAACTATGACTTGCAGGTATAACAATTTTTTCTATTTGAGACCAGGCAGCTGGAATGGTCTGCGAAACAGTGAATTCTAGAGCTGATGCTTCACACGGAATTAAGGGTGAAATTGGTAAAAATCCATTCATTTCAATTACACAGCTACAGGCTAATTTAATCAAAAATGCGCCCGTAACAGCCCCCCTGCCAAATTCAATATTTTGTCTATCTTCGCAATTTACAGTCGCGTCTTCAGGAGGATTAGTTATTGCAAAGAGATTTGGGCCAACTACAGTAATTCTTGATTTTGTAGTTGCAATTTTATCAAATTGACATGCC
Organism: Tomocerus qinae; assembly: GCA_020055645.1. Taxonomy (NCBI): domain Eukaryota; kingdom Metazoa; phylum Arthropoda; class Collembola; order Entomobryomorpha; family Tomoceridae; genus Tomocerus; species Tomocerus qinae. The sequence goes on from CM034546.1 coordinate 67,783,201, forward strand.
TTTAAATCTTCTGCCATTCCGCCATAAAATATTGTATTCAAACAAGGACTGTTTGAAGAGATATTTGAAGAGTAGACGTTTACGAGACAAATTGGCTGAATAAATGGTTCACATTTATGTGCTCCAGATTCTAATAAGGGAATAATCTGATTTCCATTTTTGGCAATAAAAGGTGGAATATTTCTTGGAATGTAGGTTGTATCTTTAAATCTCATAGGAATTGTAGTTAATTGAAATAGTTTCCACTCAGACGCTACAGATTTAAATGGAATTTTTACAATTATGTGAATTTTGGAAGGTGAATTAATGCATGTTGCCAATTGTAGTTTATAATATTTACTGATTTGATTTAGTGGAATAGCCAATGTAAGGTTAAGCTTATTAAGTGAAATTTCCAATCGCCGTAGTTCAAATCGTAGTACAGTTGGTGATATAAACATCTTCGGAATTCTTTTACTCAAACAGGCTTCATCCATCACTGTGTGAATCATCAGTAAAGTGTTATACTGGACGAAGTATGCCGTCTGTGCTACGAGTTCAATAGTGTCATAATGTAATTTTTGTAACTCATCAATTTTATTTGACAATATGTTTATCATGTCTATTATTCGATTATTTGATTTGTATAAATCAAATTGTAATGAAGATATTGCTTCGGCTTGTTGTATTAATAGTTGATGATTTTCGATCACTGAATCACGCATGTCGTTAATATAATTAACTATGGACTGTTGGTTATCTCGGAGTTGATAAACCTGATCTGTCGTTGCCAAACCGAACAGCTGCTGACCCAGCATCCCTACAGCATCGAAAAGTCCTCTTTTCTTCCGATCCATTATGCCGTACATCTCTTCATATTGGGGATCTTGACTATGCTTTGGGTCATAGTCATGTTTATGTAAATTTTCCAATTTAGTATCATTCATTGATATACGGGGTGCATCTTGATCCACTAATGCATTGCGATGTCTTAGAAGGGCATTAGTAAAAGAAATATATGAATACTCGAACCAATGGGCTTCTATACATGTTTGGTTAGATTTTGGTTTACTTGCGTAACAGTTATGTCTTATTTTCTGAAAAATTGAAGTTTTCCTTGGTTTTTGCAAAGTAGGAACGTAGAAATGTAAGATAGCGGAGCCTTCATAGATTATTGTATCTTCTATTTCAGTGGGATAAACAGCTGACGTTAATGTAGTCATTATGGGTGGACTTTGAGTGAGAACATAATGAGCGAGCGCCAACATAAACAAAAGTGGTAGTTCCAACATCTAGATATAGAAATTATATATCATATTACCATTCATAATCATCTAAATAAGCAGGAGGATGACGTGTTCTAGTGCCTCTACGAAGGATGAAGGGTTGGTTCTGTATTCTTGAATGTGTTTCTAAAATTATAGGCATGTTAGTTGAAGGAATATCTGGAGTGTTATTATGAATTGGGGAATGTATGGAAAGTGGTGTTGGATTTTCTAAAGTCTCATTCTGTGCTGGAGCCCTAGTATTATCTTCAGAATGTACACGTTGTGAAATTGATGGAGATGAAACATCAGCTTCTTCATCACTACTGGAGTCTTCTACTGCCTCTGTATGTTCCCATGGGTCTAACTCTGGTTGATCGTCTTCATTTAGTCGATTTAGATTATATAGGTAGCGAGCAATATAGAGTGCAGTCCAAAGTACATTTTCTAATGTAGTACCATTAGTAAAGAGTGATGGAACTTCTTCATTTAGCTTTTGACTTATTATTTTAATTGAAGGCCATTCATCATTATATCTTAGCAGTATCATTGTAGTAATTAGACCTGGAATAATGAAGTGTTTGTATGGATCTACTGAATCTTGTAGAATAAGTATGTAGTTTCGCTTCCTCAGATCAGTATACTTCAGTACAGTAATTATTAGTGGTATACAATGAAGACGAATTTCTTCTTTGGTAGTAATTATGGGAAATTTTTCCGTTATAAACATACATACTTCTTGTGTGAAGAATTGCTCTGATATTTTTAGCTTATAAATAGTTAAATTTCGTATTTCAATAATAGAAGTTCCTGTAACTGAAATTTCACCTCTATTCCACTTTCCATGAGTTTCTATTTGTTGTAATAATGTATTAAGTATATTGTCCGCAGTTGGATTTATTATAGGTATTAGTGTGATATTCTTTCGTAGAATATGCATAACAAATTCGTAGAGCTCTTTAAACTGATTAAGTGTTCCGTAATCTAGTCTTTGGTATTTTAAGAAAATGTAGCTATTATCAGATAATGTTTTTGGTTGTAAGTTCCAATTTTCTAATAATTCTATCCAATTTTGATGTGTTCTTGGTTGTTCTATAAATTCAGTAGTTTCCTTTATCCAGTTAGACAATTCTAAGTCATGTTCTTCACTTTCTATGTCATCAAAGGCTTCATAAGTAGCTTTCATATAGCAAATATGGGATTCTGATCGCTTTTCTGTGTGTGCATGGTGTAGTTCGTATCTCAGTGGTGAAAGCTGTTTCACTACATAATACGGTCCTAGCCATCTTTTAGTAAGTTTACGACTGTCTCCCACGGGAGTGACAGGAGTGAATACCCACACTTGTTGCCCAATAGAGTAAGTAGTGTTCAAACGATTTTCATCATAAGTTAACTTTCTTTGAACTTTTGCTTTTGCAATATTTTGCTTTACAATGTTCCTGATTTGGGATAATCTATGCAGTTCTCTTTCTCGGTCTTCGTCAATAGAAGGTAGTAATTGAAAGTCAATAGGAAATAAATTTTTTCTTCCATAAAGTATCTGGAAAGGTGAGAAATTAGTTGTTCGAGACTTGCTAGTATTTAGTATAAATGAAATACTCCATATATACTGATCCCATGTATCATGTTGTTGTGTCTCTAATATAGTTCTCAATATTGTCTTAATTGACTGATTAAAACGTTCGACCAAACCAGAAAAAATGGGGTGATATGGAGCCGAAAACTTGTGCTTTGCTCTTATCAATATCTCCAATTTCTGTAGTACCTGTGATCTGAATGCAGAACCATTGTCGCTATAAATTATTTCAACGCAACCAAATATTGATATTATATTTTCTAATATAAATTTGGCTGTAGTTTCGGCCGTTTGATCTTTGGTAGCTTTAAGTACTACAAATTTTGAGAAAATATCAACTGCCGCAATTATATATTTATTTCCGTGTATTGTTTCAAGTAATGGTCCAGTGAAGTCAATTTGAATGCATTGAAATGGGTAGGATGGAATTTCTACAGAGCCCATTCTTCCTTGCCTTTTTCTGATCGGGCGTTTAACTCTTTGACAGATAATGCATGATTGAATCTTTTGAGTTACGTATCTACGCAATTTTGGGAAATAGTAGCGGTGCTGTAGTTTATCAATAGTGGTCTCTATTCCTCGGTGCCCACAGAAGGGTGAGTCATGTAGTCCTTCATATACAGATCTTTTCAATGAAGCTGGTAGCACTAAGCGTTTGGGATCTCCGGCTACATAATATAATAAATCTCCCTCCACCTTAAAGCGTTTCGATATTCTTTTATCTCCATTGTGTAGTTTTTCTTTAATTTGTTTACAAAACTTATCCTTTAATTGCAGACGAAGTAATGTGCCTTCTTCTTCTAAATTTTCATTAGAAGGATAATTTAAAAAGATATTAATTAGCGTAGGTTCTTTAATTTCATCTTCATTAGGTATATTATTGTCGACCTCATTTCTAGGACATATACAATTGTCTTTCTCATACTGATTCACGTCAAAAGGTTTTCCTGAAGATAATATTCGTGATAGGAAATCAGATTCAAAATTTAATTTTCCTGGTTTAAATTTCACTTTAAAATTGAAATCGCTTATCTCCACAGCCCATTTTTGGAGTCGAACATTTTTTCTAGTTGTTCCAAAATTGAATCCAGCTATAGGTTGATGATCACAAATTATGGTGAAGCGAATTCCAAATAAGTAAGGTCTGAATTGTGACAATGCGTGTGTGATGGCTAAAAATTCTCTCTCTGTTGTAGAGTAGTCTCTTTCTGCTTTCTCCAATGCACGACTTGTGTAGGCAATTACTCTCTCTCTCTTCTCTTGTATTTGACTTAAAACAGCACCGAGGGCAACTTGAGATGCGTCAGTTTTCAGTATGGTTTCACTCCCATAGCGGAAAAATCCTAGTATTGGAGGTGTTGTTAAACATTCCTTCAATTTATCAAAAGCAAGTTGCGATTCTTCTGTCCATTGCAAATTTGACCCTTTTCTTATTAGCTGATTTAATGGATAAGCTATTTTGGCAAAATCTTTAATGAATGTTCTGTGATAACTGGCCATGCCCATAAAGCGTCTAAGTTCGTTACAGTTATTTGGTAGTGGCAGTGATTGAATTACTTCTATTTTCTTTGGATCTGACTCTATTCCTTGTGTGCTTACATAATGTCCTAATACTTTTATGCGGTCGTATGCGAATGCACACTTTTCAGGATTTAAAGTTATATCTTTACTCCTAAATAGATCAAAAACATCCTTTAAATGGATAATATGTTCAGCAAATGTATTGCTATACACGATAATATCATCCAAATAGATCTGAACGTAATCATTCACTCGAGACCCGAAGGTAGTGATTAGCAATCGCTGGAAAATAGCAGGAGCTGAAGTGAGTCCAAAGGGTAGCCTTTGAAAGGAATACTGTCCCTCACTTGTTATTATTGTACACAATTGTGAGCTTTGTTCGTCCAGTAGTGTTTGTAAGAAACCCTTAGTCAAGTCAAAGGGTGATTTATATTTAGCATCCCGCAAGGCTTGTGTCATCATGTCTTGATTAGTGAATGGAAATACTTCTGGGTATATTATTTGATTAAGTTTCCGTAAGTCACAGCAAAGTCTTGAAGATGATGTATTTCCTGTCTTACAATTATCTCCAGTCTTGTGTCCTCCTCGTACAAGAATTACTGGATATGCATAGGGAGATTTAGACTTTTTTATGATTCCCTGTCGTAATAGCTCATCAGTATGTTTCTTAATCTCTAGTCTCTCGGTCTCTGATGTACGATAGGGTAGGCATCGCTGAGGTTGGGCAAAAGGTTTGAGTTTAATTGTTTCACAAATTAATTTTGAAGGCTTGAGAGGAGTCCCCTTTTCATAGAAGAGATCTTCATTACTTTTCAAAAGTTTGCGAATTTCTGCCTTTTGTTGTGTAGATAAGTCATTATTTATGGCAGCCTCTATTTGAGCGTCTGTAATCATCAGGCAAGTTTTCTCCTTTCCCTGAGAATTGTCCTCCAAGTCTGGATCTTTCACTTTTATGAGTTTGCCTAATATTTCATTTACCAGGATCGTAATATCCTTCAAAGTTTCGGAATAGGCCCATAAAGTTCCGCCATTGACAGTAGTTTCAATGTAATGTAATTGAAGACCGTACTTATCTTGAAGATTGTTATTTTGTAGGAATACGTAATATCCAGGCTTGATATTCATGGAAAAGTAGAATGGAATACACGCATCGCAATTAGGTTGTAGCTTATAGTCCATATAGCAATAGCATTCTCCTATGATATTATCTATATTAAGCGTAGTACTGCATGTCATTTTCTCACACCCGTTCGGTTCCGTTTTATGACTCGATTTAGTTTTATTGTGAATTGGTTCCTCAAGCGTCAGTTTTTGTTGTGTCATATGTAGCTTATCTTCGGGTTTCAGATTTAACGAGTTTCTGCTGGCAATCAGAGTGAATTCTACTTCTGCATTTGCAAGTGAAAGTCGTTTATTTTGTTCAGGAAGTGGTACTTCGTGTCCGTTTAGAAAGATTACTTTGTTGTGCTTAAAATCTATCAGCACTTGGTAGTCTCTCATGGTGTGATTGCCTATTAGGCATGGAATATTAAGATTGGGTAGAACGAAAGCAGTGAGGGATAGAGAAAGAGTACCTATTTTTATATTAACATCTGATTCTAAGTTGGTAGCAACAGTATCTGGGTGTATGCCTTTGATTCGTGCTGTGTGATCAGCTCGTCTCGTATGAGTAGCAAACTCTGAGTCGATTAGGTTTATATCTGACCCTGTGTCTAATAATACGAATGAAGCTTGATGATTTACTTCACAGGGGATCTTTACTAACTTATCTAGGGAAGAGCGTAGATGGTAGACTTTTATTACAGTGTCTACTTCTGTTGAGTTTGGGGCAATGACGGATTTTCCAATTTCGGCCCCTGCGAGACTGGATTCTGCTGGTTTAAATTTTCTCCTTTCATTAAGGGGCAGTGGCGAATAATATGTTCCAGGCTTCCACATTTGTAACATCCTTGTATGTGATTTGGATTTTCTCTCCTTGGATTGTAATTTATATTTTGCTGTGGGAAATTCAGATTGTAGTTACTTCTTAATGGTGGACGAGTAAATCTTGGGTAAAATGATTGTTGGCGAGGTACATAATTAAAGTTTTGATATCCTGTCATTCTTGGGTATGTAGTTTGAGACCTGGGAATCCAGTTCGTTCCATTTTGATTAATTTGTTGGTTTCCCCTTCTTGGACTTTGTGGAGCGTATTCAATTCTACGGAGGTCTTTTTGTGGCCTTTTTAACAACTTTATTTGATTATTTACTGAATCTATCTTACTATCTACGTATTGTGTGTATTCATTCAGCACCTCTCTCATAGCAGCATCTGAACTGAACGAAACTTTCTTTTTCGGAGATTGTTCTACTCCCATCATATTAACTGCAGTGGATTCTATAGTATTAGCTTGCCTATACATAGTATCTATTTCATCATTATTTATAAATATCTCCTTCAATTTTTCTATAGTTTTAGGAATTCCTGTAATTAGAGTTTTCATATTCTTTTCAGTAAGACCCCTGCAAATATTTCTGATTCTAGAATCATCATCCATGTCGAGGTTGAGTTTATTATTCAAAGTTTCTACTCTCATCATGTATTTCATGCAACCTTCGTCTTTCTTCTGTTTCAAATCTCTAATTTTATTTTCTATAGCAAATGGACACGTTCTCGTATCACTGAACATTTGTAGAAATTTTTGTTTTAATTCGCCCCATGTGAATAAAGACATTTTCAATGAGGAAGCTACTGACTGTTTTCTATGACATTCTCTATTGAAACAGTAGTACCAATTTAAAGCATCCCCTAATAAGTATGCTGGGAATTGCAGTAATTTCAGTGTATCTCCCCATCCATTTGCATCTGCTGAACTTTCGTAATTTAATAGCCAATCATCAGCATCCATTCCGCTTGCTCCCGAAAATTTTTGCGGAGCCGAGACATGTCTAGCTGGCTTTAAGTAATTTTGATTAGAGGAATATACTCTATCTCTCGGAGTCCATTGGTCACGATGATGTACGTAAGTATTAAGTACTTGTCCTGCCTTTGTTCTGACCATATCTTCAAAGGTTGGTTCTCCTATTTGTGATGGAGTTGGTTCATCTTCTCTACTTTCTTCATCCTCATCATCGCCATCATTAGGATTAGTCTGGGCTTGTCGCTGTCTTGAAGAAAGGACTTGTACATGTGGTTGTTGAGGTGTAGATGTTTTTGGGGGTGTTCTTATAATATAAATTTCTTCGTTAGCATCCGAAGGCCAGTCAGTTAACGAGGGCTGATATTCATCATCTGATGAATCCATGTTTAGTTTTAAGGAGTAAAGAAATTGTAATAGGAAATGAGGAGTGAGTGTGTAATGCTTCTGTTTGTGTGTGAGGACAAATTTTTTACATACAATACATACAATTATGCTTACTCTGAATTATTTCTTCTTTTCTTTTCAAATATCCCAAGATTTCTTTATTATATTTATTATTCGACTTTCACTTTGACGAATTTCTTTTATTATGTACTCTTTTTGTACCGACTTTATTATTCTCTTTTAGTTAGATTATTTATTCACCTTCAATTGTTCATTTATTCTCTTTCAATTCAAAGTATTTTTATGTACGTATTATTTCCTGCCTAGGCCTTATGGAGTTCAATTTTATTTCTCTTATGCCCTTATTTTACTTTATGTATAAGAAGATGAAATATCAGGAAGTAAAACCCACCGTACTCCCAATGCTAACGAGGGAGTTCTAAGTCGTCCTATTAAGTACTAAATTTTTAGAATTATTTCTACTGTATGCTTTAAGAGCAAGGTTATCTAATAATACAGAACTTTGACTAGCTAAATAGGAAGCTAATACAATAAATAAGATAATTACTATTATCGAAACACAGCTTTTAAATCCAATGGCGAGACACATTTTGTATTATCTAATCCGTGCTTGGGTCCAATACAAATAGGTATTTAGACCAAACTACCGTAGATTATGGTGTGTAAGAATTTGGGTACTTGGTAAAGATTGAGGAAATTCAACTTTTAGGAAAATTTGGGGAAATTTGAGATTTTGTGAAATTTTTATTAAATATAACGGAAAGGAGGTAAGGTCCTCTAAACAGACAAACCTCGATACGGGCCACCAATTTGTGGATGTGTGGGGTTCGATTTCCTGAAATTGTCTGTTTAAAGAGGCAAATAAATACGCGAAGGTCGGTTCTTTTTAGTGAGACAAAGTCTCTTTTATTCAAGCTTCTACAAAAGGTTAAAAAGGAGAGAGATGTAAAGGAATGAGTGGACGACGAAGGACTCCGGTGAGTGTGTGAGTTGTTCACATATTTATCCGTCTCCGTCTTGTATGTATTCGTGTGTGGAGAAAGTTCTTACACACAGAATAGTGTTAGTTGTTGGGAGAGGAAATGAGTGTGACGGGAAAGATGAGGTGGGAGTCGACGGAGAGCGGAGTCAACTCGGTCGGAGGCTGAGTTGGATACGGTCGACGTAGGGTCGGGAGGGTGCCGGATAGATACAAAAGAATAAATTATTGTTACACAATACATACAATTGAATAGACCTTATATCTATAGTTACTGGCTATACTCATATAAATATCCGGCCACATTATACTTACTTGTTATTCAGTTATGTAAAACATTTTTTGTAGAATTGTACTATACGGTTGGGTTATTAGCTCTCAATTAATTTATAAAATTCCACATATTTAAATTAAATACTTGCATCGAATACTTATCAACGCGCAGTAGTACGTCTTTTAAATACTTTAAATATGAAAAAGCCCAATATCCACTTTAAGGTTGAAAATGTAAAGTAGCAATAGTAGGAAGAAAGAAGGCAGGCTATTTAAAACGTAAAAGACCTTCACACTTTGAGTGTGGAGTTTAACCAATTATCTAATTGTTAGAGCAGCAAACAAATAATACTTATTTATTGCTCGAAATATCGTCGGTTCACAGGAGCCACTACTCGAATTCCTAATCATACTTAATTCTGATTTTCCGGAGTCACAAGAGTTATTGGTATCATATAGGTAACTACAATAAAAAGTTTTCATGGTGTTCAAAATCCCCATAGTAAATTATAAAATAATTATCTCCCATAACATGTTGATTCCGTGGAAAAATACTTTTGTTTATTACAGGACTTTATACGGGCTATTAATTTTTACAACACTGATTAGTAAATACTTTAATCTACGTAAGCCAATAATTCCAGTTCCAGACAATATCAAGAACATGGCAACTAAATAACCAGTGATTCCTTAAGACTGCGTACTAGGTACCTACCTATATAAAGCTGTGTGTGCGCAACTAGGTTTCCATTCGTATCAGTATTCTCAATAGTAAATGTGTATTGAACCTTTTCTGCGAAAGAATGTTCTTTAAACTTTCCATTTGCATTTCTTTAATTAATTTGATATTTGTCCAAGCAGATAAATGCAAATCCCAAAATGTTTTTAGTCCCCTTCCGGGAAATGGTTGGGATGTTCTTCAGAATAAAGAAATGAGTCGGGTCGTTCTTTTTAACTACGATAATTGCCAAGAAACATCCGATGGTTATCTTATCCCCGATACAGTCCAAGTATTTCCAGTTCAGAAAAGCGGACTGCAAATGTTTTCTGAGATTATCGATCACTGGAAGGACTTTACCAGCGTGACAGCAAATTCATTTTCAATGAATGGAGGTTATAAAGCAATTAAGGGATCTTTTTCCAACGAATTTCAGACTTTAAAAGGTCATCAAGTTAAGGAAAACGCAGTCACATTTCGATCTTCAGCTCGTTATGTCGTTCATTCTTTGGGTGTCGAACAATCTTCTTTAGGTATGTCTTATTAATATTATTATTTGATTTTAAAACTTAAATTCACATAAAATATATGTAAAAGTACCTAGAAAATTACAATTTGTGAAAAGGTAATTCCTATTTGATCAAAACTTTTTCAAGTAGATACACCCACTAAGTTTATCCTAGATTGAATGAATGAAAATCTTGTGGCAATTATATTCAAATTAATTAAATTTCTTTAAATTTACCGTTCGATTCGTTTAAGTTTCTCTGGAACCATCATTTATAGCTCTTATAAATGACGCAGCAAGTTCCTTCGAATCGGATAATGAAGAGAAAGCTGACCTTCTGCTAGAACTTTTGGTTTTTAACTACGGGACGCATGTGACAACAAGAATAGATGCTGGTGCATGTCTTCTCAAAGAAGATTTCCTTACAAGGAGTTTCATGGCCATGAATGCAGAAAATCGGAAAGAAATCGCAGCGGCGGCTAGCATGTCATTTTTTAGTTCGTTTCAATTTGGGTCTTCGTTCAACAGATCTTCATCGTCAACTAATCGAACGGAAATTAATCGCAGTACTACTTCCTCGAGCATCACATCACTAGGAGGGGCTTTGGTAAGACCCAATGATGAAATAGATGTTTGGATAGGGACAATTCCTGAAAATTTAGTAACAATCGACAGAGATGGTATCCCACTGCCCAATTTAATAACTCCTTATGCTTTTCCACACATAAATCTGACTACCTTGGGATGGGTACGTTCCAAATTAGAAAAGGTAATTCAAGAATACTATGACGCAAATACACGTGAAGGATGCATGGACGAAGATTCTGCTAATTTTGACTACAATGCAAACGTTGAAAATGCAGAGGTCTGTACAGTCCCTTCGAACAATTATACTTTTGGTGGCGTTTTCCAAATTTGCGAATCTTCAATATCCACTTTTTGTACTACCAATTATACTGTAAATAATATCAATACCGGCAGACCTACTTGTCCACTGGGTTACGAAAAGGTATTATTGACCAGTACGACTATTACTCGTCAACATTGCGTAGACAGCTGTTTTTTTTGTAGCCCCGTCTGTAGACAAGTCCCAATTATATACAGTGCATACTGGTGTGCTGGAAAACCAGGACCAAATATTGCTAATGAATTTTTATTCGGAGGAGTTTATTCCTCAGTCAAAGAAAACATGCAAACTCTAAGCAAGTCTTGTCCTCCAAATTTTGAAGTCGCGGTTTTGCAAGACTTAAAGATTTGTATTGGTAACGACTTTGAACTGGGAAGGAAGTATTCAGTTCCTTTCGGAGGCTTTTTTAGCTGCTCCAGTGGTAATCATTTTGCAAATTCCAGCAAAGGATGTCCTCCAGGGTTTTCCCAACACATGGCCGTTATTCAGAGTGACTGTATGGTCAACTACTGCGTTAAAGCTAATGCAATGGGGTTGCAGCCATTCTCTATTGTATCTCCACCTTTTAAAAAATTTGACGTTCTTTTCGAAGAAGAAGAAATCCATGAAATTTTCTCCCAAAGAAAAGGGCTTGGACCAAGGTCTGCAGGGAACTCTGTTCCTAATGGACCTTCATCAGTCTTACAATTTTATCATATCATTATACTTGGTTTAACAATGATATATGCGGTTTAAAATTATTGTCATAATAATAATATGATCATGATAATAAATACGAATTAAAAACTCTTGGTACGAATATTTTATTCATGAAATTAGTAAATTGAATTAAAATACTATTGCATTGTAGTCATTATAGTAATACTATAACTTATTATAGTAAGACATAATTTGTTTCAAGGCAATTAGTTGTGTAGACTTTCCACGCTACAAAAGTATTAAAGTCGCTTATTAAGTAGCGGAGCTGTTTTATAGGAATGATCTGTCTGTCTGTCTGTCTGTCCGTCCGTCCGTCTGTCTGTTAGCACGATAATTCAAGAACGGTTTGAGATAACTAGTTCAAACTTTCTGAACATAATTTAGGGATAAAAACTGAGGTCGAGTTTGAATATGGTTAGCATCGGACACACCCCCTGCCTGTGGGCGTGGTTCAAAAGCTAAAAATTGCTGTAACTTTCGCTGTCGACATTGTAGAACGTCATGAAATAGCTCGTTCAAAAGGCTATTCGTTAAGTTTGAACATGGTTAACATCGGACACACCCCCTGCCTGTGGGCGTGGTTCAAAAACTAAGAATTGGTGTAACTTTGGCTATCGACATTGTAGAACGTCATGAAATAGCTCGTTCGAAAGGTTATTCGTTAAGTTTGAACATGGTTAACATCGGACACACCCCCTGCCTGTGGGCGTGGTTCAAAAACTAAAAATTGGTGTAACTTTTGCTGTCGACATTGTAAAACGTCATGAAATAGCTCGTTTGAAAGGTCATTCGTTAGGTCATATCAATGTCAAATCATCAGGGTCAAAAGGTCAAAGGTCATTGGAAAAATGTCAATTAAAGTGGCAAACCCTCTCCGCTACTTTTTTACATCCATTGTACATGGTTTATTAAAATGAACATTAACATTTCAGCACGTCATGTCAAAACGAATGAAGATATCGACATCTACTTGTTCTAGACTACGGGACATGAATTATTGCATTATACATTACTGTATACTTAAGGAGGTTTGTTAGGTAGGCGGCCAAATTGACATAATCTTTTTGGTATAAAATAAATTTTCCACAGGCCAATATTTTTCAACCATTACAGCCAAATTTTCAACTAAAATCTGATATAATTCAAAGTTAGACTGAAACCAAAAATATTTTAGAACCCTAAAATCAGTTTCGGTCACCATAATTGTTTCCAAATATGGTGGGTATTTTAAAAATATACCCACGCCAATATATAAAATCCCCAAAATATGAAACCCTAATTTAACTAATGATACGTGCTTATCTTTTAATTTGCACCAAACTTTATCACAGAGATAAAGATAACGAAGTTCTCTTTCACATGGTCTTCTGTTATATTTTCGTTCCAGAAATGATAAAATATACCAATTTACTTTACTTCCAATATGTATAATACATGTGTTTAAATATTCTTTAGTTTTGTGAAAGTGTTGAATTACGTAGAAAACACACCTGCGTTGATAAAGATGCCACCCAAAAAGCCACAAAGTTTATTAGCTATGAAACTACAGCTAATGAAAAACATTGCAGCTCACGCAAATAGTTCTTCAACTGAATTATCAAACAGTAAAAAAGAAAACTCAGACAGCCAAGACTCTGATTCTGATTCAAACTCGGATAAAGAAACGACCGGACGTTTCAAAGATACTCAGGATTCACTTTTTACAAATCAATTGGATAGGGAAGAAGTACTCACTGAGAAAGCTGAAAGTTTTGTAAGATTTACTTTTTATCATTCTGATTTGAACTTGCTGCTAAATTAGTTGTACGTTTTATCACTATTTCATTTTGTAGAATAGAACCTTGAATACAGCAGACCATTTTATCGGAGGTCTGCTGTCTGTATTGCTGTACTATAAGCTATAGCTGCTATCTATAACTGTTCTTGGATATTTTATTTATCAAAATTATTTTGCAGGACATTGGCGAAAGAAGAAAAGTGTCAGTAGCTTCTACAGTGGATGAAAAAGGTTGGAGTCAATATCAGTCATCATTAATATTCAGAATTAATTCTGTTGTCCACACCATGACAAAGGGTGAGGGGACAGATGAGCTAGGGGAAAGAAGAATGGGAATCAAATGACAATGTATTTATATCTGTAAATGATTAGCCCAGGCTTCAAAAAGTAATTACTAATTACCAAGAGTAGATACTAAGTAAGGTCCAATGCTAAGTGAGAAAGTGCATTGGAATAAAAGAACCGAAGACATTAGAGGAATGGGCTTTACGGGCTGAAGCCCGCCCCCCCTAAATCCAAGAAAAATGGAATTTTTTCTCAAAATAGCAAAAAATTTCGCTCTCCGCGCGATTATTTGCCATTTTTGACTCATTTCCGTCAAAAAATGTCAAAAATTAAAATATCTATTGGAAATCTTAGCCCCTCCGAACCTCAATTCTGTATACGTGCTTGAAGGGGACCCATTTCCAACTTTTCTTCTTCTCCTCACCCGCTATAAACTCAAAGCACATGGATTTCACATATCAACCCAAAACTAGATCGAAGAGCCATAACATTTATAGTCATCCTTATTTAAATATTTTTTCTTTCTTTATTAGATGTAACTACAGATTCTCAAGAATCACCTAAAGATGCATCGGAGGCTGCAGTTGAAGAAAGTACAAGAATTGTGGTAGCTCTTTATGATTTCGATGCAATTTCAGAAGAAGATTTGAGTTTCCGAAATGGAGAACATTTGGAAATATTAAATGATACCAAGAAATACTGGTGGTTGGCCCGATCAAAGCGAACCGGAAAGAAAGGGCATATTCCGTTCAATTATGTTGTACAGTTCAAACCTGTCGAATCAGAACCATGGTATTTTGGCAAGATTGGACAAAAAGAAGCCGAAAGTAAACTTTATATTCCATGTAATAGAATTGGAGCATTTTTAATTCGGGAATCAATAGGCAATGAATATTTCTTGTCCATTCGCGATAAAAATACAGTCAAACATTTTAAAATCCAACGCTTAGAAGACGGAGGTTTCTTCATTGCGAGACATAATATTTCATTTAGAACGTTGCACGACCTCGTAGATCACTATTCCAATGATGCAGGTGGTCTGTGCTGCAATCTGCAAAAGGCGTGCAAGCACACTGACGACTCTGTTTTCGAATGCGATATAGAAATTTTTATTTAGTACACATTTTTAAACATTAATTTATATATTTGATTGAAACTTGGCATTAAAACTTACATTAAGCTTGAAGTATTTTTAGTTGGCAAAATATGGGATTGCTCTTACTCTAAATTAGATGAAAGGTTAATCTAGATTAGATCATTCGACAAGTGCTATTTGTGCATAGTAATTTCGCGTTTATTAAGTGAAGAATTATGATTTTCCACTCAAAAGACAATATATATATACAGATTATTTTTGCCTAATCCTAATAGAAAAATAGTAGCTAAGAATTAAATGATTAATTGCGGTATCAAAAATCCCAAGTCGTTCAGATATGGAAAAAAAGAAAAAAAATTTTACAAATAGCATAATTTAGCCATGGGACCTTTACTCCTATCTGATTAGCTATTACATGAATGATCTACCGTCTGATTATTACCATACATGGGCTCAGTCGCATTACGCTTAATAAGAGGTTTTGGGTTTGGAGCGGATCGCGCCATTTTTATTAGTAGAGGAGTACCAAAGTGCTCACCACCAACAACTATCCTGACTGCCTACCACAATATACCAGGATAGTTGTTGGTGGTGAGCACCTTGGTACTCCTCTACTAATAAAAATGGCGCCATCCGCTCCAAACCCAAAACCTCTTCTTAAGCGTAATGCGACTGAGCCCATGTCTGATTATTACTACAATTTCATAACGCCACGCACAGAAAACATTTATAAAAATTTGCACCAAAAAGTTCGAAACACTATGAACGCTTTTAATGCTATTAAAAACGTGGCTTGTCAAATTGTAACAGTCGTAGTAATGAGAGTGGTCATTGTAGACAATGAGAATTTTTTCAGATTTAAATAAAGAAAATATTATATAATTAGTTTTAATTGTATTCCAAGTTTGGAGTGTGAATAGGGTTAATATTATGAACTTGTTTAAAAGGTGCACATTATAACATAAACTACGAATTATGATTTCCAAGTGCATTAAATAAATAATTGGGTGAGTATTTATATAATAATGCAATGATGATTCTTTATTTCGAACATTACTGGACACTTATAATAAATCATGGCCGCTACCTAAAGAAAACTACATACTTACGCCAATTAATATAAAAAAGAAAATGTGTCTATTATTATAAAATATTAACTTGGTTATCATTACAATCGGTTATTATAGTTGGTAGTACTAATAATAGTTTATAAATCACTATGTAGTGTTATATTATGTACTAAATAAGTTCATTTAAATTTAGTTTATTAAGTTTGTGGTATTTATGTAATAATTAAGTTTGTTATATTAGGAACGTAATTGACTCGATTCATTTTTAAATATAGATTAAGTTCATTATAAATACATATTATTATCTATTTAAATAAATATATTTTTCTAGACCTTACCATTCATTATTTCTGGAACTCAACTTCATTGATATGGCAATTGGATTATTACTATGAATATTTTAATGATAAGTCAATTCATAAATAAATCCTTCTTCTGTAAAATAAACAATACAAAATTAACTACATAAAAATATACTAAATAAAATCAAAACCATGAAAAATTAATCCTGATAAATGAAAAATTGTAAATATTAGAAAAAAAAGTTGCAAATTAATTAAAATAGAAACGGATTATTCAACGGCGGTGATGGAGACCTGAACTGTCGGAGTCGCAGACCACGGAGTTGTTTTCTTCATTTCCGGCCGATACATATCTAGCAGGTGAATAAGGCGACTCAACACTGTAGGACCTTGCATCGTTTTCGGCGATCAAATCTTGAGAAAGTACACGACAAATGGCATCTGATAAGTCGCTTCTATCTCCGATGTAAGTTTTCTTGACTTGGTTGTTGTCTTTGGTATCCATCAAGATTTGTGCAAAAAGCTCCAAGTAAAGGACGTCCCAAGAAGATGTACAGTCGCGTCAGATATAGATCGAACTCCATGCGACATAAACGGCCGTCATGCAGGCTTTTTTACATGTAAAAATGAGGCCATAAAATCGTTTCTTTAATGTCGAGTTCGATCCATTTCTGATCTGACTGTAGTCGTACTTCGTGCTCAGGTTGTTAAGACTGTTGACCATGATCAAACCAAATCGGATCATTTCATTTTTCTTGCTAAGATCCTCAGCACTAGCCAGTGCAACTTCATCTTCAGCGGATGAATTTCGTGCTTCATTTTCAGCAAGACTTCCATTTTGATCGGAATAGTAACTAGACAATCTTCGCTTCTTCGGATTGTACGGGGATTTCTTTGGATTCTGGATGCCTGCTATTTGTTTGAAGAAAAGAGGAATAATTTCAGTGTCTTGCTATCTAATAAAAATGATCAATAAAGTGTTAATAGTAATTATCAACTTACGACAATCAGAAGGATTTGGCATCACAGACATTTCTTCATTCCAGTAATTAGTCGAATCTTCTCCAGGCGGATTTGACCCAGAAGATCCACAAGATGTCTGCCCTTCAGGTTCAACTTTGCAAGTATTCTGATCGACCGTCTCTTCATCCTGTATCTGGGCGTCCGACCAAATCAATTATCAGAGATCCATTTTGGTCTGATTCACTCGAATCGTCATTATGTAGCTGGGGAGTTGGGGGGCGGATTACAATGTAGGACTTTGTCGAAGAATTCATTCTCGGAGATGCCAATGGTGGATGGCATAAGCTATTCTGTTGATCTTCGTCTTGAAAAGAATTCAATTAATTTGGATTTGGCGGAGTGACGGTCTCTTCATCTGGTGCTCGATGGACAGTCATCGATTCCCTTGGAGACAACTGGATTGTTACCGATTCGATTGTCGTTCTGGAAAGATTTATTGCTGGCTTTTCTGCTTTGTTAACAATTATCACTTCCTCGGGTGTATCGGGAATAGATTTATTGGACTCTCTTGAAGACGATTCGCTTGGTTCAGGGCGAACCGATTCATTTGGTTTGGTATTACTTTGTCCATTAATTCTAAAATCGAATATAATTTATGTATAATAAGATTTTGAATTCTGATTATGTGTTTTGCTTATATTATTATTTTTTTATATATACTCTTTGAAAATGAATATTAAAAATAGCGTTAGTTATCCATAAAACATTCTTACCAAGAATAATGGCGCATACTCTGCATCGTTGACACTTAAAAATGCCATAGATACTCTGGGAATAGATTTTCTGTATCCTCGTCCTCTGTAACGACGTTTTCGCTGTCCTGTCCTCTGGAACGCGATTTGCTTGGGAGTTGATTGATTTGGCTGGCGAACACTTTGACCATTATTAGAATTCTAATCAAAATTGTAATAAGAATTAGCAATATGGACTAATATTTCGGCTGTGTTGAAAGATTCGATAGTAAAATACATTTTCAAAATGCGAGTGTAATTTTAAATTATAAAACTAGAAATAGTTAAATACTCTTATGGGCAGAGATATCCATTTGTAATTCTTAATCCACTTCATGACATGCTGCATCTCAACTTTGTCATCTTCCAGTCTCATAAATACCAAAAGTTGTAGCGCCCAAGATATTTATCCGGGTGGAAGATTTCCCTCTCGACCAAAAGGGTACAGCCTCTTCCATTCTTCGATCCGACACTTTCTTTTCTTACTCAGAACGACTGCCCTACTTACCCAAATGCTTTCATATTTGGGTCTCAAATCCATTTGAATGTTCGTTTTGCCTTTGCTACTTTAAAGAATTTAAAATGGATTAGGAGTTTGTGGTTACAAAATTGGAAGAATTTCCTTAGAAGATGTAGCAAAATCACTTGAATGTTGTTAATATTTTCTGGGAACCGGAGAGAATTTACCATCTTGACAGTCTGCAACCTGTTCGTCCCGCTTCGGCTCTATTTTCTGTGCCTACACCAGGCGATGTAATATCGTTGGTCAAATGCTAGGATGCCACACACTGTCTACCTAAGACGGACGATTGCTAGCTAAATGACTATGTCCTAGATGCCAATAAACTGTCACTTGACAAGGCAAACTAGACATAAATTAGTGCTTTTATTAAGGGCACTAATTCAAATCAATTTTACAACTTTTTAATCTATTTTTCGAGTCACTTTTTCTGGCTGCTACCTCGTGCTCCACTCGAATGCGTCTGCTTCTGCTTGCAACGTTTTGCTTCTGCTTCTCTTTTCTCTTTCGTGCTGAGCGGTGGCGGTTCTTCTAAATTCCGACGACACAACCAATTAACTGAATACAAAAGGCCACCTTCTCATTTAACATATCTGTAAAGGGGGTGACAATCTAGTCCTATGACAGTTACCTTGAATGTGCCTAGTGTATTTTAGGGCTCCTAGGATCATGACTCTTGACCCCTTAAATGCTATAAAGAAAAAGAAAATCCTGTTGCGCCTGTGCGCTTTCATAGTTTCGAATATGTATATTACAGGTGAGATAAAATATTCAAATGTAGATTATATGTTTGTGCAGTGGACTTTGGATTCGCTCGTTAGACCTGTACACATAGGACGCATGTCGCCATGGTAATTACGTTAAGAACAAAATAAAAAACTGTCTTGTGTTGAGGATTAGAAATTTTGTTTTTAACAAGCATTTCCATTTCTAAGCAAACAAAATTGACCAAAACGAAAAATAATTGCATGACATTCTCCTTTTTATGCTTGTTTTCTAAGTACGTCATAGTCATCATCGTCATATACATACACAACTACTTTGAAATACTATTTTACGAATTTTGTTTAGTAGCATTGAGATCAATATTGTGTATGGCAGAGTTTCAGACCATTCATTTCATGAAGGCAAGATTTATTGCCTTCATGAATATGCGATTTACACCACTGTGCATATGGAAATATACTGGGGTTACTATAATACTATGATATTATTTCTTTTTGTGTACAAACTACTCTAATAATAAATGCTATGTTTTAAGACAGGTTTAGTGCCAAGCTGCGAGTATGTTTAGGATTAAAGATGCAATACCAATAGTGACTACTGTTTAATTTTAAATGTCAAATTCCATGTAAGTGTAAGCTAAGCTTTTATTGTGCATGAATTTCTATGTATATATCTTTCTTCTACTACTGCACTATGTATTAAGCTATGCCAAAGAGAAATGTGAGAAGTTCAAATTTAAAAAGCAAAAAGCATGCAGGGCGACCACAGTTTTTATTAAAGAGTTTCTCCAACAATTAAACTCATCTTGCTGACTATACCAAAAAGATGACTCAATATAACAGATAATATATATAATGGTTCCTAAGAATGGGAAATCAACATTATCACAGTACTTATTATGACGTTCGTATAAGATATCTCGTAATGCGGGGGCTAGAGTAAGCAAGGTGAATGAAAATAAAGAAATACCACTATTTAGATCTCGGCAGAAAGGTTATAGATGAGAGGGAAATCGAAAATAGTCGGCTCGTTATACACCGGAACATTTTTCTAATCTATAACCTCCTGTTCAGGCCTGTGTGTAGAACGAATTGTCCAAAAACTCATCAGAATCAGTTTCTTTCCGAATGCTGTGAAACAATTGTGTATATGATTATTTATGCATCTACAAGGTGTTTCAACATGCACTACACAAAAATCGGAAAAGCACTAAACAAATAAAATTACTGATATTTATGAAGCAAGACTATTTACCAATGACACGTTCGTCCAACTGCCAAAAGTAGAAGGTAAGCGAATAGTATAATCGCTGTTATACTCGCTCTCAATATCTGAGATATCCGTTAGCTCATCCTGATTTAGTTGATAGCAAAAATGAAAGTCGTCCGTGTCGGTTTCATATAAGGAGCCATTAGCTATAATAAAAATTCTAATTACCAATAAGCCACAATTTAAACGGGGAGCCAACTAGATTTGAAAAAAAACATTGCAAAAAGCTACGGCTAAAATAATAAGAATAAAAATATTATGAAAGGAGCAAGGTGGGTGTGAGGTTTATACAGAGCTAACGTAGCATAGGCAGGACGATTGGCAGGGCTTCAGGAGTCAGGATCGTCAATTCCCTAGCTACCTCAAAGATAGGTATTGTGCAGGATAGGAAATGGAATGATGTTGCAGCTGGGAAATGACGGAGCACACAAAACACACGAGAGTTACAGGAATAGTCAAGGTAAACGGTTATTATTTTGTCATTGAGGAACTGTGACAAATAATACACTGAAATCTCTAATCAAATAAATCAAAGAAGGACTCACGACTGGCAAGTTGACTGGCAACTACAACGCAAGTGGTAAGGTTGGAGCGACTCCGATTGTCAAGCAATCTCCAAATACGGCCGATCTA
The DNA here is from genome assembly GCA_020055645.1 of Tomocerus qinae. Taxonomy (NCBI): domain Eukaryota; kingdom Metazoa; phylum Arthropoda; class Collembola; order Entomobryomorpha; family Tomoceridae; genus Tomocerus; species Tomocerus qinae. The sequence goes on from CM034546.1 coordinate 67,804,363, forward strand.
GTATCGAAAAATACTTCAGGCAACAGCAAATCTTCAGAATTGTCGACAGCAACTTACTGAACATGGGCCTGATCCCAACTAAGGGGCTCAAAGGCTTTTTATAACCTTTGTCTTTCGTTCCTCTGTCTTTTGACCCTAAACAATCAGATGCAAGTCTCTCATTAATATTTTATTATTATTTAATAAGGATTAAACTAGCAAAAATAAATAATTGTCTCTTATGGCCGAATGCTAATGTGAACGCTAATGCGAATAAAAGGACAATAGGGATTAGTGACGTTGCATCCAGTATATTAATTACTTTAATAAACTATAACTAGGTGGGTGCATGCAATATCCTAACGATACTTTGTCCATGCAAACAAATAAGCAAACTAGCTCTGGGTGCTGCTCAATGTACATTAGCAAAGACGGCTAAAGATTATTCCAAATAAGTACAACCACACATTTTTGTAATTTATCACTTTTAAAACGTTGTTTTTTAAATCCATTTTAACTTTAAATATAATCTTTTGAATTCCATTAAATAAATTAACCAGATTTACGACTTTGGAAGACAATGTAGGAACCTTTGAAGTTTCTTGTAAGGATATAACTGACAAAGCTTTAAATGCCGTCCGTTCTAAATCTATTTTTAAGAGTAGGATTATGAGATCACGCAGGCTGGGGACCAACTATCACGCAAGAAGTTGACGCTTTGAGCATCTACTCTACAGGGTATCAAATTGGGATTCAGGCCCTATGTATCTAAAGAACCGTAATACGGCAAACGACAAAACCGTTGATACCAATCGAAAGCCCGTGCAGTTACATTGAAACATCGGTTTTCATCAACTTATTCCTACGCATTTGCTTACCGCAGCAGTTCTCCCAAAAAAGTTGAAGATATAAATCAATTACTAGATAATCGTGATAAAATCTCCCGCGGAAGTGTAACACCAGAGATAATCATGATTCATTTGATCCACGGAAAAAGGCTTACTATTCAGTTCTTAGAAAGTAATTTAAAAATTCATGTTTCCTCAAAAGGCCAAGGTTTTGTTCTTCATGGAACATGTTGTAGGTTTAAGTCAGATTGACATTGTATGAATCTATATGTTTAATAAATAGAACCTACCTTTTGCGTTTCTATTAATCTCATTTATCATATTACTTGAAGTAAATAAAAAAATAATAATATAAAATATATAGTAAATAAAAAAATAATAATATAAAATATATAGTAAATAAAAAAATAATAATATAAAATATATAGTAAATAAAAAAATAATAATATAAAATATATAGTAAATAAAAAAATAATAATATAAAATATATAGTAAATATAAAAAATTGTTTAAAATAAAACTCAAATTGCTGAAACAATTTTAAAAACAAACAATTTATACATTGCAATCATCAGGCTCACTCTCGTGGACAACATTCACCTCAACATCAGACCTGAAAACATTAAAATAATATCAGATGTTGGCTGAACATTCAACAAAAATAATGCAGGAATAGAAAATGCACTTACCCATATCCCACACTTTACACTGGTGCCTGAGTTTTATCAGTCACATCAGCCAATATATTTTATTAGGTGGGTCGGATTTCCCTTGGTCCTCAAAAACGTTGGTTCTGGGTGGAATGATTAGGCTTTCATTTCGACGAAATTCCTCATAAGCTTGGGGTATTCTCATCCGATTCATTGGGTGGTTGTTCTCTTTTGAACTGGTAGGGACTTGTGATCTGGAGAAAAATGTCTTAATTAAGTATTGATGTTTTTACTTATGGCTTATATATAATATTGATATAAATATATAGTACTACATATTACAAAACTCAAATCCTACCATGATTGCTTTCCATGAAATCTTTAGACATCTACCTCCATTGCTAACAACAGAAGCTTGCTTAAGCATTGTTCTTGTGGTTGGTGTTTAACCTTTGGCCACAGTGTCTGGAAGAAATCGTTCTAGTGAAATGTAGATAATTTCTTTTTTTTCATTTCTTATTTACACATTACATTATATCATTAATTATTACATCACCAACTAATCAACAAATATATAGATAATATGTACTTACCACAAATTTATGTAAACTTTCTAAATTAAAACCCATTATCTCAAAACACTCTGTTTTTCGCAAAAAAACCGACACCTTTGAAAATCTCTAATTCTACACTCGTTTTTGTACAATCTGTTTAATTTTGAAATGGACACATGCCTGCTGAAAGTGAAGTATAGTATTATACTAACTCAGCTGTGCAGTTGCTAGTGGTTTCCGAAATACCTACCTATTTATTGGTTTGGAAATGTAATTCCTTATAGCAAATTGAACTAACAGCATTGAACTTTAATTATCACCCTATTTATTAGACCAAAAATTGCTACACCCTGCAACACACTAATGTATTGCGCCACACCTAATGGATGCAATATGGCTTTATGTATTGCTAATTGCGCTAACTGCATTCAGGCTGACATATTCTATTAACTGAAATAAATCTAACATTTAAAAATGCAAAAATTGTCAAATATTTAATAATTACATTAGACATAGACATGAAAACGTGTAGTCCTAAAACGCATTCCACAATAATGTCTATAACGCACCGATGTATACACATTCCCTCCTAAAAAAGCTATGCAATATGTGTGAGCATTTGCATTTTTATTATTTAGTTATTTATATTAGTTATTATATGTTTATTTTTATTATTTTTATTATTTTTGGTATATACAATACAAAATATGTACAACATAAGCCTAAATATGATAATCTTTTTGTAATAATGATTTCTATTAAGGACTAATGGCATTATTGATTTCTGGTTTTAAAATGTTATAAAATTACACGTAAAAGTACGGCTTGAGAAACTACTTAAAAATAATAACATTCGTTTATTTATACGTTTGATTTAGTTTTGTATGCTCTAACCACTTCTTTGTAGTCGTTAGGAGGTAATTCATAAATTCTCCTAGTTCTAATAAAAGATGGTGCTATTTGGCATACCTAATCGTCAATAGGAACATAGCCCTTTTACCTGTTGGTGGCCAATTGGGATGTTTTACTCTTGCTTCCTCCAAGCTTTGTCATGAATTGAAAATATACATCCCCATCATCTATACTGGTGAGGATCAGTCCTGTTTGCAAACTTCTGTTGTAATTGACACAGAAGTAATGACCAACCTTGTTTTCTAAAACAATTAAACATGCACTATCCTTTGATGATGCTAATGGTTAAGCTGATATCTTACCTTCTTCAAGAAAGACGGATCAATGTTAATCTCTAGTCCTGGGAATTATTTTTTTTAATTGCATTTTAACTGCGACTAAATGTCGGTACTCAGAAACAGAAAAGAAAAAAAAGTTTGTTGTTTGTTGAAAAAAAGATAAAAAGAAAAAAAAAGAAAAATTATTTGTTGAAAGTACGGACCTTGAAAAACTGATACATTGCGTCTGAATCTACGATTACACAGCCATTTTTATACTTTCCCAACGAGTCGTTCTTTTAACAACGGCCGACATAGTATCACAGGTAGATTTTCCGTGGGCTTTTTCTTTAAAATGCCAAATTATTCTGTACCATACTTTGCATGATGCAATGTCATGTTGTAGAAATTGTTTTTTATTTGGTACTAATGAGAACTACCGTCAGAGACAAAATGGACAGTTTCGACCTATAAATCCCGTAAATCATTCTGTAAGCTACCCATACTAGAATTCAAGAAGTGATTGCATCATGTATTAACTCGTCACTTATGACGCAATAAGTTTTGTCGGCGACATCATTTTGGTCTCCATCAAACCCGTTAGCAACAGAAGAATGAATCGTTGCCTCCTGGTTATTCCAATGGTAACCTCGTACAGCATCATTTACAAGAAATTAATAATTTTGACCAAATTCTACCCAGACAATGATACTCTTTTCTTCTCCAATGACCCTTTTTTCAAATGCTTCAAAAAATTTGACTGTTGTCTGGCAATGTAGTGATGTTTCATTATAATGGAGGAGGATTCATGTTTTTCAAGCTTATAATATAAATAAATCTTCGTTATATTTACAAAATCGATCGGTATACAACCATAAACGAAATGACACATCGTTGCCATTATCAAAAATTGTGTCTAACGCTTTGTAATGTGGCCTTTCATCACTTGTGCCGAAGTAGCAAGATGATGTTGGATCTCAACACATAATTAGCCAAAAAATCAGGTGTTAATTAATTATCTCTAGTATGTTTTTAAATTATCGTGGTAGATGCAAGTGCACGTAACAAGAAATCCGGTTGAATTAGGGCAAACGCAAAATTTTGGCAACTACGCTTTTGCTGAACGGTAACAACCATGGTAGTCAAAAACCATGTGTCCACCATGTTATGAAAAAATGTGATTCGCGCTGTTCGTCATTGCATGTATGTTTGTATGTACATGTATGTTTTTGGGATCCAGGAATTTTCACATCTAAAGTTTTACAGCCTTGGGTAGCGACGTTTGACAACCAGACACTGCAGTTTTACAACCATGTACTACAGTTTTACAACCAGCAACTGAAGTTTTACAACCATGTACTGCAGTTTTACAACCACATACGGCAATTTTACAAACGCACAAATGTAATGAACTAAAACTGTAAATGTAAATGCATTAAATTACCTTTCAGCAATATAACCATGTCACTTAGTTCTAATATCATTATTAAGCATTTATTTAGGCTTTACCAAACTTTAGTTTACCTAACTGCCGTATGTGATTACCTTGACTTGAATATGCCTTGGGCTATGGCTATAATCCTGTTTCAAATGAAAGAAGACATCAATCATGTCAAGCCCACAGGCAAAAACATATTACTTGGGGCCATTCAAAAAAAGAAACACCCGGAAAACGAAGGATTATGCAAATTATGTGACCCTAATGAAATAGAGAATGTATTTCACGTTATGCATCATTGCCCACATTACAAACATGTTAGGCATCTACTCCATAGTCCACATACTACTGATCAGTACATTAACATATACGATGTACAAAATGCCGAGGATGCTACTGTCGTATGTGGTTGTAAAACTGCAGGTACCTGGCTGTAAAACGTCAGTAGCTGGTTGCAAAACTTCAGTAGCTGGTTGTAAAACTGCAGTATATGGTTGTAAAACGTCAGTAGCTGGTTGCAAAACTTCAGTAGCTGGTTGTAAAACTGCAGTAGATGGTTGTCAAACTTCGGTAGCTGGTTGTTAAACTGCAGTACATGGTTGTTAAACTGCAGTGCATGGTTGTAAAATTGCAGTGCATGGTTTTAAAACTTCAGTAGCTGGTTGTAAAACTGCAGTATATGGTTGTAAAACGTCAGTAGCTGGTTGCAAAACTTCAGTAGCTGGTTGTAAAACTGCAGTAGATGGTTGTCAAACTTCGGTAGCTGGTTGTTAAACTGCAGTACATGGTTGTTAAACTGCAGTGCATGGTTGTAAAATTGCAGTGCATGGTTTTAAAACTGCAGTAGTTGGTTGTAAAATTGCAGTGCATGGTTTTAAAAAGTCACTTCCCCAGGATGTAAAACTTTAGATGTGAAAATTCCCAATACCATGTTTGTGGTCATGATACTACTTGGTATTACATCATCCAAACGTTTTCTTTGAACTGCATGTATTTTTGATTTTGATTCATGTGCAGTGTTCGAATAGTTCGAAACAACCACTACCTCCTCATAAATGTGAGAGTTTTCGTTCACACGGTACAGTTCCCATTCAAACTCGTAGACAAAAGAAATTTTCCGAGTCGAGGAAGGCTGACATTATACGTGATAGTGGCCAGTGGTAGAAACTGGCACGAACGGAATGGGCGGACATTATCTTCCATTTTGGACTGTTTCTGTTGGCCCATTCCGTTCGTTGGGAAAATTTCTTTTGTCTACGAGTTTGAATGGGAACTGTACAGTGTGAACGAAAACTCTCATATTTATAGAGGAGGTAGTGGTTGGTGTTGCGCACACTGGGCATGAATCAAAAATACATGCAGTTCAAGGAAAACGCGTGGATATAATAACTGGAATTGGAAATCTTACCAATGCAATGTACAAAAGAAGCAGGAATATCTAGCCACAAAGACAGGATTATTCCGAAAGTTTATCTTCTCTGTATGCGAATAATTTTTATGTCTGTCTTTCGGCCTGCTAGTCTGTCTGTTAACCCCTGTGTACGACAACTTTCGAACGATTGGAGATAGCCTTTTCAAATTTTCAGGGTACAATCTACAGGTAAATAGGAAGCCCAAGTTAATGGCAAAACGGCTACACTCCCAGACCGAGGGAGTGGTTTAATGTATAAAAATTACTACAAATCTATGTAACCAAATAACTTAGGTTCCATCCATCGTATAAAGTCGTGCAACGGTTAGTTCGACAGCTGATATGATCTGCGATGCGTTTTAATCTTCCCCTGACAACTGGGTTAAAACTTTAAAATAGTTGAAAATCGATGTAACTCCGTTCTATTTATCGTACAAAGTCGTGCAATAGCTTATTAAACAGCAAAACGTCCCTAAAGGATCCAAAAGACCTCAATCCATTTTTCGTTTGGCAGTGAAAATAGCCTCAACCCACACGAATGCATTCAGTGGGGCACAGTGTTAAGAATAAAAATATTGGTTAAATAAAAAGTTAAGGAGAATTAATTATCTTGCTTTACCAAGCTTTTGCTCGGTAAAGCAAGAAAAAATAAATAAACCGTTGCAAAACGGGTATAACAGCAGAGGAGTTTGCGTACCCTGTGAATACGACGAATTATTATTAATGGTAATCTATATAAATGGTAGTACATTTTTAATACCGGTTGCATTAAGTTATTATTTTGATCCTAAGATATCAAAACTTAAATTCGCGTAAAATAAAAATTCCCGCTTCCTCCTCATCATTAACTCTTGTGATCACGAATAGGTTCAGTTCGATTTATAAGCTGGTGACTTAAAATTGTTATATTTCCAATTTTCGTAAATTATAACCGTACAGTTCGACACTTCCTGGTCAGGGGGTGTGACCAATATTACTCACATACGAACTCGGTCTTAATTTTTGCCTCAATATTGTGCTCTGAAAATTTGAGTAACTTAGGTATAATCGTTCCAAAGTTATCGCCAATTGAAATTTTCAACCCTAACCCCCAATCAGGGGATGTTACCGATCGTGCTCATATACAAACTCAGATCTACATTTTGCCTCAATATTGTGCCCTGAAAATTTGAGTTGTTTAGGTAAAACCGTTCCAATGTTATCGCCAATTGAAATATTCAACCCTTTCCCCCAATCAGGGGATGTGATCGATCCTGCTCATGTACGAACTCAGACCTACATTTTACCTCAAGATTGTGCCCTGAAAATTTGAGTATTGTAGGTGTAACCGTTCTAAAGTTATCACGGATAAGGACGGACGGACAGACAGACAGAAAGGGTAAGCGCATACATCGGAGTAAACTCCTCTGAATAAATATAGCTTAATTATACATGGATAGCTGTGTTTATTAAATCACAAATCAGACCATGCATTTTATGATATTTCTTCGCAAAATACTTATTATGTTTCACCGTAATAGGATAACTTCATTGTGGTGTGAAGTGTAAGTAACTAGCCATCAATCATTTTATTTAAGGGATCGGTTTCTCGGTAAATGCTGGTTGCAATTTATTGCATTTGTCTGCTAGTATTTTATGTCATTTTTGCTTTATTGCAACTTTGCAATTCATTATGGAGAATACCGGACAAAAAGCTACCGCCATCCCGGATACTCTATTCAGTACTGACTGACAAAATAATATTATACAATTGATGAATTGGCTATTATGATCGAATATAACCAGTAATTGTTACGGCATTAATTGTAAATAAATTTTCCTCACACTCATAAAGTACACTGACAAAGCTTCATAAATGTGTAGCTGTAATTGATTCCTATAAATGCAAACAATATTGTTAGTTGAAGGTGATTTTATTTTGTGGTTACAAGTTGATAACATTTATTGATTGCCAAGTATCTGAGTACATTTTTAGCAATGAAAAAAGAGCTAATATAACACTATGCACATTCGGTTAGTTTTCCTGTGTACTGAGTACTGAGTACGTACTACAATATATTATACTATTTCAAGTAAACTACTACTCAACAAATGGTTTGCATACTTAAAAGGACAAACACATGCAAATCGGCCAAACCTAATTTTTGTGTCATAAAAATTCTGACAACTGAAATTGTGACTAACGGAAAGTATGCTTACAGAGTTTGCATTCTTAATCTTTGCATTTCCAATGATTCAAATTGGATATGGTCAAACAGGTACGAAATTATGTTTGTTGGCAATGTTTACAATTCCATTTTAATGTTACCATTTTATGTATTTTCCGAATTTACTCAACTATTTTTATAAGGGTAATAAAATGTAATACTAGGGGTTGACATTTTCAAGGTTATTTTATTGGCAGAAAATAGCTGGGGATTTAACATTCACATTATAGAGAATTTTTAAATCACTGTCTCTAACTTTGGACCTGGAGGAGGTATACTTACCAATGTCATGTGTAAATAGGCAAAATTTAAACCATTTTTCAAAATCTTTCATCGGTTTTGTGCTCAATGATGTTACAATCCCTAAGCCCAATCAAGAATCTCACCTTGGTAAAAACTTAAAATGACTATGAATAAATTAAATTGTTTGCATTTTTGAAGATTTGGCTGAGAGTCAAAGGGTAATTTGGCTAAGATATTTGAGACAATCCCCTTTCTCTGTCTGACAAAAGCGACGGAGTTATTTAAAAATTCTCTTTTGTCAATATTAAATTTCTACCGTTTTTCTACCAAAAGCGTTTACTATGAAAACATCAATTCAAGTCAGTCATTATTTTTGTGGATAGGTACACTCCATGATTTTGCTTATGAGGCAATTACTGCTTATGAAGGAACGCCCTTGAACATATCTTGCGGTTACGCTTCAATTTGGTATTCAAAACTAACATTCTACTGGACAATACAAGTTAGTGACAAATAAAGCTAATAATTAGAGTTATATATTGACATTGATATATGAAATCACGGTTCAACATAAGAACAAATAGCTAATAGTATCTGTTTAAATAGTAACTAGTAACTGTTTAAATAGTAACTAGTAAATAGTAACTAGTAACTGTAGAATAGTAACTGTTTTTACTGCTATTGTTCCGCTTTTAAAGGAAAAATTGCAATATTTCTCCTCAGACTAACGTATTTTAGAATAGATTGAGAAAGGTTCTAGAAAAATGTGCTCAGTTCTGTAAACCAAAGCCACTTTTGTGGGATCCAAACGTCGAAGTTAACAATATACGCTTTCTATACAAACAACATAATTCTGACTAGTTCTCGTAAAAATGAATCTGGAAATTTATGTATTTATGATTGGCCCCGTGTAAGTCTTTTGTAGGATTGTTTTAAGAATTTTCAACCCTTTCTAAAACTTAAAACACACAGACAAACTATTCTAACAATATATAATTAGTCTTTCTTTAACAAGCACCTAGATAACTACAAGAAAACGAATTTTAGAGAGAGTTTTTGAGAAAAATAGAAATGCCGTTTTTGACTTTGTTTGTCCCACTTGATCAAATACATAGATACATGGTCCTGGGTAAATGCATGATGTATATTTCTGGTTATGAGTATTTATTTACGAAGCTGAATTTAAGATAACCGAAAGCTAATAGTATTAGCTTAAAGGTTGAAAAAATAAGAAAAAGGTTTAGATTTAAGCTTGCTTAAAAATTGAAGTAACATTAATACATAATATGGAATAAATAATAAATAAATAATATTTCTACTTAATTAACGTTAAAACTATTATACAGCCAGCGGAGTTTGGTCACCCTTCTGACAAAATAAACACTTCGGAAACGATTACTGTTGACCAAAATGGCACTCTGTGGTTCTTCAACCCAAATATTTCCGAAACAGGAAATAGACGATTTTCTTATCTTAAATGCTGTGCTGAAAATGAGTACGTAAGAACAAATTATCAAGGCTGCCTCTGCTGACACTTTTCTGTGATACCACCTGCTGTTAGCTGTAAATGCTGAAACTTGGTCGACTAGCAAGTAGTGGAGTAGAATTCGTACATTTGTGTATTATTTTCTAGCCCTTCAGCTTTTAACACGTCATCATAGATTTTACCGTATTGACTCGTCTCATTTCATGTAATTGATTATGATAAATTCTAAAATCCAAAATTGCTTAAGGACATAGGAATTCAAAATTAGTCTCAAAAACAAGGAAAGAATTAAGGCAGGGCGTGTAGGCTTATTTCCAATTTCCAAAATTCCATCATTAACTATTTTAAAAACCAATCTCCATGCACCAAACTTTAGAAATCATTTTTGAAAATTTTAAAAAAGGGAACCTTACACGCCCTCGGTACATAAGTCAAAATTCAAAGACGGAAAACTAAATCTTCCTATCGCATCGTTTGAAATGGGCCTAAAAATTGGAAACGCGTGCCAGCCAAGGCAGCCTTAAACATTACCTAAGTATATCAATATGTGTTATATCTTTTCTGCATGACGATTAAGAATTGGAGATATAGGACCATAAACAAAGAACTGTTTACTGCCTTACTTCAACCCATATATAATAAGAATTTCAGCAGCTGGCATATAATGTAATATTATGTAATGTCATTAAAACAACTTTAGGAGCGACACATTATGCGGAAGAGGGGTTAATCTTACTATTATATCAAGTCAAAACAATTCAGATACGAAAACCGAGATCAAGTTCGCTAATGCCAATGGAACCAAAATGGAAGTTCGGAAAGAGCAATCTGTCGATTTGTGGTGTATAGCTACCGGAATGTAAGATTTTCAACATTGGTAATACTTTCAAAAATAAAAAATAAGTGATTTTTCACAGACCGATTCCTATCGTTAAATGGACGAGGAAGGATGGTTATTTACCGAATAGAATCGAATATAAAAATAGCCGAAGAACGTTGACAATCAAAGATGTTAATTTTGACGATGAAGGAACTTATGTTTGTGAAGCTAAAAATAAATGGGAATCTAAGGACTTTTTCGTCCACCTCTCCGTATTCATGGAGCCAAAATTGGTCTTGGAACCATGGCCAATATTCAATTCGAAAAATTCAAAGGGACAAAATGTATTCAGGCTGATGTGTTCAGTAGAAGGTTGGCCAAAGCCTGAAATCAAATGGATTTACAATGGAAACCCCTTTGGAGGTAGCAGCGTAAATCAGGACATAGACTATCTTTCTCAAAAGGGAATTTATTCTAGCCAAATTGATGTAATTAACGACGGAAAATATAGCTGCAATACTTCGAATCTTCATGGATACATTGGCAAAGAAGTTCTTCTAAAAGCAAAGGATGTCTTTGGTAAGAGCATCATTGATATTTCATACTGTTGAGTCTGCTTTAGATTTGAATTAGCGTTAAATTAAGATATGTTTTATTGTTTGTTCCATAGCAAAAGACTTTATAATGTTACAAGAAGACATTCTACTGAATAAAACGGAAGTGGGAGGGGCATCCGTATTACTGACCTGTGATATGAAATATCCATCAACTTTATGGAAAAACGTAACTCATTTATGGGAAGGACATCCTCACATGGAAAACAATGGCTATTTAATCCTCAAAGCAAAACATTCCGACGCTGGGGAATACACTTGTCAGATAAGACATCCTCAAGGAAATGTGAAGAAAACCATTTTACTAACTGTGATTGGTAATAAACATAGTTAACCCTATACTTAGTATTGCTTCTACTAGTAATATGCCGGTACTCCTTATGGTGTATATTATGTTCTTATCTACCAAGTGGAATTAAAAAACTATGTCCTACTAGGTAATTATTATAATAATTTTTTATGTCCAGATACTATTGAGTTTGACAAAAAACCAGAAGATCAAGATGTTTTTCCAGGACAAACGGCAATATTTAAATGCTCAGTATTCGTAGCGAAAAATTATAATTTTCAACTTTCATGGGTCACCAGCGGGAGCGACTTCAATGAAATAAATTACGAAACACAAACTCGTTTCTCTGCAATTAATGAAAATTATTCCTTACCAGCAACAAATGAGACAACAAGGCAAGTTCCTTTTCGAAAGTGAAAAGTAATTTTATTTGGTATATAATTAGACAATTAGGTAGATTATTTTATGTGCAGGATCCGAAATTTTAATGGCGGCTTGTATATAGAGGATAATAACAAAAAAGATTTCTTTCTGAGATAACAGGTGGTCCTTCGTAGTAAACTCTACACTCACTATAGAAAATGTGACGGACTGGGATGCGGGTTTGTACTACTGTGTAATCAACAGTAGTAGTAACATAACGTCCAACCGTTATCAAATTGAGAAAGCTGACTTGACAGTGCTGAATATCAACACGTGGAATTGCAATAACAGGCGGATGACTCATGAAAAATGCCTCAACAATCTACAGAAGATTGTCAATGCTTTAGATTCTGTAAAAAGATTTTTATTTAACTCCTGCATATAAATTTCTGGTTATTATTATTTATTTAATTACTAAATACATATCCTACAGGGTTTAAACGCTACGGTTGTGGTAAAGACTTTAACAAAGCTGGATTCAACAGCAAGTACTTCGGATAGTAATGTTATGGATGGAATTCTACACACGGCTTATCTAGCTCATAATGTCACTTTAAAAACCGAAAAGAATACAACAAAGCCTGAATGGGAGGATATCGCTAATAGCACTTTGGAAGTGTTTGAAAATCTATTAACAAATGAAAATAAGTGGAAACAATTAAACCAAGTTAGTTTTATATTTTATAGAATATAAATCCAGGGCTTATAATTCAATGGCAATTAGAATTTTAAGCCTAACAACTCTTTGAATTGATTTTAGTAGCAAAAACGTTAAAATTTCTTTTTAAAAATGCAATTTTAATTTTAAAAAAATAAAACACAAAAGTATTTATAACAAACATTGGGATATTTGTTCGGTTTTTGTGTCCATGTGTAAACAATGTACAAAAATTTAATTTGTTTTAATTAACAGTCGGAGAAACCTCACGTTTTCACCGAATTTTTGGATGTGAAGGATTCGACTTTCTTGAATCTTGCAGGGAACGTGTCTAAGGAAGCAAATAGTTCAATAACATTACGTGTGACGAAAAACGGTAGTTTCGACTCAGTAGTGGCTGTGTTAGGTGCAACAAAATCTATAAAGGATATAAATATTGCTGCTGACGACAAAGCCTTTCCACGTAAAAGCTCAATCTTCGTGAAAGCACAAAATTCTATAGATTCGGAATCATATATGAGTTATGCTGCAACAATGATCCAACCAGTTTATATTGAGAATATTGTTAACAGTACCTTTAAAAGGTAGTTATTTTAAGCTTGGGCTATGGAAATATTATTATTAAGACATCAAAGGAATCTTAATTAAATTTCATTTTTATTTCATTCCAAAATAAAGGAATGAAACAGATGGTGATTTAAAAAAACTGAATGGCAAAATGATATCTTTTAACTGTTCTATCAAGTTGAAAGGTAAATATCTCCAATTTAAGTCAATTTCACTTTTAAGAATTCATTTTTTTCATTTATTGATTCAACTTCTATTCTGCATGACAAATGTACTATAGACCCTAAAGTAAGAATTGAATTTGCACACAATGTGAAAGCTGTGTATAATCGGAATCCGAAAAATGTATTCAGACGAAAATTGCACCCGGGAGAAATAAGAAAAGCCATTCTGGGAGATTCTAATTGTTCCTTTTGGGACACAAAAGCAAAGTATGTAAAATTTTGATCTGAGGATCTGAGAGTGTTTTTATTTATCTTTAATTCAACTTTATAGCGGTTAAAAAATTCAATTTGAGCAACAATTCTTCAATTATAATAATATGTGTACTATTTACATTATCAAATAATGCTTTTAAAACTTTACATATAGTAACAACTTCCATTGATTATTAAAGGCTAATTGGTTTACGGGTAAAGGCTAATGCTTAAAGACAATTTATTTTTATATAAATGTAAGTATAGTCTCATTTGTGTAAAGTATTTTGATTTTCAACGTTAGCGAAATGCCTAAATTACGTTCGATTTTAAATTACAGAGTCGTTTATTTAAATTACCTATAAATTATTAATAAGTAGTCAAAAAGTCACATTGAACTTGTCTAGGATTTGGTCAAAAGAGGGATGTATCACAAATAAATCAGATACCTTTGAGACTGTTTGTGAATGTAACCATCTTACAGCATTTTCAATTCTAACGGGATTTCATGAATACTCGGTAAGTATGTTTTTAAAGAAAAGTTAGATTTCTAATGTTTTATTACCATTTTGCTAATTTCATATTTAATTGAAATTGTAGGAAGATAAAGTGTTGACAATTTTGACGTGGATTTTGTGTCCATTGTCAATCATATGCCTTTCAGTGGCCTTGGGAGCATTTCTATTAGACAAACAGGGTCGAAGTGATAAAACAAAAATTAATATACAACTTTGTCTCTCATTAATTTTTGGAAATATTTTCCTTCTTCTTGGAGATAAAAACTATTTTCCTGTTTCGGCAGCATCAGACGTAATATTTTTTATTTTTTAATGAATAAATGTAACTGATAAAATAATTAATAAGTATTACTTGGTGGTCCATTAACTTTCAGGTAGCTTGTACGGTATTTGGAGTGCTGACTCATTTCGCATGGATGTGTGCATTTGGTTGGATGGCTGTGGAAGGAATTCATTTGTACATTCAAGTCGTGAAAGTTTTTGCTCCTACAACATTTAGCTTGTTCAAAATTTATTTGGTTATTGGCTATGGAGTTCCTTTGATTGTGGTTACAATAACTCTCAGTATTGGTTTTTCTATAGAAGACAACTATACTGACATTTACGTCGGAGAGTTGTAGTATGTTGATATTTCGAAAGCTTATTTCCTTATTCTAAATAGAATCTAATTACTTAATTTTGTTTGCAGTTGTTGGCTAACTGAACGTTATATTTGGGGATTTTTGGCTCCTGCTCTGTTAATCGCCGTAGTATGCACAGAACAATCACTACTTCAATACAATACTAATATCTACAATTAATATCCTAATAGTATCA
Organism: Tomocerus qinae; assembly: GCA_020055645.1. NCBI lineage: Eukaryota > Metazoa > Arthropoda > Collembola > Entomobryomorpha > Tomoceridae > Tomocerus > Tomocerus qinae. The sequence continues at coordinate 67,819,469 of CM034546.1, forward strand.
CTTCAATAGATAACCCAATTTTCTTAATAATATCTTTACAGGGTAATCTGTGTATCTTAATCAAAGCAATTCATATTGCTAGTAACCGCCAAAAAACCAAAATTTCCAAAGGAGCAAAAAATGTGCCAACTGCTACAAGTACGGAGGACCGTGAAAAGTAAAACAATAATTTAATATGCATCAATATTATTACATTCCTTAAGCAAGAAATATGGGTTTCGTTTCAGTGTTAGTTAAAATTAATATTTATATAGTTTTTGTAATATTTTAATTATGTTTTAATGGTATCCCGATAATATAATACTGGTAACTAATATTAGTATTGCATAACAGCAGCAGAGAGATTTTTGTCAAACAGATTGCCATGATTGCTGGGTAGAATTTATTTATTGCATTTTTTTTATTTTAAGACTTTCCAGGTTAAAAAAGCTGATCAGAGGATCATTATCTTTGACATTTATACTCGGAGTGTCATGGTTGTTTGGTCTTTTTGCCCTTGTGGATTTTGAGGGACAGGTTGTATTTGCATACGTATTTACCATTCTCAACGCCTCTCAGGTACACACCATAAAAAATATTAGTTTAAATATTAATTCGAACATCTTTTTAATGGATTGAGAAAGGTGCGAAAATGTGGTACACAAATTTGAAAACCATTTTGTATTTTCAGGGAACTTTTATTTTTATCTTTCACTATCAACAAATCAAGCAAGTTTTCTTTAAGTTAATGGAACAAGCAACATTTATTACTTCTTCTAAGAGCACTGAGATGACGGGCTATGCAAAATCTAAATCAACATCTGAAGCAGTAGATTTGAAGGAGGTACTACTACAGTTAAAATGTCTTTTGCTTTCAATTATGCAGAAACAAATTGCATAATAAGTTATGCAACACACACAATCGAACATCTTTAATTTTAGTGATTTATGTTTGCAGAATCCCAACTATAAAAAGCATCAACAAATGAGTAATGAAAAGTATTCATAGTATTCCCCAGAAGTATAGAAATACTGCGTTGCATATAATTATGTTTAAAATATTTCATATTTTATTTAAAATACTTTATTTTATGGAATATTATTGTGGAATATTAAATAAAGGGCAATGCAGTGCAACCAGTGCTTATAAATTACAATGTGTACTACAGTATTACTATGCGTTAAATGTATACTGTTATCTGTTCTGTATATTATATTGATGTGGAGTGATAGTAATAAAAAATGGTATTAGCCATTACTCTATGCATCCCTAGCTCCACTTGCGACGGTTAGAGTGGTTGCAAAGCTGGACACATAAAATTCACTTATGTCATATTCCTGTGTCACCTTTTGTTATTTTTTGATTAGGTTGTAATAGGTTAGGTTGCGGTAGGTGACATACAAGGAAGGGCGTGTCTAGAAATTGGAACTAGGTGGTGCTAATTTGTAAATATGATTATTGCATAAATCAAACAAATTAAGCCCTAATTATTAATTACTTACTAATTAAAAACTGAGCATGGAAGGACTTTTAAAATCTACAAATTACTGATTTCAATTAATTAATGATGAGATTTTTACAAACCAATTAAATGCTTGTTTCCTTAACATAAACTAGCTCTGTTTACATTTGCAAATATAAATGCTAATCCTATCAATCTGTCATAGGCACGTATCCAGAAATTTGTCTAAGGGAAAACTAAAATATATTGTCAAAAATAAGCCACTTTTGACAATTTTGACAATTTCAATTTTATGGATAATAATATCTTTCATCATCCACTCAATTAGGCAGATATATTTTAGGCGCTTCAAACAGAAAACGCTTATCTCAGTGGTTGCAAATGCTGTGTACATTTCTATTTCTGTAAACATAAGATAACTTCAGATTCTCAGATTCGAAAGTATTCGAATCAGATACATGCAATTGATACCATATGAAAATCTGTTTCGCACAATTTGGAATTTAAATATCTCTGTTTGGTGCAAACACGATAATATCGAATGTGTTTTCAACCATTTATTGAGGGCACCCTAGCCCTCTTATTCCTAAATACGCTCTTGGGGACAAATATGAAACCTATCGAACCTAAAAGAAAACGATTTATTACGGTCGGTATCAATACACATTTCAGAAATCCATTTCATTCCCATGTCAAGGGGATTATTAGCACAAATTCATACAACAATCAGTTGATGCCAAATGTTCGATTGTGGTAGATAACTTTTTCAGCCGGTTTCAACGTTGGCAAAGCTGGGAAAATAAAGTTCGCTTATATTATGCCATATATTATTCTTGTGTCAACTTTTATTATTTCTTGATTACCTTAGGTTAGGTTACGGTAGGTGACAAATAAATATGACAACAACCTATCGAATCTAACCTAAGCGAAAACGAAAGTGGCAAGAATATCCCAAGTGTTGTAAATGTCGAAAACGGGTAAAAAATTGGCTTACAGAAATATTTCAACTTTATCTCACCAAATTTCAATTTCCCTAAAACCTAAGAATTGTACCCACAGATTCTAAATCATTGAATGGTAGATTAAAATTAGACTTTTCTGTTTTAGTATTGATATACATAAAGATATGGTTTTTTTGCAGGACACCGTTTCAAAACACATTAAGCCAAAACTGCCAGAAAAAGAAAATGCAGTCGCTAAAGGTAAAGGACAAATCAATTACATATTATGTAAATAAATATTTCTATCACGAAAACCATTTTACATTTTTTACTGTGGTAATTGATAGACTTTAAACTACTTCGAATACACTTATACTTAATATTAGTAGTAATGCATATGGATTTTACATTTCATCTTTTCAGATTCTTCGGAAAGTCAAACGATTTTGGAACCCGTGTCAAGGTCAAGACACAATGGGTCAACACTGCAAGAAAAACAAAATACAGTCTCTAAAGGTAAGGGCAAATGTATTGTCAATAAAATTGTCAGGAAATCCATTTTTACCTTTTCTACTACGAGAGATATTGAAATATTTTAAATACCTAATATTCATATCGTCTCATAAAAAATCAAATTTCCTTAATCCACTTTTTATTTTGTGGGTAACATAGCTTCAATCCATAGGAAAACCATTTTGAGGATATTTTTATCTAAAAACAAAAGTGGATTAAAGCTATTTTGTTCCTTAAAGAACGATGTTATACTTAACATGAGCAAATGCATCTAGATTAAACATTTAACCCTTTCAGATTCTTCGGAATGTCAAACGATTTTGGAACTTTCAAAACACAATGGGTCAATAGTGCCAGAAAATGAAAATGCAGCCGCTAAAGGTAAGGGGAAATGTATTGTCAATAAACGATTTTATCACGAAAACCATTTTTACATTTTCTACTACGGTGATTGACAGATATGACAATATTTCGACTGCCTAGTATACTTAACATGAGTAGTAATGTTTAATTTTTAATCTGTTTAAAATTTAATCCTTTCAGATTCTTCGGACTGTCAAACGATTTTGGAACCCGTTGCAAATATACCACCACCTCCGCCGTACGCCGAATACAAATATAATTGCTTCAATTTCCATTTACATTTTACATATCGTTATTATAGTATAATATGGCACTAAGATCGTGATATTTTTACAGATTGCCATCACCACCCACGACCCCAGTGCAATCCCGAACAAGATTTGGTAAGTAAACATACTTATATATTAATTTGTATTTAATAAATGATTTATAAAACAATAATTAATGTTGCAGACAAGTTGGTGGAGGAAATTATAAATTTTAAAGGATTCCGGGAAATACCTTATATTCCACATTATAGAAAAGGAAGTTTTAGTCCAACAAAGATTTAAGTAGACGTGTAATAATTAATTGTAACTATTGCTACTAGCCATAAAAATAAAACTTTCTCTGTGAAATTCGTGGAGTAATACATTTATTACACACATAAATATTGAAGGGTCATGATGATAGTATTGTTATGGCAATCTGGATAAAATATGGATGATTAGTTTATAACGTTCATAATAATGTGGATTGTCACTAGTCACAAGCAGACGGCATGGTAGTTCACCGCGCCGAACACTGATGACAACCAAATAAATGTCATAAACATTTATTCCAGTAAAATTTCAGTTTATGTAGTTCTAGCAAAATAAATTAGAGAATAATGCCCTTTCGGTTGCTACTTATAAATATTAGCAACTTAATTTAACTTTAGTAGTTCGATTAATTAGTACCGGTATAGTATTTACTTACTATAATATTGTGTCAATCAGATAGTGTAAAAATTCAATTTCAGTATTTACTATTGATTTTATAAGAATTTTATTTCGATTTTTAAAAAGCTTTTTCTTTATGCATTAATCTGGACTTAATCTTTCTTAAGCGATAACCTAATCTGGTTATCTATACCAATTTGGAAATTCCAAACAAAAAGTTTGTGTTTCTCTGGAAATTTAAATGTTGATGGATGCCTCCTATTCGTAATTGAGTCACACTGGCTGGGGACTCTAGCTACAGGCAGAACTACGGAGAAAAGAATTATCAGTATAGAACCAATGCTCTTCAGCATAGACGCAAAAATGAACTCCAACAACCACATCATGGAATTTGAAATGAAAAAAAATAGAACTGAAGACAGCCGATATTGAAAGGGATACAGGAAGTATAGATATAAAAGCTGCAGAATTAAATTCGAAAATAGATGACACAAAAATGAAGATAGAAACTATAATCGCTTCTAGTGTGACAAGTCAGGTCAGTAAATAGTAGGTAAATATCTAGTGGTATATAAAGGGGAATTCTAAAATCATTTCTCCAGTTCACCAATATAAGTTCTGAAGACGAAATTTCTCTAGCTTGTTTGCCTATGTGTGGGTACTTGTAACTGACAGAAAGTGCAGTTCTCCTTTCTATTGCAATTTCCACTTACTCTACTTGTACGACGTGAGGGTTTCTGAGATCGATTTTTGAGTATAATATTATAATATATTCAGAAATGACGTTTAATACAAAATTCGTCGGTTTTGTATTTTTCGTTAGTTTTCATACTTACGAAACTTCAGGTTCAGTATCCGATCTGAGAAATAATACAATTTCTGGAGATCCGTAAGTAAAAAAATAACAATTTGTAAAGTAACATAATAGCAAATATAGTACTCTAAGTAAATATTACACTTATAATGTGCGATTCTTGCTTTTTCAAGACGGAATTATAATAGTATGCAAATAATTGTATGTAAGAGAAAATAGTATGTAAGAGAAAGATATGCTTTATTGAGTATTAATATGCAATGTCACATATTACATTTCAATACGTGTCCATCACTATACTTGTACCAATGTGGCATGTCTCTATGTCTCTATGTTCTAATCCAGCGATGGACTTTGCGGCTTTTGTGGCAATGCGTAAGCGCGTATGCATGACAATAAGCCAACGACGTGTTAACAGTATTTCGGAATTAACCTATACACATGATTATGCTGCATGCCTACATTTCGAAATCGAGTCATGTATTCTGGTGGGTACTACATTACATCACTACTATTAGATAAACGGCAAAAGTCAGTCACGTGACAATTCCGTTTGTATGTTTGTACTTCCGTGTGTTGATTTGCCGTACTTCTAAAACGCAGCCAAGCATATAATAACGCACATAATGAGGCAAATTCCACCACGTCCAAAGCAGAACAATTGTTGGCACTACACAATTATGCACTGCGCGGTCTAGGCACAAAAAAGGCACAAAAATTTCATAACAGGAACAATGCATGCATTCTATATGAAAATTATTCCAGCTTTCAGTGCGCTCAAGGTTTCTATTACTTCATGTGCGGGAAAATTCAATTTGACCATTTACATTGATGTTTTGAATTTTGAATTGGTTTAATAAAAGTTAGATTTCCAAAAAAGTGAGTTTTGATTTTTAGACTCAATGTTACTTATATTTGATTTTTAGCTCGCCTGAATAGGCAGCTTATAGAATCGCACAGTCCGTCCGTCCGTCCGTCCGTCCGTTTACACGATAACTTTTGAAGACATTGATGGATTTCAACTAAACTTGGCAAAAACATTGCCTATGGACCTGTGACAAAGCCTATTGAAAATGGGCCACATTGGTCCATAGGTTGCTGAGATGACGCGCGCTCACTTTGTCTTCATTTTAATAGTCAAAATGAAAATGTGACATTAAATGGACATTAAAAGTTCAAATGTGCTTCCAATGGATTGTTAGCGAGATAGTACAAAATATTAAATGCCGCTTCGACAAAATTTAAGATTTTATAATAAATTCAATAAAACTGGAAAATACCTATTATAGGACGAAAATAAATCTATTTCGCATTTATATGCAAATAGATAGTTAAATTTATATTTTTCGAATTGCTTTCCATTATGATAGCCAACATTAATAAATTTTGATTTTCTGTTGCTTTTCATAGTCAACATGATTAAATTTTGATTTTCTGTTGCTTTTCATAGTCAACATTAATAAATTTTGATTTTCTGTTGCTTTTCATAGTCAACATTAATCAATTTTGATTTTCTGTTGCTTTTCATAGTCAACATTAATAAATTTTGATTTTCTGTTGCTTTTCATAGTCAACATTAATCAATTTTGATTTCCTGTTGATTTCCATATTCAACATTAATAAATTTTGATTTTCTATAGATTTTCATAGTCAACAATTATCTATTTTGATCTTCTGTTGATTATCATAGTCAACGTTAATCTGCTTTGATTTTCTATTGACTTTGATGGTCAACATTCATACATTTTGACTTTGATACTCAATATTAACCAATAAATATGAAAATAAACCTGTTTCTATTATTCTATTAAAACTGTGTACACGGTCCCCTTCACTCAGGCGAGCTTCTGTTACGGCTTGCCGTAGGTTTTGTTTATTTTGATGCTCAATATTATTCAAATTTGACTTCTTAGTTTATTTTGATACTCAAACTTAACCAATTTTGATTTTCTGTTTATTTTCAGTCAACAATTATCTACTTTGATTTTCTGTTGATTTTCATAGTGAACATTGTTGTATGATTTTATGTTGATTTTCATAGTCACCATTAATCAATTTTGAATTTCTGTTGATTTTCATAGGCAATCTTTATCTATTTTGAGTTTCCGTTGATTTTCATAGGCAACATTTATCTACTTTTAGTTTCTGTTGATTTTCATAGTCAACATTTATCTACTTTGAGTTTCTATTAAATTTAAGAGTCAAGAATTACCTAATTTGTTTTTCTTTTGATTTTCATAGTCAGCAATTACCTATTTTGATTTTCTATCGATTTTCATAGTCAGCAATTACCTATTTTGTTTTTCTTTTTAATTTTCATAGTCAGCAATTACCTATTTTGATGTTCTGTTGACTTTCATAGTCAATCGTAATCTACTTTGTATTTCTGTTGATTTTGATGGTCAAAATTCATCTATTTTGATTTTCTGCTGATTTTGAAAGTCAACATTAATCTATATTGATTTTCTATTGCTTTTGATAGTCAAAATTAATCTATTTTTATTTTCTGTTGATTTTCATAGTCAGCGTTACTCTGTTTTCATTTTCTATTGACTTTGATGATGACCGTGCGGTATCTCAGCAAACAATGGACCGATTTGTCCCAAAATCAATAGGGATCGTCAGTGGTCCATATAGGCATCGTTTTTGCCAAGTTTGGTCAATATCCGTCTTTGCATTCGAAAGTTATCGTGGGAACAGAAGGACGGACGTACGGACAGACTGTGCAGTTCTAAAAGCTCGCTTCCTCAGGCTATGAGCTAAAATTACAATAAAAACACTAAATTTTCTAATTAATCTCTTGACGCTACATTGCTAATTAAGGCTAACTCGGCCTTAAAATTGTCCATTGTCCAGTGATGGCAGAATGTATAATGGTGATTAAAAGTATCCGAGTCAAAAATGTGGTGGGCGGTGGGTAACCGGAGTAATTTGCCAATAGCCAAATTCTCTTTCTAAACAAATGGTTGACCCTAGGTCGTACTAAGGCGAAGTTTTGGAATATTTTTTGACTCCATCAATGTAACGTAAAATCTGTACCTCTGGCCCTGGCCCAACTAATGAGAAAGCATGAAAAGGTCAATTGGAATTAACATAAAAATCTACGTATCTGAAATACACATATATTGCCCCGGAATACACACTAGCTTTATTTATAACAGGACTTGGGTTCTGTGACCGGTGTATTATATTAGTGATGAACCCAATTGAATGCCGGTGTAATTGGCCTACTAGAAGCCATAATTCTTACAAAATTAGATAGTGCACTAGCCCCATGTACTACAGGACCTGGGTCCTGTGACCGCCTTAAAACAATAAAATTCCATCTTGGGTTGCATTGCATTTTAGCATCTTTATAATATACGTTTAATAATTAATTTATACTACATTTCGATAGATTTTACATAGCATTCGTATAATTGGAAAACTTTTTTAAGCAGGAAAAATTTAGGAAGACATATTTTAGTAATGAACTATTGCTACAATTTATACAATTTGTATATTACAAGAGAAGTCACCAATATCATTTTAATCTATAGTCTATAACACGGTCGTTTGATTGGTATAACTCTTACTAAAATGTAGTTATATGCAAAGTATTTAATTTTAGCTGAGAGAGCATATGATCATAAACGACAATTTTCTTGTTTTTCATTCAGGTATTCTTAAAACGTTGCATAAATAGTTCAAATCATAATATGTCAATTGCTAGAATTGTCTTTAAATTTTTCAACCACAATGAATTACTATGAAAATGACTTTCAGATTTAAATACATGTCAAAAGCGTAGTATATCATATATGTGCAAGTAGACATTTAATTACAATAATATACAATAATTATACAATAATTAATTACAATAATAATATGTCTATAATTTAGTCAAACAGAAATCTACATCAATGTGAGTTATATCAAAAATAGTTAGGCTATGTACCTATATACTGCAACATTTAAAGTCTTAACTTTCTCTACAGTACGGAAGAAGTAAGGAAAATACATGAAAATCCAAATTGTTGCTTATGATAAAATGGCCCCAATTCATTTTAAAAAGTGGCGTTTATGATGATATGGCTCTTAAATTTCGACCCCCCAAAAGAAATACTTCCCATATGTGGCTACATTAACAAGTTGTATACGGCGAAAGCCTGTTTCAAGGTCTATCAATTGACATGATAATATTTGACAGTTTTAACCAACAAGTAAATTGACAGCATTTCTTGTGACCCACTTCTCAAGTTAATTAATTTTGAGATTATAAATTACAAGATCTGATTTTAGTCTAATGTTATTGTATAAGGGTCCATTTTATATCGTTTATCTATAGACTATGATGGGAAGCTTTAGACAAAAATCCATAATGTGGTTCCAGAGGACCTAGGCATATATATCACAGTGCCCCAATTCAACATAAATGGTGTCGTTAATGATAATTTGACTCCTCAACTTTCGAACCATGAAATAAATATTTGCCGTGTAGGTATTATATCTAAAAATATCTAGCTTAATATATCATTCGAAGGGTCGTCTCAACAACTATAAAATTTAAACTCAATATTGTAAATTAAAACCTGAACCCATCAGGAAAATGGTAGTGTCTATTACATTATAAGCAATATTAAAGACCTAAATCTGGTCCACGTTCAGTTGTGTACTAGAGGTGATAAGTAAGTGGTTGGAATCTTGGTCAATAAAGTTCCGCGTATCGAAATAAATCCGCTTCGTTTTTTAGCCGTAATTGTTTATTCGAAAATATAATTCCACCATCCTGTGTATACGTGTAAATGTAGGTAAAAGGCATGTAAACTTAGGTAGACTATACTAAACTGTACTGAATAAGTTACAACATTGACTTGAAAGGTTCTATTTAAAATGATGCCATCGAAGAAATTCTGCATGCATGGATTTTGAAGCAAAAATATCCAAAATACTGTGTCACGGTAATTTTATGCAAAGCTATGCAACTCTGTGAACTTTTCCATTCCCGAAATTAGTCTTAGTCTTGGCTGCCATTTTTTTGGTCGAGGTCCAAGTCTTTGGATGACAAAGACATGAGCCTGTCAATAATTTTGACGGAAAAAACTCCCCAAATAAGAATAAATCGATTAATAGGGTACGTATGTAATATTAAATATGTGTATACACACGGTATTTATGAAAACACACAAAACCTATGCCAAATAATTTACATTTAAAAGTTTAGCTTTTTAGCATTTCATGTTCTTTCAATTGCAAAAGTTAACGTTGGTGGAGGGAATATCTATTCCCTATCCACAAAGGGTAATCGTAATGAATGAACTACGTAATAGATTTCTTGCGACCATAAACACAGAAAAGGGAAACGATATGTCTGACGTCGTTGTCAATATTATATTTACATCATCCTGCTGACTTCACTCAAGAACCAAAAAAGGTTGACATTAATTTAGCTTACCACGAGCTCTGTATAATATACACCATTTACACCAAAGATAGCAATAAGGCCAATGACGAAATATTTAATCACTATTTAAACTTAATGTTATGCAGAAAATGTGATTTACTCTGTAAGTCGTAATATCTGTATTTTCGTGGTCAACAGACTACTTGATATAAGTGGTAATCCTACCAATGTGCAAAAGAAGCAGTAATAGCAACAAAAGCAGGATTATTTACAACAACTATGCTGCATTTATCAAAACTTGAGACAGGCTGAATGACGTGAAACGAAAACGCAATACCATCTATAATATAATCCTAGACTTGAAAAAAATTACCGATCTATCTATGTTTGTCTGGTAGGAGAACTTAGGAAATCTAGATATATTACGTAATGCAAAACCCTCTCCCCCATGTTTAACGCAAGTGCTGACTGCAACACATTTGAGTACCTCCTCCTCTCATAGACTGCACACGTAATATATGCATGTTCCTTTAAAAGCAAAATGCGCATGCCCAATTAATGTTTTCAATAATGTACCCCAACGCATACCTTCATCTGCTAAATTTAGTACATGGAGGTATACGTTGGGGTACATTATTGAAAACATTAATTCCTCTAAACAACCGAAATGAGTCGTTTCATATTATTGTAACATCAAAATAATAGTAGAAATTTACATGAGATGGTTGAATTGTGGTGATTCGTGATTGAATGGAAATGATTAGCGAAAGGGGACATTTCGTAATTATCGTAATGGGCCTTATTAAATAGCATGTCAAAACTTCTATTCCAAATTGGTTCTGTTATATCGACAAACTTACTACTTACAAAGTTGTACTCATAGAATTTGTACGTTTTTCCAAAATCCCAGGGAGAATCTTATTTTTTTGATTTAAAGGGAGCTTTTTGGTGACTGTGGGATTTTTTTTCAAAAATGGAGCCTTTCATTGTTCCCTGTAATCGGTGCTACGATCTGCAGTTATTATTTTGGTTTAGGAAATTCTTTTTTAGCAGGAAGTTGGGGCTGCCGCTAATTTTGCAACCAAAAGTATATTAATTTAAATAAAGTTTGTATTTACAAAGTTAACATGATTACGTAAGGGATGTTTTCGAAATTTTTTTATTACTGTGTTGGGTGACTTGCTGAATTTCTCTTGAGTGCTATGCTTGACCCCTTAGCTGGGTTCACTATATTATATAGAGATGTATGTACGTATGGTAGGGAGAACCTAGGAAACCTGCATATATTGCGTAACGCAAAACCCCCTCCCCGATGTGTAACGCAAGTGCTGACTGTAACACTTTTGAGTACCTCCTCCTCCCATTAACTGCACACGTAATATATTATGCTGGCTCCTTAAAAGCAAAATGCACAAGCCCAATATCTCTAAACCAACGAAATGAGTCGTTTCATATTATTATTAAAACATCAAAATAATAATAGAAATTTACATAAGAAGTTTGAATGGTGAGGGGGGATCGAATGGAAATGATTAGCGAAAGGGAACATTTTGTAATGATCGTAATGTGCGTGATGCTACGATCTACAGTTATTATTTTGGTGCAGGAAATTTCTTTTTATCAGGAAGGTGCGGCTGCAGCTAATTTTACCAACCACTGTAGAAAGTAAAAGTATTTTATTTTAAATATACTTCGTAATTACAAAGGTAACATAATAACCTAATGGGATGTTTTCGAAATTGTTTTTACTACTGTGATGGGTGGCCTGCTGAATTTCTCTTGAGTGCTAGATTTGCCCCTTAGCTGGGCTCACTAGTATAGTATAAGCTTAATAGGCATGTAAAAACTAATGCTAAAATTATTTGACGAACCAATGAAATATAAAATATTTAGAGACAATTTTTAGAAATTAAAATAAGGAAAGCCTGTCCTTTTTTGTTGCAGCTGGAATTTCAGAGCTAGAAAAGTCAGACTCGTTAAATTCTTCTTCCTTCCAAAGCTTCCAAAGCTTCCAAAGTAAAAACTTTCGATCAAAAACATCTTTGTTTTAATTTTTTTGTTTGAGAATTTCTGAATCCTTTTTAGAATAAAGAATAACTGTTCTGATACATGAAAAGTTGTGGGTTTTAATAATGTCGATTGATAATTGATAGTGGTTTAAATTCCGTAAATTCGCGTGACTTTATTTGTAAACGTTTCCTTGCATCATATTTGGTTACCATTTACTATGTACTAAGCCGTAAATATGGTTCCAAGTAATACTGTCGAATATTCTCACACCATATTTAAACCCGAATATTAAAATCGTGTACTCCACTCATTTACTTTAACTGACATACAATAATACAAAAAATCCTTCGACTCTCTGTGCAATCAAATAAGCACCTGATATTTTAATCATTTGAAAAATTCTAGGATTAACAGTTCAACCCGGTTACTTCAGCATAATATATAACCATTACACTATAAGAAGAAGAAGCAAAGCAATTTTTTTCAGATACGAACATTTTCTGGGAAGTCCTTAAAAACTGGTAAAAACATTTAAAAATAATAATAACAACATAATTTAAGAAAAGTGTTGAGGTACATCACTATAGTAGTATACCATAATGTACTCTGTAGAGAGTAGTTTTTATTTACAAATTTGAAGTAGAGTGAAAGTGAATATTCTATTGAAATATATTTAAGCCTGATTACTACATTGACATTGAAAATATGAAAAAAACTTATAAATGAAAATGCCACAATGGATGGCGTTTCCATTGGTAACAAGAAACAATGATACGTATTAAGGTATTTTTTTACATGTTGTCTTCATAGGTAACATCCAAAAATGCAAGTAGATGGTATGTACAGCCTGGAGGGATCAAGCATATTTATCCAAAATGGTAGAATTGTAAACGGATATGGAGCGTATTGGGATGAATGCTATTACACTGGAGAATTTCATGATGGAAAAGCAACTGTATTTGGAGGACCAAGGTCTTCATGGGCTCATACAGAAACGCAGGAATGGGTTGTACAGGAAACGTTAATTATTGTAAATGGAGGTAAATACGTGTGGAAAAAACATTTACCTTGTGACGGCGTTTATCATTTGGACAGTTCTACTGTTGAGATTCGAAATGGCAAGTTCATTGGAGGTACGGGAATCCACTGGAATCATTGTCGTTACACTGGACAGTTTCGTGATGGAAGGGCAACTGTATTTGGAGGACCAGGATCTTCTTGGCCGCATGGAGAAACCCAGGAATGGATAGCCCAAGGAGACTTAATGATTGTCAATGGTGGGAAACACATGTGGAAGAAACATTTTCCGTGGGACGGAATGTATCGTCTGGATAAATCCACCGTTGAGATTAGAAGGGGCAAGATCATTGGCGGTAAGGGACAACATTGGAATCACTGCCGCTACACTGGAGAATTTCTTGATGGACGAGCTATTGTTTTTGGGGGACCGAAATCTTCTTGGCCACCTACTTTGACCCAATCTTGGGTAATGCAGAAAGATTCAGTTGTTGTGGATGGCGGAGTTCATGTTTGGCGTAAAATGTAATTTAATTAGCAGGCACGTATCCAGAAATTTGGTCAAAAGGGAGTACAGCAAACAATTATGGCAAAAACTTGACATATTCGCACGCAGCGCCAAAAATTTTTGCCTCCTCTCGCCCTGACTGGACAAATGCTTATATTTAGGTACTCATCAAAATAACCTTCTAATATCTACACCTAATCCTATTTACCTGTTCAACGATAATTAATATTACATTGTGTTTTGCATGTTTGAATATTGAATAAATGTAGCTGGTTTAATCTTTAGAAAGATAAATCGTATCTATCAGTTATCACAGTAGCCTAATAAATGTTTTAAGGTTTAAGAGATAACGTTTGTTAAATCCCCTAACGATAACATATAAAAAGCATATTGTGACATTATATCATTGCATAAATAAATAATGAAATAATATTCAACTCCTGAGGGTTATACATTACCAACTTTAATTACACAATTAAACTTAAATAACATATTTTTAAACATAAATCACGCAAAAATGCCACCAAAAAAGCCCCAAGGTTTATTATCTATGAAATTACACGTTATGAAAAAAGTAGCAAGTCATCTCCATCCCATTTCTACTAAAGATATCAAGACTAAGATCGACAATGTTGTGTCGGTCTCTGAATCAAGCGATTCGGATTCTGACTTGCCGTATCCAGTTTCTCCTTCATATGACGTCACTTCCAGTCACATGTATTCCTATAAACCAGACGAGAATAAAAAGACAAACAAGAATATTGAGCTAAAAGAATGTGTAAGTATAAATCACATGTGTGTTATAAATTCTCTAACTTAATCTTACAAAATTAAAGCCTACAAACATTGACCCGTCTATATGGTATGACTTTTGGTCAAATATAATTAAAATAAGATATAGAAATCAATACGCATTTCAGAAATTAATTTACTTTATTCACATGCCAAGGGGAATCTCAACACAACTAAAATCTTACAAGCAATCAGTTGATACCAAATATTCGATTATGGTAGACCACTTTTCAGCCAGTTACTACGCTTGCAAAGCCGGGAACACAAAATTCACTTATATTGTCATATTCCTGTGGCACCTTACTATGATAAGAAACTTTTAAATTACCTAAACGAAAACGAAAGCGACAATAAGGTATACAGCGTTGCAAACGTTAAAAACTAGCAAAAAATTGGCGTACCCCAATATTTCAAATTTCAATTTTCCTAAGAATTTTACCTACATATTTTAAATAATTTACTGGTTAATTAAAATCAGATATTCTTATATTTTAGTATTGATGTAAATATATGTTTTTTGCAGCACACCGTTTCAAAACACAATGGGCCAATACTGACAGAAATAGAAAGTACGCCCGCCAATGGTAATTCACAAATATTGTCTATATAAATAAGTAATTCTACCTTTAAAAACATTTTTACATTTTCTACCACGGTGATAGTATTTCGTATACAACCATACTTAATATTAATAGTAATGCTTCTAGATTTAGCATTTTAATCCTTTCAGATTCTTCGGAGTGTCAAACGATTTTGGAACCCGTTTCAAGATACAATGGGCCTATACTGCCAGAAAATGAAAATACAGCCGCTAAAGGTAAGAAGAAATGTATTGGCAATAAACGATTTTATCACGAAAACCATTTTTATATTTTCTACTACGGTGATTGACAGATTGAAAATATTTCTAATACCTAAATATTACAGTTAACATGAATTGTGTGTATCTATAATAAACATTTAAACCTTTCAGATTCTTCGGAATGTCAGACGATTTTGAAACCCGTCGAAAATATACCACCACCACCACCTCCACCACCGTACCTACTGAATACAAATATAACGGCTTCAATTAGCATTTACTTTTCACATATCGTTATTATAGTTTATAAACAGTACATAGTATTAAGATCATTATATTTTTTTACAGATTGCCATCACTATCCCCAGCGCAGCCCCAAACAAAAATTGGTAAGTAAACATAATGAACAACAATACCTACACATTAATTTGTATTAATACATGATTTATAAAATGGTATGTCAGTCTCAACTAAAATAACAATTAACTGTTTTTAGCTGCCAACAGGGAGAAACCTGCTGGAGGTAATATGGTAGACAACTTAGTTGAAGAAATAAAAAATTTCAAAGGATTCAGGAAAGTACCTTATACTCCAAAATATATTAAATGAAGTTTTACTCTAACAAAGAGTTATCTGGGTATTATTGCTCCTAGCTAATTAGCTAATGGTAGAAGAAAATACTAATTAAAAAGCATCTATGTATATCTATGTACTTTTAAATGTTCACCATGTAATCTGATGGTAATCATCTAAGAGCAATTGTTTAAAGTAAAGTCAGCAAAAAGTATTAACAATGCAATCTCCTT
The DNA here is from genome assembly GCA_020055645.1 of Tomocerus qinae. Taxonomy (NCBI): domain Eukaryota; kingdom Metazoa; phylum Arthropoda; class Collembola; order Entomobryomorpha; family Tomoceridae; genus Tomocerus; species Tomocerus qinae. Next base: position 67,835,780 of record CM034546.1, read on the forward strand.
GTTAGTTGTTAGTGTTACAATGAGTAATAGCATAGCATATTCTAATATTATTTGCAATTATTACGTAACCAACTTGGAAAGTCACATTGCTTTGCTTGCATTTTACTCTTCACAATCTCCTGAAAACCATTATTTGTCCCATATTATAGTAGTACACCACACACCTGAACTTGCAGTACTGCCGTTTTTCAAATATGGTTACCAACAAAAATTGACAAAAACAAGTCCTGTACGCCCCGGCTAAATTCTCTTTTCTTTTTTTCAGACAAATTTTGTGTTTTTATCCCCTACTTGTGTTTCGTACCATTTCTACTATTATGTACTTAGGCTAAGAAGTGTTTAGTTACAAATATTATCTAACTATATTCTGATATAATAATTTGAATGTTTTCAATTGCCGCTTCTTAGCTAATAGAAGCGTGAACAATCCAGAATTTACATTATTGCTCAACCAGCCTTGAGAGAAGAAGCGTGCTCTGAATAGCGTCTTCTGTCGTTGGCATTTTTTGTGAAGTGACGAATTTCACAATTTCAATTAATTATTTTGTCTGATTGTGTGTGTGCTTGTAAAATAAAACGGATCTAGAAAATACACATTTTAGTCACACAAACGTTGTTATTTTCAGTCACCACAGTTAGTCACGTCAAGTCAATAGGTCAGCATACCTAGTTTCAAGTATCAACCGTCAATATACCCACTATCCACTCGTCAGTTAGCAGCCCATTCCACATTGGTCCTTCGAGCCGGATCACGTTATCATCAAGTAATCGTGGTCACAACTATCGGGAAACTGTTGTGACTGGTGGAAGTGAGTGACATTCAAAATCTACATTTTTATTCAAAGTCAACATGACTACAATCAAGAGCTTGACGAACAAGCGAACTGCATTGATAGCGGATATCAATGCTCTCAAAGCCAAGGTCGATGGACACGCCACCGCACCCTTGGATGAAGATGACGTCATACTTTACCTGGAAAAAGTGAGTCAATATCGTCTAAAAAACAATACAATTTATGATGACATTGTCTCCCAGTGCAAAGACAATTATCAAATCGACGCTCATCAAGCACCTTACAACGTTGAAGATGAACGACTGGATGCTATTGAAAAAACCCTCAAGGTCATCAAAAAGTCAATTCCAGTTGTGTCAACTTTAACTTCAAAGCCCATGGAAGTACGCCTTCCAAAATTGGACCTACCCACATTCAGTGGAAAATTACAGGACTGGATGTCATTCAGAGACCTGTTTCGAGCGGCCGTTCATCATCAGACTCAAGCCAGTGATGCACAAAAACTTCAGTACCTCAAAGCAGCCTGTCAAGGGGAAGCAGCACTTCTCATTCAGTCACTGCAAATCACGGAAGTAAACTACGCTGAGGCCTGGAGGATTCTGGAAGAGAGGTATGAGGATGTACGTGAACTCATTCGCTGTAATCTGGAGCGTCTACTATCTCAACCGGTGATTACGCAAGAGTCACCTGTCACCCTTCAAAAACTTGTTGACACGACACGTGAGTGTGTTAGATTTTTTGAAACATTAAAAATCAGCAAGGAGCAGCTGTGTGAACTGCTCATCATTCATTTAATTTCAAGAAAGCTTGACCAGGAGTCAAGATTACAGTGGGAACGCACACTACGTCGTGGTGTGATTCCAACATTAAAACAATTTTATGAGCTACTTGATCATCATGCCAGAGTAACTACAGCCGCTAAGTCAAGTAATTCAAAATCTCAAACAAAAACAAATCAATCGCCATTTGTGAAGAATGTCGAAAAGAAGCCAGTTGCAGCAGTGCACCAAGCAGAAACAACTGAGAAAAGACAAACCAAGTGCGTTTTCGACGGTGAAAACCATCACATTTTTCAGTGCAAATCCTTTCGAGCTCTTTCGGTGAAGGAGAGAAAGAAATTCGTATTCAGCAAACAGTTATGCTACAACTGCATTTCCACATCTGAACATCAGGCTGAAAATTGCAATCGTCCGAAGTGCAAATTCTGTAATGATCCACACAACAGACTGTTACACGAAGACACACCCACTGCACCGCAGAACGGAAAGCAAGTTTCAACTCCACAGGGTTGTTGTGCACAGCCTCCTCCAAGACAGGATGACCCTCAAACTAATCTTTTGTCATCTAGTCAAGGAAATACTACTCAAGTGCTGCTGTCTACAGCTGTTATTCTCGTCAAGGACAATACAGGAGGATTTCAACAGTGTAGAGTGCTCTTGGACAATGGAGCTAAAGCCAGTTTTGTGACAAGCAAATTTGCGACTCGTCTGGGACTTCGCCGACAAAAGGTGTTAGTGCCACTTGAAGGAATTGCTGGTGTCAGTGCTGGAGAAGCCAATCAACTATCAAAAATTACTTTCAAATCAAGACATGATGAAAATAATATTATGGAAACCGAAGCCTTAATATTACAGAAAATTACCAGAGATCAGCCTTCACTTCCGGTGACTGATATCTCATGGCCCCACCTCCAAGGAATCAAGTTGGCAGATCCAAAATATTATGAGCCTGGCCCAATCGATCTCCTACTTGGTATGAATATATTTTATGAATTAATGCTTGGTGGAATCCGAAAGGGACCTAAGGGAGCTCCGATTGGCATTGAAACGTCGCTGGGATGGATCATCGGTGGAGAACTCTCAGACAATGTCAGGCAGTCTCCTATTTCAATCAATCACTGCGAGTTGGACAACACTCTCAGACGCTTCTGGGAATTAGAAGAAATTCCACAAAAAACAATTTTAACTCCAGAGGAGAAACAGTGCGAAGAGCATTTTGCCTCAACTCACACCAGAGACAATTCAGGAAGATTTGTGGTGCGCCTTCCTTTCAAAAATTCAATTCAAAAAATTGGAGATTCAAGGAATACATCTATAAGAAGGCTCAAACAAATGGAACGCAGGTTTGCAAAAGATCCTGAACTACAACGTCAATATTCAGAAGTCATTCACGAATATTTAGAACTGGGACACATGGAGGAGGTTCCAGTTTCTGAAGTAAATACAAGTAAGCCTACATATTATATGCCTCACCATATGGTTGTGAAGCTATCCAGTTCTACAACAAAAATGCGTGTTGTTTTTGATGCCTCCGCTGCCTCCTCCAACGGATCATCACTCAATGAAAATCTTTTGGTCGGTCCTAAGCTACAAGACGACCTTATAATTCATTTAATTCGTTTTAGGAAGAACAATATTGCTTTCACTGCGGACATTGCCAAAATGTACCGTCAGGTGAAAGTACATACAGATGACGTCGACTTACAGAGAATCGTTTGGCGTGACTCATCTGAAAAACCAGTAAAAGATTTTCGACTCTTAACTGCAACATTCGGAACCTCAGCCGCTCCCTATTTAGCAGTGAAGTGTGTCCAGCAGTTGGCGCTGGACGAAGAAATTAAATACCCAGAAGCCTCAGCCGTTGTTCGTCGTGACTTTTATGTCGACGATTGCATGTCTGGAGCAGATTCAGAAGAAGCTGGACTCAAGTTGCAACGGGAGCTGATCGAGTTGCTGAGCCATGGACAGTTTGAACTCCGAAAATGGTCGTCGAATTCTCCAGCTCTACTCGCCACACTTCCGCCGAACATGAGGGAAACAAATCTGCCACTCTGCCTAGACAAAGATGAAACAATCAAGACTCTTGGATTGGAATGGCATCCTGCTGCTGACCATTTTGCATTCAAAATACAAGTTCCAGACGTGACGAAGACTCCTACAAAGAGGTTAGTGGCATCGGAGATAGCCAAAGTCTTCGATCCACTAGGAATGCTTTCCCCAGTCACTATCAACGCAAAGATAATTATTCAATCTCTGTGGAAAGAAGATCTTACATGGGACGATCCTCTGCCCCCAGAACTACAAGAAAATTGGGTACTTTATCGCAATCAATTAACTGCTATTGAATCAATAAAAATTCCAAGGCAAATCAAAATACCAAATGCAACTCAGTTTCAACTGCACGGGTTTTGTGATGCGTCGGAGCACGCATATGCAGCTGTTGTCTTTCTGCGATCAATTGACGAAGATGGTCAAGTACTCGTTAGAATGGTGGCCGCAAAAACTAGGATTGCACCTGTGAAACAAATTACAATTCCAAGACTAGAGTTATGCGGTGCAGTGCTACTAGTCAGATTAATTCTATGTGTCCAGAAAGCACTAGACATTCAAATAACCGAACTGTTTGGATGGACGGACTCGACTATTGTTCTTGCTTGGTTGGCTTCCAGTCCTCAACGCTGGAAGACGTTTGTAGCCAACCGAGTGTCGGAGATTCAAGATACCATAGCCTCCACCAACTGGAACCATGTCAAAAGTGAGGAGAACCCAGCTGACTGCGCCTCTCGGGGGATACTGCCATATGAACTGCTGCATCATCCTCTCTGGTGGACTGGCCCGGCTTGGTTATCATCATTCGAAATTCAACCAGAACTTCCTGTAGTAAGTGACATCACGGAAGAAGAACGTACTACAGCACAGGTTCATCAAATAAATACTGAAAATTATCTTTTGTCAAGATATTCTAATTTGCAAAAACTTCTGCGTATCACTGCAATTTGTCGAAGATTTTTGAAGCCTAAATCTAATTCAGACTTCCCGAAAAGATCTTTGGCCCCTTCTATCGCAGAATTAAATGATGCTCTCATCTCTTGGATAAAGGTTGTTCAATTAGATGAATTCAAAGATGAGATTAATACTCTCAAGAAAAATCAAGAACTGAAAAACAAGTTGAAGATAAAATCCTTAACTCCATTTCTAGACGAAGAGGGAATTATTCGCGTTGGCGGAAGACTTAAAAAGTCACCTATTCATTTCGATGCCAAACATCAGATCCTTCTTCCTAAAAGACACATCTTGACTGAGCTCATCATTCGAGATGAACATGAAAGAAATCTGCACGCTGGACCGCAGCTGTTGTTGTCTGCTCTCCGACAAAAATTTTGGATTGTGTCTGGTCGTGATGCTGTTCGTCAATTTGTGCGTCAATGTGTCAAGTGTTTCAGATTTCAAGTTCAAAATCCAAATCAACACATGGGAGAACTGCCTACAGCAAGAGTGACTCCCAATCCTCCTTTTCAAAAATGTGGTGTTGACTACGCTGGTCCATTCATGTTGACACTTCGGAAAGGAAGAGGACAAAAATCATTCAAGATGTATGTCGCCTTGTTCGTGTGTATGGTCACACGCGCTATACATCTGGAGCTCGTTTCAGATATGACCACCGAAGCATTCATCGCTGCATTACACCGGTTTATTTCAAGACGTGGTCGACCCGCAGAAATCTTCAGCGATTGCGGCAGTAATTTTGTCGGTGCCAACAATGAACTGAAGGAAGTCCAGAAATTCGTGAACTCAACTAAACATCAAAACAAAGTAAATCAAGAATGTGCCAATGACTCAATTGTGTGGCACTTTAATCCTCCAGCTTCCCCTCATTTCGGAGGCCTCTGGGAAGCGGGAGTCAAGAGCATGAAATTTCATCTCCGTCGTGTGATTGGACGGGCAATTCTCACGACAGAAGAAATGCAGACACTCATCGCTCAAGTAGAAGCCTGTCTTAATTCCAGGCCTATGACAGATATTTCAAATTATCCAAATGACTTGGAGCCACTCACTCCTGGTCATTTCTTGATTGGACGTCCCTTAACATCCCTACCTGACTATGACATTACTAAAATAAATGAAGGACGTCTATCACGCTGGCAGCGAGTCCAGCAATTGTTCCAGCACTTCTGGAGACGTTGGTCGTACGAGTTTCTCTCCCGCTTGCAGAAGAGGAACAAATGGACATCAACCACCGAAAATTTGAAGATTGGAGACATTGTTATCATCAAGGAAGATGACTTGCCTCCTATCAAATGGATTTTAGGACGAGTACTGGAGACTTTCCCTGGTAAAGACGGAAAAGTTCGTGTTGTCACACTCAAGACCGCAACAGGAAAACTCCAACGTCCGATCGTAAAACTATGTACCTTACCGTTAGATAATATTTAACTCATCATATATTTACTCATTTTTAATTTACTCATTCAATTTCGAAAATTCAATTCAATCAAATTACTGTTCTTTTACTTTGAAATGGGTCATTTCAAGGGCCGGAATATGTTTAGTACCATTTCTACTATTATGTACTTAGGCTAAGAAGTGTTTAGTTTAGTTACAAATATTATCTAACTATATTCTGATACTGTAATTTGAATGTTTCAATTGCCGCTTCTTAGCTAATAGAAGCGTGAACAATCCAGAATTTACATTATTGCTCAACCAGCCTTGAGAGAAGAAGCGTGCTCTGAATAGCGTCTTCTGTCGTTGGCATTTTTTGTGAAGTGACGAATTTCACAATTTCAATTAAATTATTTTGTCTGATTGTGTGTGTGCTTGTAAAATAAAACGGATCTAGAAAATACACATTTTAGTCACACAAACGTTGTTATTTTCAGTCACCACAGTTAGTCACGTCAAGTCAATAGGTCAGCATACCTAGTTTCAAGTATCAACCGTCAATATACCCACTATCCACTCGTCAGTTAGCAGCCCATTCCACATTGTAGCAGCCCATTCCACAACTTGCTCTTTTGAAAATGGAATTTGGAAACACTCCTTTTCAGTTATGTAGTTGGAATTAAAAACGTTAATATCTTACAACTACAGGTCACATTATATATTCCACCCACCAAATATTGTAATAAACTATGGTTATGAAACTTTTGTTATGGTTTTTTCATAATACAAATATATATTCATGGGACAAAATTAACTGAGACTAGAAACCCTCCTACACCTCAAATTTTAGCCTGACTTTTCATGTTTAAAGGGAGGGGTAGGAATGGTTTCTAGTCTCAGTTAATTGTGTCCCATGAATAGGTATTTGTCTTTGTCATGCATAATGGTTTAAATATTTGCCTACATATCATTCTATACGTTATGAATACGTTGTAAAAGTGAATGTCATGCCCTTACTCATTACGTTTCTCTTTCTTAATGTATCTAGTACAGTTGTGTTACCAATTATTTAGATTTTAGTATCTTAGCCCATTTCTTCTGCTAATATATAAGCTCTACTACATGTATTATCTAGGTATAAAGCTCTCATCAGGCTCGGACTAAGATCAGCACGAATCAACCGACTTTCGGATTAGAGCGAATAATAAAATAAGAACGAATGAAGTCAATGAAGGAATGAAAAAGGTCAATAGCCTTTGACCCTGAAAAGGTACGTAAAATTGATTGGAATAAAAGTTTCTAGATAGCATGTGGACCAGAGCATGTGGAACTGACCTATTACTCGACTTTTTATACAACTCGCAAAGTGAAGAAAAAAAGTTATCCACTTCCAGGAGTCCAATGAGTGAGTTCATTCATAAAAAATTTTAAAACTCGTTTACACCGGTTACATCTGCTTTTATAATCTAGATTGAAGTCGAAATTCAAAAATGTTCATGGAACTCACATCCACATGTGGATGCGAATTATTAAGGGATCGTTAAGCCTTGAGATTCAGCCGCTTTATCTATAGTCATGCAATGAGAAATAATATTAATATGTAATGTACCTTAATCCAAATTTGTGCATTTAATTATTTATTTATTTGAGTAAAAGAAAATTTTATCTGTGAATATAGCAAAAACTTAAAAGATAATACATTAAATAATTGCAATAGGAAATTTAATAATACGTGCAATGGAAAACTGTGATTACAAGAACAATGTTGAATGAGTAGTGGAAGAAGTATTATTGTTAGTTTGGTTCAATGCAAGATAATTTGATTGTCTTTAATATGCGCCGTTAGTAGTTCCTTCTACTTGTATTTTCCCACACCATTGTTTCATGAATAACTCCCCCATTTGGGGTCAATTTGGACGTACATATGAGGCATAATAATGAAGATATGCCAACCAGCTCGGACATACATTTTGACCTATAAAGGTCTCTTCACCGGTTTAAAAATGGTTCTTTTTTATTTTTTGGCGGGTAGCCTTTAGACTTGGATAGCAGGGCAATTAGAAGGTATTATGGAAAAGTCGTTACGACAAGTCCGAGCAAAAAATGAGATAGATCTTTAGGAAAAAATAGTAAATTTTTCAGTATACCCGTTTTAGAGAACTGAAATAGTTGAAAAATAAAATTTGAATTTTTTAAGTATAGTACACAGCAAAGGAGAACGACAGAGCTGAAAAGTTCTCTCGCTGCGTATAATTTTTGCTCTGACTACTTTCGTCCTTATTCCTGTAGAAAATTCCTACTTCGAAAGAAATTCGCTAGTTGCTTAGTGGTAGCTAACGACGCACGTTAAAAGTGCAAATGTGAAGAGGAAGAAACTTTCTCATTCAATAAAATGGTAAATTTTATTCTTCTGGCGATTTGTTCGGATTTCTGACTTTGAAATTCAGCCACATTCCATCGTCAGGCCTCAGATTAATTTTTCCGAATTTTATGGGAACGGATGTCTTTGAGCTAGGTTCCAGTATAAAGTTATGCACCAATTTAGCAATTAAAGTTTTTCCTTCCATTAGGGCAAATCGCATTGCTGAAAATATTAATAAAATAACGTATATACAAAATAATATATCCAAAGTATTTAGTAAATAAAAATAAATAGAGAATAAGACCAACCAATGCAATTTCTAGGCCCCGCTCCAAATGGTAGATATGCGTAAGGATGTCTTTTAGCTTTATTTTCCGCATTAAATCGTTCCGGGTCGAATTTTTTCGGGTTAGGGTAAAACTCGGGATCGTAGTGTATAGCCCAAATGCTGATCAAAACAATTGTGTCCTTTGGCACGATTACGTCACTATCGGGAACTTTGTAGTCTGAGGTAGCAACTCGTTCGGTCCGAAAACCGGGCGGATATTTTCTCAAAGTTTCTAAAAAATTCGTGGATAAAATTAATAAAAAAATATCAATTCAAATCTTCATGAATCACCGAACTTTTTGCAAAAATGTCTATTTGTAGATGAAAGTTAGGGAAAATTATTTATCATTTAGAATTCTTCGTCTTTTTAAAATTGAAAGTTAAGCTTACCGGAAACAACTTGATCTAGATACTGTAAATTATTGACAATATCGTAGGTTAATTTTCCCCCATTTTTGTCAGCCGCTTCTTGAATTTCTTTTGCAAGTTTTTCCTGTATGTCTGGATTGGTTGCCAATTCAAACGCAGCAAAGATGAGTAGATTTTGCGTTGTGCTAAAGCCAGCTAAAAAGAATAATAAACTTTGGGATAAGACAACATTGTCAGTTATTTTAATTTTATTTGATTTTTCTGATAACTGAGCATCTTTCTCAAATTGGTCATCAATATTTTCGTCTGCAGCTTCGTCTTTCAACTGCCCTGCTTGAGTGTCAAGCATGAGTTGCAAAAAATCCTGTCGTTTTTCTCCAGTATTCTTTCGATGCTTGATTGTCTTTTGGATGACATCAGCGAAAAAATCGCCAGCGGTTTTGTCAACAAAAGTTACCTTTAAAAGGGAACCAACTTTTGGGAATATCATGATCAATGCAATTCTAAGGACTCCTAACACCCCTTGGAAGCCTTTTTCAAATCTTGATCCCATTTTTGAGAAAATCGCGTCCTTGTTATCAAATACTTTACTGTCAACTCCAAATGCAGCCCAGGCGATGACATCAAGGGTGTATCTGCTCACTGCATCCGTTAAATCGATTTCACTCGTTGATGAAGCTATGGTTTTCTCAAGGAAAATATTCGTTCTTGTACTGCACTGTTCGAAAATGTCAAACATTCTTCGTATTTTCCCAGTTGAAAAAGTTGGACTCATTGTAGATCTCAGATCTTTCCATTCTTGATTTTCCTTGACTGTCATCATGTCTTTGAATATTTTATCTGTCTTTTGGCTTTCAAATACACGTCTGTTCACAAAGTATTCAAAATCCTTCACCATTATCCGCTTTACGAGTTCCACATCAGCTGGAAAGAAAACCGATTTCTGAAATTCCTCTAGCCCTCCAAAGCGAAGATTCTCCGATTTAAGTTTCTGGTAGATTCTCTCGTCGAGTTCTTGCAATGGAAATTTCAAAGTCAGTCTATGGAACAAACTCGCAATATCATCTTTCCGAATTAATTTAACTCCTCTTTTCGGCCAGAAATCTGTTTCTCTGAAGTAGAGTTTCAAAATACAGTATAAAACTACCAATGGAATCACCACTATTCCGATTAACCACAGCATTTTGACAATCCCAATTCCCAGTTCCACAAATACTGATTATCAAATAAATTGTATCATTTTCAATTCGAAAATACGTTGTCAAACGTCAGAACACAATAACGCAAGTAATAGCAAAAGTGTTAATCCCGACCGACACTAAGCAAACACTGTAATGAGATGTAGTTACCATACCACACTATTATATTAGGATGTATGTACTATGTACATCAATATAAGTTATTTATTTGATGAGCTTTCCTACACTTCACATTCATTTATTATACACATATTTACATTGTTTATAACCCAGGGAATGTTTCAAGGTCCCCAGCACAAAAGATAATTGCATTGGCATGCATATGCAAAATACATGGATATAACAAAATAATAAAATGGTATATTAAGAGCATCATTCTTATAAAATATAAAGGCTTTCCCTATAAGGCAGACTTATAATTAATAAATATTGAAGCCTAACTTACCAACTATATTGAGGTTTTTGTTATGCAACTATCACAAAGGGAGTGACTACGCTGAGGCAAATCATATACATAGAAGTCATGTTATATCTATATAAAATTTATATGAATATAGAAATTTTTTCCTACAATATAATCATGATCAAGTTCAAGGCTACTCGATCTCTATAAACGCTGTCCTGCCTGTATACATCTCTTCTCTAAAACCCATACTCAAAATATTGGAAAGGAAAGAAGTATATTGAGCTATATATCTGCAACCTAAGCACATATAGTGGGTATCAGCAAATAATCTCCCGTACTAGAAAATCTCCCCTATGAAAAAATCTCCCCGTTAAACAATCTCCCTATTAAAAAATCTCCCCGTTAAACAAACATGGTTCTCATGGGTACAAACATAGTACAAACAAAGAATTATCAGTTTAAGTTTCATGCTCATGAGGTACATAATATTATGTATCTATTCAAAAATTCTACTACCACGTCGCGCAGCAGTGTATTTAAATTTAATAATTTATCATGCTTTGCCGTTAAAACGCGCAAGCGTGTATGCATATAAATAAATTTTATCTGGATGGCATTTCAAGTTATAAATCTACAATTTGACCACCCAAGTGATAAAAATGACATAAACCTCCAATCTGACTGCCCACTAGAATTATTGTCGTTTTGCTGGAGAATTTTTTGATGGAAATGCTACTGTTTTTGGTGGACCGGGATCTTCCTGGCCGCATACAGAAACCCAGGAATGGGTGGCCCAAAGGGATTTAATGATTGTAAATGGTGGACGTCATGTGTGGAATAAACAAATTAAAAAATCCCCGTAAGCAAAGTTTTAATGTTTGGAAGACAAGACAACCTTTGTTTTCTTCCATTTAAATTTTCTTTCGCTAACAAGTATAAAGCTGCAGCAAACATGTGACATTAATCATTACTACACAAATAAATAATGAGATAAGATGTATAATAGCAAGTTGTCTGTTAAACATTATTAACTTTATTTAAACAAGAAATAACATATAATTTTTAATATACATTAGACAATTATGCCTTCAAAATACCTACCAAAGTACCAAAATATACAAAAATTAGCCAACCATTCAACCATCTCATAATGAAATGAGATTCTCATTTCTAATAATAATAATCGGAATTATAATTGTCATCAGCTTACTCATGTCTAATTTTGGAATGGATGCAATGGAATTATTCAGTATTGGTTGGTGTTAGGCTAATGCGTACAGAAGGGAGCAACTCTTATCTTTGGCCTACTTTTGTGATTCATTTAGTAATAAGCACTCCAGTCCAGCACTATAGCATAATATAATATTGGACATGCGACTTCTTTAATTCTTATACTCTGGCTAAATTGATCCTGCCAACCAATGTGTAAATTTACATTAGTTCAAACTTTATTTACATACTAATTTGAAACAGTTTTAAAAAATTTGAAGAAAGCAGGCTTAAGCCTTATCTACCAAAGCAGCATTATTACCTAAATAGACCAAAGTCATTGGCTTAGGAAGGGACGTGGACGAAATGTGGACAGAGTTGGGCGATTAATGGTATTTTGGTGTTGGATTACTGATTACGGATTAACACGATTAAATTCTTGGATTAAAATTACGGATTATAGATTAGAATTATAATCTCTTAGATTATTATGAGGGATTGGGATTAAAATTTATTTGGGATTAAAATTGGATTGGGATTATTATAACGAAATGATTTTATTGGATTAAAGGATTAGGGATTAATGTAACGCAAAAATTTTGTTGGATTAAAGATTACGGATTATTATATAACTCAATTATTTTGTTGGATTAAGGAAAAAATAACGCAATATTTTGTTGGATTAATTATTTATCAACACTAATTGGCGTTATTACAACAGAATGAGGAGAAATTTCACACAAATCAAGTCACTTTTACCGTATTATTTATAAATCGTTTATTTAAACCATAAATTAACCTTCAAAATAACAAAATGCAATAAAAATTTGATCTTAGAGGCGGTTAGTGGAAATATAACTGAATCCACCATAACCCTCACTCTCAAAAATCGCTCACGGACTTGTCATACAAAATATACGGGATTATGGATTATGGATTAATTATGCGGAATAAGTACGGGATTATGGATTACAGATTAATTGTTATGAGAATAATTAAGGGATTATAGGATTATGGATTAGTTTTTTGCAGAAAAGGGGCGGGATTATGGATTATAGATTTATCACGCAAAATTATTAGGTATGAATTACGGATTGAGGATTAGTTAATCCGTAATCCGATTAGTAATCCTTTAATCCTTAATCTAGATTATCCCAACTCTGAATGTGGACCACGAGCACTAACTCAACAACCCATGTCCTTTTTTCAATGCAGCTTAACATATTCAGATAATTATCATTAGAGAACATGCATGCATATATTCCGTTGGTAGTTCAATGTAGGTTGATAGTCATTCCAAGTTTTATTGAACTAAACAAAAAATACCCTAAAAACTATTATAATCAGACTAATCATACCAAATTGTGTATAGAAGAGTTTGCACCATAACTTTGTTGGTCAAAATCATATAGACCGTAGCAAACGGGGTTTAGAGAACTAGCGACAGGGTATACGGTATATATTGCAACTAATTGAATCTCGTAAATTTTCAGAAATTAACCTTCTTAGCAAGTATTTTCCATTCACCACAGTCACGTCTACAGCAGGGTTGCGTTTTGTCCGGACAAAACTATTACTGTCCAGGATGAAATTAGTTTTATCCACTTTCTATCCAGGAAAAAAGTGGACAAAACTAATTTTGTCCACACCTTCCAATGCGGACACCGCAACCCTGAGTCTACAGTCAGCAGTTAATAATTCAAAATGGAATTCAGAGTGTAAGTTCCTTGCATTAAATTTTAGAAGATGTTTTAAGAATCTATTTAAAAATAATTTGAGTATCTAGCAGTTAAAATGTTTTTTTAATTGCTCTTGATACTCTTTAGTAAAGAGTAGGGCATAATATTTTGGCTACAAATGCAAAATTCTGAGAATTCTGTGCTACGCAATATGTGTACGTTTCCTTTCATTATTATTATTATTCTTTATCTGGCTAATAGTTATACTATTCCTGAACCGAGAATGAATGGTGCCAATCATATTTTCTCTGATTGCACACAACTGACTCTACTCTATAGTCTGTACACTACATTATACTCAATACTACTTGTATTTCCACATTTACCGTAATTACTTTAATAAACGTCGGCTTATAATAAACGCCTGACCTGTAATAAACATCGGGCCAATCCTCAGCGCAACGTTGAAGGCCGGGTCTTAAGTAAACGCCGAGTCTCTAATGTTTCACATATTCAGCTATCTTTTCCAGTTCATTTTAAATCCTATTGTTTGGTCTTTTGTTCGTTGTTGCAGTGAGCGAAGAATAAATCGTGATTGAAAATCAATAGACCACCCATCAAGCTAATTGGGTGGTCTATTTGTCTCCACTCACGATACTTTCACAGCTCACTGCTTCGCCAGCCACGAACAAAAGACCAATATTAAAAACGAGCTGGAAAAGATAGGGAAGCCCCCCAAATTGGCATACACCTTTTGGTATAAAATGAAAAATCATCATGTTGGCATAAAAATCTATGTTTTGGCACAAGTTTTTTTACCACTAGTTGACATTAAGTAATGTTTCCTTGATTGCCATAGAGTCTGGGTTACTATCAGATGGAAAGGTAGGAATGAATTAACGTTTCTAATATATATGGGCCCCATCCGCCTCTTCCATAAAATATGTCAGATTATGATAAATTAGGTTAGGTTTGCGTTTGCGGGTGAGGCGGGTAGGAAGAAGAAAAGAATTACTATTATATGACAAAAATGCAAAAAATTGAACTGCTAATGAGCTACACTGAATGAATTGGCGGATACGTTTAGATTTACCTACTTTGATAATTAAGATTTTGAGTTAATTATTTTTAATGACACTAACGAACTCACTTTTCAACATTTCATTCTCAAAATACTAATTTTGTGACTTAGTACAATTCATGCCAAAAAATTATGCCAAAAAGCAAATTTGAAAAAATGCCAAAAGGTATATGCCAATTTGTGGGTGATTCAGTAGGGTAATAAATGCCAAGTGGTTAAGCACTACGAAAACACGCGAGATAAAATTATAATGTTGTTTAAATAAAATTACACAAAACGCCTGGGGCGTTTATTGCAGTATTGATGGTACTCAACTTTGCGTTGACATTCATGCATGCATCATTTCAGTCAGTCATACTGTGCAATTGTACACCAAATTTGAATGATTAGAGTGATCGAGTAAGTTATGACCCAATTAAATATCACTCATTCTTTATCAATATTTCTTTTTGACTTTGAATATATTTACCTTCAAGAATTTGCTGACTTGGGCAATATCGTTTTGATGTCAACCTTTTCAAAGATTTGTACTGGCCTGCTATCTGCTTGTACTGCTAAAGAAAAGGAAGGATCAACAGTTTAATCAGGTTACAAATCTTAAATCTGTAAGTTGCATACTATTTAAATCAAAATTTTCTAAATGAATAACTATAGCTAAAGCTGACATTCAGTAATAATTGGCATTGCCTATGACCATTGATAAAAGTATAACAGTATACAGTTTAACATGATCGATTAGTGATTATACTGAAGCCTTTTCGATTCAAAGTGAAGCCTGTGTCATTAAGTAAAGAATATATTTTATTATAATTGACCATACAATACAATGATTGCCATTTGGTGAGGTGAGATGCTTAAACCTGATATCCAACATTGAAAGCCCGTAGATTTCATTACTGAATTGATTCAAATTTTTCATCTTTACGAAATACACGCGATTAAACCCGATTCTTTAAATTCTTACAGGTTACAAATGATCAATAAATAATAAAAACCATAATATTTTAAGGTTTTTTTTTGGGAAGTACCATCCGCATTCCATGCAGAATATTAGGCTAGTAAATGCATGAGCAAGTATCATATTATGCACGCAATGAAATGATTTTGTTAATGGTTCTGTAATGTTTAGAACTGCAGCGAATGTCGAATGTATACTGTGACATCATTTATAACACCAGTTATTCATCTGCAATCCCACCTTACAAATCATCGTATTAGAAAATGCAAAACTTTTGAGATGATCCATTTAAAAGGTAAAAGATCAATCTTAAAATATAATTTTCCAGAAATATAATAATAATACTGAAAATGTTATAATCAAAAATTTATTCACGTATTTTTAGCATTTTTAAAAAGTATGTAATTTTCGACGGATTGTCTTCCCAAGGAAGACGAAAAGAAGAAATTGAATCTGGACGACCAACTCAAACCGAAAAACGCTGCCCTGGGGAATCATTATCAATACGTAAACTCCTGTCTACGGTAGGAAATTCCAGGATGACTGGAATATCGCCTGTCATCTTTTGTCTTATTACAGCCTATATAATATCGTCTGCTTAACATTACAAAGTAACAAGCCAATTTATCATAGCTTCCACTAAGTAACAAGCCATTTTATCATGGCAGCGACAAGACAATGTAACAAACCTAACTCCTGATACAATGGCCTGTTACTTTGTAGCAGCCATGATAAAATGGCTTGTTACTTATAATGTTAAGCAGACGATATGTCAAAACAATTCTCCTCTAATTCAAGAAAGCAACTTTTTTATTAAATATTAACCGCTCTGCATGTCACGTCACGTCACATGAAATTTCATCCCTCTCTTTTCTATCGTCTGTTAAACTAGTTTTTAAAAGTTTTATGCACCAATTTCTCCTAGATTTTCAATTTTAAAATTTAATTTCAGAAACGTTCAACCCAACTTGATAATAGTGATATTTTATTGGAGGTAGAGTTACTTACTACATTACTGAAAGAAGAAATCGTTTGGGCATATGGTAACTCGCCTTGAAATAAGCCTTAAAAAAGTTGTGTTTTCCTCGAAGCCTTTGGAGACTTTGTGGTTATTCAGTGATTCCCCGAATAATAATATTCGAGTTATTTTGAATACCGAGTATTTAAATTTAAATGTCGAATATTCTACTCCAATGTTTGATGTAATCTAACGTTCCTAACTAATCCGGTTAAAAAGCCAAATTCGTTTTTTACATCGAATATTCGATTAGAATTTCAAATATTCGTTACGAATGCTTAATGTCGACTATTCGAGATCGAATACTCGCAACATCAATTAAATTGGAGTCATAATAGTAGCATGTTTATAATAGGTTATTGTTATTTGAACAATGGATCTCTTCGTTCTTTTATTACAGTGTAATATGATTTGCACAAAATAATTTTATTTCCAAACTGATGGTAGTACGTGTTGAAGCTGAAACAACTATTAAATGTAAAATAATGGGAGGAACCTGCAGCAGTGCGGTGGAACATTTTTCAGGTTCAAGATAATATGTTTATTAAAAACCAAATAAAACGAATAATTATGCACATATTATTAATGCCAACCGGTCAAAAAGAATTTTAACTAAAATTGAAAATTGTATTTCTACCTATAGATACTGAAATAAGATCTTATAATGAGAAACAGGCAATAGTAGCAGAAAAGTTAAAGCCTCGTTTAAAAGGAAGCCCTTCATTGTAAGATATTTAATCTCACTTTAATAGTTATACTAACTCACTTTTTGATTTTTCTCCTGTATGATTTTGTAATACAAATACGTCATTATTAATATTTAGTTCCCGTGAATGGATGGATTATACCGAACATTTAGATCATTCGACGGGGCCAGATGTAGTTGGTAAAATAAATGACCTTTAAAAATTGCAAATTTAAATTGCATGGCTGTTGTAAATATAATGTTCCTATTACCTTAATTCCATGTAGTACATATATTAATGACCTACCCCCAATTTGTCAACACTAAAATGTCAACAGAGCAAAAAAAATCGAAAACACCTTTTGTCAACCCCATTTTTTTGTCAACAGCAATTATCCTTTTTGTCAACACCAGTGTTATTGATATAAATAGTCAAAATTACGTACTTGTACTAGATTAAACCTAAATTAAATAGGCAATGAAAACACTGAGTAAACCTTATGGTTTAGTAACCATAAAATAAATCCTTAACTAACACGTTGTTTGAGTAAAAATTAATTAAGTCAAAGTAAATACGTCATATAAGCAGTAAGAAAAGTATCATGAATACAACGGTATAAATAAATCCACTCAGAGAAAGAAAGTTTGGATTCGTTTCGAATAATTTTTTAAAAGTTTTAAAATATTGTGCAGCCTGAAGATCTTTCTCGCTAGGAAATGTTTGCTTTACAATGATCCTAACTAATGTGTTGACGAAAAGGTTACTATGTGTTGACAAAAAGTGATTTCCAAAAAAAAGTTGTTGACAAAATGGTGTTGACAAAAAGGTGTTGACAAAAGGGGGTAGGCCCATATTAATAGATGATAGAAGAAATATATAATTTGAAATGGGTAAAGGTTTATGGGTAAATAGAAAAAGGTTTTTAGTCAATAAAAAAAGGCTTTTAGTAAATAGTCCAACGGTTCATAAAAAGAAGTAACTGGGTCAATAAAAAAAGTACGAAAGTCAATAGAAAGAGTACAAAGATCAATACTTAGAATGATTTTATTTAGTCAATATTAAATCATAATTATAATAAAAAATGAGAACTTTGAATGATTTTTATAGTTAGTCAAAATTAAATCAACATTTAATTAAGTATTTAAATTGGACAATAAATTTGTATCATATGAGTTAAACTTAAGTTATGAGTTATATGAGTTAAATTCACTGTTTCACGAGCTTTGGGAATTTCTGGAGGTCTTCCTGTTTTCCTTTACACGCTAACAGGTATCCGTTTAGCCCTTGCGGGAAATGTATGTACTTTTCTCATGCTAGCAATTTCAATTATGTTTGCACATATAGTTTTTTTGATAAATTGGACAAGTACATATTGAACCCGACAATTTTCGATGTTGGATATAACCTGCCATATAGAAGTTTGAAATAATTCAATAGCATAGGTAAGCTCTTATCTACAATTGATAGGAAGTTCATGCAAGGTACTTTACACATCTTATTATATTATAGGAATGGTATGACTAAGAACTCGACCTATGCCTGGACGTATGCAGCACAGTGTAGGTTTAATAACTCGTATACTCAAGTTTAACTCATATTATGATACAATGGTATTGTCTAATTTAAATAATTAAATGTTGATTTAATTTTGATGACTAACTATAAAAATCATTCAAAGTTCTCATTTTTTATTATAATTATGATTTAATATTGACTAAATAAAATCATTCTAAGTATTGATCTTTGTACTCTTTCTATTGACTTTCGTACTTTTTTTTATTGACCCAGTTACTTCTTTTTATGGACCGTTGGACTATTTACTAAAAGCCTTTTTTTATTGACTAAAAACCTTTTTCTATTTACCCAGTGAACCCATCACCAAATATTATTTTCTTATGCAGAAACATCAAAAAGTTAATTAACCCAACTATTGTTCTTTCAAGTCAATTAAATAGGCCATTTTAAGGTTTATTGATTTCTGAATTTTGACTACCAAAATTGACGATAACTCTGTCAATTACATTGAAGTAATATCATTTCTACAATAAGCATAATAAAAATTGCTATTAAACAACTTTGTCAATCTAAAATTACACTTTGCCCATTTAGAATTTGATGAAATCCCCGTTGGTTATGACACTAAGAAATTATTGATTTACGTTATTACAAAACGTTACATTAGATTATTAAAAATTACAAACGATGTCAAAAATGATGATTATAATATAATATTATATTTAGTAGAAAATTTTAGTACCTACAAATAAATAATTGTTTATAATTTTAATATTTTTAGAATCTGAATCTCCATACGAAGAGGGTCGCTACGAACAGTACTTAATATCGTTAAAATGGGTTGACAGTGAAACTGGGAAGTTTAAAGCTGTAAAAACATTCAAGCCATTTCAGATGACTTTTGAAGATCACGTTAACTTAAAGTGCATTTCCATTAACAATAATAAACTTGACCGCTCAGAAATAGTTAAAACTCTTAGGTTATGTCACAATCTTAGCAAGCTTGTTTTTGATGATGTTGAAATCGTTGGTTGCTGCAAGAAGAAGGTCAATTTGCCACACCTGAAGCATGTTAAAATGAATCTGGTATCAAGAGAGACCAACATTATTGAAAATACACAGAAAATAGATTACTATACTTTTTTCTATAAGAACATTGTTTCTTCACTTGATATATTTACCATAAATTATATAATTATTATTTTCAATCAAGATTTATTGGTTGAGGTGAATGAAAATCAAAAGTCTTTAACTTTTACTATGAAGGAAGATCTAGTCGTTCCAATAAGGGGCAACATAATTCCCTTTTTAGTGAATAAAATAACATTGCACCATTGCAATGTAAATGGTATTCCAATGGATTTAGAACATTTGGAATTGGAAAATGTAAGAATTGTACAAGAAGCAGAAAATGTTAAAGAATTTGATATTACTCAATTTATTTCTTCTAAACTGAAGTCATTGATAGTTAATTGCGAAGATCCAAATTGTACGAAGATCAGTGTCAATATGGATTCCCTAAAATCAATTAAGACTGTATCACTAAAATACTGCAAAATACATTATCCAGCGGGAAGTTAAAATGGCATTATGGCATTTAAAGTTTTTATCTATTTTTTACATTATTTAATTTATTTTTAATGCATAATATTTATTATCTTAAAGATTAAAACCATATTTATAGGATTAGATTCGGTTGTATATGGTATTCATAAAATTATTGTTTAGATGTAACATCTAGATTTTTGCAATTTATTTGTCATAATCAGTAATAATTCATGCGTTTATTATATTACAGGACCACTTTTGTCCAATGTATTTTTTGCCTGCAAGTTGTCTATATTATTAATAAGTTGATTAAATATAACTACTACTTTCATCCATACTTTCTGCTGCCATAAGGGCAACCATCCCAGATAATATCAGTTTATCGTAAGTAAGGAGATTACAGTTTTTAGAATATTCTTCTAGCTACAGACCGTTTCCTGGCAAAGTTAGAGTTAGACAAAGATTTCATGAATCAAAAGACAAAGCAGTCTGACATTTTATGATTAGTCTTTAATTTTATTTCATGTATTTGACTTTTATGTTCTGCATTTACGGTTTAAATCTGATCGTGTCGTGAATTATTTAACTTTATGATAAAGATGCTGTTTTTAGTAACTATTAATATTATTTGCTTAATATTATTTACTTACTTATTACTTGATTTCATATCAATAAATAATTTGATTTGATAAGACCCTTGCTTGTTACCTAACGCATCATTTTTAATTCCTGGTTATGTCAAGCCACAGTGCACTCTGTTGTCATATTATGCAATATTGTATAATTGTGGTTACTCTATAGTCATGTGCTTTTCATAATTAAATTGCGCTCTGCTCTCATAAACTCGTCAAGTATCTGGATGTGTTGGTAAGTGTTTAAATATTACCAATATTATATTAGGTATATATTATATAATATTATATATACCGTTATATTCTTTAAATATTATAACAATATTATGCAACATATATTTTGAATTAATATTCATATTTTCCTATTAATTTTAAAATTACTGGGTTGATAATTACTTAAATTATTTTGGCAAGATATGGCAAAGGAAAACATAAGAAAAAATATTGGCTTTCTTTCGAAGAATCTCACTAATTTTCCGGAGGTCATTACCTATTTTCTGCAGGAAGGAATCTTCGAGGATTCAGAATTAACAGTTATTGTGAGTGCAACTGTGAAATTAGTATCTGATCATTATATATTAGATTACTTAGTTGGACAATGTATATTTTTAATAAAATCAACATGTTTTTATTTTTGTTGATTGCGATTCCTTTAGGAGAATGACAAATTGTCTAGTGGCACTTATTTGAAGCTTTTCCGAGAATTAATGAAGAAACAATTGGAATCAAAGCTCACAAAGGTCATTGAAATTTTCAAAGCAACTGGAAATGAACATTTGGCAGAGAAAATTGAAGGGAGCCGCAGTGAATTCACACTTGTCGACGCTGAAGTCGACAGTAATCAAGTCTTCAATTGCGAATTTCTGGAATTATGTAACTGCGATTTCATGAAAGACGGGGAAAGGGTTGAAGTGACAGATTTAAGTATTAGCATTGGAGAGGCTGTCAAAGTTTTAAAAATAATTTGTGACCAAGGCACGAGAGTAGATATTAACTTAAATTGTCTGAGTGCGATGGAATGCATTAATTTGCGAAGAGTTCGGCTTGTAATGGAATCCCTCATTAGGAGAATGGATAACGTGCGCGAAATTGAATTTGACTTAGTTGATTTTATCCGCCAACAACAAGAAGTTCATAATGTCCTAATAAACGAATTTGTTAATTTTGGACGACTTAAGAAACTGTCTTTGAAGGGCAAAAATATGAGCGTCGATTTGAGCGGTCTCAGCATCAAAGCAGAGTTACATGGCACGAAGGTGGTTACTAGCCTTAGAAACAACACCACTTGAATCATTTTATGCAATAGTATTTTAAAAACATGCCGTGCACACGTTAATTAGTAGAATAACGGCAAAGTAACTTAATACAATTATTTATCAATTAAAAAGAACTTAGGTAGGTAATAAAGTGCAATAACAGTTAGTTTAATCGTGTTTTGGGTGTTTTAGGCTATAATATCGATTATTCTATAAATGTATGTCTATTTTAATTGTACCATAATTAAATGTAGAAGTAATAATTAGTTTACTATTTTTAAGGCACGTTAATTATGGTTCCCTATTATTGTGTCTACTATATTGTTTGACTCTTGCCTTGTATGCATGAACGTAAGTGAAATCCTATATAACCAGTAAAATTATTTATGCGTATTCAGTCACCATTTATTTTTAAACTTAAAATTATATTGCAGCAAAAATATATAGGTAAATAATATATTTTGTAAAAATAAAATACTGCAAATTCTTCACAACAAATTAAACTTAACTTAAATAAATTGTAGAAAATTTCAATGTTTATTATTTTAATTATTGGTATTCATTAAGTATCATCTTGTTGTATAGCTACTTACAGGTACTTATCTAGAGCCGGGGGTCGTGAGGGGGCACTGAATGATTTGTTGCTCTCATCTCGACCAAATTTCTGGATACGTGCTTGACTACTTTGTACTTACATTATACTGTAATTAGTCATTATTCCTGCCTTTTATCGCTTTAAATGCAGCAAATGTTAGATGACTTCAACTAAGCAATGTAATTATACATAAATACACATACAATTTGGAGTGGAGATCAACTACTCCACAAAATCGTTAGATTAAATGGGCATTTTCAAAGTTACTGGATTGATAAGATAAAACATACGAAAATCGTCAATCTATATTCAAATAAATATTAAGTGGTTTACAATGTTCATAACATGGTCTTTCGTATGCATTCCCATCATACAACTTATAATTATAACACTATTATATTTCTACCTTTCGGTCATTGTGCAACCTTGTGTCAACTATAGTAGTACCTAACGTATATAGTCTTTTCGTGAAATTAGTTTTTGCAACTGTCGCTAATCTACATAATTAGTTTGGATTTGTACACTGGTAAAAATAGTATAGGTACCTATTTTACAAATATCACTACTATTAAATGTTGCAAATTCAAAATTGTTCGTGTATATTATACTTGTTTATATTTGTATTTCCTTCTTAAAAGGTATAAATATTAAAAGTAACTTAATCTCCGCTAAATAAACCCACTTTTCATATACAACGTATTAACGTAATAACTTGTCAGCAAATAAAAGTGCAATAATTTGAAATGTTTTAGAAGTGCATTAAGCCTAATTATTATGCCTGGCTTCAACTATTGTTTCTAACATATCGTAACTTTTTCTCTGAATCAATTTTTACTCAATTATATTTTATTATAGGGTAGCATTCAAACATGCAGGTGAATGGAATATACACTCTGGACGGATCAACGGTTGTAATCCAAAATAACCGGTTTGTAAATGGTTCTGGAACTCACTGGGATCATTGCCGTTACACTGGAGAGTTTAAATATGGGAAAGCCAAAGTTTTTGGTGGACCGGGATCTTCTTGGCCACATACAGAAACCCAGGAATGGGTAGCCCAAGGAGATTTAATGATTGTAAATGGGGGGAAACATGTGTGGAAGAAACAATATAAGAATGGGGGCTGGCATTTACCGTTGGATGGCGTTTACCGTTTGGACAGCTCGACTGTTGAAGTTCGTGGTGGGAAGATTGTTGGAGGAACGGGAGACCATTGGAATCATTGTCGCTACACTGGAGAATTTCATGATGGGCGAGCTACCGTTTTTGGAGGACCGGGTTCTTCTTGGCCTCGTACTTTAACCCAATCATGGGTATTACAAGGCAATTCAATGGTAGTGAACGGAGGGGCTCATGTTTGGTACAGACTGTAACCAATAATTACACCTACTTGCACTTAACTGTTCAATATTATTATAATTTTCTAGACAGAGGACAGAGAATTACCAACATCATCGACTTTCCATTAAGGCTTGCTTCTTAGCTGATACGCGTTATAACTTTTTGTGCTCATTTCAAAAGATATCCAAATGTGGTTTTTAATCTTCGGTCCCTGACATAAATACAGACGCTTTGTTTTCTGAAATAGCAAACATTAAAAAAGTACGATTTTTTAAAGCTTGGGGGTCTAGACATTTTCACATCTCACATTATACGTAGTTCAGTTTTTAAAGCAGTGAAAAGTAAAATTTTTCAGGAACAATCCCTATACATGTCCCGCCAAATGCTTTCCTCTTTTGACGTCGTGATAAAATTTGTAGCACAAGAAAACATTTACTGAAAGGTATACTTTTACATTATTTTACACTCCACTACTTTGTGGTCGAACAGATTTTATTATTCATAACTGACAACACGTGTGCTTTAGCTAAGCAAGCCTTAATCCACTTCACGTTTTCTCTTTCTTCTCATGTTTAATACAATATGTCTGGTTTTTATAGAAATAAATGGCAGTTTTGAATGTCGATTTACTAAGGTATATAATATTAATATTATGCTTGTTGGACATTATAACGCCTAATGATATTTTACTAGGTGCCATTGCATTTTCTCAAAATCAGCATAATAAAAATCCCGGTACGAATAATTTTAATTTCCTAATGACGACTGACACGATTAAACTCAATTTGAGAAATTATAAGAAAAAATGATAATGTTTAGGTAAGAATTTATGTATCTTGGTGTAGCAGCTACTTACAATACAAAAATAAATTATCACTCCTGCGTAAGCCGTGGATGATAAACTAAATCCAATAGTTATGTGAAAATGCAGAATCTACTTTATTTGAGTGAATATCTATTGTTCGTCAACAGCTAAAGACGTTATAATAATTTTGCAATTTTAAGTCTCCGATTAGTTTTGATGATAAAAGACAAAGCCTAGCCTACAAAAATAATCACCTCAAATAAATCTCAAACGGAGTATATTAGTTATATTATATGGCTTGTAATAGATATACTATATACTTTAAATTTATATTGGCCAGAGTTATCATCGGTCTGTCTTTACTTTTCGTTCTTATGTCAGAAATCAGCAAGCTGAACGATTTGGTCATCCCTAAATAATCTTACTCAACCACAATCACCCCTTGGACTGACGCGCGTATGGGATTTGTATTTGCAATTATCGTTGAGTTTATGTTGGTCACTTTACACTTCCATCGCCCGTATGCCGATGTCCTTTGTCGGCAGTACTGCTAATGGCAATAGCGGGACAACGAGGAAGTTCTGGTCAACCGATTCGAGATGGAAGATGGGCCGAGGACATCCCCACAATTAGGAATAAATATTTCATACAGAATTGGAAAATGGTTTCTCAACTTCTCCATTTTTAGAAATGGGGTAGTTGCGTTTTTTTGCTTTGCCTGCATTTATTTAGCGTACTGGAGCACCGATTGTGGCTCAAGACTTTAACCACCCGAATCTAAACTTTGTTAAGAGCTTTAAAAGTTAAACAAAAATCCTTTAGATGAACTAATGTACCACCAAACTGACCGAACTAATACAATTCATTATCTTACACTTACAATCATAACCGATTTCATCTTTTGTGTTGGATTTGGAAATCCATAAATGATTGTTTTACCTACGTAAAACTGCCACAATAAATGTACAAGAATAAATAATTGTTTTATTGACATTATATCATGACCGCGACAAAGTAACAAACCACTAGGTTTGTTACCTTGTCACAGCCATGATAAAATGGTTTGTTACTTTGTAGCAGTCATGATAAAATGGCTTGTTACTTTGTAATATTAAGCAGACGATATTATTCTTCTTTAGGAAATGTCAGGGTTAAATGATCGCTAATTTATTTTTTGATGCGGCATAAATATTAAGTGCAACTTATTACATAAAACGATTTAATTCATATAGAAAATAGTATATTATGTAATAAATTCGATTGTCTTATAAATAAAAAATAGCAAAAATGTTTCTCATTCTTGCCACTTGCAAAGGTAACAAAGGAAAATTCAAAAGTATTATTTAGTACAAGGCCACCAATACTGATATTTAATTTCAAAAACTTTCCGTGTCAACACTTTTTGGTTTAATTTCGAAATAGGCTAATATTAACCCAGATATTGCTTTATCAAATGATTATAATACATCCTTTCTTGTCCCCGACTCAAAAACTCAATTATGTTTTATTATATAAGGTAACATTCAAGCATGCAAAAGAATGGAACATACACTCTGGACGGGTCCACCGTTGTAATCCAAAATAACCGGTTTGTAAGTGGTTCAGGGGAATTATGGAATAACTGCCGATATACTGGAGAGTTCCAGTATGGGAAAGCCAGAGTTTTTGGTGGACCGGGATCTTCTTGGCCACATACAGAAACCCAGGAATGGGTATCTCAAGGTGACTTAATGATTGTAAACGGTGGGAAACATGTTTTGAAGAGACATTTTCCTTGTGACGGTGCTTACCGTTTGGACAGCTCGACTGTTGAGGGAAAACCGTTGAAGGTAAGGGAGACCATGGAATTATTGTCGCTACACTGGAGAATTTCATGATGGACGAGCTACTGTCTTTGGAGGACCAGGTTCTTCTTGGCCACGTACTGTAACCCAATCATGGGTATTACTAAGACAATTCAATGGTAGTGAACGGCGGGGCTCATGTTTGGCACAGAATGTAATCAAATTAATTTTAATGACATACACCTTATTCCGTTTATCAAATCAATATCAATAATGTTATCATAAATAACCTTGACTTTCCACTTCTATCATGGCATACAAAATACAAGCATAATGTAAAATGTCATAATGTGTTGAATTGAGAGTTCGAACCCTTTATTAGACAGCAGCAGCATCTGAAAAATTTACAAATGCTTTTTGTCAATTTTCTTCTCCTTACTACACGTGTTCATAATTTACCTGCATGGCTTTTATACAGCAAATGGCAATTTTGAGCGACGAAATATTACTTATTGATTGAATAAAGATGGTGTAGTAAAAAGTTTATAGTGGTTATATATTAAAGAATAACAACTGTGTAATGCTTACCTTTTTTAATATACATGGTGCATGCAAGCACTTCTTAATATTGGAACATATGCCGTTAATTTTTTACATTTTCTTTAGCTAATCATAAAAAGTTTTATTTAAAAAAATTTACTTTTTCAATACTTTCCATCGGAAAACATATATTGAGGACCCCATACGCATACCTACCATATAGACAAATTCAAGTCAAATGTCAATTCGGCGGCAGCGCCGCCATGGTTTTATTTTATGTAATACTCATTTAATATAGTTTGTCAGTTTGTAAATCAATGTAAATTTCTAATGTTTGGCGAATAACTACAATTATTAGGGAAAATTCCCAAGGTAGAAAACAAAGAAAGTTTTAATCGTTAAAATATTTGAAACTAGAAAATAATAATAATGCTATTGGAGGCCTGTATGCTAATTCTCTTCCACTATACGTGGTAGGTGAAAATAGTTTATAATTCAATGGTGCCCGAAAAAATGACAGCTAAGCAAGCGTTAAAGCATGCCATTATTTTCTTTCATTTGTCGGTACCTTAGATTACAATAAAGAGATGGTTTTACATTGCATTCACCTGGGCAATAGAAGAGACCCGATTGACAGATTTATCTGCTAATCGATTTGGAAATTTGGCTTTTCTTGCGTTGTTTCCCAACCTTTTGTGTAGAGGGAGGGTATGACATCTACTATACTGATTAGTAGAGCCATACTACCGCTCAAGCCACGAGGGATTACATGCAGTGGCTCCCGGAACAACTTTATGTGCACAGTGCACATAATATTTAGTCTAAGCTATCTGGACTTACAGAAGAGTACTGAACCATGATACGAAACGAATCAACACTGTCCCTGTAGTTCTTTTCCTAACAGTTGTTTTCCAGTGCTTCACTTTAGTGCATCTACCATGAATACAATGTCCTGAGCAAAACCTTGCTTGGCTAAAAGCGGGTCTTTACAAACAAACGTTATGCTTCTTTACACTATAGCTGCTGCAATCAGCAAATTAATAATAATATATTATATTATTGTTTGAATTTCACAAATAAAGGAAATCTTCTGGCTGACGTGTCGACACCGACTTACAACTTAGGCCACAGAATATCATAATAAGATAGTTAGTTGAAGAGTTGGGTGTTGAGGTATCGGTATCGCGTTCTCATCGCTTTGATGTCAACTGTTCAGCCATACGAAGAAAATTAATTACCGTCAATCATTACCATCATTGACCATCAACAACGCGCGTACAGCGGGAAAAAGTAATTCACGTTCATTTATTTTTTAGTTTTATATTTTAAAATACCGGATATCATCATATAGATTATATAACATAATTTATAATGGGCTCTGCATAATGATTATGATATTATAATTAACAGTTGATAGTGGCAAAGCAAGCTGAGCTGATGTTCAATCTTAAAAACGTTTAAAAAAAGTTTGATATTATTTTGTAATGCTTTTGCAGATCAGAAATTCCACCTTTCCAGAAGACAGAATTATCAGTCTGAACAAAATGGACAATTTTGAAAATAGTTCAACAAAGTGTACTCCAATTGCAAAAAAGAAACTTTGCTTCAATACTAACAAGAAGAATGTAGCGCTGTCCTTGTTATCGCCGTCTAAAATCCATTAGAAATAGCACCGGTATTTTGACTTTTTTGATTTGCAGTAAAATTAGATGAAAACATTTTGGCAAAATTTAGGGAGCGGTACTTTGCTGCCACTGTCTCCGCTGTTGCCACTGGGAGGTATGGGTGGTTAGCGGTAACAGCATAACAGCGGAGACAGTGGCAACAGTGGCGACACGGTACAACCACTGGCGGCGACACAGCTAGAACCACTAGCTGTGTCGCCGCTAGTGGTTGTAGAGT
Source organism: Tomocerus qinae (assembly GCA_020055645.1). NCBI lineage: Eukaryota > Metazoa > Arthropoda > Collembola > Entomobryomorpha > Tomoceridae > Tomocerus > Tomocerus qinae. Next base: position 67,864,949 of record CM034546.1, read on the forward strand.
GTCGCCACTGTTGCCACTGTCTCCGCTGCTATGCTGTTGCCGCTAACCCCCGATAGCCACCTAACGGCAACAGCGGAGACAGTGGCAGCAAAGTACCGCTCCCTAAAATCAGCCAACATTTTTACCGGATTCATATTTGGTTTCTACAGGAATCTAATTCAAACTTATTAACTAACTGTAACTTAATTTGCAGATTATAGAAAGTATTTTGGGTTTTCTTCCATTGGAGCAAATCAAAAAATGTCGTTTTGTCAGCAAGGAATGGAATCGTGTTGCTGAACCGTTTCTCAGAAAGCGTTCTCAAATTTCAATTGGCTACCCGAATGACTTCATTAAGTCGAACACGAAGTTTAAGAAAAGGTTTAGAAAGGGTGAGTGTCAGATTCCGTTTAATGCTTTACGACTTTGGGATTTCAACGGAAAGTCAAGCCCTTGGACAGTATCTGGTCTGAAAGTAGTATTTGGGGATTGGGAAATACAATTAAAGGAATTGACGATTTCTCGGATTCCAATTCAGGGCGTTCGTCCCCGTTCTAATACCTCTTTCAACATGTCAGCTTTATTAAACGAGATAAACATCACAAAACTGAATGTCGAACCTCTTTCTGATTGCCGTTGGCAGTTTTCAATTAAAGATTTGCCTCATATTAAGCATCTGCGGCTTAAAAATTGTGATGTCATCTTCAATGAAAACTCCCTTCTTGCTCCAACTCATGTGGAATTAACGTCTTGCGAATTGACTTTTGAAAATGACAGCGATGAAAACACAATAAATACTTTTATTGACTTTGGAGTTGCCAAGACAGTTTTATTTCGTCCTACAAATGAAATAAAATTAGACATGAAGGGGAAATTTGAATTGGATCGTCTTGAATTGGAAAATGCATCTATCTTGAATTGGGAGACATCAAACTGGACAGTTGACAGACTTTATTTTTTCGACGTTGATTTTAAAGGAATAACTGAAATGCAGGTTCGGGAAATGGAAGTTTACAGTTCCGAGTATACTCTTTTGGATATCCCAAAAACGGTTGAAAAACTTACCTGCAATGACGTCAGAATTTCATCCCCTGCTTCTTTTCTCAATTTAAAACACTTGGCTATTTCTGGAAAAAAATCGCTTGAAATGTTGAGATTCGTCAATAGCTGGCCCTTGCTAAAATCACTGGAAATTAATGGCTACGTCCACAACCGTCACCATTATGAATCATTTCATATTTTATCAGACTGGATTCCTCAAAATCTCGAACAATTTTGCATGAATGGGTGGGTAGATATAAATGGTGAAAATATTGTCAATGTTGAAATCCTTGTTTTCCGATGGGTTAATTCTACTTGTATACTGGACACATTGAAAACATTGAAAGCTCAAAAAATCCTTTGGGTGATGGGGCGATATGCAAATTACACCAATGTACTACAGTGCATTTCAAGTTTGGACGAAAATGTAACTGTTGTAGCTGTAGGGGAGTTCAAATGGAGTAATGATGAAGCTTTTACCAAGTCCCCTCTCGCACAAAGGGTAGACAGGAAATCTGCATATTATTTATTTAAAAGCGGAAAGGGAACTGCAATTTCGAAAGACCATTTCGACAAAATGATGGAGGTTTAGTCTGGTTTTGAAAGGAATCCCAATTCACTGTACTTACTATTTATAATTAAATATTACACTTCAAACATATTCTGCAATCCTTTTAATTAACTGTCTTGGCGGAAAATGTTATGTAGATACTGTTAACTTCCATCTTTGAAGAACGGTATTTCATTTATGAATTTTAAGAAGGCTAGGGAATTATGGAATCAGACAGGTATAATGAAGTCTGAAATGGTTTTGGTGAAAAGTTTTGCTATACTTTATATTAATTATATGGCACTGTAATTATTTATAACCAAATATTAATTGTTGTAAATTATTTCCCAATTCAAAATTATTATAACATAAATCTGTACTGGAAGGTAATATAATAAAATTAAATCTATTGTTTGACCTAATCTATTAGTATAATGTTACGACTACCTTTTTGGCATATAGGTAGGTATTCTCGATTTGTCATATTGCTTGCAAAATATGAACGATAAATAATGATTTTTTTCTACTTTTACTTCATAAAATCAGTCACTTCCGTAAACTGAATAGATGTGCTGCGTGTTACTACAGAAAGTAAAAACTAATAAGCTTAGCGCAGCGTATCTACTTTTTAGTAAACCAGGTCAAAATAAAATAATACTTGCTTTGCCATGTATTAGCTCGGCTTCTCTACCTGTCTAGAACTTCTTCACCGTAATAATAATATCACTTAAATCAGTTATTTAATTATGTATATACTACTACAAGAAATCTGTGCATTATGCATTACTATAGGTTTACGACAGGATATAAGATTATGCATAGGATTATATATTTTCAAAAATTAACGAATCCAACCTAATTTAAAACAACTTGTTGACTTCAAATGTAATTTCATGTAAGTTTTAATGAAGTTAGGTTGATATAAAACTCAAATTTTTTACTTTCGGAAATATTCTAGGACTTGATGCAAATGTCCAGTCTGTACGCATTTCCTGTGACATATTTTATTTATTATGCATTGTGTAATGTCAATATTATGTTGAACGACTCGACGACATTACTTTGTGCAGATAGTTGCATGTTGCATTACAAATATTACTTCTGTTTTCATAACCACTGCGAATAGCATAGTCTTGCATCACAATTAATAATATTTATATCTCCCAATGAATTGACTCTGACACTCTGACAACCTAGAAACGGAAATATATAATATAGTATAGTTATATGAAGCGCACCTCGTAAATACAATATATTAATATCTGTCATTCGACAAATCAGTGATAAAACGTTACTTAACAGGCTTTACCTAATCTGAAGATAAGCTGACAAGGGCGTAAACTGACAGAATGCAGAAAGGCGTCAAAGTATTCTTTACTACACATGACATTATTGTGGTCTTGTAAATTGGTTGTAGGAGAATTCGTCAATACAATTTCGACAATTGACAAAGGAGATTTCGACAAGAAAAAGTTTAATATCGACAATGGTAAAGGATTATTCGACAATGACAATGGAGTAATCGACAAATCAAAAATTTCTTTTATTCACACAAAATGTCATACCATGTAAACATAATAATATGCCAATTAGCAGTATTAGCGCTGTACTTACTTTTAAAATTCCGTAGTCATTGTTAATATTCTGTAGTCTGTTTATTATATCTTTATAATTCTATTTATGATAATCATACATAATGGCCATAACTTATATTGCAGCATTCTCATCACCTTCTGTCTTAGAGGCTTCTTCAATCATTCTGTTTCTTCTTATAATCTTTTTATCGCTACTGTCTAATAAGTGGGCTATAGCAGCACAATATCGTGCAGTATCAATGGTATTGTAAGTTCCAATGAATTTCCTTATTCTGCTGTCCAATAGGACATATTTATTGCCAGGTGTTTTCCATAAACATGCATCGATTCGTTGTACAGTTAAATGCCACTTGCTCTCCTCTAACTGTAATTTTTCAATGAAACACCAAAATCTAGGATGATACGTTCTAAACCTTAGATTAATCGAGTTATGAAAACCCTCCTGGCTATTACTAGTACGCGGAATCCCTGATAAACTACGCTGGTAGCAATTCCACATGTCTGGAGGAAAAGTTGGTTGACTTGTCCAAGTGCCTATCCAATTCTTTTCAACATATTGAGTGAATGGAGTAACAATTGATGGGAGAGTAGTACTGAGTTTTTAAAAAACGAATCCTTATTTCGTTCTGTGGTACAAATGCTAATGCTATCATTTATCATGGACCTGAAATTCAAGCTAATACTTGTGTTTGGGTCAATATATTGTTTTTGCAGACCTAAGTCTTGTATTTTACGATAAAAACACTGACCTAAATGAAAAAGACAACCATATACCTGAGCGCTTGGTAAAACAAAATTCAAAGCGTTTTTAACTCCCATTTCAAAATCAATTATAACTTCTCTAGGCTGCCACCCTTCTCCTATGTTTGAAGAAACAATAACTTCAAATAATTTTACGTACGTGGCTTCTGTCTTGATTTTATTATCTTGGACTAAGGGAGATTACGAGCGAAGAAACCAAATGAGGAGTACTAATTTAATCATCAAGTAGCAAATAATACACTACAGACAACATCACAGAATTACAGAGTACAACATTAGTATATTCCTATTCATTGTCGAATTCCCCATTGACATTATCGATATCTCCTTTAACATTATCGGAATCACCTTTTACCTATTGTCGGAATCACCATTGTCAATTGTCGAAATTTTATTGACGAAATCTCCGGATACCTGTAAATTACAGAAAGTGAGGAAAGTTTAAATCATATACATTATCCCCGACATTTTCTGCACTTACTTGGGAAACCCAAAATAATTTCTCAAAATTTGCAACGATAAAGGAAGCTCAATTTAAAGTTCCGTTAATTACTTCATGCGCCATGCCTCCAAAAAAGCCAATGGGTCTATTCAATCAGAAATTTGATGTCATGAAAAAAGTTACAGCAGCTGCTGTTCAAGCCAATAGAGCAGCAGCTCCAATTCCAAAGAAAAAGATTGTTGAAGATGACGATACTGAATCAGATTTTACCGATTCGGACTCCAGTTCCGATATTTCGGAATCACCAAAATACAGCCAAACTAGCACTGACTCTAAAGATGCACCTTTTAAAATGAGCGTGAACAACCAACCTAAAGGACATCTGGAAAATGTAAAATTTTCACTTTCATCCTATAAATAATTTTTAAAATACTATATCTAAAATATTTTTAATAAAAATATAAATTTTTTAATGTAATATACCTTTTAATGAAAATATTTTACAACCAACAGGAAATTCCTTTAAGACGTGACCGATCGTCATCCGATGAAGAAGATTTGAAAGGTTTCTATTTGCTTGAATACAATATCTATTTAACTGCATTAATTCAAAAAAATTGGATTGAACAAGATGTAAACTCCGAATTTTGATTTCTAGATGCAAAAGGAAGGCCAAAACTACCTCCAAGGCCACAACATCTAAACAAGAGAGACTCCGTAGGTTTACCAAAGGATGAAAATATTACTACCACCCCACCCGAAAATTTTGCTCCGCCTCCGCCGTAAGTATTTGAAAATGCTCTGGTGTAATTCCATAATTACTATTTCATGCTTTATTAATATTAAACTTAATTTTCAGACCACCGAAGTTCCCTATACCACAAGCAGTCTCTGGTTTGTTTTTAACAATAAAATGATATAAGTTTGTGGAATAAGCATTAACATAGTAAAATATTTTTAGGAGAAGCTGTTATGGGCTGTTTGATTGATGAAATAAAAAATTTCAAAGGATTTAGAAAACATCGATACGAACCGAAGTACAGTAAAGCCACAGCAGAAATTGTCAGACACAATTCAAAAAGTCAAAGTGATGTGCTACGAAATGCCATGAAAAATGAAGTGGACAAAATGCGCCGCCATTTAAGTTATGACAACGACAGTGACAGTGAAGAGTTTGAACACCAAGATTTTACATTATCGTAATTTATGATTATAATCTAATTTAACACTTTCATTAGGTATATATGTGGTAGGCTCATACATGCGGCTCATAAATTCGGAACGGATTGATCTAGATGGATCCGTTCCGAATTTGTAGTCCATAATTGCACCATAGAACTAAATGGGTAAATGTTTTTCAACGATGTCAATGCAGTAGATTAAAACTAGCATAATTAGCCTAGATTTAAAATATTTTAAGACCCGGCAGTATTCAGTCCAAAAGTTGTCTGCACAAAACCAAAAAGGTTGACATGATTTAATGCCATATCTTTTCAATGAAACAGATTCTCCCAAAGTTAAATCCTAGGTAGCCTAATTATGCGTAATATTATATTAAATTGGATTATTAACATCGGTAAACCCTTCCCCATTTAGTAATTAGTGCAATTCGTATCATTTATGACTATTATAATTCCCCCGAAGTAGAAGACTCGTTCCATCTGTCAGCCTACCAGATATAAGTAGACGGTAAAATCCCTAATGAAGACTGGGTATGAATCAATGTTAAGAATTCTTAAACATTGTTTCGTGATTTGCATATTATAATTATTAACCTCATTCTTATATTCTCATTAGTGAAGATGGTTAGGTTATGTTGTATAAAATTCGCAAAATTAAGATTATGAAAAGCTTTAAAGGTTGTTTGATGCAATGATGGTAATTAATTTATGATTCTATCGAATGTAATAAATAGTCTTAAATTTCCTGCAACCAGTCATACTCTTGGTTAGTATTTCAGATATAAAAGTTGAAATAAACTTTATTTAAGCCAAATATTTTAAAATTGACAGAATTGGTTTTTTAGTTTATTTTTGAAAATTAACAGGCATTTTGAGTAAGATTCTATCATCTTTTAATTTTAACCTATGGTAAATACAAAAATGTAATCGAAATGCACTTACCCGTTATGGGCAGGCACGTATCTAGAAATTTGTTCAAGGGGGGGGGCGGAAACAAAAATTATACTAAAGCGAAAATTTTTTTCAATTTTAGGCCATTTTTGAGAAAAAAATCTCTTTTTCTCAGATTTAGGGGGGGCGCTGCGCCCCCCCGCCCCTACTAAATACGTGCTTGGTTTTGGGCATTTCTAAAAGTTTTAAGATAACCAACTCTAGAATTTTGGGTAGCAATGTCGAACGAAATTATAGGATTAATACTTCAAGATATAAGATACCGTCAGCACATGAAATACAAATATAATGTTATCTAACATGTAAAACAATAGGAAAGAAACTTTTTACTTGAATTTCACAATTTCATTCCAAAAGAGTAGTTTCGAACCAAAAAGGTCTTGAAATCGGCTTTTTAAAAGAGTCTTGTTGGTATCGTTCATGTTGAAGTTTGTTTTAAACCAGCGTACGTAAGCACTCTGTATCAAGACGAGTTGTTGATCACTTAGGCTGAATATTTGTCCAAATCTCTTCATGAGAATGCTGGTCATGACCTCGTTCATTTCATTCGCCTTTACATACCAATGGATGAAAGACTGCTGAATTATCGGGTTGTCGTGTCCGTCCTCATTGAACATTTCACTTAATCTTTCCAAAAGAATTTTAGTGTTGGTTTCGTTCATTTCGTGATCCCGGATAAAGTCGGCAATGTAAGCTTCAGACTTCATCCTTCTCAATTTTACATCAACTGTGGGCATTCAATGTATTTATTTGATAGGGGAAACAAATTATTTGTTTTTAATTTTAATCCTAAATACAGAGGCGGCTTTCACCAATGGGCGGACTGGGCAGTTGCCCAGGGCCTCGCGCTAACAGGGCCTCGCACAGAGCCTTAACAAAGAACAATTTTAAAGTTCTTTCTGTTGAGCGCTTTGCGCGATTTGATGTGAATTTTAGGTTATTTTTGACTCATTTTAGACAAAATAAGCCAAATTTTTTCGCGCTTCGCGCGATTATGCCTTACATATGTTGATTGTTGTTCTATGATATCATTGCCCCCTCAGAAATCGACTTCTAAATACGGTACTGGTTTAAGTTATACATTTATTTACAGGTTTATCACTGTACAATTTGTAATAATTCAAGGAAGTAAAGTATTCTATTTCGAATACTGCCAAATCCTGCCCAACGCTGCCAAATCCTTCTAAATCCTGCCCACATCTGCCAAATCGTACCCATTTCTGCCAAATCCTGCCCAATTCTGCTAAATCCTTCCCAATCATGCCCAATCCTTCATCCTTCCAAATCATGCCAAATCATGCCAATTTCTGCCAAATATTCTCCCAAATCCTGAGAATCTCCCAAATCCTTCCCATTTCTGCCAAATCCTACCAAATTCTTCCCAATTCTGCCCAAGCCTGCCCAATCCTGCTAAATGCAAACTAATTCTGCCAAATCTTTCTTAGTTACACATAACACTATTTATTTCTTATTTTGGCAATGAAAAAATGTTTGTAATTTTAGCACACATTACACGGTTAGCATTCTGATTTCCGAACATATTTAAAAATGACATATGTATTTGCGAGGTATTACTATAGGGCCTCGCGCGACTATTTTGCCCAGGGCCTCGCAAATCCTAGAGCCGCCACTGCCTAAATATATAATATTTTTATTACTTAAAGGCCTGAAATACAGATGTAAGAAAATAACTTTGTGGTAATATTATATTGATAACTGATAAGAATAAAATTTACGGAATTCTATTTTTTGAAACAGTTTGCAGAATTTTTTTTACTGTAAACTTTTGTAAATTTAGTCTCCATCTAGTAAACTGTATTTTTTGTAAAAATATAGGACCATGTGACGTCCAACTCATAATTTTAAGTGGGGCTGCTAGTAGTTATTTAAAGAGGTGTATGCTTTCATAATTTAATAATTGAAGCCAATTAATTATTACCTTTTATTGGATCGTAGTTTACTTTTACTTATTTGTAGACAATGGAACAAACAGTATTTATATTTATAATATAATGTTATTAGCACAAATTAGTATGCTTTTTGTTTTTGGAGCTCAAAATGAAAAATAATGGCGACAGGGAAGTGTTTATGTCATATTTATGTTAACCCTTTGTGCACCAAGCCAACTCGGTTGTGCCAACCTGTGGATTTATATCCACTTGGCAAAAGTGTTTCAAGATATTTTTGTGTACATTATTAACATGGAAACTTTTTGCAAGCTATAAATTAGTACAATTAATGATAAAATGCTAATAATAATGAATGCATTAAAAAACTGAATTTTATGTTTTGTAAGTATTGTTACAGAAATAAAGAGCCTATAGTTATTAATGGTACTAATTTACCACCTGTAAGTATTTACCTAACTAGTAAAGCCCTAGTTAAAAATGATTTAGTAAGAGACCGAACCGAAAAATACCCTTTCTCTAACCAACATAGTCCAAACTTAAGTCACCCTCTTTATGCCAATGATCGGAATTGGAAAATAAAACACGAGAACAACGTAATTTGGACTCAATCAAATCAAAGTTTATTATTACTGAAATAGTTGAAGTGTGATTCGATCCAATTGCTCTAAAAAGGTTCTAGGACTCGGAATACTTCCTGATTAAGACTGACAAATAGTCCGGCAGACATTTGCTCAGGACTGGGCCAAGATTTGTAAGAAACTAAGTTGATTTACTCAAATAAACCTTTAAGTAGCTTCCAATCTTCAATATAACATCATAGCCATTAATTCTAGGGTTAATTAGAAAGCAATCAGTTATACTATTATTTTAAAATGCAGCATGGTGAGTTCTTCATGTTAATATATCTACATCTATGCTCTAACGCTCTCATAACGAACTTTAATATCACCTAATAAACTCCAAAGGATGTGGTAACTGCGAATGTTGATTAGGAAACAAAGTTACCCTTCACAATAGTTTCATGTTTTAGGTACATGTTTACTTACGGTAAATAGCTGACCATATAAAGTATATAATAGTTTAGCATAATACTGTACTTGATTTACTTTCGGCTGGAGTGTGGGACGAATTATTAAATTAAAGATAAAAAATATAAATTATGTAATATGTGAATCTCTATATATAATCGCAGACTTGATAAAGCAATAAATTTACCTGTCTATATATGTATATATGTCTGTACGTGTGGTAGGGAGAACCAAGGAAACTTGCATATATTACGTTGCGTAAAACCCACTCCCCTATGTGTAACGCAAGTGCTGACTGCAACACTTTTGATTACCTCCTCCTCCCATAAACTGCACACGTAATATATGCAGGCTCCTTAAAAGCAAAATGCGCAAGTCCAATTCCTCTAAATCATCGAAATGAGTCGTTTTATAATATTATGATAACTTCAAAATAATAATAGAAAGGACCCCTTGGGTTAAGAGCCTGAGTTGGGCCTAGACAACACGGTTTTAGGCATTATTTAGGACACAAACTGGGCCTGCCATTTCCGATGACCAAAAGATCAGCTTAGAATTGTCACAGTAACAAAATTGCTATGATAGCATTACGTACACTAAGATGCCTCACGTACACTTTGCAATTATAGATCATCAGACGGTCATGACGTAATCAGTTGGATTAAGGGTCCAGTTTCTCTGATAATCCGGAAAAAAGTTTCGGATTTCGAAAAACAATGTAAGTTCCTAATGTTAGCCGAAATCCACATCTTAACCTAACCGACACACTAAAAGGTATATTCAAACTACCCCTGGTTTATGAAAATTCTACTCCTTGAATAGAATGACAATATCATTCATTCATTTTGCTTCAAAAACGGCTGTTTTGGAGTTAATCTTCTGAGTTCTATAATATTCATTATCACTATTACCACCTCGTCAAATGTTTGTGTTAGTGAACGTTGAATAATAAAGTAAAGTACTCGAAAACTAACTAGAAGACGGTCGTTTTCGATTTTACGGAGAATGAAATTAAAGAGTAGATTATCTCATCCCATTTGTGATCTCATTTCATTTGATTTTTGAAAATCATCGAGTATTTTTTACATTGAGTTACATTACGTTACAGTGTTGTGTAAAATGCTCATCGATTTTCATAAACCAGGGGTAGTTTGAGCTAGTTACATATCTTTAGTGTGTCGGTTATGTTAGGGTGTGGGTTTCGGCTAACATTAGGAACCTACATTGTTTTTCGAAATTCTAAACTTTTTTCATATTGATCAGAGGAACCAGGCCCTTAACGGTAAATCATCATTCCCCGTCACCGTCCACTCGATCCATTTTTCACCTTTTCATTTCTCCATTTATGTATCTATGCCCAAGATGAGTACACATGACTATGACAACCGTCATAGTCATGTCATAGCCATGTGTACTCATCTTGACCTATGCCTCAATAATATAGAACACTTTGTATTTTTGCATTATAGGCAGTGGCAGTGTATTATTTTGTATACACTTTACATTTTAAAGGTCAAAATGAAGTTCTTGTCATTAAAAATTAATTTCTTGAAAAGTAGAGAGAGCTCTTTCGTAATTTTTTTTAAAAACGTAGGTGACATGTTCTTCTACCACAAAAAAAATATTTTTTTACTAAAATGTCATGTGGTCGCACTTTTTTATGCATCGAAAGCTTAAAAATGTACATTTCAATGCTATTTAAATGGGAGACATGCTTTGGTAGAACCCCGATATCTCGGTAACGGAAGAGAGCTCCCTCGCAATTTTGGCTGTAAGAGTAGCTAATGAGTGAAACTATCTGTGGTTAAAATTACAACTCCTATGTCTCATGCGGTCATTGAAAATTTTTAGGCCAAACTAAGGCCACCGTCCCAAAGGATCCTTTACATAAGAAGGTTGAATGGTGAGTGGTGATGGAATGGGAATGATTAGCGAAAGGGGACATTTCGTAATAATCGTAATGTGCCTTATTAAATAGCATTTCAAAACTTCTAATCCAAATTGATTCTGCTATATCGACAAACTTATTCAATTTTTTTAGTAGAGCTGGGTATACTTTTTACTACCCTCTTGATTCCATTGGGTCAGTTGGGACATCTTTTTGTAGAATGAAATAACAGTACTGGGAGCCAGAGCCACTATTTATTCTATAAAAGTATTTATTCGTAAGTTTGTACTCATGGAATTTGTACGGTTTTCCAAAATCCCACGGGGAATCTTATTTTTTTTATTTTAAACGGGAAGCGTTTTGGTAACTTTGTGGGAGTTTTTTCGAAAATAGAGTTTTTCATTGTTCCCTGTATTTGAACTACAGTTATTAATTTGGTGTATGAAATTCCTTTTTATCAGGAAGTTGAGGCTGCAGCTAATTTTTCCAACCATTGTACAGCACCGTATTTAGAAGTCGATGTCGGAGGGGGCAATGACGTAATACACTTATGCGAAATATTTTGGCTTATTTTGTCTAAAGTGAGTCAAAAGTAGCCTAAAGCGAAATATTTTGGGATTTTGAGAAAAAATTTTCCCTTTTCTTGGATTTTGGGGGGCTGCTCCCTATGCCCCCCTCAATACAGCCTTACCACTGTAGAAAATAAAAGTATATTAATTTAAATATAATTTGTATTTACAAAATTGACATAATAACCCAATGGGATGTTTTCGAAATTGTTTTTATTAATGTGATGGGTGGCTTGCTGAATTTCTTTTGAGTGCTAGATTTGCCCCTTAGCTGGGTTCACTAGTAGTAAATAATAATTTTATTCGTTAACCAATTTAAAAGAATTTATTACATACATACATAATCACATCAATCTTTCTTCGCCAAAAAATTATCCAATGAGATTTGCAGCGATCCACGACACCTCTATTTACTAATACAAACACTATAATATGAAATATTATGTGATTACTTCTTTATCAAGCTATTATTGTGAAATATAATATTATAGATCAGAGTGTCGATATTCTTCTTATGCGCGGTTAATTTATTTGCTTGGAAGACCGGTCTTAGATTTTCTATAATGGAACTCCCTTGTTAATCTTGGTGCCAAATAGGATTCTCGGTGTCAAGAAATGAAATGGAATGTTTATTATCATTTACCTATGAATATGAACCTACCTAAATCTGCTGATTAGATAAATTTTGCATTGAACCTAAGCCATGGTGGACTGGTGAAGACTACTCTTGAATACGAGTGGGTAATATCAACATCCGGCATTCTAGGAAGTAGTGTGGTATTTAATAGCATTGATTTAAAATAAAAATACAACACGACTAGAAAATTGTATGACATTGCAACTCTACGTTACTCTTAATTATAAGTAGGTGCATAATATAACAAAATATCGAAAGTTACAACTGGTAAACAAGTCATATTATAATGTTTATTACTTTACAAATACATATTTATTTTATCTTCGACAATTTTTTGCAACACTGTAATATTTAAAGGTGTACTGGAGCCAATTAATTTAGTCTTTTTATCTAGATTTTCATATAAAACCTTTCCACATTTACCATACAGAAGTAAACCGAACGCAGATAGGGATTGATTGGATAATACTAAATCTAAGTTTTTCAGTACATCATTTTTCTCTATGACATTTTCATCTGCTAATTGTGCGTCAAAGACTTCTTTACCATTTTCCAAGATATCGGAAATAGAATGCGAAATGGATTTAGCGATTTTGGAGAATTTTGCTAGGGTCAATGTTGTGAAAGGCTCTTGCAAAATGGGCATAATAATATTTGGAGAGAGCATCATATTTTGCAAACATTCAAATGTTTCAGGCCAAAGGTGGAAAGGTGGAAGTTCATGGCGACAGAGATACCCATTAGCAAAATATGTTCCGGAAGGGCTATCTACCTCCAAGAAGTACACTGGCGTATCAAGAGGATATTTTTTGGCTTCTATGTACAACTGGCATGCTTTTTCATGGATCTGTCCATCTTTGCAAATAATAATGGGGAACTGGCCTTCCATCTCAGAAACAGTACCAAATGATTCAAATACGGGATTTTCTTCTAAAAGAGCATCTCTAGAAACAACTTTGAATTCCATATTGGGACCAACAAAAATATGAACCTCTGTGAAAAATTGAGTTTGTGGACAAAAGCCATAAAAGTTTCGTTCGCCCAGGAAAAAGTAATTGGAGCCTAAGACAGTGCAGGGATTTAGGTTTTTATCTAATATTTTATCTCCGGCTTTTAATTCTTCGACTGCTTTGCTCGAAAAATCGGCCATTAGAATAAGAGTACCTTTCTTAAGGCAGGATGATTTGTCTCCAGCTTTTAATGGCCTAACGTCGGTTCTTTTAGGAGGAATGAAATCTTTGGTTTCTACAGTCTGAAGATTGGAAAGGGATCGCTTGAGCATTGAAACAGCACTCTCAATATCTGCCGCTTTTTTTGAATCGACATGTCTAACGTATTGACTTAAAGGTGCCAATTTCAATTTAGTCTGCAGCATTGTTGGTGTGACGTCTAAAGTCTCCCTCCAGTTTTCTACAATTGTTTCACATTCCTCTGAGCTTTTGTTTTCAAAATCATTTTTGTGAAACCTGGTGTCTCCTCCTTGGAAGATGTATTTGCCTTCCAAGAGTTCTGGAAGGTCTTCTGAAAGGTCAACACCTGTATCAACTTGTGTCTCGACGTTTCTCATCTTTTTCAAGAAATCTTCATTGAGCTGGGATGTTAAATCCTGTATAATTTCAATAGAACCACCGCCAAATGCCTCAGTAATCAAATGGGTGCCATAATTTTGGAAGAAATCTTTCCATTGGTCAACAACCTCTGGAGAAGACGATGGCTTAGGTAAACTTTTTAAAGTATTCATGAAAGAAGAACTAAACCCTGGCTTTTCCCTCAGTGACAATTTAAATATCCTACATTCCCTTAACATAGAGTATTTTGGTTTCCCTGCAAAATAGTAACCTGGTTTGCATTCACCTGATTCGCCCATTATGAGACTATCGGACCCACTGAGGCCTAAATCGCCGAGGCGGGCTTTTACATATTCCTCTTTGCTATTAACAATCGTGCATTGGCCTTCTACATCGTCAACTATTTCGCAGAGTATTTCTATCGGCAAAAGATACCCTAGCGGGGATAATTTTTGATCTGTGTAATTCAAAATTGTGCCCTGAAGAGGTTCATCTTTTAGTAGGTCATACCCTTGGCCAACTAAGTAAGGGATTCTTAAAAGCGGAGCGTTAATGTATAACCCTTTATTCAATAAAGTTAGAACTGCCTCATTTTGTGGAATTTGCTTGAGCAACTTAACCTTTTCTTCAGGAGTCTCTGGGATATCGCTAAGATTGCGGATATTACGTAAGTGAAAAATGCTTTGAGTGACGGCTAATGCTTCTGGGTAAGTTTTTCGAACCGGGGCGGAAATAGTCGTTTCCCAGGTTTCTTTAAGCCTTTCAGACACTTGTGTTACTGCATTTTTGAATTGGTTGCCAATTAATTCGACCAGGGCTTTTGAATACATGGCATTGGTAGGATCTTCAATTAATTCCATCGTGGATACGACTTTGGCATCCAATGCACTTGCGTCTGCAAATGCAGTTCTGATTATATTTTCCCCCATCGGATCATATTGGCCACATTGTTTTCTTATTCCATGGAACAAATTGTACGGGTAGAACTCCCCGCCAGGCAACTTATGGTAGCCGTTGACTTCATCTAACTCATACTCTTCTGCATCGTTTTCAGCTCCAACTACGATAATTGGGTTAGGAAAACCTACATGGTCTTTAACCAACGTTCTATACATCTCATAATTAGGTTGGGGATCTTTTTGAACCTTTTTCTTAGCGTGCATGTAGTGGGTGAGAACAATTACTACGTTCGTATGCTCTGGATCAATTAGTAAGTCCTCAATGAGTTTAATACCTTTCAACATCCTTACGAATGGAGAAGCGGAACCTTGGAGTCGGTTGTCATCAAATTTCGCAACCAAGAGAAGAGCGTTGGGATAGCTGCCTTTCAATTCAGGATGGTTTACCATGAAATCTTTTAAAGTAGCAATAAATTTGGCATCTTGCTCAATTCCACGGGTATCTCCCAATCCAGGTGTGTCTATTATATGGATTTCTGAGTTTGTGACACCAATTTGATTCATTGCTTTCACCGGTGCAAAATATTCTGTGATTTCTAATGTCGTTGACTCGTATTCCCCAGTTTCCGTCAAATTTTGATTGAATAGTTTGTTAATCTGCAAATACGCAAAATATTGGGACATTTATTCACTGCTTCATACCAGGAACAAAAAATACGTGTTTACATGTATCTATTAATTTCATTCTATTAAAATACAATTTTAATCCTAAGAACAAGTTACAGTTAACCTGTATGATGATATTTACTTATGGGGATAGCTAAAGCTACAAGGCTACAAACCACTTGTGTGATCTGGAATGTAATTTATTAATATTGGTAAATGTATCCGGCTAGTTCTGTCCATGTACAGCTATTAGTTATGCAAATATAACTCAGCACTTAGCACACTCTAGGGACGGGTCTAACAATCACAAGTGCTCTAAAAGCAGGGTTTTCACTTATTTTCACTTTGAATTGGTAGATGTTAGCAATTCAATTTCAACAGAGGTTTAAAATCAATGAGATTGGGGTTTAATGTTGATAATCATACATTTTAATAATCAATTCTTTTAACATTAAATGAATAGGCCCATGATCGAACAATAATTTAGATTTAAGTTTTGGGAAATCAGAAATGAAATGATACTTTTCGTCTGCTGAACATTATAATACAATGTGACAAGCCACATTATCATAACCACAATATACAATGTTACACACCATTGCTTCATGACCGGTTCATTCATTGACAATTTTTTATGAAAATATGCCAAATTTTCCAAAAAAACTGCGAATATTCTTTTCAAAACTCTTTCCAAAAAAATGTTTTCCTGCAAAACTTTGTCTTGTAACATTGTTATGTTAGGCAGATGTAATGATTGATATAACTAAACATGCTGACATGATGTGAAATAAGTAAATAATAAAATAAATTTCATTACATAAATTAATATCACTTATGACTTACTGTAGTCGATTTCCCAGCCCCAGTTTGACCAACAAGTAAGATGTAGGCGTTTCTATGATGTCGTCTATGTTTGGTTGACGTAGTTGCACATCTTAGGCCCTCGTGGACATCTTCTTTAGTAGAATATTTTTTGAGATACTTTTTCAGTTTCTTTGGTTCTGGAATTTCAATGGGTCTACAATTCTCGCTCGCCATTTTACTGAGAAAATATTATTTTGATCACTAAATTGAGCTGGACTAATAAAATTCACTAAACTATGGCTTTGTGGTGATGATGTTAGTATAGATTAGGCGTTTGCACTCTGTATTTATTTATCACCAGTATGGCTTTAGGAATGCTGCAAATATATGTTAATCAATTTGCTATTGAACATCATTGTAGGAAAACTAAACAGAGTATATAGTCATGATAATACTAAATTAATTCCAGGTATAAACGATATAGACGATATCTCAACCTAATACTTAATAAATTACACAGGGCGCTTCGAGTAATAGCTAAAATTTAAAGGATTGAAATTGCATTGCAATTATAGCGTAATTTAAATATTTTCAAAAAATTTACTGAAGTTAATATAAAGTTTTTTTACAAAAATTATATTTAAAATATCTTTTGAGATTTTTCGTTGACATGAATGAAAAATGAAAGTTATGGTTCAGAATATTAACTTTTATTTTATACTCACTCCTACATGGGAACAAACTGATTTTTGTATATAGAAAAAGGCCATTAGAATTAGTAATATCGATTTAAACTAAACCATAGAAATTACTAAAACAACGATAATGTATCTATTCCTAAGTTCCATTCCAATTGCTAAAAGCAGTAAACAATTATTACGCAGTCAAAAGCATACACTACATACATTGTGACATGCTGTACTGGCACGCCCTTAAGACCGTTTTGACTTACTCGGTATAATTGCAATGTAACCATAACCACATATTGTATGCAGACTGATAGTTGTTCAACAAAGTTAGTGAATGCCAAAAATTAGGCAATATTATTTAGTTTAACCATGTCACATGTCGTTTTTATAAAGGTTACTGATTACAATTTACAATGTGCATAAGAGATCAGTTTAAAAAAGTATGTAAAAGTTTGAGTATTGTAGAACAATTTGAACATGCTGTGACAAACAGCTTCACTTGATGTTGAGAGAAAATGTAATAATGTAAACCCATTGCAGCTGAAGTGAGTACGTGAATACGTGTAGATAACTATTACCATTTTTATCTTCGATTAGCTGAAGGATAATACTTACTCTACTTAATATATTATTACACAGTTCATGATGGTTTTATTTGCGTTGTGTTACACAATATATTTATAGTACCTACTGTACAATATTATGTATTAAATGTAAAGTTTTTGTCCTCTTTTGATATTTCTGAGTATTTAGGTTTACATATATAAATGCAGTCACACCAATTAATGACCCCGAATTAATAAATAATTATAATTTACCTTGTGGTTGTAGTATTTCAAAAGAACTTTTAGATAATTAATTGTTTAGGTAAAATATCTTGCTTAAAATTGAAATTTAATATAAATTAGTTTATCACATACCATGTATATTTTTTGATAATTGTATGTTTCAAAAATATGTAATTTAATAAATTTAATATTATCCTTATATTTATATGAAGTAGTTAGAATTGGAATAAAATGAATCTTTATTTCCTATTGTGATTGACGTAGTAAGGTTGGTTCATTTTAAATAAATATGTATAACCCCTTAAGTTTATAAATATTGGGAGTAAATCATGGATATACGGTAAGTTCTTTATATGAAAGCCACGTCGACACGACTATTGAAGGTGGCTTTGGTGTTATTACTGATAAAATATCCCTCGATTCTTTGAACAGAACAAATATTCTATTTGTGTAAGTGCTATCTATATAGGTACACGATTTTATATTGACTTATGTTATACAAGGCTCGAGATTATAGGAGTGTCAAGTAACGAATCTTCATACGGTAACGGTAACTTGTCTTAATATATAGTTCGTAAGAGGTTCATTTATTTCAAGATTTCAATTTAAAAGTCCTAATACATTTAATTAATTCCTGTAATAGTACTAAGTTACAAATATTCACGTTTTTCTAATTTTGCAGAATCAACTAAAAATACGATACTTGGAAATGGACTCAGTTTCGCAGGCCAACGTCGTCACAACACAGTAAGTTACCGTTTACATCATTTTCATGCAATAGAAAAATCGTCACATTGTTTTCATTGCTCTAAATAGTTTATATTTACTTAGTGGACTACTTTTAATTATAATGCGTTAAAATATTAAATAATATGACTTAAAAAGGTTTAAAGACATGAACAATGCATATTGTAGACAAGCCTAAATTATAAAAATACTCATAATAACATGTAGTTCCTAACTGATAATAACTCCGTTCTTAGACAAAGGAAATCTCTAGACAATCCACTACTTGGGGAAACTGCAAAAAATATAAATGAAGCAAAAACCAACATAAAGAATATGTCATTAATAACAACCTCAAAGAAAAAAGCAGCTCCTACTCCTAAAGCTGGTCGTAGTGCGTCGCATGCTTATGTGTTATTTGTTGGACAAGGTGGATGCGGGAAGTCGACCACGGTATTTTAACTTTACAAAATCTGGATAATAAATTCGATGAAATTACAAATATAATTTATGAAAAGAAAAAAATTCAAAATAAATTCTGAATTGGTATGGCAACTAAAAAATATTAGCCTCTCAAATGAGCAAAAAGTAATTAAATGATTTTATTGTGTACGATTTCAGCTAAATTTCATGTTTGACAACATAGAAATTGCTCCAGTTGAGAGGGAAACGGGGACTGACAAGATTTATGAATTTACGGCCCTTTTGCCTGGCGAAGAAAAGAAAATGTCCTTAATTGACGTTCCTGGACTCGGTGACATGAACAGTATTGACTGGGATGGTAGAATTATCAAAACTCTGGACAGTTATTTTAGGAATCATAAAGAACTAAATCAAAAATATCCTAATGTAGTGGTCATAGTTGGTAGATTTGACGATAACAGAGTAGATGGTGATAAGTCAAGTTTTGTAAAGATGCTGAAAGCACTTCAAACAATTGGCTATCAATTGTTTGAAAAAAATCATAGTAATTTAATGGTGGTACTAACTCATTATATGAATGGAAGAAAAGCTTTAAGGACCGATCCTACTCCAAGAATCCAATTGATTCAAAATTTAGTAAAAAGCAATTTGAATTACACAGGAGAGGTAGAAGTTATTTTAGCAGAGAATGAACCTGAAGATTGGGAATTAGAAGAGAAGGAAGGGTCGTTTCAATTAAAAAAAGGAACGTTATACCCAAACAATGTCTACGAGCATATGATTAACCTTTGTGAGTCAGGACAGGATGCATTAGGAAGCAGTGTGATAAAATATGCTCAGGGTAAAAGAAAAGAGATGGCAGAGCTATTTAAAAAGAATCCTATAGTGACCGATATGATCAGCGAGTTGGAAGGTGAGAAAATGACTGCCACATTGGCACACATTTATAATAGCAGTCATTCAACGTTGATGGGGACATTGCACCATCGTTGGAATTCCTATGGCAAAAACATAGATGATAGTAATTTCCAACAGTTGATTAAAGTACTATCCAAAAATCGTATCACAGAAGCAGCCGACATACCTAAAAACTTTGAGGAAAGCATCCAAATATTCAGTAGCATTGAAAAAGATATTTACTTATTTCAGCTCTTAGAGTTTGTAAAATTTCCTATCCCTGATTATGACTTGAGTAAAAGTGTAGGATCGGGTTACGACATTGGACATGACAGTTTGACTGACAATAACCCCATAGATTTCGACCCATCCCTAACGAAGTATGGAGTCAGTTTGCTGCCATATCGCTTACCTAAGCATATAGATTGTACAATAGTTGCAAAAGAGCAGAGCGAAGAGATTATTTTCGAATATCTCAAAAGCAAAGATGATTATACCAAGGCTAGATTGAAAAGTATTCTAGGCCAAGACGGTTTAACGGACGATTTTCATTTTGATTCAAAACCTAAAGAGGGCTATAATATTCTGATAGAAAATAAAACCAAAAAGCAACCAGGCAGTTCAGACGCGCCACAAAAACGCACTTTTAAACTCAAAAAAGAGTTTAGGGTTGCAAAATTAGAAATCAACTGCTTACCTTTCAGTCTGCCTATTAATGAACGTTCAGCCTTAGCTGCAAGAAAATTGAAGGCTTACAATAAAACCGACCGTTCAATACGAATGGAATGGCGGGAGTTTTTTACAAAGTGGGGCTCTCATATAGTAAAATCCGTTTATGTGGGGGGAGCATGTACGGTTGAAATATCTGAGGCGGAATTGCTGAGGCTGAACGCAAGTTTCAACTCTCTAAATTATGAAGAGCAGAAAGGTATAATGAAACTGTTGGTAGCCTTTGACGGAGAGTGTACAGTTCAGTGTAATCCTCCTATTAATTACAAAATAAAATTTGTCGGAGGAAAAACAGCTGCACAGAAAGAAAATTTTATTGATTTTGAATTTCCCCCAACTGAAAGCCAAATTCAAAGATTTAAAGATTGGCGAACAGACATACTACGTTATCCAGTTTCTTTAGAAACGGGTATAGAAATAATGCCTATCAAATCTTTGTATAAGGAATTAGGGCCGTTTACTACGACTTACGATGACGCGTTTAAAGATCTTTTTATGACTATGATTACTAAATCATCTTTTTTGGAAAAGATTTTGAACTTTTTTAGGAAGTTAAAATTTAAAAAACAGCCTCCAACTGAACCCACTGGAAAAAGTTTTATTAAAAAGGAAACGGATGCATGATTTTGATTGAATGATGGTATAATTAACTCGACACTGGCAGTTAAAAAATAGTAACATTATTTGTACCTACTTATTAGGTAAATATAGGAATCTTATTAAATTATGCGAGTTTGAAAATACAATACCTAAATCTGTTAGAATTTTTTCTTCGACACATTTTACTGTTAATAAATGGAATTTGTTGTGAAAAAAATTAATGGCAATGTTACAAGTTGGAAATTATTTGTCATACCTAAAACCATTCCAAATATAAAATAATGATGCAGTTCTAAAATTATTACTATTAGGTGTTTTACCAAAAATATACGATTTGTTATTGCATAGGAAACTTATTTTTGTATAAGTAATAACAAAAATCCTATATTTTAGCGTTCTAAAACAACTGTTTCAAACTTTTATTTGTTGTATCACTATTTGTGTTTAAGGTCACGAATATGAATTATTATACTCGCCAACCAGACTGTATTTCGAAACCAGGATGTTCATTTTTTGAATTGTATCATTCACCGTTGTCAAAACCCACATTCAACGGTGTCATGGTGGAGGAGGTTGGAGGAAGAGGTAAAAATTTTGGGTGATTAAAATTTTAATATCAATACTCAAAATAAGATTTATAATGTGCTCAATTAAAACAGACAAAGCGTAAAACGTATGTCCTTCAAATCGTTCCAGCTACGTAGTCCGCCTTTCCGTCAAACTCGTCCCATCATTCATGAGCTAAATCAAATGGTGTAATTAAGTCTGCTGAGAAAACTGATCAGGCTGAAGATAATTGCTGAGCGGATTAAGCTTTAAATAGAACACTGGGATGAATTAACGTTTTTAATACTTTATGTACCCCAGCCCATATTCATATACTAAATCTCAAATCTTACGTACGAAGGTATGCTTTCGGATACGTAATTGAAAGCATTAATTCGATATTGGAGTTTCCAAATGTTACCGTAATAAATCTTGAAACTGTCAGTCATAATTCATAATACCCCATGCATGGCCACGAATTTCCCAAATGGGGGTTTTAGTAGGGCTTTAGTAGGGATTCATTATAGCTTTAAACCGTCTGTAAACACTCCCGATAGTGAGACTGAGACTACACTCATGCTTTTATGAAGAATTAAATTAACGAGAAAAATTGTGCCTTAATTACAAGTTTACATCGCAGAAATCTGTTTCTGTTTACTATAAACTTACTAAATAAGAATTTTGTAATGTCGATGTGCATCTCATATGCCGTTAGTAATTAAGGTATAACCTAAATTGCAAAAAATCGATAATCGCCATAGTGATGTATCCAAAACTACGACAATTATGTCTACGAGGCATAATTTACTCTTTAGGCTACCTCGATGATATGGTTGCTTAGCGACGAGCAGAAATGAGTAATTTTACTACGGGGTGCTAGATTATAAATAAACCCAGTCCGTAGAACAACACAACCGGCGCCCTTCCTCCCCGTAGTAAAAATTGGCACAGTCTAGTGGTACCGTAAGGAGAGGTGTTGGAAAGACGCAAAACATTGAAACACCTAGTTTGGGGCAACCGATTTTAAAATGTAGTACCTCAAAAAATAGGGCACAAAATTCCGCAGTGGGCATTGTCTCCTGATTTTTTTTAATTTTTTCATAGAACAGATAACGAGGCGAGTTTGTCAAACTACAATGTATTTCTCCCACTCCAAAAACTAATAAATTTTGAAAAATGTAGGGACCTTTTGGGAAAAAGGGCCACAATGCCCCTTCCAAAAATATGTGGTACATGTTTTAAAAAATATGACAAATTTTTATTCCCCACGGGGGGTGTGTTATCAAAGTTTTGCGCATCGTCGAGTCAGCCTTAATAAGTAACACGTAACTTACTGACCTTCACCTCTATAGGTACAGATAAATAAATGATGTTGGATTCAGTTCTGAAATATTTATACAAATTCTCGAATATTTTATAATTAAATCACTTATTGTTTTATGAAATATGAAATGATGTAAATTTCATGGAATAATGAATTACTTTTGACTCATAATTCATTGGACTATTTAAGAAGATTTTGAAATTTTTAAAAGTCTGGAATATTTTATTTATATTAGCCAAAATAGTAGTTACATGTACAAAAGTTAAAAATCTACGCCTCGTAATTTAAAATCCGGAATACGAGTAACTACAAAATTCACTTTACATTTTTTTTGCGTAGATGAATTACCGTCATCATCAATACAATCGGATCCTGTGCCAGCGAAGCAGCATTGGCTCTTTTCAGTACATCCGGTTGCATTATCGGGATAGCAGCACTTTCCAGATTTGCAGTCTAAATTGCCATAACAAGGGTTGGGACAGATGACCGTTGTAGTGCATGGCTGCCCCACAACCGCTTTACATTGTCCACTATTCGTGTCGCATTTCACAGTCGTCGAAGTCCCGCAACAATCATTGTCAGAAGTGCATTTGTTGTCCCAAGACCTCGTGGAATTAGAGCAAACGCTGTTACAGCAGATATTACTGCTACATTGGCTTTTATAACATTCGCTGGTACTATTACAACTCTGTCCTAATTTTATCAAACACCGGCCAGTGTCTTGGTCGCAGATCCCGCCATTGCAGCAATCTTGATTGTAATCACAGCGTGAATTGCTACTTTTAGAAGGAGTCGGGATGCAGCATTTTCCTGCCACACACCAATCGTGGTTGCAGCATTTTCGACTCCATCCTGACCCAGAACCCCATCCATTACCCCATCCTCCGTTTTTAGAATCTTCAATTTCCATTTCTTCACCGTTAGATTTCCATCCTCCAGATGAACATGAACTTCCAACTCTACTGCATTGACTTTGATGATTCGATTGACTAGAAGACCATCCTCCTGACTTTGTCGGTTCAATTTTTAATGACGTCTTATCTTCTGTAGAGAAAGTATCCAAAAATTGATTCAAGTAACCGGAAAACTCTTCGTAATTTCTGTATTCCTCATAGTACGTCTCTAGAATTTCTACAAGTTTTTCCTTTTCTGCATTCGTAAAACTTCTGATTGGAGAAGGAGAGTTGTCCGCGATACTAATAAGTTTTCCATTGATGGGTTTTTCGTCGGAATCTTCTTCAACAATAAGCGATGCAAAGGATATTCCAAGATTGAACACCAGTAGCAGGCACAGTACGACATTTATATGTTCCATTTTAGCTGAAACATTAATGAAAAGGAAAGAATCAATAGTAACTTATGGACAGGTATCATAATTGAAGAAGTTTACCAATTCAATCAACGTCAATCTCATTTTCGGTTACAGAAATAAATCTTTTTACTGGAAGTTCTAACTGCTTGACAGAATTAATTGCGAATTTAATTACAAAATTTAAAAAAATAAAAGAATGAGTTGGCAATGAATGTATTTAAAATGTAGATAGTACACACGTGTAAAAATACGTTAATACATCTAATAAGAGAAATATTAGCGACCCTCACGTTGATTGCAATATTCCACAAAACAAATTTAAACAAATTTATATTATCACTTAATTAATTTTTGTTATGCAGTTGTTTTGTAGTTTGTTATATTACCAAAATTTACAAGTCGGCTAGGTAACGGCGAGGCCATTCGCAGTGACAATCAACAAATAAAAAATCAAAGTGATAAAATAATTTGGTTTTGCAATTAAATGGTAATAAAATATTTATAAATTTCCAGATTTCAAAATGTAAGCGTTAACATTCTGGCTTTAAGAATTTTAGTTTTTTCCTAATAGGAGAAAATGAACTCTGAATGGTTATAAAATAAAAAGTATTACTGTGTTAATATTTTAGGAGTAATTAATTATGATATTTTATATATTAATATTACATGGGTAAGCAACTTTTATTTTAGAATGCAATACCCTTGTGAAGATTTTTGTCGCTATAGTATCTCTTATTGACACTTCAACAACAAATCCTGGGATGGTTTTAAAATCAATTTAACCAATGTGTTATTGTGAAGACAATAATTTACTAAAAGGTGTATTCAGAAAACGTATTCCATTATTGACCACTTATGGAGAGCAAACCTATGTGTAGTATATTTATATCTCTGTTCATATAAATATATGTAGTGTACAGTAATGCAGTGTGAAGTAATTACTGCAAGCTCAGATCTGCACGTACGCTGATCTGATCTTAACCTTGGTGACTTAGGGGCGTTTTCAGTTCATTCGTCTCTTCTCATCTTATGTATGTAATATGTATGTACTTTATCTTTTTGTTCTGTACTTTTGTTTCTGAATGTCTCTTAATAAAGTCGTAGTTTATTATCGCAGCAATTTGTGTCATAATTGCTCATCATAATACAACATTTGGCGCAGCCTGCTTTCCGTTTAAGCCTGTTTTTGCGTGTTTTGTTACCCGTGTCACGGAGTAATTTCCAATATGCCTGTTGGCAAGTTGTCCCCTTTCAATGAGTCGTGTGACGACTTAGACTCTTATCTTGGCATTCTGCAGAATTACCTGCAAGCCAACGGCGTGGATATTTCCACTAAAGACGGAGAGATTAAGGGAGGGTCAATTTTATTGTCTTCCATTGGCATCTCTACCTACAGTGTACTATGTTCGTTAGTGTCACCTGATAAACCGGAATCTTTAACTTTAAAGTCCTTGTGTGCTACTTTAAAGGATCACTTTAAACCGGCTCCCAAAGCCATTGCTGAGCGATTTAAGTTTTTTAGTCGTAAACAACGGCCTGGTGAATCAGTTACTCTGTTTCTCTCTGAGTTACGTAAGTTAGCGATAACTTGCAAGTTCGCCGGTTTGGATATTTCTTTGCGTGACCAGTTTGTTTTTGGCCTTTTGTCTGAGGCTGCACAGAAACGGCTGTTTTTGGAGGATGACAGTCTCTCTCTCTCCAAAGCTGTTTCAATTGCAATTAGCCAGGAGTCTGCTGAAGCCAGTACTCAACTAATTCGTTTGTCGGGAAGTTCCCAACCTGAGTCTCCTTCCAGTGCTACGCACCAAGTTGGTCGTGCGAAAAATTCTTTCACCGGGAAGAAAGCCCCGGCGAAAGCTACTGGGAAAGTGAGTTGTCCCAACTGTGGCAAAGCCCACAAGAAGGCAGACTGTCCCCACAGGGACGTTACATGTTTCAAGTGTTCAAAAAAGGGGCATTTTTCTAAGTTTTGTAGATCTGGTACTGCTACCGGTACACAAAATAAAAACAGTGGTAATAACAGTAACAATAACAGTAACGTGCACACAGTTAAAAAAATTTCTCCAAGTAACCGTACCATTTTCATTCCATTATTTGTCAACGACACACATCATGATATGGAATTGGATACCGCTTCAGGTACAAGTTTTGTTTCGTCGGAATTTTGGAAAAGTTTGGGTTCCCCCCAACTTAGTAGGGGAGACTGGGTATAGTGTACGAATGGGTATAGTGTACGAACTTAAGAATTTTCAAGGAACCCGTTACTTATTTCCATGTGTAAAATTTTCAAAATGTGTAGTATTTCTTGAAGGCGGCATAGCAAAAAATTGTAAAAATCCGGCTCATACACTATTTTATAAAATTAAAACTATGTTTTCTGAGTGAAAAAACATGCAAAAGTAAAATTTCAAGGCGTCACATGATTTTGCACAGAGATCTATTTCAATGATTTTAAAGAGTAAGAATTTTTTGACAGAGTAAACATATTCCTACAGATGATATCCAATGTTATTTGCGACTATCTTTGCAAATGTTTTCAAAACAGAAATATTTATGTCGAAAAAGTCGTAATGGGTATAGTTGACGAATATTCAATTATCACTTATAACAGGGATATTTGTTACGATTTGAATACAATTTTGAGCCTTAAGTCATACTCACTAGTATATAAGAATACTGCATAGGATAATTCTTGCTTTCAAAGCAGGGACAAGAAAAATATTTTGCCAAAGGTCACAAAAAGACGAAAATCCACTATATTGTTGGGAGAAAAGCAGAAAAATCGACAACTGAAGCAAAAAGGAAAATCCCTCCGTGACTGCCTCCACAAAAGGGGGAACTTCAATAAAAAGAGAGACAAAATAAAATTTTTATCATTATGTGGTAATAAAAATTATTTCGTCCACTATCCCCATGGTATTCGTACACTATACCCAGTACTGGGTATAGTGTACGAAAAATGTTACCTTTCCAAAATAAAATATTGTATTTTCAAATGTGGGACAAAAAATACTGAAAAATACGCAAACTACAAATAATAACATACTCTTTACATCCAATATTTAAAATGAATTTATTTTTCTCTGAGCGATTTTATAAAATTGTCTAAACAAAAAGTTCGTACACTATCCCCAGTCTCCCCTAAGTCTAATGTTGTTTTTCAGACTTACACCAGTGAGAAATTCCATGCACAGGGGAAATTTAAGTGCCTGATTAAGTACAATAATCAGACGGTCGAACATTTCCTGCATGTTGCAGATGGTTCTTCGCTGTTTGGGCGAGACTTAATTAATTCCTTTCAAATGGATTGGAATAGCATTAAGTCTCAGTGCTCCCAGTTCCAAGTGAATCGGCTGTGTAGTTCCGATAGTTTGAATTCATTGTTAAATGAATTCTCAGATGTGTTTGATAAACCTGTCGGCACCATTAAAAATTTCAAAGCCAAGTTAGTGCTTCGGGATGATGCTGTCCCACGGTTTTTCAGAGCCCGCCCCGTCCCCTTTGCTCTCCGTGACAAAGTGGACAAGGAACTGGAACGCATGGAACAGTTAGGTGTAATAAGTCGAGTTGCTCATTCCGATTGGGCTTCTCCTTTGGTTGTTGTACCAAAACCCAGTGGTGGTGTTCGTATCACTGGTGATTTTAAGCGCACTATTAACAATCAATTGTGTGTTACTCAATATCCCTTGTCACGTGAAGAGGATATTTTTGAATCGGTCTCCGGTGGCGATACATTTTCGCAACTGGATGGTCCTGATGCCTTTCACCAAGTCGAAATGGATGAAAGTTGTAGAAAGTTTCTCGTAGTGAGCACACCTCGAGGTTTATATCAATATAATGTTTTGCCCCAAGGCATAGCCTCCTCACCTGCTATTTTTCAGGAACTGATGGACAAAATTTTAAGTGACATTGATATGTGTCGTTCGTTTATTGATGACGTAATTTGCTCTGGTCGCAACCAAGCCGAGCATCTTATTAATTTACGAAAAGTGTTTGAGCGAATGCGGGAGTGCAATTTTCGACTCTCTCGTTCCAAGTGCAAGTTTATGGAGCCCAGTATCAAATTTTTGGGTCGCCTAATTTCATCGGATGGTTTACAGCCTGACCCCTCCAAGGTGGATGCAATCATGTCTATGAGACCGCCGAAGGATTTGTCCGAAGTCAAGTCGTTTTTGGGACTTGTCAACTTTTACGCAAAGTTCATTCCCAATATTTCTGATGTTAGTTCTCCGCTTGTCAATCTCACTCGTAGTGGTGTTGAGTGGAAATGGACTAGTCAGTGCCAGGCAGCATTTGCCCGTATAAAAAAATGTGTGTCCTCTGCTGGAGTTCTCGCTCATTTTCAACAGACAATTCCAATTGGAATATCGTGTGATGCGTCATCGGTGGGATTGGGTGTTGTCCTTTTCCACAAGTATGCCGATGGCAGTGAAAAGCCCATTGCATATGCTTCTAAAACTCTTTCTTCTGCAGAACGTAATTATTCTCAGATAGAAAGGGAGGGTCTTTCTATTGTTTTTGGAATGAAAAAGTTCTTCCAATATTTGTGTGGTCGTCGATTTTTGTTGGTCACCGATCACAAGCCACTGTTGGCTATTTTTGGCAATAATCGTGAATTACCTCCCTTGGTGGCAACTCGTCTGCATCGTTGGAGTGTCTTTCTCAGCCAATTTCAGTATGACATTATTTATCGTAATACCATGAGTCATGGTAATGCGGATGTGTTGTCTCGTTTGCCTCTCTCTGACTGTTCTCCGGCAGACAAGCAAACTGATTTTATTGTTCGGCAAATTAGGGAAAGCAATCCTGTGACTTCTAAATTAGTGAAATTTCGCACGTCCCGGGATCCTCTTTTGTCTAAAATAATACGTTACATTTCCAGTGGTTGGCCCACCGCCGCCTCCCAAGTTTCAGTGGAAATAAAACCATATTTCAGTCATCGTAATGAACTTACTTTGGAACAGGGAATTGTTATGTGGGGTGTTCGTGTCGTCGTCCCTTCAACTCTTCAGTCTGATGTCCTTCGTCAACTTCATGAAACTCATCCTGGTATAGTTCGTATGAAGTCCATTGCCCGTCAATATGTGTGGTGGCCGGGTATAGACAATGACATTGACAATTTGGTGAAAAGTTGTGTTTCTTGTGCGGAGCATAGAGCCAATCCTCGTGTTGCTCCTCTTCATCCCTGGTCGTATCCCGAGAGGGCTTGGCAGCGTCTACACATAGACCTCGCTGGTCCTTTTTGCAACAATATGTGGTTAATTGTTGTTGATGCTTTCTCCAAATGGCCCGAAGTGTATAACATTGGTCATGACTCTACGTCGGGGAAAGTCATTAGTTGTGTTCGCGAAACTTTCTCTCGTTTTGGCATTCCTGAAACCATTGTCTCTGATAATGGCCCCCAGTTTGTGTCAAAGGAATTCAGCGAATTTTGTGTGCGGAATGGAGTCCGTCACACTACCAGCAGTGCTTATCATCCTCGTAGTAATGGGGAAGCCGAGCGTTTTGTACAGTCATTTAAAAACGCATTAAAACGGGGTGACAAGTCCAATGTTAATTTGTCGCTGTGCAATTTCTTGTTGAATTATCGCACAACTCCCCATAGTACTACTGACGTGTCACCGTCAGAGTTGTTGTTCAAGTTTCGGCCTAAGACTCTTATGGATCTTATTCGTCCGGATGTCCATACTCGGGTTCGTGTGAAGCAGGAGCTGCAACAGGAATCTTTCCAGGGAAAGTCTCCCCCTCGTGATTTTCAAGTCGGTCAATCAGTGTGGGTCCAAACTTTCTCTGCAAACTCCCAGAAGTGGTCTAAGGGTACCATAGTTCGTTGTGTGGGTCCTGTTTCCTATCATGTAGATGTCGCGGGTCGTGTCATGAAACGTCATGTGGATCATATTTTATCAGGGGAAGTGGCGGAATTTATTCCCACCCAGATAAATGTTCAGCCAGGGCCGTTTCCCCGACCATCTGCCCCCTCCACACCAGTGAAGGTGGAAAGCGGTAGTGCACCTCCGTCTCCGTCTGTTCACGAGGCCACTACACCCCCTCCTCCACCAACCACTCCACCAGTGTCTCCGTCGGGAGCAGCACATCGTCCGCAGCGTAAACGTATTCCCATTGATCGTTTACAGTATACCTAGTGTTCTTAATAAGTGTGGAGGAAATGTAGTATATTTATATCTCTGTTCATATAAATATATGTAGTGTACAGTAATGCAGTGTGAAGTAATTACTGCAAGCTCAGATCTGCACGTACGCTGATCTGATCTTAACCTTGGTGACTTAGGGGCGTTTTCAGTTCATTCGTCTCTTCTTATCTTATGTATGTAATATGTATGTACTTTATCTTTTTGTTCTGTACTTTTGTTTCTGAATGTCTCTTAATAAAGTCGTAGTTTATTATCGCAGCAATTTGTGTCATAATTGCTCATCATAATACAACACTATGCATGCAAATCGTTTACTGCATTAAAAGGCATAAAAACTCGGCCACTATAGCATTTACTGCACTTGTTTACTACCTTTATAGAAATAGTACTCACATATATATTTTATCTGACAGCATACAATTATGTGCATGCATTTGTATGTTTATTAGTTACAAAACTATTAAGCTGGAAATATAATATTATATTGTCTAATGACTAGTGAGAAATGAGGATTACATAGGTTTTAAAATATACTAGGAAAATTGTAAAAGATATTTGTGGATTTCTTATAGTGAGTCTCCTTTCTTCGCAGTGAAGCATTATAAACAGTAGCAGAGAAAGAGCGGCTTTTTTCAGACAGTTTAGTAGACTTTTAATTCTTCAGTAATACCATACCAGGAATACTGTAAAAGGTATGTCAAATTAAAAATTTAATATGTAAGCACAAACACACATGTTGGACAACCAGCTAAAAAAGTCTAACGCGTTGGAAACAAGGGCGTATGAAGAACACAAATTTGGGGATGCTGCAACCAATGATGATAAGAATTAAAATACTTTTTATTAAATTTTGAGAAATAAGTAGGTAGGAATTTATTTTCAGACATTATATGGGCATAGCCATTACATCGATTAATAAGATACCGGTACTTATAAATAATAACTTTAATGTAATGTCATAAACTATCACTATACATTTTTATAAATATTAGATGACGTTAATTTGTGGTACATTACGAAAATGAATCTGAAGCAAACAAAAGTGATACCTTGTTCCAAATGATCCAATTTAGAGTATTCTTAAGGTTTTACATTATGAGGGGTTTATTTCGATTAAAAGTGGTGAATATAAAGACGGGTTTGAAGCAAACATGGTTCTAAATTAATAATGATTTTAAAGCTTATTATCTACTTGTACATACATATGATCCACAAAAGAGTAGGTACATTCATAACCTTATATCTTGGATACATGAAAACTTCTTATACTTAATTTCAATAATATTTTAAAAGAATTTCAAGTTTTAAGATTTAAGTAACTACATATTACGACTAAAAATCAACTCCTTGAAACTGAAATTCGGGACACACCCCACCACTCCCAGATACTCCAATTTGACATTTACTCGGTGTTCCCTTACATTCAGATCCAGTAGATGCGTAACAACAGTCACTATCTTTAGTGCAACCTTCCACATTGTCTGGATAACAACATTTTCCAGTATTCCCAGCACATTTCAATGTAGTGCCATAGCAAGGAGACGTACAGGTGGAAGTGCATGGATCACCGAGTAATGACTTACAACTTCCACTCGATATATCACAGACTGACTTTCCACAGCAATCAGCTTTGGAACTGCATTGATTGGTTTGGCTGGACTTTGTGGCATTGGAACAGGCTTGTACGCAACAAATCCCATTAACACAATCACTTTGGTAGCATTCATAAGAATCGGTGCAGGCCTGTCCACGGGGCTTAAGACATCGTCCATTGTCACAAAGCCCGCCATTGCAGCAATCTCCATTGTTTCTGCAACGGGAGTTGTACGTCCTTGAAGGAGTCGGGATGCAGCATTTTCCATGCACACAGAAATCGGAGTTACAGCATTTTCCACCACTTGCGCCCCATCCAGATCCCGACGCTGCTCCCCATCCTCCCGCTTTTGAATCTTCGGTCTCCTCCTCTTCATTTTCAGATTCTCTTCCTCCAGAAGAACAGGATTTCCCAACACTGCTGCAGTGACTTTGAACATTCGATGTGGAGGACCATCCTCCAGGTACTTTCTCCATATTGACAGGAGTATTCGAGTCTTCCGTTTTGTGACCACCAGATGAGGCAAAGAATTTAACCAATGACTCAGAAAATGTTTCAAAATTTACATTTTCGTTAGCTTGGTAATGTTTTTCAAGATTTGCCAAAAGGCTTTCCTTTTCTGTTGCTGTTAAACTGGTTATATGTTTAAGAAATTGGTCTCCTGTTTGCTTTAATTCTGCATTTGGACCCAATTCTTCTTCAATCACCAGAGCTGAGTGACACTTTTCCACGTAAATTATCAGAACAAGGCAAATGAAATATTTTGAGTGTACCATTTTGTCTGCAAAATAATGAGAGAATAGAAACAATTGATAAATGGATATAGCTCAGTTCCAATAATATACAGATAATAATAATAATGATAATATTTCAATATACTCCAAAAGTTTTACTAGGTAATTAACTTAGAGGACATACTAACTATGAAAAGTTAATAACTATAATAACTGCAAAGTACCGTTCTCTATTGGATAAAATTTAAAAAAATGAATTTTTGATAATTTATTTGCTGTCTTTATGATTTGCAATTTTACATTGCTGCTGAATTTAAGTAGCATGGAACCGCGAAAAGGTTTAATAAATATATTACGATAAAATAGAAATTTTTCCTAATACATAATGATATAGTTAATGAAATTGCAAACGAGGACAAAGTAGTTTAGTTAAATATTTCATTAAATGTATGAAAAATTCTATTCAGTGGTCTTACTTTAGTTTTCCTCCAGATGAAAATTAATTCAAAATAGTCTGCTGTAATTCCTAGATTTTTGCACTTGTTGTTACAATATATCTGTAGTTAGTGGACTATCCGGAGTTAACGAAAAGTTTAGTCTAGAGCACACAAAGTAAGTCTGCGATGTAGTATAACGTTGCTTTAACATGGACAAACTTTAAAAATATAGATGTAACATAAACCATATATTATAGCGTTTATATTTATATTATAAATCCTATAACATGTTCAAGGACCTTTCGGTATTCCACGAAATAAGGGCACTGAACATGTAAATAAAAAATACGGAGAAGAAAGGATTACACAGTACACATGTGGAATTAAATGGGCATTAAAAGGGTTACTAAAAAGGTTTGGCTTATACGTCTGCCCTGTGCACTTCTATTTTAACTAATGTATAAAACGTAATTGTATGCTTTGTTTCTTTATACTATTCTTTCTCAATTTGGTGGCAGTGATTATAAAATAAATACTGCTAAGGCAAGGAATTTTGTAGTCAATTTACCTGCTGATAAAAACCTAAGCCTAGGAATGAAAAATATAATAATTTCAGTGGCGACTTAAAAAATATTTTTAATAATCTTCCTGACGTCATTTAGAGTTTCCCCTATCTCAATGTGGATTTGAATGCAAAAAATGCACACAATTAGTCTAACAGTCAAGCATGTAACGATTGGACTTAGACAGTCAATGGTAAGTAGAATGCCGAAAGTTGATGGCCAAGTTGTATTGTAATATATTATGGTAAGTAGTATAATTCAATGTGATCTAAATTGTCTACTAATCATAGTTTGACTCGTCACTGGCTGGTAGTTATAATGATAATGGCTAAAATGGCAAGATTTTATATATCTGAATTGATTTTGGGTACATAATAGCGTTAGAAACTCAAGTGTAATTTGGGACTACTTTTTGGGGCGGAATGTTGCTGGTAAAGTTGGATATTTTAGCCACTAGATAAAATTTTGTAGGCCATCATAGCCAGCCGGCGGTCTAAAATATAAAAAAGCGGGTTAAAATGAAACACTGCTACAAATTTCTACAAATGATAGATTTTTACAACCCGCCATTCAAAAAAATACGAATATGGGTGGTACTGACAATTGAGTCTATACATAGATCGTTCCACTCATCACAGCCGTCCTCCGACTGGATATCTGAAAACACTTTCTATTTTTTTAGAGGATCATTTAGTGGATCCAATGAGCACAATCACGTCAAAATCGGTAAACGTTAAATGGGTCATAACTCATCTAAAAAAAGTTGGAAGTTATCACAAATTTTCTACACGCTTTCCAACTCACCGAGTTTTTCCAGGTTCTCACAAATATTATTTTGGAATATTATTTCCATTATCATTATTAAAATGCCATTATTAGCGAAAGTGACGTTCTCCACCAATTTTTATCAAAATCGGACGTGGTCGATTTTTTAACTAGTTTTGGAATACTTCAAGTTTTACAAAATCTCTAAAAAGTTGGAAAATCGACGACCTCTGATTTTGATGAGGAGCTACTAAATGCGAATGTAATATTGATTCTTGAAGTAATATTCCAAAATGAAATTCTCAGAGTTAGAAAGCGAGTAATTTTAGCAACTATGCAGTAGACAGGTATGTAGACTAATTTTACCACATTCAGACAGAAACATTTACCATTCGCATCCCATTGCACATTATAATCTTGATACTTCAATTCTACCGGTTTTCATTCGGTATTCGGTCGATTTGATATGAAGTTTGTCAAAATGTATCTTATTTTGGCCAATAAACATCATTCAAACAAATGACTTTTTTAATGTTTTAATTTTAACTTACAACCGGCAATTCACCTTTTGATATTTACACTTGTTCTCTCCCATTGGTTTTTGCTATTTTATACTCAAAAAACCCCAACCCAAAAACAAATCAGCCCTGGTTGCATGCATCCCGCATATAAGAGGTAAAACATTTTAGCTTGCTCAATAATATCAATAAACCTAAAAAACATTGTTTCGCTGTCTAACGTTAACCATAAAGGGAGTTTCAAATAGGATGCTAAATATTTCTTCAGCACAGCGATGCAATATAATGCAAAACAACCAATATTAATTTAAATAACTAAATTATTAAAAACAGAGTCATTTGTTATAAAAAATCATCTGTAAACCCTAGGCTATTTTCGGCCCCTCAAAATCCCTTCTGGATGCCATGGTACGTACTATGACATTAGATAATTTATAGATGGTAAATACCGTATTAAAGCTGATTTTATTTACATATAATTAGTGAATTTATTCTGTTAGAAGTTGAATTTTTATAGAATGAACAATAAAATTTTTATACAACTTTTGCGGATAACCAATGATAGTTTAAACGAATACCAAGTCGAAATATAAACATAAAAATAGTTTTCCTATATTCCCTGCGATAGCATTCACTACTAATATTAGGTAGGTAAATAATACATAATACGACTAAAAATCAACTCCTTGAAATTGAAATTCATCACACCCCATACCACTACCGGAAGCTCCAATTTTACATTTCCGTGGTGATCCCTTACATTCAGATCCAGCAGATGCGTAACAACAGTCACTATCTTTAGTACAGCCTGCCGCATCGTCTAGGTAACAACATTTTCCAGAATTCCCTGCACATTGCAATGTCGTGCCATAACAAGGGGACGGACAAGTAGAAGTGCATGGATCACCGAGAAGTGACTTACAACTTTCACTCGATATATCACACACGGAAGGTCCGCAACAATCAGAAGACGTTTTACATTGACTCTGATTGGAGCTTGTCGCATTGGAACAGGCTGGTACGCAACAAATCCCATTAACACAATCACTTTGGTAGCATTCATAAGAATCGGTGCAGGCCTGTCCACGGGGCTTAAGACATCGTCCATTGTCACAAAGCCCGCCATTGCAACAATCTCCATTGTTTCTGCAACGGGAGTTGTACGTCCTTGAAGGAGTCGGGATGCAGCATTTTCCATGCACACAGAAATCGGAGTTACAGCATTTTCCACCACTTCCGCCCCATCCAGATCCCGGCGCTGCTCCCCATCCTCCCGCTTTTGAATCTTCTGTCTCCTCCTCTTCATTTTCAGATTCTCTTCCTCCAGAAGAACATGATTTTCCAACACTGCTGCAGTGACCTTGAGTATTCGAAGTGGATGACCATCCTCCAGGTGCTTTCTCCGTATCTACTGGAGTATTCGAGTCTTCCGTTTTGTGACTCACAGATGAGGCAAGGAATTTAATCAATAACTCGAAAAATGTTTCGAAATTTAGATTTTCGTTGGCTTTGTAATGTTTTTCAAGAATTGCCAAAAGGCTTTCTTTTTCTGTTGCTGTTAAACTGGTGATATTATTATGTTTAAGATATTTGTCTCCTGTTTGTTTTAATTCGGCATTTGTACCCAATTCTTCTTCAACCACTAGAGCTGAGTGGCAGTTTTCCACGTAAATTATCAAAACAAGATAAATGAAATGCTTTAAGTGTCCCATTTTTTCTGTATAACAATGAGAGAATAGAAATGATTAATAATTGATGACAATATTTAAGTACCAGTAATATAACGTTATTATTAATATGAAATATTTAAATATACTTTAAAAGTTTCACTCGATTATTAAACCATATTAACCGACGAATTTATATTAAAATATCGTTAGCTATTGGATAAAATTTTAAAAATGAATGTATTGTAATTTATTTGCTGCATTTATGATTCACATTGTTGTTGCATTTAAGTTGTCATTGGCTATAACAATTTTAAAAACAAATATGGTAATATAACTAGAACTTTTTCGGATTTAATATCATAGTCAATAAAATTACTAATAAGAACAAAGTAGAATACAGTTAAATATTTCATTAACTGCTCGAAATACACAATTCCGTGGTCTTACTTTAGTTTTCCTCTAGGTGAAAATTTATTTCAAAAAATTGTAGCTGTAATTCCTACGTTTTTACACTTGTTTTTACTATATATCGGTAGTTACTAGTTGTGAACTATCCAGATTCGAGACAGTAAACGAAACGTTTTTCGAGATCACACAGAGTATAATTTTTTAAAACAATAAAATATTTAGATGTAGCATAAATCCTAAATACATTTGAAACAAAAACCAAAACTTGGAGTACGAGACAGATATTAAATTTGTTAAATGAGCAGATACCTTTTAGTGTTCCATGAAGTGAACTCAATAAACATGTACTGTACATACAAATACCATGAAACAAGGATTATAGTAGTATTACTACATTACATGTATGTAATGTACTAATCCTTTACATTCCTTTAATGTACTTTACATGTGTGGAAGGCTTAAGCATAAAAAGGATTACTGCAGGTTTAACTCTCTCCTGCAGCTCCTCTATCTAATTTAACTTGTATAGCTGTATGAAAGGTATATGTATAAAGTATGGCAATCATATTATGCTCTGGTTACTTCCCATTCGTTCTCAATCTTGTGGCAGTCATCACACAATGAATACTGTCACAGTCACAGAAAGGGATTTTAATAGAGACAATAAAATTTACCTGCTGATAAATACCCTACCCTTGAAATAAACAAAAAATGTCAATACGGAGTTAAAGTACAAAATGTAGACAATTAATTATTAGCTTAAAGGGTGAAGATTGGAACCGGCAAGGCTAAAAGACCCGATTCCAAGAATGAAAGTACTCCATCATCCTTAGATTATATTACAGAGTAGGAAAACCTAGGTGAGGTTAGTAGGGTTTTAGTCTCACTGGATTGGAATTTTGTAACAATGTACTTACGAATTTTAATAGCCAAGTTGCGTTGTAGTATGATAATTAAAAGTCATTTAAGGCTAAAAAAAGGTTTCTTTTTCTTTAACGTAAACTAATTCCAGTACAAATACTTACAATTCCATCATGACACCTGTCCTGTCTATACAATGTCAATGTGCAAAATAATGACCTGTAATCTTTCATCATAAATGGCTAAACCACGCGCCTTAACAAAGAGATTGTGTTGAATTAATGCTGAAAATGTATTTCATACATTATTATATTTTTATAGTGAAATTTGTTGAACTACTTATTCGAATCCTAATTTCCCATCCAAACAATTAAAGTAATTATGTACAACCGTAAACGTTCTGCAAAATAAATTTGATATGACAGTAACAAGTTGTCCGACGGGATATAAATGGAAATCATACTATTCTTTTATTTATAATTTCAAAAGTGTTTGATCTATCTGAGAAATTATAATCTGTAAAAGAGTTGTGATCTAATTATCAAATAACTTCTTTAAATATTAGGCTATGTGCAATTATTCATGCAAAAACTGTACAAATATATGGCTAGTATACAATGCTGATATTAACAAAATATTTGCCAATACAATAACATTTTGCAGCATGCAATCGTGTATTGATGAACATTTAAAAATGTTGACTCAACGGAAAATAGTATTTATTATAAATATAGTATGCTGATTAAAAGATTTGTCTTTAATTGACCCATTATTAGATATTGCACTTTTACACAAATATTAAAAATCGACGTCGCTGTAATTGAAAGCTCGAGTGGAAATGGGAGTAGACACTGGTTTACATTTTTTTTGCGTAGATGAATTACCGTCATCATCAATACAATCGGATCCTGTGCCAGCGAAGCAGCATTGGCTCTTTTCAGTACATCCGGTGGCATTATCGGGATAGCAGCACTTTCCAGATTTGCAATCTAAATTTCCATAACACGGGTTGGGACAGGTGACCGTTGTAGTGCATGGCTGTCCCACATTCGCTTTACATTGTCCACTATTCGTGTCGCATTTCACAGTCGTCGAAGTCCCGCAACAATCATTGTCAGAAGTGCATTTGTTGTCCCAAGACCTCGTGGAATTAGAGCAAACGCTGTTACAGCAGATATTATTGTTACATTGGCTTTTATAACATTCGCTGGTACTATTACAACTCTGTCCTAATTTTATCAAACACCGGCCAGTGTCTTGGTCGCAGATCCCGCCATTGCAGCAATCTTGATTGTAATCACAGCGTGAATTGCTACTTTTAGAAGGAGTCGGGATGCAGCATTTTCCTGCCACACACCAATCGTGGTTGCAGCATTTTCGACTCCATCCGGATCCAGAACTCCATCCATTGCCCCATCCTCCGTTTTTAGAATCTTCAATTTCCGTTTCTTCATCGTTGGATTTCCATCCTCCAGATGAACATGAACTTCCGACTCTACTGCATTGACTTTGATGACTCGATTGACTGGAAGACCATCCTCCTGACTTTGTCGGTTCGATTTTTAATGACGTCTTATCTTCTGTGGATAAAGTATTCGAAAATTGATTCAAGAAACCGTAAAACTCTTCGTAATTTCCGAATTCTTCATAGTGCGTCCCTAGAATATTTACAAGTTTTTCCTTTTCTGAATCGGTAAACTTTCTGATTGAAGAAGGAGACTTGTCCGCAATACTAATAAGTTTTCCATTGATGGGTTTTTCGTCGGAATCTTCTTCAACAATCAGAGATGCCAAAGAAATTCCAAGATTTAGCACCAACAGCAGGGAAAGTACAACATTTAAACATTCCATGTTAGCTGAAACATTAATGAAAACGAAATTATGAATATTAACTAATGGATAGAAGTTATAATGGAAACAGTTTTGCTAATTCAACTACCGATTAAACTCATTTTCGATTAAAATAATTAATATTTATACTGTTGTTTCTAACCAGGATTACCATGTACACGTAAATGGCAACTTAATTAGTTAAATATGCGAAAACCAGTAACAACCAAATAAATTTTTCTTTGAATATCATCGTTAAACTAAAGGAAAAGTATTTAAAAAATTCCGCGCACTTCGCCCGAATTATAGTTCAACTTTTTTGACAAACTTTTTTTCCAAATTCTTTAAGAATCCATTAATCATCGTTTGGCACGTATCCAGAAATTAAATCAAGGGGGCAACCAAAATTAATGTTAAAAATGGTGTGCGAAAAAATTTGGCTATTTTTGACTCTTTTTGGAAGAAAAATTGAACTGATCATTGTATTTTAATTAGCAACGATTAAAATTGCTTTAATGTCAATGGGTTTAAGCACATAATAATATTATGTGAAATATATCCACTAAGGGAAATATTAGCATCCCTTTAGGGTAATTGATATATTCCACGAAACAATATTAAATAAAATGTTACTTAGTCATTGTTATGAAGTTTGTTGTACTACTTACTACGAATAAAATAATAGGATAATGACTGATATTTAAAGAATATTTAATTTTGTAACTAATTGGTAATCAAATATTTATAAATTTTTGGATCTCAAAATCTAAGGGTTAAACTACTAATTTTAAGAATTTAATATTCTTTCTAAAAAGAGAAAATAAACTACGAATGATTATAAATTTATAGTTATCATTATGTTAATATTTTAGGAGTAATTATTTCATTAGTATTACGTTATTACGTAGGTGTCTACCTTTTATTTTTGAATTTAATAGCGTGTGTGCTGTTTTGTCGCGATATCTCTAATTCAATTTTCACCAGCAAACTGTGTGATACTTTTAAAATTATTTTTCCAAATGTATTATTTGGAAGACAAAAATTCACTAAACGTGTATTCAGAAAACGTGGACTTATTAACCACATATGGATAACAAACCTACAGGCAATTCGATCCCTGCATTAAATTGAAATGTTTCTAAACCTAGTCACTAGTATAATGTTACCGCTGTATATCAATGTACCAGTTGGTTTATTATCAACAAAACTCTGTTAAGCTGCAAACATAATATTCTACCTACCACCTAATGCATTAGGTTACCATTATAATGGTTAGTGAGAAATGAGGATTATATAGGTTTTAAAATATACTCTGAAAAATGGGACACTATATTTGTCGAATAGTTTTACTTGCCTCAACTTACTCCCTATTACTTTGCGGTGAACAATTATAATGAGGATTAGAGATGGAACGGCTTTAGTTTAGTAAACCCTTCAGTACTACCAGAAATACTGTAAGAACAATGTAAATTTAAATATTTCTCATAATAATATGAATAATATGATAATGTGAACAAACAAATTTAGTTCCTACTAGCTGGTCTGGAAACAATTACGCCGAATAACATTAAAAGCAGCAATAATACTCTGCATCAAAGACTGTTAGACTTCAAATCCTAAGAAAAAATAATCGGAAGAACTAATTCTTTTTTCATTTCGTCTCGCTTTAAGCTTTACCATTATCATGTATCCTATGTACATGGCCCTCCACAGCTTCTTGACATATTTCCATGCCTGTAGTTTTCTGCGTTTTCTTTTTAATAATTTTGGATTGCAGCTTCAATGAAAATTATCGATGATAAATGATGATATTGGAAATGATAATAACATTTTACATTATGTTGTTTTATTGTTAGTAGAACTTTTCAAAATAATACCCACTGTGCAATTTCAAAATTAAATTATTCCATCAATAGATATAGTACTAAATAATGTTTAATTAATGAGTTGAACTCAAAAGCATCACGTCGTTTGACATTAACTTTGTTCTGAAATATCTGAGAATTGTTGTGTATGTCTAGAATCCCGAAAGTCGCGACTTTTAACGTTTTAAATACATTATTGTTCTTTATTATTAGTTATTCATTAAACAAGAAAACACGCTTTGGAGAAAATCAAAAGCAACACATTTTATACGATGAGGGGTTTATTTCGAAATCGTGGATATAAGGAAATGGAGCATATATAAATATAAAATACATTAGGATTTTAATTCATAATAATTGTCTACGCATTCATATTATTAAAAGCTTTAAATGGATTAATATAAGACGTCATGAACTAAATCATAGGCCTATAAAGAACATTTATACTTAATGTTGATTATATTTAAAACAATTTTCAAGTTTTAATGTAAAATTATAATACTTCACTAAAAACCTAATGCAATAACAAGAATCATTGAAACAAAGAAATTGGTATAATCATGCAATTAAAAATCAGTTCCTTTAAATTGAAATTTAAAACATGTCCCACCACTACCAGTAACTCCGATTTGACATTTCGGGGGTGTTCCCTTACATTCAGATCCCAAGTCAAAGTAACAACAGTCAGAATTCTTATTGCACCCTTCCTCATTGTCTGGGTAACAACATTTTGTAGGAGTTCCAGCACATTTCATTTTGCTGCCATAACAAGGGGACGAACAAGTCGAAGAGCATGACTCACCAAGTGACAACTTACAACTACGACTAGTTATATCGCACATGGAATTTCCACAACAATCAGCTTGGGAACTACATTGATTGGATCGGCTAGACTTTGTCGCATTGGAACAGGCTGGAATGCAACAAATTCCATTAACACAATCACTTTGGTAACATTCATAAGAATCGGTGCAGGTCTGTCCACGGGGCTTAAGACATCGTCCATTGTCACAAAGCCCACCATTGCAGCAATCTCCATTGTTTCTGCAACGGGAGTTGTACGTCCTTGAAGGAGTCGGGATGCAGCATTTTCCATGCACACAGAAATCGGAGTTACAGCATTTTCCACCACTTCCGCCCCATCCAGATCCCGACGCTGCTCCCCATCCTCCCGCTTTTGAATCTTCTGTCTCCTCCTCTTCATTTTCAGATTCTCTTCCTCCAGACGCACAGGATCTCCCAACACTGCTACAGTGACCTTGAGTATTTGATGTGGCGGACCATCCTCCAGGTACTTTCTCGGTCTCGACTTGAGCATTCGGATCTTCCGTTTTGTGACCCTGGAATGGCTCAAGGTATTTAATCAAAGATTCAGAAAATGTTTCAAAATTTACATTTTCATTATCTTGGTAATGTTTTTCAAGAATTGCTAAAAGGCTCTCCTTTTCTGTTGCTGTTAAACTGGTGATATGCTTAAGAAGCTGGTCTCCTGTTGGTTTTAATTCTGCATTTGTACCCAATTCTTCATCAATCACCAGAGCTGAGTGGCACATTTCCACGTAAATTATCAAAACAAGGCAAATGAAATATTTTAAGTGTCCCATTTTGTCTGCAAAATAATGAGACGTTAGAAAAGATTGATAAGTCATTACCACACTAATAATTAATAATAAGAATATGAAATATTTATATAAGTTGATTCTAGTGGTTTAATTAGACATTAGACAATTAATTTAAATGTTAACTGCCATTCTATATTGAACTCAATTTTAAGAGTTCTTTCATTACAATTTATTTGGTGCCTTTGTGATTCGCATTGTCCTTGATATAAGAAAGAGTTGTGGATTATAATATCTTTTAAAATAAAAATGGTCGGGTAAAAGTAGAACTTTTTCTAACACATACCCATAGCCATAAAAATAGTAAATAAAGTCAATGTAGTAATAAAATGTTTCATTCCATGTAAGAAAAATATTAATTAGTAGTCTTACTTTTTTGTTTTCCTCCAGGTGATAATTTTTTTGCAAATAGGCAGCTGTAATTCATGTATTTTTGAACTTGTTTTACTACTGTAGCTAGTGGACTATCCAAAGAGAAGCAGCCACAATTATCGAAAAGTTTACCCTAGATCTCACAGAGTAAGAGTGTGCAATATAGTATAACATTGAGTTACTTAACATGGACTCAATTTAAAAATATAAATGTAGCATAGACCCATATAGAGGCATTTGAAACAAAATCCAAAACTTGGAGTGTGAGACAGATATTCAAATTGTTAAATGTGAAAATACCTTTCGGCATTCCATGAGGTGGACGCAATAAACATGTAGGTAAAAATACCAAGAAAAAAAGGATTAATGTTCATTATTTGTTTTGAAGGGTAGTGGCATAAAAAGGATTAGTGCAGGCTTAACTCTGTCCTGCAGCACTTCTAATTATTTAAATAATGTATGAAACATGGCAAAGCTTCGGCTCTTTCTCATTTGTTCTCAATTTTGTGGCAGTCATGATAAAATAAATACCTACTTCCACAGCAAGGAAATTTATAGACAATTTTTGCCTTCTGATAAATTGAATATTTTTTATAATAATATGAATACGAACACACAAATTCAGTTCATATTAGCTTGTCTGGAAGCAATTAGGCCAAATAACATTAACAGCAGCAATGCAATATTCTGCAGTGGAGACTGCTGTATTTACTTGCCGGAGGAACTTCTGCTCTGTTCATATCGTTCGCTTTAAGAATGCTACAATCTTATATTTGTATTTTCTTTATAATAATTGCATGCGGATTG
Organism: Tomocerus qinae; assembly: GCA_020055645.1. Taxonomy (NCBI): domain Eukaryota; kingdom Metazoa; phylum Arthropoda; class Collembola; order Entomobryomorpha; family Tomoceridae; genus Tomocerus; species Tomocerus qinae. The sequence continues at coordinate 67,909,648 of CM034546.1, forward strand.
CTACTTTGCTGAAAATCAGCATATTCAAGCACGTTTTCCTGGATATAAAATTTTATTGATGATTAATACATTGTTCCAACTGATATAATTTTGCATTGCATGGTGTTTTTATTCTTGGTGCAATTGAACTTTTCAGAATAATACTTACTGTTTATAATTTTGGGATAAATATCGTTAAATATAAATTATTTCATCAATAGATGTATATTTTGTTGAATTGTTGAGTTGAACCAATAAACATCTTTGACAATTTTGTTCTGAAATATATGAGAATTGTTACATATGTCTAGAATCCTAAAAGCATTTTAGGCGTGACCTTATATAATGATCTAAGGCTGTTGGGTATTATCGATCCGGATACTTTTATTACCATTCCACTTCTACCACTTAGATTACTCTTAACCATCAACACTATTTTGTATGACATTTAAACAACGGTATTTGTTCTTTATTATTAGTTTTAGTTATTTATATTGCCAGAAGTCATGCTTTGTAGGAAATCAAAAGGGACTCCCAGTTTTAAATGTTTCAATTTAAACAGCAGTAATCCATTAACATTTTATACCAAGAGGGGTTTATTTCGGTGAATAATGTGTATAAAGACGGGTTTGAAACAAGAATGTTTCTACAAATGCATATAATGATTTTAATACATAATTACTACTTAAGCATTTATATGATAAGAAACGTTGAATAGGTTGACACAAGACCTAGTAGTAACTAATACTACTGGATAGGTAATGGTTTATGGAACAACTAAAAATCAACTCCTTCAAATTGAAATTTAAAACATACACGACTACCTGAAGCTCCAATTAGACATTTCGGGGGTGTTCCCTTACATTCAAATCCTAAGCTACAACAGTCAGAATCTTTACTGCAACCATCCACATTGTCTGGATAACAACATTTTGTAGGAGTGCCAGCACATTGCAATTTGCTGCCATAACAAGGGGACGAACAAGTCGAAGAGCATGGATCACCAAGTGACAACTTACAACTACGACTAGTTATATCGCACATGGAATTTCCACAACAATCAGCTTGAGAACTACATTGATTGGTTAGGCTGGACTTTGTGGCATTGGAACAGGCTGGTACGCAACAAATCCCATTAACACAATCACTTTGGTAACATTCATAAGAATCGGTGCAGGTCTGTCCACGGGGCTTAAGACATCGTCCATTGTCACAAAGCCCGCCATTACAACAATCTCCATTGCTTCTGCAACGGGAATTGTACGTCCTTGAAGGAGTCGGGATGCAGCATTTTCCATGCACACAGAAATCGGAGTTACAGCATTTTCCACCACTTCCGCCCCATCCAGATCCCGACGCTGCTCCCCATCCTCCCGCTTTTGAATCTTCTGCCTCCTCCTCTTCATTTTCAGATTCTCTTCCTCCAGACGCACAGGATCTCCCAACACTGCTACAGTGACCTTGATTATTCGATGTGGACGACCATCCTCCAGATACTTTCTCGGTCTCGACTGGAGTATTCGAATCTTTCGTTTTGTGATCCGGTGATGTTTCAAGAAATTTAGTTAAAGACTCAGAAAATGCTTCAAAATTGAGATTTCCATTGGCTTGGTAATGTTTTTCAAGAATTGCCAAAAGGCTTTCTTTTTCTGTTTCCGTTAAACTAGTGATGTGTTTAAGTAATTCGTCTCCTGTTGGTTTTAATTCTGCTTTTGTACCCAGTTCTTCTTCAATCACCAGAGCTGAGTGGCAAATTTCCACGTAAATTATCAAGACAAGGCAAATGAAATATTTTAAGTGTCCCATTTTGTCTGCAAAATAAAGAGATAAGGGAAAAATAGTATTAGTGAGTCATGATCTTATTTTATGTTTAATAAATAAATATATTCTGATAAAATAAGAATTTTTTCTAACACAATCATAGTCAATAAAATTGTAAATGAGGACAAAGTAGTGATGTAACATTTTTAGGTGTATGATAAATACTATTGGGCAGTCTTACTTTTGTTTTCATCCAGATGAAAATTGATTTCAAATTAGATAGCTGTAATTTCTAGATTTTCACAAATGCTTTCACTATATAGTTTGTGGACCATTCAGAGACAGACAGACACAGTTAATGAAGAGTTTATACTCGACCACAAAGAGAAAGAGTGAGCAATGTTTAATGTTCACTTATGTCACTTGGACTCAATTTAAAAAATATCGAAGTAGCATAGTAGCATAAACTCTATGTAGTAGATTCGAGTCATTTGAAACAAAAACCAAAACTTGCAGTGTGAGACACATATTCAACTTGTTAATGCCTTTTGGTATTTCATGAAGTGAACGCAATAAATACGTGGATAAAAAATTCCAAGAAAAAGGATTAATGTACATTACCCATGTGAAAGGTTTCATAAGAATAATTGTTAGTAGTAGTAATAGTAATAGTAATAGGTTTTTATTCAGAAACGGGACTGGCAACTTTGCAGTTGGAATAGACTCGTATTACATATTGCATAGGACAGATTGCTTATAACTAGGTACAACTATTTACGGAATACAATATTATTATTAAATTTTATCAAATTTTCGTCATACATTTTATTGATTAGATTAACAGTTTTTGGTATTGTTGAGTTCTCATACCTTTTTTTAATTTTAGCATCGGGTGGCTGAAGTAGGTACTTTTTAGAATTGCGTGTCTTACTACTATTAAGATAATAGGGAGGCAACATAGTTCTAAATCTTTCCGAATTAATGGTTTTTAATCCAAATCTTTGCAACAACGCCTCCCTACGGCTATTAAGTTTTTCGACATGTAGCTCTAGGCAACACGTATTGTATTCAGATTCGGTAACCCTAAACCCCTGTATTATTGATAATGCACGTTTCTGTACATTTTCTATCTCATCACTTAACTTAATGGTAATTCCTGGGCCCCAAACAACACATGCATATTCTAAAATTGGACGAATATAACATTTGTAAGCCTGAACTAACTCAGCTTTGTCAAAACCATGTCTTTTCAAATTCTGTAAAATGAACATTTTTGAGGATGCTTGTACAATAATATTTTCAGTATGAGTGTCCCATTTAAGACTTTGTGAGACCGTCACTCCTAACAACTTAGTGTACTCCACTCTAGGAATATCTTCCCCTTCAATCGAGAACGTCCAGTTTTTGCTCACTGATTTGTCTTTTGTGAAATCAATGACTAAGTAGGCGCATTTTTTGGGATTGAAATGCATTTTTCTCTCTTTTACCCAACATGAGAAGTCATTCAACATTTGTTGCCCTTTTGGAGTCTTACATACAACTTTCTCGGCTACCACGGTATCATCCACGAACCCTGCTACTGAGAAAAATTCTCCACCGTACTTCTCTTCAATTTTTACTAAAATGGGGTTAATTTGAGCTAAAAAGCATAACCCTCCTGTCTTTGTTCCCTGTGGACAACCACAGCTGCATTCCAAAGTATCAGATAATATATCCCCACACTTTACATTCTGTTTTCGCTTGCTCAAAAAACTTGCGAGCCATAATGTAGTGTGCAGATCTACTTTACAATCGTTGTAGATGTAACTCATTAGTAGTGGGTGGTCTAATAATTCGAAAGCTTTTGTGATATCGAATATGTAAATTATAACTACTATACCAGCTTTTTCTAAGGATGACAGAATGAAATCCATCATTTTTACTAAATAATGGATGGTACTGCAGCCTTTTTGAGAGCCAAATTGGTTTTTACTTATGTAGGTACTTAATTGCATTTGTGTCGCGACTTTGAATACTGAATGAACTCCAAAAAAAAACGAAATTTCAGTTTATAACTCTATTAAAAAGAGCACTTTAGAATCTACAATATGGCGGTGACATGGTATTTTTAAAAAATTCCTGCGATTTTTGGCAATTATTTTAATCTATATTGTATCTTTAAAGATATCATAATTCACTACATGAGTAAGGATCCGAAAGCCTGTCATTTCTTATCCGAAGATAAGGAAATTCCATACCAAACAAATAAATGATTTCAAAAACAAAAGGCGGAAACAAAATTGCAATTCAAATATGACAGCCGTTATAGAGACAGAGGGACCCACCAAATGTAGGGGGTATGCCACCATATCCGCAAATATTAAACATTTGAAATAAATAAATTCTATTGACCCTAGGGGGTAATTAAATACGCTGATTTTAAATATGGACACCGGTGTACTTTCAGAGTGACCCCATCTGATATGGGGGGGTATGCCCCCATATCAACAAATATAAAACATTTGAAATAAATAAATTCCGTTGACCCTACGGGGTAATTAACTACGCTGATTTCAAATATGGCCACCGATATATCTTCAGACTGACCCCATCCTATATAGGGGCTACGCCCCCATGTCGGCAAATATAAAACATTTGAAATAAATAAATTCCGTTGACCCTACGGGGTAATTAAATGCACTTATTTTAAATATGGCCACCGATATATCTTCAGACTGACCCCATCCGATATAGGGGGTTGGCCCCCATATCGGCAAATATAAAACATTTGAAATAAATAAATTCCGTTGAACCTACGGGGTAACTAACTACGCTGAATTCAAACATAGACACCGATATATCTTCAGACTGACCCCATCCGATATAGGGGGTATGCCCCCATATCGGCAAGTATAAAACATTTGAAATAATTAGGTTCTGTGGACCCTACGGGGTAATTAAATACGCTGATTTCAAATATGGACACTGGTGTATCTTCAGACTGACCCCATCCTATATAGGGGGTATGTCCCCATATCGGTAAATATAAAACTTTTGAAATAAATAATAGTAGTAAATATGGCGTAGTTAATTACCCCGTAGGGTCAAAAAAATTTATTTATTTCGAATGTTTTATATTTGGCGATATAGGGGCATACCCCCTATATAGGATGGGGTCAGTCTGAAGATATATCGGTGGCCATATTTGAAATCAGCGTAGTTAATTACCTCGTAGGGTCAACGGAATTTATTTATTTCAAATGTTTTATATTTGCCGATATGGGGGCGAACCCCCTACATCGGATGGGGTCATTTTAAAGATATATCGGTGGCTATATTTGAATTCAGCATGGTTAATTACCCCGTAGGGTCAACGGAATTTATTTATTTCGAGTGTTTTATATTTGACGATGTGGGGGCATACACCCTATATCGGATGGGGTCACTCTAACGATATATAGGTGGCTATATTTGAATTCAGCATAGTTAGTTACCCCGTAGGGTCAACGGAATTTATTTATTTTGAATGTTTTATATTTGCCGATATGGGGGCATACCCCCTATATCGGATGGGGTCAGTCTGAAGATATATCGGTGGCTATATTTGAATTCAGCGTAGTTTATTACCCCGTAGGGTCAACGGAATTTATTTGATTCGAATGTTTTATATTTGCCGATATGGGGGCGAACCCCCTATATCGGATGGGGTCAGTCTGAAGATATATCGGTGGCTATAGTTGAATTCAGCATAGTTAGTTACCCCGTAGGGTCAACGGAATTTATTTATTTTGAATGTTTTATATTTGCCGATATGGGGGCGAACCCCCTATATCGGATGGGGTCAGTCTGAAGATATATCGGTGGCTATATTTGAATTCAGCATAGTTTATTACCCCGTAGGGTCAACGGAATTTATTTATTTTGAATGTTTTATATTTGCCGATATGGGGGCATACCCCCTATATCGGATGGGGTCAGTCTGAAGATATATCGGTGGCTATATTTGAATTCAGCGTAGTTTATTACCCCGTAGGGTCAACGGAATTTATTTGATTCGAATGTTTTGTATTTGCCGATATGGGGGCGAACCCCCTATATCGGATGGGGTCTGTCTGAAGATATATCGGTGGCTATATTTGAATTCAGCGTAGTTTATTACCCCGTAGGGTCAACGGAATTTATTTTAATAGAATGTATTATATTTGCCGATATGGGGGCGAACCCCCTATATCGGATGGGGTCAGTCTAAAAATATATCGGTGGCTATAGTTGAATTCAGCATAGTTAGTTACCCCGTAGGGTCAACGGAATTTATTTGATTCGAATGTTTTATATTTGACGATGTGGGGGCATACCCCCTATATCGGATGGGGTCACTCTAAAGATATATCGGGGGCTTTATTTGAATTCAGCGCATTTAATAACCCCGTAGAATCAACTGAAATTATTTATTTCAAATGTTTTATATTTGCCGATATGGGGGCATACCCCGTATATCGGATCAGGGTCACTCTGAAGATATATCGGTGGCCATATTTGCAATCAGCGTATTTAATTCCCCCGTAGGGTCAACGGAATTTATTTATTTCAAATGTTTTGTATTTGCCGATATGGGGGCATACCCCCTATATCGGATGGGGTCACTCTAAAGATATATCGGTGGCTATATTTGAATTCAGAGTAATTAATTCCCCCGTATGGTCAACGGAATTTATTTACTTCAATTTTTTTAGATTTGTTGATGTAGGGGCATCCCCCTCTATATGTATCGGTGGCCATATTTGATTTCTGTATATTGGTTTACCCCATAGGGTCAATGGAATTTATTTTCATTGACCCTATTTTCAAATTTTCCTATATATGTGGAATGGATATCAGTTGCTGTCATATTCTTGGCCTTCGGATAATTGTATGATTGTTTGCTGTGGTTTAATTCTGAAAGGTTAAATGGTATGCGATGACTTTAGAGGCTTATATCTCGCTTACTAGATCTAGTAGAGTTCATTCAGTATTCTAGATCGCGACACATTTGTAATTTATTGTACATTACACTTTCTAGCATATGCGAAAAGGGACTAGTGATAGATATTGGTCTAAGGTCATTTAAGGATTGTACACTTGTTACTTTTGGTAGTGTAGTGACTGTGGCGGTTTTCCAAATTTCAGGAAATATACAACTACTAAAACTATTATTCATAACGTGTGCTATTATATAACTTAGTTCCATAGCAAATTCTTTTAGTAGTATAATAGGTACAGAATTTAGTGGGACGGCTTTGTTCGATTTTAGTTTGCCAATTAAATTATACACTTCGTAATCTTCAAGTATGGTGGGTTGACTGCTTTCAACTCGAACTTTAGGTAAGTAATTTTCTGGTAACCCTGTATACATGGTAGCATTTTTTGTAAACTGACAGTTAACTATGTCTAGAGTCTCCTTTAATGGTGGAGGATTATCTGGGTTCACAATTAACGAAATCGTATTAAATAATGAGCTAGAATCACTGTTTGAGTTACAAATTGTTTTTACCAATTTATGCCATGATTTACCATACTTATCAATTAACTCAGAGTTTTTTGTACGAACTAGGGATTTTGTTGCATGCTTAACTCTGTCATGCAGCACTTCTATTTATTTAAATAACGTATGAAACATGGCAAAGCTTCATTTCTCATTCGTTCTCAATTTTGAGGCAGTCACCAGGAATACTGCCACAGCAAGGAAATCAGTGGACAATGCCTGTGCTGTTAAACACTCAAGCCTAGAAACGGCAAATGATTTCAATATGGGTTTGAATGTACAAAATATAGACAATTGGTTATTATTAACAGGTGCGGATTGAAACCAGCAAGAATTTTAATAGCCAAGTTATGTTGTAGAGTGATACTTAAAAGTCATTTAGGGCTAAACGGCTTTCTTTTTCTGTAACGTGTAAGCTAATTCCAGTAGAAATTCTTACAATTCCATCTGACAAAGACGTATTTAGGGGGAGGGGGGTTCTAGGGTATTTAAGCACTCCCTAAATATTTAGAAAACACACACCCTTATACACCGGTTACGTATAATGTACAGCAGACGAATTCTGCCTCCAAAGAGTACCATAATTCTAATGAAATTTACCATGAAATGATATAATAGTTGGAGCATTTTCCCTGAAAATGTGTGTTTATTTGAGAAAGTCGTTACTATGTAGTAACTAATAGAAAAGTGACGAAAATTTGTTTTGTCATTTTAATAACACTTAAACTTTGACTAGAGTTTTAAAAAATTCCCTACTTGCCCCAAGCACCAAATGAACATGAAAGTGTAGCTAAGACATTCACAGATCAGGATCAGGGGACCAAGAACAAATGTGCCGTTTTGACGATCAATTTTAGTGATCAATTGATCAAATCACCCGACATCCGTCAATAGGTAGTCTGATTATATGTTCAAGATGGTTGTATATGGAGTTATTCTGCTTAACAAATTCTGACTAAGTTACGCTACAAACTATCTCAAATTACACCAGGTATCATTACAACCTATTCACTATGGGCGGAGACACGGGAATGTGTTCGGGTGCCTCATTTTTGGTTTCGAAGTTGTCAAGTTCTGTTGTTAATAACTAATAACTCAAAAACTATCGAGCGTAGAGAAGTAAAATTAGTACCACCATGCAAAAAGCTTGAAATATCAGCTTTTTGGTGATGTATCGCACAACTAGGGTTGTATAAAATGTGGAGGTCAAAATTTCATTCCACCCCTTTTTGAGCACTTAAAAAAAATTTGTACAAAAACGGGCAGTTTTTTCATAGAATGGTAGTAGGGATGTCCCACTACACTATGCTGAAAACCATTTGGCTAGATCGAGTCGCAACCGATTGAAATAATGATAAAAAAGTAGTTCAAACTATATTTTGATGATTTTTAAATATTTTGAACTAATTGTACTTGAAATTTTGTATCTATCTAAAGGTCGCAAAGATACACACATCTGTAATCTGTAGTTGCTTTGAAAAATAAATTTGTTATGACAGCATCAACGTTTTTTGACGCGGTATTAAATGAAAACCATACTATTCTTTTATTTATAATTTCAAAAGTGACCGATCAGTGTCTATTTAAGGAATTATGACTCTGTAAGTGAGTTTGTGACCCAATTATTTAATAACTTCTGTAAATATCAGGGCCAAAGCCAGAAAAAAATTTCGTGGGGGGCCGATAAATTATAAGGCAAAATATATACTAAAATATGTAAATTTTTGGGTTTTAAGGCAAAGGTTTTTTTCTTTTCTTCGATTTCGGGGGGAGGGAGGCGAGCCCCCTGCTCCCCCCGCCTGTGGCACTGATAAATATTAGGCTTTTCACAACCAGTCATGAAACAATCTATTGTAATAATATGGCGAGTGAACTATGCTTATATTGATTGAATATTTGTCAATACGATAATAATGTACAGCATGCACTTTTATCTTGAATCTTGATAAACATCTAAAAGTATTGATTCAACGGCAGAGAGTTGAGACGTTTGAGAGTACTATAATGCTGGTTAAAAGACTTGTCTTTAATTAAATCATTATTTGATATTTCATTTGATTGACAAATATTAAAAATTCATTTCGCTGAAATTACTAGGAGTGGGTGTAACCATAGTTTTACATTTTTTGGGGGTAGCCGTATTACTGTCATCATCGATACAATCGGATCCAGAGTTGCAGCATTGGCTCTTTTCAGTACATCCGGTTGCATTGTCGGGATAGCAGCACTTTTCGGATTTGCAATCCAAATTGCCATAACACGGGTTGGGACAGGTGACCGTTGTAGTGCATGGCTTTCCCACAATCGCTTTACATTGTCCACTATTCGTGTCGCATTTCACAGTCGTCGAAGTCCCGCAGCAATCTTTGTCGGCAGTGCATTTGTTGTCCCAAGACCTCGTGGAATTAGAGCAAACGCTATTACAGCAGATATTATTGCTACATTGGCTTTTATAACATTCGCTGGTACTATTACAACTCTGTCCTAATTTTATCAAACACCGGCCAGTGTCTTGGTCGCAGATCCCGCCATTGCAGCAATCTTGATTGTAATCACAGCGTGAATTGCTACTTTTGGAAGGAGTCGGGATGCAGCATTTTCCTGCCACACACCAATCGTGGTTGCAGCATTTTCGACTCCATCCGGATCCAGAACTCCATCCATTACCCCATCCTCCATTTTTAGTATCTTCAATTTCCGTTTCTTCGCCGTTAGATCTCCATCCTCCAGACAAACATGAACTTCCGACTCTACTGCATTGACCTTGATGACTCGATTGACTGGAAGACCATCCTCCTGACTTTGTAGGTTCGATTTTTAATGAAGTCTTATCTTCTGTAGATAAAGTATTCAAAAATTGATGTAAGTATCCGGAAAACTCTTCGTAATTTCTGAATTCTTCATAGTGCGTCTCTAGAATATTTACAAGTTTTTCCTTTTCTGAATTGGTAAACTTTCTGATTGAAGAAGGAGACTTGTCCGCAATACTAATAAGTTTTCCATTGATGGGTTTTTCGTCGGTATCTTCTTCAACAATCAGAGATGCCAAAGATATTTCAAGATTTAACACCAGCAGAAAGGAAAGTATACCATTTAAACAGTTCATTTTAGCTGAAACATTATTGAAAAGGAAAACATAAATAGTAACTTATGGACAATTGGACATGTATCATAATGGAAGCGTTTTACCAATTCAACTAACGATCAAACTCATTTTCGGTTAAAGGAATTAATATTTTTACTATAGTGTCTAACCAGGGTTATCAGGGACACGTAAATGGCAAGTATAATACTTAAATTAGGCCATATACATAAAATATTTGTAAGTATATAAAAACAATTAAAATGACGTACTTAAATATACATTTAATAAACTAAAATCAGTAAGCAGCATAATATAAATTGTTGCTTCAATAGACACTCTATTATCGTTTAATTAAAGTAAAAATATTCAAAAATTAAAATAAAAGGATAATGAGTGATAAAATAATTATTATTCAATTTTTGCTACTAATTGGTAGTCAAATGTATTTATAAATTTTTGGATTTTAAAATTTAATCGTAAATCTACTAATTTTAAGAATTTTATTTATTTTAGCCATAAATTTAATATTATTGCGTTAATATTTTAGAAATAATTATGTATATTTTATTTATATTACGGGTAGCAACCTTTTATTTTTGAAGCCCGTACTTTTGTTGGGATATCTCTCATTCCACTTTCACAAGCAAACTCTGTAATACTTTTAAAATCACTTTACCGAAAGTGTTATGTGGAAGGCAAAGATTAAAGGTTTGCTACAAAGTGTATTCAAAGAACGTACTCTTATTAATCACTATCACATATGGATAACAAACCTACAGGCTATTCGACCACTGCACTGCATTAACAGTGTACCAAATACCATTTACCACTTACCAGTGGTAAGTGGTTTTTAATGGTATTAAACGTTAAATACCACTACCTAGAAAGTAGTGGTAAGTGGTATAAATGGTAAAAATGGTAAAAAATAGTTTCATTTAAATTTCGTGTTTGAATTTTGAATAAAATTCGGTGCCAAAGTATGAAATAGCTTAGCAGATGGTCATTGTTGTCACAAATTGATAAGTGTTAATCAATCAGAGTAGGATTCAACCAAAGTTGCTGTAGTTGAGTATCAGGTTTGTTCTTCAGGATGTTTTTTCTTCAGGATGTTTGAAAAATGAAAAACTTTTTTCATTTGTGGATCTAAATTGGACGATTTAGATCCACAGCCAATAGAAAATAAAGTTTTAAAACTTATATTTTAGGAAGTCTAGTGTATCTGTACTCAGCTGTCTAATCAATCGCTAAAATTTACCATTTTTACCATTAAATGCATTTTTACCATTAAGTGCATTTCTACCACTGTGATGGTAAAAAAGACTAAAAAGTGGTAAATTTTGTACACTGTGCATTAAATTAAAATGTTTCCGAACCTAGCAAGGACGTATTTAGGAGGTGCTAAGGTCCGCAAGCACCCCCTTAATTTCCCAAAAACTGGCTTAATATTTTTTCAAAGTTAATAAAACATATTTTTATACCTAAAAAATTCTTGTCTAATGTTCAAGCACCTTCAATTTGTGCTATGTGGATACGCTATAGTCACTAGTTAGTGTAATATTAGCGCTGTATATTAATGTATTGATGTCTGTCCACTACAAAACTGTTAGGCTATAAATATATTCTACCATTTAATAGTTAGCGAGAAATGAGGATCACATACGTTTTAAAATATACTCGGAAAAATAGTAGGCCATAAAGCCATATCTGTCGAATTGCTTCAGGTACCTCAACCCACTCCCTGCATTTTACTATGCGGTGAATAATTATAATAAAGGTTAGATATGGAACCAATTTAGTTTAGTGGACCCTATAGTAGTACCAGGAATATTGTAAGAACAACGTAAAATATTTTTAATAGTAATATGAACACGAATACACAATTCAATATGAGGTTGCCTATGGAAACAAGTACGCCAAATAACATAAACAGCAGCAAATGCAATATTCTGCAGTAAAGACTGATATACTCCATAATAATATATCCTATGAAAATAGTCAGAGGAACATTTTTCATGACGCCTCGCTTTAAGCTTTGACCAATGTCATTCTGTCATGTACTCTGTACATGGCCTTTTACAGCTTCATGATATAATTACCATGCCTGTAGTTTTCTGCATTTGGGAAAAATAATTTTTAATTGCAAGCGAAAATTTGAATATTGATGCACAATACTATTATCAAAGATATAAAAATTTATTGAGGATATTCAGAATAATATGAATAATAATATGATATTCGAATATGATATTCGAAATGATATAATTTTACATTATTGGCGTTTTTATTGTTATTAGTTAAACTGTTCAGAATAATACTCACTGTACAATTTTGTGGACTAACATCGTCAAAATTAAATTATATCATCACTAGATACAAATTATAATATTATTATGGTCTTGAATTGTTGAGTAGTACTAATTAACATCGTTCGACAATATTGTTGTGAAATGCATTAGAGTTGTTACGTATGTCTAGAATTTGAAAAGAATTTTTAGGGTGTGATCTAAGGTTGTTGGATATGAACGATTCGGAGACTTTTATTACCTTTGCACCAATTAGAAACTCTTAGCCAGACTCAATCATTATTTTGTGCGAGTTCTACATCAACATTATTGGTCTTTGTTTTATTAATTTTTTATCCATAAAACGAGATGACATAGTTTGGAGCAAATCAAAAGTTATTGTATAAACGGAAATTATAAATACTTTGACGTCATAATAACTCCGCCTAATGTTATAATATACTATATTGTGTAGAGAAGTATAGTAACGCAAGCAACTGGTAACAGTATCACTCAAAAATTTGCGCGAAATTCATAATCAGTCCCGATATTAAACGAGCGGATAATACATACTTTTTTACCATTTTTATACCCGTTGTTATGTCAACCATTTTAGAAATGGTGGACATAACAACGGACTTGGAGCAAGTATAAATCTAAAGTGCATATTATGGGTTTTAATTCATAATTAATAATTATTACTTATGCATTCATATAATTAACAGGTTTGAGTAGGTGAATACAAGTTGTTATTTACTAAATCGTAGGTAAGTCAAGAACATTTACACTCAATGTTAATTATATTTAAAACAAATATCAAATTGTAATGTAAAATTCTAATATTAAGGGAGTCACTAATACCAGTAAATAGGTATATATATAGTGGTGCAACCATAAATCAGTCTCTTCAAACTAAATTTTTTAACACGCCGCCTTTTCAGTACAGGAAACTACAGTTTGACATTTCCGGGGTGTACCCTTACATTCAGATCCAGTAGATGAGTAACAACAGTCAGAATCTTTAGTACAACCTTCCACATTGTTTGGGTAACAACATTTTCCAGAATTTCCAGCACATTGCAATGTGGTGCCATAACAAGGGGACGGACAGGTAGAAGTGCATGGATCACCGAGTAACGACTTACAACTTCCGCTCGATATATCACACACGGAATTTCCACAACAATCAGCTTTGGAACTGCATTGATTGGTTTGGCTGGACTTTGTGGCATTGGAACAGGCCTGTACGCAACAAATCCCATTAACACAATCACTTTGGTAACATTCATAAGAATCGGTGCAGGTCTGTCCACGGGGCTTAAGACATCGTCCATTGTCACAAAGCCCGCCATTGCAACAATCTCCATTGTTTCTGCAACGGGAGTTGTACGTCCTTGAAGGAGTCGGGATGCAGCATTTTCCATGCACACAGAAATCGGAGTTACAGCATTTTCCACCACTTCCGCCCCATCCAGATCCCGACGCTGCTCCCCATCCTCCCGCTTTTGAATCTTCTGTCTCCTCCTCTTCATTTTCAGATTCTCTTCCTCCAGACGCACATGCAGGATCTCCCAACACTGCTACAGTGACCTTGAGTATTTGATGTGGAGGACCATCCTCCAGGTACTTTCTCGGTCTCGACATCGACAGGAGTATTCGAATCTTCCGTTTTGTGACCCTCATATAAGGCAAGCAATTTAATCAAAGATTCAGAAAATGTTTTAAAATTTACATTTTCATTGGCTTGGTAATGTTTTTCAAGAATTGCCAAAAGGCTTTCTTTTTCTGTTGCTGTTAAACTGGTGATATGTTTAAGAAGCTGGTCTCCTGTTAGTTTTAATTCGGCATTTGTACCCAATTCTTCTTCAACCACTAGAGCTGAGTGGCAGTTTTCCACGTAAATTATCAAAACAAGGCAAATCGAATATTTTAAGTGTCCCATTTTGTCTGAAAAATAATGAGACGTTAGAAAAGATTGATAAGTCATTACCACACTAATAATTAATAATAAGAATATGAAATATTTATAAAATTTAGTGTCCAGTGGTTTAACTAGGCAATTAATTTAAATGTTAAGTGGCATTCTATATTGAACTCAATTTTAAGAGTGCTTTCATTACAATTTATTTGGCGCCTTTATGATTTGCATTGTCCTTGATATAAGAAAGAGTTGTGGATTATAATATCTTTTAAAATAATAATGGTCGGATAAAAGTAGAACTTTTTCTAACACATACCCATAGCCATAAAAACCTATAGTATTATCCCAGACCAGGAAAAAATTGCCAATCTATCTATATTTATCTGGTAGGAGAGCTTAGTAAACCTACATATACTATACGTAACGTAAAACTCCCCTCCCCCATGTGTAACGCAAATGTTGATTGCAACACTTTTGAGTACCTCCTCCTCCCATCAACTCCACACGTAACATATCAAAACAATAATATAAATTTACAAAAGAAGGTTGAATGGCGGTGATTCGTGATTATCGTGATTGAATGGAAATGATTATAGAAAGGGGACTTCGTAATGATCGTAATGTGCCTTATTAAATAGCATTCAAAACTTCTAATCCAAATTGGTTCTGTTATATCGACAAATTTATTTAACATTTTTAGTATAGCTGAGTTTACTTTTTTACTACCCTCTTCCTTTGGCAGTTGGCACACCTTTTTGTAGAATTAAATAACAGTATGTAACTATCTATTTAATCTTTAAAAATATTTATTCGTAAGTTGTACTCATGGAATTTGTACGTTTTTCCAAAATTCCAGGGGGAATCTTATTTTTCTAAATTTAAAAGGGGAATTTTTTCGTGACTTTGTGGGATTTTATTCAAAAATGGAGTCTTTCATTGTTCCCTGTATTCGATGCTACGATGTACAGTTAATATTTTGGTTAAGGAAATTCTTTTTTAGCAGGAAGTTGAGGCTGCAGCTAATTTTGCAACCAAAAGTATATTAATTCTAAATAAATTTTGTATTTCCAAAGTTAACATAATAATGTAAGGGATGTTTTCGAAATTGTTTTATTACTGTGTTAGTGTTGGGTGGCCGGCTGAATTTCTCTTTAGTGCTAGATTTGCCCTTTAGCTGGGTTCAGGGGTAGTAAATAAAGTCAACGTAGTAATAAAATGCTTAATTCCATGTAGGAAATATTATTTGTTAGTCTTACTTTTTTGTTTTCCTCCAGGTGATAATTTATTTGCAAATAGGAAGCTGTAATTCATGTATTTTTGAACTTGGTTTTACTACTGTAGTTAGTGGACTATCCAGAGAGAGGCAGCAACAGTTAATGAATCCTAGATTTCACAGAGTTAGAAAGTGTAATGTAGTATAACATTGAGATCCTTATCATGGACTCAATTTAAAATATAAATGTAGCATAGGTCTCCATATAGAGTCTTTTAACACTAAACCCAAAACTTGGAGTGTGAGACAGTTTATTCAAATTGTTAAATGTGAAAATACCTTTCTACATTTCATGAGGTGAACGCAATAAACATGTAGATAAAAATACCAAGAAAAAAGGATTAATAAATGTACATTACTTGTCTGGAAGGGTAGTTGCTTAAAAGAAGGATTACTACAGGCTTAAGTCTGTCCTACATCACTTCTAATTATTTAAATAATGTATGAAACATGGCAAAGCTTCGGTTATTTCTCATTCGTACTTTTGTGGCAGTCATTATAAAATGAATACTTCCAACTGCCAGAGCAAGGAAATCAGTAGACAATTTACCTGCTGTTATACTCTAAGGCCTAGAAAGACAAATAATTTTAATATGGATTTTAATGTACAAAATATAGACAATTGGTTATTAGTTTAACAAGAATAGGATTGGAACCGACAAGGCTGAAAGGCCCGATTCCAAGGATGGGGGCACACCATGATCCTTAGATTAGGTTAGGTTCTTAGGATTTTGTCTGATCGGATTGGAACTGCGTAACAATGTAAGAATTTTAATAGCCAAGTTGTGTTGAAATATGATAATTAAAAGTCATTTAGGGCTAAAAAGCGTTCTTTTTCTGTAACGTAAGAGTAATGCCCCTAATTGGCATACATTGTATGGCGTAAAATTATTAAAATTTCTTGTAATGCAAAATTCCTGTGTGTGTTATGAGAATTCCATTATTTTATTTTCAACTGTTTTGAAAAAATCACAGTTCAACTTAGTAATCTATTGATCAAATCACCTGACATCCGCCAATAAGTTGTCTGATTATGTTTAAAATGGTTCTATTTAATATCTACTATGTTAAATCAAGGAATTTTTTCAGCAGTATTAACACATTTTTTAGTGATTAGTTATGGCCATCAAAAATCCAAAACAATATTTATCAATTTAAGCGTTCCTTACTCTTATAGTCGTAATTCTCCTTAATAAATTCTGACTAAGTACGTTACAATCTCAAATCGCACCTACACTTGGTACCATTTCAACCTAAATATTTAGAAGTATATTTCTAGGTGTTTACTATTAAATGTCGGCTACGTTGCATGACGACTGTGAGGCGAACTATGGACTTCATTCTTACTTATTTTAATGATATTATAGGATGATGTTCTGACTTTAGCAGTCCAACTAGTCAGCATTTTGCCACAATATTTGTCAAATTGGCTAGCAGTATACTAGGAAGCTCAGTGTGCATTTATTTAATATTTAATCCCAAATTGGTAGAACCTGTATCTTATTTTCGAGCATTTGTGAATGTTTTCGAGCGTTTTCGATTCCTTTTTTCCCTTTATTGAACCTGAGGATCTGATAATATCTTATATTATAATATGATTAACAATTGCAAATTAACTAGCGATTGGCCACTTCTATATACATGAAATAAGGTTTGTTTAAAACGCCTAAAATTAAATCTGCCGAACTGAGTGGTTGATGACCGACAAATCAGTATTAAGAAGGGGTCCTGCCCCTACCCCTTTAAATCTCGATATAAATGGAAGATTATAAATCACTCTTAGCCAGACTAAATCAATATTTTGTTCGACTTCTAACTAAATACATCATTGGTCTTTATTACTAATTATTTATCCATAAAACGAGAAGAAACGCTTTGGGGCAAATCGAAAGTTACACATTTTAAACCATGAGAGGCCTTTCGAAGTGGTGAATATAATGACGCGCTTGCAACAAGTGGAAATCTAAAATACATAAGGATTTTAATTCATAATTATTACTTACGCATTCATATAACTTACAGATGTAAGCAGGCTAATACAAGTTGTTATTAACTAAATCGTAGGCGTATCAAGAATATATTAAGTAAATTTATAACCAATTGTATGTAGCAGTAATGTAAAATCCTAATACTTAGTGAGTCACTAATACTAACAGATGGGTAATGCAGCAACAAAAAATCAGTTCCTATAAATTAAATTTTAACACACCCTAGTACTACAGGAAACTACAATTTGACATTTCGGGGGTGTACCCTTACATTCAGATCCAGTAGATGCGTTACAACAGTCAGAATTTTTAGTGCAACCTTCCACATTGTCTGGATAACAACATTTTCCAGAATTCCCAGCACATTGCAATGTGGTACCATAACAAGGGGACGGACATGTCGAAGTGCATGGATCACCGAGTAACGACTTACAACAACTTCCACTCGATATATCACACACCGACTTTCCACAACAATCAGCTTTGGAACTGCATTGATTGGTTTGGCTGGACTTTGTCGCATTGGAACACGCTGGAATGCAACAAATTCCATTAACACAATCACTTTGGTAACATTCATAAGAATCGGTGCAGGTCTGTCCACGGGGCTTAAGACATCGTCCATTGTCACAAAGCCCGCCATTGCAGCAATCTCCATTGTTTCTGCAACGGGAGTTGTACGTCCTTGAAGGAGTCGGGATGCAGCATTTTCCATGCACACAGAAATCGGAGTTACAGCATTTTCCACCACTTCCGCCCCATCCAGATCCCGACGCTGCTCCCCATCCTCCCGCTTTTGAATCTTCTGTCTCCTCCTCCTCATTTTCAGATTGTCTTCCTCCAGACGAACAGGATTTCCCAACACTGCTGCAGTGACCTTGAGTGATCGATATGGAGGACCATCCTCCAGGAACTTTCTCCGTATCCACTGGAGTATTCGAGTCTTCCGTTTTGTGACCCACAGAAGAGGCAAGGAATTTAACCAATGACTCAGAAAATGTTTCGAAATTTAGATTTTCGTTGGCTTTGTAATGTTTTTCAAGAATTGCCAAAAGGCTTTCTTTTTCTGCTTCCATCAAACTGGTGATATGTTTAAGCAATTGGTCTCCTGTTTGTTTTAATTCTTCAATTGAATCCATTTCTTCTTCAACCACCAGAGCCGAGTGGCACTTTTCCACGTAGATTATCAAAATAAGGCAAATAAAATGTTTTATTTGTCCCATTGTGTCTGCAAAATGACAAGACAATAGAACAGTATTGAACAATGATATAGGCACTTTTAATTAATGAATATAGTCTGATAAAATAGAATTTTTTTTCTAATACACTATGATGGTCAATAAAATTGCAAATGGGAACAAAGTAGTATAGTTGAATATTTCATTAGGTGTATGAAAAATATTATTCCGTGATCTTACTCTAGTTTTCCTCCAGATGAAATTTTATTTCAAAAAAGGCAACTGTAATTCCTGGGTTTTCATACGTGCTTTTACTACAAGTAGTTGACCATTCAGAGAAAGCCAGACACAGTTAACGAAGAGTTTATCCTCGACCACATGCAAAGAGACAGAGTGAGCAAAATGTTTAATGTAGTCACTTACATGGTTTCAATTTAAACATGTTTATGTAACATAAACCCTATAAATGGTCACTTCATCAAAAATAAACCCTGAAGTCGGAGAAAAATATTCAATGAGTTAAATGTACAATAAGAACCTTTCGTTTCCGTATTTCCATGAAGTGAGCGTAGTGAACAAGCAGATAAAAAATACCAAGAAAAAATAGAAAGATTACCCACCTTAGATTATATTTATATGTGAAAGGGTCATGTCATAAAAGGATTACTTCAGGCTTATATCTGTCTTATGCATGGAGCACTTCTTTAATTACTGTGTAAAACACGGTAATCCTATAATTTAGTTCCTTCCCATGCATTTGTTCTGGTTTTTGTAGATCATAAATGAATATTACCAGTTACCACAGTAGGGAACATAGTTTCTATGGCCAATTAACTTGCGGATAATTACTAAAGCCAGTATAGAACAGATAAATAATTTCAGCGGCGACTTAAAATATTTTCAATATTGTAACCGCACTTCATTTTTCTTCTCAATATCAACGTCTTTCATCTTTCGCATCTCAATATGGAGTTTGATGAACAAAATATAGACATTTAGTATAGTTGGGTAATAAAATTAATGATTAAATGGCTAAAAAACACGTCCCAAAGAAAAAAATTGGATTGAAATAATGATAAATTGCATACCTATCCAAAAATAAGTAATAATGCTAAATTATATACCTATTCAAATAAATTAGTAATAATGCTAAATTATATACCTATCCAAAAACTTAGTATTAATGCTTAATTGTATCCCTATCCAAGAAATAAGTAATAATGCTAAATTGTATACCTATCCAAAAAAATTAGTAATATCGCTAAATTGTATACCTATCCAAAAAATAAGTAATAATGCTAAATTAGATACCTATCCAAAAAATAAGTAATAATGCGCAACTGTAAATGTACTGAAAAATAAATTTGATATGACATTATCAAAATTTTTTGGCGGGGAAGAAAAAGAAATCATCCTATTCTTGTATTTACAATTTCAAAAGTGACTGATCAGTGTTTATCAGGGCATGAAAAAGGCGGAAAGGCTAAGTTTTTGCCTTTTTGGTTGCCTTTTTGCCTGGCAAAATTAGCATAAAGTCAACCTTTTTCATGCCCTGGTGTCTATCTGACGAATTATGACTCTACGAAAGTTGTGACCTAATTATCTTAAAACTTCTACAAATGCTAGGCTTTTTAAAACCAGTCATGCAAATATTATATTATGAATATGGGTATCATATACATTGCTGATATTGATTAAGTATATCGTCCCTTAAGGTATCAAATACGCAATATGCAGCTTTGAGCTGCCACCGAAAATGCGCAATATGAAATTTTTGTTGGTACCGAAAACACGCAATATGCATATAGCCTATGTAAGCCATGGCTTATAGTGAATATTGCGTATTTTCGATACCAATTGAAAATGCATATTGGGTATTTCATACCTTAAGGGACGATATATTTGTCAGTACAGTAGTCTGCAGTATGCAATCTATCTCAACTTGATGAATCTCTATATATAATCGCAGACTTGATAAATTTACCTGTCTATATATATTTATATATATATATGTATGTATGTACGTGTGGTAGGGAGAACCTAGGGAACCTGCATATATTACGTAAAGCAAAACCCCCTCCCACATGTGTAACGCAAGTGCTGACTGCAACACTTTTGGGTATCCCCTCCTCCCATCAACTGCACACGGAATATATGCAGGCTCCTTAAAAGCAAAATAGGTAAAATGCGCGAGCCCAATTCCTCTAAACCAACGAAATGAGTTGTTTCATATTATTGTTATAACATCTAAGTAATAATAGTTTACATTTACATAAGAAGGTTGAATGGTGACTGGGGATCGAATGGAAATGATTAGCGAAAGGGAACATTTCGTAATGATCGTAATGTTGAATGTGCGTATTAAATAGCATTTCAAAACTTCTAACCCAAATTGGTTCTGCTTTAATATCGAAAAACTTATTCAACATTTTTTAATAGAGCTAGGTTTACTTTTTATTACCCTCTTAATTCCTTTGTGCCATTTGGGATATCTTTTTGTAGAATTAAATAACAGCACTGGGTAATTAACTGTAAGTTGTACTCATGGGATTTGAACGTTCCAAAATCCTAGAGGGAATCTTATTTTTTCGATTTTAAAAGTTTTGGTAACTTTGTGGGATTTTTTTCGGAAATAGTCTTTCATTGTTCCCTATATTTGATGCTACTATCTACATACAGTTATTATTTTGGTGTAGGAAATTCCTTTTTATCAGGAAGTTGGGGCTGCAGCTAACTTTTCCAACCACTGTAGAAAATAAAGGTGTATTAATTTAAATGTACTTTGTATTTACAAAGTTAACAACCTAATGGGATGTTTTCGAAATTGTTTTTATTACTGTGATGGGTGGCCTGCTGAATTTCTCTTGAGTGCTAGATTTGCCCCCTTAGCTGGGTTCACTAGTATCTAAAATTGCTGATTGTATGATTGGCAGAGAGACAATAGAGATAGTACTAATTTTGGATATCCTGGCATCGCCGGGTTGTTTCAATATGATTGTGAAAACCAGATAAAAGTTTTTAATTTCCCTAAGTAAGTAAGTTTGGTTGTTGTAATAATAATAATTACTTACACGCCTCCAGACCAAATAGATGTGTTCGTTAACCCAACATATCGTATGCTTAACATTAAAATGTACATATCAAGTTATCATGGCTGCTACAAAGTAACAAACCTAAATTCTGATGCAATGGTTTGATACATTGTCGCGGTCATAGTCATGATAAAATGGTTTGCAGGGCATGAAAAACCCATGGGTTGTTGCTTGTGGGGAGAAAAATCCCAACCCAAAAACCCGGGTTTTTGGGTTTTAGTCCAAAAACCCGGGTTTTTGGTTTTTAGCCCAAAAACCCTGGCTTTTGCTGTTTGCTACCCAAAAACCCAAAAACCGGAATTTTTTGGGTTTTTCATGCCCTGATGGTTTGTTACTTTGTAGCAGCCATGATAATAAAAATATGGTTTGTTACTTTGTAATGTTAAGCATACGATAGATGTCATTTATGAAAATGAAGCTTTCAGTTGGACCTGCAAATATTCTTGGAATCTTTTTGTCATTACTGGCGTTTATAGAGTCGCGTTCAATTATAGTTGTTGGACAGTCTCATGAACAGCTCTGTGCCCAAATCCAAACAAGTGATAATGAGAAAACATCTGTTAGTATTGGCATAAAAAAGTTGTACCGAGACAAAAAGCTGATTAAAATATTTTTGACTTTAATTAAACCATTATTAGATATTGCAATTAACAAACATTGAAAAACGAATTCGCTATAGTTAAATGCACAGCGTCAAAAAGGTATCAAACGCACAATATTCATATTGCTAGCCCATTTAAAATTGATGCATATTGCTCCTTTTGGGTGACAGCCAGGAGTTGCATAAAATTATTGTATTTTTAATGCCATAAGGGACTACGAGTAGGTGTAGCCATAGTTTTACATTTTTTGGGGGTAGCCGTATTACTGTCATCATCGATACAATCGGATCCGGAGTTGCAGCATTGACTCTTTTCGGTACATCCGGTTGCATTGTCGGGATAACAGCACTTTTCGGATTTGCAGTCCAAATTGCCATAACAAGGGTTGGGACAGGTGGCCGTTGTAGTGCATGGCTTTCCCACAATCGCTTTACATTGTCCACTATTCGTGTCGCATTTCACAGTCGTCGAAGTCCCGCAACAATCTTTGTCGGCAGTGCATTTGTTGTCCCAAGACCTCGTGGAATTAGAGCAAACGCTATTACAGCAGATATTATTGTTACATTGGCTTTTATAACATTCGCTGGTACTATTACAACTCTGTCCTAATTTTATCAAACACCGGCCAGTGCCTTGGTCACAGATCCCTCCATTGCAGCAATCTTGATTGTAATCACACCGTGAATTGCTACTTTTGGAAGGAGTCGGGATGCAGCATTTTCCTGCCACACACCAATCGTGGTTGCAGCATTTTCGACTCCATCCGGATCCAGAACTCCATCCATTGCCCCATCCTCCATTTTTAGCATCTTCAATTTCCGTTTCTTCACCGTTAGATCTCCATCCTCCATATGAACATGAACTTCCGACTCTACTGCATTGACCTTGATAACTCGATTGACTGGAAGACCATCCTCCTGACTTTGTAGGTTCGATTTTTAATGAAGTCTTATCGTCTGTAGATAAAGTATCCAAAAATTGATTTAAGTATCCGGAAAACTCTTCGTAATTTCTGTATTCCTCATAGTACGTCTCTAGAATTTCTACAAGTTTTTCCTTTTCTGCATTGGTAAAACTTTTGATTGGAGCAGCAGAGTTGTCCACGATACTAATAAGTTTTCCATTGATGGGTTTTTCGTCGATATCTTCTTCAACAATCAGAGATGCCAAAGATATTTCAAGATTTAACACCAGCAGCAGGCACAGCAGGATATTTATTTGTTCCATGTTACCTGAAAAATTAATCCAACGTGAAAATATTAATAATATTTAACCTATCTAAGATTTGACTATAAGAAATTCACTTTGCCATGATGGATTATTAATGAAAATGACGGAAATCTAATTTTTTGGAGTTTTTGTGGTTTATAATTTTATATTGAATGAAACAAAATTATTATTGTGTGTAAAATATTTTATGGATGGGTACAATTACAGAAATATTACCAACTTTTTAATTGTAGACAATTTAACAATTCTATTTAAGTTATTTTGTTGTTATTCTGTACGGACGATTTCACGGAAATTTCTTTGAGACTTGCAAGACTGTCTGTTTAAAAATATAACTCTGTTGATAGCACAGCCAACTATTTATTGTTAGAACGGTTTAATTTAGAAACTATTTTGGAGCTATGTCCAATGGCTACAGACGATTCAATTCAGTATGTAGCCATTTGCTTGCGTTATGCTTAACGACTTAAGTACTAAAATACTTACTACTTATATTTGATTATATTTGAATCAGTAGAAAATATAAAAGTTTTACTAGACGCATACTACATCTGTATTTAAACACTAGGATATCTAAATGTATTAACTATGAAGTAATTTCATTGAATGTTAAACATTGTAAATAACTCCCTATAGCATTTACATGATGAATGTGACAAATGTGAGAACGAATGAGAAAGAACCGAAGCTTTGCCATGTTTCATTGGAATTAGAAGTGCTGCAGGCGAGAGACAAGCCTGCAGTAGTAATCCTTTTTATGCCACTACCCATACCCTTTCACACATGTAATGTACATTAATCCTTTTTCTTGGTATTTTTATCTACATGTTTATTGCGTTCACTTCATGGAATTACCGAAAGGTATTTTCACATTTAACAAGTTGAATATCTGTCTCACATTCCATTAATTGCACAATGTTCACGAAGGACGAAGGCCTACTGGCACGGTCGTGAATTTCGTGCAAGAAAGAGCGGATTAGGCTTGTGGAATGTTAAATAAACAAACTTCAAACCAATATATTGGGTATTGTTTCAAATAACTCTATAAATGATAAAGGGTTTATGCTACATCTATATATTTTTAAATTGAGTCCATGTTAAGCAACTCAACGTTATACACACTTACTCTGTGAGATCTAAGAAAAACTTTTCGTTAACTTTCTGGATACTACATTAACTAGAGATATAATATAGTAAAAAAGTGCAAAAATTTAGGAATCACAGCTGATTATTTTGAAATTAATTATCACCTGGGAGAAAACTATAAAGTAAGAACACCAAATAATATTTTTCATACATGGAATGAAATATTTTATTACTACACTGTCTTTATTTACCATTTTGTATGGCTTTGGGTATTGCATAAGAAATATTTTATCATCAATATAATATATTTTATCTGACCATGTTTATTTTAAAAGATGTTATAATTCACAACTACTTCTTATATACAAATATAATAAGATGACAATGCAAATAGAGTCACCAGATAAATTATAATAAATGCATTCTAAAAATTAAATACAATATAGGATGACACTTTAACATTATTTCAATTAATTACCTACTTCAAACTATCTAAATACTTCATATTCTTATTATTAATTATTAGAATATTTATGACTTCAACCTTTTCTATTGTCTCATTATTTTACAGACAAAATGGGAAAACTTAAACATTTCATTTGCCTTGCTTTGATAATTAACTTGGAAAAGTGTCACTCAGCTCTGGTGATTGAAGAAGAATTGGGTACAAATCCAGAATTAAAACAAACAGGAGACCAATTGCTCAAAAATATCACCAGTTTGACGGAAACCGAAAAAGGAAGCATTTTAGTAATTCTTCAAAAACATTACAAAGCCAATGCAAATGTAAATTTTGAAGCATTTTCTGTATCTTTGGTTAAATTTCTTGAGTCATTCCCGGGTCACAAAACGGAATATTCGAATACTCCAGTCGAGATCAAGAAAGTACCTGGAGGATGGTCGTCCACATCGAACACTCAAGGTCACTGTAGCAGTGTTGGGAGATCCTGTTCGTCTGGAGGAAAGGAATCTGAAAATGGAGAGGAGGAGGCCGAAGATTCAAAAGCGGGAGGCTGGGGAGCAGCACCGGGATCTGGATGGGGCGGAAGTGGTGGAAAATGCTGTAACTCCGATTTCTGTGTGCATGGAAAATGCTGCATCCCGACTCCTTCAAGGACGTACAACTCCCGTTGCAGAAGCAATGGAGATTGTTGTAATGGCGGGCTTTGTGACAACGGACGATGTCTTAAGCCCCGTGGACAGGCCTGCACCGATTCTTATGAATGTTACCAAAGTGATTGTGTTAATGGGATTTGTTGTGTACAGGCCTGTTCCAATGCGACAAAGTCCAGCCAAACCAATCAATGCAGTTCCAAAGCTGATTGTTGTTGAAATTCTATGTGCGATATAACGAGTCGTACTTGTAAGTTGTCACTTGGTGATCCATGCTCTTCGGCTTGTTCGTCCCCTTGTTATGGCAGCAAATTGCAATGTGCTGGAACTCCTACAAAATGCTGTTATCCAGACAATGTGGAAGGTTGCACTAAGAATTCTGACTGTTGTTACTTTGACTGGGGATCTGAATGTAAGGCAGCAACCCGGAAATGTCAAATTGGAGTTTCCGGTAGTGGTGATATGTGTTTTAAATTTCAATTTAAAGGAACTGATTTTTAATTGCACGATTACAAATCTATTAGTTTTAATGATTCCTATATTGTTTTTGTATTAAGGTATGTGAGAATTATATAGAAAGTTGTGGTTCGATGTTAGAGAATTGCTTTTTTACAGCTTTAGAATACCAACACAAAATTAATATCTGTTTGTGGATCTACAGAAAGTTTCAACTTGTTCTTCATATGAAACTTGAAAATATTTAATTGGGTTTGGACTGTAAGAATTTCAAACTACCAGATATGAAAGGATAAATAAGTAACATGGTCGTGGTGCCTATATACGTTTGTCGTTTGAATTTATTTGTTAATTATGACAGGTGAAGTATAGTTTATATATTAGCTAGACTAAGTTATATAACTGGAAACTAAATGTGTATTGGTTTGAAATATTTAGCGTCTTAACATTTTATTAGCTTATGATCTGCTTTGGTATTGGTATTAGCATCAATACATAAGATTTAAGTATTGTGGAATCGATTAACTGGCTAATACAAATAAGGGGCATTAATTAGTTGTACTGTATACCAAATCCCAAAGCGCCTATGCTATCCTAAACAGCCGAATGTAGAGGGTTAAATAATTAAGATTTTTAATGCAAGTCCCTAGTTACAAAATTAATTATTTTTCGCAGCTGATATAATAATTTTTTCGCTCTCGAACTCGAACTCATAATAAAATGTATATGTACCATTAACCATGAATACATTAAAATACAGTTTCAAATTAAATTTGAATTTATTTTTACAAATAATTTCTTTCAGGCACTATAAGACAGACACGTTATACAAATAATAACTATGTAATGTAAATTTAAATAAACACTATTCTTTACATATTCTTAAAGTAAAGCTACATATGAATAGGAAATTCATAAATAAAATCGCCGACATTTTTTCATTAATCTGTAAAATTATGTTTCTATATAACCAAAGGAACAGCCATTTACTAAACTGTACGAAATCAATTAAAAGCCTTCTATATAAATAACTCCCGACTTATTTGGCGAATAGTGCACACCATCATTAATTCATCATCATTTCGTTGAATGTTTCTTCGCTTATAGCAGTTCCCTTTCCTTCTTGGAACAAATAGTACTCCGACTGTTGGTCTACAAGTAGAGGGAATCGACTTTCGTTGTAAGCATTGAATTTCCAGTCAAACCTCCCAATGGCAATTCTTTTATTGCCAATTTTCCTGAAACTAGAAAGTAAATTAGGCAACCACAGTTGGCATGGATGTCTTGAAGAGACTAACCATACGTAATCTTGAGCGATAAACTTGTTGACTGTATGAGCAAAGTTAGCGATAGGCACATTTTTCAGAACTAGAGTTTGGATGTTTAATTTAAGTCCATTGATAACAGCTCCTTTCATTCCTTTTTCAATGAATATCTTTTTGATGGATTCTGGAAATACCAAATCGTGGGTATGAGTGTCTACACTTGCACATGTGAGATTTTCCACGCCTTCTGGAATGTGAGTTGTCATGTTAATTAGCGGCCTTTCAATTCTCATTTCCCGGACTGTCAAGTTTGAATCGCCACTGAAATAGGTATTAGCCAACTCCAGTCTGTCAATTAACCAGTTTGATGATTCCCAATTCATAATGCATACTTTATCAAGTAAGAGATGATCCAGTCCAAAAGTTCCACTCATATTTAACTTGATCCACACAACCAAAGGCTGATAAGTGTATTTCTCACCAACATAGATGAATGTTCTGACTTTCTCAAAATCGACGAAATTATTTATGATTTTCATAGTTTCGCCGACATCTTGAAAGGTGAGACTGCAGAGTTGTAATTTAAGTTCAACGGGTGAAATTCGACAATTTGCAGGAATAACTAGGTCACATTCATAAAGCTGTAACGACTCAATGTGTAATAACTTATCCAGTGAAAACTGAAGACGAGATTTTTTATTGGACTTCACAGCTAATTTAGTAAGTGTTGGCCAATTTTTTAAGCTTGAAATAGTGGCACGCCCTAGAGGAGCAATCCGAATCTCATCAATCGACAACCATTTTAAATCTTTTCCCCACTGACCGAATATCTCATTTATATCATCCAAAGGCCATGGATCAGAGTGTCTTGAGAATTCTTTTAGTCGCAAAGCTGTAAAAGGAATTTCTGTCAGAGAAGATTTCAGAACATACTGAAAGTTGTTATTTGTTCGATAAAAATTGCTTTTATCAGCAGAGTAGCCCATCGCAATGTACGACAATTTTCGCAAAAACGGCTCGGCGGCGTAATTCCATTCATTAGAGACTTGGCGGCAGTTTTTTAAATCCTTCACCGACACAAATTGAAATACACTGTGGAGGACCTGTTGTTATGAATACGACCAGTCAGTTATAAATATACTAATCAATCAATCTATTACGATATACTTAAATACATTTATTAAATGTACCCCAGCAATTTTTAAAGGATTTCTTGTGGATTCGAACAGTATATTATCATCAGGGGTTTCAGAAGAATCCAGTTCACTAGTAGAGCTTGCATGTTCATTTCTAGGATCACATAATTCTTCAGCTGACTCATTTCGAATAACATCAAGGATTAGATGGGCACTATTATCATCCTTTGTCATTAACAAATAGAATATCTTCGCCATCTTGTCCCGCTGACCATCTTTCACCATCTAAAAATATATTTAAAAATTTTATTGTTCGGTATTTGTATTACTCCACTTTTTTTTGCTCAAGAACGACTGTAAATAATAAGCCAACTCAACCAACTAGTTGCAGATATGCAGATACGCAGAGTTGCAGAACTGCGAGCAACTGCGAACGCGGGATTTATTTCGAACCGAATCCAATCATTTCATTGGCTGATACGTTTGCAAACTCTGAGCAGAATTGCGCAGCAAAAAGGCATGTTTTACTTCTGCACCTTGCTTTCGCAGCAGCTAGAATTACTAGTACATTCACATATGAGACTATCTATCGTGTGTTTTAAAATTACACAAGTTTCTTTTACCTATAATTGATTTCTGAACGATTGACAACACATCCCCAAAAACTAAAAAATGTACAACCTACTACTTCCAAAAATACATAACAAACAAGAAGTCAACAAAAGTGGTGTCCGAGTGAAATCAATTCTTTCGTTTTTGAAAGAATCGATTAAAGTTGGAAGGCAAATAGAGGTAAAATTTTATTTAAATAGCTACTACCAAAAAGTAAACATCAATAATAATAACCTAGTCAGGCATTTTTGGCAATTGAGTCGACGATTTCAGCAGTTTATATCTTCGGAGATGAATAATGCAACTTTTATCACAGGTAAATAGGAAATGCTAGTGCAAATTTGCTATTTTTAGTTGCAAAATCAACTCAAGCAGGTTGTTGTAAAAATGAGGCAAATGTTTCTTATCATGCGCAAACTGACTGCGTTTCTGCAATTCTGCGAGTAGGTTGAGTTGGCCTAATGATGTACAATAAGTATAATATGCCCACTGCCTACAACCAACAACATATGTTAAAAATTTGCAAATAAATTCAAATGATTTAAATCAGGCACTGGACTTACAATTGATGCTTTTTCAGACTCACTAATCAGCTTTCTATTGCCCAAGGTTTGGATACGGTCAGCCAAAATGTCTTCACTCATTGCAACGTCAGCAGTTCCGATTTCAAGCACGTTTTCCATTTTTAGAGTTTTTACTAAACTAGCAACAATACAAATACTGAATACACTAAATACAACTAATGACTAATATTATGAATTATGAATATCAATTTACAAAATACAATAATGAAACAGTGAATTCAAAAAAGCACTTACTCTTTGCCCTTCTCAAATCGATGTCAGTTGTCTTGTTTCTGTTGTCTGACATTGACAATCCCGATCTCGAACAGACAGGCAAGGAGGCAAGCATCAGGGAATGAAGTCCAATGTTAGATAAGATGATATAGCAATGGACTAGTGAAAATGGAAAATTGCAGCGAAAGCCGAATGAATGTAGTGGAATGCAATGGCGCAAAAATTTGTAATATTTTTGTATCCTTCATCCTTTGTGAATTTTCACACAGACGCAAGCCTGTGTGCCGTGTGTGTATAATATTATAATAGTGTGTATATTCTAGATCGGACGTTTTATATTATATACCTCATTCACTTCATTAACAGTGGAGCTGTGTAGTTGTACATAAAACTGCACAGCATAATTAGTATTACTATTAATTAGTAACAAAATCATTTAACCTGACGATTGCAAATTAAGAAGACTTAAATATTTAGGAAGTTGAACTACAAAACCGTTGACAAAAGGTTTATTATATTATGTACTTTGACATAGGCAGGCGGACAAAAATTGGAACACACTCTTTATTGGTATTTGGTATAATATGATTCAAATGTACCTGTATTCTGGTTTTTATTTTCATGCGCACTTAGCTAGAAGCACGAATTACGTTTTTCAATACACTAAACGTATAGATAAAGCCTTATTTTTGCGCATAACTATTCTTTGTTTTTCAATAACTACTACATTTACTTTAAAAAATTGCCAATAAGTATACACAATAGGAATAATAAACTTATGCTTTAGAAATAAAGGGTTAAATTCGGACAAGGACATTATGGATATGTGGGCATATCTAGCCTACCTCTTACTCGAGTAGGTTAACACAACAATTATCGGTTAACAATCCGTTTTAATTTGGTAGAATATCGTATGTTAATGATGATAGTATTACAACATTTTTGTATAATAACTTTTAGTAAAAATTTTAATTTGTATTTGTCACCGTACATTAAATTACCACTTAACAGTTAAGGGATTTATTTATATCTAGTACAGATAATATAGAGATGCGGAACGGTAACAATCATTGTAAAAAAAGAAAGACGTTTTGAGAAATAATTAGGCAGTGTACTCTGGGAACGTGGGAATATAAAGAAACGTTACCTTTTCTAGATTTTCAAAGTGTCGAAATCAACATTTATAATATTAGGTGTAACATTTCCCAATTTCTTTTGAAAAATCAAAATTAAAGGGCTATAATTTAGGGTTTCATAGCTAGTATACCTAATATGAATGCAGACTGTGAATGCAGATTTAAAGTCGAAATTTGTTACAACGGTTCATTCATTTAATAAATTTATTAGTACATCAACAACCAACAACACTAATTACATTCCATACATTTTATTATACGATTGACATGTTTTAAAATTAGTTAGAAATCGGTACCATCGTAAATGAACTCCCTATCACCGCTCTTTTTGCTTTCTCCAGATACGCATTTATATCTATTTGATTTAGAAGTGCCACAATAAGAGCCGGTAGATTTATAACAACAGTCAGTGTCTACGGTACACGGTCCACCGCCATCATTAACACAGCATTTTCCAGATGAACTACACAAGAATGAGCCAGTACACTGGGAGTCACAACTGCAAGATCCGCCGAAGCCTACAACACATTTATTTGTACTTATGTCACAACTGGCAGTTGTTCCACTTACGGGACAGCAGTCTGATTGCTTGCTGCATGTGTCGTTTGTACATCCCTTGACACAACATTGACCTTCGACACAAGCTCCAGAGGAGCAACAATCTGAGTCTTTCTTACAGCGGGAGTTGCCTCCTCTTGATGGAGTTGGGATACAACATTTTCCATTCACACACCAATCATTATTACAGCATTTTCCATTATTTTCACCCCAGCCGGATCCCCAGCCAGCCTTTTCAGGGGAACTTTGTTCTTCTTTTTCATCCGATCTCCATCCTCCATTATTAGAACTCCATCCTCCTCCAGATGAACATGAGTAGCCGACAATCCTACATCTACCTTGATTTGAAGGCCAACCCCCGCTAGTTTTAGGTGGCAAATCTCCTGCTGACAACGGTTTTTCTGCAGATGGAGAATCCAGATACTGAGATAAAGTATCAACAAATTTGTCAAAGTCTTCTGGTCCTCTTTCTTTGTAACGCTTTCCAAGAATTCTCAAAAGAGTTTCTTGTTCTACTGATGTAAAACTGTGCGCGTTACCACTTTCTGGATTTGGGGCTTCTTTTTCATTATTTTTCTTGAACTCTGGTTCTTCCTCGATTATTAATGATGCTTTTAATCCCTCCAAATGGATAATTAACATGAAGAAAATTAGGGTCTTCACATAATATGCCATATTTCTGTAAGATACATATAAAAATTCTGTAGAATTAATATTCATTTTGAACGGAATTATAATTAACCTATACGCTCGGTCAAGTGTATTATGAAAATTTTAATTTGCATGCAATGCATGAAATACATTAGATCACCGTACATTAATTTGCTACCTAACAGTTTAACTATTACTTACGGTTAACAAACAAACGGAAAGGTAATAAGTTTTTGTATAAAACATTAAAGGCGTTTAAAAAATAGCCAATGATTATTATTACCTATAAAGTATTTATTTTGAAAAAACCAAAAGAGCTGATTTTAGTATTGCATGTAAAATATAAATGCACAAAATATAAACTTTAAAGCCAATATGGTAACTTTTTAAATAGGGACAATTACACTAATACAAAATAAAATCCGACTTTTGGAGAAAATTAAAAAGCAGAGCATTTAGGGGTGGTTGTTTGTTATCATGTAGCAAAACAAATAAGTTAATTACCTTAGTGCAAAATAGGTAAATCGTTGACTGATACCTGAATCCAGTAAATTGTTTCTTTATATTTTAGTGAATCGCATTGCTTTTAATGCTATGTCAGAACTAAGTTGCGCTAAATTTATACTTTAATTTGTATAGCTAATAATAAATACCAAGTAGCCAAGCAGTTTTGAAACAAGCGTGGCTATTAAATACACAGAAGTCTAAAAGGGATAAAATAATCCGATTTGAATGTCTCTTTAGTAGGAAAGAGGGATTATAATTTGAGGAGATATAAAATCCATTGACTTCAATGGCACTGGGATTACCTAGGTCTAAAAGTTTGAAGCGTCGTCTGTTGAATTTAATATCAATGTTAAACCGAATTCATTTCTGGATGACATTATACAGGGCTGGTAGGTGTAAGTGTGAATATTATTTCATGCAGACTATATAAATATTCTTTGCTTTATACCTATGGCTAATAACTACACGGGAAATGTTTATGAGCAATTTAACACTTCACTGGTACCGAGTACCTGTACCTTATGCATGAATCCAAAAATATACATTCCTTCCTATACTAGTAAAACTAGCTTTTTACGTGTTTTATAATTTAATGTGGGGGGTTATTAAATAAATAATAGTTACTGTACAAAAAGTATTTAAAAATGGTCCAATTCTTTTTTAGACGTCATCTACTATATAAATACATAATATTATTTCATTTAATTAGTTTTCGAAATAGCCACAATAATAGATGAAACTTATTCGACAGTACATAAAATGAATCAAATATCCATTCCCTCAAATTGAAATGCTCTTAAGCCACTTCCGGCTACTACTGCTTGGCATTTATGTGTCAATGTATTGCAAGTAGATCCAGTGGAATAATTACAACATTGGGTACTAGAAGTGAAATATCCATCACTGCCATCAGCATAGCAACATTTGCCAGTCATACCACAAGTAGATGGGCTAACACATTGAGAGTTGCAAGTGCAAGTCTCCCGTAAGCTTACGACACATTTCTTAGTACTCATTTGACAAATGGGATTTGCCCCAGTTACAGCACAGCAATCTGATTGAACTTCGCATGTGTTGGTTGTGCATGCTTTGACACAGCACTTTGTGTTGACACATTCGCTTTGATAACATTCCGTTGTGCTTGTGCATGATTGTCCCTTGGCATTGAGACATTTACCTTCCGAACAGACTCCAGAGGAGCAACAATCAGAACTTTTCTTACATCGGGAATTTCTTGATCCCGACGAGGAAGTTGGGATACAACAATTTCCATTGGCACAAGTGTTAGTTAGTTAGTTAGTTCAGCTTTATTCAAGTGACAAGATAGGCCCTTCAATTACACGAATCGAAATCGGTGATAGTTAATAAAAACAATCACCGCTCTTCACCAACAGTCACAATATAAATATACATTAAAAACTAATAAGTAATAATAACGACATACAATTACATCAGTAAAAGATAAACATATCATCCCGTTTCGATTCCAATATCATTTTAAATTGATCAACCAGCATAACTAAAGACATGTCTTTGTACACCCATTTTCGAGGTAACTTATTCCATGCTGCCGCAGCAGTATGTTTAACAGAGGTCAATCTAGATACAATAGTGGTTACTCGTGGAAAGGTACCACTATATTTGATATTTACATTGAACCAACCTTCCGTTCCTGCTAGCTTACCATTTAAATTTTTCCATACCAACTTTACCAGGCCTATTTCACGTCTTTCATGAATAGTAAACAATTGTAACCTTTTTAGCAGACAATTAATCTTAATTTTTTTAAACCAACTACTGACAAGTCTGCTTCCAACTTTTCTTCTAATCCCCCTAAACTTACATATTCTAGGATAGAAAAAATTAACCACAAACCTATTCATTCTATCTTGTGTACATTGTAGT
This sequence comes from Tomocerus qinae, assembly GCA_020055645.1. Classification (NCBI taxonomy): domain Eukaryota; kingdom Metazoa; phylum Arthropoda; class Collembola; order Entomobryomorpha; family Tomoceridae; genus Tomocerus; species Tomocerus qinae. The sequence continues at coordinate 67,944,761 of CM034546.1, forward strand.
CATTGTAGTCATTATTGCAACATCTTCCATTATTTTCACCCCATCCAGATCCCCAGCCTTTTTCAGGGGAACTTGATCCTTCATCTGATCTCCATCCTCCTCCAGATGAGCAGGAATAGCCTGCAAGCCTGCATTTACCTTGATTTGAGAGCCAACCTCCATTAAATTTAGGTGGGAAATTTCCTATTAAAATGAATTTTCTCTAGATGGAATCTCAAGGTACTGCGATAAGGAATCCACAAATTTGTCAAAGTCTTCTTGTCCATTGTTTATGTAACGCTGTCCAAGAATTCTCAAAAGGGTTTCTTTTTCTGCCGATGTAAAATTGTGGACGGTATTTATTGATTATTTTTCAAGGATTTCCTTCCGTTCTGCTTCTTCAATTATTAGAGATGCTTTTGTCAGTTCTGGGTTGAGAATGAACATGACACAAATTACAGTCTTCAGACAGTAGGCCATTTTTCTGTATAACATTTTAAAATAGGTACTACTTATTTTCAATTAAGTTTTCAAAGATTTTGAATGCAGTACATATTAGGAAAAGGATGGAATAATAATTTAATGATATAAGATTTGATAATTTTAATTAAATAGTTACTGATTTTTGCTCTGTTTTGAAAAGATGGACATCCATCCAAGTTACTTCTTACAGTTTTATTAACTCTATAATTCTAATTAGTTTGCATGGCACTAAAAAATTAAATAGTAATGTTTATTATTTTTCATTGAAGTAAAAGAATTGTGAATGATATTTACCTTTTAATGTGTATCAAAACTTTGTCTTCTGAAATCCCAGTTATTGTGACTAAAATGTTTTCTCCGTCCTTATAGAAAAATGGTTGAGCTGACTGATACCTTGTTTGTTATACCTTGCTGAACGAATTAACAATTTTTAGAAGCCGTATTCCATTTGTCTTGAAATACTCACTGTGTGAGCTATAATTTTGTTAAGCACATCATTACATACATACTACAGAGTGATCAAAGAGTTTTTGGAATAAGTGGTTCAATTCTATGGATGTAATTATCGGCTGCCTCACCAAGCACGGCAATCCGATATGACAACTATTCGGGTATTATTACAGTTCTCTATTTTATGTCATTGCTTTGAATGTGAAAATGAGGTACACTCCTTAGTGGAAATGGGAAATAGAGCGGACTCATTAAGAACTAAATTCCATTGAATCCAAAATGAAATTACGTGGCGGACAACCGGACAACTTATCCTAACTTACATATTACAGTTTATTGCTGTCACACATTATTTATGCAGGTACCAATGAGGATATATGTGTAGTTAGAGTTACTTTGTTACCATTTCTAAAAGTCGTAATGAATGTAGCTTTGGGAAATAATAAGCTCTGGCAGATACTCAAAATTTTCAAGCGTATGGGATGTAATATTATGTTTTTGTGTAGGTATACTGTAATAACATTGAAAAGAAAAAGGATTAGAAAGTCAAATAATGTGAAGATTAAAAGACCCACACCCAACCAGATTGTGCATTTCAGAGAATGCTGCTAGCAAGGTAAACATTTTCTTAGAACCCATTAAGCAGGCTTGAAATTGGAAACAGGACGAGCTATTATAGAGACAGTATTTTTGAGGACGGAAATTCTTGGGTACAGTGGGTGTGGGTGATCAGATGATTAATACTTAAATGAAATGCATTCTTATTCTTATAAGCATTTTAGTTGTTTCACTATTAAATTAATTATGAAGATGGTTAACATTTAAAAACTTTAACAATGATTTTTTTGGAATTGATTTACTGATTACTATGGCTAGTTTCTACTCATTATTGTTCTATTTTAGGCAAAATTTGAGTGTTATAATTCTCAAGATTTTATTAAGTATTTTGGAAAGTATTTGTCTTGTCAAAAATGCATAAAAATGAATGCGATAGAATGTAAAAAATTAGCAAATTATTTCTGCATTGTTATGACAGAGGATAGACAATGAAGCCAAATTTTCCTCTGGGCTAGGTCTCTCCAGTGGATTACTTTTCCAGCATTCAAGTAAAACATCATATCTATTGAAAAACAGAATATTATTAGATAATTCTATTTATTAAATTTATTAAATTAATTTTTTTGATGTCAGTGACGTATTCTTTGTAATGTACTTTCAATAAATATAAGTAGTGTATAAATTTTTTGAGAAAATGTTGGCAATAGGCAGATGATAATTAGTTCTTACAATTCATCTGGGGCATATTTCGGTTTCTTTAACCTTACATTTTGTTCTAATTCGTAAACGAAATCGTTGGACCAACAAGCGCCTGGATAAGGAAGCTCTCCTAATGAAAAAATTTCCCAAATTGTAAATCTCTGGCGAGTCACGCATTAGTCAACCTAGTCACTTAAGTCAACCTAGTCACTTTAGTCAACCTAGTCACTTTAGTCAACCTAGTCACTTTAGTCAACCTAGTCACTTTAGTCAACCTAGTCACTTTAGTCAACCTAGTCACTTTAGTCAACCTAGTCACTTTAGTCAACCTAGTCACTTTAGTCAATCTAGTCAGTTAAGTCAACCTAGTCAAGTTAAGGTGAGCGTATTCTTCGTTAAAGTTAGTTACACTGACTATCATATTGGCCCGTAACTTTTTAACTTTCAGTCAACATTCAAATATAGATCTTAATTAGAAAAATTTCAGAGAAATATAACACTACGGTTATATCCCGGGTTCCTTGGCTGTCGATAGATTAGATGCAATCAGAGCTGGAAACGTTCAAGTTCAGAACTGAAAATAAGTTCGTTCGTTCAGTTCAATGGTTGAGTTTCTTATTATAAGTCTCTAGTGGATGGGCGACCTCACTAAGGAATAATCATCGTTATTGCGCTCGATAGATGCCCCACCACTGCACTAAAGGTAACGTGCATATACAGTCTGTTTAGGGCTATATGTATTAGTAGCTAAGTAACATGAAAATAGTATAAGGTACAAACAAATGTTATTTGATTAGATGTTAGTTTTCATAAAAAGTAGAAATAGAAGTCATTCTTGTCACAATCAGTCCAAGAGTCACACGTCACATTCGTCCTCTCGTCAATGTCCATGATTTGTCAGTGGTTTCAGAGTTAAATAAATTGTGTTACATTTAAAGTTACAGTCCTTTGTCATCTGCATCAGCAGCATACACAGTCAAATGCAGTGGTGGGACAACTATCGAGCGCAATAACAATGATTATTCCTTAGTGAGGTCACCCATCCACCAGAGACTTATAATAAGAAACTCAACCATTGAGCTGATCGAACGAACTGTTGAAGAATTTCGGCCATTACAGTTGAACGAACGATCGAACTGAAACTTTTCAACTGAACGATGGATCGACCTTAATAAATAGCATCAAGTCACAAGTTCAGTTCAATCCACATACAAATGAATACTACTAGTATACTTATTGCTCAATCGCAGCTGTTTGATGGATAAATAAATATTTCGTTTGAAATTGCCCGCAAAATGTATTGAAAGAAAACGAATTATAGTGTATGTTTTGCATTGCGCGTTACATGATCAAGTGAACTTGATCGAACTGAACGAGCTGATCGAATTTTAAGATCGCGAGTGAACTTTTTCAGCTCTGGATGCAATATGCAAACGTATTCTCTATTTATGCTCAATGCAATATGCAGACAAATAAATAGGCACGGTTAATTTAGTGTACAAGTAGGAAGGCAAGTCCATTCTCAGAGAGAATCCCGGACCACTTCTCGCTATGAGAGGCAAATCATCTGTGAGCTCCAGACTACAACCTTTTAGACCTGAGGCGCTCCAGAGTTTCGAACTCCAGACCTCAGCCTGAGAAGCGGTTGTTTAGACCACTAGACAGACCTGTACGCCCAAAAAGTCCAGCCCAGGCTTAGACCGTTTCAAAGCTCCAAGTTAGACTCAATCCTCTGCCATTTTTTGGGGTAGGCTAAGCTAAACAAGGTCTCAAGTTTGAGCCTAATTCTAGTACTTTCTAGCCATTTTGGCGGACAATTTGAATGTAACCACATTGCTTTAATAATCCTACAGATACAGTAAAATTGCTACTGTTGGATTTCTATATCGGACGAAGCAAAAATATCATTTTGAAGGGGCGAGGAGTGCAAAATGGAAAGGTGGGTTAGGAGATAGGCGAGGAAGAGGGTGAGGATGAGGGTACGAAAATGGTAAGCAAAAAGGTGAGGAGATTATAAGAAAGAGGATACCGACATGTCGAGGAGATGGTAGATTGGGACGGTTGAGTTAAGATATAAGTTATGCTTTAAGATACTAACCAAGGCTTACAAGGGTAGCCACCGTCTAGAAAAAAGTTGATGCAACACATGCGTATCAATTGAAATCATGATTACATACAAATATAAGCTTACAAAAATAGCACCAAGGCCATGTAACTATTAACTCAACTATCGACTGAACAACGAGCTGCTAAAAATGTCTCCTGTCTCAAAAAGATTTCTTAAACTACAATTGTTCCTACAATGTAGGAGTCGTGTGTGCTTTCAGACCATTTGGCTACAAGATTAATAATCATTTGTTCCGCGATCTGACATTAATCTCTTTACGGCATTAACTTCTAAAGCGGAAAAAGCCAATAAAAGGCGGCCTCGCTCATTTTAATCTTTCTCTTAAGTATACGTACTCATCATCAACATATTAAAGCAATAATGAATTCTTATCGGGATTGCTTTTCTTTGTTTTATAAACTATAAATGGTAAAAGTGGTTTAAAAATTTCATTTTTTTTTTAATGTAGAAATTTTTTTCTCTATTTTATGATACTAAAATCTAATTTTTGTAAACAGATGTCGTTAGGACATTAAGGTTAGATCTAACAACATATGATTTAAAGGTTCACTTATAATTTGAATGTTCACACTCTGGGACTGTTTTTTGTTGAAATAAATTGCTTCCTTATATGTAGGAGCCTTAACAGTAATGTGTGGTTCGTCTATGATACCTAAAAAAGGGAAAATGTGAGACTCTAAAATCGGTCTGGTGTCCATGTGATGGCCCTTTTAATTGCGGGTTCGTGCTTAACCTTTATCTTAATTCCACATTAACAACTCAAACACTCGCCTTTAAACAGCCCTCGGCCATTTTACCCAGCTAAAGAATCGAACTGGCAGTGGAAGCACACATTGGTTAGTCAGACGACTGAGTACTCCACCAAGCCAACGTGACTGGGTACGTATATGGTACATTAACTCTTTTTGCAGACGGTGCTACCCGTGTAAGTCAGCTATTTAGCCTTAGCTGATTGAAACATGAACGAGCTAAATTGTTGCTACATAAAAACTCGGATATTAATTTAATGATTCTAACTACATAAATATTTGCCGCAGGGTAACAGCAGATCTCTGGATGACACCACAACAAGCAAAGAAGCTACTTTGAACTCAAACATTTCACAAGGTGACAATTTGAACTCAGGAAGTTTGGGAGAAGATGGGAAAAGCTGTCAGGTCTACTGATTTTAAAGTCATTTAAGGAGGATGATAAATGATTTATGATGACTATAGGTAGAAAAATTGGTCGCGACAGCAGCAAAGATTGTCTCTACTTCAGGTCGAGATAGAAGAAAAAAGTCTATGGGTAGGACGAAGTTTGAATCTAAAGACAAAGAATGGAACAGGGGTAAAAAGCTAAAAGTTCTAAATGATGCATGTGTATCAAGATCTCGTCGATAAATACCTGCAATTTGCTATAAGGAGGAGAGTGGGGAAGAAGACGACTGGAGTTGTTATACAGAAGTTACTTTTACAAACAAAGCACAAGTGAAACCTCGGAAATTGCCCCGGGAGGTTGCTCAGAGGAAGACTTCAAATAATACGGAGCCAGACGTTCCAACAACAATGCCAAAAAGTCTTATTGATGCCATCACAAATGAAGTCAAAAATTTAAGGAAAGAGTTCGAAGAACAAAAACAAGCAGACGTGGAGGCGTTTTCACTGCTAAACAAGAGTGTTCATAAAGCGGTAGATGAATTGCACAAGTCTGACACTCTAAATTTTTCACCAGTTAACAATGACACAATAACATGGAAGTAGATATTTCGATTTTGCAAAGTAGGATGCCATGCCTTGATGGTAGGATTCTGTGTCGTAATTGTCGTTTAGATTTTAAGAATCAACAGGACCTTACTACGCACTTACAAAGCAAGCCATCCTGTGAAAAATTATGCTGCTCCTTTCCGGGATGTAATACAACCACCGCAAAGACAACACTGAAGTCGCATTATCTCTACGTGCACAAGTTTAAAGTAAACTTATTCGCCAATTTTTCAATGCTATCGACATTTTAAAGGCTGGATTTGTTTACCATTCCGTACTCCAGAGTGCTACATCCGTTTCTTTCAAACAATATACTCTAGCACCCATTGCCCCCCCTTACTATTTTTTTCTGGCTTAACCTAATATACAGGTTGCTGGTAATTTATGTTTATTAGGTTAAGCCAGAATACATAGTAAGGGGTTGGGAGGCAACGGAAGTTAGGATAATACATATGTTGAAAGAAAGTCGGAATCGAGAAGACGAGATCCCGCTGGAGAAATTTTAGCCAATGCAATTGCACATGCGAAGCTGAAAGTGTGAAAAAAATATTTTGTGCTACATGTCTGCTTATCTTTGCAGGGCCTGGAACTACTAGATCAAAATGGTATAATTATTCCATGGCACGTACCAGCGAGACGTCAAATGTTCGAGGCCGAGTCGGAGAAGTGGCTATTGTCCCATCCGTCTAGTTGGAGAACGACTGGTGGAAAGTGGGTTAATCAAAGAAACAAGAGATATGGCCTAAACTACTTTATTGACGCTCAATTACCGAGATTGGAATCTGTTCTTGGAAAATTCAACGGCTTTCCTGGAAGAAATAAGTTTGCGATGGAATGACATGACGGACGACCAGAAAAACAGTTATGACAGCATGGCAAAGCAACACAACAAAACATACCAACTGGAATAGCATCCTGTTATTCCTGTTATTAAGAATATCCTATTTACCTTTGTCTTTACTTGCCAACCATTCTAATATAGTGTGACTGCGGTTGGACGCTCGTAGTACACGTTTACAGGGTTAGGATTATATTTTTGGACCTATTTTAAGTATGTCAGAAACTTAGAGGGTATTTCACACTTACACACATTTTCACCAAATATTTCACACAATCACATCATAATGTATGTCAATATACAGTGTAAATACACATTATGACGTGGCTTTTTACAACGTCCTTTCAATATATGCATGGAATATAGATTGGCTGGTGAATTCTATGCATGCATTGAATGTACACTGTGCAGTTTTGGTATGCATTCTACTTATCCTGAAATGTATATTCAGTGTATATTGAAATACTATATAGCGTCTCGTATTTTCATGCTTTCAATATACAGTGCACCTATATTACATTATGACGTGGCTGTATACCATCTCCGTCACCACGGTGCGTAACAGTGACGTGGATAGTGTAGCAATGGTGCAGTGTATATTGAAATGCTTTATAGCGTTTATGCTTTCAATATACACTGCACCCATGTTACATTATGACGTGGCTGTATACCATCTGCGTCACCACGGTGCGTTACAGTGACGTAGACGGTTTAGCAGTGGTGCAGTGTATATTGAAATGCTTTATAGCGTCTATGTTTTCAATATACACTGCACCTATATTACATTATGACGTGGCTGTATACCATCTACGTCACCACGGTGCGTAACAGTGACGTGGATAGTGTAGCAATGGTGCAGTGTATATTGAAAGTTTAAAATACCAATATGTATTTTGTGCAACCACTGAATATGCACTTGTGACGTATGTTGCGTACTATCATGTGCATTTATAGTTCATTTCATTGATTGAGAAATTTTTTAGGCTCTATCCATTTTAAAATTTCTGACAGGTTTCAAAATTTATATTTCGAATTTCCATGGATACCCAGACTAGTTACAACATGAGTACTCTTTGACCTCCCATGGTTAACCTTTTCAGATAACATTTTAAGCAAAAATTTCTCAATCAAAAAAGTGAACGATAGTGTCATTTGAAATACTGTATAGCGTCTTGTATTTTCATGCTTTCAATATACACTGCACCCATGTTACATTATGACGTGGCTTTTATCAACGTACAGCTAGGTTATGAGTTTCACTTTCTCTTTCAATTCACTCGAAAAAAGGACCATTCAGTTACCTATTCTGCCTAAAATTCCAAATCCCCACTGCTGGGGTAACGGCGATGTTATATTTGCGAATGTTCCTCTGTGCGTAAAGTGAAAAGGATTTGAAACTCAAAACCTAGCTTACGTCACAACTGTCCTTTCAATATATGCATATGGAATATACATTAGCTGGTGAATTCAATGCATGCATTGAATGTACACGCAGTTGTGGTTTAAATTCTACCTACACCGCAATGTATATTCAGTGTATATTGAAATACTATATAGCGTTTGAGTTTGTCGTTCTCCTTGCAGCCATATAGAAAAATTCACGATTCTTGAAGAGTAGCTCTCTACTACATATGAAATCGGAGAGCAAAATTTTCCGAATCCAAAATTAAACAATTAACACGTCAGAAATGTAATTCGCTTGCTGCCTGGTTTGTAGATCATGAATTAAATTCTTGACTTGTTAGACTTACTCTCTAAACCCACATTTTCTGACCTAGGTGATGTTTTTTTGGAGTAGAAATATACAGTTCTCTTTTTCTACCATTTCAGAGTGATTTTAGCTTAACTACAAACATGCTAGATACATGGCACACAACTCTGAAGTCAATTACGTATACAGACTAGACTTAGGGGGGTTTAAGATTGTTAAAAATTTTTTGCTGTTTTGAGATAAAAATTTGTGTACGGAATTAATTAACAACTAATGTATAAACATGTACACTGACCAAATAACTAATCTGAAATACTAAATGCATTGGTTATGTATAAGTGCAGTTAAAATGTGGACTTTATTCATGCCTAAATAATAGACGTTTCCCACAATTCCAGGATAACACAGGCAGGTACTGTAGTCATTTCAATACCTATTCATGTTAATTTAGTGCCCGGTCACCAATTGTGGGAAACCTCTATTACATATTATGAACACAAAAATTGTATTTAATCTTGAAATTGATTATGTGGTTAAAATTTGTAAGTGTAAATCGACTGAATAAATCTAATAAAATAACAATTATATCCATCAATGTTTCATTTAGTTGTGACTTTTTTAATTGCGTGATAGATATACACTTTATGAATATACATGTATGTTTGAAAGCTTACATTACGTTTCCATAAAGTTAAAGATAGCTAAGGTCCATTATGTTTGTGATCCTTGAGAGTGTTGTATTCAGAAATCACCCATTTCCATATTCTGAATCGTTTAGAATGTTCCAAGAGTGGGCTGTGACAAATGGACACTGACAGTGTGATAATGTCCTTCAAAAAAATCTTTACGATATCCAAAAAGTTTTCTAAATCGATTTTAAAAGTTTTCTGTAAATGAGCTTTCAGAAGCCTTCTTAAATCAAAATATGAACATTCAAATTCCATAAGCATATAGTTTTTATAGGTTGAAGTTAAATTGTTTGTTTATGTAAATGAAGGCATGCAAATATTGTGCTTTTATAAATCATGCTAGTATAACATTTCATCGTGTACAGTAGTATAATAGCTCAATTGAAAGCTGACATTTTTTCATATTAATTTTACCTTTGGTTAATAGCGAATTCGGCTACCAAGTTTGGATAGGGTGCTGCATGTTAGACATGCGTAGCCACAATGTGTATGGTTTAAGCTAGTATTTGTGTGCAGTGTGTACTGTAAGCTGGTATTAGGGAATCCAGCAAGTTCCAACTAAAAATCCTGCAACCTATGTTAAACATATGGGTCTGAAAACTGTAAATGTCTAGTATTTACACCTAAATTTAAGTATCGCAGTGTATAGCTGCACTGTCTAGATGCAGCGGCTGAATCGGTCAGCAGTCAGTGCCTGATTCAAATGCATGGGCGTAAGAAGAGTCATTATGTGTAATAATAATAATTCTGATCTTTTAACTTAAAAGTTATGCGTAGTGTCACTTCAAAAAAATGTGATTGAACATCGCCAATAGGTGTCGAACTTTCTTATATATTTTTGTGTCCTTTAAGTGTTTGTAAAAAATGTTGAAATTCTTCGATCAAAAAGAGAGAGTAAATGCCAACTTTTTGGTGGTGAGTATGCGTTGATTGTGTTTAAGTGGGTGTGGCAGAGCATCACATCACTTATATAGAGGTTTAACGGTTACGACGCTCAATATTGACCTTTTGTCGGTTAGGTACTTCTGGTGTGTAAAAAAACAACCGTGTATGCCACTAAATGTGCCTAACCGACAAAGTCAAAATTTTGAAAAGGGTTTTTTGGGCTAAATTGCAGTTATTCGGCCAGGTTTTCTTGCACCCAGTATCTTGAAAACATCAGACTTTGACCAACCCATACTATTTTAAAATCTGAAATATATTCAAAGTGGATGTCTATATTTTCATCCAAAACTCTCTTGTACCCCAACACACTTGAACCCCAGCACCTTGAAAATATTTTTCGATTTAGAACAACTCTTAAAAATCTAGGTGCTGGGGTTCAAGGGTGCTGGGGTGAAACTATAGACATCCACTTGGAATATATTTCAAAATTAAAAAAATATATTTTAAGAGTTGGTCAAAGTCTGAAGTTGATTGGGTGCTGGGGTGCAAGAAAACCTGGCCGGATAACTACAATTTAGCCAATCTTTTCTTGATTATTTAGTGCGCCTCCATTGTAAATTTTTATATTTTTCTATTCTCTAGGACGTAGCTAAAATCACAGAATATTGCTGCACACGTGCAGAGGTGCCAATTCCTGGAATGGTAAACTGTGCTGAACGAGGCAAGCCTACTAACCTATTTTGTCATTTGTAATGAGTTTGATAACATTGTATACATTTTTAGCTTTGGAGATCACCAAGTGCCAGCAGCGCATAATTAGTGATGACTTCCACGTCAAGGGCCGTTTAGGGAGAGGTGGCTTCAACACCATACTCAAAGTGAACCTAAACCTAGTTATTCTAATTTTGAGATTATTCTAATCAACTAACAATTTCAATTTTTTGACTAGGTCAGTTGTGGTGGGAAATTTTATGCTATGAAAGCAATTACGAAAAACATCCCAGAAGTCATTATGATGGAGAGGAATATCCTTATATCAACAGATACCCGTTTCGTTCCCACAATTCACTCGTGTTTCAATTCAAAAGATGTAGTATACATAACAACAGAGTTTATGAAATGTAAGATTTAAGTTGTCAGTAATTATTTTAAAAAGTGGTCGTTCATCGTCTTTCTTCACTAGACGGGTGTTTGGAAGACCAATCGGAGAGACTGATGCCTAAAATGGCTGATGTATACTTTGTCGAAATAGGTCTGGCTTTAGATCATCTGCATGGTGTTGGCATCGCCCATTGCAACATAAGACTAGACAACATTCTAGTGGACGACAAGGGGCACTTTAGAATTACAGGCTTTGGGATTGCTCGAAACATTCGTCAAGTAAGTCTAATCTTGCACCAATGGCAATTGGTGCAACTTTTCAAGAATGAAAAGTAATATGGGCTATAACCTGCAGATCTAAAAAGTAAAAATTTATAGGATGACAAATGTGACATACTAAGATTCAGCTGTGGTTTTCTAATAGAATGACTATACGACACTTCTCTTTGAATCTCGTGAAGACTGTGGACCCCCAGAAGCTTTCGAGAAGAAATTATACCTCCAATCTGATTTGTGGGACATGGGTGTTATATTCCATGAAATTTTTACCGGAAAGAGATTGTTTGAGAACGACCAAGTCTGTCAGATTACATACAAGGAGATTTTTTTGCATAATAAGGGATACATCCAAAACCGTCTCGATCGCTGCAAAGATTTGATCCACAGATCCCTACGGAAAAACTTAATCAGAGAATGTCACAGTGAAAGGCTAAGCATACACCTAAACTTGGAAAAAGCGGATGTGTTACAGCGACATGGATTAACACTAAAAACCCTGTACCATGGTAAGAAGAGGATGATTTTTAAAATGGTGGTGTATAGTAGAGTTTCAAGTGCATACAATGATTTTATAAAAAACTTCTCTGAACATCTGTTCGTGGTTGAGGGAAACACTAACAGAAATTTCAAACTAGATGGTACAACGTGTTCAGACCTAGAAAATGGCGTTTACTACGCCGGATTATATTATCATTCCAATGACAAACTATTTACAAACGTGGAGTCTTGGAAAGGTGAGGAGAAAATCTGATTATTGTAATTTATTATGTGACCTGACATTGGAATGATAATCGTATTACAGAGGAGAACGACGTGTCAAAAGCAATCGCCAAGCAAGTCAAAGTCGACATCGATGAAAAGTCTAAGCAAATCGAATGCAATGATAAAAGAATAAAGGAGCTGGAAACCCAAAAAAGGAAACTACTGGAAAGACGTGCTAAATATGGGAACGATCCAAGAGCATCTCCAGATGTTTTAATAATTGAACCCGGAGAGACATCCCAAAGGGCTGCTGGGCCGAGTAATCCTACACGTCTTATTATCGATTGATAAAGATAGTTGATACTATGAACTTTGAAACTCCACAACAATTCACGCTATTTTTTTGACAGGCAATACAAAACCCCAAGTACATTAAGATTCTTCCATAGACTTGACAATTCCACAGAGTACTGCTCCAGACCACAATGAGGAACATAATGTGTCTATGCGAAGCACCGACACAGGTTAGAAATCGGATACTCTTAAATTGTAATTTGACGATGTAATAACCCCTAATATTCCAGGTGATGACTTGATTCCAATAATTGGCAACCATGTGCCTTCAACCCCTCATGACTCGGCAGATACTCAATCTCAAGGTATGGGTAGTTTGAAATTTATTGATCTCTTATTAATTCAAATGTTGCAAATTTTCAGAATTCAAATGTAGAATCGGTAAATGTACAAAGACATTCAAGAGCCAAAGTGGTTTGAGAACACACTGGAAAAAGAAGCACATTAAAAAGCATGTGATCAAATTTCCATGCAAGGTCAAAGACTGCTATAAAATTTTTGCAGCTAAGCACGATTTGAAGGTCCACAGTAGGACACACACTAGAGAAAAAAATTTTCAATGTTCAATATGTGGAAAATTATTTAGTTCTAAAAATTATTTAATGAACCATGAACGTGGTTGCAGTGGTGTGTCGTCAAGGAAGGAAAAGGCTTTGTAGTAGAGTTTTACTCAGTAATGTGAATTAAGTGTGTGGCCCCTACACGCTCCATTTGTAATTAATTTTATTCCATAATAATAATTGATTTTAAGAATAAACAAAATAATATTAATATTGTTGTGTTGCAGGAGAGGTCAAGTTGTTCTTTACCTTCTATTTAATTTATATTTGATAAATTTCATGGACAATACTTAATTCGATCCACCAATTTGACATTTATTATGATAAAGAACTTCATCAGTACATTTATGGCTTTTGATCTGGCTGTGTGTTAACGCTTTTAGCGTGCTGTAGATTGTGCTTTTTGAGAGTACTTTTGTTCTTATAAGTTTTTTGGCATTCCTTACAAGTAAACGTTGGTAGCGGTATTACGAACGCCACATTACTTTTCTGAATAGACCTCGCGAACAATAAGATTAAAAGATAAAAAGACAATGAAAGCCCTCGCTCGACTCGGCTCACTGAGGCATATGCGTACCTAATGAAAGAGTGCACAGTGGGTTTAAGTCATAAGAAAAGTGGACATAACGGCGGAGTGTAATGAGTAAGAAGTAGGGACTAGGAGATGGTTGAAGAGCATAAATTACACATTGTAAAGTGGCACACAAATAAATAAAGCACAAAACACTCAGAAATTAAACAATTAAAATTTATTTTTTAATCAATATTTTTAAAAATTATAAAGCGAATTGTTTTTAAAAACGAAAACTCACACAAAAAACATTTTCCCATAAAAGCCAAATATTTCGACAAACTCGTACAAAAATTGACGATTTCGTTTAAATGTGAGACGTTTAGACCAATTCACAAATAAAACGAAGTTTTAGTATAAATGCGAATTGTTTGGTCAAACTCAAACAAAAAATGACGATTTCGCAAAAATACGAATTTGAATTGTTTCGGCAAACTCGTACAAAAAGCGTAAATTTCGTACAATTGCGAATTGTTTAGACCAATTCGCAATAAAAACGAAGTTTTCGTATGAATGCGAATTGTTTACACCAATTCGCACTAAATACGAGAATTCGTATTTTTGCGAAAATGTCGTTTTTAGTGCGAATTGGTGTAAAAAATTCGCATTCATACGAAAACTTCGTTTTTATTGCGAATTGGTCTAAACAATTCGCAATTGTACGAAATTTACGCTTTTTGTACGAGTTTGCCAAAACAATTCGTATTTTTGCGAAATCGTCATTTTTTGTTCGAGTTTGACCAAACAATTCGCATTTATACTAAAACTTCGTTTTATGTGTGAACTGGTCTAAACGTCTCACATTTAAACGAAATCGTCAATTTTTGTACGAGTTTGTCGAAATATTTGGCTTTTATGGGAAAATGTTTTTTGTGTGAGTTTTCGTTTTTAAAAACAATTCGCTTTATAATTTTTAAAAATATTGATTAAAAAATAAATTTTAATTGTTTAATTTCCGAGTGTTTTGTGCTTTATTTATTTGTGTGCCACTTTACAATGTGTAAGTTATGCTCTTCAACCATCTCCTAGTCCCTACGTCTTACTCATTACACTGCGCCGTTATGTCCACTTTTCTTATGACTTAAACCCACTGTGCACTCTTTCATTAGGTACGCATATGCCTCAGTGAGCCGAGTCGAGCCAGGGCTTTCATTGTCTTTTTATCTTTTCATGTCATTGTTCGCGAGGTCTATTCAGAAAAGTAATGTGGCGTTCGTAATACAGCAGATTTCTCCTGATGTTTTATTTCTGTGTGCGCTTTAAGACTGCTTTGATGTAGATAAACCTTTTTACATTCAGGCTCCGTACAAGCATACGTCGGTAGTTGTAAACGATAATGTGATCTTATATGCTTCATTAGCCCACTTTGACTGGCATAAGATTTTTTGCATAGTTGACAGTTCAAGTCTGAGAAACAATGCACATAATTATAATATTTTTTTTGTGAACATATAAAACAGAATTGTCGGTGTACCTTTTGCACTAGTTGGTCGTGTTGGACTGTTCTGTTTCCGAGTATGGTTTTCCGCCTGTTTGGCTGTATTTTCTTATGTTTCTACCAAATTCTCCCCTACAAAATATAAATTATTAATAATACCAAGAAGCATAAACTGTGTAAGGAGGGTCCAATAGAGAATGTCTCCGTTAGGGATTTTGAGAGTTTATATGGGCCATTTTATCCCCTTATATCTAACTGGAAAATAGGAATTTGTATGGCACACACATGACTTTGTATGGGCGAGCTAAAAGTCTTATCGTTCCAAAATTGATATTAAACAAATTTACCAATCTATCGTGATATATATCGTGTATACTGTGCATCACTATACTTAGCAATTATTTCCATACAAATTCACTAGGCCAAAACACACCTTAATAAGATATGTCAAAAAATCCTGTATACAAAACATGTGTGTGCCATACAAATTGGCACCCACATCCAATTTTGCGTGGTTATGTTGTTGGAAACGGAATAAACGGATTACTTGGATATTGGAGTGGGCTAATAAATGTTGAAGCATTATAACAAAGTGGAGCTAAGGGAATTTTCCCGGAGAGAATCCAGAATCAGAAATCCATATAGCAAAACTATGACTGCAACAATTCTCGAATTTGTCACTCTATACATTTATTTGATATATCAACTCTAATACAAGGAAGACAAAGAGGGGGTTTCCTGGATTTTCCCACACAATCCGTATTTTACTTACTACCACAGAGAGATAGGCACCCAAATAACAATGGTTACTTTCGGCTTGGGTGCTTGCTTCTCTGTGGTAGTAAGTACAATACAAATCTATGTCTATGAAACCCCCTCTTTGTCTTCACCTTGTACTGGAGGCATGTTGAGTAATACTATATATATCTGACTAAAAAAAGTAATTAGTTATTATACCTTCATTGGAGTTATCTGCCTCTGGGACAACTGCCACCTCATACCTGCGTTCTATACGGTCTTGTGACAGCTCCAATACATTCTCACTGTTTTGTTCAACATCCATTGGCATATCACTCATTAGGTCTCACATGTCACAGCGGACGATATCTGTACAAATAATGGTGATTATGAATGAACAAAGGCAGCGGCAGTCTAGTGTCTTCCCACTAAGGAGGGACTCCACGGACGTCTGTATAGCAACCAATTTCACACTGGTCTATCTAAATACATGTTAAAAAATGTTTTACATCCGATTTTATTCTTCCCGAATTTTATGGAACATTTTTGGAATCCAGGGATAACAGATTCTATAAATCAGATGATGGATATTGTTCCTAAAAATGGGACAATTTCTTTATGAATCTGATTTTCAAACCATTTAAAGGAACAATATCGAGCATCTGATTTATAGAAACCATTACTGGATATCCCTGGATTCCAAATCTGTAAGTACCATTATAATCAACTGCTTGGCTCCGGAGGAATTTTGCCAAATGTAACGACAGTTTTAACATATATTTTGATACTCCTTGTGGTTGCTATGTATTTGTAGAGTCCATATTTAATCCATTGCAACCGTCACCATTTTAGAATTTGAGTAACAGTGCTGTCACAAGCGTTAATTGTCTATCCATTCATCTACTAAATCCAGTACTGGACTATGCAAATGGTATACTTCAGACGCTTATTTAATTATATTAAAACTTGTGGGTTCATACCTGATTCCGATGGTACAGATGAAGGGGGGTTGTTGTCCCATAGCAGATTATTCCGCTCAAATTCAATCTGTCCTTCCGCATTTTCGACTTCTGTATGTAAGTCCAGGTACTCCTGATAGAGAGTTTCAATCCTCTCCCGTTGACGTAGCTCTATTTGATTTAACTCTTCTAAACGTTTTGACATCTTGTCCGTATCAAATCTTACAGACTGGATAGTTCGCTTATCCACACAAACATTATCTAATCAAATATTAAAGCATTACATCATATTGAATAGCAGACATTTTTCGGATTTCAAAATCCGAAAAAAACGCTTACCCGTCAGCTTCATCAAAGGATCTTCTTTGTCATAATAGAATCCAGCAAATCTAAGCTCTTGCCTTAATCGGCGAAGATTGCTTTCTGGTTTCCAACGAGTAGTTTGTTGTTGAAAGCAGGACACATTTGGTTGTTCATTGAGACCATTGCTTAAAGATTCTGAAAGTGTCACAGAACCATTCGGAATCATTCAATTGCAAATCATCCCAGTATGGGGATTTTACCCCCTTTGCTCATCATTCTAACAAAGCTAACTCACCCGCTAAAATCCCGTGGTTGTTTCTCGATAAAAGAGTTTCTATTTTCTCATATGACCGATTGGAAGGAGAAATGTCCAGAGAGAGAAGTAGACATTCTCGTAATACATCATCTTTGACGAGCTGAATTCTACCCGTGATAAACGCTTTCGAATTTGATAGACGGCATACATCCTCATTTGTTCTGTCAATGAGTTGGATCTTTGTGATTAAATAAAAACATGTGGCCCCTAGAGACCACAGATCAGATTTCTGATTAATTAACCGCTTTCCCGATAGCACTTCAGGAGCAACGTATCCGATAGTCCCCATTTCCTTGTCCAGAATAGAGCTGTGGGCACATTCAACCATGGCCTGTCTTTCTTGCATTGCCGAATCATACGACTTTTCTGTGATGTCGCTCTGCTTCAACGCAACAGTCTCACTGTTCTTGAACAAAGCTTTAAAAACCGTACCATATTTTCCTTTTCCAATCACAGATTCTATTGTAAAATCTGAGATGGAAATTCTTGCCTGCATGCTCTTCATTTCGTACACTGTATTTCAAAATGTAAATAAATTAACAGGAGTAAACATTTCATCCCCACCCTTAATAATTGCTCACCATTTTCTTTGAATCGGTTATAATCACATTCGTCACCTATTTCCGGGTTCTGAGCGCATTTGTATTTGGCAATTGCCACTGCTGAATCCTAAAATGAAAAAAATGGTTTGTTTACATCTCTTCTTAAAATGTATGGGAAGACTATTGTGATATGATTTTGGATTTAAAAAAATGGTCCATTTTTTAGTGATGCAAAATATAAGCAGTTAGATGTGACTTAAAGAACTCATTGGAGGAGTCAGCAAAGGGCGACGAAAGGATGATATCGGCAATGACCCAAATAAACTGATGTCTGCTTCGACAACCACTGTCAAATAATTTACGTACAGACTTCATCGTCATATATTTAAATTTACGAAAAAATTAATTGTCGACACCGATAATAATTTTAAAGTCAAAAACTCACACAATAAGTTTTGTTACATTTACTTGATGAATGATACACGCATGATGGTAATGATTTCAAAATTGGCACTACACATACAAGTAAGTCAAATGGCACATTGCGCAGGCATGGTGATTATAAACTCCATCACATCACAGCATTGGCAGTAGTGCATAGAAAGCCTGTACAATCAATGTTTTCAATAGTGTACCCCAATGCATACCTCCATGTACACAATTTAGCACATAAAGGTATGCATTGGGCTACACGATTGAAAACATTAATCACAATGTCTGATCGAGAACACTCTCGGGTTGGCTATTCTTCATCGCATTCTAGTCTTGGAAAGATGTGATTCCGAAAGTGTCTTAATGTGATTCCGAAAGTGTAATTAACGATCGTTTTTATTGGTGTCGTACTTTTTTTTTATTATTCTCGTGACTACAGTTGACAGAAATTTCAATTTCAACACAAATATCATATTGGTGTCGTAATAATTCTCTTTCATTTAAAAAGTAAAAATAGTAAAAATAGTCTACAGTCGAACTGGGCGTCTTGCAACGAACTGTTCACGGTAGTGTAGTGTTCTGTCTGTGAACAGATATCGGTGTCGAGATTTAAATTATTTTATTTATACGTGACTTTGTCGATTATTACCAAAAGTTGTCTACAGTTGACAGAAATTCCAATTTCAACACAAAAACAATATCGGTGTCGTAGTAATTCTCGTTTATTTAAAAGTTGACTAAAGCCAGGTAACTGGAAAATTTGAAAAATTTCTCCGTCGCTCTCTCTGTCTACAGTCGAACTGGTTTAAAAAGGTAAGATGCCGTTTAATCTACAATACTTCAATATCTCATCTTCTCATCATCACAGGTCCATATTTGATTTTAATATGACAGGTTTAAGAGTCAGGTCCCCAACGGCAATTCACTAGGCAAAGGTCAACAGATCAAGTAAAAGCGACGGAGAAGTTTGTATGGCTACGATTGACGATTTACTGTTCAAACCTTGAGTTGTGGTAGTGATTCAACTTTTGACCATAATTTTGCCTCTCTTTGATCACATTTTGTCAGTACGCCATGAAACTGCGTAATATGCTTTCCAAAATGCATTAGAATTCAATGAAGGAAATAGCGTGAATAGCAAATACTTCGCACTCATGGCAAAGAAATGAATAATGGGATGAATAGTAAATCCAAATTTCAACCTCATTCATTAGTTGTTGGAAATAATCTTGTGGATTAAAACTTTGGAATAAGTCCTCTTTGTTATACAGATATTATTTGTAAGGGAGTCTTCTTAAAAAGAGAACCGAGATACGAAAGAGTAAATTTATGGCATAAAATGTTTTATCTCATTTTCTCATTTATAACAGTGAAAATTGGATCTCATTACAAACAGTAATTCTTGCTTACATATAAAATAAAAAGTTCATTACCCTAAAACGTACTCCTTTGTATCTCGGTTCTCTGCTTACGAAGACTCCCTTACAAATAATATCTGTATAACAAAGAGGACTTAATCCAAAGTTTTAATCCACAGGATTATTTCCAAAAACTATGTTCATGCGAATGAGGTTGAAATTTGGATTTACTATTCATCCCTTTATTCGTTTCTTTGCCATGAGTGCGAAGTATTTGCTATTCCCGCTATTTCCTTCACTGAATTCTATCCCTTGAAATGCATTTTGGAAAGCATATAGATTTATACAATTTCATGGCTTAGTGACAAAATCAGACAGAGTAGAGAGTTGTCTTGAATCGAGAATTGAAAAATTCCACAATTTCTGTAAATACAAAACTTGTGGAATTTTTCAAAGCGAAATGTACTAGACCCATTTGCTAGGCAAATAAGGGTATAGATTCTAGACAAATCAAAGAATCACAACTCATGGTTTGAACAGTTAAAACTAATAGAGGCATTGAAATGTAATCAAACAACACTGAAAAATACTCTTTTGGAAAACTCCTCCGAGATTGGTCTCCACAATTGTTGAAAATCCTGGTCTGCAACTCTGGATTTTGTGATATTAAATTAGAAATATCTCGAAATTAGAGATGAAAATCTCGAAATCCAGATTGCAGACCAATTGTAGAGACCAATCTCGGAGGATTTGTTTGTGATGACCATCTTTTATAAACGTACTGTTGTATATATCTCCGTATCGTTATGGTACTATGCCTTTGTATGTAACTTCATATCGAAATGACTAATCTAACTATTTTGCTTTACATTTCAACACGGTTAGGAATTATTGGTGTATTAAATAATCAACGGTCTATGAAAATCGGGTCAATGCGCTAAAGTTATTTATTTAAACATTTTTCTAGTACACTTCATGTGCTAAAGCTCAGCTAGTCATTTATCTACTTCGTTTATAATATGTTGTTAAATTTTTTATGTTTAGTCATGTGAACTCTGAGTCACCAAAATGAGTGGCTGGCAGTTCTGCAAGAGGAAAGAAAATTGGAAGAGGGTCTGAGTGTGCGCTCAAATAACGGCCAAACGGCAACGCTGATAGCTTCTAGAAAATATAAAAGGTCCATCCAAGATTTAGAAGGAGGCCTACACTGCTCTATAAAGGAGGTGTACGACGAATCTGTATACGTCAGGTCAGGAATGTGGAGGCCGTCAATAAAATCCCGGATTTACCGAAGATCTTTCTGGACTGTTTGGTTGGATACGTAATAGAGCCGGTGAAGCAGCCAGATATAATTGAACCCCAGCGTGGATTTGTCCTAAATAACGACCAGGTAACGTAAACATACATACTAAATATGACTACGGTTGCTAAATATTACATTGGTTGCAAAGTGTTTTACATCTGACGCAATTCCTCCGGAAAGATAAGTCCCATTTGTTTGAGAACTATGTTGTATTTTTGATACCTCGACCTACCTATATTTTAAAGCAAAGATTATCTAAAATTGCACATCTTGTAAAAATGTCCTCCTGAAAATTTCGGCTGGATTTAGACAGCGGGATTTCTTTGCCCAAATTGTCCCCATTTAATCTAGGACCCTGATTTACACGACGCCCCGATTGAATCAAATGTGCCTACCTCATCTGTGAATTTGTTGGACCCTTGACTATTGCTGTCCGTCGTTGTCGCCAATAGCGATTCGCTGCCTTAGAACCATGAATTGAGCCAGTTTGCAGCATTGGCCAACAATTCCAATATTCGCATTCTTTACATGTAATTTCTGGGTGTACTACCCAGAAGTTACAAGTACAGTTATGAGTACCTACCCTGGGCCTAACTAAACTTTCACTGTCCCTACTATCTAAATCCGGATTACCAATCTCGACTAATGATTGTAAAGAAAGGCTAACGGAAGATCTATCCGTTTGCTAATTGGGACTGAGTCCTTCGATGTACCTAATAAAGTTTTCTATGCAATCCGTCTGTTCATCGTTAGCCAAATCATATCCCAAACCATTATCGACAAGCAGGATACTATTTGATATACTGTTTTGATTCCTTTTCAGCTCACAGCAATTTCTTCCGTAATGGAAAGACGAATCAGTCTGATTCATGGCCGGAACTGGGAAATCTTCCTGCATGCTCGGACTAATTGACTATTATTTGAAAAAGTTCCCAAAAAGGAAAATCCTTGTCGTCTCTCCATCGAATGAAGTCATCGATGAAACGTGTCATCGTTTGGCTACAAAAGGATTTAAAGATAAAATATTAAGAGTGACAGCCAACTATATTCACGACAATCGAGAATATAACTATGAAAATCTACTTAGGAGAAAACTATTCTCTCTTCACGACCAAGAACTGATAGCGATCTACGAAAAACTTTACATCCTGGAGCGAGCAGAAAATGTCTCTGACTTGGAAAATTGAGAATCGAAACTGTTATAGGTCTTATCCACGAAGACATTCTACGAAACAGAAACATTGTGGTGACAACATGTGGAATGCTGTCATCAAAGATCATATAATATATCATCATATCATTATATCTATATTATATCCATCATATAATATAGATATAATGTTCGACCTCGTGATTGTTGAAGAGGCAGGGAAGACCTCGGACATTGACATCCTTCTTACAATGTTCAAGGTGGAAAGCAAGAATGGAAAACTTGTTCTAGTTGGCGATCCACATCAAGGGCAACCCTTCAGTCATCTTCAACACCATCTGCTTAACCAGTCTCTATTACAAAAACTGATCGCTAAGAAGGGTGATAGGGTAGCGAGTCTCCTGTCGACCCAATATAGATCAAATTCCAGAATCTTTCAAGTCTACAACCAACTCTTCTATGGTGGTCGACTTACAAATGGCGTTTCTGACACTCAAAGGCCATTTTTGTAGAATCCACTTGGCATTGAGGGCAAAACCTATTTTATCGATGTAGCAGGTCAAGAAATAAAAAATGATACTTCTTTCCTCAATAGCCAAGAGGCTACTGAGGTTGTGAAGATTGTACGACAATTAAAATTTCAAGACCCGGAAGTTGATGTTGCAGTCATTACAATCTACTCCGCTCAGGTGGAAGAAATCAAGAGACAAATGGGGTCTCTTTCGGTCAGAGTGGCAACTGTTGACTCTTATCAAGGAACTGAAAATGACGTTGTGATATTGTCAATGGTGAAGACTGATGGATATGGGATATTCACCTGCCCACATAGAATCTGCGTCGCCATCAGCCGTGCCAGGAAAAACCTCATAGTCGTCGGGAATAAAACCCACCTAGCCAGTCTCAATATTTACAAAAACTTTTTAAATCTCATAAGGGAGCACTGACATTATTTTTTGTCACCATCTGGGAGGGGACTTTACCGCAGAGAAGAGGCATCAGGACGTCAACGGCCTTCCGGTAAGCCCATCACATTTCACAATCGAGTCGTTTAGTAAGGACCTGAAAGCTAACACGCATGTGGGAACAGACAAACCCCATGTGTTGCATTTTTTTGATTAATTTCGGTTGTCAAAATATATATAACAATATGACCTAAAGGTTTAGTTTAAGTATTTGACATTTGTCCCCTAAGTACCCCGGCATTGGTCCCAGTCAACCCTAAAAACTTCTGAATCTGAAACGGAACACGTTTTTTTGCAATATTAAAACTGTCCTTAAGTTTCCCGGTTACCAAGTCACGTGAATGAACTTTGACTATATAATCTGCTGTTAATTTTTTTTGGGAAAAAAGATTCGGCTCCGTGAATACTGGACGTAAAATGACAAGATTGGTCTCTAAAAACGCAGAATTGGCTGTTTTACATTAATTCCCAAAAACATTCTTGATTTTCATCTTTGCCTGTGCAATATAAGGTTTTTACATTCAAAATTGTAATATCTCAAAATTGGAGAATAAAATCAAAAATGTCTTTGGGAATTACTGTGAAACAGCCAATTCTGCGTTTTTAGAGACCAATCTTGTCATTGTACGACCAGTATTCAGGGAGCCGAATCTTTTTCCCCAAAAAGGTTATATCATTTCATTTTGCTGGATTGTCATAGAGTAATTTTCAATGCCTTCGTGTATTTTTAAATCGTAGCCATAGATACATCCCCATCCCCTTATTTGACCTTTGTTTATTGAATTCCCCCAACAATTCCCCTTATTTTGAAAAGCCCTGAACCTTAATGTAACCGGTCTCGTCCAAATTACCACATTCTGTCCAAACACCCACGCTTGCTATTCTTGGCAATTTTCTGACCTAATCAAAAGTAAGTATGATATAGTATGTAGGTTTTCCCCTATTCATTCGATTTCAGGATTCTTTTTTTGTACTTTTTACTCTAACTGTAGGCCGTTGTAAAGTGTTGTTATTCGTAGCAATCAAGGATTATACCATTAAAAATTTTCATAGTTTGATTTTGCAGATTATTCGTTTATGCTAAATTCCAATCAAAATTATATTGAAACATTTTTTGTTATTGCAGATGGTCACAAATGCCAATTCTTAGGATTTTACGACACAGGTCCAAATCGTGAGGCGCTCAATCGGTTCATACGGAATGTTGTCCGAGCTACGGAGCCAGAAAATGTCATTGGGAAATGGAACAACAGTAAGTAACCAAGGCCATGTACATAAGGCCTCTGGACCAAAGGCTGTTTGCCGGGTGATTTTTGGCCTCCGAAATCGAGAAAAGAGTATTTTTCTGAAGAAAACAAAAATCATTCCAACTTTAGGGTTCAGCTAGTCACTTTGCGAGAATATCAATAACGACAAATTCTCATTGGCAACAATCTGATTAGGGACGAGCCCTTTATTGATAATCACGCAAAATGTCTAACCTAACCCTTGCAATAAAAGTGGTCTTATAGCCATTGGAAACAGCGATCATCTCGTGTACTAGAGACATAAATAAATATTCATAAATATTCTTAAATCTAATTTTAATGGTTTATTCTACAGTGGTTGCAGAGTTGACATTTGTTCGAAGAGATGAGCTGTTGATGGCCCTCTGCCTAGATGAGTCCATACAACCGGTAAATCTTTATATTGTACATCCTAACCAAAATTTTTTATGTTTATGCAACTTTTGATTTTCTTTTCTAGGGCTTCCAGTTAAGGATCAGTGTCAAGCTTAAAACGGCCGCCCCACTACGTGTGACTTCGAAGTGGTCAACTCATCGTACCTTTGTAGTATCATTTATCCCGAAAGAAGCATATAATATTTATATGGAGGATGTCAGCAATATGGAGGGCTTGGAAAAGGCAAAACCGATGTTTACCAAAGTTCGTATAAGTCAGATCTTCGCCCACTTCTCGACTGAAGAAAGTTGCAGTGCTGCCATGAATCAATGTAAAAAGTGGATCAAGGAAAAAAGATGGGCGGAACAAATTAATGTGTACCGTTTCAAGGAGAATGGCACTGGGAGACGTAAATATCAAAAGTCTTTTTAACAATAAACCAACTTGCCAAACAGAAAATAAAGGCAAATAAAATTGCTGAAGAATCTGCAATTTTGTCATATTTAGCCTGAAGTTATTTCAAGATAAGGTAACGATAAATAAATGATTCAAAGAAATGTCCAAAATGAGAAATTTATGAAAAACTGAAAATCCACGGAGTTTCATTAATCGTACAGAGTCGTTGAATACCTTATTTGAAAGTAAAAAGGAAACTAACTTGTCGATGATGCCAAATCAAAGAGTCAAGAGTCAATAGAGGTTTCCCACAATTGGTGACCGGTCACTAAATTAACATGAATAGGTATTGAAATGACTACAGTACCTGCCTGTGTTATCCTGGAATTGTGGGAAACGTCTATTTTCGGCGTAGGCAAACTCCTTTGCAATTATATTTCGGTTTATTAATAATTGAATTATTGTAATTAGGTAATATTAATTTAATTGTAATTAATTATTGGGTTGATTAGGTTATTAGGTATTAGGTAGTTGGCAGCCGACGCGGATGTACCAGTCGCAGGACTTTGTTGCATTGTCGTAGTGGAGTCTTCCAAGGGGACAATATTCTGGTTCTGGTGGGCAATCCGGGCAATCCATTTCGTAGGCATAGGATTGTCCTATGCAATAAATGAATTTTGTGTAGTCGGTCGGATGTTCCTTCTTTCTCTGAAGAAGATCTGTATAGTTCGGCATTTTTCTTTAATAATTGCAGTTCGCAAATATTAAGTAAAGGAAGTACATATCTAGACTCAATTTATTTTTAACTGTTCCAATTTAGATTTATAATTTACAATTTTGTTTTGGGGAGTTTAGGAATTAATTAACTATTTACCACATTATGAATTTTTGCATTGATTACCAAGTAGTTAATTTACTTGAATTACTTGTAAAAGTTTTGCACAATTATGTCCATAATGTCCAATTGCCAAAACTAGATATACATTCTTAGTTTTGTTTCTTTGTAGTAAAAACTTAATAATTGTACAGTACTTGATTTTGACATATGTGGTATGGGCTACTTCCCCGCAGACTATTAATAAAAATATAATGAGTGAATGAATGAAAAATGTAATATTAGTATGTAGTAGTTTAAGTATTATGTTAAGTGTTGGGTAAACTGTAATTAAATTCAATTTAAGTAAATTGTATGAGTGCTAACATAAGGGAACAATCCTGCGGCGTTGTGCCGATAATTTAAGCGTCCTAGAGACATCACGGCCTATTGCCACATATAGCGTTTTGCGGACATTAAATTAAATAATAAATAATTAAATTCGGCAAATAATTAAATTTTAAAAAATTGTATGTGTGTGTGTGCCCTTTGAGGGAATAAATATGAATGGAAAAAAACAAGTTTTACAAATACGTATTATTTTCATCGTTATACATCATACATACCACATACACCATCGACGAACATTCATCAGTAGCTTGGTTTGACTGCATCAAAATAAACTTAACCTTTGACGCTTCCACTACCTAGGGCTCGAGGCACTGTCTGCCTCGTATCATGATCGTTGACATAAAGTCGCAAAATTGCGGTTCTATTTTTCTAATTCGGCCACGGGATTGGTGCAAAGTTTTCAAAATTACACACTCCCATCTCTGTAGGTGACTTCATAATTTATTGTTCCATTAAGCAGTCAATGAAGTATTTTGTAAACTAAATCACACTTCAGCTTTTGATTATATTACTAGCCAGTCACAGGACCGAGGACCTGTTAAGGAAAAATGCTAGCGTGTATTCTGGCGCTTTTTAGTTTTTAAAATTAAGCTATTATGCATAGGCCCTTGCGAATATCAAAATTTCAATGTTCCCGCACATGAAATAATATGAACACTGAACGCTGGGGATATTTGCATACAGAATGTATGAATTGCTTTGTTATGAAATATACGGACTTGTTGAGATTTGCAATATTTAAGATTGAAATCTGCACTGCTTAGCTAGGTTATCAGAGCGGCAGATTATCAATACCAAGATGCCTCAATACAAGCCGAAAGTAATCGTGATTTGGATGCCTACCTCTCTGTGGTAGCGAGTAGAACAAGATTTGGGTGCAAAATTCCCGGAAAACCCCTTCATGTCTTCATCTTGTAATGTAGTTGATATTAAATTAATACGTTACTGTAGAGTGACAAATTCGAGGCATTTTTGAGACAAGATTGAAAGGGATACCTGTGATCATAATCAAAAAGTTTCCATAGGAAAAATCTAAAAGTTTAGGGTGGCAAAATGTAAGATGAGCTAACTGGATGGGGAAATTGAGACTGGAGACAATGAACGTATAATCTAACAGTTTGTGGAAACACATGATATCACCCATATACCATGGGTTAATGATGCTTTTGCTCGAAATGGCTCAGTGTGGGGCATGGTGAGATTACTAGATTGGCCCATCATGCATATTGAGCATAGTTGTCTAGTTGTGATGTCTAAGGCCCTGTGTGAATATGATAGCAAATTGTGGAAACCCGTGTCCAACAACGGTATTACCCCATTCCATATGGTAAAATCAACTCCCCATGTCTATTAGTTCTCCAGCCAGATTTAAGGCCCGGTGACATTATGCTAGCAATTTGCGGAAACACAAGGTGCAACACTTCCATTATCCGCATAGTATATGACGTACTCAACTGCTGCTCAAAACAATTGGGAATATGTGGGGCATGGTGAGATCCTATGTTTGAGCCACTACCTTGAACATAGTTCTCCAGCCAGATTACAGCCCCTGTGACATTATGCTAGCAAACTGTGGAGACACAATGCATAGCACTCGTATTGCCCGCATAGTATATGACGTACTACACTGCTGCTCAATACAATTGGGAAAATGTGGGGCATGGTGAGATCCTATGTTTGAGCCACTACCTTGAACATAGTTCTCCAACCAGATTTATTGCCCTGTGACAACATGGTAGCAATTTGCGGAGACACAAGGCATAGCATTCGTATTGCCCGCATAGTATATGACGTACTCCACTGCTGCTCAAAACAAGGCAATGTGGGGCATGGTGAGATCTTATGTTTGAGCCACTACCTTGAACATAGTTCTCCAACCAGATTTATTGCCCTGTGACAATATGGTAGCAATTTGCGGAGACACAAAGCATAGCACTCGTATTGCCCGCATAGTATATGACGTACTCCAATGCTGCTCAATACAATTGGGACAATGTGGGGCATGGTGAGATCCTATGTTTGAGCCACTACCTTGAACATAGTTCTCCAGCCAGATTTAAGGCTTGGTGACAAAATGGTAGCAATTTGCGGAGACACAAAGCATAGCACTCGTATTGTCCGCATAGTATATAGTGTATTCCACTGCTGCTCAAACAATTGGGGAATATGTGGGGCATGGTGAGATCCAATGTTTGAGCCACTACCTTGAACATAGTTCTCCAGCCAGATTACAGCCCCTGTGACATTATGCTAGCAAACTGTGGAGACACAATGCATAGCACTCGTATTGCCCGCATAGTATATGACGTACTACACTGCTGCTCAATACAATTGGGAAAATGTGGGGCATGGTGAGATCCTATGTTTGAGCCACTACCTTGAACATAGTTCTCCAACCAGATTTATTGCCCTGTGACAACATGGTAGCAATTTGCGGAGACACAAGGCATAGCATTCGTATTGCCCGCATAGTATATGACGTACTCCACTGCTGCTCAAAACAAGGCAATGTGGGGCATGGTGAGATCCTATGTTTGAGCCACTACCTTGAACATAGTTCTCCAGCCAGATTACAGCCCCTGTGACAAAATGGTAGCAATTTGCGGAGACACAAAGCATAGCACTCGTATTGTCCGCATAGTATATAGTGTATTCCACTGCTGCTCAAACAATTGGGGAATATGTGGTACATGGTGAGATCCAATGTTTGAGCCACTACCTTGAACATAGTTCTCCAGCCAGATTACAGCCCCTGTGACAAAATGGTAGCAATTTGCGGAGACACAAAGCATAGCACTCGTATTGTCCGCATAGTATATGGGTAAAAAGACTTTTGATCAAATATCTTGGGACAAAGTGGGGCGTGGTGAGATGCTATGTTTGAGCCACTACCTTGAACATATTTCTCCAGCCAGATTACAGCCCCTGTGACAACATGGTTGCAAACTGCGGAGACACAAGGTATAGCACTTGTGTTGTCCGTAGAATATATGGTTAGATTCACTGCGGTTCAAAACAATTGGAAATATGTGGGGCATGGTGAGATGCTATGGTTGAGCCACTACCTTGAACATATTTCTCCAGCCAGATTACAGTCCCTGTGACAACATGGTAGCAAACTGCGGAGACACAAGGTATAGCACTTCCGGTATCCGCATAGTATATGGTTAGATTTACTGCTGCTCAAAACAATCGGGGCAATGTGGGGCATGGTGAGATCCTATATTTAAACCACTACCTTGAACATAGTTCTCCAGCCAGATTTAAGGCCCGGTGACATTATTCTAGCAAACTGCGGAGACACAAGGTATAGCACTTCTATTATCCGCATAGTATATGGTTAGATTCACTGCTGCTCAAAACAATTGGGAATATGTGGGTCATGATGAGATCCTATGTTTGAGCCACTACCTTGAACATAGTTCTCCAGCCAGATTTAAGGCCCTGTGACGTTATGCTAACAATTTGCGGAGACACAAGGTATAGCACTTGTATTGTCCGCATAGTATATGGTTAGATTCACTGTTGCTAAAAACAATTGGGGTAATGTGGGGCATGGTGAGATCCTATGTTTGAGCCACTACACTGAACATAGTTCTCCAGCCAGATTTTAGGCCCTGTGACATTATGCTAGCAAACTTCGGAGACACAAGGTATAGCACTTCTATTATCCGCATAGTATATGGTTAGATTCACTGCTGCTCAAAACAATTGGGAATATGTGGGTCATGATGAGATCCTATGTTTGAGCCACTACCTTGAACATATTTCTCCAGCCAGATTACAGCCCCTGTGACAACATGGTAACAATTTGCGGAGACACAAGGCATATCACTCGTATTGCCCGCATAGTATATGACGTACTCCACTGCTGCTCAATACAATTGGGACAATGTGGGGCATGGTGAGATCCTATGTTTGAGCCACTACCTTGAACATATTTCTCCAGCCAGATTAGAGCCCCTGTGACAACATGGTAACAATTTGCGGAGACACAAGGCATAGCAGTCGTATTGCCCGCAAAGTATATGACGTACTCCAAAACAATTGGGGCAATGTGGGGCATGGTGAGGTCCTATGTTTGAGCCATTACCTTGAACATAGTTCTCCAGCCAGATTTAAGGCCCCGTGACAACATGGTAGCAATTTGCGGAGACACAAGGCATATCACTCGTATTGCCCGCATAGTATATGGTTAGATTCACTGTTGCTAAAAGCAATTGGGAATATGTGGGGTGTGGTGAGATCCTATGATTGAGCCACTACCTTGAACATAGTTCTCCAGCCAGATTATAGACCCTGTGACATTATGCTAGCAAACTGTGGAGACACAAGGCATGGCACTCGTATTGCCCGCATAGTATATGACGTACTCCACTGCTGCTCAAAACAATTGGGGCAATGTGGGGCATGATGAGATCCTATGTTTGAGCCACTACCTTGAACATAGTACTCCAGCCAGTTTATAGACCCTGTGACATTATGCTAGGAATTTGCGGAGACACATGATGCAACACTTCCATTGCCCGCATAGTATATGGTTAGATTCACTGCTGCTCAAAACAATTGGGAATATGTGGGGCGTGTTGAGATGCTATGTTTGAGACACTACCTTGAACATAGTTCTCCAGCCAGATTAAAGCCCCTGTGACAACATGGTAGCAAACTGCGGAGACACAAGGTATAGCACTTGTGTTGTCCGTATAATATATGGTTAGATTCACTGTGGCTCAAAACAATTGGGAATATTTGGGGCATGATGAGATCCTATGTTTGAGCCACTACCTTGAACATAGTTCTCCAACCAGATTTATTGCCCTGTGACAACATGGTAGCAATTTGCGGAGACACAAGGCATAGCACTCGTATTGCCCGCATAGTATATGACGTACTCCACTGCTGCTCAAAACAATTGGGGCAATGTGGGGCATGATGAGATCCTATGTTTGAGCCACTACCTTGAACATAGTTTTCCAGCCAGATTACAGCCCCTGTGACAACATGGTAGCAATTTGCGGAGACACAAGGTATAGCACTTGCATTGTCCGCATAGTATATGGGTAAAAAGACTTTTGATCAAATATCTTGGGACAAAGTGGGGCGTGGTGAGATCCTATGTTTGAGCCACTACCTTGAACATAGTGTCATCCTTAGGTGTGTGTGGTATAAAATAAATAGATATTTAGGGACAAACTAAAGAGGATGCTTGCGAATTACGGTCGGGTTCTACCTCAAATCGGTCTACTTTTAAATAGTTATGGTAATCAGTGAAATGAAATACAGTGGGAAATGATTTGGGTTTTATGGGCAGATTGAAGTGTCCTTTTATTTAAGCTTCACGGGTTCAATACAACAATGGGAAATAGTGAGATGAATATGGGTGAGAAATATTAGGTAGGAGAGAAGAGAGATCCAGAGAGTATTCCTCTAGAGCAAAGGTGTGGAGAGAGAGAAAGTCGGCGGCAAACTCTGGCGAGATCCCGCACTGTTCACTGTTTATATAGACTCCACTCGTCTGTCCACTCCAACTCCAACTCGGGTATCCGTAGTCTGATGTGAACGGTCTTGCTCCAAGTAGTTAGGTAGTAGACTCTCCGTACACAATTACACAGAGGTTCATTGATTTCCCTCGAGTGTCATTAAAATACATTGGATTTTGTTCATGAAATCCTGGACTGTCTAGACAGTACCTATTATTCACTCGTACATGAATTCTCTTACGTAATACTTATTATGCTTGAACATTCAAGTTAGTATACTCCTATAATTATATGGTCACATTCGTCCCTGCTTTCCTTAAGTGAACTCCGTGAACTACTAGAGATAGATATAGCATATAATTATAGGTCAAAAGCCTGCTACATAGGTATATACAAGGTCATCTACTTGATTCTTTTTGGTATTTTTGTTGCATCTTAACTTACATTAACTTACATTAAATCTATTTACATTCTCGCACTAAGCACTTCAGTCATACAATATTTTAAAATTTTAGCCGTAAATCTACTCTAAATGTAAGCTGAACATGAATTATTATTATTAGTTAGACTGATAAATTTATTTTACATAGTAGGCGTATTTCATTGATACAGATGTTATTTACGTAATACATAATGTACCACAGTATACAATGTATAATGCCTCAATAAGCTTCAGTTTCCACATTCGGTAATAATTGAAATGCTTCAATTTTTGCTACCTATAGTTAACGTTATACATTGATATTTTCATATCCATGTAACAATGATTCTTTCAATTTGTCCGTCGGATGCACTTTTGTATGTATTACATTACAATACAAGTTTGCGTTGGTCACTCAAGTCTTTAAGCCGACGCGATTGTAAGCTTTTATTTGACTTTTACAACATTACCTGCATTTCTTTGTGAATGAAACGGGTATCTATTTATGTACTTTATTTCTGACACCTGGCTTGCTGCTTTTGCTTTCCTGCTTTTTATCTTGCATGCAGCTTAGCTCAAATTTTGTAGGTCAATCTGCTCACCTTGGATGCATTTTCAATTCAGTTGACAATTTAAAGTCGAACTGCTCAAGTGTCTTCAATAATTTTCAATTTGTATCGGATTCTCACTTCAACTCTTGGTTTGTGTTTTGGAATAATCATCTCGAATATATCGGTGTTAATTTGACTCGTAATTGGATTTCCTTCTACTCACGGTAAGCTAATTTTTATTGGTATCATTTTGCTTATCAAATTATCAACTCTGAGTCTTGTGTTGATATTTCAATTAAAATCTAGCTATCCATACTACATAATTTCTGTGAAAAAGTGCGTTTTACTTTATTTTGTATACAAATCGCTTATACACTCGTTCATTTGTGTAGGAAGTCATTCTTTTTGTGTATCTACATAATTAGTGTCAGAAATTGCTGTCTAATATGTAGTTAGTACAACAGCTCAGTGGAAATCGCTGTGTGCTAACGTATCATAATTTCATTTCAGTAATTATATACATAAAGATCTTTTGGTTTAATTTTTAAGAAAGTAATTTAATTAGTAGTTCTTACTAATTGTTATTATTTACTCTGGGTTAGTTGGTGGTAATGTATGTAGGTAGAGAATTGTAGGTAGAGAATTTTTTTCAGAGATCGAAAATTTGAGTGTGTGAACTGTGTGTAGGTAATTTAGTCACAACTCAGTTGGAGTCACTCAGTCTATAGTGAATGGAATAGGTATATTCATATTTGTAGTGTCCATTTATCCAACATAGAGTCCCCTACATCATATCAATGAATGGACTATCGCTTGATTTGCTATTGTAGTGGTTTATCTTCCGTTATTATGTAGTGCAATATATTGTAAATAGAAATAGCTCATTTAGCTAAACTCTGTATTGAGTTGTGTTCCGTCCCTCTTTTGGACAATAGATGTGAACACACCACTTCACACAAGGGAATTTTGTCTATAACACAGAACCATATTATATCTATTGACTGAATCTGTGTCATCCTGGGTACAACTATACGTAATACTTTGCTGTTTGATAAGTAGTGGACGATAAAAGTGAAATGTCCCCTCTACTTATTCAATTCTCGTTCGGGTCATCACTTCCCTCAGTAGGCTATTATGTGGTCTCGTAATTGTCGTAATTGCCATGGTCTCGCTGAGAGATAAAACGCGTTAAATAATGTATTCCCCAACATCTTTTGGCTATTATAGTATACTAGGAACCACAAACCGTCTACCGTCAGAATTAATTATTCCTAACTAGAAATACATGTTTTGAGTGATTACAGATTACTAACAATTTGGACCTTACTAGAGACAAAAGAAATAGTATAATCTATTTGGAGTACATTTGAAAGCTAATTTGAGTTGAATGTAGTTGAATTTAAGTACTATTATCTCGTTAGGGAATATTTATGTGTTTAACTTTGTTATGTTGGTGAAATAGCAATTATTATTGTTTCTTTTTCGCTCGTAATATAATCTGTTTTACAAGAGAATACTCTACTCTTATTACCCGAGAATTAGAAATTGCCTAATGTAAGAGTTTTAAAATGATTTTGATGAACGAAGTTAACGGTGTAATTTAATTGAAACCTTGCTAGTGTAATTTTGATGGTAAAGAATATCTTTTAGTTGGGTTAGTAGCAATTGTTTTTATTGCTTACACCTAAAATAAAGTGAGTGGGATGTTGAGATGAATTGATTGTGGGAGAAAGTGGGAATTCAGCTTTCTTTCCTATTGTGTCTTCCATCCCCACGACTTCATGTACAAAATACAACTAAGGCCAATGAGTGGAATCAGTGCTAAGATAGACGCCAATCCAACCGGGAACCTAACCTAACCCGCGTTCGGTATCTTAGAAAGTAGATCGTCTGGTACTTTAGCCCTTACCTTAGTGTATGTATATACTCAGAGTATGTTCGTGTGTGCAGACCATTTTATTAGTTTCTGTTTTTACATGCTACATGGAAAATGCTCTTGCTACTTGTAAATATAGGGTAGATGGATGTTATGGTTATTCAGAGAAACATATCTTTCTAAGAGATGGAAAATTTTTAGGCTTTTGGTAGTGGTTCGTGGTTAGAGCGTTCCACACCGAACCGTAAAAAGCATTAACTCTCTTCTAAAATTAAGTAGAAGGTCAATAGTCAGCACTCTCGGCTCCCGACTCCAGGTTTCTTATAGACTACAGCCTTCAATGATAACTAACGGAGTATTGAAATGACACTTGCACATTTTGATTTCGCCGAATTAGAAATTAATCCTTCATCAGTATTAAACAATATCTGTATTTTTATACTTAATACCAACTTATTGGATAAAACTTTTGCACACCTCAATTGTTATTTTAGTCCAGATGTTATTGAACTGAAACTGTTATTTATTTCCCTCTGATACAAGTGATGAGAGATAATTATC
The DNA here is from genome assembly GCA_020055645.1 of Tomocerus qinae. Taxonomy (NCBI): domain Eukaryota; kingdom Metazoa; phylum Arthropoda; class Collembola; order Entomobryomorpha; family Tomoceridae; genus Tomocerus; species Tomocerus qinae. The sequence continues at coordinate 67,980,166 of CM034546.1, forward strand.
AAAATGGGAAACTTGAGACAAATGTAGACTCATGTATATTATACTGAAGAGTTTTAATGTGTCTCAGTATCTCAGGTGAAAACCTAAATTGCATACCTAAATATAAAATAAAGTGTGTACACAAAACAGAGTAGCCCTAACTACGAATTTGAGTTAGTAAAGTATCGATCAAGGTGAATAATAATTTATTCATAATACCTCAAAAAAAAATTTTATCTTGTATCCTAGGAAAGAGAAATTTACTGTGTAATTTGATGGTTCAATGCAAATTTCAATGATAACTTCATAGCAACAAAATAAAATGACATCCGTGCATTTTACAAGTCTTCATAAAGATCAGGAGCGATATTCTGAATCTCTCCGCAAAGATAAATTGCCAGCAAATGTATAGGTACCACGAGAGATATTAATGTCCATATTCTCATAATTGTCGTCGATAACTGTCATGGGAGTATGGATTTGTTGATATAACAACTCCTGCAATATCGCAACTTTACCGCAAAAATCAGAATACCGTCCCAGGTTATCAAATGTAGAGTATTCGTTTATATTGCTGATATCATATTATACTGATCCTATAATTTGGTGCGTTTTAAATTTCCATTACGAATATAATTGTTGATAAGATGCAAATAGAGGTTAAACTATAATGTTAAAAATATTTTAATACCCTAGATTGAAAAGAGTGTATCCTTTGTGTATTTTGGCTGTATTCCGAGGAATATCATTCTGATAAGTGAACGAAAAGTTAAATTGAAATAGTTGTTAATAATATTAATAGAAAAGAGAAAATTTGTCTGAGGCACAATAAAATATACGTAATTAAAGCTTTTTGCTGCAATGTTGATATGAAACCTCCTGCAAATAAGAGTTATACAATATTATGGATTGCCATTTGATGAGAAAGAGCAATAAATAAGTAGTGAAAATTATTAGTTCTAAACAGTTAGATTCCTTTTTCGTGTCAAGCGTTTGAATTTGATTTGGCTCTTAACTGTTTTTATTCATACTAACCATTTACCTGAATAGTAAGTGTTAGTTCGTATGTATATTAGGCTTTTATTAAAGAATTAGATTGATTTTATGAAGTTGATATTCTAAGTGGACTTTTTTGACTGTTTTCTAGATTAATTCTTGATAATTTTAGTTGTTGGAAATTGATCCTAAAAAATTTTTATTTTAAATATGATTTCGCGCTTGGATTTTAAATGGCTCGTTTCAAAATTAATTTACATTGAATCATTAAAGTATTAATACAATTGACTGTTGTATTTTCTGCATTTCTTAAGTTTCTATTCGTTGCCATAATAATATTTCGGATTAATAATTTAAACTCAACCATAATTTTCCATTCTCATCTAATTGACAAGTTTAAAATGTTATTTAATTTTGGCTTCTGACAGTTTTTCAATAATTCATACCTACCCATGTACAAGACTCAGTAGTTATCGCTAATTTTTATTTCCTCACGCCGTATTTCATTTGCTTTAACCCTGCTTTTTGCGATTATAGATGGCTGAAAACAAATTGACACAGGAATTTTTGAAGACAAGCTCTAACAAGACTACAACATCGGAATCAACTACCTATTATCCTGTCAACAAGAGTATTGTCCATTGGAATTTCAAAAATTTCGACACCATCTGGTATCGAGGTGATCTAGAATGCAAAGCTGTGATGTCCCATAAGAGATTTACAGTTGCAGAGGGAAGCGACTTTCAATCAAAATTTTCCATTATATTGAGTGGATCGAACGGTTACCTAAGTGTTTGGGCCTACTTAGAAGAAATTGAAGGTGGCATGCAATCTTATGAAGTTAAACTTTTTCTTCAGTTACGCAACGATAATCAAGATATTCTGGCTCGAACTAATTTTGCTGGTTATCAAGAGTATCGGCCTGGTCTCAATACTGCTCACAACCGTTACGGGTTTTTAGATGTTCTCTCCTTTTACAAATTGGAAGAAGATTATGAAAATTTGCTGCCAAATAATTCTCTTCGAATTATTATGAAATTTCATATTTTGGAGACTCCTCAAGTTGTCAACTCAATTGCTCCTCATTTAAGATCTTTACTGGAAACTGACTGTTTGTGCAATTCAACAGCCGTCGGTTCGGATCAATACGAGTTTCAACAGCAACTCTTGAATATGCTGTCAACTGGGGAATTCTCGGATTTTACACTTGAATTCATAAATGAAGATACAATCACCCGAATTCCTGTTCATCGGAATATACTTTCAGCAAGAAATCGGATCTTTGCAAAATATTTCGAAAATGGATGGAAAGAAGCTCGAGAGGGAAAAATTTGCTATAAAGATATATCTCCTCAAAGTATGAATTACGTACTTCGGTATATTTACAGCGGCATGGTTTTTCTGCCTTCCTCTTATGATTTGCTTGTTGGAGTTCTGCATTTAGCAGATTATTATAATCTTTTAGCCCTGATCAATCCCTGTCTGTCAAAACTTTTAACTCATCTTAGTCCGGAAACTGTTGGCGACATCGTAATTTCTGCCTATATGTACAATGCTGCTCCTTATATTGTACGTAGTCTCAAGAACTATTATGTTACAAATTTTTCGCATTTGAATACACTTCAAGATTTTAAAGACTGTTTGCGGAATTATCCTGATGCCTTTAATTTGGAAATTCGCGTTCTTTCGACTGCTTCTTCTTCTACTACTCATAAAGTTGCAGAGACACCTCTTTACTCAAATACTACGAAACGTCATCAGAAAATTCGTGAACATGGTGATGTTTGTCCAATAACTATACTTCTGTCTACTCTCAGAACTCGAGACTCTGAATTGACACGTTTCGCTCATCTCCAAACGTCTATTAATTTAAATCCACTACATCTTTGTCGATGTGGACTACAAGTTAGTTCATCATTTGTAGTTCCTTGCATAATTGAAGATCAGAAAGTTATTACTTGCGATCATCGCTTCCATGAACATTGTTTAGTGTCGCATACTAAGGATCGTCTCAAGAAATCTCTTTCTGCGAAATGCCCGAAATGCCTTTCAAGTTTTACTTCAATTAGAAGTTCTGTCACATCGGCGGTGTTATTATGGTCAGAATCACCATCCCAAGAATGTCAACTCTCTATTCTTGATACTCCCAATCCTGCTGTTGAATACCACGTTCCCTCTACATCTACAGTAGTGGCTATTTCTAAATCTCAAGAACTTGTTACTAAAGAGACTTTTACTGCTGTTAATTTCAATAATAAATTGAAACCTGTTGTTATACCTCCTGTAGATGTCAATAAATCGGACTTTAAATGCCCTCAATGTAGTATCACTCTCGACACTTATAGGAAACTCCGCTACCACTTAGAGACTCATAATCTACGGTTCAAGTGTTCTTTTTGTGAAAAAAGATTTGCGGCTAAATTCAACATGCAAGTCCATGAGAAGACTCACAATAAAAGATGTTCGTTCTGTTCTCAAGAATTTAAATCTACAATTTCCTTTAACAAACATAAGCTTGTTTGTAACGTTTCATTACCAGATTAGCTTCCTAAACCTCCTGTAATTATGTAAATTCCTGTAAATATGTACCTAATTTCCATGTTATCATTTTACCAAACACTACCCGTTCCTGATATTCCTTCCAACGTTACCTAACCTTGGTATAAGTTGAAGGTACAGAAAGACGACACGGTCCCTGTCAGTTCATGATTTGCCAAAACCTGTACCTAATGATACTTATACTTGACAGTGGGCCAGAGTACATTTTGAGTGACCATCGTATTCGAGTGCGTGTCGTGTTGGTCATAATTTCCTTATCTTGTTCATAAGCATTGACTTGAATCATTGTTACATTATTACATTTATATACCTCACATAGATAGTTTCATATAATTATTGATAATATTTGATTACCTTCCTGTACAATAATATATGTAATGTAATGTAATGTGGTTTTATTCTTGGAAAGGTTACAGGCAGCTTTGCAGCTGGAAGAGTAGCCTAGAAATACAATGAGTTTAAAAGATTACAGATAATTATAGATAACACTTAAATTCTATAGACTATATCATTATTTAACTTAATTTCACCGTGGTCATACATAGTATTTAGTGTACTTACAATTCGGGGGATACATGAATTTTCGTATCTCTTTTTGATTTTAGGCCCAAATGGTTTGAGTAAATATATTCTAGGTTTTCTGGTTTGTCTATTTTCATTAACGTAGTAAGGGGGTAACATGCTTCTAAATCTTTCAGAATTTATAATTTGGAAGCCTAATTTTAACAACAAAGTTTTTCTGCGATCTTCTAGCGTTTGTATATTTAATTGTGCGCAATATTGATTGTACTGAGCCCATGAGATTTTAAGATTCTTAATTATAGAAATAGCTCTTTTCTGTACATGTTCAATATCTTCGTTGAGGTTATTTGGTATTGCTGGGCCCCATAGCGTGCATGCATATTCAAGGGTAGGTCTAATGTAGCATATATAAGCATGCAAAAGCTCATCTTCGCTAAATCCATATCTTTTGAGATTTTGTAACATATATAGTTTTGATGAGGCAATTTTAATTATGTTTTCAACATGCAGATCGTACTTCAACTTATCAGTAATGGTTACCCCTAATAACTTTACATTTGACATTCTTTGTATTTCCACATTATCGATTTGAAAATTCCATGTATCACTTACTGACTTGTCCTTCGAAAAATCAAGCACCATATAAGCACACTTTTTTGGGTTAAAACTCATATTTCTTTCTCTAACCCATGTATTCATATCGTTAAGCATGGCTTGGCCCTGAGGATTTTTATTTTTCACTATTTCGGCTACTGTTGTATCGTCAACGAAACCATATATAGAAAATTTGTCTTTCTTATACTTTTGCTCAAATTTTTGAAAAACTGGGTTGATTTGGGCCACAAAACATAAACCTGATGACTTCGTTCCCTGAGGCGTCCCACAAGTGCATGATAAACTGCTAGAAACTGTTTTACCACACTTAACCTTTTGGGTTCTATTGGCTAAAAAACTTATAAACCACATTATAGTGAAAAGATCGGTCTTACATTCGTTGTATAGGTAATTTATTAGAAGTGAGTGGTCAACTAACTCATAGGCCTTAGAAATATCGAATATATATAATATAATGATTGTACCAGTTGTTTCCAGTGCGGATAAAACATATTGCATTAAATTTACTAGGTAGTGACTAGTGCTACAACCTTTCTGCGACCCGTACTGGTTCTTGCTTACGTGTTTATTAAGTGTTTTATTTAATCTAGAGCACATAACATTTTCTAATAAGTGAGCAAAAGGGCTCGTGATCGATAAAGGTCGTAAATCGTTTAATGTTTTAATGCTTTTAACTTTGGGCAAAGATGTAATTGTAGCTTCCTTCCAAATATTTGGTACTATGCAAGTTTCAAAACTCGCGTTCATTATGTGTGCCACAATTTCACATAATTCTAAAGCAAACTCTTTTATGATATCTATTTTCAATGATTCAGGTGGTACTGACTTTTTAGTGTCTAATTTCAGTATATACTTATATACCTCATAGTCGGAGACTACAGATGGTGGAAAAGATTCTATTCTTAATTTTGGCAAATAGTTTGGAGGTAATCCTGGAAACGTGTTGGCTGTTTTTGTGTGGTGCTCATTAACTATATTTAATGTTTTTTGAAGGTTGGGGGGATTTTCTTGGTCTACAATTAGCGCAATTGTGCTAAATAGTGTACTTGGATCATTTTTGACATTACATAAATTTTTAACGAGTTTGTACCATGAGCCAGTAAAATTAAGTATAGTCTCTGATTTCTGAGTCCTAACCTTTTGCTTCGCTGTTCTAATTTCTATTTTAATTTGATTTCGTACAATTTTCCATCTACTGTCTTTACTTCTGTGTAGCTTATTTTTATGTGATAGTAGTTTTTTAATTCTGCTTGTCATCCATGGCTTATCGTTGTTCTTAATAATTTTGCTTTTAGTAGGAAAGCTCTGCTCAATACATTAAATGTTAAAGCTACTCTACTCCAGATCTAGTTATGTGCACATTTAACTAGGTTTGAATATTTGAATTTCATTACTTTACATTTCTTATGTCATTATTCCATTGTCTTTACAATCTTTGGAATGGTCCCGTGTGTACCGAGCATGAATTTGACTTCATATTAGAATTTTTCAAACTATGTTATCTATTTAATTTCTTAGAGTTAGATTAATTAATTACACTGCTTTAAGCTTAGTTACTGGCCACGCGTGGTTGAATTCTTTTATATATTTACACCTGTACAAGGAAATAAGTTATAAGTCGTCACTTAATAACTCTGCTTTAGATCGATAAAACTTCTTGACTGATAGAACGACAACAATCAAGCTGAAGATCAGAATTGCTAGCACTACAACTCCGCTTGCTAAAATTTGTAGGTATGTATGAGACTCTGAAAGTTTATCATGCCTATTTTTAAAAGAATCTTTCAGCTCAATATCCGCTAAAATTTCTCCCTTATGAATTTTTGGTTGAAGAATCCAGTTAGTACGCATCGTAAAAAGTGGATCTATTTCTTCTTGATGATTCAATTTGAATTCTCCAGCTTTATAGAATTGATCATTTATGCTAAATGCTGCAATAATTGGTAATGCGAAAACTTCCGAAGGACAAGGTTGTGTCAGAGTGCCAATGGTAATGTTGTTTCCATAGCAATAGACATAATTTTGAAAGTCTAATTTCTTTACTTGAACGAAATTCAACTCGTCCTTATCATGTCGTGGATGGCATTTTGTCATTGAATAGTATCTTGATATATTTTGTGTTGCCATGCTGTGGTCACATTTACTTGATGGTGATAGTATTAAATCTGAATATTTAACATTCACTGAATATACGCATTGATGAAGGGACGATATAATAACATTCGAAGGACCATTGTAATTAATACGACACGTCTGTGTCTTAGTTTGATGGATTAATTCGAAGGGATCGGCTTCCAATAGATGTAATGTATTGTTAATGACTGGTGTAATAAAATCAAGGTAAAGTTTCTTTCTATCATGGGCCAATTTACAACTTTTCAAGTTTCCAAGACGAACTGGGCAGTTATCTTTGCATGGTAGTTCAAATCCTAGGAAGTCAAATAATGGAGCATACAGTTTCTTCTCCTTGAAATGTCGTTTGGATTCTTGTAAAATTTGTTTTGCAGTTAACAATCTGGAAGTGATATATGAAATTGCATAAATAGAAGCGCTTAATTTTGCTTTTGTTTGAGCGTAATCAGTTTCTAATGCTCTTGTATCTGATTGAAGTAATTTTACATTCTGTTGTAATATTTTTATTGCTTCTTTTGCCAAATCCATATCTTTTGTCAACTGCGCCAACTTATTTTCCATTTCTTCCTTTTCCTGTTCTAGTGTGGATAGTTTTGAAGCTGCCATACTAGCTGTAATTTGGGCTGAAATTCCTAAACCAATAGGTGCTACTACTGCGACAACGAATACTGCTATTAATATTCCAAATATGAATCGCTTTGATCGTAAATGTACTTCTGTATACTTTCCATGTGGACACATTTCTTCCAGTTCGCTCATGAAATATTCTTCATACAATTTTCATGAATCGTTTCGTTGGTTAATATCTCGCATGGGCTTTTCAAGTTAATTAGTAAATAGAATTCATTGTATCCTTCCGTTATTGGAATTTCACTTGGTCTCCATATTACTGGTTGATGTACTGTTGATAGAGCTTTACTAGGTTTCAGTAATAAGAATCCTATTCCTATTATCAACATTGATGTCCAGAATTTTCCTAGTCCCCACGTAGTACTGTGATTTACTGTAGTAGTAGGTTCTTCTTTTATTTTCTTCTTTATCCTTGGTTCTTTTATTATTGTTTTCTTCTCTTCATCTGTAGAGTTCTCATCTAAGGTAGAGCTGTCTGTTAACCCTTCGTCCGTTTCCTTGTTAATTAAATCCGTAACTTCTCTCTTCATTGCTTGTAGTATTATACTTTTCGCATCGACATAAATTACTTTCTCCAATAAATCCTTGACTTGTTCTGTCCACAAGGCTACTGCGGTTGCATCTATTAGCGATGAATGAGGGGCTCCTGCTTTTAATAAATTTTGTAATTTGTCTATATTGCTCTGTCTAGACTTCGATGGTGTAGACTCATTTTGGCGAGGCATTGCTTGTAAATCTGTTATGTCTTGAAGCAATTTATAATAGGCATGGTCTTTGACTGTCCAATCCTTTTTTATCTTTGCTATTAATTTCTTTCGTTCTTCTATTGGATGGGCATTGAAAGATGATAAATCAGCCAGTATTTTACTGTCCATTAGTGGTGGTCTTAACAATTGACCTATGCGAGTATCTGCAGGAATTGTAACTGCCTCGTCTCTTTCTAGCAAAACTCCTAGACTACCCCATTCACCTTCTGATTCTATGCTTGTTGCTTTTATACCATACTTAGTAGCAAATTTCGTGTCTATGACGAACCCGCTATATTCTGAGTGACCATATAGGATTACATAGAAACTAATTAATTTATTTCCACGAGCAGATATCTTGCATTCTTCTTCTGTATAGCATACTCCAATTTGATCGTCGAAGTCAAAGCGAAATTCCCTCTTGTCTAAATCGCTCTCTGTTCTTTCGTCTAATACAATTTTTGTTCCTTCGTCTAAAATAACTTTTGGTGGACTGCTTTCCCACATGTCTGGTTTATTTTGTATTGGTGATTTTTCTGGATCCTCAAGAGCTCGTAGTATAGCTGAAGGAGTTGACCATACTCCAGTTGATTTTCGTAGCATGTATGAAGGAGTCATCTCTGGTTTGAATTGAATTTGAGGCATAAATCTGTCGTTTCTATAATTGCATCCTAGCATCGAAACGAAGTGTCCCTCAGGGAAAATTACCCTCTGACTCTTAAAGTCAATTTGTAGTTGGCAGACTCTCATTGTGTGGCTGCCTATTAGACAAGGAATATTTAGGTCTTTCATTACGTACGCTTGCATTTTTATCTGTGATGGTCCAAATGTTAGTACGACTGTTGTCTCTAAATCAATTGACACTACGTCTGAAGAGACACTCATAATGGTTATTCCTTCCTCGCATGGTGTAAGCGACTCACTTCTAATTAAATATCTGGAGACCAAATTTATTTCCGAGCCTGTATCTAATAATACATGGGATTTCATTCCGTTGATTAAACAGGGAAACAGCATGCCTTTATCTCGTGGTGCTGAGAGATGATAGCATTTCTTAGGATTTGATTTCGTTGTATGGTCGTCTCCTTGCACTTTTCGTGGATTGAATCCTGTGCTAGTTCCCGGAGATTTGCTTTCTCTTATTGAATGGTGAAAATTGCCTGTTTGCCTTTGGCAATGGTTTACCTTTTCAATATTTATTAAATTTCTCGTAACCATCATAGCTCTTTCGAGTGAATTTTCTAGCAAAATGAGTTGTTCATATTTAGCTGAAAAACATCTCTGTGGATAGAAATGTCCGAAGAACTTCGCTCCTTGTCTTTCCTCAACAACTTTTTCTTTAGCAATTGTTTTGTCTGAATTTCCTGTCGGTTTTTCTACCGTATTTTTTATCGTTTTCTCTGTTTTATCAGTTTCTTTCGCAACTGTGGCCACTTTGGCTTTCTTTTTATAATACTTTTTCTTTCTCAATTGAGTATTTGGAGAACTCTTTTCTGGTTCCTTCTTAGCATCTGTGCTTGTAAATTTAATAGAATCCGTGGAGTAATTTCTGCTCTCTCTTATTGATTTCTCCACTTCTTGCATTTCTTGTCGAAGTTGCTTTGCCTTACTTATATCGCCCGCGTTATCCATTTGTATTTAGATTCGACCTGAAAGATTCTTTTAAATCTAGTATCGGCTTTCTCTCAATACTTATCAATTTATTTTGACAATTTTGTTTTATTTACTCTTTTGTAATATGATTTTACTTTTTATGATCCGTTTTATTTTCTTACTCTCAGTATATTCTGTTTAAGCCCATTAATTTTATTATTATCCGTATTATTCTGTCTGAATCATTTTATTTCATTATAATCCGTTTTATTGTATTACTTTCAGTATATTCTGTTTAAACCCATTAGTTTTATTATTATCCGTATTATTCTGTCTGAATCATTTTATTTCATTATAATCCGTTTTATTCCTTTTAATTCATTATTTTCAGGCTCTGACCTGTAAAACCTCTTGTACCTGCCTGATCTATCAATGTATGTTACACATAGCATTTAGTACCTGTCCGCGCAAGCCATCCAGGTAATACCTATAGATCAAATTGCCCTGAAAATCTTAGAAGTTTCTGCTTATTTCTTCACAATTATGTGGAATCAATTTATTTCTTCACAATTGTGTGGAATCAATATTTTGCAACTTGTGTGCTGATATGCGGATTTGGTTATAGCGACTTACGCGGCGCTCAGATTCAATATCTGTTTATTAATCCGTCTTTATTATTGCGGTATTGTCTCTTCGCATTTATGATAAATCATTGTCTTTCAGTTATTGCGGTATTGTTTCTTCGCAGTTATGTTAAATCATTGTCTTTCAGTATTATTGCGGTATTGTTTCTTCGCAGTTATGTTAAATCATTGTCTTTCACTGTAAACGGATTCTCACGGATTTCTTTGCTAAAACGGATTTTAATTCTTACGATTAACGCACAATTTTATCTTTTTATTGACGCCAAATTTTAAGCCTTATGCTTTACAGATTTCTGTATTTGTTTCGAGATTCTGAAATTGATTTCTAATAATTCTTTATTGTGGATGTTAAGTAGCTACTTATTCACGGGCGAGAGAGTTTGCCTCATCTCTCTCGTCCTACCTCAAATACTCTGCTGCTCCCAGTCAACTCTAAAAGGACAAACTTTTTAGAAATTAGCAACCTCCTAAGCCAAATTGGGGTTTAAGTGCTTAAGGGCACGAAAACCAACTAACACTTTGAAGTACTTTAAAGTTTGCGTTTGAAAGGGTTAAAGTAGGAAGGATAAAGGAATATTTTCACTTGACAGAATGACTAAATAAAAGTGAATAGACCACTCACGGAGCCACCAATGTCATCCTTAGGTGTGTGTGGTATAAAATAAATAGATATTTAGGGACAAACTAAAGAGGATGCTTGCGAATTACGGTCGGGTTCTACCTCAAATCGGTCTACTTTTAAATAGTTATGGTAATCAGTGAAATGAAATACAGTGGGAAATGATTTGGGTTTTATGGACAGATTGAAGTGTCCTTTTATTTAAGCTTCACGGGTTCAATACAACAATGGGAAATAGTGAGATGAATATGGGTGAGAAATATTAGGTAGGAGAGAAGAGAGATCCAGAGAGTATTCCTCTAGAGCAAAGGTGTGGAGAGAGAGAAAGTCGGCGGCAAACTCTGGCGAGATCCCGCACTGTTCACTGTTTATATAGACTCCACTCGTCTGTCCACTCCAACTCCAACTCGGGTATCCGTAGTCTGATGTGAACGGTCTTGCTCCAAGTAGTTAGGTAGTAGACTCTCCGTACACAATTACACAGAGGTTCATTGATTTCCCTCGAGTGTCATTAAAATACATTGGATTTTGTTCATGAAATCCTGGACCGTCTAGACAGTACCTATTATTCACTCGTACATGAATTCTCTTACGTAATACTTATTATGCTTGAACATTCAAGTTAGTATACTCCTATAATTATATGGTCACAATAGTTCTCCAGCCAGATTTAAGGCCCTGTGACATTATGCTAGCAAACTTCGGAGACACAAGGTATAGCACTTCTATTATCCGCATAGTATATGGTTAGATTCATTGTTGCTAAAAACAATTGGGGTAATGTGGGGCATGGTGAGATCCTATGTTTGAGCCACTACACAGAACATAGTTCTCAGGCCAGATTTTAGGCCCTGTGACATTATGCTAGCAAACTTCGGAGACACAAGGTATAGCACTTCTATTATCCGCATAGTATATGGTTAGATTCACTGCTGCTCAAAACAATTGGGAATATGTGGGTCATGATGAGATCCTATGTTTGAGCCACTACCTTGAACATATTTCTCCAGCCAGATTACAGCCCCTGTGACAACATGGTAACAATTTGCGGAGACACAAGGCATATCACTCGTATTGCCTGCATAGTATATGACGTACTCCAATGCTGCTCAATACAATTGGGACAATGTGGGGCATGGTGAGATCCTATGTTTGAGCCACTACCTTGAACATAGTTCTCCAGCCAGATTTAAGGCTTGGTGACAAAATGGTAGCAATTTGCGGAGACACAAAGCATAGCACTCGTATTGTCCGCATAGTATATAGTGTATTCCACTGCTGCTCAAACAATTGGGGAATATGTGGTACATGGTGAGATCCAATGTTTGAGCCGCTACCTTGAACATAGTTCTCCAGCCAGATTACAGCCCCTGTGACAAAATGGTAGCAATTTGCGGAGACACAAAGCATGGCACTCGTATTGTCCGCATAGTATATGGGTAAAAAGACTTTTGATCAAATATCTTGGGACAAAGTGGGGCGTGGTGAGATGCTATGTTTGAGCCACTACCTTGAACATATTTCTCCAACCAGATTACAGCCCCTGTGACAACATGGTTGCAAACTGCGGAGACACAAGGTATAGCACTTCCGGTATCCGCATAGTTAATGGTTAGATTCACTGCTGCTCAAAACAATCGGGGCAATGTGGGGCATGGTGAGATCCTATATTTAAACCACTACCTTGAACATAGTTCTCCAGCCAGATTTAAGGCCCGGTGACATTATTCTAGCAAACTGCGGAGACACAAGGTATAGCACTTCTATTATCCGCATAGTATATGGTTAGATTCACTGCTGCTCAAAACAATTGGGAATATGTGGGTCATGATGAGATCCTATGTTTGAGCCACTACCTTGAACATAGTTCTCCAGCCAGATTTAAGGCCCTGTGACGTTATGCTAACAATTTGCGGAGACACAAGGTATAGCACTTGTATTGTCCGCATAGTATATGGTTAGATTCACTGTTGCTAAAAACAATTGGGGTAATGTGGGGCATGGTGAGATCCTATGTTTGAGCCACTACACTGAACATAGTTCTCCAGCCAGATTTTAGGCCCTGTGACATTATGCTAGCAAACTTCGGAGACACAAGGTATAGCACTTCTATTATCCGCATAGTATATGGTTAGATTCACTGCTGCTCAAAACAATTGGGAATATGTGGGTCATGATGAGATCCTATGTTTGAGCCACTACATTGAACATATTTCTCCAGCCAGATTACAGCCCCTGTGACAACATGGTAACAATTTGCGGAGACACAAGGCATATCACTCGTATTGCCCGCATAGTATATGACGTACTCCAATGCTGCTCAATACAATTGGGACAATGTGGGGCATGGTGAGATCCTATGTTTGAGCCACTACCTTGAACATAGTTCTCCAGCCAGATTTAAGGCTTGGTGACAAAATGGTAGCAATTTGCGGAGACACAAAGCATAGCACTCGTATTGTCCGCATAGTATATAGTGTATTCCACTGCTGCTCAAACAATTGGGGAATATGTGGTACATGGTGAGATCCAATGTTTGAGCCGCTACCTTGAACATAGTTCTCCAGCCAGATTACAGCCCCTGTGACAAAATGGTAGCAATTTGCGGAGACACAAAGCATAGCACTCGTATTGTCCGCATAGTATATGGGTAAAAAGACTTTTGATCAAATATCTTGGGACAAAGTGGGGCGTGGTGAGATGCTATGTTTGAGCCACTACCTTGAACATATTTCTCCAGCCAGATTACAGCCCCTGTGACAACATGGTTGCAAACTGCGGAGACACAAGGTATAGCACTTGTGTTGTCCGTAGAATATATGGTTAGATTCACTGTGGTTCAAAACAATTGGGAATATGTGGGGCATGGTGAGATGCTATGGCTGAGCCACTACCTTGAACATAGTTCTCCAGCCAGATTACAGCCCCTGGGACATTATGCTAGCAAACTGTGGAGACACAAGGCATAGCACTCGTATTGCCCGCATAGTATATGACGTACTCCAATGCTGCTCAAAACAATTGGGGCAATGTGGGGCATGGTGAGATCCTATGTTTGAGCCACTACCTTGAACATATTTCTCCAGCCAGATTACAGTCCCTGTGACAACATGGTAGCAAACTGCGGAGACACAAGGTATAGCACTTGTGTTGTCCGTAGAATATATGGTTAGATTCACTGTGGTTCAAAACAATTGGGAATATGTGGGGCATGGTGAGATGCTATGTTTGAGCCACTACCTTGAACATATTTCTCCAGCCAGATTACAGTCCCTGTGACAACATGGTAGCAAACTGCGGAGACACAAGGTATAGCACTTCCGGTATCCGCATAGTATATGGTTAGATTCACTGCTGCTCAAAACAATCGGGGCAATGTGGGGCATGGTGAGATCCTATGTTTAAACCACTACCTTGAACATAGTTCTCCAGCCAGATTTAAGGCCCGGTGACATTATTCTAGCAAACTGCGGAGACACAAGGTATAGCACTTCTATTATCCGCATAGTATATGGTTAGATTCACTGTGGCTCAAAACAATTGGGAATATTTGGGGCATGGTGAGATCCTATGTTTGAGCCACTACCTTGAACATAGTTCTCCAACCAGATTTATTGCCCTGTGACAACATGGTAGCAATTTGCGGAGACACAAGGCATAGCACTCGTATTGCCCGTATAGTATATGACGTACTCCACTGCTGCTCAAAACAATTAAGGCAATGTGGGGCATGGTGAGATCCTATGTTTGAGCCATTACCTTGAACATAGTTCTCCAGCCAGATTTAAGGCCCCGTGACAACATGGTAGCAATTTGCGGAGACACAAGGCATATCACTCGTATTGCCCGCATAGTATATGACGTACTCCACTGCTGCTCAATACAATTGGGACAATGTGGGGCATGGTGAGATCCTATGTTTGAGCCACTACCTTGAACATAGTTCTCCAGCCAGATTACAGCCCCTGTGACAACATGGTAACAATTTGCGGAGACACAAGGCATAGCACTCTTATTGCCCGCAAAGTATATGACGTACTCCACTGCTGCTCAAAACAATTGGGGCAATGTGGGGCATGGTGAGGTCCTATGTTTGAGCCATTACCTTGAACATAGTTCTCCAGCCAGATTTAAGGCCCCGTGACAACATGGTAGCAATTTGCGGAGACACAAGGCATATCACTCGTATTGCCCGCATAGTATATGACGTACTCCACTGCTGCTCAATACAATTGGGACAATGTGGGGCATGGTGAGATCCTATGTTTGAGCCACTACCTTGAACATAGTTCTCCAGCCAGATTTAAGGCTTGGTGACAAAATGTTAGCAATTTGCGGAGACTCAAAGCATAGCACTCGTATTGTCCGCATAGTATATAGTGTATTTCACTGCTGCTCAAACAATTGGGGAATATGTGGGGCATGGTGAGATCATATGTTTGAGCCACTACCTTGAACATAGTTCTCCAGCCAGATTAAAGCCCCTGTGACAACATGGTAGCAAACTGCGGAGACACAAGGTATAGCACTTGTGTTGTCCGTATAATATATGGTTAGATTCACTGTGGCTCAAAACAATTGGGAATATTTGGGGTGTGGTGAGATCCTATGATTGAGCCACTACCTTGAACATAGTTCTCCAGCCAGATTACAGCTCCTGTGACATTATGCTAGCAAACTGTGGAGACACAAGGCATAGCACTCGTATTGCCCGCATAGTATATGACGTACACCAATGCTGCTCAAAACAATTGGGGCAATGTGGGGCATGGTGAGATCCTATGTTTGAGTCACTACCTTGAACATAGTTCTCCAGCCAGATTTAAGGCCCTGTGACGTTATGCTAACAATTTGCGGAGACACAAGGTATAGCACTTGTATTGTCCGCATAGTATATGGTTAGATTCACTGTTGCTAAAAACAATTGGGGTAATGTGGGGCATGGTGAGATCCTATGTTTGAGCCACTACACTGAACATAGTTCTCCAGCCAGATTTTAGGCCCTGTGACATTATGCTAGCAAACTTCGGAGACACATGATGCAACACTTCCATTGCCCGCATAGTATATGGTGTAATCCACTGTTGCTCAAAACAATTGGGAATATGTGGGGCGTGGTGAGATGCTATGTTTGAGCCACTACCTTGAACATAGTTCTCCAGCCAGATTTAATGCCCTGTGACATTATGCTAGCAATTTGCGGAAACACAAGTTATAGCACTTGTATTGTCCGCATAGTATATGGGTAATATCTACTGTTCCTCAAAACAATTGGGAATATGTGGGGCATGGTGAGATCCTATGTTTGAACCACTATATTAAGCATAATTCTTGAGACAGATTTAATGCCCTCTGTGAATATGATAGCAATTTGCGGAGACACAAGGTATAGCACTTGTATTGTCCGTATAGTATGTAGCGTATTCCACTTTTGCTCAAAACAATTGGGAATATGTGGTGCATATGGTGAGATTCTATGTTTGAGCCACTACCTTGAACATAGTTCTCTATCCAGATTGAAGGCCCTGTGACATTATGCTAACAATTTGCGGAAACACAAGGTATAGCACTTGTATTGTCCGCATAGTATATGGTTAGATTCACTGTTGCTAAAAACAATTGGGGTAATGTGGGGCATGGTGAGATCCTATGTTTGAGCCACTACACTGAACATAGTTCTCCAACCAGATTTTAGGCCCTGTGACATTATGCTAGCAAACTTCGGAGACACATGATGCAACACTTCCATTGCCCGCATAGTATATGGGTAATATCCACTGTTCCTCAAAACAATTGGGAATATGTGGGGCATGGTGAGATCCTATGTTTGAGCCACTATATTAAGCATAATTCTTGAGCCAGATTTAATGCCCTCTGTGAATATGATAGCAATTTGCGGAAACACATGGTATCACCCATATACCATGGGTTAATAACAATTTTACTCGAAATAATTGATACAGTGTGGGGCATGGTGAGATTAATAGATTGACCCATCATATTGAGCATAGTTCTCCAGCAAAGCCCTGTGACAAAAGGATAGCAAATTGCGGAAACACATGGTATCGCCCATATAACATAGGTTAATAATGCTTTTGCTCAAAACAATTGAGACAAAGTGAGACATGGTGGGATTACTAGATTGACCCACTATATTGAGCATAGTTCTTGAGCAAGATTTAAGGCCCTGTTTCCACAGGATAGAAAATTGCGGAAACACATGGTATAGCCCATATACAATGTGTTAAAAACACTTATGCTGAATATAATTGAGACAGTGTAGGCCATGGTGAGATTACTAGTTTGACCAACTATATTGAGCATAGTTCTTGAGCAAGTTTTAAGGCCCTGTGACAAAATGATAGCGAATTGCGGAAACACATGTTATAGCCCATATACCATCGGTTAATAATGCTTTTGCTCAAAAAATGAAGGCAAAGTGGGGCATGGGGAAATTACTAAATTGACCCACTATATTGAACATAATTATCTATCACACTTGGGAGTGCATGCGCTGAATGCTCTAACCTCTCAGATTAGCGGTCACAGACCAAGTGCTCATATAATCAAAATTATTGGCATTGCATCCTGCGCGCGGGATGGCAGGCTGTCACCTGCCATCAAATCTGCGCACAGAATTCCATGCCAATAATTGTAAGATTCTAGACCAAGATTTAAGGCCCTGTGACAAAAGTATAGCAAATTGCGGAAACACATGGTATCACCCATATACCATGGGTTAATAATGCTTTTGCTGATCTCATAGAAAGTTTTTGGTTTAAGGAAAGGCAAATGTTTTGTTTGGGAGGCAGGTACCACAAGCAACTAATTGAAAATGCTATTATAAAAAATTTAAAATAATTTTGAATTGTGGGTGTGAATAGTTATAGTTGTATATATGTATATAGGTATATAGGGTGGGAGGAAGAAGAGACGGAGATGCGACGTCGCATGAACACTACGATGAGGTAGTTTTCGTATCTCGTGGGAAGGTGAGTCTTGGTCAACCTGGCCCCGATTTACCTTCCACATTTCGTCTACTAACCACCGTCTACCCTTCTATTACGGCTTGCTGTAGGTTATTATCTTATTTTTCTTGGACTGTTTACATGGTGTTGGGTGTGTTGCTCTACCAAAAAATTCTCTACACGATAATGATAATACATACCATTATGACACCTACTTTGTGTAGCGCTATGTTGGCGCAGTGAATTGACATTTTACTTTGAAAGAACCTATATGAGTGTTATCAGGAAGGAAATCCGGGTTAGACTGAAAGATGCCCGTTTTCCTGTATTCCTGACTCTGGTTCGGTTCAATGCACCTAAAACTGCTAGAATTTATGTTCGGGATGAGTGAAATGACTGCACAAAGTAGAGAACGACAAGATTTGGACACAGACAATAGTAGAAGTTTATTGTTGCGGAAATGTGACACGATCCGATTTACTCTAAGTTCCCTAAACTCGACGCTGACTGACTGACGACGACGAGGATTCCCAACCAACAGTGACTGACGAGGGTTCACGACCAACTGTGACTGACGAGGGTTTACGACCAACTGGCGAGAGAGTCTCCGTCTCTCCGAGTATATGGAGTCTCGGAGTGGGAGGTAGGAGTTCAATTAGAATATTAGAGACGTGATGTTAATGAGGGTGGTAGTGGGTGGTGAGGAGCCTCCTCACAGTGTTCGAATTAATATTATGATTAAATAACCGGTCACTATGGCCATTTTGTAAAATTTGAAATGGAGAGAATAGGGGATAAGTTGAGATTAAGACTACTTTGTGGGAGTTTACAATCTGTCTGTTGCAGCCAATCTCTTGACTTCTTGACTGTAACTAACGCTAACTTGCAACACAAGCTTAGTATTGCTAAGTTAGAGAGTCGTTTCAAAAATACTCGAAGGACCAACCTTAAATAGAACCACTACTTAAGGATTTTTCTTACTTAATAATGCTTTTCTACTCAATGATCAAAAATGCACTAGTCCCGTGATCTTCATTCACACAAAAACTCAGTTACACTTTATTTCACGAAAAGACATTAATTAATTCACAAAAGATCATCATCAGATCTACAATTAATAAGTATCGTACTTATTATCTCAATCAAGCTCAGGGCGTACCATCAAGCTAACTTACCACAGACTTCTTCTAATGCTAATCTTACAAACTCAATGTTGGAAAACAGTCCAAACATTTTTCTATCGGTCAACAACAAATCACTAACTGCTGACCAGAAACACTTTTTCTTCCTGGGTCTCACTTCCTAATTAGAATGTAGCTTATTCTAATTTTTATTGTCAACCAATAAACTTCCTGGCCACCGAACAAAGACAAACGCTATATCTAATAGACCCTTTGCTTGCTCTACAAAATGGCTTCAGAAGAAAGAAATGAACTTCCACCACCCCAGAGAAGTCTTCAATGTTCTTGCAACAACTTAGTTTGACCAAATCCCAGAAATGTTTCCAGTGCTCTTCTGAACCAAAAATATTTAGTCAAATAAATATTCAGCCGGCTATCTTTTCTCTATCTCAGAAATGTCCCTAGTGCTCTTCAGAACCAAAAATATTTACACAAGCACTACAACACGGAACTTCCAAGAAAAATATTTAGCCAAATAAATATTCAGCCGGCTATTTTTCCTCTATCTCAGAAATGTCCCTAGTGCTCTTCAAAACCAAATATTCACTGAGGCACTACAACACGGAACTTCCGAGAGAGAGATTTCAGAGAGGAACTTCTGCGAGCAAATTCTGGAACAAGACTGAGCTCCTTCTCACTTGAGCTCTTACTTATACCCCCGAGTGCGGACGTTCAAGCACCGGGACCAACTACTCTAGTTACACACACTCAATACATTCAAGTTTACATAAGGGGTCGGTGCCGACGTACTAGCAACCGCCCTACTACCCCACTTTTACAATGTTACACAATGACATACACATTCAATAATATCAATAATATAAGTATTACATTTACACTTCATCAAATGACATTTACAACATAAACTCAATCACATGACATTTTACAATTCAATTTAAACTAAATTCAATCATATGCCATTCACAAATTAGTTTAACCTAATTAAACCTACCATTACAGTATAACCTAATTAAACCTACAATTCAGTCCAACCTAACCTAACCTCATATTGTTACATGTTTGGAGGTCGCCTTGGCACATATTTTTAGCCCAATCTTTAGCTAGCTTTTAGCCAGCCGTTTTTAATGACTAAATAAATGTACCCAACCCTCCTCAGAATTTATGTCCACTAACCAAAGTAAAATGAGGTTAGGTTAAATTGAGGTTATATTACATTTAGCCGGATCCGCAAACTGCTATTTGCTAGTCTTAGGGAACTGCTAAATAAAAGTACCAAGGGCTCCTCAGAAATTGTTACCCAACCTAACCTAACCTAACTTTGAGGTTATATTACATTTAGCCGGATCCGCAAACTGCTATTTGCTAGTCTGAGGAAGCTGCTAAATAAAAGTACCAAGGGCTCCTCAGAAATTTACTCTAACCAAAGTAAAGTTACATTATGTTACACTTTGTTAATCTAACCCCTGTACTATATTAACATATCTTGTCATATAAATACGTAATATTACAATAAATAATGCTGCATATAGCAGACAAATAAATTTCCAAAAATAAGGTTAACCTAACCTAACTTAACCTAACGGAATCGGCAACACTGTCTGTCTGTCCATTTTTCTGTAAGCAATGCTTACTAAGAGTAGTATTATTTTGATAGAGAAAAGATTAAGATAAGCATCCAAACTATTTGAAATCTGGGGGTCAAAAGCACTGTTTAGTTTGAAAATCAAACATGCCTTGTCTTTTGTCTAGGGACGATTAGAAGATCAAAATAGATGTAGATTGTAAATGTCACCCTGTACCGAGAAGGTTTCCTTTCCCAGTGAGGTTCAAACTGGATACCCCACAAACCTAATTTAGCTGATCACAATATAACCTAACCAAACAATGGGGTGGCTGCCTACTTTATCATTTTAGCTTTAGTCCTTTGCCGGCAGACAGAAAGCAAAACAGGCTACTGTCGTACTCGTACTGTCAACTGCCAAGGTCTACACAGTTCTTCTAAGTTACGTTCAACCTGGCTGCCGACAAAGAGTAAAACAGGAGTTCGTCACTAGAACGACTTGAAGTAACAGGAGCTATCACTGTCATGGTAACATTTTTGAAAATCGTTAGCCTGATTTGATTGTGTTGGAGCCATATTTCACGTAATATGTATTCATCATATCCACAACGTATTTTGTCCTATTCAATTGTGTTATGCATTCTACTGCTCCTTACTGACCACGGACCACGTGCTCAGTAAATTACTGAGCACGTGGTTATTGGGTAGTAAGTAGTTGAGTTGAAATGTTTCTCATCTATGTCTGTTGTAGTTACGTAGGCATACGAATGTCTGCAGTACATTGTAAGCCATCTATTATTCTTTTGTCAAACTCTTTCAGTACTTAGTTGTATCTAAGTTTAGTCGTTGCAATAGGCTAAATCTTTGTACTTTTAACCAATAGAAAGTTAGATTTAGCCGTTAATCTAATTCTAAGCATTCTTACAAGTTCAGTGTGAACTTGTTCTTTCAAGTCTCAGTTGCGTGCCGTGCCGGCTCCAGTAAGTGTCTACTTTTGTGTTCTTCTCTACATTTTCGTTTCTGGACGGCATTTTCGGTCTTTCTTGACCATTCTTTTCTTGAATTAATTGTGTGATTGTGCTTTAGATTGTAATAAATAGTATTAACAAAAAATACAAGTTTTCAGTACACATTTTATTACAAAACACACACAATTAGGCACGCATCGTCAGTTTGACTCTCGTCATTCATCAACCGCATAGCTATCATCAACAACCCGACACTACCACTGCCCAAGGCATGGAAATTCAGCATTTTTAACGGTCACTCGTCATCAGATTGAAAGTACACTTTTAGATCATGTATCTGAAGGACTAGGGATGCTACATGTTACATAGATGTTTGCATTCTAATGACTTAATCTCCGCTATTTTTTAAATCCGTTTGAACAATATTTATGACATTTTGGTTTCTAATTTTACTGGGAAATATAGGGAAAACTCCCCCAGGAGGAAACCCTGGCTATTTTCCATAGATGCAAATTAATATACAATTTCGAAAAAGTTCTTTTTCAAAGTAAAATCTCAATTGGATAAACCTGGTACTGCATATAACTACATCACTATGTGCATTGTATTTAATTAAATGCGTTTAGTTTGGCTCATTACACCCTGTACGTGAACTTTCTGTGGGGCCTAAAGATATAAATGAGGATATTTTAAATGAAAAAATTAATAATTTTAGATGCGTATGTCACAATTAGTTACAAGAATTTACGCGTTTGACAACTTATCACTCAAAACAGATACCTTCTATTCTAAATTTATTATCTTAAAATATATTATAACACGAGACTGACATGATATCACAAAATAAAATGATACATGTTTTAAAATCCATTTTCTAGGCCATTGTCTCCTTCACAGGTTCGAATATAGGAGAATATACGAAGTCGTACAAAATGGGGGTTTACATTTTGATAATTACGTTTATATATCTATGACTAAATGGTAAGATTATCTTCTAAAGTCAATCCACGACCTTGTATCATAGAAAATATATTTGCTTATATAGTAAACAGTAAATGAACCTAAGTTAACAAGGAAACTCATAGAATATAACCTAATGACTACAATAAAACTTTAAACAATAAATTTCAACTATTAAAAACATTTCAACGTTGTACGAAAATACTGTACGTCAATACGGACGTATTCGAATCCGACCAAAAAAATTTCATACATGAAATAGAACAATGCGCAATTACCGTCATTGTCAAAAACCTTTTCGTTCCTTTTTAGTTTACGTTTTCTTCAATCTGGTTCCCATCCAAATTTCCACTGTCCAATTCTTCATTGTACCCTATACACAAAAAGACATTTAAAATCTTTGATTGCAATTCCATTTGGGTATTTTAATATGGTTTTATTACAGTGGATTGGATGTTGGTACAAAGAGCTCTCTGTTTCACACGTGTAATTATTAAGAACGGTAAAAATTCTTTCTTTAAATGCGGGCAATGATTTTTGCTTTGGTCGTTTCACCAACAGAGTGGAGTTAGTCAGGAAATATGACATTTGGTCTAATTTTTTCATGTTTACTGGGCTGAATAAATTATTGACAAACTTGATAGACTTCTTGAGATTGATAAGACGCGGTTGTTGTGTATCCAGTCCAGATTTTAAAAATATCACAAGCTGACCCATGAATTCCATTTCTTCTGCTACTTTTTTGGTCGATTCTTGATTTACATTTTTCTCTACTATCATTAGTTTATAGTCGTCAGATGTTGTCTCCTCTTGATTCTCAAACATGGCTTTTGTTGAGCCGTCTTTAAATATGTTGTCGTGTGTGTCCGTCGATTTACGATACGTTGTTGTGATGACGCCGATGTAATAATATATTTTTTCCATAACTCTATATTTATAGGAGTAGATGTATGCAGAATTTTTATCCAGAGCGGTATGACATATTTTGGCATCCAAATGACAGTTTCTTTCGACTTTCTTGAAAACGAAATCAATTCCAACGGCTTCGAGAAGCCTTCGACCTTCTCGGGCAGAGACTGGATAGTAAAGAAGTTTGGTGCCATCGAAATTTATTTGATTGTCTTGGTTTGTTGCATTCCATGACTGCGTAGCGATGTATAGTGCCAGCTGCAAATTAATAGACGTGATTCAAGCTTTGATATAATTTATAACTTTTTAAAAGGGAATTGATTTTAGATAAACACTTTCGATTAAATATCTTATATAAACATCTCATTCATAAAACTTCATTTTTACTGTTAAAGGCTATTAAATACCATTTATTCAAACATTAATATTGTTTAAAATTAATTCAAACCCCCTGAAGAGGAAAATTCAATTATGTTGAAAGGTATGTTGGTACGCCGTATCACTAAAAAATGAAACCAAATACTTACTGTCATAGCATTGCATTCTCGTGTTTGTTGACTACGCTGTTGTACTGTATACGCCTTGAAATAAAAGCCATCGTAACTTCGACATTGGTTTATATGGTCGTTCAATGCATTCTCGCTCCAGAATTCCTTTTCTTTAATTGCAAGAGTCATCGTTTTATATTCAAATGTTACAGACGTCAACAGTCGTGTCCTATGAATACGGCATAATTTTTCTTTATATCCATAATTTGTACATTCGGGTGCAGAACAGAAAAATATTTGGTTCTCATTCGGAAGTTTGTAATGGAAAGTATTGTCGTCGTCCATCTCAATGATATATTTGATACGAGGTAAGGCTGAATGTGACTGCAGTCCTCTAAACCAACTGAAGTGTTGTTGCACAATGGCACTATGTGTACCGATTTTGAAATCTGGATCGAGATATTGACGGACATCTTGTGAAAATGCGGTCGATAACCATTTGTGGTAGATGTCAACAGGAATGTATTCACTTCTAATTTTTGGACTCTTGTTCTCATATTCTTTCATTTCTTCTTTCGGTACATACAGTTTGCCACGAATTCCATTAACATCTTCATCCATGACGAGTGTTTCCCATTTTTTGATTAATTTCGGAACGTCTTCTCTAACCTCAAGTCCGTACCTCTCAGCGTCATTTTCAACCATTTGTTGTAACGAGTGATGGTTGTTATAATGGCTCTTTTCGGATGAAAGGATTCCCATAGAACATATGTGACACCACGAGGATAGCTGTAATAGGAATAAAATATATTAGATACCTTCCACTATGCTAATGGCAATATCAGCACTGTACTATTCAGTGTACAAAATTTACAACTTTTTAGGCTTTTTTACCATCACAGTGGTAAAAATGCACTTAATGGCAAAAATGCATTTAATGGTAAAAATGGTAAATATTTGCGATTTATTAGACAGCTTAGTACAGATATTAGACTTCCTAGAATATATAGGTTTTAAAACTTTATTTTCTACGAAACATTTCCAATTAGCCCCTTAATAAATTATCAAATTAATCAAGTAAATATTACTAAAACCAAGATTACCTTTGGCATCGTGAAATTAAAATTGATTTAAAAGCAATTTAATTGCAAATAATTTCTCAGTCGGTAAGGGCTATTAATGCCCACAATGGTTGAATCTAACTCTGATTGATGAAAACTTATCAATTAGTAACAACAATCATCAGCTGCTAAGCTGTTTCATACTTTGGCACCGATTTTATTCAAAATCTAAACACGAAATTGAAACAAAACAATTTTTACCACTTACCACTACTTTTCAGGTGGTGGTATTTAACGTTAAACACCATTAAAAGCCACTTAGCACTGGTAAGTGGTAAATGGTATTTTGTACACTGGTACTATTATTTACCGGCCATGTAGTCGAAATTGACCATCTCGCATGTTTTCGTCTATCAGAATACACGATCTGTCTCATTTTATGTCCTTTGTATTTGTATATGAATTTTTTATCACCAGAATCTGAAATCTCGTGTTCGCAATCCATTAGGTCCACAACAAAAAATTTCCCTTCAATTGTTGTGGTACTCTTTGATGGGTCGTCATTTACGTTTCTTAGTATCGGTGACAAGTCTCTCCATTGCTAGAAATTAAAATAAGGATTATTAGCACGTATCTATTATTGTATTATATTAACAAAATGTATGAACAAAACAAAATTCTTAAAAACAAACGCTAGGGCCAGAGAGGGTTCCCGATCTATGGTAAGAAAGACGAGGTCAAATAAAAAGGATGACAAAAAACTGGTGAAATAACATTCAAACAACACATTTGATGGAGAAATAAATAGCTCAACGTATGTCTTGCTCGGAACAACTCACAACAAGACTAACTAATTCAACTCAGAATTGCCCCCATAACCATAACATATATTCAACAAGAAATACCCACAAATCCCGGTTTAGTGATACATGCTTACATACATGGCTCTTTGAGCCATAATACAAGGGTTACTAATAAAGTGACAGGTGGCAACTCATTCTAAAACCGTTGAACCTTGACCTTCAAAGTCGAGTAAGGAGTTAATGGAAAGGTAAAATTAGTTTACCTTTTCAATTTCTTTATTATTAATATAGAGATTGTTAAGATTTTTTACACACGTACCCAGGGTTACAACATTTTCTTCAGCCAATTTAAGTATCCTGACTGACCAACAAGCAACAAAAGCCATTTACCAAACCGCTCCCTTTCAAATGTCATACAACCGCATTTAGTGCTATCATAAGCCAACAAATTAACGATTTTTTGATGAAAATGAAACAAAAATAGCGTAAAAAAGAATGTACAAACTAGCGCGAAGCGCGTGAAAAATTTGAATTTCAAATTTATCAATAAGAATTTGAAGATTTTTGTTCAATTTAGCTTAACGGTTAAGTGACATAGTTAAGGAAAAGAAGTTTGCATTTAAATTTATCCTCCAATAATAAGTGATTAATAAACTTCCATCGAAGTTGGAAGAGATTTTTGACAACTAAACTGGATAGATCAACAAGGAACGTTGAAATTTGTGCAAAGCACGAAAAAATTTCAACTTTTTAACTTATTTGAAGATTAAAAAATTGTTTTCTAATATTTTAGGATGAAATTATTCCATTTTTACCGATTTTATCTCATTTAAGTATAATTTAAGTATTTTAAGTATAGTGTCTAAGTATTATACTTGCCATTTAAGTATACCTGGTAACCCTGCACGTACCTCTAGTTTTGTGTAAAATTGTATATTTAGTTTTCTCTAGATTAATATTTAGTCCTATATTTTTACTCGAACTTATTTAAAGACTTTTGCATGGTAATAATTGATTTTTCAACAGTACTTTCATATATATAAATTATTAAATCGTCTACAAAAAGGAGAAATTTATCAATAATACATGATTTTAAATCGTTTATGTATAAGGTGAATAATAAGGCTGAAAGTACAGAATCTTGTGGTAAACCACGTTCAAGAGGGTACTGTTGGATACTGTTGGGTAATCAGAGTTGGATTTAACCAATGTAGACATTAATAACCCTTATTTGACGTTTGAGAAATTAATTACGATTAAATAGCCTTCATAACAATTTTAATTTGGCGATACCAATTGCAATCTTGGTTTTAGTAACATTTTTCATAGCTTTCGGTGAACAATCAAGTGAATAGGATTAATAGGATTAATTAAGGAGATAGTTGCAAATTTTTCATAGAAAATGAAAAAATTTATATCTTAGTAAATCTTGTATATCTGTACTAATCTGTCTAATCAATCGCTAAAGCATTTAAGTAAACCTAACTATGTAAGAATTATTAATGAATGTTATGAATAAGAATAAATATTTACCACAAAGAAAAGGTATAAGTAAAAGATCTGCATTGAAGTAAAAGGTAGAAGCAAAAACTTTTGGTTCCAATTGAATGAATAAAAGAAAACTTTTACTGTCAAGCAAATACTTTACAATTGTAGTATTTAGTACTATATTTAGTAGTATCAGCGACCAGCTTCAAATGACACCTATAATTCACAAATGTAATTCCGTGGTCATGGTTAGAAGTAACCGGCCAGAATTATCTATGGGTTACTTTTTCGTGAAAATTAGTCGTGATTCTTACTTATCCTACTCTTTTGCGTGAGGAAGTAAAATGTGGGTGCTATCGGAGAAGAGATAAAGTAGAAGTAAATCCAAAATTTTATTCATACCAAAATGTAAACGCTTCATGCAATTTAGCATATACTTTTACTCCTAGATTAAGCAAAAGATTTTGTTACTATTTTTTCATACCCAACAAACCTTTTACTTTATAAACTTAAGTAAAACCATAAGGTAGACCTTATGCATACCACTCAATATATAATTAAGAGCATGCATTACAAATGATCCTACTACTATAACTAGTTAATGTCTAAAGCAGTTTTTACACTTACAGTCTCTGGTTTGTGGTTGTGATTTTCATCTGTAGTCCCCTGGCAATCCTCTCTTGCACATTTCTGTGACCCATTGGCATTAACGTAACTGAAACCCCCACTGAAATAACGCTCTCCACTGCAGTAGGGATATGCAGTTAAGGGTGGTGTTTTGACTTGATCCGGCCGAGTCACGAAATAAACTTTCTGTCGTATCCTATAAGGTCGCACTGCATCACGATCAATTGCCGATCTATAAATTCAATACAAACATTGTAGATCTAGCTTCAAGTTCAAAATAACGTGGTAAAAATTAGATGAACATATAAACACTATTAACTCTCGGCCTGGTAGTGTGAAAGGTTAAGTCATTTCCTACATCCCAAGCCTTTCCAATCCTTTTCATTTTGATTCAAAGTTTCTGTTTTAAGAGCAATAATTTACTTTAAATGCTATCAATGCAACTGGCTACAGTCAGGCTGACGGAAAAATTCATTTTCGATAAAGAATTTTCGCACTTCGCGCAAATATACACAAAAGAAACATTGGAAGTTAGCCCCCCTCGAACGTTTTGAGTAAACATTTCCTAAACTGGTGATTTGGGACCAATGTACAAAATACCATTTACCACTTACCAGTGGTAAGTGGTTTTTAATGGTATTTAACGTTACATACCACTACCTAAAAAGTAGTGGTAAGTTGTATAAATGGTAAAAAATAGTTTCACTTAAATTTCGTGTTTGAATTTTGAATAAAATTCGGTGCCAAAGTATGAAATAGCTTAGCAGATGAAGATTGTTGTAACAAATTGATAAGTGTTCATTAATCAGAGTAGGATTCAACCAATGGGGGCGATAATAACCCATGCCGATTGAGAAAATAATTGCAATTAAATTAGCACCAATTTTAAATGGGCGATACCAAATACAATCTTTTTTCTTCATTTTTTAATAACTTTTGGTGTATAATCAAATAAATATGATTAATTTAATTGATAAAAGGGCTAATTGGAAATGTTTCATAGCAAATAAAGTTTCAAAACTTATATTTTAGTCTAGTGTATCTGTACCCAGCTGCCCAATCAATCGCTAAAATTTACCATTTTTACCATTAAGTGCATTTTTACCACTGTGATGGTAAAAAAGGCTAAAAAGTGGTAAATTTTGTACACTGTTTGGAATCTAGCTGTGCTTTTGTTATCACATGATCAACCCTTGGTTAAAACGGCTTTAGCTGATAACCCGCGTAATACGACGCCAATCGCAGTTGTCCCATGGCTATGGCAAATTTTGGTACGCCATTAGCCGTCAATTCGTGAAAAAGAAAACAAATTAACGTCAACAATTGCCGTCTCCCCACGCTACGTGTTATGGAACTACAGTAGTCGTCAAGACTAATGAAATTTTTTCTGCACTCAGAATACAAAAAACAATTACAGTTGACATTAAGTGATATTTGATTATAGCTTACGATGGTGATAATAATGTTATATCCTTAAATGTATGCAGTATATTTTAACAAACGACTGTTGCAATAAAAATTCCCCCTGAGAATGTTTACGAAAGTCAAATAAACTTTTGAAATAAAATTCTATGTTTTGATTCATTATTTATTATAATAACCATGAATAATTTGGCCGCCCCCTATAATCTCTTTGCTTCATTGTCGGCCATTATCTCTGCCAAATGCATTTGGTAGCGTTAACGATTCTAGACCCTATTGCTGAAAAATCAGCATAGGATTTAGACTCTAGACAAGCTCATATGCCATATATAAGCCTCCTTTTTTCGAAATCAGAATTGTGACAATATGATAATATTACCTCAGGATAGTGGACACACTTTCAGACTTTCCACTGCCCGTATTTACAGCAGCGACAAGTTGAGACGGTTTTTGAATTTGAAATGCAACCGGATAATGTAGCCATTTGATGGCGTGGGAATTCTTGAGTGCTTTTAAGAAAACGTCTTCACTTACTTCCTGCGTTCCATTGACACTCTCACTAAATTCTTTGACTTTATAGAACTCTAGAAAACAAAATCATTAGATAAATATTAGATTCATAGAAAAATATACAACTATTCAAAAATTAATAATATAGACATTTGGTACGTAGTTAATGTACCTTGAGTGTTGATGAGGATCTGTCTGAATAAATCCTTTGGGTCAGAAACTGTTGGCGCGTCAATGTAGATGTGAAGAAATTGACCTGTTAAGAAGTAGGAGGCTGCAAGCAATTTGTCTGAGGTAAACGATGATTTTGTCAATTTATCGAGTGAGACCATTTTGTTTAGGACCTTGCCATATCCAATGAGATATCCAACTAAAATTGTGAGTGTTTCCATTTCCTCCTCGTTCTCGGTAATCATCATGCGACGGTAGTTAGTGAGGCGATTGCCTGTTCTCATCTCATAATGTTCCATGTTTGTAGTCAACGATTGATGTGAGACGGAATGAAAATGACAAGTGTCTTTGTTGCTGACGCCCACGTAATAGGGTTCGTGCAGGGGATGTCCATACTTGTAAACATGCCCTAGGTTCCCATCGTCAGGAGCGGTCATGGCCCTGTTTACAAATGTCGCTATTTTCTTGCACATAGAGCTAAGTTGTTGATCCACTGCTGTCATTGGTCGTAAGAGTAAATGTATCCCAGCCTCTTGTAGTACTTTGCGGGTGATATGTCCATAATCCGCATTCAGTTTTTTTCCGGGCGTCGACCATCGTATTTTGACATCAGGGTTCGTTTGATTCAAAATTGAAGTTGTTATGAAAAGCCCCAACTGTAATTACACAAGCATCGTAATGACATTTCGACAAATATTAACTTGTATGTAGATACTGAATGGGTTAACCCACCGGTAGACGAATATAACTTTACATTAGTGAGTTTGATTTTCCTCGGGTTCGTACTTATGGACAGATTTAAACTGCTATCGTAATTCATATCAATTTTTTAGGATTTAAAGATCTGTGAACTACATAATTCTGGAATTTTCTTTTCTTTATTTTAGTCCTACTCTTAAATAGTTATATAGAACATTTGGTTTCAAGTTTCAAAGTACACGCAAACAAAACCAAGGCTTAGTTATAAACTGATGCTTGCGTGAATGTATATGCTACTTTTTGTGCATTTGTTAACGAAAGCAAAAACCTTACCTGCTCGGCAGCAAAAACTTCGTCGTTTTCATGTTGCATTATGTCACCTTTAAAAAGAATGTCGACGTTATTTCTTTCTACTCCGTGCACCTTATACTTGACAAATTTATATTTCTTAAGCTTTTGATCATCTTCTATTTCTTCCTTCTTCCCGTGACATTTGACATAATACATTAAACTTTCTTCTTTGTCAGCAATGTCTTTAACGAGTATATGTCTATGTTCAGTGGTTGGATCATGTAGTGTGCAATAAAAGGATTCACAATCTTCATGGGTGCAAGTTTTACGAAAATCTCTTAGTCGGCCATTATCTTCAAAAAGTAATGTGTATGAGAATGGTGGCTGTATATCATTGATATACAACTCATATTTGAGAAACTCTAGATCACTCTTGGGCGTATCTATATTAGTATACTCATCACCAAACCTTTTCCGCTGGCGGAGAAAACTACTGGCAAACTGTATATCCGTTTTGGTATCTTTAATCCTAAATGGGCGACCTAGAAGCTTCTTTGCTTCCATACAAATGACATATTTTGCAAAGTCTAATTTATCGCCTCCGCTGAAGACATTATAAACATTTTGTGGTTGGCCTTCTAAGTCGGTAGGTGATGTCGTTCGTCCAATGTAGTGTTGATAATGCTCCATTGGTTCGACTGTGGACATCTTCGGCACCTTATTGACTGGTTGTGAGCTGTGACTTTGAACGTCTGTTTGGTATGACGTAACTTCAAAACAACTGCCATGATCACAAAACGGTCTCTGTAGAGTCTCCATGATTTTTTTGTAATTATCAGCTGTCCACATACTGTGGTTGTTGATGAAATGGCGATCACGTTCTGTCATATTGAAACCTGTCATATCAGTATTGCATATTTGACAGAATGTAGCATGTTGTGATATGAAGTGAGGGATGAAACTCTTGTGTGTGCCTTTAAAATTGCAGTCCTTTATTCTACAATTTCCCATACTGCACGATATTATTTCTTCAGTGATCTTGTCTTTGCTCTAAACAGATAAAAAGGATTAATGATTAGTGTTTAAATTATGTGCAATACTCTATGACAACTCGAATTGCGGTTTACGAATGTACAATGCGTTTTACGAATATACAAATTTATATATTGCGACAGTACTTTTAATGATTTAGTAATTAGATTCGTTTTTCTTTCTTTCTTACCATTTCATCTGGAACAGGTATGGCCCAATAGGTATCACCATTTTTGACTTCAACTTTGTATATCTTTCCGCCATTTTCCCCAAGATAAAATATTTTTCTGCTTCTCCCCGCCTGTCCTAGGGGTTTTTGATTTTGCGAATACGTTTCTCCAACATATTCAACCCGATCGCCAGGAAGAGGGTTTGGTTGTGATATCAACATTAGCTGAAAAAGAAATAATTCGTATTTGTGATTAGTAAAATTATTACGCAAAAAGCACTGTTAATATACTTTTGTATGGCATTTTAATTGAATTGTATTTCAGGTCCTTATAAAATAATAACTACAGAATTAGACTATGCCTAGATCCTGTTTTATTGATTTCACGAACACAATTCACAATTAGCTATTAATTTAAGTTACCAATTATTGATTTTTTCATCAGTAGGTCACCAATGCACTCTTTTACCATATGACTAATTGTTAATTTATTAGCAAATAACGATCTTACATCTCTTGAAAAATTTCTGCTGCAAGATTGAAGATGTTTTCCCAAAAGAGACTGCCAGCCTGATTGGAAAACGGCTGGACAGGTTTTGTCGTATGCACATTTCCACTTCTTGTCTTTCATTACGTAGGAATAATTCCCCGTATACAGTCTATTTCCACCTTCGTATCTGTGAAATTTTATGTTGGAATGAACTTCTAAAACATGATTTACCATATGGGCGAGACTTCCTTTGAGAGTATACCAACATTTCGGACATTTCGTGGTTGTCAATTGAAAATGTTTACGATTTGTATTATCTGCCATCACCGTATATTCTGCAGAATGTTAAACAGACAGAGCAAATATAAAATATTATTTTTAATAAGAACAGTTATGTGATATAGTTGCAGATTTCAATATAACAATTTAATTTGATTAAATAACACTGTTTAGCAGCAGTTGTGGATGTAAACAACGAGGTTCGAATATCCCGGCTAACTCCGTTGATGGTGGTTAACACTTTGTGGTTGTACTTGTTGTGTTTTGTGACTTAAATGTTATGTTCACAAATTGATTTTTACAATATTTACAATGTGTTTGATGTTTTGATTGCTGTATCAAATTCTAAAAATTTTGATATTAGCTATTGCATCCAGTGATGTAAAAGAAACCCACAGTTGTGACGGTTGGATTTAAAAAGCGGGCGTTTGTTTACATCAGTTGCGGAGTAGGTAATGGTTTAGGAATTACTGCGAACTTACCGTGCGAGCGACCAGCGGTACTAGTCTTTTCTTCCTACTCCGTCCGCCACTTAACCTCTTGCTGGAATGTTGTATAGCAGTGCCGTCTTTGTACTCAAGCTACTAATCAAACTAGTTTAATGGCTAACGTAAATTTAAATTTTGGCGGGCAACAGAGATGGGGCCCATACGTCGGAGAAGGACATAATCAATAAGCGTGATTTGTTTCAAAGGTTTGAACATGGCGAAAACGTCACTCGAGATCGAGGGCATGTCTTCCATTGATGGTCATTGTTGATAACGAGTTTATTTTACCACGATATAAGTTTGGATACTCCCACGTACATCCCATTTTCTCTCATTAAGATTGAGTTTAGCATATATTTATTTTCATATATTGTTGTATACAAAACAATGGCCAATAGTCAGTTTTCATAATTTCCAGATTTTTGACGACCCAATTATTTCAAATTTTATTTATTGCCATCACTAGAAAAGTAGGTAACCAAAAGCGTTACCGATAGCTCTTGCGCTACACATGGGTGAGGAGTTTTATGTTAAGTAATATATGGGGGTTCCTAGGCTCACTTACTGTTAAATCTAAAGCACGAAATCTAGTTTGTCATTTGTAATTCATATTTTCATTCATAATTCTTGCAAATTTAAGTTAAAACTGTTCTGATATTCTTATTCATTATAATTTTACCTTTGTTTTGATACCTCATTTGCTGTTGTAGGTTAAGGTTCAAAGTTTACAGTATCTGAGGGTCTTTGCCTACTAACAGCATATCTGATGCATATAAAGGCTTTCACACGACCTCAATATGCACAACCCACACGACCTACTGATCACTGATTTTCCTTTATTAAGTGGTCTAAGCAATAGTCGTTGCAGTAAAATCAGTTTGTTACCTCTTATTGACAGGACGGGGTAAGGGCATGAAAAAGGCAGAGTTTTTCCTAGGAAAAACCCGCCTTTTTGGGTTTTTGGGGTTTTTGGGTTTTTGCAGTAGCATCCGCCATCTGCTGTGACTCACTGGACTTCTACTATTATTGTTCCATATTCAAACTTAAAATAATATTTATTTTGATTCTTTATTTGGGCAATCTGGAAGAAGACTTTTATTATAATGTAAGTGAATTTGTGGATTAGTAGTAGACGGTGAACTAAAAAGTATATCGATCAAATATTCGGTTGGCAAGTTATTAAGTAGTTATCAGGTATGATTAATATAGACTAACTTAAAAACTAATATTGAAAATATTCCATTTATTTCCAAAATATTGAGACCCTAGACTACATGACATGTCCCAAATGGGATTTTTCTGACTTTACTGTGCCGTAGCTTTAAGCAGGTATAACGTATAACCTCGTGGATTTTTGTATGTGTCACAAATGCGTTTCTCTGCTTATATTTTTAAATTCAAGTAATTTGGACCATAAACAAAGTTTAGAAAAAATTAAGAAATGAAAATGGGACCCATTTACTATGTTAATACACGACATGTCCCAAATGGGATTGTACACTATTTCGTAATCGGACAAATCCCATTTGGGACAAGTCATGTATTAGTATTACATGAAATGCAGATATAACAGGGATGGAAATAAGGCAAATTACATTTGGGTCAGCATTTATATTTGGGTCAGGCCTATGTTTGGATCAGACCTACATTTGGGTCAGCATTTTTATTTGAAATACTATTTATATTTGGATCAGCCTTTACAATTGGATCAGCATTTCCATTTGGATCAGGTTTTATATTTAGGTGAGGTTTTAAATTTTTGGGTCAGTATTTATATTTGGGTCAGGTTTTAAATTCCTGTTCAGCTCTGCATTTGGATAAGCCCTACATTTGAGCCAGCTTTTATATTTGGTAAAGGCTTTAACATAATTAGATCATGTTTTAAATTCTTGTGTCAGCATTTATGTTTGGGTCAGGTTTTAAAATTTTGGGTCAACATTCATATTTAGGTCAGAATTAACATGGACTTGAGCAATAGCAGTCACAAGTCCAGTGTGACTGGACTTTGTGTATTACATGACATGTCCCAAATGGGACATGTTATTTCGAAATACTGCACTAAGGCCGCGGGAATCAATCCCAAATGGGACTAATGGAAATCCCAATTGGGACATGTCAT
Organism: Tomocerus qinae; assembly: GCA_020055645.1. Lineage (NCBI taxonomy): Eukaryota > Metazoa > Arthropoda > Collembola > Entomobryomorpha > Tomoceridae > Tomocerus > Tomocerus qinae. The sequence continues at coordinate 68,015,847 of CM034546.1, forward strand.
GTGTTACAGTTCATTTCGTATATCATGTAGTCTAGGGTTAATCATTTAATCTAGAGTTCTTGTATTCTGCTCTAATCCTTGGGTTTTCAAATCACCCGATTTCATAGCAAAAACCCGGGTTTTTGCTAATTTTGCTACCCAAAAACCCAAGCAAAAACCCAATAACCCAAAAACCCTGGTTTTTGGGTTTTTCATGCCCTGGGGGTAAATAATTCTAAGAAAGAAGACTAGCTCCCAAATAACATTTATCACCTAATAAAATCATCATAAAGGGTGCAGACAGGCAAAACTCTACTCGCTGAAAATCTACAAAAAAAAACAAATATTTATTTTCTTTCAGAAAAACCGAGGAAAATTTAGGTTTACCTAATTATAACAGGGAAAATAAATGACTTATGGAGCACTGGCGATAACAATGCTTTTCAGGCAAGTAGGAACCACCAAATTTAAAATATTCATGATAATTCTGAAATCTAATACGTTCCATCAATTTCAGGTCAGGTCCCAGCCTAAAAATTGGACAAAAAAGTGAATTGGAGAAATACTCTCATCCCACAAACAAGACGCGCAAGACGTATGACGACACTCCAACTCAGTCGTGGTTACATCGGATTTTAAGACGGCAGGCGATAAAGTCATTTTAATTTCTAAAAGTGCAATGACCACTGCCACCTGCATCGCCGATTGAATTCATTGATGGCTATTCACTTTATTCAGAGAAGATCAAAGGTTAGTCCATCCATTTTAATTTTATTACATCTATGCAGTACTAATTAATGATAACGAAATTTGAAACAAACTTATCCCGTAAACTGTATACTTATCAAGGTAAACTGTTACATCAATTTAAATATTATCTTTAACACATTGTTCAAGAACGCTTTGGAGTTTTTAGCCAGTAGTAAGCATGTATGTGTGCATGTGCAATTTAGTGTACTTTCCCTAATGTATTATTACATTTTTGCTCATAATTTTTAATTGTATTAACTTAAATTAGTTTTATTTTGATACTATTGTTCACCATAATTTTGCGGTTTTTTGATACCTTATTTGTAGTTCTAGCGTGTATTTTGATACCTTATTTGTAGTTCTAGCGTGTATTTTGACCACTCTAAAATCCAATGGTCCAATTTCAATATAGTGTATAAGGTAGGGTTACTCTATTGGAATCGGTCACTGGAAATAGTGAGTGTGTATTTGTGCATAATTTAAAAGAGCCATGTAAATTAGTATAGACTATTAGCTAAACATTGCGATGTAATATTATGCATTCAATTATTAGAATCCAGCAATTTACCTACTAGATAGCTTATGGATCTGGAACCTGTAAATTTCAGCATTCATTTGTAATAAATTGTAATGAAATTTTAGCGCTAATATTAAATAGTATGCACATTTCTTAACACGTCTAACTTATAACTAGAGGTTATGTTTTGAAAATTATACATTTTTGTTTTTGGTTGGAAAACAAAATTAGAATGTAAGACCTAAAAACACTCATAGGGAGAGGCAAGGAATAATAAAGTTTCTGGTTAATCAGAATAAGGCGTAAATTAAAAAACATATATTCCCTAGTCTCCCGGTTGAAATTGTTCTTGAATCATTTTTAGGATTGTGAAATGTGAAAGTGTGAGTGGAAGAAATAGTGTGTTGTAATTTGGTAGCTATCAAGGAGCTTGGACGGTTAATAAGGAGAGCCAAGTAGAGAATTGCCCGTAAGCTTGCTATGCTGTAGAGAATACCAAGTGAGGCATCAACGTTTATAGAAGATTGGTAAAAACAGAGGTAAGGGACGTTTTCGAAAAAAATTCCATTATAAATCTTCAAATTCGCTTATTGTAAAATTCTCTACTCGGCTCTCCTGATAAAGCGTCACTATTCAATGACAACGTCCATGCATCACCTTCCGCCGAAACATCTACTCATCATGCCTGTTCAAGTAAGTACACAATTTTGTATTATAAAATTTGTTTGGAGAAACCACTACTTCACAACTGTATAGCCACTGAAGGGGGCAAAATAATTTTATCGTACAGTTTTGTATTAGTGGGTGGTCATTCTTTGGGGGTTTATTAAATTATGAAATGTGTTGTGTGTGAAATTTCACGGAACCCATCTAGCACAATAATGATTTATTACTTTCAAAAATCCTATTCCTGGTTGTAAATGTCAATTTTCACGAGTCCTTCGAAATTTATGATTCTAAAGCACGGGTTAGTTACAAGGTTTTTAAAGCGGATAACACTCAATAAGTGTAACTTCTTGGCAATGTATCATTGACGAAAGTTGCAATTTTTCAGGAATTACAATAACTGTCTTTCTTTCAAAGGGCAATTCTTTGGAAATGCAACATAGCTCCGGTCAGTGTCAATTAAATGAGGTACAATGTGTACCAATAGCAAAGAACCAATAAGGCGGCCACGTAAGATGGCAGAATAGTAGCAATGCTATTCCTTGCTACTAGCCTTACTACTTTTCTGAACTCTTACTACACGAGTGTATTGGTTTATTATTGTTGGTACACCAATAATCATAATGAAATGAATACTATTCTAACAAGTGACATCTATTGTAGGTTGTATATTTTATCTGGCCAGTGTTTAGGGAAGTAATATAAACTCTGTATGGTTGTCATCCACCACAAACCTTATATGATATGAATCCAGCACAAACAAGTTGTTGTCATCCATCACACACTCTATATGATATAAATCCAGCACAAACACGTGGTTGTCATCCATCACATGATATGAATCCGTTGTTGTCATCCACCACACACTCTATACGGTATGAATCCAGCTAGCACAAACACGTGGTTGTCATCCATCACATGATATGAACCCGTTGTCATCCATCACACACTCTATATGATATGAATCGAATCCAACATAATCACGTGGCTGGTAACCATCACAAAGTCTGTATACCAGGCGCATACATCACAAACACTGTGTACTATGTGTAATAGCATACCACTGGTTTATTGTATTTTGCCATATCGTCCCTTAAGGATGCAAAAGACCTTAATCCACTTTTCGTTGGGCAGTGAAAAGAGCCCCCCTTCACTTTTCGTTTGGCAGTGAAAATGGCCTTAATCCATTTTTCGTTTGGCAGTGAAAAGAGCCTCCCTCCACTTTTCGTTTGGCAGTGAAAATGGCCTCAACCCACACGAATGCATTCAGCGGGGCACAGTGTTAAGAATAAATATTGGTCAAATAAAAAGTTTAGGAGAATTAATTAACTTGGTTAATGTGATTGTTAGTAGGTTGTATGTAATGAATTTTGTGTCATTTACAATCATAGTTGTTGTTGTTGATATGAATCCATTCCATTGCAGTCTAAATAGGGGCGAAAGAATGTAGACTGTTTCTACTCTCTGCGATGGTTTTGCCGCACTATTGCTCACCGTATACAATTTATCTCGCTTGGTTTAGATCACTTAGATGGAATTGAACATTAATTATTTAAGTAATTATGTTAAGTAATTAAGTAATGACGATGATAAATAACTAACTGTGCACTAAAGCTATCACATTAAGCAAGTTAATTAACTCTCTTAAACTCCACCGGGCCCCGCTGAATGCATTCGTGTGGGTTGAGGCCGTTTTCACTGCCAAACGAAAAGTGGAGGGAGGCTCTTTTCACTGCCAAACGAAAAATGGATTAAGGCCATTTTCACTGCCAAACGAAAAGTGGAGGGAGGCTCTTTTCACTGCCCAACGAAAAGTGGATTAAGGTCTTTTGCATCCTTAAGGGACGATATGTATCGTAAACCTGCCATATAAAGACAAATGGTGTATGAAATGTATAATTTGCTTATCTGAAAGCTTACAAAACGAGATAGGAATAATGTTGACATTTCATATAGAATTTTTTAAATTTCGATTTAGAAAGGTTCTGAGAGGTATTTCACTCGAACATATATACACTTTTCCAAAGTAGAATAACGATCAAAATTAAGATATAATAAACCATGTCCAATGGATGTAAAAAAGTAGCGGAGAGGGTTTGCCACGTTAACTGACATTTTTCCAATGGCATTTGACTTTTTGACCCAGATGACTTGACATTGATCTGACCTAACGAATGACTTTTCGAACGAGCTATTTTATGACGTTATACAATGTCGACATCGAAAGTTACACCAATTTTTAGTTTTTGAACCACGGCTGTGCAGGCGGTGGGTATGTCCGATGCTAACCATATTCAAACTTGACCTCAGTTTTTATCCTTAGATTACGTTCAGAAAGTTTAAACTGGTTATCTCAAACCGTTCTTGAGTTATCGTGCTAACAGACAGACGGACAGACAGACAGACAGACAAATCAGGCATTCCTATAAAGCAGCTCCGCTACTTAATTATGATAACTACCGATTAGGATAAATCTGACTTGTGTTAAAAATAACATTTAATATGACAGTTAATATATTGGTTTCCAAAACTGTTTCATGAAATGCTAAAACTAGAAACCGTAGGTAACCACCAAACATTTTTGAGTGGGTCTTACTTCGAAAAAGTCCCTACTTTAGCCATCCAAATAGGACCCAAATCCACGCACATCCCCTACTTTTATGTGATTTCTTTCAATTTTTATGGGAATGAGAATAGTTACTTTCAAGCCAAAACGGGATGATGAATACGGTATGTTTAAAGTTACATTATACTCCAAAGCATTCAGTGGGGATGGAAAGCCTTAATTTTAATTAAGTAGGGACGGTGAGGTATGATTTGAGCTGAGCTGTGGTAGGGATGGATAAGGTATGGCTTGAACCTACCTTAAATAGTAGGGGTGAGTACGGGAAGGATGACAGGGTGACAATGCACTCAACCTACTTATTCAATCCACTGAAATGATATAATGTTTTAGTATTTACCAAGTAAAAAAAACAATATTATGGCTGTATTACTAAAAGGTTGATACCAATGGCTCCATTTTTAATGTAATAATAATTCCATTTACATAAATAATTAACAATAAGCCACATATTATGCAATCTTTGCATATTTGAAGTATTTATGAGGTATTACATAATATATGGCTATAATTTTTAAGCTTATTCGTTCACTTCTAAATAAACAGCAAATTCTAGGAATAAATACTGTTTATAGAAAAGTTAAAGGCAAATCAATACAAGATTGGTTTGGTTTCTACTTTTACGACATACTTTGCATTCGGATTAACTGTATGTATACCAATCAATTTATCAAACTGGTCTTGCCTTTTGACCCTTACTTAAAGGATTGGGTACAGCAGAGTAAGATTACGGCACTCAAGAGAAATTGAACATGACGCTCATAATTTCTTATTGTGTCAACTTAATCTAGTTTTGTTCTGATACAATTGGTAACCATATTTTTGTGGTTTTTGATACATTGTTTGTATCTTCAACGTGTATTTTGACCATTCTAAAATCCAATGGTCCAAGGTCATTATAGTGTGTAAGCTACATGTATTGGAATCGGCCACCTTACTTAAGACTAATTTCAAAGAGCCATGTAAATTAGTATAGACTAATAACTTGCGACATAATATTATACAACTAGCTATAAGAATCCGGCAATTTACCTACTAATATCAAGCAACCTATGGATCTGGAATCAGCTTCTGTTTCTTAAATTGTGATGTAATTTTAGCGCTAATATTAAATTGTAAGCACATTCCTATTACATATACAGCGAACCACGTTCAAACCAGCCAGTCTTCAACGCGAGCTCTCAGAGTCATCATCGACTAATTGCTCTAAAACGACATTGTGCCAAAATTAGTTAGCGTCCTATAGTGACATCGCGGCTTAGTGCCAATTATAGTCATTTTGCGGACATTTGGTTCGCCCATTTAAATAAACAAATTGTGTGTGTCTGCCCCTTAAGGGAATAAAATTGTGTGAAAGGAAAATACCAAGTTTTACATTGACATTATTTTCATCCTTCCACATTCCACATCATACATATCACGCACAGCATCAAAGAACATCAGTAGCAATAGCTTGGCTTCCTCACAATAGACTTAACCTTTAGACAATAGACCAATAGACTTAACCTCACTGCCTAGGACTCAAGACACAGCCTGCACGTATCTACCTAACCTATGGTAGGCCCATTGTTTTATGGGAAATAAAGTACAATTGTCTCTTTATTATCACTAAATACATTGCATACCTGAGTATATTTTATAATAACTTAGAATATCCTACAAACATGACTACAATATCTATTTGGATTCTTAAACCTAGTAAATATTCAAAAAAATTAATATTTACACTTTATACACATCACCAAATAAATCAACAGCCAAGTCAATGATTAACGTATCAATACTATGCTATACTTTGTACAAATACTATACTACTATATTCCATACAATAATCTTATATCTACTGTTAAATTATAATTGATTGGCCATGCATTTCAATTCATCATTATACCAATTTTGAGTTTTTATCACGTACCATACCCTTAATGCTTTAATGCATACTTTTCAGTTTGGTGACTTCCTCGTCTATGTGTGAATCAGTCTCGAAGCAAATGTTGCCACTGTTGAACTTTTCCTGTGCTCGTTGTTTTTCCCTTTCTCCTTGGAAGATGACTATGGCTTTTTTGATAGCTTTGACGAAGCTTTAGCTTGGGACACACTATCCTTGGATGCACAAGGGAGCACTTTATTGGTTTGAGAAGACGGCGAGTGAGGACTTCTGCAGCGGTGGTAGCATTTTCCCTGGAGGCATCGACGTTGGCGAATTCGTCAGGGGTGACGACTTCAAGGTTTTATTCGATTCCTGTTCACTAGCACTGATCCGGATGTCGTACTAATTTTTGCCTTTGGTGGAGATGACGGATTCGCAACATCTTCGATTTCACTCTCTGCTACACCCAAGGCTAACGTGACGTCTACTTCGTAATCCAAAACTTTCTCATTTTCAGCAGTTGGAAGACGAAATTAAAATATTAGAGTAGTTGGTGTATTCACAACAAATTAGAGGCTAACTCTCCAATGTTCCACTCGTTCACTTTTTGGGAAATGGAAACTTGCTGATCCTTAATGCTATTTTCTTCCAGCAAAGACACTGCTGTCGGTCCTGATAACAAGAGATTTTTTGAACTGACACTTGCCTAGTACATTTTCTTGTCTAGAACAAAGGATGATGATGTGCTGGGGCAGGCATCACTAATTGAAGATTCATAACCGCATCTGTAAAATTCGTTGGTTATCAAATTGTAGTCCCCCTCAAGTGCCTTTTATTGTAGCTGCATAACCATTTTCGGTGATCCAAGTAGTGGAGATGCGGAGCTAGATGCACTTCTTCGGGTCGGAGACAGCTTTCGGGAACGGCGATTCTTGCTTCATTTCGTCGGTAAGATAGTTGATGAAACAGAGTAGAATCTGTCGAGTGTACGGGTCTTCTCTCCATCAGCAGGTGGGACAAACCACCAGCACATTTTATCCGCCAAATTGGCAAATGTTTTGCCATCCAACAATCCTTTTGGGAATTTTGGCTTATTGACAGAGGGAACTGATGGGTGCTCTTCAGAGAAGTTCTCCACGTTGAAGATTTGGACAATCTTTCGCCATCCATCTGGGTTACAGCTTTCCGTTACGTCACACGAATTAATACTCAAAACCAACTCATCCAGAGCTAGTGGGGCAAGTTTCAATTCATCTTACGCTGTTCGGGGCCCTAAATATCAAAAACCAACTTATGCAAAACTAGTGCAGCAAGTTTCAAGTCCTCTGAGACTGTTCAGGACCCCAACACCTCAAAACTCATGCAAAGCTATATAGGGCAATGTTCAAGTAATGTGAGGCTATTGGGGACAGATAAACCCCAAAACAAACTTATCCGCCGCTAGTGGACCAAGTTTCAAGTCATGTTTGGCTATTGTGGACCCAAAAACCTAACCTAACCAAATTTAATTGTTATGTTATGTTATGCGGGTAATAATATTGCTGGGTAAGTTTCCACACTTTGCCAGCCGTTAAAAACCAGAATCCTTGTACTAGCTGAAGAAGTATGCCCAATATAGTCCACCAAACTGAGCCTCTCACAATGCCCCACTTTGTCTCTCCACATTTTAAAGTAAAAGTATTATTAACCTATTTTATGCGGCTAATAACATTGTTGGGTAAGAGTTTCCACACTTTGCCACTCTTTGACACAGAGTCTTAGTACCGGCCCAAATGATATGCTCAATATAGTCCGGTTGAAGAAGTATGATCAATATAGGCCTCTGTCAATAGCATCTCATCATGCCCCACTCTGTCTCAATTTGTTTTAATAAAAGTTCTGAAGTCACCTATGCATCCAAAGCCTCATAACTAATTTAACAGAAACCTATGAGTCTAGAATCAATATGTCAGAGGTCACGTAGGCATTTAAAGCCTTATATCACCTAATGTAGGGTCACGTAGGCGTCTAAATCCTCTTAATCAACTCATCGGATGTCACGTAGGTTTTTAAAGGCTCATAACCAACTCAGCAGAGACCAATGAGGCAAGAATCAATTCATCAGACTTCACGTAGGCATCTAAAAACCTTATAATCAACTCATCGGAGGTCACTTAGGCATTCTAAGCCTCATATTCAACTTAACAGATACCTATGATGCTAAAATCAATTCATCGGAGGTCAGGCAGGAATTAAAAGCCTGATAATAAACTCAACAGATACCTAACAAGCTAGAATCAATTCATCGGAGGTCAGGTAGACATCAAAAGCCTGATAATCAACTCAACAGATACCTATGAGGCTAGAATCAATTCATCTCAGGTCACCTAGCCCCATTACTAACTCAACAGAAGCCAACGAGAATAGAATCAATTCATTGAAAGTCACTCAGGCATCCAAAGCCTCATAATCTACTCATCGGAGGTCACCTAGATATTTTAAGCCTCAAATCCAATTCAACAGAAGCCTATGAGGCTAGAAGCAATTCATCACAAGTCATCTAGCCTCATATCCAACTCAACAGAAGCCTATGAGGCTATAATCAATTCATCCCAGGTCACCTAGCCTCATATCCAACTCACCATAAGCCAATGAGGATGGAATCAATTCATTGAAAGTCACTCAGGCATCCAAAGCCTCATAATCTACTCATCGGCAAATAGGCATTTTTAGCCTTATATTCAACTCAACAGAAGCCTATGAGGCAAGAATCAATTCATCGGAGGTCAGGTAGGCATCTTAAACCTCATATGCAATCCAATCAGAGACATCTGAGGCAATACCCAACTCAAAGAGAGACAATCAGAGGAAAAACAATACTACTTTCAAAAATTATATTTGAGAAAAGCTATAACCTAGCTACGTGTTCTCAACACAAAGTTCAAAAATCGTTAGGAATAATCTAAAAGCTTCCACAGTTAGGAAAAATCTAAAAGTTTAAGCAGTTTGGATGGAGAAATTGAGACAGTAGGACTGAACGTATAATTTTAACAGAGAATTTATTTACAACACGAGAAGTGTAAGTGTAGTCAACTAAGGACAAAAAATAAGTGTACATGGATTACCGTTAAATCACAGGTATTTATAACCTGTAGTTGACACATTTACCTTCATACATACATAGGTTCAAGTTTACCCAAGGTTGCTTCCAAAGACCAATTATGCAATTATGACGTCTGGAAAGCAACCCAACTCATACATTTAGAAAAGAAGTAGGACAGAAGTTCACACTATCTTAGATTCTAGAACAAAATTGCATAAAACATATAAGAATTAATAGATAATAGATAAGTCATATTTTTAATATAGCTATAAGAAAAAACCATTGTCCATATAGATACAGTCAGTCGCTGGTTCACTGAGAACCAGTGACTACTATAATACATGAACCAGTGACAATAGAACCAGTGAGTGATAGAATATAGAACCAGTGAGTGATAGAATATAGAACCAGTGAGTGTAGGCTTAAATACATGTATTAGATGGGCAAGGAGCACCCAATTTCGTAACCTCTAAACCTTGACCTAGAACAGCATATGAGGTATCAAAGGAAAGACAAAATTATACTAAATTAACGTATCAGAACAGATTTTCAGTAAACTTAAATTTACATTAATTATAAATGAAAATATGAAATACATAATATTAATAGGTACATATTAGATTTTATGCTGTCGATTTTACACTATTGCTTGTTGTTAATGTCATCAGTTTTTATTAGAATATGGAGACATAGGACTGCTATCATCAGTAATCATTAATTTTCATTATTTTAGACTCTGGAGCCATACGAATGCTATAATCACAACTGCTCTTGGTTAACAGAGATCATATGAACTCGATTGTAAAGCACAGGTTAGTTACAAGGTTTTTAAATTTAAAGCGTCTAACGCAATAATTGTAAACTTCCTAGTAATGTATCAATAACGATAGCTGCATCTTATCAAGATTAAAAGAACTTCTTCATTTCAACGGAAAACTCGTCTAAAATTCATAGTAGCTCAGGTCAATGTCAATTAAATGCGGTGAAATAAATAATGAAATGCAAAATATTCTAACTAGTAACATTAATTGTAGGATGTATATTTCAACCTGGTCCTGGTCGCTGTTTCGAGTGCTTAACAAAGGAAAGAAGATATATCATATATAGCAGTCATATATAGCCCTGTTCAGTCGCTATGGATCGCCGAGGCTATCTGTAAATATATGATGACAACCCCGCCAGAGGAGTAAAATCATTAACATGGAAAACTTCTTTAAAGAACCCCCCCCCGCCCTCAGATCCCTCTGTCAAAAAGCCAAAATTTCCAAAAGGTCTTTTGAGTGGACTACAAGTGGTTAATTTGGCAGATAAAATGTGCCGGTGGTTTGTCCCACCTGCTGATGGAGAAAAGCACCCTTCGTAAGATAATACTGTGTCTCATCAACCATCTTGCCGTTCAACTGAGATGCTATTTTTTAAGGCCTATTTTGGTCATACTACTTCTTCTTTAAGACCTTGTAACAAAGGATAGCAAAGTGCGGAAACTTTTAACCAACAATGTTATTACACGCGTGACATAGGTTAATAGTACTTAAACACAAAATAGTTGATACAGAGTGGGGCCATTTCTCTTAACCACAATAATTATATTGTCAAATCTTGAAAATATACTATAATTTATATTTCAAAATTTGAAAATGTACGGTGGAAGTTTTAAAACTGTTAAATAATACACAAATTTCATTCGTCGTGTTTTAAAATTTCTGTTAACTAAAATAATTGTATATGCTGTCAAATTCTGAAAATTCAGACTATTCTCAGACAAAACACTCACGATTTGAAAATACTTGATATGCCACAACTCCTAATTTTCTCCACGGAAGTAGAAGATATATTCTTTCTATATAGTCTGACATTTTTCATACTTTTTTTTGCACTTCAGGAGAACTTTTTTAAATCAATCCAATCAATTTTCAACATTATGGTTTACATTTTTTGCTACTTTCTTTACTAACAAACGTAAGACGATTTCGAATTTGTAATTTCGGCCGGTAGACGACTTGGACATAAATATTTATTTAATCACACCCTATTTTAATTATCTAGAAACTTAAATTGTCCTTGTTTTCTATTTTTCCTCGCGTCTCCCTATGGGTTTTTACTTTTTAATTTATTTATAGCTTTTATTGTTTAATATGTAATGTAGTGCTATTGAACGTTAGGTATACGGCCGTATAAGTGAGTATATTTATAATGTACACAAAACAATATTTTTCCATTCCTGGAATAGAGTGGAGTGGATGTGAGAGGACGTGATAGTGATGGTTAAATACTAAGAAACACTTCACTTGTCAAGTTTCCGAACAAAGAACGTTGCAATCAGTAGAATGAAGACAGGAAAAGTGGCAGAGGACTTGTTTCGCTTATGATGTAAATCTCAAGAAAGGAAATTCAATGGAATGGCCAGTCTTATAGCTTTTGATTGGAAAAAAGTCGATGCTTTGTAATAATCTGTCCGAAGAAATGCAACATTGGTAAACTGCCTTTGTTCAAAAATCATTTGTTCGAATCGTCAAATTTGTAAAAATTAGTATATTGTATGTCCAGAACCAACCCAACAAGATCTAAAAGGGCAAAGTTCAACTCATCTAAGGCTACTTGGGAAAGTAAAACCCCAAAACCAACTTATCAAGAGGTAGTGCTGCAAGTTCCAATTCATCTGGGGCACTCTGTACCCTAAACCCCAAATCCAACTTATCCAGAGGTGATAGTGCTGGTTCCAATTCATTTGGGGCCACTCTGTACCCTAAAACCCCAAATCCAACTTATCCAGAGGTGATGGTGCCAGTTCCAATTCATCTGGGGCCACTCTGTACCCTAAAACCCCAAATACAATTCATCCAGAGGTAGTGGGGCAAGCTACAAATAATCTGAGGCTTCTAAGGACCCTGCAACCCCAACTCCAGCTTAACCAGAGGAAGTGAGGCAAATATCAACTAATTTGGGGCCGCCCTGGATCCTAAAACCCCAAATCCAACTTATCCAGAGGTAGTGCGGCAAAGATCAAATAATCTAAGGCTACTTGGCACCCTAAAACCCTAAATCCAACTCATCCAAAGGTAGTGGGGCAAGCATCTATATTATCTGAGGCTTTTTATTACCCTAAAACCCCAAATCCAACTCATCCAAAGGTAGTGGGGCAAGCATCAACTAATCTAAGGCTTCTTATGACCCTAAAACCCCAGATCCAATTCATCCAGAGGTAATAGGGCAGGTTACAAATAATCTGAGGCTACCTAGGGCCCTAAAACCCCAAATACAACTCATGCAAAACCAGTAGAGCAGGTTTGAAATAATCTGAGGCTTCTTATGACCCTAAAACCCCAAACCCAACTCATCCAGAGGTAATAGGGCAGGTTAGAAATAATCTGAGGCTACCTAGGGCCCTAAAACCCTAAATATTATTCAACCAAAGGTAGTGGTGCAAGTTAAAAATAATCTGAGGCTACCTAGGGCCCTAAAACCCCAAAAACAACTCATCCAAAGATAGTGGGGCAGGTTTCAAATAATCTGAGGCTACCTAGGGCCCTAAAACCCTAAATACAATTCAACCAAAGGTGGTCGGGGGGCAGGTTAAAAATAATCTGAGGCTAAATAGGGCCCTAAAACCCCAAATACAATTCAATCAAACCTGGTAGGGGAAGTACCAATTTATCTGAGTAAAAGTATTACTAACCCATGTTATGCGGATAATATCATTGTTAGACACGGGTTTCCGCAAATTTCTATCATATTCACACAGGGCCTTAAAATTGGCTGGAGAACCATGCTCAGTATAAGGGGTCAAACTGAGAATCAACATGCCATCGGTCACATGCCACATTTTGTTTCAATTTTTTTGAGCAAAAGTTTTATTAACCCATGGTATATGGGTAATGCTATGGTCTTCCGCAATTTGCCTACCTTTTGACAAAGGGTTTTCCCAAATCCAATTCATACAGAGGAATGCGGCAAGTTTCAAATATTCAGAGGCTACTTATGACCCTAAAACCCCAAATCCAATCCATCCAGATGTAATAGGGCAAGTTACATTTCATCTGAGACTACTTGGGACCCTAAATCCCGAAATTCAAAGGGAGTAGGATTATCCAGAGGAAGTAGGGACAAACTCAACAAGACAAAATTTTTCATAGCCCAATTGGGAGGCTATAACTCCAAAAACAATTCAACCAGGGTCAGTAGGGCAATATTCAACTCATCAGAGCCCAATTGGAAGGGTTTAAACCCAAAAACAATATAGTGGGGCAATCCAAGATTCTCAACATGCCCCACTTTGTCTCAATTTACTTGAGCAAAAGAGGATTTAACTGTATGATATGCGGATATTATCATTGTTGGACATAGGTTTCCGTAAAGGAGAGTATCTGATAAGATGGGCAACGTTGGCTATAAACCACTGAAATTGAGGCAAAAATGTTGGGCTGGCCATTTTTCAATATATCGTAGAATTTTGTTCCTAAGATACACCAAATAAATTGCCAATAGTTGTTAGTGTACAGTTCATATTTAGTCGTGTAACCATTTCAACCAAGGTGATTAGAAATGACACCACCACCACAACGAGCAACACCAGGTGACAACAAAGTAGTCCGGTTAGCCATGTGGATCAGGATTAGAGAGCTGCCCGTCCCAAGTTTCCGTATGCCTGCCCGTGCAACTATCTAAGAGAGTTCACAAGAAAACTGGGCTCGTAGGGCATTAAAATGTCTGCCAGTGTAACTCCCTAATCACAAGTGGGTGAATTAAGGCTAATTTGTCGATGCGCAGAACATTGATAACACATCCCCGTGGGGAAAAAAAGTCATATTAAAAAATGTTTTTGTTTTGAAAAACCACATGTTTTTTGAGAGCTTATTGTGGCCTATTTTTCCAAAAACCCCCTGTATTTTTCAAAATTAAATAGTTTTTGAACTGGATCGATTTCCCAATTTCTAAGTTTTGACTTGGCCATGCTCCCTTCCGTAGCATGACAATCTATTGGCTTAAAATCTTATGATTTACTCTCAGAGTGGGAGGAAATTATTTGAGCCACCAAGATTTTCCAGTTACCGAAAATTCAGGATGGTTGAAGTAAAGCAGTAGTGGTTTCACATTTTAAAAATCGCGCTATGAAATACACGGGGCATACCAGGACCCGCTTTCTAGGGATTTAACCTAACCCAATTAAAATAACATATATATATATAACATTGATATGTATTTGTGCAACCCCAAAGTGATTTGAATGTTTCCAGGGCTCCGCCCTCAGGGACAAAGTGACGACAAGCTCCAGAGAACTGGTTTCCCCCAACCAGTTATTTCAAACCACTTTCTCCCTGATTTTGATTCGGAGAACTGGTTGGGGGAAACCAGTTTTCTGCAGTATGTCGTCACTTTGTCCCTGAGGGCGGAGCCCTGGAAACATTCAAATCACTTTGGTGCAACCACTACTATCAGGGTTGTATATTGTCCGGACGAAATGAAAATTGCCTTGGATGAAACCAGTTTTGTCCATGGACAAAATTAATTTTGTCCACTTTTGTCCTGGACGAAATCAATTTTATCCAGGAAGAAATTGATTTTGTCCAGTTTTCACTATCCATCCTATTTCATCCACCGCAACCCTGACTACTATACTTCAACCTTCTGGATGCCTGATTCTGGGATACCTTGTGTTGACCTCTTGGTTAATTATTTTGAGATCCCTTGAGTTGACCTTAGTTAAGTATTTTGAGATACCTTGAGTTGACCTTGGTTAAGTATTTTGAGATACCTTGTATAGTTGACCTTTGGTTATGTATTTTGAGATACCTAGTTTGGTTGACCTTGGGTAGTGAGTTTGATCTAACAAAAAATGATCATCAATCCCCAATACAAACAGTAGAAGCACATGGTAACCGATATAGCGTCAATTTTAGATGCATTCGTATCTGAAAAATCTTTTTTCAAAGGGATTGAGGTAATTTTTAATTTTTGAATCAATTTTGTTCAAAAACAAAAAATACCTCAAACTCCAAATTCACATCATAATTTTTAAACAGTTTGAAGAACTTATGGTAAAAGTTTCAGATTTGTAGAGTTGTGTGCTCACATTTTTTTTGGCATTCAAAGTCTTTTCCCCTGTATATAGATAGGGTAAAGGACTTTCACAAAGACGGGTATATCTCAAAAATTAAAGATACCTCAAACTCAAAAATCATAAATGATCTTCCCAAGAATATCATCTATTAGTTCTGAAATTTTGAAGTTTCTAAACTAGTGTGCTCTATAAAAAATGGTCAAGCGAAAATAGCCAAGTGAAGTGCCCTTATCCGGAAACCCTCCTTTCTATCATATTCACACAGGGCCTTAAAACTGGCTGGAGAACTATGCTCAATATAGTCGGTTAATCCAAGAATCTCACCATGGCCCATTTTGTCTCAATTTATTCGAGCAAAAGTGGAGTTAACCATATGTTATGCGGATAATATCATTGTTAGACACGGGTTTCCGCAAATTTCTATCATATTCACACAGGGCCTTAGAATTGGCTGGAGAACCATGCTTAATATAGTAGATCAAACTGAGAATCTCGCAATGCCCTATTTGTATCAATTTATTTGAGCAAAAGTGGATTTTGTTGTATTATGATGAGCAATTATGACACAAATTGCTGCGATAATAAACTACGACTTTATTAAGAGACATTCAGAAACAAAGTACAGAACAAAAAGATAAAGTACATACATATTACATACATAAGATGAGAAGAGACGAATGAACTGAAAACGCCCCTAAGTCACCAAGGTTAAGATCAGATCAGCGTACGTGCAGATCTGAGATTGCAGTAACTACTTCACACTGCATTACTGTACACTACATATATTTATATGAACAGAGATATAAATATACTACATTTCCTCCACACTTATTAAGAACACTAGGTATACTGTAAACGATCAATGGGAATACGTTTACTTTGCGGACGATGTGCTGCTCCCGACGGAGACACTGGTGGAGTGGTTGGTGGAGGAGGGGGTGCAGTGGCCTCGTGAACAGACGGAGACGGAGGTGCACTACCGCTTTCCACCTTCACTGGTGTTGAGGGGGCAGATGGTCGGGGAGACGGCCCTGGCTGAACATTTATCTGGGTGGGAATAAATTCCGCCACTTCCCCAGATAAAATATGATCCACATGACGTTTCACGACCCGCGACATCTACATGATAGGAAACAGGACCCACACGACGAACTATGATACCCTTAGACCACTTCTGGAAGTTTGCAGAGAAAGTTTGGACCCACACTGATTGACCGACTTGGAAATCACGAGGGGGAGACTTTCCCTGGAAAGATTCCTGTTGCAGCTCCTGCTTCACACGAACTCGAGTATGGACATCCGGACGAATGAGATCCATGAGAGTCTTAGGCCGAAACTTGAACAACAACTCTGACGGCGACACGTCAGTAGTACTATGGGGAGTTGTGCGATAATTCAACAAGAAATTGCACAGTGACAAATTAACATTGGACTTGTCACCCCGTTTTAATGCGTTTTTAAATGACCGCACAAAACGCTCGGCTTCCCCATTACTACGAGGATGGTAAGCACTGCTGGTAGTGTGACGGACTCCATTCCGCACACAAAATTCGCTGAATTCCTTTGACACAAACTGGGGGCCATTATCAGAGACAATGGTTTCAGGAATGCCAAAACGAGAGAAAGTTTCGCGAACACAATTAATGACTTTCCCCGACGTAGAGTCATGACCAATGTTATACACTTCGGGCCATTTGGAGAAAGCATCAACAACAATTAACCACATATTGTTGCAAAAAGGACCAGCGAGGTCTATGTGTAGACGCTGCCAAGCCCGTTCTGGAAACGACCAGGGATGGAGAGGAGGAACTCGAGGATTGTCTCTATGCTCCGCACAAGAAACACAACTTTTCACTAAATTGTCAATGTCATTGTCAATACCCGGCCACCACACATATTGACGGGCTATGGACTTCATACGAACTATACCAGGATGAGTTTCATGAAGTTGACGAAGGACATCAGACTGAAGAGTTGAAGGGACGACGACACGAACACCCCACATAACAATTCCCTGTTCCAAAGTAAGTTCATTACGATGACTGAAATATGGTTTTATTTCCACTGAAACTTGGCAGGCGGCTGTGGGCCAACCGTTGGAAATGTAACGTATTATTTTAGACAAAAGAGGATCCCGGGACGTGCGAAATTTCACTAATTTAGAAGTCACAGGATTGCTTTCCCTAATTTGCCGAACAATAAAATCAGTTTGCTTGTCTAACGGAGAACAGTCAGAGAGAGGCAAACGAGACAACACATCAGCATTACCATGACTCATGGTATTACGATAAATAATGTCATACTGAAATTGGCTGAGAAAGACACTCCAACGATGCAGACGAGTTGCCACCAAGGGAGGTAATTCACGATTATTGCCAAAAACAGTGGCTTGTGATCGGTGACCAACAAAAATCGACGACCACACAAATATTGGAAGAACTTTTTAATTCCAAAAACAATAGAAAGACCCTCCCTTTCTATCTGAGAATAATTACGTTCTGCAGAAGAAAGAGTATTAGAAGCATATGCAATAGGCCTTTCACTGCCATCGGCATACTTGTGGAAAAGGACAACACCCAATCCCACCGATGACGCATCACACGATATTCCGATTGGAATTGTCTGTTGAAAATGAGCGAGAACTCCAGCAGAGGACACACATTTTTTTATACGGGCAAATGCTGCCTGGCACTGACTAGTCCATTTCCACTCAACACCACTACGAGTGAGATTGACAAGCGGAGAACTAACATCAGAAATATTGGGAATGAACTTTGCATAAAAGTTGACAAGTCCCAAAAACGACTTGACTTCGGACAAATCCTTCGGCGGTCTCATAGACATGATTGCATCCACCTTGGAGGGGTCAGGCTGTAGACCATCCGATGAAATTAGGCGACCCAAAAATTTGATACTGGGCTCCATAAACTTGCACTTAGAACGAGAGAGACGAAAATTTTACTCCCGCATTCGCTCAAACACTTTTCGTAAATTAATAAGATGCTCGTCTTGGTTGCGACCAGAGCAAATTACGTCATCAATAAACGAACGACACATATCAATGTCACTTAACATTTTGTCCATCAGTTCCTGAAAAATAGCAGGTGAGGAGGCTATGCCTTGGGGCAAAACATTATATTGATATAAACCTCGAGGTGTGCTCACTACGAGGACTTTTCTACAACTTTCATCCATTTCAACTTGGTGAAAGGCATCAGGACCATTCAGTTGTGAAAATGTATCACCACCGGAGACTGATTCAAATATATCCTCTTCGCGTGATAGGGGATATTGAGTAACACACAATTGATTGTTAATAGTGCGCTTAAAATCACCAGTGATACGAGCACCACCACTGGCTTTGGTACAACAACCAAAGGAGAAGCCCAATCGGAATGAGCAACTCGACTTATTACACCTAACTGTTCCATGCGTTCCAGTTCCTTGTCCACTTTGTCACGAAGAGCAAAGGGGACGGGGCGGGCTCTGAAAAACCGTGGGACAGCATCATCCCGAAGCACTAACTTGGCTTTGAAATTTTTAATGGTGCCGACAGGTTTATCAAACACATCTGAGAATTCATTTAACAATGAATTCAAACTATCGGAACTACACAGCCGATTCACTTGGAACTGGGAGCACTGAGACTTAATGCTATTCCAATCCATTTGAAAGGAATTAATTAAGTCTCGCCCAAACAGCGAAGAACCATCTGCAACACGCAGGAAATGTTCGACCGTCTGAATATTGTACTTAATCACGCACTTAAATTTCCCCTGTGCATGGAATTTCTCACTGGTGTAAGTCTGAAAAACAACATTAGACTTACTAAGTTGGGGGGAACCCAAACTTTTCCAAAATTCCGACGAAACAAAACTTGTACCTGAAGCGGTATCCAATTCCATATCATGATGTGTGTCGTTGACAAATAATGGAATTAAAATGGTACGGTTACTTGGAGAAATTTTTTTAACTGTGTGTACGTTACTGTTATTGTTACTGTTATTACCACTGTTTATATTTTGTGTATTGGTAGCAGTACCAGATCTACAAAACTTTGAAAAATGGCCCTTTTTCGAGCACTTGAAACATGTAACGTCCCCGTGGGGACAGTCTGCCTTCTTGTGGGCTTTGCCACAGTTGGGACAACTCACTTTCCCAGGAGCTTTCGCCTGGGCTTTCTTCCCGGTGAAAGAATTTTTCGCACGGCCAACTTGGTGCGTAGCACTAGAAGGAGACACATGTTGGGAACTTCCCGACAAACGAATTAGTTGAGTACTGGCTTCAGCAGACTCCTGGCTAATTGCAATTGAAACAGCGTTGGAGAGAGAGAGACTGTCATCCTCCAAAAACAGCCGTTTCTGTGCAGCCTCAGACAAAAGGCCAAAAACGAACTGATCACGTAAAGAAATATCCAAACCGGCGAACTTGCAAGTTATTGCTAACTTACGTAACTCAGAGAGAAACAGAGTAACTGATTCACCAGGCCGTTGTTTACGACTAAAAAACTTAAATCGCTCAGCAATGGCTTTGGGAGCCGGTTTAAAATGAGCTTTCAAAGTATCACCCAAGGACTTTAAACTTAAAGCTTCCGGTTTATCCGGTGACACTAACGAACAAAGGACACTGTAGGTAGAGAGGCCAATGGAAGACAATAATATTGACCTTGCCTTAATCTCACCGTCCTTAGTGGAAACATCCACGTCGTTGGCTTTCAGGTAATTCTGCAGAACGCCAAGATAAGAGTCTAAGTCGTCACACGACTCATTGAAAGGAGACAACTTCCCAACAGGCATATTAGAAATTACTCCGTGACACGGGTAACAAAACACGCAAAAACAGGCTTAAACGAAAGCAGGCTGCGCCAAATGTTGTATTATGATGAGCGATTATGACACAAATTGCTGCGATAATAAACTACGACTTTATTAAGAGACATTCAGAAACAAAGTACAGAACAAAAAGATGAAGTACATACATATTACATACATAAGATGAGAAGAGACGAATGAACTGAAAACGCCCCTAAGTCACCAAGGTTAAGATCAGATCAGCGTACGTGCAGATCTGAGCTTGCAGTAATTACTTCACACTGTATTACTGTACACTACATATATTTATATGAACAGAGATATAAATATACTACAGATTTAATATATGTTATATACGGATTATATCATGGGTTTCCTCAATTTGCTATCATATTCACACAGGGCCTTAAAACTGGCTGGAGAACCATGCTCAATATAGTGGGTCAAACTGAGAATCTCACTATGCCCCACCTCCCTTCAATTATTTTGAGCAAATGCATTATTAACCCATGGTATATGGGTGATACCATGTGTTTCCGCAATTTGCTATCCTTTTGTCACAGGGCCTTAGTAATAGCTGGAGAACTATGCTTAATATAGTTGGTCAAACTGAGAATCTCAACATGTCTCACATTGTCTCAATTTTTTTTAAACAAAAGCATTATTAACCCATGGTACATGGATGATACCATGTGTTTCCGCATTTTGCTATCCTTTTGTCACAGGGCACTAAATTTTGCTCAAGAACTATGCTCAATATAGTGGGTCAAACTAGTAATCTCAACATGCCCCATCTTGTCGCAATTATTTTCAGCAAAAATGGTTTTTTACCTATTGCATATGGGCTATAACATTTGTTTCCGCAATTTCCTATCCTGTGGACACAGGGTCTTTAATCTTGGTCTAGAATTATGCTCAATATAGTGGGACTGAGAATCTCACCATGCCCCACTTTGTCTCAATTACTTAGCAAAAGCATTGCATGGTATATGGGTGATATCATGTGTTTCCGCAATTTCCCATCCTTTTTTTCAAATTGAAACACACCACACCAAATTCAACTCATCCGGAGGAAGTGGGGCCAGTTAAAACTAATCTAAGGCCTCTTGGGAGCCTAAAACACCAAATCCAACTCATCCGGAGGAAGTTATGCTAGTTACAATTAATGTAAGGCCTCTTGGGACACTAAAACACATAATTCAACCCATCCAGAAGAATTGGGGCAAATTACAACTAAACTAAGGCCTCTTTGAAGCCTAAAACACCAAATTCAACTCATCCGGAGGTAATTATGCAAGTTATTACTAATCTAAGGCCTCTTGGGATACTAAAACACCAAAATCAACTGATACAGTGGAAGTGGGACAAAATACAACTAATTATGACAACTATCTATTAATGATAGTTGACATAATTAATACAACTATTATTAATAGTAGTAGTAATTACAATATTACAATATAAATTACATAATAATAATTACTACTACTACTACGGCAACTATCTATGTATACTTTAGTAGTTGTTACTTGGCTTACTACCTTCGGATAAGTTGGTTTTGGTGTTTTGAGGTCTCAAGAGGCCTTGGATTAATTGTAACTTAACGTATTACCTCCGGATGAGTTGAATTTGGTGTTTAAAAGTCCCAAGAGGCCTTATATTAGTTGTATTTTGTCCCACTTCCACTGGATAAGTTGAATTTTGTGTTTTAGTGTCCCAAGAGGCCTTAGATTGGTTGTAACTTGCCGAATTTCCTCCGGATGAGTTGAATTTGGTGTTTTAGGCTATCAAGAGGCCTTAGATAAGTTGTACTATGCCCCACTTCCTCCAGATAAGTTGATTTTGGTGTTTTGAGGTCCCAAGAGGCCATAGATTTATTGTAACGTGACCAACTACCTCTGGATAAGTTGACTTTGGTGTTTTGAGGTCCCAAGAGGCCTTGGATTAGTTGTAACTTGGCTTACTACCTCCGGTTGGGTTGAATTTGGTGTTTAAAGCTCTCTAGAGGCCTTAGATTAGTTGTAACTTGCCCTACACCCTCTGGATAAGTTGAATTTGGTGTTGTAAAGTCCCAAGAGAGCTTAGATTAATTGTAAATTGCATAATTACCTCCGGATGAGTTGAATTTGGTGTTTTAGGCTCCCAAGAGACCTTAGATTAGTTGTACTATGCCCCACTTGCTCCAGATGAGCTAAATTTGGTGTTTTAGTGTCCCAAGAGGCCATAGATGAAATTGTAACTGGCCCCACTTCCTCCGGATGAGTTGAATTTGGTGATTTAGTCTCCTATGAGAACTTGGATTAGTTGTAAACTGCCGCATTACCGCCAGATAAGTTGAATTTGGTGTTTTAGGCTCCAATGAGAACTTGGATTAGTTGTAACATGCCGCATTACCTCCGAATAAGTTGAATTTGGTGTTTTAGGCTCCAATGAGGTCTTAGATTAGTTGTTACTTGCCCCACTTCCTCTGGATAAGTTGAATTTAGTGTTTTAAAGTCGCAAGAGGGCTTAGATTATATGTAACTTGCATAATTACCTCCGGATGAGTTGAATTTGGTGTTTTAGGCTCCCAAGAGGCCTTAGATTAGTTGTACTATGCCCCACTTGCTCCAGATGAGTTGAATTTGGTGTTTTAGGGTCCTAAGAGGCCTTAGATTAGTTGCAACTTGCCCCACTTCCTCCAGATAAGTTGATTTTGGTGTTTTAGGCTCCCAAGAGGCCTTGGATTAGTTGTACTATGCCGCACTTCTTCCAGATAAGTTGAATTAAGTGTATAAGGGTCTTAAGAGGCCTTAGATGAGTTGTAACTTGCCCCACTCAAATTTTCCAGCAATTCTTTTTTAGCAAAATCCATAAGTATCTAAGACGATTGGAAACGATGAAACTGACCATAGTCCCGTGTCAGAGGAAGATAAAGTCTTGTTTACCTACGACTGAACATTTCCCAGATTCGGCAAATCCGATGCACAACGTGTTCCACGAGATCGAAATGGAACGGACGATAGAGTATTTCCATACGTAGAAGGAAAAACAGAAAAATTCATACCAAATAAAAGCACTTCGGACAGCATCCACGATTCCTCCGCCTCACTGAATTCAAATTCTAGCAAAAAGACAAAAGTGGCCGGTATTGTTAATTTGGACTAAAGGTACTTTGGGTAAGACCTACTATGGATTTAATCAGTCTTGTGCAATTGTAATTTTTTATCTACTCTATATATGCTGCGGCAAGAAGTATAAATGGAGACAGTCGTTGGTACGGCACGGTACACTACACAATCGGTACATGGTCCAGGCCTTAAATTCAAGTGCGACATATGTGACAAGTTGTTTGCAAGAAACGAGTCACTCAAGGAACATATGGATGTTCACAACGAGGATTGCCCATTTTCCTACTCAATGTGTAAAAAAATTCCATCGCCCGTCTTGTCTTCGCGCCCACAAACAGACACACCAGAGAGGTAAATTATATATCGGTTAGTTATTATTGTCGATAACTTTCATTGTGCAAAATAATTTGCAGCTCTTCTTTCATTATCAAAACCTACAGCAAGCCGTAACAGAAGCTCGCCTGCGTAGTAGGGTAGTGTAATCTCATTTTTGGTGGAATATTGGTTTAGGTATATTTATTTTGATTAGCGAGCAGCAATTCAGATTAGATGATCATTTGTTTAAAATGCCAAATTAGAATGTTGACTGTGAAAATACACAAAAAAGCAAAACGGATTAATGCTGATTATCAGAACACACAGAGAGGCAAAATAACAATGTTCGGTTTCCAAATCCTCAGAAAATGAATATAATAAATATATTGACTATCAAATTCTTCAGCAACTCACTTGTATGAGAAACTCACTGGTTCCATCAACTCACTGGTTCCAAACAACTCACTGGTTCACTCACTGGTTCCATCAACTCACTGGTTCACTCACTGGTTCCATCAACTCACTGGTTCACTCACTGGTTCCATCAACTCACTGGTTCACTCACTGGTTCCATCAACTCACTGGTTCATTCACTGGTTCCATCAACTCACTGGTTCACTCACTGGTTCCATCAACTCACTGGTTCCATCAACTCACTGGTTAACTCACTGGTTCACTCACTGGTTCCATTAACTCACTGGTTAACTCACTGGTTCACTCATTGGTTCACTCACTGGTTCCATCAACTCACTGGTTCACTCACTGGTTCTGGAATCTCATCGAATGCAGCAAGTCACTGGTGGCTGGTTCACTCACTGGTTCCATCAACTCACTAGTTCACTCACTGGTTCACTCATTGGTTCACTCACTGGCAAGGGCGTATCTAGAAAATGGATCTAGGGGGTGCTAATTTCTAAAAATGAGTATTACATAAATCAAGCAATTAGAACCGTCATTACAAGCACGTATACAGAACTGAGTTTCGGAAAGGGCTAATCCCATAGATATGTAAATAATATTTATTCGCTCGTAGCGCGAAAATTTATAGATTTTTTTGACAGAAATGAGTCAAAAAAGGCCTAAAAAAGGAAATAATCGCGCGGAGCGCGAAATTTTTTGTGATTGTGAGAAAAAATGCCTCTTTTTGTTGATTTTGGTAAAGCCCATCCCTCAATACGTCCTTGCATCATTATATTAGTAAAAAAAGAAGAAATATACGCGCAAAGCGCGAAAAAATTTATGATTTTTAATCTTTGTCAAAAAAATCCACTTTATATCAAGATTAAGGGGCTGGTGGCCTTCTAAATATGTGATTTATCTATCATCACCCACCCAGTTCGGCCGATTTAGTTTTAGATGTTTTAAACAAAAAACCTCATTTCAGAAGTGGTCAATTGCTAAGCACATTTCCATTTTGTAACAATATAATATAAAGTAATGTAATCTCAGATCCTAAGGTTCATTACAGGGAAAAAAGGATTCGAAAATGTTCAAACATATTCGAAAATAAAATATATGTTATTGTGTCATATGAAAAAGAAAATATATGTTTCCTCCAATTTGGAATTAAATACTTGGTGAAAACGCGATAATATCTAGTGTGTTTTCAAAATATTTAGGGGGTGCTTAAGCACCCTAGCACCCCCCCTAAATACGTCCTTGCTCACTGGTTCCATCAACTCACTGGTTCACTCACTGGTTCTGGAATCTCATCGAATGCAGCAAGTCACTGGTGGCTGGTTCACTCACTGGTTCCATCAACTCACTGGTTCACTCACTGGTTCACTCATTGGTTCACTCACTGGTTCCATCAACTCACTGGTTCACTCACTGGTTCTGGAATCTCATCGAATGCAGCAAGTCACTGGTGGCTGGTTCACTCACTGGTTCCATTAACTCACTGGTTCACTCACTCTGGTTCTGGACTACAATCTAATTGAATGCAGTCACTGGTTCAATCACTGATTCTGAAAACTTGTTGACAACCCAATTATTCATTAAAAATCTTTGTCTTGTCTTTTCTATTTGATGATATTTCAAATCTGTGCTTTGCTGATCAGTACTTCAATGTCAATTTTTCGATTTGTAATTTGTCATAGTATATATCATTTTTAATTTTAGATTTAAACGGTCCTGATCAATTACTGTCTTTTCATTTTGGCGACAGCTAGCGTTTCGGCCCTGGACTTTTTGTATGATGTGTAAAGTTAGATAATGTTTAAACTATAAGCTGATCTACTTTGTCTCTGTTAATTTGCGCAGTGTTTAAATTTCTTTTGTCTTCGCTCCTAGTCCAGGGCCAAAATGCTAGCTGTCGCCAATATAGAAAGACGCTAATTGAACATGTACATTCTTAATTTGTGATGTATGTTAATTTGTATGTTATACAATAGTTGATAAAATAAAAATTTAGTCAACGTAAAAGTTTGTAATTTACATAATTAAAACAGTAGGGAATGGTTATGAACATCTTTCTAAATTAAAATTAGTTTTAGAAGCATTAATAATCCGAATTGTAAGCTTTGAGATTGTTGCTATATAATTTGTACATGCATACGAAGACATGCTATGGTTCTGCCAAGAGTCCTGTTGTCCTGACCTGTCCTGTTTATACAAATACAAATGTATGACTTGTTGCCCAGCACCCTGAGCACAGAAGTTTCAACTCACAATAAAATGGATATTTTTTACCATGGTACTTTTCCACTCCTGCTCACAGTAAATCCAGCTAGCCGAATCCGAAGGTTCAGGTAGCTGAATCCGAATAAGGTACTAGCTAGCCGAAGAATGTACCAGGTAGCCGAAGTTTTAGATTAAACCGTCAGCATCGGGTATCGTCAGCCTTCGGCTTCGGCTAGCTGGACCTTGGGCATCGGCTATCTGTGCCTTCGGCTTCGACTAGCTGGAGCTACGGTTTCGGCTAGCTTGGCCTTTGGCATCGGCTAGCTGGAGTTACGGCTTCGGCTAGCTGGAGCTACGGCTTCTGCTAGCTGGAGCTACGGCTCCGGCTAACTGGAGCTACGGCTTCGGCTAGCTGGGCCTTCGGCATCGGCTAGCTGGAGCTACGGCTTCGGCTAGCTGGAGCTACGGCTTCGGCTAGCTGGACCTACGGCTTCGGCTAGCTGGACCTACGGCTTCGGCTAGCTGGATTTATCCCACAAAGAGGAGCACAATCAGGTAACAAAGGCGCCAAAGCCTGAACGTATTACATTGCTGGAAAAAGCTAATCACGTCAAGAATTTATTTGCATCAATTTCAAGAAAAATATTTTTTGATGAGGTGATCGGTGTCGATTTTAACATATCTCGTTTTTTGATTTCTGGCCTAGGATCTATTTTTCAGATTTACATTGCAGTTTCCACTTCGGTTAACTGTCGTTTGGTGACATTGGTCAACAGTAAGATGTCATTTGCCATTGTTTCTTAATCGTCACACGATTATTTAATCTGTTATTAAATGTATTGTGATATAAATAGAACTGATATACTCTGATATACTGAGCCAACTTTCATTTAATTAGAAAAAGTACTCATTTAATTGAAATTAATTATTCAATAAGCTAGTTAAGATGATTTTGTCCTAATTAGTAGACCCCTTTCTTGGGTTAATTAACACACATTAAGTTGGGCAGTTTATTTAGGACGACAATCCTCAGCTTCAACGCTATTTTATGTATTAGTGTCGAATTTTATTCAAAACTCTGTACGCAATTTAATTAAAACTATTTGTTACCATTTCTTACCAGCTATATCATTTACCACCAATGTTTAGGTGATGGTAATAACATTAAATACCATTAAAAACCACTTACCAATCCTAAGTGGTAAATAGTATTTTGTACACTGGTTGGAACATATGCAGTGACTGGGTACAGATGCACTGGTGAATTCCAGATTCACTGATTTGGTTTGTATAAAAATATTATGGTTAATATGCCTTTAATTTAGGATTTTAGGGTGGGGAACTATTTCGATATGGGGAACTAAACATTTGGAGAGCCATATTTTCCCAAATTTATTCATTTAGTTCCCCAACTGGGGAATTATTGCGATATGGGGAACTAAATCGATTAATACGGTAGATCTATTTGAATTAGGTTAAATCCTTGAATGAAATGAATATCAACCTTTGTTCACAGTGATATGAGTTATCTTATCATATAGGGAAAATTTATTAGATTTATTTTTTAATTGCTATATAGCACCCAAATCTACACCAGATTTGTGAAAATTTTACAAAAATCGGAATAAGCTAAACTTTTTAACGGTGCCATTTTTTAAAAATAAATTGCAGTCACAAAAACTATCGTGCCCCGCGATAAGGAGATCGAAGTTGAAGTTTTGAATCTAGAAACAGATTCAACAGTTGTAGATAAACAAGGTACTGTATTTTCAACGGAATCGGCCATTGAATCGGGGACGCTGACCATTGTCAACTAGGCTTTAGAACAAACGTCGTTCCTGGATACCTGCTCCAGTTCGAAGGACTCTCCGAGTGACAAGCAATGTAACTCTACCTGCATCCAACACCATGTATGTATGTTATATGGGGTGTACTGCCTCACTACAAAGTGATAGTACTGGGCGCAGGCCTCAATTACGGGCCTATTGCCAACTCCCTCAACACTGGTATTGTTGTTAATTAATACCCGAGAAGCCTAAGGCTGTCATTTACGAGTCACTGTTGTGGGACTGTTATCGGAAGTTTACTAGCCCAACAAAGACAGGTTATCCAAAGCTACTCTACGTACACTCACAATACACGAGGTATCAATAGGACGGCCCTTGAAATTGCGGGTTCGTGCTTAACCTTTGTCTTAATTCCACATTAACAACTCAAACACTCACCTTTAAACAGCCCTCGACTATTTCACCCAGCCAAAGAATCGAACTGGCAGTGGAAGCACACATTGATTAGTCAGACGACTGAGTACTCCACCAAGCCAACGTGGCTGGGTTTTATCCAACACCATACTGAGTTGGAAGATGGTGCACCGCACAAGGTACTGTGAATATGGCAAATATAATAATTTGAATCTTACTTTCACAATACTACACACACCGGTAGGTATGTGTAGTATTGTTGGGTTGGACCTTGGGTTTTCCTTTTGCGTGTACTGCTGCGTTGCATGGCTTTCTCTTTACAATCCTTGCGTCTGGTTTGTAGATCATGCATTAAATTGTCCTGACTTGCAAATTTTATTAGCCTTGATCTCTAAACCCGCATTTTCTGACCTAGGTAATGTCCTTTTGGAGTAGAAATATACAATTGTTCTCCTTTTCTACCATTTCAGAGTGATATCAGCTAAACTACAAACATGATAGACGCTGAAGTCAATTAAGTATACAGAACTTTTAGGGGGGTTTAATAATGTTAAAAAAAATTTGCTATTTTGAGATAAAAATTTCTTTACGGAACTAATTAACAACTAATGTATTAACCCTTAAATGCGTAACATCCTCCATCCGTGGAGTTTTTCAGTTGTTTACCTCATAGCTTTGTAAGGGTTGGCCGTATAACCTTGGGATTTTTTGTATTTGTCACAAATGCATCTCTGTGCTTATATTTTTAAATTGAAAGTGTTTGGAGGCTTTTATGGATGCGCAAAAAATTAAAGAATCCAAGAAAGTGGCAGTTTATTCCACTCAAACGTAGCTTCTCCATGAATGGAGGAGGTATATGCTACTCCATAGGTGGAGATGCTACGTGACAGTGAGTGAAGGGACACTTATGCAAGTGGCCAGTGGACAAATTGGCTACATTAGGATGACTTAAACGGAAATATGGTATACCCTACATTAGTACATTACAAGTACTTGGCACTCATGGAATTGATGAAAAGTAAATAATGCTGCAATAACTTGATATAATAAAGGAAGAATTCATTTTCTTCATCTTTCTTTGTCAACTTAGATTACAAAAATCAGTAAAAATACTCAATATCATTAGCATTAACAATTGGCTCGACATTTGAATATTACATACAAACTGATAGATGCTTATTAGAGTATTTATTTATGTCATACCATTTATGCCAATATGTAATTATGCCATTTATACTAACATGTAATTATGACATTTATACCAACATGTAATTATGACATTTATACCAACATGTAATTATGACATTTATACCAACATTTAATTATGCCATTTGTGCCATCATGTCATTACGACATTAGTGTGTCATCATGGTATAATGCCATTTGTACCATTATGTCCCTTTGCCAATTGTGCCATTAAGTCATTATGCCGTTTGTACCTGACCACTAGCCAGAAGAAACATATAGAGTCGCATATCAAAAATGTGCGAAAATTAAGCCAATGAGACGACTCTCCACACATGGAGAAGCTACGTGATAGAGATCGTCGGGATAGTTGCGCATTTAAGGGTTAAGATGTATACTGACCAAATTAATAATCTGAAATACTCATTGCATGGCAATTAATAAATGCAGTTAAAATGTGGAATTTATTCAAGGCTAAATAATTACGTAATGTGAACACAAAAACTATATTTACTCTTGAAATTGATTATGTGGTTAATATTTGTAAGTGTAAATCGACTGATTAACCCTAATAAAATAACAATTATAGTTAATCCACCAATGTTTCAGTTAGTTGTGACTTTTTAATTGCGTGATAGATAGATACTCTTTATGAATATACATGTATGTTTGAAAGCTTACATTACGTTTCCATAAAATTAAAGATAGCTAAGGTCCATCATGTTTGTGATCATTGAGAGTATTTTATTCAGAAATCACCCATTTATTTCTATATTTTGAATCGATTAGAATGTTCCAAGAGTTGAATTGTGACTAATGGTGTCCATTAGTGAGACAAGTGAGACAGGGTGATAACGTCCTTCAAAAAAACGATATCCCTTACGATATCCTAAGAATTTTCTAAAGGGATTTTAAAAGTTTTCTGTGTTCTTTCAGAAGCCTTCTTACATCAAACTATAAACATTTAAATTCCATAAACATATGGTTCGTACAGGTTGAAGATAAATTGGCCTGTTCTGTTTATGTAAATGAGACATGCAAATATTGTCCTTTTATATATCATACTGATATAAATTTTCATCGTGTACGGTCGTATAATAGCTTCATTGAAAGCTGGCATGTCAACAGAGGCTATCAAATAGTAAATAGGTTATACTCATCACCTGGCAGGGAAAGTGGTTTAGAATCTAACTGAAAATCTACGTAACTTCAGATCGATTCGTCCACACAGAGTCGTGTAATGGCTCGTTTGAAAGCTGGAATGTCAAGATACAGTACATAGTACATACAAATTGCAAACAGTAGGATTCCATCCAAGCAGGCATACAGAACTAGAGTTTCGGATGGGGCTAAGACTTGAAATATAAACTTTTTCCGCAGTTAGGAAAAATCTGAATGTTTCCGCAGTTAGGAAAAATCTGAACGATTCCGCAGTTAGGAAAAATCTGAAAGTTTCCGCAGTTAAGGACAAATCTAAAAGTTCCCACACTTACGAGGACAAAACTGTAAAGTGTAATATTATACTAACTGGATGGGTAAATTGAGACTGGAGAAAACGAACGTTTAAATTGCAAAGAATTTTATTTACAAAAAAAGTGTAGTCGGCTAAAGACAAGAGAGAAGTGTACCTGGATTACAGGTAAACCACAGGGATTTATAACCTGTAGTTGACACATTTACCTGTACACATTTTAGGTATACAGGTGTCTAAAGTCATTTTAGGTATTCTTCTGGCTCCCAACTGTTATCCTCACTATAATTAAAATGGTTGAAATAATTCAATTTTAAAGTTAACTCAGCTTACAAACGTATCATTTTGACTTGAACTAAAATTAAATTATCTTATTCTCCATATCCTTTCCACTTTAGAAGGTATTCAGTTTTACCATTGACAATTCTTTTATTGAGAACTTACTATACCACCCATTTCCGATTCGTGAACATTTTCTAGAATCAGACAATAAAATAATACATTAGTGTTAATGTGATGAGCTAGTAGTGAAGCATTATCATCTAACCTAACATTAATTAAAATTTTGATTATAGGTGATATTTACGTCTACATTGAGATACTGCAATGATGGCTACAGTTGAGTGAAGGTCATACTAATAATTATCATTATAATTAAACTTAAAAAACAAAATAACATTGCAAATGTGAAATAATAATTCACTAATAAATTAACTGTCATTGACATCCTGAAGGAAATTGATTGGTGGCGATAATTGATGTTACCTTTAGCTACGATTTACTTAGGTGAATTTAAATTGCCGAAACTTTTGAAACATTAAATGGAATTAAAAATTAGCAGAACTAGATACCACCACTTACCAAAATATTAAGTTTCTGTATATAAATTTCCAAGTATATAGTTTGCACGCAGCTAGGGACTGGTAAAGCGTCCCTGAAAACTCACTGGTCGCCTCTCCTCTACTGACCATGCCGCGCACATCAAACTAACCTCGTCGTAGTATTCTGTTACTGGTATGCGCATATGGCGAGTTATAGGATGAACGTGTTGATTTGGTTTTTTTAATTCTTCTATTCAGTGTGGGTGTATGGACAAATGTGTACCTAAGGTTACTAGGTTGACTAGGTTGACTTAAGTGACTAGGTTGACTAAAGTGACTAGGTTGACTAAAGTGACTAGGTTGACTAAAGTGACTAGGTTGACTGACGGTTGACTCGGCACACGTCAGATTTGATCGAAAATGTCATGTCCCGGAGAGATTCAATCGCCATCCAACGCCAAGGGAGTGGCTCCTGCAATAAACATTTGTCTAAATAACAAGCATTCAAAATTAAACCACGACGCCTGAACAGACATTAAGAAAAATGTATGCAATTTATTTTTGTGATATACGTTAAGTTCTTATTTAACTGCATATACACCACCAGTAAGTCATTCAAGCACGGTATTCAGTGCCGGTACTAAAATACTGAAGCATCCCCTAAATATTTGAAAAACTTACTATTACACAAATAAAATTAAAATAGTAAAATGAATGGTCGCAAATCAAGTAACAA
This sequence comes from Tomocerus qinae, assembly GCA_020055645.1. Taxonomy (NCBI): domain Eukaryota; kingdom Metazoa; phylum Arthropoda; class Collembola; order Entomobryomorpha; family Tomoceridae; genus Tomocerus; species Tomocerus qinae. The sequence continues at coordinate 68,048,664 of CM034546.1, forward strand.
TAATATTATTTTGGATCCAGACACGCATTTAAAAATATGGACGAGGGGGAGCCCAAAAAATAAAGATAACAAAACATTGAATTATTAGTGCAAAAAGCAAAATAGTTTAATATTTGGTCACTTTCAGCAACAATTTTTCTTTTTCCTATGCCTCTTTTATGGATACATGTCTGGCTGGATCCTTTCAATCCAGTTTAGAATCTTTTGTGGCCCATTTTGAAAATGGTCAGTATTTTCCTTGGCAAATATTTGTCTTGCCATAAGCTCTGTATCACTTTTCTTTTGGTTATGCTAAAAAAATTGAACGCCCCATCTAAACCAATTATGAGGGTACGAGCTTCAGAATATCGAAGCTTATAAGTATAATGGAGGAGCACCTACCCGAGTTTTCTTGGCATAAGTAGAATACGAATATAATTTCCGAGATAAGCCAAAGTCAGTAATCTTTATTGTGTTTTGGTTATAAAGTAGAACATTTCTGGTTGCCAAATCTCCGTGAATCAACTGAAAAAATTTGAATCCCGAAATTACGACTAGAAAAGTTAGGATAAGAAATAAAACAAATAATTTAAGCAGAAATTTTAGTTAGGCCTAAACCAAGAAATGTACAAGAGCTGGCTATTAAAAAGTTTGCTTACCTTCTTTAAACTCAAATGCAATAAGGCACTTGCAATTTGGATGGACCAGTTAAATAAATGCCACAGAGAATATTCATTGTCGTAACTTCTACATCAAAAATGGAATAGCCTGATTTAAGTAAAAAAAATTTAAAATTTAAAATTTTTATGTAATTTTGTCAAACCCAGATTTTCTGCTAATGACGAATCTTTCTTTTGAATTTCGTAAATAATCTTGAAGATTCCCTAATGGACATAGCTCGATAAAAAGATACATTATTCCTGCAAAAAAATTTGCTTCTTGCAATGAAATAATTTCAAATCAATAAATAATAATGACATTGGGATAACTTTATGGTATGATCTAACTTACCCTTTGTCAATTCTGTAGTGACTGCTCCAACTAGATTGGCTATATTAGGATGATGTTCTACGTAAATTAAGATTTTCAATTCAGAAAGCAAAGATTTCAAATATTGTTTATCAGCGTCAGGTCTTGTCGTTTTAACAGCCACGAGAATTTCTTTAACCTTCCCTCTGTATACAATTCCAAATGCTCCACTTCCTAGTATTTCTGTTTGATCTGATAAATTAAACATTGTAAGGTTTTAAAAGCTAAAAATACAAACTTCAATGATTTAAAAATCAAATCAACTGTACCCTTAGGAATCTTAATTTTTTTTAAATTTTTCTTCCTCCACAATGTGCAACTGCAATATGGAGGATAATCTTTACATTTAATGAATGCAAAAATATAATATTGCTCATGAAAGGTAATAATATGAGACAATTGATTGCAATCACAATATAAAATCCAAAGTTATATAATATGACAAAATAAAAAATAAGATATTTTCACTAGGTTATCCAAACAAATCATATAAAAATTTTATAGCCAAATAATGAGTTATATTGACACTAAGTTAAGACAGGTAGGTACATACAAATCGTGTAGTCATTATTGGAAAGTTCCCATGCTTCATTGTAGGGTTTGCTTTCTGGGATGTGCGTATCTTTCAAAACGTCTCGCTTGTATAGCTTCCCCTTTCTAAATTCAGCTATTTCCTGTTTGGTTAGTCCATTCTACATTACAATTAAAAGTTTGTTTGGGTAAATAGATATCATCATCATACACTTGGTATAATCCAATACTAATAGGATTCTAAGTGGGAGAAAGGTATTTAAAATTTGCAAAGAAAGAAAAAAGTGGAAAAAGAATCAAAGGAAGGTATTATAATATAATTGAGTGAAAAAGTGAATTTGGTTTAGAGCATGGCTTAACTTGAATGGGAAGTACAATAATTAATTGGAGATAATTTTAATTATGCATGACCAAGAGTTATTAGGGTTTACATTTAGAAATATATATTAATAATAATATAATATTAAATATATTCACTTACATTCTTTTTCATTCGCCATGCAATAAGTACACAAGTGCCAATGGAAATTCCTAGTAATATTAACAGCATAAGTACCCAAATAACGATTGATGTTATATTGGGAAGATTTGCTGTTTCGGCAACTAAATACTCCGTTGGTTTTACAGGTGTGGGTGATGGTAACGTCATTTCCAAAGTGCAGTTTGTCTCTGGTGAACCTCGATTGCCCAATTTTAACAAACAAGGGCCCAGTGGCAGTACCTGTTCGAATTCCAAGCTACTATTTTTATCATCTTTAAATAAAGAGCAAAATCTTAATCCTCGTTCAGACTTGGTCTCGTTGAGCACATAATTGACAGTTTTGAGAAGTGGGTACGTGATTGTGGAACAATTTCCTAAGAAATCATCAAAGTTTAATGCAGATATGGAAATTCCTTTAAGTCCCCATGAGTTGGCCAATTTAACTTTTTCGGTTATGCTTTTTGCACTTTCAAAAGGCAGCCAGAGTTCATTTTTCTTCAAAAAAGACACTTTGGCTGTATCGTCCCAATACATTTTCCAATCAGTTTTATCATTTAGTATTGTAGAGCAAATCTACGTATCCAAATCAGTATTTTAATAAGTTTAAACGAGTTAATATGGAATAATGTATAATTTTATGCATGAATTACTTCATCGTAGCCCCACATATAACTTCCTCGCCATGGTCCCACAGCTTTCTTAGTAAGGCGAATTGCAGAGTTAAATCCAAATGGAAAATGGTCTGCATTTGTTTCATCCTCTAGTATTCGAGCACGTCCCATCAATGTAATTCGCATTACTAAATTACGACGACTGATTTGAAATTGGCGAATCAAAAGCTTCACATTGTCATAGATACTTTCTCCGTTGGTTTCATTTGAGTACAGCGGGGCATTATAACGAGCAACTTTTGCATCATGGTTAAAAGTGTACTCGGTCAAAATGACCAAATCAAAAATTCCACTTATTTCTGCAAGATTTTCGTAGCGTGTTAAATATTCCTTTTTTGCTATATCTATCTCCACTGCGGTTATAAATCCTTCTCTTTTGAATTCGTCAGTCAGTTCCTTTAAACACAACACATTTTTCAAACAGAAAATTGGAGAATAAAAGCCTCATTTGCCAGTCACTTTGTGAAAGCATCTAGAAATGAATCGTGTTCTATATAGCACAATAATTCTTATACGAATATTAATTCCTAACCCACAATCAAGTAATCATTATTTATAAGCTGGTAATATAGATCCAATAGGCAACTACATTATTATGAGACTATATCTCTATATACTAGCATAGTCATTTAGTTATTTATCTCACGTGAACAAAATTAATAAATCCTTTTGGGCTAGAAATATATATGTCATCATCCAGAAGAAGTCCGTCAAGATCTGATAGTCTGTTTATAAATAAAATTATGGTATAAAGCCAGAATATTTTATTACACGTTATCTTAAAGTTATCCATTAGTAGTTTTAACTATTTTTTATATTACCTTAAGAATGTTTTCATTACGATTATAAATTTTTGTCGACTTGTGCTGTTCAAAATTAATTCCTTTAGTATATTCTGTTTCTGATTGTAGACATTGATATAAACTTCTACCAGCAGCTGCAAATGGGGAAACTTGAGTTTGACAGAACGAAATTGTTTAATTTCATCTGCCAAAAATACAAAAGTATTTGCTTTACATGAATATCAATATTTTTAGCATTAAAGTTTGATTTAATCTCTTATGATTTTAATAACAGCAATAGGATAACATTAAAATAAAATGAATGATAAAAAAATAATGTAGAGGTTAAACTATTGAGACATTACCGAATACTTCTGAACTAATTTCATACGTGGTTTTAGAAATTTCAAGCGGAGATAATACAAGATGAGTGCAAAGATTCCCATCAAAGTTATATCCCGAGTCAGTGGCGTCAAATTTTCCTCGTCCTTTCCGTCTAGTTGCGTCCAAATGGATGTAGCAGATAACAAATGAATCATGGTCTTGAATTGCTAAAATACAAGAAAACTATAAATGGGATGACTCAGTACAGTTTGGATTAAATATTAAATTGGCTTTTGAAAATTTTGTTCTATACCAACAGTATTACTATAGTACTTTAATAACATGGAAAATTACACTGCTTAGGATAACTATGATGTTAACAAAAACAGCTTACTTGAAAATTGAGCTTCATTCGGAATTTGAAAATCCAATTCGACTTCTTTAATTATATGTTCAGCTAAGCATTTCTGGTGATGATAAAAGTTGAAATAAAGTATAAAAAGGAAACCAAAAAGATTTTGTATGCTAGAAACACCGAAATGTGGTTTTATCTCCAGGTTTATTCTCCATTCGTTTCTAAACATACTAATCTGATGGGGTATTGATGCTAACAATATTTTTGATACTGGTTAATTGGTAATCTTTGTTTTTGCGCTTACAAATAAAATAATTTGTCAATTTATTTTGCATTGCTCATAATATCCCATGGGTGAATTCATGCAAATAGTAAAGAGCAGAAAGCAATAAAGGACGTCAGTATTCATTAGGTACTTAGAAACATGGTAATTCCAATGACAAAATACAAAATGAATAATTCAAAAGATACAGATTGGGGTTTATGGTGTATATTATATTATTATCTTTGTCGTAGACTGGCATAAACATACATAATAAACAATTAGCTGCATATATACATTTATGAAATAATATGCTCATAGATATCAACATATAGAGCGCACCTTTCACAAAATTAGGGCCAAGAGAGCAGATAATTTAATAACAAAATCACTAACCTAAACCTAAACCACTTTTTATCAGGCATTGAAGCTTGTAAACTACTTTACTTGCTATTATGATTATTTTTATTATTAGTGGGAAAAGGAAGAAAATTCTGGGAAAACGAGTGACGCTAGTGTTGCCAAAAGCCACTCATCTTTGGAACCTTAAGCTAGTACCCAACTAAGCATTAAACCAAATTCTCTATACTGTACTGCCAATAACTTGTCACTAATGTTATATTATTATATAGGTATTCACAAAGTACTTTTAGTAAAAAGTAGTCTTTGACTACGGCAATGTGTGTATGATAGCAGTAAAGATATAAAAATATAGAACTAGTTTTTCCAATAGGTTTGATTTAATTGACATTTATTGTAGAACAAATATTTCAAAATAAGTATTATACCACATAGAAAAATGAATAATTATCGAACAATTTAGAAATTGTCTTCTTTTACATCTAAGTAGATATATTTTTAATTATATAATAAATGTGAAATATTTATTAATTGATTTTATCACTATTTGAACATTATTTACAATAAAGTAAATTGACAGGGTATACCTACATGCAATGAAAACGTTTGGCTTATATTAGACTACCTGTACTAACGCTGAATTCCAAAATGTGTAAGCGTCAACATTATAGTTTCATTTCGAAAAATGATAGGCAGTTGAGTTATAGGACAAATAGTTTTATGTTTAAGTGACAGGCTAATTTTTTCCTAATCTTTTATGAATACATTACATAATTTGGAGTGAAGATAAGTGGAGAAATCGAAATGTGGAAAGTCGTTAAGTTGTGGCTGTTATAATCGATTTACATGATTCATGACTTAATAATTGTACATAATTTAAATAAATAATTAAAAACTGATTTGATAGGTTAAATTTTTTTTTAAAATCTACGTAACAAATATATGTCATGGAATGTCAATTTAAACTGTAACAAATATAGAAGGTATCAATGTAATTAGTGTCAAGACTCCTACTTTTTTTACCTTAAATGACCATTCATTGGCTCTGTTAATTACTCGTGCCATCAGCTTAATTGTTTGTTACCATAGAATTATTTGATTTCTATTTTTGCATTGCTTTAAATTTAAGTCGTATAACCTTTACAATTATTTTTAATTTTGCATTGCTTTACAAAAAGTATAAATACCAAATTTACGTCAATATAATCTTTAGAACTACATAAAAATATTATAAACTAGTTGTTGAGGTTTGTTTAATACATTGCCGAACATGTTTGTTAAGCTATGGAGGTTGTGTGCGGCAACATAATCCGGATTATCAAAAAATTCATCCACGGACAGTGTTTTTCCAATTTTTGCTTTGCTAATAAAGTAATAATTAGAGTTTGTTTGTATACCGTATTGATCAAGACCTAATGATTTAAAATCAACACAACCCAATAGGATTCCCCCAATGGAAAATTTATTTGAATCGTTAATTAATCGAATCCATTGCTTTTGACGGTCATCCTGACTGACGAGATTTCTAGGAAAAACCCCATCGTCAAACACCAAACTCAAATGATCGATTGATGTAAAAGAAAGTTTGAAGTTTACAATTTCATCGAACGTTAAACAATCATGCAGCGTAAGTTTATCCAATTCGACAGAAGAATGCTCGTCATTAATGTAAATATGCCTGAAACTAATTTTTTTGACAGACATAGGAATTAATCTCAAATCTATTTCAAAATGTAAATCTTCCATTTTTAGATGAATTAAAAATTTACACTTTGGTAAAATGTTCTTGAGCGTTGTTGTATATCTCAAATCAATCAAAGTCAAATCACTGATTTTAGAAGTGTATTCCTTCTTCGAAGAACATAATACAACTCTGGAAAGTTTGGCCTTCGTCAGAGAAAGATGAAGCTTAGAGAAATCTATAGCTATACAAGATCTTGTTTTGCAATTAATAATCAGCTCTTTCATAAAGAAACTGATCCCCAGATTATGAAATGAAACATACTTAAACATTTTTCCTGTGTGACTAACAAATCCAACGTCGTTTAATTCAAACTTATCTACGGTAGCCCATTCTGTTAGATTTTCCCAATATATTGTTTGGTTGTCGTAATATACGTTTGTAAAATCAAGTTTTATAGATTTAATATTTCTTAACACGCATAAGTTGACAGGGTATCCAAGGTCAGTCAATGTGATTTTATCCAAAGAGTTGATAGTGTTCAACATACGATCGAAATCTTCATTTATTTGTTCTCCTAACCTCAGGTACACAGAGCAGAATAAAATTGCCACTGCATATTTACTTGGAAGTTTTCCTTCTTCCAGTAATGTCAGCCGCACACAAATATCGTCTTTAGGTTCCTCTTCAAAAGTAGAAATAGACAAAATTATTTCAAGAGCTTCTCTGTGACACTGGCTAGATGCAAGGCACAATGCATAATTATATTTATTTTTGTCAGACTCCTCTCCATTGTTCCTAACTTCACATAGTTTGGCAGCTTCGTCAAACCTTTCATTACTGAAGAGGTTAAAGACAAAATTGTAGCTTTGGAAGGCACAATTTTCATAAATTTCTCTCAAATCTTCGTATTTTGAAATGTACTTGTATATGTACAGTTTAAAAACTGCTTCACCCCTCGAATTAAGTATTTGCGTCAGAATCTGTTTCTCAGTTTGGCGAGTTTTGTACCTTAGAACTTGCTGTATGACTTTATTCATGACCAAAACTTTATCAACATGAATTTCATGATCTACAGATGGACAGATCCTTGTATCTTCAGCCCCTGTGCTAACATCCACGTCTTCTTGTACCATAGATTTGGCCATTAAGCTTTTGTTGGCTGGTTTGTCATAATTAAAAGTATATGTTTGCCGTAGAGTAGGAAAAAAGGTAATTAGCGAGTGTTTCATCAACATTTCTATAGCATATTCAACTTCCTCTGGTGAATAACACAGTGTATCTTCAAAAAATTTTGCTTTAACCACTGTACTTAAATACCCAAAGGTTTTTGCAATATTATAAGCAATTTCACCATCGGCCAAGTTTTGTATTAAATCAATGGAGATTGACATTGATTTATTGATTGACAATTCGTAATCGTCTAAGTCGATTGGCGAGTTTATCAACGAGTTAGTTTTTTCAATCATTTTCAAATATTTTTCTACCGTATCAAATGTAGTATTAAGTGTTCCCAAAGCAATTTGAAGGGATAATGGCAAATTTCCAAGACTGTTTGCTAATTGAGCGTATTTTTCATCAGAAGATCTTGGTCCTTTGTGATGTATCCTCAAAAATGTTACACTTTCATCTACATCAAAGAGATTTAACCCAACCGGCTTGATTAATCCCATACCCTCTTTTTTTCCCCATTGAGTGTTTCTTGATGTTATTAGACAGTATAAATTATCAATTTCACTTTGTGGAAGTATATCCTTGATCCCATTAGCACCACTATATTCGTGCGCATTGTCGAAAACAATTAGGCACTTCACACTCCCTAATTTTTCATAGCATTTCATTGCCAAATATTTTAATGTTCGAAGCTCTTTCCAATTTTTCACATCTAGGGTCATTGCTAACATATTAAAGGATTCAAATATTGTGCTTTTATCCACACAATCAATCCAAATTATGTGATCATATTCGGTGGTGGAATCAATACATACCCAAGTAGCTAATGTTGTTTTACCTCCACCACCGTTACCACAAATTACTACTTTATGATGCTGAAATCCATCTTCCTTTCCTTCTTTCAGTATTTTCCGTACAATTTCAGCATAGGTAGTGTTCTCCGTAGATATTCTTGGATAAAATGCTTTGACCAGCTTTCTTTCAACTGGAAACCACTTCTCTTTCAATTTTGCTGTGACATTTTCATCCACTGAGTTTTTATTTAATCGCAATGATGCTGTTATTACTCCAATATACAATTTAAACTCTATGACTGGCGAAAGATTTTGTAGAGTTAGACCTTCTGAGTATGCACGAATTGCTTCCAGATAATTTCCAGCGTCTGATAGCTTTTCAGCCGATTTTTGAAAGATTTGTGCTTTTAAATCATTTTCTTCGTTTGTCATTTGAAATGTACAGTTTTTGAGAGCTTCGATCTCAGCTTCACATCCATTTCGTGAGACTAAAGCCTTAGAAACTTCTGTCCAAATTTCATTAAATACATCATCAGAAATTTCACTTGTACAATTAATATGAGCCAATTTATTTCGCAACTCTTTAAGTGGCTTATACACTCCTTCGCTAAATTTTCCTTTCGGCTTTTCAAGACTCTTAAGTAAACAAAACAGATATTGAAAATCTAAGTTAAATGGTGGCTTTCTTTGCCAAGGAGCAAAGGCAAAACCTTTTTTTCTGTCACTGACAAAATCTTGAAATTCTACCGAAGATATTGTGGCTTCATCCCAATCAAGTCCGGTTTCTATTTTCCATAAATTCGCAACTTCCTTTTGAAGAATTGGTTTAGCGATATCATTTAATAAACGTATCAGTTTAAGAAACCGATGTTCTTTTAATTCAAACTTTTTCTGCGTCGATGTCATTTTAAAAGGAGACTTTTAAATCCAATGCAATACTGAACCCTAGAAATTAAAACTTTTTCTAGTACACTTAAAAAATATAAGAGTATTATCAAACTCCCTTTAGTTGACACTAGGGCACACTTACTATTTTCAAAAAACTTATACCGTTACCTTACTTGCTGATCCTTTTAGAAGTAAATGGTTTGGCCCCCGCTCAAGTTGGTTTTCATAAACGACGGTTAAACTCACAGTTCAAAGACAGCAATACAAAACAACCTATGACCTGTCAACAAATAATTATCGTTATGCCAAATGAACAAATATATCAAATGTTTACAGTTGCTTAGCACTTGGAAAGGAATATCACCAATCACCCCTGATATACGATTTTCTTTTCGAATTCTACAGTCATATTTATAATATTATTTTTGTTTTACCCTGTTTGGCAGTCAGGAAGTAGCAATAATGAATGAATAAAAAAAAGACAACAGGTTCATTCTTGCCAGGAATCGTCGCTTCGTAACCTAAGTTATAATAACGTATACTACACTGCTCACTATTTAATTAAAATCTGAGATTTTGTTTACAGTGATGTAATTTCCAAAAATATTTTTGCCCAATCGCTTTTGTTAAATTCTGTAGTTAAAGATTCACTTTTGATTCAGTCAAGACAACAACGTGTCTCTGTTTATCCGTTCACTTACATTTAAGATTAGATACGTATATTCAAGAAGGTGAATTTAGCTCGCATAATATTCCCGCGACAAATCCTAGACATTTCTACATGAGTTTCTCCCAACACCCCTTTGCTTGTTGCTGTCTAGTCTAGGTAATTTATTTTAATTAACGGACAGGACAGCCAGTTCTCTTTGGGAATTTGAAGTTTGTTTTATTGCATATCTTCATTTCTTGAAGATATCGAATTATCCAATTACCTTAAGCTGTTGTGAATTTTTGGCACAGTTAACACCAAGCATAAAAACCAAACGGTTGGCTGTAGTTGACGCCAATGCAGAGAGAGAACCAAGGTCGTATTGAGGGGGGCATTGGGGGCAAATGCCCCCCCCCCGAAATCCAAGTAAAAGGGAAATTTTTTCTCAAAATACCAAAAAATTTCGCGATTTTATGTGGTTTTTAGGATGTTTTTGACTCATTTTAGACAAAATAAGCCAAATTTTTTCATATCATTGCCCCCTCCGAAATCGACTTCTAAATACGGTACTGGAAAGAACCGTTGCTTTTTAATAACGTAATTAACCGAAATATTTTTTTAAAAATCGTATTAATCCAATAACAACTAAAACAATATTGATTTTAGAGAAAATCTTTGAGCTAAATATAATGTAATTATTTGAAGATCTATATCAACATTATACAAAAACAGACTTTGACTAGCATGATGGATTTAAATTGGTAGAAATATTTGAATATTTGTGTTTAATTTACATGCTACACGTATTGCATACTATAGAAATATTATGGATTACAGATGTATCGATTTCGAAGCCATTTAGTTGAGTCGTTGATTGCATCATATTTTAAACATGTTCCTTAAAGTATCAGTAGAGATTTTATGTATATTTAGGCCTCGGCAGACCTATGCTTCTTCAAAAGTGCAATAAAACATGCATATTAAACAACTACATACATGAAGAGGTGGAGTTTGCATTTAGTTTACTGTACCGTACTAAACAAAAATGAATATTATAGACTATTTTCTGTAATTGATTTTCATCGGGCAATTAATAGTTAACAAATTGCTAATAAATGGTTGCCTGGCCTTAAGATCTAATGACATGCGTAATTGAACCATTTTCACCGAATTTTTAATTTTCTTAAACATTGTGACTTAATAATAGTCAGAAATGTATGCTCAAGTCTAAATATAGCAATGTAGCGTGATGATTCATAGATCTCCGAATGTGAGTTCAATTCTAATGTTGCACAAAAGTACATACTGCAATTTAGACAGATAGAGGCAAATGTATTACCAATTAGTATAAGACACTAAGGGTCAGCCCGCGTTACTTCGTAAATGAGCGTATGTATGTAAATTTGTAAAATATGGGAAAATACGCAAAACTACATCAAAATTAAAACAAGCCCCCGAGCTGATTATTTTTCTTTCCGTATAGTGAAGTGAGTACTCAACCATGATTGGCGGACAATATAGTTCACGCTAAAGAAGAAAAAAACCTCTATAAATTCAAACTGGTCGTTTACACTTATACGAATCTCGCAAATCTACGAAGGTACGCGGGTAGACCCCTACTATTTTTTTACTATGACTGAAGCAAATTGTGCAATACATTTGTATTATTTTTAGTTAGAAATATCAATTATTGCCACTGAGATGGAGAATACAAAATTTTATAAAATAGAGTGTGGAGTCTTTTGGTGGACAGGAATTCAAAATTATAAAAAAATTACCTATGCTGTGGGTTACATTACGGTGGCTGACAATAAAACATTTGTTTTATTTACCTACCCATTTTTGTTTGCTTAAAAAAATAATATCTATAGAAAAATGTGGTACCAGTTCAGTTGTATACATTTTAAAACATTTTTCAAAAGAAATGAATAGAATTATGTCGCAGAAATCGAGTAGGTACTACATAGTATGTAGCACATACCTTTGCAAAATATTTATACATGTGTTTTCTTAAATACATCATGCCATAATTATTTGTTTCCGAGTTTTACATATCGACTTAGACGCAACAGTTGGTACTTGAAAATAAAAATTCATTTACACAATATATGCATTCTGTTTCAATTTTGCATTATAATATGATCATAATATACACGTCAGTTCTATTTATTACTATATTTTCATATATTATGCTAATGTTTGCGTTCCCATTTGGATGTTTTCATAAACCTAATCATCGGAAATTTCGTGGAGTATATAAAAATATTTTGATTAGCACTACATCAGTAGTCGGTTTGAAGTAAAATTCAAAGTACAAGAAGTAAAAAACTCTAAGCTATAATATGTTAATCTTACACAATTGCGTTTTTCAGTTGATTACTACTGCAGTTATAATTACTTGTGGATTTCACCAGGCTCTACCATTGTCTCTTCAGATGGAGACGCCGGTAACTAACAATCACTGCATTTTAAGTCATTATTATTAATAATTGTTTATTATTATAATTAACTTATATTGGTGATGGTTTAATTGGTTTATTACATTTTTCTTTGCCCTTTAACGGCAAAGTATGGACTAAAAACACTGGTAGGTCAAAACAGTCGAGTTTTAGCTTTTAGTGGAAAAATTTTCATTTTTTAAAATTTTAAAATGGTGATTAGAAGTATAATAATAGCGATTTTTTTACCAATTATTACTTGTGGCGAAATTTTGCAATTTACCATTTACCTACAAAATGTTGAATCAATCGGTCTCCAAGTTGCTTATTTGAAAAAATATTGGTCAATTGGTTCAATTTAATTTGGAAATATTATTTTATAAGACGTTTTATGGAATAAATTTTGAAAAAAACATTTGGTAAATGCTTTGTAATAAGATATATTATTAATTAGATACAACTTTAATACCAACCAAATCGCTGTATGCCATAGCTCTGACTATAAAACTTTGATAATGTTGGAGACTGGGGACAAGTGGGAATTACAGGGATATGGTCAAAAAGTAGGAAGCACATGGTCATTTCTCTAAATGTTAGCGTTTACTAATTATCATGTAATTATGACCATAGATATCCTTCTCAGTCTTTTCTGAGAGAGCCATTATATCCCTCCCAGTCTACAACATCCTTTGAAAGGCAGGTGAGTAGGCTACGGTCTATTAGAAGTCTGTTAAATTAGATATAAGTTCACATTTATTTTATCTGCCTAGAAGAAGGACTTCAATCTTGAACGCAGAGCGATGGCCAACTTTTGTGATCTACTGATTCAGTACAGTAGTGTCTTATGACCCCTTATTGTCTATAAAGCTTTACGTCCGAGAACATTGCGAAAATAAATGCTTTCCTGAAATTATTTATCTTTTAAATTTCAACTTTTCATTAAAACCTTCTACTTCTAGTTTTGAAAGTTAATTCCTATCTATTTCCTGAGATAATTTCATATTTCTTTTTATAGCATCTTTCAACAATTGTAAAAATGAAGCATGGAAATAAAATTCAACGTAAGTTATTAACCAAATTCTGCATTTTATTTTATACCCAGAGATATTGTTGTACTAGGCTATATTTTTTTTAAAATTTATGAATTTAAACAATGTATACTTCATTCACATACTTGTGTACCATATACATCTTTCGTTTCAGGAACCATATTTCTGCCACTACCAATCTTCTTCCCTGATCATCTTTTCATTAAACCCACACTAAGACCTAAACCAAGACCTACACCAAGACCCTCACTAAGACCTACACCAAGACCCACTGCCGTAGCAGCAACGACATCCACAACAAAGCAAACAACAACGACAACAGAGCCAACAACAACAACAACGACAACAGAGCCAACAACAACAACGACAACAGAGCCAACAACAACAACGACAACAGAGCCAACAACAACAACAACGACAACAGAGCCAACAACAACGACAACAGAGCCAACAACAACGACAACAGAGCCAACAACAACGACAACAGAGCCAACAACAACGACAACAGAGCCAACAACAACGACAACAGAGCCAACAACAACGACAACAGAGCCAACAACAACGACAACAGAGCCAACAACAACGGCAACAATTACGGCATAAACAACGTTGTTGAATTAAACTTATCCTTAGCATATTTCATCTATAAAATTTTAGAAAATTTAAAAATGTTCTGTCCTATAAATGAAATGTCTTAATCCGCTACAAATATTAACTGAATCCGTAAAATTACTACCATTGCTAATATTTTTAGATATAACTAGTGAACCCAGCTAAAAGGAGCGAACCTAGCACTCAAGAGAAATTCAGCAGGCCACCCATCACAGTTATAAAAACAAATCTGAAAAAAATCATCGATATTTGCCCTAGGTTATTATGTTTACATTGTAAATACCATATGTTAAATAGACTTTAATTTTCTACAGCGGTTGGAAAAATTAGCTGCGGCGCCAAAATTCTGATCAAAAGGAAGTTCCTAAACCAATATGTAACAACTGTAGGTAGATCGTAGCATCAAATACAGGGAACAATGAAAGACTTTAGTTTTAATAAACACTCCAAAAATTTCCCATTTAAAATCAGAAAAATAAGATTCCCTAGATTTTAGAAAAATGTACAAATCCAATGAGTACACTATAAAAATAAATATTTTTATGTAAAAAATAGTATTCCGCAGTTATTTAGTGTTGCAAAAAAGGTGTGCAAACTGGCACGAAGTAATAAAGGAGACAGTAAAAAGTATACCAGCTCTATTAAAAAATGGCAAATAAATATGTCCATATATATAGCAGAACCTGTTTGGAGTTTTGCTGGTAGTTTTGAAATGCTAATTAATATGCCTAATGTTTCGAAATGTCCCCTTTTGCTAATCATCTCCATTCAATCACCAATAATCATCTTATGTAAATTTCTATTATGTTTTGATGCTATAATATTTTGAAACGACTCATTTTAGTGGTTAAGAGGAAGTAGGCATGCATGCGCATGCGTATTTTGCTTTTAAGGAACGTGCTTTTGTTACCTGTGAAGTTGATGGGAAGAAAAGATACCCAAAAGTGTTACAGTCAGCGTTGCGTTATGCATGGGGGAGGGAATTTTGCGTTACGTAATATGAGCACGTTCCCTAGATTCTCCCTACCATACATACATACATAGATGGTTGATTTTTTAAAGTCTGCAATTATATATTTTGTATATATATATATATGATGTATATATGTGACAACAAAACATCACATTTCAATTGTGTTGAAGGAAAATCGACAAAGTATACACTGTCATCCAAATCACTCATACATCTCATACAAATCGAAATCATTCAATCTGAAGGATTTAGATTGTGCATTTGTGCACAGAGAGCCGTCTGATGACATGCAATAGAATATTGAATAGTCCGCAACACAGATGGTAAACTTGTTTTACCATGCAATGGATCTTCAATATTATTGAAGACATTTTCGGCATCTCTATAAATTTATATTTTTTTCAGGATAATAAGTATCCTTTGGAATGATTTTGGCCTACAAATTGCACATTTTTTGCTATTTGCTATACGAAATTATAATCTGTTTTAGATATCTGAATGATCTAAACGAACAATGTAAATTTCTCAATTGAGGATTAGTAATTTTGTTCTGTTTTTTAACAGTCAGGTGGTTCATTCGTTTTGGGCGAATATAATAGACAATTTTACTGCAGCGGATCCATGCCCTATTAATGATGACATTCAATTGTGATTTATCTCAACAAAGGCATAAAATAATAATGACAAAACTGTATGGTATACTACTACAGCGAAATTTGTAAAAGACGGCATTTTGAGAGATACATCCGAAGTATTTTTCGAAACAATATCTTCCGTTGGGACTAGAATATAATGCTATAGACAGCACTTCTTCATGGACAGTTTACAGATGTAGTAATGCTTCTGCCTGGTGAAACATTTGAAGGACGGTGTGCATCAGAAAGTCAGGACTTGGGCATAAATCAAATGGGAAGTCCAAACAAGTGTTGTGGTTCCAAAGTGGTTGGAAAGAATTGGTTGGCGGTAAGCAGACGTCGTCACCTTACCCCGGAGGGCATAGCCCTTGGAAACATTTAATTCACCTTGCTGTTTGGTGTAATTTTTAACATAATAAATAAAATAAATATGTAAAAAAAATTTAATCTAACTCTTAGTATTCTAGATCTCACAATGTAATAAAGCAACGTAGAGCTTGCCATATAGTCCGTACCGAAACGGGCTTTTTGTATTAATAATTCTCTTTATGTTTAATTTTTATGTTTAATAATATTATGGTTGTTTTGTTATAAAATAGCTTTTATATTATCATTTTGCATCGAGTATGGATACAAGACAAGAAGAATAAAATGACTATAATATCAAACAAATAGATCTATGGTTTGTCCTGCTATTATTAACAGGTGGACATAATACAGTCTTGATGGCTTCATCGAATACATTTTTCAGACCTTCGTACGTTAATGCAGAACACTCTACATATTTAACTGCCCCCATTTCCTTGGCCAATGTCTTGCCCTGCAAATGAAATACAAAATAATATAACATAGAATTAGATTTTGCAACGTTCCAGTTTTCTAAATGGTGAAAAGCAAACACATAATGCAGTTATTTTATTTTACCGGTTGTATTTTATTTTTGTTTGTCTCCATAGAAAATGTTTCGTTTCTCAAATCAGTTTTGGTTCCTACCAAAATGATTGGAATTCTAGGACAATGATGACGAACTTCGGGAAACCACTGATTAAAAATAACACCGTTAATAAGTTTTGTACGTTAAAGATAATTACCTACGTTAAATTTATTGTAAACAAATTTTAATTTTACAACCTTCAATTTCACGTTGTCTAATGAGGTAGGATCCACAACCGAAAAACAAATTAAAACTATGTCACTTTGTGGATATGAAAGTGGGCGTAGACGATCCAAATCTTCTTGTCCTGCTGTATCCCACAATCCTAAGCTTACTAATTTCCCATCCACTTTGACATTTGTCAAATAATTGTCAAAAATTGTTGGTATATATTCCTATATAGTCAAAAGGAAGACTAATAATTTTAAATTTATATCAAAATGATATTAAATAAGTTTCTTACTTTAGGAAATACGTCTGTTGCATAACTCATAAGCATGCAGGTTTTTCCAACAGTTCTAAAAATGGAAGACAAAAATTAAATTTTATTTAAAGTTTTATCAATAAAAATCGATAATCAGGTATTCTTTCACTTACCCATCTCCAACCACAACACATTTTATGTTACGGATACTCATGTCAATTTAATTAAGTTGTATGTATAAATAAAATGATAATTAATTTGTTCTTATAGGTATAAGTATAATATATTTTTTTTATTAATTTGTAATAAGTTGTGCTCCAAAATAATCCAAATGTGAATATGAACTGCTATGAGATGAACATTTAAACTAAAGTACTCAAGCAAGAGAAATATTTCTTTTATATAATAATCGGAAAGGTCTACAGAGGTTTATAATAGTAGGTAAATACATGTAACTAAAGTCATTTTATTCTTACATTTCTAAGTAATCATGTGCGTTTATTAAAAGGCACATGATTGAGAAGACAAAAGATGACAGATTGGTTTCATTCTGGGAATTTGCTGGGAATCTGGGGAGCAAATAATATATGATGCTGACGTATTAATTCATTTTTAATACTCACTGGTCTATAACTACGTTTGTTGCAACAAAACATTGAATGACGAAGGCAAACATAGGATTTGTTCGAATATTTTTACAATGATTTTTAATTGCGTCAATTTTCCAAGCATGAGAAATATAGCAACTTGGTTTTACATGTAATGTATGAATCGTTGGAAAAAGAATGAAGTTATTATCACCACACACAAACCATAACCATTACATTAATTATCCATTTTCTGTTTCAACATCAGTAGAGTTTTAAAGGTATACCACTCGTTTGGTTCCTGTTTCTGGTATAATCATCTACGTAAATAAAAAACTTTGTATAAAATCCACGTAGGGGAATTAGCTTAATTATATTTCATTGTGGTGAGTTGGGTTCAGATTGTTTTCGGCCAGCTAAACCGAGCCGAGTAAGCTTCAAAGTTTAAATGTAGGTTGAGTAAGCAGAAAGAGTAATCGTAAAGTCAATAAAGTATAGGCAAGTGCAAGTAATAAAGGGTTGTCCATTCTCGTCCGAAGCTATTTCCAACTACAGTGACTTAATTAACGTATTTAAAACCTCTGTTAAAAATATCTTCATTTAGATCGAGATGAAATTTACAATCACAGTTTATATTCCTTAAGTAGGCTATTAAATTTACATGCTAATGAGTTTTAATGATAAATAAATAAATATTTTCCACGTCTTATTTAACGATTTAAATTGCCACAAAACATTAAGGACTTAAATTACAGTTGCCAATTAAGGAATCGTATTTTATTGTCAAGATTTTAATAATCATTAAAAATGAGTCACAGTCCCAATTATGATTAAAAATATTTATTTTCATTATTTATTAATGTTTTGACCAAATTTATTTCCTATTCTCCCATTATTTGTTTAGTAAGAAGTATAAAGTTCACATTTATAAGAGTACCGACCACTACGACACGACAATAATATTATTATGTAATGGTGAATTCGTTTTAGTCATTATCAATAGGTACAAGTCTAGATCGTGGTTTGAGTTCTTAGAATACTTGCGTAACAGATTTTGTAGTAGTTACTTTGCATAGCCTCATGACTATTATGTGTAGTTTATACAAAAATTAAAGTTTCCTCATTTTGCATATACGAGACCAAAATTATATATTTATAAGTAAGAAATACCTACAAAACCAAAATAACAAATTATTTTGCGATAGCAAAATTGTCAGGTGTCAATAATTGTGTTACCAGTACAAAACTTTAATTTTATATTATTTACACCTACATAAATATATGGGTTAGGGAAAAATCAAATAATAATTTATGATTTATGTCGTTAACCAACGTTCTATAGCACAGAAATTCATTACAGAAATGGAAGGAAACAATTAGTTGGTTTTTTAATTTAGAAAATCTTCATGCTACATTTGCTACACTGTGTTAATACATTTTATGATTCGGAACCTTCTAAACTATTTAATTCTTCTCGCAAATTTACAATACAGATAAAATATTACAACTTTATAGATATTACATCGAACTTTCAGATTTGATTGGGTTAAACTCACAGTTTGCATACGTAGATACATATTGCAACACAATTTACATCTGCTAGTATATATATGAGATACTACAATCAACAAAAATAAAATGCAAAAATGTTTATTGTAAATATTTCACGTCAATTTAAAAAATGAAAAACAAAAATGTACTTAAAATGACATTAAGAGAGTAATCGTGTAATATACGCTGGTAGCAATGAAGGTCATCATTGTGCTACGTTTAAAGTAATAGAACGCTCCCACCTCAACTCTCATGGGTCTTAATGATTTTATAATTCTAAGGATTCTTCTGTTCGCAATTGCCCTCCAAGAGTATAGCATTCGTTCTGAGTACTCGTAGGTGAGTGCTGCTTGAGGGACAAGGGCAGCTTCGACCAAAATGGTAAAAGTAGCCGAAATTGGCATTAACATGAAATAAGGCATGGGGACATTACCATATAATCTTAAGCTGGCATAATTGCACACCAAATTCATCCCAATGCCCACAGCTTTGAATGCCGGAGCCACAAAAATGATAATTTCATTGACATATTGGTTGTGTAATTTCATCTGTGAATATATCCGTTTGATAACTTCAAATTGAATTATCCCCGATTTAGTAAATACATTTTTCCTGTCCTTTGCAATTGCTCTTCGTATTAAATATAGTCTTTGCATCCAACTGTTTGTAAAGTAGATGTAAACAACTCCAAGATGCACAAATGTTGCAACAGCAAACCATTCATGTAGAAGTCCAAAGCTTACAACAAGTGTACATATTAATTTTGATAGCAGAGGAATTTTAAAATCCGGAAGATAGATCAGTAAGTACTTCAGATAATGTGGACCGTCAAGCATAACCAAAACAAAAGATAATAAAGTCCCAGCGACAGCAAAAGGAGTACAAGCTGACATAATTAGTCCATATACATCCAATGGATATCCAAAAATTGTCGGACGTGCTGCTAATTGTTTTAATCTTGATTTATCAACCAGTTGTGCTAATAACAAAATGATTAAAGCAATTAATTAATTATATAGTCAGGTAATCAATTTAATAAGGTTTATTTTTTCACTATATAAATCCTTTGCAATAGCGTTTGTGCTTCAGCCAGTAGAATGCCTCTATGCATACTATTAATGTATTATTGTATAAGTATTTAAGTATAAGTAGTATAAGTATTATTGACTCCCAGATAAAATTTCATGTATAAGTATAGATTCCTGATTCTAAATGCCAGTACTTAGAATTCAGAACGTTCATTTCCAGTAATTTTGTGGTATTTATGCTATAGCATATTTTCTATTTAATTTTCATACTATAAAGTCAACAATTATTATTGTATAAGTTCTCGTAACTGGAATAATATTATTTACTCGTACGTAATTGCTACTATTGGTTTGCATAAACACTCCAGACTCAATAGTAATTTTTATTTCAATACTTTCTGCCTTTTATGATATTATTTTCAATTTATGGTTTAATATTATAATGGTAATGGTAATAATATTTTTTAAGGAAAATTAAACGGAACAAAGCTACTCTACAATTATATAGACGAGCCAATATTACGGTACCAAGCTACATTTTAAATATTGCATAGCCTTTCTTTCAGTTTTAAGTGTATACTTAAAGAATTAGGACGAAAAAATTCCCTCATTACAGACATTAATAAATTGTATATAACTGTAGTGTATTTAGGTACGTCAGTTAGGATATCTACTTACTGATGTTCATGTTAATTGATATTAATACAGACAGAATAGATAATGAACCTACAAATATCAAATTAATTCAACTAAGTCCGAATTTCGAATGGATTTCATTGTTAGTTTAGTTTTAGTTAGTTTGAATTCGTTTCGTTTAGCTTAAGGAAAGGTAATGCAAAATATTTTTACCTGTCGCCTTAAATAATGAAATTAAATACATCATCGACAGGTAATTAATTGCATAATATAAACATTAATTTTGAATCTAAATCCACATTTTATGGATTTAGTTGTTTCACATCCAGTAAATTGAAAAATATGAATTTAGTAAATTAAGGTGGGGTTCATTGTTTCATAGCGGAATCTATAGTCTGCGACAAAACTTAAAAAAATAGGGTGTGCGCGCAAATTGTGGATGAGAAGGAATTGCTGCGAGTTGTTGAGTTGTTTTGATAGTTGCGGAGCTTTTGTTTGTAAAGAAATTGTTTGTGAACGTCTCCTTTTTCTTCCCACAAAATTTTTCGCAGTAATTATCAAAAATTTTACATGGAAAATCGCATTTTCCAAATTGCGAAACTTTAGGACATTGTGCAGAGGTGAAATAAATTTCAAAAAAAAGACGATCAAAATATCTATCGAACCTGAAGCCGCTTTTTTCAGTTTTCATCATTTAAACAGTAAATAAAAATGTAAATACATTTCTGCAATGCATTTCTCCTACTCAAATTAAATTCAAATTTTCAGCTTTCGAAAAATGTTTTTGAAATTTTGGCCTTCAGGTTCGATAGAGAAATATGCGTAGATTTCAAAAGTGTCAATTTTATTACTATACTCTTTGCCGTTCTCTCTGAATCTGGAATTTGCGAACAATAAACCCACCCTTAAGGCATGGACTAATGACTACAGGAAAGAAATTTTATAAATTGTTCACAACGGTAGGTAAGGGCTGCTTATGAATTCTAATAGTAATTTGAGATACAATAGGATAAAAAATTATTGGTGAATATAGATGAAACTTACCTTCATATAATTTATCAGCTTTTAATAGGTGGTTAATAATTAGTTGAATTCCATGCATGTGAATATTTGTTGTTAAATTGAGTACCGTTGCGAGAATTGCTGCAAAGTAATAAAATAGGTACACAATCATTTCAGATATGCTGAACGGCGGATCTCTAGATGTAATTTGTATGTAGAAAAGTACAGGCAAATAAAGAGCAATCAAAATCATCACAAAAGTTCCTGAATTCCAGAGATAGATTTTCCATTTCTTTTTCGTGATAATGATTCTTCTATTTTCTTTATCAAAACTGTACGGCCCCAATGAGTATTTTGCACTTAGATTGAAGAAGTCACTCATTGCCGTTATCATTAGTTCAGAAAGCATTTTCCAGTTTTTATGTACAAGTATTATTTGTGTTAAATATAAAAATAAATACATAGACGATTACATTTCACCTGCCTGGAGTCGGAGTCGGTATATTGTAATACTAAAAATATTTACACAATTGTTATAGAATTTAGGTAAACTGTATTGTTTTCTCTAGAAATAATTGACCATTAAAATAAATGACGAGGGAGATTTGATAATATTTAGATATAGACGTTCTATTTAACTAGTAGCTCACAACTAAATCGCCAGGGAGAAAATATAGTATTTCAATGTTTACAATTTTCAATATGAAATAAGTAATAACTGCTATTACCTATATGCATTTACAGATTTTTTGCAGTGGTACTTATTTTAAACTTTAAAATTACACATAAGAGCTAAGAAAGTATAACAAATAATATTAATGATTGAAAGACGCATAATAATCATTTAATAGTTTGTTTTCGACATTTCTTAGCCACCTTAAGAATAGACAAGTAGTATCTACTTATTTTTAGCATTTATTTTCAACCCATGTAATAATAGTGTGTAACATAAGGCTATTCATTATTAACTTCCTGTTGTTGGCTATTTTAAGAAACTCCCAGTTTCCAGACCATATAAAATAATAACAGTTTAAATAACACAAACATGCCGTGCTTCAAGGCTGTATTGAGGGGGGGCATTGGGGGCAAATGCCCCCCCCCCCGAAATCCAATGATTTTTAGGTTATTTTTGACTCATTTTAGACAAAATAAGCCAAAATTTTTCGCGCTTCGCGCGATTAGCCTAATATATATTGTCCTTTGATATCATTGCCCCCTCCGAAATCGACTTCTAAATACGGTACTGCCGTGCTTATAAATTTATTATAAATATTAAACCAAATTCTCCTGCTGCAGAAAGTTTTCATACCCAATAGTATTTAAAACAATTTCTATTCAGGTCATCTATTTTAGTGGTACAGAAGTCTACATTATCATACATATTATCATACATAGTCAAAGTCTTATTCATTGGAAGTAATGCACGACCATTGGTTTGCATCTACTAGAGTTCTGTTTTGAGATATTTCTTTGAAAATCCTCTTATCTATAAATTCAATTCATACATCATTTCAAAATATTGAGTAACAAAGACTTGAAGACAACATTTTACGATAACGATTTTATCTTTCCTTTGTGGCATCTAGAGTTTACCCTCTTTTATACAGATGAATTTATATTCTACCATATAAAATCATTTTAAACAACTATGAACGAATTCTTCTTTAGGTTTAGGTGTTATCTATTGGTTGACTATTGATCGCAATTTTATTTCCAATTTATATGTATAATCAAGAAGTGAAAGTTTGCTCGCGATCTAACACATTGGAATATCGTATTTGAAGGAGACTTCGAAATGTGGAATATTCCAGCACAGTAGCGGTCCCGAGTTATCAGTTTTAACAGCATTATCCTAGAGTAACTAATGTAACCTAATTTAACATATCTAACCTTTTGGATGAGGCCCTGCCGCATCTATATGTCTACTTAAGAAAATGTTTCTTAAAACATTTAATTATTAATAAGTGAATCTGTAAGCATTGATATTTGATTTCAAACCGGGAATCTCCAGCAGACTTCTAAAAAAGTCATATAATACTTAATTATATTATGCCTATTTATATTCAGTAAATAGTAACTATACAAAATAGGCTAAACTCACAAGCATACTTACTAACGCTAATTGGAGAAAACCAAAGAAAATACATCTCTACGGTAAATCATCATTATTATTGATCATTGTATATTAATAATGCTACCGTTTCAACTTATATTAGATTTGCGTCGTTAAAAAGATTATATGATATAGATAATATGATATTTTGTATCTATCGGTTTACTAAACCAGTCGGCCACCTTAATGTAAGTACTAAAAGAAACTAACTTGATGATTTCATAATATATTAATTGTTGAATACAGATTTAACTAACAAATTAAATCAACAAAATAATGCGTGTTACGTTTAAAATGCTGCGAGAAAAATAAATCGCGGAGAATGTTAACACGTAAGATATAATATTGTGGATTGCAAAATTATATTGTGGCACATATTTGCATCAGTACATCACTCTATAATATAAACGTCATCGAAATGTAAGTATGTTGTATGTTTGTGTGTACGGATGTTATGAAATTATGAATGTTATTTCTCGGCCACCGTAACGTTATTTCAAAATGTATTAACAACACAATTTGGTTTATTTGCTGAAGATGCTAAATTCCATCGAGGTAGAACTTGGTTTTATGCATACAAGCTTGCGCGGTGATAAAATTATGAAAGTCACTGTTGTGAGACGTGGTAGTTGATACTCTTTCTTTCAATTTAATACACCGTGCCGTGACCTTATTTTATACGCAGGAAAGTTTAGAAATTGGCAATTCATAATAAAACTATATTTTTTTAAAATTCGCAAATGGTTTTAAGCTAATAGGAGGTTAAAAATGGTTTACGTCTTAAATAGAAAAACTAAGTCCATTCTTAAATAGAAAATATTCAGAGCGGGATGAAGTGGTAAACTATTTTTTATTTCAAATGTGTACGTTTTGAATCTGCCACTTATGCGTTAAAGAGATTTATTATCATAAAATTATGACTTCTAATATGACGTCACAAATCGCGATGAAGATAGGATTAGGAAGAGTATAAGTAGCCCTTAAAAAGTTTAGGTGGGTGAATATTTATGAATGTAGAATATTTCTTTAATGTGATTCCATTTTCGTTGGTCATAGTCATGAATGTCATGGAAGTTGACATTTTCCTTGCATTGACACTATACAACGGTAGTATATGTAATTAGTTATTCCAAATCAAAAAAGCAAAATTTTCTAAAACTTCAGCTTATTACGACCAAGGGCCAATATTTTTGTGTTGGAATATCGGCACTTACTCTGGTCACCCTTTATGGTCCCATTTTTGACTTGGGGTATAATGTTTCGACTACGTTACTCTGACTCATCATTATGCATACTGTCAAGCTTAGATGTAAGCATCCCATCCATTATACCCAACATCCCCATCCAGGTGTATGAATTGGCTGAAAGGGATGTGTTGGTGATGGCTGTAATGGTACTTTATTTGGAAACTGGGGATGGGCTATATTAGATAGATTACTTTAATTGAATATTGGTGGTGGGCTGGATAAGATGTTGATCTTTTCTTGGGTGTTTGGTGATGATGGGATGGATGGGGTTGGATGTTCCATCTTTTGCATTGGATGGGATGTTTACCTACAACTTACGCCTATGCTGCCATGTGTTAATCTGTTTTATCCGACCAAGCAAATAAACTGCTCCCCCTCACGCACCAGGTGGGTGACGGAAATAAGTTTCTGAAATACATTCTATCCATCTTGCAATATTGCCCTGGAATACACACTAGCTTTATTTATAACAGGGCCTGGGCCCTGTGATCGGCTAGTTATATATAAAGATTAACACTTCCACATCCAAGTGTGGTACCATTGTACCACAACACCTTTATTTGCCCTTATCTCTTTTGTTTTTAACCGAATTACATCCAGCTTTCAGGTACCTGTCAGGAATATTGTTTTACAATTTTAAAAAATATTTTGAGGTCATTTTGAAAATTTTTTCAATTTTTTATGACCAAAAAACTAAGGCGAAGTCATCGCTAACATGGCAGTAGTTTCTTATCTGGGGTGGTACAATTGTACCACACTTGGATACGGCCATGTAAGCTAGAATAAATGGTAAATAATTAGTAAATTAATACAACTAATGCAATGCTAGTAAGCAAATTAATTTTCTATAGTCGACTATATGCCGACAATATTCAAATTAATTTTCTATAGTCGACTATATGCCGACAATAAATTCAAATTAATTTTCTATAGTCGACTATAAGCCGACAATATTCAAATTAATTTTCTATAATCGACTATAAGCCCACAATATTCAAATTAATTTTCTATAGTCGACTATAAGTCGACAATATTCAAATTAAATTGTAATCACCGACTATAAGCACACGGAATGTAAATTAATCTCTAAGCATCGACTATTAGCCGAAAGAATTCAAATTAATCTGTAAGCATCGACTATAAGCCGACAGAATGTGCATTGGAATGTAATCATCGAATATAAGTCCATATATTGTAATTAACATTGTTATCATCGACTATTAGCCGAAAGAATGCAAATTAATCTGTAAGCATCGACTATAAGCCGAAGGAATGTATATTAAATTGTAATTATTGACGATAAGCCGACGGAATGCATATTAAATTGTAATCAACGAATATAAGCCGACGGAATATATAATAATATGTAATCATCGACTATAAGCCGACGGAATGTAAATTATCTTATAAGCAGCGACTATAAGCCGACGGAATGTATATTACACTGTCATCATCGACTATTAGCCGAAATTATGCAAATTAATCAGTAAGCATCGACTATTGGTCGAATTTATGCAAATTAACCAGTAAGCATCGACTATTAGCCGAAATTGTGCAAATTAACCAGTAATCCTCGACTATTAGCCGAAATTATGCAAATTAATCAGTAAGCATCGACTATTAGCCGAAATAATGCAAATTAATCTGTAAGCATTGACTCTGAGCCGAAGGAATATAATATTAAATTATAATCATCGAGTATAAGCCGTCGGAATGCTGATTAAAGTGTAATCTTTGACTATATACCGACAGACATCATATTAATTTGTAGTTATCGATGATAACCCGTCAGAATGCAACGTAATTTGTTATTGTCGACCATAAACCGACGGAAAGCTAAATTAATTGTTATCCTCCTCCACTATACGCTGAACGTTTGTATGTATCCCTGTGTGGTACAATTGTACCACATTGGGTTTTGCTATGTGGTACAATTGTACCACACTTGGATATTGCCATGTAAGCAAGAGTAGGGCCTTAACCATTGGTTTGGCGACATTTATAAAAACACGAAACCTTGTGTGGTACAATTGTACCACACTTGGATACTGCTACGTGGTACAATTGTACCACACTTGGTAGTCCGCGGAAGTTTTTAGGCTTGGATCTGGAAGTGTTAAGAATTATTTATGTACTTTCCAGCTGAAGTCAACAGAGTGTCCACGTCTTTAGAATGATTTTTTATCAACCATTTTTTCCCCTTACGATAGACCAGTTCCCATGCATACTTCTGATCCGAAAATTTTTCTTCCAAATAGGCCAATGCCAAAGCTGTTGCCCAAGCTGTTTCATTCCATTCATTTGTTGCGGCCACTGCAATTAATTTTTGATTACAAATATTTACCCAAAGAACAATCGATAAATGATCACATAAATAAGTGCTCAACTAATTTGGTATGTTACAAAACTAGCTATTGACACTTGTTGAATTAGGAATATGTACCCGCTTTCAGCGCATCCAACTCTTTAGAAATTGCAGAACAAAATGTGGAATCTAACGGAAAAGAACCCGAAAAAGATTGCAGACACACAAACTCTTCCAGAGGATCAGTGACTTTAGTCGCCTTATTTCTTTCCTCTTCTTTAGCTTTAAGGGCGGCATCCAAATTTGTTGAAACCTCAGGCTCCCGACTAGATAGAGTTGGAATTCGCTTAGGTCGAGAAGGAGGCATCGGCGGAGGTGAAGCTATTTATGTTGAAAAAATAAAATTATTGCCCAAATTTTGTTTATTTTAAATATTTACTTATTATACAAAATTAAATATAACAACTCATACTATAATTATAATAAAAACTTAATTACAACCCGGGTATAGAAGAAAAAGAATGATGTTACTCTTCTGCTATTTCTTATGTTTAATACAGCTAGTTATAGTTTAATCAATGGCAGAATAGATAAAATATAGCCATTTGGCCATCTTGAGGTCTACATTGAGAAGATCAACTTAAAACCAATTTTTAAGTTTTCTTACTACACTGCCGGGCTGGGACAACATCAACAACAGTAAATAGAAATGGGGGTTAACGACTAAAATACCGCATTGATGAAGGGGTCAGATCAAATCAGACCCCTTCATGTGCCTAATGTAGATAGTACTCTGTAGTGGTACTCTGAAGAACCTAAAATATTACATAGTGTTTCAGCAATGAAAATATGTTGTTAAGGGTGGACTGATTCATTATTGTACAAATACAGAGATATCTATAAGTTGACAAGTATTTTGAGGATGCTAATGTATTGACTAGATTCTGGCATGGGTACTGTGACGTGACTCTAAATGTTGCATTGTGAGTTACTCATGTGGGAGTTGGTAATGAAGGGAGGAAATCTCCATGCTAGGTTGGAGATTTCAAAAGGTGCACGAGGAAGGAGGTGAGGTGTGGACGGGACGTGAGAGCAGAATTCCGATCGGTCGATCTTTGGAGTGTCTTGAGCCAACAGCGAGTCTACAGCATGCAGCAAGTCTGAGAGTGCGATCAACACCTGACGACCGAAGAGCTCCTGTTTTGATTTGGTTTTCTATCATTTTATAAATTGTGTGTTTTGACTATCCTGTAATTTGGTGAGATCTTTCCAATTCTATTATCTTTATTATTTCAATCATTATAATCCATTATCCGAGTCATTCATTTCTCTATGTTCAGTGTGTTCACTGGTTATTAAGTAAAATAAAATTATATATATATAATTATGAATTCAAAGATCCTTTTATTGAGTGTACGAACTTGCATATCCGATAGTAATAAACTACAACTTACCCACGTTATGGTGCACTACGTCAAACAGTTTGGCTTTGTCTAAACTGCACGATCCCAAACTACCTAAAATCACAAGCCACTATTATTTTTTGAACTAGAAAACAAATGATGAAGACCTTCGTTTCAAAAGAAACAAAAAGGTGATTCGACTTATTACCAAAATAGTGGGTTGGATTGGACACAACGGTGCACAAATGTCTAAGTCCCACAGCACCACTTTATCTCGGAATATTTAGACGTGACCCCCCAATGTTTCATCGGATCTTTATCAGACATGACCTTAAGGTCATGTTTCCACCCTCCCCACCCCCACCCCACCCCACCCCCTAACCTAACCTAAATGAAATAAGCATTTAAAATATTAAAATTTTAGGTGTAAAACCGGTGGAATGTCATTTTGCCCCATACCCCCGTCGGGCGTATGGGGCAAAATTTTTACACCTAAAATTGGTCATTATGTTTATTTCATTTAGGTTAGGTTAGGTTAGGGGGTGGGTGTGGGGAGGGCGGAAACGTGACCTTCAGGTCATGTCCGATACAGATCCGATGAAACATTGGGGGGTCACGTCTAAATATTCCGAGATATATAGTGGTGCTGTGGGACTTAGAAATTTGCTGCGCACCGTTATGTCCAATCCAACCAAAATAGTGCCATGGTATCATAAATCAATTTTCGTTAAGGTACTCATTTTCTTACAATCCAAAGACAGGAATACTTCATCAACTCCAGCATTACTGCTAAGAGTTTTTCTCTGAATTCTTTCAAAAATGTTTACGTAAGATCTCCTGCTATGCTCCTCCGGCTTCTTTCTACCATGCCAGCCTCGGACAAGCTGAGATGGGACGTATCGAGTCTGCATCACCCAACTTTCATTTTTGTTTTTGTTTTCTTCATCGACAGCGACGAACGAAGTATACATTGAAGCGATTCCTAAGAAATAAAAATAATTAAATCATTGAAATAACATATTATTATGAATCCAACGTTTCTTTTCCTCTGCTGATAAGAGGACACAATAAATAGCTTTGTAGGTGGTCTCCTTTGTTCGTGCTCAGTCAGGCGCGAACTCCCTTTTGTTATCGTTATCAGCAGAGGAAAAAACGTTGAATTCATAATAACATTGAATTCATTAGCAAACTATAGAAATAGGTAATCAACCATACCGTTCTCAACCGAAATCTTGACAATTTCTTCTATCAATGCCTTCTTTTGAACTTCTGTCTCCGAATCAGTTGAATTCCCAAGGGCTGATATTTCAAATTCTAATTCTCGAACTATTTTCACTGCAGCCAATTTATGAAGCATTCCAGTAGAACCAGCATCGTTATTGTCACTGAACTATAAAGTCATAATATGATAACTGTTATGAATAAATCACTTCCGAACAAATTAAACGTAAAAATGATATCTTTTTTGTCCATGCTTTAAATATTACACATTAAAACACTAACGGGAATTTTAATGCTTAGAGGACCATCAGGACTGGCAGCAGTAATAGTAACTCCAGTAGGGACTTCTTTGGAAAACAGCCCTATTAACACCATTTGGGAGCCATCAAAAATCGGCAAAACTTTTCGTGGAGCCTGTTTGTAACTTGGTGTCTTAGGGATGTTATGAGTTTCTTCTGTCATCGGCTTTCCGTATCCTAGAAGAGTTTTCTCTGTATTGATAGTTGTTGTTGCTGTGGCTGTTTCTGGCACTCCATCCCATGTTACAGTTATTTCTAAGGATAAAGTATATAATATAATATACTATAATGCACAAGCAAACAATTTATATAGTAATACATTGTAACATTAATTTTATAAAACACATTAGTAAAACAAATAATTATTGGAAACCTGTCAATGACGGTTGAAGAGCATTTTTTAGTTGCTGCAATACTTTCCCTTGGATTGATTCCTTGTACCCAACAAAATCAGAAGTTCCTCCTCCTGCACTTGCAATTCCATCCACCAAATGATGAGATGCCCCATTTCCAATGCCCAAAGTAAATACTCGGTTGTGGTTGGCATTTATCTTGGTCAGACCAATCACCTGATTGGTATTTGCCACCTTGATACAAAAATTTTCATTTTCTTCACTTACTTATGTAGTATTTTATACCAATTTTCAAAGCAAAAAGTTCTTTACTTGTCCATCGGTGAGAACAAATATCTGACGGAGATAACCTGGGATAACAGGCTTTTCAAATATCTCTTTCAAGGGTTCCAAAATCCCCGTGCCTCCCATATTAGCATCTAAATCTGTAACACCAGCCGGAAATAAACCAAAAACCGTCATTTGATGTCATTATTGGAAAAAACAACATATAAAAATTTTCTGATTGGTTGGAACCTGTAGCATGTTCGACAGCCTTTTTGAGTGTTTCATCATCGTATTTAACGCTTTCAGGAAAAAGAAATTCAAAGTTACTGCCAAATCCAACGATGTTGAAGTAGCAGTCTGCCGGAGCCGAGTGAAGAAACATCTAAAAAGTATAAAAAAAATTTCTGTTTTTTAAAAACTAATAACGTTTACTATGCTTGCGATAAAACATGTAGTTCACTAATATGTTTACTATTTCACTATCTACACGTTTGTCTTAAAGTAAATGCACAGAATTAAACAGTATAAGTTTAAACTGTAGCATATTATTTTATATCTGTACAGAAAATTATCACTAATGGATATGGTTTTAGAAAATCTTATTATCTTACCAAAAGAGCTTTTTTGGCTAAAGCAATACTTGATCCCTTCATAGACCCTGATCTATCCAAGAGGAATATTAGTTCCGAATTCTGCTCATCCAATTTAAAACTTGGGATGAAATGAGTCATAACAGCAACAGTATTTGCAGCTACAAGTTTCTATCCGACAAAAATCAGTCATTTGTAAAATCCCATAATTTGGACAACTGATTCTATGATTAAATAAATCTTAAATTGAAAACATTGAGAATTCATACCTCCGAGTATAATCTTGGAATATGAGCCTCTGCTGGTTTCACAAGAAGAACAAAATCTCTATCCATGTCTGTAGTCTTCCCACTTAATTCTACTACAGTTCGACTCCAATTCTTCTTCTCTGGAATCGGACCCTTTTCTGTGATCTCAATTTTATGTGTAGGACTCTCAATGCTATTAATATCTCCTTGAATACACAAATTAACATTTATTGACATTGGTGCTGGAGACTCCTGAGAAAATTTCATGTTGGCCAAATCTTTTCCCTTTTCATCAGTTTCTGTTGGAGGTATGTAGCGAGGGGCAACTGTTGTCGGCAAGAAAAATCGCATAGCATTTGATCCCTTTTCATTTTTGACTTCAGTTACATAGCCTATGACAACCTTTGCTTGGTTGCCAGGTTTTAAGAATCCAACCCGAACCTATAAAATGTTGGAATTTTTTTAAAACTATGATTTTGAGATGGTAGGGCATCAGATGCAAAACATTATGTTAAGACAAAAGTTTCGTGTTTATTTGCATTCACCTTGAAAATGTCTGCTTTATTCTCCTCTCCAATGAAAGCAGTTTGCTGCTGTTCGACCGCTTTTTCATACTGTGCCTTTGCTTCTTCCTGTGGCTTGACTTCTCCCTATATATTAATCATACAAGAAACCAAAATAACACATATTATATCAGTTATCTTACGCAAAATAATCACCTAGTTATTATCATCCCAATTTTTAATTGGGATGATCCCGTATCAACAGGGCTTTATCCTATAATATAAACGCGAATTTCTCATTTAAATAACACAGTAACCTTTGACTAGAGTTTTAAAAAATCCCCTACTTGCCCCAAACACCAAATGAACATAAAATTGTAGCTCAGACAAACAAATAAGGGTACCAAGAATAAATGTGCCGTTTCCTGCTCTTTAGACAAAATCACAGGTCGAAGATTAGCGCCAATTGATCAAATTACCTGACAGTTGTTTGATTTTGTACAAAATGGTTCTATTTAAACCAAATTATATTGAAAACTAGCTGAATCCTAGCACACAAAGTATGCTAGAAAATGTTGAAATCAGTAAATTTGTAGCGACTGCGCATTGGCCCGAAATTCATAGACCGTTGATTGGACTCAGTACTGATAGTCTAAGTCTAGTCCTTGCTCATTAATTGCAAAATATTACCCTTACTCATTAATTACAAAATATTACGGACAAATATACAAACCTTAATACATTCAAAAAAAAAATTCCATGCGCATGTCCCACTTTATGTTTAAAAGATTATGTTTATGTAGAGTAAAGATAATGGATAGTATTAAATTACCTAATTTGTACAGTTATGGAAATTAATTGACAATTTACCAGTTCTGTTGCAATAGATACTTCTTCTAGACCTAAGGTTACGGTTTGAGTCTCGAAGTACTCCAAAATATTTTCTAAATTATTTTTTCTTGTACCAAAATATTAACTAAAAATTTTCATTTGAATGTTCCATCCTAAATTCTTCTACATCTTCTTTGGCGTTCAAACCTGATCTTCGTCGAAAGTTTTCATGCAATTCTGGGGTGGACGCCAATGAGATAAAACTAATCTTTCATTTAGACACAAATTCCAAATTTTCTTTTATTGATTTACTTTATTCCTAACTATAACAAACTTTTCAAATCTTTTTAATTGGGAAAAATATGTGCCAAAATTTTCTGTCTACAATTGTCCTTTGACCGAATGTCAACTTTTCATTCCATAAACATAGTATGTAAAAATTCATTTGTTGGAAAAACAATACTTATTATTGGCTACGGGTTGGTACCTATATGAAAATTAATTGGCACCTTACTAGTGCTGATATGGTCTCTAGAACCCTCAAGGTCACAGTTTAGGTTTCGAGTCCGGTTTCGAGTACTCAAAAAACATTTTAAAAATTTCTTTTATTTTTTTCTTTCCTAGCCACCACCAATCTTTCTTTTTTCAAATCGTTTATAATGATGTGGGGATATTTATTTGGACTTCAGGCACTTCAACATGCATTTTGCCACAATATCTATCAAAAGCATTAAGCATTAGTAGGTGTAGGTAATGCTGTACTAAATGAATAAATGTCATTCGAATTATATCGTTTCACTCCGCTTTCACTGAGCATTTAGATATACATATTAAATCGAATCGTTTTAGATAAAACGATTTAGATAAAATAGAACATTAAAACTTATTTCAATGTCAATGTGCCTTGGTGTAATTGTGTGAATGGATTGTCATAGTTTACCATTACTACTATTTAATGCATTTTATTGCTGTGAAGATAAATTATCCTAAACAGTGTTAAATTTTGTACATATTTGACATAATTGTGTAGTATGATTTCTGAGCGCGGAATAAATGGCAAAACTCTGACTGAGAGTGAGGAATGTGGAATTGGTGGGGAAAATTTTAAATGCGATTCAGTGTTCATTTTATTTATTGGCAAGTGTGCGGTGAGTGCAGGGCGGGCTACAAACACAACGATTGTATAAATACAGTATGATATGAAAATGACTTCCATTGGAAAATATGGAAAGTGTAAAATCATGAGAAAATTTGACCTAATATCCTTACGAGAGCGACCTTTCCCAATTACGAAAAGTAAATGGACCATGTCTAAATGCATCTTTTCGAGCTTAAACTGATGATATCTCTCATCGAAAAATGATGATGTAGCTTTTAATTTCTTTGTCAACTCACTAGCTTTGGCTATAACAGGACCTGGGTCCTGTTACGGGCTAGTATTATATACACTTTGTGTTATAAGATATAGCAATATCAGGTGTATGATTGATGTAAGCAAGGGTTAACACTAGAATATTACGTCACATGTTCCTACCCAATTGGGACTTTTCTAACTTAAATTAAATTTCTAAATTTTTGTATTAATCACAAATGCATTTCTCTGCTTATATTTTTAAATTGAAGTAATTTAAGTCATGCAGTAACGTGACATGCAAAGTTCGCTAGCCCTTGACCAATGACATAATATGGTCCCTTAAGGACGCGAAAAGCACCTACTTTCAGATTGGTATATAGCAAATAGCCTACATTCATTTTTATTTTTTGGCACAAGAAAAAGTCTCTATCCATATGTCTGGAAGTGGAGATAGGCGAGCGATTTACATTCACGTAACATAAAAGGGGTAGCTGCATCTGCTGTTCCAATCTGAAAGAGGACAGAGGCTTTTTCTTTCTAAAAGGGACGATATTATATCCCTGGAATGACATGTCATGTGATAATGTTTGTTGCCGGTGTTATGTATTCTAAATTTAAATACATCATTATCATGTTATTATTTACCTTGATAATCCTGCCTTCAAGCTCCGCATGGAAATGAGTTACTGCGCCTTCTGAATCGACTGGAAAATAGTAAATCGCTTCAATGGGCTCTTCTTCTTTATTAACAAACACCTGAGTTAGTTCAACTTGAGCCACAGAATGAACGACGGAAGCTAAAACTGAGACAGATACAAGAGGAACTGGTCCAATTTGAGTTCCTTCATTGTTCGGTTTTTTGATGATACACACCAAACCGCACCCGACATTCTTATGGCACCCAAATTGGTTGGCAAACATCTTGTAACAAAATCTTACCGTTTGTCTTTTTGTGTGAAAATAAATAAATGAAAAAATGAGCAATTTAAGTAATTAAAATTAAAATGTAATAGAGGTCTATTTTCATACATGCAACCCATTTCTGACGCTCTAATAAGTAAATAAATTTTTGGCATTTCAATATTAAAAAATATTTGCATGCTCATAAAAATTAAAAAAGGTAAGACGGCTACTTATAAATTTTATTAGAGGAAACATGTTCTCATTTCTTTTATTTTGACTTTTATTTACTATGTTGAATATAAATGCATGTTCCTGCTTACCTTGTTCACCGATTCCAGAAGTGACTCTTAACTCCAACACACTCTCAAACTAAGTCCTGACGAGTTAGTAATAAGATGACTTAAAAGTTAGCGAAATAAAAGTTACTATACAAAAAGCTTTGGATGGCAGAATAATATGATAATATGAATTGATATTATCTGATTAGATTAGTATTTATACTGTGTAGTTGTTATAGCCCTGTTGCCACTATACTTTGTATATCAAATAAATATTTTATATAATCAAACTAAAACATAATTAGACAGTTGTACGCAAGGCACTATTATCGCATTTATAGCTGATTAGCCAAATAGCAAGCTTATCTCAATTTGTGTTTACACAGGTACAGATAGTTCAACTATATAGGTAGGTTGAATATAATATATATAAGTTGCAGATTAAGGAGACATCCACTTTATGTCATTAGTCATTACCGATCTGATATAATAAACAAAAAGTAAAGACTATGTCGTGTTACACTTATACATTGCTAAAATGTACTGCATAAATTTTTTATGATACATAATTGAGAATCATTTTAATATTACTTGTTGTCACTACATCATATCAAATGGTATGATACGGAAGAATCATCCAAAGTCAAATTAATAATTCAGATAACTCGGTATTGGAACACCTATGTCCAGTTATTTGCTTAAGATAATAAGCTTGCTAACACTTACGTAAAAGCATGTCATGCGAAGCTGCTATATAATATGCATACGTCGGAATTTTATTTATTTAAAATCGCAAAAAATTTACACGAAAATTTACCAAAAAATGGTAAAATTTTTTCCTAAAATTTTACCAAAAATGTCAAAAAATTTTTATAAAAATTTATCAAAAATGGCAAAAATTAGCTCTTTTTGATTTCGGCAAAAATATTATCTATATCTATAACAACATATTTGAAAAATCAAAAGCCAGAAACTCAAATAATCAAGTGATAAATAAGAACTGCATCTTCAATTTTAAAATCCAAACTTACCATCTTAAAACATATATATATTGCAATATTAAAATTTAATCCTAACTTGCCATATTAAAATCATATAAATTGTAATAAAATTTAATCAAAACTTAATACCGAATCTTCTCAAACTTCTTTAATTCCAGGCCACTTTAAAATCAAATATTAATACCTTAAAGTTCAATCCAAACGTAATATCGTCCTTATTATCCTAAGTCCCAATTTAATTTTTGAAATTGAAATTAAATAATGATGCCAACCAAACGGGCAAAATTACACCCATGGCAAAATCATGTGGATAAATAATAAGGGATTGACATTTCAATATTTTCCATACTCATTTTTTGTCGCCGTGGACTCAAAAATGCCTTGTGCATACTAAAATATTATGGCAATAACTGGTACAAAAGAATAAATTCAATCGACAAGAAATAAAGTCGGAAATTGTCAGTTTTACTTTCTGCATATTGCACTTTCCTTGTGATTCAACTTCAACTACAGCGACACTAAAATGTAATGTTTGAAAGCCCCGCTTAACCTTGGCTAATCTTGGTCACTTTAGGCTTATTGAAAAGATAATTTATGCAAATGTATTTATTTTATTGTAAGTTTCATTTTGAGAATTTTGAAAAAAAATTTTGAATATACCATATTCTAGAAAATGGCAAAATATTTTCTTAAAGTTTTTTTTATGTCGAAAATTTTATGTAAACTTTTTTTATATTAAAAAAGTTTACTAAAAGTTTAAATTTATTTATAACTCAAAAGTTTAAAAAAAGTTTACTAACACATTTATATTTTTGAAATCCTCAGAGCATGATTCGTGTAGATACGAAGTCTCAGAACTGTATGAGAAGGCTCTAAAAATTTTACTTAAATAAAATTCCGACGTCTGAAATATGTAAGGTGAACAACCTTTATTATCGAGTTTTCCATTTTGCATGACCATGCAATTTTTTAGGTTATTATGGGCTCCGATAGATTTGCAAAACTTTTTTCTTTAAGCAAATTGTTCACATGAATTACGTTGCATAGCTAGAGCGTAATAACTAGCTTTTAAAATCATAGCAGTTTAAATAGCTTAAAATGTCCTTGTTATCAATACATTGAGCATAGAGGTTTCATATTTATCAGTATTTAAAAGAATTTTAATTCTGGGAATCTGCCTATTTTAGTGTTACCAAAACCTGCATGAAAAGTCAGAGCCTTATTCATTAGAAGTAGTGCACAACCATTGGTCTATCTAGAATTCTGTTTGGAGGTATTCCTTTGCAATTCAATCATCTCAAAATATTGAGTAAAAAAGAATTGGAAAACAACATTCTAAAATATTATAGCGAATTCCATATTTACCCTCTTTTGTAAAGCTGACTTTTTTTCTACTAAGTATTTCTGCTTAAAATAGTTGACCCCTCAATGTGAAGCATTGGAAATTAGGATCTACTTGGATATTATTATTATAAGTATTTTTGTGACATTGTCTCCATCACAGCGTTGTATCCTAGCTATTCCTAAAATACAACCACAGAAAATAATTTGGTAGATATTAGGAATAATCTTTGGTCAAATTCCTGTATACGTAATACGTACCTGTGGAAGCGACATTAAGTCGTTAGTTAATATTAACCATTTTGTTAAGTTCGCAAATGCCCTATTATTGTAACTATTAGAATTATTCTTTTTAACTATGTGTTTGAAAGCATGTTCTCATGAACTTTGACCTTTAATATCTGACAATCGATTAGGTGTATCACAATGTTATACACACTATGTGAATGAACATACGTTTTATAGTGACATTTCTAAATTTGAAGACCCTCCACCTCCAGGCACTGACGAATTTATAATAATAATAATTTTTCTATTCGAAATTCAGTACCTTTTCTTGATTTGGAACTATAAAAACTGCAAAAATTAAAAAAATTAAAAAATTTAGGGGTTCAAAAATTTTTAAAAAAATTGAAGTAACTTCTCTATATTCATGATAGGGCATGTGACACTATTAAACAGGCTAAAGTCATCCTCTGTGACGCCTGTGAGGGAAGTGGATGAAAAACTTAACTGAAAATAATGATATTTTGGTTTCGTCATTGTTGAAAAAGTCATGCTCTATTCACAGCAATTGATTCAGTAATAGCTTGATGAACTACCAACTACTGACAGGTTCTTTGACACTTTTGACACATGTTCATCACAGGTCAAGGACCAAGTGGCTTTCTCTAAAGTAAACACTTGTTACGTTTTGCAATGGTTTATTTAAAAAGAGGACTAAGAACTGGGTCAGGAGCCTTATCTTACTGGCGCTGATTACTGAGAGAAAACGGAAAATTTATGAACGAAATATAATGTTTTAGGTTAAGATTCCATGAGGATATTGTAAAGAGGAGTCCAATAGTCCAATAAACCATTGTAAAATGAAAATGTAACACATAGCAGTTTATTTGGGTCCTCGAGTTTAGAAGTGTCATGGTCAATAGTCATTCTGCACTTGTTTCTTGTTTGATGCATTAAGAAAATGTGTGCGGCCCCCTTAGGGCGAGATTTTATAACGACTTGTCGGTAGTTTTTGAAAAATGTTAAAATTATTATTCTTATAATATAAGTGCACGAGTTTTCGCTAGTATAAGAAAGAAAGACAGTTTTTGATAAAATTAAAGCTTAGTTTTAACAATTACCGCCCATCCATGAAAAAGCAACACTGCCTTATATTGAAAATACTTAATTTAGCCAAACTTACAAAACAAAATTCCTTTAGTATTTAATGCAAAGAAAATAATAGAAAACTTCAAATCGTAGAAATATAGAAAATTCATTAATATTTTATTAGTTGTTTTTGCGTTAGTCGGCTAAGTCATTAAGAATTAGTAATATTAGTGACAGGAAAAATACACAAAACCCGAAAAAGTTGAAGGATTATATTTCCGAACTCGAATGACCATGATCGGGTATTTTCATATTTCTAAAAACACCCGAAAGGGCAAATAGATTATTATTAAAGTAAACCACGTAGTGCAAGACTTAAAAAGTTTAACTTGAAAGGTCTATGCAAATATTTTGACAAGTTATAGATCAGTAACTAATTAATCAATTGGAACAGAATATTTCTAAATGAGATAGCTTATTTTATTTTAATAAAGACAATACTGACATACTGATTCGCATTGTCAATGTAACGTTAGGGTGTTTTAGAATACATTCTAAAACACCCTAACGTTACATGTATGAAAATATCCGAACATTTCAATATACGATCATTTTCGGCTCGGGTATATACCAATCGGATTGTCATATATACTTATTCGGATAAATACTGACTCATACATCGTGTCGGGTATTTTTCGGGAACCAGTGACTAGAAACCTGAATTAAGCTTTTAGTCTCATAGATATCTCATTCATGAAATTTAAATAATAAAATCGAAAAAATATGTTACTTGACCGACTGAACGAATCGAATGTGATTTTTGCAGATTACTAAAAATTATTCGTGGTGATATTCGTTGACGTGGTTTTGACTAGACCTAGATTTCGATGAGAGCCTACAAACAGAAATATAAATCTTATGAATGTCCACATTTATGCTTAGTAAGATTTAACTGACCATTTCCAATGAATCAATTTTTCATGATTGGTGATGTAATTATTACACACAATTGTTTGCCGTTTACGTCATCAGCTGTTAGCGTTCAACAAAACCGGGTAACGGAAAGACAAAATTTTTGTGTTTTTTAGTGTTTGGGGCACATTGTAGAAAACATAATAACTTTGCTCTCCCGCAACCATCATGAAAAGAAGTCTGCTGTTCTCAACTTCTCACAGTATACAGCACCTCAGCAAAGTACTGTCCTTTGTTTACCCGACACATGGAGAATGGAATAGCATGTAAAGTAAATACATTGAATTTTGCAGTAAAAGAGACTTTAATAAAAAATAAATAAATACGAATAATGCAACAGAAATTACCAAATTCTAAAACTTCTGGTACATTTTCCCTTACGAAATTTGTCATGGTCAATTCTATTCTAGTTTACAATTTTAATATCTGATAGCTAAATAAGCTGACGCTGACATTCCGATATGTATAATTTTATAATGTGACAGAAGGTGTTTGATATTCTTAAATTCTGTTGAACTCCCAAAATCCAACATTATTAAAGTTGATTTCTTTTCGATTGCAATTTTGTATGACTTCGTTACTGCAATCGCACATTTAAAGCCCAAGATTTTAAGTATGTGTCATAAAAGTGAAAGCTTCAGAAAACATTAACACAATTTCGCGATTAATTGATTATACGTAACTGTTAAATATCTGTATAAACAGCAACAAAAACCAATTTGCGCTAAAATTTTTTGGGAGTGCTATATTTGACTTGTAATATTGTAATTTATTTAATTTAATGTACTTATCTATACGTTTTATCCATATTTCCAGCTTTTATTTGCTTTTTGAGCCACACAGCGATGAAAATGGTTATTGAAACCCAACCCAATTGTGCAAATGTTATGTTTACATGTACAAAGGTACTGTTATCAAAAGAAAAAAATGTATACAAATTAGAAAGTTATATTATATACGTCGCTGATTCCGTGACAATTCACATAAGCAAATCATCATTCACTCAATTTTATCAAGTCTAGAACGATAATTAGAACTTGATAACACTTACCATACTTGATTACGAAAGCGAGCCAGAAAGCGGATAAAAATATTGCCTTTTGAGTTATTAACATAGAAGAATTTACTACTACTAATTTAAAACTAATTTAAAAAGTAAATTTGCATACTTATATCATAGACTCATAGACTTATTTTTTAATTTTAAAGTTTTCAAGTTTGCAAATATATAATTTAAAATTAAAGAAGCAAAAAGATAACCACAGACAGTTTAAAAAAAATGCTACCCTGGACAATTGATAACGTTGAGGCGAACTTTTTGAACATTAGCAAATGGGCATTTCTGTCAGTGCGGTTTCAGGGCTATTGGCCATTCCAGATTGTTCATCCTAAGAAAGACCTAATTGGTTATGGAAAAACAGCATCTCTCAGTTTTACCTTCAAAAGTTTCCCAGCGGTTTGGCTTTGTGTTCAGGTTTTACTGGACATTCACATGTGCATTTTTTATACCAGTCGGAACTGCTGTCAGCTAGAAAAAACTCCCGACGGACGCAGTGGAATGTATCCGTCTGCTTCGGTGGAAATGGCCATAATGATCATAATGTTAATTACATTGTCATGCGGATTGATCTCTTTCAAAATCACGGGGCTGTTAAATGCCACCCGAAATTGGCAATTTTGGAAAGAAACTGTTTTTCTTTACAAAAGTATTTTAAAAACTGGGATTGTCTTTGAAGACTCTGTATCAAGAAGTTTTTTTGACAATCTTCTAATTCAAATAAGAAATATGATAATCCTTAGCATATTCGGGACTTCTGTGAATACTTCGGTGCTACTTTCATACTACATACTCCAGAAAATACCGTCTTTGCTATATTATTACGTTTATTTATTAACCGCTTTGATTTGGTGCATTAAATGTGGTTTTCATGGTACTCACTCCGTGTGGTTGTTTTTCTTTATGAAATTGTACTCTCAAGCTTTTGAAACTGTTGCTCGTGAAATTAAAAATTCAGAATTATACCCCAAAAAGACGAAAGAAATGGAACAAATATTTCTTCGTGAACTTCTTGCCATTTATTATGAAACAGAAAGGCAAACGAAAAAATTCAGCGACATTTTTGGATATAAGATATTGATGGAATTTCTATTTTGTATTCTGTCTCTTTTGTATTCAAGCATTGCTGTGTTCATGTCATACAGCAATTCCAAACAAGGAAGCTTACCGCTGCTTATTTATGGCCTCCTGCTTATGTCCATGTACTCCTTCCAACTTTTCCTTCTTGTCTTCACGGCATCGGATATTACAACCAGTGCAAAGTCTATCCAGGAATCCATACAGATTATCTGCTTGGATAGATTTGATACTGACTCCAGGAGAAAGGTATCTAATTTAATATTTTAAACCTACAAGTTAATATGCATTATGTTATAAGATTGGTTTTGCATTCATTTTGTCAATTTAATAGATTAAAATGATAGCGTCGAAGTTGGAAAATGATCCACCAGCAATATCAGTAGCTGGATTTTTTATGCTGAGACGCAGTATCCTTATTTCGGTCAGCAGCATCCAATTGAATATTCCCAATGTTTATGCTTTGTTAATTTAATGGACTTACAAGATAAATATAATTATAGTTGTCTTAAAGTCGTTTTGGTTTTATTGCAGGTGGGAAGCGTCCTTATAACCTATATAATTGTCCTAGTCCAGTTTCGATAGAAGGAATATACAACTAAAGATCAACCCTAAGAAATCCTTTTTAAATTCATAAGTGTTATAATTTTTCGTAGTCGGAATCTATTTAGGAATGAAAATGTTCATTGTAATATTGTAGTATTTGTTTAGTTGGGAAGAATGTTAAAATAAAGCAGTGTACCTTATTACATTTGGAGTTTTAGAAAAAATGACCAGGTAAACAACTAATTAACCAAATGCATTAGTACCGACATATATTGACAGTACAGGTACTAGTTGCGTGATATAGGGCAATTGGCGGTGGATATTACTACGTTGTGTCCTAAATTTATTTTGATTATTGATTAGCTAAAAGGCAGCTAAACAGCTAAAGTATTTCTTTCCTTTCAGTTTGCAAACTGAGAGCGCCTACTTGCTACTAATATACAACCAATATAATATTCTGGTTCTTTAACTGTTTAAAATATTTATCACAAAAAATTACAACAGTGTAATATAGTTTAAATGAAGATCATGGACATTTTTGAATTCATTGTCTTCTTCAATTTGTTACTAAAATTGTGTTACAATAGCGAAATAAATAAAAATAATTCCACTATTGTAAACCAGACGAGCTGAAAAACGTGTTGGAAAATGCTACCGTGGACTATTGACAATGTGGAGACGAATTTCCTAATAATTAGCAAATGGGCATTTCGAGGTATGAAGTTTCAAGGCTACTGCCCATACCAAGTTATTCGGGCTAACCGCGGCTGCATTATCAACAATCAAGGCCAAGCTTTGATTTCCAATTACTCTCCGTCTATTTATCTTGGGGAATCGATATTATGA
Organism: Tomocerus qinae; assembly: GCA_020055645.1. NCBI lineage: Eukaryota > Metazoa > Arthropoda > Collembola > Entomobryomorpha > Tomoceridae > Tomocerus > Tomocerus qinae. The sequence continues at coordinate 68,092,561 of CM034546.1, forward strand.
TTGTATTTGTAAAAAGTAAAAGCCAAATTATTTAGAGTCATGCTTTATTTTCGTAAAAGCATCTGTCTTAAATTACAGCCAAATATAACAATTTATTATTTTATTTACAGAAGGCAGTTACATAGATCTATAGCGATATTAATAGAGTGATAGTGTAATAAACAGTGGTAGCAATAAAAGTTAACAAAGTGCCACGTTTACAGTAATAGAACGACCCAATTTCCATTCTTAGAGGTCTGAGTGATTTTATAATTCTTAGAATGTCTTGGTTTGCTATTCCCTTCCAGGAGTGTATCATGCGTTCAGAATACTCATATAGCAGTGCAGCTTGGGGAACGAGAGTAATTTCCACAAAAATCGTAAAGATACCAACTACAGCCATAAATACTAATAAAATCGTAGGAATTTGATCATACAATCTAATGCTGGCATAATTGCACACCAAATTCAGCCCGATTCCTACAACCTTAAAAAATGGACTGGCGTAGAAAAACATTCTGTTGATAAACTGATTACAAATATTCAATTCTGTATACAGTCGCATGACGAGTTTAAATTGAAGTTTCCCTAACAAATGAAAGCTTTTAGACCTATTATTTAACATCGCTTCTTTCGTTAAACAAAATCGCCCCATCCAATAATTTACAAAACTTAAATAAACCATTCCGATATGAACGTATGTAATTATAGTACACCAAATGTGCAGATTTTGAAATGTAATGAGAACAGCTGCGATTATTTTTGTTACTGGTGAAGTTTTTAAACCTAAGAAAACTTTGAAAAAGTATTTTAAATAATGTGGTCCGTCTCTTACAACTAGTAAAAGTGAAAGTAAAGGCCCAACTATGGCTACTGATATGTAAGCCATCATCATCAATCCGAAATAATCCAAATGGAATCCAAAAAAATTGCGGTATGAAGATAAAAATTTCAGACGTGACTTCCCGATCAGTTTCACTAAATAGAAATTATAACATTTGGTCATTTTATTGCTTGGTATTGTTAATTGTTGTTTTTAAAGGAAATATAATAATACACAAGACATTCTTTTTCCAACACTTTAGCCTTTCTCACAAACTGAAACTTAAATAATTGAAATTGGCCTAAGCTTTATTTTAAAAGCCCTTAATTGTATCTTAGAAATAAACAAGTTTGGTTGGCTTACCTTCAAATGACTTGTGAGCGGTAATCACTTGGTTATAAAGAAATGCCATTTCATACATATTCTTATTTGTTGTTAAGTTAGCCACCGTTGCAAAAGTGGAAGCAAAATAAAAAAATAAAAATACAATTATCTCAGCCGTGGTAAAAGGCGGAATTGTTGATGTTATTTGTAGGAAGAATAGAGTCGTCAAGTAAATTGTCATCAGAAGTACCATCACAGTTCCAATATTCCAAACATAAAGTTTCCACTTTTTTCTTGTCACAGAAACTGCCAATGTTTTCCGATCAAAAGTAAAAGGCCCCAGACAACATTTTTCAGTTGCATTGCCAAAGCAGCCCATTACTTTAATCATAAAATCTGACATCATTTTGTCTAACCTTTTTTTAAATTACAAATCTTTAGTAGATTCGAAAGCTGGATCAGTTAACGGTTAAGTAGCTACTTGTGTAGTTGATATCTTTTGAACGTTGTTACTACGCGTTTTTAATGATCTTCAAATGCAAACTATTTTGATACTTTTCAGTAGCATTGTGAAAGTGTTTGATAGGAAAAAAATTACAACCTGCTTCGTTAAACCTCAACATTTAAATGTTTTTAAATTATAAATCCCTTTCTTAGCACTTTCGATTCACTTATTTTAACAGTCCGAACTTTCAAGGTTTTATAGTGATAATAATTCAAAGCCACTTAGATTTTCTAAAGCCTGTTATTATTTATGCTGTATTGGAAATGAACATAGCTTCCTGTATTTCTAAAAGTATAGGCCCTTTTAAATCGAGGTCAAAGTTTTCCTCGTGCAATCGTGGTTTCTGATTTTCCCATTTCTCTCTCTGTCAATTTGAAATTTTTCTCCCAACTGGGACCAGACGAACAGAAATTTTAAAACTTTCTAATAAGCAAATTTTACACTTGGGAAATGATTGCTTGTACGAAAAAATACTTTTAAAATATATATTATCTCAAATTACTAACTAAACTGTCAATCAAGGAACAACAAAGACACTCCTTTTTAACAAAAAAGTAAAAAAAATAGTCCTGCTTGTTTAAAAAGCAGTCCTTTTTACCTTTTTTTACATTATTTACATGTGAAGTCCAGACCTTATTTCTATTTCCTATATCTATTGTAAAGGCGAAGTAAATGGGGGCACGCTGATACATCACAAAAAGAAAAAAGGGCTGCTTTTTAAAAAACTTACTCCTACCTTTTTTATTATAAAAAAGGCAAAAAATGTCCTTTTTTGCACTTTTTATAACTTATTTCCATGTAAATGTAGAAATTACCATGACAAACAGCACCAAGCTCCAAAAATTACAAAAAAATTTAAATTTCCTACATAAAAGGCTTAATTTGTAGACTAAGTTTACAATATGTAGTCGGCGAGGACTAAAAGGTCCTATCTTTAGATTTAGAATAAGTTTGTGTCTTTTTCATTCTTCTGACCGTTTTACAAATCGTAACTATGATTTCACCTTCGTTTAAAATTATACACTTATAGGTAAAAAAAATCAAAAGTAGTTGGCAATTGTTTTTGAAAGTGAGAGCAGTACAGAGTATCCATTATCTACTACAAATAGTAGGTGCTTAATTTGCTATGTAAACCCTGTGATTATAGGTAATGTGAGCCACTTAAATGATTTCCCATTTCACCGTTCATTTACCAGACATAAGTTCCCCCTATATTAAAAGAAAAGTTCTAGAACAATTACTGACTCTAATATTAAGCCCAGCATTTTGCTTATCTTAACCACATACTCTAATATGTAGTTAAGTTATATACAAGCATCTACCAAAACCTTTTGAATTTATATTAATGTCAAGCAAATTTAGAAAGGAAATAAAGAAACTATGTAGGTACTCATTCTACAAGGTAATATATACAAAAACAATTTCATGCATTATAATACATTAGCACGCGTCGTTCTCCGGTCAATAAATTCAAGGCCTAAGTGTCTGGTGACTGAATGCAATGTCGCCAATTTGTGGTTTTGCTATCTAAACTAAAAGTTATTGCATAATTTATTAAATTCCTAGATATTTTATTGATCTTATATAATCGATATAATTGATTTATATTGAATTTATATAATGTATTAAACATTTAAGAATAAAATTATATAGCATTTTGAGAAGTTAACAGTTATGAATTAAATGTATGTAAAATGAAATGTTACTCATTAATTACAAATTAAATTAATTACTACATACAACATCGCAGTTATTCAGTATCTCAAAGACAGATACAAAAATTTGACAATGTTAATACAAATTTACCATTAAGTGTGATGAATAATCAGTTAGTTAATACCGGATGGGTAATTAATTACCTTGATTATAAATTACAAAATAATGTTAATGGGCATATTGGTTTTCTTATTCTAATTGTAATTAAATGGAGTCAGAAGGCTCTAGGATTATCAAATTACCATCTGAAACTCTGCTTACTTGTTTTGTGCAAGCTACCAATTAATATGCTTATGCTTAGGTCATCCTTAAAGAGATAATAGCAGAGTAATTGTATAATAAATACTTGTTGCAAAAAATGTCAAGAATGTGCTGCGCTTAAAATAATAAAAATTTCCAACTTGTAATCGAATAGGTCTTTGCGATTTTAAAATCCTCAGAATTCGTTTGTTAGCTATTGCTTTCCAAGAATGTAGCATTCTCTCAGAGTATTCATAAGTGAGCGACACTTGAGGAACTAAAACAATCTCTACCAAAACAACAAAAATTGCAGTGACAGGCATCAACAGAAAAAAAGGCATTGCTATTCTGCTGTACAGTCTTAAACTGGCATAGTTGCATACTAAATTCAGTGCAATCCCCACAGTCTTAAAGCATGGAATTACATAAACATAAATTCTGTTGATGAATTCATTCAAAATCTTCAGTTCATAATAAAGGAGCATGATGACTTCAAACTGAATCTTTCCAAGCAGAGTAAAGTTTTTTCTCCTGTCTTGTACAACTGCAGATTTCATTAGAGATAACCTTTGAAGCCAACAATTAGTGAAGTAAATGTACACTACAGTGAAATGGATGTAAGTTGTTGCTGCTGACCAGATATGCATACTTTCAAATGTTAATACGAGGGCGAAAACAAATTTTAGTATCCACGAATTGCGTATACAAGGAAATAATGTAAATAAATATTGAAAATAGTGCGGGCCGTCGAAAATGACTAGAATAAATGTTAAGAATGTTGCTGTGATGGCAAAAGGGACGCAGGAATCCATTATTCTTCCATGAACATCTATACTGTGGCCCAAGATTTTCGGCTGGTATATTGATTGTTTTAAACGAGATTTTCCTACTAGCTTTGCTAATAAGTAATAAATAAATGAATACATTTTAAATGTACAAAATCTGTTTTGGTAATTTAATACAACAATTACCTTCAAATGATTTATCGGCTAAGAAAACTTGATTCATAATTAATTTTAATTCATCCATATGTCTTGCTGTAGTAATGTTAAATAATATTACCAGGAGGTAAAGAAAATAAAAGAATAGGAAAACTATTATCTCATGTTCAAAAAATGGCGGATTAGGAAACGTTATTTGTATGTAGAAGAGAATTGTAATGTAAATCGTTATAAGAATTGTCAAAAAGGTTCCAAAGTGCCACAGGAAAAGTTTTTTTCTGTCTTTCGTGATTTGAAATTGTAATTTTTCCCTGTCAAATATCAATGGACACAAAGAATATTTGTTACCCAAGACAAAAAATTCCCCCAATGCTTTGATCATTAATGGAGTTATCATTTTCACAAAACTCTACAGCTTATTGTTTTAGAAAGAGCTTTACAATGGTCTAAAAACCGTTACGTTGTAATAATTTCCTCAAGTCCAAAGATTACTCAACTGTTAAAACACTTCACCATTCTAACACTTTTAAAGGTTGATTTATAATTTAGGTGGAGTAGTATTCTATTAATTGCAATACTATAATATGTAAACACACACAGTTCAGAACAGAGTCTAGAAAATTTAGAAGAATTTGATAATATGATTCAAAATGTAATGGGATTCTTAATAATATGTTTAATAAGGTTGTAGTAAATGCTGGTTTTCATAAACCATAAACAGATCAATAGTAACTACTTGAGTATATTTGGTATATTAAAATACAACCCTAGCAATGTTTTTATTGGTTGAGCTCAATCAAATTATGAATCTACAATTTTAAGGTTTGGTGATCAATTAAAAATTCTTTTAAATGACTTTGTACTGTTAACTTTCCCGTACCTATATCTTTACTGAGTCGTAATTTATTTGGTTATTGACATTAATATTTCTATGACGATGGAAAATTAGTTGGGCAGGAACCATACACTTACTTGGTACGAAAGTGACCTGAATAATAGACTTAATTCTTTATTTAACTACTAATGCCAATGACAGTTATTACCCATTTGTTTTTTAGTTTGTAGTAGTTTATGGATGGTTCCTGTTTATATATATATATATATATATATATATTATATTTTCTTACTAGTTTGGAAGTTTGTTCCTCTTCCTGGTTTTCGCAACACCAGAAGTTATGATATAAATAATTCATTTCAAGTATGTTTAAATCGTTGTGTTTTGATTTTAAGTTTAGTTTGCTCTAATAATACCTACCTGGATAATACTTAGTATAATGAAGGCAAGTAAGAACGTATTTCATGGACGTAAACAATATTTACGGGGTAAGAATGAGGTGTTCTATTTTAAAAAATTGCGTGCAAAAGTTTCAAACTCAAATGCCATTTTTACAGTCGTATGATTTTCTATGAAGCTGTGACCTATAACAAAGATGATATTGAAGATTATTCGCGTCTCGCGTTCGTGAATTATTTGGGAGGTACTATCAAAACTTTAAAATAGCGCAAAGTAAAATACAGGACTCAATGTTTTTCTTGTCATTGCAGAGTTGCTACTACTTGCTATTGACTGAAGTATTATATTATAGTTAATTGTATATCTTTCCAGTTCATAAATAATGTTTATTTCAAATATATATTACAAGAGGCTACGTTTATGAAAAAGGAATATTAGTTATCAATTATATATTGTCAAAATTTCATTTTATTGGTAAATAAATAAATGATAGAGAAACATAAAAATTATAGGAGTATCTACAAAATTGACTCGATGCTAATATGTCTCTTGTAACCTAAAAACAACCATACCATAATAATATACTTTAATCCATGTAAATAATAATTACGCGGGTAGCCAAAGGAAAGTGGTACGTATTATTATTAGATGTTTAATGTTACCGACTTTAACTTTATGCTAAATAAATTTTTAAAAAACTTGATTTTGAAGACGTGCACAATTACAAATATTAATTGCATAATTTAGTTAATTTGTGTCAAAATTATAATTTGAATACAGCATTACATAGGCACCTGATTAAGCTTAAAGTGATATTAGTAGAGTGATGGTGTAATACAGACTGGTGGCAATAAAAGTTAATAATGTTCCACGGTGGAAATAGTAAAACGACCCAACTTGGATTCGCATAGGCCTTTGTGGTTTTAAAACTCGTAAGACTATTCTTCTGTTAGCAACTGCTTTCCAGGATTGTAACATTCTCTTTGAATATTCGTATGTGCATGCCGCTTGAGGTACTAATATCATTTCTACTAAGACAGTGAAAACGGCAACGACTGGCATTAGAAGAAAGAAAGGCATCATAATTCTATCATGCAGTCTCAAACTGGCATAATTACAAACCAGATTCAATCCAATTCCCACCGTTTTGAAGTATGGAACAACTACTATAAAAATTCTGTTGAAAAATTGGTTAAATATTTTTAGTTCTGAGTACATTCGCATAATTAGTTCAAATTGAATACTTCCAACAGGTGTGGACTTGATTTTTTTGGCTTTCAAGGCTAAAATATTTGTCAGGGACAATCTTTGCACCCAACAGTTTGTAAAATATATGTAAACCACACCCAATTGAACATACGTTGTCACTGCTGACCAAATATGCATGCTTTCAAATGTCAAAATTATGGCAAAGAACAATCTTGGTCCCCACGTATTTCTCAAATGAGGAAATAATGTGAATACATATTGGAAATAGTGCGGGCCATCCAACATAACTAGAACAAAGGTCAAAAATGTTGATGTGATTGCAAAAGGGACACAGGAATCCATAACTCTTCCATAAACATCCACATTACGTCCAAATATTTTTAGTTGTCCCGAAATTTGCTTCAAACGAGATTTTCCGTCCAAAATTACTGTGTAAAAATGTGCATTGTGTCTGTCATTAGCCAAAGTGCTTCCGAGGTTAAAAATTCCAATAAGTTTGCATTTTTATTATTATTATTAATTAAATAATGAATAGAATTACCTTCCAATGACCTGTCGGCTAAGAATATTTGGTTAAATATTGAAATAATTTCGTACATATGTCTAGTAGTTGTGATGTTGAATAGTATTACAAGGATATAAAGTAAAAAAAAGAATATGTAAACAATTATCTCGTGTGCAAGAAATGGATGTTCGGTAAATGTGATTTGTATGTAGAATAGTACTGTGATGTACAGAGAAACGAAAATGGTCAGAAAAGTTCCAAGGTGCCATATAAAGAGTTTACGGTTATTCTTGATCACTCCAAACTTAGTTCCCTTTGTATCAAATGTCAATGGACACAAAGAATACTTTGAACTTCCGTTGAAAAATTCTCCAAGAGCTTTAATCATTAGTGGAGTAATCATATTTACAATATTTTATGCTATATTATTATACCTTAATGTTTGGAAACGTTGTCGTGGAGTAGAATTTTTACTATGCCACTATTTTTACTTTACCAATTTTGACTGTGCACATTTACATTTTAAAAAGTAAATTTTCTCAGAAGGAGCTTTAGGTACTCAAGTAGACTTTAATACATTTATTAATAATAATTGCTTAACTTATGTTATTTATTTCCTCTACTAGAAATTAGATAGAATAATATATTAGATATATCCCTTTATACCTCTTTCTAGCTTACTGTGCTTTCTTAAAGGCTTTTATAATAATTGGTTTAACTAAAAGCTACGTGCAAACTGCTCAAAAGGTACCTTATATACTTTTGTATATAGATATAATATATAATATAATAGCAATTTTCCATTTGTTAATCTTTTGAGCACAATTGAATTATAAAACTACAACTTTAGGGAGTGCTGTTTAATTAAAAAATGACCTTATTTTCTATTCTATGATGTATCTTTGCAACTCTCTTCCAACTATTTATTCTACGGATAGAGTTTTAGTTTTATGTTGCATTAAATTATACATGACATGGCAAATGAATACTATTAACATCATTATAAGCATATAAATTGCTTTAAAATGACAATACTATTACGTCCATGCAATAGTTGTCTTCCTACAACGTGACCACTATAGGTTGTAATAAACGACGAGATAATTGCTTTTATAACAAATGATATTAATGTTTTATTAGCAATTGGTTGTTTACAAAAATAAGTCCTCAGTATACAGCTAAATAATATCGTTGTGACCACATGCGGACGTAACTCCAAATCAGAAAACTGTATGCTAAATGTTTGCTCTTCGGGATTTTAAGAAAAATGAGGCATCGGGGGTAACAGGTAGCGGTGCATGAAGTAACGGAGAAAGTGAGATCCGACTGCCTAAATCCATTGGAAGAATGTAAACAATCTCAGCTAAATGTAGGTTGCAAAAGGAAAAGCTATTAACTAATTGAATATACAACATACTTACTAAAAACTTACTTCCTAACTCGATTTCTTCAATAGCGTAACATTCAATAGTTAAAAAAGTAAAGTCTCTGTTTGCTAATGCAGACAGACATGTAAGCTAGTTTTGCAACTTGTTTTTCTTTGTCCGGCTGAACCCAACCGATGATGAAACTAAAATTTACAACAATGTCTGGCTTTTAGAAATCTTGCTACAAACAAAAACTCTAAATATTTTTATTATGATGTTCAGGGTCAAACCTAACATCTCCTCAGCACACAATCAATAAAAGGTTAAAAACATTAACTTTAAAGCAATATTTTGTTTTGTCGATGACGCATTAGGTAGTATATACAATAAGCGAAGTTAATTCCACCAAAATTTATAATACTGACGAACAATCAGATAAAATGTAATTGAAGCAACTCAATTTACTTCTAAGTTCTAACTAGAAAGTAGCCTATCCTAAGCTTATTTTCTTTTTAAATAATATATTGCCTTGCTTAGCCAGGTCCAGCAAATAAATAGAAAATGTATTTTAGTTCAAAGTTGCAAGAATAAATCTAATAATATTTAATGTACTACGTAATGACAAAAATGTTATTATTACTACTTCACTTTTATATTTACTTTATCATCGGGAGTTAATTATTGTCGAAATGAAGTATTTCACTTAGCTATCCATTACAAATTAAACTTATGAGCATTTAATTAGCTAATTAATGAATATGATATTAATAGGACGCTTCAAAATGACAAAAGAAGTGTTATTGTAAAGTCCACAATTCTGTAGACTACCATGGGAAATGTCGGTTTGGTGAAATAGAAAAATGAACCGATGTAAATTTTTAAAGGTTGGAATGATTTAAGCATACTTTGTACATGGCGATTGGGGTGATTGTCCCATGGCTTTAGCATTTCACAGGATAATGTGTGAATGCGAATTGTTTGTGGAATTAAAATAATAATTCCTACAGTCAAAAGAACAGAGACAAAAGGCATAGCAGCATAAAGGGGCATTCCTAATTGGTCATAAAGCTTGATGGTGGCGTAATTAGTGAAAACAGCGAGAGACATTGTGATGGTTAACAGGAAAGGGGGAATGGCGTTATAAATATCATTCAAGTGATGATACTCAATATACAGCATTTGTGATGCCAGCAAATCTTTTCGAAGCTCTGCGAAACAATTTTCCCGTCTCGTAAAACTCGCAGGAGGTTTTTTTTGCCGATATTTTGGTATGTATTGCAGCCAGTATAGAACATTTTCCGCGTAAGCAAAGGTCACCAAAAATATAAGAAAAAACGCAGGCAAAGCGTGAATAGCAACAAAAATTAGTATTAAAATGGTCAAAGTAAGTGCTGGATACGGATTGTTTTCAGAGTTAGGAATTATCTTCATCAGCAAAGTGTCGAGAACAAATACATCCCGCAGAAAAATGGGAGCAGTGGCAACGCATGTAACTATTGGTATGGAGAAGATCACACAGATCTTTAGAACGCCTTCCACAAGGTAGTTTTCCAAAGATTTCGTCACGTCTGAATATTGTTGAGAATCGTACATTCCTTAAAACAAAAATTCATTAGTACAAAATTCTAAATAATTTATATTTAAACATGGAAGGCTTACTGTCCAAAATTATATTCCGAAGATGGCCTTTCATGATTTCATTACAAATGCTGTCGTGATAATGACTAATTATGACATCGATAACCAAAGCCAGAACAACACCGATAAGTAGCAAAAATTGAAAGAGAATGATTGAGATTTGCGTATTATCCAGACGTATTTCATCAAATACTGTGACCGTTCCAATTATTAGCAAAAACGTGAGTATAAGCAAGCCAGCAGAAAATAATCTTAATTTCAATTTTGATTTAGTCCACTTAATTGCCGGTCGGTTGTTCCAATTTGTAAGTTCATACACTTCAAATGGGGTCAACTTAATGACAGAAAACACCTTCACGGAAAAGAAGAACCCGTCCATAATACTGAGTGTTAACAACATTTTGCTAGTCACAAAGAATTACGTAGTTGTTGTTGTTAGCTGATTAGTAACGTAAAATAAATCGTTTCTAGTGATAGATTATAAAAATCTTTTCCTGGAAAAACAAAAATCAAACATTAAATAAAATTGTGTCTTAAATTCAAGAAGCATTACATTGGGGATTTTCTTCAAAAATTGTGCTAAATAAACAATGATAAGTCAGTCTTTCATTTTGCAGGGAAATCTCTATAGTTTCTTTCGTACCTGTCGTGTTGTTGTAAATTAATAATAATGCTGAGATTCCATGCACACAATACTCATGTCCGAGACACTTAAGTATACAGATACACTGCCAAAGGTTATACCTAATTACGTCAAAAATATTTTATTAGTTGATATGCTTTTACGTTCTTTCAACGATTACTTTTACTTCACTATACGCAGAGCAAGAATATCAATAATCCCATCTAACTCAGCATCATCAATCATCAATAATTATAATCGCAGAATCGATAAAATTTACGTGTCTATCTATCTAAGTATGTACGGGTGGTAGGGTGTTCCGAAAATCAAAATGCGCATGCTCAGTTTCTCTAAACCACCGAACAATGCATAGGGGCATGTACCAACCTATCTATGTCTCTATGTATGGGTGGTAGGAGATCCTAGGGAACGTGCATATATTACGTAACGCAAAACCCCCTCGCCAATGTTTAACGGAAATCGCAAGTGCTGACTGTAACACTTTTGGGTACCTACTCCCCCAACAACTGCACACGTAATAGATGCAGGTTCCTTAAAAGCAAAATGCGCATACTCATGCATTTCCTCTAAACCAACGTAATGAGTTGTTTCATAAATCATTATAACATGAAAATAACAATACTAGGAAGTAGAAAACTTAAGTTGATTATTGGTGATTGAGTGGAATTGATTAGCAAAGGGGACATTTTGTAAACATGGGATTTTCAAAATACAGGGAATTCCATAAATAAAGCTCAAGTACAGGTGATTGGGAAGTATCTATGACTACTATTTACTAATTTCGAGGTATTGCGAATTAAAACCTTAATATCTCGAAATTGGAGATGAATATGAATAAACGCAGAATACCACACCTCAACCAGGTTTTTCTGCGATTTGGGAGTCCAATTTTGTCATCCTAAGACCAGTATTCTCGAAGAAGTTTTAAGTTTGCCAAAAAAAGTTAAGGGCTAATTTGATGGTCGAACTCACCAGACGACTTGACTGCTACAATATATCGACAAACTTATTTAGCATTTTTTAATAGACCTGCTGTTACTTTTACTACTGTCCCCAAGATTTCTTTCTACCAGTTTGAACACATTTTATGTAGAATTGAATAACAGTTTTGATTAACATAATAACTTAAGGGAAATGCCGATTATTTTTTTGGAATTATTTTTATTGTTGTGATGGGTGGCCTACTGAAATTCTCTTGAGTGCTAGGTTTGCCCCGCTTAGCTGGGTTCACTATAAAAGTATATTAATTTAAATATACTTTGTATTTACAAAGGTAACATAATAACCTAATGGGGTGTTTTCGAAATTGTTTTTATTACTGTGATGGGTGGCCTGCTGAATTTCTCTTGAGTGCTAGATTTGCCCCTTAGCTGGGTTCACTAGTAAACAACATACTGAATGCAGACTGGCCAGTCTATAATCCACAAAATACCAATAATCAATAATAAACCATTGCAAAATAGAAATATAATGCAGCGAAGTTTATATTTTTGACCTAATGGAACTGTATCCTTGTAGTAGTGCCCCAGAGCGCTTTTGCTGTTGAACAGCTATTTCACGACTTTGTACGATGAATAGAACCGAAAAGGTACATCGAGTTTCAATTATTTTTAGAGTTTTCACCCACTTCCCCTGTCAGGGGAAGGGTTTTAACCTATTTAGTAGTGTCCATCAAACAAGAATCCAGTAGAGGGCGCAAGGCCCCCTAAATTTGAGGAAAAAAAGATTTTTCCCAAAATAATCAAAAATTGCAAAAATTTCTCACTTTTTACATTATTTTTGATTGCGCCCCCTCCTGGACCAAATTTTTGAATACGTGACTGGTGTCCATGTACATAAAATATCAGCTTTATATCTAGCTATTATACGATTTTAACATTAGAACCCAAGTTACATTAGTTTTTAGTGATTTTCAAATTTTAAACCCCCCGACCAGGGAGTGTGTTTATTTTTGCCCATTTACGAAATTGGACTTCCTATTTACCTGTAGACAGTACCCAGAAAGTTTGAACAATCTATTTCAAATCGTTCGAAAGTTAACGTGTACAGGGATTGCCGGACAGACAGACAGAAAAAGTATTTGCATACAGAGAAGAATAATTAGTACCTAAAAGTAACCATGCTAAATAAATAAAAAGGCTTTTTCGTTACTACTTAAAGTATAAAAAGGAATTACTATATTCTGACAAAATATTGCTAGTGTTGACATTTGGTCGCACAGATAGCCACCCACTAAGCCACTGTTTAATAGTTTAGAAATTTGAGAGGCTGATGGCACAAATGTAACCACAGTAACAGGTCTGAGTATTTTTAGAAGTTTGAGATGCAAAATGCAAATATTTCTATGCCATGGTATTTCAAATAAGCTGAATACATACCAAGTCAATATGCAAATTGCCACTCAAAAAAATGGAGCTGCTAGGGACGAAAGGGAAAAAACCTTTTTATAAATATCTGTATGGCGACTTTGGCGAACACAAAATATTGGTTACTGGAATAATTGATTGTAATTAAGATTATCAATTTTTCAAACTAATTGTGGTAAATATATTAAGAAATGGTCAGAAGAGTTTATTGTAGTGTCTGACAGATCGATATGTGTAAGAGCTCCTTTTTGATCTACAAATAGTGCAGCACTCAAATATATAATAATATGGTTATTGTTTCTTGGAAGTTAAATTGACGTTAAAAGTTGGTGTAGGATTGGCAAAAATATTGCTTGATAGCTTTTAAGAAGTACAACCAAAGGGCGGGGATCATAGTTTTAAAGCGAAATAAATTTCAAGACATTCCGATTTATATGCAGAATCTCTATAATAATAGCATTACAAGTACCTCTAATTACCGTTAAATTTCTTTGAAATCTCATATTCAGAAACTCAAATGATCATTTTCATAACGATCGGTTTCATAGAAATCGCTTTATGATTTTTGAAAGTCAGATTTTAACATAAAAAACGTGTTTAAGACTGTAGTGCTTCGTTATGGTTCCAAGCAGCATAAAAATGAGTCTGTCTGATAAAGACAGACATGAATGTGGACATTTATGACGTGGTATGATCATATGCGTCTGGATTATGTAAAATATTGGTGCTATTTACAATACCGGGTTTTGTAAAATATGGAGGTTATGTGAAACACCGGGGTTAATTAAAATACCAAGGGTTGTTGATAATACAAAATACAGAGTGTTATTGAAAACCACAGGGGGTTATTGATAATACCAGGGGTTACGGAAAATAACTGGGTTACATTTTATCATTAATTTTATCATGAAAATTGCCTACAGGTAATGAAAGAACTTTAAACAGCTACTGCAAAAAAAGTTTCATTGTTCGGCTAAATGATTGAATTTGGGATACTGTTATTATAATTATTGAATAACTGTAGATATATTCCCGTCCGTAGGACGGGCTTATTTATCTATTAGTTTTTAATACAAATTAGAGCATAAACTAATTGAAAAATACCCGAGACTCAACAAAGTTGCTTTGCTATTGCAAAGTTTAGTTCCTGTCCTGTTTTCACAATACTACTACATAAATTGCCAACAGACTCTGTTGTGCCGTACTATTTTCAATGCGAGACGATGTAAATTTATGACAGCTAATATTATACAGAAAGGACATTATTCTGAGGTGGTTGAAATTTTTTTTAGCCCCAATCGGTTTTAATACTATACACTATAGTGGTATTGTAAGTGGGCTTGGTCGGAAATGTTATCTTTTAACAAGTTGAAGGTTTTGGCTAATTTTATAATTCAACATCCATAGCGATAATGAATTTATAATCAAATTGACACAGAAATTCTCAGAATGCCGTTTTTAGATATAAGGTTAGCATAACTTTAACCAAGCAACCAAATTACACGAATCTTAATAATGAAAGAAAGGTGTAGTTCCATTACATTAAATTACATGTTTTAATTCAAATTAATGATGTGAATATAAGTATATAGAAATAAAAAATGTGTGATATATATTAAAATGGGTTTTCTTCTTTAGTATCGGAACTTTAAATTTATTAAGCTTAAGCCTTTTTTTTAGAAGATAATGGTCTTTACAATGAACTTTTTTATCTCTTCTTTTAAAATTAAAGTTTTTATGACCTATTCCCAATTCTCATGTAGAACTAAATCATCTTCAAGAACATCCGAAATGCGTAGGTAGATCATCCAATAGAAGACATTGAAGACAATAAAAAATACCGGAAATAGGATTCGGGAGCACATGTCAATGCGAAAGGGTGTGACGCACCAACATATTTTCTCCAGTTTTAAGGTTTCTACGTCTACAGCATCACTGGATTTGTCTTTATGCTAAATACAATAAAATAAAAGCAATCTGTAAATTCTTACACAAAAAAACTGGATTACAATTATATTGATATTTTTGCCTCAAATATTATGTCAATTATACCTGTTTGCCAATATCGTTTTCCTCATCAGCACCTGAGTCTCTGCAAGATTTCTTTTGGTCGACAGTTTTGGATTGCTTTGCCAAGTACGCATCTTTACGAATTTGTATTCTCCTTTTCATGTAGCCGCAACGCATGTGTTTTCCATCAATGAAGCAAAAACCATTAAAAAACACGTTGCAAGATAAATATCGATTGCTTTCACATAGGAAATCTTAGGGAGAGTTGCATTAACAGAAGACATTAGTGTAGCCATTGTCAAACTGTAGTGACTCCATGGGCAACTCGTGCAGTTGTTGAATTCCGATTGATCCAGAAAGAAATCCAGGAAATGACCACACTAATTCCGGCAGGAATGTAGAATTGAATGATATAGTAGCCCATAGATCGAGCAAACTGGATTTCACAGGCCAATCGAGAATAATTTCCAGTACTTAATCTTACTTCCCTAAGCGTGTGCCTGTAGCCAACTACTTTTAACTGGGGCAGAGAAACGTCAGAAGACATTCCGACAGAATTACGTCCTTTAGCCCACGTATAGCGAATATCACGCAATGTGTAGACGAAATTTTCAATTTCAAGAGTACATAGTTGTTTATCCATTGGGAAATAACGAAGGTCCATTGGACAAGATGCAGTCACGGTTAACCGACTCGACCTTAGGACGTCGCCTGCAGAAGAAATACGAAGCATCTCATTGAAAGTCGTCGTTTCGTGGAAAAATGACTTTTTCTCGTTCACAAAAAACGTGTCTGGCAGCCACAATTCCTTTGAGAATTCCGAATTTAGTGAAATGGTATTTAGTCCGGGTGGCCCTGTAAATTTCAGTCTGGAATCCTTCCACGTCTGACGAAAATAAAAATCCATTGTGTAATCCATGTCTGTTTCAGAGACGGAGGAGATGCTCAGCACAAACATTGTCACTCCAACAACAACTGGTTCTCCTCCGTAAAAAGGCCGGACACGTTTGTCGTAATTCTTTAGAATGTTATTCAAAATTTCCGTGATCTCATGTCCCAGGTCCATGGGCTTTGACTGATTTGAAACTTCTTTGGCGGCTACGTCTTTGACTACTAATGTTAGAAACACAGTAACTATGAAGTACTGAAATGCAATCATGTTTCTATTCTGTAGTATCAAAAGAAAACCTACAGCTCAGAATCTTTATTTCAATACTTTATAATTCTGCCTTAGGCAGGTACTTGAAATATTTATCCTAAAATGATATATATTTTCAGTTTGGATACTTTGGCTATTCAAAATCAGGTTAACGAATCTGAAGAATTTGCTCCTGTATCTGCAAAGGAGATATTATGATTTAAATATCAAGATTAAATATTATTGTTATCAAAGTTGTTATACTTTTGTACATTCTTTGATCAGTTCAACGTGAAAGATTCCAATGTTAATTTAGTTCTGGAAATACTCCCTGCCAAACGCTTATCCTTATATTACGTATTTATATAGGTCATTCGTGTTACCGTGAGGCGAAAAATTAGGCTATTAATTAATCACCATAGTTTAAGTATAAATGTCCAGCAGCCATAAAGTATACACATGTTATTTGTTTTGACTGTTTATTAACTATCTGTTTATAGTCGTGCACTAGTAAATTATATGAAACATGAAATGATTTAGTAATGTTACACATCTATACAAAGGGAGGAAATAATTACGCGCATAATACTTAATACTTATATTGTAAAACTTCATATGGGCATCTTCGGATGTAATTAACATCTGTTAATTAACCGAGAAGTGCGTGGCGTGAAAAAATAGGCTAATGATCAATCACCTTAATTTACAGTTTAAGTATAAGTGTCCACTAGGCATAAGTACCCATTTATTCAGATAAATTTATCTTCTCTGTATGCGAATACTGTTTCTGTCTGTCTGTCTGGCAATCCTTGTGCACGATAACTTTCGAACAGTTTGAGACAGACTCTTTAAGTTTTCAGGGTACAATTAATGGGGAAATAGAACGCCAAGTTCGTAAATAGGCATGAACGGTCACTGCCCCTGATTTAAAAATTACTAAAAAACCATGTAAATTACTTTCTATTCATCGTACAAAGTCGTGAAATAGTTCAATTGAAAGCTGACAGGTACGCCAATATTACTAAATAGGTTAAAACCTTCCCCTGACAGGGGAAGTGGGTGAAAACCTAAAAATAATTAAAATTCGTTGTACACCTTTGGTTTTATTAACCGTACAAAGTCGGGAAATACCTTGTTTGATAGCAAAAGTTTTCTATGGGACACCACTTAATAAGTTACCACTTAGTACAAAAATATAAACTTCTTTGTTTTATGTCCTTTTGCAATGGTTTATTTTGACTATAATTAGTAACTACTAACTGTTTATAGTTGTATACCCGTAGATATTGAAAACTTGAAATGATTTAGTACTTAAACACATCTATAGTTGGAGGAAATAATTACGTGCATTATCTGCAAATTACGGGCATTTTTCGATGCAATTATCAGCTATCTCATCCACGTCAATTTAAAGCTCCTTACTAACTGTACCATGCACATGAGTTGTCTCAAATTGAATTAAAGTTGTGTTGCATTTCATGACATTGCCATTTATATGCAGAATATCTATTAGTTTTTAATACTAAATAGGGCATAAAATAACTGAAAAATTTGTAAGACTTCACAAAGTTTGCTAGTTGCTTTGTTATTGCGAATTTCAGTTGCTATTTTCGCAAATTACATGCATTGTCGTTGTTGTCAGTAAACTGTCTGTTATAACCTGTTATTTTTAATGAGACACAACTGTAAACCAAATAAGGAAATTACTATGCACCGAAAAATTATTCTGAGGTGTTTGCATATTTCGTTTTAGCACTACTAATCGGTTTTAATACTAAATTGGTATCATAAGTGAACTTGATCTCAAATGTTATCTTTTAACAGGTCACATGTTGGTGAAACTTTTAGTTGGTTTTAAAATTCAACATACATAGCAATAATGAGTTTAAAATCAAATTGACAGAAAACCTCAGAAAATTGTTTATTAGGTGTAAAGTTGGCATAACTTTAACCAAGCAACCAAATTTACACGAATCTTAATTATATTGAGGGGGGCATAGGGAGCAGCCACCCAAAATCCAAGAAAAGGGAAAATTTTTTCTCAAAATACCAAAATATTTCGCTTTAGGCTATTTTTGACTCATTTTAAACAAAATAAGCCAAAATTTTTCGCGCTTTGCGCGAATATGCCAAAAGCATATAAGTGTATGACGTCATTGCCCCCTCCAAAATCGACTTCTAAATACGGTGCTGTACAGTGGTTGGAAAAATTAACTGCAGCCCCAACTTCCTGATAAAAAGGAATTTCCTACACCAAATTAATAACTGTAGTTCGTAGAATCAAATACAGGGAACAATGAAAAACTCTATTTTCGAAGAAACTCCCACAAAGTTACCAAAACGTTTCCCATTCAAAATCAAATAAATAAGATTCCCCGTGGGATTTTGGAAAACCGTACAAATCCCATGAGTACAAACTTACGAATAAATATTTTTATAGAATAAATCGTGGCTCTGGCTCCCAGTACTGTTATTTCATTCTACAAAAAGATGGTCCAACTGGCCCAATGGAATCAAGAGGGTAGTAAAAAGTATACCCAGCTCTACTAAAAAATTGAATAAGTTTGTCGATATAGCAGAACCAATTTGAATTAGAAGTTTTGAAATTCTATTTAATAAAGCACATTACGATTATTACGAAATGTCCCCTTTCGCTAATCATTCCCATTCCATCACCACTCACCATTCAACCTTCTTATGTAAATACGACTCATTTTGGTGGTTTAGAGGAATTGGACTGTTGGACTTGCGCATTTTGCTTTTAAGGAGCCTGCATATATTACGTGCGTAGTTAATGGGAGGAGGAGGTATTCAAAAGTGTTGCAGTCAGCACTTGCGTTTCACATGGTGGGAGTGGGTTTTGCGTAACGTAATATATGCAAGTTTCCTTGGTTCTCCCTACCACACGTACATATATATATATATAGACAGGTAAATTTATTGCTTTATCAAGTCTGCGATTATATATAGAGATGAAAGGTGTAGTTCGATTAAATTATTACATGTATGTTTTTAATGAAAATTAACGGTTTTAATATAAATAATATGTAGAAGTAAGAAACAGAAAATGTATGATATTTTTTAATACGGGTTTTCTTCTTTAATATCGGAAATTCAAAATTAAGCAGATTTTCTAGGTTCTTGACTACAAACTACGAAATTTTTTTTATCTCTCCCATCCTACTTTTTTAAAGCTCATTATTAATATCCAATTCAATGTCTTATAACACAGATACCACTAAATCCTTCTCCAGAATTCCCGACAGGCGTAGGTAGATCATCCAATAACAGATATTGAAGATAATAAAAAATGAGGGAAATAGGATACGGGAGCACATATCAATGCGAACTGGTGTGATGCACCAGCATATTTTGTCCAGTTTTAAGGTTTCTATATCTCCATTGGCACTTTCTGCAGCATCATTGGATTTGTCTTGCTAAATACAATAAATAAAAATAGTGTGTAAATTGTTAGACGAAATTGAAATTCATTTATTATAACGATAGTATTGTCTCAAAAATGTCAATGATTACCTGTTGGTCTTTCTTGTTTTCCTCATCTGCACCAGAGTCGCACATATTTTGGTTGACAATTTTGGATTGCTTCGCTATGTAAGCATCTTTACGAATCTGTATTCTTTTTTTCATGTAGCCAACGCATGTGTTTTCCAATAATGAAGCAAAAACCATTAAGAAACACATTGCAAGATAAATATCGATTGCTTTCACGTAGGAAATCTTTGGGAGAGTTGCATTAACAGAAGACATTAATGTAGCCATTGTCAAAACTGTAGTGACTCCATGCGCAATTCGTGCAGTTGTTGAATTCCGATTGATCCAGAATGAAATCCAGGAAATGACGACACTAATTCCGGCAGGAATGTAGAATTGAATGATATAGTAGCCCATAGATCGAGCAAATTGAATTTCACAAGCCAATCGAGAATAATTTCCAGTACTTAATCTTACTTCCCTAAGCGTGTGCCTGTAGCCAACTACTTTTAACTGGGGCAGAGAAACGTCAGAAGACATTCCGACAGAATCACGTCCTTTAGCCCACTGGTAGCGAATATCACGCAATGTGTAGACAAAATTTTCAATTTCAAGAGTACATAGTTGTTTATCCATTGGGAAATATCGAAGGTCCATTGGACAAGATGCAGTTACTGTTAACCGACTCGATCTAACGACGTCGCCGGCAGAAGAAATGCGAAGAAGCTCGTTGAAAGTCGTCGTTTCGTGGAAAAAAGACTTTTTCTCGTTCACAAAAAACGTGTCAGGCAGCCACAATTCCTTTGAGAATTCTGAATCGAGAGATATGGTATTTACTCCTGGTGGCCCTGTAAATGTGAGTCTTGGATCATTCCACATTTGACGAAAATAAAAATCCATTGTGTAATCCATGTCTGTTTCAGAGAATGAAGAGAAACTCAGCACATACATTGTGACTCCAACTGTAACTGGGTTTTCTCCGTAATTAGGCCGGACACGTTTGTCGTAATCCTTAAGAATGTTATTCAAAATTTCCGTGATCTCATGCCCCATGTTCATGGGCTTTGATTGATTTGAAACTTCTTTGGCGGCTAAATTTTTGACTACTAATGTCAGAAACACAAAAACTTTTAAGTGCATAAATGTATTCATGTTTATATTCCGAAGAAAACCTACAGTTCAGAAACTAAATTGCAATATTTTATAATTCTGTGTTACTCAGGTACTTGATATAGTTATGCTAAAATGATCTGAAGTAGAATAATTTCGATGTTTTGGATATTCCAAATTAAGTTAACGAATCTGAATAATTAGCTTCTGTATATTTAAAAGAGAAATAAGATTAATATATATCAAAATTTCATATTACTGTTATCAACATTTTTAATAGTAACAACTTTTCTTACATTTTTTTGGCAGTTCAACTTTAAGGATTCGGATGTTAATTTAGTTCTGGAAAGTCCTTACCAAACGCTTATCTTTATATTACGTATTTATATAGGTCATTCGTGTTTGTGTGACGTGAAAAAATTGGTTACTACGTGCATGATACTTATAATGTAATCTGCATAATATGGGCATTTTTCGATGTAATTATCAGTCAACTGTTAATTAACCGAAAACATAGGAATGTTTACAAAAGTTACTGAATGTGGAGTTATGGTGTGGGTGGATAATATATTAGCTACTATCCTATCTGTATCAATTTGAAGCAGATTACTATCTCGTATGGATGAACAAAATAGATGATCTACAATCGAATCTTTTAAACTACATGTCAAGGCTCAATGCTTTTATGAAATTGTTATAACACAATTTAGTTTGACATACAGAATTTGAGAACAATTTAATTAATGTCATGGCCTGCCTACCCTGACATTTGAGAAATTAAATACTGTTTTTCCAATACTACACAAAGTTACATTTGTTTGCTTTGTCCACCTTATTTCGTATTTGCAGGTCCACATTACTTTGTCGTTTGTTGAAAGCATTCTCCGCTATCCACTTGAAGTTAATGAACGTTCTACAAGGAATTTACGATATTGTCTGCCGACCGAAAACTTTTTTAAGCAAGACTTTTATTTAATATCGTTGTGCTAATTTGGGACAAAGTTTGCAATTGCAATAAGGCATAGTCTCGCGAGACATGATTTGTTCAAATAATATTATGTCATTGAATAATACGTCTGCAGCCACACCCGGAAAATGCACTATAATATTATATTTAAACTACTTAGTATCTGAGATATTTTGAAAACATGGATTGTCGTAAGAATATTACGAATATGCAATGCAAGTTGCACTAAGAAAATAAAAAGTTCAAATATTTAACAATGCTTTATTTAAGTTAATTTACTTGACACCCGTAATTCTGTTTTAGACAAATTTTATTTGATATTGGTAAATGGTCACCCCAATGGCTATCAAAATTACATTACTTTCTCTTCACTATTGGGGAATGGCAATAGGAACATACTAAATATTAAAAAAAAAATTTTTTTCCAGAGGCTGCGCAAGAAATATTGTTTTTGAACCCAATTGACATCAATTTCAATTGGAAAATAAGCAACATAACTATAGATAAAGTGCATGGAAGCATTTAACGACAAATCAGAAATAGTTCTTTTCCGATGCACGTATATCTGGGAAAAATACCATAAACGAAGCTATACAATTTTCACGTCACGATTAAAGGAGCTCAGAGTTAAATCATACTTTCATTGCTCCCTTCCTTTCGAGATTTCTGTTTCAGAGTCTGTAACTTTACAAACATAGTTGATGACAAAATGACAACAATTATACCTTTAATTACTATCAACTTTCCCGACAAACCTCGGAGAATCTCAAGTTTTCAAGAATTACCTCTATGACTCATGGGTCCATACCATCGGTGGAGAGTTTTTTGGCTTTTCTAAGCTATTGACAGATGTTCTTGGAAATCCCTAGGAAAAATGGGAAAACAATTTACACTGCTATAACCTTTTGTGGAAAACCTTAAAAAATGCAATCCATACGTATAATTTAGGCCATTTGAATCCTTTTGTGAAGCGAAATCAATTAAGCACTGTAGACAAAAGTTTTTGATCTTGAATGTGAAGGAATTTCATGACAATAATATATTAATGACAATTAGTTAGACACTGCTAACCCAAGAACCGTTAACTAGAGCAACATTTCACTTTTTACCATGATGATAATGACAATCGTAATCAGATCCCTTATAGTCTAATATATAATTTTATGGTCACAATTTTAAAGCTCTTGTTATATATCGTCTGCTTATTATTACAACGTAACAAACCATTTTATCATGGCTGCGACAATTTAACAAACCGCTGTATAAGGAGATGATAGATAGATAATTTGAGACGCGGGGCTTAAGTTTTGGCCTAGAGGGTTGTGTTGACCACTAACATCAGCAGTAAGGTGCAGGTGCCAATTAGTTTTCATAAAAGGTACGAACCCGTAGCAGAATATTAACCTTTATTTTTCTACCTTTATTTTTACATACTGTGTTTACAATTAACATTGACAATCAGGCAAAAAATTGTTGTAAACAGAAAATTTTGGGTCATTTGTTTCCAAATTTTAAAAAAATTGGACAGTTTGTGGTAGCTAAGAACGAAGAAAATCGATAAAAGAATATTATTTGAAAATTGTGTGTAAATGAAAGATTAGTATTATCTAATTGGCGTCCACCCCAGAAATGCATGAAAACTTTCGACGAAGATCAGGTTTTAACGCTTAGGAAGATGTAGATGGATTTAGAGTGGAACATTCAAATGAAAAAATTTAATTAATATTTTCCTACAAGAAGTAATTAAGAAAATCATTTAGGGGTACTGTGAGGCTCGAAACGTAACCTTTGGCCTAGAGATATCTATTGCCAACCAATAGAATCGGTAAGTTGCCAATTAATTTCCATTAAAGTATAAACTCGGTACTTTAATGTTAACCATTATTGTTATTACAAATGTGTTTTTGTATAATATTGGTACTATTTAAGAAAAAATGAAATCAATAGCTCACCCAACAGTCACCTTTCAATACAGCTGACATTTATTTATAAACATATTCAAATATGTTGTGGTGGTACCCGGCATAAGTTGAGATAGTTGGTAACGTAAATTATTAGAATTTAATAAGCGTAATTACGACTAAGTGTAAGTAACGCTTAAATTCAAAAATATTGTTCGAGTGTTTGATGGCAATGTGATTCTGGTGTGAAAATTATTTGAATAGTAGATATTAAATACAAGAATTTTGATCACAATCAAAAAAACTTATTGGTGGACGTCGGGTAATTTGATCAATAGACTTTATAATTCTGTGTTACCCAGGTAAAGCAGAAATGTAACAAACCTAAGTCCTGATACATTGGTTTGTTACATTGTCGCGGTCATGATAAAATGGCTTGTTACTTTGTAATGTTAAGCAGACGTAAGTAATTAATCGCATGATACTTTATAATGTAGACATCTTCGGATGTAATTGACAACTGTTAATTAACCGAGAAATGCATGGCTTGAAAAAATAGGCTAATAATCAATCACACAGAAACAGAAATTATTTAAAATAGGAAAATGAAAATAAGTAGGTCTTCAGTGGATATTTTATTGTTTTTCTGTGCACTTTATTATTGTTAACTAACAACTTTGGTTAAAAAATTCATTTTCAGTGTCTCGGTGTTTTTTTGAATTTCTGAAGAATTCGAATTTCTTACCTTTAAAAATTACGAAATAAATTTTGAAATAGGCAGTTTTTCATATAAGAAATTGTTTCATCAAAATTCTGCCCGTTTCAAACCCAAGCCCTTCAAAAATCTATGGTTTATAGTGCAAAAACATATTTCAGAATATTGCTGACCTCTATAGGAGATGTAAGAGCTCAAATTTTATTTTTCATCAAAAAATGCCTATATAAGGTGTCGTTCTCTACCTAAAGATATGATAAAGGCCAAATATTTACCTATTTTGGCAACCGAGAACTTTATAAAGAGGTCAAAGGTCATATCTGTGAAAATGGGAATATCTGATACACAGGTTGGGCCACTAAGTAGTTTATCTGGCAGTTGAGTGGGTACTAAGCAAAACCCATTTTTAACATAGGCTTGTGCCTGCTCCTGCGCCTACATAATACATGGCAAAATTTCTTCAGCTATCCTGCCAATTAAACACTTGTGACTTGACTTTTTGTTTGATCAATTTTGTGCAATTGATCTATGGTATTGCAAAGATATTTGTGTTGTCAATAGAAGGCTGCATGAGGATAAAAATAGTTATTTCATCGAAGTGAAGAAGATGAGATCAATAATTGTTAAATATCATAAAAATCATAACGCTTTCTTAATATTTAACTGCATTGCGACTTGTGCATGTCCAAATTATTTTTGGCACCTATTCAACTTTAACACTTTTTTCCAAAAAGATACTTGTTCGGCTTCAAAACAATTCCAGTTTTGGATTAACAGCACTCATTAATATCTCAAATTCATAAATAATATTGACAGAGAAGCAAACTGATATAGTTTAGAGTTGTACCTGACTTAGTGGGTTTTTTAGGGTTTTTGGGGGTTTTTTTAAGGTTTTTTGTGTTTTATATACTTATAGGCATAAATACAAGCCTATACTATAGCATATAGGAAAACTACAGCTGACAATAACAGCAAACATGTAATCCTAAAACTACTATTATCTACGTCTATAAAAACAAAAATTAAAGCATAAAGATTTAATTTTTAACATGATTTAGCATAGTTAACACGCAATATTTTTTGTGAGCACCTATATAAATTATATAAATTAACAACAATCAGAGTAAATACATAAGAGACCATGCAGGCTCGGAACAAAATGTCACAGCCAAAGTTGTTACTTTCAGATTCTAATCTACTTAGTGATATGAAAAAAACAATTTCAGGATTTTTTTTGAAAACCCGCCGTTTTTAAGTTAAGGCGGTTTTCCGCCTTATGTCGTTCATCTATGATTCATTTCTAAACTACTTGACCGATTTTCATGAAACCGGCGCCATTCTGCTCGCAAACGCTTTCATCACATGGCCCCCTTTTTAGTTTTTAAAATTTTTTTCAAAATTTTGAAAACAATTTCGAAAAATTTCGAAAAAAAATTTTTTTGAACGTTTTTATTAGAACTATTATTAAATGCGATAAAAACGCTAATTCTGACCAAAAACTCAATAATTGGGGTGTATATATCAAAAATAAAGACATTAAAATTAATGAATGAAAACCACTTTTGAGTTTTTGGTCAGAACTAGCGTTTTTATCGCATTTAATAATAGTTCTAATAAAAACGTTCAAAAAGTTCTTTTTCGAAATTTTTCGAAATTTTTTTCAAAATTTTGAAAAAAATTTGAAAAACTAAAAAGGGGGCCATGTGATGAAAGCGTTTGCGAGCAGAATGGCGCCGGTTTCATGAAAATCGGTCAAGTAGTTTAGAAATGAATCATAGATGAACGACATAAGGCGGAAAACCGCCTTAACTTAAAAACGGCGGGTTTTCAAAAAAAATCCTGAAATTGTTTTTTTCATATCACTAAGTAGATTAGAATCTGAAAGTAACAACTTTGGCTGTGACATTTTTTTCCGAGCCTGCATGGTCTCTTATGTATTTACTCAACAAGTGAAATACAATGCATTATTATATTTTACTGATTAATTGACTTTAAAAAATTCCTTCGTTAATGTGAAGCATTAACAGTAATAAATATGTAAGCAATTAATTAAAATTCAGCATAATTAATGTTTCCACTTATGTACCTGAAAGCATTCTTTCGCGATTTGTAAGTAGAAGTTAATTATGTTGTCACGAATGTCGATTCGTTTCTTAGGTTTCCAGTTGTTTGGAAACAACTTGGAATGTTTCATTTGGCCTAGCCAATGGCAACAAAGTAATTTTGGGAGAGGAAGAGCATCTTCATATAAATAGAGTTGTCAGAGGGCCCTTTACCCTCAGAAGCATTTCTTCTCTCAGAAGATCTCCTCCTGCTTCCGTTCCGGAGACAGGCTCTCTCTCTACATCTGAGACTCTTGTAGTTCTCTACATAAATCATCAGCCTCTTTATTGGCATAACCAACATCACTGCATACTTTGGTATTGCACTGCATTCACTGCACTGCTAAATTCATCAGTAGTTTTAGTTGCCGTGCCGAGGGAGCCCGGGATACACACATTTTGTGTTACAATGTATACAACAAGAACAAGATATAATAATCTTCACAACGGTTAAAATATACATTAAACAAACATATTGACATCACGATACAACTATCAACTATTCCAAGTTTTAAAGTATATAGAAAAGCTATTTTGATTCGACCTGATTATATATTTGTTTACATTTTTGAATAGAAATATAATAAAATTAGTATGTTTTGCTTATCTAGATGGAGCTTTAGGGCACATTATTGTATGTTTTTTAAAAAACCCATTAAACAAAGAGTTTTTTTAAGTGAAGCGGGGAGGGTTTTTTGCCAAAAAACCTCAACCCCTAAAAAACCTACAACCCTGGTAATGATATGTATATTGTCAATGAAAAGGTGATCTGATATATTAAATAATTTCTGTCGTCTATAGACGGAGGAAATAATTACGTGCATGATACT
Source organism: Tomocerus qinae (assembly GCA_020055645.1). Taxonomy (NCBI): domain Eukaryota; kingdom Metazoa; phylum Arthropoda; class Collembola; order Entomobryomorpha; family Tomoceridae; genus Tomocerus; species Tomocerus qinae. The sequence continues at coordinate 68,120,316 of CM034546.1, forward strand.
TGTATTGTAATCTGTAAATTGCATTTTCCGATGCAATTATCAACTACCTCATCCATGTCATTTTAAAGCTTATCAATATCTGTAACATGCACATGAGTTGTCTCAAATTGAATTAAAGTTGTGTTACACTTCATGACATCCCCATTTATATGCAGAACATCTATTAGTTTTTAATACTACTACATAGAGCACAAACTAATTGAAAAATTAAAGAGGCTTCCCAAAGTTTGCTCGTTGTTTGCTATTGCAAAGTTCAGTTCCTATTTGCGCAAAGAAAAATTATGCTGAGGTGATTGCAATTTTCGTTTTAGCACAACTAATTGGTTGTAATACTGTAGTAGTGGTATTACAAGTGAACTTGGTCTCAAATGTTATCTTTTAGCAAGTCGAAGGTTGGTGAAACTTTTAGTTGGTTTTATAATTTAACAACTATGGCGATAATGAGTTTAAAATCACATTGGGGGAAAACCTCTGAATACTGTTTATTAGATGTAAAGTTGGCATAACTTTAATCGACCAACCAAAATTACACGAATCTTAATTATAAAAGGTATAGTTCGATTAAATTATAACATGTATGTTTTATGCAAATTTAAAATTTTAATATATATAAAATATTTAGTATACTAGGCCCCCACTACTAATAATGAGTGTCAAAATGATTAGGCATATTAACAATGTGTAATTTTCGAAATAAGATATTCTGGTTTTATGAAACATGCATTGTGTACGCGCATGTGCATTGCAACAAAATGCCGCATTTACCATGGCATAGATAGATACATACATACATGCGACATACTAAGAAATACTTTTACGAATACTAATTAAGAATAAGAAAATGTGTGATATTTTTTAAAATGGGTTTTTTCATTAGTTTCGGAACTTCAAATGTATTAAGTCGATTTAAACTCTTTTTCTGAGGATTTTCTAGATTCTTGACATTAAACTACTAAATTATTTTTTATCTCTCCCATCCTACTTTTTTAAAGATAATTATTTATATCCAATTCAGTGTCTTATTGCCCAGATAGCACTAAATTCTTCGCCAGAGTACCCGAAATGCGAAGGTAGATCATCCAATAAGAGATATTGAAGATAATGAAAAATGAGGGAAATAGAATTCGGGAGCACATGTCAATGCGAAAAGGTGTGATGCACCAGCATATTTTGTCCAGTTTTGAGGTTTCTACATTTCCAATGGTATTTTCTTCTACAGCATTACTGGATTTGTATTTCTGCTAGATACAATAAAATAAAATCTGTAAATTCTTACACAAAAAATTGGATCACAATTCTATTGATCAAATATGTAAATTATACCTGTTGATCTTTCTCGTTTTCCTCATCAGCACCGGAGTCGCTGTCAGATTTCTTTAGGTTGACAATTTTGGACTGCTTTGCCAAGTACGCATCTTTACGAATCTGTATTCTTTTTTTTATGTATCCAACGCATGTGTTTTCCAATAATGAAGCAAAAACCATTATGAAACACATTGCAAGATAAATATCGATTGCTTTCACATAGGAAATCTTAGGGAGAGTTGCATTAACAGAAGACATTAATGTAGCCATTGTCAAAACTGTTGTGACTCCATGGGCAATTCTTGCAGTTGTTGAATTCCGATTGATCCAGAAAGAAATCCAGGAAATGATCACACTCATTGCGGCAGGAATGTAGAATTGAATGATATAGTAGCCTGTAGATCGAGCAAATTGGATTTCACAAGCCAAGCGAGAATAATTTCCAGTACTCAAAATTATTTCCATACTCTGCTGCCTGTAGCCAACTACTCTTAACTGGGGCAGAGAAACGTCAGAAGCGATTCCGACAGAACTAGGTCCTTTAGCCCAATTGTAGCGAATATCACGCATTGAGTAACCGAAACTTTCAATTTCAAGAGTACATAGTTGTTTATCCATTGGGAAATATCGAAGGTCCATTGGACAAGATGCAGTTACTGTTAACCGACTCGACCTTAGGACGTCGCCTTCAGAAGAAATGCGAAGAAGCTCGTTGAAAGTCGTTGTTTCGTGGAAAAAAGACTTTTTCTCGTTCACAAAAAACGTGTCAGGCAGCCACAATTCCTTTGAGAATTCTGAATCGAGTGAAATGGTATTTACTCCGGGTGGCCCTGTAAATTTGAGCCTTGGATCATTCCACATTTGACGAAAATAAAAATCCATTGTGTAATCCATGTCTGTTTCAGAGACTGAAGAGATACTCAGCACAAACATTGTGAATCCAACTGTGACTGGTTTTTCTCCATAATTAGGCCGAACACGTTTGTCGTAATCCTTAAGAATGTTATTCAAAATTTCCGTGATCTCATGCCCCATGTTCATGGGCTTTGATTGATTTGAAACTTCTTTGGCGGCTAAATCTTTGACTACTAATGTCAGAAACACAGTAACTATGAAGTACGGAAATGCAGTCATGTTTCTATTCTGTAGTATCAAAAGAAAACCTACAGCTCAGAATCTTTATTTCAATACTTTATAATTCTGCCTTAGGCAGGAACTTGAAATATTTATCCTAAAATGATATATATTTTCAGTTTGGATACTTTGGCTATTCAAAATCAGGTTAACGAATCTGAAGAATTTGCTCCTGTACGTATCTGCAAAGGAGATATTATGATTCAAATATCAAGATTAAATACTATAATTATCAAAATTGTTAACTGTTATACATTCGTACACTCTTTGATCAGTTCAACTTGAAAGATTCGGATGCTAATTTAGTTCTGGAAATACTCCCTAACAAACTTTTATCTTTATATTACGTATTTATATAGGTCATTCGTGTTAGCGTGAGGAAAAAAAATAGGCTACTAATTAATCACCATAGTTTAAGCATAAGTGTACAGTAGCCAGAAAGTACATAATAATATAATATTATTTGTGTTGACTATAGTTTAATAACTATACCTGTTTATAGTCGTGCACTAGTAAATATGGAAACATGACATGATTTAGTAATATTACACATTTAAACATACTGAGAAAATAATTAAGCGCATGATACTTATAATGTAAACTGCAAATATACATCTTCGGATGTAATTAACAACTATTAATTAGCCGAGAAATGCGTGGAGTGAAAAAATGGGCCAATAATCAATCGCCATAATTTACAGTTTAAATATATGTAAGCCATAAGTACTGAGATAAATTTATCTTCTCTGTGTGCGAATACCGTTTCTGGCAGAAATTAATTGAAATAGGAAAATGGAAAAAAGTAGGTCTTCAGTAGACATTTTAAGTTTTGTTTTTCTGTGCACTTTATTATTGTTAACTGACATTTTTGGTCAAAAAAATTAATTTTACAAAATTTCGGTGGTTATTTGAAATGACACCAAAATATCTGAATATCAAATAACTCCGAAACTAAGAAACGGATTAAGATGAAACTTGGAGCAGAAGTCAACAGTCGCTGGATCTCAGGGTTTGTTTCTGAATTTCTAAAAAATTCTAATTTTTTCCCTTTAAAAATTACAAAATAAATTTTGAAAAAGGCAATTTTTCATATAAGAAATTGTTGAATCAAAGTTCTGCCCGATTAAAATTCAGGCCCTTATAAATTTATGGTTTATAGTACAAAAACATATTTCAGAATTGTTGACCTCTACGAGATGTAAGAGGTCAAATTTTATTTTTCATAAAGAAATGTCTATGTAATGTGTCCTTCGCCAGCTAAGGATATGAAAAAAGATTTACCTATTTTGGGAACCGGGAACTATATAAAGAGGTCAAAGGTCATATCGGTGAAAATCAAGGCCGCAGCGAAGGGGGGCATTGGGACACGTGAATCCCCCCTCCCCCCAAAATCGAGAAAACTTAAGAAATTTTTGTCTAAAATCGCTAAAATTTTCGCGCTTCGCGCAAAAATTAGCCCCTTTTTCTCGGTGCCCCTTCCCGAAATTTTTTTCTGGCTGCGGCCCTGGTGAAAATGGGAATATCTGACACACATCCTACACAGGTTGAGCCACAAAATAGTTCATCTGACAGTTGAGTGGGTACTAAACAAAACCCATTTTTAACATAGACTTGTGCCTGCTCCAATGCCTACATAATACATGGCAAAATTTCTTCAGCTATCCTGCCTGCCAATTAAACACTTGTGACCAGGGTTGGCATTTATTTCATTTTTCAATGATTTTATCTTGAAAAGTGGAATAATTGAAATAAGGAAATTAATTGAAATTAATAAAATAAAATGAAAAAATAGGGATACATGCCATTTATTTCACTCTTGAAGCGAAATAAATGACTTTATTTCACTTTGTTGTATTTATTTTATTAATTTCATTAATTTCACTTTTCAACAAACCCGGAATTGAAATATTTCGAGAAATAAAGTCATTAATTTTTCTATTTGATTCAACCGAAATATTTCAGTTGCCAACTCTGATTGTGACTTGACTTTTTGTTTGATGAATCTCAAGCAATTGATCTATGGCATCGCAAAGATATTTGTGTTGTCAATGGAAGGCTAAGGATAAAAAAGTTATTACATCGAAGTGAAAAAGATGAGATCAATAATTGTCAAATGGCATAAAAATCATAGAGCTTTCTTAATACTTAACTGCATTGCGATTTGTGCGTGTGAAAATTATTTTTGACACCAATTCAACTTCAACACTTTTTCCCAAAAAGAACTTGTTCGGCTTCAAAACTATTCCAGTTTTGGATTAACAACAATTATTATTATTTCACATTCATAAATAATGTTGACAGAGAAGAAAACTGATATAGATTAGTGTGTACATGACTTTTTGCTTACTCAATTTAATGCAATTGATGTGTAGCCTCGTAATGATATGTATGTTGTCAATGGAAAGGTGATCTGATATATTAATTAATTTCTGTCATCTATAGACGGAGGAAATAATTACGTGCATGATACTTGTATTGTAATCTGCAAATTACGGGCATTTTCCGATGCAATTATTAACTACCTCATCCATGTCATGTTAAAGCTGCTTACTATCTGTAATATGCACATGAGTTGTCTCAAATTGAATTAAAGTTGTGTTACACTTCATGACATCCCCATTTATATGCAGAATATCTATTAGTTTTTAATACTACTGGATAGAGCACAAACTGATTGAAAAATTGCAGACACTTCACAAAGTTTGCTCGTTGCTTTGCTATTGCAAAGTTCAGTTCCTATTTTCGCAAAGAAAAATTATTCTGAGGTGGTTGCAATTTTCGTTTTAGCACAACTAATTGGTTGTAATACTTTAGTAGTGGTATTGCAAGTGAACTTGGTCTCAAATGTTATCTTTTAACAAGTCGAAGGTTGGTGAAACTTTTAGTTGGTTTTATAATTTAACAACTATGGTGATAATGAGTTTAAAATCACATTGGGGGAAAACCTCCGAATACTGTTTATTAGATGTAAAGTTGGCATAACTTTAATCAAGTAACCAAATTTACACGAATCTTAATTATAAAAGGTGTATAGTTCGATTAAATTATAACATGTATGTTTTATGCAAATTTAAAATTTTAATATAAATAATATTTAGTATTAAGAATAAGAGAATGTGTGATATTTTTTAAAATGGGCTTTTTCATTAGTTTAGAACTTTAAGTGTTTTAAGTCGGTTTAAACTCTTTTTCTGCAGATTTTCTAGATTCTTGACTATACACTTCTAAATATTTTTTATCTCTTCCATCCTCCTTTTTTAAAGCTTATTACTAATATCCAATTCAATGTCTTTTAGCCCAAATAGCACTAAATCCTCCTCCAGAGATTCCGAAACGCTTAGGTAGATCATCCAATAAGACATATTGAAGCTAATGAAAAATGCGGGAAATAAGATTCGGGAGCACATGTCAATACGGACTGGTGTGATGCGCCACCATATTTTGTCCAGTTTTAAGGTTTCTACATCTACAGCATCACTGGATTTGTCTTTCTGCTAAATACAATAAAATAAAAGCAATCTGTAAATTCTGAAATAAAAAACTAAATTACAATTATATTGATAGTATTGCCTCGAATATCTCAATTATACCTGTTGCTCTTTCTCGATTTCCTCATCAGCACCGGAGTCGTTGTGAGATTTCTTTTGGTTAACAATTTTGGATTGCTTTGCCAAGTGCGCATCATTACGAATCTGTATTCTTTTTTTCATGTAGACAACCCATGTGTTTTCCATCAATGAAGCAAAAATCATAAAGAAACACGTTGCAAGATAAACGTCAATTGCTTTCACATAGGAAATCTTAGGGAGAGTAGCATTAACAGAAGACATTAGTGTAGCCATTGTCAAAACTGTAGTGACTCCAGGTGCAATACGTGCAGTTGTTGAATTCCGATTGATCCAGAATGAAATCCAGGAAATGACCACAGTAATACCGGCAGGAATATAGAATTGAATGATATAGTAGCCCATAGATCGAGCAAACTGGATTTCAAAAGCCAATCGAGAATAACCTCCAGTACTCAAAAGTACTTCCGAACTCGTCTGCCTGTGGCCAACTACTTTTAACTGAGGCAGAGAAACCTCAGAAGAGATTCCAACAGAAACTGGTCCTTTAGCCCACTTGTAGCTAATATCACGCATTGTGTAACCAAAACTTTCAATTTCAAGGGAACATGCTTGTTTATCCATTGGGAAATATCGAAGGTCCATTGGACAAGATGCAGTTACTGTTAACCGACTCGACCTTAGGACGTCGCCTTCAGAAGAAATGCGAAGAAGCTCGTTGAAAGTCGTTGTTTCGTGGAAAAAAGACTTTTTCTCGTTCACAAAAAACGTGTCAGGCAGCCACAATTCCTTTGAGAATTCTGAATCGAGTGAAATGGTATTTACTCCGGGTGGCCCTGTAAATTTGAGCCTTGGATCATTCCACATTTGACGAAAATAAAAATCCATTGTGTAATCCATGTCTGTTTCAGAGACTGAAGAGATACTCAGCACAAACATTGTGAATCCAACTGTGACTGGTTTTTCTCCTTAATTAGGCCGGACACGTTTGTCGTAATCCTTACGAATGTTTTTCAAAATTTTCGTGATCTCATGCCCCATGTTCATGGGCTTTGATTGATTTGAAACTTCTTTAGCGGCTAAATCTGTGACTACTAACGTCAGAAACTTAAGAAATGTCAAGTGCATAAATATGTATTCATGTTTTTATTCTGCACTTTCAAATAAAAATCAACAGTTCAGAAACTTAATTGCAATAATTCTGTGTTACGCAGGTAGTTGAAATATTTATTATAAAATCATCTGGAATTGGAATAATTTGGATAATTTGGCTATTCAAAATCAGGTTAACGGATCTGATGAATTAGCTTCTGTAAATTCAGAAGAGAAATAAGATTAATATGTCAAATTTTTTAACAGTAACAATATTTTTACATTCTTTGGGCAATTCAACTTGAAATATTACGATGGAAATACGATACCCATCAAACGCTTATCTTTATATACTTACGGATTTATATAGGTCATTCGTTTTAGGGTGAAGCGAAAAATTTGGCTACTAATTAATCACCATAGTTTAAGTATAAGTGTCTAGTAACCATGAAGTACATATATTATTTGTTTTGTCTGTTTATTAATTTAACTATCTGTTTATAGTCGTGCACTAGTAAATCTGAAAACATAAATTGATTTAGTATACTATTAGACATCTACACAGAGGGAAGAAATAATTACGCGCATGATATTTTATACTGTTAACAGCAACTTGACATCTTCGGATGTAATTGATAATTGTGAACTAACCGAGAAATGCGTGGCCTGAAAATATAGGCTAATAATCAATCACCATAATTTACGTTTTAAGTATAAATTTCCACTAGCCATAAGTACCCATTTAATCAGAGAAGTTTATCTTCTCTGTATGCGAATACTGTTTCTGTCTGTCTGTCTACAATATGGACCATGCACATGAGTTATCTCAAATTGAATTAAACTTGTGTTGCACTTCATTACATTGCCATTTATATGCAGAATATCTATTAGTAATACTATAAATAGGGCATAAAATAATTGAAAAATTCGTGACACTTCACAAAGTTTGCTAGTTGCTTTGTTATTGCAAAGTTCAGTTTCTATTTTCGCAAATTAGATGCATTGCCTTTGTTGTCAGTAAACTCTTTGTTATAACCTGTTATTTTTAATGAGAAACAACTGTAAACCTAATAAGATAATTACTATGCACAATAAAAAATTTTCTGAGGTTGTTGTAATTTTCGTTTTAGCACTACTAATCGGTTTTAATACTTTATTGGTATTGCAAGTGTACCTGGTTTAAAATGTTATCTTTTAACAGGTCGAAGAATGGTGAAACTTTTGGTTGGTTTTATAATTTAACATCCATAGCGATAATGAGTTTAAAATCACATTGACAGAAAACCTCAGAATAATGTTTATTAGATGTAAAGTTAGCATAACTTTAACCAAGCAACCCAATTTACATGAATCTTGATTATGAAAGGTATACTTCGATTAAATTATAGCATGTATGTTTTTAATGCAAATTAATGGTTTTAATGTAAATATTTAGAAGTATTTATTAAGCCGGTTTATACTCCTTTTTCTGCAGATTTTCTTGATTCTTGACATATTATACTTCTAAATTATTTTTTATCTCTTCCATCCTACTTTTTTAAAGATAATTATTAATGTCCAATTCAATGTCTTATAGCTCAGTTAGCACTAAATCCTTCTCCAGAGTACCCGAAATGCGTAGGTAGATCATCCAATAAGAGATATTGAAGATAATGAAAAATGTGGGAAATAGGATTCGGGAGCACATGTCAATGCGAAAAGGTGTGATGCACCAGCATATTTTGTCCAGTTTTAAGGTTTCTACATTTCCAATGGTATTTTCTTCTACAGCAGTACTAGATTTGTATTTCTGCTATATACAATAAAATAAAATCTGTAAATTCTTACACAAAAAATTGTATTACAGTTCTATTGATCAAACATAATGTAAATTATACCTGTTGATCTTTCTCGTTTTCCTCATCTGCACCGGAGTCGCTGTCAGATTTCTTTAGGTTGACAATTTTGGACTGCTTTGCCAAGTACGCATCTTTACGAATCTGTATTCTTTTTTTCATGTAGCCAACGCATGTGTTTTCCATCAATGAAGCAAAAACCATTAAGAAACACGTTGCAAGATAAATATCGATTGCTTTCACATAGGAAATCTTAGGGAGAGTTGCATTAACAGAAGACATTAATGTAGCCATTGTCAAAACTGTTGTGACTCCATGGGCAATTCTTGCAGTTGTTGAATTCCGATTGATCCAGAAAGAAATCCAGGAAATGATGACACTCATTGCGGCAGGAATGTAGAATTGAATGATATAGTAGCCTGTAGACCGAACAAATTGGATTTCACAAGCCAAGCGAGAATAATTTCCAGTACTCAAAATTATTTCCATACTCTGCTGCCTGTAGCCAACTACTCTTAACTGGGGCAGAGAAACGTCAGAAGCGATTCCGACAGAACTAGGTCCTTTAGCCCACTTGTAGCGAATATCACGCATTGTGTAACCGAAACTTTCAATTTCAAGAGTACATAGTTGTTTATCCATTGGGAAATAACGAAGGTCCATAGGACAAGATGCAGTCACTGTTAACCGACTCGACCTAAGGACGTCGCCGGCAGAAGAAATACGAAGAAGCTCGTTGAAAGTCGTCGTTTCGTGGAAAAAAGACTTTTTCTCGTTCACAAAAAACGTGTCTGGCAGCCACAATTCCTTTGAGAATTCTGAATCGAGTGATATGGTATTTACTCCGGGTGGCCCTGTAAATGTGAGCCTTGGATCATTCCACATTTGACGAAAATAAAAATCCATTGTGTAATCCATGTCTGTTTCAGAGACAGAGGAGATGCTCAGCACAAACATTGTGAATCCAACTGTAACTGGTTTTTCTCCAAAATTAGGCCGGACACGTTTGTCGTAGTCCTTAAGAATGTTATTCAAAATTTCCGTGATCTCATGTCCCATGTTCATTGGCTTTGATTGATTTGAAACTTCTTTGGCGGCTAAATCTTTGACTACTAATGTCAGAAATACAGTAACTATGAAGTAAGGAAATGCAGTCATGTTTCTATTCTGTAGTATCAAAAGAAAACCTACAGCTCAGAATCTTTATTTCAATACTTTATAATTCTGCCTTACGCAGGTACTTGAAATATTTATCCTGAAATGATATATATTTTCAGTTAGGATACTTTGGCTATTCAAAATCAGATTAACGAATCTGAAGTCTGAAGAATTTGCTCCTGTTTCTGCAATTCTGCAAAGGAGATATTATGATTTAAATATCAAGATTAAATACTATAGTTATCAAAATTGTTAACATTTGTACACTCTTTGATCAGTTCAACTTGAAAGATTCGAATGCTAATTTAGTTCTGGAAATACTCCCTAACAAAATTTTATCTTTATATTACGTATTTATATAGGTCATTCGTGTTAGCGTGAGGCAAAAAAATAGGCTACTAATTAATCACCATAGTTTAAGTATAAGTGTACAGTAGCCATAAAGTACATAATATAATATTATTATTTGTGTTGACTAGTTTAATAACTACCTGTTTATAGTCGTGCACTAGTAAATATGGAAACATGACATGATTTAGTAATATTACACATTTAAACATACTGAGAAAATAATTAAGCGCATGATACTTATAATGTAAACTGCAAATATACATCTTCGGATGTAATTAACAACTATTAATTAGCCGAGAAATGCGTGGAGTGAAAAAATTGGGCCAATAATCAATCACCATAATTTACGGTTTAAATATATGTAAGCCATAAGTAATGAGATAAATTTATCTTCTTTGTGTGCGAATACCGTTTCTGGCAGAAATTAATTGAGATAGGAAAATGGAAAAAAGTAGGTCTTCAGTGGATATTTTAAGTTTTGTTTTTCTGTGCACTTTATTATTGTTAACTAACATCTTTGGTCAAAAAATTAATTTTACGGTATTTCGGTGGTTATTTGAAATGACACCAAAATATCTGAATATCAAATAACTCCGAAACTAAGAAACGGATTTAGATGAGACTTGGAGCAGAAGTCAACAGTCGCTGGATCTCAGGGTTTGTTTCTGAATTTCTAAAAAATTCGAATTTTTTCCCTTTAAAAATTACGAAATAAATTTTGAAAAAGGCAATTTTTCATATAAGAATATTTCAGAATTGTTGACCTCTATGAGATGTAAGAGGTCAAATTTTATTTTTCATAAAGAAATGTCTATGTAATGTGTCCTTCGCCAGCTAAGGATATGAAAAAAGATTTACCTATTTTGGAAACCGGGAACTATACAAAGAGGTCAAAGGTCATATCGGTGAAAATCAAGGCCGCTGCGAAGGGGGGCATTGGGACACGTGAATCCCCCCTCCCCCCAAAATCGAGAAAAATTAAGAAATTTTTGTCTAAAATCGCTAAAATTTTCGCGCTTCGCGCAAAAATTAGCCCTTTTTTCTCGGTGCGCCTTCCCGAAATTTTTTTCTGACTGCGGCCCTGGTGAAAATCGGAATATCTGATACACATCCTACACAGGTTGAGCCACAAAATAGTTCATCTGACAGTTGAGTGGGTACTAAACAAAACCCATTTTTAACATGGACTTGTGCCTGCTCCAGTGCCTACATAATACATGGAAAAATTTCTTCAGCTATCCTGCCAATTAAACACTTGTGACCAGAGTTGGCATTTATTTCAATTTTCAATGATTTTATCTTGAAAAGTGAAATAAATGAAATAAGTTGAAATAAAGAAATTAATGGAAATTAATAAAATAAAACGAAAAAATAGGAATACATGCCATTTATTTCACTCTTGAAGCGAAATAAATGACTTTATTTTACTTTGTTGTATTTACTTTATTAATTTCACTTTTCAACAAAAGCGGAATTGAAATATTTCGAGAAATAAAGTCATTTATTTTTCTATTTGATTCAAACGAAATAATTCAGTTGCCAACTCTGCTTGTGACTTGACTTTTTGTTTGATGAATCTCAGGCAATTGATCTATGGCATCGCAAGGATATTTGTGTTGTCAATGGAAGGCTAAGGATAAAAAAGTTATTACATCGAAGTGAAAAAGATGAGATCAATAATTGTCAAATGGCATAAAAATCATAGAGCTTTCTTAATACTTAACTGCATTGCGATTTGTGCATGTGAAAATTATTTTTGACACCAACCTAACTTTAACACTTTTTTCCAAAAAGAACTTGTTCGGCTTCAAAACTATTCCAGTTTTGGATTAACAACAATTATTATTAATATTTCACATTCATAAATAATGTTGACAGAGAAGAAAACTGATATAGATTAGTGTGTACATGACTTTTTGCTTACTCAATATAATGCAATTGATGTGTAGCCTCGTAATGATATTATGTATGTTGTCAATGGAAAGGTGATCTAATACATAAATTAATTTCTGTCATCTATAGACGGAGGAAATAATTACGTGCATGATACTTGTATTGTAATCTGTAAATTGCATTTTCCAATGCAATTATCAACTACCTCATCCATGTCATTTTAAAGTTGATCACTATATCTGTAACGTGCACATGAGTTGTCTCAAATTGAATTAAAGTTGTGTTACACTTCATGACATCCTCATTTATATGCAGAATATCTATTCGTTTTTAATACTACTAGATAGAGCACAAACTAGTTGAAAAATTAAAGAGACTTCACAAAGTTTGCTCGTTGCTTTGCTATTGCAAAGTTCAGTTTCTATTTTCGCAAAGAAAAATTATTCTGAGGTGGTTGCAATTTTCGTTTTAGCACAACTAATTGGTTGTAATACTAGTATTACAAGTAAACTTGGTCTCAAATGCTGTCTTAAAACAAGTCGAAGACTGGTGAAACTTTTAGTTGGTTTTATAATTTAACAACCATGGCGATAATGAGTTCAAAATCAAATTGGGGGAAAACCTCAGAATACTGTTTATTAGATGTAAAGTTGGCATAACTTTAATCAACCAACCAAATTTACATGAATGTTAATTATAAAAGGTGTATAGTTCGATTAAATTATAACATGTATGTTTTATGCAAATTTAAAATTTTAATACAAATATTTAGTATTAAGAATAAGAAAATGTGTGATATTTTTTAAAATGGGTTTTTTCATTAGTTTCAGAACTTTAAATGTATTAAATGTCGGTTTAAACTCTTTTTCTGTAGATTTTCTAGATTCTTGACTATACACTACTAAATATTTTTTATCTCTTCCATCCTCCTTTTTTAAAGCTTATTACTAATATCCAATTCAATGTCTTTTAGCCCAAATAACACTAAATCCTCCTCCAGAGATTCCGAAATGCTTAGGTAGATCACCCAATAAGAGATATTGAAGCTAATGAAAAATGCGGGAAATAAGATTCGGGAGCACATGTCAATGCGAACTGGTGTGATGCGCCAGCATATTTGGTCCAGTTTTAAGGTTTCTACGTCTACAGCATCACTGGCTTTGTCTTTCTGCTAAATACAATAAAATAAAAGCATTCTGTAAATTCTTACATAAAAAACTGGATTACAATTATATTGATAGTATTGCCTCGAATATGTCAATTATACCTGTTGGTCCTTCTCGTTTTCCTCATCAGCACCGGAGTCGCTGTGAGATTTCTTTTGGTTGACAATTTTGGATTGCTTTGCCAAGTACGCATCATTACGAATCTGTATTCTTTTTTTCATGTAAACAACCCATGTGTTTTCCATCAATGAAGCAAAAATCATCAAGAAACACGTTGCAAGATAAACGTCAATTGCTTTCACATAGGAAATCTGAGGGAGAGTAGCATTAACAGAAGACATTAGTGTAGCCATTGTCAAAACTGTAGTTATTCCAGGGGCAATTCGTGCAGTTGTTGAATTCCGATTGATCCAGAATGAAATCCAGGAAATGACGACACTAATGCCGGCAGGAATGTAGAATTGAATGATATAGTAGCCCATAGATCGAGCAAACTGGATTTCAAAAGCCAATCGAGAATAACCTCCAGTACTCAAAAGTACTTCCGAACTCGTCTGCCTATGGCCAACTACTTTTAACTGGGGCAGAGAAACCTCAGAAGAGATTCCGACCGAAACTGGTCCTTCAGCCCACTGGTATCGAATATTACTTGATGTGTGACCGAAACTTCCCATTTCAAAAGTACATAGTTGCTTATCCATTGGGAAATAACGAAGGCTCATTGGACAAGATGCAGTCACTGTTAACCGACTCACCCTTTGGACGTCGCCTTCAGAAGAAATGTGAAGAATGTCGTTGAAAGTCGTCGTTTCGTGGAAAAATGACTTTTTCTCATTCACAAAAAACGTGTCTGGCTGCCACAATGTCCTTCCGAATTCGGAATTGAGTGATATAGTATTCACTCCGGGTGGCCCTGTAAATTTGAGCCTTGGATCATTCCACTTTTGACGAAAATAAAAATCCATTGTGTAATCCATGTCTGTTTCAGAGACGGAGGAGATGCTCAGCACATACATTGTGACTCCAACTGTAACTGGGTTTTCTTCGTAATTAGGCCGGACACGTTTGTCGTAATCCTGACGAATGTTATTCAAAATCACCGTGATCTCACGTCCCATGTCTTTGGCGGCTAAATCTTCGACTACTAATGTCAGAAACACAAAAACTGTCAAGTGCATAAATGTGTTTTTTTTTTATTCCAAAGAAATACTTCAGTTTAGAAACTTAATTTCAATAATTCTGTGTTACACAGGTAATTGAAATATTTATCCTAAAACGATCTGGATTAGGATAATTTGGCTATTCAAAATCAGGTTAACGAATCTGAGGAATTAACTTCTGTGTATTTAGAAGAAAAATAAGACCAATATCAAAATTTTTGACAGTAATAACGTTTTTATATTCTTTGATCAGTTCAACTTTAAAGATACTTGTGTTATGGCATATTGTTATTGTAGGAAATACATATGTAAAGATAAGGATATTATGTTATATCCGTTATTTGCGACTGCGGTTGTTATTGTAGGAAAAGGTAAAAGTTATGACCTAGAAGACGGGTATAAATATGCATGGAACGTCTATGCACAGCTTTGTTAAGTTTACGACATATTCTGAATAAATTGGTCTAAACCTTACACACAGGAACCTCATCTTTAGACAAGAGCATTACTAAGTGATATTGCTGATTTACCAGCACGCATAAGCGCCATTACACTTATAATGTAATCTGCATAATATGGGCATTTTCCCATGTAATTATCAATCAACTGTTAATTAACCGAGAACATAGGAATGTTTGCAAAAGTTCAATCATACATTTATTACTGAATGTGAAGTATGGTGTGGGTTGATAATTTGGTGTCTACTAAACTATCCATGTGAATTTAAAGCTGATTACTATTTCGTATTAATAATCAAAATAGGTAATCTACAATCGAATCTTTTAAACTACATGTCAAGGTTTAATGCTTATGAATTTCCCATAAAACACAATTTAGTGTGACGTATAGAATTTGAAAATAATTTATTTAATGTCGTGGTCTGCCTCCCATGACATTTGAGACATTAAATGCTGCTTTTCCAATCCTCCACAAAGTTACATTTGTTTGTGGGGTAAAGGTTTCTGGGTAAATAGAAAAAGGTTTTTTGTCAATAAAAAGAAGGCTTTTAGAAAATAGTCTAATTGTCCATACCAAGAAGTAACTGGGTCAATAAAAAAAGTACGAAAGTCAATAGATCGAGTACAAAGGGCAATACTTAGAATGACTTTTATTTAGTTAATATTAAAACCTTTGTGCTATCTCTTTTGGACCTACTATGGCCTGCATACGTCCAGGTATTCGACTAGGTCTTAATCATAATTCTTACCTTATGAACTTCTTATCAATGATAGATAAGAGGTTAACTATGCTAATGAATTTCTTTATTGTATTTCATTTGTGTTGAGGCTGTCTGAGCTTACTGTTAGTTTAAAAATATGTCGTCTCAACTTATTTACGACTCTAGTAATTCGGAAACAGACACAAATTCCGAATCTGAAAATGTCCAACTCAAAGTAAATGGAATTAAATGGCGTATTTTAAAAAGTATAAAACCGAAGAAGAGGTTTCATTGGACATATTAGATGACTGGACTGCCCTTTGAAAAAATCAAGGCGGAAAAGTGATTTACTTGAAAAAACTATATGTGCAAACATATAATTGGAATTGCTAGCATGAGAAAACTACATACATTTCCGGCAAGGGCTAAATAAATACCAGTTAGCGTAAAAAGAAAACCAGAAAGACCTCCAGGCATAACCAAAGCTCGAAACCCTGAATTAGTTTAACTAATGCAATTTTATTGCCTAAAAATCAATTAAATGTTGATTTAATTTTGACTAACTTTAAAAATCATTCAAAGTTCCCATTTGACATTATAATTATGATTTAATATTGGCTGAATCTAAGTATGCCCTTTGTACTCAAACTATTGACTTTCGTACTTTTTTTATTGACCCAGTTACTTGGTATGGACGATTAGACTATTTTCTAAAAGCCTTCTTTTTATTGACAAAAAACCTTTTTCTATTTACCCTGAAAACCCTACCCTTGTTTGTGTATTTGTTTAATCCACTTTATTTCCTATTTGCACGCGAGATTTACTTTGTTGTTTATTACAAGGTAACTCCTCTATCCACTTTATGTTAATGTATCTTCTAAAAGGAATTTACGAAATCGTTTGTAGACCGATAGCTTTTATATGCAAGACTTTTACTTAATATCGCTGTGCTAATTTGGGACAAAGTGTGCAATTGCAATAATGCATAGTCTCTCGTTGCGAGACATGATTTGTTCCAAAAATATGTCATTGAAATACGTCTGCAGCAACACCCGGGAAATGCACTATATTTTTAATTTAGTCTTGGACATCGACTAGGACCGACTCAAATATTGAAGTGGAAAATAAATACTAAATCCTAAAATACACTTTGTAATATATTATGCTTAGTTGTTTTCTTACTGAAGTTAGATACCCTGAGTTGATACTGGCTAAATGTGGCAAATAATCCTTGGCTTCCAACAAGCTTTCATATCTTTCTTCCTGTTAAAGATCTAAGCATAGGTGAAAGGCTTTCTAAATCACCAGTTAATAACAATACAAACCGATATATATAATGCATAATAATATACTATATACTAATCCAAATATTTATCTACCTAGTAATATATTCGAACAAGTTTGTCGTAATCCTTACGAATGTTTTTCAAAATTTCGTGATCTCATGTCCCATGTTCATGGGCTTTGATTGATTTGAAACTTCTTTAGCGGCTAAATCTGTGACTACTAATGTCAGAAACACAAGAAATGTCAAGTGCATAAATGTATCATGTTTTTATTCTGCACTTTCAAATAAAAATCAACAGTTCAGAAACTTAATTAAAATAATTCTGTGATACGCAGGTAGTTGGAATATTTATTATAAAATCATCTGGAATTGGAATAATTTGGATAATTTGAGGCGAAAAATTAGGCTACTAATTAATCACCATAGTTTAAGTATAAGTGTTTAGTAACCAT
The DNA here is from genome assembly GCA_020055645.1 of Tomocerus qinae. Lineage (NCBI taxonomy): Eukaryota > Metazoa > Arthropoda > Collembola > Entomobryomorpha > Tomoceridae > Tomocerus > Tomocerus qinae. The sequence goes on from CM034546.1 coordinate 68,137,875, forward strand.
GAATTACATATATTATTTGTTTTGTCTGTTTATTAATTTAACTATCTGTTTATAGTCGTGCACTAGTAAATCTGAAAACATAAATTGATTTAGTATACTATTATACATCTACACAGAGGGAAGAAATAATTACGCGCATGATATTTTATACTGTTAACAGCAAACACGGGAAAAAATGCGTATTGCAATCCTATACGAATGTATTCAAAAGTGAGTACGTACGTATAGAATTTTGGGTCAAGAGCGGTCCCCATTTAGATTCCGAACGGCATGCGTACTGGTTCATTTCGATACATTCCCATTTTATTGATATTATTATAAGTATTTAATGCAAGCACAAATGTACTTAAGTGAAATACAAATGACCAAATCTTTAGTACGCATCCGTACTGAGATTATATACCAATTTTTAAAAAAAATGCCTTGACCGAGACTCGAACCTCAACCCTCTTACATCTATATCCCAGTTACTTACCACTTCACCACCAATATTCTTATGAAAGAGTACCTGTTTTGGTTGTACTGGTTCTTCTTTAACCGTTGTTAATGCGCATGTATTGGATTTCGATGTGAAATGTACTTAGTTTTAATATGTAATAAGTTATAAACTTAAATACCTGCCGTTTAGTACCAGTATGACATTCATACTGAAAGATCGTGGTGCATATACATTGAACTTACGTACGTATACGTATTGAACCAATTTTACGTATTGTATGCAAGTATGAATGTATTTAAAATCTTTGGAGTATGCTGACGTATTAAGATATCATGTTTAATGTTTGTAGCATTTAGTGTCAGTAAATCTGTACTAAACGAACTTTTAATACCTACTATTTTTTAAAATGAATACGCACAATTCCGTACTAGTACTAGAAGGCAGAATATCCCCGTTAAAATACGTTTTAGTACATCTGCATACTAAAATATTTTTTTCCGTGAATTGACATCTTCGGATGTAATTGATAATTGTGAACTAACCGAGAAATGCGTGGCCTGAAAAAATAGGCTAATAATCAATCACCATAATTTACATTTTAAGTATAAATTTCCACTAGCCATAAGTACCCATTTAATCAGAGTAGTTTATCTTCTCTGTATGCGAATACTGTTTCTGTCTGTCTGTCTACAATATGTACCATGCATATGAGTTATCTCAAATTGAATTAAACTTGTGTTGCATTTCATGACATTGCCATTTATATGCAGAATATCTATTAGTAATACTATAAATAGGGCATAAAATAATTGAAAAATTCAAGACTATAAATTGAAAGACACTGCACAAAGTTTGCTAGTGGCTTTGTTATTGCAAAGTTCAGATTCTATTTTCGCAAATTAGATGCATTGCCTTTGTTGTCAGTAAACTCTCTGTTATAACCTGTTATTTTTAATGAGACACAACTGTAAATCTAATAAGAAAATTACTATGCACAAGAAAAATTATTTTGAGGTGGTTGCAATTTTCGTTTTAGCACAACTAATTGGTTGTAATACTTTAGTAGTGGTATTGCAAGTGAACTTGGTCTCAAATTTTATCTTTTAACAGGTCGAAGAATGATGAAACTTTTGGTTGGATGTATAATTCAACATCCATAGCGATAATGAGTTTAAAACCAAATTGATAGAAAATCTCAGAATAATGTTTATTAAATGTAAAGTTGGCATAACTTTAATCAACCAACCAAAATTACGCGAACCTTAATTATAAAAGGTGTATAGTTCGATTAAATTATAAAATGTATGTTTTATGCAAATTTAAAATTAAATTTAAAATATTTTTTAAAATGGGTTTTATCATTATTTTCAGAATTTTAAATGTATTAAGTCGGTTTAAACTTTTTTTCTGCAGATTTTCTAGATTCTTGACTATACACTACTAAATATTTTTTTATCACTTCCATCCTACTTTTTTAAAGATAATTATTAATGTCCAATTCAATGTCTTATAGCTCAGTTAGCACTAAATCCTTCTCCAGAACATCCGAAATGCGTAGGTAGATCATCCAATAAGAGATATTGAAGATAATGAAAAATGTGGGAAATAGGATTCGGGAGCACATGTCAATGCAAACTGGTGTGATGCACCAGCATATTTTGTCCAGTTTTAAATTTTCTACTTCTCCAATGGTGTTCTCTTCTAAAGCAGTACTACATTTGTATTTCTGCTAGATACAATAAAATAAAATCTGTAAATTCTTACACAAAAAATTGGATTACAGTTCTATTGATCAAACATTATGTAAATTATAGAGTGAATCCGTCTATAGACAACCACTCGGCTCCCAGCGTTTTGCTTGCGCGCCTTGCACTGCAAGCTATATACTGGCTGGAAACGTTCCAGGGTTTCCATACGCGGCAGTGCAACCACCACGTACCATGCTGATATTTATGTGAGATCAATGAGTTTAGCCAATTATGTATGTCTTCTATGTAGTCATTTATATCAGTAACATATAGCCATATATGACTAATATGTGGCCATATATACCCATATATACCCAATATAAAGCTATATATTCCTAATATATAACTCTATAAGCCCAATTCATACATATATATGCCCAATATATACCTATATATGCCCAATATATACCTATATATGCTGAATACATACCTATGTATGACCAATATATACCTATATGTACCTATATATTCCCAATATATAGCTATATATGCCCATTATATAGCTATATTTGCCCAGTATATACCTATATATGCCTAATATATACCTATATATGACCAATATATACCTATATATGACCAATATATACCTATATATGACCAATATATACCTATATATGACCAATATATACCTATATATGACCAATATATACCCATATTTGACCAATGTATACCTAATATATACCTATATATACCCAATATATAGCTATATATGCCCATTATATACCTATATATGACCAATACATACCTATATTTGACCAATATATACCTATATTTGACCAATATATACCTATATTTGACCAATATATACCTATATTTGACCAATATATACCTATATTTGACCAATATATACCTATATTTGACCAATATATACCTATATTTGACCAATATATACCTATATTTGACCAATATATACCTATATTTGACCAATATATACCTATATATCCCCAATATGGTCCTATATATGTCCAATATATAGCCATATATACCTAATATATACCTATATATACCCAACATATAGCTGTATATGCCCATTATATTACTATATATGCCTAATATATAACTATATATGCCCAACACATACCTATATATGGCCAATATATACCTATATATGTCCAATATATACCTTCATTTGCTCAATATATACCTATATGTACGTATATATGCCCAATATATAGCTATATATGCCCATTATATAGCTATATATGGCCATTATATAGCTATATATGCCCATTATATAGCTTTATATGCCCATTATATTGCTATATATGCCCAATATGTAACTATATATGCCCAATATATACCTATATATGCCCTACATATACCTATATATGCCCAGTATATACCTATATATGCCCACTATATACCTATATACGCCCAATATATATCGATATATGCCCAATATATAGCCATAAATTTCTAATATATAGCCATATATGTCTGATATATTGACATATATGCCCAATATAGGGGCATATACGCCTAATATATAGGCCTGTATCCCTAATATATAACAATATATGTCTAATATACGCATCTGTTAATTATCTAAACATTTTAATATAAGTAGATGGGTTGGAAAACCTATTTAATATTTTAATTAACCAGTTTCATTTTTATGCCATTTATGAAACCCTGGACTAATTTTGTTCGAAAATAGTCATTTTTTGCCAAACTTTGAACGACAATATCTCCGGCGTCCCACAATTGCCCACGGCGGAATAAATTGCATCTGTTTCTTCAGATTCCCGTTATTCCGATTCAAGTCAAACTTCCATGGGCAATTGTGGGACACGCTTGTTATTCTCAATTGAAAAAATTTGGAAATTTTGATCTATTTCGAAAAACGCGAACAATGAGAAATAAAATTTGTTTCTATACTAATCTACAATACCCATTTGTATTTTTAAAAAATATTTCTTACTGATACCTTGCACTGTTACTGAGATATAATCATCTCATTATTTAGTCACACATGATTTTCTGTAATTTCTGTTTACTTTTACCCCCCTTGGGAGGGGTTTAGAGATTTTTAGAAAATGTTTGAACCACTTATTCTTGTAGTTTTTGACATTTCTGATTTTTTGAGACTATACTTATGGTAATCTAAGATGTCGATTTTATTCATTGGTTGTCCATAGATGGATTCACTCTATACCTGTTGATCTTTCTCGTTTTCCTCATCAGCATCGGAGTCGCTGTTAGATTTCTTTTGGTTGACAATTTTGGATTGCTTTGCCAGGTACGCATCTTTACGAATCTGTATTCTTTTTTTCATGTAGCCAACGCATGTGTTTTCCATCAATGAAGCAAAAACCATTAAGCAACACGTTGCAAGATAAATATCGATTGCTTTCACATAGGAAATCTTAGGGAGAGTTGCATTAACAGAAGACATTAGTGTAGCCATTGTCAAAACTGTAGTGACTCCATGGGCAACTCGTGCAGTTGTGGAATTCCGATTGATCCAGAAAGAAATCCAGGAAATGATCACACTCATTGCGGCAGGAATGTAGAATTGAATGATATAGTAGCCTGTAGACCAAGGCTGTATTGAGGGGGGGGCATTGGGGGCAAATGCCCCCCCCGAAATCCAAGAAAAGAGGAAATTTTTTCTCAAAAGACCAAAAAATTTCGCGCTTCGCGCGATTTTATGTGATTTTTAGGCTATTTTTGACTCATTTTAGCTAAAATAAGCCAAAATTTTTCGCGCTTCGCGCGATAATGCCTAATACATATAAGTGTATGACGTCTTTGCCCCCTCCGAAATCGACTTCTAAATACGGTACTGCTGTAGACCGAACAAACTGGATTTCACAAGCCAATCGTGAGTAATTTCCAGAACTCAAACTTATTTCCATACTCTGCTGCCTGTAGCCAACTACTCTTAACTGGGGCAAGGTAACGAAATTTGCGATTCCGACAGAACCTGGTCCTTTAGCCCACTTGTAGCGAATATCACGCATTGTGTGACCGAAACTTTCAATTTCAAGAGTACATAGTTGTTTATCCATTGGGAAATAACGAAGGTCCATTGGACAAGATGCAGTCACTGTTAACCGACCTGACCTTAGGACGCCGCCGTCAGAAGAAATACGAAGAAGTTCGTTGAAAGTCGTCGTTTCGTGGGAAGAAGACTTTTTCTCGTTCACAAAAAACGTGTCTGGCAGCCACAATTCCTTTGAGAATTCTGAATCGAGAGATATGGTATTTACTCCGGGTGGCCCTGTAAATGTGAGTCTTGGATCATTCCACATTTGACGAAAATAAAAATCCATTGTGTAATCCATGTCTGTTTCAGAGAGTGAAGACATGCTCAGCACAAACATGGTCACTCCAACAACAACTGGTTCTCCTCCGTAAAAAGGCCGGACACGTTTGTCGTAATCCTTAAGAATGTTATTCAAAATTTCCGTGATCTCATGCCCCATGTTCATGGGCTTTGATTGATTTGAAACTTCTTTGGCCGCTAAATTTTTGACTACTAATGTCAGAAACACAAAAACTGTCAAGTGCATAAATGTATTCATGTTTTTATTTCGAAGAAAACTTTCAGTTTAGAAACTTAATTGCAATAATTCTGTGTTACACAGGTAGTTGAAATATTTATCCTAAAAGGATCTGGATTAGAATAATTTGGATAATTTGGCTATTCAAAATCAGGTTAAAGAACCTGAAGAATTTGCTTCTGTATTTTTAGAAGAGAAATAAGATTAATATCAAAATTTTTGACAGTAATAATGTTTTTATATTCTTTGATCAGATACTTGTGTTATGGTATATTGTTATTGTATGAAATACATAAGTAAAGATAAGGATGTTATGACCGTTATTTGCGACTGCGGTTGTTATTGTAGGAAAAGGTAAAAGTTACGACCTAGAAGACGGGTATAAATATACACGAACATTGAATTATTATAAGAGAGAAAGAAAAATAAAAACGAGCAGTTGAGCGTAGACTCGGCAGTACGATTGTGGGAAGTGGAACGTCTACACAGGTTTGTTGAGTTTACGGCATATTCTGAATAAATTGATCTAAACCTTACACACAGGAACCTCACCTTTAGACAAGAGCATTACTAAATGATATTGCTGATTTACCCGGAAGCATAAGCGCCATTACATTTATAATATAATGTAATCTGCATATGGGCATTTTCCGATGTAATTATCAATCAACTGTTAATTAGCCGAGAACATAGGATTTTTTACAAAAGTTCAATCATACATTTATTACTGAATGTGAAGTATGGTGTGGGTTGATAATTTGGTGGCTACTAAACTATCCATGTGAATTTAAAGCTGATTACTATTTCGTATTAATAATCAAAATAGGTGATCTATACAATCGAATCTTTTAAACTACATGTCAAGGTTTAATGCTTATGAAATTCCCATTACACAATTTAGTTTGACATACAGAATTTGAGAATAATTTAATTAATGGCGTGGTCTGCCTCCCATGACATTTGAGAAAATAAATGCTGTGTTTCCAATCCTCTACAAAGTTACATTTGTTTGTTTATTTGTTTTCTCCTTTTTATTTCGTATTTGCACGTCAGCATTACTTTGTTGTTTATTACATGGTAGCTCCGCTATCCACTTGATGTTAATGAACCTTCTACAAGGAATTTACGAAATCGTTTGTAGACCGATAACTTTTATTTAATATCGCTGTGCTAATTTGGGACAGTGTGCAATTGCAATAATGCATAGCATAGTCTCACGAAACATGATTTGTTCCAAAAATATGTCAGTGAAATACGTCCGCAGCCGAACCCGGAAAATGCACTATATAATATATATTTTTAATTTAGTCTTCGACATCGACTAGAACCAACTCAAATAATAATATTGAAATATTGCGTGGTAAATACTAAATACTAAAATACACTTTGGAAAATATACTTATTTAGTAGTTTAGTTAAGTTTATTTAGTAGTAGTATTTAGGTAGTTTTCTAATTGAAGTTAGATACCCTGAGTTCATACTGGCTAATGTGTCAAATAATCCTTGGCTTCAAACAAGCTTTCATATCTTTCTTACTGGTCTAAAATGTTATCTTTTAACAGCTCGAAGAATGGTGAAACTTTTGGTTGGTTTTAAAATTCAACATCCATAGCGATAATGAGTTTAAAACCACATTGACAGAAAACCTCAGAATAATGTTTATTAGATGTAAAGTCGGCATAACTTTAATCAAGTAACCAAATTTACACGAATCTTAATTATGAAAGGTATAGTTCGATTAAATTATTACATCTATGTTTTTAATGCAAATTAATGGTTTTGATATAATTATTTAGAAGTAAGAATAAGAAAATGTGAGATATTTTTAATGGGTTTACTTCTTTCGTATGGGAACTTTAAATTTATTAAGCCGATCTTTTTCTGAAGATTTTCTAGATTCTTGACTATGCACTGCGGCGGAGTATCTGGTCGCTCGTCCTGAGTGGCTACCGATCTCCCCGATATGTGAGTTAGTAATCTACTTACTAACCTGTATTCCACTTTTGCCGGTGGAGACTGTGTGAATGTGGTTAGATAGAGAGAGATGCTGGATATGGAGTTGGCCAAGTCCCCTGTGTCCGAGTGACTCCCGGATGTCAACTCCGTCCCAGAATGTGACTGGGGGAACGTCCGCTCAGAATGTGACTGAGCCTTCCAAGTCCTCGTATCCGGTTATGCGATTATGCAATCGCGAGAGTCGTTGTATGACTCGTGGTGCGATTGTGATTGTGTGAGTGTATGTATGTAGAACTCGGAATGAATGTACAATTATCGGTTTACACTTAACCCGATTTCCGATGTATGAGAATAAGGAATGAAAGGCACAACGAGTGTATGGAGGAATGTATGTATTTATTGCTCCTCTCGGTCCAGTAGTCCAGCACGCAATAACTACAAATAATAATTTGTCCTGGCTATTTGGATTGGGAGGAGGAGAAGGATGGTACTAATGGCATTGTACTGAGTGGTTGTCTGTGTATGTCAGGTGTACACAGACAACCGCTTTCCACACTATACACAACTAAAAAAATTTTTCTCTTCCATCCTCCTTTTTTGAAAGCTCACTATTAATATCCGATTAGCAATAAATCCTTCTCCAGAGTATATAGAATAGGACCAACTCAAAAATTGAAATATTGCGTGTAAAATACTAAATACGAAAATACACTGTGGACAATGTCCCACTGAAGTTAGATACTCTGAGTTGATACTGGCTAATGTGGCAACTATAATCCTTGGATTTCAACAAGCTTTTCTATTTTTCTTTCTGTTAAAAATCTTATATATAATTATATAGGTATAGGTGAAATGCTTATCAGTTAATTACAATATAAATTGATATAATGCATATACTAATGCAAATATTTATCTATCTACTGTAGTAGATGGAATTAAAACTAGATCCGTTCCAATTCCTTTTTGATTATCTGAAACGCTTGGTTTTTATTTGTCTGTTATTTTTATCTAAGCAATCGTCTGCTTAACATTACTAAGAAATAAGCCAAATTATCATGGCTGCTTATCATAGCCAAATTATCATGCAAGTAACAAGCCATTCGAATGGCATTCTATCATGCACGCTCTGCAGGGTTAGTAGGGACGGGCGCGGAGGCTCTATTCACTGCCAAACGAAAATGGATTTAGGTCTTTTGCATCTTTTAAATTATCATTATCAAGTATTATTTAAATGATACTGCCACACTTATAAAAATAGTTGAAGATTTGTATGTTATTCAGAGGGGCATTTATCATCTCATTAAATTTATATCATTAACGTTAAACGGCACAAGTTTTAGGCATTAGTACATTTTTACTGATCTACTTAGCATAGCATTCCACTTGAAACACCAGTGCTCCAGTGGAGTGTTGTCATTGGTACAACATATAGTTGGAGGTCAAGCAAGGTCAAACGCCCCGATAAAAAAGAATGTGCTATAAGCTTCCACATCTTCCCACTGTTGCTAATAATAATAATGGCAAGTTATCTCTCCTAATTCCTAGCAGGACATTGGCATGATTGTTGAATGCTTAGCAGAATGTACCAAGTCAATGGTATAATCTCTTGTGTTGACACTGTGGTAAACCAATGATATAATATTATACCACTAATCTCATTATTATTGTTATTATTATTATGGGTGACGCTCCTGTCGGGCTATTGCCCATGGAGTCAAAAGAAAGACTTAACATAAAAGAAAGATATTTTTTAGTAATTAGTACAGAGGATTTCAAACATTGCCATTAGTAATAGATAAACTTTTAATTTAATTTACACACAATACTTATTAGATCTAGAAATTCAATAAACCTACTAGCACCAAGGCCAAGGGCCGCCACTGCCGCCACACTCGGAGGCCCAAGGATCCCTGGGGAAACTCATACTATAAATCGCATTATATTTCAGAGTTTAAGCTGAAAGGAATGCGATTTTCAGTATATTTCGAAAAAGACAAGTAAAAATGTTAAAGTGTTTCCAATACAGTTGAATACTAACTGATGGTTAAACTAGTATTATATGTATGACTAATTATTTTTGGAATACTCTTTGCATATTGTGGCTCAATTATCCAATCGACCACTTCTAGAGGACAAACGGATTTTGTTTTCTTCCTCGTAACAACGATCGCATATGTTAGGGTTGTTACCGTTAATTACAATCCGGTTAAGGAGCCGTGACTTAAGGATCTAATTGGCAACTTCTCTGTTCTACATATATCGAACCATCACCATCTATTTTACTGGATGATGTCCACTAAATATTCATTTGCATTCGGTTAAGCATTTATTCAAACGTATGTGTAGGATTATTTAATCAGAGCAATAGGCTAGGCTGTTGAATTTGAATTCATATAGGTTAACTCAAATAGTAGTTACTTGTTGCCCCCAGAGCAGGACTCAATTTCGAAATGTATGCAATGATCATGCGTATTGGACATACAAATATTTATTTGTTCCCGCTTTTCACCCTACCACACATAGTTACATACATAGATATATAGGCATGCAGGTAAATTTATTGCTCTATCTAAAACGGTGGTTATAGAATAGAATTGCTTCGCGTATGCACTCCTACCGCAGTGTAGTTGCTCCGTTTCGAAATAAAATGGCTTGTCTTCAATCAACAATGAAGTCATTCGCTGAGTGGCATACTAGTATTTGAAAAGCGGTTCTAGGTTTATAAAACTAAGTTTTTCAACAAGGTACAATTCAACGAAAATATTTTCCTGAATATACTTTACTACGACAGATATTAATAACGACGATTGTTAAGTTTTTAATGAAATATCTTCGTTTAAATGTATTTTTGAAGAGACCGACTACGTTGGAAAGTTGAGGTAACTAAGATCAACGGCCTTAAAGTATGCATCGGAAGATAATACGTGGTCTAAGCATTGTCCATGATAATATACGAAACAAATAAGTATTATCCGTTATCTAATATAATATTATGTGCTTTGCTAAATATGCATTACCTGAATAAACATTTGCTACATTGTAATAAATACGCAAATAGCACAATCCTTCAATATGTTTTGAATATTTGCGATTATATGAATGACTCATATCCTGTCAATACAATATATTTTGCTTAACTCAACAACAGCCCGTACAATAACGAAAGCTAATTTTACTTTCGAGAGCAATCAAGCAATAAATTAATCTGGTGTTAATAACCATAAGTACAAATGAATTTGATAATGAATGACGCCAAAAATGGTCAGTCGAGGTCGAGAGTTTTGATTGAGTCGTCCATTAGCATGTGTTATCACAAGACACGTACACACAGTAATGAGACCGAGGGGTGTGTACTGTAAAAGAGTGGTAAAATAACCGTTGAATTAAAACGCTGGCGTCACAACGACCCAGAGATTAAAAGACAATTGGCGTATAAATAAAACCCTTTTCGGGTGGTTACATCAAAAAAAGCCCCGTTGTATATAAAAAATGAAATAAACACTAATCATTGTATTTTAGGATTTTTGAGAATACTGATTTCGAAAAAAATAATTGTTATTTCGAAAATTCAAGATTCTAGGATGGGCAGTCCAATTCCAAGTCACGCCCGTTTTCTTAAATTTATTCCAATAACCTAGCATCACCAATTATTGGTCTGCGAAATAATAAGCTGTATTACGATGAAATTCGGGCGAATACGACTAGCAGTCACTAGAAATTTACTTATTTCAACATTTTTCTAGCACACTGTAGTAGCTTTCCAATTAGTATATTGCGATAATACACAACATACCAACATGATCGCCTCTGGCTTTTGCGGGGCCCTTGGCAAAGTGAAACCATTGTGAAAATGATTTACAGTTTTATATAGCAACTATAGGGTACTAGTACTGTCTTAATTTCAAAATATTTAGGAATAAACATTCTGTATTTTAACCCGTAGTGGACTTTAACTGACTTTAACTTGCTTCCGCATTAAACTAAAAGCCGCACGCACGGTCCATGATGACTTGATGATTGATGACATAGAACATAGTCTATGAATGCATACCGTACAACCAGGCATGTATCCAGAAATTTGGTCAAAAATGCCTTTTTTTATTTTTCAATTTTTTGGTATATTCTCAGATTTAGGGGGCCGCTGCGCCCCCTGATCCCTACCGGATGCAGTTGCATGCAACATACATAATATATACAATCAGTTTTTTATTGTGATCACCAGACGTCGGAATTTTATTTATTTAAAAACCCAAAAAATTTACATAAAAATTTACTAAAGAAAGGGAACAGTTTGCTAAAAATACGGATTTTTTTTTTAAATAAGCTTAAAATCGCAAAAGCGGTTATAAATAATCGACTCAAAATTTTTATTATGTTGAATTGAAATACTACCTATAAATTCCTACATGTAAAAACTATTTTTGTAAAAGGTTTTGTGACATTTCGGCCTAAACTGGCCAATGTACAGCACGTATCCATAGAGTGTACTGAGGGGGCTCGAGTCCCCGCTAAATTTTCAGATACGAATTTTTGTCAAAAATGGTTAAAAATCCAAAATATTTTCGCGCTTCGCGGAAATATGTGATACTAACTTCCAACTCTGCCATACAAATTCATATTTTCAGTCGCAACCCACCTTGAGGATCCAGTCCCGGGAATTCCCAGAAATCTCGAGACTTCTCGAGACTGGCTGTTACAGTCTCGGGAAATTATTGAAAAATTAAACATTTTATAGAACAATATTTTTCAAAAAACTTGGTTTTGAAAATTTTTACGTTACAAATTATTAGTATTTTATCGTGAAAGATATTATTAGTAACTCATGTTTCTACTCCCAATATTATTTTAATTTATTATTTGTTAAAACTTTATTGAAATATTTAATTACGTTTTAACACATTTTTCCATGTAGAGTTTATTTACTTAGCTAGAGAACTATCTCTAGCTAAATCTCCGTTCTATCAAACGGTAGATTTATCTAGCCAGTCAATTGTAAATCTTACAGGGTTACTTTAAGCAAATACAAATGACTCAAAAGCACTGTGAACATTCATAAAGGACCCCTAAATATCCCTTTTCTTTGAAACCGAAATAATACAGACTGTAGCACGTATTTTAGCTGACATCGATAAGAACAGAACAAACAAAATGACAAGAACAGAATTCTTAAAAGCCAGAAGAAAGATCACAGTCTTCTCCATCTTAGCTATTAATTTAAATAATATTATTTATTTACGATTTAGTCCTAGAATTGATAATAGCGGGAACATTATATTTAATCGCATTTACACCAGTAATCACGGGGCTTATCCTGCCCAAATAACATAACAAACATAACTTAATCTACTGATCTAAGATCTAACTACCAAATACTAAATACTAACACCCGACGATTAGTATTAGATAATCACTTGTAGCGTATTTAAGATGTGCTTAGTCATGGTTCTGAAATGTCTTTTAGAGTAATACGTCATCAAAACCAGCTGGATAAGTGATATTTATTTTTTTGTTTTCGGAATAAATTCAAGATTCAAGGTATAAATTGAAAATTATTGCTGTAAGGACAAGTTATATTATTGGAATATATATTTTAATCCAAGTTTTGTTGACGGCATTAAAATAAATAAAACATTTAGCCTTTTTAAATAAAAGTTTGAAAATTTTTAGTGCTATTATTTTTGAAATCCTTAGGGCATGAAACACCGAGATACAAAATATCACGACTCGATCTCAGTTCAGTCTGTAAAAATTTATATAAATAAAATTCCGACTTCTGGTGATCCCAATAATATTGTTTTTATAGTTGAAAACCAAATATATAGCATAGCACGTATCATAGCAAATCCAATTTAATTACCTCTAAACCGTCATTTTTATTGCTCTTTCTACAATGGAGAATTAAGGGTATTCTCTGGAAACGTTAGGGAATAGGTTTTTAATATAAAAGCAAGAAATTGCGAAGTGTAAAGAGAATGAATATTATTCAGGAATTGGAAAAGAGGGTTTGTTTAAAATAGGAATTTTACTGTGGTAGAGTTGATTCTGTTGATATTTTGATGTTCAATAACATCATCATAACTATGAGGCTCCAACAATTCATTAAACCTTATCTAGTTAACATAACAGCAATAAACATTTATTGGTATTTATATACATGTACACATATCTCAGGTACTTTTTTCTATCTGAAGCCCAGAAGTCAATTTCGTTTCATAAACTTGATATGAGTTTAATGATAATTAGGCATGGGTTAGATAAGATAGGTCACAAATTCCTTTATATTTTTAGGTATAAATAAGCTTGAATCCGAGATGAGAGAATGGATATTTTAACATCAGAACTAAAGTACACTTGACAAAACTCTTGTAAGAACGTTCATATCACTTTTTATTTTCCCTAAGGGGCAAGTGATATGGATTCAAAACTTGAAATACAAAAAAATTTATATTATATCACGCAAAATACTTCAAGTGTTTCGGTTCTTATGACTCTTCTCGTAGAACGCGACCTACTACAATTGTCAGAACAGGAAGAAGTGGTATGTTGCGAGTTATTATTTATTTATTATAATACATAGTATTAAGTTTAATATTAATTAATTTCGCTGATGCAGAGACTAAAAATGAACCCTTAGAATTTTAGATATCAATACTGACACTGAAAATGGGCATGAAAAGGCTGCCTTTTTGATAGAAAAAAGACACCTTTTTGTGTCTTTAAGTAGCATTTGCCCTTGGAAATTTTCATTCTATTTAGCCCATGCTTTGGGTAAAAATTAGTTCCCATTGCTTCACTGACTTTGGCACAATATATCTTAAAAACCTGAGATTGTCCATTATCATACCCGAAGGAGCAATGCGGCTATATTTCGAGTCATTTGGGTCAAAGTAGGTCACAAAAACCTTAAAACTGAACTTAAAACGGTCATAGCTTCAGAAAATTTCGAATTGAAACATGGTACGCATGCTTTACTATGTGTACCTGATCAAGGACGTATTTAGGGGGTGCTAGGGTGACCCCTAAAATATTTTGAAACACACTAGATATTATCGTGTTTTCACTAAACAGAAATATATACTTTCAAATTGCGCGAAGCTAATTTTTTTTCCTATAACATCAATTGCATTTATCTTATTTTTGAGAATTTTCGAATCTCTTCTACTTATATCGACTTATATCTACTTATGTCGAATACTTTGTTTTTCCCCTCATTGAATCTTAAAATTTGAGATTATCTTATATGGTTACAGAAATGAAAATGTCCCCAGACAGTGCACTTGAAACATTTCTCGAAAATAAATAGGCGAAATTTTTGACATATTTTGCGAAATATTTCCAATTTCCTTCAAAAATGAAATATTTGAAAGTAATGAAATTAATGAAATTTTTGAAATAAATGAAATAATTACAATGCGCATGTGTACAATTACATGCACAATTTATTTATTTGGCGCGAAATTTATTGAGGCTATAAGACGTAAGACGTAAGGCTGTAAGAGGATAGAGGCTATTTCCTGCACCAAACGAAAATTGGAATTAGGCTTATTTGTCCACCAAACAAAAATGGATTTAGGCTTATTCCTGTACCAAACAAAAAATGGATATATAATAGGCTTATTCCGGTACCAATCTGAAAGTGGATACAGGCTTTTTCGATCTTTAAGGAACGTTATTACGAAGTGTCTCCTTTCGCTAATCATGACTAAAGTATAAAGATAATCTGGCGCACGCGCATTGAATAATGAATATTTTAATAGTGTACCCCAAAGCAGTTTACCCGAAGCCCACTATTAGCAAAGTGTCTTTGTCGGGTAACTTTGTAAGGCACCCGACAATAGCATGTTGCGTGTGCTGGACGTCGGGTAAACTGCTTTGGGGCACATTATTAAATACCTTTGTATGTACGTATGTTTGTGTGTTTGTATGTACACACGAGCAGAGCCCCCAGCCGTGATATTTAGTGGCGGCGGCGGTTGATCCCCTATTTTTCATCGGTTGAGCCACCTTAGCCGAGGTATACCGGCGGCGGCTGATAAATATCATTTTTAAAGTATAAACGCGAAGTTTGGACATTAGTAGTGAAATATTCCTTATGGTTTTACGTATGTTGCATACCAACGCACCATAGATGTAAACATAACCATCCACCATCCATCCGGATGTTTGGATGGGCTGGAAGGTCAATTACTTTGTCGGTAATGGGCTGGATTGGATGGAGGCAATTTCTTAAATGTTGATGATGGGCTGGGATGGGTACAGTAGCCTGGATGGTCATTATAGGCTGGATGGAAAGGAGTTGGTTGTCACATCCTTTGGAGTGAATCGAACAACTCGAATAGCAAACAATAGACCCCATACTATCTAAGAAGCTTATTTTTACGACTACAAGGTTTGAAATAGCCGACCGTAAGAAATGACACGTTATTTTTTTAATTCGCATTCAAACAAATACAAATAAATGTTCCAATTAAGCAACCTGTACGTAGATACTTGTTACGAAATATTTTTTTAGCTTCTAAGCTTTGATATCAAGTATGTTTGGTGTGCTGGATGAGAACCAATACCTTCCCATCCAGATGTCATGTTGGGTTGGATGGGATGTTTATCAAAAGATATTCATTAATAACCATCAATACCATACCAATAGTATAAAGCTGAGGTGGAATTGCGCAAAAAATAAAGGGATGGATGAAATTCGTGTTAGTACGCCGCGCAGGGAATTTATGAAATTTTCTGCGGTTGAAATCTTCGGCCTGTCATTAAATTTCGGGCTAATATGCAGTCGCTAGAATATTACATGTTTCAACATTTTTCTAGCACATCTTATGTGCTAGGTTTCACCTAGTCATTTCCATAAAATTCATCAATAATTATATTTCACCTTTTGGCGGGCTGTTAGCAACTCATTTCGATCAGGCATCGAAACATGGTTGCTGTAGAAATCGGCCAAGACTATTCCCCGCCCCCAAAGTGGGGGGAGCTAATGTGTTTTCAGCCAATAGAATGCCATGTCCCCGAAGGGGGCGTGGCTAATGGGCGGAGCTAAAGTGTGGAAATTAGCTAGTGGGCGGCGCTTGAGTTCGATAGTTTAAAGATTCGATGCTTAAAAGTAGTAGGTACTTAAATGTAGGCATGCGGAACTTATAACAATACCCTAATCATAAAGTCCTCCTATGTGACAAAATTCCTATAAAAGTGCTTAGAGACCAAATTTTACAGATTTTTCTATTACAAGATATTTTAATATTTTAACTGCATTGACTAATTAGACCACCATGAATTATGTCATATAGCCAAAATTGAAGGTATATGCTAAACCTCATAAAAATTTGATATTAATGCCAAGCAATGAGACTAAACATTTAAGAACTCCCGTGTTATTTCTCTGTTGGAGTAACTGTCATTTTATTGGTTAGATAAATGCAGAAAGAGGACCCTTATAAAGTTGGACACATTTTTAGTTTCTAAACAAAATAGGTTACCAGCGTGGAACTTTCATTTGAAAATTCTAAAAAAACATATTATAGATCTGTAAGAAAATGCCAGCATTATATGCCTCCTAGGTATATTTCATGGATACGTGCCATTAATGTTGCCTTTATTGAAAATTCTGGTTATTTTTGGGCACTAGAATTGTTTATAAAGCGAAGCTAATTTGTAAATGTACTCAAAATACCGTCTGCCTAATATTACAATGTAACATACCAAATTATCATGGCTGCTACAAAGTAACAAGTTAAAGCTGTTATGCAAGTATATCAAAAACTTTCTAATGTACACTTTTAACTAGTTGTATTTTACTGGAAATTGTATTTCACTTAATAACAATATGCATTCTATAGGATTTGAATTTGAATATATAGGTATTTGCATCATTTCAAAATATATTTAATGTACTTCAAGCCGGCTTTAGAATTTTTTCAATTGCTTTGGTTTCATAATTCGACTGAAAACTAATAACTGAGAGGGTTCGGCTCTTATTCAATGTGCATTTTAATTTTGTACGTTTCAAAAAGCATTGATAAATTGAGAAAAAATTATTTTATTTTTTGGATTATTGGGGTAGGAAGGGCTCAGCCACTCCAAAATGTATTTATTTATTTATTTTTCCTTTATATTAATTGCAGGAGTGCGGAACTACTCATCATGATAGAGTAAAGAGATTGTTTCTTTTAATCCTGAAGAAAGATCCAGAAAAAAGCGAAAAAGTTCTCGACTCTCTACGGCGATCAGGAAATGCTCATGTTGCAAAAAAAATAGGGGGACTGGGTACCGTTGGTTATAAAAGTTCAAAAAGAAGACCAGGTTTCGAAAGTTTAACTCCAAGTGGCTCTGTGGATTCAGCTGTTAAAAGTAACGTCGAAATTGCACCCGTACTAATATCATTAGAAGGAACACCAGACAAATACGAAAGTTTTGAGAGGGTAATGACCGAAATTAGCACTAATTTGGAATATTTATCTCTGAAATATGTCTTGGCAACACCAAAACATCTTTTGAAAACTTTTAAGTTTTGTGAGGATTTGAACAAAATTGTATTTCATAATGTAAGTATAACTGGAATGCTGTCCCGTAATGTCCAGTTAAAATGCCTTGAAGATTTTGAGTATATTGATGATGAAGATGCCAATGATATAAAAAACATGGAAATTGACGACCGGCTTCAATTTTTACAACAAATTTTGTTTTTTGTCAGTAAGGAAGACTGCTACGACTTAACTCGTTTAAAAATAAATATTACAGTTACAATCGCTGACTATGACTATATTAAAATATCCGCAACTCAAAACACAAACCCATTTCAACAAATTGAAAGTACAAAAGAAAGTGACATTATCGACAAAGCTTTTGAACAAATAGATTTAGACAGGAGAGACTCAATCGAAGAACCACTTTCTGACATCTACGTGTTGAATGATAGATTTGTTGACGAACAAAAATTTTTGGATATGGTAAATAACAATGGCGAGTTTGTTAACAGTATTAAAATGAAGGGTATTTCGCTGCAGAAACAGACAATCTTACGTTATTTGGAAAAATGTCCAAATCTTTTCGCTCTTCATGTTGAGGAGTGTACCATTGATGGCGAGTTTTCAGTAGACGACAGAGTTAAGCTTGAAGGCTTAAAAGAATTTAATTTGTCAATCAAGGATGAATTAATTGGGAATAATACCAATAAAATAGCCCTAAAATTTGAATCTGTTGTCCCACAAATATTTTTTTTCTATAAAATAGACAAAAAATGGACATTAAATGACATCTATGATCAAAAAGTCAATATTAGACTTAAAATTAATGCTCAAATTATGATGGATTTAAAAGCTGGAGATGATATAAAGCTGCAATTGAGTTACAGCACACCCGAGATGACAACTGCTATCACAAATGGTGCCCCTGAAATGGTGAATAGAATATACTTTAATTCTCTTCAATTTCCAAAGCAAATGAAATCTGTCTTGTTCAAGCCTAACTTAACGCACTTTGTGTTGCGTTATGTATTCATGCAAAACATCTCAGAGTTCATTCGCGATTGCATAAATTTGAAAGTTTTGGTGATCTTTCAGGCAAATTTAGAACCAATATTTTTCTCAAGAGACTTGGGAAAGTTGAGAGGTTTGCGAAAGATTAGCTTAAATAACGCAACCGTAAAATTTCCTATTGGTGATGAAAAATGGCCCGCCTTAGAAGATTTGCACTTGTACCATTGCTATTCCCACAATGCTCCATACAGGGCTAATCAACATTTCCCTGTTTTGAAAAGCTTTACGTATGACGGTCGGAACTTTAGTAACGCAATTTTGCTAAAAAACCTTCTTAAGCTAGATTCAATTTCATTTATCACACTGTGGCGATTTAATTGGATAGTTGACCAGAGTGATTCCATTCTGACTGAAACAACTGACGAAATAAAGAAATTTTTCATGAAACATGTAGAAGTTGGAGTGGACGATAATAAGCGACAATTCTCTTTAGAAAGAGCAGACAACAGTCTTGGAGACTTTAGAGAACCAAAATGGACCATAGGGTTTATAGAGGAATATAACGGCCCGGAATGGCAAGATAATGAATACAAACATTTTGTATTCAGTCAGTTTTTTTCCTCGTAATCATATTCATATTTTCTAAAGACGCCATTTTCATTGTTCCTACAGGGACTGTTAGTGAATTTAGACTATTTCGTACACCAAACAAAAAATAGATATAGGCTCTTTCATACACAAAACGAAAAGTTGATTGAGGCTAAATGGTTACTTCAGGGACAACATGTATTCCATAAATATGCTTCCTGTAGTCGTTTGTAGTAGGTTGGCTTTCTTTTATTTAAAACTTAAATTCTTAGCAAGGTAAATAGTCATATATGTTTTTGTTGACGATAATAATTTGGTGGTATCATAATATTATGGTATTTTGCTGTTCGGATATATATATATATATTAATTCAATGTTTGCTAAAAACGTTTTATCTATGATTTAATGTTACAGAATAATAATCCTACTTCACTAACTTATGTCTACTTAGTACAAGATTTCAAAAACTAATACAATGAATAAATTATTGTTTAATTGTTAGCAAAATTGATGATTTAACTTAGGTTCAACGTCTTAAGTAACCAATTTGTAAACACTAAGAATTGTAAATATATAAGTATAATTATAGAAATATTACTAGATAATAACAATAAGCTCATTAAAACTGTCGAAGCTGAATTTTAAATACTTCAATACGCTTATCAATATTAACATTAATAGTACTAGCCATTTATTCAAGAATTTTCGAATGCATTGTATGCTAGATCAGCAATTAGTCAGCTTTTACTTGTAATTGTCAATCAGATTATTATTATTAATGTAGACTCCATTGTAAAATAATCGATATACATGAACTTAAAATATAGTTATAGCTAGCTTATTGCTTAGGAAAAACTTTATAAGATTGTTCGGGAGGTAGTTCAACATTATGGAGTCTTTGTCAGAGACATGCCATTTTTAACTGAATAAACTTTTCTCAAAAGATTATGTGGAACGCTACCTGAATTATTTAAATCTATGGCATACTCGTTTACACATACGATACCTATTCTGTAGTATCTACGGACTACGGATGATTCACCCCTAAATTGTCAACACTAAAATCCCATATATGCCTATAATGTCAATATTTCACATAAATACATCCTGTACAAAGTCTGGCACTAGATTTATGTAGCAGCATAACACTTATCGTCGCTTAAGGTATCAAATACGCAATATGCAGCTTAACAGCTGTCACCGAAAATCCGCAATATGCAATTTCAGGCTGGTACCGAAAATTTGCTGCATAGCCTAGCCTGTGCAGGCTAGGTTATGCATATTAAAATAATTAAATAATTATGCAAAATAGTATGTTAAATCAATAATGTATAATATTATAGTCTCATGACATCTGTTTCCATTTCCAAAATCCATTTCGTCAAAAAGCTAAATGTCTATTAACTTTTATAATGTCATAATGTATACAAGTAGACAATATGTTAAAGAAGCTAGGGTCTTAACATACTATAGTGAACCTTGTTTCTAACTAAATGATAAAGATCCTCCTGGAGTTTAATTAAATAATGATAAATAGGATAACAGATTTACTCGACTGCATTAGGAAACGCCAGATAAACCGCGTTTGCATGGCCAGGGCAAACTATTTTATTATGGCCTGCTGAAATACTCGTGGGAGCTAGGTTCCTCCCTTAGCTGGGTTCACTAGTGTAGCTATAAAATTAGAAATAAAAACTCATTTATCTTACTAGAAGAAGCAAACGTAGTGACTATGAATGAAAGAAGATTTTCACTTTCAATAGCACTAAATCGGTTTTAATTCTATATTGATATTGTAAGTGCATGAGCTTGGTTGCTTTTAACATAATTTTTAAACACGTCGAAAGTGAAACTTTTTCAGGTAATTTGATTAAATTATTTTATGCATGTTTTAACGGTCTTATTAATATTTAGACATAAATAAAACATGTGTTTAAATGGGTTTCTTTCTTTAGTAGTGGGAATTTGAAATAAAGCCGATTGAAGCTTAAACCTTTACCAGCAGATGTTTTAAATTATACACTACGAACTATTTTTAATGTCTTCCATTTCCATCCTCATTTAATTAAAGATACCGTAATAATCGATATAATTCTGCGCATCGAAATAATTCCGCCTACGCGGAATTATGATTTTACTTCGCGTTTTTAGTCGTTATTGGTAATAGTTCCGCGTACCTACATCTGTGTATGTTTGTTAATGTAGATAAAATGCATGTAAATTTATATAAGAGATGCAAATGTAGATAAAAGGCACGTAAACTTAGATAGATAAATGGATGCGCACTAAAGAAGTACGAACATTGCCTTGAGAGTTCTATTGTTCTAGGTGTCAGGCGTAATGGTAGTTTAGTTGCAGTCTGCAATCACTCTGAAATGGCAAAAACAGAGAAGGAAAGTATATTTTATACCCCCATTACATACGTGTCAAGAAATTTGGGTTTTAAAATCAAAGCTAATAAATTATGTGAATGGAAATCAGGACAATTTATTTACGGCCTTCAAACCAACCAATACTTCCGCGCTGAATTATTTCGATTATTACGGTAGTTATTAATATCCAATATTATGGCTCAAATGTCACTAAATCCTTCTCTACAATATCCAAATTGCGTAGGTAGAACACCCAATAGATAGGCGACATTGAAAACAGTGAAAAATAGGGGAAATAGGATTCTGGAGCACATGTCAATGCGAACGGGTGTGATGCACCAGTATATTTTGTCCAGTTTTAAGGTTTCTACATCTCCAATGGAACTTTCTTCTACAGCATCACCGAATTTGTCTTCCTGATAAACACAGTAAAATAAAGACAATCTGTAAATTCTTGCACCAAATTTGATTTTAGTTTTATTGATAGTATTGCCTCGAATATGTCAATTATACCTGTTGGTATTTCTCGTTTTCCACGTCAGCACCAGAATCCGCACATTTTTTGGTTGACAGTTTTGGACTGCTTTGCTATGTACGCATCTTTACGAATCTGTATTCTTTTTTTCATGTAGCCAACGCATGTGTTTTCCAATAATGAAGCAAAAATCATTACGAAACAGGTTGCAAGATAAATGTCGATTGCTTTGACATAGGAAATCTTAGGGAGAGTTGCATTAACAGAAGACATTAGTGTAGCCATTGTCAAAACAGAAGTGACTCCATGGGCAATTCGTGCAGTTGCTGAACTCCGATTAATCCAGAAAGAAATCCAGGAAATGACGACACTCATTGCTGCAGGAATGTAGAATTGAATGATAAAGTAGCCTGTGGATCGAGCAAATTGGATTTCACAAGCCAATCGAGAATATTTTACATAACCATAACTTGTATTCCAACTCCGCGCCCTGTGGCCAACTACTTTTAACTGGGGCAGAGAAGCTTCTTGAGATATTCCGACAGAAAAATTTCCATTAGCCCACTGGTAGCAAATATCACTTGCTGTGTAACCGAAACTTTCAATTTCAAGAGTACATACTTGTTTATCCATTGGAAAATAATGAAGGTCCATTGGACAAGATGCAGTTACTGTTAACCGACTCACCCTTCGGACTTCGCCTGCCGAAGAAACGCGAACAATTTCGTTGAAAGTCGTCGCTTCGTGGAAAAAAGACTTTTTCTCGTTCAAAAAAAACGTGTCTGGCAGCCACAATACCTTTGAGAATTCTGAATCGAGTGAAATGGTATTCACTCCGGGTGGCTCTGTAAATGTGAGTCTTGGATCCTGCCACGATTGACCAAAATAAAAATCCATTGTGAAATCCATATCTGTATCAGAGACGGAGGAAATGCTCAGCACATACATCCACACATCAATTACAGTTGGTTCTATTCCGAAATTAGGCCGAACATGTTTGTCGTAATCCTTAAGAATGTTTTTCAAAATTTTCGTGATCTCATGCCCCGGGTCCATGGGATTTGACTGATTTGAAACTTCTTTGGCGGCTAACTGTTTGACTACTAATATCAGAAACACAAAAACTGCCGAGTACGTAAATGCAGTCATGATTTTATTCTGCACTACTACTAATTTCTATATTATTCAGGTACTTGAAATATTTATTCTAAAATGACTTAGATTAGCAGTTTGGATACTTTGGCTATTCAAAATCAGGTAACGAATCTGAACATTTCGTTTTTCTGTATATTCAGTAAAGAAATTAAGATTAATATATCAAAACTGTATATTATTGTTTTCAAAATTGTTTACAGTAACAATTTTTGTAAATGGTTTGAGCAGTTCAACTTGAAAGATTCGAATGTTAATTTAGTTCTGGAAATACTCCCCGCCAGATGTTTATCTTTATATACTTACGTATATACCTAGGTCATTCGTGTTGATGTAATGTGAAAAATTGGCTATACCAAGTGCATGATACTTATATTGTAATCTGCATATTATGGACATTTTCCGACATAATTATCATGCAACTGCTAATTAACCGTGAACGAAGAATGTTTACAAAAGTTCAATCATACATTTACTAATAATACTGAATGTGGAGTTATAGTGGGTTTGTAATTTGTAATGTATCAGCTATAAGGTCCTATCCATGCCAATTTAAAGCTGATTACTATCTCTACCATGCACATAATAAGTTATCTCCCATGGAATTAAAGTTACGTCACAATAACATTTGTAAAAAGTTACTGATACTGACGGTAAGCAAAATAGGTGACTTCAATGATCTACTATCAAATCTGTTATGCACATGTTAAGGCTCAATGGCTACGAAATTCCCGTAACACAATTTAGGTTGACATAAAGAAAATTGGGCATAATTTAATTAATGACGTAGCCTACCTTGTGCTTACCCTGACATTTGGGAAATTAAATGCTGTTTGTTTTGTCCATTCGTATTTGCACGTCAGCTTTACTTTGTTGTTGATTACCAGGTAACTCGACTATCCACTTGACGTTTATGAACCTTCAACACGCAATTACAAAATCGTTTGCCAACCGACAGCTTTTATAAGCAAGACTTTTATTTCATATCTCTTTGCTATTTTGGGGCAAAAATTTGCAATTGAATCAATGGATAGTCTCGTGAGACAAGATCCATTTCACCACGTCACATTTCTTATGTCAATGAAATATATGTTAGA
The DNA here is from genome assembly GCA_020055645.1 of Tomocerus qinae. NCBI lineage: Eukaryota > Metazoa > Arthropoda > Collembola > Entomobryomorpha > Tomoceridae > Tomocerus > Tomocerus qinae. The sequence goes on from CM034546.1 coordinate 68,162,689, forward strand.
AATGGAAAGGTCGTGGCATAAAAGACTATCGTGACTTTTTTTAATAACCACATGACAAAGAGTATTCTTCAAAAGTGTCATACATAATTCTAATAATTATAATCTAATAGGCTATCGGCTATCGCAGTTCTAATTGAACTGTATTAGAAAGGCTTTAATTAAAACACAGTACAATTGCAATTACCGTCGTAAGAAATTAATAAGACATTTATTAATTGGAATGCAAAATGTTTTATTTATTTTTTGAATTCCATTGCAATATATTTGTACAATTAAAATTTTCGACAATTTTATGCCCTGTCTACATGCAATTTTTCTATGAATTAAAAATTATAAATACATAATAAATTATGTGCATCACTGATATTTCTCAAGATTGGCATAACTTTAATCACGTAAGCAAAATTACACGAATCTTAATTATGAAAGGTGTAATTTAATTTAATTATTACATTATGTAGGTTTTAATACAAACTAATGGTCTTATTATTAGTATTTAGAAAGAAGAAATAAAAATGGTGTAGAATTTTTTAAAACGGGTTTCTTTCTTTTGAAAATTTAAATTTATTAAGCCGATTGAAGCTATCAAACCTTTTTCCGTAGATGTTCTAAGCTATACACTACTACTACGAACTATTTTATTTATACCCATACTTGCATCCTCATTTATTTAAAGATAATTATTAATATCCCATTTTATGGCTCAAATATAACTAAATCCTTTTCCACAGTATCCAAATTGCTTAGGAAAATCATCCAATAGAAGACATTGAAGACAATGAAAAATACGGGAAATAGGATTCGGGAACACATGTCAATGCGAACAGGTGTGATGCACCAGCATATTTCGTCCAGTTTTAAGGTTTCTACATCTCCAATGGAACTTTCTTCTAAAGCATCATTGAATTTGTCTTCCTGATAAATACAATAAAACAAAGACAATCTTGTACCGAATTGGAATTTAGTTTTGTTGATAGCATTGCAATTGCCTCAAAAATGACAAGTACCTTTTGGTATTTCTCGTTTTCGTCATCAGCACCAGAGTCGCACATTTTTTGGTTGACAATTTTGGACTGCTTTGACAAATACGCATCTTTACGAATCTGTATTCTTTTTTTCATGTATCCAACGCATGTGTTTTCCAATAATGAAGCAAAAATCATTACGAAACACGTTGCAAGATAAATGTCGATTGCTTTCACATAGGAAATCTTAGGGAGCGTAGCATTAAAAGTAGACATTAGTGTAGCCATTGTCAAAACTGTAGTGACTCCATGGGCAATCCTTGCAGTTGTTGAACTCCGATTGATCCAGAATGAAATCCAGGAAATGATGACACTCATTGCGGCAGGAATGTAGAATTGAATGATATAGTAGCCCGTAGATCGAGCAAACTGGATTTCACAAGCCAATCGAGAATAATTTCCAGTACTCAAACTTATTTCCCAAGTGCGCAGCCTGTGGCCAACTACTTTTAACTGGGGCAGAGAAGCGTCATGAGAGATTCCGACAGACCCCATTCCTTTAGCCCACTTGTAGCGAATATCCCGCATTGTGTAACCGAAACTTTCAAATTCAAGATAACATAGCTGTTTATCCATTGGGAAATAACGAAGATCCATTGGACAAGATGCAGTTACTGTTAGCCGACTCGACCTAATGACGTCGCCGGCAGAAGAAATACGAAGAAGCTCGTTGAAAGTCGTCGCTTCGTGGAAAAAAGACTTTTTCTCGTTCACAAAAAACGTGTCTGGCAGCCACAATCCCTTTGAGAATTCTGAATCGAGTGAAATGGTATTCACTCCGGGTGGGCCTGTAAATTTGAGTCTTGGATCCTTCCACATTTGACGAAAATAAAAATCCATTGTGTAGTCCATGTCTGTATCAGAGACGGAAGAGATGCTCAGCACAAACATCGTCACTCCAACAACAGCCGGTTCTCTTCCGAAATTAGGCCGAACACGCCTGTCATACTTTTTTAGAATGTTATCCAAAATTTCCGTGATCTCATCCCCCAGGTCCACGGGATTTGATTGATTTGAAATTTCGTTGGCGACTAAATCTTTGACTACTAATGTCAGAAACACAGAAGCCGCCAAGTACGTAAATGCATTCATGATTTTATTCTGCACTATTACTATAACTTATAATTCTGCGTTACTCAGGTACTTGAAATAGTTTTTCTAAATGAATTAGATTAGCAGACTGGATACTTTAGCTATTCAAAAAACTTTATATTAAGGATTGTTTTCAAAATAGTTAACAGTAACAATTTTTGTAAATTCTTTGAGCAGTTCAGCTTAAACGAGTCGAATGTTAATTTAGTTTTGGAAATACTCCCCGCCAGACGTTTATTTTTATATACTATTTATATAGGTCATTCGTGTTAGCGTGACGTAAAAACTTGGTTACTACTAAGTGCATGGTACTTATAATGTAATCTGCATATTATGGGATGGGCATTTTCCGAATAATTATCAACTGCTAATTAATCGTTAGAATAGGAATGTTTACAAAAGTTCAATCATACAATACATTTAATGCTGAATGTAATAAAGGGTTTTTAATATATTAGCTACGATCCTATCAATGTCAAATTAAAGCTGATTACTACCTCTACGATGCAGAAAAGTTGTCTCCGATTAAATGAAAGTTATAATATTACGTTACATTGGCATTTGTATGTAAACAGTCACTGACTGACGGAATAGTACTAAATACAACATACCTACAGATAAGTGTATAAGTAGAGATGAACAAAATAGGTGACTTCAATGATCTACTACTAAATTTGTTATACTACATGTCAAAGATCAATGGCTACGTCATTACCGTAATACAATTTAGATTGACATACAGAAAATTGAGCACAATTTAATTAAAATGCCGTAGCCTGCCTTGTGCTTATACCCTGACATTTGAGAAATTAAATGCTGTTTTTTCAATACCATCCCACCACTTGAAGTATATGAACCTTATACACGCAATTGTGAAATTGTTTGACAACCGACAGCTTTTTTAAGCAAGACTTTTGTTTCATATCGCGGTACTAATTTGGGACAACAATTTGCAATTGCATTATTGCATAGTCTCGTGAGACAAGATCCATTTCACCACATCACATTTCTAATGTCAATGAAATATATGTTAGTAATGGAAAGGTCGTGACATAAATATAGACTATTCGTGACATTTTTAATAATCATCTGACAAAATTGAACTGTAAGAAAGGCCGGATGAACCGCTTATGAATCCCATGTACATTTTAAAATGCAGTACAATTGCAATTACCGTCGTAAGAATTAAATAAGACATTTATTAATTGAAATGCAAAATGTTTTATTTTTTGGTTTCCATTGCAATACATTTGTACGATTAAAATTTTAGACAATTTTACGTGTCTTGTCCACATGCAATTTTTCCATGAATTGAAAATTATGTATACATAATAAATTATGTGCATCACTAACATTTCTAATTTTATTCCATACGGGAAACAACGTCTACAGTTATAAATCAATACAATTGCTACAAGCAAAGCAACAAGTAGAACCATGAGTTGAAGAATAATACTGAATGAAGCCAGCTTTCTCTCCAACTTAATATTATGCTTATACTGTGAGGGGTATAATCGTATAATATTATGCATTTTCTGACAAACTGTGTATTTATTTATTTTTATTTATTTTTATGTGGCAATTGGGAGGTTGAGGTTTGCATGTGCATAAATCCTATTGTATGAAGTACGTTTATATTATAAAATAATATTATTAAATGCAAAACTACATCCTAATATGAGAAAAGTTATATCATACGTGATTTTTTACTTTTTAAAACAATTGCAAATGTAGATACAGAATTTAATTAATACTTTCAAATGCCACATTTGGGAGGTTTATTTTGAAGTTCTCCGATGGTGTCCATTCGGTTCACTCTCTGTCCTCTGTCGTAGTAAACGGAAGCAAACCTGAAAGAGTTGGGCCTTCCTGCATTCCCATTTGCATATACCGGCTGAACTGTCCAATCGACAACTCCCTGAGGACGGGCTCTTAGAAAATCCCGAATCCTATTTTCTTCGTTGTACCAGCCTTCGCAAATCTTAGGATTATTGGTGTTATTCACATTCCGGTTTAGGGTCTTGTCTTGAGGGGCTAAATTGTACCTCTGAGCAGGACCGCCTAGAGTTGCTGCTACCAAATGCCCAGCTTCGTCGTTCCTCAAAGCGCCAAGGTAGTTTTTCATGTAAGTTTTGTCCGCACTGGTAAAATCTCTTCCGGCTCTACCTGCCAACTTCTGCGGAGTAATGCGTGCTACTATCTGTTCAACTCTATACCAGTTTGGAAATTGGCAGATAGTTACTGCAGTGATGGAATCTTGAGCCACTTGAGGAGCTAACTGTTGGAGTGTCCCTCCACATCCGAAAGATTCTGTTACGAAATTGGCAAAACTTATGGCCACAAAAATTAACAAAGAATGTCGAGACATTTTTTGAGATAGAAAATTTTTAAACAGGCTTATAATTTTAGAATCTCTGCTACTGCAAATGAAACTCGATAGTGAACAGAGTTCAAGCAACTTTACTATTTATATCAAATCTGGCGACGTTTAATTATTACCTATTATTAGAATTTAAAACCAAAACCACTGAAAAGTAGTGTAATAATATTGATATATATGCACATTGTAATGGCATACAAGAATATTTCCATAGAAATGTAGGATGAGTAATTCTGTGATTAGGAGTGGATGTGGTAGCGGTAGCTTTATCCATTACATTATTTAATGGCTATTCTATTTGTGTACTTTATATTTAAATTGCAAGTTAATATAAACTATTGCGTATAAACATCTTTTATAAGTATTCTAGCAAAACTGGTTAATTCAGCTTCTGGAGACCGCATAATAGATTCCCAGAATTTAGCAAATAATATGTTATCATGTTATGTTTTCACCTCCAAATGACAATTTACACTTTGCATAAATTTACTTGATTTTGCAATTTCTTTGAGAATCTGTACTGTTTACTTTTTTAAAAGTTTTAATCTGTACTTTCTGAAATTGGTTTCTAACATTAAAATATTTTTAAATAATACTAGTACTAGTACTATCTCAAAGAAGCAATAAATTGTAAATGCCAAGTAATGTCATGTTTTTACCTACACAAATTAATATTCACAGATATTTAGGAGCTTTTGTGCATGGACATATTGACTGTGTTATTTTAAGACATACCACAAAGTTGTTTCTCTATAAATAACCACCAAATTTTTTTGAAACAAATTTGCTGCGTAGTCTACATCTACATCATTACTAGAATAAATAAACAATCGATCAAAATGGTATTTATATTTACCATAAAAAATTTCCAGATAGCAATATAAATAAATATGATACTAAAGTGAATTTTGTTTTTAGCTTTTGCCCAAAAGTATCAATAAACATTTAGAAAATACAAAGCGGATATGATTATAATATGCGTAATACATTTAAATAAATCTATGCATTTATACCTTTCATGATAAATATTATTAAATAAGTATATACATTTATGTTAGCATACAAGAATGCTTTTCTTCCCGTGATAATATTGTTTTTCCTCGTATAATCAGGGTTAGGTAGAAATTAAAACCACTCGTGTTCTTTAAGGTAAATACTGTCAAAATGTGTAAACTCAAATTGATGAATGACATTTATGGGCCCTATTTTCAAAAATTTAAATTGAAGTAATTTTTCGCTTGGAGTAGATTAAATACTAAAATTCAAGTTAGGTGTAAGTAATTAATTTTAAGTTGAATTTATTGTAAGACTTTTGAAAACTTAGCAGTTTTTAATTAGAGCCGTTTTGATGTTTGGGTGTCTATTACTTAGTCAAAACGCAAAAAATTGGTTTTTTTGCATGCGTGCATGCAAAATGCAAAAATTTTAACCTAACCACCAATGTAAATTTAAAAAAATCATAAATTCACAGAAATGCTTCATTTAAACAATGGATTGTACTGTGTATTTATCTGGGTTTATCATTCAGGCATATTGCTGTCATTTAATATAGGTAGGTACTCTATTTTTCAACAAATATCAACTTTGCTCAAATACTAATTGTAACCATCCATCAAAAGTAATAATTGCCAATATTACTAGTATAGTATCATACATAATTACTCTATTTTTTGTGTTCCAACCTCAAACATACAAGATAAAAAAAACAAATTTATTATTGTCGATTACTCTAGATCTATTAATATTACCTACCATTAAATTTATTTTCCGCTTTTCGTAGTAATTAAAAGAGAAACAATGCATAATATTATATAGTGGTAAATTATTTCTACACTCTTTTCCTCTTTCGATAATTAAATGCTCAGCAAACAAATATTTTGTTAGTTTAGTATAATGATGATATAGTCTATTGATGACTAATCTACAAAATCGGGTATAAAATCTCAGGAATCATTGGCAACGTATAATTTGGGAAGTTAACTATCTTACCCTGAAGAAAACATCAAACAACTTGCAACAATGAAAGGAATAATAATCTTAATTTCCATTTTTGCAATTTTGTCTTTTGTTGAGATTGATTACGTAAGACCATAATAAATTTAAATAACACACAAAACTGGATTACAATTGCAATACACAAAATCTTATTTGCCTTTTTCTCTACAATTTTATATATATTGTTATATTATCAAAATCATTTCAAAATTCTTACTATAACAAATTTTTAGAAACAATTGCACCTTTTAATTATTATCTGTTTAATAGGTTTCCGCTCAAGCCGGATCTTGTCGAATAGGACGTTTCGGATGTATCCCCTCATGCATTGCTCAAAATTGTGGTACGGGGTACTGTAGAGGAAAGACCTGCACTTGTAGCCGTTGTGCTAACGGAGGACAAAAGATTCCAAACATCTCGATTGGCAGGGGTTAAAAAATAAATTGCACTTCCTTTTTGGCAAGTGACTAATTATTGTATAAATTAAATATTGGAGGACATTTGAATAAAAGTTGAATTCCAAGTTGGATCTCGTAGTTTAGTTTGTTGCTGTTGAATTTATTTATTGCTCATAATATAAATATTTTAGATTATAACATTTAGTATCCGCTAAAACAAAAAATTGTCTGCTTAAATTGAACTTTATATAAGTCAACAAGGTGGTCAATTTTAATACAAGTTTGGAAATTGGTGTTTTGAGTTAATTGCCAATTAGTTACTAAATTTTTAAATCCGGTATTAACAATTTAATTTTTGCAGGAGTAATTCATTAGACTATTTTGTTTTACATATCAGAAAATATAAGATTCGGTTATTGTACCAATGTGAACTAATTCCATAAAAAAGTAAAAACATTTTTTCTTATTACTCGTAAAGTTATAATAAAGTAAACATGTAATATTTCCACATATTAATGGAAACAAATAGCACGCTAAGTATGTGGTATTGTTTGATTAAAGACGACCTAAATGTTTATTTTACCTTGATCGATAAGTAACTTATACTAAGTATTTTAAATTAATCTTTCAGCACAAACAACTATTTGGTAACAAACCGCACTATGTAAATAAATATGTTTACAATATTCGTTGATTACGAATAAAATTATAAACTTACAACAAAGAGGTTTATTATAAAATTTCTTATATTGACTTACTCATCAAGTATCATGTCCATAATATTATGTCCCATTCTAAATTCCAATTAACCAGTGTTATTTTTGCATGTCATTATGCCAGTCAATAAATACAATTAATAATTTCATAATAGTCCTAGTCTGGCCATTATTTTTTATTAACACATTAACATAATATTACAATGCTATGATTACAACAACTTATGTAAATACTTTTGGCGAAACCCTGAATTGGCATTTGACGTTACACTCTCACAACTGAACTATTTTACCTTAAAATAGTATCAACCACGGATTAATATTTGGGAAGCTTATCTGGGTTCAATGGCTCAGGTTTTCGTATACATAACAAGAATTTGCTTATCTAAACATTCGTCATTTTTACGTAGGTAATCCAAATATTTTTATTGCTATATATATGTGAATAAATTACACAGTTAGTATACTTAAGCTCTAATTTCATTCATAGACATTGAATTATTTTAATGGTAATATATTCCCAATACCACTATGCGTTACTTACCAGTATTTCTTGTAGGAGCCATTATCGTCATTTTCCAGCTCTCTGATGTATCAGGTTAGTAAACATTAACCAAAACGTGGAATAAATTAATGTATTCCATGAAATTTAATAACGTTGAACTAAAAATTTCAAAATGTTCTTTCGATTACCCTAAACATTTAAAATGTCACCTGTAATTGTAATTGGTTGATACATTTTGGTTATACATTTAAAGATCTACATTTCTATCTATTTATATAATATTTCACATAGCACAATGGAGAAAAGCAGACTTGACGACATATGAATCTTACCCAACATCCAAAAAGGAGTGTGAAGATTACAACGGATGCAAATGGGCAGGGCAATTTGCATTTCTAAGTGGGAAAAAACCAAAAAGCTGGGTGCAGGCAAACAATATAGTTGCAATCCACAGCAAAGACGGCAAGAAGTACAAATTAAAAACTCTAAGAATTCGTCAAGGGGGCAAAACAATCCAAGCGAAGGTTTACGATCAATGCAGTGACAAAGACTGCAACAATTGTTGTTCCAAAAACAGTAGAAAAACTGGCTTCCTTATCGATCTGGAGAGCTTTACTGCGAAACGATTTGGTTCGATCTCGGGTGTCGTGGAATGGATGTGTGTTGATTGTTAAATTATGCATGTCATTTCTAAGTTAATGATAATTTAAATCCCTTATAATTTCTAAAATAAATTCTTTTTTGTTTATCAATGAATAGTTAAGGGTTATTTATCTCATCATGATATTGTCCAGTCAAACTAAATAGGATAAATGTATGTTGACCATGGTGAACATGCTAAGCTAATAGTATCGCAGTATATTTACTTACAAGTATTTAGTTTTCACCTTACGCCGTAACAAGCATTTCTGCATCTATTTACCGAGTATATATGTTACAGGAAATTTGTACAGACCGGACATTTGAAAATGCCTAGGACATATGTAAAATGGAAAACCAAAATTTTGATTTTTAACGAACCAAACTTAATTGAAATCAACCAAAATTACATAAAAGCACATTTGGCAGTCATAAAGTTGTTTTAAATTAGGTTAGGTTCGTTAAAAACCAAAATTTTGGTTTTCCATTTTACATATGTCCTAGGCATTTTGCATATGTCCGGTCTGTACAAATTTCCTGTAACATATATAATGGTAAACGCTTGAAATTATTACTTGAAGAGTTAGAAGCTTACACGAGACAGACATGTATGTCTTCAAGGAGTAGATCTATAGTAGTAATCTATTATATAATATATAAAGGCCTCCTTAGGTAAGTAAAATGCCTCATTTTGTAAAAAGACTAGACCTTCCAACCAGAGGCGGCTTTCCCAATGGGCAGACTGGGCAGTTGCCCAGGGCCTCGCGCTTTTGGGGCCTCGCGCAGAGCTTTGACAAAGAAAGAATTTCAACTTCTCTGTGTTAATTTCACTTCAAAAATGCTGGTTTTGCATTTTGGTTTAAGTTATACGTTTTGTAACAGAATTATTACAGAACCATTTTTAGAATTCAAGGAAGAAATGTATACCGAAAGTAGATATCGCCCAATCTTGTAAAAAGATACTGGTGACACGAAAGCAGCATCTCTCAGAATTATTATAGAATTACTATATGTATTTCAATCCACAAATTTGTAGCAGTTTGCGATACCAAAACTGCGCAATTGCAGTAGATGTAGACAATTATTTTTCCACTCAAGCAAGTATCCAGAGGGAGGGCCGGGACCCTTCAAGTATCCAGAAAAAGGCAATTTTTTTGTCAAAAAAGGTTAAAAATCCGAAAAATTTCGCGCGTATGTGCCTTAATTTTATTAATATATTTTCATTTTGGTGGGCTCCCCTTAGTCCAAATTCCTGGATACGTGCTTGTAATTCCACTAATAGTTTATTTCAATTTAGAAAGATTCAAAGAAATAAAGAAATTTTTAACAGAGTTTTAGGGTCTTATTTTGAATAAAGGACGTATTGAGGTGGAAAACCTTATAGGCTGAAGCCCCACCCCAAAATCCTAGATAAAGATATTTTTTCTTAAAATAGCAAAAAATTGATTAGTTGCCATTTTTAGGCCAGTTTTGACTAATTTTTGTCCAAAATTGACAAAGCTTTTCGCGCTGCGCGCGAATATATGTAATGGCGATATAAGTATCACATAATACAGTCCCTCCCGAAACTTACTTCTGTACACGTACTTATTTTGTTTTCAATAACATTCAAAAAAATTGAAAATAGCGCGAAAATCCATTTTTCATTTGCCAATTTCATTTAAAAACGGGAAAAGTTCGTAGATTTGAATTAATATAATAATTTGCATATATGTGAATTATTATTATGGGGCCTCGCTCGAACATTTTGCCCAGGGCCTCGCAAATCCTAGAGCCGCCACTGCTTCCAACCGAGTGGCGTTGGACTGTACTATATGGTTGGTCAGGTTGGCATAAGTCCCACGACTTCTCTGTAATGGAGCGGATGCAACGCGGTTTTAACGATTACAGTGCTAGGAAATATAAACTTCAATATTCAGTAGCTTTGACACTTTTTAACCACCAGTCAATATTTATACCTCTCTTTTGACTTATAATAAAAATAAAGATAGTAGATATTAAGATACTTGTTTTTTATTAGGTTAGGTCAAAAAAGGCAAAAATTGTGACGGGTTTACTTCCTCTCAACCGTGGCAACAGAGAAGATTAAGGGTAAAGTGGGAGTTTTTTCCTAACTTTGCAACTGCAACCGTTCCATTACCGAGGCTAGGCATCGTGAGATATAAACCGATGAGCACCCTTTGGCACAGACCAACCAAGAGTTGCTATTTTTTTTAACAAGGATAAGTATTCACGAGTTCAGTTCAAAGTTAAAAGACAATTCTACTATTGAACCATATTATTATGAAAAGTAATACAGCAATACGACGAGCCATACGCCTAATTACATTAAAGCAGTGTCAAAAGCAATAATCCTGAGCGGTCGAGATATGAATCTAGGAGTTGCTTTTTACAATATAATTTGAAACTTTCCAATTCTCATAAAAGCATAATGATGCTCCTACATTTTCCGAGAAAAAAACGTTGCTAACAGCTACACAAATAAATATTATTGTTAAAAACAAAAATTTGTTTTGTTCAGTAAAGCATAATAATATACTCTAACGAGTATATTGAATCGCACGTTATTTAAAGGTCTACATGCAGGCTGGTGTATAATAACGCAGGTAGGCGTCGTCTATTGATGTGACACTTTAATTATTGCATGATTATCCAGCCAGTTCATACATAATACCAACACCAACTCAATAAAACAGCAGCTGTAATTATTAATAATTGACAATTGTTCACCTTTTCCCATATTTTGTGCTCAACTTTCCATCGACTTTTTTTATAGTAATGTGGAACCAAATGTCTTATTCCTGGGGTCTCCAACATTTACACCATTTTCAAGACAGTATAATGTGTTTATTAAAGAATTTAACTAAATTTTGAGTTACATTTGAAACATTTGTATTTTGAAACATTTTATATCGCCTAACAAGAATGGCAATTTGCCCCATTCGTGGGTAGCCTCCTTTTGGCATAAAATACTGATAATCATGTCATCCATTATGCATTCCAAAAACAGATTTTATGTAAATATTGCTATTGCAATTCATTGACACAGAGAAAGGAAAGTTGTTTATAACGCATAATTACTATATAGAGTGATTATCAACTTGTAGAGTCACTGCTAAAAAAATTGATTATATATTTTGATCTGAACTTCCCATATTAAACTACACATTGGCAGATAACATCATCCAGCTAACATCAGACTAATTAAATTTCTGAATTAAGATTCATAACTAAACCAAATGCCTAAATGGATTGGAAATTGGAAAATTAAATAAATCATTAAAATATTTTTTAATTTTATTTATTGTACTTTAGTTAGGTAACTAAATTTTATAAACATAAAAGTATCTTTGAGGTCATCAAAAATGGTAGTTGGCTATTTGTTGGCAGTCTTGTTATTTTGCGTCCAAGCACTACATGTTGTTGGTAAGGTAATTATTTTAAATTATTTTCCTATATTATTTATGATGAGACATTTGAAGGTCGAAATACAAATTCTTGAAAAACAAGGATTCAATTAATATGGAGGATTTAAAAATTTTTTATTTCAAAACTCTTTAATTAAACAGAAAGCAATGGAAACTGGATAAGTCAAGATTCACAAATAAAATCTGAAGGAAATGTAGTGAGGTGTGAAGGCGGTGAAGGAAAGGCAATTCTTCAAACATATGCATCATGCAAGGCGATATGGAAAGATGGGGATGGTATCAGTTCTGGAGATCATTACTGGAAAATTTATTTCGACAGGTTGGATAATTATGGATTAGTCGGAATAACAAGTAATGATAATACATCTGAAGACATCTTTTACGGAGGCGCTACAAGTTTCAGTAAAAGAATTCGCAGGGGAGATACAATCGGAGTTTTGATCTCCTTTTTTAGTGAAAAATTAAAAGTGCATTTTGCTCACAACTCAGAAACACCTGAATTGTTTATGGAGGTTAATGCCGCTGACTATCACAATATTTACCCTGTTGTGAGTTTTGTCGGTGCTGGAAGTGCAATAATTACAAAAGAGACTGCAATGCCTTCCCTGTCACATCTCAGGTGTACTACACAAACACGTAATTTTGTTGGAATTGAAGGAAACTGGAGAATTTCTGATCCAGAGAGCATTAAAATTGCTGGACATCCCTTCAAGTTTTACACTCGTGGGGCAGAAGATCGACTCAGGTCTCACAATGGTGGAAGTCTTGCAACTCTCAGTATAAGGCCAATGAACGTAAACGGTCAATACGATGCCCGTCTAACCATTATCAACCGCATTTGGTTTAAAATCAAGGACTGTGACGGTCACTGGATCAGTACTACTCCGGAGACGACCCAAGTAGGAGTCACTTTTGAGCTGGAAGACTTAGAAGATCGAATGACAGTTTTATTAGAGAATCCCGAGTCATTCAAAATCAGTGGGGCTCAAATGACAATAAGAAAAGGAAACATGATTGTCAATTTTGTTCGCTGATTGACAGGTTAATAGTAATTATAATGATAAGAAAATCATATATCAATGAAATGTAATTCTTGGTCAACAGCAAATTATAAGACAATGATTAATATATATACTGTGTTATTCAAATTAGATATTTTATTAGTTGCAAATAGCATAAATGTAACCCAAATTAATTATCCACTGTAATAAATTTTTACAAGAAAATTCATGAAATATTATATAAAAGACCAAAATAAGGAAGTAATTAAATTCACTTTCCAAAGCATAATTGATAAAGTGTGACTTGAAGTCTTGATCATCAAGGCTTCACATCTTAGATATCTAACGAGTCTCAAACTACAAAATAAGTTCTCAAATTCTAATTAGTATTTTCGGTAAACAACGTCTTGTATCATTACACATTTTCAGTATACATATAGCAAGATTTCCCCCCTTAAGCGTCGTGTAAAAATCATGAAGCATTTGTTAAGAATTGCATTCCAGCAATAATACGCTGTCCTCCGTTGTGATGCACCGTCACCCTTTGGGAACTATCAATATCCTTCACAATTGTTCCGTAGTCAGATAAAATTGCTGGACTTCCCTAGAAAAAATAATTATTTTCGTTAGAATAAGATTTGTAGTGATTTTAACCTTTGTAGTTAAAGAATGCGTTTTTAATTATAAAAACACCAACCTCTAAATATTCAAAGGACAGATTCCAGACCTTTGTTGACCGCTGTTCTAGTTTAATGGGATTTTTGAAAGTCGCATAATAAATTTCCCCTGGTGTTGGAATCACCTCAATTGTAGCCTCCTCCTTTAAAATTTAAAAGATTTAAAATTAAATTATTAATGGAGTACTTTGCACTATTTTTTATCAAATTTCCTTGTATTAATGCTGCATTGATTTTGTCAACATTCAAATGTGCAAAACAATGAAAGGAAAAGGAAAAGAATTGCTTCTGAACCTCATTGGGTAGAGATTGGGACATTTCGATGTAGGACATACGGACTAGGTAATCATTTTGAGCAGAGCAGTAGTAGTACATGTGGTATAGGATTTTAGGATATTTATACATACAGAATGAACTCAGAACATAATGTGGCCCCTGAGCCTCTGGCCTAAAACCTAATTACTTTATTTTTATCCCATTTATACTACTCAAACTTTACGTCTTAGTTATTAGATTTTGTGTTCTTTTAGCAACCCAAAACATTGATTCATTATTTTCGGTTTTCTAAACTTTTTACTGAACTAATGACATTTAGATGATTTTGACAACTTTTACTGTATACTTACTTTACTTTACTTGTACTTTTTAGCCATATTAAAAACTAGGTTTTGGGTTAGATATCATATTTAATATAGTTCAGCTTAATTTATTTCTGATATTTTTGCTGATAAATTTTGATTGTTTGATGCTCACTGTTTATCTGTAAATTCAATCAATGGGTTCAGAATATTAATGATTATATTTATATAATCATTAATATTAATATTTTGCCATGAATTTGTGGTCAGAAGTCAGAAAATGTATGAAACAGTATACGTCAAAAAACAAAGACTTACCGAAGGTGTGCTGATATTATAGTCTGACAAAGTACAGCAAATTATCGTCGTTTTGTTTCCCCCAAAAGCCGCTACAAAACCTATTGACTTCAACCAAATTGATTGCGTAGCTCCAGATGTGAAAGTAATTAGGACACTTGAGAATTGAAAAACATTACAAAATTATAGTTTTTACTCCAATTAAACAAGAATATTAATTTTATCCCAACTTACCTTTCCTGGTAAGTTCCTCTGGCAGCCTTTGTGATAAAAGGATCAACAAAAGGTTCAGTGGGCTTATTTCTTCTAAGAGGGGTTATTCGGTCCCTTGCGGAAATAAGAATCTGTTTGGGATTTGTTGGATTTGATAATAAGGAAGAAGAGGAAGTTAGTTTATCAATGGGCTTCAGTGGAGATGGATTAGCAACTTTGGGAATAGAAATTCGCTCATCTATAATACTGGGTTTTGCTGGAAGCCAAAATGGGTTCAATGATTGCATGTCATTGTCCCAAAAGACGATAGTTAGTAGTTTTCTCCTTGGCGTGGTATTGTAGGGACAGTCTTTAACCAAATGCCTATAAAAATGATTATAAGCAATAAAGAGATATTAAATACTAACTGCAACTAATTTACATTTGTGTATATTATTTATTTATATAGTTTCCAGACATCAATCATCTCAATTATCAGACCTGTTTTTTTCTGACAAGCTGAAGTACTTGTACATGACGAAACAGCTACTTTCACTAAGAATCCCAGTTGGTTCAACGTGTGTTGCAAAATCATCTGCAGTCATCAATGTAAATCGAATATGCTTGACAACATGACATAAGATGCCCCTTAAATTTTCAGTTGTTGCTTCCAATTCTTTCTGTTCACATTCATGCTTTGCCCACCTATGCAAATTGATAAGTATACGAAATAATTAAGGCAGTTTTAATAAAATGTGTTTTAAATTATCGGCAAAATGTTTTAGGTGTTAAAATTACCTGATTGCTGCATTAAACAGGTCTACTTCTGTTGTAATGCACACTTCATCCAATTGGATAAACTTGGAGAATGTGTCTGCAGACAGTTGAAGGAGTTCAGGAGACTTCAGTATTTCCTGGAAATGGCTTGATTTAAAAAAATTATATTTTAGTTAAATATTATGTATGTTGTCTCGATAATGATAATTAATCTGCACAGCATTGTGTCTTACTACAATTACAATTTATTTAATTATTTAAATACTTTATGAGAAAATCCTTTGAGTTGTTTCTTAACTTGTAATCGTCTAAAAGGGTGGAAGACTGATAAATTGAGACAACATTTTCAATGGATAAATTATTGTTCAGCAAGTTGGCGCAATAGTCTCTTAACTCAGGGATGTCATATTTGTCTGCGGCAAACATTATTCCTAAAGCGTCCTGTACTGTGAAGTCCATTGCACCAGTGTAAGAATACTGAATTCAAAAATATTTATTATTATATGGCTGATTATCTTGATTTGTTTCATACAAAAAGAATAACTAAAATCTGTGTCTATCAATAATTGTTTTTAATTTTATGGTTTCATTAATCAACTTTGAACTTGTATTTTAGTTAGAATTTCAAAACTTTACCACAGAGTTAAAAAGATCTTTAGTTATTTAACAAATTAAAATAAGCTGTATGTTACCGTAATCAGATTTTGAAAGGCTTCGTATTCGATATCTGGGATTTCAATGTGGTGGCTCGATTCCACATTTCCTTTACGACCACTGTTTTCACTAAACATTGCTTGAAACACCGGTGACGAAACTGACAAGATAAATTTATGGCACGAAATCCGTTTTTTGTTCTCACCAACAAGGAAAACAACATCATGGTCAAACCCTGGAATGCTGTTTTTCAAAACTGCTCCCCAGCGCTTTGGAATTGTATTTAAATTCTTTCTCCAGAAATCATACGTACTTGTCAATGCTTTTGACATTTTGATCTAGAAATAAACCACCGACCGCAACAAGTGCATGTAGGGAAATATTTGTTATATATACAATGAAAGTAAATAGTACAATAAGTCACTGGGACAGTGGGCCATAGGGAGTCGGAGTGCCGAAGTGCCGAATGCCGAATACTGTAGCAGAAAGATACAAGTAACTGAAAAAATTGGCAAGGCATACGTATCTATTCTGTGCCGCTGTTCATTCTCCACATTTTCCAGCTTTGGATGTCGCAGTATGTTGTGCTATAGTGTGTGCTGCAGTTGCAGTGTATGGAGCAGGGTTGCGATGGTTGAGTTAAAAGCGTTGGAATAATTGGTTTATTCCAGGACAAAATTAGGAAAATATTAATTTTGTCCGGATAAAAGTGGACAAAATTAATTTCGTCCGATGGGCAAAACTATCTTCATCCTGGACAGTTAAAATTTCATCCGGACAAAGCGAAATATTTAAGTTTGTTTTAAGTATTTTAGGTGTACGGTGTACTGTTCAATAGTTAGTACACTGGTACAAGGGCGTCAAGAATAATAATATTACAATAATAAACCGTTGCAAAACGGGGTATAACAGCAGAGGAGTTTCGCTCCAAAGTATCACCAACTGAAATTTATTTGGGTAGTTTAGGTATAACCGTTCCAAAGTTATCGCCAATTGAAATTTTCAACCCTTTCCCCCAATCAGGGGATGTGACCGATCCTGCTCATATTCGAACTCAGACCTACATTTTACCTCAATATTGTGCTCTGAAAATTTGAGTAGTTTAGGTATAACCGTTCCAAAGTTATCGCCAATTGAAATTTTCAACCCTTTCCCTCAATCAGGGGATGTGACCGATCCTGCTCATATTCGAACTCAGACCTACATTTTACCTTAATGATGTATCCTGAAAATTTGAAATGTCTAACTTAAACCGTTCGAAAGTTATTGCGGATAAGGACGGACAGACAGACAGATAGACAGACAGAAAGTGTAAACGCATACATAGGAGTAAACTCCTCTGAAAATTTAGGGGCGCTTGAACATGTGACCAGGTTTTTCTTACTTATAAAACTACTTTTTATTAAATTTTATCTAGTTTGTTTTTGGGAAATTTAAAGGTTGCTTTTTTAAGCACCCCTCCCCCCCCTCCACCTAAATACGTACTTCCAACTGGAATAATATGCCTGTAGGTTTTACTAATTGACGCTGAGTATTGTGGAGACGAACAACACACAAATAGATGAACCTTTTTTGTAGATACCTAAATACTACGTAAACCTAAGTAGTTTCTCATTGTATTATAATATATTAATGGACTAAACGGAATTCGTCACTCATTAAAGCTATTATACATTTCATATTGAATACCATAAGCCTAACTTATTATTAACCTCATCAACCTATCATATTCAAACCTTATCATGGCATTCCTTTCCTTAGTAGTCATATTCACGCGAGTTTGCATAGTTTGAACCATTTGGGAATTAAGATAAGCATCCCATGCAAAGCATTATAGTATGAATTGTGTGACGGTAAATACCGTTTAGATATATCAATACTATCTCTGTATGTGACAGTCAACAGTAACAAATTAATACTTTGTTATGAGTCATTTCTATAAACTTCAAATGTCAAATGCAGTAAGTACACCATTTACTGATAGACTGCAATGTTTTCTACGTTTGGTGGACCTATAATGACGTAACATTATCAGTAAAGACGATAAAATATTATATAGTTAGATACTTTGGATAAATTATAATAAACCATTGGAAAAAACGGACATAATAGCAGAGGAGTTTATATTTTCTGTTTTTAACCCACTTGTTCTGTCAAGGACTGTAACTGTAACTTAAGTTTTTCACCCACTTCCGAAATCAGGGGAAGCTTGTAATCAATTTGGTGGTGTCTACGAGCGAATCCAACTTGCAATTGATCCACTGCACGAATTTGTGCGATGAATATTATAGCCAAAGTTTCCCAATTATGAAAAATGGACAATGTTTAAGCACATCTTTTTGAGGTTAAACTGAAGTTATCCTTCATCCAAAATTGATTGGAGAACAGTTTTTAATTATTGCTCTTTTTCAACTCACTAGCTTTGGGGTTATAACAGGGCATGGCAGGCACGTATCTAGAAATTTGTTCAAGGGGGGGCGGAAGTAAAAATCATATTAAAAATAAGACATATTCGCGCGAAGCGCGAAAAATTTTTTCAATTTTAGGCCATTTTTGAGAAAAAAATTCTCTTTTTCTCAGATTTAGGGGGGTCGCTGCGCCCCCCGCCCCCCTACTAAATACGTGCTTGGGGCATGGATCCTGTTACCGGCTAGTATATCATAAGTCGTCATGAAACGATGAAAACCACTAGCACATTATATTATTACTAGCAGGTAACAGGGCCCAAGCCCTGTACTAAACAAAGCAGGGGAAGTTACGAAGTACAATATTTATAGTACTGTCTTCAGCACACGATTTTGGTCAGTTTGTTAAAATTCGTTATTGGTTTCAGAGCAAAAGTTAATAGCAGTAATCGTATTGCAAAAATTCTCTTCTAGATTAGAGTTATTATCTTTTGTAATTAAACCTTTGAAATTCAATATCTGTACGGTATTTAGTGACTTAGTTTATAATTATGAGATATTGACTGCTAAATTTTGCATCTTTCGCAATCAAACCAAATTTTGATGCCTCGACCTTTTGAAATTTAATAACGATATGGTGGCTCTTAATCTCTTGATACATACATACAAATCTACACCGGTACACATACGGTATTATTTAAGCGCAAGTCCGACTTCGTGTTTATATTATAGTTTGATAGTCCTAGACATGCATAATATGGCACATGCACTATGCACCGAGGGAGAGGAGTGCAGTGAGTGAGAGTGACTGATTCCATTCATAATTAAATATAGCAGGACAACTACAGTACAGACAAAGAAAGTATTATGTTTGTAAGGGAATGTCACAAAGCAAGTAGTCTTTCCTTTCATGTACTCTTCAGCCTACTTGTAATTAATTTATCACAGTAAATTATCAAAGTAAATAACCTAACCTTAAAATAACCCTTAATATTTAAGTGGTTTATTACCACCCCCAAATATTTAACTTGACTTCGGCAACTTTAATACTACGAGTACGACCGGCGAAGGAGCATTCTAACCTTTTTGTAACGGTCGGCAACAGTTAATTATTAGAGTTGGTGGTGCTAATAAACGAATAAAACTGTATTGCACATTATAATATATTATTATACTGCATCCTATTATATCTACTTCTGTGGTCAACACTTCATTATATTCCAATAAAATGAAAATTTGTTTCATAATCTGCCTTTTGACTGTCATTGTCTCCCAACACCATTGTGATCAAGTGGAGAGCTATTCTTATTCACATGTAATTAAAAAGTCTAACTAAATTTACCTCGTTCTCAACATTTTTTAAATGAACCATTTTCAGCAGAACCAACATAACCAAATCATCAAAAATGTTTTACTAGAGTTAAATTTGTATAGCTTGTTTATCTTGTGTTTTACAGATAAATAGACAAAGATTATTTGAGATGGAGCGTCACCGAAAATCTGTTTATTGCTCTCGTGCTTGTAACGGATATTTACTAGTGGGTTGTCCAGGGGAGCGTACACATTTCAGTTCTCTATCCTGCCTCTGCTCCAAATCAGTCAAAGTAAACAATATTTTTTTTAATCATTTGTACGAATTATTATTAATAATAAAAACGTAGTATGTATTTTATATATATTATGCAAGCATTTTTATTGGGGAACTCGAACGGTTTTCATTTAATTAATTACACTTTTGTACTTCTCGCATAGGTATTTGTATTAATCGTTTGTTTAAATGAAATTGACAGAGAATAAGGAATTCTGACTGTTGGACACAAGATCATCAACCTCCAGGAAAAAATATGCAAAAACGTTTTAAATCATGCAGGGAAAAATGCAGATCAGAAGTGGCAGATCGAAACATTTACGCTGCCCTGTGCAGTCCTACACAACAAAAGAAACCACCCAACCTAATTGTAAGAGACTGCTTTTGTGTGACATTCACAAAAATGCCGCCGAGACCTCCTAAAGATTCAGAAGGGGACAATATCGACGAATATGAAGAGGAGGATGACTTTGAAGAAATTGAAGATACAGTCAATATTTGTAGCATTGTTTGAAAACTTCATTAACATTACTAGTGACATTTTGAAATAAAAATATTCACATACTTTAAAATGGTCATGAATATACTAAAATTTGTAACTTCCAGGGTGCCAATTTTCCCATTGTCCCTAGAATTCGTACTTATAAACTAATGCATAGCTGTATATAGCCCTGAGGGAAAATTCGAAACAGAATTTGCAAGGCCGAATTACAAGAACACAAAATTATTACAAATACCTATGCAAATATAAAATTTTTAGCTGGTATTCATGCATTATGCACTTAGGTCTTTTGTATCTGTAACTGCCTAAAATAATCAATCAATTTTCATGCACAAGACAGATAGTCCAACTACTTTTATTAATGATGAGATTACAAAAATGCCAAAAAACATGTACTAATATAGGGATAAGGGTTCATGATGATGTTATCAGCCGTCAGTTCAGTTACACCACAGTTTATACACTCTCATGCAGTATAATACAGCCATTCGCTCTCTATGCTACATGAACTACATATCGTCCCTTAAGGATGGAAAAAGCCACTTTCAGATTGGTACAGGAAAAAGCCTAAATCTATTTTTTGTTTGGTAGAGGAAAAAACCTAAATTCACTTTTCGTTTGGTGTAGAAAATAGCGTAATTTCATTTGCATCTTTACGTAAAGATGTCGGGGCACAGTGAGAATAAACAAGTTAACTAAATGAAATATTTATTACCTTTATGCTGATACTGGACATTGCTAGAATCTACAGTATTATGAAATTTTAGTTAATTAGACAATAAGACAAAAATAAAACGTTGAAATTTTATTTTGATATTGGATAAAAATTAATGACTGAACTGACTGGAAGAAATAGTAAAAGTACATCATTTCAGCCGCGCATAATAAATACCTGTCTAAGCACATGTATTACTACGCCCCGATAACTTTACAAGCGAAGCCGGAAAAGGATGATAATAATAATAGGCTATTTCTTCCACCAAAGGAAAAGTGGATTTAGGCTTTTTCCTGTACCAAACAAAAAAAGTATTTATAATATGCCTTTTCCTGTATCAATCTGAAAGTGGGCAGAGGTTTTTTCCATCCTTAAGGGACGATGTTTACGTTCATAACTGACAAGTGATTTGCTAGTTTGTTACATATAAGCTCCAATTTAATCTCATTTTCATTTTAAATGAAACAAAAATGTACCTAAAGTATGCAGTGTCGGAGAAACAATGTCTTCCCATACCATAAAGGATAGCTATGATGACTAATATACTCACATGCTTGAATGTTCTACCCGACCTATACCTAACTGAGAGACCTTTATTCTCTTAAATCAAATTTCTTACTTGTCATAATTTTAGTATCTAGGTAATATTTAGCTCAGATGTACAGAATACACATCATTTTCCGAGTGATTTCCTTAAACCGGTTGTAAAGGAAAATTATAAAAAAATTCTTTATAATCGATTATTTCCGTTACTTGACTTTCTGCATGAGACTTTATTTATTTATGACAACAATATATTGATTGTTTAGAAAGAAAGAGTACAAAGATTTACTTGTTGAGAAAACAAGTGGTTAACGGAAAACTGTATAGTACTATGTAGGTACTATATTTATATAAATACCGTAGCAGATAGTAGCCATTCCAGCCAGCAGTCATGAAACAAAGTACACGGGTCGGGTCGCGATGAAGAATCAGTGTACAAAATACCATTTACCACTTACCACTGGTAACTGGTTTTTAATGGTATTTAACGTTAAATACCACTACCTAAAAAGTAGTGGTAAGTGGTATAAATGGTAAAAATGGTAAAAAATAGTTTCATTTAAATTTCGTGTTTAAATTTTGAACAAAATTCGGGGGCAAAGTACGAAATAGCTTAGCAGATGATCATTGTTGTCACAAATTGATAAGTGTTCATCAATCAGAGTAGGATTCAACCAATGAGGGTGCTAACAACCATTGCCGATTAAGAAATTAATTGCAATTAAATTAGCATCAATTTTAAACGGACGATACCAAATACAGTTTTTCTTTCTTCATTTTTTTATAACTTTTGGTGTACAATCAAATAAATATGATTAATTTAATTGATATTGGAAATATTTCATAGAAAACAAAGTTCTAAAACTTATATTTTAGGAAGTCTAGTGTATCTGTACTCAGCTGTCTAATCAATCGCTAAAATTTACCATTTTTACCATTAAATGCATTTTTACCATTAAGTGCATTTTTACCACTGTGATGGTAAAAAAGGCTAAAAAGTGGTAAATTTTGTACACTGTGAAGAATATCACAAAATTCCCAATAACCGTAAGTCGAACTTTCTTTAAAAGGATAAAATATAAATAGGCATATGACACGACTATGGAATTTTATCTATGTCTAACGGGATTGATAAGCGATAATGATAAATAGTGGGCCGAAGGAAGTGTTCTTTGCATTTGTAAGGCAATGATCTCAGAGATTGATCACAAAAATGAAAATGGGTTGGAAATTATCTCTGTTGATATACTTTATGACGATATATTTAATTATTCCAAACGTTAAACCGATTCTCACTACCACCGAAGATGGAAAACTTCACAAGAAATTACCCGCTGTAAGTGAAATATTATTTTATTCTTAATTCCAGTTTTCGATTTCATTTCGATTTAAAAATATCAAAAATATTTCAGTTAGGGCTTAGAACATTACAATTACTTTGCATTTTGTAATTATTATTATTATTATTATTATTATTATAGCTAAAGCACTTACTTAATTAAATGGGCAAAGACCAGATACTTTGTCTGTTGCACTGGGTCGCATATCGCACTCCACTCTTCCAACCATATTTTCTTCAGCTCAGTAGATATAGAGTTGTTCAAAACTATATAATATTATAGTGTTTAGTATATCCACCTACTCTAGGTGTCACATAGTCATATAATTGTGATTTAGACAATACAATGAATCCAACTTCAGATGGTTTGAACTCCACTTTTCATCCATTGGAATCTACAGTATTTTTCATTCTTTGAATTTCTGATTACAGATTAGTTTACAAAAAGATATGAACAATGACAGATGTGATCCAGTTATCTGCGAAAAAACTTGTACTGGATACTGCATGCGGGAACAGACTTGTACAAAGGTCGCAGAAGAAGATTTGGAAATGGATGAAATCTCTCTGAAGAGTGCTGTTCGAATGAACTCATCGTACAATCTGCAACAAAGGGAATCTGTGCCCTACTACAGTCATACCGAATGTCTTTGTGCCAGAAACGCTAAGGTTTAATTCTTTTCATTCTATTCCGAATCCTTTTTCACTCAATTATGTATTTTTTGTGTATTATCTAATAAAATGATAATATTATAAATATTTCAGAGAGTCAAATATTCAGTTTGCTACACTCACAATAACCAACCTCTAGAACCAGCACAAGGTATAATTTTTTTTAAATCCTTAATTTCCATATAGGTTATATATTATGCTACTAACTATTGATTTTCACAATAATACAAATCACGAAAAAACAGCAGGTGAAAGGTACTTTTTTCTAGACCCGAAAGTCAAAGTAAAATGTAGCCGAAGGTTGGGTGAGATAACATACAGTTTCCAGTCTTTAAGAAATAGGACTCCGGTAACATATGGGGGTAACC
This sequence comes from Tomocerus qinae, assembly GCA_020055645.1. NCBI lineage: Eukaryota > Metazoa > Arthropoda > Collembola > Entomobryomorpha > Tomoceridae > Tomocerus > Tomocerus qinae. Next base: position 68,187,175 of record CM034546.1, read on the forward strand.
ATATACGTCACCTGTTTAATATATAGAGGGCAATAAACATGAAAAAACCGAATTTTCAAATTTTATTAATTCGGTTTTTTGTTTGTTACCCGCTATATATTAAACAGGTGAAGTATATGGTTACCCGCATGTTACCAGAGTCCTATTCCTTAAAGACTGAAAATTGCATGTTATGTCCCCTAACCTTCGTCTGCATTTTACTTTGACTTTCGGGTCTAGAAAAAAAGGACTTTTCACCTGTACAACTATAAATAATATCAATTAAAATTACTGAAAATATTGTATTGCTTTTTGTAAGGGGGCGACTATTCCCAGGTGAAGGCATTTGAAGAGTGTCAATTGCATTGCTCCATGCGGGTGCAGTCTTCGTACACCAGCCGAAGTGATGACAGAGAAGGGGAGGATAAGGTTTCCGAAGTTCCCAAAATTTATGCTGCTTTGTGTGACACGAATTGCAATGGTAGACTACAGAGATTCTGCTATTGCGTCAACTTTGATTATCAACCGTTTCCCCAGCCAGGAGAAGGATGGGGAGAGGACGGAGGATGGTCCTCCACTTCAGCTGGTGGACATGGCTGGAATACCCCACCAACTGGAGATCACGGATGGAACATTCCTCCTAATAATGGTTGGAATAACTCACCTTCAATTGGCTGGACCCCTCCTGTAGCAGGAACTGGCTGGAATTCGATACCTAGTGAGCATGCACATCCACCTCCAGTACCAAACGGTTGGAACTCTCTTCCGACTGAACACGGACACCCACCATCGGTACCAAGCGGGTGGACCCCCCCTTTAACTGAACACGGACACCCGCCATCGATACCAAGCGGTTGGATTCCCCCCTCAACTGAACATGGACACCCACCATCGGTACCAAGCGGTTGGATTCCCCCTTCAACTGAACATGGACACCCACCATCGGCTCCAAGCGGTTGGAATTCTCCTCCAACAAGTGATCATGGACCCCCGCCTTCGGTAACAAATGGTTGGACCCCTCCTTCGGTAACAAATGGTTGGACCCCTCCTTCGGTAACAAATGGGTGGACCCCTCCTTCGGTAACAAATGGTTGGACCCCTCCTTCTGTTCAACTTGCTGGTAGCGGATGGAATTCAGGGGCGCCTGCTGGGAGTGGGTGGATTCCCCCTCTAATTGGAGTTGGCTGGCCTCCTAACGTCAATGCCCATAAAAGTCCTGGAGGGGTCTCAGAAAAGGTGGAGGCAATTGAGGAAGATAAAAAGGATGTTCCAGCTCCTGATAAAACTGAAGTGATTCCCTCGAAATTGACGGCCAACAACACATCCATAAATAAAGTTCCTTTGAATCATTTATTACATATGAAACCATCAAAGACTCCTGAGAAAGGCTCCGATAAAAGTCCTACAAAGCATCTGACAGCAGCTAAACCTGCCATTGGCAAATTGCCGCCAAGTACCAAATAATAATTTATTGATTGCCAATTAACAGTTCATTTTCATTTGATTTACTTATTTATAGAAATTACCAATAAATACGCTTTTAACCATTTTAGCTTGGCAGGAAAAGAAAATTAATTGTTTTAACGTTACTATGGGCATCTTTAATAAAGTATTTGTTTGAGTAGGACTCAGAATCTGAGACGAGGTTCATAATATAGCCCTGAATTATCCAAGGAATTTTCAAATCCAAACGGAAATGAATGTCGCTTTTTCATTGGTCAATGCATTTTTAAAGTTAATCAGTCAAAACACAGAATTTCATAGCAAAATTTTATACGATTTTCTTAAAGCATTCCCAAGGGAAATATTTATTGCATCAAAACTTTTTATTTGCAATGCAACATGAACTCTGAATTACAGACTTGTGATAATGAAATGCGGGCTTACAATTTAGTTTATTATTATCTTCATCCTAAACTTCAATAGAATTGCATCGCGAAACACCATAAATTGACTAGACTAGCTTTGCTTCTGATTCTGGTAATGTTGTAAAAATTTGTAGCTCAGTATATAAAACGATGACATTTTAAAGTTTCGCTCAGGAGGCCTTGGAGAAATTAACTACTGTGATAAAGATGGTAGCCAGAGGTAGAGATATAAGAGATAGGGATAGCCGGGAGAAGCATGGTCAGGATGAGGATGCCACGGAATAATTAGACGGACAATCTGCAGTACTTCTTAATTGTCTCTCTTTATTTCTGCCATCGTGGTGCAGACTCGCTTCGCAGACCGAGACCCAAACGACTGATCTAGTAGCTCGCCAATATGCTACTGATCTCAACTGATCGAGTAGAAAGCCAATCCTCTACTGATCCCAACTACTGACTTTACAATCTCTTTTCTGCTTCCTGTTTCGCTACCGCTCAACAGTTACAATCAGCCAGTCTCCCCCGTGCGCATGTCGCACCTTATATTATTATAGTACAATAGTATCCCCTTAATAGTACATTACAATATCTTATAATACTACAAATACTACAAATCCCCTTTTCTCACAATTAATTTCTCCCGAAATTAACCCTTCTAACCCAAAAGAAAAATCCATGCAAATGTTTTTTACAAATGGTTGATAACATAAATGTCAATTAACAATCTTTCAAAACTCAAACTACAAAATCATAATGCCAATATCCTCCTCACACTATCACATAAATCCAAATCATAAACATCATTTAATCTTAATTCAAACATTTCATATATAATATCTTAATGCCAATATTCTTTTCATGTTGCTTGATCATTTGAGACGCTGTAGATTTTCGATGACAATTGCTGAGTAGAAGAAATAATTCTCTCGTGGGGCCTCTCACGATTCATCAAATCAGGCTTTCATTCCTGCTCGCTTGTCATGTCGTCTCTCTCCTCATATACGAATACAACCGCAACACTCAATAGACTCGTTTCCAATATCCAAAAATACAACAAAACCACAAATAATTAATACATTTCTTTAACAAATTACATTTCCTTTTGACTTTCCCATTAATTCCAATTTATATCCATAAACATTTATATTACCAAAGTCCTTATCATACTTTTATACCAAAAATCAAAACATATTATATTATAGCATAAATCACACTCATACCTTTGCACTTCCAACATTCCGTTTTTCTCTCAGAAAAATCAAACAAATTGCACTTAAACTTTTACTTGTGTCTTTCATTTCTTTTCACCACTCCCTGGTGCTAGCTTTCACTTCAAACTCTTAATTCTTACTTTTAGACACTTTCAACACAAAAACACATAATATCAAGAATATATCATCAAAACTTTCTATTCTTTCATTTCAAACACCTTTTACTATTACTTAATGACTCAATTTTATAATTTCAAACTTTACTTTCATTATTATTTAACTTATTGGTCTCTTTCAACCCAATTCTCAAACTTAAATTCTACTATATTATCTCAATGCCCTCAAGGCTTCTATTTCTCTCTTAACTACTATAACATTTCATTTTTTGCCCTCAAGGCTTCTATTTCTCTCTTAAATACTATTACATTTCATTTCTTGCCCTCTAGGCTTTCTCTCAACTTAAATCTAACTATTATGACAATCCCTGACTCAGGATGTCTTTCTCAACTTAACTACATATTTGCTTTCCAAATATCAACAAATTATCTTTCTCCAGTGCGGGTAATCCCTTGCTTCCACTTTCCTTACGTATTTCACATATGATAATTCCTTTCAATTCTTTCAGCCTACAACTATTTCTCAAACACAAAATATCTCTAAATTATATTCTCCTTTCTTATGCCAATCATTTCCAATTCCAATCAATTCTCTCTCAAAAACTAACATTAACACTAAACTATAGGATGGATTGCACCGTCTGAATAAGCCTTACGTTTCCCACATTATTTTCGTATCGAATAATATGTACACTTCACATTATTCTCCCACAAGGTAATACTAATAATCTGGTCCACCGCTTTTCCTACGCTACATTCAATGCATCCCTAGGATGGAACGTTAGAGCTAAGCCTTACTCGATCGAAAAGTACCAGATTAAGAAATCGTAACTCAGAACATAACAGCAATTCTTCGCTTTATTGAATAGTCCCACTGATGCGCCAATGACACTATCAATTTAATTATCCTTTGAGTAGTACTAGTAGATACAACGCTTTCCCTACGTTTCGTCACCCCGCCTTACATACTATAAGTCTTCATTAATGCATTTTAAACCTTTTCACTACTCCAGAGAAGCGAATCTCATTTTCCCAATGATCAGTTCTCATTCCCACAATTCCTAAGATTTCACCACTCCAAGGAAGCGACTTCATTACAAACATCGATAGTATTCCTCAATTCATGATTACATGTTATAGGTAACCCAAGAAATCAAACTTTACATTTATGAAATTACTGAAGTATTCTCCAATTCATAGCTATTAGCCAAAAATACAATAACTTCAACTTTTCCTAAAATTATATGCACTTCTCCTTTCCTTCCCATATTATGCAACTAAGATTTACTGCTATTTGACTAACTCAAGTTTCACGAAAATATAAATATTTCTTGTCTAGCAAACTTCAATTGCAAAATTAAACGCATAAATCCTTTTTACTTATACTGTCTGTAATATAGGATCAACATTAAACACATTCCTTAGCAAATACAAGTTCAATTTTACTTCACATTTTATTTTCATAAGCATTATTAATTTTCCCCAGTTACTTTTACTAAAATTCCCTTCATTAGCAAAGTCAAGTTATCCAACAAACATTTAAATAAATTCCCAATTTTTCAAAATAAATCAAAATCAACTTTCAAATAAAATAAATTTTAAGGTAGAAGATTCTTTACTAGATCACTCCGTATTATAGCTTACGTCTCTTAAGGTAATACTAGCTATTCGTTCAACCCACATTTAATCTCAAGTTATGATTCGAAGAATCGAAGAATTTTTGCAAACAATTATATTTTTGAGACAATTCAAACTCAGCGTACAGCAACTCTACATTTTCCACGACCTGGGAAATCCTCTCTCCAACAAGTCCCTTCTAACGTAACTGCTGATGCCTTGCTCTACTTATTCTCAGTTTGCCCGTAATTGAGAATCAGAACGTAGAGAAACTAATCCCCCATTCCTATTATCCTGATCTCCATTCACACCTCATACTTGAATTTTCACTCGTTCTTTTATCCAAACCGGCATACTTTGTGACTTTCCAATCAAATTCACACCTTTTTATTCAATATCCACATTGCAAAATAAACTCCCCAAACAAAATTGACTTTACTAAAATTATTCCCAAAATTCATTTAACTTTAACTTCATTTACGTTTCCAAGAGTAAAACTCAATTCAAAAATTAAATCTCCAAAAATAAATGCTTATCAACTCAATGCTCCATTTTCTTTAGCTTTGCATTGCTAGGTAAAATTAGAAATCACGAAATAACTACTAGATAGACACGCAAAAGGATTTATTATTATTAGCTTTGCTCATTTATTCGCTTTACGAATCTCGCATTCCCATTCCCAATAGGAATCTTGCTTGCTCATTCCCAGTAGGAATCTCACTTTTCAATTAAAATAATAAAACTCCAAATGCTTTTAGATAATTATTCCCTTTCCATAAACAAACGCATAATTTCAAATAAAAACTCAAAATCCAAATTATTTTATAATTATACTCAAATGCACACTCACTTCGCATCATTAACTAAATCTCTATGAACCTCTCATGCAATTCCTTCATTTCGTAATTATAAATGCACATTTCTTCACTTCAAATCAAAATCAAACCTCCAATAACAAATCAAACTATTATTTCCAAAATCCTAACTTTATTTCATTAAATCTCTCCCAATTTAATATGCATTCTATAATTATTCCATGTTTTCTTACCTAAAATAAAATAACCGCATGCTGTCTATTAGTCTACTTTCTAACTAAATCCAAAATTTTCACTAAATGCATCTTAAATGCCCCCATTTCCAATCATATTTCACAACTCCAACTATACACTTACGTTCAGACCGAAATAGACCAACAATTCAAGTTAATTTCAATTCCAAATCAAACAATCTCAAAATAAATTCAGATACCACATAATATAAAATCAGAATTTTTCTCAAAGTGCAACGATATTTTCACCAATAAATGCCATAATTCAATTAATTTTATTGTAATAAATGAAACCGATAATTTTGACTTAGCCATGGAGTCTCTGAATGAGTACTCCTTAAACACAAGTTCCAATCCACACGTCCTTCTCGTCTTCCTCCTCCATCATCACTTCTCAAGTTCTCATACGACTCTTCTCCCTCACGTCTCGTTGGCCACATTCTTTGCCATCGCCACGTTTCTCGGCGCCAGTCTGACGTCAAGTTAGATTAGGATTCCGTCGAGAAACACACTTAGTTTTAGCTCAAATAAACATAAATTCAATTAGTACAAACTTTTAAACAAATTAACTTTTGTCTCATAATGCCATTCTTTTTACCATTATCTAATCATTACATACAGATTATTATTCATTTCAATTAGTCACAATCATCATAATGCTTATTAGGTAGGTATCTCATAATATTTTATCCAATTAGTTAAATTCTCAAATTAGAATCTCGCTATACGAATCGCATGATTCGTCGTTGCTTCACTAAGAACAACGCTAGCTTTGTCTTTAGGTTAATTAGTTACAGACATATTCAAATCAAATCTGTAGACAGAAAAAGAACAAAAATCCAATCTATCACTAAAGTTCAATTTTAATTTATGCAGACGACTGAAATCCCAGACTTCACTCGTTTGCATTCTCAAAACCAATTTCCAACTCGCTTTTCTAATGAAAGTACATTAGGTCTTTCCGTAACAGCTACCACCAATTTTAACCTTAAATTATCCTTAACTATCTACTCCTTTCGCTTATTATGGGGCATCTTGCTACTTTCCTCTCATACGAAAATGAATCAAAACTTTAAAATCCGAAATTACAAATCAAAATGAAAATTGCTATAACATTACTTTGCTTTTTATCATTACGCTATAACTTCACGTTGGTGAACCAAACTCAAAATTCGAAAATCATAATATTATTGCCATTCAAAATCCCAATTCGATAATAAATATATACTACTATCTTCCAAATTCAAAATTAAATATATTTTAACTCTTTCACATTCTGCCCCACAATTTGCTCTCTTTACCAATCAAAATTTCATAATACACATGACCAAATTCAATCAAAAATTTCCTTTTCTAAATGCTATGCTTCCCTCAATTCACACAAATATTACACATTATACACCCACAATTACAAACCACAATTTCCAATAATAATTTCATTGATATGCCTATATTTCAATAAAAACTTTCAATTTCAATACACTTTCCCTTTCGCAGAAATCAACAGCTCCTTCCGTGTTGCACTGTGTAGCTCTATACAACACACAGTCTACATGTACGTAAGTATACTGCTGCCGCATGGAATGGAGTATAACAATAAAATGGCCGCCCTTTAGTGGCCCAAGCTTTCCTACTCTTTTACATGCATTGTAAAAATCCCAAATTTTTGTAAAAATAACAAACTTTTAGCAAACAAAAAATATATATTCGGAATCAGCGCATTTTACTTGTCCTAATTTAATGTGACGCGCTCCTCCCCCATTTATTTTAGCCCCTTAATTTTAATTTTTAAAGAACTATATTATAGGCATACATAATCCCCTTTTCTCAAAATTTAACTGTATATCAATCAAAAATTCCCCTTTTTAATATTCCCAATTTAATTTAAGCAAAAAACACTTTCACTTACGTCGTCGGTTGCGAGATGCGATGCAGATGTTGACTTCCATCCTCCGTCGTCGGTTTCGCTGTTGTCTTCCTCCTGGTCCATTTCTCGTCCCGTCAAAATCGAAAAAAACGCATCTTTTGTGATAAAGATGGTAGCCAGAGGTAGAGATATAAGAGATAGGGATAGCCGGGAGAAGCATGGTCAGGATGAGGATGCCACGGAATAATTAGACGGACAATCTGCAGTACTTCTTAATTGTCTCTCTTTATTTCTGCCATCGTGGTGCAGACTCGCTTCGCAGACCGAGACCCAAACGACTGATCTAGTAGCTCGCCAATATGCTACTGATCTCAACTGATCGAGTAGAAAGCCAATCCTCTACTGATCCCAACTACTGACTTTACAATCTCTTTTCTGCTTCCTGTTTCGCTACCGCTCAACAGTTACAATCAGCCAGTCTCCCCCGTGCGCATGTCGCACCTTATATTATTATAGTACAATAGTATCCCCTTAATAGTACATTACAATATCTTATAATACTACAAATACTACAAAATGCTACTGATCTCAACTGATCGAGTAGAAAGCCAATCCTCTACTGATCCCAACTACTGACTTTACAATCTCTTTTCTGCTTCCTGTTTCGCTACCGCTCAACAGTTACAATCAGCCAGTCTCCCCCGTGCGCATGTCGCACCTTATATTATTATAGTACAATAGTATCCCCTTAATAGTACATTACAATATCTTATAATACTACAAATACTACACTACTTAATTACTGTCCTCCACATAAAACTATCACCAAGTTGAAATCACAAATACTTCGATAGAGGCTTGCCAATTGAAAGTAAAGGAAACGCCATGAAAATGATACTACTTAACTGCTTTTGATTTTTATGATCTGCATTTTTGAATTGTCTTCTGGGTGGGAATTGAAAGATGGGGTGCGTTTGAATTGGAAAGTGGTTGCTACGTTAATCTTATTTTCCAAGGAATATGAAATAAATGCCATGTACCCTATTTATTTCATTTATTTCAAATATTTCATTTTTCAAGGAAGTTGGGAGTGAAATATTTCGCGAAATATTTCAAAAATTTCGCCTATTTATTTCCGAGATATCATGTGCCATGTCTGAATACACATAATATAGATGAACCTTTTTTGTAGATACCTAAATACTACCTAAACCTACGTAGTTTCTCATTGTATTACACGAACTAAACGGAATTCGTCACTCACTAAAATTACACTTTGAAGTATATAAATTGCATAAGTCTAACTTATTTACCTTATCAACCTATCATATTCAAACCTTATGGCCAGAGTTCAACTGGCCGGTGGGTAGTGGCTAGGTGGCTAGGGGGCAAAAGTGGCTAGTGGGCGGGCAAAATGTCAGGTGGCTAGTGGGCAAAAGGGGCAAAAGGGGCAAAAGTAATATTAAGGTTTTAAAAATAGCACAAAAAAATTTCAAACCTAACTCACGCAAGTAAACTAACTGTTTGCCATTGAAATTCGGAGTTAATGATATTCTAGTAAGTCTGTTTTTAGGTACGTATAAACGAAGAGACATCGATGCGACATCTATTTTGGTAGATGAACTACGATTTACACTTTTTGCCCCTTTTACCCCTTTTGCCCCCTTTGCCCCTTTTGCCCGGGTGGGTGGGCAAAATGTAAAAAAGCCGGCTAAAACAGAACTCTGCTTATGGCATTCCTTTCCTAGGTAGTCATATTCACGCGATTTTGCATAGATTGGGTTATTTGCGAATTTAAGATAAGCATCCCGTGCAAAGCATTATAGTATGAATTGTGTGATGGTAAATACCGATTTAGATATACCAATACACTATAATACTATCTCTCTGTATGTGACAGTAACGAGTTAATATTTTGTTATGAGTCATGTCTATAAACTACAAATTTCAAATTCAGTAAGCACACCATTTACTGATAGACTGCAATGTTTTCTACATCTGGTGTTGTAGGGAAGTATAATCACGTTTGTCAGTAAAGACGATATAATACAGTTAGAAGGAACCATACATACTTTGCATAATAATATAATAAACCATTGGAAAACGGAAATAATGGCAGAGAAGTTTATATTTTGTTTTTAACCCACTTCTCCTACCAGGGGGTAGCTGTAACTTAAGTTTTTCACCCATTTTCAGAAATCAGGGGAAGCTTATTGTATTCTATTTAGTGTAGTCCGCAATACCAGCTTGCAATTAAGCCACTGCTCTGCAGGAATTTGTGCGATGAATGTATAACTATAGTTAAAATCGATTTTCAATTGTTTAAAGTTTTACACTCTCTTACTCTGTTAGGGAAGTTAGGGAAGATGTTGGCAATGGGCCCGTTTTTGTAGCCTGCGCCCTGGACGGCATATCTTATCTATAGTATGTCGTTCACCTCTTATAACAGAACAGAACAGATAGGGAAGATTAAAACTCATTTATATAGTAGTGACACAGAACATGTCAGCTGGCTCTAACTGTTACGATGACGATGTATGCAACCCAGGCTACATTGAGTTTTAGCGATTTTTAATTTTTGAACTTCCCTCACAGTGTGACCGATTTTTTCCATTTACGAACTTTATGTTTGTATTTACCTGTAGATATTGTACTCCGAAAATTTGTCTAACTCGTACCGCTTGAAAGTTATATGCACAGGGTTTTCAGACAGACAGACAGAAATAGAATTCGTACACAGAGAAGATAAACTTCTCTGAATAATACTTCATTTTCTTAGTGGTATTAGTATTAGAATAATAATATAGATGAATGAGAGTAGTAGTGGATACGGAGACGAGGAGAGTATTCAGTAACCGTCGAGTGTTAGTGCAGTACAGAGCTCCGTTTTGTCCATACAGAGTCTGAGAAAGGAACATGCAAATACCATAATTAGTAATACGACAAATATTGTACACATCGACAAATGCTTTTGAAACCAGCGTTTTAAGGAACTTTTCCAATACAACCAAAATCATTTAATTGTCCAAGTTTGTGCAGGCTGGGCAACTACTGAATTCAACAAATAAGTAAAACCACCAAATTATCTCACTAAATCATGAAATACAATTTCTCCCTTTAATTTTTACTCAATTGTAAAAGTTGTAATAAATAGTCACGTCGCGTGCCTGTTGAATTAATCCAATTATGATAATGTTATAAAAATGTGAAGCTCAGTATATTTACATTTTAAAGTTTCACTCAAGAGGCCTTGGAAAAATAACTACTTACTTAGTGTCCTCCATTTAAAACTATCACCAAAGTTGAAATTACAAATATAAAAGGTAGCTAAACATTTTCAGGAAGACAAAATTTTGTACATACTTTTGCCAAAATTGGCAACTGTTGATTCCCCAAGTGATCAAACAAAATATCGTCAACTGGAATTTTTAGTAATTTTCAAATACATAAAACATTATCCCTGCGATAGAAAAATTTAATGTTGGGTTCATTCGAAAATGTTCTACAAACAAGAAGGAAAGACTTTTTAGTGACATATAGACTATGAGTGGGTTGGAAATGGGGGAAACAAATGCAAGTTTTTATCTCATACATTTTATCTGTTAAATTGTCAATGTTGAATTATGTTCCATGAATCCAATCACATCGATAGAAGCTTGCCAATTAAAAGTAAAGGAAACGCCATGAAAATGATACTACTGCTTTTGATTTTTATGATCTGCATTTTTGAATTATCTTTTGGGTGGGAATTGCAAGATGTGGTACGTTTGGAAACTGGTTGCTATGTTAATCTTCTTTTCCAAGGAAAGCCTCTCAATGTAAGTAGTGAGGAACCGTATTATGATGAATTAGAAAATATCGATATCCCTTATGCATTGACAAAACTAAAAGTCAATGATGAAAAATCCTGCAATGCAAAATTATTACTAAGTACTTCCTTCAACAGTTTTGAGCCTTGCAAGACCGCGTTAGATGGAAGGGATGTTAAGGTTTCCACTCCCCGTCTTTTGAGTCGTCACATTTGTATAGTGCATATTATAGTCAATTTCAATCCGCAGATTTTTATGGATGTAATGTCAATAAATTATATTAGTGAGACATTTTTCAAAGTAGATAAAAATCATTCCTGGAAGGAGTGGCAGAATCTTTACAGTTTCTGGGAGTATACTTCTGTGTATTTGTTGGTTAAGGAAGACATATTAGAATTGGCAAAGTCAAATTCCAATTTCTTTGCTGACACTCAAGGAATATCTAACGGAAACTGGAATAAAGTATACCGTTTATTTTGGTACAAACCCTGGTTTATACTACCCTTGTCAGATAAAGATGACCAAACCGTGTATTTTCTCTGTCCTCAGTACAATTATCGTGAGAAATTAGTTCATTTCCGATTTACTTACAGCATCATCAAATTATGTTCGCAAAGCAAATGCTTTGATCAATTACTGCGACAATTTGTGATGAAAATCTCTGTTAAGGAAAGTAATATTCCAAAAACCTCTGCTCTGCTAACATTTGATGAAAATGAAGTGACTGCGTCCAGTGAAAAATTCTATTGTGGACTCCCAAAGCAGAATGTCTACTTCACTAATGTTATTTTCCATGGAGGAAATGACCTCAGTGCTATAATTTCCTCAATTATTTTTCAAAATTTCTCGAATTCAACAATTGGGAGTGAAGAATATTGCATTAATAATCGTCAACTTTATTCACGATTTAATTTTCAATATGATTCTAGCGTTCTCAATAGGCATGAGCCTTACAAATTTGTTATCCCAACCATAGAAGACTCCTTTAACTTTATTTCCTGTGTTGTTCTTGAAGATGAAAGTCTTTCTTACTATGGATACATCCTACCTTTTCAATTCTACACGTGGGTGGGCATTATCATCACAATTGGTGTAGCAACAGTTTTTCTTCAAGCCGTCATATTTTTCAAACATGATAAAAGTATTCCCTTCGTCTTTATATGTTATGCATATTTGTTAGAAATTAGCTATTCACTACCAACAAAAGTCAATAAATCTCTATGGATCAGATTTGTAGTCAGTTCATTGCTTCTAATGTTAATTATACTGACAAATGCTTACAAGGGAATTATCACATCCGACTTGGTTGAGCCACGTCCTGTGAAGCGAATTGAGTCTATTGAAGAATTGGCTAATCTACCTGGTATTACTGCCTTAGGAGAAATTGCCGGGACTAGCGAAATGGATCCATTTGATATCCCAAATTTTATTCAAAACTCTATTCTAAAATTATATTACCATTTCCAGAATGAAAAATACCAAAAATTAAGTGACGAATTTACAATACAGCATCACACGTCATTTAACTTTGAAAACCAAAGCATAGTAAAGGCAGCTATTAAATACTTCAATAAGCAATCGGGCATCAATTCAGTTTTACCTGTTTTTAAATTTTTTCATTTCCTTGAACCAACTTATATTTTTTACGAGAAGATGAAAAATTCTTTTAAGGTAGATTTACTTGAGAGAATAGGCAAGACTATTCGATTCCCTCCTGGCTATCCTTACATCAGTCCTCAAACATGGATTGCAAAATGCAACAACTCTGCCCTTATTCTCAGAAGCTCTCGGCTTCATCGACTTCTAAATGACTCCCATTGGAATCCACAGAGTGGTGGGATTCAACCAATCAAAAGATTATATCATGGAACGGAGGAAAAGTCTTTTTTACAAACAACTATTTATACTTCAATTCACAACAGATACATTCCTATGCTAGCTCCATTCTTTAGGGAGAAGTTGTATATACTTAGTCATTCAGGAATGTTCAATATTTGGTTGAACCATTTTAATACCCGCAACTATACGGAATGCAAAACATGTTGGTTGAGAACTCCTCCACGACCTTTAGCATTTCAAAACTCGAATATTGGAACCATATTTTACATTTGCTTCTTGATTGTGCTAATATCTACTGTTGCATTCCTCGTCGAAGGTCGAGCACTTTTACCTAGAAAAATAAACCTAAAAGTAAAGGTCATTTTGGTTTGGAAAGCTTTAAAATTTATTAAAAAGGGTGCTATTGATGCAATTTATTTTATTTACTCATTGTGTATACGCCTTTTCATTTACTGGAGTTATTACCAAAAGCCATTTATTTATGTAAAACGTGTTGAGAAAAGAATAAATTTATAAAGGTTAAGTTTACCAATAACAACCAATTGGTGAAGTTTTACTTGTCATACTTCTCTGAATTGGACAATTTGGGAAGTGGCATTGAGAGGATCTATTATAACAGAATTCTATTGATATAATAAAAGACGAATATTATGAATGAGAAAAACAAAGTGTGTATTGTGTGCCATAATTATAAAACTCAACATTGCGAATACAATTTTAGCAAACAGAAAAGTTTCTTTTGTGAGATATTTAGTACAATTGTTATGTTATTGTTAAATAATTGATGTTCTAGAGCAAAAGTTTCGTTAGGTACGTCGTCTTTTGGTTCAATAATACAAAGAGTTCTTTTTAGACAATCCAAACAATTGTAGGGGTTGTAGTGTAGTAGATAAATATAGTTCAAGATTGCAAAAAAGTAATTTTCAAGACACCTTGAAGAAATAAATTAGTGTACCTGCCATAATAATAATAATAATAATATTGGTGTTGTAGGGAATTATAATCACGTAACATGGTCAAAATTTGTATCAAAATTATCATTTTGTAGCCTATCAACACCACATAATAATATCATGAACAATACGCCAATTTTTCGAGTTTTTGCTTTTAGTTACAGTTTTCAATGAATTCAAATTGTAAAAGATTTACTTTTAGAAATTTTTCGTCTTGATTCATCCAAATATAATGAGACCACTATCATATATCCATATCAATGACTCAATTATATATATTATACTTGGACTTTTGTACAGTCCTCCTGATTGTTTATCAAATTAGTGCATTTGCAAAAAATTATTGAAAGTATAAAATACCTAGTTGCATGATAATTAAGAATATTTATTCCAGAAATATATGCATGTGGGTAAAAGACTTAGGATTTTATTTCTATAGGATATTATGAGACAAATAATTTTTCCAAATGGTCATTTCCTACCTCCTGAATTTTGTTCTTACTCTCATTTCATACTACTTCGTTAGTATTTTCTGTCATCTTTTCGGGGACTTTAAAATAGAAAATTCCACCTCGAGCCTTTTTCTTCTTTTCCATCCGTGTATGATTTCTAGATCCTTCAGACATTTCGAGGGTCATTTCTTTCTCTGTACTATTAGGGGCAATAAAAGATTGTTTCCGCCTATTTTGTCTTCTTGTCTTGTATTCTTTGTCTCCCATTTCATTATTAATCTCCAAAGTAGAATTTTCTGTTGATTTGTCCGGAACTTTAAAATAGTATACGCTTCCACTTCCTCTTTTTGATATTGAACTGTCAGTGACGCTTTCATTATGGATTTGGACTGCACTTTCGCTAGCATTCCTGAAAACATTCTGACTTCCCAAGGTTTCTTCTGAACTTTCTTCCTCTTCAGTATCTTTCAAAATTTTTTGCAAATTTTTAATATTTTTGTTATTTGGGGTAATAAAAGCTTTTGGGCCACCTCTTCCTTGTCTAACTCCCGACTTGGGTTCTTGATCTCCAATAGTTTCATTTCCAACGTCATTGGAAGACTTTTCTTTCGACTTTTCAGGAACTTTAAAATAATTAATTCCTCCTGGTCTCCTTTTTATAATTGAACTTTCTGTAGAGACAATAACAGATATTTTTCCACCTCGTCCTTGTCTACCTTCTGCCTTATGTTCTTGGTTTTCCATAGTTTCATTCGATTTTTCTGGAACTTTAAAATAAAAGATACCTCCTCTTGCTTTTTTCTTTTTTCGGGATTTTTTAAATGTTTCAGTGATATCCTCTTCTGAGGTACCGTTGATATTATCTTCTTTTGGTTTTTCAGTAACGTCAAAGGAAACAAAGCCACCTCTTCCAAATTTCTTTCTCCTATCTCTTTCTGAGATATCAGCGCTTAACTTTTTTTCTTCTGCTTTTTCAGTGACTGTCGCCAGTGATTTTTCAGTGGCCACTTCTTTGGGTTTATCGAAATCTCTTGCATTCTCCGTTGCATTATTTTTATTCTTTTCTGGAGCTTTAAAATAATAAATTCCAGCTCTGCCTTGACCTTTCTTTTTATATTTCTCCAAAATATTAAGGAATTCCTTTTCGTTAGGATTCTCAACGCCTTTCAGTTTCAATCTTTCTGTACTACTTTCCGTGTGATATACTGAATTCAGATTACTGTCCAATCTATCCTTCTTATTAAATTTCTTATTTTCCTTAGGGGTTTCAATGATTTTTTTCATAAATTGTTTGATGTTAATATCCTTGCCTTTCCCAGTGACTTTATTATCAATTCCATTTTCCTTGGACTTTTCTGGAAATTTAAAATAGTAAATGCCCCCTTTTCCCTTTTCTCGCTTTCCATTTTCTTTCAGCATCTCAAAGACATCGTTACTAGGCTTTTCAGTGCTTTTTACAAATAATTTTTCCGTAGTAATTTCTGTGCTAATTTCCTTAGGCTTTTCGGTAGTCATTTCCTTAGACTTTTCAGTAGTAATTTCCTTAGACCTTTCACTACTTGTTTCTGTAGGCCTTTCACTGGTACTTCCCCTCGGATTTTCAGAAGTTTGTTTATCTGCAATTGCAGGTTTTAGCATCCTGCCTAACCGAATACTTTCTTTTGTTTTAGGATTTTCAGTAGATTTTCCACCCAACATTGTAGTAGTATTTTTCTCAGGTTTTTCAGAGATATTCTTCATCTCTGTTGAATGTGACTGGGGTTCGGTCACTCTAAAATAATGAATGCCATCTTTGTCCCTAATAAAGCGGTAATAAATTCCTTTCCCTCCATTTTCAATTTGTTTATTTATTCCATTTGCATTTTCATTCGGTTTTTCAGTAACGTTCTCTTGATGTTTTCTGTCGTCTTTAATTATTTCTTTTAGTGTTCTTCCTAAAGACGAATATTCTCTGACGTCCTTCTCAAGAATATTTTCTCTAGACTCCTTAGAAACAAATTTCAAGTTTTCAGTACCTTCTACTGAATTTTTCGGAGTTTTATTGTCCTCCTTTTTGTTTTTATCAGATTTTTCTGTTACTTTAAAATAATGTATGCCACCGTCATCCCTAAGAAAAGAATAATAAATTCCCTTTTTTATTTCCGTACTTCCGTTTAGACTGTCTTTTGACACTTCCTTCCTCTCTTCCTTTAAGACCCTTCCTAAAGATGGAAATTCATTGACATTCTTCCGCATTTCAGAGATTTCACTCTTTTCTACCGACGTGATTAACTTAGGCTTTTCAGTTACTTTAGCATAATGAATACCATCTTTATCCCTAAAAAAGGAATAATAAATCTGCTCTTTCTTTTTTCTACCATCTTCAAACTTTTCGGTGTCTTTAGGTTTCTCCTTTTGGGGTATTCCTTTTAACGTCCTCCCTAATGTTACCATTTCTGGTAATTTAGTTTTTTCTTCGGATATTGCAGTGGTTGACATTTGGACAGTAGCTCTAGCTGTTGGGGTGGATTTCCCATTCTCAGTTGTGTTTGTATTAGGCTTTTCAGTTACTTCAAAATAATGAATCTCTCCTTTAGCATCTCTAAAAAATGAATAATAAATCTCTTTCTTTTTCCCATTTCTACCAGTTTCGTCGATTACCTTTGAACTTCCTTTTGATATTTCAACAGGTTTCACTTTTCTTGCATCCTCTGGAGTCATTTCTTGCATTGTTCTTCCTAAAAATGGAATTTTAGTCGTTACCTCTTTCAGCTTGGTATTACTTTTCTCGGTCGTGCTTGAGTTTTCTTTTGGCTTCTCATTTAATTTGAAATAATGAATAATCCCGTTAGGATCTCTAGAAAACGAATAATAGATTTCTTTCTTTTTCTCGTTTTTATCGGTTTCGTCGAAGTCACTTGCTTTTTCAATTGTATTTCCTTTTAGTAGTTCAGTACTTTTGCTTTCTCGTAAATTTTTTGATGTTATTTCTTGCATTGTTCTTCCCAATGATGGAATTTTAGCCGTTACCTCTGCGTCTTTAAAATTTTCGACAGTTTTCTCTTTCAAAACAGCAGGATTGCTTTCTTTCAGCTTGGTATTTATTCCCTCGGTCTCGCTTGAGTTTTCTTTTGGCCTTTCACTTGATTTGAAATAATGAATAGTCCCATTAGGATCTCTAGAAAACGAATAATAGATTTCTTTCTTTTTTCCGTTTTTATCCGTTCCGTCCAAGTCACTTGCTTTTTCTGTTATATCTCCTTTTGACATTTCAGTACTTTTGCTTTCTCGTGCATTCTTTGTAGTTATTTCTTGTATTATTCTTCCAAAAAATGGAATTTTAGTAGTTTTGTCAATTTCTTTAAGGTCTTCGGTAGCTTTCTCCTTCGAAACAAGAGAATTGCTTTCTTTCAGCTTGGTATTAATTCCCTCGGTCTCGCTTGAGTTTTCTTTAGGCCTTTCACTTAATTTGAAATAATGAATAGTACCATTAGGATATCTAGAAAACGAATAATAAATTTCTTCTTTCTTTTTCCCGTTTCCGCCGGGTCCATCGACTCTCGTGTTATTAGTAACATTTGCTTCCAATTTTTCTGTGTTCCGTTTTGTATTGGCTTTAGAAGTTATTTCTAGTCTTCGCCCCAAAGATGTTTGAGATGTTGCGTTTATATTTTTCTGATTTTTGTCCTCAGCAGTAACATTGTTCTTTGGAGTCGAAATGGAGCTACCGTTAATTGCTTTATTATTTGTACCATTACCTACCTTCGGAAGAGATCTTCCCTTTGCTTTGTAAGGACACGGTGTAGCTGCTGCTTTGGTTGAAACATTTAATAGATTGTCAAACAATGGAAGTGGATCAGGATCCGGTGGTTTAGGAGGCGGATCATTGGGATCTATCTTAATTGCAATTGGATCTTCAGTGGTCGAGCCTTTTGACGATCCACTTGGTCTACTACTTGAATTCCTCTTTGGATAAGTAACAATAGCTAACGTGGTTATATTTTCAGAGCTTGATGGCTCGTAGCATTTTTCTGAAGATTTTACCTATTCAAAAATATTGTATTTTGTGATTTATTTCATAAGAATTGGCGATAAAGATTTTTTGGTCATTTAATAGAATCGTAAAACAATTAGATTTTCTAGTTTTAATGTTAAAATATAAATTTACTAGAAAATTGATTTCCTCTTATCTTTGACAAGAATTAAAGAAGAATGCACAACAATAATTTAGGATAATTGTCTCAAATATACGGATAATTGACTTTAATTTGGATTTAACCAAAAATTTGTCACTCACCAAAGGAAAAACATTCGCTGGATAAGAAGTGGTATAAATCCAGTTTCCAGCAGGGAAATATCTTGCAACGACAATCGTCAGTTTTTGTTTGGTAGCTTGTGCTCTTCCAATTCCCATCCACTCGGAATCTTTCCAAACCATTTGTGTGAAGCGTGAAGATTCTTTGACAAACTTGTTCGGATCCCACCAATGAGAAACACAGCCACTGTACCATTTCACTGCCACATCAGTCCCAGTAACAGTTGTTGTTGCATTATCAGAGAGTTTTGCAAAAATGTTTTCTCCTTGAGAGTATTTCCAACTCGGATCTAAAACTGGTTTGTTTTGCTTGTCCGATTCTTCGGCTAAATGTTGGGCCCACTTCTCAGCGTCTATTGCAAGCTAATACAAAATTGTTCTATTAACCCTTGCGTTAATAACGACTTAATATTAAGATATTTTCTAATAGTATGTGAATTAAAAAAGCACTAATTCCCTTCCTAGAAAGTAGGTTGTTTCTTATAAATAAATAGGAATTAAGAATCAAAACACTATTTATTATAGAAAAATATTTTCTAACAATGTAGATCGTTGGAGACCATAAATAAATAGGTACCTACATAATAAAAGTCTGAAATAATAAGTTAAATATCTTTATACCTGATAATCAATCTCAAGAGGAGGAACTCCATGTAGAGCTCTGTTTCAATTCCAGAAAAATAATAATAATGAAAAACACAATGCTGCCAAATATTACATCATATTAAAGAATAAGTACATAATAAAATATGATTATTAAACAAGAAGTCCATAAACATTGAAACGGTAATGAAGTCATTGTTCACCTGTATTTATTGGCTATTCCCAGATGCTCATCAATGAAACTGAGAGGTGTCGATAGTTTACTCTAGATTATTAAAAAATATAGCAAATAATAATGACGACAAAATAACTGCATTTTTTTGTTATTAATTTTTACCTTCTGGCCATCATTGATTGATCTTTGGAGTCGATGTTTTCTGATTTTGCTTGATTCTAATTCTTCGTTATAATCTTTATTTTGTAGTATGTGGTAGCTTTCATGAAGAAAAAACATGAATAAAAGAATTACGAGTAAAATATAAATTGTTGTAGAGGCTTTAAATGCGTAAGAATTTTCTTTCCTTGTAGTGTGAAGTATGCTCATTGGATATAATGGCAAGGACTTTTAATTTCTATTGATATGTGAAATATCATTTTGCAAATACGAAAATATAAATGTAAGATGTTCCAATATATTCAGTCTTTTGTCAGTAATTAAAAAAATCCTTCACTAATACAAACTTCATTTAATTTTATCATTAAATTAATTAGGAATCAATACCAAAGAGTGAAAACAATAATATTACAAAGTCCTGCATTAAAATATTCTGCTATATAACACTGATATGAATAAGTAGGCATCATTGAATGCACTCTTCACCAATAAAAACATTTGTACACGCTATATCTATTGTTATCAAAAATGTAGTTCAAGTGAAACGAGGCACAAACTAATTCGTGTCAATCACCACAAATAATTAGCACAATGTCTCATTGTCATTGTCATGATCAAACTCACAATCAGTGAGGTTGTTACATTTATCCAAGGGTAAGTGAAACCAGCCTACTTGTAATGATGTATTCAATATTTGTTGCCCCATTATTACTGACATATTTTAGGCATAAATATTTATTTAGCTTTTGTTACAAACTATTTAAAGCCCATTTTAATATAGCTTTGCTTTCATTAATTTACTACTCAGGTGCACTACTAATAAAAATAATTCTTGTAAACAAAAAAATGATTTTTCTAAAAGCATGCTGACAATTTTTTAAAATTGCCGAAGACATTTCGTGCAAATTACGAAAACATTTCCGTATTTGTTGTTAAGAGCAAATCGGTGACAAAAATGAGAGTATACTAAATATATACCTGACCTGACTTATGTATTGAATTGGAAAATTAAATTTACAATGTGGAAGTGTTTCATTTTTTGCCACACTTTCTAAAAATGTACACCACCAAAGCTTTACAAATAAGTTTTAATGATTAAATTATTCTTTTTTTCTATGTATTATTTTTCATATGGGACAGTTGCAATTAACAATGGTATAAGTATGAACAAACTGCCAAATAGAATGTAGCTATAAATAAATGTTAATGTGAATGTTCATAGAATTAGTAGCGTGCAATGTCAAATTTTACAGCACAGCAGATAAAACGATTTTATCTTTTGAGTTAATGATAACTTTGCTTTGGTTTGTGTAACATACATTTTTATACCTATATGCGCTTTATAATTTCATACCAGAACGCTACGAAATGAGCTCCTGACGTTTTAATATATTATTCCAACCTAAAAGTAGGGGAGCTTTATTGTGGTATCAGTCTACCATTCAAAAATGTCTCACATTTTAATTTATGAATTAAATTATTACTTCAAAATTAGAAAGATCTTGTTTTTATGAAATATTAAATATAAATTTGCTGAAGTTATAATGAATTATGAGGTTCCATTAGTAGTTTTACGGTATTAAATGACATTCATCGCATTCTGATTAAGTCAGTTTTATTATAGATATGTATGTACAACAACTGATTACAGAATCACTATACTTTTATACTTATAAATCACAAGCATTTATTTTTATTTCCTAAACATTGGCAGCTGTTTCTATCTGCCATGCACATGCTTCACAAGTGATTTAATCTGGACCATCTTGGATTCATTTATTACAATTACTTTTAAATATATTTAATATGCCAGTTCAAACAGATTGATAAACACTCAGTTAGAAGTACTACTCGCGTATTTTTATTTATTAAGTTTTAAAATTAAAAATCCAAAGCTGTAACTGTAAGTATTAAATTACATATCCAAAATTAGTCATTAAAATACAGTTTATTATTATTATGTACAATAGACATTCATTTCATGGAACCGTGGCAATGGACTTCCCTTATACTATGTGGATTCGGATTATTCAAAGAATTCCGACCATCAGAACCATTTCTCACAGAATATCTTACCGATTATAAAGGAATATCACAAGATAGTGTAAGCATTTTTAAAACTCAAGCAATTTAATCTGAATAAAATTAAAATATTTAAGTGGGTAATGACAGCAGCTAGCAGGATGTATTAAAATACAGTTATGAAAGTAAACGATGGTAGTTTTTTTGTTTTCTAGTTGGTGCACACGGCGTTTCCAGTTTGGACATACACATATCTAGGAACACTTGCCATCGTTTTTCTAGTAACAGATTTTTTACGTTATCGAGTAATAGTAATTTTAGAAGGTTTGGCCTACGTGGCCACTTGGATCATTTTAACATGGGGAAAGGACCTGACTTCAATAATTGTAAGAAATATAATTCAAACGTTATAAATAGTAGATTATTCTAAATGCCAACAAAGAAGTTTGAATAGCAAATAAAATTGCTTAAATATATTATTATTTTTGTTTATTTTTTACAGTTTGTAGAAATTCTTTACGGAATAGCCTGCTCAACAGAAGTAGCGTATTACACTTACATTTACGCCAAAGTAGATCGATCTCACTACAAGAAAGTAACGTCATATACATACAGTGCCATTTTAGTCGGACGATTTTTCGGCGGAATCGTTGGGCAACTTTTCGTTTCTTTTAATATAATGGATTACCACCAACTAAATTACATTTCCCTTACCTGCGTCTCAATTGCCACAATTTTTGCCCTTTTCCTTCCCAGTGTAGAACAGTCAATTTATTTTTACCGAAAAGATGAGACTACTACAGACACTGAAGGCAATTTATCAGGGCCAGAGCCACCTCCATCTTCTGAAATCCATCATGACTTAAAATTTTTGGAACGTGTTAGAAGAACGTATCCAATAATGTGGAACGATTTCAAAAAAGCCTACTCGGGCGATGGTTACGTTTTAAAGTGGTCTATATGGTGGGCTGTAGCTACTGCAGTCCACCTTCAAGTCCTGAATTTCATCCAAGCGTTATGGGAAATCATAAAAAGTGAAAATTCCGATGCCGAAGTTTATAACGGAGCTGTAGAAGCATCTCATACTTTATTAAGTGAATATAAAATCATTTCTGACGATTTATGCTTAAAATTGTCTCCAATTTATTATTATTGATTTCAGGTGCCATTTTAGCGTTTGGAGTTGGATACGTTAAAATCCCATGGTTTAAATATGGAGAAGTATTTCTCAGCATTATTTCCATAATACAGGGAGGCGCTTTAATTTTTATGTCTCAAACAAAAAGTTTGAATATTTCCTACGCATGCTACGTCATTTTCCGAATACTCTATCAAGTCATGATCACTGTTGCAAGGTTTATTAATTAATTTTATATTGTTTAACTTCTAAATCGCAAAATTGATAACATAATATTTCCACCAATATTTTCAAAATCGTTATACCCATAGCCTACACACAACAAGATTGAAAATCTATTCCCTTATAAAACTCTTATGATCTTTTTCAACAATGTCAAATATTCATGTTTGAAAATCTTCGGATTCATTTCCAGCGATTTTTTAAACTGTTTTTTGTGAAAATAGCATTAAATGAAAGTTTTAAAAATGCATTTTTTTGAAATGATGAGTTTAAAAGGAACTTGATCATGATGTACCCGATAAAATAATACCAAACATTTACTAATTCGAAAAATTACTTTTTAGTGCTGAGGTGGCCCAAGGAATTAGCGAAGACAGTTACGGCCTTATTTTTGGGATAAACACGTTCTTAGCCTTACTTTTTCAAACTATTCTTACGGTAGTAGTTGCAGATGACGTAGGCTTGTCCCTAGATGAGCGGAAGCAATTTCTTGTCTACGGAAGTTACTCAGTAATTTTAGGAGTGTTGTTTTTAATAGTTGCTTTGTATTCATTGATAAAATGGCTTTCGAGATCTCCATAATGATGATAATTTAATACATTTTTTGTGCAATAAAATGTTTTGCCCTAAAACTTAACAAATTGCTTTTCATATTTTTTTCACGGTTATCAGTACAGATTATTATTCATAATAAATGTATTTTTCTTTGGCCTCTAAGTATTGTTGTGATTGTGAGAGTTTTCAGATAAACATGTAAGCATTTTCCGTCTAAATACAGTCTAAATGCAGTTAAATAAATACATTTTTTGACAATCATGTTTTATTATGAAATTATAAATTTAAGGACTGGTTGCATCCAAAGAAAATTATCTATTTTTAATCATTAACCTTTTATTTTTTCATATTTTCTATTGTGCTTTTCGTTTATTTAGTTTGTTATTTTATTTTGGCTTTTCTGTGGGTTTTTGTGTCACTATTTCTGTTGGTCTCTGTGTCACTTTTTCTGTAGGTTTTTGTGTTACTTTCTCTGTCACTTTTTCTGTAGGTTTCTGTGTCACTTTTTCTGTGGGTTTTTGTGTCACTATTTCTGTGGGATTTTGTGTCACTTTTTCTGTGGGTTTTTGTGTCACTTTTTCTGTGGGTTTTTGTGTCACTTTTTCTGTGGGTTTTTGTGTCACTATTTCCGTTGGTTTTTGTGTCACCTTTTCTGTGGGTTTTTGTGTCACTTTTTCTGTGGGTTTTTGAGTCACTTTTGCTGTGGGTTTTTGTGTCACTATTTCTGTGGGTTTATGTGTCACTATTTCTGTGGGTTTATGTGTCACTATTTCTGTGGGTTTATGTGTCACTATTTCTGTGGGTTTATGTTTCACTATTTCTGTAGTTATTTGTCCCACTTTTTCGGTGGTTTTTTGTGTCACTTTTTCTAATGGTTTTTGATTGGATTTTTCTATTGCAGTTCTAGTAACTTCTGTAGATTTCTGGGTAACTATTTCTATTTTTCCAGTAGGATTGTCAATCAGTTTTTCTGCAGAAATGTTACTGGTTTTCGCTTTTCTCTTTTTAGATTTTTTCGCTTTTGTTTTTTTATTTCGTTTTCCTTTATGCTTTTTGGCACCTTTGTGTTTAGGTTTTTTCGTGACGTTTTCCTTTTCGTTCGTATGTCTTTTTCTTTTCTCAGTGTCATCTTTTTCTGTTTTCGCTGGACTTATTTTTGGTTTCTCGGCAATATTTTCGGTTTTAGGTTTTGTTTGCTTTGGCTTTTTGTTTTCCCCAAACATTCTTCCAAATTTCCAAGTTTCTTCATTTTTTATTTTAACTTTTTCATCATTTGTTTCGCTGGATTTCTCATTTTCAGTATTATCATCACCCCTTTCAATTTTGTCTTTCTCATTGCTTATCTCATGTGTTTTTTCGTCGTCCTGTTTTCGAGGTTTTTCAGTGACTTTCGCTTTCTCTTTTTTGGCAGTGACAACTTTTGCCTTTTTTGTCTCTTTTTTCTTTCCTCGATCATTTTTCTTAAACACTCCGTTAATAGACCTAGCTAACGATGGCGTAAAAGCCTTAGCTTTATCGTCCACTCCCTCTTTTTCTTTGGAAGAATCTTTTTCCGTAACAACTTCTATATCTTTAGGAGACGTATTAGGGGACTCAATTTTGTTTCGATTTTCTACCATTTTAACTATTGGGGCCAAAAGGGCCCTACCACCTGCACCGGTAGAACAGGGCGTTGTTGCTGGTGGTGCCACTCCAGGAGGTGGTGGTACTCCAGGTGGTGGTGGTACTCCAGGTGGTGGTGGCACTCCAGGTGGTGGTGGCACTCCAGGTGGTGGTGGCACTCCAGGGGGTGGTGGTACTCCAGGTGGTGGTGGCACTCCAGGGGGAGGTGGCACTCCAGGGGGTGGTGGTACTCCAGGAGGTGGTGGTACTCCTGGAGGTGGTGGTACTCCAGGTGGTGGTGGTACTCCAGGGGGTGGTGGCACTCCAGGGGGTGGTGGTACTCCAGGGGGTGGTGGCACTGCAGGTGGTGGTGGCACTCCAGGTGGTGGTGGTACTCCAGGTGGTGGTGGTACTCCAGGTGGTGGTGGCACTCCAGGGGGAGGTGGCACTCCAGGGGGTGGTGGTACTCCAGGAGGTGGTGGTACTCCTGGAGGTGGTGGTACTCCAGGTGGTGGTGGTACTCCAGGGGGTGGTGGCACTCCAGGGGGTGGTGGTACTCCAGGGGGTGGTGGCACTGCAGGTGGTGGTGGCACTCCAGTGGGTGGTGGTACTCCAGGAGGTGGTGGTACTCCAGGAGGTGGTGGCACTCCAGGAGGTGGTGGTACTCCTGGAGGTGGTGGTACTCCTGGTGGTGGTGGTACTCCAGGGGGTGGTGGCACTCCAGGGGGTGGTGGTACTCCAGGGGGTGGTGGCACTGCAGGTGGTGGTGGCACTCCAGGAGGTGGTGGCACTCCAGGAGGTGGTGGTACTCCAGGAGGTGGTGGCACTCCAGGAGGTGGTGGCACTCCAGGAGGTGGTGGTACTCCAGGAGGTGGTGGCACTCCAGGAGGTGGTGGCACTCCAGGAGGTGGTGGTACTCCAGGAGGTGGTGGCACTCCAGGTGGTGGTGGTACTCCAGGAGGTGGTGGTACTCCAGGAGGTGGTGGTACTCCAGGAGGTGGTGGTACTCCAGGAGGTGGTGGTACTCCTGGAGGTGGTGGTACTCCGGATGGTGGTGGTACTCCAGAGGGTGGTGGTACTCCAGGGGGTGGTGGCACTGCAGGTGGTGGTGGCACTCCAGTGGGTGGTGGTACTCCAGGAGGTGGTGGTACTCCAGGAGGTGGTGGCACTCCAGGAGGTGGTGGTACTCCAGGAGGTGGTGGCACTCCAGGAGGTAGTGGTACTCCAGGAGGCACTGGTACTCCAGGAGGTGGTGGCACTCCGGGAGGTGGTGGTGCAATTCCAGGAGGTGGTGGCACTCCAGGAGGTGGTGGTACTCCAGGAGGTGGTGGCACTAAAGGAGGTGGTGGTACGCCCGGAGATGGTGGTGCAATTCCAGGAGGTGGTGGTGGTGGGATTCCTGGAGATGGTGTTGCGGGTGACGGTGTTGGTGGTGGCCTGACAGGAAAGGTTACTGGTAATGTGGATATATCTTCTGTGCCGACTGGCTTGAAACACTTTTCTGTTGCACTCTATTAAATTTTCATTTTGATAATTTTTATATTATAGATTATTGTTTTTGATTTTTGTGAAAATATTGCCATAAAATTTTTAGACACAAGTTTATCTCAACTTGCTGAACTTTAACTCAACAGGCTTTTTACAACTTTACGAGAACTATTTTTGTTAGGATAGGTTATACAAAATTTGGGATATTGTTTAGGGTATAATGTCATTTAAGGTTATAGTACATATTGTTTTAAAACATTTTAGTATATCGTCCCTTAAGGATCGAAAAAGCCTCTATCCACTTTCAGATTGGTGGACGAATAAGCCTATATCCATATTTTGTTTGGTGGACGAATAAGCCTAAATCCATTTTTTGTTTGGTGGACGAATAAGCCTATATCCATTTTTTGTTTGGTGGACGAATAAGCCTATATCCAATTTTCGTTTGGTGCAGGAAATAGCCTCTGTCATCTTACAGCCTTACGTAAAGTTGTCGGGGCACAGTAAGAATAAACAAGTTGACTAAATGAAGTACTTATTAGTTTTATGTTGATACTTGAAATATATAATGCTAGAATGTACATAAGCATTATAAAATTTAGCTAATTACACAATAAGACAAAAACAAAACTTTTAATGACGTAAATTCCTATTTTGATATTGGATAAAACTGAACTGGCTGGAAGGAAGAATAAAAGTTCAATATTTCCGCCGCCCATATTAACTATGTATCAATGCGCCCCTATAACTTTACAAGCAAAGCTGCAAGAGGATAGAGGCTATTTCCTGCACCAACCAACAATTGGATATAGGCTTATTCGTACACCAAACAAAAAATGGATATAGGCTTATTCGTCCAGAGATATAGAGAGATGGGAAATTGAAATTGTGACGTCAAATTTCATTTCTGTCTCGATCCTTGGTTTATCCTAACAAGCAGTTTTCGTCTATTGGTTAAGAGCTGCCTTTGGAAGTCGCGGAGAGGGAAGGATGAACAATGCATTGGTTGGTATACGGAGTGCAATTCACTCCCAGCAGGTTTGTTGTCATTGCGGCAGGCTTCTGCAATGCATTATTCATTCGTTCCCTCCACTCTTTTTTACAACCAATAAGTGAAAAGTGGTGGTAAGGATATGTCAGCTAGAAATGAGACAACTGCGTGAAAATTGGAATAACACAGGCAGATACAGCATTTCCCATCTATATCACCTTATTACTATTATTCGTATATCTATTTATTCGTCCACCAAACAAAAAATGGATTTAGGCTTATTCGTCCACCAAACAAAAAATGGATATAGGCTTATTCGTCCACCAATCTGAAAGTGGATAGAGGCTTTTTCGATCCTTAAGGGACGATATTTTAAATAAATTAGAAAAGCATTATCCCGTAAAGAACGAAAGATCCAATGATTAAAATGATGATAATATTTATTATTATAACAAAATTATTATAGGCTTGAGTGTGGTTTAATTGAGGGAAGGCATAAACTTTTTAACCAGCCTTGCTAGAAAGTATTGCTTTCCCTCAATTTATACAAAACCAAATTATCAAATTTAGGTATGATGAGAGAATATTTGGTTAACATTTTGAGAAGCCTTTCAGTTTCGCAATATCCTCTAAATTTATAGATATGGATGATTAAAGTAAAAATCGTATGAGATTACAGGTATTGTAATGTATTTGTTATGATTTACTTAATAAGCGTCCAAGTCGTGAGAGGTTGAATGCATATTAACC
Source organism: Tomocerus qinae (assembly GCA_020055645.1). NCBI lineage: Eukaryota > Metazoa > Arthropoda > Collembola > Entomobryomorpha > Tomoceridae > Tomocerus > Tomocerus qinae. The sequence goes on from CM034546.1 coordinate 68,215,933, forward strand.
GCAAGCATTGACCTTAAGTGATCTCGGTTGATTTCCGAATGTATCTTTTTAAGGTCCCGTCTCAAGGCTGGGCTTTGGGGGCTAAAGCCCCCCCCGAAATCCAAGAAAAAAGGAAAATTTTTTTCAAAATACCAAAAAATTTCGCGCTTCGCGCGATTTTATGTGATTTTTAGGCTATTTTTGACTCATTTTAGACAAAATAAGCCAAAAATTTTCGCGCTTCGCGCGATTATGCCTAATAGATATTGTCCTATGATATCATAGCCCCCACCGAAATCGATTTCTAAATACAGTACTGTCCCGTCTATTAGTATTTTTAATATAAAATATAGAAGTTGGAATGTATTTACATTTACCTTAGGAAACACGTTATTTGCAAAAGATGATAAGTAGTTCCAATTTCCACCCGGGCGATATCTGGCCACAACAATGGTAATTCCCATTTTGGTTGCTTGTGCTTTTCCGATTCCCATCCATTCAGTATCTTTCCAGATCAGTTGCGTGAAACGGGAAGACTCTTTCAAAAACTGATTGGGGGCCCAAACATGAGTAGGGCATCCACTATACCATTTTTTTGCTACATCTGGGCCTGTCACAATTCCCGGGTCAGCACCCCTCACAGCGAAAATGCTTTCACCTGTTGCATAAGTCCAACTAGGAACTAAAATAGGTTTGTTTTGCTTGTCCGTTTCTTCCGCCAGATGTTTGGCCCATTTTTCAGCATCCACCGCAAGCTAATTTAAAATGTTTAAAAGCAACTAACATTAATTTTACATTTGAAAGATGGTTTCTGAAAATGATCTAAGTTCCCCCATCAATTAAGCATCTATTATTAATTTCTTGAAGTAACTATTGAAGCCAAGCAGACAACACATGCACTTTTACAATGAATCATAATATTATAATTTTCCGGTATGTAAATTGTTTCTAAACCCAACACGATTTATTCTACATAATTAAGAATTTAGGCCAAACTGAAATATAAATCTATAATTTAGCTCATTTGGCAAAATACTGTTAAAACTATAAATGTTTTCACCTGATAGTCAATCTCCAAAGGTGCTGCTCCATGTAGTGCTCTGATCCAAATTGGTAAAAAATAAGTATATTAATTAGTTTACTTTGAATAACAACCTTCCTAATCAATTAAGCAATTCAAATTCAAAATAAAATATTATTGTATTGATAAATGAAACCATAATATTAAATATAATTAATTATCAAAAACCAGTTATACCTGTATTTATTGGCTATAGCAAGATGTTCGTCAAGAAAGGTTAGAGCTGTGCTTAATTCAGTCTATATTGTTGTAATTTTATACATTAACAACTTATTACCGTAAAACATGCTCCCAACTTTAAAAACCAGTCGGTATAACATAAATATTTATTTTTAAATTCTTTTACTATAAAAGCTATTACATTGGATTACCTTTTTATCGTCGTTTTTTGCTGCCCTTGTAACTCTATGTTTTCTTTGTTTACTTGGAACTATTTCTGAACTATTTCCTTTATTGATTACTTCGCGATAGCTTTCCGGTAAAAACAATACAAATAATAGGATAGTCACTAAAATACATAAAACGTGCGTCGGAAATCGCACTTTAAATGGAGATATAGAATTTTTAGTTTTCAAAATGCAATACATAGCTGATTTGATAAAAATTAAACTAGATTAAAATCAGCTTAAAATCAATATTATATAAATTAAAATTGTACTGAAAAATAAAAAATATTGTTTTTTCAACATTTGGTGACATTGTGCTGCAATGCTAATGAATGCTATGTATAAGTTAAAACCTAAATAACTCGTGTATGAAAATGTAAATATTACACTAGCAAAGCTATTGTTTAGGAAATGTAGAGTAAGTGAAACCTGACCTAAAAGTGTGTGCCAAATAGCAAAATGAAAATGGTTTCGTCATTATCATTACCTAAACTCGCAGGCAGTTTTCAATTCCGGAAATCATAATTTCGGTGAAAATAAAATTTAAGATGAACATATTAAAATAAATAAATAAATACAAGTGCATAAATCAACCATTTAATGTTTTCAGCAAATAGAGACTGGAAGTTTACCGTGCAGCGTGTTCTGTTAACCACATTGTATTTAAATTTTGTGGCACTGACCTAAGCTCATAGGTTTCATTCATTTCCTTATGATTCTGTGAAATACTAAGTCTGTTTATAAACCAGACATTTTCCAAACACTATAGTTCCCAGTAGTAGTTATATATTTAGAGTGTAGAAATGGAAATGACTTACAATTGGCGTTTAACAAAAACGAGGAATGAAAGTTGGTAAAACCATTTAATGAAGGTAGTCTCGGTAGCCTAGTTTATCAATACTAATACCCATATTTAGCAAAGAAGCAAGTTGCAAACCACAAAAAACAAACCTTGAATCAGCCACGGAAATCAGTAGTCATGATAAAAATAAAATAGATGAAAATTGACGTTTCGTTACTGTAGGCTAAATTTTCTATTATCTGGTTGGACTTATTACAGTATGTTTTATTGCCTCAGCGACATAAAATGGTTTAGAATTTATTTAAAGTGGTAGCAAAACTAACACAGTTTAACTATGAAAATTATATAGGCGTTATGCTTTATTTCAGTTGGTACAACTACACTACAAGGGATGGAAAACATTCTAAATTAGAAATAATTAGTGCAGAATATTACTATTTTAATATACCTAAGAGAAAGTGAACGAAGGAAATTCGTTGATCGATAGATACAGTTATATTAGCTAACAAGAGGCAACAAGGCGAGTAGGCTATTTTATGTTTGCTTTTGTTAATTATTGGTACCCAAATGTCAAGTGTGTTATTGGATGAGGAGGATGTCGGCTAATTTCGTCGATTTTCAAAGCCGTAACTTTTGTGAACCTGGCGATGTACAAATATAAAGATATAAGTTTTCCTATATAACAAATTATTATTAAATATAATGTTGTTCGTATTTACATCAGGATAAAAGCATGCAAAAATAATTTCAATAGAATTGAGAACTTGGGACTTCTTTGAAGTGTAGAAAATCCAAAATGCATGTGAGTAAAGAGAAAAGTATCTCAACTGGAAATAACAAAACGTGCACATTTTGGTTTGAAGGAAGAGTCTTATTACAACAATTCCCTTAATTTAATTAAAACTTGAATAACGAATACCCTGAAATACTATTGTAATTAAAGTTGCCAAAATGAAATTAATCAATTATATTGCTTGTCAACTTTTTGTTGCTCATATACTATTTGGTAAACATGGAAACTGCTCAAAAGTACAAATATTTGAGGACTACGGCGGCAAAGGTATGAATATTCACCTCTTTTTAACTTAATTAAACCACACTATATAATAGTAAATTAATTTCATGAAACTAAGAAAATATTTTTCTATAAAATGATCCAGTTGATAATTCATCTTCACTTAACTATTTAGTAATTGTTTCCCAAATTTTCAAATGCAATTAACTATACCAATTAAGGCTCAATGTATATATCCATGTATGTATCTACATCTACCAAATAGCTTATTATAGTTAATATACAATTTGATAATACAGGAGATAGTTACGAACAAATTATTTCTAATATGGAATGCCACAACCTGCCAATGGCTTGGCACTATAGAGTATCCAGTGTGAATACTAGGGGAATGTGTCTAAATTTCTACTCTGGACTGAACTGTTCAGGAGAAACAATTCGTATTTATCCTGGAAATTATGGCCACGGTGATATGAGGACCTGGAATTTTGATGATGAACTGAAGTCAATGCAACCATGTCATAAAAAAATAAACGATATCAACCACAGAAGTAAGTGATTTCCAATCATTGCCGGTTTTCTTCGTTTGTAGTTAGGTTAGTCCTTATTTTAGGCATTTTAATTTCTAGATATGACATTCCGTATTGCATAAGAGATCAAAGTAATGTGAATGTCCACTGCAAAAAATATGAAACCTAAGAAGTTTTAAGATACTTAAGTTTTGAGTGTATATGTCGTAGGCCATGAGAGGACATGGGCTGTCACCGTGACAGCCTAGGCTGCGAGAGGTTCCTCTCATAGCCTAGGCTCTGAGAGGACGGTCAGTTCGGATAAGAATGAGACAACATGGAACATTTTTGGTGTGTAACTTGTAACTGCAACTTGAAATAACTTATTTTTACTACTTAAAGCGAAATTTTCATTATTAACTGGTCAGGTTAATTAAGTGGCGGCAGCTGCTTTATAGGAATGACCATTCTGTCTGTCTATCAGTAAGCACGATAACTTTCGAACGGAAAGACATAATCCGTTTAAACATTTTTCACGCAATCTAGGTGTCAAAAGACAGATCGAGTTGGTGAATGGGCAAATTTGGTCACAACTCCTGACTAGGGGAGGGATTAAAAACATTAAAATTTGACGTAACTGCGTTGCTTTGTGGGTCGTACAAAGTCGTGTAATACCTACTTTGACATTGGGAGAGATTTAGAGAACACTATTATGTGGGTTACAGTCATACCATAACAGGAATAGTGGGAGACAACCAAAAAACAACCAAAAATTGAGGCAAATTCCGTTTTATTCATCCCACAAAATAGTGTAATACCTTGTTCAGTTCATTCTTTGTTTCAGTATTCCATATAGAAAGAAATGGCAAGGTAAAAACATTCAATCACTTATTAGTCGCTATTTTTACAGAATATACCCACATGATATGTTTTCTACATAGAACATTATTTTTCTTACAAATGCATTGATTTCCATTTACAATAGAACCTGAGGTATAATATGTAACAGAGCCAGTGTTAATCTGTCCTATCGAATGTTCTATGTGGAATAAATTGTCACGTGCGTATGACCTGTAAAAATAACGACTAATTGGTGATTGAATATATTTGCCCTGAAATACACTGAAATAATGCATTCAAAGTCTTAACTAATGTCACTTTTAATGATATAATCTGAATATTAAGCAATAACCTAACCAGTTAATAATGATGATTTCGCTTTGACTAGTAAAAATAAGTTATTTCAAGTTACAGTTACAAGTTACACACCCAAAATTTTCCATGTTGTCTCATTCTTATCCAAACTGACCGTCCTCTCAGAGCCTGCCATGCCGTCCTCTCAAAACCTAGGCTTTGAGAGGAACCTCTCGCAGCCTAGGCTGTCACGGTGACAGCCCATGTCCTCTCATGGCCTACGACATATATAGCAATGATCCTTAAATAGTGATTTTCATAAAACTTAAACCATTTTTAAATAGGGGAAGGAGATACTGTATCCTTTTTTGAAAAATCCAACACTGAAGGTAGCTAGTTGTAAAATATTTTATATTATGTATTATTATTCAATAATGATTCTAACATAAGTATTTGGTTTGGTATAGAATTACTCATAACATGAAACAATTATTTTTATACAACATTATTTGTACAGGATGGTATTTCAATATCAACGTATACTCATGCACATCTTTGCCTGAAAATTGGAGGAACCAAAGTTCATCAATGGTGACATTCACACGTTGCTATGTTTTTTATTCTGGATTAAATTGTACTGGTAGATCGTTAAAAGTTCCAGAAAACTTTGGTGTGGTAGGTAGCTTGACCCGGTGGGATTTGGACAAGCAGATAAATTCCGTCGATATTTGCCAAGCTAATCAACCTTTTAATTTTGTATTTTCCCCAATTCCCAAAGATAAAGATTCCCAGATCAGTAGAAATATTACAGTCGGTTCAGAGTCTATTAAAACAACGAGAGATGATACAATTCTGATTTTATCAGTTATAATCCCTCTTTTTCTCTTGTTTGTATTAACAATAGCTGGATTTGTTTTCTCGTTTATATATTTTCGAAAAAAGACTCAAAATCTAAACGATCTGTTTGCAATGGAGCACGTTCTTACACAAAAATACATTAAAACATTCCTAGAAGGAAACGCGTTGGCTTTTGAACAAATATCCTTCGAGACTGCCAATCCTATTTACAGAGCACTGAATCTACCTTATGATTCAGAAAAATTTGAAATTCCATTGGAGAACATTAAAATTAGTAAATTTTTCTAAATATCAACTAATAATACGGAGTGCCCAATTTTAATAATAAATATGATCCGGTTTAAGATAATAGTTCACCTTTGGGCAGTGGAGAATTTGGAATCGTTTCAAAAGGAGTAGTAACCAATTCCAAATTTCCCCATTCGATTGATGTTGCTGTGAAAACTTTGAAAGCAGATGCAGACCCAAGATATATTAAAGCGTTGCTGGAGGAATTAAAAATTATGATGTATCTTCAAGGACAACAGGAAAATGACAATCATCCCAACATAGTTAAGTTGATTGGAGCTTGCACACAGAAAATTCATCAATGTAAAGGCAGAAAGTGTGAAAATTTAATTTAATCATTTAATTTTGGAATGTTTAATTTAATAATAAGTTTTTCCTCCAGTACAGCCATATATAATTCTAGAGTTTTGCAGTCAAGGTTCTTTAGAATTTTACTTGCGAAATAGAAGAAATCGTCTGCTTAATATTACAAGGTAACAAGCCATTTTATCATGGCTGCTACAAAGTAACAAACCATTTTATCATGGCTGAGACAAAGTAACAAACCATTTTATCATGACCGCGACAAAGTAACAAACCACTGTATCAGGAGTTAGGTTTGTTACCTTGTCGCAGTCATGATAAAATGGTTTGTTACTTTGTCTCAGCCATGATAAAATGGTTTGTTACTTTGTAGCAGTCATGATAAAATGGCTTGTTACCTTGTAATATTAAGCAGACGAAATACATTTTTAAATCTTTTGGTGATTGATGATCTGAAAAATCAGAAGTTAAGGTTGGTTATATTGAAGCATAATAAAATGCATGTCGTCGAAGTTGAATGTGAATGATTGATTAAGTGTATCCTTCTCGCTTTAAGGAATATTCCTACGTATTCAAATCAGACTGAGATCAGCACTCTGACTTTACTTAGCTGGTCAATAAACATTGCTGATGGAATGGAATTTCTAGCCAATAACAAGGTCATTTTATTGCTTAACAATACTACATTGAGTAAACTATCAGAATTATTTATTTATTTTTAATCTCCTTCTAAGTCAGTTCTTTTTTAATTTTAAGTAAGTACAGCACTTCAACATAAACTTATAATTGTCAAGGTTTATTATGGATTTGGTTTGACCACATCGCGTAAAAAATTCTCTATAATTACTATTCCTCCTGTTATTACAAATAAATTAAATTGTTGTAAATTGTGTTCTTACAGGTCATTCATGGGGATTTAGCAACAAGGAATATACTTTTGGATGATAACTTGTCAGCTAAAATTTCCGATTTTGGTCTGTCTAAACAACTTTATCATTACACGCAATATGTGAAAAAGAATAAGGTGGTTGTAAAACCTTTTGTATTTAAATCTTGAAATATTCTATAAATTATCTTAATACAGTTCCGAAAAATATTTTTGAGAAATGCAAACCTAATTTCCAATGAAATGGATATTTCTAGGTTGCTATACCATGGAGATGGATGGCCATTGAGTCTCTTCGTGATTTCACATTTTCTGTAAAGTCTGATGTTTGGTCTTATGGCATTACGCTGTGGGAAATATTTTCTTTGGCTGAAACCCCTTACCCTGGAAATGATTATTCCCCTGAATTTTTAACCAGGCTAAATGATGGTTTTCGAATGTCCACTCCTTTCTATGCTCCATCTGATATGTGAGGAAGTATTTGTATATTTTATGCATTCGTCTCCAAATATTATTATGGAAGGCATACTTACAACTATTTGACAATGTATTTCCAAAGAAATGAAAGATTAGATATAAAATATATTCTATTCTACAAGTAGTAGTTTCAACTTGTACATCACAAGTAAATTTGCTAATTTTTGGTCGTGTACAGGTACAGTATGAAAACTTTCTTGTGCTATCTGTATTGTGTACTGTTGGTTTGACTAATACCTACCTACACACACACAGATAGGCTCCTGTTATGATATGTAACAGTAAGCTGCACTTTAATATTAAGGGTTAAGCACTACATAACACTGAGATTAGCTAAACCCTATAAAATAGATTGTCAAATGAATTTAGTGAAAAATATTTTATTTTTTATCCCCTTCGTTATGATTTGTAAAGCATAGCCATTATATTTTTGAAAATTTAATATTTGGACATTATTATTATTTTCTACTAGATTTACTTTGATGACAAGTTGCTGGAGCATCAATCCAGATGAAAGGCCAAGTTATTTTGACATTAAAAATTCCATATCTTCAGCAATGGAGAAAATTACCCCGCGGTAAAGCCGTTAATATTGCACTGATATTGTTTATTATTATTATATTGTTAATTGTAATTATTCTGTAAGATATTGACGACTGTAGTAAACTGATCAAGCCTTTTAAGTCACTTCATAAATATCGAAATTTACATCGTATCATTTTAATAGTCCATGACATACTAATGTAGTTACTACACGGGAAGTATATTTAATTTTGGTTGAGAGAGCTTGTAATCATAAGCGTCACTTAATACCAGCATGTGAGAGGCTTGCGACCATTTGATCATAAACGAAAATTTCCTTATTATCCTATAAATAAGATACCCTTCAAACCCTGAATAAACTGTTAAAACTATAAAATTGCATTTGCTAGAGATGTCTTTTAATTTTTCAGGTACAATGGATTACTCTATGAAAATGACTTGCAGATTTAAATACATCTCAAAAGCGTATTACGTCATATGTGCAAGTAGCCCTTTAATTACAATTATGTCTATAATTTAGTCAAACAACAACCTACATCAATGTGAGTTATATCAAAAATAGCTAGGCCATATACCCACATACTGCAATATTTGAAGTCTTAACTTTGTACACAGTACGGAAGAAATAAATAAAATACACGAAAATCCAAATTGTCGCTTTTATGATAAAATGGCCTTTGTCACTTATGATAAAATGGTCCCAATTCATTTTAAAAAGTGGCGTTTATGACGATAAGGCCCTTAATTTTCGAGCCCTAAAAGAAATACTTCCCATGTAGCTACATTAACAAGTCGTATACCGTTCGAAAGCCTGTTTCAAGTACTATCAACTGACATCATAATATTTGACATTTCCATCCCACAACTAACATGACAGCATTTCTTGTAACCCACTTCTCAATTCGATAATTTTTTAAATTATAAATTACAAAATGTGATGTTGGTCTATTTATGTTACAAAGGCTTCGTTTATATCGCTAATATTATATAGATAACGGACGATGTATAACCTGGAATAAAAATCCATAATGCGGTTCGTGGTTCCAGAGGACCCAGGCATATATTCATAGGCAGTTCTTCATAAATGGTGTCGTTAATGATGATTTGACCCCTCAACTTTCGCTCTCTGTAATATATACTTGCCGTGTAGGCACATTGACAAGGTTTATACCATTCGAGAAGTCGTCTCATCAACTATGAAATTGAAACTCTTATTTGTAAACGCTGAACCCATCAGTAAAATTTTGGATGGAGTGTCCAGTACCATTGATACAGGTGTAGTGTAAGTACTAGTAAGTGACTACAATCAATGCAACGATATCAGTAGGCACCAAGCCAAGTCCGGATATGGTCACTGCTTTAAAACACATCCTCCCTTAACGTATCAAATACGCAATATGCAGCATAGAGCTGACACCGAAAATACTAAATATGGAATTTCCAGGTTGGTACTGAAAATGTGCAATATGCAATTTCAGTTGATACCAAAAATACGTAATATGGATAGACTTAACAGCGTAGCCTATCCATATTACATATTTCCAGAACCAGCAGCCTGAAGATACATATTTAATAAGATTAGAATGTAGATGAAGAAGGTCTAATGTTTTCATAAGAAAATGTGATGTATTTTTGCACAAAATAAAAATTCAGCTTTTTTGTTCTTTGGTTGCCAAACACACTCCATCCAAAGCCTCCAATTTCGGTATGTTGCTGTATTTTAACTATTCAAAAGAAAAGAATGCTCACACATCACTCACACACACTCACACATCCAAGGCTATGTTTTTGGCGTTTATTTTCAACAAAAATATATAAACTTAGTAATAGTTTATTGATTTGGTGTTTGTTATTCATTCTTGTAGTCTTTTGCACCATTATGGATGAAAACTAACTGATTCTGGTGACAGGTGTGTTTTGTACTTGTTAGTGTATGCCTACTTAAATAATTTAGGTAGCTATTCACAAACCAACAAAAGGAGAAAGTTTTCTTTGCAAAAGCTGTTGTGCGAAAATTGCCGCATTAATTTTTGTGTCCGGATTCTTCTTAAATATAAATTTACAGAGTGGACAGGTAAACTTTTCAGCAATGCTATTTATATACCTAACTACTTGACTAAAAATAGAAAGATATTAAAGCAAATAGCAAAATGTGGGTTCCTTGTACTGCAAACCTTTCCTATCTTATCTGTTGTCGACCAAAAAGGCAAATAATTTATGCACATAACTATTTAGAGTTGGCGCAATGTCAACATTCCTATTAATTTTTTTATATTTAATATCCGAGGCTTTTTACTGTGCTAGTGCTACATCTTTTAAAGGTTCATTAAAAAATGTACAAGAAATAGTTATTAAAGTAATAATTTACAACAATAATAAAAATTTTAATCCACAGACAATCAGATTAATCCTGTTTAATAATTCAGGCGTTGAATTTCCGTGGTTAACATTTCAGTATATACCAATAATTATAGGAGATAGTAAACCATTAGTAAAAAGTCCAGAATTGAGATCTATTGCAACTGAAAATATAGGATTCAATCCACTTTTCAGGTACACTGTGGTTATATGGATAGTACAAAAGGAAATCGTGTCAAATGTTTTAGTCAAAATAAAACAAACAATTAATCGCCGTTGGGATAGAGTGATTTTGATACTACGAGAAGAAATCCTGGAATTCTTATCAACTGAACCAGTGATAGTTGATCTTAAAAATAAGTTTGTAATTTCTTACGATACTGGTGACATTTGGTGCGATCCTTTAGTATTTAGTGATGGAAATATGATTAAAATTAAGAATATTGAAGACTACATCGAAAGAAAATCTATGGGTGGAATATTTCGTGGACGACACTTAAAAGTAGCAACAACAGAATTTAAACCGATTGTGTATAAGAAATTTGTAGATGCAAACGGAAAAATAGTCTCAGGTGGAACTTCAATTAAAATTTTGGAAATTGCATCTCAATATTTTAATTTTACGTTCGAAACGATTTACTTTCCTAAGTATACTTTAAAATTGTCTAATGGGAGTTGGCAAGGAATGGGCGCTTGTACTTTCTATCCAGAAAACGGATGTGACATGAGCACAATTGGTGCAATTATTCCCTATGAGTTCTACGGCTTTGATTATGGATTTGCTGTGGCTGGTTCAATGCAAGTTCAATTTCTGACAAGAAAATCTCACGTTTTGTTTCAATGGTATTCCTTCCTGCTTCCTTACTCTGAAAACGTCTGGGCTTTGACTTGTATCATTTTCACTTGCGTTTGTCTTGCAACATTTTTCGGAATGTGTTTTCTAGGCAGAAGAAAAGTGAATCGCCTGATTTGGGAAACTGGGACATTTCTACCTTTTGCAATAGCCATGGAGCAAGGACTTGTAGATATCCCCAAAGGTGCCAGATACGTTTCTCTCGTTTGGCTATTAGGAACTGTTGTACTAGGAACAGCCTACAGAAGCACTTTGAGATCCAATATAATGTTTCCAACCTTTACTAGAGTACCTACCACTTTTAAGGAATTATCCCAAAGGACAGATTACAAAATTTTATTATTTCAATCCAGTGCTTCAATCGAGACATTTTTTAAAAACTCGGTGGATTCAGACATTCGTGCTATTGGAAATCGGGTAATTATGGAAGCAGATATTCAACAGTGTTTATTGGAATCTTATTTCGGAGAGAAAACCGTTTGTATTGCTCCTAATCCAATGCTACAGAGCGAGGCTTCTGCAAGGATGACAGTCGATCCCAGAGTAGATACTTTTTTCAATTCCAAAGACGGCATCCTCCCACGATTCTATACAGCAAGTGCATTCCAGAAACATTCGATTTATGTAGATTCGTACTCTGAAATTATTCAGGCGGTTGTGGAATCTGGAATTAAATCTAAATGGGAAACCGAAGAAAATAAATTGCTGAAAATAGAAGGAATTCAACAAATGAAATTACACTCCAATGCGTCAATCTATCAAAGGCTAGTCGATGACTCCAAAGGGTATAATCCTGACAGGAAAGCTTTATCTCTCTGGAAAGTTCGAGCTGTGTTTGGAATCCTTTTGATTGGATTTGTTTTAGGATGCTCTTTATTTTTAATGGAAAGAATGAAAAAGATTAAAATGGCCACCCATTTTTAATTTCTATCCATGCAATGCATTATAATGTTTACCTAAAATTTAGAAGTGTCTCAGTTGCAAAATGAGAAATAATAAATATACTGTTACATGTACAAAAAATCTTATAAAAATTGTTTTTAATAATAATTGGGATATTTGAAAAAATTCACAATGGAAATAAGAACATTAAATGTTTTTAGTCCTGTTTTTGTTTTTGTGTTTCAAGTATTTATATTCTCTTCGTTATTTACGTAGTACATTAAATTCGCTTAAGAAATTCCAGTCAACTCAATTTGTAATGTAGAGCAGCCTATGTAAATGCTATTAGAATACTCTTTATTATCTACCGACCACCTGTACTTGTACTATGTGTAACTTGTAAAATTCGTAGATATCATTATTTATTATTTATAGTTTAATTTTGAAAAATACTAAGATTAACCCACAGTCGAGTTCAATGTTTTATGCTTTATTTAACATATTACGCCATGTTTATAGAATGGACAACTGTAACAATTTAATTGCATTCAATACTTGAAATTCTTGGTAATGGCAATAAATAAAATGTAGAATAAAATTTCTCTGAATTATGTTCATTTTCCCTACTCATACTTGTCGCCTTACTGTAAAGACCACGACCCAAACTCAAACAAATCGTCATGTGTAACAGAATGTTCTCCTTGTCTTGCTATCTAGCTAATTTTTTAGGTGTCTGTTATAGTAGTCATGGGTTATGACAATAAGAATTCATGTACATACTGCTTTAAAATAATATTATGTGTGCAGAAAAAAATACAAATGTAAATGTCGCAATTTAGCCATGATATTTACTACTCCTTTAGGAAATTGAAATATTTTAGATGCCAATTTTGTCACATGCTTTTATGGAAACCGCTATCATAATATTATGTTAAATGTTGAGTTGAGCGTAAAAAGTGTAAAAACAAATATGTTGAATGATCAAGTGATGTGAATACAATATACTTTGTGACTACCTATTAAAGATTTCAACCTCTACATCATAATACGATTTAAGACGGGGGATTTTATGTAATGCTAAATTTATTTAGGTATTTATCTACATGCTACAAATATATAATATGTAAGTATCTAATGAACACAGAAATGTCAAGTCAAGAGATATGTACATTAATATAATTAATAAATTCATTTAGGAAGTAAATCAAAGTATGAAAAAAACAAATACGGTCTTACTCGCATAATATAATTCATTAGTAAAGGATTTATCAAATTAACAGCTACCTACATAAATGATTTAATTTGCATTTAATCGAAAAAACACAAAATAGAAAATAGTCAAGATATGGGTACATTAATATAATAAATAAATTCATTTGGGAAGTAAATTATAATCTCAAAATATGAAGAAAACCTTAATTTTACTGCCTTACCATAATAAGTATAATATAATTCATTACTAAATAATTTATCAAATTAATAACTACCTACTTAAATTATTTATCTAAGCTACGACTTAATTACTAATCGGAAAATTCAAAATTGATAATAATGGTTAATAAAAACTAAATATTAATTAACGTAAGAAACAATGAGAAAATAGAAGGAAATTTAATTTAATTATTGTTAATGAGGGAAATTCTGCATTGATATTTCCAAACCAATTTAAAATTCTGTTATACTAATCCTATAAATTCTGAATAACTTGAAATCGTAATTATAAGTTTTTGGTCTTAAAACTATACCTAGAGGTCTCGGAGAACTTCTCCCATCAGTATGTCTAGGCTGATACCTTCGTTTTGGAATTCTCGGCGGATCTGTTCCTCTGCTATGTCTAAATGAATACCGTCGTCCTTTAGTGCTCGCAAGATGTCTTCGTCCAGTGACTCTTGGCCGATATCTTCCTCGGGTAGTTCTTGGCCGATATCTTCCTCGGGTAGTTCTGGGCGGATATCTTCTTCGGGTAGTTCTGGTCGGATATCTTCCTCGGGTAGTTCTGGGCGGATATCTTCCTCGGGTAGTTCTGGGCGGATATTATCTTCGGGTAGTTCTGGGCGGATATCTTCATTCGGTGATTCGTGCTGGATATCATCAGTCTTCTGGTGTTGAATGACATTTTGTGTCGAATTATGCTCCAGATCAAAGTCCACACGGTCTGGCAATTCCGCCATTGATGAGGAAGGGAAGATTCCGGCACCAGAACTATTTGCGGTGGAAGATTCTGGAAGATTTTGACTTGAACCAGGTTTGAAGAAGTCGTACCAAGATTCGGGATAACTGGGTTCATCAGAAGACGTTCTGCTGCCGAGGTTTAAGATATCTCCATGTCTGTGGCTTGGGGTGATTGGCGTGTTGGTTCTCATTCTGGTAGCGGCTCGATCTGGAGACGCCTAGACGAAATAATATAAATAAAATAGTTTCAATTTTCTAAATTCATATGAAACCTCCAGTGTATTTAATTTAATTAGAGAAATAACCAGACAGAATGACGAAATAATATTTACCTTAAGTAGAGAAGGTTCCCTGGCCAACCAAAACTTAACCACCTCTGGAGTGACCGTTTCACAATTTAAAAATTGTACGACTCCACTAATCCAGCTGTCACTTCCGGGAGTTCCGTACTGGGACGATTGATTTACAATAACCTGTTGCGTGAAGAACTGTATCTTCTGTCTTCGGAGGGGCGACAAAGTTGGCCTGAAAAAATCACATTTTTATCACAATCAATAATTTGTTTCTGAAATTGACCGAAGGAAATTAATACTAAATGTTGCAGAGTAAATTCCACAGTAAAAACAGAAACATTTCACCCAAATTTAAACTTACATTGATTTCCGTTTTGCATTATACATTTCTGCAAACGTTTTTCCTCCCAGAGATTTTCCACAGCTTTTGTTTGAGCTGGAACTCATTTTTGCAGTATCCAAAAAGGTGTTGTATCAAGAAGTTTACTGCAGACATGGAATAAAACGTCAATTAGTATTTGCAGGCGTTCGAAATTGTCACTAAAGTTACGATCGGCTTAGGTTTTATTGGTTTATTATACTTACGATTTTTCTCCAGTGGAAAGACAGCAGACAAGAATTTTATCACGGTTTGAAAAATGCTGCCACACTACACTGTAGAGAAATTGATTTTGAAGACACAGATTTTCGAATTGACCAACTTAGAGAGCAGTCTGATCGACAATGACCACTGGATTTATTTTTCGAAGAACGTCATGAAAAATTGTAACTAGGTAATAGGCACTGGACGGTAATTAGTATGGAGAAATTAAGACACCCTAGAGATAAGACACCGAGAACAAAAGAAATCAACTGCGCCGAAGCATAATTTATCTCTACCTAACAAAGAACTACAATATGTAAATTTTTCTTTGTTCTTTATTTAATTTAAATACAAATTGACGAGTGTCCTTAGAATAGCATGTTTAATTTGAATTTGGAAAGAATATGAACAGGAACATTCCTGCACTGTGAACTTTGTTCCTTTAGGTCAAAATCTGGAAGGAAGGCTCTAGGAGATATCTGTCCACCTAACTAACAAAGAACCACAATATGTAAATTTTTCTTTGTTCGTAATTTAGTTTAAATGCAAATTGTCGATGGAGCGTAAAATGATTTTGGTTAATTTAAATTTGGTAGGAATAGGAACAGAAATATTTCTCCACTTTGAAACCCCAGTGAACTTTGTACCTTCATGTCATGTCTGAAAGGACAACTGTAGGGCATATCCCTCCATCTCCACGCGGCACAGGCGCAAAAGGCTTTTCTTTGTGATTTTAACCGTTCCTGGTGCCAGGTATCCCAATATCTACCACATACTTCCAAGATACTTCTACTCCATGCCATTGAAATTGTCTCAAATAAGCAAAGGTAGCCATTATTTTCCGTCGCTTGATTGCAAACTGTTGAGCTGTTAATTTCTCGGGATTACCAGAAGATATTGATAGAATCACAATAATTGTATTGCTATTTCCACTAACTCACTTTGGCTGCCGAATATATTTTCAGTTTTTGGAACGGAATTCGTAATAGGCTGAATTAAGCAAAAAATATCCTACGACATAATAATTCTTAGAAATTTTCAAAGTGTAACAGACGTGAAAATAGAATTAAGGCCTAAAGTTGAGATCAACGGAAGGTATACGATATTCTGAATGCCCTAACCACTCAAACAAATAATTGACAAATAATCCAGCAATGCATATGGAATGTAACAATTGTATTGGAAACGTTTTTACACATGATAAGGTATATAATAATAGAAACCACTAATACGCAATGAGATGTCTGTAAACGTTACTCATCTGCTTCGTATTCTGATAGCCAAAAATAATTGTATATGTTTATATAGCTTGTCCACTGTATTTAAGTACAAGGGACCAATAATATGTTATAATCTTTGTACATTGGCTCACGGCTATATGGGCAAATAGCCCAAACTCCAAAGGGAGCGTCTTCCCCTTAATAATAAAAATAAAATACTAATTATTGCTATTTTCATTTTATATTTTCACAGCACATAAAATTGTGTGTGAAGTTTGTTAATTGCGAATGGATATGACCATTCTGATACTCGAGACAAATTTGTTATGGCCAAAAAACTATATAGGGAATGAATAATGCCACGAAGAGCACAAGCACAGCGGACTGTATATTTTTAAGTTAAATTTATTTAAGCTGACTGGAAAAGCAACTATTTTCTTGAAAATTAGGTGAAAGTGGAGAGGACAGAAATGTCGTCCGACTTTTATCGACAAATCAAGTAAGATGAATTATGTTACGTTTTAAAATACGACTTTATGATAATAACGATTATTTTGAAGCAAACATTTAGTAACCAAGTTAACATAATTTAGGTGTTGTGACATTTCACACACATTACATCATCACACTAGTCAGAATCCAACAGGGAACTGTTACTAATCAGTCAAATTGTGTTGAGATCAGTAAAGTTCATTGTTCCAAATTTTATATGCTGTGCGTTTTGCGTTCACCCTATAGTTAATTTTGCAATCATTAAGCTGTATCACTATTTGGGCATAGTATTTTATCTTGTAGCATTATATTGGTCAGTTCTGGTTACTACGCGGTACTAAGGACTACGGGAGTAAGGTGACGAGCTCGCCTTCGGTGCTTATATTTGAGAAACAGACATCATGTTTAATAATATTATGTATTATTATTGTACATCATACATTATTACATTATACATACATACGACATGATTATATCGATTATTACAGTATGTATGTACTGGTAATAATTGGCACTTTAATAAACTAATCTGAATCTGTATCATGCTAATTATGTTCTTATGTATTTATATTCTTTATGGAATTTTAGAATATATATTAATGTACATTTATTTACTGCCTCAAACCGAGGTTGCTTAAAACAAAGCAAAACAATTATATTAATGGCTTTAAATTTGTATTGATGTAATCATCCAGCCTTAAGTAATGAGATCATATAAAGACAAATGTGTCAAAATATCTAGAAAACCGTTCCATGGCTAAGAGCCGACAAGAAGGCTCCAGACCTATATTGATGTCGCATTTTAATCCATTAATATTGTAACAAAACCTGAAATCATGCCTAAACGATATACTTTTATGGAGAATTCGTTTAAAGCCGTAATGCATTGAAACATAGGAATATAACAATATTCGGCGACATGATAAGGGAATGTCTGGATGTTAAAATTAAATTATTTTAAGTGATAACTAAAACCCAAAGCTGCTTTGAAAAGTTTACATTTATAAATAAATAATTATTAAATGAATAGTTTAGGCTTTTGTGAGCAAAGCAAAGTAATGCATCAAGCAAGGAACTTTGTTTATTGTGCTGGTTTAACTTTAAAATCCTAGAATATTACTCTACACAATATAGGGCAATTTTGCACAGTATGTATACTATTGGGATCATACTTAAGATTTTATTAGTTTGGACTATAGTTCTCCCGGGAATATACAGAAGAAGTTTTTCTGTAGGAAGTACGCGCTTTCGTTTAATAAAATAGAATTCGTTCCATCCGTTCCACGGCTAAGACGAGACAAGGACGGGCCGCGGCTTTATTGATATTGTTGTCGTGCTGGTTAAATATATATTACACTTTTAACATTCACATAGTTTGAAATAATACCTAAGTGCTTTTGTGGAGAATTCGTTTAAAGTTGTAATATATAGAAACATGGGAATAATATCTGGCGACATGATATGGGAATGTCTAAATGCTAAATTGAATTATTTTAAAAAGTATTCTGCGTCATTTCTAACAACTTTCATCTTAAATAAGCATTCGAATTGCAAAGCCTTCTCCATTACAAACTTCATTCCTGAACAAATAAAACTGAGTTGTCGAGTCTCACGTTTACCTTTTGTGATTATATTTGTATAACTATTTTAAATTTAGGATTCAAAATGACGACTAAGGTAATGAGGGAATTTTTAGAAAACTACTTTAAAATAACCGATTTTCTAAAATGTGGATTTTTTGATTACGACCACAAAAAAGGAATTATCACTCCAACAACCAACAAGAGAAAAAGATATTCAACATACTCTGGAATGGCGGCTCTGTTTCTATTGAACTCCTACACTTTCTCAATTCTATTAAGTGTGAATTTCATTAAACAACCATCCTTAACCATCGTAGAATTTTTGATACTAATAATGTTTGTCGTAATGGGAATTTCCTCCTTTTTGGAATACTTTGGATTATTCTTCGTGATGGATGACTTCGCAGTTTCGTTTACCAACCTATTACAATACGACAGAATATTTAGACGTAAGTTCGAAATGAAACTTGTTTACCACTTAAAATTTTTTGTGAATAGGCTTAAAATTCACTGCTAATAGTAATGATTATAATTCTATACATTTTTAACAACGTTGCATGCAATTACAACATTGTATTTTATTGTTCTTTCCAAATTTTCCATTTCTGAAAATGGCATTTTTGTGTTAACTAAAATTAAGAGTCTTTGTCTTTTTATGCATAAAGTCATACTTATTATATCAATAGTTAATTAAGGACGTTGTCTTAATCCGAAACAAAATGATGTAAACACAGCATTGATACAAGCCATATAATCAGCTTGTTTTCATTATATTATTATTATCGTCCCTTAAGGGCAAGGGATTATCTAGCATTAATCCACTTTTCGTTTTGTGTACAAAATAGCCTTACTTCACTTCCTGTTTGATGCATTAAGGTTATTTCGCTCGCACACGAAACAAAAAAAGCAGGCTAAATCGTTTCTTAAGGGACGATGTGTACTTCATTCTCTTATTCTACAATAATTACACATTTTCTGTTTAAAAATATTTTTCTTCAGGTATTTTCCCGGATATTGTCGAAGATATTGAAAGCTCGTTGTTCTACAAACTTTGTGGATATTCTATTAAGCTAGCCATTCCTACTGTCTTTATCATCTTTCCATCAGCTTCATTTGTACTCGTTTACACAGATCTACACATATTTGCTTGGATTGTAAATCTGAATTATATGTCTACCACAGTCTACGTTTTCTGCCTTGTTTGTATATTTTTTGGACAGACCTTCATTTGCATTCACTTCTTACTTGTAGTAATACTGATTATTGTTATTTCTGTTTTATATTTTCACACTACATACTATTGGCTAAAAAGTTTGTCAATTGGGAAAGAAATCAGTCAACAACATAATGATTCTGATATTCGAGACCAATTTGTTATGGCCAGCAAACTGTATCGGGAACTGTTACTCATCAATCAGAATATGTTGCGATCTATAAAATTTATTGTTCCGGTTTTCTTAGGATGTGGGGTTTGCATTCATCCCGTAGCTAATTTTGCAACCATTAAGCTGTATCACTATTTGGGCATGGCGATGTATCTTTTAGCCTTGTATTGGTCGGTCATGTCATTTTTTATGGAAATATGGGGGCTTACTCGTTGTGGACAGATACATGAAATGGCAATCAATTTCCGACAAAGCTGGAAACAAGTGTTAGTATCTAAAGTATCAATTAGGCAAATGAATGCTCTTCGACCTATAATGATTGAAATAGGTCAATTTTTCGGGGTCACTCGCAACACAGTAATGTTATTTTTATTTCAAATCATTAATTACAGTGTGACTTTACTTCTTTCTGTAAAGACACCGAAATAATTTTTTGAATTTTCACTAAAAAGTCTTGGTAGTTACACTTACATTACAATATCTTTTACTGAACACAACTTAATTTCGTGCACTTCATTATAATATAGTCAATAAATCAAAAGACATAATAGCATAATAATATAGCATGCACAATGCATATTATTATATTTAAAAACTATGTAATGATAATATGTGATAAAATGTAATTTATACTATTGTGCCATATCAATAGAAAACAACCGACTCCGCATTTAATATTACTGCCAAAATCCCTAAAAATATGAATATGTGATTAAAAAATTTGCAAACCCGTCTCTTTTTAAATAATTGTCGGTTTCATTTTGCATACTTGTACTCTATCTGTTTAAATACTCCAAATTATTAATTGAAATAATTAATAAACGAAATTACATGTTGATTCGTGTGCTGGTAATCATTTTTCCTATTCTTGAATATAGCTTATAGGTGTATACTATTACTTCATTCATTCATAAAATATTTTGTTTTATTTATTTAAATGGGCGTCTTTTTTATTTAAATTTACACTTTCCTTAATATTTATTAAAAATAGAATCAGTAATTTTAAACATCATTTATTTCCTATACTATGTACGGTTACGAAACGAACAATTTAATAGATCTATTATTATAATATCTACGAGTTCACCGGATACCGTTTATCTTATAGTTTAATAAAGCAACTCATTTCGGTGGTTTAGAGGAAGTTGGCATGCGCATTTTGCCTTTTTAGTTTTAAGGAAAATAAATGCAAATTGACGCAATTTTAAACAGTACCCCCTCCAAATCCACTGAAAGTGTCACATATGCATTGTCAATACAGAAAATCACAATTGTATAAAAAACATTATTTAGCTTGTGAGAAGTGCAAGCAGAGCTTGCAGAAAATGTTAAAACGATATTTACTTGAACAGCAAGCGAAGGAGTTTGCTTTAAACTTAACTTTACATGAAATAGTGATTAATATTATCATTATTAGTACAACCAACTATAAGAACCGATTGCAATGATAACAGAGTTAATATTTTATAATAACATTAGTGCAGCGTATACATCACATTTTCTGCACATGAATAGCGTAATGGAGTTAAAACATCGATTAAATATTCCGTCATTGTCTTTCTATAGTATTTTACAGATCTCTTGAGACACAAATGTCGACCTTTTTTGGTTTGAATGAAATCAACAGGATTATATAAATATATAATATTGATAAAGACATCTGACCTATGTGTTGTTTCTGTGTATTAATCACAAGAAGTTTACTTAGTAGTTACGCAAACAAAGTTTCAAGTAAGGAATAATCCACCAACGTTAACTTGTAACTTGACAGACACCAAATGTTAAAAAGCTTAAATTTTCCAGTGTACATTATCCCTGATAATCTCGAGACCCAGCAGAATATTGCATGAGTGACTGATATAGATACTATATAATAAAGAATCAGTTATATTTAGTACCTATACTAAAAATTACGTCAACACGATATTGGGACATTTATTATTACACATAATCTAACCATTTGCCATTTACTCAGTATTCTTCACACCCTTAACTATAAATAGCAGTAGTATTATGCTACATCTTAGAATTGATAGGACATTTGCAAACGTTTTCCTTTCAAGTAGTTACCTTTCAAAGTTTAAATTAGATATTACAAACACAACAACTTCTTATTCACAACGAATTTTCTCCGAGTATAATTAGGATTAAGAACACAAGGTACAATGAAAATAAAATTTATCTTTTGGTTATGGTTTGTATTGGCTTTAACATCAGCAGGGACGTCAAGTTCAAAACCAAATCAGAATGATGAGGTTGTGGACCAAAATTCAGACAGGTAACGGTGAAAAATTAATCGCTATCTAGTATTATAATTAATAACTTGTAACCTATAATATTAATTTATCTATCAATTTTTTTCAATCATCAATAATATTTAAATTCCCCGTCGTTGATAATTTTTTCTTTGTAAACTGAATGATGTGATAATGATAATTATTAAAGTGGGCGAGGGTTCCTAAAATTCTAATATTATACCATTGCAAGATGTTATTATAAATAATTATTAAGAGAATATTGAAAGTAAAAGTGTACTACGTTTAAAATTTATTTTAAACTGCTAATATTGCAAAAGCAACAATACTTTGTAGGTTAATATTGCACCCCAACTACTTGGTAGTTGCTTTTGCCCTTTTTTACGGTTCTGATTATAATGAGCATTTATTAGATATAATTGAAAGTTTCCTTATCGTTTGGTCCTTATCGTATTGGTTTATTATCTTTCATAAAGTCACGCGTAAATCTGGTGAATTTATTTTTTGGAACCCATAAAAGGAAATAATATTTAATTCAAGGCTGAATTGGACTCAAAAAACATTCAACGTTTCAGAACTAAACGTTTCAAATACATTTTTCTAGCTTATTTTTGAATGGAAACCATATTCTCAACGCTATTCTTCAGCTACGTGAACAAATTCCCGAAGTAGGAGCTAAAACAGACGCAAACATTCGAAGACTGGAATCCAAACTAGAAGAAATAGATACCAAGACGAGTGGGACGGAAGAAACGTTGAGGAAAATCGAGCCAATACTTCTAAGTTTGGAAGAAAAGCTGGGAAGCAATATTGCAAATTTGAAAACGTATATCAGTAACATTGTTATTAATGAAGTAGGAAAAGTGGAAACAGCTTTCGGTATCATAAAAGCTAAAGAAGAAGTCCTACAAGTGGAAATGGAAAGAATTACAGCCAATATTGGAGTGGTAAACACAAACGTCTTAAGTTTAGATCCAAAGATTGCAAAAACTGACGCAAATATTCGAAGACTGGAATCCAAACTAGTAGAGATAGATACCAAGACAATTGGGACGGAAGAAAAGTTGAGGAAAATCGAGCCAATACTTCTAAGTTTGGAAGAAAAGCTGGGAAGCAATATTGCAAATTTGAAAACGTATATCAGTAACATTGTTGTTAATGAAATTGAAAAAGTGGAAGCAGATGTTGGCATCATGAAAGCTAAAGACGAAATCATAGAAATGGGAGTCAAAAATATTACAACTAATATTGGAGTGATAAACACAAACGTCTTAAGTTTAGATCCAAAGATTGCAAGCTTAAAATCGGAAGTCGAGGGTACTAAGACTGCGGTGAGTATACAGACTAAAACATTATAAATTATACCGTTATTTTTTGCTATTCAATAAATTGTGTTTATGCTTTGCAGTTGAATAAGCTGACAGATCTTCCAAATTCCCTCGAGCAACAGTTGGAAAAGTATAAATCATCTAGAATGCAATTAAATAAATCTCCAATATCTAAAAATCCATATCCTTTGTTATTGCAGGTCAGTAAATTAATTAATGTGTAATATCCAATTTTTAAGCAATATAAATGGATTTAGACTATTTCGTATACAAAACGGAAAAAAGGATTTAGGCTTAAAGGTTCCTTAAGGGATGATGTAATGAAAATTGTATTTTAAAATTTGAATTAGATTCTTTCAAAGACCATAATGTTCTCAGGTACGTTGAGTTTAAATTAATTAAATAATTACAAATTAATTTCATTTATTTGCTGTAATGTTTTATGGTATTTAACAAAATATACTTTTCAGCCTAATCACTCATCAGTATATATCTATTTTTGTTTTGCTTAGCTTCAGTCAAACAAACTCTACCATCATGCTATGAAGTCGCCCGGAAATTAAACATTTCACAAAGTGGTGTCTATGAGCTATACTACTATCCTTTCCAAGACAATATTAAGGCCTATTGTGATATGGAGTCGAATGGTGGTGGCTGGACGGTATTTCAAAGACGAGGAATACCCGGCAACTTGACGGAGACTGACCGATCAGACTTGTTCAATAAGACTTGGAATGGATACAAAATAGGATTTGGTGATCCAATTTCTGATTATTGGTTGGGTAAGTAGAGAAGTCCACTATATTGTAATGCAAATAAGGCATAAGCTATTATCAATTTGTACATAGAACTGTCTAGTCTATTCGAGTTTGAACATTTTTGAATCTTTTGTAGGCTGTTGCATCGTTTGAAAATGGAAAAGATTCAAAAATGTTTAAACAGGCACATTGGCATGGTGGATTGCGCTGTCGTCTGACTATCAATGTTCGCTTCTAGTACTGCTATGCCACTTGGTTCATGTGAGATGTCTGATTAGCTGTTTAAGGCTTAGCCTTTATTACTAGTGAACCCAGCTAAGGGGCTAACCTATCACTCAAGAGAAATTCAGCAGGCCACCCTTCACAGTAATAAAAACAACTTCGAAAACATTCCATTAGGTTATTTAACTTTGTAAATACAAAGTATGTTTAAATTAAAAAACTTTAATGACTATAGTGGTGGATAAATTAGGTGCAGCCCCAACTTCCTGATAAAAGGAATTTCCTAAACCAAAATATTAACTGTAGATCTTAGCTTCAAATGCTGGGAAAAATGAAAGACTCCATTTTTTAAAAAAAAATCCCACCAAAAAGCTACCTTTTAAATCAGAAAAATAAGATTTCCCCTGGGATTTTGAAAAAACGTACAAACTTATGAGTACAACGTACGAATAAATATTTATTATTTACGAGCGTATCCAGGAATTTGACCAAGGGTGGGAGCCCACTAAAATGTATTGGTAAAATGAAGACATCGCATGAAGAGTGTAAATTTTTTGGATTTTTAACCTTAATGAATAAAATCGACCTTTTCTGGAAATTGCTGTAGCCGCCCAGGCCCCCTTCTGGATACGTGCGTGTAATTAAACCGGTGGTCCACCATTATTGGTGACATTAGTTTCTTTCTGTCTTCAGGGCAAAGTTGAAGAAATAATTCAATCATTTGTGAACCTTTACCATCGCTGTGCGATTCCAGAATGAAATAATAAAATAAAATATGGAAAAGGGA
Source organism: Tomocerus qinae (assembly GCA_020055645.1). Classification (NCBI taxonomy): domain Eukaryota; kingdom Metazoa; phylum Arthropoda; class Collembola; order Entomobryomorpha; family Tomoceridae; genus Tomocerus; species Tomocerus qinae. The sequence goes on from CM034546.1 coordinate 68,241,365, forward strand.
ATTCAAGTTACTATGACTCACGGAGCACCGTGTGATTTAGAAAAACCTTTTTCCTATAGGGTTAATTCAGCATGATGATGAAGTACAAAATAAACCAGTCTTGATCAGAAATATTTTAGATATCTATTTTATTTTATGAACCGGTAAACTTATTGAATCTTCTAATTAATTCCAGGTCTAGATACAATTCATCAACTGACTAAAGAGTGCAACCACGAATTACTGATAACAGTCACCCATCTCAACGGAACAATTTATCAGGCACATTACTCCAATTTCAGTGTTGGTTCAGAGGAAGAGAAGTTCAAGTTGACAGTAGGGGGCTACGTCAAAGCAAACTCCAGTCAGTTCTTTAATCATCTCTACATTCACTAATCACTTTAACAACTGTACGGACACTTAAATTAATCTAGTATGAATCGATTTTAGCGTTGGGAGATAAGATGAATTACCACAACGGACAAAGTTTTTCTACAATTGACAGAGACAATGATTCATATCTTGATAAAGATTGCTCAGTAGATTTCATGGCAAATGGATTTTGGTTTAAAAACTGCTTTCATGTAAGAGATTGTGTCTAAATATTTTTATTTTTAGTTACGCTCACCCGGAGAGACTGTCGGCTGCATTGCGTAATAGATTGTCGCCTACAGTAGTAGTAATTCATGGCTATATAAGCCAATCCATGGCTTGTAAAAACATTGTAGTTGGTATAACTGGTAAAATATAGGGCTGCGAATTAACGTGTATGGCACACACAGGAATTTTTGTATGGCAAGAAATTTCATCGAACAGTCGTATATTTGTATGGTACGTTATAAAAAACCGAAGGGTATGGTATGGAAAGTAAAGGACCTATGTATGGTACTAAGACAAAATTGTAACTTTGATAATGTTAATATTTAGTCATTGTAAGTATGGTAAATGTAAAGTTATTGTCGTTTTAGTGCTCGTGTCAGTTTCTTCGGCCGACCTGGTTTTCTTTGCTGTCCGTTAGGTATGGCCTTGGCTGTCTCTGATATAATCTCTTTGTTACCTTTTAACCCAGCGATTCCAATAACAAGCTTACAAATATTGTTTCAAGAACTGCCATAAATTTAATTCGTCAACTCCAACATCAATTTCAGTCCATTTTTGAAGCCTTTTGGTAGTATTTTCTTTGTCCGACACGTCACTGTCACTACTATCACTGCCGGTTAGATATTCTAAACTTACCACATTTGACCCAGCCATTGTGAATGTGGAGTTGTGAACAACCCAAATGGTGACTGTCATACTAAAGCCAAACATGTAAATGCATCCCTACAGACATGCAGCTAATATCTTCATTAAAATTAGTAGATAAAAGAACATTAACTTGTCTTCCTCTTATTATCTACATTTTTATTTGGATTTCTATAGATACTATTTTGTCGTTTTAGTAGCTACCCTCCCCATTACTTACTATTATAGTACTCTTATTACTTATACTATCAGGTATATAGTATTATTACCTGTAGTACTCTCATCAAAGCCACAATTTTGTCTTAGTACCATACATGGGGCCTTTACTTTCCATACCATACCCTTCGGTTTTTTATAACGTACCATACAAATGTACGACTGTTCGATGAAATTGCTTGCCATACAAAGATTCCTGTGTGTGCCATACAAATTCCTATTTTCCCAAAATATAGTGCAAACTATTTTATTTGAATTGCTTCCTACAGAATTTGATAAAATTGTTGCTAAATTGTAAAATAAATTAGCAGCTGGGCTTTGAGGATACAAATTGAGAATGTTAAATTATTATATTTAATATTATATTAGTTATTTTGTTTTAATTTGGTTTACAAAGAGTAAGATTGAAATGTAAAATGAAATTGGTCCAAAATCAATTTATAAAAATATATAGGCTTTATTATTTAGTTGATCAAATTTTCCTTTTTACCATGATCTTCATTTTTACCATATAGATGCATTTTTACCAATGGTAAAAAATGTTAAAAATTAGATTTTTCTTAGATTTATAACGCCACTGTGCCTCTCTGGTCTTCACCGGATACGCAGTACTCTCTACGCTGAAACAAACAACAATGGCGATGGAAGGAATTGTCATGAACCGTTGTGCTAATCTCTATATATAATCGCAGACTTGATAAAGCAATAAATTTACCTGTCTATATAATATGTATATATATATGTCTGTACGTGTGGTACGGAGAACCAAGGAAACTTGCATATATTACGTTGCGCAAAACCCACTCCCCCATGTGTAACGCAAGTGCTGACTGTAGAAAATAAAAGTATATTAATTTAAATATAATTTGTATTTACAAAATTAACATAATAACCTAATGGGATGTTTTCGAAATTGTTTTTATTACTGTGATGGGTGGCCTGCTGAATTTCTTTTGAGTGCTAGATTTGCCCCTTAGCTGGGTTCACTAGTATATCTATATGGATTAAATAATTTACAAGTTAAAATTGAGTGAATTGTTTTGTAGGTCAGTCTGAATGCAATGTACCCAAGTAGTCTCTATCCAGAGACAATGGCACCAGATAATTTTTGGGGAATAGTTTGGTGTGATGCATGGGTTGGAGAAAAACTGAAGTTAAAGAGAACTGAAATGAAGATTCGAGCTTTGTGTTGAAAAGAGATTTACAGTTGAAGAGGATCTGTCTACGTGGGGATGTCGGATGAATGTCGACGGGAATGAGATTTGGAATGAATGGAATAAAGTGAAATCCTCCAATACCCATCGACTCCATTTCTTTATAAATAATCCATGCAACATACAATAAGGTACTCAAAATGTTCCACGTACTATCTTACTATTTAGCTTACTGTCTTAAATATATCTCTTTACGTCATCCAACCATAGATTTGGAAAATTAACTTTTATGGCAAAACCATGTCAGAAATGAGTCCATCTTAATAAATTTCAATTTTGCAATTATTAACGTCGTTCTTTAAAAATCACCGGGAAAATTTTGGTCAGCTAAATTTCGATTTCATAAAAGAAAAGAATACATTAAAAATCGAATTCTACATTTATAAGAGAAATGCATTATAGACTCCGTAATAGCAAGAAATAATTTTGGCAATGAGAGAAAGTAGAAAATTGAATAATGGTTGCCAATTTCATCCGGTTTTAGGCGGTGTTATTGTTACGTTCATCTCAAACTTTATATGGAAATGTGATCATAAAACTTTAACGTGTGAATGGAATTTCCTCGTTTTTCACATGTTAAAATCATTTTTTGTATCTCATAGTGCAGAGTATCCTGTTCCTTTTAATGAAACTCAGATCATCATAGTTGGTAAATGTACCCATGGGAGAACTGACAGCTGAATCTTCAATGGCAGAAATGCCAAGTGAAATCCAAATAGTTAAATATGGTGCAATTATTCCCTATGAGTTCTATCTTTGCCTTCGATTATGCATCGGCCGTGGCTGATTCAATGCAATTTCAAAATTTTATTATTTCAATCCAGTATTTTAATCGAGACATTTTTTTTAAATTCCGTGGATTCAAACATCCGCACTATTGGACAACGGTTAATTATGGAAGTAGATATTAAACAGAGCTTGTTGAAATCTTATTTCGGAGAGAAAATCGTTTGTATTGCTCCCAATCCAATGCTACAGAGCGAGGCTTCTGCAAGGATGACAGTAGATCTCATAGTAGATCCTTTTTTCAATTCCACAGAGGGCATCCTCCCACGATTCTATACAGCAAGTCCCTTCCATTTTTGTATATTCGTGCTCTGAAATTACTCAGGCTGTTGTGGAATCTGAAATTAAATCTAAATGGGAGGCCGCAGAAAATAAATTGGTCAAAATAGAAGGAATTCAACAAATGAAATTACACTCCAATGCGTCAATCTATCAAAGACTTGTCGGTCAATGACTCCAAAAGGTATAAATCCGACAGGAAAGCTTTATCTCTCTGGAAAGTTTGAGCTGTTTGTGGAATCCTTTTTATTGGTTTTGTTTTAGGATGCTCTTCATTTTTAATTGAAGGGTTAAAAATGATGAAAGTTACCACCAAATTTTAATTTCCATCCATTCAATTCATAACATTGTGTACCTATAAAATTTTTGAAGTGTCACAGCTTCAAATAATATATAACGTTACAGGTGCGAATAATCTAAAAATAGTGTTATTAATAATCATAGGGATATCGTCATCAGTATTCATCAGGGGAAAAATGCATCCAAAATGGCAAATAGAATATTAAATCCTTTAAGTGCTGTTTTCGTTTTTGTGTTACAGCTATTTGTATATATAAGTTACAGGATGTTGTTCTGGTCTAAGTATATAGGTAATTTGTCAGGTGTGTGCTATGACTTATTACAACAATAAGAAGTAACCTACATATACCCTGCTCTAAAATGATTTGCGTACAAAACGTAAATATACGAATGTAAATGTCGTAATTTAACTAGTATACTTGCTACCCTTATGCATGTAGTAAAAATTTGAAATTTTTGTTGATGCTTTTGTGAAAACTGCTGTAATAACATTATGTTAAATGCCGACGTGTTGAGTTATACAAGTGAGATAACAAGTGTAGAAATAAATTATAGGTTGGATGATAAACAACTCTGGTTTTCTACAATAAGTGAAGTGGATGCAATATAGTTTTGTGATTACCTATTAAAAATTTCAGCCTCTACATAATAATACGATTTAAGATGGGGAATTTTATTAATGCAAAAAATATATAGATATTTATCTTCATGCTACAAATACGTATGTGAGTATCGAACGAACACGAAAGTGTCAAGAAATATGTACATTCATAATATAATCAATAAATTCATTTAGGAAGTGTTTTAATCTCGAAGAATCAAAAATCTAATTTTAATACCTTACTCATATAATTCATTAATATAGAAATTTTCAAATAGCAAAATACCTACTTAAATTATTTAATTTATACATAAGTATCGAATAACTCAAAATAGTCAAGATGTGTGTACATTAATATAATGAAAAAATTCATTTGGGAAGTAAATTATAATCTCGAAGTATAAAGAAGACCTAAAATTTACTACCTTACTATATTATATAATTCATTAGTATATAATTTATCAATTTACCAACTACCTACTTACATTATTTATCTAAACTAAGACTTAATTATTAAATGGTAAATTCAACGTTTGATAATAATGGTTAATGAAGACTGAATTAATTTACGAAGAGATGAGAAAGTAGAAGAAAATTTCATTTAGGTAATTTAATTATTGCCAATGGAAGAAATTCTGCATTGATATTTTCCAATCAATTTAAAATTATGTTATACTATCTATATTCTAAATAACTTGAAATCATAATCCTTAGTTTTGGGTCTTAAAACTATACCTAGATGTCTCGGAGAACTTCTTCCATCAGTATGTCTAGGCTGATACCTTCGTTTTGGAATTCTCGGCGGATCTGTTCCTCTGCTATATCTAGATGAATACCGTCGTCCTTTAGTTCTCGGAGGATATCTTCATCCAGTGCCTCTTGGGAGATATCTTCATCGGGTAGTTCTGGGCGGATATCTTCATTCGGTGATTCATGCTGGATATCATCAGTCGTCTTGGGTCGAATGACATTTTGTGTCGAATGCTCCAGATCAATGTCCACACGGTCTGGCAATTCCGCCATTGATGAGAAAGGGAAGATTCCGGCACCAGAATTATTTGCGGTGGAAGATTCTGGAAGATTTTGGTTTGAACTAGGTTTGAGGAAATCGTACCAAACTTCGGGATAACTGGGCTCATCGGGAGACCTTCTGCTGTCAAGATTCAGGACATCTCCATGTCTGCGGCTCGGGGTGATTGGCGTGTTGGTTCTCATTCTGGTAGCGGCTCGATCTGGAGACGCCTTGACGAAATAATATAAGAAAGTTTGGATTTTCTAAATATAAATGAAACCTCCAGTGTATTTAATTTAATTAGAGAAATTTAATTTAATTTAAGAGAATTTAATTAGTCTGATCGAAAATAACCAGACAGAATGATGAAATAATATTTACCTTAATTAGAGAAGGTTCCCTGGCCAACCAAAACTTAACCACCTCTGGAGTGACCGTTTCACAATTTAAAAATTGTACGACTCCACTAATCCAGCTGTCACTTCCGGGAGTTCCGTACTGGGACAATTGATTTGCAATAATCTGTTGCGTGAAGAACTGTATCTTCTGTCTTCGGAGGGGCGACAAAGTTGGCCTGAAAAAATCACGTTTTTATCACAATCAATAATTTGTTATTGAAATCAACCTAAAGAAGTTAAAATGCTAAATATTTCTAATTAAAGTGCATAGTAGTAAAAAGTAAAAACAGAATCATTTTACTCGAAATTTCAACTTACATTGATTTCCGTTTTGCAGCATACATTTCTGCAAACGTTTTTCCTCCCAGAGATTTTCTACAGCTTTTGTGTGAGTTGGAACTCATTTTTGCGGTATCCTAAAAGGAGATGGATATCAAAGAAGTTAACTGCGGACAAAGAATAAAATCCAAATTAGTATTTGCAGACTTTCGAAATTATCACTAAAATTACAATCGGCTAAAGTTTTATTGGATTAGTATACTTACGATTTTTCTCCAGTGGAAAGAATCTTTTTCAATTTTATCCCGGTTTGAAAAATGCCACGACACTGTAGAGAAATTGCAGTTGAAGAGACGGATTTTCAGATAGACTAACTTAGAGAGCAGTCTGATCGACAATGACAACTGAATTTTTTTTCGAAGAACATCATGAAAAATTGTAACTGTTGGCAACATGCACTGGACGGTAATTAGTATGGAGGCATTCAGACATCCTAGAGACTGAGAACATGGCAATCAACTGCGCAGAAGCATAATTTATCTTCACCTTACAAAGAAACACAATATGTAAATTTTTCTTTGTTCTTCTTTTAGATTATAATATGTAAATTGTCGATAGCCCGTAGAATGGTTTGGATATTTTGAATTTGTTAAGACTAGAAACAGGAACTTTCCTGCACTGTGGAAACCCAGTGAACTTTGTACCTTTAGGTCAAAATTTGGAATGATGGCTCTAGAAGGTCTCTGTCCACCTAACTAGTAACAAAGAACCACAGTATGTAAATTTTTTCTTATCTTTCTAAATATTTAAATTTTCTTTGTTTTGCATTTAGTTTAAATGCAAATTGTGGATAGCCATTAAAACGGTTTGATTAATTTGAATTCGGTAAGAATATGAACAAGAATATTCCTGCAGTGTCAAACCGTCAACTTTGTACCTTGTCTTGACTGGAAGGACGGCTCTACTCTAAGGGATATCTGTCCATTTCCACGTGGCACAGGCGCAAAGGGATTTTCTTTGTGATTTTAAACTGTCATGATGCCAGGTATCCTAACATCGACCAGGCACATCCATGATACTTGTCATACTATTCTACTCCATTGCAATTGTCACAAGTAAGGAAAAGTAGCCATTATTTTTCAGTCATCTATTTCAAACTGGTGAGCTGTTAATTTCTCTCCGATTACCAGAAGATATTGATAGCATCACAATAATTGGATTGCCATTTCTACTATATTTTCGACCCACACTTTTACTGCCGAATATATATCAGTTTTTGTAACGGTATTAGTAATAGGCTGAAATAAGCAGAAATATCCAAAGATCATCTTAGAGAGTGCCAATGTGTAACAGACTTCAAAAAGGCCTAAAGTTGAAAGCAAAGGAAGGTAATATAATTTACCTCATAATAAAGTCAATGATATTAATAGTGATTATTTCAGACGTTACCATGTATATAGTTTTCCGCCTCAAAATTAAATTAAATCCTTTACTTTTATGTTTTAATTGTTTCTCAGTTATAAATAGCTGCAAGAATCCTTCTCATCTCCACAAAGACGCTGTAGGAAGCCTGGAAGAAAGTTCAAATCGGCGTCACCAGCCACTTCAAAAAGGTAAACATCGGAATCTTCATCTGAAAATCTATTCCAGACCCGTCTTGTAGGTCGTCTATGGTTCGTCTTCGTCCTTCTCCGCCGTCGAACAACTATTTCTGTTCAATGTTGGCATCGCCTGAGTCGAAGGAGGATGAATCTCCCAAAAAGGAAGAAAGAGTCGTAGCAGTCGTTCTGAGTAAGAAAAGAAAGTCCCGGATCGAAGAATGGAAAAGGCTGTACCCTTTTGGTCGTGAGGGAAATCTTCCACCTGGATCAATTCGTTGGGCGCTACAACTTGTGGCATTTATGCGACTGGAAGATGACAAAGTTGAGATGCAGCATGTCATGAAGTGGATTAAGAATCACAAATGGATATCTCTGCCCGTAAGATAATTTAACTCTAGTCATAATTTAAAATTAAACTCTCATTATTTTACTATGGAATCATTCAACACAAACAAAATATTTAAGCTAATTCTTATTATAATTTTGATATTAGGATGCTGATAATGATGAAAGTATTGGCCAACCAAATCAATCGACTTCCAATGCTCGAGGACGCAACAAATCTATTCCCGGGGTATCAAAGGAATTTTTAATTGTCAACGATGCAGAAAATGCACAGGTAAAAGTGTCATTCCTTGTAGGAATATTTTATCGAAAACCAATGCTCTTTTTAATATACATTTTCAAAGAGCACCTACCTATGCATTTATTTTGTATACCGCTATATTTGACTTTAGAATTCTGAAAATCAACAAAATAATGTCAAATCGTCTTCCAGAAAGCCCAAAAAATCTATTCCAGAAGCATCTAAGAAATTTATAATTGTCAAAAAAGCAGAAAAGCCAGCAATAAATCTCTCTAGAACGACAACCGAATCGGTAACGATCCATTTGTCTCCAAATGAGTCGATGACGTTCCATCGTGCACCAGATGAAGAGAGCGCCACTCAGCCAAATCCAAATCGATTGAATTCTTGCCATGACGAAGATCAACAGAATCGCTTAGACTGTCCACCATTGGCATCTCCTGGAATGAATTCTTCGACAAAGTCCGACACTGAAACCTGTCCTACAATTCCCCAGCTACATATTGAAGATGGGCGTGAATCAGACCACAGTGGATCTCTGATAATTGATTTGGACGCCCAGATACAGGATGAAGAGACAGTCGATCAGAATACTTGCAAAGATGAACCTGAAGGGCAGACATCTAGTGGAACTTCCGGGTCAAATCCACTTGGAGAAGTTTCTACTAATAACTGGAATGAAGAAATTTCTGTGATGCCAAATCCTTCTGATTCTCGTAAGTTGATAATTATTAATAAAACTTTATTGATCATATCAAGGGATTGAAATTGTTGCTTTGACAGGCATTTACAATAATAACAGGTATTCAAAGCCCAAATGACTCCCCGTGCAATCCGAAGAAGCAAAGATTGTCTAGTTACTATTCCGATCAGAATGCAGGTCTTGATGGGAATGAAGCAAGAAATTCATCCGCTGAAGATGAAGCTGCACCGGCTAGTGCAGAGGATCTTTCAGAGAAAAGGGAATTGGCCCGATTTGGATTGATCATGGTCAACACTCTTTACGACCTGGCCATTATGTATGACGACATTTTCTTTGGACGTCCTTACTTGGAGCTTTTTGCACAAGTCTTGATGGATGGCATTTACCGTCTACTTTCTCAAGATTTAGTCGCAGAAAACAGTACAAGATCCTAAAGTTTTGAGTCGCTTTATTCGCCCGCTAGATATGCAATACGCATCGGTCGAAAATGTAAAAAACAACTCCGTGGTCTCCGACTCCGACACTTGAGGTCTCCATCACCGACGTTGAATAATCCCGTTGGTACAATGGACAGCAAATACGTTTTTCTAATCTTTACATTATTTCATGGATCAGGATCAATTTTTTATGATTTTGATGTTATTTATAATAGATGTAGTTAATTTTTGTATTGTTTATTTTACAGAAGAAGGATTTATGAATTGACTTAGCATAAAAATATTTAAAGTAATAATGCAATTGACTTATTTATGTAGTTTAGTGCCAGAAATAATGAATACAATTACTACTGTAACGCTAGTGCATAAATTCAAGTTCAACCGCCGACTAAAGCTACGGCTATGGAACGTGAATGGACCCAGTCTAAGCCAGGCTCCCGCCATACATACCTTCTTCAGGCTATACATATAATAATAACAGTATATATATAGCAATACAATGTTAAAAGAGTAGGGAGTACACTTCCTCCTTGGAGGAAATGTACTCCCTACTCTAATACATTGGTACCATGTGAATCATCGACCATACACTACTGTAACGCCTAGAAAAATATGTTTATTTAATGGGGTATTGTGAAATTAAAATGAACTTACCTATATATTTACCAATATGAGTAAAGTTAATTACATATTATCTAATTTAACTATAGACTATAACAACCTTAATAAACTTAATTTAAATAAACTTGATTATATTATAACTTTACATGATATTATATTGATTAATAAATCATTATTGTAATACCAACTATAAGAACCGAATGAAATGATAACAGAGTTAATAATTTATAAATAATAATAGATATAATTTTCTTGTTTATATCAATTGGCGTAAGTATATAGTTTTTTTAGGTACCGTACATGATTTCTTATCAGTATCTATTAATGTTTGTAATTGTAATAAAGAATCAACATTGCGTTATTATTATTTAAATACGCGCCCAATTATGTATTTAATACACTTAAAAATCATGATTCTAAGTTATGGTGATCATCAAGTTCATATTATTAACCTTATTCACCGTCGAAACTTGGAATACAACTAAAACTAAAATAATTTCTTTATTTCTTTAAATTTGATTTAAAAAAATTACATTTTCCTAACATAATATTATAGTGGAACCCACATTAATTATCATTACTGCTGCAATTTGAGCCTCACTTTCCGGGTTCTGGTAATTCCACAGTCCATAGCCACAAAAAAGGACATTGTATGGCCAATTGAAGTTTTAAAAATTGCGACTAAAAATAAATAAAATGCAACTACTTCTTACAGTTATTATTTTGTGGATTCACAATTTCTAATTCTAAATAGTATATTTCATTGGTAGGTGTATAATAAATTTAGCTTTAATTTGATTTTATTACATGCCTTTTAGGCTTATATGGTATTGCTTTTCGTTCAACCTTACACAGCCTGTGCAGTGTCTCAAGAATTGATAAATGCAACAAAATCAAGTAAATAATCCTGCGCCTTGCGGCTATATCTGCTGTATTTACACATATTGGTAGGATTACCAACTATCATACTATCAATTTAGCCTTTTGACCACGAATATACAGAGATACTATTGAACCTAGCCGACACCTTAGTGGTACACAGATTAAATTCAAAATGCCCATAGCCATATAACAATTAAAATAATACGACTACATTAGATAGCCCTCGTACTCTTGTCAGCGGGAAATAGCCAGGAGTAGTTTCATAAAGTTCGCATCAAAGATTCGCTTATTAATCTTACAAACTCCAGTGTCTAGTTGAAAAATACGTTGAAAATTTGTTTCGCTGGACGATGGATGGTGATCAGCGACAGCTCTTGTTACGGTCATACATTATCAGAGTGCATTGGGATGCGGATGTGCTAATTGTGAATAGCATAATATTTATATATTTTTATCATTTTGATTCTTCTATTTTTCGATGGATTAAAGAAAGTGAAATGCACAGTTTGCATTTTGGGATCACAATTTCATTTCAGGTGAAGACATAGATAGACAGACAGGTTTTACTGCTTAATCCAAAACGGTCGTTATAATACAGTTATTGATAATGCAACCGCTAAATTACGTTTTATGTATAGCATAAAGGAGTTTAAACATCGATTAAATCTCTCGTCGTTGGCTTTCGATAGTAATATACAGAGCTCTTGAGACACAAATGTCCACCTTTCTTGACTTGAAGTCAGCAGGATGATGTAAATATAATATTGATAAAGACATCTGACCTATGTGTCGTTTCTGTGAATTAATCACAAAAAATATACTGCATAATATTATTATAGTTCATTCGTTCTAATTTCCCTTTACGCAAACAAGGTCAAGGTTGGGATGTTGGAAATAAGGAATATTCCACCAACGTTAACTTCTAACTGGTAGACACTATAAATGCTAAAAAGTTTTTCAGTGCAAATTATTTAGCATAGATTATGTGTGTGTATTGCGTAAATATGTATCACACATTATGGATTATTGACTCTGGAAAAAGGTCCCAATTCGATTCGTTTTTGTTATTTGGATCATTTTATGCAAATTTAGAGCTATATGGGAAAATTATTTTTGGAGTATTAAATTTGTATTTACTTCAATACTCATCAGTTGTACAGACATTAGACATTATCCCTGACATTCCGAGACCCAGCTAACTCTTGAATGACTGATATAATATATTTATGACTGATATAGATACAAATAATAAATGATTTATAGTTAGTACCTATACTTAAAGATACGTCACAGATATTGGGACATGTAGTGCTTTATATATTTATTTCTAACCATTTCTTCAGTATTCTTTACATCCTCTAGCAGTAGGAATCTATCTCGGCTTAGTTATACATTCGAATCTATATCTTAGTTGATAGGACATTTGCAAACATTTTCCTTTCAAGTAGTTACGTCTCAAAGTTTAAATCAGAATATTGCAAACATTATACTGCTTATTCACCCTTGATTTTCTCTGAGTATAATTACAAAAGGGTTAGGAATACAAGGAACAATGAAAACAAAATCTATATTCTGGTTGGTCTTGGTTGGCTTAAATATCAACACGACTTCAAGTTCAAATCTGGATCACAGTAATGAGGTTGTAGACCAAAATTCGGACGGGTAACAGTGAAAAAAACTCTCTATAATTTGTAACCCATTAACTATTTACTTTTTTATTACAAACTGTTTCAGTCATCAATTTATTTAAATCTCACGTTGTTTATTAACTATTTCTGAAACCGAATGATGTGATGACGTTAATTTTAAAGTGGGAGAGAGTTATAAAAATTCTAAAAACATTATACCAATATTATGACATCCTTACTAAATATTAAGAGGGAATATCAAAAGAAGTGGATTACGTTAAAAATTTATCATAATAATAATATACTATCTGCTTATTGTTAAAACTGGGTACATACCAAAAGTACTATTTTTAGAAGTTTAATATTGCATCTCAGCCCTATTTGGTAGTTGTTTTTGCACCTTGAAGCTTTTAATGGTTCCGATTTTAATCAGTTTTAGATTTAGAAAGCCAACAGTAGTAAATAAGAACGCATTAAAGGTTAAATAGGCATTGGATTCAAAAGTCATTAACAATTCAAAAGTCATTACATTTTTCTAGCCTATTTGTGAATGGAAACCACATTCTCAATGCTATTAATCAGCTACGGACACAAATATATGAAGTAGTCGAAAAGATTGATAACATTGAAGCTAAAACGGATGCAAATATTCGAAGACTGGAATCCAAACTAGAAGAAATAGATACCAAGACGAGTGGGACGGACGAAAATTTGAGGAAAATCGAGCCAATACTTCTAAGTTTGGAAGAAAAGCTGGGAAGCAATATTGAAAATTTGAAAACGTATATCAACAACATTATTGCTAATAAAATAGAAAAAATGGAAGCAGATGTCAGCATCATGAAAGCTAAAAACGAAAACTTAGAAAAGGGAGTGGAAAATATTGCAGCTAATATTGGAGTGATAAACACAAACGTCTTAAGTTTAGAGCCAAAGATTGCAAGCTTAAAATCGGAAACTGAAAGTATTAATACTACGGTGAAAGCAGACTAAAACAATATAAACGCATACTACTACATATTTGTTATTCATAAGAATTCTTTTTTTGCATTACAGTTGAATGAGCTTACAAATATTCCAAATTTCCTCGAAAACCGATTAGAAAGATATAAACCGACTGAAAAACAGTCAAACAATTCTCTAAGATCTATAGACCGATATCCATTGTTGTCACAGGTCAGTAATTTAATTAATGTAGGGTAATCCAATTTTAAATTAAGCAGTTTGTGATGAAAATTACATTTTGAATTGGATTTAGATTCTTTCAAAGACGATTTTACTCTCAGGTACCTTGAATTTAAATTAAATACAGTAACTACATTTGTTTGCTAAAATTGTATGCCTTTATGGGGTTTGTTTTGGTCGGGTTGCAACTTCAGTCAAATACACTGTATCATCATGTTATGAAGTCAAAAGCTATGAATCAAAAAGTGGTGTCTATAAGCTACACTATCCTTTCCAAGACACGGTAAAGGCCTACTGTGATATGGAGTCGAATGGTGGTGGCTGGACGGTATTTCAGAGACGTGGAGTACCCGGGAAACTGACGGAGACTGACCGGTCAGACTTGTTCAATAAGACTTGGGATGAATACAAAACCGGATTTGGTGACCCGATTTCTGATTATTGGTTGGGTAAGTGTTTGTAGAAAAATCTACTCAATAATTCAAGTAAGACTTAGGCTATTATCTATTTGTGTACTGGAATATAACTCCCGTAGACGTATCCAGAGAGGGGCCATTACCCGCTAAATCCCAACAATAAAAGCATTTTTTTTGTCAAAAAAGGTAAAAATCGAAAACAATGAATAGCGAATATGCAATGATTTTGCAAATATTTTTGGTCATTTTTGTTGTGCCCCATTGGCCAAATTCCTGGATACGGTCTGATAACTCTTCTGAACTAAAACTTATATTATTATTTCACTATTTGGTAGGGATAGATAATAAAATTATAAATTTGATTGCCGCGATCTTTAGAATGGGCAGAAATGAAATCGTGTTTAGTATGCAATTATGCATTTATTAAAAGGTTAGGATGATTTGATGATTAGGAAGACTAAAGCGTAAACTTTTCGAGTTTGAATATTTTTTGAGTCTTCTGTAGGTTATTTGTTCGTTTGAAAATTGAAAAGATTCGAAAATGTGTAAACAGGAATATTACCATGCAATGTGGAGTGCTCTGTCGTCTGACTATCAATGTTCATTTCTACTGCCACTTGGAGAGCTTAGCCTTAGATTGCATATTAAAATAAATACTATGTATCCTATTTACTTCATTGATTTAACTTTTCAATGAAAGCCGTGGTGAAATAATTTTAAAAATGTGTTTAATAATTTTCAAGAAATATTTCCAACACCACTTCTGATGAAAACATGGTAATTATTGACAACAGATTAGGAACAAGTGAAAATTTCAAGGTTGAATTAGATAAGGTTGGTGTATTAAATAAGGATGATTGTTTATTAGAATGTCCTTGGTGTAAACCATTAGCCTATCATTGGTGACATTAATTTCACTCTGTCTTCAGGGCAAAGTGAAAGAAATAATTTCGTCATTTGTAAACATTTTCCATGATGCTGAAGTGAATAAGTATAAAATAAACCAGTCATTATCGGAAAAATTTTGGATATCAATTTTATTGTATGGACTGGTAAGCTTATTGGATCTTTTAATTAATTCCAGGTCTAGATACAGTCCATCAACTGACTAAAGAGTGCAACCACGAATTACTGATAACAGTGACCCATCTCAACGGAACACTTTATCAGTCACATTATTCCAATTTCAGTGTTGGTTCAGAGGAAGAGAAGTTCAAGTTGACAGTAGGGGGCTACGTCGAAGCAAACTCCAGTCAGTTCTTTGATCAACTCTACATTCACTAATCACTTTATAACAACTATACGGACACTTAAATTAATGTAGTATGAATTAATTTTAGCGTTGGGAAATAGAATGAATTACCATAACGGACAAAGTTTTTCTACAATTGACAGAGACAATGATTTTGATTATGGAAATTGCTCATTATTATATTACAAGGCAAATGGATTTTGGTTCAGAAATTGCTTTCATGTAAGAGATTGTTTCTAAATATTTTTATTTTTTGTTACACTACCTCGGAGAGACTGTCGGCTGCTTTGTGTAGGAGATTGTCGCCTAGAGTACTATATAGTAATTCATGGCTATATAAGCCAATCCATGGCTTGTAAAAACATTGTAGTAGGTACAATTGGTAAAATATGGTGCAAATTATTTTATTTGAATTTTTGCGTACAGAATAAGAAAAAGTGATGCTAAATTATAAAATTAGAAACGGGCATTGTTGATACAAACTGAGAATAGAATGATAATTTAGATGCATGTTTATTAACAAAAAAATTCAGTCAATTAATATGGACAATAATTGCCTTTACCGGTTGAATAATTAATTTCAAAAGACATGGCAAATCCTTTGCTCAAAAATGTCGTTTTAGTGATATTGTTTTAAATTGTTTTTACAAGTTGAAATATATGTGTCTAATCAAAAATATGTATGTAAAAATTATTTAATATAGCACAGCAAGCACACTTCACTGTATAATTAGTACGTAGTTACTCTCTACGCTGAAGCAAACACCAATCGCTATTATAGGAATTATCATGAACCAAATTGTGCTATATAACTATATTATGGATTAACTAATTAAAAAGTTAACATTGAGTGAAATGTTTTATAGGTCACTCTCAATGGAATATATCCAAGTAGACTCCATCCTGAAACAATGTCACCAGACACTTATCAGGGAATAGTTTGGTGGGAAGTAAATGGAGAAAAACTGAAGTTAAAGAAAACTGAGATGAAGATTCGTGCCTTGTGTTGAAAAGAGATTTAAAAGTTGAAGACCTATCTAAAATCTTACTTGTAGATTTCTATTCGGAAATTACTCAAGCTCCTGTGGAATTAAATAAATGTGAAGCCGAAGAAAATAAATTGCTCAAAATAGAAGGAATTAAAAAAATGAAATTACTCCAATGTACCAATCCCAATATATCAAAGGTTTGTCGATGGCTTCAAAGGGTATAATCCCGACAGGAAAGCTTTATCGCTCTGGAAATTCCGTAGTTTTTGGAATTCATTTGATCGGCTTTGTATTAGGATGCTGTTTATTTTTAATGGAAAGGTTAAAAAAATTTAAATGCCCACCCATTTCTAATTGCCATCCATTTAAATTCATTATAGTATGTACCCAAAATTTTAAAATTGTCATAGCCTCAAAATAAAGAAATAATAAACCGTTACAGCTGTACGAGTGTCAGTTTTGGCAAACCCTAATTGTAACCTCAGTGGCAATAAAGGCATTTATATATATATCAATTATTTATTATAATATTTCCATTATCATCACCATTTTGCATCCTTGAAGAACGCATTATTATATTTCTTATCAAAGGCTTGGTCCACGGTGGACATAATTTAAACCAAAGTAACTTAAAACCTAAATCCACTAAACGTGTTTTACAACATAACCTTAATTGCAGAAAGAATAATTGCATTGCTAAATACATGAAAACTTTTTTATACCAAGATATCTCCGATGCAAAAACAATTATTGAAAGAGAAATGAGTAACCCAAAGATGTAAAATATTGTATGAATTTTCATTTGAAGATTTATACTTTGGGGCCTTGATTCCTCGAATTGTATTTTGCTGATGTTTCCATTAATTGAAAACCTTTTTTTAAATGATGCATGGTTATTCCAGAATTGTGTAAGTCCACCTTGTTGCAGGTAGAAGAGAAATTGCGAATAATAATGGCGAACCCCACCGGCAAAAATCCAATTTAGAGGAATGATTTCGGCGCTTTCTCTGGTCGCCATGCATACCGCTTTCGGTGCAATTTTCCGCATTTTGATATGTAAAAGTTGATCAACAGAGTTTTGCCAGCTGAGATGTATAGACTTTAATGCAGTGTTTCCTAAAAGCCTCTCAGAAATTTCCACAGTTGACAAATTTTGATTAATAAACTTTTTTGTGAAATTATCTTCTTTTGCCATATTGTAAATATAAATACTAGAATTTTTCGGGCCGAAAAATTTATACTTCTCCAAAAAGCTATCACTGTTTGTTTGAAACATTCCTGTTTTGTCAATCACATGAATTAACTTGTAATTATTTTCGATCAGTTCTTCAATATTGGAGAATCTTTTCTTTTCTGGACGTGCAATGACTTCACTCGTTATGTAAGTTTCATATTGACATTTTAACACAAAAGCCATAATCATGACTATCAAACAGAGACATGTTTTTCTATTTATTAAAGGCGACTGACCTACAATAATCGACGCAGTCGAAATAAAAATTAACTGTATTCTTTCATTAATGGGATAAGTTGAACTTAGAGTTAATACAGAATAAGAAAGAATAAGCAAAGAAAATATCAAAATCCAACAATAATTATCGAATGTATTCTGGAAAAAAACTGTCAATGGAACGTCGAAATAAACATCTTTTGATATACAATAAATAGGAAATTTGTTTATGTATTCTGAAATGGGCTTCACTAAATCCCATTGGTTGGTATAAACCCCAAAATACCTACCTTCAAGATAAATAGTTGATTGTGGTACTTCAAAAATGGATTTATAAGTATTAATGTACACCACTGAGAAGTTGAAGTGCTGTGCCATTATCTCAGTTGCAATGAACTTACTACCGCATTGACCTTTGTTGGAAATAAATTTGTATTTAGGTTGAATACAAGTTTTCCTCGTAATTTCATTTTCATTGATCTTTGTGTTACCCGTAGCTAAAACAAAGTTACCGTGTAAATTTCCATTTAAATCCTTCCATATTTTCTTCCATTCACATTCGGGGACTTCATTTCCAATTTCTACCCACCATGAAATGGATTTTTCGTAAAGTTGAACAAAGTGCATAGAATAGTTAGATATACTTTCAACAACCATAAAAATTATTAATGGTACCGACTCATACTGAAAAATCTGCTGAAAATACTGTTGTTCATCATATCGGAAATACTTCTCTTGACTTACTTTCAAAATGACTATAAAGATCGAGTTTCGACCATTTATTTCCGGACCCATGTAGAAATAAAAATAACTTAATTCACTATTTGGTTCCATGAGAATGTTAACGCTGCAAAGATGGTTTGATAAATATTTGCGAGTGTCGTTATAGTTCCTAATAATATGATTTCTTTTATACTCAGAAAGTGCAACAGTCCACGGCTGTCCGTTTTGATTTGCAGCAAGTATTTCTTCTTCCCATATCGAATTTTCGTATGTAACCAAATTAAAGTCACAATTTTGATAAAAAGATAAGTTTTTAAAGCTGTTGACACAAAAGAATGAATTAAAAATCAGTATATCGACAAATTTCCCACCTTTGGCGATCATTATTTATCAATAATATTATTATGTTATTAATTTGTCAAGATGTCAATCAATTAGAGTTTTCTCTATATAGTGTCGTCATCCCCCTAATCCCTTGAATTTCTTCTACCTTGACGATCGACGAAGACAAAGACAGATAAGATCCCCAATTTAATGAATATTGATGTCGTAAACGTAAAATTTTTTGAAAGAATAAATTTCAAAAATTGAATGAAGAGAAAATTTGCAGCAAGTACAACATATACACATTTATTGCTTACGACAAGCAAAAAGTAAGCAAAAAGCAAGATGTGGTGGGAGTTGGGGTGTTACTGTGGTCTATGGTCATTTCAATTCTGTTTAGTGGTTATTCTGACTCTGGCCATTAAATATGATTAAAGCTTTTTTTAAATGTTTGTAATAAATTGATATTACAAGAATAGAAATGTTAATGTGACAATGCCACTTCAACAAAATGGAGAAATGAAGATTTTTGTTAAGGGCCAAAGAACTTTCTTCAAGTAGGTTCGATAAAATTGTTTAAAAGGCACACCTACATTTCAGATAGCAATACAATTATGGTACTTCTAGTATCTTGAATAACAACCAAAGGGAAAGATAATGAATATTCGTTATTTATTTTTGCTATACTATACGTATGATACTAATACGGGAAAATAGGAATTCGTATGGCACACACATTAATTTTGTATGGGATTTTAAAAATTAGTTTGTCTAGCTTTGTATGGGATTTTTGAATAAGTATGGCAAGACTGAATAGGTATGGCATAGTTTTTGCTGTAGGCTAGAAATTTGTTTATTCCGTGGCCCTTTTTCTAAGCATTTATTTATTTCCTGTAAAACAGTGTCGATGCAGCAGTGAATATTTTAGGGGAAGGTGCCAATTGACATTGGTGTACGTCGTCATTTATGACTTGATGAAGGGCTTCATCTTTCACCACCAATAGTTTAGTGGTATAGGATTACGTGCGCAAAGTACTTTTCATTGCAGAGTTTCTCAATTCCTAACTGTAAAGCTCGAATCGAAATAGGAATGCAAAATTCTCGCTGTCTTCTTTCTGAGTTACAGCTATCCCCAACGGATGAAAAGCTAGATCCCTGTCGGTGACCCTCCCTCGACCAATAAAGAAACCCGTTTATTTTTTAAAATAGACTATCAAAACGTGTGTTAAATTTTCGTATCATACCAACTATGTTCCGAGGAGCCTCACATTTAAATGCGTCTGTAATAACTATGCATTCCTCCTGGCTATTACGGTTTCTACTTGTGTCTTATTACATCATATAATAACAATGTATGAGTGTATATATATGTATGTCTCCCATACATATACATACACCATACACATTCAAACGTTAAGCCTTTTTGAACACCATACCAGGTAAGACTAAATGTCAATAATTCCGCCATCCAGAATTAAGCCATACGACTTAAAACGCACCCATACTAATACTAATCACTCTATAATATAAACGTCATTGTAATGTTTGTATGTTGTATGTTTGTGTGTGCGGATGTTTGTGTGTACGGATGTTATGAAATTATGAATGTTAGTTCTCGGCCACCGTAACGTTATTTCAAAATGTATTAACAACACAATTTGGTTTATTTGCTGAAGATGCTAAATTCCATCCAGATAGAACTTGGTTTTATGCATACACGCTTGCGCGGTGATAAAATTATGAAAGTCACTGTTGTGAGACGTGGTAGTTGATACTCTTTCTTTCAATTTAATACACCGTGCCGTGACCTTATTTTATACGCAGGAAAGTTTAAAAATTAAAAAAATAAATTTTAAAATTTTAAATATCGTATATTCATAATAAAACTATATTTTTTTCAATTCGCAAATGGTTTTAAGCTAATAGGAGGTTAAAATGTTTTACGTCTTAAATAGAAAAACTAAGTCCATTCTTAAATAGAAAATATTCAGAGCAGGATGAAGTGTTAAACTATTTTTTATTTCAAATGTGTACGTTTTGAATCTGCCACTTGTGTTAAAGAAATTTATTATCATAAAATTATGACTTCTAATATGACGTCACAAATCGTGATGAAGATAGGATTAGGAAGAGTATAAGTAGCCCTTAAAAAGTTTAGGTGGGTAAATATTTATGAATATAGAATATTTCTTTAAGGGTCCAGTACCTTTAAATTTGGAAATCTCTGATGACTATCAAAATACATGTAAAAATTGTTTTACAACTCCCGATTTTCTTGTGTGGCACATTTTTGGAATCCTGAATATATTGTCAACCACCCCATTGTACAAAATATACGATATGTTTACTCAGTAATATATCTTATTGCGATTATAATTTTGTAAACGACAAAATCTGCTAGAAAATTTAAATATCGTATATTTTGTACAATGGGGTGGTTGACAATATATTCAGGATTCCAAAAATGTACCACACAAGAAAATCGGGTAGAACTTTAGACAGAATTCCAAGAGTTGTAAAACAATTTTTACATGTATTTTGGTAGTCATCAGAGATTTCCAAATTTAAAGGTACTGTACTCTTAATGTGATTCCATTTTCGTTGGTCATAGACATGGATGTCATGGAAGTTGACATTTTCCTTGCATTGACACTATAAAACGGTAGTATATGTAATTAGTTATTCCAAATCAAAAAAACAAAATTTTCTAAAACTTCAGCTTATTACGACCAAGGGCCAATATTTTTGTGTTGGAATTTTATTGTGACTATCGGTACTTACTCTGGTCACCCATTATGGTCACATTTTTGACTTGGGGTATAATGTTACGCCTACGTTACTCTGACTCATCATTATGCATACTGCCAAGCTTAGATGTAAGCATCCCATCCATTATACCCAACATCCCCATCCAGGTGTATGAATTGGCTGAAAGGGATGTGTTGGTGATGGCTGTAATGGTACTTTATTTGGAAACTGGGGATGGGCTATATTAGATGGATTACTTTATTTGAATTGGTGGTGGGCTGGATAAGATGTTGATCTTTTCTTGGGTGTTTCGTGATGATAGGATGGATGGGGGTGGGTGTTCCATCTTTTGTATTGGATGGGATGTTTACCTACAACTTACGTCAATGCTGCCAAGTGTTATTTTGTTTTATCCGACCAAGCAAATAAACTGCTTCCCCTCACGCACCAGGTGGGTGACGGAAATAAGTTTCTGAAATACATTCTATCCATCTTACAATATTGCCCCGGAATACACACTAGCTTTATTTATACCAGGGCCTGGGCCCTGTGACCGGCTAGTGAAGTTATAACAACCTTTTTTGCAGAACACTCAAACTGTCAATGATTGTCTTATTATTACAAGAATTGAAATGTTACTGTGACTATGACACTTCATCAAAATGGAAAAAAGAAAATTTTTGTTTTACAAAGGTGTCGAAGAACTTCCTTCAAGTATCTACGACAAAATTGTCAGAAACACCTTTATTTCAGATGGCAATACAATTGTGATCGTCCTACTATCTTGAATAACAACTAAAGGGAAGATGAATTTTCGTTTTGCGCTAATAGAATACTAATACTAAGTATGCTTTAAGTTTGTTTGTAAATTATTTTTGTGAGGTTTACCTTGAGCCACAAAAAAATTTAAATTGCTTAATTACTGATTCATCGGTTAACATAATATATGAATACAAAGAAAATCATTATTACATTCAGTACGTTTAAAATATTATATACCCAGTCTTTCAATCAGGAAAATACTTTCAATGAAATTGGTAAAGGCGTTTTTTGTTATATCACTTTAACATTAAACAAAGCCTAAGTCAATAAAAGTCGAAAAGCAGAATATTATGTGATTAAATATTGTCCAGACATTCAAAATGGATTTGAAGTTACGATCCTATAAGGGCAAAGGTATTACAGGACTACTTTCTGACGATTAACAACCACGAAACTATACTATCGTTACATGTAGAGCACACCACTTTACAGTACTTTGTGATATTTCTTAAACAAACAAGGAATAATGAGAATGTGGACAATTTTTTCGTAAGATTAATGTTACAGTTAAAACTTATTTCCTCGAATTCATTTTTACAAAAGATAAGTGTGTGATTATTTGTTTTGTAATAGTATTACATATAGTTAACCTAACCAGTAAAATTCAAGGTCTTGATGTTTTCTACCTTTTATTTTTGATTACGTAAAATTGTCTATTTCCCTTATAGCTACAAATAATTTTCCGGTTCTAGCGGACGTATTTACTTGTTTGCATTTTGAATATTTTAAGGCATTTTGATGTGTTTCAATTTATTATAATATGTACAGGCTCATTGCCAATAATTGCCACTGTATCATCTAAACAAACAATTTTATTTCATTGTTAACGGGTCAACAGTGTCAGAGTCAAGTGGACTTGCGAACTGCGAATTCCATGTCTTAAGCATAGATACGCACATTAATGCAATAATATATTTAGAATAAATAAATTTGTACAATAAAATAATACCTTTTGTAATGGTCAAGACTATGCTACACTTTTATTTTAGTAATAGTAACCTACAATAAATGCAGGTTTAGTAATAGTATTAAGTAGGTAAATGACCTTAAATAGTAACAAAATATGCCTATGTAATTTTTATTCTTCCAATAGTAAATAAATTATAAACCATTACTTTAACATGTAGTTAGACTACCGCCTTGAAATTATATTCGGGACCCGTCTATCATTATGTAATAAGGAAGTCCACATTATTTTCGTGTAAGTTAATTTTAAAAGGTTCAGAAACAGTTGAGTGTTCAGAAAGAACAGTCATTGGTATATTTAAGAATGGCTACCAAAGCAATGTTGGATTGTTTCGCTTTATATTTTAAATTATCTGATATTTTGAAATGTGGATTTATTGATTACGACAGTAAGAAAAAGTTGGCGACTCCTACCATTCAGAGGAAGAAAAAGATATCTTCGTTTTGTGGCATAGCCCTATTCTGTTTGACAAATATTTACACGTTATCCATTTTATTGCTTCAGATATTCGTGAAAGAATCCTTTCTAAGTACCGTAGACATTTTTATATTCATGGTATTTATATTAGCTGGTGTTTTCAGTCTTTTCATCTATATTGTCTCATATCTCTACAATGAAGAGATTTGTTCCATAATTAACAACATTTTACGCTACGATGAAATATATCATAGTAAGTATTAACAAGTTCCCCCATAAAAAACTCTCGTTTCCCATTACCAACCGAGGCTGTTAATTTTAATTTTTTTCTATTGCAGTGAAATACAGTGAGGATGCAGCTGGAGCGGAATCAGTTTTAATCATCAGAATTTTGTGCAATATCTTCATATCATTTTTCCCCATTGCCTTCACTCTATTCCCACCTTTATCATTAACATTGATTATATCAAATGTGAATATTTTTTCCAGCGTATCAAAATATTTTGTTCTATCAGGAAATTTATGGCTCTCGGTTCCATTATTATTTTTTGGGCAACTATATTTTCTAACATATGGAGCTATGGCATTAGCTTTTACAATCATGACTGAAATTGGATACATTCACACAACTTTTTATTGGCTTACTAGTATTTCTATACCAAAAGGGCACAAAAAATTAAATCTCAAAAGTTGGGAAATAATATCAGTTATTGAAACGTATTCAATTCTATCAATTCTCAATCAAAGATTCAATGGAACCGTTAAATGGGCTACCCTCGTTTTTATTGGCATAGGAAATGTAGTAAATATTTTATGCAATTTCGCCACAGTCAAACTCTACTCGAAACTTCCATTATTGATATACATCTGGCCACCATACACAACTGTTGCAGTCTATATTATACACTTTTATATTATAACAAGATGTGGTGGAATATATCACCTATCTCTAAATTTTGCTAAAAGTTGGCAATTTCAGCGTAACAATAAATATCTCCGTAAAAAATTTTCATCATTTAGACCCTTGAGAGTTTCACTAGGACCCCTTTCGGCCATGGAAAGAGGAACCATTATGACTATTTATTTTAATATTCTAAATTACACTATTACTGCTCTTCTCTCCATAAGTTTGTAGAGTAATCAGAGCAGATGAGTAATGTACATTTATTTTGTACGGTATTTTGCTAAATTATTGTGGTGGTCGAAGTACAAACTAAAGTAGTAAGTTGTAGGTAGTTATTTAAATATCTAAGTACCTAAATGTTTTTCACGACCAATGTCTTTATTTATTTACTTATTCCAGTAAAAATGTACACCGTCATCCAAAATTGATTGCTATATATAGTACAGATAAGATAATTTGTTGTAGAGAGTAATTTTTATTCTATATCAATACAGTATGATGTGATTTTTTCTTTGGACTTGCTTCTGTTGTATACTTTTCATTCGCCATACAATAAAAAATTTATAGCATTGCCCATGCGGTAACAACATCTATATATTATACTGATTATACATTTTTGCAAAGTTGTTATTACTGGCAAAGGAAATGAAATTTTAATTCTCAAACTTCCAGGAATTTTTAAAAATAATATGATAGTATATTAAACTAAAGAAAAAAATATTGGGCGAAAAAATTAAATTATCTATCGATAAGTATGGTGTAGCCATTTACAAGAACATGTAATTTGTAAATAATAACTTTATTTAACTACTTAAACCTACCTATAAATATTTATCTTTGTCAAACCTATTCATTACATTATTACTAAAACCATACCGTAGCACGCAAAACAGGATTGCCATGCTAGTGAAAAATGTTAACCCATATAGTTAATTATATTATTCTTATTACGTTATTTCAAGGTAACTACTATAACAACATAGGCAGCCCTAGAGGTTTTCTCATCCTATCGTGTTTCAAATAGAAATTCACTTTTTTCATCCTGAGAATAAAATCGTTATTTTATTGCCACCCATCAATAACCAAAATTTATTACCCAACTAAGCTTGTAGTAAAAATCAGACTCGCATTGATATTGTGATCAAGTTATATAAATACGTAATAATAAAGAACATTTAGTGGAATTTATATCATTGCATCATTGTGAAAAGTAGTTACAATTAATCGTTGAATATATCCCTATTATTTACACACTTTATCAGTAAGGTAGTTACATACGTATATTTTTAAATGGTAAATTTAGTTATTGATAAAACGGAGTAACTCGTCTGAATACCCAGCTTTCCAAATCTTGTCCTTCTGATGGTGCTCCACTGATGTCAACGGAGCCATACAACTTGTATCCTTTAGCTTTAAGATTTGCAATGATTTGACAGAGCAGCAATCTTCCGTAAACTGTTTCCGATCCTTCCGGCCACCAAGGATTCCCTCTTAATTTAACTTCTTTAGACCCGTAGTAGTCTCGTTCATTTTGAATTCCCCAAGGCCATCGACTTTTAACGGCCTCCATCACACAGGGCATGAGGCTGGGAGTGACAATTACCCGAATTCGATCTTTATTCAAAAAAGTCATTGATCAGAAATTTGCAAATTTTAAACAAACTTAATCTTTGGTACAACCAAATGACGATAAAATCTCGATGTAGATTCGTAGACTTTGTTTACACTGCCGTCATCTATACAATACTTGTTCTCATACTCAATATTTTTCAATAAATTTTAAAAGAAAACCTCAAAGAATGTAAAGACATGGCTGATGTCAATAAAGCTTATATCAGCATAGTACATTTTATTTTTTTATTTACATAAATAATTGCCTATATATTATGGCAGTTTAGTTCGTAATTGCGTTTCTCTAAATCATAATCTATTGGGAAGGCGAATTGTACGATAAAATAAAGTCAATATTTGAAACCATCATGGCTGATAAAAAGCATAATCACCAAATGTAAAAAAGGTAATATTAAAGTTGGGTTTACTAACATTTCACTTCTAAAGACAAAGCCGTTTATTTATTGGTTGAAAATTAGATCATATCTACTCGCTATTACTGGTTTGCATTCGCCTCCTTATTAATTCAGAAATTGCCCTGAACGGTTTTATCAAACATAATAATATTATGAACCTGGTCAATTACAATTAAATAACTTTAAATTCAAAATGAATTTATAATCCTATTTCTGGCTTCACTTTACCATTATTTTGATGTTTGTTGATTATACTATTTTTGATGCTTAATTCTATAATTTGGTCGTTACATAATCACAAAAGCTAAACTAGGTAATGCACATGTACACTGAACTGAAATAGACAGAACTCAGTAAGTCAATAAATATTAATAATATTATATTTAAAAATAATATCTACATTTTGCCATCACAAAGTATTCAACAATGATTATCAACATCGGAGCCAACCTTTTTAGTTTGTAAAAATGATATTCCGGAATCCGCTGACCAAAGAATCAGTTCCCTAAAAGAACTTAACGATAATCGTAAATCTATATTTTATTCGTGTTCGAATTGATTTAATCCCCCAATGAACAGATTTATTTCAACGAGCAACGTCCACACAACTTCCACGATTCTATTTCTAAGCAGAATTACTAATGTTACTAATGCGAAGTTTTGGGATATTTTTGACTCTATCCAAATGTAATGTAAAATCTGTACCTATGGTCCAGTAAATGAGAACGGAATACTAGCTTTATTTATAACAAGACCTGGGTTCTGTGACCGGCTAGTAAACTATATGAATTAAATATTTAACAGGTTAAAATTGAATGTAATCTTTTATAGGCCACTTTCAATGGAATATATCCAAGTAGTAACCATCCAGAGACTCCAGAGTTTGATGGGAAGTAAATGGAGAAAAATTGAAGTTTACTGAGATGAAGATTCGAGTGCTTTGTGATGAAAAGAGATTTAAAGTTGAAGAGGGCCCATCTACAATCTTACTTATGGATTCCTATTTTGAAATTACTCAGGCTGCCGTGGAATCTGGAATTAAAGATGAATGGGAAGTCGAAGAAAATAATTTGCTGAAAATTTGCTGAAAAAGGAATTCAACAATGAAAATACACTCAAATGCAACCATCTTGTCGAAGACTCCAGAAGGTAATTATCCCGACGGTATTCCTCTCTCTGGAAACTTCAAGCTGTTTTTGGAATCCTTTTGATTGGCTCTGTTTTAGGATGCTCTTTATTTTTAATAGAAATGTTTAAAAATGTTAAAATGGCCAACCATTTTTAGTTTTCATCCATTCAATTCGTAATAATGCGTACGTAAAATTTTAAAAGTGTCACAGCTTCAAAATGAGAAATAACATACCGTTACATGTACATAAAAAATAAAATTTAAAATAGAATTATTGGGATATTTGAAAAATAACGCATCCAAAATGGAAATAAGAACATTAAATGTTTTTAGTGCAGTTTTTGTTTTCGTCTTCCAAGTATTTGTACTCGATTTGTCATTTACGTAGTATACATTAAACTCGCTTAAGGAATTCCAGTCCATTCAATCTGTAGTGTTGCGCAGCCAAGCCATGGTATTAAAAATACTCTTAATTATCTACCTGTACGTGTATTGAAGTGCAAAAAGCGTATATATCAACATTTATTTTAATTTCGAAAAAGCTAAGACTAACTTAGAGTCGAGTTCATTGTTTTATGCTTTATTTTACACATTTATAGAATGGATAACTCGTTGTCTATGTATCTAGCTAATTTTTAGGTGTGTATCATAGTCATGGTATGAATTAACGTATACCCTTCTTTAAATACTATGTTTGCAGAAGAAATACAAATGTAAATGTCACAATTCAATCACAATATTTTGATACCCCTTTAAGAAACTGTAACATAAAATCGTTTAGATATTCTATGCTATATAAAATTGTGGTTTGCCATTTTGTCCTATGCTTTTATGGAAACTGCTACCATATTATAGCTGAGCTTATAACAAGTGTACTAACAATAAATATAATGTTGGATGATGAAGAATTCTGGCTTTCTAAATAAAGTGAAGTGAGTTAGTATTATTAGTTAGTTATTACCTATTAAAGATTTCAAACTTTCCATCATATAGGACGGGGAATTTTATTCACAACAAAAATTATATAGGTATATCTACGTGTTACAATAAATATGTATGTAAGTATCGAATGAACACACAATTGTCAAGTAAAGAGATATGCACATTAATATAATCAATAAATTCATTCAGGAAGTAAATTGTAATCTCGAAATAAGAAAAAATCAAATTTTACCGTCTTACTCATAATATAGTATTAATATTATAATCTATTAATATAGAAATTATCAAATTACGAACTACCTACTTAAATTATTTAATTTGTATGTAAGTATCGAATGAATACAAGAGTCAAGATGTGTGTACATTAATATAATAAATAAATTCATTTAGAAATAAATTATAATCTCATAATACGAAGAAAACCTAAATTTTAATGCCTTATCATATTATTATATAATTCATTAGTATATAGAATTAATCAAATTACGAACTACCTACTTAAATTATTTGTCTAAGCTACGACTTAATTACTAAGTGGAAAATTCAACGTTTTATAATAATGGCTAATGAAAACTGAATTAATTAACATTAGAAAAGATGAGAAAATAGAAAAAAAATCATTTAATTTAATTATTGCTTGTGGGGAAAGTCTGTATTGATATTTTCCACAATTTCCACCCAATTTAAAAACATGTTATACTAATCCTCTAGATAACTTGAAAACCTAATCCTTGGTTTTCTTAAAACCGTGCCTCAATAAATCAAAGTTAACACTTTTACTGCATTTGCTGAAAGTTATCTACCAACTGTCTTTTAAGACAAAATCTTCCTTCCAGAGGTCAAAGAGAAGTTCGTCCATTAGACTGTCTAAGCTTATACCTTCGTTTTGGAATTCTTGGCGGATCTGTTCCTCTGCTGGTGTCCGGATATAAGTGCCAAAATAAAAGTGCCAATTGGCACTGTCAATGTCCATAAGTGTCAATTTCAAAAGTGCCAAAAACTTTTGTGCCAAAGCATTTAATGCCAAAATCCCAAAATGATCTATACTAAAATATTTATGCTTTCCTAGCATAGATCATCCATTCTATGTATAGTAAATGGAAGGCTAACGAACTAAGATCTATCAAGACTTGTGTAATTTGAATACGCTGATATGTAAACGCTAAGCAGATAAGCTAAAGTCCTAGCTTAGGGAACAAATATCTTCCATTTATATATCTATATATCTTCCATATATTTTGAAAAAACATATGTGGGACGTTACAAAAATCCTCTTTTCCCCCTAACAATGTGGTCGGTTTACAAACGTGTACAAGAAAATGTACCAAGAACAACAAATTCCTTGGAAGGTTGGCATCATGGTTTTAATTATAGAGTGGATAAACCGCATCCATCAATTTGGATGTTGTTGTCCCATTTCCAAAGCGAACAAAGCAACTGTTCGCTTATGATCGTTTATTACTTTAACAGCGGAATGGCACCACCTCAAAAGAAAAAGTACAGGGAGCTTGATGAAAAGATTTCTTTTCAGGTTGCACAGTATTTCACAAAACCTAATATCGATTATTTAAAAGCATGTACGCATTTTGTGGGAC
The DNA here is from genome assembly GCA_020055645.1 of Tomocerus qinae. Taxonomy (NCBI): domain Eukaryota; kingdom Metazoa; phylum Arthropoda; class Collembola; order Entomobryomorpha; family Tomoceridae; genus Tomocerus; species Tomocerus qinae. The sequence goes on from CM034546.1 coordinate 68,272,022, forward strand.
GGAATAATCAAGGATGAAAGGTTTAAACTCACATACGATTATAATTTTCAGCGTAATACCCTCGTACATAACATGAGACTTAAAAATGACTGATTAAACTTGTATTGGCATTTAATTTCATTGGCACTTTTGTTTTTGGCACTTCTCAAAATCTCTGAAAAAAATAATTGGCACATTTGACCTTTGGCACATATATCCGGGAACCCCTCTGCTACATCTATAAATGAATACCGTCGTCCTTTAGTTCTCGGAGGATGTCTTCATCCAGTGACTCATGGCGGATATCATCAGTCTTCTTGGGTTGAATGACATTTTGTGTCGAATAATTGTGATCCAGAGGAGTTAAGTCCACAAGGTCGGGCAATTCCGTCAGTGATGAGGCAGGGAAGATTCCGGCACCAGAATTATTTGCAGTGGAGGGTTTTGGAAGATTTTGACTTGAACTAGGTTTGAAGAAGGCGTACCAAGATTCGGGAAAACTGGGCTCATTGGAAGACGTTCTGCTGCTGAGGTTCAGGATATCTCCATATTTGCGACTCGGGGTGATTGGCGTGTTGGTTCTCAATCTGGTAGCGGCTCGATCTGGAGACGCCTGGACGAAATAATATAAATAAAATAGTTTGAATTTTCTAAATTCAAATGAAACCTCCGCTGTCTTTAACTTAGCAAATAACAATACAGAATGACGATAATATTTACCTTAATTAGAGAAGGTTCCCTGGCCAACCAAAACTTGACCACATCTGGAGTGACCGTTCCACAATTTAAAAATTTTACGACTCCACTAATCCAACTGTCACTTCCGGGAGTTCCGTACTGGGACAATTGATTTGCAATAATCTGTTGCGTAAAGAGCTGTATCTTCTGTCTTCGGAGAGTCGACAAGGTTGGCCTGAAAAAATCACGTTTTATCACAATCAATAATTTGTTTCGGAAATTAAACAGAGAAAATTGATACTTAATATTGCTGAGTAAGCTCCATAATAAAAAGAGAAACATGTCATCTGAAATTTCAACTTACATTGATTTCCGTTTTTCATTGTACATTTCTGCAAAGGTTTTTCGTTCCTGAGATTTTCCACAGTTGGAGCTTTCGTGTGAGCTGGAACTCATTTTCGCGGTATCCAGAAAGGAGATGTATATCAAGGAAGTTTACTGCAGACAAAGAATGAAAACCAAATTAGGATTTGCAGACTTTCGAAATTATCACTAAAATTACAATCGGCTGAGGTTTTTTTAGATTATTATACTTACGATTTTTCTCCAGTGGAAACAGCAGACAACAATTTTTCCAATTTGAACAACGGTTTGAAAAACGAGAAATTGATTTTGAAGAGACGGATTTTCGAATGGACCAACTTAGAGAGCAGTCTGATCGACAATGACCACTGAATTTATTTTTCGAAGAAAGTCATGAAAAATTGTAACTATAGGTTACATGCACTCATCTTTGAGAAAAGACACCGAGAACAAAGGTAATCAACTGCGCAGAAGCATCTCTAACTAACAAAGAATCGCATTATGTAAATTTTTCTTTGTTCTTCATTTAATTTAAATGCAAATTGACCAATGTCCGTAGAATGGCTTGTTTAATTTGAATTTGGTAAGAATATTAACAGGAATATTCCTGCAAAGGCTGCACTGTAGAATCTCAGTGAACTTTGTACCTTTTGGTCAAGATCTGGAACGATGGCTCTAGGAGGTCTCTGTCCACTTAAATAACAAAGAACCACAATATGTAAATTTTTCTTTGTTCTGCATTTAGTTTAAATGCAAATTTTCGAAAGCTCGTAGAATGGTTTGGTTAATTTGAATTTGGCAAGAACAGAAACAGGAGTATTCCTGAATTTTCAAACCCCATTGACCTTTGTTCCCCTATGTGAAAATTTGGAAGGGTGGGTCTAGATCTTGGTCAGTAACAAAGAACCTGAATATTATGTAAATTTTTCTTTAAGTTCGCAAAATTTGAATGCAAATATTCGATTGTCTGTAGAATGGCTTGGTTAATTTGAATTTGGTTTTCAGGAACAGGGATTTACCTGCACGGTCAAACCGAAGTGAACTTTGTACCTTTAGGTCAATATCTGGAACGATAGCTCTAGGAGGTCTTTGTCCACCTAACTAACAAAGAACCACAATATGTAAAATTTTCTTTGTTTTGCATTTAGTTTAAATGCAAATTTCCGAAAGCCCGTAGAATGGTTTGGTTAATTTAAATTTGACAAGAATAAGAATAATATGAATATTCCTGCACTGTCAAATCCAAGTGAACTTTGTACCTTTGTCTTGACTGGAAGGACGTCTCTACTCTAATCTCTGTCCATTTCCACTCGCACAGGTGCAAAGGGATTTTCTTTGTGTTTTTAAACATTCATGATGCCAGGTATCCCAAAATCGACCAGGCACATCCAAGATACTTGTCATACCATTCTACAACATATCAATTGTCACAAGTAAGCAAAGGTAGCCATTATTTTTCTGTCAATTATTTCAAACTGTTGAGCTGTTAATTTCTCTCCGATTTCCAGAAGATATTGACAAAATCTCAATAAATATATTTATTGCTATTTCTACTAAACTTTCAAACTACACTTTGGCTGCTGAATATATATCAGTTTTTGTAACGAAATTCGTGATAGGCAGAAATAATCAAAAATATCCGAAAATCTTCTGAGAGATTGTCAAGGTGTAACAGACTTCAAAATGGAATTGAGGCCTAAAGTTGAGAGCACCGGAAGGTAATGCAATTTACGTCATAATAAAGTTAATAGTATTAACAGTAATTATCATTTTTGACATTTTAGCCATTTATAGTTTTCAGAGTCAAAATTAGATTAAATTATTTTATTCATGTTTTAATTGATTCTCAGGTATAAAGAGCTATTTCGGGTGCGGGAATCCTCCTCATCTCCACAAAGACGCAACAGGAAGGATGGAAGAAAGTCCAAGTCGGCGTCTCCAGCCACTTCAAAGAGCTCAGCGTCGGAATCTTCATCTGAGAATCAAGGCCCGTCCCGTCGTTGTAAATCGACGTTAGCTCCGCTTCGTCCTTCTTCACCGTCGAGTAACTATTTCCGTCCAATATTGCCATTGCCTCAGCCGAAGGAGGATGAGTCCCCCAAAAAGGAAGAAAGAGTCGTAGCAGTCGTTCTGAGTAAGAAAAGAAAGTCGCGGATCGAAGAATGGAAGAGGCTGTACCCTTTTGGTCGTGAGGGAAATCTTCCACCTGGATCAATACGTTGGGCACTACAACTTTTGGCATTTATGAGACTGGAAGATGACAAAGTTGAGATGCAGCATGTCATGAAGTGGATTAAGAATCACAAATGGATATCTCTGCCCGTAAGATTATTTAACTATTTCTAGTTATAATTTAAAATTACACTCGCATTTTGAAAATATATTTTACTATCGAATCATTCAACACACCCAAAATATTTGTGCACATCGCCAATTCTTATTTTAATCTTGATATTAGAATTCTGACAATGGTCAAAGTGTTCGTCAACCAAATCAATCGACTCAAATTGCCCGAAACAAATCGCGTTTCAGAGGTCAGCGAAAACGTCGTTACAGAGGACACAGCAAATCCATTCCCAGAACATCAAAGCCATTTTTAACAGTCAACTCTGCAGAAAATGCACCAGTGATATCATTCCTGGTAAAGAATATTTTATCAATCACTAATGCTATTTTAATATACTACATTTTCAAAGAGAACCTACCTAAAAATATAAAATGATGAGTAAAATTTATTATTGCAATGCATTCATCTTATTTTGTGTATGTGTATTTGACTTTAGAATTCTGAAAATGGACAAAATAATACTGAACCAAATGAATCCGTTCCTCGTGAACCAAGAAAAGCGTCTTTCAGAGAACCCAAGACATCTATTCCACAAGAATCCAGGGAATTTATAACTATCAACAGAGCAGAAAAGCCAGAAATAAGCATCTCCAGAACTAAAATCGAATCGGTAACGATCAACTTGTCTCCAAATGAGTCGATGACGTTCCATCGCGCACCAGATGAAGAGAGAGTCAATCCGCAAAAACCAAATCAATTGAATTCATGCCAAGACGAAGATCAACTGAATCCCTTAGACTGTCCACCATTGGCATCTCCTGGAATGAATTCTTCGACAAAGTCCGACACTGAAACCTGTCCTACAACTCCCCAGCTGCATAGTGAAGATTCGAGTGAATCAGACCACAGCGGATCTCTGATAATTGATTTGGACGCCCAGATACAGGATGATCAAGATGAAGAGACAGTCAATGAGAATACTTGCAAAGATGAACCTGAAGGGCAGACAACTTGTGGATATTCTGGGTCAAATCCGCCTGGAGAAGATTCGACTAATTACTGCAATGAAGAAATGCCTGTGATGCCAAATCCTTCTGATTCTCGTAAGTTGATAATTACTATTAACACGTTGATCATTTTTATTAGATAGCAAGACACTGAAACTATTCCTTTTTCTTCAAACAATGACAGGCATTCAGAGTCCAAAGAACTCCCCGTACAACCCGAAGAAGCGAAGACTGACTACTTACTATTCCGATCAGAATGGAAGTCTTGCTGAGAATGAAGCACAAAATTCATCCGCTGAAGTTGCACTAGCTAGTGCAGAGGACCTGAGGAAGAAAAAGGAAAGGATCCGATTTGGTTTGATCATGGTCAACAGTCTTAACAACCTCTGCTTGAAGTACGACGACATCTTCTTGGGACGTCCTTACTTGGAGCTTTTCGCCAAAGTGTTGATGGATGCTAAAGACAACAACCAAGTCAAGAAGACAAACATCGGAGATAGAAGCGACTTATCAGATGCCATTTGCCGTGTACTTTCTCAAGATTTGGTCGCAGAAAACAGTGCAAGATCCTAAAGTTTAAAGTCCTTCACCCTCTATAGATATGCATCGGCTGGAAATGAAAAAAACAAATCCGTGGTCTGCGACTCTGACAGTTCGGGTCTCCATCAACGTTGTTAAATAATCCGTTTCTACAATAGAGAACAACTATTTTTTCTAATATTTACATTATTTCATGGATCAGGGTTAATTTTTTATGGTTTTGATGTTATTTAGTATATTGTTATGTAGTTAATTTTTGTATAGTCTAGTTTACAGAAAAGGGATTTATTTATGAATTTAGTTAGCATAAAATAGTTATAGTAATAATGCAATTGACATATTAATAAAGTTTAACGCCAGAAATAATGAATACGATAATTATACGACTAGGGTATTTATAATGAACTTATACTATATTAATAATGAGTCAACTTAATTACATACCTGTTATAACAAACGTAGTTAATACACTAGTAAATACATAATAAATTATATACTTTACTAGACTAAATACTTAATAAACTTGATTTAAATGAACTTAATTAGTACATACTATAAAACTTTACATGTCATATAGTGATTAGATTAATAAACTATTATTAGTACTACCAACTATAAGAAAGAACCGATTGTAATGATAACCAAGTTAATATTTTATAATAATAGGAATAATTTCTTTTTTATATTAATTGGTATAAGTATATAGTTTTCTTTAGGTAGCGGCCATGATTTATTATAAGTATCCAGTAATGTTTGAAATAAAGAATCATCATTGCATTATTATTATATAAATACGCACTAAATTATTTATTTAATGCACTTTGAAATCATGATTCGTGGTTTATGTTATAATGTGCATCTTTTAAACAAGTTCATAAATTAACCCTATTCACACACCAAACTTGGAATACAATTAAAACTGAATTGCTGGATTCAGTTTTATTTAGTTTTTAGTTTTGCAGGCGATTGGATTCTTCCAAAAGAACCGTCCAACTCGATTCATGTACTGTTTACAGAAGAATATGAATTTTGAATGAGGCTAAGAAAAAAGGCTGGAAAGCTAACTTTTGTTGCAAATGCTAAGGCACTTTGTCAGAAATGAGTCCAAATTAAAAAATCTCAATAAATTCGCAATTAACAACATTCTTAATTATGACACCTGTTATGGACCTTTTGTCGGCATAGAATAAATATAGAAAAATAATTATATTTACTGGTTCTTTGAAATAATTTAAAATGTCCCTGAATAATAATTGAAACAATCAATTTTGAAGACGTCTCTAGGGACAGTTTAAAAAGTCCCTGAGTAATAATGGAAAAGGTCCCTACTTTAACTGATTTAGTTGATGTGGAAATAATTGTGTTTATTTATATGGTAATAGAGTCAAAACTCTAAAATGTATGTCATCCCGTTTTAGAAGTGTTTTTGTTACAATGCATCTCATACTTTACATGGATATGTGATCATACAACTTTGACATGTGAATGAGAATTCCTAGTTTTCCACAGGTTAAAGTCATTTTGTTCACCTTAAGGTCCTCATTTGTCATTTTGGTCAATTTTGTTTTCCTAGAAATGGAAATGTTTGTTAAAAACAAAATTTTTATTTCTCAACAGTTTTTTATTTTTGTTCTTAATGTAATAAATATGGCGACATGCGTCCTACAGGTTTAATAAACGAATCCAAAGTCCACTGCACAAACAAATAATCTACATTTGAATATTTTTTCTTACCTGTAATATGCATATTCGAAACTATGAAATCGCACAGGCGCAATATGCTTTTCTTTGTGTTTTACAACATTTAAGGGGTCAGGAGTCGTGATCCGAGGGGACCCAAGATCCACCAGCACATTAAAGGTAACTGACGTAGGACTAGATTGTCACCCCCTTTACAGATATGTTAAATGAGCAGGTAACCTTTCGTATTCAGTTAATTGGTTGCAGACTGTCAAGCTGGTAACTTCTCTCCGGTTTCCAGAAATATTTACAACATTCAAGTGATTTTGCTACTTCTTCTAAAACAATTCTTCCCTTTTTGTAACCGAGACCACAAAGTCCCAAGCCATTTTAAATTCTTGAAGGCAACAAAGACAAAACGAACATTGAAATGGATTTAAGACCTAAATATGAAAGCATTGGAAGGTAATAATGTTTTCCTTGATTATAAAATAATAACTTTATAACTATATACAAGTTACTATATTCCGCATTACACAATTTAAAACTGATTATTTTACTGATGATTATTGATTATTTTATTTTAGATATAGGGAAATATTCTCATCTCCATCAAGACGCAGCAGGCATTCAGAAAGGAAATCAAAGTCGGCGTCTCCAGCCACTTCAAAGAGGTCATCAGCATCGGAATCTTCATCTGAGAATCAAGGCCCGTCCCGTCGTCGTAAGCCGTCGTTGGCTCCGCTTCGTCCTTCTTCACCGTCGAGTCACTATTTCCGTCCAATATTGCCATTGCCTCAGCCGAACGAGGATGAGTCTCCCAAAAAGGAAGAAAGAGTCGTAGCAGTCGTTCTGAGTAAGAAAAGAAAGTCGCGGATCGAAGAATGGAAGAGGCTGTACCCTTTTGGTCGTGAGGGAAATCTTCCACCAGGATCAATACCTTGGGCGCTACAACTTTTGGCATTTATGAGACTGGAAGATGACAAAGTTGAGATGCAGCATGTCATGAAGTGGATTAAGAATCACAAATGGATATCTCTGCCCGTACGATTATTTCACTATTCCTAGTTATAATTTAAAATTACATTCGCATTGTGAAAATATATTTTAATACCAAATCTTTCAATACAGACAAAATATTAGTCCATGTAGCTAATTCTTGTTATAATTTTGATGTTAGAATTCTGATAATGGTCAAACTGTTCGCCAGCCAAATCAATCAACTCCCAGTGCTCAAAGCAAATCGCGTTACAGAGGACAAAGAAAGCGTCGTTACAGAGGAAGAGGATACAGCAAATCTATTCCCAGAGTATCAATGGGATTTTTAACTGTCAGCGATGCAGAAAAAGCACCAGTGATATCATTTCTGGTAAGAATATTTAATGAATAACCGAAGCTATTTTAATATACATTTTCAAGGAGTATATACCTATCTAAAAATTTAAGTAAAACATAATCAGAATTCAAAATCTTATAATTTATATATTATATTCGATTTTAGAATCCTGACAATGAACGAAGTAATGCCAAACCAAATGAATCGGTTCCCCCTGAGCCTAGCGAATCGTCTTCCAGGGAGCCCAATAAATCTATTCCCGAAACACCCGAGGAAGGGATCATTGTCAACAAAGCAGAAAAGCCAGCAATAAATCTTTCCAGATCGACAATCGAATCGATAACAATCCAGTTGTCTCCAAGGGAATCGATGACTTTCCATCGCGCACCAGATGAAGAGAACGTCACTCCGCAAAATCCAAATCAATTGAATTCTTGCCATGACGAAGATCAACAGAATCACTTAGACTGTCCACCATTGGCATCTCCGGGAATAAATTCCTCTACAAAGTCCTACATTGTAATCCGCCCCCCAACTCCCCAGCTACATAATGAAGATTCAAGTGAATCAGACCACAGCGGATCTCTGATAATTGATTTGGCCGCCCAGATATTGGATGAAGAGGATAAAGAGACCGGCGATCAGAATACTTGCAAAGATGAACCTGAAGGGCAGACATCTTGTGGATATTCTGGGTCAAATCTACCTGGAGAAGATTCGACTAATTATTGGAATGAAGAAACGTCTGAGATGCCGAATCCTTATGATTCTCGTAAGTTGATAATTACTATTAAAACTTCATTGACCATATCAAGAGATTGAAACTTTTGCTTTATTCTTAAAACAATGACAGGTATTCAAAGTCCAAAGAAATCCCCGTACAATCCGAAGAAGCGAAGACTGACTAGTTACTATTCCGATCAGAATGGAAGTCTTGCTGAGAATGAAGCACAAAATTCATCCGCTGAAGAAGAAATTCCACCCCCTAGTGCAGAGGACCTGAGGGATAAAAGGGAAATGATCCGATTTGGTCTGATCATGGTCAACAGTCTCAACAACCTGTGCATGAAGTACGACGACATCTTCTTGGGGCGTCCTTATTTGGAGCTTTTTGCACAAATCTTGATGGATGCCAAAGACAACAACCAAGTCAAGAAAACCAACATCGGAGATAGAAGCGACTTATCAGATGCCATTTGCCGTGTACTTTCTCAATATTTGATTGCAGAAAACATTGCAAGATCCTAAAGTTTTGAGTCGCCTTATTCACATGCTTTGGTCGGAAATGTAGAAAACAACTCCATGGTCTCCGACTCAGGCAGTTCAGGTCTGAGTTATGAATAATCCCGTGAGTACAATGAAGAGCAACTATTTTTTCTAATATTTACATTATTTCATGGATCAGAATTAATTTTTTATGACTTTGATGTTATTTAGTAGATATAGTTTTTGTATTGTTTATTTTACAGAAGAAGAATTTATTTATGATTTGACTTGGCATTAAAATATTTATAGTAATAATGCAATTGATATATTAGGGAAGTTTAGCACCAGAAATAAGAATTTATTTATACGTATTAAGTTTATTACATCTGTAAAATGTTTCTAGTAATAATAACTACAATTAATATAGATAGTACATGAGTTTTATTATTATAGTGAATTTATGGAGATGCTTAATGATTGGAATTATTACTGATATAACATTGATACATATATTATTACGAACTAATATAATATTATAATGAAGTTAATTTTAGTGTACATTTTTAATAAAGTAATTAAAGGGCAGTGTAACGTACAACATTATGATTACTTATGCTTCTTATTGATTATGATATATCTTGATTATGATCGCCATCCTATTTAACTTACTCGCAGGTCAATTCATATTTATTATTTTCTATCATAAATTCCAATATTTCATAAATTGATGCATAATATTTTAATTTCCTGCTCGGTTCATTGCCTAAGTATTCAGCAATTGCTAATTCTTAAAGTAGTTATGATGCAACTTTAATTCTTATGTGAGGAAGCCTCCCACGCACAGCTTTGTTCAATCATATACGACATCCAAAGCAAAAGCAGATCAGTGTGGACCAGCTAAATAGCACTCATGCAATATAACACGACTTAGTACATTTCTCTATCATCCCATTTATAATTATCACTAAATTCTTACCTAATTTTACATGGTCTTCAACACCCATATGTGAAGTTACTATATAGATCAAGTTGCAATCAAAATATTCATACTAAATCATCTAAAGGGGTTTTGAAACCAGATATCAATATATTATATAATTATCACTGATTAATGATAATCCTTCCATATTATCGTTTCATTTTTATAAAGTTGTAAGTAACAGAACCAAATTATCGATCAAACTCTCAAAAAATGTGAATATTGTTAACACGTTGATAAAAAAGAAACTTCCTACAGAAATTCGTATAGGATAAAGAGATTTGACATATGCATCCGACAGCCTATTCCTCTTAAGACCATGGTTATAGACTTTAATGATTGAACATGAAAGACAAAAAATAGCACCAGTCCTTTTAAAAATTATAACCATTGCTGTATTCAAGACAACTCCTAACATTGGGAAAACAAGATAATCTGACAAATTCAACACGTTCACCATTCCAACACTCACGTAAATAATTATGGTGTCGACTATTAAAACGACAAACAAAAAGTCAGGCATGATGAAGTCAAGAAATGGATCTTTCACCATACTTATTAAAGAGTAGAGCGATCGATAAGACACTAGCATGTCCTGAATATTGATACGTCCAGTCTGTATTCCATTTCTGTAAAAGAAATTAAAGGGTAATGACATAGAATATTAGTTAGTGCAGTATATTATACTACTGTTTTATCATAGTAAATTTGAATTAAATTGTCTTATTATTTATTTATTTGAATTGAACAAAACTAAACTATATTATTGAATAAAATAATAGACTAAATAAAATTACCTTAGATAGCTCAACCAGTAAATATTACTGTACGCTATAGTGGCATAATTGCTGAAAACGAATGAGATGGGTATTAGAATATTGAACCACGTAAATAATTCCAAAACTGTAAATATTGGTAGAAAATATTCGGCATATGTCCCCATCAATGGTAATAGGTAGGAATAGATATAGCGAGATGAGTTTGGGTTAGACACAAACAGGATACTGAACATGACTGGGTACACAGTTCCCAAGGGAATAGTCAATGAGACGGCCAGCGTGTTCTCGTCAAACTTTTTCTTCTCGTGCACTCTCCATTTGTCTGTAAAACCAAAAAAAATGCTTTAGAAGAATTTTCTTTATTAATGGCGTCTCATTTTCAGGTCATTTGGTGTTTGACTTTCAGTTGTTTCCAATCAGCCTTTTATGTATTCTAAATCTTGATTCTTAGTGCAAGTATACAAAATCGATAATTTAAATTTTATTATGGCATACCTTTGTATACATCGTTAATAATTTGGAAAACATTTGAAGTAAAATTTTATATGTTTATTTTATTGCTGATTTTATAATTTGATAGCTGATTTTAAATTTTTGTTAAATGAGTGAATATTGAAAATCAGATTCGACACTTACTAGTCAAGGTTTTCCACAATGTTAAACAGGAGTGTAATGTTGCAACCATCTTATCTGAAGCTATGATAGCGAAAACATGGAAAGTGGCACCGTAAATAGCAAAGAGTATCCACAAAGCATGGAATAATTTCTGCGACGCTGGAACGACTGGTGAATTGTATGCGAAATAAAACGAAGTGACCAGAAATACCAATTGAAGAAAAATGTTGCCAACAGCAAATTTCCAAAGCATTATTCTCCGTTTTGAAATAATTTTTTGGATGCCCCCGTTTTTAGTCCATTGGAATGGAAGAAATGGATAGAGTGTGAAAATACGATTCATAAGTGCAGTAATACGTGCAGTATTTTTTATAATCATTTTCCTGAAGCAATTATTTTTAACTACAAAATAATGTGCAAGTTGAATTATTGTAAATGAACTTAGTGTACAAAAATTCAAGACAGGTAAAACTTTGAGTAAGAATGGATGTTTAGATACTCGTTGGATATAAAGTGCAAAATTTAAAAAAATACAATAGAAACAGAAACGATATTCTGGTATCACTGACGAGTTGAATTGTTTGTTTAGAAATGACACTTTGGCTATTTAAGGTTCTTTCTCTGAGTACCGGTTTTAACGACTATTTTATTATAGCTCAAGCATATTTTAATATCCTACTGTACTTGTACTACTCACATAGTATTGACAACGTTAGGTAAATAATCCTGGGAATTATATTTGTTTACGAAAGAAAGCTGTCTACAAGGTGACAGTAGTATTTATTATTAAGGGTCTGTAGGTTAAATTATTACAAAGTGCTCTTTAACCTTATTTTATAGTACAGTATAATTTATAGAAAAAATGGGCACCATAAATCGAAAGATACTAAGCCGCTCTAGTTGCGGTGTAAATACACTGAATGTACATGTACTATACCTCTTCATACATCAGTCAGCACTAAACGGGGTAAATACTTAAATACTAGCTACCTATATCAAAATTTTATTTGAAGTTGAGTTAGAGACTGGAAATACAAAATTCCTTTTACCCTGTTTTTTTTGGTGCCCACAGTGTTATTAATATTGACGCAAAACGATATAAGATAGGAACAACAACATTAATATTAATATACTACAAGATTCGTCGTCGTCTTCGTCGTCTACTTCAATTGTGTTTGTATTTTCACAACCGCGACGTGTTTTCTCCTGTTTTCTCCCATCTTAGTTAATAATGAAATACTTTCAGTAGCTTTCTTGGACATGGATTTCTTATTCATTTGGAGACGAAAATAGAAAACTCAGTCTGTGCTTAGTCTGTTTATTTCTATGGATTTTTGAAATCATCAATTTTGGTGGCTTTTGATTAAGGTTGTTGTTAACCATACGATGGTTGCAAAACATTTCACTTCCATGACATTACAATGAGTATATTGGTGCCTGTGCCGAACATTAATAACTCATCCTACTTGGGGAATAGAAAATATTTGATAAAATATGTACATATTTTCTACGAGTTAATCTTTGGCATTTTGCCTTCACCCAATCTCTATATTATAACCACAGACTTGAAAAATTTACCTACCGATGTATGTACCTATGTATCTTTGTGTGGTAGGGAGAGCCGAAATACAATCATTTCTATAGTATAATCGTATAGTTCAAGTTTATGTTTATTTTTGCAACTACAAATGGGTCGAAATAACCGACCGCAAGAAATGACAGGTTATTTTTTTCTAATTTGCGTTCTTATAAATACAAATAAATGTTTGAATTAAGCAATTTGTGCTAAGATACTTGCTACGAAAGTATCCTTTAAGCTTCTAAGCTTTGATACCGAGTATGTTTGGTGTGCTGGATGAGAACCAAAACCTTCCCATGCGGATGTTGGATTGGATGGTTTTTTAAATTTTTTGGATGTTATAATGTTGGTGATGGACTGAATGCAATGTTGATATTTTCTTGGATGTCTGATGCATGATGGGATGGATGAGATGGGTATATGGATGTTCCATCTTTTGGAGTGGATGCGATGTTTACCTACAACTTGCATCTATGGTGTGGACAAAACAACCTCCACTAATATAGCACGACTTAGTACAGTTCTAACCTAATTTTACATGGTCGGAAACATCTATCAGAAGTTACTTACCTATAATTAGCAAAACTAAATCAAAATATATCGCGATGTCACAATTTACAAAAGGAGTAAGTAATGTAACCAAAGCCAGTTTTGATTTAATTATCACTGAACAATAATATAGACTCCATATTAGTACTTAACTTCTATAAACTAGTAAGTAATAAAACCAAATTATCGATCAAACTCTCAAAGAATGTGAATATTGTTAATAGGTTGATATAAAAGAAACTTCCTACTGAAATTCGAATAGGATACAAAGATTTGATATATGCATCAGACAATCTGGTCCTCTTAAGATCATGGCCATAGGCTTTAATTATAGAACATGAAAGACAAAAAATAGCGCTTGTCTTTTTAAAAATTATGACCATTCCTACATTCAGGACAACTCCTAACATAGGGAAAACAAGATAATCTGACAAATTCAACACGTTCACCATTCCAACGCTCACGTAAATAATTACGGTGTCTACAATTAAAACGACAAACAAAAAGACAGGCATGATAGAGTCCAGTAATGGATCTTTCAGCATACTTATTAAGGAGTGGAGCGATCGATAAGACACTACAATGTCTTGAACACTGATACGTCCAGTTTGCATTCCATTTCTGTAAAAGTAATAGAAATTAATTCGTTTCAAGTTTTCTTAGCTAAAGAAATACTGTAAAGGGTAGGGTAAGTAAAAGTATTCATGAAATTAAAATTAATCAATTAAAAATAATAATACTTACTCTGTTGTTTTATTCTAGTAATTTTGAATAATATATGGTTGCATAAGAATATCTAATACAAATTAGTTGTTGTTAATATATTTGTAAAGAATTTACAGTTAATTTAATATTACTATTGCCTTGTAACAAAATATAAGCGTAAATAAAATTACCTTAGATAGGTCAACCAGTAGATAACACTGTAAGCTATCGTGGCATAATTGTTGAAAATGAATGAGATGGGAACTAGAATATTGAACCACGTAAACAATTCCAAAACTGTAAATATTGGTAGAAAATACTGGGCATATTTCCCCATCAGTGGTGACAGGTAGGAATAGACGTATCTGGATGAGTGTGGGTTAGACACAAACAGGATACTGAACATAAATGGATATATAGTTGCAAAGGGAATGGTCAATGAGACAGCCAGAGTGTTCTCGTCAAACCTTTTCCTCTCGTGCACTCTCCATTTGTCTATAAAACCAAAATTGACTATTTTAGGCATACAAAAAACAAAATTGACAGATAATTTAAAGTTTATTATGACACAGGCTAATTAAATTAAAAAATTATTGTGGGAAAACTGATTTTATAATGTTAATTTTTTACCTCCATAATTTTTTTAAAATAAGTTATTATGAGATTTGATACCTACCAGTCAAGGTCTTCCACAGGGTTAAACAAGCTTGTAATGTTCCCACTACCTTGTCTGAAGCTATGGTAGCCATAACATGAAAAATGGCACCGTAAATAGCAAAGAGTATCCACAAAGCATGGAATAATTTCTGCGACGTTGAAACGACTGGCGAATTGTATGCGAAATAAAACGAAATGATGAGAAATACCAATTGAAGAAAAATGTTGCCAACAGCAAATTTCCAAAGCAGGATTCTCCGTTTTGAAATTATTTTTTGGATTCCCTTATTTTTAGTCCATTTGAATGGAAGAAATGGGTAGAGTGTGCAAATACGATTCACAATTGAAATAAGTCGTGCAGTATTCTTTATAATCATTTTCCTAAATAATAGTATTTAACTTCAAAATGGCGCACAAGTTAAATTACAATAAATGAAATTTAATTCAAGAATTTTCCAAACAAATGAAACTTTAAACAGGTGTAAGTAATTTGGAAATAAATGACAATTCAAATTTATTTTCTACCGTAGGCAATGTATTTTCTTAAGTATTCTTATACTTATGGATACCTTTTGGATATAAATGCAAAATTCAAAAAATTCAATAAAAACTAGTAGTATCATCGAGTAAAATTGTTTATTTAGAAATGGTTCTTCCTCAGTGTAGCGGTTTCAACTGCTAGTTAGAACAAAACTATTGTGTAGCTCGGGCCTATTATAATATCCTACTATGTTTACAAAGTTAGTTATATATAATTCTCTGAAGTATATTTGTTTACGAAAGAAGGCTGTCTACAAGATGCCACTAGTATATATTATTAAGGGTGTAGGTTAAATTATTTCATAGTGTAGTATATTTCATAGTACAGTATATTTATAGAAAAACTGGGAACCAGAAATCCTTCAAGCACAGGTTCGTTTAACTACGGGATTTTACAAAATGCAGACAGTTGCAACAGTTCAACAGTGCAACAGTAGCACTTACAGGGCCATTCATAAGCCATAAACTACTGTAGCACTGTTGCATACAGATTGCAACTGTAGCACTGTTGCATACAGATTGCAACTGTAGCACTGTTGCATACAGATTGCAACTGTAGCACTGTTGCATACAGATTGCAACTGTAGCACTGTTGCATACAGATTGCAACTGTAGCACTGTTGCATACAGATTGCAACTGTAGCACTGTTGCATACAGATTGCAACTGTAGCACTGTTGCATACAGATTGCAACTGTAGCACTGTTGCATACAGATTGCAACTGTAGCACTGTTGCATACAGATTGCAACTGTAGCACTGTTGCATACAGATTGCAACTGTAGCACTGTTGCATACAGATTGCAACTGTAGCACTGTTGCATACAGATTGCAACTGTAGCACTGTTGCATACAGTTGTATAGGCATTTAATTCTGAACATGTTTTAGCACAGGTAGCCACCAGTATTTTTACAACCATATTAATTAATTTGACATTTTACTGATTAATGTGCTTTAAAAAAGGAATAATTAAAATTAAGGTTGATAATAATATTACTATTATTTTTAATTATGTAACCTCACCCCTTTGCGGTTTGTAAGTAAAAGTTAATAATGTATGCTACAATCTCTATATATAATCGCAGACTTGATAAATTTACCTGTCTATATATATTTATATATATGTGTGTACGTTTGGTAGGTAGAACCTAGGGAAACTGCATATATTACGTAAAGCAAAACCCCCTCCCACAGGTGTAACGCAAGTGCTGACTGCAACAATTTTAATTGTGGATATCTCCTCCTCCCATCAACTGCACTCGTAATATATACATGCTCCATAAAATCAAAAAAGCAAAATGCGCAAGCCCAATTCCTTTAAACCACCGATATAAGTCGTTTCATATTATTATTATAGCATCTAAATAATAACAGAAATTTACATAAGAAGGTTGAATGGTGACTGGGGATCGATGATCGAATGGAAATGATTAGCGAAAGGGAACATTTCGTAATGATCGTAATGTGCGTATTAAATAGTATGTCAAAACTTTTAACCCAAATTGGTTTTGCTATATTATCGAAAAACTTATTCAACATTTTTTAATAGAGCTGGGTTTAATTTTTAATACCCTCTTAATTCCATTGTGCCAGTTGGGTTGGGATATCTTTTTGTAGAATTAAATAAATAACAGTACTGGGAGCCACTAATTTATTCTTAAAAAATATTTATTGTAAGTTGTGCTCATAGGATTTGTACGTTTCTCCAGAATCCTAGACGGAATCTTATTTTTTCGGTTTTAAAAAGGAGCTTTTTGGTAAATTTGTGAGTTTTTTTGAAAATAGTCTTTCATTGTTTTCTGTATTTGATGCTACGATCTACAATTATTATTTTGGTGTAGGACCAGGGTTGCGGTATCCGGATAGGAAGGTGTGGACAAAAGTGGATAAAAGTGGTTTTATCCAGGGCAAAACTAGTTTTGTCCTGGAAGAAATTAGTTTTGTCCACTTTTGTCCTGGATGGAAAGTGGACAAAACTAATTTCATCCTGGACAGTAATAAATTTGTCCGGACAAAACGCAACCCTGTGTAGGAAATTCCTTTTTATCAGGAAGTTGGGGCTGCAGCTAATTTTTCCAACCACTTTAGAAAATAAAAGTGTATTATTGTAAATTTGCTTTGTATTTACAAAGTTAAAAAACTAATGGGATGTTTTCGAAATTGTTTTTATTACTGTGATGGATGGCCTGCAGAATTTCTCCTGAGTGCTAGATTTGATCCTGTGCTGGGTTCGCTAGTATATAATAATCTTATATTTACATAAAATATACAAAAAACCTATGGCGAGCCGTAACAGAAGCTTACCTAAAAAAGGGAACATTGTGCATATTTTTGGTAGAATAATGCTAGTGTTAGTTTTATCTTGATTACAAGAATTAATAGTAAGTGATATCAATGATTGTTAATTTATAGTTATCATTCATTTACTGTTGATAAAACTGATTGCAACAGTGCTACAGTTGCAATCTGTATGCAACAGTGCTACAGTTACAATCTGTATGCAACAGTGCTACAGTTGCAATCTGTATGCAACAGTGCTACAGTTACAATCTGTATGCAACAGTGCTACAGTTGCAATCTGTATGCAACAGTGCTACAGTTGCAATCTGTATGCAACAGTGCTACAGTTGCAATCTGTATGCAACAGTGCTACAGTTGCAATCTGTATGCAACAGTGCTACAGTTGCAATCTGTATGCAACAGTGCTACAGTTACAATCTGTATGCAACAGTGCTACAGTTGCAATCTGTATGCAACAGTGCTACAGTTGCAATCTGTATGCAACAGTGCTACAGTTGCAATCTGTATGCAACAGTGCTACAGTTGCAATCTGTATGCAACAGTGCTACAGTTGCAATCTGTATGCAACAGTGCTACAGTTGCAATCTGTATGCAACAGTGCTACAGTTGCAATCTGTATGCAACAGTGCTACAGTTGCAATCTGTATGCAACAGTGCTACAGTTGCAATCTGTATGCAACAGTGCTACAGTTGCAATCTGTATGCAACAGTGCTACAGTTGCAATCTGTATGCAACAGTGCTACAGTTGCAATCTGTATGCAACAGTGCTACAGTTGCAATCTGTATGCAACAGTGCTACAGTTGCAATCTGTATGCAACAGTGCTACAGTTGCAATCTGTATGCAACAGTGCTACAGTTGCAATCTGTATGCAACAGTGCTACAGTTGCAATCTGTATGCAACAGTGCTACAGTTGCAATCTGTATGCAACAGTGCTACAGTTGCAATCTGTATGCAACAGTGCTACAGTTGCAATCTGTATGCAACAGTGCTACAGTTGCAATCTGTATGCAACAGTGCTACAGTTGCAATCTGTATGCAACAGTGCTACAGTAGTTTATGGCTTATGAATGGCCCTGTAAGTGCTACTGTTGCACTGTTGAACTGTTGCAACTGTCTGCATTTTGTAAAATCCCCAATAGAGTTCCTAACGTATACATCGACATAAGTTAAAGAATGTTTGTGTTTGTTTGAATGAATGAATGAATGACAGTATTTATTTCAGTGACTGGTAATCAACCGTTACATTGTAGTAGTTACAAGAAACAAGTTATCTCACATACATAGTCACTCTAACTAAAGTGGTAGTTTAAAAATAGTAATATAAATTTGGATATTAAAATTAGATAATTTCGTCAAAAGTTATATATTATTATTGAGGTAGAGAGTATGCTACACTTTTGTCCTAGTCTGCTCTTAAGCTTAAGAAGTGTTCCCGAATTTTTTTATCAAATTCAGCATATGAGCTTGCTTTTTGTATGGATGTTGGTATAGAGTTCCAGGCTTTTGCGCTTCGGTATGAGAAGGAAGATCGAGCGAAAGATGTAAATACATTTGGTGTAATCAGATCTTTGTCCCTTCTCATCGATCTGTCGGATTGAGGCTTTATAAAATAGTATTTATCTAATAAGTATGTATTTTGGGGAGAACGTGTGTTAAAGACATGCATGAATACAAATAGTAGCGAGTATACATCTCTACGTTCGGTCATGGTCAGAACATTAGCCTTTTCTAAATATACGTAT
This sequence comes from Tomocerus qinae, assembly GCA_020055645.1. NCBI lineage: Eukaryota > Metazoa > Arthropoda > Collembola > Entomobryomorpha > Tomoceridae > Tomocerus > Tomocerus qinae. The sequence goes on from CM034546.1 coordinate 68,291,547, forward strand.
TTTTTCTGTCTATTAATCTTTCTGCTCCAAAATACTTTTTCACACATCTTATGAATCATCTTATCGATTTTTGTAATTCTAGTTTGTGAAATGTTACCCCATATAGGTAAACAATAGTCTAATTTAGATAAAACTAGAGAATTACATATTATCCATAATTTATCTTTTGAGAAAAATTTTTTATATCGAGTAATTAATTTAATTCTAGAATTCATTTCATTTATCACTTTGTCAGAATGTGAATTCCATTTAAGAGTTTCATCTAGGATTACCCCTAAATATACAAATTGTGATACCTGTTGTATTAGTTCTCCATTTACGCTGACAGTTATATTTACTTTTTTCATATTCCCAGCACAAAACACCATCACTTTAGTTTTAGACACATTAAGTTCCAGTCCGTTGGTTTTTCCCCATTCGTTGAGGGCGTGAAGGTCAAGTTGTAGAAATGCTTCTGCTTTCTTTAAATCGTTGGAGGAGTAATGCAAACAGTAATCGTCGGCCTACAGCACACTTTTGCAGAAAATTGGAATGTCCGGCGCTTCGTTGATGTAGATGGAGAAGAGTAGAGCACTTAGGGTTGACCCCTGGGGGCTACCCCTGAAGAGGGGTTCACCATTGAGTAGAGAATGTGGTCCTGATAAACTTCCGAGAGTATCTCCCACTTTGACTCGGATTGTCCTTTCTGTTAGAAATGACATTAGCCAGGATTGCACATTATCTGTGATTCCAATGTTTTCGAATTTTTCATGAAATTTTTCCCAGAGAGGTGATTCAAAAGCCCGTTTATAATCAATGAACGCAGCGACTGTATATTTCCTATTTTCACCTGCGTTATAAATGTCGTTGGTGAGCGAAGCAATTGCAGAGAATGTTGAGAATCCAGATCTAAAACCATGTTGGGAAGGTGATAGTTTCATTTCCTTTTCTATATAAGTTTTCAACTTCTTATATACAAGACATTCGAAGATTTTTGAAGTTGCGCAGAGAATTGAAATTGGGCGATAGTTTGTTGGTTCAAATTTTTCAAATTTTTGTTTGAGTTAAATGTTGAAAATTTAGAAGTGGAAACTGCACCCAGAGTACATCACATCGTTATATAAAACCATATTTGTAAACTCCACTGAAGTTATTATTAATTTTGGAAAATGACGTTTTTTTATAGTTTCAAATTGTTAGTATATTGTTAACAAATTATTATTTAACTAGGCGCCCAGTACTAATGCTGAATTACAAAATGATTAGGCATATTAACATTGTTTAATTTTTGAAATAATCTAATGTTCACTGAAATTGGACTTCCTTGTGTACTCGCGTGTGCATTGCAACAAATAGTCGCATTTACCTTGGTATAGTAAGATAGATACATGTGACTTACGTGAAAAGAGCTTTATTAAGCTAATATTTTAATGATTTCTAAACACAAAAACAAATAGTTACAATTTCAATTTACAATCCTGCTTTAAATTACAAAGTAACTATTGCATCAACAGGTAGATTGAACAGCATATTTTATTTGAATTATAATTCTAAAAATATTTTATATGTAGTAATAAAACCAAAATTTAGGGTGTACTGAAATTGATTTCAATATTTAGAGTAAAACTGCAAGTTAAGTAAATTGTCTTTAAAGGGGAAATTGAACAATTTTTGAATTAATTAGGAGGAGATACCAAAAGGAAAGCAATGGCGAATACTAACTAAAGCATTATGGAATACTGTCTGAATTATTTAAACTATCTGGTATCAGATACTATTTGGTTTTAGATGAGCCGGATGAGCGACATTGAAAATCAACAGGACGCCCTTCGAGCTTATCATACTCAATGAACAGTTCCTTAACCATTTTTGTCCAACTGATTGGGTTGAAGAAATAATAAGTTCCAGTTTCAAATTTGCTATTCTTTTCAACAACTTGTACTTCTGGGATTCGTGTAATCCAGATCTTCTCCTCTTTGTGGTATCTCCAATCACGTTTATATAATTCCGTAGCTGCTAAAATTTGAAGACTGTCGCCACAGAAATTATAAAACATATAAAATAACAAATCCTCCCCATAACGAGCAAATCGAATTAAAATAGCATAATTTAAGGTTTTGTGACAAGTATTCAATATAAGTTATATAGTACGTAAAGCAATAAAAGCTATCCTATACAGGGTTACCAGATTTTCTTCAACGAATTTAAGTATCCTGGCCAAAAATAGCCATTTACAAACCCGCGCCCTTCGGGCGCGTCTTGGTACATGCTTTCAAATGTCATACAGTCATACAGCCGTATTTGGCGCTCTAACTTTGACGGTTTTTTGATGACAATGAAGCAAAAATAAGTAAATTCGTATCTAGGAAAAAATATTCTTGCATATTACTTCATATATGAAGGAGAAAGTGAACAGAAAATACCTATTCGCGCGAAGCGCGAGAAAATTTTGAAATTCAATTTCAAAACTGATCATTAAACACTTAACGAATTTTGAGTAATTTAGCTTTAACGGCTTAGTGACATAGTTGAGGAAGAGAAATTTGTTATTTATGCCCTACTGATAAGTTATTAATGGATTTCCTTCGAAATTGGAAGACAATATTGACTATTAAACTGAATTTAAAGACAAAAAAATACTTAAATACGCGCGAAGCGCGAGAAAATTTCAATTAGTTAACGTATCTGAAAGATAAGAAAGCTTGTTCTAATATTATATGATTTCAAGTTATTTCACTGTTTCCGATTTTAGCAAATTTAAGTATATTTAAGTATATTTAAGTATAATTTAAGTATTTTAAAATACTTGCAAGTATTTTAAGTATAGGGCCCAATTTAAGTATTATACTTGCCATTTAAGTATACCTGGTAACCCTGATCCTATAGCAAACGAATAGATTTTGTAATGAATTTATAAATGTGACCAAGAAACGAATAACTGAGTACCGAATAGAGCTTTTAACAAAGTCTGGATGTCTCAACTGTTCACCAACTTTATACTCATGGGGAACTGCAAATTCCATATCTTCAGCTGGAACAGACCTTTCGGCCCAGGGTCCTCCAAAATTACTCTATAGTTTTTCAGGAGCATTAAGATTCAGACCCAACTCTGTGAGATCGGTAACCAGAGCCAGGGAAACCAAATCCGGGTTCGTTTCTGCAGCTCTAAATCGTGTAAGCAGACCAACCATCCCAAATTGGTCGTTAATCATATTGTTCTGAATGTTCGTCACCTTACCTAAAATGAAGATATTAAATATTCAAAATGGTACAAATAATGATTCTAGTTTATTACATAGTCATAGATATTACATAATGATTAGATGAAAATTGCCTACCGTCCAATGATGTAATTATTCCTGGCTTAGCGGGAGAACTATCCTGTGGCAAAGAAGAATTTCTTGGTTCCGCTGATTCAGAGGGCTGAGGGATGCCCGACGGAACTATCGACATAGTCTTAGGTCGTGCACCTGTTTCTTCATTTAACCCCAGCGCCGCTGCTCCAGGTAACGCAGGAAATTCATCCGAAAGCATTTCAAACGGATTACTTTCCAACGAAAAATTAATACTATCCAATCCGACTGCAAGTAATTAATAAATAGGATTACCCATTGAGATATTTTTCAATTACATATTCTCCACATCTCTTAATGAAAATGAATTAAGGGTCAGCTTTGTATTTGTGTTGTGTTCTAACTGAGTTGTGTCTTAATTCCTTCCGAAGTACAATTCTATTTTTATGATGTTTACATTTGTTGGATTGGAATCGTAAAGCGTAGGCCATCTTACTACAATTGGATTTGGTTGCATGACAATATTAGGAGACAACGACGGATCAAGGCTCGAAGTGTATGGTCTACTAGAGGCACCACGACTAAAATTTGGCCCCTCATTTCCCGATCCATTTTCACTAGTGCCAATTCCATGGATAGAGGTTTTTATACGCTGCTGATACTGTGAATTAAGTAATTTTAACAATTATAAAATATTATGTTAAACAGGAGTGTAATGTTGCAACCATCTTATCTGAAGCTATGATAGCGAAAACATGGAAAGTGGCACCGTAAATAGCAAAGAGTATCCACAAAGCATGGAATAATTTCTGCGACGCTGGAACGACTGGTGAATTGTATGCGAAATAAAACGAAGTGACCAGAAATACCAATTGAAGAAAAATGTTGCCAACAGCAAATTTCCAAAGCATGATTCTCCGTTTTGAAATAATTTTTTGGATGCCCCCGTTTTTAGTCCATTGGAATGGAAGAAATGGATAGAGTGTGAAAATACGATTCATAAGTGCAATAATACGTGTAGTATTTTTTATAATCATTTTCCTGAAACAATTATTTTTAACTACAAAATAATGTACAAGTTGAATTACTAGAAATGAATTTTATTGCAAGAATTTTCTAGACAAATAAAACTTTGAGCAAGAGTGAATGTTTGGTGCTTTTTGGATATAAAATACAAAATTCAAAAAAATGCAATAAAAACTATATTTTGGTATAACCGACTAGTCGAATTGTCTGTTTAGAAATGACACTTTAGCTAATTAAGGTTCTTCCTCTGCGTAGCGGTTTTAACTACTAGTACTAGATGAGAACAACAATTATTGTCCAGTTATTATAGCTCAAGTCTATTTTTATATCCTACTGTACTCTCATATTCACATAGTTAGGTAAATATTCCTCTGAATTGTATTTGTTTTTGAAAGAAAGCTGTCTATAAGGTGACAGTAGTATTTATTATTAAAGGTAGGATAAATTATTTCAAAGTGCTCTTTAACCTTATTTATTTTATAGTACAGTATATTTAATAGAAAAAGTGGGCACCATAAATCGAATAACTCTACAGTCACTCTGGTTGCGGTTTAAATACACTGAATATGTATTATACCTCTTCATAAACCAATTCAATATTAAACGGGTAAATACTTAAACACTCGCTACCTATCAAAATTTTATTTGAAGTTGAGTTAGAGACTGGAAATACAAAATTCCTTTTGCTCTTCTTTTTTGGTGCCCACAGAGTGTTATTATTGTTGACGCAAAAGAATATAAAATAGGGACAACGCCGTTAATATTAATATATTATAAGATCGTCAACTTCGTTTGCGTCTGAATTTCACAGCCGTGACTTGACTGACTTGTTTTCTCCTGTTTTCTCCCATCTTAGTTAATAATGAAATACTTTCAGTAGTTTTTCCTTGGACGTGGATTTTTTATTCATTGGGAGATGAAAATAGGAAACTCAGTCCGTGCGTGATGTAGATGGTTGTAGATAGCAAACTGTTTATTCTATGCATTTTTGAAATAATCAATTTTGGTGGCGTTTAAATAAATATTGTTAACCATATAATCGTTGCAAAATATTTCACTTCCATGACATTACATTGAGGATATTTGGTGCTTGTGCCCGACATTAATAAAGCATTTTTTTGGGGAATTGAAAATTTATGTTAAAATATCTCATATTTTCTACGAGTTAATCTTTACCCTTTTGCCAGGAATGACTTTCTTTAACTAAGTTTAACTTTAACTTTAACTAATCATAAACTAAAAACTAATAATACAGAATTTGAAATCTAATTCAAAAACCATATAACAATAGTAATGACTTTGTGTAAATACATAAAAATTTGAGCTATTATAAGCTAACATTTTATATATAAGAAGTTAATAATTGTAGTATACATCTTTAATTAAATGATACAATTAAAATGCTGTAAAACGTACAACGGTATAATTACCTAATCAAATGTGGCAGAATCCATTCTATTTAGTTAACTAACAGGCCAACCCACAAAATTTATTTTTTATAATAAATTCTTAATATTTCATAAATTGACGCATAATATTTCAATTCCTGGTCGGTTCAATGCGTATAAGTAAGTATTTAGCAATTGCTAATTTTTAAAGTTATAAGATAACTAGTGAACCCAGCTAAGGGGCAAATCTAGCACTCAAGAGAAATTCAGCAGACCACCCTTCACAGTAATAACAACAATTTCGAAAGCATCGTATTAGGTTATTATTTATTATGTTAACTTTTTAAATACAAAGTACAATTTAAATAAATATACTTTAATATCTATAGTGGTGGATAAATTAGCTGCAGCCCAAACTTCCTGATAAAAAGGAATTTCCTAAACTAAAATAATAACTGTAGATCGTAGCTTCAAATGCAAGAAAAAATGAAAGACTTCATTTTTGAAAAAAATCCCACAGTCGCCAAAAAGCTCCCTTTTTGATCAGAAAAATAAGATTCCCCCTGGGATTTTGGAAAAACGTACAAATTCTATAAGTACAACTTACGAATAAATATTTTTAAAGAATAGTTAATTACCCATTACTCTTATTTAATTCTACAAAAAGTGGTGCCAACTGCCAAAAGAATCAAGAGGGTAGTAAAAAGTAAACCCAATTCCACTAAAAAATGTTAAGTTTGTCTATGTAGCATAACCAATTTGTATTAACAGTTTTCAAATGCTATTTAATAAGCCACATTACGATCATTACGAAATGTCCCCTTTCGTTAATCATTTCCATTCAATCACGACTCACCACCATTCAGCCTTCTATGTTAATTTCTATTATTGTTTTACTGTTATAATAATATGAAACGAAAACGACTCATTTCGGTTGTTTAGAGGAATTGGGCTTGCGCATTTTGCTTCTAAGGTACATGCATATATTACGTTTGGAGTTGATGGGAGGAGGAGGTACTCAAAAGTGTTGCAGTCACAGTCCTTGCTATATAACAACCCCACCAATATATAACAAGACTTCATACATAACATACATATTCCTACATCATCACTAAAATCCAACTATATAATTTTACATGGTCGAAAACATCCATGAGAAGTTACTTTTACCTATAATTAGCAAAACTAAATCAAAATATATTGCAATGTCACATTTACAAAATGAGTAAGTAATGTAACCAAATAGAATTTATATAATTATCACTGATTAATTATATTGATTCCATATTAGTGTGTGTCCGGGGGAATTGAAGAATGAGACTAGCCTGGGAAATAATTCAAATCTCAAGCCGGGAACGCGAGAGAAGCCAACGGCGGTTGGCGAGAAGAAAGGGAGAAGCAGTGGCAAACAAGAAGCCGTCCCGTAAGGTCGTACGAGAACGATAGCAGAAGCGTGTTGAGCGGAACCACGAGGCTCGAAGAAAATAGTGGAATATAGTTCATTTTTCATTTTGCAATTTATTTGTGTGATAATTTGTAATTTGATTTGGACTTTTGTGTGTTAATAAATAGTTAGAAATAACTGATTTTGTAGTAGTGAAACTACACATTATTGAGCAGGGCATAGGTTAGTGTCAGTGGCTCATGATCAGTGTGATCAACGATTAGTGAGTTGAGTTATATTTTAGTAAGTCCACTTAGCTACGTAGTTCTAGGTGTATTTCGGCATAGAATTAGGTAGAGTGAAGCTGGCCAAAAATACATGGTGCCGAAACCCGGGAGGAATCAGTGACTTTTGATTCAAAAAGTGAAATTTGAGTTTTTTGACTGTTGACTATCAATTGTGTTGTGATATTCAACCATGACTACCGGAAGAAGTGATGTTGTTAGGCAGAGCCGAAGACGTGCTGGACAGTTACCGGAGTTTGGCATGCTAGAAGGAGGTCGCCGACAGAGAAAAGAGGATTTGGAGCAGCCAGCACAAGGCGTGGCAGTTAATACTCTAGTCAACGGTGGTCGACGTAAAACCCCCTCAAGTGCAGGAAGTGTCAAAATGGGAAGTGGTTCATCGACGACGACGACTACTAGCAAATCTTCACGAAGGATCCTTGAAGCCGAGCTACAGACAGAAGAGGAGCTTCTTCGATTGGAGGAGGAGATGCTTGCGCGACGTAAGAAAATTGCAGAGAAAAGACTCGCCCTGCAGAGAGCCCGTATCGAAGAGGAAGAAGAGGATAGTCAAGAGCTGAGCTCGGAGGAAGACTATCAGACAGTTGACGGTGGCGGGGAGGAAGACGAAGAGGGCTCAAGAGTGGAAAATTGGGTCAATGAACAAGAGAACCCCCCTCTAGGTGATCCGAATCCAGTGGCCACCATAGCACCAGTGGAAGGAGGTAACGTAGCCATTGAGATGATGGTACAAGCAATAAGTGCACTTACTGATCTCCAAGTGAAAAATAGTCAAGGAGCTGACTTTAAAAGTTTTGTGACGCGACAATCAGTGGGAAAGGATCTACCCGTGTTTTCTGGGGCAGCTGAAGAGTGGCCGTCATTCATCGAAGAATACACGAGTACGACCGAATTATGTAAGTTTACAGATTCTGAAAATTTACGGCGATTAAGAAAATGCCTTAAAGGTAAGGCGAAGGAGGCAGTTGTGTCAATGATGACACTGCCAGCTAACGTACCAAGAGTGATTGAGGCTCTAAAGATGAACTTTGGACAACCTCGACTTATAGTGCAATCACTAGTGACTAAAGTGAAAAGTTTGCCAACCTTGAGAGATGACCGACCTCAGTTGACTATAGACATGGCCAATGCGGTTCGGAATTTGGTGGCTACGATGGTGAGTGTGGGGAATTTAGGCCATATGTCTAATCCTCAATTAATGGACGAGTTAGCTGTGAAGTTGCCGGCATCGATGAGAGGCAGTTGGGCACGAGCAGCAATTGAGAAAAAGTCAGATGTGAGTTTGTCTGATTTTTCAACATGGTTAGACCAGAGGGCGGAGGAGGCCAACCTCTATCGAAATATTACCACTGAGAAGCAAGAACCAACTCGTGACGATGGGCAGAAGAGCCAGAAAAGAAATCGGAGAGAAGGAGTCTTTGCTACTAGTGATGAAAAAAGTGAAACCAGTGATGATGGACCTTGTTTGTGTTGTGATAAAAATCACATCCTCAAAAAGTGTCGAGTGTTTATCAAAATGCGTGTGAAAGACAGAGTGACTCTTGCTAGAGACAAGAGGCTTTGTTTCAAGTGCCTAAAATCTGGTCACAGGTCTGATCAGTGTGAGGATGACGAAAGTTGTGGTAAGGACGGATGTCAGAAGCCACACAGCCGCTATCTGCATTATGAGAAGAAGCCAGTTGCAGAAAAGTCAAAGCCGGATGCTGAAAAATCCGAAGAGATTTCAGAGGCAGTCTGCATTAGTCACCAGCAAGGTGAAACTGTGTTACTGTGTGTGCTACCTGTAACTCTGCGTGGGCCGAAAGGAAAAATTAAAACATTTGCCATGTTGGACACCGCATCAACAGTGACAATGATTTCCGAGGAGGCGGCTATGGCGCTCAAATTAGATGGTCCGAAGACGGAGCTAAATCTAAATTGGATGGATTCTACCACCAGAAGAGAGAGGGACGTAATGAACGTGTCTGTAGAAATTTCTGGTGTCGACGAAGAAGTGAATTTCACAATGAAAAACGTGAAAGTGAAAAAGGATTTGAAGCTGCGTGTTCAATCCCTGGATATGAAAAAGTTGAGTCAGAAATGGAAGCATTTGTGTGATGTCAATGTTGAGTCTTTCCGAAATGCACGGCCGCATATTTTGATCGGACAAGACAACAATCAATTTTTGAGATTGTACGAGACCGTTGAAGGCCCGCCTAATGCTCCTTGTGCTTCGAGAACCAAATTAGGTTGGGTGGTGCACGGGACTGATTCGAATTTATGTGGAAATAAATCTGAAGACTTTGTTAGTCACATTTCCCATCGAGAGAAAAATGACGAAGCATTGCATGGACTAGTGAAGGAGTTTTTTAAAACTGAAGCCTTCGGTGTAAACCTGAAAGCAGAGAAGCCGCGGTCAAAGGAGGACATACGAGCTCGTCGAATTATAGATGAAAATGTTGTTCGTATGGATGACCGTTGGGAGACTGCCCTGCTGTGGAGAAGGGATGATGTGAAACTTCCTGAGAGCAAATTAGCTGCTGAAAATAGACTCAGAAGTATCGAGAAGAAGATGGATCGTGACAATCAATTCGCTGACGAATATTCTCAAAAATTAATCGATTATGAAGCGAAGGGGTACACGCGAAGACTGTCAAATGAGGAAGCGGCTATTCAGACGAATAATACGTGGTACTTGCCTCACTTTGGAGTCACTAACCCCAACAAACCAGGAAAGCTCCGGCTGGTATTCGACGCTGCGGCCAAGAGTCACGGAGTGAGCCTGAATGATGAATTGTTGACCGGACCGGACATGCTATGCTCACTGGTGGGAGTCCTTCTGAAGTTCAGGGAACGAAGAATTGGATTTTCAGGTGACATAGCTGAAATGTTCCATCAGGTGCGAGTGAAAACTGATGATAGAAAAGCCCAGCGATTTCTCTGGCGAGGAAAAGATCGTGGCCGGCCTCCAGACACTTGGGAGATGAACGTGATGACGTTTGGTGCCGCCTGTTCACCAACACTTGCCCAAGCTGTAAAAAACAAGAATGCTGAAGAGTTTCGAGCTGAGTTTCCTGGTGCAGTCGACGCAATAGTCAGTCAACACTACGTTGATGACTATCTGGATAGTGTGGATAGTGAGGAGCAAGCTATTCAAAAAATCCGTGATGTGACAGAGGTCCACAGGAGAGGAGGATTCAAGATTACTAAGTGGATTAGTAATTCTAAGAAAGTACTTGAAGAAATTGTGGCGAATGAAGAACTGGGAAGCAGCTGTTTGGAGGAAGTCATGAATCTTGATATGGAATCAGATTTCAAAATTGAACGTGTCCTCGGCCTGCGTTGGAATCCTAATTCTGATGTTTTTGAATTCGCTACTAATTTCGCAAAAGTTGAGAAGACTATTGTTACGGGAAGTAAGATACCTACAAAGAGGGAAATGCTGAAACTCGTTATGTCAATCTTCGACCCGGTTGGATTTCTGTGTCCATTTATTGTGCGGGCGAAGATTTTATTGCAAGAAGTTTGGCGAGCCGGAATTGGTTGGGATGACCAATTAACCGAAGACTTGAACGAGAAGTGGCAGTCGTGGATCAAGGATTTGCAGGACATATGTTATGTGAAGATTCCACGATGCTACAGCAAACGAACAGAGAAAGCACAGTCAGTTCAGTTGCACGTTTTTTGTGATGCTTCGCCACAAGCCTTTGCTGCTGTCGCATACCTGAGGATTGATGTCGGAGGAGCCGTAGAAGTTGTAATCTGCGCGGCAAAATCTGGAGTGGCACCCCTGAAGCCAATTTCCATCCCAAGGTTGGAGTTGCAAGCTGCCGTGATGGGGACGAGACTGGCCACAACATTAAGAGAAGAACATCGAATAAAATTCGATTGTGTGCATTTTTGGAGCGACTCTCGGACTGTTATATGCTGGATCCGATCTGACGCTCGCAAATATAAACCATTTGTCAGTCATCGGATTGGAGAGATCCTGGAGACTTCTGAAGTGAACGAATGGCATTGGGTCCCTACTGGAGAAAATGTTGCAGATGAGGCGACGAGGGATTCCATGGAAAATGATCTGACTGAGAAAAGCCGTTGGATTAACGGGCCACAATTCCTGCTGGAACCTGAATGTGAGTGGCCACGAGAGAAGGAGATATCTCTTCAGACGGGGGGAGTCTCAGAAGAAATAAAATCGACGGAGTACGTACTTGCAGCTGACCATGAAGATTGGATCTCCTGGTATCTGGCAAAGTACTCTACCTGGACTGGACTTGTGAGAGTGACAGCTTGGATCCTTCGCTTCAAGAGCAATTGTAAATTGAAGAAGTCGGAGAGGATGCTGAGGAAGTCACTATTGCCGTCTGAATGTGAAGCAGCAGAGATTGTACTGACGAGGATTTCTCAGTGGCAATCATTTGCTACTGAAATCAGACATTTGCTTAAAGGAAAGCCGATACCGAAAGAGAGTAGGCTGAATACTTTCAAGATTTTTCTGGATGACAATCAAGTATTGAGACTTAGTGGAAGGACTGTCAAATCTCCAGAATTATCATTTGACACGAGGCAGCCAGTTGTGTTGGACCCCAAGAATATTTACACCCGGCTGATAATTCAAGATTATCATGTTCGAGCGAGACACCATGGACAGGAAGCTGTAGTGAACCAATTACAGCAGAAGTATTGGATCCTGAATGTCAGGACTGCAGTGAAGAGTGCCTGGAATAACTGTCAGGAGTGTAAGATATCGAGAGCTATCCCAAGAAATCCTGAGATGGGGGATTTACCTGAAATTCGAGTAACGAGAGCTGAAAGACCCTTTTCAGTGACGGGCGTCGACTACTTCGGGCCCATGGAAGTCACTATTGGGCGAAGACGAGAAAAGAGGTATGGTGTACTATTCACGTGCCTTGCTACCAGAGCAGTGCACCTGGAATTAGCTAATTCCCTCTCTACCGACTCATGTATCATGGCGATTCGGAGGATGATCGGGAGGAGAGGAAACCCAACCAAGATGTATTCCGATAACGGAACGAATTTTCGAGGAGCAGATGCAGAGCTTCGGAAATCAATTCAAGAATTGGACGAAAAGAAGATCATGGAAGATCTGACTCCCCGTGGAATAGAGTGGCATTTCATTGCACCCTCTTCCCCATTTATGGGTGGGGCATGGGAGCGGCTAGTGAAGTCAGTGAAGATCGCCCTGAAAGCAACGTTGAAGGAACGTGCCCCGAAGGAGGAGACCCTTCAAACTCTTTTAATTGAAGCTGAGAGTGTCGTGAACAGCCGTCCACTGACACATGTATCAATAGACCCGGATGATGAACCGGCCCTGACGCCCTACAATTTTCTGATTGGGACAACTACTATAGCAGCAGCTCCGGGAATGTTTTCGGATGACGAATTTTATCTCCGTAAACAATGGAGAGTTGCTCAGAGACTGGCGGATATGTTTTGGCGGCGGTGGATTGCTGAGTATTTGCCGTCATTAACTCGGAGGAAGAAATGGCATCGGACTACAGATCCAGTGAAAGTTGGGGATCTGGTGATTATCGCGGATGGGAACCTGGAAAGAGGATTCTGGCCCAGAGGGAAGATTGTCGCCACCTACCCAGGAAAGGACTGTGTCGTACGAGTGGTGGATGTCAACACCAGCACCGGAATACTTCGAAGACCCGTTGGCAAGTTATGCGTTTTGGATGTCGCTAGAGGAGTGGACAAAACCAGTTCTGCCACTGGGGGGAGTATGTGTCCGGGGGAATTGAAGAATGAGACTAGCCTGGGAAATAATTCAAATCTCAAGCCGGGAACGCGAGAGAAGCCAACGGCGGTTGGCGAGAAGAAAGGGAGAAGCAGTGGCAAACAAGAAGCCGTCCCGTAAGGTCGTACGAGAACGATAGCAGAAGCGTGTTGAGCGGAACCACGAGGCTCGAAGAAAATAGTGGAATATAGTTCATTTTTCATTTTGCAATTTATTTGTGTGATAATTTGTAATTTGATTTGGACTTTTGTGTGTTAATAAATAGTTAGAAATAACTGATTTTGTAGTAGTGAAACTACACATTATTGAGCAGGGCATAGGTTAGTGTCAGTGGCTCATGATCAGTGTGATCAACGATTAGTGAGTTGAGTTATATTTTAGTAAGTCCACTTAGCTACGTAGTTCTAGGTGTATTTCGGCATAGAATTAGGTAGAGTGAAGCTGGCCAAAAATACAAGTGCTTCATTTCTATAAACTTGTAAGTAAAAGAACTAAATTATCGATTACACTCTCAAAAAATGTGAAAATTGTTAGCACGTTGATATAAAAGAAACTTCCTATAGGAAATCGAATAGGATACAGAGATTTGACATATGCATCAGACAGCCTATTCCTCTTAAGACCATGGTCATAGACTTTAATGATAGAACTTGAAAGACAAAAAATAGCACCAGCCCTTTTAAAAATTATGACCATTCCTACATTCAAGACAATTCCGAACATTGGGAAAACAAGGTAATCTGATAAATTCAACACGTTCACCATTGCAACGCTCACGTAAATAATTACGGTGTCGACTATTAAAACGACAAACAAAAAGACAGGCATGATGTAGTCCAGTAATGGATCTTTCATCATACTTATTAAGTAGTGGAGCGATCGATAAGACACCAGAATGTTTTCAATATTGATACTTCCAGTCTGCATTCCATTTCTGTAAAAGTAATAGAAATTAATTCATTTGTATTTACTTAGCTAAGGAAATTAGGGCAAGGTTAGAGTAAATAATATATTAATTACAATTTAATTAATTAATTAAAATATTAATACTTACTGTTATTTTATTATAGTATTTTTGAACAATATAAGGTTGCATAGAATTTACAGTACCCTTAAATATTACTATTGCCTTGTAACAAAATAACAGCGTAAATAAAATTACCTTAGATAGGTCAACCAGTAGATAATACTGTAAACTATCGTGGCATAATTGCTGAAAGCGAATGAGATGGGTATTAGAATATTGAACCACGTAAACAATTCCAAAACTGTAAATATTGGTAGAAAATATTCGGCATATTTCCCCATCAGTGGTGGCAAGTAGGAATAGACGTATCGAGATGAGTTCGGGTTAGACACAAATAGGATACTGAACATGAATGGGTACACAGTTAGCACCGGAATAGTCAATGAGACAGCCAGCGTGTTCTCATCAAACTTTTTCCTCTCGTGTACGTTCCATTTGTCTGTACAACCAACATTAACTATTTTAATTAATGGTGTCTCAGTTTTACGACATGATTTAATTTATTTAATTGATTATAATTTTTAGTTATTCCCAATTAACCCTTTATGCATTCAATAATGAATAATTAATCTTAATGCAAAAATACAAAATCGACAGACAATAATTTTGTTAATGAAAGAGGTTAAATAAATTAAAAATTATAGTAGGAAAACTGATGTTAATTTTTTGCCTCCATATTTTTTAATGTGTGAATATGAGATTTTGGCACTTACCAGCCAAGGTCTTCCACAGGGTTAAACAGGCTTGTAATGTTCCGACCACCTTGTCTGTAGCTATTATAGCGAAAACATGGAAAATGGCACTGTAAATAGCAAAGAGTATCCACAAAGCATGGAATAATTTCTGTGACGTTGAAACGACTGGCGAATTGTATACGAAATAAAACGAAATGACGAGAAATGCCCATTGAAGAAAAATGTTTCCAACAGCAAATTTCCAAAGCATGATTCTCCGTTTTGAATCAATTTTTTGAATAACCCCGTTTTTAGTCCATTTGAATGGAAGAAATGGGTAGAATAAACAAATACGATTCACAAATGAATTAAGTCGTACAGTATTCTTTATAGCCATTTTCCTAGAACAATAAATTTTTAACTACAAAATGGTATAAAGTTAAATTGCAATAAACGAAATTTAATGCATGCAAGATTTTTCCAGACAAATGATTGAACAGAACAGATGTGAATAAATTGGAAATGAATAGCTGTTCTAGATTATTTCCTATTGTAGACAATGTCTTTCCTAAATTCTATTCTTATACTTACGGATACTTTTTGGATATAAATGCAAAATTCAAAAAATGCAATACAAACTAATATTCTAGTATTGCCGAGTCAAACTGTTTGTTTAGAAATGGTACTTTAGCTTATCATGTTCTTCGTCGGTGTAGCGGTTTCAACTGCTAGTTAGAGCAATAATAACTATTGTCTAGCTCCAGCCAAATTAAGTACCCTACTTTATTTAAAGTTTAATAATTCTCTGAAGTATTGAGTGAGTATAAGTGTTTACGAAAGAAATCTGTCTACAAGATTCCACTAGTATATATTATTAAGGGTAGGTTAAATTATTTCAAAGTGTTTTTTAACCTTATTTTATAGCACAGTATATGTATAGAAGAAGTGGGCACCAGAAATCCTTCAAGCACGGGTTCGTTTAAGTACACATAGGTGTATAATAATTCTTCACAATTCAAATCAAGGTTAAACAGGTAAATACTTAAATACTGGCTACCTTACAGATTTGAAGTAGAATTAGAGCCTGGAAATGCAAAACTCCACTGGCCTGCTTTTGCTGTCTACAGGATTATTGCTATATGGATATGATTCAGACAACCACAACATTAATATAAATTCCTTATGTGGCCGTCAACGTAATTTATGTTGTATTTAACAACCATGACGTGTTTTCTCATGTTGTTTCCCATCTGTGTTAATAATGAAATACTTTTAGTAACTTTCTTCGGCTTACATTTCTTATTCATTGGGAGACGAATATGGGAAACTCAGTTCTAGCAAACTCTACTTCATGACATCATCAATGTTTGGAGTATTTTAATTAAGGTTTAAATAAGTATCGTTAGCCATGCAATGGTTGCAAAACATTTCACTTCCATAACATCCATGATGTTTGGTGTCTGTGCCGGACATTAATAACACATCCTCCTTGGGGAATAGAAAATATTTGTTAAATTATGTACACATATTTTCAACGAGCTAATGTCAACAGTTTTATTGCCTTCGTCCAATACGATCATAAAGGACTTTTCAAACATATTTAGATTCTCCAAAATGCGGAGTTGTCAATGTCCTACTTTTGTACTCTACCTAACTTTCTGTATATACTAGTTTGTGCCCATTTACAATTTTCACTAGGGGAAGAAAACGTCACACTAATTTACTTTTAAAATAACACATTCCCACCAATTTATTTGTTCATCATCAAGCCCCTTCGTATGTAAAAGGCTTTTTCACAAGCGTATGTTACATAATTATCTGTTCAGGGAAGAAAAAAGTAGGTAAAAAAGTTACCCCTTTTTTACAGAAAAGGTAAAAAGTACTACTTTTTCTAAAAAAGCAATCCTTTTTAACTTTTTTACCTTATTTATATGTTAACTGGAAGTAAATGGGGCACGCTGCTACACCAATAAAGGTAAAAAGGCAAAAAAGGACTGCTTTTTAAAAATCTTACTTCTACCTTTTTTATAAAAAAAGGTAAAAAAGGTCCTTATATGTTCCCTGGTATCGTTCAAGCAGCCTTAATTCTATAAATATATACTATAATCACAATAAAAATTTGTCCATTTTGTATCTATAAAAGCCTGAATGAGTTGATGTCTGATGAATCCATTTTTTCATAATATATCACACCAATTTGTAAATTACAAAAAAAATCTTTAACCTGTTCTGGGTTCACATTATTGTTTGAAATTAATGGAAGTACTGAGGGCCTAGTAGTACATCACAATTATAGAGTTCCTATCGTATACATCGACAAGTTAAAGAATGTTTGTCGGAGTTAAATGTTAAAAATGTAGAAGTGGAAACTACTCTCAGAGTACATCACATCGTTATATAAAACCATTTTTGTAAACTCCAAATTTCCGAAGTTATTGTTAATTTTGGAAAATGGTGTTTTTATAGTTTTAAATTGTTAGCATTAACATTGTTTAATTTTCGAAATAAGCTAATGTTACCTCATATTGGACTTCCTTGTTTTGCAAAATATGCATACTCGATATTAAACTAATAAACTAATAATATTTTAATGTAAACACAAAAACAAATAACGAAATATACCAACTATTTTATTACAATTTCAATCTACAAAACTGCTTTAAATTACAAAGTGAACAATTACACATCTTCACTTCAACAGGTAGATTGAACAGCATATTTTATTTGAATTCTAATTCTAAAAAATTTTATATGTAGTAATAATACCAAAATTTAGGTGTACCGAAATTGATTTCAATATTTAGAGTAAAACTGCAAGTTAAGTAAATTGTCTTTAAAGGGGAAATTGAACAATATTTTCCTATTTAATTCTAAACACATTGTATGAAAAGATATATTATAAAATTGAATTAATTAGGTAACAGATACCAAAACTAAAACAATGACGAATATTAACTAACTAACTTAAAAGTATCTGGTATCAGACTATTTGGTTTTAGATGAGCCGGATGAGCGACATTGAAAATCAACAGGACGCCCTTCGAGCTTATCATACTCAATGAACAGTTCCTTAGCCATTTTTGTCCAACTGATTGGGTTGAAGAAATAATAAGTTCCAGTTTCAAATTTGCTATTCTTTTCAACAACTTGTACTTCTGGGATTCGTGTAATCCAGATCTTCTCCTCTTTGTGGTATCTCCAATCACGTTTATATAATTCCGTAGCTGCCAAAATTTGAAGACTGTCGCCACAGAAATTATAAAACATATAAAATAACAAATCCTCCCCATAACGAGCAAACCTAACTGGTGCCAGCTTTTCCCTGTAAAAATAGGTAAAAATGGAATTAAAATAGCATAATTTAAGGTTTTGTGACAAGTATTCAAATAATTTATATCGTACGTAATGCAATAAAAGCTATATGACAAACGAATAGATTTTGTAATGAATTTATAAATGTAACCAAGAAAAGAATAACTGAGTACCGAATAGAGCTTTTAACAAAGTCCGGATGTCTCAACTGTTCACCAACTTTATACTCATGGGGAACTGCAAATTCCATATCTTCAGCTGGAACTGAACTTTCGGCCCAGGGTCCTCCAAAGTTACTGTATAGTTTTTCGGGAGCATTAAGATTCAGACCCAACTCTGTGAGATCGGTTCCCAGAGCCAGGGAAACCAAATCCGGGTTCGTTTCCGCAGCCCTAAATCGTGTAAGCAGACCAACCATCCCAAATTGGTCGTTAATCATATTGTTCGGAATATTCGTCACCTTGCCTAAAATGAAGACATTAAATATTTAAAAAGGTACACATAATGATTAATTAATATTAATGATTAGATGAAAATTGGCTACCGTCCAATGATGTAATTATTCCTGGCTTAGCGGGAGAACTATCCAGTGGCAAAGAAGAATTTCTTGGTTCCGCTGATTCAGAGGGCTGAGGGATGCCCGACGGAACTATCGACATAGTCTTAGGTCGTGCACCTGTTTCTTCATTTAACGCCAGCGCCGCTGCTCCAGGTAACGCAGGAAATTCATCCGAAAGCATTTCAAACGGATTACTTTCCAATGAAAAATTAATACTATCCAATCCGACTGCAAATAATTAATAAATAGGATTACCAAATGAGATATTCTCCACATCCCTTAATGAAAATGAATTAAGGGTCAGCTTTGCATTTGTGTTGTGTTCTAACTGAGTTGTGTCCTAATCCTAATTCCTTCCGAAGTACACATTCTATTTTTATGATGTTTACATTTGAATTTAGATTAGAATTGTAGACCGTAGACCATCTTACTACAAAAGAATTTACTATAATTTTTGATATTTTGGTTGTAACAAGTTTTAAAAAAATGAAAAAAACTTGAGTATTTTTAACTTTAACTGTTTAAGGTATTTAAAACTAAAAAATCAAAAATCCAATTTGTAGCCAGATGGTCTGCGATTCCAAATAAATATATAAGTACCATAAAAATCAAATTTATGTGTAGTTAATCAAAGTCCCGCTTTATATGACATTCTAATCTACTATAAGAAAAAAATTGTGTTGAGTAATTAATTAAGAAAATGGTAATTGTAGCGCTACGGGGTTCTTAGCCTCTGATTGGAGCGGACTTCAATTCATACTTCATTGTTTCTTCACATTTATGAATTAAGCATAAAGTTTTCAAAGAAAGTCTACTAGAAACCACTTAACTCAATCCCCAACAAGGGGAACACATGACTGTGTGACGACGGATTGTGTTATTGTTGGTTGTGTAGAGTGGAGAAAGAGACGCAGGTGACAGCAGAGAAAAGAACTCGGAAGCAGGAGTATTAAAAAGATAACGTCACTAAACGTCCATGGCTCACTAACAACAACACAACCCGTCGTCTTCGTTTTATGAAGTCATGTGTTTCTCACGATGGATGGGGATTGTTGGAAGTTGTACCATCGAATCACGGTGGGCCCCAAGAGGGGTCCCATCATAAACTTTGACCTAAATTAATCGTCTGAAATGATAAAATAGGTATTATAATACATTTTTTAGCCTTTTAGAGGAATATTTTTTAAGACTTTAGAAAAAGTAATGAATCCCGTTAGCGCTACTCTTACACGGTAACTATTTACCTTCATTTAAGCTCAAGTTCAGACTGGTTAAAGATGGAAATTCGGACGGATCGCGAATTGGAGTGTGATAATCAGGTACACCAGCAGCATACCCCATTCCTATTGGTCGATTCATTCCAAGAACGCGGTCCATTATGCCACCCATAGGACTGGTAAAATTTAATTCAGAATAATATAATTGATTTGTCGTTAGCAATTTAGCAATTAACAGAAATTAAAAAATATACAACGGTACACAAATATTTTTAT
Organism: Tomocerus qinae; assembly: GCA_020055645.1. NCBI lineage: Eukaryota > Metazoa > Arthropoda > Collembola > Entomobryomorpha > Tomoceridae > Tomocerus > Tomocerus qinae. Next base: position 68,311,727 of record CM034546.1, read on the forward strand.
AAAAAGTATTTTACCCTTTTCTAAGCAATAAATGTCGATCTTGAAGTCCAAGTTGAAAAACAGGTTGTATCATATTCGTTGGTGGGGCATTAATGGGACCCGGATTTGGTTGCATGACAATATTAGGAGACAACGACGGATCAAGGCTCGAAGTGTATGGTCTACTAGAGGCACCACGACTAAAATTTGGCCCCTCATTTCCCGATACATTTTCACTAGTGCCAATTCCATGGATAGAGGTTTTTATACGCTGCTGGTACTGCGAATCAAGTAATTTTAACAATGATATGATAAAATATTATGCATTTTAAAATGTTTACATTTAATAAACAGTGTATTCAAACTTAATACTTAATATTGAATTAAATATTAGGGAAAACAACTGCTGATGCAGAATTCGCATAATCACAATAATTAAAAACGAATTAAAAGTAGAGTTCCGAGGAAATGGTTAAGAATAAGGGTGGATGATAATACATAATAATGTTCGTGTATGTTGACACCACTAAGTACATTCATCGACTCATCTCCATATTAAACCATTCTTAGATCAGGAAGTACTCTAAAATTTTCATTAAAAAATTTAGCTTTTTCGCTTAACTTCTCCATGTCTTCACAACCCTATAGTATACGTTGAATGTCAGATGTCTGGCTTACAACGAAAAACTTTCTGATCTGATTAAAAAGTAAATAGATACGTTACGTTGTTTTTGTTTTATAAATTGACCAGTTGCCAGTTGATAAACCGCCCCCAGTTACAGTTGACAGGTGACGGGTACTGACAACTGAAACAGAAAACGGCGAAGTATTTGATCCTATACAACATATATGACATACGGTTTCTTTGTTCTTGAACATTGAAAATTGGGCATTCAACATTGGGAGGCTATTGGCTATTTGTCATTGGTCACCTTGGCTATTATTGATTATTGATTATAAGTAATTCAATCGTGTAATGTGTTGTAACGCATCGGCTTTTTAATTACCTTTTTACGATTTCTAGCCTTGTGTCCCATGTCGTCTTGGTCCGAAATATTGACGATAACGATTAGAACGGTGATGTTAGCGATTAACTATTTCGATGTTCGCTGTTCGCCGGTTAGAAACTAGGAGCTATTGATGAACAGCTGAGATTGAGATGATTACTAAATTTGGAAACCTATTTTAATCTCAAAACTAGTTGAAAATATGAAACACGACGACAATGACATAGGACATAGGACATAGGAAAGAAGAAATCCAATATCAAATCATGAATCAAATGTCAAATCACACTTTCCCAATCACACTGGATTTGAATTTCCCGGCCTATTGCATCTACATATCTAATAAAGACTAAAAATTCAACAAACAACTAACAGCTAACAGTTATAGTTATAATATATATCGTCCTTTAAGGATGCAAAAGACCTTAATCCACTTTTCGTTTGGCAGTGAAAATAGCCTCCCTCCATTTTTTGTTTGGAAATGAAAATGACCTCAATCCATTGTATATACGTTGGATTAAGGTCTTTTCCACTGCCATTATCCAAACGAAAAATGGAAGGGAGGCTCTTTCCACTGCCAAACGAAAAGTGGATTGAGGTCTTTTGCATCCTTAAGGGACGATATATCGTATTATGCTTAATATTACAAAGTATTATGGTGACCAAATAACTTTGGACAATAATATTGAAAAATAATTATTATTATTCAATCTCATTGTTCTAAGTTATTTGGTCACCATAGTAACAAACCATTTTATCATGGCTGTAAAAAGTAACAAACCATTTACTAATCATGACCGCGACAATGTAGCAAACCATTGTATCAGGAGTTAGGTTTGTTACATGTCGCAGTCATGATAAAATGGTTTGTTACTTATAGCAGCCATCGATAACTTGGCTTGTTACATTGTATTGTAATGTTAAGCATACGATAATATTATAATTCCTTTGTCCCTCGAAGAATTATTAGCTTAAAGAGATTTACCAAAAAGATGACAAACCCCTCTACTGTGCGCCTAATAATTCTCTTTACAGTTTTTCGATATCCGTAGAAACTAGCATACCCTTCATACATCCTGCCCAGAAACAATTGATAATTTGCGACAAACAATTTATATATTTCAAATTCCAACAATTATGATTTAGCGGAAGTGAGCCAAATGCAGTGCCTGAAACAGAAATGATAGCAGAGGACAAACTAATAATAAACGTAATAGTAAATAATAAACGTAACTAATAATAATCATGCACAAGCCAATGTTTTCGAATTCGCCCGTTACACCCCGACGACCAAAAATGAGGCTATGTCGGTTCACTTAACTAAATAATTAAAATATTATTACATTAATTGCCTTTTTGAGACTCGTTGGTTTAACTATAAAGGATCAAAAACAAAATAATTTATACTTAATAGTTTTACGTTTCTTGTTTTAAATTATCGTATATTACCTTCTTAGAATGATAACTCATTAGATGGTTTGTCCTATATTGTTTACTACGCTTTATTAATTAAGAAGAGACGTTTCGGTCAGAAACATGAGTTTGAAAGTGCCGCTAGTAGCTTATTTTGAAGGATGGATCGAGAGCTTAACTAATACCTCTATAGTTATGGTCAGACAGAAATAAACCCCTGGAAGTGCTTATATAGTTAACCAATGACTCATCACATTCAAGAGAGTATCTTGGTCTACAGTCTACACAACTCCAACATGCATACATGAAGTAATTTTTTACTACGGGTTCATAAGGACACTAAACACTTTAATAGCAATTGAAATAATTAATTTTAATTACAGAATCTTCATAGTATTATTTTAATAAAGTGATCTTAATTTTCGATTATCAGAAATATTAAAAGAAATTACCATTTGAGAGTAAATATTTTCTTTTATTTTATGGCTTCTGAGTAGCTTGGAGGAAAATCTTCATTGCCTAAAATATAATTGAATAACTTCAATGATTGACCATGTCTATAATGTTTTATAATAGAATAACTTTTTAAAATAAAGAAACTCGTCGACCTTCTGGGATCTGCAAATGACAGTTAGCCGAATGCACTCCAAGATTGTAACTTATAACTGATATTGGTTGCTGTACTTGCACTTGGTGAGCTTGATTATTTCCATGCACTTCGACAATTGGAATATTAGAGGAAGAGTGAGATTTTTGATTTTGATGGTCAGTTGCTTTACTCAATTCAGATTTCTGTGCTTCCTGTCGTTTTCTTTTTTCGTCTAGAAATAATCAGATTATTAAAATTTTGGCTTTTCAATCTACATCAAACTGTTAAGCTGATTAAAATCTTTACTCTACATATAAGCGTAAAGTGGGATATGTGCTTGGAGTTCTGTCGGTATTCTTGTGTATAGGTTTATGTATGTCCTTATCGTTTTGTAATGACAGACTACCAGTTCTGATTTTGTTTTACATTTCAACATGCTTAGGCATCAAAAATTGGTCTACTAAATAATCACTGGTCTATGAAATTCGGGCCAATGTGCAGTCGCTAGAAATTTACTCATTTCAGCACTTCTCTAGCACACTTTATGTGCTAGGCTTCAACTAGTAATAAAATGATAATAAATAATTGTACGATTTTTTTGTATTTGGCAAAGGTGCCACGTATAAAGTAGGGCTTGTATAATGGGCTTAACGTTAAGGAATCCGTGTTTCTTTAAATTTTGCTGGTTTCTTCAGCTAGGCGAAATAATTTGCACTGAGTAAAATTGTATTCCAAGAACAATAGTGATAGTTTCGATAGATTTCAATTTCAATGTTTCAGAAATTTAAAGCTGGGGCAAATCGTAATAGGTAGTCCCCATTGGTGGTAGATAGGAAAAATTACAGATGGTGAAAATTATTAGTAGAAATATTTGTCAAAACTTACAATCTCTGTTATGCATCATCATTTGACAACAGCAGAATCCGCAGTTGCCAAGAACGCCAAATAGACCAAAATATTCCATTGATTGTCCACTACACAGAAATAGTACCAAATATTATGATTGACCTAATATTTTCAGCTAGATGGTTTTTATGCTGATATTTTTAAAATCTGCTGATTGACTTTTAAAATTTAAATTATCACTAGAAAAGTTTTGTACAAATCAACTAGTCAAAAAATGAATATGGAAATATGGATCTTATTGATGATCTGAGGATTGGAATGAGACTGGACTCAATATTAAAAGGGGCATGCATTACATGAATTATATATTATCATACAATGACGCATTTAATATGTAGGTCAAAACGTATATGAAAGACACATTTTGAATCAAACAATCCAAAATTAACTCGAATATAAAGAGAATAAGTAATGTATAATATAATTGTGAAATATGAAAGCCAACCTTCAGTTGTGCTTAGTTGGATGAAGGATGAAACAGGTAGAAACGTCATACGGGACGCTGTGTACGGGACGTATAATTGTATACAAATAATAATGAAGTGAATCAATATCAGAGCCGCTGTTGAAAAAATATATGGCAATGACCATGAATGTTATGTTACCCATGATTATAATGACATCAAGCTACTTGTAGTCAGTATACTACTTACATGTGAGTAATGCACAATGCATCACGAAATAAATGCCCGGAAACTTAACGCCATTCTGACGACAGTATACTATGTACGTAATGACTGTCACACTAAGCATCTTATGTGACGCAACAAAACATGCGTTCAAAGAATCGATTTCCCTGTTTTAAACAGGAGCACAATATGTTCATTACGTAACTGTATAATAATATTTTTTGTCCTACTAACGTTCGCATGCTTTAGAAAATATTTAATTACACATGGACAAAAATTAGTCAATGTTTTGTCACTGCGGTCTTCTTGTAGATAGGTAAATCTTTCCAATTTTTCATACATTTTTGCATACAGTGGTATAGACTTTTTGAAAAAAACGGAGACGGAACTTAATTTTAAAATAGCTAGAAGCTATCGCAGGCAGGAATGATTTGAATATGACTAAATACATGGATCATGACTTTCTATATTGCATTAATTAATATATTTTTCTGATTGCTTAGGTTCATTACGACGCAGGCTGAGTTTTTAAAAACTATGTACCCACCAGATATCAATAAATAATTAAGGTTATTAAAAAATATTAAACCAATGCTTTGGCTGAATTTTGTAGGCTTCCATTTCGGGCTTGATTTGACTCAAACATGGGATTTTATGACATTATGTTGCCCACTCAACATGAGACCTTAAAATAACTATTTTCAGAGACTGGTAAACTTTAAAGTCTTTACTACAAATTTGAAATCGTCGATAATTGGCTTCTGATACAAAACTATTGATTTTTCAAACATTGGTGTGAGTTGGGTTGAAATACATATACAACATGATGAGATGACTATTAAAATGATGAAGCAGGCACACAATAATTTTAACACGCTTGGAATTTTTGGAAAGAGTGTGTCGCAAAATATGTTTCATGATTATGATACTTTTAATTCTTTATTTAATGTTACTCAAATTTTGAAGATTGCCGGCTATAGTAAAATGAAATCAATAACAACTATTGAGATTTCGCAAATATATATTTATTTCATTTCTCTGAAACAAGTAGGTGCATGCTTATTAAAATATTTGCTTTATTTGACTTATTTTTATTTATTATTTAATTTAGTTTGCATTTAAATTAATTTTTTTTATTTTAATTATTGTGTCTGTATTTGACTAAAAAATTAATTTAATAACTTATACATTATTAGCATAATATAAGAATATGAGAATAAATATTTTGGACAACTACTATTTTTGTAATGTTTTCATTATTTTGTGGCTTCAAAGTAGCTTGGAGGTAGTTCTTCATCGCCTAAAATATAATAATAAGTTATAGTTCAAATGGTTTTATAATGTGTATGTGTACTAAAATCTATTTAAAAATTCTACCTTTTGGGATTTCTGCAGGACAGCTGGGAGTATAAAGATCTTGATTAAGACTTATAACTGAAAGAGGTTGTCGTAATTGTACTTGGTTTACTTGGTTAGTTCCATGCACTTCGGCAATTGGAGTATTAGATGAGTAAGTATCATTGACTCCATTATTGTACCTCTTAGCTGCTGAATGTTTGGTTGTGTTGGGTGTCGAGCTATCTATTGATATAAAAATCAAAGTAAATTATGTCCAAGTCCAACCGTTACTCCACGAACAGAACAAATGTATAAATACCAATACCAATACAGAAAAGTAATTGACGTAAATACTAACCTATTCATATAACTGTTAAATAATTCGTGATTCTTTTATAACCTTTTTAGCATAAAAATGTCTACACTTTTTAATGTAGTTGTGGAATCAGTTTGTCTATATTATTGCAATGTTAGGCAAAGAGGTAAAATTTGGGAATAAAACATTGATCTGTCCATACTTCAATTACTTGTATTTTATCGAGGATATAGTTTGTGAATCAGGAAGCAATGATTTGAAAGAATAATTTTTGTAAAGTAATATTAAATTTCATGAATCATTAAGGAATTATTTCAAATGCATAGGAATGTAATAGTGTATGGCTACATTGCAAAATAACAAGTAGTGTTAAAAACTATTATATGCAATGAAGAATAAATTAGGATTTTAGTTGGAGAATAAAATTAGGTTTATACATGTTGTGAATAAATATTATGCATTTCGATAGATACTTACCCTGTAAAGTATCCATACCAAGACAACAAAGATATAAACAGCAGCCGGCACAGAATACAATGGCCTCTGCATCCGAGTCTGAGTTCGTCATTGTGTATCCGTTTGCAAATGTACTGCTAGACCTAATGGTAGACGATTATTTTCGAATATGGTTTGGTATTTAACAGTTTTATAGTCAATAAATTAATTTTGAAACGCGTAAATATTCTTCAGGAAAATTTGTACAGTTTAAATATTGCCAATAACTAAATGAGAAGTATCTCAAAGATGAACAGATGATTAGAATGGGACTGGGCTCCCAGTATGATGGAAGGTATTATATATATCATATTGTGATAACGCATCAATGCAGGTCAAAGCTGATAATAAATATTTGAGAATGAAAGCTGTCAAGTACATTATCAAAAACCAATGCTTACATTGTGGACATGTTTATACACTTTGCAAATATGCCGGCAGCAGTAGATAGTTATTGTGAATAAACTTTATACGAAAATAGACATGGACATGGACCTTCAATATAAGGTTTACCCCGATGAATGGCTTATCCGATTTTATTTTATAGATATTATTTATATCCGGCAGTAAGATGTACACTACGTAAGCGAGAAATAAATGATGTCAGTTATTTAAACGTTTATCAGTACACAAATTAGAAAAGGTCATACTACGCGTAATGAAAACCTCCATGCATGGTAGGCTTAAAATTTGCCAATACAATGACTAAAACTGTATTGTGTTGTAAGCATAATCATGGGATAGTTGTTGAATATATTTAACCTTGTCTTTAATGAACAGTAGTTTACTTCGTTTTCCGGTAAATAAACATAACAGTTAAATGAATCATGCAGAATGGTAGGCGACATCACAATCTGATAATGGCCATCAACACTATCTCTATACTATACAGCCCTAAACGCCTAAAGTGAGAATGCTACGCAGATTGATATTGCACATGGTAAGTGCATAAACAACGAAACCCGGAAATTACTTAATTAATGTCACACTCAACAAAATTTAATCGTACGATCTATTGTCTCACTTACAACTAGAGGTACCAATTGCATCATTATTCTTCTGTAATTATTTTTCATATTTTTCATTATCACATTAAAATTATATAAAACGCAAGGTCTTTAAATAAACGCCTGAGAAAATAAATGTGAACCAAAATTTATGTTGTGATTATGCTACAACAGCAATTTATTATAGAACTTACGGTAATTGTATATTGTATTTAAGACGATAAGACGATATTTGTACCTTGCAACATTTTTGACTACAAACATAATAAAAGTGAGAAACAGTTTTGATTCGCTGCATTTGAAAATTTAAAAGACATATCTCTAGAATTTTATGCTTTGACATTTTTATGTTCATTTATGAAGGTTTAAGACATTTCAATTTTGAAAAGCTCATGTCTAGCGAAAGCAAATCTAACATTAAGAAAATTATTTTTTAATGGAGAGTTGTCTCCCTTTCCCCCACGTACTCTATTAAAGTAATATTATATTTATGGGCAAACGAAAGCATTTAAAAAATATAAATATTTCTGGAAGTTTATTTTTGTATTGGAGTAAAAGTTTCATAAATATTTGGGTTTTCAGTAAGACAAATTACAATTTTAGGATTAGATAAAATCAATTGAGCATGGAGTAGGCGTAATCAACTCTCTCTTGAAGTGCTACTTTGTTTTGCAAATAAAAAGAGTGAAAAGCCGAGCGAGATTCGACCATTCCTTTAGCTACAGGAGCGAGTCCACGGATGAGGAAATGGAGTAAAGCAGTCACTTGGAGACGGTCGTAGTAATTCAACTCTTTGTCTAAAATGCACTCACTACAGCTTTCTAGTCTTCTTCGATCAATCTGTAATTTTGTCAGAACTGTACGAAGGGTGACAATATTATTCCTCGTCAACCGAACCAAGTGCACCGGAAAGTTATGCATTCTTTCATCGAGGGAAAATAAGGTCAATTCAGTAAGAAAACGAATAGTTCTAGAAATCGGAGATCCATCCGGAGCCACCGGCTCCGTCACATTTAAATCCTGATTCTCTCCAAAGAAAACGTAAGTCTTCGTGAACATTGATATTTCAAACGCTCTAGAGAAACTGTTCATCTCACCCGCTGTGAGCTTCCTTTCGTTTCTGAAACAAAACAAATTCATACTGTCAATTGAGATTCATATGTATAATAATATTTATTATATACTGTAAGAAGGCCTAATACATGTAAGCATGCGACGAGGGAATGACTAGCATCTTATCTTCGAATTCCAAAAGTGCATCTACAACTAGTAAAAGGGTCCGCATCTTCTCTCTGGTGATACATCCCGTTTTCATCACAGTCAAATAATATTCAATGATTTCCTCTGGTCTTACTGTTTCTTGTAATTGCGCGTAAATTTTCTTTTGGTACGGACAGGAGCCAAAACCATAGAAAATTGTGTCTTCGGGAATTAAGGTCACATTTTCCCTTATGTCATAATATTCCGTTTTCCAACCTGGTCTTACATTGGTTTTTAGAGCTTCCTTTTCCTGAAAAATAAAATTCATTTATTTCTCCTTATCCTACTAACTAAAATACAGTTGGATTTGTTATTCCGATCCTTATTGATTGATAAAATAATGATACTACAAGTTATGGAACTTTTGCTTTAAATTATTCTACAAAATGAATATTAAATTGTAAAATTCTTAAAATAAATTAGTTTACACATAGTGTAATAATATTAGGACTATATAGTGTTTTGTAAAAAGATACTATACTTAATAATATAAAGTATTTATATAACCCAGGTAAAATATAGGTAAAGAATTCATGCTTTTAAAAGTTGAAAGTAAAATAGAAAAAAAATAAAGACCAATACGTATTATTTGTGGTGGTTTGCTGTCGTAAAGTGATCTGCCACCGCTCTGCGCCATTGAATTTGCATTGATGTGAATGTCAACGGTTTCGGAGTTATCGTCGTCGTCATCATCTTTGTTCATCAGTTTTGAAACTAAGCCTGCTAGATTTACACGCACCTGTGTATTGGCAGATGCACTTCCCGATTTGCTGTCTGTACCGGATATTGCATTAGCCACCGCCGAAGACTCCACAACAATTTCATCCACAAAGTCATCCTGACACTCCTTTTCTAAAACAATTACAACAAACAATACTTTGACAGTCTGTCATCGTTAAGAATTTCAGGTTTTTGGTAAAATGTATAGTTCCTAAAATTACGGTTTTAAAGCTGGAAAACTTTCCTGCTTTCAATATTGACAATTTACAAAAAACGAAATATTACATAATATTATGTCAAAATTTGAGGACGGAAAACCGAACCTAAAAGTAATACTTACTGTGTGTATTACTTTTAGGATTACAGCAATAGTCACGGGATTTTACAAAATGCAGACAGTTGCAACAGTTCAACAGTGCAACAGTATCACTTACAGGGCCATTCATAAGCCATAAACTACTATAGCACTGTTGCATACAGATTGCAACTGTAGCACTGTTGCATACAGATTGCAACTGTAGCACTGTTGCATACAGATTGCAACTGTAGCACTGTTGCATACAGATTGCAACTGTAGCACTGTTGCATACAGATTGCAACTGTAGCACTGTTGCATACAGATTGCAACTGTAGCACTGTTGCATACAGATTGCAACTGTAGCACTGTTGCATACAGATTGCAACTGTAGCACTGTTGCATACAGATTGCAACTGTAGCACTGTTGCATACAGATTGCAACTGTAGCACTGTTGCATACAGATTGCAACTGTAGCACTTTTGCATACAGTTCATCAGTGGCACTGTTGCATACAGTTGAACTGTAGCACTGTTGCATACAGTTGCAGAGGCATTTAATTCTGAACATGATGATTTACCACAAAAACCAAACTATTATTACACCCATATTAATTTGGTATTTTAATGATTAAATTTACTTTTAAAAAATTATTAAAATAAATTCAGGTTAATAATAATATTACTATTCGTTTTAATTATGTAACGTCAGGCATTCCTTCGCGGTTTGTAATTAAAAGTTAATAATGTATGATGAATCATAAAATAATCTTATATTTGCATAAAATATACAAAAGACCTATTGCGAGCCGTTTCAGTAGCTCGCCTGAATAAAGGGAACCGTGTGCACATTTTTGGTGGAATAATTAATAGAGTTAGATTTATTTTGATTACTTTTGATTTGATTTGATACAATAATTAATAGTAACATATCAATGATTGTAAGTTTATAGTTATTATTGATTTACTGTTGATACGAATAATTAAAACAGAGCTACAGTCAGGGTTGTATATTGTCCGGACGAAATGAAAATTGCACTGGATGCAAGTCCATGGACAAAATTAATTTTGTCCACTTTTGTCCTGGACGAAATCAATTTTATCCTGGAAAAAATTGATTTTGTCCAGTTTCCACCATCCATCATATTTCATCCACCGCAACCCTGGCTACAGTGCAAGCGTATATGGAACAGTGCTACAGTTCATATGTGTGCTACAGTAGCAATCTGTATGAACAGTGCTACAGTAGCGATCTGTATGAACAGTGCTACAGTAGCAATCTGTATGAAACAGTGCTACAGTTCATATATGTGCTACAGTAGCAATCTGTATGAACAGTGCTACAGTAGCAATCTGTATTAACAGTGCTACAGTAGCAATCTGTATGAACAGTAGTGCTACAGTAGCAATCTGTATGAAACAGTGCTACAGTAGCAACCTGTAAGCAACAGTGCTACAGTAGCAATCTGTATGCAACAGTGCTACAGTAGCAATCTGTAAGCAGCAGTGCTACAGTAGCAATCTGTATGCAACAGTGCTACAGTAGCAATCCATATGCAACAGTGCTACAGTAGCAATCCATATGCAACAGTGCTACAGTAGCAATCCATATGCAACAGTGCTACAGTAGCAATCCATATGCAACAGTGCTACAGTAGCAATCCATAAGCAACAATGCTACAGTTGCCAACTGTATGCAACAATGCTACAGTTGCCAACTGTATGCAACAGTGCTACAGTTGCCAATTGTATGCAACAGTGCTACAGTTGCCAACATTATGCAACAGTGCTACAGCTGCAATCTGTATGCAACAGTGCTACAGTTGCCAACTGTATGCAACAGTTGCCAACTGTATGCAACAGTGCTACAGCTGCAATCTGTATGCAACAGTGCTACAGTTGCAATCTGTAATCAACAGTGCTACAGTAGCAACCTGTAAGCAACAGTGCTACAGTAGCAATCTGTATGAAACAGTGCTACAGTAGCAACCTGTAAGCAACAGTGCTACAGTAGCAACCTGTATGCAACAGTGCTACAGTAGCAATCTGTAAGCAGCAGTGCTATAGCAGCAATCTGTATGCAACAGTGCTACAGTAGCAATCCATATGCAACAGTGCTACAGTAGCAATCCATATGCAACAGTGCTACAGTTGCCAACTGTATGCAACAGTGCTACAGTTGCCAACTGTATGCAACAGTGCTACAGTTGCCAACTGTATGCAACAGTGCTACAGTTGCCAACTGTATGCAACAGTGCTACAGTTGCCAACTGTATGCAACAGTGCTACAGTTGCCAACTGTATGCAACAGTGCTACAGTTGCCAACTGTATGCAACAGTGCTACAGTTGCCAACTGTATGCAACAGTGCTACAGTTGCCAACTGTATGCAACAGTGCTACAGTTGCCAACTGTATGCAACAGTGCTACAGTTGCCAACTGTATGCAACAGTGCTACAGTAGCAACCTGTAAGCAACAGTGCTACAGTAGCAATCTGTATGCAACAGTGCTACAGTAGCAACCTGTAAGCAACAGTGCTACAGTAGCAACCTGTATGCAACAGTGCTACAGTAGCAATCTGTAAGCAGCAGTTCTATAGCAGCAATCTGTATGCAACAGTGCTACAGTAGCAATCCATATGGAACAGTGCCACAGTTGCCAACTGTATGCAACAGTGCTACAGTTGCCAACTGTATGCAACAGTGCTACAGTTGCCAACTGTATGCAACAGTGCTACAGTTGCCAACTGTATGCAACAGTGCTACAGTAGCAACCTGTAAGCAACAGTGCTACAGTAGCAATCTGTATGAAACAGTGCTACAGTAGCAACCTGTAAGCAACAGTGCTACAGTAGCAACCTGTATGCAACAGTGCTACAGTAGCAATCTGTAAGCAGCAGTGCTATAGCAGCAATCTGTATGCAACAGTGCTACAGTAGCAATCCATATGCAACAGTGCTACAGTTGCCAACTGTATGCAACAGTGCTACAGTTGCCAACTGTATGCAACAGTGCTACAGTGGCCAACTGTATGCAACAGTGCTACAGTTGCCAACTGTATGCAACAGTGCTACAGTAGCAACCTGTAAGCAACAGTGCTACAGTAGCAATCTGTATGCAACAGTGCTACAGTAGCAACTTGTAAGCAACAGTGCTACAGTAGCAATCTGTATGAAACAGTGCTACAGTAGCAATCTGTATGAAACAGTGCTACAGTAGCAACCTGTAAGCAACAGTGCTACAGTAGCAATCTGTATGCAACAGTACTACAGTAGCAATCTGTAAGCAGCAGTGCTACAGTAGCAATCTGTATGCAACAGTGCTACAGTTGCCAACTGTATGCAACAGTGCTACAGTTGCCAATTGTATGCAACAGTGCTACAGTTGCCAACAGTATGCAACAGTCCTACAGTTGCCAACTGTATGGAACAGTGCTACAGTTGCCAACTGTATGCAACAGTGCTACAGTTGCCAACTGTATGCAACAGTGCTACAGTTGCCAACTGTATGCAACAGTGCTACAGCTGCAATCTGTATGCAACAGTGCTACAGTTGCAATCTGCATGCAACAGTGCTACAGCTGCAATCTGTATGCAACAGTGCTACAGTTTCAATCTGTATGCAACAGTGCTACAGTTTCAATCTGTATGCAACAGTTCTACAGTTTCAATCTGTATGCAACAGTTCTACAGTTGCAATCTGTATGCAACAGTTCTACAGTTGCAATCTGCATGCAACAGTGCTACAGTTGCAATCTGCATGCAACAGTGCTACAGTTGCAATCTGTATGCACCAGTGCTACAGTTGCAATCTGTATGCAACAGTGCTACAGTTGCAATCTGCATGCAACAGTGCTACAGTTGCAATCTGTATGCAACAGTGCTACAGTTGCAATCTGTATGCAACAGTGCTACAGTTGCAATCTGCATGCAACAGTGCTACAGTTTCAATCTGTATGCAACAGTTCTACAGTTTCAATCTGTATGCAACAGTTCTACAGTTGCAATCTGTATGCAACAGTGCTACAGTTGCAATCTGCATGCAACAGTGCTACAGTTGCAATATGCATGCAACAGTGCTACAGTTGCAATCTGCATGCAACAGTGCTACAGTTGCAATCTGCATGCAACAGTGCTACAGTTGCAATCTGTATGCAACAGTGCTACAGTTGCAATCTGTATGCAACAGTGCTACAGTTGCAATCTGTATGCAACAGTGCTACAGTTGCAATCTGTATGCAACAGTGCTACAGTTGCAATCTGCATGCAACAGTGCTACAGTTGCAATTTGTATGCACCAGTGCTACAGTTACAATCTGTATGCACCAGTGCTACAGTTGCAATCTGCATGCAACAGTGCTACAGTTGCAATCTGTATGCACCAGTGCTACAGTTGCAATCTGTATGCAACAGTGCTACAGTTGCAATCTGCATGCAACAGTGCTACAGTTGCCAACTGTATGCAACAGTGCTACAGTTACAATCTGCATGCAACAGTGCTACAGTTACAATCTGCATGCAACAGTGCTACAGTTGCAATCTGTATGCATCAGTTCTATAGTAGTTTATGGCTTATGAATGGCCCTGTAAGTGCTACTGTTGAACTGTTGCAACTATCTGCATTTTGTAAAATCCCAGTCACTCTGTGTGTAACACACAGAGTGCCTGTACAAGTTACCCCGCTATTAACCACCCGTAATTACGAGATCCTGATTCTCATTTTTTTTAATTCCTGCCACTATGGATTTTGCTTTAATCAACTAGTTAATTACTCAGGTTTGTATAAAAAACAATCCATCTGTTATAAATTAATAATTCTATTTTTTCGAAAAATAGAAATGTTACCAGTGGCGTCAGTTGCTGAGCTCCCAGTTGATGCCCTAGTTTTACGCAGTGGAGATTTTGCATTGGCGCGAACATCGACGTCTTTTCCTTTCGTAGAAGTAGCAAGCGCATTGGCTTTTCCGCCATCGACATTAGTCGACAAAGCAGATGCTTTGCCCCCATTAACAGCCGTGGCTTTACTGTTCGATTCTCCTTTAGTGATTGATTCTGCTTTTGAAATCGCAGTGGCTCCATTGTCAGCTTTGGACACAGAATTGGCTTGGCCTCCTTGTTTAGCTGAGGACTGCGATTGCGCGTTGCCTCCATTAGCAGACTGTGCTATTGCATTGGCGGAAGTCGTTGACGGTTTACAATTTCCTATTTGAGTCGTTACTCCTCCCTTAGCCGAGCCCCCACTTCCTGAAGATCCACTAGCTGACGCCCCTGCATTAGCCGCTGTGTCAATGATAACATTGAACTTCTTCTTTTTTGGTTTTAAATAATCTTTTGCCGACTTTGGAACGGCAATTTCAACAGTGGCATTAATATTTTGTGCATTAATTTGCGTTCTAGTTATCATGTAAGTATCCGTTAGCCAAGTACGATATTCAGTAGCATTAATCACATCAATATTCCCACCCTTACCTCCTATGGGTCCAAATTTAGTTTTACTCTCGCTAGTAGCTAAAAAGATGTTTACTGGGATTTCAGAGTATTTTCCTGTCTCACGACCAAAGAGAGAAGCTCTTTTCTCCAGAAACTCTTTAAACGTAGGACAGTTTGCATCCATTAAGCCATCGTAAGATTTTCCCTGGGTTTCATAACCTTTGTACCCTCCGCCGACAACAATCCCGTTTTTTAAAATTCGATCCTCTTTGATTTTCAAATTATTTGTCCATTTCTTATTGGAGAAAACATAATGATGTTCACGAGATGGAGGATTAGCTACGCGAAAATTAGTCCATCCATTGATGTAAGGTTTTGATGGAGCTATCGACGCAGGTTCAATATCTCTTAATTCAGTTATAAACGTACCTAGAAATGAATTAGCTTGCTCTCCTCTGGAAGTTTCGATTGTGAATTTCACTGAAGACGAGTTTGTAATATCTAATTTGTCATCGGGAACAAATTTAGGAGGATCTTCAGGATAAAGGACTCCCCGAAACTTTGCATTTTTGCTGACATCGGTTAAAGTTCCTATTTTCCCATCTGTAGATATAAAAAAGGTATCAGAATGTTCTCCATGAAAATAAGCACCCTGGAGGAACGGCTTGAGCATTGCTGTTGCAGCAGTTGGTCCATTTTTTGGAGCGGTATTAACTTGAATACTTTCTACAGTCTTCAACTCTGGAGGTTTCCAAATACCATTTTCTTCGTCCTTTTCGGCAGAGTATACATGAAATTCCCCAGCCGAGTCAGTTCGGAACGTCCCGCTTTCACCATCCATACCAGCTGTGAAAAAACCCCGAATGCCAGCATAAATCCTGGGAAGACCATCTGGCATAAAAACACCGCGAATATTAAAAAGGGCTGCTGCGGCTCCTGAATCGTCCGGATAATACTCAGGTGACTTTCCGTTATTGCGAACAATCATTTTACCCGGGATTTTCGGGTATTTTCTACTGCTGCCAAAGATAATAGTACCCACAACCGTGGAATCAAAAGGGAAGAAGACTCCATCATCTGCTCCAACTTCGGAAAATAGGTGCCCATACAAAGATTTAGATGTCTGTACTTCCTCGCTGTCACTATCAATTTTGTAGTTTTCTGTCGTTTGGGTTATTCCGGGAATATAAGGAGTCCATACTTGAGAGTTTTCCGGATCATTTGGATCAAACATATAAGTCTTACCAGGAACATCTGTGTGGAAAGACAATTCCTTACTGCCAACTCGGGAAGTTGAAATTCCTCTAATACCCTGGCCCGGGTGGGTGATTCCATCAGCAGAAAATGTAGCGGGAACAGTTACTCCCTTGGTAACCTGCTTAGGATGCAGAAGATAAAAGGTTGCAGGTTTATTTGGTTCTCCAGCGTAGAAAACTCCCTTCATAGGTGCATACATCGTTTTCTCTGGAACAATCATTCCTGGAACGCCTTCATTCTCAGGTACGAAAATTCCATATTTTTCTCCTTTCCCCTTGTAGTATATACCTTCTGGAAAATCAACTGTCTGCGGAGAGTTTTTATTAATATCTTCGTCTTTTAATTCTTCAATGACACTTGGGGCCCATACTCCTTCGGTTGGGGACTTTGGGTCGTAATTCCAAAATTGAGAAGTCGTATTTGCTTGAAATGACCCGGTTTTTGAAACAAAAGTCCCTTTGATTCCCAATTTTTCTCCCCCTTTGCTTTTATACAATAATTCTGGAATAAATCTGCATGGTTTTTTATCGTTTGATTTGGTTATCTGTGTATCTGGGGTAAATTGAGAAAGCTGAATTGACGGATTAAATCGTCCAGGAATATTTGAATTGTCTTCCTCCATTACCATGTAGCCACTCATGGGAGCACCTTGTGGAAAGAAAACTGGTGGGTTTCCATCAATTAAAATTCCATTACTTTGAGGTTTGATTTTTGTTGGAATCAAAGACGAATTTGTCTCAGAGGGAATAGCCACCCAAATCCTGTTTGCCATTAAGGTGTCTGCTGGATTGAAAGTAAATTCCTTAGCCAGTGGCGACGGTATAAAAGTGAGAGAATTTTCCACCCTTATAAGAGAACCCACTATGAATCCGCTAGATGGCATATCATCTGGAATAAAACTGCCCGAAACTTGAGAGAATCTTGGCCAAATGTTATCCACTTCAAATATCGAGATCCCGGAACCATTTTTAGGAATTAATGATCCATGAATAGCGTCGTCCATATCTGAATTGGTTCCATCAGGGGAGAAATACCCATCGACTTTAGTGCCATTGGGAACGAAAATATCCAAATCCCCTCGGAAACCTGAATATAGAACACCCGTTTTGTTTGCCTGGTCATCTTGCGAATTGTTATTTCCTGGAGGTGGTTGCATTAGTGCAGCGGGGTAGTAAACTTTGTCTGGATCAATATTTTTAGGGTGGAGATACATATTTGTGGGAAGTGTTTCTGGAACAAAAACTGCCCCGTTGGCGGTTTCAGAAAGGGAGCCATGAATCCCGCCCTCCATACCCTTATCTGTCATTTCATCAGGAACCATTATTCCTTTCAGTTTCTTAAAATTCTTGACCATTGACTTCCGGTCGGAAATAAAAGTCAGCGGCATGATGACATCAGATGGGGAGTAAAGCATCCCGTGAATCAGTGGCATATTTTCAGTGTCTTCTGAATCTGGAGCAAATGTGGCTATCACTCCTTTTTTGTGTGGGATAAAAATCGCCGTTGTAGTATCGGCAAGACCGTCAAAAAACATTCCCAGGGTCTTTCCGAAATTTAAAGAATTTTCGTGGATGCTACTTGCCAGCTTTGGTGGTTTGTACACACTCGCATTCCCTTTGCAATGCTCGCACAAGCTGGTCTTTACGGAGACGATGGATCGACCCATAAGTGGGTTTTCGAATGTTGTTTCATCATAGTCCCCGTACAATGCGTAAAATTCTTCTGGATCATAACCCTCCACGGTGATATCAGTGAAAGATTTTTTCTTGTACTGTAGTGTCCTTCCTATCTTCACTGCGGAGGATTCTATAGTGGCAACAGCCGTTTCATTTACTCTACACGAAAAAAACACTGTAGCCTGACAATTAAGCCAGCCAATCAATTTGCTTTTTGTTTGATAAGAACGATCGTCCCAGGAATCCCATTCTATTAAATATTTCCTCCCATCTATTTCGAATGCATTCGGTTCTCCTTCTACTGCATCTCTGAAAGTCAAATTTTATTTTATTTATCAGGTTTTGTTTAATAAATAAAACAATGACAGTAAATAATGCATTTATAAATTATTCGCGCTATAAGGAAATTACGTTAAAATGCATAAAAAATGTTTAGGTGATCTAACTAAATTATAAATTATTACTTTATGTACGCGTAGAATATGAAATAGGGTACATTTGATTTTTTGTGACTGCTGTTCGGAGATTTTCTTAATACTATGTAAATTCTCTTTTTCTGATTCAATGCTTTCGGTAAATTGTCATTGTCTTCTGAAAGAATGATTGTATTTTTTCCAGAATCGTAAGAATTTCTGTCAAACGAAATCGTAGAATCTGAAAGTGACTTGTAAGTGCTTCTCGTTTTATCTTCGTCAAATGCTTGTACCATAATTTGATCTTCTAGAAAACGGTCTAAAGGAAGTTTCTTCGCACTATTCACAATCTCCTGCAGAACAATCGCTTGAAACTCCGACTCTCTTTTTGCTGAAGACTTAGCACCATCCTCATTTAAATAATTTAAGTTTTTGCTTGAAACTAAGAATACACAAACGTCAGCCCATATAATAAACGTGTGGAGTATAATATTTTGCATTATTGAAATTATAATACAAGTAAGATAATATTTTTTTCACCGAACTAACATTTCATTTTAGTGCTTAAATGTAAACATTTGTGCCTTTGTACTCATTTCATACATACCTACTACCTACTTTGAAATTAACCTAATTGTTCACTTCCGCATCATAACCTGTCCTTAATTACTAATTATAAACAATAACATGTAGTTGCTAAAATAATGGCACTAAAAATCATGCAGTGTTTGGAAATTAATCAATTTTCTGAATACGCGCGTGCACATGATCATCACCCAATTTATCTTCGATGGGTCAATTGTGGCAAATTATGCTGCATAAAGTGCACACATACTGAATGTACTTTTTACATTCGTTCATACTCATTTTTGGTGGTTTAAATTTTGTCTACATGGCCGAATTTGTCCACAAGCCAGGTTTTTTAATACAATTAAAAGAACGAAATAAACGTTGATTCAGTTATGTGGCGCTAATAAGTAATTTAATTGAAACTCATTGGAAGAACTTTATTACTAATTCCTACTTGTTAATGACCTTAAGTAGGCCGGAGTGGCTTCCCGGACATATGATATGCCATCATTATACTTGGATGTCATACACATATTTATTATACAGACACAGACATAAAAACTTCGGGTAGGATTTAGGACCAATTTCTTCACTGTGTTTAAAATAAATAATGTTATTGCAGAGTCTCAATTAATAAACCATTGTCTTTAACAAAACAGGAAAATATTATAAACTTGTCACAAAATAGTATGCTACAAAAAATGTTGATAAATAATAAACTTGTCATTGGCATTAAATTATGCAAGAACAGCCGGTATGGACCTTGTATGGACTATGGACACATCATTTGACATGAATTATAGTGGGTTTTGATTGTATATCAGACAGATCAGCTCACAGAATTAGGTATTCCATATTCCATATCACAGGATAATAAAATTATGCTGTAGAACTGTCAAGCTAGCATGTTTGGTGTAATGTAAAACTACTGCACACAAATAGAATTTATTCATAAAGCTAAGTTTACTCTTATCTTTGTCACATCTCTTAGTTACTTCTCCCAGCCAGACTGCTGAGCCGAGTCTACCAAAAGTAATAAAATGTCACTTAAACCAAAGACGAAACATCTAGTCAGCATTTTGTTTGTCTCAAAGCTATATCGGTATCAGCTATAGCCACATATCCTTATTATACTTATCTAATCTGTAATGCATTAATAATGTATATACATATGAGTACTCTGTACGCATTATCTTAAAACAATTTTTACTATTTGCAAACTGAATGTTATTATGCCTGCATCGACGAAATAATATCATTCGAGTATTTTTACAAGTAGTACTAATATAGTGTGTTAATTTTTTAAACCTAATCATTCCGGGGATACAGTTAATATTGAGTTATGTATAACAAAATATATTTCAAGTTACAAGGCATAATTTCTATCTCATTAAAATAGCAGAACTATACGTATCAAAAATTTGAGGGCAGGCATTGTCATAGCTAGGGTGACCAGTCATTGCATTGAGTCACTTTTGTCGTCTAGCCCTTATAAGTACTAAAGGTGAAGGAATAAATATTAAGACGGCATTTACAATTAGAGCACTCATTGCATTGCAGTGTCCGAAAAGTCATGCAAGTTTTGTTTTACCCCTTTTCAAGGTACCTAGCACCTAGGCACTGGCATGACTAATAAAATCCCGGATCTAATTAGTAAACCGTTGTACTGAATTATTTGTGGAAATGTTCAATTGGTAAGTATGTCAAACCAAACTTAAGTTTTGAAATGTATTTTATATATAAATTTTACTTTATTTTAAATTAAATTTTATAAATTTTAGCCGCTTAACAAAATTTATAATGTTAGTATATGGAATAAAGGCGCCAAACAAAATTTTGTGCTTGTTTTCTCTTTAAATTCTCTAATTATCTAAGATGTATTCAAAGGGAGCTATCCGGGCTATAGCCCCCCTCTAAATTTTCAAATTGAGACTAAATTTGTTTTTGTGTAAAATGTAAGTTTTGTTTTTTATTAGTTTTAGCCCTCTCCAAAATTATTAGACTGCTTATGCTAATGTAACACTTTCTAAATACTAATATCGTATTAGCAAAAATAAATTGGAGTATGGTCATTGCATGACATTTTGGGAGTGTGAGGAGTATCTCATATTATTATTATGGGCTTCATACTAGTACGCAGGCACAGGGAATAGCAATAATTTTCTGTTGTTAACTTTTATAAATCGGTAAAACTATCCTTAAAAATATTTCGTGAAAATGTGGTCAACTTATTTGTTGTACCTATGGAAATGTGCGAGTAGTGAGTCGCAGGACTTTACTAAGGGCACCCATACTGTACTTTACAGCTCAGTGCGGTGGAGCTGGAGTGAGCGCCGAGCGTGTGGATTTATTGTCCTACAGGTTGCTGGGTTGAGATTTACTGAAATGATTTTGTCTTCTCCTTGTTTAATCAACAAAGTCAGTACAGAAGTGCAGTCACCTCTCCTCGGATAGCGTAAACAGTTAAAGCGGTTGCGAAAAACAAAGGCTGGTCAAATATTTAGGTGGACAAAGTGATATTACGGTTGGTGCTAATAGTTGATATTGTAATCATTAATTAGTCTCACACGTTGTGACGTAGACTTAGTGGTTTTGGAATTTTTAGAATTCGAAGCAAAAAAGGATGAACCGCCTATCTGCTTTCTTAAGGAGCTACAGTGCTCATGGTCGTCATAGCATGCTTATTGCACTTGGAGATTTGGTAAGTTATGATACTTATTCATTATTCATTAATAATCCATTAAACATCAAAGTATGTAGATGAATTAATTACAGACTATAATATATCAACTTCTTTTGAAATATTTTTAATATAGTTTATTTCGTTGATGGCAATGATAAGTTCCATCTCAAACCTATACTCTGAACCCTTTCAATTAAATGACTTTCACACCACACCGTCATTCAATTTACCAGAAGGTGAGAAATAATTGATATGATAATTGCTCATTAAACATAATAAATTAGGTAATTCTATAGGTACCTACATTGTATTAATTTGTATTACATATTCTGCCAATCACTATTACTGATATTATGTAGATAAGGGAAATAATAAACTGCCCGCGCCCGTACACAAAATCATCCGAGGAGAATGTGTTCTAATACTTGTCGTTGCACTAATTGCAGCAACATTCGCCGTATTTTTGGGAATAGGGATATTGAAGGTTAATTTCGCTTTTTACGTTTTTACGCCCTTCATGTGTCTATGTTATCAAATAGTTAATTCATATCATGAAATCGAACTAATTGGTAAATTCCAAGTCATAAATAAAATACGTGACGATTAAATCTAACCACTGCGATTATGAATTAAAATAATTACCATGTCTATACAAATAGTGTCACTTTTATAATTAAATTTCATTTTTACAAATTACAGAGATCTTCCCGGTGGATAAATGTCTGGATCATCGCAAATATGATTATCATTTCTATTGGTTTTATTTTACTTGTAATTGGCTCGTTTGCACCAATAGAATTATTTTTCCAAGTAATACTACAAGGGTGTAGTGCCGTCATTTACAGATCGCTGCAGTGCTGGTCTGTTCAAGAATACTTTTGGGAAATTTCCACAAAAAGGGCTATTTTAATAGAAGAAAGAAATTCTTTATGCATCAACTGCGAAAATGAAGCGAGTAATGTAGACATCGTCTAGATTGTAAAATTAGGTCGTAATTTTAAATTCAGCATTTATTAATTGTAATACACATTTACAGTTCACAAAGTCCAATTTAATTTTCCTTTAAAAGGCACAAGTAGCATAATTAGGTAGGTAGGTGTTAAAATAATTACTTTTTAGCTCGCCTGAGTGAGCAACTTTCCTACAAAGTGCAAATATATATTTGTTCATTTTGATAGTCAATATTGATCTTTCCTTTCAAGGTTGTATTGAAAGGGGAGCATAGGGCGCAAAAACTTCCCTCCCCCCGAAATCCAAGAAAATAGAAGCTTAATCTCAAAATGTCTAAAAATTTCGCGCTTCGGGCGATATTATGTGAGTTTTAGGCCAATTTTTTCTCATTTTTGACAAAAAGATTCAAAGATATCGCGAACATACCTAATACATAAGGCTTTATTACATCCTTGCCCTAGTGCATCCAAAGGGCATCCAAAATCTAGATCTTCTAAAAACGATACGGTTTCCGTTACTATTCTTCCGGCAAAAATGTTTACACGATCACTTTTACTCAGGTGAGCTACTGTTTTACGGCTTGCCAAGTCCGCTTGGTTCGCAAATAAAAAGGGACTAATGTAAATGTAAATGTAAATGTTATCCCAGATTAACAAAACTCACAATAAAATAAGCTCAGCACTGTAATCTATTTTTTACTTTTGATACTCTTATTCAATAAATATTTAAATCTTCAAAAACTATATAATTATTGCAACAGAATACCAACTACCATTTAAGAAACACATAATGTCTGTCATAAGTGTCATAATTGTCTTAATTTTAAAGAAATTCTTCTAATCTATAAAATTCCGATTTGGCTTTACATCTTTGATTATTTCTTGCAAAAGTTAAATTGTTCCTAGTGCTAACTAATGTAAAAATAATAATTACATTCTGTAGCCGATGCCTTAATAATTTAGTCATAATAATATGTAACTATTATTAACTTTATTTATATAATGTAGCTCACATTATAGAGACCATAATAAGTATAACCGATTAGTCGTCATGTTAATGTGTCAATAGATCTTAGTTCTACATGAGTAAGTCGTTTATTGTTTATAGGTATTATTGTCAGTAGTTATTATAGTTAGTAGGTATGTACATGCTGTTTATTGGTCAATAGCTGGAAGTCACTTATAGTATGCTATGGCTCTATCGTAAACTCAAAAGGAGAGTAAGTCAAAGGAAAGTTGAAATTATTTTAAAATATCATCTAGCAATGTGTAGATCATAATACCATCAAAGTAAATAAAAAATGCGTTAACTAAACTGCCTAAGTAAAACTTAAAATTAACAGAAAAATTTCATTACCTATACTAAGTACATTATTGTAATAGCTCAAAATATAGAGTAGGTGCTTTTGGATCGCATCAAAGAAACTTTACAGATTTTAAATGGGAGGATTACGGCATAAGAATCCTCATACGGTTGCTTGTTTATCGATAAAGACGACTTTATAGCTCTGGTTGAGTTATTACTTATTGCTACTTTTTACGTCTATTTCTAGAGTAAATAAAATTAGTTAACTTGTCAATCTACTTAGATATTTAACAAAGCTATAAAATAATGTTGTTATAGTAATTTGCTATCAAAATCGACAGTTTTTAAGCTATAGGAATAATTCTACAAAAAAGTAGATTAAATAATATGTAGATTTTTTTTGCTGCGCAGAAATTATATTATAATAAATAAACCAGTCCGTTTATTTTTACTAGCATTTCCCAATATTAAATATCAATGCACTTCCCGTAGAAATAAAAGGTTTTTAAATTAATTGCAAGCTTAAATACTATTATTTCTGTAGAAATATATACCGTTAAAATTTTCACCAGAAAACCAAAAAGGAATTCAAGCGCTATATAAGTACGCCTTTATTGATGTAGTTGGAGAGTCCGTTATCACTGCATTCTGAGGAATCCTCTTCCAATTCATAGTTTGTAGAAAATAACCCTTTTTAATTATTATCAAATTTTCTTTAAAACTGTGCTGGAAATATTCGAATGACATCATTTCGGTTCATTGGGTGCTGACAATATGGGCACGGTTGACTATAAGCACACAAAATGTCAAAAAATAGTATTATTACAATAACTTTATTAAGCTAAACCTGTAGTAATAATTGTAAATGTGTATAGGTTTTGGTGAATATAATCATGACTTATGCCTATTACATAAATATGACTTACTGGTCATAATTCTTTTTGCTAAACCATTCTTTAAGGCAGCCAGCATGAAATAAGTGTCCACAATCTTTGGTTGCCACCATTTTACTTGAATCGCCTCCATCTGCAGATTCTGCACAAGGTTCCCAAGTTTCTAAGAAGTCATCTCGACAAATTATACAAATTATTCCAGCTTTGAGTCCATTGTCATGATAATCGGTATGAAGCACTAGTTCTTTCACAGGGATGAATCTTCCATAGGATAATTTACAAGTAAATAGTCGTTTAAAAAGTCCAGGGCCATACCCATAGATTCCTGAAGAATTTCCTACCGGTTTATCCTAGTAAATAAAAAAAGCATTTTGTTAATTTACTACTAAAAGATTGCTTTTTTAATTAAATTACATTACCAATTCGACTCCCGCATAAAATTGTTCTCTTATTTTCCCTATCCAACGGACTGTGCCGTTCTCAGGTCCCGTGTCTGTCACCCAAACGACTCTATCGTCAATCTGCAAGCCACTTGGAATGTAACCTACGAAAAAAATTATTATAAATGAAATCAACAATTTCTTTCAAAACGAGAAAATTTTTATCTTAAAAGCTTACTTAGAGTAATTGGTGGTACTCGGCAGACTTCAATGAAAGAATTCCTCCGTTCTAGGTTCATCCCGTTTTGATTAGAATTGACTCCTGCCGTCATACTTTGACTTCGGACTTGTTTTCTGGCTGCTGGTGACACTGTCGGAGCATTTTCAGATATGCTACAAATTTCGTTGACATTTTCATCGATTTCTTGTGAGGAGTGGGGAGCATTTTGATCCTCACTTAAATTATTAGTACTCCTTGAATTATTCAGTTTTTCTAATCTGACAGTTTCATTAAACAGTTCCAGAATTTCATCCGTGGAGAATTCTGATTGAAACTCGTCTCCTCTGTCGTTGGAAACTGAGGAACTTGGAGGCTGGTCCGTTGTATTGTTATTGTATTCGTAAAATTGTTCAACATCTTCATTATTAGTAGAATCTAAATTGGGACCCTGCATCACTTCTTCTAGGTCATCATCATTGGGACCAAATTCTATCTGAGCTATTGTTATGACATGACTTACTCTGTCTGCTGTGTTTGAAATGATTTCTTGATTATTACTAGGGTTTGATTCTTGCAATTCTTGCGAAATAATACCATCCAAAGATGTATCTTCATCAGAAGATGATTCCGATTCCGTTGTATGATTTCGTTTTTGCCCAACTGGGGGTACGTAAGAAGAAGATGGTCTGTAAAATGTTGAACGACTTTTAACGATTGCTGTAAATAACATGATATACAAATTATTAATAAAATGAATACCATGATAGTGCAAAGTTTTCAATTCAAATACTAAAGTCTTCATACCTTTTTTACGAATGTTGTTCACTTTTGAGACAGTCTTGCTCCCAAAAAATAATGACCGCACCATTTTCCCTGATTATATGCAAACATTACATACCATTTTAGAATTTTCACGTGGAAAATAGATATAGGTAGATAGTATTACGAATAATCATTGAGTTAAAGCATTCCATGATACCAAAATCCCTTGCAGAATACAGACAATGCAAATAATAAAAAATAATGTGGATAGTGTGGATATGGTCAACTTATGGATGGTTGTAGGTGAAATCGTCTGAAGCTTTTTCGACAATTGGCAATGGTGAACTCGATAATTACAATGTAGATCTCGATAATTACCAAGGTGAACTCGATAATTACAATGTAGATCTCGATAATTACAAAGGTGAACTCGATAATTACAATGTAGATCTCGATAATTACAAAGGTGAACTCGATAATTACAATGTAGATGTATATGTTAATTATTGAAATAAAATCAAGATATAATAATAATATTTGTACCTCATTCGTAATTGTCGAATCATCCTTTGTAATTATCGAGATCACCATTGTAATTATCGAGATCTACATTGTAATTATCGAATTTACCATTGTAATTATCGAGATTGACATTGTAATTATCGAGATTGACATTGTAATTATCGAGATCACCTTTGTAATTATCGAGTTCACCTTTGCCAATTGTCGAAAACGTTTCAGACGAATTCACCGGATACCTTATGGATGGATAAACATGTTATTGTAAAGTTTAAGATTATATTTGTAATAATGTCATTTGTAACAATTGACACCCGTTTGATTTAATTTTGGTCTGAATACGATACTACAAATATTCAAATCAAAAATATGTGCGAAATGGAATTTAATTTTCAGAAATACAATATGAAATAAAACAACACTTACATAACGATCGTTTTCGATTCCTTGGTAAAACTTCTAAGCACGACATTGTTACAAGAATTGTGACGCTGATAGGTTTATTTTAATACAGTTACGATAACACTTGTTATGGAAGTTAATATTATGTTATTTGCACTGCTGAAAAGTATTAAGTTAGCCTACATACAAAAACCATCCAAGAAATAAAGTTGATAATGAGGCATGGCAACGCAACATTACAATTTTAAGTAACTAATTAATAGTATATTTAAGTAATGGGTCTAGACTACTTTACTAATTTTTGTCGCTGACATGTTTTAAGTGACCAGAAGGCTAGCGCTCATGTTTGGCATAAGAATTAAAGAAAATCAATATTTAATTGTAATGTAATCTATCTGAACCTACCTTATCTGTATATGACCTTTTATGGTCCATTTATTCAGGTTATATCCTATCTGTGTTTTACTGTCTAGTTGGGAGTGACTAATCTACGTTAAACAAAAATCCCAAAAGCCTTTGATTTTCTGGAGTTTCCTAAATTACCCAACGTCCCGTTACAACGCATTGTAATTGCTTAATAAATTTTACCCGTCAAATGAATACGGATTGTAACATTATAAATACAATGCAATGTTATGCGAATCGGTTAAATAACAGTATCCTTTAAGTCCTCCATGTTTCTCCCTATTGACTATGAACAATAAGCGCATTTTTTACGTGAATATCGCTATGCACCTTTAATTATTATTTATTTATTAAAACTTATATATAAATAAAGAATCATAAGAATATTCTATAAATGAGTAAGAACCCGAGTTACCGAAAATACAATAGTAACAATGCTGAAAATATTATTACAACACATGCAGTAACTCCAAGTAGAGAGAATCGAATTTTTCGAAGGGCAAAATTTTTCGTTATTTTTAATGATTCTTTTGAATATCAAGACACTTGTCAAAGTATCTTTATTGATGTAAATTTGAACGGTCTTTCAACTGGTGCCATTGCTTTTGCTGTAGTACTTCCAACTCTTTAAACACAAGATTGCAATTATACACCCTGTATAAAAGATTGTAATGCACAACAATGAGAAAAATATTGATTGAAGTGCAAATGAAGGATAAAAGGGCTTAATTATTATAGTTCTGGGCACTTGTCGGATGTCGGTCAACAGCTTTTCTGGTAAACGTGTGCAATGATATGGGAGGTTGAAATTGGGTATCGTATACCATAATACAGAAATTCACGAAAATTTATTCAATCTACTTGTTTTTCCTAAAAGCATTAGTGGAAATGGCAGAGTCCTGTATCAGCTCATTGTCATATACAGATAAGGTAGGTTTCATTTCATGTCAACAGATAAGAAACTCTCAGTTGGTTGAAAACTATATAATATTATACTACATATTGCTGCGTAAACTAAACTGCTGCATTTACGCTGACAGAGAATGAAAATAATGCGCAATATATTTACAGCACTGAACTTACCTATATGCATCTATATTGTATTTGCTCGAGGATTCAGTTTCCGAATTATCTTATCTCAGCTAAATGGGGCCGGGTAAGCAATTCAATTCACACATCCTGCTGCTTATTGCATGGTCAGTATGAGCTTATTACTTTATACAAATATGACGTTAGCACCGCAGATCTGTAAGCAGACATGGCACTTGAAATATTTCACGGAGATAAATAGGTGAATTTTTGAAATATTTCACTCCCACTTTCTTTGAACAATGAAATATTTGAAATAAATTACAATAAATGAATCATATCATTTATTTCAATTAATTTCCTTTGAAATAAATTAACTGCCTATTCTATCCTAGTTTTGCATCTTTTCTAGAAGATGGATAAGGCAGGAGCGGGTCTGAATTTTATCGGCGTTGGTTGCGGCTTATATGTCTTTGAAACATTTAAAGTGATAATTGATGACTTTTATGGTTCGGTACTCCGGTTGCCGGATACCAAACAAAAGGTCAAAGACAATTATGACCGTTTGTACCAAAAGCGTTTTTCATAAGTGTCAATAACATAAAAGTTCCATGGCAAATAGTTCCAACTAAGTTTTATATTAGTCATTGTTTAGTTAAGAGTTTGCGGAAGTAATGGTTCTGTCTAATGCAATTTTAAGCTCAGAATTTAAGATTCTTTGTGCCCACGAAATATGTAAAAGCTTTGCTATAATCAATGTTTAGTTTTGTAAAGTGCTGTGCAACCTGGAAGGTAATTTTTGCTGAAGACTGTCACAAAATGTAGTATACATGCACCTGGTACTCCAGTCCCATTTTGAGGAATTTTGTCTTTTCAGTGTCTTCGAATGGCTTATTACTGCTTCCTAATTAAGCTTTTTTCCAATTTGTTTGTATAATCTCTAATTCATATACATCCGATCTAAGATCATGCAAAATTCGATCATCGAATAATCATGAAGATTTAAGAGCCTTGAGTTGAATGACACTCTGATGTGGCATATTTCATTAATTAATGTTGTTCATGCCGTGCCGTATGTAGCTTATAAAAGAGGTTGGTCGGTTAACTAATTGTTTGCTTATAAGCCTATCTATAGATACCAATTATAATATAATAGGACTGCACTATACCTATAGTTGTGTAAGTTCACTATAGGTATAATATTCCAAATCCTATTAATATCAATTGTATAGGCTTACAGGTTAAAAAATAGTTAAACGACCAACCTCTTTTATAACTTACTTTATATTATATATTTATTGATTCACATTTTAAACTTGGCAATGAACAGAAAAGGGTAGAGGTATGGATGTAAATGGATCTTACATCATCAATTAATAAGTTACAAGACATCTGCAAAATTTTATCGTTGATATTACGGAAATTATGCAAGGAAATGAAAATAATATAGGTAGCTGTCTTTTTGCTTGCTTGGGCTTATAATCATAGACCTTCAAGGACAAGCATTTGACAATTTTAAATGCATACATGGTGGATAATCCAATAAATTCTCTACAAAAAATCAATATTTCTTCCTCCTGTTCAATTGTCAAAGCATTCTGGGACAAGGAAATCCATCCAGTCGTCTTATTTGGTCCACAAAAAGTCAAAATATAAATATGATCTGTTAAATCCGCATAGATAAACTTGAAATCCATATCAACTGTAATAAAAATTCACGTCTATAAATTATTTGCACGTATATATATACTTATTAAAAATATGAAAAGTTTCTTAAACGTGCTTACAGCAGTCGAAAGTATTCGAAACCTTAGACGACAATCCACAACTGACGGGTGTAATTAGATCGTTAGCGTAAGTGGTTATATTAATAGCAGGATATTCTCCACCAAATGAAACCCGCATACAGGACGAGCTATCGGTGATAACTTTTGCTAGTCCCACAAATCGTCCTTGGATTATTCCTTTATGTGAGTTAACATTCAAAATTTCAACTGCATAACGACCCTTGCTTTTTTCATAACGACCTTTTTTTCTTATAGCACTTTGCTTCTTGCCATAATTTCTTGTCATAACACGGCTTTTTGCATAACGACTTCTGATGGCGTTTTCATGGCGGTCGCTTTCCTTTGCAGAACGACTTTCACGATGATGATGATGTTTTTCATGATGTTGATGGACAGTCGTCACTTTGGCGGTGACTACTATTTTTCGACCAATTTTGCGGGTGACTGGTACTATTTCATCAGTTTTGGGAGTGACTTGTAGTAATTGACCACGTATGTCCGGTTTTTTAGTGATTGGTACTAATTGATTAAGCATGCCCGGATTGGCAATAACTGTCAGTTTACGACCAAATGGATCTGTTCCCTCCTTCACACAGTTGACATTGTCCCCATTCATATACAAAACTCGCCATCCACGTTCTGGCTGGGCTGCCGTAAACTAAATTCAAAATGTAATTAAATAATGCTTTCAATTAAAATATTAATTATTAAGTTATAAATATCAAAATACTTTTTAAGTCGCCTCAACATTTTTAGTAAGATTATTATCATGTGCACAATTTTAAATCTTCTCAATTGTATCCTTTTGACTTACAGTGTTAAAGAAATCTTGGTCTAAATGTAAATATATTTCTTCATCATCGCAAGCTTCATTCCACAAGTGGGTCCTGAGATCTTGTGATTCGTCTACGTTTGCATCTGCTATTGTCGCCAAAAATATAATTGCAAAGAAGAATAAAGATACTGAAAACATCTTACAGATAGTTTTTAAAAATACCACAATTGGGACTTCGTTTCTAAAAATTAACTGATTTTATACGTTTCTAGTTATCTTGTTTTTAAATCTATACATGAAAATCCTTTCATGCATCCGAGAACGACCACCACTTGCCGATACGAGAAGTGCATTTATTTCACTTAATTACACATTTTTTTGAATAACTATAAATCATTGACTCCGATATTTTTATACCTATATAAACAATGGATAGTATCATGGTAATTTTTAAAATATTTTTTTAGGTCACCCTATTTCCTCAATTAAGGTTATTGATATTGGTACTAATATAAAAATCTGATATTATTACAATCTAAACAATTAGATGTCAAACATGGTGTTCATTCCTTGCTGGAACTTAGTAATAATTAAATAATCGAAACGATTAGCACCCAGGATAAAATATATGACAATAAAATAAGATTTGTTGGAAGTTCCTGTTTTAATACCACATATTATATGCTACCAAGTCGACACTCCTGTGTGCTTGGTCAGTGTAACTGATACCCAAACGTAATTGTTAGGTTCGACTTGTCGCTTCTGATTGTGTGTGTAGGGATAGGGTCGGCTCACATGGGGTGGCAGAAGAGCAGTTAAATGAGAGTCAAAATAAAAATACCGGGGCTGCTCTGTGTAATAGGCATAAAGCCTGAGAAACACTAAAGAGCTCTACTTTACTTTACTTTTACTTTACTATTATATGCTACCATTTATAATTATCCTTCTTCCGGCTTAGAGAAATTAATTAACTTATAGATGTGATTCCCCATACTATACTACTGTGAGGCATCACCGACCACTAAATAAACCTGTACAATACAGGGACATGTTTTAGTCTATGGTGAGGCATTATGCAACTGATTTCCACCTGGTGCCCCTATCGGTGTTTATTCAAAATAAACTTGCTACCCTTAGCTGGCTCCTCGTCTTTTGTCTTTTCCCACTTTCATTTCTATGGATTCTGATCTCCTTGGTAGCTGTTCTTTTAGATGAGTAAGTTGTTTATTACAGAAAAAGGAGTTACAAACCACAGGATTCACAATCACTACCCTCTATGGAACATAGGTAACCAGCGAAATACTAAATACGTCAGCATCGTTCATCTACGTTCTTCAGCTTCTGGTCAAACTTGCTTAAGTATTACTCAATGTTGATGTACATAATGCTCGTATGAATCAGGCATATTCCCCACGTCTTTTGAAGAAGGAAGCAATGTTACCATTTAATTAATGGGGATAGTTGGGATCCGATTAGGTTGATAGTTTACGCCCTGGCAGATTTATTCAACTGTGACGTCATGTTCGCAAAAATATAAATATTTTCTAAATAATTCCAAAAATAAGTGTCTTGTACGAATGTCAGTGTAGGTTACTGAAATCCGATGGTTTCCATATTTATTTGGGAATAAAATGAGTTTTCAAGCCTGCAAGAATTAAATTAAAACTATTAATGTACTTATTCGTTTTATTTTTTCATATCAGCCTATTGTATACTAGATTAACTATTAATTGATGTCAATTAATTAATTATAAGTTATATAATTAATTAAAAATAAAATTTACAACATCCCTGGGACGGAAAATTTACTAGTCGAAGACATTTTCTTGCTTGATTTAAATTTAAGCCGAAATCTTTTGACATGAGTGTGACAACGAAGGAATGTTATGCGAAATAATTCAATTATTTACCTTTTAGCCATTTCCCTACCCTTAACTGGATATCATTCCCATGTTTCTACTATACATTAGGGTAATAATCGAATATTAAGGTTACAACTTATAGGAAGTGTGAGTGTGATTCCAAGTTTTGTGTACGTTAAAAATTCAATGCATATTAAATTGGAACATCAATATGCCACTCTGACTACTCTTCGCTTCGACCATCCTTCCTTAGCCTTGGCAAAGTATTCTAGACTTTGCTATTACTGCTACATTTGCCTTTCAATGCTCATGAAAAATAAATCTCCGACAAAAACACCCGTGGCTCAGCTTAGCTTTTGATCCGACATATTGTTGCCAACACCATATTAAGCTTTTACGCGGCAGTCCCCTATAGTTTGCCAAATTAATGATAATGAGTGATTACACGACTGATTTCAAATCAAAACATTGATCAACTTATTTACTTCCACGATAACGTAATTACGATTTAAGTAGGAATGGCGGACTACTTCCCACTTTAAACATTGAGTACTCTATACTCCTATTCTATAATGTATTTGAGTAGGAAATCTCCCTGTGATGAGATAATCATTATAGATGAGCGTACAGAAGTGAGAGACAACTTACTCAGATGCCCTTAGAAAGTACTAGGGGACTTGAAAGCCCTTCTTTTCAATTTCAAATAAGAACCTGGAAAAAACACCATATTTCGCATGCCAATGTGTTCGGGGTTGGTAGTTTGACCTTTTACCTGATTGCGTGATTTGGTTTTCTATTTCAATTTACTAGATTTAAGCCCAGGTTGTTAAAGTTGGAAATTAAAGAGTTAGGAGTATGCCTTGAATGCGTATATGTCAATATGAAATCTAAATCTCCCAATGTGCACCTTTCTGCTAATGCTTAATCTGTCCTAATCGCAATTAGGAATAAATCACTTGGACCAGAATGTCCTTTCACAATTAATTTATTCTTCTTTCTTTGAAATCAAATCACAATTCCAAAAATGCTATCAATTACACACGCACGCACTCAAATCAATCTTTCACACTTAAACGTAAACAACGTACTTCTCTGGCTGAAGTCAAAAGTCATACTGATCTTTTTCTCCTCCGCACACACGCTTCACTCATACGCTCGTTACAACGACACTCTTCTCATCTCGACGTTTTACAACATCCTTTGCGCATGTGCATGTACGTGTGGTAGGGAGAACCTAGGAACCTGCATATATTATGTAACGCAAAACCTCCTCCCCCATGTGTAACGCAAGTGCTGACTGGCAACTGTGGCAACACTTTTGGGTATATATCTCCTTCTCCCATCAACTGCACACGTAATATATGCAGGCTCCTTAAAAATCAAAAAGCAAAATGCGCAAGCCCAAATCCTCTAAACCAACGAAATTAGTCGTTTCATATTATTATTACAATATCCAAATAATAATAGAAATTTACATAAGAAGGTTGAATGGTGATCTAAAACAAATTGGTTCTGCTATAATATCGACAAACTTATTCAACATTTTTTAATAGAGCTGGGTTTAATTTTTACTACCCTCTTGTTTCCTTTGTGCCAGTTGGGATATCTTTTTGTAGAATTAAATAAAAGTACTGGGAGCTACTAAATTATTCTTAAAAAATTTTTATTCGTAAAGTTGTACTCATGAGATTTGTACGTTTTTCCAAAATCCAACAGAATCTTATTTTTTCGATTTTAAAAGGGAGCTTTTTGGTAACTTTGTGGGAATTTTTTTGAAGTTGGTCTTTCATTGTTCCCTGCATTTGAAGCTACGATCTACAGTTATTATTTTGGTGTAGGAAATTCCTTTTTATCAGGAAGTTGGGGCTGCAGCTATCTTTCCCAACCACTGTATAGAAAATAAAAATATATTAATTTAAATGTACTTTGTATTTACAAAGTTAACATAACAACCTAATGGGATGTTTTCGAAATTGTTTTTATTACTGTGATGGGTGGCCTGCTGAATTTCTCTTATTAGTGCTAGATTTGCTCCTTAACTGGGTTCACTAGTACATTATATATAAATTTAACTTGGAACTAAAACATTACATTAAATTACATTCTGAAAAACCCAAACACAATGTAAATTCCTACAGTACCCTTCTTGTTTTTTTTCTTGGAAAGTCACAATTTAAAACAAAAAGGTAGATGGTGATATTAATGATTAAGGTGAAGTGTTGAAACAAGTGAGGCACTGCATTTCAGCAGTAGTCGGTAGCATTAACGATCTAATGCTTCGTGCGCCATCTTCACAGCGCCGTTTAACTATACCCCAAGGTCGGTGAAGTTATGGGTGCTGTAGCTGGTCATGGCGTTTTAGGTAGTAGGATCCTCTACTCTACCTCTGCATTGAAACAATGCATTGTACCCCACGACATTTAAAACAGCATCATCACTACTTACAAAGTCTGAGTGGGCGGGGTGGCCCCTCCAACCTTTCTGAATTTTGAAATAAGGAGTTTTTATTGGAATTAGCGCCATCCAAAACTTTAAAATGTAATGTGTGATAATAATTAGGCGTAATATTAATGTAATTAGATGTAATAATAATTTCATAAAATGGGTGGGGCCACCCCACCCACCTCGAATTTTGAATTAACAAGTAAATTATTGTTGCATTCAAATATTCAAAATCCTTAAAACAAAAAAAATTTAGACAAATATGACAACAGAAACTATTTGGGTGGGGCTGCCCCTCCCACTTTTCTGATTTTTAAAGGAACTGAAATTATTTTCGAAATAAGCGTAGATCACAACATTAAAATGTAATTTGTAATAACAATTTGACTGTACTTAATCAATGGGTGGGGTGCCCCGCCCACCTCCGCCCTGAATTTTGAATTTACAAATAAATGCTTATTGTATTCGAAATCAGCATATTGGAAAATCCCAAATTCTAAAATTTTAAACAAAATTGTGATGATGAAAACTGAGTGTGTGGGGCTGCTCCACCCACTTTTCTGATTTTTACAGTAACTGAAATTATTTTTGAAATAAGCGTAGATCACAACCTCAAAATGTAATTTGTAATAACAATTTGACTGTACTTAATCAAATAGGTGGGGCGCCCCGCCCACCTCTGCCCTGAATTTTGAATTTACAAATAAATGCTTATTGTATTCGAAATCAGCATATTGGAAAATCTCAAATTCTTAAATTTTAAACAAATGTTTGATGATAAAAACTGAGTGGGTGGGGATCCCCCTCCCACCTTTTTTGAATTTTTGTAGTAACGTTTAAATTTTGGAAATCAGCGTATTCAAAAACCTCAGAACGCCAAATATTGCCTTTGTAGATGACATCAATTTTTTAGGGTCTTCACCTTTAAATTATTTTGTAATTAATGACCGCATATTTTGTCCTTTTATGAAACTACCTTGGTATTTTTGTAATTTTATGAATTTCCACTATTTCGAGACTTTTTTAAATGCTTATAACTTTTGAATGCACCATTTATCCCCTATGGTTCCAATTAGTAAAATGGAGCATTTTTTATGCACTATCCAGCCAAAGGACTTTGATTGGGGATAAATGGTGCGTGTAGATTCTATATCGATTTAATTGAAATATAATTTCAGCTGTTTTTGAGAAAATGGAGTACAATTTTCAAAAAAAAATTAATTGGCAATCTGCACGAAGGTTCAACAAACATTTTTATATATCTCAATAATTGAGATGATGTACGTGGGGTCCGCTATTTTAAATTGCATGAAGGTGCGTACTATAGAAGTTACTTTCTGCCTGTACACGGCAGAAATGTCTCACTTCGCCTCTGCCCCACTTGATTCAACACTTTACCTTCTCTTTCTTTACGGGTAACATATAGGACCCAGTTTCACAAGTTTCAATCAGAAGTAGCGGGGAAACACTTTCTTAATTATAGAGTCTTCGTAATTAGTAATTATAGAGAAATGGAAGTTGATTGATAATTACAGTGTAAATATTGACAACCATCGTCGTATCGTGCATAATTCGGAAGCACAGCTCATTCCACTTTCCATTCATCGTATTATCAACGGAAGTTTGCGTCTATGAAACATACAAAAATGATAATCTAAATACCAACCCGTGGCAAATATCTACAGTAGACGACAATAATACAAGTTAATTTTTCGGCTCTTGTCGATTCGTCATTTGCTTTGCTACATATTACCTAGTATATCACTTTGAAAACAACCGTAATGCAGTGCACACAACTATAAATACTTTAGTAATTGAATTTAGGTATTTGGCTGATTAACCGCATGATTGCCTCGGATTATCAATAAACTTTCTTCGCAAAAATGCTGACGATTTCAGTTTCTTAAGAATGATTTATTCGGTAACGTTTTCTCATGTTGAAGAACATATATTTAAGTACACATAATAAGAGGCACATTTACAATTATTCCCTTGTTATTCAATGCACGTAAAATAGACTTATCTGCAAGTCCTCTGCATTTTAACGTATAATTTAGTACATAGTACACGTTGCAAAAATAAAATAAATGTTATAACTTATTACATATTATAAATATCTAGCATAAAATTATTGACGACATAAATGTTACTACAGTAACTTAAATTTACAATTTAATAGTCGACACGCGCTTCAAAATTTCTCAAGAACCCAGCTAAACAATTATATCATAATATTTAGAATGTAAACAGGCCAGTCCAACAAACCGTACAAACAAAACTTAATTAAAGGGTAATTAACCTGGCTGAACAGTTAATTAAAAGAATTAGCAATAAAGACGGAATCATTACATTACGGCAACAAGAAAAATATATA
The DNA here is from genome assembly GCA_020055645.1 of Tomocerus qinae. Lineage (NCBI taxonomy): Eukaryota > Metazoa > Arthropoda > Collembola > Entomobryomorpha > Tomoceridae > Tomocerus > Tomocerus qinae. The sequence goes on from CM034546.1 coordinate 68,349,814, forward strand.
ATTACTGTAATCAAATCAATCCTTGACGGTGTCTAAACATTTCCGGACAAAATGTATTTAAGGAAAAGGCATTCTGCAATTGGTTTGCAAATATATTAAAAGGCTGAAAAGTATATTATTTTAGCATTGAACATAATATCTCTGATTAGCCATGAAGGGGTATATTACATCCCTCATAAACGAGGCAACAAAATTTTTTAATTCAAATCAAGTTCATTTTTATTGGTTTGGAAAATATGTTAATATTGCCCACAAGTTTGGTTGTGTTCCATTCAAATGGAATAATGAGAAAGAAAAATTTATTTATGTCAAGTCCAAGAGCGCATTTCAGAGGCTTTTGGGAATCTTGAGTGGGGCGTTTTTAATTCTAACTGCCCTGCAACTTATTTCTTCTGTTCAGAGAAATGATCTAAAAATAGTTGACGTAGCTTCACTGGCCCAAACTTTTGTGGCTTTGAATATTCAAATCGTTTCTGGAGTTGTAGTTTTGAGCGTGTCGATCAAAGGGGAAGTTGTCCAAAGAGTACTAAACGATTTAATGTTGGAAACTATTTGCTACCCAAAAGGTAAAATGATTTTTATTTTTTTCAAATTTTATTTAGAAAAATGTAATGAAACAATTACATGAAAAGCTTAAATATTCTATCAATGATGGTAAATTAGGATATTCTTATGTTGAAATCCGAGAATTTAAGGCAAAAATCAACCAAGGTCTTCGGACTTGGATAACGGTCAAAATGTTTTCATTTTTTCACAAAAGAAACAAAGGTGACAGTTTAAAACGTGTCCTATAAGTAGTTCATTATAGCTTAAACGTTGTGTAACTTCCAAAAGCGTCACTCTGTAATTTGAACTGAGTTACTACGGCAAATTTTCCTTGATAGACCGGAACTTTTGGAAACTATATCACAATTCTTATTTTATTATTTTAGCTCAAAATGGAGATACTAAGAGAACGACCCATCAAAAAATTGAGTCTTGGTTAATGAAATTCATTATTCCAGCTTTCATGATGCCCGTAGCTTTGGGAACAATATACGTCGTTTCCTTCCGGCAAAATAATTATTTCCTGGGTGGAATTGTGGACTGGATACTACGAGTAATTCATGGAGTCGTCATATTTGATTCCCTCTGTGTGGCCTATTTGCTCTGGATATACAACCTTATAACATATGTACGCATCTTTTATTGGCTACGCTATATCAGGTTAGTAAATCTTTTACTTTTAACGATTATAATTGTCTACCAACATAATATTTACTTACAGCTTTTGTTAAATAGGGTCACTGAAGGTAACTTAAGATATAAGATCCACATCTACAACAGAATGAGCCTTCTCCTCATTTTATCACAAGACAGCATTATATCATCTGTTTACCCTACTGCAATCTCACTTTTGTCTTTCGCGGTAATTTTATGTACCTCAGCTACAATAAAACTCTACACCGTTTTGGATTTGGCAACGTATGCTGTTTTTCCCATCTTGGGCTTGATAAACATTGTGGTCCTAGTCATCGTACTGTCTTTCTTTGGAAACTTATTCGAAAGCTCACGTATAGCATTGAGAACGTTAGCTATAACAATAGCGGCGTTACCAAAAGGAAACAATAAGAAGAGACTCTTCTATAGAAAAGTTCAACGATCTCTCCATCAATTTGGCATGCGTATAGGTCCTCTTAGAAATATCAGACACGAAGGGGCCTTTGAATATTATAACAGTCTCGTCAACTGGATTGTGACATTTCTGATAATGTTTGAATAAAAATAAAGTAGTAAATAAGTATAGTAAATATAATAATGCAATCAGTATTTCGTAGTAATAAAAGTAAATAATCTCTACTAATATGCTATTAGCCTCACAAATTTTTGGAAACGATTCAAAATTTCTAATTGTCAATTTAATGGGGATTGAGAGGAAAGTAAAATAAAGCATCATTCTTTTGTCGGTATAATACAGAATTTAGTCTATCCTACTATTTTAATCCAAACTCATTTACATTACTAAACCTTACATGTCTACCGGAAAGTAACAAAAAATATAACATTGGTATACTATGTATACCAAAGACTGTTGTGGGGTTCTATAAGCTAGAAAAGCAAATTAAAACTAACTGCAAGCAGTAACAGAACGCGAGAAAATGGTATCGTTTACACATCCTTGGTAAAAAATGGTAGAAACGTATTAAATACTAGAAATAAGCCCGTCCTACGGACGGGAAATTGTCTACACTTATTCATTTTACCAAAAAGTGAAATATTTTCTAAAGTTTCTGTTTAAAGTCCTTTTATCACCCACGCAGCATTTGATTTAATTTCGAAATATTATAATTATTCTTGCGCCTGCGTAGTTACACGAAGTTCATCTTTTACATTCAAACATCATCACGGAAATTTTTCATTGCGCAACTAACTCCACTTTAAGATTATCTTATGGGTATGATAACTATTTAAATTAATAGACATTCAAACTAATCATTTTCTTTAAAGCTTACAAAAGTGATGTGGTAATATAGTTACAAACATGTTGTTTTAGGGCAGTAAGTGATAGCTAAAGAAGATTGGGTGAGTTTCGGTTTCAGTATGAGTAGTTCAAATGATGATGAGTAAAGATGCCCGTTATGCAATAGCTGTATAATGACAAGAACAAAACAACAGATTAGATTTCTTGTCACAGTGTAGTTGTATTGCTAACAGTCAAAGTTCTACTGCATATCAGTTACAAATGTCATTATTGTATAAATAATAGTTCACATAAATCATATTCAATTCACACGTAATTCGTAAATACATAAATCATTAGTAATTCAATTCCAAAGTATAATGCATAGAATAGTACATAGTAAATAATAATATCATGTCACGAATGCCGATTCGTTTCCTAGGTTTCCAGTTGTTTGGAAACAACTTGGAATGTTCCATTTGGCCTAGCCAATGGCAACAAAGTAATTTTGGGAGAGGAGGAGCTTCTTCATATATAAACAGTCGTCCGAGGGCCATTTTCCCTCAGAAGCATTTCTTCTCTTAGAAGATCTTCTCCTCCTGCTCCCGTTCCGGAGACAGGCTCTCTCTCTACTTGAGACTCTTGCAGTTCTCTACCTAAATCATCAGCCTATTTATTGGCATACTACCATCACTGCATACTTTGGTATTGCACAGTATTGCACTGCAGTCTTTGCACTGCTAACATCATCAGTAGTTTTAGTTGCCGTGCCAAGGGAATACCGGATACCGTGTCAATTGGGGGCCGGTTCAACTTGGTCACGAGCACTAATCTACATATACACTGTTAAAAATATTTTGTTTATTCTTCGTACTCGGTAGGTATAGCCGTTCCGTTATACTGAGTGGTACGCTGGAATAATTTTAGCAGTATTTTATCAGTGACTAAAGTAACTGAAAAACTATATGCCTACTCTTTTGTCAAAAACTTTACGCCGTCTATTGCTGCTGCTGGAAAATTCGGATCTGAAAATATACGCATTTACTATTAAATCTGCTAAATCTACTGGAAAATTGAAACTATTGAAAATGATGGAAGACCATAATATCGTGAACTGAAAGTTATTCAGTAATTTGAACTATCTACCAGTTTTGATTTTGCTTTGCAAACATTTTACCAGTTTTGTAATTCACGGTAACCAATTTAAAGTAAACATTTTTGATGAAATTCAAACCATGGATGCCAACGAGAGGAGAAACTGCCGTCGGAGGGGGAAGAAAACCAACTGCTATGGAAAATTGTCATTAAATTTTTACGACCGATTTGAGCCAGGAGAAGAAGTTAAATAGTTGATTGGATTCTAAAAACCGAAAAATTTACCAGTAATGTTCCCGCTATTCTGAAAAATGCTAACTTACTGCAAAACTTGTCTCCTTATTGAAATTCTGCTACCAGCTATAATACAAAACTCAACAATCGCATGTCACTAGTAAAGATACCATTGATAAGAAATAAGAAAACCAGTAATCACACTGCCACCTAGTGAGAGACCAAATAATGAAGATACTCTAACCAGTAACAACCTGACAGAAAAACTAACCGTCCTCTGAACCGCAAAGAATGTGAGAAATTTGTTGAACGTTTGTAGATTGAATTCATTCCATATATGAAGAAAGTGCATGACAAAAACTAAAGATAATCTCAAAAAGTCCTTAATTTAATTTTTATGCGAATGTACCTGTGGTATAGCGAGATGTTATTCTCAGATGAAGAATTTCAACCAAAGATGCTGGGGAAATATACCTCGTCTCTTTTCTTCACCATTATAGAATACGAAAAGCCGTCGCAGAAAAGCAACTTTTCGGAAATATTTTGGGATCTATGAAGAATCGCCATCCGAGGAAATATTTCAGTCTGTTGTAGACACCCTGAACTCACTTCTTATTTCTTCTCTATGGATTGCATCTCATGTTTTAAATTGGTAGCCTGCCTGAAATTTGTGATTTGCTATATCTATGTGATGATAGTAATTAAGTTTCCTGCATGCGCGATGGCTGTGCCTGCAGATGATTATGTTGTTGATGATAGTGGTGGATATTTGTAACCAAAATGGTTCTTGTTAAGTGGATCCGTCAGTCTCGAGTTCGAGCCCGGGTCGCAGTGAATGATGAATTGATTAAGCATGCTACTACAAAACGAAGCTACCACTGGAGAAATTTTTTGTAAAATGAAAAATTTCAAAAAAATGTCGTATGAGAATCAAAATGTTGTTCTCGAGGATTAGGCGAAGAAATGTCTGCACTTTAAAGACGAAGAAAATTGGAGATGGATTATTGTCGTACGAGAAAGTGGATGACTGTCAAACGAGTAAATGGATAATTGTCGTACGAGAAAGGATTCTAAGGACTACTACCACCTACTAGTGGATTCAATGGATTTCAAGTACTAGAATGCCAATTTCTGGAGGAGGGGGAGAGTATATCGAGGAGTATCGACACCGGACCATGTTTACTGGAGGAGATTACACCTAGAGGAAGTGAAAGTGTTTCTTTCTATGTTTATTTTCTTGTATTATTATGTAAAATGTATATTTCCTTTTGTAATTAGACTGTAATGTTCAATATCTATTTGTCTCGTAAATCTTGTTATGTGAATTTTGAATTTGTAAATTGATGTTGTTTGATGATGAAAAATTGTAAAGTCAATAAAACCTCCTAGAGAACTCAGTTTGGAGGGGGAGCTGTGTCACGAATGCCGATTCGTTTCCTAGGTTTCCAGTTGTTTGGAAACAACTTGGAATGTTCCATTTGGCCTAGCCAATGGCAACAAAGTAATTTTGGGAGAGGAGGAGCTTCTTCATATATAAACAGTCGTCCGAGGGCCATTTTCCCTCAGAAGCATTTCTTCTCTTAGAAGATCTTCTCCTCCTGCTCCCGTTCCGGAGACAGGCTCTCTCTCTACTTGAGACTCTTGCAGTTCTCTACCTAAATCATCAGCCTATTTATTGGCATACTACCATCACTGCATACTTTGGTATTGCACATTATTGCACTGCAGTCTTTGCACTGCTAACATCATCAGTAGTTTTAGTTGCCGTGCCAAGGGAATACCGGATACCGTGTCAATCAATAATAATTAAGTAATTAAAATGTAACAAGTTTACCTGTATAATGACAAGAACAAAACAACAGATTAGATTTCTTGTCACAGTGTAGTTGTATTGCTAACAGTCAAAGTTCTACTGAAGCAATATTACAATTTCAGTTCTATTTATAGATTTGAATATTCGCTGGGAAAAGATAAGTCAAGGCTGCTTACAGTTGAACACACACACAATGTCTTAATCTTAACATTAACATTCTTTTTGGAGACTGATTATACTAATTACCCCCTAGCACAAAATTGGTGTAAAAAGGTTCTAAAGTTCACAGACTACTTAGTATTCATAAGAATGATTAAAGTTCAACGCTGAACTGTAGCATCTTTCAGGCGCACTATACGAGTGTCAGGGGTTACACGGCCCCCCTCTAAACCTTTTCTGGACTGGAAAAGCCGTTTCTGCTCCTTGCACCATCTGTTATTCCTTTTCTCCTTACACTCACTAGGACGGTGGTTTAGCCCACCACATTTCTTGCATCTCAATTGATCAATGGCTGCAGTCCGTTGAGAAATTGTGATGGCAAGATCGGGTGGAGTGACAGGCGAATCAAGCCAAGTGTCGATTTGGCAAAGCAGTTCTTGTCGAGATTTAGGAGTCGAATTATCCTTAAGGGCCTCTTTCCAGAATGGGTGAATACCTGTCAGCACGTCGTCTAAATGCAAAGCATTGAAGTGGACGATTGGAGTAGTAAACCCACTTTAGCGTACATTTCATGGTAGGCACGGTTAGCAAACTCACGAACAGATTCAGTATTTAGCTGAAGGGTGCCTTCAACTTTAGTGTCGATAACTGTAGCCATTATCTACAAACAGAAATGCCAAAAAGCAAAACCAAAATAGCAATTATGAGCAACTAAATGATTAATAGCAGCTAGCATATATTTACAGAATGTGGCAACAATGCGCAACCAAAAATATACAAGAGATTAAATTGCAAAGGTATTAGCCAAAAACTAGTTAAATAGGCCCCCCGCTGTGGGCATGACAAAATTTGAAATAATGTAAATTATCATAAAGTAATCCTAAGAATTTCTAGAACGAAGATTATAATTATGTTGTACATTATCAACAGTATCGGCACTTTCAGGAATTAAAATTGGTACCGTAAAAATTCCATCAGGCCGATCAAAGTAAGGTTTAAGGTTCATAATATTATGTACACCTAAACTAACATTATCTGGCACACCAGCCAACTCATAAGTAACATTAGAACATTTTCTTATAATTTTATGAGGACCTTGCCAGCGAAAAGCAAACTTCTTTATAAACTTTTTGAGCTTGTTGGAGAGTGGATGAGTGCGTAGCAATACTAGATCTCCAACAGAAAAAGAAGTCAACTTATGATGTTTATTATAGTGTTTAGCCTGCCTACTGTGAGCAATTTCGATATTTTTCTGAGCCTGTGCATACACTTTCACAAATGTACTGAGTAACTCGGATTTATAATTACTTCTAGATTGCATTTCGTCAACAGACTCCTCGGAAATCCATCTGTCAAAAGGCAAAGAGATTTCAAGTCCCACATTCAGCATAGCTGGACTAAATCCAGTCGTTTCACTAACCGCAGTACGTAGTGCGAGGGCAACTTTTGGTAAAAACTCATCCCATTTGGAATGTTTTTGAGCAAGATAGGAAGAAAGAATTGCTCGTATGTTGCGATTGACTCGCTCAGCAATATTGCACTGAGGGTGATACGAAGTTGTGAATCTGTGCTTAATCTTCCAGATTTTGCACAAATTAGCCACGGTAGAAGAACGGAAATTGGAACCGTTGTCTGAAAGAAGAGCTGCTGGAGCTCCCCACCTACAAAATATTTCTTTATGTAGGATATTAGCAATCCTGTGAGCTTTCCCATCGCGCAAAGGGAAAAGTTCAACCCATTTCGTAAAATGGTCAACAATAACGAGAAGCTGAGTATTTCTACTCGCAGTATTAGGTAAAACACCATTTAGGTCGACAGCCAAAAGATCCCATGGACCAGAAGTTTTTACACTTTGGAGTTGGCCCGAAAGTAGAGTATTGGGGGATTTTGTCGACTGACAAACGTGACAAGATTTCACGTATGAATATACATCTTCATGCATATTGAACCAGAAGTATTGTTTTTCGGTAGCCCATGTGACCACTTTCAGAACGATCATGAAAATACGACAAAATGTCATTTCTCAAAGATCTTGGGATGAAAGGATATCGGCCCCCGTATTTACCAAACTTGTACAGAACTTCATTCACAACATTAAAACCCGGAGGTAAATCTGTCAATAAAGCCTGAACTTCTGGATCAAGAGCTTGCTGCTCTTTTATTGAAGTCAAAGTAATAGAATTGGTAATAGTGGTAAGGAGAATATGAGATGGAAATTGGACTGGAGGAAAAATTTCCTCATTAATAATTTCTTCCTCAGGCTTACCGACTGGGGCACGTGAAAGTGCATCGCTGACTACATTAAGTTTTCCTTTAATGTGAGAAATTATGGGCTGAAAATCTTGGATTTTTACAGCCCAGCGCGTTACTTTGCTATTCGTATCGCGCATACTATGAAGCCAAAGGAGAGCCTAATTATCAGTTTGAAGCTGAAATTCTTTTCCATCAAGATAGTGTTCAAACTTTTTAAGAGCCCAGATGATAGCAAGGCATTCTTTCTCACATGCATGGTAATTTGATTCAGTTTTAGACAAAGATCGACTCGCAAAAGCAATAGGCCGTTCACGATCAGAATGAGTGATCTGAGTCAAAACTGAATAGACACTTTGATCGGATGGCAAATCTGAAACTTGAGCCAAAACTCCAGCAATACCAACATCAGATGCATCCGTACGAAGAATGAAGGGTTTAGAAAAATCAGGGACAGATAAAGTTACAGTATTACACAAAGCATGAATAAATTTGTCAAAAGCCTGCTGTTGTGCATCACCCCAGCGGAAATTTTCACTTTTTCGTAAAAGTTTATTTAAAGGGGCGGCTATATCACTAAAGTGGTCAATGAAATGGCGGTACCACCCACAAAACCCGAGAAAGCGTTTAATATCCTTGGGGGACTTTGGAATAGGGTAATTTTTTACTGCTGCAATTTTATCCGGATCGGCTTTAACACCATCAGGCGAAATAATAAAGCCTAGATACTTAACAGTAGTTTTTCCAAAATTACACTTGTCGAGATTTATTGTAAAATTTGCTGAGCGGAGCTTTTCTAGCACGAACTTAACATGAAGGATGTGTTCCTCCCAAGAATTCGAATAAATTATAATGTCGTCCAAGAACGCATCAGCAAATTTACCGCGACATTCAGCTAACAATTCATCCATAAATCTTTGATAAATACTAGGGGCTGTTTTGAGGCCAAAAGGTAATCTATTAAAAGAAAATTTTCCTAATTCACAGACAAAAGCTGTGTAGTCAATAGAATCTGGGTGCATAGGAAATTGCCAGTAACCTTTCCGTTTATCTAAAACTGAAATAAATTTAGCTCTTCCAGCTCGTTGGAGTAAGTCAGGAATATGACGAAAGACATACGGATCACTTTTCGTTCGCTGATTAACTTTGCGACAATCTAAAGTGAATCTGTATTTTTCACCTTCTTTGTGCAGATGCACAGGAGAAGCCCACTCGGAAGTGGAAGGTGAAATTATGCCTAAACGTAGCATGTCCTTTATCATCGAATTTAAAATTTCATTTTTAGCTGGGGAAATACGGTAGGGTTTCTGAGCAATAGGTTGTCCTGTTACATCAAGTTTGCACTGTATTAAGGGAGTACACCCAATTTTGTCACTAGCGACATCCGAAAAACTTTCCAACAAATCATTTATTTCCTTTTTCTGTTGGCTATTGAGACCTTGTAAAGCACAAAGATACTCTTTATTAGAACAAGCATGCTCAATTTTCGGTTCAGTAGAAAAGAAAAATCTACCCCGTGGAGTATCAAGTTGAATATTTGCATGATTAATAAAATCAAGGCCAAGTACCAACGGAAAAGGAAGTGAACGCATTATTTTAAAATCAAATTCAAAATTTCTATTTGCTAAAGCAATATTTAAAGGCATTGAGCCAAGTGGATAGACATTTGAATTGTCAGCCAGAGTAACTGGTGACATTGGCTTTTTATTATATTGTAGTTTTAAGGATGTTACTGTGTCATAGCTGATGTAAGTTTTGTCAGAAGCAGGATCCAGAATAGCTGTGAAAATTCTATCAAATAATTTAACAGTAACTCTAGGGGCAATTTTAGTAAAATATTCGGGTGCAGAAGTAAAGCCCGAATTCACTTCTTCCCGGATAAGTTTCCCGAACCGGAAGTGGACGAAGTGGAAGTAGATGCTGTAGATTCAGCCAGTTTCTTTTTCTTTAGCTTATCACATGTAGAAACATCATGACCAGTCTTTTTACAATATTTGCAGAATAAAGACGTGTCAGTGGTAGAGGTAGACTGAGCAGAATCAGCATTTGTGTCAGATTTACTTGACGAAGATTGACCACTAGAATTATTGGTAGTAGTAGAGGCAGAAGGGTTAAAAGTAAACTTTTTGAAAGGTTGTTTAGGCTGAACTTTAACCAAAGGTTCAGTTGAACGAGATCGAAACAACTGTTTACCCTGAGCTGCTCTAGTTTTATTTAAGTCAGCAATAATTTCCCGTGAAAGGATAATTAAGTTGACTACTGATGTACTTTTTAATGTGCGAAAATGCACTGACAGCTCAGGTAGGCAAGAGTTAACAATACGTTCAATGATATTGGCCTGTGTGACTGTAGTACTTGCTTTAGTATACAAATTGGAGATTTTCCAGCAAAAAGTTTCAAAAGGATCATCTATGTGCTCCTTGGGTTCAAAAAGTTTCTGAACTAACAGATCCTTTGAACTACCGCAGTGATGATATGCACAGAATTCCTTCCTAAAGCCTGTAAAATCTTTAATTGTGGATTTAACTCCACGAAACCAATTTGCACTGTCACTATTAGTGGAAAGAAGTCGACCCGCCAAAAAGTGCCTTTGCTTTCTATGCACACCTTTTTGAATAAAATATTCCTCAACTTCATCGAGGAAAGCGTTAGGTGTCATCTGTGCCGGGTCATACTTCGGCGTTGGAATAGCCGAGGCGGCATCAATTACAATAGAATGCGGCAAGTCAGTTGCAGCTTTTTCTAAAGCCGTAATTGATTTTAAGGCATCAGCATGTGCAGTTTGCAAGTCTTTAAATTCGGCCTTTAAAGCATCCAGCTGGTCCTCAACAGAAGCCATACTGATACAAGTTCAAGTTTACTAGAACACAACCTTGAAAGATGAGGGTCAAGTTTAGAGATAAACTTGAAGACGACCTTGGACTGAAAGTTTTTAAAAACTGACACAAAAGTGTCAGATGCAATCCGAAGAAAATCAGAAGACGAAAGAAAATGAAATATGTAGTAAAGACGGTAGAATCGCTATTGCTCACGTTAGACAGGCCACAGAATGTCGAAAAGCTAGACTTTGCTAATTTAAATTATGCAGGAGACAGACTGATAATGATCTGTTAGCTCAAATTCAGTAGCACTAACCAACAAGTAAAAAGCTCAAGAAGTTTGCTTATGTATGGTACACGGTCAAAATATAACTCAATACTTTACACATGTACTCGATTTAGAGTCAACAAAAAGACACAAAAATAATATTTTCAGAAATTTATTTAGAATATGTTACTACCTTTTAGAGCACAATAAATTACGCAGAATGTAATGAAGCTAATGAAAATTGTGTAGAATACTAAACTACCAAGATATAGAAAATTTACTCAATATTGCGTAAATGGTAAAGACCAAAAAAATTCAACTTTTTGTACGTGTAGCAAAAATATAATAATTTTGAAAATAACCGAAAATATATGTTTACAGCAAGCTATGCACCTCAATAAGCTTTAGAGCACCTCAAACTACCAGTGGAAAATCAAAAATGAGTGTGTAGGATATCAAATATCAGAAAAAACACATCAAAAATGTTCAAAATTTTACGAAAAAAACTGAATTTGTACAATTCACAACGTTTAGTTGGGCGCCATATTGTGACGTATGGGGAAGTCTACAATAACCTTTCGTAAGAAAGGGTGAAAGAAAGAAAGAGAATTGAAAAGGTTCGATGTATTTTGTACAAAGTCAGTCTTTTATTTATATATGAACACATAGTGGATTAGATCCAAGAGAAAATAGACTGCCAATCATATAATATGCCAATTCGGTTAATAAAAATATAGATACATTAATAATTTAGAATTTATACATTGTCTTCTGAAGTGAAGCGAAGAATTGAAATATGCCGTGCGGCAAGAATGAATGAAGACAGCAGTACTGCTGTTTGAAGAGAAGTTTAGCCAGCAGTGCTGCTGGGATCAGAAGAGGAGAGGTAGAAGGACCGTTCGGTCCGAGAGGAAAGCAAGGTATCAGCTCAAGTGCTGATAAGTTTCCAGACTACATCTGGAGATGAGAAGGTTTGCATTTTGGATTCGTGACTTGCTGAGCCAATGCAAGTCACAGGACTTTAGGCCGCTGAACTGTAGCATCTTTCAGGCGCACTATACGAGTGTCAGGGGTTACATAGTTACATTATGATTGGCTAAAATATATCGGATGATGAGTTGAACTGCTGGTCAGTCAACTTCTACATTTACATTTAGTTAAAATTAGAAAGGTTCAACCAAAAGATTTTACATAATAAAATAAGTCGTGTTTTATAGTAGAATAGTCAAAACACTCGTGTTCACATGTGATTAGATATTAAATCAATTCTTCCAAAATATGCAACGATTATACATTTAATTTCTATTTCTTTAAAGCTTATAAAAGTAATGTGGTAGTGGTAATATAATTAGTTACATACATTTGACTAGATTTTAATAGGGAATCCAAAACCGGACCCAAATTTTAAAACAGGTTTTCGGGTTTTTCGGTTTTTGAACTTTTAAAACCGGGTTTTCACCGGTTTTAAAAACCGAAAATTTGTTTTTAAAAATTCAATGCTAATACTGCCAAATTTATGTGTTTGCAGATAAAGACAGACAGAACGCAATTTCATCAAGTGGAATTTTAACTTTTACTTAACATTTTAACTTTATTTTAATTTTTAAATGAGATATAAATCGCAAAAGTAGTTTTTGGTATTATCGTTTAAAGGGTGCTGATAGTACTAAATGTATTGCAATTGGAGGGTACCATTATACAAAACCAATTCTATCGTGTCATTCTCATGAGAAATAATCAAAATGTTGTAAATTTATGTACTAAAATTATTGGCCACTCCAAAAACGCTCTGAGAGTTTTAACTTAAATCTGTGTAGTAAGTTTTTTCCAACTCATATCCAGTTTTCGATAATTCTCAAAGGCAATTAATGCAATCATAGAATATCTCATCACAGAATTCATTATTCATAGAAGTCATTGAAGCAAATACATTTTTCTCATATTTTTATGCTTTCTTAGAGAAAATTGATTCAAAATGATTCCATCTAAGTAAGTAAGTAATTTTATTTTATTTCAAAAAATATATCGAGGATAGAATATCTTTACTGACATTTTTGTATTGCATTACTCTAAAGTAAAAAACTCTAAACGAAACAGGTGATGGCCCATCTATTACTTTACTGTTATTGTCAATACTAGTGTATTGTGTTTTACTTTAGTGGAGTCTACATAATTGCACGTATCCAAACATTTAGGATTTTCATGTTATTTTTAATCAAGGTTTTACTATTTTTTATCATTTATGTGACTATAATTGTATCTTATCTTAATTTCTGTTTTTCGAATTTTCAGGCTTTATTGCTATTTTAACTGCATATCAGATATAGTTAAATGTCTTCTATCAACACCGGTTTTCAGAAAGTGAAAACCGGTTTCCGGTTTTGAAACATCCGGTTTTTCACCGGTTTTAAAATCGATGTAAAACCGGCTTTGGATTCCCTAATTTTAAATCAATGCTTCAAAAATATGCAACGATTATTCATTGATTTCAATTTCGTAATTGCTACAATTGATATTTACTGTGGTTATGATTAAGTTGCTGTAATTATCCTAACCTAACTGACATTGACCTTTTGCTCACATCATATTTAACTGTATTCCATTCAAAAATCAAATGAAAATGAAGCACATTGCTTCCAATTTCTGTAGTTATATGTTACTAGTGAACCCATGAAGGTGTGAACCTAGCACTAATAGCCAAGAGATATTCAGTTTCCCATACACATTTATAAACCGCCATACAAAGGCACGCTATCTATTTTTAACTATCCCATACAAAAGTCATGTGTGTGCCATACACATACCTACTTTCCTCTGATTGGGTGATACGTTCAAACAAACTTACATAGATGCACGTAAAAGAAGTGACACTAATTTAAGATTGATAGATGATAGAGCATTGATTTAAAATCTAATCAAATGTATGTTACCAAAGTTGCTGTAGCTATAGTGATTTGAGTATCAGGTTACCTCTTCAGAATGTTTGAAAAATGAAAATTCACTTTTTTCATTTGTGGATCTAAATTGGACGATTTAGATCCACAGCCAAATCAGCTCTCAGTTTTGACTTATGAATACTATGACCCAAAGGTTGGTTGCCATTGGGTACATACAGCTATATAGCTCTGAGTGCAGATTTGGCTGTGGATCTAAATCGTCCAATTTAGATCCACAAATGAAAAAAGTGAATTTTCATTTCTCAAACATCCTGAAGAGGTAACCTGGTACACAAATACACTGCATACTAGCTAATACTACAGGAACTTTGGTATGTTACTAATTATATTACCACTGCCACTTAACTTTTTCTGTTCTGTTAATTTCCATTATAATGATTCAATAACTTCAGATACTATTCCGTCTGTTGCACGGTTTAATTTCTAATCATGAATGAACAACCGTCAATAATGATGATTACTGGAAAATGGCTTTTTAGTCATCCCTGCAATTTCATGAAACATGCGTATACAGAGACCTGATAATCTGGAGTATAATAATAATATGACGTTGTATGTACAATATATACGACTAGTGAACCCAGCTAAGGGGCAAACCTAGCACTCAAGAAAAATTCAACTGGCCACCAAACACAGCAATAAAAACAATTTCGAAATGATCCCTTAGGTTATTATGTTAATTTTGCAAATACAAAGTATATTTAAATTAATATACTTTCGGTTGCAATTGCAGCTCCAACTTCCTGCTAAAAAATAATTTCCTAAACCAAAATAATAACTGTACATCGTAGCATCGAATACAGGGAACAATGAAAGACTCCATTTTAAAAAAAAGTCTACAAAGTCCCCAAAAAGCTCCCTTTTTAAATAAGAAAAATTACATTTCTCCTGGGATTTTGGAAAAAAGTATAAATCCAATGAATTAGTTTAAAAAATATCATTTACCACTTACCAGTAATAAGGGGTTTTTAATGGTATTTAACGTTAAATACCTCTACCTAAAAAGTAGTGGTAAGTAGTATAAATGGTAAAAATGGTAAAAAATAGTTTCATTTAAATTTCGTGTTTGAATTTTGAATAAAATTCGGTGCCAAAGTATGAAATAGTTTAAAGAAAAGGCATTGTTGTCACAAATTGATAAGTGTTCATCAATCAGAGAAAGATTCAACCAATGGGGCGCTAACAACCCTTGCCAGTTGACAAATTAATTGCAACTAAATTAGCATCAATTTTAAATGGGCGATACCAAATACAAATATTTCTTTATTTTTTATACCTTTTGGTGTACAATCAAATAAATATGATTAATTGAATTGATTAAGGGGCTAATTGGAAATATTTCATAGAAAATAAAGTTTTAAAACTTATATTTTAGAAAGTCTAGTGTATGTGTACTGTACTCAGCTGTCTAATCAATCGCTAAAATTTACCTTTTTTACCATTAAGAGGAAATCCATACCAAATCGACCACTCGACTTTAAGAATTTTGACTGCGCGCCTAGCACAGCAGGCTATAACCAGGTTAGGATAGACTCAGTGTTTCGGTACCCTGTGCTGGCAAACGCAGCTGCATTGTAAAAAAGGCCCAATTCAATAAAACAAGCATTCTTAGTATATAGCCCTATGAGTAATATATAACCATATGTGCGTAATATATAGCCATATATGATTGCCATATAGCCATATATACTTGCTATATAGCCATATATGCTTACTATATAGCCATATATGCTTAATATATAGCCATATATGCTTACTATATAGCCATATATGCTTAATATATAGCCATATATGCTTAATATATAGCCATATATGCTTAATATATTGCCATATATGCTTAATATATTGCCATATATGCTTAATATATAGCCATATATGCTTAATATATTGCCATATATGCTTAATATATTGCCATATATGCTTAATATATTGCCATATATGCTTAATATATTGCCATATATGCTTAATATATTGCCATATATGCTTAATATATTGCCATATATGCTTAATATATTGCCATATATGCTTAATATATTGCCATATATGCTTAATATATTGCCATATATGCTTAATATATTGCCATATATGCTTAATATATTGCCATATATGCTTAATATATTGCCATATATGCTTAATATATTGCCATATATGCTTAATATATTGCCATATATGCTTAATATATTGCCATATATGCTTAATATATTGCCATATATGCTTAATATATTGCCATATATGCTTACTATATAGCCATATATGCTTACTATATAGCCATATATGCTTACTATATAGCCATATATGCTTACTATATAGCCATATATGCTTACTATATAGCCATATATGCTTACTATATAGCCATATATGCTTACTATATAGCCATATATGCTTACTATATAGCCATATATGCTTACTATATAGCCATATATGCTTACTATATAGCCATATATGCTTACTATATAGCCATATATGCTTACTATATAGCCGTATATGCTTACTATATAGCCATATATGCTTACTATATAGCCTTATATGCTTACTATATAGCCTTATATGCTTACTATATAGCCTTATATGCTTACTATATAGCCTTATATGCTTACTATATAGCCTTATATGCTTACTATATAGCCTTATATGCTTACTATATAGCCTTATATGCTTACTATATAGCCTTATATGCTTACTATATAGCCTTATATGCTTACTATATAGCCTTATATGCTTACTATATAGCCTTATATGCTTACTATATAGCCTTATATGCTTACTATATAGCCTTATATGCTTACTATATAGCCATATATGCGTAAAGTAACACCATATATGCTTAAAGTAACATCATATATGCTTAAAGTAGTACCATATATGCCGAACATATATCCATATATGCTTAAAGTAGCACCATATATGCCTAACATATATCCATATATGCTTACTATATTGCCATATATGTTTAATAAAAATTATAATAAGTATTGGATGCAGAGAAAAACCTTATTGCGATTTAAAATTTTATCTGCCAGTTTCTTTTTTATGCCTGTTAATGAAACCCTGTACGTATTTCGATTAAAAATTGTCATTTTTTGACAAACTTTGGATCTCAATATCTCAAAAGCGCCAAAAGATCCCACGGCGGAAAAAGTTGCGCCTGTTTCGCCGGAATCCTGTGCTTCTGATAGAAGTCTAACTTGTGTGGGATATTTTGGCGCTTTTTTATTATTCTCAATTGAAATTTTTTTGAAAATTTTCAGTTTATTCAAAAAATACCAGTAATAATGAAAAAAATTTGCTACTGTACTAATCTACAACATACTATTGTATTTCTAAAAAATATTCCTTAACGATACCATTTGCCGTTACAGAGATATACTCGTCTCATTATTTAGTCACTCATAATTTTCTGCATTTTGCCTACAGTTTCACCCCCCTGAATAGGGGTTTAGAGACTTTTGAAAAATTTTCAAACCACTTATTGCGATAGTCTTAGACATTTCTGATTTTTTGAGAGTATTTTTACGTTAATATAAAATGTCGGTTTTATTCATTGGTCGATTTCATTTGGATTTCCTCTTAAGTGCATTTTTACACTGTGATGGTAAAAAAGTCTAAAAAGTGGTAAATTTTGTACGAATAAATATTTTTAAAGAATAAATAGTGGCTCCCAATATATATTTAATTCTACAAAAAGATGTCCCAACTGCCAAAGAAATCAAGAGGGTAGTAAAAAAGTACACCAGCTATACTAAAAAATGTTAAAGTTTGTCATATATATATAATTTGTCATATAACAGAACCAATGTAGATTAGAAGTTTAGAAACGCTAAATAATGCACATTACGATCATTAAGAAATGTCCCCTTTCGCTAATCATTTCCATTCAATCACGACGATCACCACCATTCAACCTTCTTTTGTAAATTTCTATTATTGTTTTGATGGTACAATAATATGAAACGACTCATTTCGGTTGTTTAGAGGAATAAACGTTTTCAATTATGTACCCCAAAGCAAACCTTTAGTACATGAAGGTATGCTTTGGGGTACATGAGTGAAAACGTTAATTGGGCTTGAGCATTTTGCTTTTAAGGAACATGCATATATTACGTGTGCAGGTGATAGGAGGAGGAGGTACTCAAAAGTGTGCAGTCAATAGTCAATACTTGCGTTACACATGAGGGAGTGGGTTTGCGTTACGTAGTATATGAAGGTTTCCTAAGGTCTCCTGTACCAGACAAATATAGATAGATAGGTAATTTTTTCCAAGTCTGGGATTATATTATAGACTAGTGAACCCAAGCAAAGGGGCAAATCTAGCACTCAGTTCACGTCTCACCACCATTCAACCTTCTTATGCAAATTTCTATAATGTTGAAAATTAGACATTAGAGTGGGCTATTTTATGAAAAAATTCATTTTGGTGGTTTGACGGAAGTCGACATTTTGAGTTAAAGGACGTTTACATATGATGTGTGGAGTCGATGGAAGGTGAAGGTACCCAAAAGTATTACCGTTAATACTTAATATGGGTAGATGGTGCTTTTTGCATTACGCAAGGGAGGGGGGCTCAAAAATCGAGAATTTGGTGTTAGGTAATATATGCACGTTCCTTTGGATCTCCTACCAGACATAAATAGATATATAGTTAGTTTGGTAAATTTATTGCTTTATCTTAGTCTGTGGTTATAATATTATTATAGATAGATACTTGGTATTTCATAAACAGTAATTAAATTTAGATTAATTGTAGATATTATTATCCATCATTCCGACTATACATAAACCAAACACTCGAATCAACTCATATACAATAGTTGACGTAGGTTGATAAGAATTTGATATGCGTAGCATGGATGAAAAATCACGAAAGTATGTGATTATTATGGTACACGATGAAACTTTATACCTTTATCACCCAATTTATAGATTATATTCCTTATTTAATTGTAAACATCCTATATGTCACTGTTTTTAACAGTTATATTGCGTTTAATTTATTGTTTATTGATGATTTTTTTCATTACATCCGTCTCTTACAGAGAATATAAAAGGTAATAACTGAAGTAAACATTTTAGGCTGTAGTACTTAAACAAAGCACAAACATCCATTAATATTAATTTGTTGTGGATTTGAATATTCTTACAATATTTTAAACCCATAATTTTATCCATTTATATTCAATAGCAAATTTTAATAAGACCCGTCAACCTTAGGTCGTTTCAAGATGAACAACATTGATTTTGAGTTTAACGACGAAAGGGCCGAGGTTTATTCCAAGGGTATTCGATCTGTAAGTAATAACCATTGTAAATCGTATATTATCCATATATATAATTCTAAACTTTAAAGTTCTATTTTGCTATTATTTTTCTGTTTTATTTTGCTTAGATGTTTAAAAAGAAGCAGAAGGTCGGAATTAAGAAAAACTCTACCACTTCAAGCATCGACTCAGCTACATCATCGACTCCAATCTCATTTGATTCCAATGCATCGAGAAGAAGATCGTCTAATAACTTGCTATCTGAGTTCTACATCTCTAGCTGTACTATTAAATTACTAATGACTGAAATATCTGGTGAAAATTATTAATATTAGGATATATAGTTAATTTTTTTTAAACTTGTTACTACACATTTATTTAATTTTTGAGATACGACTCTAATGCGCTCTTTGAAAATAGAGCTAGTTACAGGTATTTTATACTTTTAACTTTAAATTGTCTACAGCTTTTAATGGGCAAGGCATAAATAATAATATGTTCTAAACAAGAATGGAAATAAATAATAGAACATGTCAATTTGTCAATACTATAACTCCAATTTTAAGACAGTTTCTGCATTTGTGTCATTTAAGCATAACAGTTATTGGAATATTATTGAATATGTCCCATTTAGAACATATATATCAACAGTATAATATTGATAATAATTGAAGCCCGGATAGCTTATCTATCTATGGCTTATTTAAATGTTTATGGAAATTTTTTAGAAAACTTTGTAAGGGGAAAGTGGGCACTCGTAGCGTTGAGTCCCGATTTCCTCTCCATTCCCAACTTGCCTAAGCATCGTGAGTATGCTTACCGGTTTCTGGCATGGTCAAGTGGGTAGTCCCGGAGTGTAGAGAGTAGTCCGGCACTCCTGTGCCAGACTGATACCCGGGTTGTATGCACTGTATGATTGTTGTGTGATTGTGTGCGTGAATGATAATGAGTGAAAGAGCACAGAACCATTTAGGAGTGAATGTTTTTGTTTATTTGACCAGGACTTCGTCTCCTGGTCAGATTCGGAATGAATGTCGTTTGGTGGATGTATTAGTATACATGATTTTGTGTCTGTGTGTTTTGTGTGGGTGGATTAGGATAGTACACAGGTAAGTTATAGTTTAAGGTGTAGATATTAATTAGCGATAGGTATTAGGATTAGATAGGTAGGGAGATGAGGATGGCGACATGCAGATCACCTAAGATAAGGAATGGTGATAATCTGCAGAGACATGGGCATGCATGGCTCCTGCAACTTCCAACAACAGAGCTGTTGATTGGAAACATCAGCTACTAGATAAACATTACATTTAAACCTGTATTTAACAATCAAACATACATAACATATCACAGAATGCATTGGGCATTCCATCAAATAGGAACTACATCTTCCTAACATGGCAAGACTTAGTTCATTTCAGTTCAGTTAAGGCACATTAAAACATATTTGGCGGCAGCTGTAGCTGCTAGGTTACAACTACTGAGTTATTATCATGAAATACAGGTTGTGTCCACAAGTCAGGTACTCCCTGGTATAGTAGGTAGGTTTTCAAAAACTTTAAAGCGTATAGGTATTTAGGAAATGACTGATTAAGTTACAATAAAAGCTAATGGATGGATATTATAGTAATAGGACTATTTATTTGTTTCTTTCGTACACAACATAGTAGGAAATAAATAGATGCTTAAAATAATTGCTATTTCTATTTTAATAACTATTTCTACTGTGCGTTAACTTAGAGAAACATTAAATGATGTTATCAAAAGAGAAACTTTAAATACAGATAAAAAAGATGCCCATTTAAACAAATTATGATCATACAAATTTGTTTAATAGGGATGGACGAACCATAATAATACCTATACACACTAGTTACATTAGCACTTGAAAGAATAGGAAAAATGACTACCCGTCCACCAATCAACATATGAATTCAATTATCCAATTCTTGTCAAATTGTAGTGTTAAGCAGACCATATAAATGCTTTAGGTTTATTTATGTGTTTTAGACAATAATAATATATTCTTATAATATACTAGGCGGTCACAGGACCCAGGTCCTGTCGTACATGGGGCTAGTAGCTTCGACAAACAATTTTGTAGGAACTGGTTTGTAATAGGCCAATTTCACAAGTATTCAGATGGGTTCAACACTAATATAATGAATAATGTATGTTCTTTTGGTTGCTTTGCTCCTGTACGTTGTATTTGTCAAGCAGAACTCCATCCTTGAGTAACTGTCAATGGACCGTTTAGAGGTTAAGTTAGCCTTAACTGTCAACAGACGGTATAGAGGTTAAGTTACCTTTAACTGACAATAGACCGTATTGAGGTCAAGTTAGCCGGTATTGGTAATGGACCGTTTAGTGTTCAAGTTAGTCTGTATTGCTAATGGTCCGTTTAGTGGTCAAGTTAGCATGTATTGCTAATGGGCCGTTTAGAGGTCAAGTCAGCCTTAAAATGCAATGGACCGTTTAGAGGTCAAGTTAGCCTTAAAAGGCAATGGACCGTTTAGAGGTCAAGTTAGCCTTAAAAGGAAATGGACCGTTTAGAGGTCAAGTTAGCCTTAAAAGGCAATGGACCGTTTAGACGTCAAGTTAGCCTTAAGTGGCAACGAACCGTTTAGACGTCAAGTTAGCCTTAAAAGGCAATGGACCGTTTAGAGGTCAAGTTAGCCTTAAGTGGCAATAGACAGTTTAGAGGTCAAGTTATTCTGTATTGGCAATGGACCGTTCAGAGGTCAAGTTAGCCTTAAGTGGCATTGGACCGTTCAGAGGTCAAGTTAGCCTTAAGTGGCATTGGACCGTTTAGAGGTCAAGTTAGCCTTAAGTGGCAATAGACAGTTCAGAGGTCAAGTTTGCCTTAAGTGGCATTGGACCGTTTAGAGGTCAAGTTAGCCTTAAGTGACAATGGACCATTTAGAGGTCATGCCTGGCTTTTGGCAAGTAACCACCAAGCGGTCGGCTAATTAATAAAATATTTTTGCTTTAGATCTTGTTGTATAGCTTTTAAAAAGCTGTCCCTGAAATAAAAATACAATAATTATTAAATAGAATAACATTTTTAATGCAGTAAAAATACATGTATTATAAAGTGGCTGTATGTTCAAATTATCAACTCAAATGAAGTCACGTCGAATAAATGTACTGCTCACGCAATTTTCGGTTGAATATAATAGAATAGAATTGAATTTTTATTTGCTAGAAAGTAAAAAAAAATTGGGTTGATGACAACACTTTTCGACTTAAGAAATAATACCTTAACTAAACCAATAATAGCCGTCGTTGCAACAAAATTGACTTAATTATTCGGCAATAATATTCACATTTAGTCACCGATCATTATTTTTGTCTCTTTTCTGATTAACTGATATAAAACAACGATGTTTATAAAAAGAAAAGTGCTCCCGGATCTGAAAAAATAAATCGTGGTCATGGTGGGGGCATTTTGGAGGTTAGTTTTATTCAAACTTATAAAATGCATTCAGTGGAGCACTTTTGTCTCATTGACGTTTTCACCGTTAGGCACTTTAGTTAGGCAGAACATGAAAAAAGTACGTGGACTATCTATGTTGGCCCACAAGAATTGTCTGACCGAGAAAACGTCAATTTTTTGCTTGGAGTTTTAAAGTGGAGGTAAAGGCTCACTTCATTTTCTGAAAGTAAATTTGGTCTATTACTCCTTCAAAACTCAACTTACCTATGACTCCTTGTTGATAACGGTGATGAATTCAAAGTGTGACAGATGGCAATACCGGTGGAACTGTTATTTCAGGTCTATTTTTTTAGTGACAGAGAAGTCTTCCTTTCGACGTATAGCTCAATCAGTAGCAGATTCAGTTTTTCGGATCATCGAAAAACAGAGGGATTAGTTATTTTATCAGGCGTCCGGACAGCCAAACTAAAATGAAGCCGATGATTACGATTTTCGGTTTTTACATATTTCTCTTACCCGCTAAACATTATACAGGTCTTACAGGTGACATACTTGGTTGCCCGGGTGCCAACTGAGTTACATTGAAAATTTAGCGGGTAAGAGAAATACGTAAAAACCAAAAATTCTAATCGTCGGCCCAATTTAGTTTGACTGTCTGGACGCCTGAAAAAATAACCTACCCCCTCTGTTTTTCAATGTTTCGGGTTACAATGTCACTAAACAAAACAATCAAATTAGGGATGAATTAAAAATGCGTGATAGTAGTTAAATTTTTTGAAATTGGATGTCGTCCATTACCCTTCCCGTCTTCCATTACCGCCGTCGTCCATTACCCGTCCAAGTTTTACTTTCAAATAAATAATAAAATAAAAGATAATTATTTTAATCCTTCAAACCTATTTACCAGTGAGCACTTGCAGAAAATGGTGATGAACTTTGAAGGTGACGGATAGTACAGCCAAAAAAAGTTCCAGTTTTTGGAAAGAAAAGTGAATCCAACTACCAAAGCATTAAATGCGTAATAATATACAAAAACACGAAATTTAGTAGCAGTTTTTGTTTTCTCAATTACTATGTCCCCAAGAGTGAATCAAAATACAGAAATATTAAATGCGTGAAAGCATCTAAAAGCACAAAGATTTCATCATCACATCTCACAGCACAGAACAGACTGAATTTAATTGTACTGTACTATCCGTACGCAGAACGCGTACAAACACTATTATGAAACACCTATTTGGTTGCGGTGCATAATAATATATTAAACGTTCTATTTTGATGCGAACGGGCAAGGAGTTTAAGATTGGGTTCTGCTTAGCTTCGTTATCACGTTATCAGACAGAGCTTCAAATTAACACACGGTGATATAAACAAACATACCGACCTACGGAATTTTTCACTGCGCAACTCGAACACCATGATTATCATTAGTAGTGAAGTGATAGTGACTATAGTAGTGATAGTAATTGTAGTATGTTTTCTGTAAAATATTATTGTAAAATATTGTAGAGTGTAAAATATTGTAACATTTGTAAGTGTACCATACTTTTAGTGTAAATTGATGCTGTAATCCATAATTTGAAACAAAAATAACATTACAAACAATTACTAACACTACAATATTGCAAGTCATTCCGTCAATAAGTCTACAATTTGACAAACCATTAGGCATTCCGTCAAGAATTCTATTATGTAACAAGCCATTCTTTTCAAGAAGTCTACAATCTACAACGCAATATGACTTTTCTTTGTAATATGTCGGCACTGCACTGGAAAAGGCACAAGCCTGTTATGATTGGGTTTGCCTAGTACTTACGTACTCAAATGCAGGATGCACTACTTAGTGCCATAGCCTGTGCATCAGACATTTTAATTTTCACAATCATGAATGACCTCTGATCTTTTTATAGGGTGCTTGGTTGCAAAAATAGGTAAGCATTTAGCTTTTATCTCATCTTTAGCTTCTCAACGACACCTCACACTGACGGTTTTAGACGAAAAATATGATTTGACCTTCGACGTTTCAGGTCAACAAATATTTTTTAACTTATATACCATAATTTTATTTTTAATGGGGCAGAGTTTTGATTAAGTAGTGTAATAATCGATATAATTCTTCGTGTCGAAATAACTTCCCGGAGGGGAAAATTTATAGATTTCTCCCGTAGATAGCAGCAGCTTTTAAAACTATAATTCCCCGTATCGAAATAATTCCCCAGTCCAAACTAAGGTAATTTGTTCAAGTACATGTTTAAGTACATGTGTACTAAAAGAGAAAGGAAGCAAGAACATCGGCATTGGAATGTAGAATAGTTGTAATCTACAGTCTACAGGTCAACTCTGAAATGGCAGAAGGAGGAGAACGCAGAGAATTTGATCCCAAAAAGACTTCAGTAAACATTTAATCTTGAAGGTGAAGAAACACCGTACCAAAGCCTCTACGTTTGTTGCATTTGAAGGTTCCATCTAAGTGTTCCCATTTTGTATGGTAAGTAAATTATTATTTCGGGTGGAGGCTTAGTGGCTAAATAGTCTTTATAATGTATATTTTTTGACGGAAATATTTTCCGGGCAATATTAACGATTTTCATTTATTTATTATTGCTAGATGTAAGCTCTAGTACATGATGTTGCTAATACTAGATAATATGGATTATAAGTTATGGATTCTAGATCAAAATTTTGCTTACTAGATATGAATAATATTATAGAACATAAAATTTTATTTACTTTAATGAAAATTGGAGTAAATGTCTAATTTTGTTGTGAAAAGTGCCATAAAATATGTAGTTCATCCAGAAATTTTTTAATGATTTAATAATTTGGTTTTAGTATCAGCCTAAAGAAGGTTTCAACACAAATAATGAAGTTGAGAAAGTTGAGGTCCACAATCACTGGAAGGTAATATCTGTAATTATTTTATTAATTACTTAAATTAAATGTTTAGTTGTGTTAAACTTTTATATCCTAGCAGAAGGAAAAAGGTAGAAAGAATTTTAAAATGTCATGTTCTAATTTTGAATTGAAAATGCTTACTCATAGAATCATGCATCGAAAATATTCTCGAAAACCATTTAACCCTAAGCGACGTTTTACTAAAAAGAGAAGAGAATTAGTAAAGGCATTCAAAAGACAATGCGAAGGACCACTGCATGGAGCTTTTCGACTTTATCGGTTCATCGTTCAACATGATCCTCTTGTTAAAATTTCTGATGTGAATAGATGGATTCGAAACCTGGACTGGATTTCAAGAGTAAGTATAATATTTTTGTTCTGAATCGTGGTATTTGTGACTTCATTAGTCATTCATGTAAATGTGGACCCTAGAATAATAACAAATACAATCAAGTCCACCTATTAGTACTTAGTATTGTCAAGGCTTTATATTTGTTGGGAGAACTACTTTGGGTAAATATTTTTCTTCAGTCAAATTAGATGCCCCCTCACTTGAAACCAAATGCAGTAACAAAATAAATGGTTATTTTAATTTTATAACCCGACTGTTGAATTTTTGAATGCAGTAATTCCATAAATGATATTAGTTTTATTAAATCTAGTTCATAATCAATATTTTATGGTCTTTTAGCCTCGTAGAATACTGTACAGGATGCGCCCCACAGTTCCATCAGGTTCGGACGATATTTCCCAAGGTAAATTAGCAATCATTAAGAACTTTTGAAGTTTTATGAAACTGGCTATAATGTTCTATAATGTGAATCGGTTTTGACTAATAATCAACTATAATTTCAGGTGCACTGTCAAATCAAAACCATGGCCAACAGCCTAGCTCAGAAAGTGTTCCGGGTTATTGGGGTACTGCATACAGGGAATATTCTGAAATGGCAACACCTGAGAGAAATCCCACTTCGCCTGTGCATGTGGAATGGGATGGAGACGAGCTCCACCTGCCTCAGATGGTGGCAAGAAATCGTTCAACCCTCCCGGAACTTATCCGTATTCATGCCTATGTTTGCCCAAATATTAATCATAATATTTGATGATTATACTCCACCTGAGAATCTAAGTCGGACATCTTATACTCCAACTTCACAAAGAATTCCATGTTTTTTGTATTTCTGTTTTTGTAATACAGTTTTTGTAGTTTTGTTATTGAGAAGATGTTTGAGATACATATTATGGAGATACACTGGTCGTGATAATGAGTTAATGAATATTGTTGAGTAATTGTACTAAACGTTGAAATTTAACTTCAACAATACAACATTTGTATACCCCTTTTTGCCTTTGTGAATTAGTATGGTGTAGAACTTACTAAGGAGAAATTATTGGATTAAGTTTATTGTTATAATAATTTGTCTTCAGATTATATATGGTTATAATTACTATTTAGATCACTTTATACTATATACGTTTGCTTTCGAGGTGATATTCATTGAGTTATGATATAGTAATAGAATCATATAATGATGTTTTCCAAGTTTGCTACCAAGCTTTATAAATTTAGTTTTCATTAAGGTTTATACCATTGAAATGTAATGTTAGAAATATAGATTGTTCATATTATTACTATTCAGGTAGGAAGTAGATTATTATGTAAGCTTGTACGTGCAATGTAATTGACAAGCATAGACAAACAACCAAACATAGACATTTACGGATAACTAGTGTATTATATAATTAAATGAACTGTTTACACTAACAATTTTGTATCTTAGAGCTAATTAAACATTATATTATATATTAAAAGTATATCATATTGATTTCATTTGAAAGCATTTAATAAGACGAGTTTTCAGCAATTCGCGAAGTTTCTTTAATCTGTGTAGGCCATATTTTTTGCCGTAAGTTTTTTTTATCATATACAGTGTATATAGTCATACTTATACAATTATAATCAATCAGAAATATTTTTAAATGAGATGAAAAGTCATAAATAATTCAAAAAACCTGCACAAAATTATGCAATTTTAACCACATGTAATCATTTTGAAGTTTTATTGCTGCAATTTCATTTTTAAGTAGTAAGTTGATCTTGCATTGTCAGAGCCTACAATTTGTGAGGATGGACGACAGCCTCCAAGATTCGGAAATCACCCTTATACCTCTGATTATTCTAGGCCAACGAACTGGTTCGTCTGGTCTGTCCAAATTGATAGTTGTGTTATCATTCACAGCATCAGAGACACTGTGACCCGGGTTAAAGTACTGTGGGTCGGCACAAACGGAGTCGCCAGTGACGCAGTCATTGCTTGCACACAATTCCCACACAGTATTGGCTGTTCCTCTTGAGAATATAAATGACCCTAATCGAATTTCAGTTGTGACTGCAGCTCCGATAGGCTTTAGCATTCCCAAATAGTTATTTTCTGAAAATACGCTGAGAGCATTAATAGTTCCCGTGGGGCCGGATATTATTCTCACGGACCGAATACTTGCCATTGTAATTCCCAGACTTGTCAAGTTTTTGCAGTCTCCTGTAGCCTTACCGGGTAGTCCACTTGGAACTGGCGTCGCCTTTATTTCACCCACTACTGCATTTTCATAGCCTATTCCGTAGTTTTCTTTCGTGTAGAATATCCACCTATAATTAAACGTATTTTGATGTTTTACTGCAGTAATTATTAATTTCAAATTTTGATTAAGTAATAATTAATAAATTTAAAATTAAACAATGACTTACTTTCCACTGACACAAACTCGGACAGCAGAGCGATAGATTCTATCTAAATTCGGAGTATTTACGGTAATTGGTGGGTTAGGATATGTATCTTCTTGTCCTGCAAATAAAAACTTCAATGATGCTCCTGTAGTGGTTTGGGCTTTTGCTTGCCAAATAGGCAGCAACAAAAGAGTTAGCAGCGTTGTCTTCATCTTGTGCGATGTGGATAATTTGTTATTATTGATTTATTGTAAGTAAGTCTCCCTGATGTGAATTCGGCTTTCTACTCTCTTTTTATACCATTTAATACAACTAAATTTAGAAAGCGTTCGTCATTTTTCCAAGAAATATTGCGCAATCTTTACCTGTTATTCATAAGGATAACAAGTATATTTTGCTAATGTTTTATCGATAAGAATGTCTATCTATGTTTAATAGTTAGTTGTGGGCATGAATGACAGTCAATCACAAAGCCTTGTCTTCACACGCATTCTTTCAATTAAAATTGCACAAATTTCATAGAAACATTGTTATTGTATGCAACAGCTTTGAGATAATATGTCATTATTGAAATATTCGTTTATGTTAAACTGTGAGAAAGCCAAACTACATAGAATGTGGAATAACAGTTTATTTTTGGGTTTATTTATTTTATTCATGGATATGCATTGCATTTGTATTTGAGTGAAGGTTATGTAAATAAATTGATAAGTTGAAACTTGAAACTGTAGAGATGTAGATGGAATGAATGCTTTACTAGGTAACATCACAACAAAAATGCACTGCCGTGAATATCTCCTTCCTGTTGACAGATTGAAGTTTTTAGATGAAGCATTATTGAGCTTAACTCAACTTAGATTAAGTGTATGTGTTAAATAATGGAATTTAATTTGCATTAAAATTAGCAAAACGTGACTTTCCGTTTCAAATACTTTATGAATTAGTTGGAAATTGGAAATAAAACTTTAGTACACCGTTTTGGTAACATTTTTAACATTGAACAATGTTCTATTAATACTGGGGCGAACAATTAACGGTTTTATACCAAATACAAATTACAAATATCCTTATTACGACTATTATTTAGTTTAATACTATCAAAATGCAAAAATAAGTGATATCATTTTTATTGATATCTCTATCAAAGTTTAAACGTATCTACGTATTTACCTAACTTATCTTTCATTGTCAATTTATAAGAATCCAAACGGTTTAATTAGTTCACTGTGTATTATATACGTACAGATAATAACATACGAATTCAAGCTAATTACTTCCTGTTGACTTAGAAAATAAGGCTATTCACTCCCAAGCCCACCCTAATTGGAAATTCCAATTAGAGTGGAATACTGCGTATACACAAATTAGTGAAATCCATCGAGGATACTTGTTAGCAAACCTTACCAGGCATAGAAAATGTCTAAAATATTCTGTAATAGCAAAGCGATACATCCCAGATAATCCAAACATGGGCATGGTCAAAGTCATTACCATTTGATAATTTAGAAATTAATGGCTTTTTGACAATCATATTTATTTGTTTAGGTTCAACCATTTCTAGTAATTTAATGTGATAAAATGACTATTTAGTTGCATTACTAGTTTAGCAGACTTGGGGATATCATTTATTTAGAAAAATGTTGCCGTGGACCATAGATAATGTTGAGACAAATTTATTAGATATTAGTAAATGGGCATTTCTTTCCGTACGATTTCAAGGCTACTGGCCACTGAATATTGCTTGTCCCAACAAAGATCTGATAGCCAACAGAAAAGCAAGGAATTTTACATTTACTTTCAAAAGTTTTGCAACTGTTTGGGCAATTTTTCAACTTTTTCATGATATTTACATGTTGTGGTATTTCACCATCGTTTATGGTGGTAGTGTTGATAATGCCTATGGGTATCGACATGGGGAAATCGCATCTTTAACCATTTTGTTAATTGCCTTTTATTGGATCATTTTATCGTTCAAGATTACAGGGATCTTAAATGGGAAAAAGAATTTGGAATTTTGGAAGGAAACAGTTTCACTTTATAAAAGCATATTGAAAATTGGAATCACTTTGGAAAATCAGAGTTCGATTAAATACTTTGACGATCTCAAAAGGAAAATTCGGAACACGATTGCAATTTGCATATTACAATCGTGTGGACATTCTACTATTATGCTTTTATTCTATGCCTTCACAGATGCACAAATATCAAATGATACTTCTATTATACCTAAATTTCTGTACCCAAATTCAGTAATTTGGTGTTTTAAATGTAGTTTTCATGCGACTCATTCCATTTGGTTAATGTTCTTTATGAAGTTATACTGCAGAGCATTTGAAATTATAGCAATCGAAATAAAAAATACCGAATTATGTCCTCATAAATCTAAAGAACATGAAAAATGGTTACTCCGCGAAATTATCTCAATTTATTATGAGACAGAAAAACAGACGAAAAAATTCAGCGACATTTTTGGCCGCAAATTGCTACTCGAAATACTTTTGTGTACTGTACTTTTTCTCTACGTGAGTATTTCCATTGCAACGTCATTAATGGGCAGAGAACGATACCAAAACCACACTTTGGTTATTAATTCACTATTTTTGGCCTCCCTGTACGTTTATGAATTGATAAAGCTCATTTTCACCGCAGCTTCTGTTACAAACAGTTCTAAATCTATAGTAGATTCTATTAGGATGATTTCTCTGGACAGATTTGATAGTGACTCAAAAATAAAGGTATGAAATTAAATTAATTTGCAAATATTTGTTAAATCAATTTTAATGTCAATGGGGAATTATTTAATAACTATTACAGGTACAACTTATTGCTTCGAAACTAGAATATGACCCACCATCAATAACGGCTGATGGATTTTTTGTATTAAGGCGGAACTTATTAATTTCGGTAAGTAAAATTAAATACCTATATTAAATAATAATAATAATATGGCAGGTACATGAATATAGGAAAACTGTAAAGATGATACTGAATATACAGAAGTGATTCAAAAAGTAAGATACTTAATATTTTGCATTTTGGACTCACAAGCAAAGCTCACAATCAGTTTATTTACTAAAAATACTAAAAAAATTATGACAAGTGTTGGATGACAAATTTGGAATTTTTATTCAGACAATTACTTTTTTTAGCAGTCGATAATGCAGATAGTAGACCATCAATTTTCAATTATTATGTAAAATGCAACTTTTTTTTGTTTTCTGCAGGTCGGAAGCGTTCTTATAACTTATCTCATTGTTTTAGTCCAACTTCCTCAGTTTTCCTGAACCTTCAAGAAACCATAATTAATGCACAACTAACAATGTAACAATCTATTATGCAAGCAGTAAATCTACATGGATTTGCCTCACCATTATCATTTTTGTTATATTAACTATTATAATTCTACTTAAAGTTAACAAAGTCTAAATCTAAATGATATCGCAAATTTTACAATTTTACGTTTTGGTTTACAAAATTAAAAGTATCTGTACAGAAATCTCATTTTTACCACATATTTGATTCTTATTACATAATATATTTTGGCACTCATCATATCATTTTCTGATATTTTCAATCGATTTTGGCAATTAATATTCATCTTTGAATGGACAGCAAATAATTGAAATTATTATTTATCTTATATATGGAACATTAGGGTCATTTGGAATTAATTTTTTTAAATTCTTATATTATATAGCCATATTATAATATATACAATGTACCAGTAAAACATTGGCTTTTGAATGTTAGATAGCACAGTTAAAAGGAAGCCCAACAATTTGGTACTGTAAAATGCTACAATAATAATATTATAGTTAATCAATTCAAATTGGAATCCACACAATTTTTCTATTGTCAATTTTAGTTATTTAACCACGACTAGAGTTGACTAGACAGACTTATTTAAAATACTGACAATCAAAATTTTACAATATTAACATGCTAATAAATTCAAATTGGAATTCACACAATCCTTCTATAGTCAATTTTAATTATGAAACTACGACTAGAGTTGACGAGACAGACTTTAAAATACTGAAAATGGCTAGACGTCGTAAACGTAATAATCCAAGGTTTCTTTAAATAATTGTTACTCATTACTTCTATGTCTCATAACTGATTCGATTGTACGGATACAAAAACAATAAGTAAGTAATAGTAATCTCCCAATTTGAGTTTTGATCGACTTCGCAAATTTTCAGATGAAAGTCTATTCCTATAATGGAATATAAAAAGCAACAACAGGTATCGTAAATTATATCTTAAAACTTAATCTAACAGTTTAATAGATAAATAAAAATAGATAAGAATGTTGACTGAATGGACTTACCACTTTTTCTTATTCTTGGATGGATCCCATTGAACATAATGGAATGTTGAAGGCGGTTCAACGAAGACAAGACGAAGATGGCTCGTTAAGCTTTCTCTGGACTTGCTTAAGCACCGTAAGTGCGATTCTTGCTATTCCTAATAACGTTTCCTCCGCATTTAAAGATAAAGTATGATTGTGGCACTGGGACTCCAAGACGTCTAGAGCAAAAACGATGACTTCATGTAAATTTTTCTGAGCATCTTCGTAGTTTCCCAGGTAGAACATCACATAACCGATCCGGTACAATGTCGTTATTGTATTTACATTATTGATTCCGTAGTGTTCGTCTTGGTCTTTGAAAACGGCCTGGTAAAGGGAAAGTGCATCTTCGTATTTTCCTTGATAACTAAAGGCGTCTGCTATGTATAGCTTTATATAACTTTTTACCATGCAATTAGACGGAGTATATAGTTTTTCTTCATCCAGGATCTTCTGCAACCATTCGGCCGCTTCTACATGACGATTTAGACATAAAAGTACCCACCCTATCTCTTTAACTGTCAACAAAGTTTCCTGGCCTAGCTCCTTTTCTTTTTTATAAACCGTTTTTAGAAGTTGAAGAGACTCTTCATATTTTTCAAGTCCATGAAGGGCTTTTCCTGCCCAATAACTAAAATGCGGAGTGCAAGGATCATTTTCCCCTAATATTTTTTCCACTATTTTTCCAAATTTGATGGAAAAATTGTATGCACTTTTATAATTGCAGAATTCGTTCCATCTATAAAACATCCAATTAAAAATTTCTGAATGCGTATTAATTAAACTTATATTTTTAATTGCATGTTGCCAAACTACTTCTGCGTGGATCATTTGGTCAGAAGAAATTTTATCTCTCACTCCTAGTAAATATCTGATGTGGTGCAATATTGCATCCATGATGTTTTCTGCCAACGATTCGTTTTGTTCCTCCAATTCTAACCGAATTACTTCTTGCACAAGTCGATGGACGGAAATTATATTCGGTTTGTCGAACGTACTTATTGAATAATTTCTTAACAGACCATATGTACTTTCATCCATCTCACGCTTTTCAATTTTTTGAAATATTTTTGAAATCCATTTGGTGGGAATTTTGTCTGAAGACAGAAACGATGTTATTTGCAGGGCTTTGATGGCCATCATGCCAATATCTCCTTTTAACTTTAATTTGGAACAGATGGTTCGGAACAGTAAATACGTTGTGGTTGAATTACCGTTCATTGTCTCGTAGAATTTTGGTAATTTGTGATTAAGCATTCTTTTAGCTTCTTGATCAATTTGGTGTAAAAATTCGTTAATGGCTTCTTCTAAGTTGCGCCCATCCATAGTTTCGTTAATGTAGGCGACAGCTTGTTGCAAAGCCAAGGGGAGATAATGTAGTCGCCAACATAACCTTTTAATGGACTTGGTAAGTCTTCTTTTATTGCCTTTGCTTAAATCAAAAGATTTGGCAATTACTTCAATTGCTGAGTTCTGAGTCAAAACTTGTAGTACTAAATGAGTACAATTATTTCCAAAATAAGTCTTTGCCTGCCAAAGCCTGGATGTTAATATTACAAATGGCTTCAATATTGAAGGTGGCTGTTTTGAGGAAAATGCAAACAAATTCTTCAAAATTTGATTCTCATAGTCTTCTACGTTGTCAATAATAAGCAGACAATTAGAGCCAAACAGTTTTTCAAAAATTTCTTCAACAAATTCAGCTTCACTTTTTTCATTGCCCATTTCATCGATTAGAGTCAAATTTAACTTCTTCTCAGCTACATCCTTGAGGGATTGTTTTAACGACTGATTTGTTTCTGCATCAATCCAGATGCAATGTCCTTGCATTCTTTCGTAAAATGATTTTGCGTAATTCTTTGCCAACTCACTTTTGCCGACACCTCC
This sequence comes from Tomocerus qinae, assembly GCA_020055645.1. Taxonomy (NCBI): domain Eukaryota; kingdom Metazoa; phylum Arthropoda; class Collembola; order Entomobryomorpha; family Tomoceridae; genus Tomocerus; species Tomocerus qinae. Next base: position 68,384,398 of record CM034546.1, read on the forward strand.
TAATCCAGTCACCACAGCTAGAGGAAGAGTATTTTCTTGTACAGCCGCTTCCCAACAGTCATCGAGCTTTCTAATTTCTCTTTCTCGTCCCAGAAAAAATCTTGTAGGCAGTTTGATATTCAACCAGATAGGGGTTAATATTTCAGTGTTCTCTTTTGTACTCGTTTTTCCTGCCAAATGAAATAGAAAGCATTTTAGTATTATTGTCAAGTAGCATTAAGCTTTTTTAGCAACCGAACAAGGCGGTATTGAGAGGTGGGCATTGGGGGTAAATGTCTTCCCCCGAAATCCAAGAAAAAAGAAAACAAATTCTCAAAATTCCAAAAATTTTCGCGCTTCGCGCGATTTTAAGGGGACTTTAAAGCTAGTTTTGACTCATTTTAGACAAAATAAGCCAAATTTTTTTAGCGATGCATATGGGTGTAAGACGACATTGGCCCCTCCAAAATCGACTTCTAAATACGGTACTGCAACGGATATTTGTGAAAAATTAAAAATTTGATTAAAAAAACATTGCAAGTAAACAATTAATACCAATACATCCATTTTACTCTATTATTTTTTGGTCGACTCAGATTCACTTACAAATTACTTTACATGGTAAGCCGTAACAACACATCCCGGTTGATTTCAATCTACGATGATAATGAAATCTAGAATATTTGGTAAATTGTAAAGACCGCTTTGCGCAACAGAGCCGCAGCGACATTGAAAACGTCACAAATGATAGTAAAAAGACGGGACTCGGGACCTATAGAGTAAAATACGTATTGAGTCCTGGTGGACTTAGGAAACTATTATCTGACACATTTTTGTGGAAACAAAACGAGTGACGAATACTAAAATAAAATTTTAGCTCTGCATACGTGCTTGTACAGGATGAGTAGCATTCAAAATCGCAGTAGAGATTTTTCCAAGGATTTTCATCGAAATCGGAGGTGGTAATGGTAAGTTTTTCAACTTTTTTGAGAGTTGTTGTAATTTACTTACGATAAGATTTTAAAAAGTTAGAAAATTGATTTTTAATTTCCTTTGATGTTGAAAATCGGTGGAAATACTCCTTGTGGGATTGTAAAGACCAATTTTTAAAGCTTTGTTCTGTATTGGTAGAATTTTCAAGGGGACATTTTCAAGGCGACGAATTTTCTGCATTTACTAGTGAAAAACTAGTTAATGTAAAAAAATTAATTGCATAATATATTAATTAGTTTGAATGGCGAATATCATAAACTTACTGTTGCTATTTTCAAGTTCGTTTATTTTGTGGAATGTTTTCAGCAACCCAATTTGTAACTTTGATTCTGTGGCTGGTGAAAGATTTTCCAGAGAAATGCCTTTTGAAAACATCCGAATAGCATCTACGTAATTCCCATCACGTAACAAAGTATCAGCAACGGTGTTCAATGATTCGGCTTCCTTGTCGTTTTCTTTGTTTGTCATCTGGAATGTGCAAGTTTTAAGGGCTTTAATCTCCTCTTCATTAACCTTAAGTGCGATCAGAACATTGGAAGGCTCCTCCCACATATTTTCGAAATCTTCATTTGAAATGTTCATTGGATCAGTAATATGAGCTAGCTGATTTCGTAGATCTTTAATCGGTTGATATACAAAGCTTATACTTCCTTTAGGATTTTCTAGACATTTAACACATGCAAAAAGAAATGAAAAATCCGCATTGTAGGGTGGATTCTGTTGCCAGCTATGAAAGGCAAAGTTATGTTTTTTGTCACAGACAAAATTTTGGAATTCTATAGATTGTATAGTCTTCTCATTCCAATCCAGTCCTTTTTCGCTTTTCCACAAACTGCTAACCTCTTCTTCTATTTTAGGCATTGCTAATTTTATTAACCGGTTAAGTTTAACGAAATTATACTCCAACAATTCCAATTTGTTCGCCATCATTTTGAAAGTATATGATTTTCTGTATCCCCTAACAATTTTCTGTAAATCCAGGAAACAAACCATAGGCCAATTTACTTTTGGAGATTTTACATAGGTATGTAGATTTACAAAATACATCCTTTTAGCCTAGCGTTGATTGTATTTTTAATTGTTACATTTTATACTCAATTAATATTGAAAACATACTTAAGTAACTTAGCCAATCTTAAAAACAAGATTCCCTTAATATTTGATGCAAAAAATATTAGAAAACTTCAAATCAAAGAATATAGGTAGAAACTTTATGTTTTAGTTATTTTTGCGTTAGTCGGCTAAGTCATTAAGAATCTGTAATGTTAATGACACGGAAAATACCCGAATAACTTGAACGAACGAACGAAAAGTTATAGCGCAGTTGGCAGTTAGTTTAATTAACTACAATTACAATAATAATTAATTGGAACAGTATTTCTAAATGAGACAGTATATTTTAATAACGACATATTTCCCAACACTGATTCGCATTGTCTAGGTAACGTTCGGGTATTTTAGGAAAAAATCGGAACAATTCATTCGGGTATATGGCATTTCCGGCCCGGGTATATACCTTCGGGGCTAAATTTAGGCAGCGGTACTTTGTTGCCACTGTCCCCGCTGTTGCCGCTGGGAGGTTTGGGGGGTTAGCGGCAACAGCATAATAGCGGAGACAGTGGCAACACGGTACAACCATTAGCGGCAACAGCGGCGACACAGCTAAAACCACTAGCGGCAACAGAGACACATTGGCTGAATTTAGGCAGCGGGATCTCGTTGCTTCAATTGCCCCCGTTGCCCCAAGTTAAGCCAATTAACCTATCGTCTTTTCCATTTGCCTCCCGTCACTATTTTTGCATCTTTTTTGACCTAACCTAATTAAAAATAAACATGCTACATTTTTGTTATGCATTAACAATAAAACAGTTTATTCTTTATTAGGTTAGGTCAAAAAAGAGGCAAAAATAGTGACGGGAGGCAACATATTAATTAAAGTAATAGGTAAAGTGGATGAGCATGGGGCAACGGGGGCAATTGAGGCAACGATATCCCGCTGCCTAAACTCAGCCAATGTGTCTCTGTTGCCGCTAGTGGTTTTAGCTGCGTCGCCGCTGTTGCCGCTAGTGGATTTTGCGTGTCGCCGCTGTTGCCACTGTTTCCGCTTTTATGCTGTTGCGACCCTTCTTATCCCCTAGTGGCAACAGCGGCGACAGCGGGGACAGTGGCAACAAAGTACCGCTGCCTAAATTCAGCCCCATTCGGATTGGGGTATATGCTTGTTTGGGTATACAAGTATATATTGACTTATAACTTTTACGGGTATTTTTCGGGTACCAGTGACTGGCACAAGAAAGCCTCAATTAAGCATTTAGTCTCAGATATCTCATGGAATTTAAATAAGAAATTTGAAATAATATGTTACCTGACTGATTGAATGAATCGAAAGAAGTTTGAATTTTGCAGAATTCTAAGAATTATTCTTGGTGATATACAGGTATTCGTTTGACGGGACTTTGACTAGACAGACTTAGATTTGGATAAGAACCTACAAACAGAAATATAAATCTTATGAAATGTCCACATTTATACTTATTAATTTACAACATAAATATGCAATGATCCGTGACAATGATAAATAAATAAATATTTAACTGAGCATTTTCAATGAATTAATTTTTCATAGTGCAATTATTACACCCAATTTACCGTTTAGTCATCAGCCTTCAACAAATCCGGTCAGCAGTCAACGGAAAGCTGTTTGTTAAGTCAGCAATTTCAAATTTATTTCATTCGCATATAAAAGTTTTCAAACGCTTTCTAATGTTGCACTATTAACTGTTGAACTGCTTAGCTCTCGATTGGATTGGTAAATGTTTAAAGTTGAAAGAGATTGAAATGGCACATGTAAAATGTAAAACTTGTGTTTTTTAGTGTAAGAGACACTTTATAATATTATAACTTAACTCTCCCGCAAACATCTATGACAAGAAGTCCAGCTGTTCTCACAGTATACAGCTTCTCATTAAAGCACTTTCCTTTGTTTACCTGACCACGTGTAATGACAGTAGTGACATTGTAACCTGTAACATGCAAATGCATGGAATTTTAGGCTAAAAATAGGCTCAAAACAAAAAATAATATAAATAAATCTAGCAGAAATTACCAATTTCTCGCACATTTAAAACCCAAGGTTTTAAGCATGTGTCATGAAAGTGAAAGCTTCAGAAAACATTAATAAATCAGATTAATTAATTCCAACTGTTAAAGATCTGTATAGGTAAACACCAACAAAAATCAATTTGCATTAAAATTTTTTGGGCGTGTCATATTTGACTTGTCATATTGTAATTTATTTAATTTAATGTACTTGTCTATATTACCAGTTTCTATTTGATTCTTCAAGCCACAAAACGATGCAAAATGGTTATTGAAACCCAACCCAATTGTGCAAATGTTATGTTTACATTTACAAAGGTACTGTTATCAAAGGAAATAAAACTGTATACAAATTAGAAATTTATATATACGTCGCTGATTCCGTGACAACTCACATAAGCAAATCATCATTCACCCAATTATATCAAGTCTAGAACGATAATTAGAACTTGATAACACTAACCATATTATACTTAATTACAAAAGCCAGGAAGCGGATAAAAATATTGCCTTTTGAGTTATTAATTAACATAGACGAAATATTAATTAAAAACGTTAATTTGCATACTTACCATAGGCTATAATATTGGGTTTTATCTAGCCTTGGGATGTTTTAGTTTGTTATTGGATAGGCAATTAAATGATTTTTTAATTTTAAAGTTTTCAAGTTTACAAATAAAATAAAATTGAAGAAGCAAAAAGGTAACCACACACAGTTAAGAAAAATGCTACCCTGGACAATTGACAACGTTGAGACGAACTTTTTGCACATTAGCAAATGGGCATTTCTGTCAGTGCGATTTCAGGGCTATTGGCCATTCCAGATTGTTAATCTAAAGAAGGGCCTGATTGGTTATGGAAAAACAGCATCTCTCAGTTTTACCTTTCCAAGTTTCCCAGCGGCTTGGCTTTGTGTTCAGGTTTTACTTGACATTTACATGGGCATCTTTTATACCAGTCGAAACTGCTGTCAGTTAGAAAAATCTTCCGACGGCCACAGTCCTAGTCCGTCTGCTTCGGTGGAAATGGCCTTAATGGTCATAATGTTAATTACATTGTCATGCGGATTAATCTTTTTCAAAATCACGGGGCTATTAAACGCTAAAAGAAATTTGCAATTTTGGAAGGAAACCGTTTTTCTTTACAAAATTATTTTAAAAACTGGGATCGTCTTTGAAAATTCTGAATCCAGTAATTTTTTTGAAAATCTTCTAATTCAAATAAGAAATATGATTATTCTTTCCATATTCGGCACTTTTGTGAATACATCGGTGCTGCTTTCATGGTACATTCTCCAAAAAATACCCCCTTTGCTTTTTTACTTTGTTTTCTCAACCGCTTTGATTTGGTGCGTTAAATGTAGTTTCCATGCCACTCACTCCGTGTGGTTGTTTTTCTTTATGAAATTGTATTCTCAAGCATTTGAAATTGTTGCTCGTGAAATTAAGAATGCAGAATTATACCCCAAAAAGACGAAAGAAATGGAACAAGCATTTCTTCGTGGGCTTCTTGCTATTTACTATGAAACAGAAAAGCAAACGAAAAAATTCAGTGACATTTTTGGATATAAGATATTGCTGGAATTTCTATTTTGTATTCTGTCTCTTCTGTATTCAACCATTGCTTCATTCACATCATACAGCAATTCCAAACAAGGAAGCCTGCCGCTGCTTATTTATGGTCTTCTGCTATTGTCCATGTACTTTTTTCAACTTTTCCTTCTCGTTTTCACGGCATCGGATATTACAACCAGTGCAAAGTCTATCCAGGAATCCATACAGATTATCTGCTTGGATAGATTTGATACTGACTGCAGGAGAAAGGTATTTAATTTTAATTTAATATTTCAAACCTACAAGTTAATATGCATTATGTTATAAAATTGGTTTTGCATTCATTTTGTCAATTTAATAGATTAAAATGATAGCTTCGAAGTTGGAAAATGATCCACCAGCAATATCAGTGGCTGGATTTTTTATTCTGAGACGCAGTATTCTTATTTCGGTTAGCAGCATCCAATTGAATAGTCAAAATGTTTATGCTTTGTTTATTTAATGAAGTTACCAAATAAATATAATTATCGTCGTTTTAAAGTCGTTTTGGTTTTATTGCAGGTGGGAAGCGTCCTTATAACCTATATAATTGTCCTAGTCCAGTTTCGATAAAAGGAATATCACTAAAGTTCAACCTTAATTACCTTAAGAAATCATTTTTAAAGTACCATTTTCAGGTACAGTTTGGGATATCAAATTGTTTAAATAACTGCAGTAATTATCATTCAAACATTTTCGTTAAGTCGGAATCTATTTAGGAATGAAAATGTTCATTGTAATAAATATTGTAGTATTTGTTTAGTTGGGAAGAATGTCGCGATAGATTAGTGTACCTTATTACATTTGGAGTTTTAGAAAAAATGACCAAGTAAACAACTAATTAACCAAATGCATTAGTACCGGTAATGTTGACAAAGGGCAGATACTACCTACAGGTACTAGTTGCGTGATATAGAGCAATTGGCAATAGAAATTACTAAGCTGTGGCCTAAATTTGTTGTGATTACTGATTACCTAAAAGGCAGCTAAACAGCTAAAGTATTTCTTTCATTTTAGTTTGCAAACTGAGAACGACCACTTGCCATTAATATACACCCAATATAGTATTTTAGTTCTTTAACAGTTTAAAATATTTATCTCAAAAAATTACAGCAGTGTAACATAATTTAAATGAAGATCATAGAAATTTTTGAATTTATTGTCTTCTTCAATTGGTTACTAAAATTGTGTCACAATAACCAAATAAAATAATATATTCCAATATTGTTAACCAGACGAACTGAAAAACGTGTTGGAAAATGTTACCATGGACTATTGACAATGTGGAGACAAATTTCCTAATAATTAGCAAATGGGCATTTCGAGGTATGAAGTTTCAAGGCTACTGGCCATACGAAGTTATTCGATCTAACCGCGGCTGCATTATCAACAATAAAGCCCAAGCTTTGATTTCCAATTTGAAAACGTATACATTAGTGTGGGTATTATTTCAATCTTTGTTGGACATTTACATGTTTATTTATTACAATTATATTTTTTGCATTGAAATTGGATTCAAAAAGTATCCATTGGGGAGAATGTTATGTATAATCTTATTGCTAGTCATTTTGTGGTCTGGTCATTTAACTTTCAAAATAACAGGAGTTTTAAATGCAGAAAAAAATTTACAATTTTGGAGGGAAACAGTTTTCCTTTACAAAAACATAATTAAAATGGGTGTTAACTTTGAAAATTCGGAATCGATTCAGTTTTTTAAATGCCTTGAAAAAAATGTCAAGAATAAAGTCATACTTTGTATTTTGGCAGCATTTCTTGGCTCGTTTGCAATAGTCTTGCACGACTATTACGCTCTAAAATATTCATTAGAGACGGATCTGTGTGCATATATAAGCTCCGTTTTATGGTGTATTAAATACTTTATCCATGCGACTCACACCGTTTGGTTAGTTTTCTTCATGAAATTGTATTGCCACGCCTTTGGGATTATTGCAGCGGAATTAAAAAACCTAGAGTTCATTTGTAAAAAGAATAGAGATCAAGAACAAAAATTCCTGCACGAACTGCTCGCCATTTATTACGATACAGAAATGCAAACAAGAAAATTCAGTGACCTTTTTGGATACAAACTGCTATTTGAAATACTTTTTTGCATGATGAACGCTTTGTACACAACAGTCGCTGCCTTAACATCCTTTGCCAATTTACAACATGAGAGTGTCACTTTATTCGTATACAACTTTGTGGTCACCTTTTGGTGTACCTTTGTATTGATTCTCCTCATCTTCACTGCTTCAGATGTCACAACAAATTCCAAATCCATTTTAGACTCTATGAGATGCATTTCCCTTGATAGGTTTGACGCTGATACTCGAAGAAAGGTAATTGTAATTTTTACAGATTGTGATAAATACAAAAATAGGAGATTGAGGATAATTTGTTTTGAAAAATTTAATTGTCCATCTAATTTCTTTTTGATTACATATAGTTGAAGATGGTGACTTCTAAATTGCAATATGATCCTCCATCAATATCTGTTGCTGGATTTTTCATGTTAAGGCGTAATGTTTTGATTTCGGTACAGTAATTGAATAATTTTTACAAATTACTATTAGGTGTGGTATAAAATTGGAAGAAAATTGTCATTTCATATAGTAACTGATTGAGAGCCAAAGTATGATGGAAAAATAAACTATTTTTATATATTTTAGTGCAATAACACTAAGACTCTTGTGTCAAATGCAAACACTTATCGATTCCAATCCTTAAAATATAACAGGAATTTTAAAAACATAAAAATAAGTACTTTAATTTAATTTATTTCTTCAAGGTTATTAAATAATCTACTTGAGAAGTAATCATAATATTAATAACAGGAGAAATTGGCTCATTAACAAATTATGACTGTGAATATGTTGGATTAATAGATTTTCAACTTCATGAAAATTTCAAAAAAATCTTATTTACTTGATTTAAACTATATCGATAAACATTGCCTCAATTACATAGATGAAGTAAATAAATTACTTAGGTAACTCGAATCAATGATATGTCTAGGTATGTCAATACTATATTTTAATTATTACAGGTGGGGAGCGTTTTCATAACTTATCTCATCGTTCTAACCCAGTTTTCTAATAATTCTCAAAAAACGGAAGTATGAAGATAGACTGCCTATTAATGTGTCTCGGTAACCTGCTAACTGTTACTTGTTACTACTCTTTAGACCGGTCGTACAACCTACCTATATGTTCTTCTATAAAATCAGCAAATGAAAATGGAAGGGAAATTTGCTATGGGAAATTGTATACCATTGTAGTTGCTGCATACAATGGTAGCGTGTCACTGTCAAAGTACGGGAGACCAGTGTTGTGCAGTGGTTAAAACCACTAGTGGTCATAATGGTCATAATGGTCAAAATGGCCCGGTCAAAAAAAACTAAAAAGTGGTCAAAATGGTCAAAATGGACAAAATGCCTGTTTGGGGTTAATTGAGACCCCAAGGTAGCTTTTACTGCAACAGTAAACAACAAATACAACTTTCTAAAGATTGCAGTTAAAAATGATTAGAGAGTGTCATTCTGTAGTCTGATGTTAGTAGAATAGTGTTTCATTGGTTTTAGGCCATATTTCATTCTCTAAATATTTTAAATTTCATTTGCTAGCCTAAGTAACTGTATACTGATATTTTGACCATTTTAGCCATTTTGACCATTTTGGCCATTTTGACCAGTGGCCCGGTCAAAATGCAAAAAAGTGGTCAACAGTACAACACTGCGGGAGACTAATAGACTACCTGCATGGAAAGTCATTTACGACAATTAGTATATAAAAATCGCATACTTTTACTCATACCGGAGAAAAGCACAATAAATGTTTGGAAAAAACACATACATTACTATAGTAAAACAGACTGTAGTAAAGTATTTGCCAATTCAAACAATTTAAAATTCATGGACGCATTCATACAGGAGATTAACCATTTATATGCAGTTATTGTTCATTGTTTTGCTGCACTACTTTTAGTTCTTAAGATACACCATGGCATGGGTAGTCATTATGCCCTGTACTTCAATAGCATATCAATAGCTGTTGTAACTATAGCTCGAAAAATTAATAGAAGTAAATGTTAACGAACAGTTGAGGATTTTTTGTACGTTGGTGACCGAGCCATGGTTCGGTAATTATGCAAAAATATAAAATTAATCTTGCAAGAATAATATTATACGAAATGTTGATGTTTTTAATCAGACATAATATTATGTTACGCATTTACAGTCACAGCCAAAGAGAAAATCGCGTTTACATTGATTGGAAAGAATTTTGATTTCAAGCTCTCGAGTTTCTCTAGATTTGAGTCTTGCAGTACAGTATAGAGTACAGGAATCAGAGCTGGAAAACGATCTGTAAAATACATTATATATTTTTCATCTGATTTTCCAAAGACGTCGTCCTCCTTTAAAGAATCATCCCACTCACGTTTATGCTGGTATTTGTCTCTAATGAACTCAACTAATTTCATTGTGGAATCTGCACTGTAATCCTTTTTATACTTCAAAAGTAAACCTTTCACTTTTGGACACAATTTATCCTGCCAGTTACCAATGTTAAAGAAGGTATTCATATGGATGTCAATTTTATTTCTTATGACCTCTATTTCCTGATTTGTCAAACTACTTTGCGAATTAGTTTTTGCAACAGCGAGTGAATTACTAACTGTGTGTATGAAATCCAGCTGGGTTTTCCCATCCCAGAAATAGGGATGCTCTAATACACATCCAATATTTGGACGATGAGTTGGATCTTTTTCCATCATTTGACTAAGTAGATTTTTTAGTGCAATTTCGGAGTCTTTTAAAAGTTGCCAAGTAGGTGGCTTTTCAACTATATTTGACAGTCTCTTCATCCGACTCCCAAACGGGTGATTTCCCCCTGAGAGTGAATAGAACATGGTAGCTCCTAAAGAAAAGACATCTACACCTGGTGTAGTTTTGAACTTTGTCTCCTTATCTAATGCAATTAATCCCTCTGGGGACATCCAGTCAGAAGTGCCTTTTCCAAGGGAGTTTGTTCCATCAGTTATTGAAGTCAGCTTCCGACTATGGCCGAAATCAACTAACTTTGCCACTGAGGAATTGCCCTCTTGGAAAATTACTATATTGGTAGGTTTTATGTCCCTATGCAGGATGTTATTGCGGTGGAGCCAACCTAAACCTCTACAAGCATCTAGTACATATTTCTTGATAGCCTCTAAAGGCGTATCGACAAAGCCTTTAACTTTTTTATCCACACATTGCTCTAAAGTGCACTTGCCTAGCTCCATTGCAAAATAATAGTGAGACTTAAAACTTTCACTAGCAAAATATCTTACAACGTTTATATGGTTATCAACGTCTCTTAAAATATCTATTTCCCTTTCAAATAAATCTATTGAATTTAGATCTAACTTCTTTACTGCAGCTGTTCTTGATTCAACTTCAAAGTAGCCTCTATAAACAGTGGATGTTGCTCCACGACCTAATTCTTGATCATCAAAGTAGTAAATACTACTTTTTTCAAGCACACGGATTACAGGATCTAGGTCGTCCTGTCTTTTGGTAATTGCCGACATATTTGCTTCCACTCCTTTTGTATCTAAAGTGAAATTTAACATTTATTTTAAAACAAATAAATCGATTGGACAAGAATTAATCATTTAATGTGTAGTTAGTATTTATGGACATTTAGTGTGCATCCGCTTTATTACCTTCTGTAGTTGAGCCATGCTGATTTTCAAAAGGTTGATTATCTCTGGCAATAAAATTTTAAATATTAATGCTTATAGTTATAGAACTACGTTATGAAACTGTAGTACTCAAAAATATCAAAAATATTATATGGAAGTCCCCCAGAGCCGTCCCGCCCTGGAGGGCGGACCTAGGGGACATCTCTATCTAGATGTCCCCCAGAGCCGCCCGCCTGTCATATTTGTAGACCAAGTCATGCGGGCGGGCGGCTCTGGGGGACTTTACAGCCGCCCGGACGGCGCTAGAGGACATCACATCTAAATAGAGAAGTCCTTCAGAGGCGGCTTCCCGGGCAGCTGTTGAGTTCTCCAATTCCGCCCGCCCGCTTGACTTGGTCACCAAATATGACGGGCAGGCGGCGCTGGGGGACTTGTTGATTGAATGTGAATTTTTTGCATTGTAACTATTATTTGTAGATTCAAGAATACTAATAGCCACAATCAATATCATTGCATATTAAAATTATGTCGATATTTGTTATTTACTTACCCCTTTGCTTCGATTTTTTTAACATTAGGTCCGCGTTCTTCTGTATTTGAAAGGCTGGTTACGATATCTGTCCCTGGAATTACTGGGGATGGTTCGACTGCTCTGCTGGACTTTTTGGACACCTTTAACATCCCTTTCTCAACCAATTCCTCACGAATATTGACAAAAAGGCTCTGAATTTCTTCGTCGGCAAACATCTCATAAGGAATGAGTTTATAAGTGAGAAAACCTTTCACACTCAGAATCTTATTTAAAACGACATCCTCATTTTCTCTGCTGTTGTGACGAATCACTTGCTGTAATATCGTGTTGATACTACATGATTCTATATTTCCATCTGGGTTTAAATGAGTTGTTATCAGAGAGTATTTCTCAAGCAATTCGATTGCCTCTCGTGTTTGCAAATCTGATATGTTTTCGATTGTTTCAAATAACTTGAGTTCCACCAAATCGGGTTTAAGATAGCCCAAAAGAAGTAAAATATTTTGTGCTGCTTTTTCAGTGTCGGATTCATGATTGTTAATGGCGTCCAGAGATATTTTCATTGTCTGGTTGATAGTCTTTTCGTAGTCATCGAATTTCTGAGTAATGATGTGATCAGTTTTCGTAATTCTTTCAATATACTTGGTTACAGATAATTGCTTTGTATTTATTGTAGTGACTGCAATTTGTAAAGCCAAGGGAAGATTTCCGAGGAGAATGCTCAATTCTTCTACCTGTTCTTCTCTATAACGTTTATCCTTCAAGTTCATCGTCAAGAAATCAATGCTGACCTTTGTAGGAAATTCAGTAAGATGCATTACAGGAATCTCTCCATCTCCTGACTCAGTTCCCCATTCTCTAGTCCTCGATGTAATTATGGTGTGGAAGTTGTCGTGCTTTGGAAGAACATCACGTATTCCATGTAGACCTTGATAATATTCTGCGTTGTCAAAAATAAAAAGACATTTAGATTTTTCCAACTTAGAAAAACATGTTCTGGATAATTGATTGATTCGAAGCGACTGATCAACTTTTAACTCTTTGGCCAATTCCTTGAAAGAGGTCGAAATATTTCCTTCGCCGCTATCTATCCAAATGATGTGGTCATAAAACTCTTGAAACTCAGTAGCAAACCACTTTGCCATTGTCGTTTTCCCTACGCCTCCCATTCCGGAGATGGTGGCTCCTTTATTGATAACTCTGGATTTGGTTTCGCTCGACATCATGCACTCTTCTAAAATGGCAACTAATTTCTTATCTCCTTCTTTTCTTTCCAAAAACGTTGGTGGAAGTTTCTTTTCTTCTGGCCACCATTTTGACTCGAGAATTTTTATGGTCTTCGGGCCTTTAGAATTTGGTATTAGTTCTTTACGTAGACCAATCGACTGATTGTTAACATTCCAACTTATTATGGCATCAGCGCAATGTTGATTTGATGTTTCTTGCAAAGCTAGGATGAAACTTGGTTTTATTTTTTCCCAGGCCCAGGTTTTTTTCATTACAATGTCAAAAAATCGACCATTTCGATCTAGTGATGTTTCACCCGCCATCTAAATCAGCAGCCACGATAAAATTACAATCTATACTTCTTGATAATTACTAGGTTGACAGTAAATTACTTTTACAAATAAAATTTAAAAAAATTCTTCACTCACAATCCGTTCCGTCTCATCATTTGTGACGATATCATTTTGTCGACAGTGAATTAAAATCAAGTTTAGATTAGTCAAATTTTTCACAAGAAAAACTAAATTATCCTTTATTTCTTCAACCATATTGCACTAATTTGTGCAGATGATGACAATCCTTTCAATTCATTCAAACAGTGGATGGTACTCTAAGTATCTCTAAACATAATAGTCATGTGATTATTAGTAAAACATTGATGACATAATCTTTCAGTACGGTAAGGTTACTTATTGGGAGATTTCTTTTATTTAAAATAAATATTAATTTTAAAGTTTTTTTTAAATATCTAAATTTTATATTATTTCAATAAAAAAATGCTAAATGAAGTGATATGTATAGTTATGATTTTAGTTTTCACTGGAAAATAGTTGCAAAATATTTCAAACCCCAAGCCTGCCGAATGTAATAATATCACCCATACTGAATGTGTGGATATTGTAATCTGAATTATCCAATAACCATATTAACATGGTCAGAAAATTTAGGGTCTGATTATTATGATTTAAAGTCAGATTACTTTATGGTAATGGATGATTTCCCTCACGCAAGGATAAAAATGCATTCCAAATTGGTAACGTTCTAACAAAACGTATAAAAATATTATGCACTTGCCTACTATATATTAAATACCTGTAATAAAAAGCAAATGTTCCACCATGACACGAGTCCTTATTCCTTATAGAAATTCAAGATAAAAGTAGCATTATGTAGATTACAGGGTCTACAAACTCTAGTTTGTATGTTGAGTTTTGTCAAAAAGGATACACCAAGCTCTTCATTTTGAAGAACCAACAGCAATAAAATAATTTAATGGGAAAAATTAAATTTCTGTTTCTGAAATAATGTAATTCTGACTTTTAATTGGTAATTCGGTAATCTGACTTTTTTCACATTTAATTTGACTTTCAATAAATATCTGTAGTTACTTATTAAACGTGGTTGTGTATATCTGTGTGCGTTAATAGTACTTAACCATAGTGACAGTGACAAGTTCTAATCGATGTTGGTCCTCATGGTTTCTGATAAGGATGTTCCACATTTGTTTATCATTTTATCATTTAATTATTCGTTAACCTCTAATGATTTAAACATGTAAATAATACTCGTGATATCAAATAATCATAATCATAAAGTACGGGATAAACGGTTACACAACAATTATATGCTTTAATAATACATCCCCTGTCGGAGAACTGTACATACCATCATTGGAAAGATTTGAAAGCATACAACTTAATATGTACTAATATAAATAATATAAAAAGAGTTAAAGGTAAATAAAGTAACGTCATGTTCATGTCTTATGAAGTTCAATGCACTCTCTATAACAGACGCGAAAGTCATAGTCATAACGTATAACATAGAGTTAGCTACAAAGCACGTAAGATACACTACACAGTGGTAATCAGTTATAAAATTAAATGCAGACGTATCCAGAGAAACAGTTTTTGGGTCCACTGTGGTTATTCGGTTTTAAAATATTATTTAAATATTATTGTCCTACATAGTGGTATAAACAAAGATACAAGAATTCAAGGAAAAGGTATGTACAGGGGTTAAAAGATAACATACTAATAAAAACTGCAACAATTATAATAAGCTATAAATGTATTTGGTTATTCTTCAGTCAGATTTTTCAGCGAAACTGATTTTTATTCAATAAATTAATTCAAAAAATTATTAATTAAGTGAATACTTTCCTTCTATGCATTTTGTTTTACATTGCATAGAAGGGTAATGGTAAAATAGATACCTAATATATCTTGTTCATTTAGTTTCCTTATTCCTTATTGTTCAATTGTTGGCTGCAATCGTCTCACGAAGTTTATTTTCGTGGGCGCCAGAGAATTGGGTAACCTTAAATGTCATCATATTATTTATATTATTATAAATTATTTTTGGCGATTTATTTCAATACAAAAGTTTTTGGGAGTAAGGTTCCTCGGGGATATGGCAATACCCCTCAGTACTCGTGCTCCCAGCGCTCGTCGCCATCGCCAGTCCCCACAGAATAAATGGGCCAAAAAATATTTTATGCCTATCAGAAATACATTGCGACCTAATTTTCCTAATTCTATCATTGACATATCTGGCTAAACACTAAAAAATTTATCACTGCCGAATTTGATAATAAAAGTTGATGGCATTATCCCGGATAACGCATAGCAACTTTCTGACAGGGAAATGTCGATAAAAAGTATTAATTTTTTAAATTGAAAGATTTTTAACACACTCGGTGCCAACTAACTCAAAAATGATTGACGTTCTCCGGCTTGTAAAAAATAATCTTTATTGTTAGTAAAATTAGGCCACCCTCTTTAAGTCAATGGCGAGCACTAGTTATAGGGAGATTATTATAGGGAGTTGATTATTATTTGGCCCTGAACATATTATATTATTACTTATTAATATTTGAGTTATTTTAAATAATTGTGAAGTATTTATACAGTGTGGTTCTGATATAATAGGCGAGTGTTTGACCACTTTAGTATTACGAGTGTTTAATCTTATAGGTGATATTATGCGTAACGCTCTAATCTGTGGTCGTCGTTCTGTTGTGCATTTGATGAGAGTTTGCCAATTTGGGGGTTAAATGAAATCAAACGGTAATGAATGTCATTGAATTCCCTCTCTAAGCTTTGTTCCTGTAATACTCAAATAATATGCATGCTACTTACAGCAAAAACTAGGTAGATCACTTCTTTCTCTTTCGAATGATGTGCATCTTGTTTAGATTAAACTTCTCCTTGGTAAGTTATTGACGCTCAAAGTGAGAAGAAATCGATGAAATTGCACATTTTACAAAAATATTTTCTCCCCGACCTTGGAAATTGATACAGATATTTGGTATGCATATCTTTATAACAGTTCGCTCACACTGAGTTTATTTTTAAAATGATCTATATCTTGTTAAAATTGACCAAGCCGTTTAAAAGTTATTCCAGGTCAAACACTCGCTTATTATATTAGAACCACCCTGTCAATAATATTATGTACCTTATTAGAAGCTTTGATGAATACAAACGTTGGCATGGAGGTAACGTTGTATATTGTTTTAATATCTCTGTGTTTTTCGACGTCGACTTTCAGAAAAACGATATTTGGGAACTCCGATGCAATTTTTTCCACCACTGGAGAAATCCTTTTACAAGGACCGCACCTTAGTAGGAAATAATAATTACAAAACAATGGAAGCACTGATCTAAATATTCGTATTTTCCCTTTACCCTTTGTAATACTTACCAAGTGGCATAAAAATCGACAACCACCAATTTTGATCCAGCATCTTTAAGACATTTATTGAAATCATCCTGCAAAATTGAAACATCAACCTAAGATGAATTAATTCCGTAACTTCATATATTATTACAAGACAATATTATTATAAAATGTAAATAATTAAAGTACATTAAATCTCGAAGAAATTGGTTACTACACTCCTTCAAAAAATATCTACGCATATATTAAAATTTGTTAAAATTAGATGGGTTTTAGTTTAGTAAAATGAAGTCAATTAAATACCATGTCTTTAACGTCGTGAACTGCATTATTGGCCATTTTTGTATTGTTTGAACTTGTGACTGGACGTCTAATCAGGAGGATATGCTGCAAAAAACTGTAAATCGCTTGCCTGTTTATTGTTTATGGCTTAACAATAAACCTCACACTCACAAGGTCAACTATTTTAGATAAATATTATTCCTTTAATCAATCTATTGATATTCCTCTCTGTAACTGATATTATGTATATAATATTGTCTAACTGACATATTCGCGCCATGGCCAGTACCTAGTTTTGTTTTTTATTGTTAAAAGGTTACAATTAAAGCAATGACACTAATATAGCTGTTAAGATATTTTATTGATCAGGCTTGGAAGAGTTAAAGCATAAAATAAAATTCACATTTTGGTTCTTATGAACGGAATGTTCAATGAGATATTATTATAATTACTAAAAACTAATGAATTTTAAAAAGTGTAATGAAGTAGATACAATTGGATAATGATACATTAATAGCCCTCAATCAGGCACATATTCAAAGGGAGCGTAGTGGACGCAGTATACCCCATTAATAGATTATTAGTCAGAGAAAACAATGTCATAAGAGACCAAGAATAGAAAAGTTTTCGAATGTCTTATGAAAAATTGTCAATGCATTTAGATTCGACGCTAAACAAAATCGTGGGTATGTGCCTACACACAAGATCCCAAGATAATGTGCGAAAGTCTTCTCATCAACAAGTTGGTACGAAAAATGTCATAACATTTTCATAAACTCAGTGTTAAGAATGGTCGTCTATAGCCCATAAGCCCATCCTTAACACTGTTTCAGTCTGCCCCAACGTTATAGTGCAAAATGGCTCTAGCTTCTTATCCCAATGACGACGAAGGAAACGTCTATTTACTCCGAGGTGAAAGATCAAATTCACTCCATTCTCACAAATGAAGTTTTTCATTCTCCCTAGAAGACATGCTGAAAGTTTCAATGAGTTATATCAATCCATTTGGAAGTTATTGTAAACCCTTCACGCCACTTATGTACTCTCACTATCCCACAGAAACTAGCGGCAATCAGAAATCCATATATGCACAGTCAGTCCAGATTAATTCAGATAAGCAGCGTTAAAAATAATAATAAAGGATGTTTTGTAAAAGGGCTAGTTATCATTATTGAAGGACTTGTATGATAAATAAGTAAAATATCAAATAATAATTCGTCTTAGGTAGAAGCGCTAATTATTTATTGCCAAAAATACACTCCCATACTTAATTAAGCCATTCGTTAGGTTTTTAATGACACTTATTCGATTTACATTTAGCATTAACAAAGTAAGTTCGCTATTGCGAAAAATTGTTACTGATAGAAAATAAAAGGAATTGGCTGCTTTTAAATAATGAGAATAAATAATATTACTGTTACTATTTATTATGCGTGGTGAAAAGAATTTTAGGAGGAAATGTTTGTACATTTCTCTAAATATATCAAAACGCTCTATTACCCATTTCTCTTTGGTTATACTATATTATACCTACTGTTATTATAGTACAGATTCTTCTAAGAATGCATCTGGCTACTAAAAAGTAGAACCAAGAACAGATCTAATCAAATATATTTCTACTCATAAATACCTAAATGCTATTTATTGGAGTTCTATATGATGTGCATATTTATTTTGTTTCGAAGTTCAATCCTTAAAGTAAGACTAACATGCGAATAACTACCATGCATCGTATTATTAATATTATATAGTATTGTAAATAATACATACAGTAGGTTTATCATTATTTCATTATCAACAGTTATGATTCATAATCTTCCCATAAACAATCACTAAAAGTCAGCAGACCAGGCATTGCATTCTCATTGCCTGTTCATAGATAATTAACTTATTAGTATGATAATGTTCATTCTGCAGAAATGTGCATTAGCAAAATTCATAATAATAATATTCATTCATGTGTGATCGAGTAGTATGCATGTGGATATGCATTTCTAGTGACATCCGAGCAAAACTTTACGCGGTAGGAGTTCATTGCCATTATCCTGATGTTTTTATATGCTTTATGTTACTCCACGTGAATGATTAATGAATTGTTACTTGTCATGAGCAGGGAACAAAATTTTACTAATTTTTACTAATATACTAAAATAATTACTAACAGGTTCAAATTTTTTACAAGAATATACTACTTTTTTAAAAGCAGTCCTTTTTTACCATTTTTGCGTTCTTTACATGAAAGCTGGGAATAATTTATACAAATTCCTACGGCAGAGAAAGTAAAAAAGGACGTTTTATAAATTTACTCCTAACTTTCTTATAAAAAAGGCAAAAAATGTCTTTTCTTGTTCCTTGGTTAGGAGAAATAGAAATTTATTCAACAATGTAATGCAGTTGGGAAGCGCAGTGGGATATGCAATGTAATGTAATTAAATAGTGTTGGCAAATGACTTTCGCTATTTGCGTAGTATATTTATGATTACGACGAATAATCGATTGGAACACAAAATAAAATATGCTGTGCATACAATATTCAATAGATTTGTTTGGTTATAATTAGTTTGACTACAATTCATTCACAGTTTGGCACTACTATTAATTCTTGTTGCATTGGAATATCGGCATTTTTAGCTTATTAATAAGGTCATCCGGAGGCCACATAAAAGATATTAAAATTCTATTCACACTTGTTGACCTAAATACAAATGAATTTGTAGCGCATAAATAAGGGCACATGATTCTGCTCTTTCAAAAATTTGTATCCATTATCAGAAAATTTCATTTGCCTTCTTGGAAAAAATTCAGAAGTGTTTTAAGAAAAAATTAGCAAACATATAAAGTTGGGGATGACAGAGTTTAAGAGCAGACATAAAAATACTAAGCTTACAGTAACAAGATTGGCAAAGCTAATTTTTGAAAGTAGAACATTAAGATTGCTACTAAATTCACAAAATTAAATATCAAATAAACTTCCCAAAGAAAAAGCATCAAGAAATGGCTTTTAAGCCAATTAAATTATTCATTATAGGCGGCTTGGTACTAATTGCACTATTTGGAGTTCAAATATTACAAGCCGGTAAGTCAAAAATGATTGTTATTTATTTATATGAGTTTAAAATGTTTTGAGTTACTAAAATATTAATTTTTAAATTCAATTGAAGTAAGGCAGTTGTCTCACATTTAATAATCGCGCCATGAAATACACAGGGCATACCACGGCCCTTTTTTGAGAGATCTAATCTAATCTAATTAAAACAATAGCACATTGATCGGTATTTGTTTAACTACGGCCTTACTTCAACCTTAAATTCCTATAAAATATTAACGTCTCGTAATTTTGTTTTAATGCAGAAGTCGTTGCGTCATGGAAACGAAAATCTGAATTGACAATTGATGGTAATAGTTTGACATGCGGGGATGATTTGGCAAGTCGTTACAGTTCTGACGTATATTGTGAAGCGCTGTGGAGGAGTGGAGAGACTGTCGACAATGGGGAGCATTACTGGAAGATTTACTTTGATAAAATGGACAACAAAGCAATGGTTGGATTAGCAACTAATGACGATTTAACTAACGATTTATTGTATGGAGAAAATTGGAATTTTGGAAGAAAAATAGAAAGAGGAGATACAATTGGAATTTTGGCATCTTTTTCCTATGGAAAATTGAAAGTATATTTTGACCATAATGGTCAACCTCCAGAGTTACATTTTGATGTCGATGCAACAAATTTGAAAAAGATATTCCCAGCCGTAAAGTTTTTCGGTGTCGGTCGAGCCTCGATTACTAAAGAATGGATAGTCCCCTCACAAAGGTTTCGAAAATGTACAGCTGAGAGGCGAGCATTTGTTGGAATCGAAGGAAATTGGAGAATTGCTTCGCCTGGAAGTGTCACTTTTGGGGGGTTTCCATTTAGGTTTTACGCGGATAGCGCAGAACAGGAAATTAAGCTCGTAAATGGAAATAATCTGGCCAATCTCAACGTCAAAAGAATAGGAGATTCAAGTCAGTACGAAATTTTCTTTAGAGTGCTCAATAGCATTTGGTTCAATATCAAAGATTGTGATGGATTTTGGAGTAGCACTACACCAGAGTCGACGCTTATGGTAGGCCATCCGGAACTTATGGATTTAGAAGAGAGATTGAAAGCTTTAGTTGCAAATCCGGACACTTTTACTATTACTGATTCGCTAATGACATTACGGAAGGGTACTATGGCTGTCACATTTGTTCGTTAAGTTTGAAAATTTATTTTGATCTTCCACATAATTACTTGGATAATGTCAAATTAGGTACTATTAATATTTACTGCATACTTCAATAGCTTTCATAGTTTTCAATGTTTGTAGATATAATTAACTCGGTTACGGTATGGCAACGAATTAAAATAAACACTTTTAAAATGTATGGTGTTACTTTACTTACAGTCTAGATTTTGTATGGAAATGTGATACAATAAATTAACAACGTGTTGATTTCGTCATCGTAAAACATATTTAGTTAATTTGCAAAAATTAAATCAACATATTTAGTATGTTAGTGTCAATAACATTTAAAGTAAGTAGGTGTAATAGCTACTAGCTACTCAAATGCTAATATTAGTAATCAGGGCTAATTTATGGAGTAAATATAGCATTCTTATAGTCAAATCAAAGAATACAATGTAGGATTGAGATCGACATTGAGAGGGCAAAGTCAATGCTACAATGCTAGAGTATGATCTAATTTATATACAGGTGAATAGACATTATCCATGTCCTTTTCCGCTCCAAAATAACAAAGTAATTATTACTATTATTAAATACGTCAATGATTTAAGTTTTTTTATCGTTGAAAGTCTTCAGCTAGCTCAAAAGTAAATTAATGTTGAGTGAACTATGTGCGATTATTTCATCATATTGGGAATTTTGTGTACTTGACATACGATCATTGCTGTAGGGTTTTACTTATTTTATTTTATTCCAAAATGATTATGGATATCAGCATAGAGAGGAAAACGGTGAATAAATAAAAGTTTATGGCATCGACGAAACAGGTTGACGGCCAAGTCAATAGCATTGTATTTGAGTATCAATCGGAAATGCAATACAAGATTACTTAACGAAGAATCTGAGTTGTATATGAACCGTTTTCATCCCTTCTTTAGTGTGCAGGCTCCTATGCATTTATCATATGTCAATTTGAAAACAGATATTTTGGCAAACAAAAATTGTCAAATTGTGTTCAAAAGATGGTAAAATTGGCAAAACCGTTTTTACACTAGAATGATGGTTTGGCAAAATGTACAAACGGATAATGTAACAAAAATGTATAATAATTATTAGTACTTCTTCTTACAAGAAATCTTTTTCACTTTAAATTAAACTGGCAGTTTATTTCAGGAATTGAATTAAAGTACTTTTCGCAAATATAACAAGCATCTTTGATACGAATAAGTATTCCTGCTGTTAACAAGGTGGAAATATAAATGCTAGTCATCCTAGTTCCTCTTCCCAAAATTCGTTTTGCCAATTTACCAATTTTGACCTATAGCTCTGGCTTTATTTTTTATTGCTTTCAATCTTTTTTAAACATCACTTTAGTAGCATGCTAAATATAGAAAAGTGATTTGTTGTAAAGATGTAAGCTGCTTATTGTGTCTTTCCATTAACTTGTCTGATTTCTGTTTTACTAACGAAACCTGTTTCCCCATTCGCTTCATTAATAATATCTGGAAGGATTTTGTTTTTGTCCTTGCCCGAAAGCCAAAATAGTCGTGCCAAAAAACCTTAATTTTAATCTTGTTTTTCAACCGGGTCAGTGAACGAGTTGTGTCATTACATTTTTTATTTATATAATAAAATTTAACTTGTATAAAAATGCAATTGGTTTTTATCTCTCAAAATGATAATAATTGGTACCTAGATTACATTGATAATATTGATAATGTTTTGCTATGCTATTACTATCGGTCCATAGTCCAAGGCAAAAGCGTATCTAGAAATTGGATCTAGGGGGTGATAATTTCCAAAAATGAATCAAAATATTATAACTGCACACAATGTATTGGTAAAAACAAAAAAAAATCGCGCCAGGCGCGACAAACTTTATGATTTTTTATCTTCTTTGACAAAATAATCCCCTTTATGTTGTATATTTAGGAGGGGCAGTACCCCTTCTAAATACGTGATTTATCTGTCATCACCCACTCAGTTTTCTGCAAAAGTTTTAAGGCGTTTTAACCAGAAAAAGCTCATTTAGGTACGACCAAATTTCCATTTCTGTAACCGTAATAATACGATAATCTCCAGCCCTGAGGTTCAATATAGCGAAGAAAGGATTCGAAAATACTCAAACAGATTCGAAAATTCTCAAACAGATTCGAAAATTCTCAAACAGATTCAGAAATGGTCGAAAATAAGATACATGCAATTGATGTCATACGAAACTAAAATTATGTTTCTTCCTATTTGGAATTATATATATTTCGTTTCGGTAAAAATACGATAATATCTAGTGTTTTCAAAATATTTATTGAGTGCTTAAGTACCCTAGCACCCGACTAAATACGCCCATGACTATCACTTTGACCAGAATAAAAATGGCTATTTTAAATTTTAGGTGAACCGAATCCTCTGGAATTAATTTAAAATGTCATTAAGCACAGACATAATGGCAATTTTTGAAAAAGAGACCAATGCATTAAGTAAAAAGGAAATAGTGTCATCCTCATTTCCTGCCATAAATGTGTCTTCAAATGGAAATATTTACGATGTCGATGAAAAAGAAATAAATATCTACGCCACTGACTACCCGCTTCCCAAGTACATCTGGCACGCGGGGACATTCTTCCTTATTTTACACATCATGGGCCTTTACGGTATTTTTGTCATTGCAACCGGTCAAGCAATGTGGCAAACAATTTTATGGGGTAATACCGCTATATATTTAAATAAATCAATTTCCTTTATTGTAAACGAAGAAAAATAGGAAGCCGCAAAAACTGTCAAGTTTGTGGTCCCAAATAGTATCCCTAAAATACATAATTAGCAACAACCTACTTAATGCCTAAACATTTTGAAATTCAGTTACAGTACTGAGGTTTATTATTAATAAATCTATATAATATATTCTTAGTTTCGGTCTTCCATGCAATCGGACAGTTGGGAGCATTGGCTGGTGGTCATCGACTTTGGTCACACAGATCATACAAAGCTAAATTTCCCTTAAGATTGTTTTTAATGATTGCACAGACTATATCTGGTCAGGTAAGCAAAGATACAGTAACCAAATTAAAAATTTGCAAATCTTTTTGAAATAATGATCCCATTTAAATATAACATTCAAGAATTATTATTTTTATAGAAAACGTAGCTTTTATTTGGCAGTTAAAATGTTTCTAACCAATTAAAAATTTATTCTTGCCATTTTAATTTCTCTCGAGTCTTTAGAAAAAGTATGCGAAAGGTTGTAAACAATTGGCAACAATTTTTTAGTTATCGATATACAACTGGGTCCGTGATCATCGAACTCATCATAAATACACGGAAACGTTGGCTGATCCTCATAATGCTCGCAGGGGATTTTGCTTTTCCCACATCGGTTGGCTCTTTCAAAAAACGCATCCGGCTGTTTTGTTAAAAGGAAATACAATTGACATGTCGGATGTTGAAGCGGATTCTCTAGTCATGTTCCAAAAAAAGTTAATAATACAAAATTCACTAACTGTAGAATAACCGAACGACATTTTAATAAGAAAAGTAAAAACCGCCTAATTTATGTTATTGTTTCAGATATTATTTACCATTCGTCGGAGTGATAAATTACGTATTGCTTTCCGTTGTTCCTTGTCTTTGGGGAGAAACGTTAATTTTGGGGATTTTACTCAATGCGTTAAGATCCATGTATACTCTTAATTGCACATCTCTCATCAACAGTGCGGCCCACTTAATTGGCAATCGACCTTACGATAAGTAAATTTTATATTTTTATCCCGACCATCAATATCAAAAAGAGTGGGCTTAAGGGATAAAATTACTTATTTCAGAGCCATTCAATAATTTCGGATACTAACAAAATACAAATTGCTTAGCTTCGCTTTGCTTTACTATTTAACTATTACTGTAATAGTTAAATAGTAAGCATATTTTAATCGACATTATGTAATAGTATTACATAATGTCGATTAAAATAAGAGACATCATAGGTTGTGTCAATAACGGTAATATTTACCTATTTTTTCAGATCAATTTTTGCAACGCAAAACAAATTAGTTTCCATATTGAGTTTTGGCGAAGGAGCACACAATTTTCATCATACTTTTCCATGGGATTACAAGGAAGACGAACATGGAGGATACATGTATAACTTCTCCACAGCGTTTATTGATCTGATGGCCAAGATAGGCCAAGCCTACGATTTGAAAATTGTCCCGAAGCATATCGTGGAGCAAAGGGTCCTCAGGACAGGCGACGGTTCCCATCCAATCCATCAACACCAATCTCAACAACACATTGTGGCAGGTCCTTATGCCTGGGGAGACAAAGATATTCCACAGGAAGATATTGATGCAACCGAGATTATTTATAGGAAGAATAATATGTAGTATCGCAGTAGATACAGGTTACAGATTTCTTTCCACAAGCATTTTGATTAATATATCAGGAAGGACCCAATCTGTGTAAAGTGTCTGAAATCATCAAACTGTATAATATAATCGTTGTCTTTTGTAACGTATGGCGTTGGCTCTAATGTGTATAGCCTAAACAGGCATCTATTTAGAAGAAGGAGAAGGAAAAGACGCAGCACCCCCTTACCTTGAGAAGAGGAAATTCTTTCTGTCAAAATAGGTTTAAAGCCTTTATTGTTAAACATTTATTGTTACACGTTAAACAACATACAATAAAAGACATGGGAGTTTAATTTTAGTAAAGAGAAATTCAAACCATGGTGATGGTGTAACGGGCTATTCAATCAGCTCCTATCCTATTCTAACACATGTATTCTATCCTCCTTTCCGTCCCAAGAACTCCTTACCAAAGTAACTTTACCTGGGACTGGGAATCAACTCCTCAGTTCTTGTCGGAAGTCCAGCTAACAACAACTACTAACTAGTCTCTTACCTTTCCTATCTTATTCGGCATAACCTATTCTTCCTACAGTTACTTACTTGCTAGTAAATGTTCAGTCTAATACTAATACACTCGAGTACATTCAACATTTATTGCAAACATACAAACACACATTCACATCATTCCATGATTTATACAATTTCCTATCTAAATAGATTCATCTAGAATTGATGCAGGAACCGGCATAGCTTCGTCAAAAGTAAGGGCAGGCCTAACAAAGGGGCCCTAGCTATTATAATGGTCTAATAGTGCAATCGTTGGAATACAATCAACGATTTGGCTTGAGTTGTGGTTAGGGAATTTAAAAAGAATTATCAACTCAAATACAAAGTTTCAACTTGCCCTAATATGGATTCCACGCACAACAGATACGTACATAAAATAATTTATTAAATAAAACCAAATATATGTACAGGGTAACAAAAATAATTACTTGGGAAATATTTGTGGGAAAATAAATATTGCTTGAGAGTCCCATTGGCTTCGCATCTTTAAATGAAAAGTATATTCCGGTATCTCTAGTCCTCATTTTTTTAAAAAGTGTTTATTGCATCACGTAATAGATATTATGATCCATCCAGTGTACAAAATTTACCACTTTTTAGCCTTTTTTACCATCACAGTGGTAAAAATGCACTTAATGGTAAAAATGCATTTAATGGTAAAAATGGTAAAATTTAGCGATTGATTAGACAGCTGTGTACAGATACATTAGACTTCCTAAAATATAAGTTTTAAATCTTTATTTTCTGTGAAATATTTCCAATTAACACCTTAATCAATTAAATTAATCATATTTATTTGATTGTACACCAAAAGTTATAAAAAAATGAAGAAAGAAAGATTGTATTTGGTATCGCCCATTTAAAATTGATGCTAATTTAACTACAATTAATTTCTCAATCGGTAATGGTTGTTAGTGTCCCCATCGGTTGAATCCTACTCTGATTGATGAACACTTATCAATTTGTGACAACAATGATCATCTGCTAAGCTATTTCATACTTTGGCACCGAATTTTATTCAAAATTCCAACACGAAATTTAAATGAAACTATTTTTTACCATTTTTACCATTTATACCACTTACCACTACTTTTTAGGTAGTGGTATTTAACGTTAAATACCATTAAAAACCACTTACCACTGGTAAGTGGTAAATGGTATTTTGTACACTGGATCCATCAAATCTTTGGCGACGACTATTTCATTTCGAAGTTTGTAAACTTCATGGTATCAGGTATGCCCATCTTTGGCTCTATGATCTATTCTGGAATGTTTTATTTATGCATTTTGGATATGTGTGGGAAAAGGTATTGTTATATTCCATCTATAAAACTAGTTACAACCAATTCAAAAAAAACTGACGTCGCTGGGAAATATTAATAAGGTAACTTTATTGGGTTTTTTGAATTTACATTCATTACACAGTATAATCAAATTATATAATATTGTCTACTAGATATATCTATTCCAATTTCTCTCTTATTAACTATTATCATTACTTCACATAATTAATTTAGCTACTAAGTTGTATCAAATTACCGTTTTTAGGTTTAGGATTTTACATGGTCCCGAAATTGTTACTATACATTTTTATCTTATACTCGACGGTGAATTGGCCACCTTACTCATTTCTGAACCATGCACGAAACTTCAATGGTTGTGCAAAATAAGTATAAATATTATATAATACCGTTTTATCATCTGACTCAAGGTGAGTATATAAGTCATTTTTACTACTTAAACACTTTACAAACGTATTATCTCTAATAGCTTTGAACGGTTGACAATTACACACAAAATGGTCTAAACTCTCGAGCTCTTCATTTTCGTTGTAACATGTACTGGGTAATGTTAATAGTATGATCCTAATTACTAATCTAAATCATCTTTTTCCAAAAGACGTGACGTGTAGTTTTTTCATCTCCTAGCAAGACGGTGGCAGTTGAATAATATTATGCGAACTTAATTCAAATTGCATTAGTACCATAAAATTCAAATTAATTGACCAGGATGAACCATTATTTCAATGATATCATTTATGAAAAAAATAAATCAGTTAAGATTTGTTTATCGTTGAAAGTCTTCATATAGCTCAATCAAAAGTAAATTAATGTTGACTGAATCATGTGTGACTATTTCATCATATTATTACGAATTTTATGTACTTAAAGTATAATCATTGCTGTAGGGTTTTGCTTCTTTTATTTTATTCCAAAATATTTATGGATATCAGCAATGAGAGGAAAAGTGTTGATAAATAAACGTTTATGGCATCGACGAAACAGGTTCACAGCCAAATCAATAGCATTATCATTGAGTGATTGAGTATCAATCAGAAATGCAATACGTGATTATTTTATTTTACGATGAATCTGAGATGGATATGAATCGTTTACATCCCTTCTATAATATTTAGGCTCCTATGTATTTATCGAAATATGTCAGTTTAAAAACATATTTTGGCAAACAAAAATTGGGATGGATAAATTGGCAAAGCGTTTTTACACTAGAACGATGGTTTGGCAAAATGTACAAACAGAAAATTTAAGAAAACATACAACAGTTTTGCCAATATGCCAATTTTCACCTATAACACTGGTTTTATTGCTTTTAATCTTTATTAAACAAATTTTTTAGCATGCTAAATATAAAAGTAGTTCATTTTAATCATCTAAGCTGCAGTTGCCCATAACAACTATACTCAAATGGAATTATTATTACCAATTCCTTATTTCCTACCTTTTTTCGTTTATTTAAGGGTGCATGAGGTGAATGATGTTTGTTTCATTTATTATTTTTCCCTTTCCCCTGCCATATATACAAACCGTTAATTCTGAAGATGTTAGTCCATTGATATTACTATACTGATCACTCAAATAAGATTGTACGTCCTGATTCTTCCTATAAAATATATACTCATCGCAATATCTCTAAAAAATTTTAAAATTTTCTTCTCTGTTAAATTGTATTAATTGTTTTTGCATAACCAATTTGTTGTTATTAGTCTGAAATCAAATAGATAATAGAATTCCGTATAACTGTTTAGCGACTTGAAATTCAGAAAAATAATCGTTAATCCTACTCTTTTGATTGGGGAAGTAAAAGTAAGGTGAAGTTGTTATCTAAGAAGCTTCAAATTTTTGAAGCATTTACTCAAAGCAGAAGCATTTCCTAAATTTTAACAAAATGTGGCATTTACTTGCATCCTGCATTTATCAAATACTTTTACTCTTAAATTAAGCATAATAATATGCGAAAGTAGATAATACTTTTATTCATACCAAAAGAGCGTTTTACTTCAAAAACAAAAACAGTCAGAAAAATATTGCATTTTTGTGTTGTTTTTTAACGAATTTTTAACCCTTGAAAAAACCTCCCCCTTTTCTATGCCACTCAGGGTGTTTCTCTAGCTACTTGTCTGAATTCTATATTATTAACGGAACCTGTTTCCCTATTCGCTATATTAATAATATCTGACAGGATTTTCGTACCAAAAAGCCTTAAAACCATTCATCTACTTTTTCAGTTTGCTCAGTGAATAAGTTGTGTCATTACATTTCTTGATTTATATAATGAAATCATTGGTATAGTAAATAAAAAATGCAATTGGTTTTTATCTCTCAAAATAATAATAACTGGTATCGAGGTTACATTTGAGATTGATAATGTTTTGTTATGTTATTGATATTACTTTCACCAGAATAAAAATGGCTATTTTTAATTATAGGTGAACAAAATCTTCTGGAACTGATTTAAAATGTCATTAAGAAAAGACAAAATGGCAATTTTGAAAAAAGAGATCAATGCATTAAGTAACCAGGAAATGGTGTCATCTCCATCTCCTGCCAAAAATGTGTCTTCAAATGGAAATGTTTACGATGCCGATGAAAAAGAAATAGATATCTACGCCGACTACCCGCCTCCCAAGTACATCTGGTACGCGTGGACATTCCTCCTTATTGTACACATTATGGGCCTTTACGGTATTTTTGCCATTGCAACCGGTCAAGCAATGTGGCAAACAATTTTATGGGGTAAGACCATCATAATTTAAATAAATCATTTTCATTCGATGTAAAAGTTGAAAAATAGGTATGTCAAAGTAAAAAATGTCAATTTTGTGGTATTATTCGTAATGTAAGCTGTTTTTTAGTAAATTTTCTCCTTTAAAAGTTATAATAAAAATACAACCAGTAAAGTAATAATTACGACATGACTATAATAAGAAAATGCCAGTTAAAAACATTACAATAAACGTTTATAATTTTCTGTCAAATAATAAACCATGACCAAATGAGATTAAAAAAGTCGTGTGACGTTACATGACGTTTGTAGTGAATTTTTTCAATGACTTTTGACCATTTGACACGTGTGACTTGACCTTGGCATGGCCTAACGAATACCTAACGAAAACCTTTTCAAACAAGCTACCTCATGACGTTCTACAATGTCGATAATTAAAGTGACACCAATTTTTAATTCTTGGACCACGCCCACAGGCAGAGGGTGTGGTGTGATTTTGTCAATTTTAAAACTTTTTACCCTACATACTTACCAATACTGCTTTTACCCCTACATCACGTACAGAAAGTTTGAATTGATTATCTCAAACCGTTTTTGAGTTATCGTGCTAAAAGACGGACAAATGTGGTATTCCTATAAAACGGTATTGCACACCACTTAATAATGAATTACATAATAGCATCAACAAGACTCTTTCAACTTTAAATGTTGATGCCTAAACATCCTAGTTTCGGTCTTCCATGTAATCGGACAGTTGGGAGCATTGGCTGGTGGTCATCGACTTTGGTCTCACAGATCGTACAAAGCTAAATTTCCCTTAAGATTGTTTTTAATGATTGCACAGACTGTATCTGGTCAGGTAAGCAAAGACAAAGTATACAAATAAAAAATTTACAAATCTTTTTGAAATAATGATCCCATTCAAACAACATTCAAGAATTATTAGTTTTATAGAAAACGTAGCCTTTATTTAGCAGTAAAACCCTTTAAAAATTTATTCTTGCCATTTTAATTTCTCTCTAGTCTTTAGAAAAGTAACCGAAGGGTTGTAAACACCATTGGCAACATTTTTTTAGTTATCGATATACAACTGGGTCCGTGATCATCGAACTCATCATAAATACACAGAAACACTGGCTGATCCTTATAATGCTCGCAGAGGATTTTACTTTTCCCAGATCGGTTGGCTCGTTCAAAAAAAGCATCCGGCCGTTTTGTTAAAAGGAAAGACAATTGACATGTCGGATATTGAAGCGGATCCTCTTGTCATGTTCCAAAAAAAGTTAATGATACACAATTCACTAGCTTTAGAATAAGCGAACAACACTTTTTATAAGAAATTTATAAATCACATTTTATGTTCTCGTTTCAGGTATTATATTCCTTTCGTTGGAGTGATGACTTATGTATTGCCTTCCGTTGTTCCTTGTCTTTGGGGAGAAGCGTTACTTTTGGGGATTTTACTTAATGCGTTAAGATACGTGTATACTCTTAATTGTACATCTCTCATCAACAGTGCGGCCCACTTAATTGGCAATCGACCCTACGATAAGTAAATTTTATAGTTTTATCCCGACCATTAATATCAAAAAGAATGGGCTTAAGGGATAAAATTACTTATTTCAGAGCCATTTGATCATTTCGGATACTAACGAAATACAAATTGCTTAGCTTCTCTTCGTTTTACAACCATTAACTAATACATAATGTCGATTAAAATAAGAGACATCATAGGTTGTGCTGATTTTCACTCGTTCAGTGTTTAAAATCCAAAATGATGAAATATGAATATGTCAATAACGTTAATATTGACCTATTTTTTCAGATCAATTTTTGCAACGCAGAACAAATTAGTTTCCATATTTAGTTTTGGAGAAGGAGCACACAATTTTCATCATACTTTTCCATGGGATTACAAGGAAGACGAACATGGAGGATATTTGTATAACTTCTCCACAGCGTTTATTGATATGATGGCCAAGATAGGCCAAGCCTACGATTTGAAAATTGTCCCGAAGCATATCGTGGAGCAAAGGAAGTAGTATATAATTATAACTGTTTATCGTACCAATCATTATAACCCGGCAGAGGGTAAAAATGATTGGCATGACAAGTGCACGGAGTCCAAGATGGACTCCGTGCACGGCAGAGTAAAGGAGCTCTATGCACGACACTGGCAAGGGCACTTGTCGGTGTTGTAGCATAAATGAGTTAGGGAGCGCAAACTTTTAAAGTTGTTGGGAGGACGAGACCGAAGAGTTGGAGATTGCCAAAAAATTTTTTCAGCAAATTTTTTTTGAATTGAGAGTTGGTTCTGGCTACGCTTCGAGATGTCCGAAGTTTTTGTTTTTGGTAAGTATTCTTTTTAATAATACTAATCTAAAATATTAATTCACGACAATTATTTGTCAAGTAAATGTTAAATGAATCAAAATTTAATTCATGACAGTTACTTGTCAAGTAAATGTTAAATGAATAAAAAATTAATTCTTGACAATTACTTGTCAAGTAAATGTTAAACGAATCAAAAATTAATTCTTGAGAAAAATATTTATTACTTAAATGCTAAATGAATTAAAATAGATTGCAAACCTGATGACGACTGCATTTCATGTACCAATGAGTCCTGCTGGTACGGTGTTTATGGGGACGATAGCCGAGTGTGTGCGGGTCGAGTGGAGGAGTTGCTGCCAAACCAGCCCAGTTTTTATCTGGGTCCCTTTCAAATGGACTTATGCCCTATTACTCCTACAAATACTCCATTGACAGGAGACAATTCGCTGGCCATAGGTGAGTACATTATCATTATAGAATTACTTGGTTACCAGTATTGGTACATCCATAGAATTTCTAAATAATAATAATGAATATGAATTATTTCTTTTCAGGGCTGGGTGTATCGGCGGGCATTTTAATGCTGGGCGGGGGGCTCTTCTGGGCCTTCCGTCGACAGTACTTCCCAGACACCCTTCTCCGTATCCGAGCCTTCCTGATGAGGAATGTGCAGACCCTGCGGAATTGGGGTCAAATAGTCCGCCAAGTTTTCACTCCCGCCCCGATTCCCGCAGGCCAGGACAACCCTGCCTATGAAGAAGGGCTTGATGCTGTGGAGCCGGTGGCAGGACCATCCGTCCCCTCTGAGAGCAATTGGGCCCCACGGTCCAATTATGAAATTATATCGGATTCTGAGGAGGAGACACTGGTAAAAAATTTTTTGTGTTTATGCAAAATATAAACTTTTAGAAAATTTATATTTTTTAAAAAGCGTTGTAAATGCGTGAAAACTAGATTGCGTTTCACTAAGAAAATGTAATAGCACTAAAAAATATTTTGTTTTCTATTTCAGTATTTCACTACCAAACGTGAACCGGAAATTGTGTCGAAGACTAAGGGGCGCCGCCCCGCCAAGAAAAATAAAATTAAGTTGACGCGGCAAAACAATGGTCCACATGAGACGCGTTCTGGCTCCAAATTTAACATTCTCTAATTTAATATTTAAATGAATTAATGAATTATAATTTAATATTTAAATGAATTGATGAATTAAAATTTTGTATTTAAATGAATGTAGCGAATCAATTAAATTGTTATACCATTATGGACTGAACAAATTAATTTTTTACATTTGTTAAAATAAATAAACTGATTTTTCACCAAGTTGTTGTATCCAATCAAGAATTTATTGACTTGCCAATTAATCATGTGACAGTTGAATATATCTATTACAAAAGTTGATAGCGTACAGTTCTATTTCTTTGAAATTAAAATTAAAAATTTCCATAACATTATCAAAGCAGCCTACACCATAACTTCTTAATGTTAAATATAAGAAGCACAATTGTCCACAGACGTTTGAAGAGTCGTCTTGAGTAGCATAAGTTACGGCGTTGTTACAAACTCCAGGTGGTGTCTTGATAGAGTAATATTCAAACGGTTTTGCAAAAGAGTCATAGTATTCGAAAACTCCCGGTTCTGGCAAATAAAATACAATCCAATGCTTCCCAGGTTTACTTCTTTCGTCTGTGTTCATTACAATTGATATTGGAAATTGATGGGGCGAGAAGTCAATGTTGTCTATTTCATCCGCAGCAATAACGTAAAATGTTTTGGCTCTAATTGGAACACTAATCTTTCGATATAAAGTTACAAGTAGAGCCAAGATTGTCTTTTCATCCATGTCGTTATTTGGTGACGAATACGTTACGATCTTTATCAATTTCAATTAAACTTTGAAATTGCCCGTAAATAACAACGTTTACGGCACTAGGAAGGGGTTTGGAAAATTTTAGCTCCAATGTTATCTTGCCTTGTTTGGTCAATTGAAATCTACCGTTCCGGTTTGACGGAAGTATGTCAAAACAATATAGTACGTTTCCTTTGATGTACTCGCCACGACTTATTCCAGGGTCCTTATCTCCAGCTTTAGTTAAAGTGTTGTAGCCCATCAAATATTGTCCGTTCTCATAGTCCAATTTGAGCTCGTGATATATCATTGGTTCTCCATCACGAGAAATGCCCACAGATGATAAATGACAATGTTGAAAATTAAATGGACTTTTTTTAAAGTTGCCAGCAAAGGCTGTAGAGTCGACCAAACCAATTATAATGTACTCTGGACTATCTCCAGCGTAAACAGCATCACAAATAGACGACAATTGCCTTTCTGGAATACTGTAGGACTTGGCTTCGACACTTCGCACCGCATACTTGGCTCGTAGATTCTTGGCAAAGAGTTGATTCTGACTGGCAACTAATTGGTGATGAACAGTGATTTTCTTACAATAAAGCACGGCGCTTATTATTCGAAGTTTATATGTTTTTGTAGTAGATGGAGATGCAAGGCATAATGCATCAGGATTCCGACGTAATGTTATATTTAGCGCCATGTTGGGAGGTAAGAATTTCATTTGATCAAACAAAGCGTTTTCTAGCTTCCCCATTATCTCACATTGTTTTGATCTAGCTGTAAACGCTTTTCTTTGGGCATAACCAGTATTATTGGCAAAATTATCTGGATCTGTATCTTTAAACCAGAGTTGGGCAGTTAATCTGCTGGTTTTTCCGCCTCTGTTTTAGTGAGTAGGGTTTTAATGTAGCTTCTGTAATGGTTATAGCCTTGGGAATCCGAAACGGGTTTACCATTTAAAAATACGTCGGTTGTGCCTATTATGGTACTAAAAGCGTTGTTTTCAAGAGCCACATCGTCAGTGTCGTCAAGTGCTGAACCATCGCTATTAACTATAGAAACGTTGTATAAAAGAAAGTTGGAGTTTAAATCTAGATAATGACTTCCGTCGGCAAGAAGTTGAAATTCTATTGGATTTAGTGAATTTTCCACACTTGTAGTTGGAACAAATTGTTGGTATTCTTCTTTTAATACAGACGCGTCGGTAGGAGGAAGACTAAACAAATCCAACTCTGGCCTCGCCACGAGCTTGGATCCTTCAAATACAGAACTTGCCATATTTTTACTTCTTACTCTTTCGCCTTCTAGCCTTTTTTGATGTTGACGCTTTGGCTTTCAATTTTGAACTGAGAGATTTTTTAGATTTACGTTTGCCTTTACCGGTTTGTTTGATGATTCTTTTTGTTGGTTTAGATTGTTTGCGTCTTGATTTAGATTTAGAAGCCGTCAACGGAATTGTGTAATCTGGAATATCTTGCTCCATTCCACCACCAACTTGAGCGTCGGCGTCTCTCATTGGTTCCAATTCGCACTTTTCATTGACACAATGTACAGCTCTCATTTTCACAAATATTTTGGTTTAAAATGCAATTCCAGAGTTAAGAGATTATTACCAAATTCAACAATTTCGCCGAATTGGTCTGTAACTGTGACACAAATGTTGTCGATGTGTTTGTTCGTCAAAGGTTTGTAGATAACTGGCGCAAATTGGGTGAAGCAGGGGACATTTATTGCTGCTGGACTGCAGCGGGCGATGTAGCGTGACAAGGATTCCCCGTCCCCGTTTGCTTCAATGATATCAATGTTGAATTGTAAATATTGAGTTACAGCCCCAGTTCTAGGGTTGAGGGGTAATGTTTTGATTTGGTTTGTTAATATTGTATTTATTGGAATACCCAAGTAAGTGCAAATTCGTTCAGGAAGATAAACTTCTTCCCCTTGTCTTAAATTAATAGAAAACAGGGAACCCTTGGGCATTATCCAGTTAGCTCTGAAAGCCTTGCACAAAGCTTGAACTACATGGACTTCGTTTAAAGATTTTGGTTCGTCTATAGGATTGCTTCTGGTAATTGTTGCTCGTTCGCGAATATCAAATGGGGTTCCTGGTAAAATTGCACCAAAAAATGCAGCGTCAGATACATTTTCGCACTGATAACTTCCTGCTTCGAAAGTCATTTTCGAACATCCAATGCTTTTTGCAAAATCTTCTGGAAGATGCAGTTCCCCATTTTGGATGGTAGGAGTATAAGTGAATGCAACTTTATATTCCACCGTTGTACAAAGCTGTAGTTGCACATCCAATTTTAAAGCTTTAAATTGGGCGTTTAAGATGGTGATAAAGTCAGATATTGCTGTTACGGTTTTAAATATTTCTATTAATTGTTTTTTTCCAGAGGAGTCTATAATATTCATTGTAAACATGGATTCCATTTTGGTTCTCGTAAAAATCCCGGTATCAGTAAAATATTCTGAAGTGTAGTTTCCCATTGCATAAACTCGATCCGAAAATCCGAATATTAACCTCAGATCCCCCAGAAATTCTACCGAAAACGTGTTGCTGGTTATGTATAAAGAGGATCTATGCGATTGAAACTTAATGTCCAAAATAGCATCTAGGGCAACTTTTCGAAATGCAGCGTTAAAATCATATTCCAGCCTTTCCACTTCGACATTTGTTTTTTTAACAGTTATCACTTTTCTATCCGGTAAGCTGACATCATCAGTGTAGTAAAGTTTTATTTCCGTATTTAACGGAATAAGATTCCAAAGTTCCATGTTAAATGCCTTTTGACTTCTATATACAGTATTGGGAGACACGATACCAGGCTGAGCATTGAAAAGAGCTTTTAAAATGTCTGGAATAAATATGGTAGTATTTGTAGTGTTGTTGTATAGTTTAAACTGTCTTGGAACCGCCTGCGACGCAATTGCAAAGTTGTATGGCGGTGGGTTAAACTTTGTTCTGGCTTCTCTGTTGACGATTTCCAAAAATTTTTTAACGTCATTTTGGCTTTTATTAATTACCACTCCAGCCCCAGTTTCAGTTTTAACAACGAGATTTCTGTTATCATCGGAAGAGAACAAGTGGGGCTCCATTACAGTATACGACGCGTTAACCAAACCTACCTCATAGGTATTTCTGTAAAAATCGTATGGTTTATACAATTTATTGCAAAACGAATTTGGTTTGTTATTCGGATATGAAGCTGTAGCATCGCTCCTTAAAATTTGTGTGTACCCCGTATTAAGTTCGACCGGGAGACTCTTGCGGGCTGAAGGTGCGTACATGTTTGCTATTATGATTCTAAAAGAAGACTGAGACTAATATTACATGTCTTCATTATTTTGTAGCATAAGCAACAATTCTGACACTGTTTGTTTGGGCACATATATATGTGTCGTGTTCGGAATATAGTATAAAGTATTGCGAATGCGATATCTGTTGTTTGTTAGTTGGTGAAAATCAAAAACTATATAGCCGTAAGCTTTCTTTGTAGCATCTTGGTAGGCTTCCAATAAATATTTTGGTTTTCCCGGAGCCACTTGCTTGTTGAGCGTTATAATGACACTGGAATCTCGCGGTTGGTTAAAGTATACTAAGTACATACTGTTTAAAGCCACAGTTCTAAGATTATTACAAAAGAGATTTTGAAGAATAAGTAAAACTGAACAGGATTTATGGTGACTGTCGACGGTAAACCACTTGGTAATAATCTCATTTTGCTTGTCCTTGTTTCTGAACGAGAGCATTTTATCATCAAAAATGATGAGTGTATTCTCTCCAAGCATGTCTTCCAAGTAGTCCACTTCTGTGGTAAATACGATATTTGGAATTTTTTCTCTCATTTCTGTGTAAATTGACTGGTCAGCTTCATATACGTATATGATTTTATCCAATTTCTTATCAAAAACTCTGTCTTTATGTAACAGCAAGTCCAACGTCAACTGTGACTTGCCAGATTGCGTTGGTCCGACAAAACAAATTGTAGACGGGTGATGAAACCGAATGTCGAAATGACACGGTGCCCAACTGTGCTTACTGGACGACATTATGATTGCAAATGATGATATCTTAGAAATAATTGTCTTATATGATGAAATGAATGCTAAGTAGTATACATATATACAAATTCTTTATTTTTTCAAACAGACAAATACACTCATGATATAGATTATTGAGGAAGTTCTTCCATGTATTGCATAATAAGTTTCCCCAACTTACGAGTTTGAGATATAGTCAAAATCATACTTGGTCCATACCAGTTTGGATAAGCCGTATTGGTTGTCCTTTTCAACATCCGGAACTTATAGACCCCAGATGTTTGTCGAAAGGCTCGAATCAGCACTTTGTCGTCACTTGTCGCAAAGCAAATGGAGTTATGCCAAAAGTCCAACTTTTTCAAATCTGCATCTGCAAACGGATTTCGCAAATGAGGTATGATTGCTCCGTCTTTAGCGTCCGCCATTTGCTTTAAAACTTTCAGCAAAAAATCCACAATTGCCTGTCCTTCTTTTAAAGGAAAAGTAATCCTAGAAGGTCTAGGCTGTTTCGGTCCCTTTTTATACAAGTGAACATAGTGTTCTTCCTTATCGACCAAGAAACTTGACCTCACTTTCAAATCGTCAAACGTCATTGTTTTGTCAGAGTCAAAGAACTTAGAATGAGCTGGATCGTCCTCAGATGAGACTGCAGCCATGCCAAATGAATCCAATTCCGCCATGTCAAAATACTTTGCGTCCGTAGCTTTGTAAAAATGATTTTTTACGCGAGGTTTTGTCTTCTTAGGTTTCGATTTAGGATACCAGTCGTCAGATTCGTCAGAGTCTACTTTGTCTTGGTCGATTTCTTCATCGTTAGAGTCGTCACCAACGGTAGTGTCTATGGTAAATTCTTGTGAGTTTTCCATTATGTTGTCGACTTGAGAAGAATTCTTTACAATTTCCTCGTCTTGTCGAATCAATTCTTTTTCCAAAGATTTGACTTCTCGGTAGAGTTCTGCACTTAGCATTTTCTTTGGTGGTTCTTTAAAGTTTCCAATTGTTTGCTCAATCAGTTGTCTTTTCTTTCCGTTGGCATTCATTTCGAATGGTTGTGTGTAGTTTGCAGTTAGAGCTCCAGATGTGGAATGGTAAAAATTCGTTTGAGGATTTTGACTTTTATACCGTTGAAATAAAAAGGAACGTTCACGTTGGCGCATGCACATGTAGCTACTCTTACACTGTTAGAAAAAATACACGTGGCATCTAAATGAGGATTTAGACATTTATAGTGCTTCTAAACACACACACGTGATTTCTAAATATAACTATTTAGTGGGGGGGCGAGGGAGGAAGACGACTCCCCTCTTGGTGTATAAAAGCGGTTCTCGTCGGTTGTATTTCTATCATTACCTCTCTGAAAGTTTTAATGGAAAGATCAAGTAAAATACAATGGTGAGAACATTAGACACCCACTGTTACTTTTGTGAAATTGAACCAAGTTTATCGTGGTATTGCGATTATTGTGAAGCAAGCGTTGCAGTTACACATAATACATGTCTTAACACACTTCCACATTCATTCGAGTGTAGGATTAAATGTATTGAATGTGAGAATGTGATTGCGCAGATAGAAACATTAACCGACAACCAGTGATGGAATCTTTTAAAGGTGTTTTTTATAATATTAAAAGTAAATGCTGGGTGTGTGGTGTCGACTACAATAAACTTTGGCATTGCATTAATTGCGACGAAAATATGACAGCTAGACACGAGGCCTATGTAATAAATCACAGATACGTTCTCATGCATCTTTGCAAAAAGTATTGTGTTACATGTCAACATAATATTCAAGAGTGAAGTTATATTGGCGAATAAATAAGTTTTCCTCTTTTTTGGCATGGAAGCTGTCAGTGCTGAAACTACT
Organism: Tomocerus qinae; assembly: GCA_020055645.1. Classification (NCBI taxonomy): domain Eukaryota; kingdom Metazoa; phylum Arthropoda; class Collembola; order Entomobryomorpha; family Tomoceridae; genus Tomocerus; species Tomocerus qinae. The sequence continues at coordinate 68,424,693 of CM034546.1, forward strand.
TGTCCTTTCTGTGGTTGTGGCTTTGATAAACTTTGGTATTGCCATACATGTGAAGATTATAAATTAGCTATACACGATCGATATTCATGCCACCCCACTCAATTTTTCATGGGTTTGTGCGAAAAGCTCTGTACGGTATGTAAAGAACGATTTGATGACGATTCATCAGCTCAGTAAAAGACAATAGCATTTTTGTCATTACCTTTTTGAATGACTCTCAGGAAAATTCAAAGCAATGGTGAGTACATTGGAAGCTCAGGGTTATTATTGTTTAATCACGTTGTCGTAGTATTGTGAATGTAACAGTTATAGTTTTTGAAAATCTTTTTTGCAATGGAAGCTAACAGTCAGTCTGAAGTCAGTCCTGAAACTTTTTGCTATTATTGTAATTGTGACTTTGATAAACTTTGGTATTGCTATACATGTGAAGATTATAAATTAGCTAAACACCAACTTTATTCATGTCACCCCACTCATTTTTTCATGGGTTTTTGCGAAAAGCTCTGTACAGTTTGTCAAGAACGATTTGATGACGATTCATCAGATCAGTAAAAGACAATAATGAATTTTGGGATTGGCAGTAAAAGATTGGAGGACAATATATTGTTTATAGAGCATCTTCGTAATTGTAACCTTAAAATATTTAGTAAACTAGTTGAAAAATGTTCACGACAAGAACTTTTGACAATTGTTGAATGCATTATTAACTTTCCCGAAATTGAAAAGTCAAGCGGTGAAATTGAAATATTTTTAAAGTTTAAAAAACCTATTGCTCTGCTTAATTCCCAAAAATGGGACTCTGATTCTAAAAATAGGAAAATTATAGTAAAATATAGAAAACTTGTACAACAAATCCTATCTTTTGTATCTTACAAAATATACGAAACTTGCATGCTCCGCAATGACTAGTATTCTCGTGCCAATACCAATAGAGATTTGCAATGATCCTGAAGTCTATGATCTACTTCAAGCAAAATTCAAAGAGTACGGGATAACTATCCCGAGCAAGATAACTAACCATCAAGTCCAGTCTCCAGAGATTGCAAAATCTCCCCAGGACGTGTTTCCAAAATGGATAAGTTACGAAAAGAGAAGTCTGAAAAGGCTACAAGATCCAAAGAAGCAAAAGAGGAAGAGGAAGCTCCAAAAGTGAGTTATTTCTGCCCTTGTTTTAAGATAGTTTCGCCAATTCCCCAAAACTCTTGCTCTCAGCCGCTGGAACATAGGGATTACGATCCGGTTACAATGTTGCCACTTATTACCAACTGCGACCACAATCCGTGCGATCCTTACGCCAGAGAAAAATACGACAATATTCTGAAATTGATTAATCCATCAACATTGCAACCAGGGGAACATTGTACCCGCTTTCAGTTTTCGTATTGTAAGGATTACACGGGGATGCTTGTCGATGGGCCATATTCTCCAGTAGCAGGTTATCAATACGATCACTACAAGTGTTTGCCGTTCATCACGGGCTGCAACCATCAATACTGCTGGGACAACATTGGTGTATATAAGGATATGGTTTTGTTTGCCCATGGGAAGATGAATCATCGACACTGGATGGATAAATATCACCCTCGTCCAATGTGTTCATGCACGTGCAAATGCATTCCTGAAAACTGGGAAGATGGATATTTTAAATCGTATTTCTAACATTCGATTAAAATGTAAATAACTGTAATTTATACGCGAATAATTGAAAAAATTAAAAAATTGTTAATATTGTATATTTCTGCGTTTTTATTCGTGATCATATTTTACATTACAATCATTTATTTATTTCTTCTTCCATTTTCTTGCCAATTTCTGGGTTGACGAGGCTCATTTGTTCATAATAAAATCCGCCGGCTACCGGCTCGGAACGTAAGTCTTCAATTAAATAAGTAACTGGTCTTGTTTGCTGAATTTTTCGGATTTTAAATATTTCTAATGTAAAATTGGATTCGTACCCCTTCTGAAAAATGAGCTTCTCTTTGCTAAGTCTCACATAATCGCCCACTTTTAGTTTCGCTTTAGCATATTTTAACTTTGAAAAACGCTCAAAATTGGCCAACCACACTTTTTGCTCGTTTCCTTTTTCATAAACTTGATTAGGCGTCAAATTTGGCAGACTGCTATGCAGTGTATTATTGTAGCTTGTAATCAGCATTGGGAGAACATCAATCCACTTGTTGTTTTGTCGATATGTGAAATATCTCTGCATGCGAGTTTTGATTGTTCTTACTGCGATTTCAACCATAGCTGCTTTGAGTTCGCTGAATGTGCTGAATAAGCGAATATGCTTGGATTTTAAATATGATTTTACATATGAGTTGTGAAATTCAAGCCCGGCGTCCGATTGCACAATTCTCACCGAGTTTAGCTCCTTATTTTTCATTATGCTTTTAAAGCCTTGTAAGACAACAGGACCAGACTTATTTTTAAGTGCTGCAGCATATAGTTTTTTAGAAAAGGCATCTATAACAAGAAGAATCCATTTAAACTGCCTGTTTTCTTTGGCAAAAGAACTATAATCAATCAAATCGGCAACTAATTGATCTGCCATAAAATTGACTATTACTTTTCGTCTTTGTTTAATCAGTTTCGCGGCAGGGCGATGCAAGCTGAAGGCGTCCAATTCATTTAACTGGTATTCAATTTCTTTTTTATTTTTTAATTTTCTGTTTTTTACAAAGGATGATAAGCCAGAGAAACTTCCTGGAAGACTGGCTTGTACATACTTTTGTCTAATACGACTCATTTTAATGTTAGTTTTACAATTTTATCAAGAATTTTAGTGACTTATACAATTGACTTATCAAAAACAAAACGTACAAGACAATAGTGGCAGTATTAATAATAAATAAGTTTGTGTTCATACAATTAATGTTTTCCCCAAATTCCAATATTTTACGAATTAACAATTGATCAAATAAGAGTTTGTTGGATCTTACCCACAAATTGTTACAATTTTCCTTAGAAATAACCTGTTGATGAACAACAAAATGTTTTTCTGTCAAACTTTCCTTATTATTCAAACACAAAAAATCTATACTATTGTTAACAGTTATTCCAACTATAGCTATTTTATCTTTTTCAAAACAATCTACACACTTGGAGCTTAAATGGTCTGAATGCGAAGTTTCAGCTTTTGACAATGCTACAATCACCAGACACACAAAGATTTTAAAATTCATCTTTATCGCACGACGTCCACAACTGAAATGACCGGCAGCTTGATTTGCTCGTCACTTTTCATGTCTTCTAAACTTGAGAAGAATGATGACATTTTTCCAATCTGCTGGAAATAATAGCTCATCGCAACCCGAAGTGATTTGGACTTCTATTTCAGATATAGTATCAGACGTCATTGGAAAATAATATAGTGGTCCGAACGGTATATTGACGGAAGGCTGATGGTCGAACCCAGGCCAATGTACCGTTCTAACAACTTTACTCGACTTGTCGGCCATTATGATTCCGTTACATAAATTAGTAGATATATTAATTTGATGTCTGCACTTTTGACTTGAGTAAATTCTATTGAACGTCTTATCTCTACTTGTCAGCGTGGTATTATTTTTTAGACTAAAAAATTCTAAGATACGAGGCGGGAATTTGATTTCTACATCTGCGGGAATATCGAGAGCGATTTCATTTTTATCGTCGATTCGAATCCATGGCTTCCTTTCGGAATTTAGAGTTAAAGCCTCATTTAACGCAGCTATTACCGTCGACCTTTCCCGATTTGCTGGAACCGGAATTGGAAACTCCAAATTAGAGATAAATATCTGTCTAATAGTATGGCTTTTGTTAAATGTGTCGCGAAATTCTGTAAATAAAGAGGGATCGTCCATCCGACCGATATATTTTCCCGGCACAAATGAAAGCTCTTGCAGTCCCATGAGCTCGGCTAGATCGTTGGGAATAACCAACTTTTTTTCGTTGCTGTCGGCAGCAAACTCGAGTTCCGTCTCATAAATTGTATTGTCGTAAATATAACATTCGATATTGTAACCCTTTTCTAAAAGTTTAAAATTGACGCGATCAAAAAATTCCTCCCAGGACCCGGTTTTAGTAAATTCTAATGTTTCCTCCTTCCCGCTTTCAATATTTTGAACAACCAACTTGTGAAATCCCTCTGTGCAGGATGATATTTCCTCAATAAAGCCGTCGGATTTGTATATCTCGCTGGTGTCGACTGCCGCTAGCAGAGATGTTCGTAAATTTAGCTTGCGGAAAAGTTCTTCTTCAAAATACAGGAGTTGATTTTTTCCCATTGCTATTTTTAGACTTTGAGTCCTATCCTCCAAGGAAATTTTGACCGCCAAATTTCTCTCTGCGAATAAATCGTTAAGATGGCTGACAAGACGTTCAATTGTCGACTCTGTCTTGTGAAAAGTTACATAGTTAGTCGTCATATTAACAGCGCCAGGGAAAGGGCTGTGGCTATAACAAAATTTAAATTCGTCCGAGGACAATGCCAAAAATTCAATAATATTTGCCACTTGTGTTCCATAGTGGCGCCCTTTTTCAAACGTTCGCGATTTCATGTTAAATATTCTTTGAAATTCCTCAGGGATAATAAAATATATATCATTCATTACGTCTATTACCACTCGTTGTCTGGAATGTGTTTTTACAATTTTAAATTTAGCTGAAATAATTGGACTACACTTTGACAGTTTGTTGTTCAATTCGTCAACAAAGTCTGGATAATTCCACTCTTTTCTATGCTTAACTTCCACAGAAAACGTTGTTTTCCTAGCAACTTGCAATTTTCTATCATCTTGATCTAAAAATACTCTCTCGTTGTTCAAGTTCACAAATATTTCGGACAATGCCATCTCCCAATAGCCGTTTGACAAGGATATTTGACTTGGCAAATTATTGGTAAATTTTGCCACACTATTGTTCGGATATTTAGTTTTACACAGGTCAGAGTCCAATTGTACGTAAAACTCCTTTAAGTCTGGAATCGTTTCGACGGTAGCCATGTCAGGAGAATCTATGTTGCTCGGTCGAAGTCAAGATGCAAAATGACGGTGGTTGGGTCCGCGTATGGAGCTTTTAGTGTTTACAATTTTCAGCGGTATTCTCGGAAGCAAAGGGTGGCACGAATTGTTTTGCGAATCAACCAGAAAATGTAAGGCTAATCTCTTTAAAACTTGTATTTCGTAGGGCAAAATAAAACGGTGGGTTAAACTGCAAATGTACAGTTGATTCAGATTCAACATTGCTACATGGTATATGCCTTATTATTTCTGAACTTTTTCCATTTAACAATATGCCATTTTCGACTAAGTTGCATTCTATGTTTAGAACGTTTCCAATTTCCGAATTTAAAGCTTCAATTATCAATTTATTTTTAGCTGTAAACGAATATTCTCTTTTTAAACCAAAAAAATCGGATATTTCATTAGGAAATATAATTTCATATTCTTCGGGAATATTTAATTCTATTTCTTTATGCGAGTTAAAAAACACCCAATTTTTTCTCAACGATAATGCTTGATTTAAAGCATCGAAAACTTGAAATTTGCCGCCGGATAATGGCTTCAATATAGGAACTATATTCGTTTTCTTTGTTCTGAACTTTATTGTGTGTATGAGATTCTTTGCTTCCTCGTCAAACTTTTTTGGTTCTGTCATTCCTCCCACGTATTTTCTTCCTGATTCAAACACACTGTGGCTGAAGCCAAGCATATTAGCTAATCGATCGGGAAAAATGGTGGACTTGTAATAGTTGTCGTTCTCGTAACTGAATTCAATTTCGTAACTTTTAGGATCGTGAAGTACAAACAGAACATTAACGGCGTCATCATATAACTTCCGATTTATACTATTAACGAATTCCCTCCAAGATAATTCTTTGCTCAATTCGTACTTATAATTTCGTCCATCTGCTGTTCTGACTGAGAATGTGTTATGCACATCCGACAATTTAGCAATTTCGAGTAGAGGACCATCCGAATGAAATTCTTTTGGTGTCTCAGACGATTCTATTTCTTGCGGTATACGTAAAACACGAGCTGTGGAAAGTGAAAAGTGGACACGAGTATTTTTGCTCAGCGAAACGGTAAGACGTTCATTTTCATTTTGTACCGAAATACTGCCATTTATTCCTTCGGCAAGGAACTTGTTGTTTAAATGTGTCACCAAGTCTAAAACAGAAGTTTGGTCTTTGTAAAATTGAAGAACATTATATGTGAAGTTTCGGATCCCTATAGTTGATGGAAATGGGACGTTGGAATAATGAATTTCGTATTTAGCCCTAGGCATTCTTCTTATGTCGTGTAAAGTTGAGATTGCCACTCCTCTGGTAACACCAGTTGAAAAAATGTTGCCATAGAGTTTTAAGGCCGTTTTCAAATGTTCTGGCAATTTGATGTAAACGTTATCGTGTAGGGTAAGAAATACCCTAAGGGCATAGTGCGTTTTACGGACGGAAAAGTTTATGGGTATTTTTGGCATTGCTTCCGTAAAAGCTTTATTTGTTTCTCGTAAAAACTCGGGAAGGTCCCATGTCTGTCTGTGGTCCAACATAAAACTTTCAGTTTTACTAACTTTAGTGACTAGATCAAGATTGTTTGTAAACTCGAATTTTGGAGCTTGGTCGACAAATAATTCGCAGAGACCAACTTGCCACATGCAAGAAGTGTTTAATGTTACATTTTGAGAAAGTGTTACACTCGTATTGGTGTTGTTTATGGTAATGGAGCCTAGAGTGCTCACTATCTGCATAAACCACTCCCTCAAGATAACCATCTTAACTGCCCGGATGACAAATAGGAAATAAAACACAAAGTCACATGTAGTTGTTATTTATACATATGTACATTTTATTAGAAAATCCAAAAAAGTTTTTTTATTTACAAGTAATAATGGCCAAAAATGTTAATTTTGTCTAAGTGCAGATATCATTGGGTGGCCAAAGGGAAGTGATTGGATCTCATCTATTTGATACCTTTTCGTGTCCACACAATTCATGGCCACTTTATACCCACTTTTACTATAAATACAACCGCCAAGTTAAAGTCGTGTCACAACTGTTGCAATTGTCACAACTCTTGTAATTCGTCATAACTATGTGTAATGTAATATTCTATAATGCACTGTATTATACAGTTATAATAGTCTGAATCCAGGAAAAAAGCAAAATAGCATTACAATACAAATGAAATACAGCTACCTTTTTTAGTTAACCATAAATTTCTGAACTTTCTTGAATTCTTGCTCGAAGTCGCTTATTCTTACTCGGAATCGTAGAGAGTCGAGTAGACGTGAGTTGACGTCAACGGTCTCCTGCTTGTAGTGGAAAATAGTCGGGATGTTATCGATGCGAACTCTCCTCATCTACAATAAAAAATAAATATTACACATTGTTCAAAAATATTGATTACACACACACTTTTGCCAACTCCATATAACTTTTGAGAACTTTTTTTTATGGTGGGATTGGATAGAGAAAAAGAAGATTGTCAAGTTTCAAATGTATTATATACTTCGGATATGGTTAAATAAAAAGTTACTATCCCTTTTTCAGAGAAGGGGCCCTCTGGCGACAAAACACTTCCCCTTTTGAAAACCCCCCAAGTGTAAGACAGGACAGTTTAATGTCCATTCCGACCAAAAAAATTTTTTTGCCAACTCCATATAACCTTTAAGAATTTTTTTTATGGTGGGATTGGATAGAGAAAAACAAGATTGTCAAGTTTCAAATGTATTATATACTTCGGATATGGTTAAATAAAAAGTTACTATCCCTTTTTCAGAGAAGGGGCCCTCTGGCGACAAAACATTTCCCCTTTTGAAAACCCCCCAAGTGTAAGACAGGACAGTCTAATGTCCATTCCGACCAAAAAAATTTTTTTGCCAACTCCATATAACCTCTAAGAATTGTCAGTTATACTACACACGCTATAAAGTTAATGTAAAAAATCAGTACTTACCGAATGTGTGAAATATCGGGGCCAGTGAGATGGGTCGAAATGTGACTGATACAGTTGAGACTGGAATCCACAGAAAACGGGGGGATAATGAGATATTTTTTGCAGAATATGAAAATAATGAAAGCTGGAGCAATGAAATGTAACTTCGGCAGAAGTGGACTGAGTGTGGCATTGAGTTTTTGATGCCCTTTATATACGAACGAAACAAGTTCCTTTTTCATGTACACGTGTATTTTTTTATGGGGAGGGGGGGGGTGACACGAGTTTTGTTGAAATGGACAAATATATACTTTCACTTTTCACGGGACATATACTTTCACTTGTAAGTCTTCTAACCCTGCTTAAACTTACATACCACAGTAATGGGTTGGTTGAGGTTACGGTGTCTTACTACTACTACTGCACACACTTTAATAAAATACTAAAAGAAAATTTCATGATGTCTCTGTATATTCTTACTGCACGTGTAAAACTATCGGAAATCGGAGATTAAATTTCTCTTTTTTGACACACATCAACAAGCGCTTTGCACTATCCCCATACACACACACACACACGCACAAGTGTATGAGTATACCTTGAACCCTACCTTGAAGCTCTATAAATGACAAAAGTCTAGACAACCAAATCCCGAGCCACGTTCCACAGTAAATCTTCTCATCCGAATTTAAACTTCTCACACATCAACAATATATACTTTCACTTTCACGGGACATATACTTTCACTTGTAAGTCTTCTAACCCTACTTAAACTTACATACCATAGTAATGGGTTGGTTGAGGTTGCAGTGTCTTACTACCGCTACTGCACGCACTTTAATAAAATACTAATTGAACCCTACCTTGAAGCTCTATAAATGACAAAAGTCTAGACAACCAAATCCCGAGCCACGTTCCACAGTAAATCTTCTCATCCGAATTTAAACTTCTCACACATCAACAATGCGTTATACGCTATCACCATACGCACTCACACGTCACACACACACTTTACACTACTACATCACACCTGGACTACATACATGTTACATAGAACCCGTCTACTCAAAAAATCATTTTTCACCGGAGTCACATCCTGCAGGACGTTTAATTAACATCGCCGCTTCAACATGCAATTGCGTAATGGAAAAAGGTAAATATTTTAAAAATATTTTAATAATATACAAATTTCTTATTCATTTTCGTATTCATTTTCGTATTCGTATTCATATTTACATGTTTTCTATTTTTACACAGCTACTTGCCCCCTACTGTACAGGGATCCATCCTGCAGGCAGGCAGGCGAGAAAGGTCTCCCTCGATGTCCATTCTAGTGGCAGAAGTGCCCCAGCGACCGGAATCGCCAGCATCATCATCTTCAGCTTCTACGGTCTCCATTCCCCGGTGGTCTCCAGCTCCAGTCTATGATGAAGACTGGCACCCGTCGCATTCAAGTGAAGAGTGAATGTGCTTTATGCAAAGTACTAAGATATTGATCTCTCTTATACTCATGTAAGCATCTACTAGGTATGCAAAATAAAAGTGACAACCGTCTTCATTTAATAGCTTGTTACGACTGACTTATTATTTCAATCATATAATACAGTGGAGCATAAGTACTTAACAATTCTATATTAAGCAGAGTGCTGAATCAAACTATGATTCAGAAGCATACATCTATGTACTTATACAAATGTAGATCTTTGCGCTCCCTAACTCATTTATGCTACAACACCGGCAAGTGCCCTTGCCAGTGTCGTGCATAGAGCTCCTTTACTCTGCCGTGCACGGAGTCCATCTTGGACTCCGTGCACTTGTCGTGCCAATCATTTTTACCCTCTGCCGGGTTATAATGATTGGTACGATAAACAGTTATAATTATATACTACTAAAGGATTCTCAGGACTGGCGACGGTTCCCATCCAATCCATCAACATGACAAAACTCATCAACACATTGTGGCAGGCCCTTATGCCTGGGGAGACAAAGATATTCCCCAGGAAGATATTGATGCAACCGATATTATTTGTAGGAAGAATATGTAGCAACTCAATATATACAGGTTACAAATTTCTTTCAACAAGCATTTTGACAAATATATCAGGAAGGCCCCAATCTGTGTAAAGTCCCTGAAATCATTTCTGTATAATATAATCGTTGTCTTTTGTTACGTATGTGCTATATATATATGACTGGATTTCGTCCTTTTATGGTTTCATAATGTCATAAATATTACAAGGCTCTGCAGCGGATTTCCTTGTCAAGCGGTATAGCAAGATTTTCAGATGCACCAAACACCAAAGTCATTTTTTAACAAAAAGGCAATTTGACTTAAAAGCAGTTCAGACCACTGTATCCACTTTAGCAGTAATGACTGACAGGCGAAATAATTTCATCAATTTACCATATTAGATCATATTATGCAAAAATTACCTCTTTGAACAAAAAGACTTTTATCTGATGGACGGTTTTAATTTCCACTAGGGTTATATAAATGCGGATAAGAGTCAACGGATAGAATGAAAGAGTTCCTACATTTCATGCATAATTTCCATAATGCCTTGCAACAGAAAATTAAAAAATTGCCAAACATAATATTCGTTGTCAACAGCTAATGGAACTAATGCGTTATTTAGGGCTTAGGTATTGCAATGGAAGCTTGTCAGTCAAACATTCATTATTACACGTTAAACAACATACCAGCAAAAGACATGAGAGTATAATTTTAGTAAGGAGAAATTCAAACCATGGTGATGGTCTAATAGTACAATAGTTGGGATACAATCAACGATTTGGCTTGAGTTGTGTTTAGGTTTAGGGAATTTAAAAAGAAGTGTTAACTCAAATACAAGGTTTCAACTTGCCATATTATGGATTGCACGCACAACAGATACGTAAATAATTTTATTAAATAAAACTAAATATATGTACAGGGTAAAACAAAAATAATTACTTGGGAAATATTTGTGGGAAAATAAATATTGAGTCCCAACAACATTACTTGGCTTCGAATCCTTAATTATATTGAAAAAGTATACTCCGGCATCTCTAGTATTCATTTTTCTTTAAAAGTATTTATTGCATCACATAAAAGATAATATTATGGTCCAACAGATCTTTGGCGAGGACTTTATTTAATATCATGGGGAAGTTGGTAAACTTTATATTGGTATCAGGTATGCCCATCCTTGGCCCAAAGATTTTGTATCTATTCTTTTATTCCGAAATGTTTTATTTATACGGACATGTGTGGGAAAACGTAAGGTTTTATATTGTTATATTGTATCTATAAGTTACAGCCAAATCAAAAAAACTGACGTTGCTGGGAAATAATAATATGTTCTCCTAATTACTAATATAAATCATCTTTTTCCAAAAGACGTGTATTTTTTTTGATCTCCAAGCAAGACGGTGGCCGTAGAATAATATAATTCAAACTAAATTCAAATTGCATTAGTACCATAAAATTCGAATTAATTGACCCGGATGAACCATTATTTCAATGATATCATTTATGAAAAAATAAATGATTTAAGTTTTGTTTATCGTTGAAAGTCTACAGATAGCTCATTCAAAAGTAAATTAATGTTGATTGAATCATGTGTGACTATTTCATCATTTTGGGAATTTTGTGTACGTAACGTATAATCACTGCTGTAGGGTTTTGCTTCTTTTATTTTATTCCAAAATATTTATGGATATCAGCAATGAGAGGAAAAGTGTAAATAAATAAAAGTTTATGGCATCGACGAAACAGGTTCATAGCCAAATCAATAGCATTGCATTTGAGTATCAATCGGAAATGCAATACATGATTACTTTACGATGAATCTCAGTTGGATATGAATCGTTTACATCCCCTTCTATTATATTTAGGCTCCTATGTATTTACCGTAGTATGTCAATTTGAAAACAGATATTTTGTCAAACAAAAATTGTGATGGATATTTTACACAAGAACGACTGAACGACAGCAAACTGTACAAACTGATAATTTAACAAAACATATAACTGTTTTGCCAATATGCCAATTTTGACCTATAACTGGTTTTACTAACTCTGGTTTTATTGCTTTTAGTCGTTATTAAACAAATTTTGTAGCATGCTAAATATAAAAGTGGTTTATTTTAATCATCTAAGCTGCAGAGGCGCATACCAACTATATTCAAATAGCAGATGGCATTATTTTACCAATTTCCCCATTTCCTACCTTTTTTCGTTTATTTAAAGGTGAATGATGTTTGTTTCATTTATTATTTTCCCTTTCCTCTGACATAAATACAAACCGTAAATTCTGAAGATGTGTTATTTCTAGTCCATCATCATTACTGATCACTCGAATAAGATTTTACGTCCTGATTCTGATTCTTCCTATAAAATAATACTCATCGAAATACCTCTAAAAATATTAAAATTTTCTTCTCTGATAAATTGTAAATAATTGTCTTTGCATAACCAATTTGTTGTTAGTGTGAAATAAAATAGATAATAGAATTCCGTATAACTGTTTAGCGACTTGAGATTCAGAAAAATAATCGTTAATCCTACTCTTTTGATTGTGGAATTAAAAGGAATGTGAAGTTGCTGTCTGAAAATCTTCAAATTTTTGAAGCATTTACTCAAAGCAGAAGCATTTCCTAAATTTTATTGATAACAAAATGTGGTATTTACTTCTAGTGGTAGTAATTGCATCCCGCATTTATCAAATACTTTTACTCTTAAATTAAGCATAATAATATGCTAAAGTAGATAATACTTTTATTCATACCAAAAGAAGTTTTACTTCAAAAACAAAAACAGTCAGAAATATTGCATTTCCGTGTTGTCTTTTTAATGAATTTATATAACGAATATCGGACAGGATTTTGTTTTTTGTCCTCGCCAGAAAGGCAAAATATTCGTGCCAAAAACCTTAAAATCCTTCACCTACTTTTTCATTTAGCTCAGTGAATAAGTTGTGTTATTACATTTCTTGATTTATATAATGAAATTTCATTTGTATATTAAATAAAGAATGCAATTGGTTTCAAAATAATAATGCCGAGGTTACATTTGATATTGATGATGTTTTGTTATGTTATTGATATTACTTTCACCAGAATAAAAATTGCTATTTTTAATTTTAGGTGAACCATATCTTCTGGAATTCATTTAAAATGTCACTAAGTAAAGATAAAATGGCAATTTTGGAAAAAGAGACCAATGCATTAAGTAAAAAGAAAATGGTGTCATCTCCATCTCCTGTCAAAAATGTGTCTTCAAATGGAAATATTTACGATGCGGATGAAAAAGAAATAGATATCTACGCCGACTACAAGCCTCCCAAGTACATCTGGTACGCGTGGACATTCCTCCTTATTTTACACATTATGGGCATTTACGGTATTTTTGCCATTGCAACTGGACAAGCAATGTGGCAAACAATTTTATGGGGTAAGACCATCATATTATTTAAATAAATCATTTTCATTCGATAATAAAGTTGAAAAATAGGATACCGTTAAAAATGTCAATTTTGTGGTATTATTCGTAATGTAAGCTGTTTTTTAGTAAATTTTCTCCTTTAAAAGTTATAATAAAAATACAACAAATAATAATTACGACATGACTATTATAAGAAAATGCAAGTTAAAAACATTAAAATAAACTTTTATAGTTTTCAGCTAATAATAAACCATGTAGAAATGGGATTAAAATAGTCGTGTGACGTTACATGACGTTTGTAGAGAATTTTTTCAATGACTTTTGACCTTTTGACACTTGTGAGATGACCTTGGCATGGTTTAACGAATTACCTTTTCAAACAAGCTACCTCATGACGTTCTACAATGTAGATAACTTAAGTTACATCAATTTTTAATTTTTGGACCACGCCGACAGGTAGGAGGTGTGTCCGATTTTGTTCATTTTCGAACTCAACCTCGCTTTTCATCCCTGTATTACAGAAAGTTTGAATTGATTGTCTTAAACCGTTTTTGAGTTATCGTGCTAGCAGACAGACAGATCAGGCATTCCTATAAAACGGTATTGCACACCAATAACGAATTACATCATAGCATTACCAAGACTCTTTCAACTTTCAAATGTTGATGCCTAAATATTAGTTTCGGTCTTCCATGTAATCGGACTGTTGGGAACATTGGCTGGTGGTCATCGACTTTGGTCTCACAGATCATACAAAGCTAAATTTCCCTTAAGATTGTTTTTAATGATTGCACAGACTATATCTGGTCAGGTAAGCAAAGACAAAGTATACAAATAAAAAAATTACAAATTTTTTTGAAATAATGATCCCATTCAAACAACATTCAAGAATTATTAGTTTTATAGAAAACGTAGCCTTTATTTAGCAGTAAAACCCTTTAAAAATTTATTCTTGCCATTTTAATTTCTCTCTAGTCTTTAGAAAAGTAACCGAAGGGTTGTAAACACCATTGGCAACATTTTTTTAGTTATCGATATACAACTGGGTCCGTGATCATCGAACTCATCATAAATACACGGAGACACTGGCTGATCCTTATAATGCTCGCCGAGGATTTTATTTTGCCCAAATCGGTTGGCTCATTCAAAAAAAGCATCCGGCTGTATTGTTAAAAGGAAAGACAATTGACATGTCGGATATTGAAGCGGATCCTCTTGTCATGTTCCAAAAAAAGTTAATAATACAAAATTCACTAGCTATAGATTAAGCGAACAACATTTTTAATAAGAAAAGTAAAAAATCATTATTATGTTATTGTTTCAGATATTATTTACCTTTCGTTGGAGTGATCACTTATGTATTGCCTTCCGTTGTTCCATGTCTTTGGGGAGAAACGTTAATTTTGGGGATTTTACTTAATGCGTTAAGATACATGTATACTCTTAATTGCACATCTCTCGTCAACAGTGCAGCCCATTTAATTGGCAATCGACCCTACGATAAGTAAATTCTATATTTTTATCCCAACCATCAATGTCAAAAAGAATGGGCTTAAGAGATAAAATCACTTATTTCAGAGCCATTTATTCATTTCGGGTACTAACGAAATACAAATTGCTTAGCTTCGTTTTACAACCATTAACTATTACATAATGTCAATTGCAATAGGAGAGTAGAGATATCGTGCTGATTTTCATTCATTCAGTTTTTAAAATTGAAAACGATGAAATTGTGATACTATTTACCTATTTTTCAGATCAATTTTTGCAAGACAAAACAAATTAGTTTCCATATTGGGTTTTGGAGAAGGAGCACATAATTTTCATCATACTTTTCCTTGGGATTACAAGGACGATGAACATATGGAGGATACTTAACTTCTCCACAGCATTTATCGATCTGATGGCCAAGATAGGCCAAGCCTACGATTTGAAAATTGTTCCGAAGCACATCGTGGAGAAAAGGGTCCTCAGGACTGGCGACGGCTCTCATCCCATCCATCAACATCACAAAACCCATCAACACATTGTGGCAGGCCCTTATGCCTGGGGCGACAAAGATATTCTACAAGAGGATATTGATGTAACTGAGATTCTTTACCGGAAGAATATTTAATAACCCAATAGATACATCAATGTTGTAGATTTCTTTCAACGATCATTTTGATAAATATGTTCCCAGCAAGGTCCCAATCTGTATAAAGTGACTGTAATCATCTCTGCATAATATAATCGTTGTCTTTTGTTACGTATGGCGTTGGATCTAACGTAGCCTAAACAGGCATTTATTTTGAAGGAGAAGAAAGAGACGCAGCACCCCCTTACCTTGAGAAGAGAAAAATATATTTTAGATAGGCTTAAAGCCAAAAAATGTAAAGTTTCATTAATATATTTTTGTAAGCTCCGCTGAACCAACCGTAGATATACGTTCTTTTGTATTAGTTTCTATTGTGAGAGTTTTTTTATCACCCATTATGGCAATATCTGCTATATAATACTGGATGTCGTCCTTTTATGATTTCATAAAGATCACAATATTCTGCAGCGGATTTCCTTGTTAAATGACATAGCTAATAGTACTAATACGTTATTTAGAGCTTAGGTATTGCATTGCAAGCTTGTCAGTCTTAAGTGTTAAAACTTAAACAACCTAAATAACAAAAGACATAAGAGTATAACTTTAGTAAAGAGAAATTCAAACCATGGTGATGGTCTAATAGTGCAATAGTTGGAATACAATCAACGATTTGGCTTGAGTTGTGTTTAGGAAATTTAAAAAGAATTATCAACTCAAATACAAAGTTTCTACTTGCCATATTATGGATTGCACGCACAACAGATACGTACAGGAATTAATGTTATTAAATAAAACCAAATATATGTACAGGGTAAAACAAAAATAATTACTTGGGAAATATTTGTGGGAAAATAAATATTGCTTGAGAGTCCAAGCTACATTACTTGGCTTCACATCTTTAATTTATATTGAAAAAATATATTCCGACATATCTAGTCCTCATTTTTTAAAAGTGTTTATTGCATTACGTAATAGATATATTCCATCAGATCTTTGGCGATGACTATTTCATTTCGAAGTTTGTAAACTTTATATAGGTATTAGGTATGCCCATCCTTGGCTCTAGGATTTTGTATCTATTCTTTTATTCCGGAATGTTTTATTTATGCGGACATGTGTGGATATACGTAAGGTTATATTGTTGTATTGCATCTATAAAACTGTATGGTTACAGCCAAAGCAAAAAAAAATTGACGCCACTGGGGATTAATATGTTCCTAATTACTCATCTAAATCATCTTTTCCCAAAAGACGTGTAGTTTTTTGATCTCCTAGCAAGACGGTGACAGTTGAATAATATTATGCGAACTAAATTCAAAGTGCATTAGTACCATAAAATTCGAATTAATTTACCAGGGTGAACCATTTTCAACGATATCATTAATGCGAAAAATAAATAGTTGACCCCGGAGGCCAACTAAAACAATAGGGGTGAACTGTTTTTTAAGGTGAATTCAATTTTCTTTTCATATCACTTATCTTCACATTTTTCATGCAACGATTCAAATATTTGTATATTATGTCTTAAGTCATAATCTCCCACTACCTACATAAAATAGGGAGTCAATTATTTATTTCGAGTAATGTCAACTATTTTTAACTAAGCTAAATTACCCTTAAAATTGTTTTTAATGATCTCTTATATTTCAAGACAGTTAATAATGGAAAATTCACTAAAAAGCGAACGACGTCTTTTAAAACAAAATAAAAATCACGTAATGTTTCAGATAGGTTAAGTATTGTTTTTCGTCGTTGCTTGCCTTTTTTGGGAAGAAAATCTTTAATTTTTGAGATGTCACTCAATGCGTTCCGAGACATTTGGACGTTTCATTGTACATTACTCATCAACAGTGCGGCCCATTCAATCGGCAGTCGACCCTACGTTAAGTAAAGCACAAACTATATAATTTTGTCATGACTATTTAAATTAAATTAATTAAATTAATTTATACATGAATGCTATATTATGTTACATAAGAATATAGATTTAAAAAGTTTTCTCATACAAAAGGTTTACTTTTTTGGGTTTCTGCAGATTACATCCAACACGAAATAATTGTTTTGGATATTAATATGACGTACAGACACTTTATATTAAATACTGTGCAAAATTTTCTTATAGCATCTGTATTTTGTTGTATTCATTTGAATAAATTGAAGCAAAATTTCCTTGTGAAATAGTAACAAGATTATTTTAATTACCTCGAAGGCACTTTGCAAGTGTCACTATTATAGTTCAAGCAAGCCTTCACATTAGCAATTAATGGTTGGCAGGCAAAAAATTATTTGACTGCATTTATATATACGTTTACCTTATCTGATGTCTGATGAGTAGTTCTCACTGTGAAATTATTTTATTTTACACGGAGAATCAAAAGTTAAAGTGAAAGGGTTCATTCATGTTTTACATAATGTACAGTTCCATTTCACGAGATACTTATTCGCTTTCTATGGTAGTGCTATCAATTTATAGAAAATTATTTATTAGGATAGGTGCTTAACTTCACTTATCACCTAATCAACACTGATTGATAGTAGTAATGATGGTTTAGGTCATCGAAAATGTCTTAGGGGGTGGGCTTAGTGTGAAAATTGGAATGTGCAGTGTGAAAATTGAAAGTTTAAAACTTGGGGCTCTGAGGAAATGTAGTGGGCATGAAAACATTTTTCACTATTTAAAATTTTTTTTATTGAAATGGGAGTTTTGCATGAAACACATGGAAGATGAGCAGGTATGATTTATGAGGCGAGTATATATTTATAGCTAATTCTTAGTTAATGTAGATTTTTTGGAGAAAACCTGGACATTTGGGGAAAATTGGAACTTAGAGAAAACTGGAAATCTACTGCAAAACTGGAAATTTGGGTGAAAATGGAAAATTTAAAGAAAAACTGGAAATTTGGATGAAAATGGAAATTTAAAGAAAAACTGGAAATTTGGGTGAAAATGGAAAATTGAAAGAAAAACTGGAAATTTGGGTGAAAATGGAAAATTTAAAGAAAAACTAGAAATTTGGAAGAAAATGGAAAATTTAAGGAGAAACTGAAAATTTAGGTTAAAAATGGAAAGTATGGGAGAAAACTGAAAAATCGGTTGAAATCGGAAGAAATCGGATGAAATCGGAAGAACTGTTTTAAAAGTTAAAATAGGCACAGAAAATGGTTTTAAGGTTTCAGAATCATTTTTATAAGGCTCCTAAAATCATTTTAGACACTAGTGTCTAAAATGATTAAATAGTTATAAATAAGTTATATTTCGATTTTCGTTTTGCACAATCAATATCATGTATACAGTTATCTATTGTTGCCCTAAAATACTTATATCTTGTTAATTTTTTATTCTCAAAGTAGTATTAACCTATTTGCCACAAACAGTGTACAAAATTTACCACTTTTTAGCCTTTTTTACCATCACAGTGGTAAAAATGCACTTAATGGTAAAAATGCATTTAATGGTAAAAATGGTAAATTTTAGCAATTGATTAGACAGCTGAGTACAGATACACTAGACTTCCTAAAATATAAGTTTTAAAACTTTATTTTCTATGAAATATTACCAATTAGCCCCTTAATCAATTAAATTAATCATATTGTACACCAAAAATTATAAAAAAATGAAGAAAAAAAGATTGTATTTGGTATCGCCCATTTAAAATTGATGCTAATTTAATTGCAATTAATTTCTCAATCGGCAAGGGTTGTTAGCGCCCCCATTGGTTGAAACCTACTCTGATTGATGAACACTTATCAATATGTGACAACAATGATCATCTGCTAAGCTATTTCATACTTTGGCACCGAATTTTATTCAAAATTCAAACACGAAATTTAAATGAAACTATTTTTTACCATTTTTACCATTTATACCACTTACCACTACTTTTTAGGTAGTGGTATTTAACGTTAAATACCATTAAAAACCACTTACCACTGGTAAGTGGTAAATGGTATTTTGTACACTGGCCACAAAATACTGACAGCAATCCGTAACAGAAGCTCTCCTGAGTAAAGTGAACCTTGTGCACATTTTTGGTGGAATAATAGCAGACAACAAAAATAGAATAAACATAATAAATGACTATGTTATATTATATTTCATTGCAAGACATTATGAATTTAGAAGAGAGATTGAAAGCTTTATTTGCAAATCGTTAATGACATTATGGAAGTGTACAATGGCTGTCGTATTTGTTCGTTAAAGTTGAAAATTTCTATTCTCATCTTCCGCACAACTATCTGTACTTGGATAATGTCAAATACCATTACTATTAAGATTTACTTCAATAGCTTTCATAGTTTTCTATATTGATATAATTAAATTGATTATTGGTATGGCATCAGGTTAAAATAAACATTTAAATATCTATCAATGTTATTGTTTTAATTATGTTAGGTTAGGTCCCTCGAAAGCGGGTCATGGTATGCCTTGTATATATACCATGGTGAGATTCTTAAAATGTACAACCACTGTCTCACTTCAACCACACTTTTAAAATGCGTGGTGTTACTTTCAAGCATGTATCCAGTAGGGGTGAGGGCTTTGCGCCTCTCCTAAATCTGAGAAAAAGAAACTTTTCTCCAAAATTCCAAAAATTTTATGTGTCCCACTTTTAAAATCATTTTTTTTGTATCATCATCCAAATTTCTGGATGCGTGCCTGGTTACCTTACTTACAATATGGATTTTGTATGGAAATGTGATACAATATTTAGCAATGTGGTAATTTCGTCATCGTAGAAACAAATAAATCAACATATTTAGTAAGTTAGTGACACTGTAATGAGTATGTGTAAGCTATTAGCTACTCAACTGCTAATATTAGTAATCAGAGCTAATTTATGGAGTATACATCTAGCATTCTTATAGTCAAATTAAATGAGGTCGCAATGTAGGATTGATATCGGTATTTAGAGGGCAAAGTCAATGCTCGAGTAGGATCTAATTTATATACAGGTGAATAGATATTATGCATGTAGTATATTATATCCTTTTCCGCTACAAAATAACAATATTATTATTATTATTACATAAGTCAATGATTTAAGTTTTATTTATCGTTGAAAGTCTTCAGATATCTCATTCAAAATTAAATTAATGTTGATTGAATCATGTGTGACTATTTCATCATATTGGAAATTTTGTGTACTTATCGTATAATCATTGCTCTAGGGTTTTGCTTCTTTTATTTTATTCCAAAATATTTATGGGCATCAGCAATGAGAGGAAAAGTGTAAATAAATAAAAGTTTATGGCATCGACGAAACAGGTTCAAAGCCAAATCAAAATAGCATTGCATTTGAGTAGCAATCGGAAATACAATACATGATTACTTTACGATGAATCTGAGTTGGATATGAATGGTTCACATCCTTTCCATAATATTTAGGCTCCTATGTATTTATCGCAGTATGTAAATTTAAAAAATTTTGATGGATAAATTGGCAAAACCGTTTTCACACTAAAATGATGGTTTGGCAAACTGTTCAATAGGATAATTTAGCAAAACATATACATTGGTAACTTTGTGGAAGTGTTTTCGAAAATAGTCTTTCAATGCAGGGCCGCAGCGAGGGGGGGGGGCCCGAAATCGAAGAAATGAAAGGAATTTTTGCCTTGAAACCCAAAAATTTTTCGCGCTTCGCGCGAATATAGTATATATTTTCAATTATTATTTTTTCCAACCACTGTAGAAAATAAAAGTATATTAATGTACATATAATTTGTATTTACAAAGTTAACATAATAACCTAACAGTGCCACAGCGAGAGGGCCCGGCGCCACCCCCTTCCCGAAATCGAAGAAAAGGAATTCTTCTTTTAGGAATTTTTAAATTTTGAATTTAATTTTGTGATGTGTGGATGTGGATTTTGTTCTTTAATTTGAATTTAGGAACTTTTGCCTTAAAACCCAAAAATTTTACGCGAAAATAGTATATATTTTCAATTATAATTTTTCCAGGCCCCCGGAGAATTTTTTTCTGGCTGCGGCCCTGTAACCAAATGGGATGTTTTCGAAATTGTTTTTATTAATGTGAAGGGTGACCTGCTGAATTTCTCTTGAGTGCTAGATTTGCCTCCTTAGCTGGGTTCACTAGTTCCAAAATATTTATGGATATCAGCAATGAGAAGAAAAGTGTAAATAAATAAAGGTTTATGGCATCGACGAAACGGGTTCACAGCCAAATCAATAGCAATTTCATTGAGTATCAATCAGAAATGCAATACATGATTATTTTATTTTACGATCAATCTGAGTTGGATATAAGTCGTTTACATCCCTTCTGTAATATTTGGGCTCCTATGTATTTATCGTAGTATGTCAATTTAAAAACATATTTTGGCAAACAAAAATTGTGATGGATAAATTGGCAAAACGTTTTTACACTAGAACGATGGTTTCGCAAACTGTACAAACTGAAAATTTAAGAAAACATACAACTGTTTTGCAAATATGCCAATTTTGACCTATAAATCTAGTTTTATTGCTTTCAATCTTTTTTAAACATAAATTTTGTAGCATGCTAAATATAAAAGTGGTTCATTTTAATCATCTAAGCTGCAGTTGCACATAACAACTATATTAAAATGGTATTATTATTACCAATTTCCCCATTTCCTACCTTTTTCGTTTATTTAAAGGTACATGAGGTGAATGATGTTTGTTTCATTTATTGTTTTTCCCTTTCCTCTGCCATAAATACAAACCATAAATTCTGAAGATATTATTTCTAATCCCATCATTATTACTGATCACTCGAATAAGATTGTACGTCCTGAGCCTGATTCTTTCTATAAAATAATACTCGTCAAAATATCACTAAAAATATTAAAATTTACCTCTGATAAATTGTAAAAATTTGTCTTTGCATAACCAATTTGTCACTAGTCTGAAATCAAATAGATTCGGTATAACTGTTTAGCAACTTAAGATTCAGAAAATTAATCGTGAATCCTATTCTTTTGAGTGGGGAAGTAAAAGGTGAGGTTATTAGCGGAAAATACCTAAATATTAAATATTAATTAAATATTGATACCAAAATGTGGTATTTATTTCTAATGGTAGTAAATGCATCCCCTGCATTTAGCAAATACTTTTACTGCTAATTAAGCATAATAATATGCAAAAGTAATTGATAATATTTTTGTTCACATCACTCAACATTATATTTTTTGGAATGGCGTAATATTATTATCAGGCAAAGCCCGTATCTGGAAAGTATAACATAGCTTCACTAAAGTATTAAAGTCAGAAATATTTCATTTTTGTGTTGGTTTTTCCAAATTTTCATCCTTCTTTGAAAAAAATTCAAATTTTTTATGATTTTTAGTAGGGCATGCCTTAGTGTGTCTTTCTAGTTACGTGTCTGATTTCTATGGTATTAACGAAATCTGTTTTCTATTCGTTACATTAATAATATCTGGCAGGACTTTGTGTTTGTCCTCGCCCGAAAGCCAAAATATTCGTTCTGAAATCCTTTAATGCCTTAATTTTAATCTATGTTTTCAACTTGCTCAGTGAATGAGTTTGGTCATTACATTCTATTAATATATAATGAAATTTCTTTGTATAGTAATTTAAAAATGCCATTGGTTTTTATCCCTCAAAATAATAATAATTGGTACCTAGGTTGTAGGTTACATTTGATATTGATAATGTTTTGTTATGCTATCAATATGACTTTCACTAGAATAAAAACGGCTATTTTTAATTTTAGGTAAACTAAATCCTCTGGAATTCAATTAAAATGTCACAACGTAAAGACAAAATGGCAATTTTGGAAAAAGAGACCAATGAATTAAGTAAACAGGAGATAATGTCGTCTGCATCTCCTGCCAAAAATGTGTCTTCAAATGGAAATATTTACGATGCGGATGAAAAAGAAATAGATATCTACGCCACTGACTACCCGCCTCCCAAGTACATCTGGTACGCCGTGGTATTCTTCCCTATATTTCACATTTTCGCCTTTTACGGCATTTTTGCCATTGCAACCGGTCAAGCAATGTGGCAAACAATTTTATGGGGTAAGACCTTTTTAAATTCAAATAAATCAATGTAAACGATGAAAAATAGGACACCGTAAAAAATGTCAATTTTGTGGGTATTATACATAACGTATCTGTACTTTGTTAACTTTCTCTTTTAAAAGTTATTATAGTATTCGAATAACTAGAGCAATAAGATTGAAGAATAGTAAATCCGATCCTTATTATTATTACCTTAATTATAATTCTTCAATCTTAATGCCCTAGTTATACAAATACTATAATATAATAAAAATAAAAACAGTAAAATAATTAGGAAAGGGTAAAGACTACTATAAGAAAATTCAAGTTATATATCTATGAATCGGCGTTATTAAAATAATTTGTAATTGTGAGAGAACATAATTAATAGGCATGTATATATTTGGTTTATGACACAAATGGTTAGCTAATATACATTTTACAACAGGCTATGTATTACTACATAAAAATAATGAGCTAGTACCTACATACTTCCGACAATTTTCGGACTTTAAATGCTGATGCCTAATCATTTTGAAGTTTAATTGCAGTGCTGATGGTTTAGTATTAATAAATATATTATATGTTCGTAGATTCTGTTCTCCATGCAGTTGGACTGTTGGGAGCATTGGCTGGTGCTCATCGACTCTGGTCTCACAGATCATACAAAGCTAAATTACCTTTAAGATTCTTTTTAATGATTGCACAAACTATATCTGGTCAGGTAAGCAAAGAAAAAAATCAACTAATAAAAATTTTGCACATCTTGTGCAAATAATGTTCCCATTCGACAATCACAAAGATTTTTAAGAATTATTATTTTTTTTTTATAGAAACCGTTGCTTTTATTTGGTAGTAAAATGCTCGTTATTCTATTAACTACTAAATCAGGATTTAGCAATATTTGATTAACCCTTTTGGGAAATTTATTCTTGCTATTTTAATTTCTCTTGAGCCTACAAAAATTAGCTGAAGGGTTCTAAACACGATTGCGGTTGGTAACAATATTTTTAGATGTCGATATACCACTGGGTCCGTGATCATCGAATTCATCATAAATACACGGAGACACTTGCTGATCCTCATAATGCTCGTCGAGGATTTTTACTTTTCTCACGTCGGTTGGCTTTTTCAAAGAAAGCATCCGGCTGTTTATTTGAAATCAAAAACAATTGACCTGTCAGATATTGGAAGCGGATTCTCTTGTCATGTTCCAAAAAAAGTTAATACAAAATTCACTAACTGTAGAATCAAGATGCCTCGAATTTGTCATTCTATAGTAACGTATTTGTTTAATATCAACTCCATTACAAGGAGACATAGAGAGGGATTCCTGGATTTTTGCACCCAATTTGAATTTATTTTACTACCACAGAGAGAGAAGTAAGCACCCAAACCAAATAACCATGGTTACTTTCGGCTTGGGTGCTTATTTCTCTGTGACAGTAAAGGTAAAAGTCGAATTGGGTGCAAAATCGGAAATATCCCTCTAATGTCTTCATCTTGTAATGGAGGCATCTTGTGTAGAATAAGAGAACGACGTTTTTTATAAGAAAAGTAAAAATTACCTAATGTTATTGTTTCAGATATTATATACCTTTCGTCGGAGTGATCACTTATGTATTGCTTTCCGTTATTCCTTGTCTTTGGGGAGAAGCTTTAATTTTGGGGATGTCACTCAATGCGTTAAGATCCATGTTTACTCTTAATTGTACATCTCTCATCAACAGTGCGGCCCACTTAATTGGCAATCGACCCTACGATAAGTAAATTTTATATTTTTATCACAATCATCAATATCAAAAAGCATGGGCTTAAGGGACAAAATTTCTTATTTCAGAAGAGCCATTTAATCATTTTGGATTATTAGGAAACACAAAATGATTAGTTTTGCTTTACTACGCCTGGCTACCATTAACTTTACATAATGTCGATTAAAAAAGTAGGTTCATATAATAATAAGAAGGGACATTATAGGTTGTGCTGATTAATCAGTGTTTTAAATTCAAAATGATGAAATTTTAATACGTCAATTTACCTTTTTTTTCAGATCAATTTTTGCAGCGCAGAACAAATTAGTTTCCATATTGAGTTTTGGTGAAGGAGCACACAATTTCCATCATAGCTTTCCTTGGGATTACAAAGAAGACGAGCATGGAGGATACATGTACAACTTCTCCACAGCGTTTATCGATTTGATGGCCAAGATAGGCCAAGCCTACGATTTGAAAATTGTCCCGAAGCATATCGTGGAGAAAAGGGTCCTCAGGACTGGCGACGGTTCCCACCCGATCCATAAACACCAATCTCACCAACACATTGTATCAGGCCCTTATGCCTGGGGGGACAAAGATATTCTCCAGGAAGATATTGATGTAACTGAGATTCTTTACCGGAAGAATATTTAATAACCCAATAGATACATCAATGTTGTAGATTTCTTTCAACGAACATTTTGAAAAATTGGTTGCCAGCAAGGCCCGAGTCTGTGTAAAGAGTCTGAAATCATCACTGTATAATATAATCGTAGTCTGTTGTTATCTATGGTCGTATAGTGTTGACTCGAATGTATCCAGCCTACATAGGCACGTATTTTGGAGGGAGAAGAGAAGGAAAAATCTAACTGACTAACTAGGAAGGCCTTTAGTCTAACTGAGAAGACGAAATTTTTTTCTAAATAGCCTTAAAGCCACAAAAATATCTATGTAAAGTTTCAGTTACACATTTTTGCAAGCTCCGCTGAACCAACCTTAGATAAACGTTCATTTACCTTACTTTTTTTGTGACATTTAATTATCACTTTATCACCCATTAAGCCATTAAATGCCATGCCAGCCATGGGCAAACATTAGCTTATTTCGAAATTAGACAATGTTAATATGCATAATAAATTTGAAATTCAGCAATGGTACTGGGTGCCTATCACTCCATAATATAATACTCTTGTTCGAGTTGCGTAGTGAATATTTCCGTAGGGATGCTTGTATTTTTATAACATCAAAACAAAAATTAAAAATGTAAATGTATATATAAGATGATTATTTTGTGATGGAAATGATTGGCGAAAGGGAACATTTCGTAAATATTTAGCATTTCAAAACTCCTAATCCAAATTGGTTCGGCTATATCGACAAACTTATTTAACATTTTTTGTAGAGCTGGTTTTACTTTTTATTAGATTTATTACCCCCTTGGTTCCTTTCCAGTTTGTACCCCTTTTTGTAGAATTAAATAACAGTACTGGGTGCCACTATTTATGTTTTAAAAATATTTATTCGTAAGTTGTACTCATGAGATTTGTACGTTTTCCCAAAATCCCAGGGGGAATCTCATTTTTCTGATTTTAAATGGGAGCTTTTTGGTAAATTTTTGCACTGTTTATTAAAAATGGAGTCTTCCATTGTCCCCTGTATTTGATGCTCTACGATTTACAGTTAGTGTTGTGGTTTAGTAGATTACTTTTTATCAGGAAGTTGGAACTGTAGTTAATTTTTTCAACTACTGTAGAAAATAAAAGTGTCTTTATTTAGTATTTGTATAATTTAGTAGTATAGTATCTGTATTTACAAAGTTAACATAATAACCTAAGGAAAATACCGATGATTATTTCGGAATTGTTTTTATTACTGTGATGGGTGGCCTGCTGAATTTCTCCTGAGTGCTAGGTTCACTATTTCACACTATAAATGATTTATAAATTACACCATAAGGATAGAATTGCTGTATGTACAACCAAACCATCAGTCACAGTTTAAGAAATTAAAAATAAAATTCTCAACTCAAATACAAAGTTTTAACTTAACGCCTTCAGGCTTCATGACTTAATTGGCATTTAATGTGGAATACTCTACTAAAACATCTCACAGGAAACAATGTTATGAAACAGACACAAATAAATATAAAGTAAGAAAAATGGAGACTTGGGAAATATTTATGGGAAAGTAACTATTGCTTGAGAATCCAAGCAACATTACTTAGTTGACTGCATCATTTATTTATATTGAAAAGGTATATTCCGGTAACTCTAGCTCCCATTTTATTTTAAAAGAGTTTTATTGCATCACATAAAAGATGTACAATATAAAAACCGTACATCTGTATTCTGTATACTAAATAACATATTTGTGAGAGAGAACCCAAATAAGATTATGAGGCTACTAAAATAAACCGAACAGATATAAATATTAAAATGTAAATATACATGACTTAGCATGAGTAATTGAACAGTGAGGTATCAATAAATGTTTTTCTTATGACGACTATTAATACTGAAGTAATTATAATTCTAATGATAATTACTCCAAAGTTGGGAATTCCGGCTCAGTACCACGCTGTTGTGTAGCAATTAATAAATCTTTTCATAGTAGTAATTAGTGACTTATTTGCCTCACAAAGTAACTGTGGTCATTTTTTCGTTTTTCAGTATTATTATTATTATTCAAGTTTTTGAGTTTCTCTCAGTATTATTGGGGTACCGACTTGTAAGAAGTACGATTGTGTGAGAAATGTAACAAAAATCTAACAATAGAGGTATGCAACAATACTGCTTACTGCACATACTTTTAGAAGTACCATTCATGCCTTTATTATTGTATATAATATAATGTTAATGTTGATATTTAGCTTTAATTATGTTTTGATTTTAGGTTTAATTCAGTTCATACAAAATCCGCTTACTCAGAAATATTAATCACGGCACGTTAGACACCAACCATATCGTACGCTGTAACTTAGTTGAAATTATTACACAATAAATGACTAAAAACGTTACATTTAACTGAAAAGTCCAACTATAAAGCCGATAAACCATTAGCCTACCTATATGTATATTTGGTAGGGATGAAAGCTCTGTCTGAAATTTTTAACTTGTAGTCCAGAGTCCAGATCACTAAAAAAAATTCGCGTCAACCCTCAACATGTCACAACATGACATGGTCCATCAGATCCTTGGCGACAACAATAGCATCTCAAGGGGAACTTTGTAAATTTTATGTATGCCCATCCTTGCCTCGGCCCTATGAATTTGTACCTATTCTTTTATTCAAGAATATTTTATCTTTGCATTTTTGTTATGTGTGGGAAAACGTAAAGTTATATTGTTATATTACGTATATGAAACTGGTTACACAGCCAATTCAAGCGCATTCAAATTGACGTCAGTGGGAAATAATATTTTCACTTTCCTAATTAATCATCTTTTTTCAATTTACTACATATAGGTACATATAACTATGTAGTTATTTGATCTCCTAGAAAGAAGGGAGTTGAATAATAATATACTATCTGTAATTAAATTTTAATGATGCATTAGTAGGCACCATTTAACCATTTCTTACAACTTCTCTTCCATTTAATGGTACAGAGGTTGATACAAAATTTTCTGCCTTTTGTTATAAATACCAAAAGTATAATCTATAGCCAGGTTATTTCTAATCCATCATTCGCCGTTTACATTTATTCCACTCTTAAATACTCATAGAAATACGTTTTCTAAACATATTGTTATATTTCATTTGATTATTTTTAAAATATTTTTTATTCGTAATCACATTGTAAGTGTAGACCATTTATATTTTTTATATTAGCAATCTGAAATCCATATAATGAAATACATTTCACAGTATTTTGTGTTATAATGATGTCATATTAAAATGTTTCAGTGTCAACCACGGGTTGCATTGTAATTCAGCTTCTGATCACGTTCAAAACGCATTTTCATTTCTCTTTTAATCTTTTGGACTGCACATTAAATTTTGTCCTGGAAATCTGTAATCATGCTAATGACAATAAGTCTGAATCACTATCCCAAATTATTTTTGACACTGTACTAACAAAACTGAACATAAATTTTACCCATTTGACCAAATTTTCGTTTAATCTACGCACGAATATTTAGAAACCAAAATATCAAGTATTAAAAGCATTTCTGGGCAAATGTTTATGTAGGTTTCTAATAAATTTCTGGGCTAGATTCTATAATATTGATATAATATGAATTATCAACAAACCTTTCGCCTAAATTAATTTGTATATGCCGGTAGATACTAAATTCTATGTTAAAATATACAATGTCACCAAACAAAGACAAAATCGCAATGGTGGAGAAGGAGAATAATGAGTTAAGGAAACATGAAATTGTGTCATCATCTCCTACCAAGACATCGTCTTCATATTATGGAAAGATTTACGATGAAAATGGAAAGGAGATAGATATCTGCACAACCGACTATCCCCCTCCAAAATACATTTGGTACGCAGTTACAGGCGTTCCTATTCTTCACTTTGTAGCCCTTTACGGTCTTTTCGTCGTTGCAACTGGTCAAGTTATGTGGCAAACAATTTTATGGGGTAAGATAACTGTTTATGCAAATAAATAAATAAACAAAATATTACGATCAAAATGCAAATAGTAAAATAATTAGGAGAGACAAATGATTTCAAAGGAAAATTTTGGTCACATTAAATCAACGTTTAAAAATTTCAGCCAAAAATAATTAGCCATAAGAAGATATCTAAAATAACTTTTGTATAAAGTAATTTAAAATTGTCAAATATGATTTTAATTAGAAGCTAGAAATTCAAAATAAATTATAATTCAAGCGATAACATTGTTCTAGCACATGGTTTTGTAAGATGTCTATTATTACACAAAATATTCTGTAATTCTGAGATAACGAAATACTAATTTACCCATTTAAATTTTGTTGCCAGTGATATTGCACTTGTCTGATGCTATGAATAGTGTCGCTAAAATCCAATGTGCAAGCACCTTCGTTTATTACATTAAAAAACAATAAACGATTTTGGCAGTTACTTTAATATTGAATATTGAATTTTAGCTACGGTTCTCTATGCAGTTGGACTGTTGGGAACATTGGCTGGGGCCCATCGACTCTGGTCTCACAAATCATACAAAGCTAAATTACCCTTAAGATTCTTTTTAATGATTGCACAGACTATTTCTGGCCAGGTAAACAAATTAATAAACGTAATAGAAACCCCCGCTTCAATAGAAATAAATTGCTCGTTATTCGTTTAAGTAGATTAGAATGTAGTTATGAATGTTTAGGATTTTTTATTAAAATAATTTGTTCTTGATATTTTCATTTCTCTCCAACAACATTTAAAAAGTAACACAAGGGTACTAAGCAAGATTGGCAAAAATTTTATAGTTGTCGATATACAACTGGGTCCGTGATCACCGAATTCACCATAAATACACGGAGACACTTGCTGATCCTCATAATGCTCGCAGAGGATTTTACTTTTCCCACATTGGTTGGATTTTTCAAAGGAAGCATCCGGCTGTTTTGTTAAAAGGAAGGACAATTGACATGTCGGATATTAAAGCAGATTCTGTGGCCATGTTCCAAAAAAAGTTAATAATGCAAAATTCACTAACTGTAGAACCAACGGCGACTTTTAAAGAAAAGTAAAAATTATGTAATGTTAATGTTTCAGATATTATAAATCCTTCGTCACAGTAGTAGGTTACACAATGCCTTCCGTTATTCCTTGTCTTTGGGGAGAATCTTTAATTTTGGGACTGTCACTGAATGCGTTCCGAGGCACGTGGACTTTCCATTGCACCTCACTCATCAACAGTGCGGCCCACTTAATTGGCAGTCGACCCTACGATAAGTAAAACCAAAATTCTATATTTTTGTCCTGACAATTTAAATAGAAAAAGGCCAGGATTTTATCGGCAATACAATTTCCCTTGGAGACCCAATACTTACCCGAATTTTTCGAAAATATTTGATTGGCATTTTTTGGAATATATTTGCTACTATAAGGAATTTCATTCAACTAAAATATATAAAATAGTTATATCATATTACGTTATGTCGATTATTTTCCTCAAAATCCAAAATGATGAAATTTGATTATGTCTATAACATTTATATTTATTTGTGTTCCTTTTCAGATCAATTTTTGCAACGCAGAACAAATTAGTTTCCATATTGAGTTTTGGAGAAGGATCACACAACTTCCATCATAGCTTTCCATGGGATTACAAGGAAGACGAGCATGGAGGATACATGTACAACTTCTCCACAGCGTTTATCGATCTGATGGCCAAGATAGGCCAAGCCTACGATTTGAAAATTGTCCCGAAGCATATCGTGGAACAAAGGGTCCTAAGGACTGGAGATGGCTCCCATCCCATCCATCAGCATGACAAAACTCATCAACACATTGTGTCAGGTCCTTATGCCTGGGGCGACAAAGATATTCTCCAGGAAGATATTGATGTAACCGAGATTATTTACAAGAAGAATATTTAGTAACCAGATAGACACATTAGATACAATTGTCACAAGATTTCTTTCCAAGTGTTTACAAGTCCTGATCTGACCCGTTTTCGAATCCTTTTCTCCCCATATGACCTTAGGATGTGATATTATCTTATGGTTACAGAAATGGAAATATACCTAGTGATTGGCCACTACTGAAATGAGCTTTTTCTGTTTAAAACGCCTAAAAACTAAATTTGCCGGACTGAGTGGGTGATTAAGATTAAGAAGGTGTGCCCCCGCTAAATCTACAAAGCTAAGCATTCCTTACACGTAGTCGTAATTCTTCTTAGAAAATTCTGTCTCAAATTAAGCATGGAACCATTATAACTTATTTTAAAGTATTTTTCTGTGTTCATAATAAAATATCGGGTATGCTGCAAGGTGACTGTTGGGTGAATTCTATTGACTTGATTTTTACTTATTTTAAAAATTAGAAAATGTACCAACTAACATTTTCTGGCTACAATTGTCATTTGACAAAAAGCCCACTATTAAATGTATACTAATTGTATGTTTAAACACATTTATATAAAAAAAATAGTGGTACTGAATTTATACTTTTACATAAATTAATTGGAAATTCACGGGTACTGTTGATGGGCAATAGATACTTCTAGGCCAAAGGTTACGTTTCGATAATCATATTACCCCAAAAAATTTTCTAAATTACTTTTTTTGTACTAAAGTATTAATTAAACATTTTCATTTGAGTGTTCCACCTTAAATCCTTCTACTTAAAATCTGATATTCGTCAAAAGTTTTCTTGCAATTCTGTGGTGGACGCCAATGAGATAATTCAAGAAGGACGTATTTAGGGATGGGCTTTACGGGCTGCAGCCCCCCCCCCCCCGAAATCCAAGAAAAAGGGAATTTTTTTTTCAAAATAGCAAAAAATTTCGCGCTCCGCGCGATTATTTGCCATTTTTAGGCCATTTTTGAATCATTTCCTTCAAAAAACGCAAAGAATATATATACTTAAAATATCTATTGGAAATCTAGCCCCCTCCGAAACTCAGTTCTGCATACGTGCTTGAGATAATTATTAATCTTTCATTTAGACACAATTTCCAACAGCTATCAACAATAAAGTGTTAAAAGTTTTATAATTGATAAACATACGAGACAGCAAACATTTTTTGTCTACAATTGTCCTTTGCCTGAATGTCACATTAATTGTGTACATATAGTATGTAAAAATGCATTTAGAAAACTAATATGGTTACTATTCGGCTAGGGGATAGTACCTTTATAAAAATAATTGGCACCTTATTAGGGCTGTTAGTGGTCACTGGGACCTTCTAGGCCACAGTTTAAGTATCGAGTCTCAGAGTTCCACTAAAAGATTTATAAAGTTTTTTATCCATTTTCTTCTTTCCTAGCCACCACAAATTGTTCAAATCGTTTTGAAAACTAAGGAAACGTACGAGCCAGAATTCTGTTTAGACAAAATGTTAACTATTAAATATGTATGTACATCACATTAATTTTAATAAAAATAATGGTTACCGAATTTGTACTTTTATAGAAATTAATTGGCAACTTCCCGGTTCTGTTGGTTTGCAATAGATATTTTATAGGCCAAAGGTTAAGTTTCGAATCTTATATTATTACCCCAAAAATGCTCTAAATTAGTCTTTCTTGTATTCAAATATTAATTAAATATTTTTATTTGAAGGTTCCACCCAAAATACTACTACATCTTCGTTAGCGTTAAAACTTAAACTTCGTCAAAAGTTTTCATACAATTTTGAGATGGACGCCAATGAGATAATATTAATTTTTTATTTAGGAACAACTACCAAATTTTCTTTTATTGATCTTCTTCTTTACTAGCTATCACAAAGTGTTCGCGCCTACATTTTCTGTCTACAATTGTCCTTTCCCTGAATGTTAACTATTAATTGTATACACAAAGTATGCAAAAATAAATTTTTTAGAAAAAACCTAGTTGGTACCTTTACCGTAACTTATGAATGTTTTCAATAATGTATACCAACGCATACCTCCATGTATTAAATTTAGCTCATGAAGGTATGCGTTGGGATACATTATTAAAAACATTAATTACCTTACTATTGTTTTTTAGTGATGTGTGATGATGATTACTGGAATCCTGTATGCCAAAGTTTAAGTTTTTAAGATCAGATTACATCAAAAACATTTTTAACTTTCAACCATATAAGTGGGTTGGTAATTTATAATGTTGTTCTAAGTCAATAAATGTCATTCAAATGATATTTTTTTACTGTACGTTCACTAAAAATTTAGATATAAATATTAATTCGATGTATTTTAGATAAAATAGAACATTAACATTTATTTCAATGTGCCTTGTAGTAATTGTGTGAACGAATCAACGAATTGTCATAATTTAGGATTTCTACCATTAAGTGCATTTCTACTGGTGATAGTAAATTATATTAACCAGTGGTAAATTTTGTACATAATTATCATAATTACTATGTTACATGATGATTTCTGTGCACAGAATTGATGGAAGACTTTTTCCAACTCCAGCGACGGCTACCATCCAATCCATCACTACAACATGTTAAAATTAAGTTTTTATGCTTTAATTTGTTGTTGTTATATTGCAGCTGTAGTTTTCTTATATTCTATAGTATATGCTTGCATTTATGCCTATAGTGATATAAGAAACCATTAAACCCAAAAAACCGGGAGTTGAGGGTTTTTCGATACCTTGTTCAAGAACATCTTCCCAATATCTAATCTATCTTATCTTCAGGTATTGTGTCATTTAAATCTACGTGCAGGTCTAGTAAGGACGGGCGATCAGTTATACCACAGCTGAGCATAGTACTTTTCCATTGCTTAACCACGCAGTCCCTGCTTAAATATTTTCTATCAGTTTTTAACGTTCCCTGGTCCAACCTGGAGCTATGATATATATACATCAGTAGAATTATTTTGTTCTAATTAACAATGTATTATGTAAGTTACAAGGAGCGACTATCAGAGATGCTCCCGTTATATTAATTTGAAATTGGCATATTTAACATAAGTAGGTTAGGTACTTTAAAAGTTAAGATCTCTTTCTACCGTCTTTCCACCGCGACCAACTTCTACATGGTGCATGTACTTTCAAAGCTAGCCAACCCTGTATCATTGTCGTTAGTACTCGTTCCATTATGAAAATTAAGCATGATGAGAGTTACTTACAGCTTCATTTAGGTTGTCGTGGATGCTAGATTTGTGATCATCAAGCCATCCTCATTTTGAATTAAATCAAATCGAGAAGAGTTAGATTCAGAGCTATCAGTGAAGCAATGCAATTTCTCCCACTCCAAAAAGCATTACATTTTAGTACTTTTTATAAACCTTTCTTTACCTTTTTCTAACAATATTAAATTATAATATAGGTTACATTATAGTAATTCAGACTTACTGTAACCTAATCGCATTAACAATAATGATTTGCAGGCAGAACAAATTTAATATTACTATCTTACCTTTATTACATAATATTACTCGTCATTGCAAAATCCGTTTGTGTGCAAAATTAAAATTAATTAAAATTAAAATGATAGATAAAGACACCATAGATTTTATTTTATTCGTGATCAGCTAATACGATAAAGGTCTAGCAGCGAATATGAGCTTAAAAACTCGCGCATGTACAGCGCTCGCATAGAGTTAATCGCAGACAAATAATTTTACTATTTTATTCTATTCGTGGTCAGCGCAAATTGGAAACGTGTAAATACCGACAATGAGAGTGCGTTCCATGAATGTTTCTAAAACATTACTAAATTTTCAGGGTAAAGGGGCATTTAATACTCTGTCCTCCCTAAAGAGGTATTATACTACGCTCCTTATCCTCAGTACCCTTAGCGATAGCTACGCTAGTGAATGAAGGAATTAATTGAGAAATCCATTCTCCATCCTAAGGTAATACTCAATGCCTTTCACGAATTTAAAAGTACCTGTAGTAGTAAATGACATTTCACGTTTTACACTATAGTACTTATCTAACCTTATAACACTGACAATCAGTGTTGCAGACCTCTCTCCCGCTGGTTGTGTAACGGGTGGGTTCGTGTTCATATAAAATATTTAATTTTAAGGTATTTCAAATTATGCTATTATTGGTATAGTATTCAAGGGTGTAGTAAACTGTTTATCTAAAGCCGCTTCATACTAACTATAATATTATAATTGCCATTGTAATTCTTCATCATAAATACAAGCTAAGGTAACTAAAAGAACTCGACAAATATTTAAAACTTTTCCGAGTTTATTTTAGAACCCATAATATAATCCTCATTCCTTCTAACCTTTGGAAAGTACAGTATCTTGCAGCTCAATAATTTTGTAAATCAACATACTGATATATTAATATATATCAATATAATACAATTAAGATTTCATTGGCTCAACACCAAACATGTTACCAAAAAATGTTGATGCCTGACATAGATACATTGATACATGATGTAGTATGCAATGGATTTAAAAGTAGTTACATTTTAAATTCGTTGCCTTGTTTCATGTTATATAGGTTTTCTGAATACCCTTTTTAATAACTTTGTTCATTGGAAATTCGTTAAATTAATTTTAAAAGCCTCTCAAAAGCCTGTAAAACATCAACACGCATATTACTCATTATCAAACAAAAGTACGGACTTGCTGCAATCAAAAATATTCTACAGTATGGGATATAATGTTTGTTGTCGGGTAGGTGAAATATATTTCCTGCTATAACAATTTTCTATATGTTGTACATCCACATTGATATAGGAGAAACACACGAAATGCCGTCAGGTACAGTATTAAAAGTATTTTTAACATAGGTGCTGGAATCGCTAACCTAATGGCCTCTAGGCTTGGGGATTTATTAGTAAGTAAATTGACTCTAAAATTCCCTGCTAAGGTCCTAACATTTTGTTCATAAATTTTTTAAGTATTATTTTTACAATCACTGATAACAAGCCTTCGGTAACCCTTTTTATGTTACAACCATATCACCCCTAACTTCAAAAATTAATCCTGTTTTCTTAGTACGTTTTAATCTATATGCTTACTGCAGTTCACTTCAAGGAGTAACGAAAAGTCCAGATTGTTTATTTATTGCTATTGAACATATCTGTCTCAGACTTAAAATGTTTGCTTTTGCTTGAAATAACTATTTGTAGTGTTTTTGTTACATACCATGGTAAATATTTCCTAGTTGACTCCATATTAAGTCAACGTTGTGTGCTGCACTTTCTTACCCTGTTTGATCGAGAATATACTCATAATAATCTGTTTTGCTCTCTGTGATTAATTAAGTAGTTTTATTAGTAGTCACAAAATCTAAACGCAAAAATCTAGTGACTTGGTTTCAGCTATCTATTATCATTATAATATTTATAATATTTCTACACTTATTAAATCATCTTGAAGAAAAGTAAGGTAAACCCACTAAATATAATTATATTCCGAGTAAAATATTTTCCTAGTATATATTACGCTTCAACTTTACTTGCAACTAGCAACAGATATCTGGAGAATTTCAATTTTATCTGACTATATCTATTGAACAATATATAACCCATCCCGTTTTAAAGATTATAGTATCAACGCTAATAAGGCACCAGCTAAATTATAATAAATTCATTTTTTAAGGGCATCAATACATGTCTCATGAAAAGACATGTGTTTTTGTGCTTCAAATACTTATGAGTTACTCAGCAATAGAAACTTCATGCATAATTATTTGATAGGATTTTTTTTAAACTTTGAATTATTACCTAGGGATTGTGTTTCCGCAGCAAAACTATATTATATCGAACCCATTTGCTAAACAAAAATTTAAAACATATTTTTTTTAAAAAGGCTAAAATACCATATAACTTTTAATTTTTAACATGTATAACCACACTTAATATTGCCAGCAATTTATTAACAAATGAATCCCAAAAACTTATTAAACTACCAAATTATCGCAAAAATTAAATTGTCTTATACATATGTCAACTTTTTACATGATTAAGCTTTTAAGTTATAATTGTGTTTTTTTTATAACATTTGATCTTCATTAGAATTACACTTTTAAAACTGAATAGTTTACATTTATCTCTATTTACTATCTTTAATTTTAGATTTACTAAGTCCTGAGGCCATCATCAACGATCGCTTAAAATGTCACCAAACCATGACAAAACGGCCATCATGGAAGAGGATACTAATGTTTCAAAGAAGCAAGAACCATTGCTTCAACCTGCAAAAAAGTTGTCTTCATATGGAAAGATTTACGACGCCGATGGAAAAGAAATTAATATAAACTCAAACGACTATCCTTCTCCGCAGTATATTTGGTATGCGGTTGTATCCATTCCTTTTATGCACATTTTAGCCTTCTACGGTATCTTCGCCGTCGCAACTGGACAAGTTATGTGGGCAAGTATTTTATTCGGTAAGTACACTATTTAAGAAGTAAATTTTTGCTGTAGGTAAAACATGAAAGGTTTATTTATTATACTAAAAACTAATTTATTAATGGTGCAACTTAAGCACATACGATTTCAATTTAAAATATCTTTCAGCTGCTGTGCTCCATATAGTTGGACAGTTGGGGTCATTGGCTGGTGCTCATCGACTATGGTCGCACAAATCATACAAAGCTAAATTACCCTTGAGATTGTTTTTAATGATTGCGGAAACTATTTGCGGCCAGGTAAACAATGAAACGAATATAATATATAATTAAAACCATTTGATGCTAAATTTATAGAATGTTTTTATGAAAATGCACAATAGTCCCATTAATTTTTTAATGTGTAACTTGACATTAACTTGTATGCAACCTGAAATTAAGAGCGGTAGTTTTTTTACAATTCATAATTCAATTCATTCGCTCGATTTTTATAAGACATTAAAATTAATACAATGATTTATTATTCGTTGCTTTTTTGACCCTTGACAATAAAAATTAAATTGTATATAAATTTTATATGAAATTCGTTCGAGCCTTCTTTCTCCTATAATTGGTAATTATTTTAAAGAAATCCGAATTTAAAGAAAATTGATAATCGATTGGTAACTTGGTAAACATCCCCTTTTTTTGTTTCCGTTTTCACTATATAGCACGTTCGATAACTAGAACTTATTTAAAGGGGGTCTTTAAGCTTGAACCTAATACTGTAGCAATATTTCCACACAAAATAACTGTGCAATAATTTATTTCGTCTTTTTATACGTCGTAAAACTAGTTTTCGTTCAATCCCCCTCAAAATAGTGGTCTGTCTAGGACATTGTTGAATATATTTTACTTGCGGCGGCTTAGCTATGTTACTATTTGGTTAGGAAGGGTCATATATGGACAAGTTGTAAATTTCTGCTTTTACAATATGTATTCAATGATAATGGTGAATAGTTCTAAAAGGTATGTGATGATAAATAGTGGTCGATATATAGCTGGGCCCGTGATCATCGACTTCATCATAAATACACAGAAACTCTAGCCGACCCTTATAACGCTCGCAATGGATTTTACTTTTCCCACATCGGTTGGATCTTTGCAAAAAAAGCATCCAGCTGTATTACTGAAAGGAAGGACAATTGACATGTCGGATATCGAAGCGGATTCTGTTGTCATGTTTCAGAAAAAGTGAATACCAAAATAAAATATTCAATTATTTAACCTTTGAAAACAATAATATAATGTTAAATTAATATTTCAGATATTTTATACCCTTTGCCGCAGTTATATGTTACATCTTGCCTTCCGTTATTCCTTGTCTTTGGGGAGAATCTTTATTTTTGGGTTTAACCATGAATGCATTACGAGCCACATGCACTACGCATTGTACTTTTGTTATCAACAGCATAGCTCACTCAATTGGCAGTCGACCTTACGATAAGTAAAAGCCATTTTTAATTAACATCATTACTTTTAACAACCTTAACATCCAAGAAGATGAAATTGCTAAGTAAATGGGGAAGCGACTAATATATTAAATCTTCTTTTTAGGTCAATTTTTGCAACGCAGAACAAATTAGTTTCCATATTGAGTTTTGGAGAAGGATCACACAATTTCCATCATAGCTTTCCTTGGGATTACAAGGAAGATGAACATGGAGGATACATGTATAACTTCTCCACAGCGTTTATCGATCTGATGGCCAAGATAGGCCAAGCCTACGATTTGAAAATTGTCCCGAAGCATATCGTCGAGCAAAGGGTCCTAAGGACTGGAGACGGCTCCCATCCCATCCATCAGCATGACAAAACTCATCAACACATTGTGTCAGGTCCTTATGCCTGGGGAGACAAAGATATTCTCCAGGAAGATATTGATGTAACCGAGATTATTTACAGGAAGAATATTTAGTAACCAGATAGACAGACACATTAGATAGAATTGATTATACCACATTTCCTTCCAAGTATTTAAACATCCTGACTAATAGACCCATTTATGTACCCAACCAAAGCTCGTTATGTAGGTAAATCGTCTGGAATGTTATATAACCATTGGCCCTATTTAATACTCGTGCAAAATGTTTGCGAAAATGAAGAGAAATAAATTAATAAAGTAATTACTTTGTAACAGCACATTTTTACATTATTTCTTGAGAAACACATTTTTTTCACTTGGAATTTTTGTGGGAAAATTGTAGAGTAAAATGAAGAATCACATTATAAATTTAAAAGACAGTTTAAATGAAACCTGAGCTAGTGCCAGTTTCTTAGCCCTTAATTTTTCAGTTATCTGCCATTATTGTCAAATTAATTTACTAGCCGGTGACAGGATCCAGACCCTGTTATAACCATAAAGTTAGTGAGTTGGCAAAGAGAAATGAATAAAATCTGTTTTTAAGTCGAAATGAAAGTACATCATCATTTTTCGATGTTTATTTCGATGTTTTCAAGTTGACTCAAAAATTAATTCAATGTTGAAAATAAAGTACTGGCGACGACTCTCATCCAATCCACCAACACAACAAACTCATCAACACATTGTGTCAGGCCTGGAGTGACCAAGATATTCTCCGGGAAGACATTGATGTAACTAAGATTATTTACAGGAAGAATGTAATCACCCGATAGATACATCAGTGTTGACAGATTTCGCTCCACACTTCGACGTATAGCATTCTGACCATTAAACCGATTTACCTAGACGCGCCCTTCCTGCGGGTCTAGGCAAATGTTCTGAAATGTTGTATTATAGTCATGATATTTGACCCTATTATAATCGAAAAAAATGTTGGCAAAAAAACCAAAAAATTGCAATTACTTTAACTATAAAATATTAACTGTGTTAACATGAATGTCTTTACTTACTTGTCTGTTAATCCACTATGCTATTTGAATGCACTTGTACTTTGCTTCAGTTTTGAATGGCCAGGTCAAGAAACTGAATGCAATGATTAACACTAAAATAGAAACTCAACGGTAATATACTGTTCAATACAATAAAATGGTGGCAGTAATTTTATTTAATATAAAAAGGTAAGCAAAGTTGTAACTTTATTTTTAAAATGTACATAATATGTATCACTTTGACATTGATTAACATAATTCAACGAATTGAGTAAAACAGAAGTATAAAAGGGTTTATATTTTTAAAATACTTATTAATAACTACATATTTCAACGCTTAAGCAAACTCTAACGCTATAATATCACCTTCAATCAAGGAGTATCAGTAGTTAATACATTAGTATCCTATAGGAAAAACAGTCTATTGACATCCATTGCGTAAGGATGAGTGTTAAAGAAAATTACAGGAGGACTGTAATAATTCTGTGTGAAGGGATGTCATGTAAGTGTAGCGACCTGTATTAACTGCTGCAGAGAGGTTGGGGTCCAGGTGTTGGCATCTCTTTGGATAAATATCACGTTGGCATTGATATAGGCAAAAACATTTCCGACTCGATAGACTTGCTTTCCTTCGTAATATCGATTTGGAAGAGGCACAAATAAAAGTCCCAACTCCTCGCACTTCATTTGCACTAATTCTTTGAATCCATGAGGAACTTGACTTGTAATCCGGAGAGCGTCCGCCATCGTTTCAGCTGAAATTGTCGGCTGAGGCTGAATATGAGGATTAGGTCCAGATTGGCTTTGGCCTGACTGCCGACTTAAAATATAACTGAAATCCAAAGGCTGTCCTGGATTTTGAATAGAAGCTCCCAGCATTTCCAGAGCTTTGTGTAAATACTCTGTAATTAAATTGTAAAAAATTCACACTGAACGAAAAATGCCATTAAAAATTAAAATTAATGAATATTAGGTTTAATTTAGTTTTTTCTAGAAATTAACATTGTAATAATAAATTGTATCAATGTCTACCTCTAACGGTTGGATCTCCGAGTAATACGTCTGGAAAAATTGTTCGCCACCAGCTGTACCACTGGGACACTTCGTCATAGTTGGGAACTTGGCTAAGCCAACTAATTAGAAATTGAAGCCACCGAGGGAAGAAGACACTTTCGAGAGCATTGACGAGACTTTTAAGAGGTACAATATCCACCCAATCCATAACCCATTTCCAAGGATCTGTAATTTATCAATTAAAACTTAAATTTTTTAAAGGAAACTAAATAACCAAAATGCTGTAAATAAAAGTCAATTACTGACCTTGAACTTGTAATACTGGTGTCATTATGACTTCTTGCAATGCTAGACCTAGTTTTGGAACGATATTTTTGATAAGGAAAGTCTCCATAGTTCCTTTGCTAAACACATTAATCCAGGGAGATAGAATCAATTTAGCGGAGAAATCACTAGGATGCCATTCTTTCAAAGCGTTGGCTAATTTTCGGCGAATTGTCGGGTACACCATATCCAACAAAGCTCCTAAAAATGGGAGCCATGGATGGATCCAGGAATTAATTGGAATTTCATCAGATAAAGGATCCCATTCTTCTACAGCTTGGTTTATTTTCGGTAAAATTAATTGTTCTTGAATATTTTGTACAATCCACACGGGTAGCAGATTCCTCCACAATTCCAACACTTGAATCATAGGTTCTGGATCTTTTACATTCCAATATCTACAAATAAAAGTATTTATTAATTACCAAAACTATTCAATTCTGTCAAAAAATATGTACACTACAATTTCAAATACATTTTACATTGTATACTTACGTTACAGCTTGTCGAAATGATGGCATCCATGCTTCCCATATTATTAAGCCCATTTTGCTCAGTGTGATTGCTTAATAAAGTGGCCCAGCTCATAAACAATTCCAAAGGCCACTGAGGAACTTCCAAAGGATTCCAAAGTTTAATTTTATCTTTCAAAAACTCAATGGCTAGTGGAGAAACTAAGTTGTAAAGTTGATAAATTTCCCATTCCTCTGGATGATCTCTCTATAATTATAATTCAGACACTTATTAGTATAATATCAATAGTACACATTTTTTAAAACTGTATGCATGCATAATATTGTGATGTAGACATACTTGTAGTTTTCCTAAGGAGACAAGCACTTCATTCATTTCTTTATTCTTGGACACATTTTCTACTTCTGTCATAACCTTTTCTAAAGTCTGAATCAACATATCTTCATTTTCAATTATTTTGGCCAACTTCTTTTCCTCCTCTTCAATTTCAATCCTTCGATTGCCAGCGTGACGACTTTTGTTGTCATTTCGAATTATATCCTAAATTAAGTATAAGTCGAGTTAGTAAACCATTTATATCCCCTTTACCGAAAAATAATTAAAATAAAAAAAAAACATACATACCTCTTCACAAGTGTCTTTTAGAATGTATAGATTA
This sequence comes from Tomocerus qinae, assembly GCA_020055645.1. NCBI lineage: Eukaryota > Metazoa > Arthropoda > Collembola > Entomobryomorpha > Tomoceridae > Tomocerus > Tomocerus qinae. The sequence continues at coordinate 68,468,154 of CM034546.1, forward strand.
TGCAGCAGCTCCGGCATTTCAAAGGTGGATTGACTTTTAGACACTTGAATCTTTTTCACTTGAACTCCAATAGTTTCCTTGGATTCAGATCGGCCTAAATCTGGCTCCCATTCATCTGTTGGTTTCTGTTGTCCAGAAATTGCATGATAACCACTTAGAATCCTTTGTTCCGGTCCGGTTAAGTCGATTACTTTAACTTTGGCTAAATGTCTACAATCCAAAAAATAAATTCAAATTAACATACAAAAAGTTTAAAATGTGCAAATAATATTCCTACCATTATAAGTGCCTACATAACCATCCATACGCTTAAAAAACAAAAAAATTGACTAATTGCAAAATTACCCAGCATCTGGTCGAACTGTTCGTAAATGTTTCTGATCCAAAACTTCTTCCGCTGTAATATAGTGATATTCAACCTTTTTATTTGACTGCTTTTGCCACTTTTGGTCAGACTTGTTAACGGTCGATGGTTTTTCACTTGCAGGTTGCTTTGACTTATTTTCGCCAATTGCTTCTGCAGGTTTTGTTTTTGCTTCTCTTCCATACGCACCTAAAATAACAAGGCTTGCATTAGTATTAATTCTTATGGCAAGTAACATGATTATTATACTTAACATTATAATTATTATTCCCTGCAGCTGATCATTTACTTTATCTTATCCCCAGAATAGATAATGTAGTCTGTTCACAGACTTTTGAAATTTTATGTCCAATGGTTCAGTGCAGGGACATCATACAAGTAAAATGATTTTTTGTATTTGTCAAATAAGCATCCCTCTGATTATATTTTTGAATTGAAGTTAATTAAAGTCCCCCAAGGATATATACATATAAAAATAATACAATGAAAGAAACCCCGTTTATTCTACTAATAAATGGCCTAGTCTGTTTGTAGACTACAATAATGGGTTTCCTAATATGACAGTCACCGGACCATTAAATCGTCAACCAATTGGCCAATTAAATGACTAGGCTTGAATAGACTATAGGTCGTATTTTACTGTTGGTTGGGGAGACAATATATATTTTACGTTATTTTTATAATTCTAATTTTATATCTCTTAATTTTATATTATTTTAGAAAATTATCTTACCAATAGCCCCTCTGCCTTTTCTAACCTGAGCTTCAATCGGTGCAGCTATACCCTGTAGATCTTTCCCCAGACCTTTTCCGGGTTGATAACCCATTTTCATTGCCAACTTTGCTCCCATTCCGTACATGTCGAACCCTTTTGCTAAACCCGAATTTTTAGAGCGCATTCCAGCCAACATGTCCATATTAAATTGAGTAACCTTGTGTGATCCCTTTTTTCCGAATCGACTCGGCATTTGCAGTTGAAATTCTTCTTCACTGTTAATCAATTTTAATTATTCAATTAGTGTTAAAACTTTCAGCAAACCAACAATTTATAATATTTCACTTCAAAATTAATACCTTGAAGAGTCTGTTACTGGTAGATCTTTCTCCGCTGACTCTTCTTCTTCTGTCGGCTTCTTTTCTTCTTCTGCCGGTTTATGTATACCACCAGACACAAAAGCCACAGGGCCTTTGTAAGAACTTCCCTTTGCATTAAAAGAACTTGATACCCGCTTGTTATTTTCCTCGTCATCACTTTCATCCGCCCAAATTCCTTTATAAGTAAGAAAAGTTAATTAACTTTCACAATTGTGGTTGTTTAAAGGATTGCAAACACACGTTCAACGTTGGAGCCGTTGAAAGGTTTAAATGTTTGTTGTTAGTAGACAGCTGTTTTAAAATTGAAAAGCCAAAAGAAACTCACCATAGATTTGCTGATTTTTTGTGAAAGTTTTCTAAATCTGTTAGGATTGAATTCTGTTTCCAGATCATAATCCGTAATTTCAAAACTTTCCACTTCGTTATCCGACATTTTTTGGTATTCGATTGTAATTTAACTACAAATGACAAAGTTGAAGGTATGATTCCGAGACTGTGACTGTTTTACTTTTGACTTTTATGCAGCTGATGCCTTAAAAGAATTCAGTTAAAATGATATAGATATTCAATATTATTCAGTTTCCGATTGGGGATAAAGATGTGTACCAAATATTTACAATTTTTTAAAAAAAGTTTTAAACTACGGTCACCTCACCTGTTATGTTAGCAGTTCACTTTCTTCGTGGTGACTAAAACAATTTAAATTGGAAATTCTTTTGCCAAAATTTGATTTTCGTCCGTAATCACTGATTACTAGTCAGTAATGCATAGCACTTAGCACGGAACGTATTAAATTAAGGAGTACGGAAAGTACGTGCAACAACGTATTATGACGTTTTAATTGCCTGTAAGAGTAAATCTAATCAAAACCGACTTGTTTAATATTTTGATTTTAAATGTCCCGGTGAGAAGACTTAGTAGCAGGCAGCTGCATCTGTAAATCTGCAACACGACACAACACAACAAAATAAATCTTAACACACCCCGTCTTCAGGGCAATTACTATTGTAAACAGAATTCAATGCGAATGCGAAATAGTACCACTTACTTTACGTTTATACTCTAGTTACAGTTATGACAATGCAACTAGATAGACATGATAATTGCTACTTGCTACTGTTATGAAGTCATTATTTTATTACAATTAAAAAGTCAAAGAAGTCAAAAGTAAAGTCTCATTTTGGTATATTATTTGATCCGTCCAGCAGAAACCTGTAGGCGCCAATTTCAAAATGTTAGAGCTTATTTTTATTCATTTCAGCAGTTTTTATTGTTTTTCTACTTAGGATCGTTGAAGTGCAATTGCAAACTGCAAACATCTATGAATCAGACTTCTACTCAAAACTTGGTTTGTCACTGATGGCCGTGACCCTTTATATGTATAATACTGAATGATAAATAGTGTAATGTAAAGCAAAATTCTATAATGTGACTGTGAATAAAGTACCTATGACCTACCAGTTCGGGTCACCGATCGGTAACATAGTTAATATAATGGATATCCAAATGCATTATTTGTTTGTGAAAGTAAGCTAAATTGATTGATAAATTGATTTATTTCTTTCTTTTAGGCCCACAGTCAACAGTCCACATTATTCTCATTAAGCGTACAGCTTACAGCGAATTAAATGGAAGGAAAATTAATTGAAGAAAGCTATCTAAACCAAGATACTGAAATGGTGAGTAGATTTATATTGTAATATTTATTTGGCAATTAACATTGTGCCATGATGGCATGAATGACGAAGTGCATATGAATGTTGCGGATGTTTTATATGAAAACATTGAGCGACATATTTTTTGTTGAAATAGAATGACCCGGTGCAGACTCCAGTAACAATGGAAAGACCTAAAGATAACTGTGCAAACTGTAATGCAATTATAGTTTATGGGGTTGATAAGAGATACGGCCCAAAACATATTATGCCCCGTCTAGGAGGATTAACACTTTTATCTGTTCTTCTAAAAGTATTTTCGGAATTTTCTGACCAAGTCAGCAAACTGCAAAATGATACAAGTTTCATTGTGTGTGGAAAATGTATGTCGTGTTTAGCCGTGGCATTTAAAAACATTTTAAAATACGAAAATTGGTTAAACAAGTCTGGTCGATTATATACTTCAATATTACAACGAAAGGGTTAGAAAATTTTATATTTTAAATATTGATTTTAATATTTTAATACTTAAAAAACATAAATTGTGTCATTTTATTACGGAAGACTCTCCCTTGGAAATAAACAAGCAAATTAGCGAAAATGCGTCCTCTTCACGAGATAGTCATGTCATCACCGACACACAGTCATCCCTTTCAATGGAAAACGAGTCAGGACCAACTTGTACTCTACCACCCATCATTCCCACAGTCTCCAAAGTACCACAAGGTTCGTTTTTATGAAAATTAACATATTATACTGAATGGAATTCATTTGATTTAAATAGTAAATATATTATGCTTCGAATATGATAAATTCTTGCATTAAATATATAATAAAGGTATAACTTATTCATGAAATAGAAATTGTGTTTAGGTTCATAGTCATTTAATAATTAGTATTTGTTTTTGTTAGATGGGATTACACATGCTGAAGAAAAAGCAAATATTTGCTGCAGCCACTGTGGGTTATCGTTAAATCCTGTACTACGTAATAAAATACATACTAAATTACGAGAAAGATTACCAGAAAACACTATGCTTTGCTCTGCCGTCCTGCGTATATTTTTTCCAAGTCTCTCTACAAAAATAGCTAAAGCTGCAACGAAAAATGAGCTCATAATTTGTGATGGCTGTGCCAGAAATCTGTCGTTTGCCCAAAAGTATTCAGACGTATTTACTGATGTAATGGATAAAAGTCTTGAGTCTGGGACATTTTCAAATATTTTCAAAGGTATAGTATCCAAGTGTATAGTTTGGAAAATAATACAACAATGCTATTACTATGATATATTTTAATAACTACCGGGCATCAAAATTCAGATATTCCCGAAGCATCAGCAACTCCGCCACTTCCAAAGGAAAGTTCAACAGTAGCGGCAGTTTCTTTAAATACTGAATCTACAACAGTTTGTAACCCTAATGTGCCAGCTACAGCTACTACAGTATCGCTCAAATCGGATGTGTAAGTGAATAATTATTAATGTATATTTTTCCTAATATAAAAGCTTCCGAAAAAAAGAATTTCCCATTTTATTCAAATAATTACTTAAAAGTTGAAAACCGGATATTGTTGAAAAACTTGTTATTTTGGGTTACGGTACTCAAATTATGATTTAATAATGTTTATTTTCCAAAAAATTAATACATATTCAACCCACGTGACAGTTATCAATATTAATTAATGTTAAATTAATTTTTCTGATTGCATAACAGATTTCGACAAATCTTATTAACTAGAATGACATTTGGTGCTATAGTTTTCATTTTCAATTTTAGATATAATATTTTGGGTATTTAACCAGCAGAGAAAGTATAAATTTGGAAAAGTTATTGAATCAATAGTGTATTTAGGTAACTAGTAATATTTATTCTTGAGCCTTTCAAATTCAAAAATTGTCGATAAATTTAAAATTGTGAACTTTTTCAGGACCCAAGGGCCACGCGAGATTAATTGCGACCATTGCGGACTTTCAGTTAGAAACAACTGTCCTAGTATTACCCGTTACGTTAAATGTTACAAATTACCAGCAAAAATGCCAGGAAGTCCTCAACATAGCATTTGCACAGCTCTAGAAAATCTTTTTCCAGATAGATCAGAACAAATTGCCTTGGCGTCTAAGATTAATCAGTTAATTATGTGCACTGATTGTGTAACAAAACTTTCTGGGGCCTTCAATTCTCTACAGAGATTTAACACCGTCATGAATACAACTCATAAAAATGGAACATACGCAACTATTTTCGGATTTACAGGTTTTTTATCAACCACGAGCTATTAATATAACATTTTAAATCTTTAAAAGAAAATTGTTCATTTGTTCTACAGATACGGAAAAAGGTACGATTTTTATTGCCTGGTTGTGTCCAATTTGACGTCGACATTTTCTCCAGCTGAAATATAGCTATTAATACAATAAGTGCATAATTTGTCCGTACTCCAACTTCAGTTATATTATGCGTTCTTATTTTGCTATAGATGACGAAGCTGTTGAGTTAGAACCGAAAGAAGTTTCTGCAATTTCCCGATTTGATAATACTACTAGGACTGAATTACAATTACCAAAAGCTTCAAATTCAAAAATTGCAGATATATCATCTCCCTATCCGTAAGTATTCAATCATTGTAAAGTTTAAAGTGTACGTCGTTTTATTACAATACGGGGATTGTTCTTCTCTGTTTACTGTGGCCATGCATTTTTTGTCATTTTTGATAAAGTACTATTTAATGAATTTTTGAAAAATAATTAAAGGCTAGCCACACAGATAATATTGTTAAGATTTCGATGAGGTTTTTGTCTATAAATATTTGCATCTGATGTATACACTATTATTTATTTCTCATTTTTCTATTTACAGCATAGTAAGGAATTATGGCAGGAAAGTTACCAAGAATTCGGAAGTAAAAGAATGCCTAGTTTGCCTTAAGTTTTTTTACCCAGAAGAGGAGGGCTTTAATGAAAAAGATGGTAAAATGAATTATAATTATGTATTTATTGCATTGTAGTAGATATTTAAAATTAACCATTGTTATGTTGCTAAATGTTTTAGAATCAGCTGGAGAAAACCAAATAATAAACACGGAGTTGGAAACAGAATTTTTGTTTCGCCAATTGCTGGAATTGCCTCAAGACATATGCTGTCAATTTTCGGATCATGGCAATCCTAGTATCTTTGATTATTGTGGTTCCTGTTGGCAAAAGATTGTGAACACAAAACGAATTTTTGATACGTTTGTACGGTTACAAAAAAAATATGAAAAATTTCAAATGAAAATGATGGAAACTGTTACTCAATCTGTCAAACTTGCGAAAATCTCTGGCCATCCAAACAACCTTCAAGTTCTTAAGAGATATTTTGGGTCGGAAGGTAATTTCTTAAAATGAATACAATATATATAATATATAATGCAACTAAATATGATTCCATATGAATAAATACTATAATGTTAACCTTTTTTCGGGACCACCCCAAATTGTCAACACCTTTTTGTCAACACCTTTTTGTCAACAGAATTATACATGGTTAGGTTAGGTTAGGTTAGAATAGGTTATAGTGTTGACAATTAAGTGTTGACAATTCGGGGGTGAATCCCTTTTTTCTATTATTATCCGCAAAATATTTTAAAATTCTCGCGTGATTTTGATTTACAAAAGTTTGGCTTTAAAAAAATTTTTAATTTGAATTTTGGACTAGAAGAAAGTTTAAGTGGAAATGAAGAACAAACGAAGGAATGTTATGAACATGACGGATTTGACAACTATGTCGAGGAAGTTGTAAATACGAGTAGTCAGGAAGAAATGGAAAAGTGTGTTGCTACAAATGAGGCTCCTACGGTAGAGAAGAAATCAATGTATGGTCAAAATACTCAATGTCAAATTTGTAAGAAGAATTTCAAGTCACCAAGGAATTTAAGACATCATCAGCGAAATCCTCGTGTACATTCAAAGGTCAAGGATTGTAACCTTTGTGGAAAGACATTTAAGTCTCAATGTTTATTGAGAATTCATTGCGAAATGAAACATTCAGATTTACGGAAATATAAGTGCAGTATTTGTGAAAAACTATTTAAGACGATGGCTAATTTGAGAGCACATAAAAAAGTGATGCATACAGTCAGAGACAGAAAGTATTTATGCGATACTTGTGGGAAGTCATATAAGTCAATATCAACTTTAAAAGGACACGAGAAATCACATTTAGAAAAGAAGTATCGGTGCCGATATTGTGACAAAGGTTTTCTTCATCCCAACAGGTTAAAACTACATGAAGCAATTCATACAGGAGTAAGAAACCATTTCTGCAGCATTTGCGGAAAGGGATTTATTCGGAAGAAAATATTGGATGGCCATATGCAAGTTCATGACGAGGAGAAAAAATTTTCGTGCCACATTTGTGGAAAATGTTTTCAGACGGAAAGAGTTTTGTCTTGTCATCTAAGAGAAACTCATAGTAATAGACAATATCCCTGCAAAATTTGTAATAAAGTATTCAAAAGTCGTCGATATGTACTAAATCACGAGGCCGTAGTCCACAGTGGAGATAGTTACCAGTGTCACCTTTGCGATGATAGTTTTCGAATTTATCGTAACTTCCTTATGCATCTGAAGCAGCACAAAAACGAATCCGACAACCCTTCTGTTTTCAAATGCCACAACTGTGACGAAACTTTTGACAGTGTATCAAATCTTAGAGGCCATAGAAAACTTAGTGGATGTATGGAAAGAGATCGAAGAAATAGAAGAAAGTTTTTGTGTACGATTTGCGGGAAAACGTTCCTATATGAAGGATCTCTGTTACGCCATAATAAAATTCACGAAGGAAACAAGCAAGAAACAAGGAAAATGTTTCAATGTCGTGGCTGTGAAGAAACATTCGAATATTTTTGGGGTTTGTGGCTTCATAAACAACAATGCACAGAGAAGGTGAAGAAACCTATTACTAAGCGCAAAAATATCTATCGAAGAAAAACAAATTCAGAATTTCCGTGCACAATTTGTGGGATAGTATTCGACCAGATAAGAAGATTACGGCGTCATAAGTTACTCAGTCACAGCGAAGTACTAGAGGGTTATACCCGCGGAACATGCCAGTTAGAGAAAAAATATAAATGCGAATCTTGTGGTAGATCATTTTTACGTCCTTTCGATTTACGCATTCACAAACTTCGAATCCATTCTATGGGCACAGAAAAACTTCGCACATTCACTTGTGAATATTGTGGAAATGTATATAGAAATAAACATTGGTTTAGGGACCACATGAATATTCACACCGGAGAGAGATACTCTTGTAAAATCTGTGACCAGACCTTCGTGTGGAATTCAGATTTGAAGAGACATCTTAGGGACATCCATAAAAAAGGTTACGGAATGTATCAACCAGGAGCGGAAATTGAGAAATTAAAGCGCAATGAATGTGACATTTGTGGAGCATTGGTTGTCAACTTGAAAGATCACAAAAAAAGAACTCATGGAGAAAAGAAAATCGAGTGTGAACGTTGTGGCAAAAAATTTTACTGCCAGCACTCATTACAAAAACATTTAAGCAGTCACATTGGACCGTATACATGTAACATTTGTGGAGTTACAAATGCTACGCAGCGTGGTTTAGTCATTCACAAAAGAATTCATTCGGAAGAAACTCCATTTCAGTGTTCACAATGTGGCAAATGTTATAGGCTTCTCAAATACTTGACTAAACATACACGGGAATACCATGCAGATGAGAGCTGAGTGATTTAGCATGCAGTAAGTGAAAATATGAAATAGTAACTGTAAATGTTATTAACATTCGGATATTACATACAATTATTTTACATGCACAATGCACTTAACCGAATATCATGCAAGTTTTTGTTAAAAAGCCAATGTTTGTTTTAGATAATGGCTCAATAAATATTCTCATTTCAATTTCTTTTGAGAGTAATTATTATATTTCTTTACTGCTTCTGTATTATTTCTTTGTAAATGAAGTTTTAATGTTCATTGTTCTAAAATGTGTCCACCGTAACTTTGGGAATGCTAAATAAACACCAATTTAATTGTTGCTACTTAGAAGTCAAAGCTTTAAAAAGTGAACAAAAATACAAAATTCTTTCAAATAAAGTCAGTATGTTTTTGATTAGAATTAATTAATTTTTTTACTGCTAGTGAATAGAGGCTATCATTGTCAATTTGAAAAAAGCTAATTTTACTTCATTAAAGTACAACGGTATTGCCACACCTGCTCTGCTCCTAATTATACTGCTAGTAATTGCCTGTATTAGTCTCTAACTGTTTTTGCAACAAGTAAATTATTAACTAAACTATATGATAAGTAGTAACACCATAATGAAAGAAATCCTAGGTTAACTAAAGTTAACTCCTAATAGCACATTTTGCACATAATTTGATAGATAACGACTCGAAACTAAAAGTGCCCACCCAGGGTGTACAAAATTCCCACCAGCCCTACTAAGGTTAGATTAGACTGGGTTGAATCAAAGAAAATTTAGTAGTATTTCGAGATCCACGTTCCACGACAAGTCAGATTACTAGAGATTTAACTATTTACAACAGGAATTTGCATTAATCATACAATTAAATTGACCTATTATTTAATACTAGTTGAATCCTAGCACACAAAGTGTGCTAGAAAATGTTGCAATCAGTAAATTTCTAGCGACTGCGCATTGGCCCGAATTTCATAGACCGTTGATTGGACTCAGTAGTCTAGGCTTTGCTCATTAATTACAAAATATTACCCTTGCTCATTAGTTACAAAATATTACGGACATAGATACAAACATTTATTCAAGAATAGTGAAAGAATCCCATGCGCATGCCCCAGTTTATCTTTATGTAGAGTAAAGATTCAGATGCATCTATGAACTATAGAAGCACTTAATTGTATTTTTAAGTAGTATTATTAATTTATAAGTGATTTAATATATTTATTTTTTATTAGAAATAAGGATTGAGAATCTGAGTTTTAACTGTTGTATATTCTGTAATTCGTATAGAACATCAAATGTTGATTCAGCAATAAAATAAATTGTGCCAAGAGGTCAATCTCCAGCCGTATCCAACTATTTGTCATGTTTGCACTTTGTGATATAATCTGACGTGTCCAGTTATGTATATTTACTATCATTTTTTACCTCACACAATTATAAGTTTATTAATATCACTTCAACGTATACATATTTGGTTAAAATAGGTACTTTATCAGCCTAGTTTAATAAGGAATTTAATAAGCAGTTTAATAAGCAAGTTTACTTAGCAATCATTTGTTTTTTAAATTTAACGGACAACAGTACAGACATTTTAATATCTACTTTCACCTGAATATATTTTTCTGTTGTCTGTAACAATGATTTCCCATTACAAAAACAAGATGAGATTTTTTGTTATGTTGTATTTATCCATTTGCACTTTAATATTTTATAATTTTCACTACCTTTATCAACCTCAGCTACAAAGGGAAATGCTTAGGTTAGAAAAAATGAAAAGGGCCCCTCCAGTGGTCGTTCGACCATGTGGGGGCCTAGGGAATCAATTGTTTGAATATGCGGCAGCATATTCATTGGCGAGAAAACGAAATTCGGATTTATATCTCTGTTTACCGAAAAATTGGAAAGATTTTGATTGTGGCAGTAGTTTATTAACATTTAATTCCCTTGACAGATCATACATTTTGAATATTTTCAACATTTCCCAAAACAATGTGCTTATTTTAAAAGGTAGTGATTGTAATTTACGTGAAATAACAACAACAGAAGTTTATCGCATCAACGAAGAAGAAGCTATAAGGGAAAATGTTCCGATTGACAAAACAATATACTTTAATCCTTGTGAGAGTTTCAGTGAGTCAGAATTTTTTTTTAAAGAGTACAAAGAAGAAATTCTAAAACTATTTACCATTAATTGTAATTTAAAAAACGATGACAAATACGCTGCTATCAACACCATAATTTCAGATATTACTCAGACAGAAAGTGTATCAATTCACGTCAGGAAAGGTGACTTCGTCAAAAATACAGATTATCGATTACTTCCATTGGCTTATTACGACAAAGCCATAAATTTAATTAGAACTCAAAAACTTTTACTAAAGAAAAAAGATATTACCTTTTTTGTCTTCTCGGACGATATTGAATTTGTGAAAGTGAATTTTAAAAAACTTTCGGAGCCATACAAAAACTTTGTGTTTGTATCGAACGGAAACTTATCTCGAATTGCAGATTTCTTGTTGATGTCACTTTGTAAGCACAATATCATTGCAAATAGTACCTTCAGTTGGTGGGCTGCTTACTTGAACAGAAATACGAACAAAATTGTAATTGCACCTTTACCGAAATTTAAACCCCATTGGTACACAAGATTAAGAGGCGATAACTTTCTTATTCAGATATACGGAGGAGTTTTGACTTATCCATTCCATTGGATTACCATTGATCCGTACAAAAGTCGAAGAAAATTTGACCTTGTCAGAAATAATAAATATAAATAACATTGCAGAAGTAAATAAATTTATTATGCTGTATAAATTTTGTGAAATTCATTTTAAATTTGACGTTGGCATTAAAAACTGTGAAATATAAAAAAATAGCATTGTTTATTTTCCAGCTAAGTTTTTGCTCACAGATTACAACGCAAAGCATTTTTTTATCATTGTATGTATCTCCTTTTCGTTTTGTAATTAAACGTTGTATGTATGTCCTTGCCGTTTTGTAATGACTAGACTTTGCCGATTTTGCTTTACATTTCAACACGCTTAGGCATCAAAAATTGGTCTATTAAATAGTCAACGGTCTATTGATGAAATTGTTATGCGCAGTCGCTAGAAATTTAATTTACTTATTATTTCAACATTTTTCTAGCACACTGTGTTAGGTTTGCCGGTAGTAATGTAATATTTGTGTGAGCTCAATCCCATTTTATTGTCGAGATTTATGTATTCACTATATTTCCAGAAATATTAAAAGTAATTAATAAATATCTATATTATAATCGCAACACATATATCTGTCTATATGTATATGTCTGTATGTGTGTTAGGGTGTTCCCAATGGAAATTGTGCAAGCGCGTATGAAAAGCTTATTGCATAAAACAATGAACTACCCTCTGGGTTAATATTAGTTTTTTTTCAAAATTAAACCAAAAAATGACACGGAAATCTTTTAAAATTTATTAGCAGTATTGATGGCCTAGTAATAAATAAATGTTTGCAAATAAAAATTGTAGCATGTTGGATTCGCTAACTCCTGTAATATATAGTACAAAATCCAGGTGTGTTTTATGACAGAAGTGTGGGTCAAGAAATTTATTTTAACTATTTCTGTCTAATACTACTGCACATGTACAAACACGGATTAAATTTGTTCCACTTAGTATCTTCTTCCCAAGAATGCGAAGGAACAAAGTCACTAACGCGTCCTCGTCTAACGTTTAAGGGATTATTTCGTCAAGGAATATTGAAAATCAAAAATATTTTTCGCGATTTGCGCTAAAATGTCTTGTTTTACCAATAAATATGGTAGAATTCTAATTTGTTTAATTTATGCAATACTCATTTTTAGAAATTAGCAGATTTGCACCTCCTAAATGCAATTTGTGGACACGCCCTTTACTTTGACTATTACATATACAAATATTCTGATATTATTATACCACGCATTACTATCACTAAATTTCATACATAAGTTTTCACCTACATAGTAGATACCTACACACGATTCACCCCCTAATTGTCAACACTAAAATCCCAACACATCAAAAGTACTTTTTGTCAACACGCTTTTCCTTTTTGTCAACACCACTTTTCCTTTTTTGCCAACAGAAATTTTTATTCATTGCACTAATTGCATTGCCTATGCCTAAGAATTCCTCCCATCTACCCAACCTTTTACTCCTTCAGCAAACTCTCCGTTTTCTTCTACCACTACTGCACTACATATATCCCTTTCTGTACATGATCAGTACTTTCTTTCCTGTCTTTGAGTTCTTAGACTATAAATATAACCGTTTCTGGCCAGTGTTTGGGTCACTTTATTCTTCGTTTCGGAAGTAAATAAAGAAAAATATAAATACGGTGCCACTTTTTCCTTATGTATTATTGTGTAGTGCACAGCTTGAAGAGACAAGAACAAATAAATTTCAGAGTCAGAGATTTACCTTCTATTCCCCCTTGCATTCATTACCAGCAATTTAAATATCTGATAATGTATACAATGGTAATCAACCCAGGCAGTAACTTAGATTAGGAGAGGAATGTAACAACAAAACAAAACACAATATCTTGCATGAACTGTATAACGTAAACTGCCCACATTTATAAGGAGTACATTTCCTTATAACGTGTTGACAAAAAGAGTCTTGGTGTTGACAGAAAGGTGTTGACAAAAAAACCGAAAAAAATGTTGTTGACAAAAGAGGGTTGACAAAAAGGTGTTGACAATTAGGGGTTCTTCCCTACACATATATATACATATATACATAAACCTACATATATTTAAACTACATAGTTTACATAGTAGAGCGTCATAAAAAATATACCTACTCATTTACACATAGTTACTCACAGAAGATTTAGGTATGTTACGTATATAATACAATATTATACTAATTACTTTTTACAACCACTAAGTAATGGGGTGGTCACAAAGGTATCCAGGGCCAGAAGTTTTTGGTAGTTACAATTAATATATTTTTAATTAAAATTCCTAAATAGTCAATTAAACATTGCTCTACGCCAACAAATAAACTCTTATTTAAAAGTGAATCGTGAACATAATAAAATACTCTACTCCATATTCTTATTCATTTTACAGGGCCACCAAATATTACACCCATCACCATATATATTGACATTATTGGTCTACTGACTTCATGTTTAAAGTTTGCCAATAATGACACAGTAATAAATTTCAACCTACAAAATGAGTGTGATTAATCAACAAAATAACAAAATCATTAACTATTTCAATCATGGAATGTAAAATTATTACATATAATATTCAATTTGAATTTGGGCTAAATAAGTGGTTATAAAGTATCATACTGTTATTCTAATCACAGATAGTACTATACTTTGAACTAATTCTTTAGACAGTGAGAATCATTTGCGGAAATCATCAAAAAATGATGAAATTTACCACGAGATCCAATCATTAAGCCAATGACCTCAATATTAGTTAATTTGTATTTACTAATAAAATATTGAATACATGGCTCATAAATTGACTTCTTTTCAACATCAACATCCTCAGGTTTTTCAAAATGATTTTCGATTCTGATTGTGCCATCAATGATATAACATATAACCCATTTTTCCTCTTATAGCTAGTATGTCAACACGGCTATAAGGCGCTTCAACTATTTGTCCAGTTTGCACTTTGATAATAATACAACGTGTCAAATTATGCAGATATATTATTATTGGTTGCCTCATACTCTCATACTCATACAATGATAACTTTAATGAAACTCAGCGTTTATTGCAGATTTGTCTAAAATGCGCACTTTATCAAACTAGTTTAAATAATACTATAATTATTAATATAATAAATAAAACCTATTAATAAAACATACTATAACTTACTTTTACTTAGAAATCTTTTTTTAAATTTAATAGAAAACAGTACAGATATTTTAATCTACTTTCGTGCAGGTAAATATATTTTTAAGTAAAAATGGTTTCTCCCGTTATTACAAGATGGGATTTTTTGTTTCGTTCTTTTTGTCAATATTCACTTTAATATTCTACGTTTATCAACCTCAGCCCTCAGCTACAAAGGGAAATGCTTTGGAAGTCAGAAAAAATAAAAAGGACCCACCCAGTAATCTTTAGGCCATGTGGGGGCTTAGGGAATCAATTGTTTGAATATGCGGCATCATATTCATTGGCGAAAAAACTAAATTCGGATTTATATCTCTGTTTACCGAAAAATATGAATGATTTTCATTGTGGCAGTAGTTTATTAACATTTAATTCCCTTGACAGATCATACATTTTAATATTCAACATTCCCCAAAACAATGTGCTCGTTTTAAATGGCAGTGATTGCAACATGAGTGAAATAACAACAACAAAAGTTTATCGCATCAACGAAGAAGAAGCTATAAGGGAAAATCTTCCGATTAACAAAACAATATACTTTTATCTTTGTGTGACTTTCAGTGAGTCAGAAATTTTTTTTAAAGAGTACTCAGGAGAAATTCTAAAACTATTTACCATTAATTGTAATTTAAAAAAATATGACAAATACGCTGCTATCAACACCATAATTTCAGATATTACTCTATCATGTAAGGAAATCAAGTTCATTACATTATTAGTCATAACATTATTATTTATATTTTATTGCGAAACAGGTCTTAAGTTTTACTTAATGAATTCTATCTATTAATGAATCCACACTTTTAATCAAAAATGACATAATATGCGTAAATTGATCTATACAATTGTAGATGACGCACAACTAAATAGGTCCTTGTCTAGAGGGAAGCGAGTATACAACAATACATCTTAAAAAATTCCTTTATCAGTTTTATAACGAATATTGAATTTTAAATTAAAATGCAATACTTTTGACAATTTTCAATTGTTTTACCCCATTCAACAAATAACTACCTGCACCTAAAGCATTCCAACCCGCATACTAATATAGGTTCTCCAGTTTCAGTTTTCTCCAGTTCCAGTGTTCTGGAGAAAATAGACCCATTTGCTTTACTTAATTACGAATGATGAATGTATGGTTCAGTGGTTTAATTATAAGAATGAGGCTATACCATAGATATTTTCGTAAGTAAAATGATGTATTGTAAGTATAACTATCGGCTAACACAAATTATATTATATTACCAATATAATGGTATTATGATGTTTCAAATTGTAATTCAACAAGTAGTTGATTAGAAATCATGCAAGCTTAAATGCACCAACCACTACACAGCAGTAAATATTGTTCTGTATCACCCATATTCAAACGATGCTTTTATTTATTATGAGTATGAATGAAAATAACGGGTCACCATAGCGTTCAATAAAAAATTCTATTTATAACCCTCCTTTTAATTCACTTCACAAACGGCCTTGACATTAGTTGTCATGTGAAACTCTATTGTTCATATACGCTCAATTATTCATTATCATCACATAATTTATTATCTACTAGGGATACCGAAATGCATGTTTGCAATACAAGCTATCTATCTGTCTGAGGAAATAGTTAGTTAAAGCCACTTGTGAATGATATGATCAATATGATCCAATCCATTTATACCCCACAACAGGCGCGGCAACGTGCATTTGTTGTCAGCAATTGAAGGTCCTGCAAGTATTGCATCATGGCTTTGGAAGAATTATTCAAGGGAAAATGTATCATCGTAACCGGAGCAGGAAATGGTAAAAAATATGCCAAATTTCTCGAGTTATTATAAAATATTTTAATTCATTATTTGTAATTTTCTTGACTTTTACAGGTATTGGTAGAGCAGTCGCTCAAAGGCTGCACAAATATGGATCAAAGGTTTATGCCGTGTCAAGATCACAGGCGCCTTTGGATTCCTTAGTAAAAGAGTGTCCATCAATAAAACCCATCCAACTGGACATCGGCCTTGATTGGGGAAAGACTCGGAAGGTAATAGAAGACATCAAAGATGTTGATATCATCATCAACAATGCTGCCACTACAGATATGATGAAACCTTTTCTGGATATCTCTGAACAGGACTTTGATCAGTAAGACAATAAATCAAACCCATTTTGATCAGGGAAATTAAGTGAACATCTTTATCTAGTCCAATAACCTAAGAAATAATGTGTTAAATACTTCTGTTGAGATCTTGTAATTGCCAACATTTCCAAAAATGTTTGGAAACCATATATTTTTAAATGTTGATTTGGTATCACCTAGGGTACCAAACTAACTAGAAACACTTTCTTCCAATGCAAACTGATGAAGTTGATTAATATAAACTATGAAAATCCATATAAAACCAAAGTTCATAAATAATAACTATGAAATACAAAAACAATTGAAAAAAGGTTGATTTTGAACCTATAACAAGTTTTACCAATTTTAGTGGCTTTACTATAAAATTTCGATAGGCGGCGATACTATCTCTAACAATTTATAGGAAAGGCAATGTAATTTTGATTATCAAAATGAAGACAAAGTGAGCGCGCGGTATCTCAGCGACCTATGGACCGATTTATTCCAAAATCAATAGGGATCGTCAGTACTCCTTAGACATTGTTTATGCAAAGTTTGGTCAACTTCCGTCTATGCGTTCGAAAGTTATTATTATGGGTACGGACGTGGACAGGACGGACGTACGGACAGCCTTTGCGGTTTTATAAGCTCGTCAGGCGAGCTAAAAATTCACCCCATTGTTACACATTTTAGGAAACAATGCAACTGTGTTTCTTGAAACTTCGATATGCATAATATTAGACGGTTTCTGAGCTGATAATGTTTCTTTGGTTTTTAGAGCATTTGATGTCAACGTGAAGGCCCTGTTTAACATTAGTCAAAGAGGAGCTCTAAACATGATCGAAGAAAAGAAGAAGGGAAGCATCGTTAATATTTCATCTGTTGTAAGCAGGCAATTTTATTCAAAAGTTCTTAAAAGCATTATCTAAAAATGTAATTGTATGAAATGATCAGGCATCCTTCAGGGCATTCGAAGGGACGGCTACATATTGTGGGTCGAAAGCAGCGGTGGATATGTTTACCAAGGCAATGGCTATGGAACTGGGAAAACACAAAATCAGAGTTAATTCTATTAATTTGGGCATGGTCCGGACATCTCCATTCGAAAAAATGAATGAAGAAGAACTTAAAGAAACGATGGCTCATTATCTCAAAAAGTTCCTTACAATCAAGATTTTCTGCCAATGGACGACGTGATCAACAACATTTTGTACGTGGCTTCAGATATGTCACTGACACTTACTGGTTCTTGTATAGTTCATGACGGAGGGTTAACCATTGCATTGCATTAAGTGTATTGGTGATTGAAGAATGTTAGTATTATTTAATTGAGTAAATATGAATAAACGCTGATCAACAAATTTTTTAAATTCAATCAATTATCAATATTAATATAATCTGTATTATTTTTGCCTTAAAACTACAAAAATTATCTATGTCTACGTCTAGTTATGTTAAATTTTGTGGACGAAAATCAATATTATAGTATTTGTTTTACATTCGTTCTCCTGAACGTAAAATTACAAAATAGATGGGCATTTATACACTGAAATGGGCAATAGTCACAAAAATGACTGCAACACCACCTTTCGCAAACATCAGAGAACGCAAATGATTTCGAAATTAAAGATATTTATGCATGGGATTTTATGAACGATGGCCCCGTAACAAACCGGGAAAATGAGAAACCCTGTTTGTTTGACACTAGACTGTTTTACAAAAGAAATTTTTTATCTAAAACCTTGTTTTACTTCACTTCAAAAATTACCTTGTCATTAGTGAATCTGTTGCTAATATACACATAAACTCAATTATTCATTATTATCACATAATTTAGCTACTAGAGATAACAAAATGCGTGTGCAATACAAGCGGTATGTCGCAATCAAATAGTTTCTTAAAAGCGAATGAATCATTTCGATCCAATCCATTCATATCCTACAACAGCCGCCGTGAGTTAGTTGTCACCATCGAAAGTCCTGCAAGTATTGCATCATGTCTTTGGAAGAATTATTCAAGGGAAAATGTGTCATCGTAACAGGAGCAGGAAACGGTAAAATATGCCAAATTTTTCGAGTTATTATAAACATTTTACTTAACATTTATATTATTTGAAATTTTCATGACTTTTACAGGCATTGGTAGAGCAGTCGCTCAAAGGCTGGATAAATATGGAGCTAAAGTTTATGCCTTGTCAAAATCACAGGCCCCTTTGGATTCCTTGGCAAAAGAATGTCCACCAATAAAAACCATCCAACTGGACATTGGCCATGATTGGGGAAAGACTCGGAAGATGATTGAAGACATCAAAGATGTTGACATCATTATCAACAATGCTGCCATTGCAAGTATGGAGAAACCATTCCTGGATTGCTCTGAACAGGAATTTGATCAGTATAAGAAAACAATCCTAACTCATTTTAATTATAAGGAGAAATTTAAGTGAATTAATTTATCTAATCCAATAACTCCAGAAATATTGTTTTAAATAGTTCTGTTGAAAGCTTGTTATATTCGAAATCGACATTGCCAGCAATTTATACAAATATTGTTATCTTTTTAAATGATGAGTTACGCGTATACCCAAGATAGGGAATGAAAATCCCTTGGAGATTAGCTATTTAATACCAATCCACAAACCCAGGGTTTTTGCTGTTTGATATGTTTGCTGTCCAAAGGACTCGATTAACCCAAAAAGCCGTGGTTTTGGGTTTTTCCTGCCTCGGCCTAGTACCACTTATAGAGCAACACTTTTTCCAATATTGTTAACTTACGCGTACATTTAAATTAAAGCTAAAGCATCATTGGTTAACATAAAGATATTTCCGAAATATTCTAAAAAATCGCCCTTCATGATATTTTTCACTCATTTTAGGAAAAAATGTTTAGCCTGTTTCCTGAAACTCAGATAATGTATAATTATACTGTTGATGTTTCATTGATTTTCAGAGTATTTGATGTCAACGTGAAGGCTCTGTTTAATATTAGCCAAAGAGGAGCTCTGAACATGATCGAAGAAAAGAAGAAGGGAACCATCGTTAATATTTCATCTGTTGTAAGTACTATTCAATTTAATTCAGTAGTAAGGTTTTGAAAGCATTATCTAAAGAAAGTAATTATATAAAAATATTAGGCATCAACCAGGGCATTCCCAGGGTTGTCTATATATTGTGGATCGAAAGCAGCAGTGAATATGTTAACCAAGTCAATGGCTTTGGAATTGGGAAAACACAAAATAAGAGTCAATTCTATTAATATTGGTATAGTCCAGACGCCTCTATTCGAAAAATTTACAAAACTGATCACTCCTTCTCTCATTAAAGTTCCTTACAATCAAGATTTCCTGCCAATGGACGACGTGGTCAATAATATTTTGTACTTGGCTTCAGATTTGTCCCTGACCCTTACTGGTTCTTGTATAGTTCATGACGGAGGGTTAACCACTGCATAAATTAAGTGTAATTTGTATTGCTCATTGCAGAATGTTATTATTATTATTTAATTGAGTAAAAGGCATGAACGCCACTGAAATATCAATAACGATTTGTTTATGTCTGTATTAAAATGCTCTTTGCCTGTAACTGTGTTAATTTATGTGGACTGGAAACAAAAGTCATAGTATTTATGACATCCATACTCCAGGAAGGCATAGGAACTTGAATGGCAAAATAGATTTGCATTTATGCACTAAAACCTGGCAATTATATAGACAAGAAAAATGACCGATATCGCACCATTCGAAAACACCAGCTCAAACTATTTCCAATTAAAGATATTTATGCATGGAATTTTATGAAAGATGGCCCCGCAAGCAACAAACCCGGAAAATGAGAAACCTAATAGTTTGTTTGATAATAGACAGTTTTACAAAGTTATAGACAATATTGTAAAACCATATTATAGAGTTTATATTCAGAAAAATATTTTTCCGCTGCTCAGTACAACGTTTACCACGATACATAAAATTTACATCGAAGGTTGTTGTCGTTTTTAATTTATGGGCTTACAATGGTTTCACCAGTAAACAATTTATTCGACTCTGTTGTGGGTACTTATTTTTTAATTGGTTTTTGAAATAATATCATAGATTATTAACATTTATTTGATTTTTTGGTTAAATCAAAAAATATAATTGCTGACTATTGATAAAAATTAAAAAATCTGAGTGCTATCTTCCATGTATTCTGTGGTTGTTTGCAATTCATCATTTTCCAAAACTGCAGAAGTGAATGCGGTGGCTGTTTTATCATCATTCGTTGCTGTTCCGTTCTTTAGTCCTCCGTTTTCATTGGTAGTTGTAGACGTTGTAGTTGATTTGGTTGCAGTAGACGCTTTGTCTATTCCTTTGATATTTTCTAGATAATTGGCGACTCCGTCTTCGCGGAAAGCCTCTCTAATTTTTCCTTCTCCTCTTCTGCTATTTCAATTCCTTCGTTTTGAATGTATTTAGCCACAGCAGCTCTGTACATATCTGGGAATTTCTCTGTCAAAATATCGTGCCAATCTGAAACCCAACCCTTTTGAGTTTCAGTGCAAACGTTGCAGTTTCCCAACAGCAAATCTTTTGCTCTAGCTGAAAAATTAATTAATTTCATATGCAATCATTTTTTGTGATTATAGAACTTTCCTGTGAAAAAATTCATGCTGAGTGTAGAATTAAGAAATAAAACAATAAGGCAGCATAAATAATAATAACGAGTCGTAAATTCGTAATATCGTAATTAAATCTACCATCTACTATTGTAATAATGCTTTCTGAAGTTCTGTTTTTATATATCGCCACTAAAATTCTATCTGTAGCTGCTTTAAGTTTTCTTTTCTAACGTTACATAATACTATTATTTAAAAGGATAATTGAAGGAGACCCAGCTTCATTTTCCACTGTCTAAAGGTATTTGTTTTTGTTATTTGTAACTAAAAATAACTCACACCATTAGTCGTAAGTAACAAAAACGTCGAAAGCGTGCCATGCTACCATTTCTATTACAAAGGCACCAAGAATGTTTGCACTGAGTACTGACGTCTGGGAAAGGAAATGAATAATTTGCTATTTAAAGGCTAATAAAATTACAAATACCTACATGGAAAAACCATGCATTTGATTTAATTAGCATTATTCTTGTTTACTTTTAAAGCTTATTCCGGTTTCACTTAAGAAAATATTCACACGCATTTACAAGGAGTAACGCTCGGGGGTATGTCTAGCATAGAGGTATTTAGTGAACTCAGTGACGTCTAAAACGTATACATGACAAATCCTCACACTGTTGATATTTTATTTTTACTTCTAAATAAAAAGTTGTTCTACATAACCAAACAAGTTACAGTTCCTGTAAATTGGCTCCATGGGTAATTCCACAATGGGTGAGTCAAAAACAAGTTGTATCAATAATAAATAGCAAATATAGCACTAAATCCTTGATGACATAATATTATATTTAAAAAAATCTAGATTTACTGAAACAGGAACTTAGTATAGGATTAAAGTCATTACTACCAAAGTCCATAAAACGTAGAAAAGTATAAAGTACAACAAACGGCTTATAAATAATGTTAAAGTTTAGATGTTTAGATGTCACAACTAAGCTAACTATTGCGTATTTATTTTGAGGTAATACATTTACTAGACTTCCTCTAAGCAACATTTTTTAAAACATTTTGACAATTAGAACTGCACATTAAACTATATTATGTACTTTCTGGCTACCACAGAATATTATTTACAACCTTTAAACAAATAGGAGTGCGCTTCATAAAAAATCAACCGATGCTAAAATCAATTGGCCATGAAAATGTAATCCTGCAAAAGTCTTTGCTTTAGGCAATGTTTAGTAAAGCAAGATTTATGATACTTCAATCAATCGAATTGCAATTTTTATGCAAAAATAATTTAAATTAGTAAGCATTAAGACCAAAATTATTTTCCTAATTCAGATAAAATTTTAAAAATAAGTCTCATCGTAGCCTTTTTGGTTATCGATCCAGTATTTTGGTAATCGGGTAAATTGTTTACTCAGTCGTCTGTTTTGTAAATGAACATAACGTAGACTAATCTCTAATTTCCCGAAACTCACATTGTAATCTCAAAGCCAGAGTTACGTTTCTAAATTTCAATTTATTATACCATCTATATCGCGATTGATATCTCAAGCTTAAAATTCAAATTGACTCACGTTTTGCCCATCGCCCAACGATATCGCACGGTCCGTCAACTTAAAAATAGAATAGAAAAAGAAATTTAGTATAGAGACTTCATGAAACATAATAACGTAATAATAAAAGAATTTTTTATAGCATAATAAAAACTTACAGATTAAACATTTAAATTGAAGTCGCATGAGTCGTTCACTTTTCAGATATTTACCAACATCAATCTTGTCCAATTCTGGCTGAAGTCTCAATTTCTGAGGAGCGGGAGCCGAAAAAACGATTCCCACTGACGCTATAGATAAAACTAGCACTATATTTGTACACAACATATTTTTCTTCCTTACGAAGTAGAAAATTAATTTAAAATTGAATTACTGATGTAAAAAATGAAAATTAAATTATTAGGTACTATTTTTTTTAAATCACAATAACTAGAAGATCAGAAGTAACAGGAGAAATGATCGCCTAGATCAGGTCTTACTTCTACGACAGTAAAATCAACACAGACGAAGCTTTTATAATATGAAGCGGTTTTAAGTTTATGAGCAATTCTAATAAAGAATAGGAAGATATTGTGATATGTGCAGGTGTTTAATGGTTGCATGAATATCAGGATTTTCGTTTGTGGGAGAATCATTTTCCTGCACCTGCCATAACTGGAAAAGACTCGTTTCCACAAAAAACTATTTTGTAAGTACAGGAATAGTTATATGGGTCTTTGTTTAAAGGTACAGGTAAGCAATTGAAAAACTTGTTTGCTATATACTTGATGGATAAGACTTGTTGTTTATATATCTCCGTTGTCCTGAACCATTTAACATTATTATTATGCAAATGACATCGTGCTTCTAGGGAGTGAGTCACAAAAAGCTGACTGGATTAATGACCTTCGTTTGGACTAATAATAACATTCTTGTACTATTAAATCATTACTACCTAAACCTTACCCCTTGCCGTTTAAACTATAAAGGAATGTTTTAAATTATTGGTGCACACTACACTACTATAATACCAAATGTTGAATTAAGTGAATTTACCTTTAATCAATAACTACGTAATTTAATGTATTTATTAGCAATAAAATCACCAGACGTCAACAAAAACTGGATTGAGAGGAAGAATTTTTACAGCCGCAGTGTAACCCTGTGGTTTAGACTAACAGCAATAAACGAGGGGTAAGTCCGTATGTCTTCAGTCTTCGTGTATTGTCTTGTCGTTGTCTTAGTCAACAAAATAAAGACAATGAATCAAGTTAGTGGATTTTTATCCTTTACATGCAGCAAAGTGGATTTTCGTTGGGAAGCAAAAACTTGCTACATCACTTACCTACACATTTAATAATAGCTCCTTATGGTGGATGCAATTGCAAAATGGGCTTTTACAAGTGTAAGTAGTGTTTCTCAGTTTTATAGATAGGGAAACCCGGTGAATTATAAAAATGGATTTTATTATGTGCGTATAAGCTCGTTACAAAAATTAACATGATAAATAAATTAAATATATAACGTCATTACAATGCGCTTAATCCTGTAACATGAATGGTCGTCAGAAATTAAAACACCGATTATTTTAGTGACTTTGATGTAATTACCAGACTGTTAGTATATTACTTTTATCAATTTTGTTGGGAAAACACTAAAATCTTTTGAAACCTATTGAAACCTGAGTGCTTTTGCTGCTTTTTTGAATTGTATAATTTTAAAACTAAATTATTAGTTATATGAAGCAATACGTATTTAACTTCCCAGAAAAATGCCAAAAAATACAAAACTAGACAAGCAAAATAAATAGCAAAAATTGTGAAAATGTTTGAATTATAAAAATTCAAAGGTCTTGGTTGATCTTTATCAAAACAATGATGACACTGGGTGAAATTGAAGTGATTGAAGACATCCGTCCATTTTGTATAGACAGTGTACAAAATACCATTTACCACTTACCAGTGGTAAGTGGTTTTTAATGGTATTTAACGTTAAATACCACTACCGAAAAAGTAGTGGCAAGTGGTATAAATGGTAAAAATGGTAAAAAATAGTTTCATTTAAATTTCGTGTTTGAATTTTGAATAAAATTCGGTGCCAAAGTATGAAATAGCTTAACAGATGATCATTGACAAATTGATAAGTGTTCATCAATCAGAGTAGGATTCAACCAATGGGGCGCTAACAACCCTTGCCGATTGAGAAATTAATTGCAATTAAATTAGCATCAATTTTAAATGGGCGATACCAAATACAATCTTTCTTTCTTCATTTTTTATAACTTTTGGTGTACAATCAAATAAATATGATTAATTTAATTGATTAAGGGGCTAATTAGAAATATCTCAGAAAATACGGTTTTAAAACTTATATTTTAGGAAGTCTAGTGTATCTTTACTCAGCTGTATAATCAATCGCTAAAATTTACCATTTTTACCATTAAATGCATTTTTACCATTAAGTGCATTTTTACCACTGTGATGGTATAAAAGGCTAAAAAGTGGTAAATTTTGTACACTGTGTATAGAGTCCAATTTCTACCAAAGTAAAAAGTTTTTTATTTACAAATTCGCGAATAAAAATGAACGGACTAGAGACTGACACGCCAAAAGTAACGGTATTGTTATCTGGAACTCCAATGTACAACTTTCGTTTTGGTCTGATCCCTTTTTCAATATCTCAATAAGATTCGTTTAAAAATCGATGAATTCGGTTCTGTCTGTCCACAAACACTGATCTGTTACATTGAGAAATCCAATGTTGAAAAGTTAATAATGGGGATCCCAATGGGTAACGTAGCTTGTTGGTAATTGCAGTCAGCTTTTTGCCAAATTTTGGAAAAAATATTGAATCTGCATAGAGCAGAAAATTTTCTTTGTCTCCAAATTGATTGGTGTAATCCAATGCAGATTTCACAGATTCGAAAAGTACATCTTTAAATGTGAGGTTTGTAAAAATTGAACTAATGTGACGGCATTCTTCAAAACTTTTGGCCTGAATGGATTGGTTTTCATGCGGTGATTGATTCAAATATTTATAACAGTGATAGTGGAACAATATCTTCATTTGTTCCCGACTCGACATTGACAATGGTTGATATGGAAATTCTCCTTGAAGTGGACTAACAACAGAAATATCGTCTAAAGTTGCAATTTCTGAAAAATACTCGATTTGCTTTACAGCTCTGGGTTCAGTTAAATCTGTGATGACGATTCCTGCATAGCCATAGGTGAGAACGATGAATATCAAAAGATGTGGACCCAGAACAATTTTAAACCAAAAATATTTCTCCATCTTCTTTGGGAATGGGTAATTGTTCTGGACGACGAAAGCACAGCAGGGGAAAATGAACTGGTAGATTTCGTTGTGCTTTAAATATAATGTCAGTTGGAAGAATATTGTGACAATAAATATTGTGGACAGAATTGCAATCCAGGCAGAGAGTTTAAATGGGCGGATATAGCCGTAGAACGACAGACTCTCATCTTCCAGAACCACACAAGAAATATAATTGTAACTGTCTGAGCCAGTTGTGATGAAATTCTTATCTGTAGTCTGAAACATAATGCTGTCGATTGAATACTCGTATTGTATATCCAATAGTATTATTTTATCAAGCGGATTGCATTCAAGAGTACCAATTGTTATATTAGAGAAACTATTTAAGACTATCGAAGATAAAACTACGATGACGTCAATTTTATTTCCTATGAAAGCTGATGAAAACCGTTCGTTTTTTAATGTGGGGCCACAATAAATTTGATCACTTGCTGGAATACGAGTAACACGAGAATGCATTGTTTCTGTTATGAAATTGCTATTCAACGCAGCGTCTGTTCGGATCTTCCGCAACAGTTTCCGATCCAGGGTATTTGCTTCAGACGTGGAATTGTGTAAGAAAACCAAACTGTCCACAAATGCATTTGATCCATCTATATTTTCTTCCAAAATTATATTATGTTGACATTTACCACAGATGAAGAATATTCTGTCGTCTTCTACTAATGACTGCACAAAATAATTTCCTTTTAATCCAGAAAAGGGAACTTTGATGTCATTAAGAAATTTAGTTTGGTTCTTCAGACTACTCAGAACTTCCTTTTGAACGAGGAAATAAACATTTGTGTGATCTTCAAAACTGAACTGCTGGCCGTAGCAGTTTTGATTTTGTCCCAGGGACAAATAAGGTTTTTTGAAATTTATAAATTCATTAATCGAAAATTGAACCCCAACGTATTGGGTTATATATTTCGTCAAAACTACGTCGATCAAGTTGCTTGAATCCATATCTATAGAAAAATGGACAATGCACGTGAGTCGGTTATTCAAATAAGGTGAATTTATTTTGTATTTTGTAAAAGAACACTCGAACGACTCCATAATTTCGTGATACAATTGTGATTTCAATTGTTGTTCTGTAATTTCTGTATTTGAATACTTTTGGGCTAAAACTCTTTTTATAGATTCAGCGTTCGTTAGGGTATATGGAATTTTGCTTTGGAACAGCTCTTCTAATATCTTTGTAGTTTTTGTGGAATACGCTTTGTAAAAGATTATATTGATGTAACAATCCTTCTCCATTGAAAGTAAATGTTCTAGTTTTCCAGCAGAAACAATATTTTGGATGCCAAAAATAGCAAACAGGATAATTACTATGTACTTTCTTCTCCAAATAATCATTGTAAACTTGCAAAATTTATTTTCAGAGTGTTTGTTTGTACTATTTTCACCTGTCCGTATTTCAATGTACGACAGTTATTGTATAAAGTAATTCTAAAGTTAGTTTTGTACTTTTCCTTCTAACACAACGCCAAAATTGAAAAATTAGTATTAAGTTAAAATCTATACAACTTAATGTACGCTTTAAATTGGCAGCTTGTGGTGTTAATAATGTACTTATACTTGTTTAAAATAATATCGACGATTGAATGTTAACTTGTTGTAAAAGGAAGTAAACTATAGGTTATGATGTTTGACTTCGTCAACCAAGTATTAAACATTACAAAATGGGAACAGACAATAAGGCTTATAGAAATAAGAAAGACATCCGCTTAAATTATATATTAACTGAAATCAATAATTGCCTTTTATTTGTATTTATGTAGTGGATAACTTTTCCGTGATTAAAGGCTCTTTAAACATCCTCTAGCAAAATAAAACTTATACTTTCCTATTTGTGATAATAAGCAGTAGGAAGTAGCAGATTGTTAAATTATATTGTATACTCGCATACTTACCCTATTCACATATGGAAAGGTAAAATGCCACCATAAATTAATGTTGCTGATCATGTATCTACAATCTATACTTCGCACTAATTAATTAGTAACTATTTTAAAGCTTTCCAGTCTTTTACATTTAGTAAGCCCTACCATTTCCTATTGCATTCTTAACACTTATTTAATATGAGGCACTCAATGAAAAGTTCGTGTACATTTAAAATCACATAGAAGTATTTATTTTTAAAACCCAATGATAATTTATTATGGTACATAGACGTTAATTAGAAAACTGACAGAATATAAAGCAGTAAAGCAGAGGATATAAATTATGTTAAAAATAGTCAATACATTTTTACAAGGTTGTTTTGTTTTTAAAATATATTTCCTCAATAGCTGATCCCATTTTCCTTTTAAATAAATAATATTCTGATTTTTTATCAACAATTCTTGACAAATACGACTTTTCAAAGGCAGATCCAAATTTAACCCAAGACAATTTGCCTAAGACTAAGGAGTCGATAGTTTTGTATATCTGTGAATTTAATAAGGTTATTAAGAAATCTTCGGGAAAAGAAGGTTCTCTAGATTGATAGAATGCAGTGTAACAAGTTTCGGGGTACAAATACGGGGAAGTCCAGTAGGTATTGAATTCGTCATAGAAAAATTTATTGTGAAAAATGACGAGATGTTTAGGTTGCAGTCTCGGCAAAAGATTATTGACACTCCACCAAGTAAAATTTTGTAAAGTTAAGGTGTGTAATTCTTTGGAGCCGGAATGCCAAGGAATTGCAATTGCAGACCGTTTGTCTTGTAATACATTCACAAGTTTCAATTTCGAAACACTCAGTGGAAGTTGAATCGCATTAAATGTACATTCATTCATAAATGCAGTGATCTCAATGCTTTCTAAATTGGGACAGATTCCAGTTTTAAATCTAATTGTTGAAGAAGCACTTTTTTCGTCTAGATTCAAGTATTTTAAATTAGGAAGGTTGACATTTCCCGTACTGTAAGCATCACAGAATCTCCAGCATGAAAATGTAAGCTTTTCTAATGTTTTCGGAAGCAGAGAAAGATCAACAGTAAATTTAGTAACAAATGTAAGTTCTCGAATGTTCATTTGGTTTCTAATGTATGAAAGTGGACCCCATAGTATTAGTTTGTTTACATTCCACTCTGAATCATTCCAGTTTAAAAATTTTGTTATATTCAAATCCAGAAAGTCGATTGACTTGACCTCTGCTAAATCCAAGGTCATTTTGCCAATCAGTGTTACCTTTCCTTGATTAAATTCTATATATTCGTTGATCACAACGTCGTCCACTTCTAATCCGTTAATGAGAAATATATTATTTTTCAAGTAGATTTCTTTTGCGCATAATTTATTTTTGGACGGAATAATATTACAGTTTATCAGTTTGATTACATCTAAGGCTATCAGAGCACCCAGTGAAACTGTTAATCGAGTGCAATATTCTTGTTTTGGATTTGCGGTGCAATCAATATGCAGTTTTCTAATTTTTGGCAAACACCAAAATGAACTCAGGTCAAAAGGAACATTTTCTTCTGATTCATCGACAAAAATACATTCCACGATTTGCAATTCCGTTAGATTTCCTATTCTTCTGTTTAAAAAATCTTGAAAAGGATTTAATTTCAATGGGAAAAATCCTTTTAACTTCAGCACACAAAATGGTATTTCAGTTTCACATATTTGAAATATTTTTTCTTTGCTGTTTTCAGAATTGTTAGGATTTTCTGGAATCCAAATAACAAATTTTGATTTTTTGGCAATAAATGTTCTTGCAATGAGTCTCCACCTCGAACAGACGAGTGAACATTGTTTAAGAATATCCAAACTGAAAAATTTAAATATTCCTGCCAGTACCTGGAATTCAATTTATTTTAATTATTAATTTAAATCGAATTTAAAAAGTAATAAATTTTATACATTAAAATTGAACTATCTCTGTGTAATAAAATTTTGTGAAATTACCACATCATTTAATAAAATTAAATTGTTATCAAGTGCTATGGATTCATCTAAAGGTCCACAGAATCCATTTTCGTTAGAACTGGATAATTCCATTTGGTAATATGAAGTAGTGTATTATGTAAAAGTGTACTTCTTTATAATCTGTATCAATTTGTAAGTTATTGATGTAAAAATGTCTGGAACTACAAATTAGGGTTTCACAAACGTATTTTGGTGCTGCCACGCCTACAGTAATGTGAAACAAATGAGGTTAACGAAAGTTATTTTGATAACACTGTTTACTTTCCAGAGAGATGAGAAACATATCGGAGACTTTTAAGCCGATGTATCCCGGCGCTTTCCTATCGATCCGAATACTCGCACCGTCTATCCGTGCAACAGATTGGTCTTCTCTATTCCGTACCAAATGTTATGATCTTTTAAGTATAGGTTTTCACTCTTGCTTATTTACTATACTTGATTGATTCAATGCAGAGAAAATACTTGGTCTAGTATTTCGTCTCCTACTTATCCAGAACAAAATCATCTTACAGATACGCCCAGGGATACTTACACACGTAGTGTAGAATGTATATACGTGCAGTAGATTTTTGCTATATGAATATACTTATCATGCTCCTAATGTAATTGTAGAACAGTATACAGAGTTGATATTGAATAGACATATAAAAATAATATCTGAAAGGAAGACTTTACAGGAGTTTGATGTTATAATTATGCGCTAAATCTGCTGTAGTACAAAAATAAATAACAATTTTGTCTGCAAAAAGTGTATTTAATACTAGTGAACCCAGCTAAGGGGCAAATCTAGCACTCAAAAGAAATTCAGCAGGCCACCCATCACAGTAATAAAAACATCCCATTAGGTTATTATGTTAATTTTGTAAATACAAATTATATTTAATATACTTTTATTTTCTATAGTGGCAAGGCTGCATTGAGGGGGGCATAGGGAACAGCCCCCAAAAATCCAAGAAAAGGGAAAATTTTTTCTCAAAATACCAAAATATTTCGCTTTAGGCTATTTTTGACTCATTTTATACAAAAGAAGCCAAAATTTTTCTCGCTTTGCGCGAATATGCCAAATGCATATAAGTGTATGACGCCATTGCCCCCTCCAAAATCGACTTCTAAGTACGGTGCTGTACAGTGGTTGGAAAAATTAGCTGCAGCCCCAACTTCCTGATAAAAAGGAATTTCCTACACCAAATTAATAACTGTAGTTCGTAGCATCAAATACAGGGAACAATGAAAAACTCTATTTTCGAAAAAACTCCCAAAAATTTACCAAAACGTTTCCCATTCAAAATCAAATAAATAAGATTCCCCGTGGGATTTTGGAAAACCGTACAAATCCCATGAGTACAAACTTACGAATAAATATTTTTATAGAATAAATTGTGGCTCTGGCTCCCAGTACTGTTATTTCATTCTACAAAAAAATGGTCCAACTGGCCCAATGGAATCAACAGGGTAGTAAACAGTATACCCAGCTCTACTAAAAAATTGAATAAGTTTGTCGATATAGCAGAACCAATTTGAATTAGAAGTTTTGAAATTCTATTTAATAAGGCACATTACGATTATTACGAAATGTCCCCTTTCGCCAATCATTCCCATTCCATCACCACTCACCATTCAAACTTCTTATGTAAATTTCTATTATTATTTTGATGTTATAATAATATGAAACGACTCATTTCGGTGGTTTAGAGGAATTGGACTGTTGGACTTGCGCATTTTGGTTTTAAGGAGCCTGCATATATTACGTGTGTAGTTAATGGGAGGAGGAGGTATTGAAAAGTGTTGCAGTCAGCACTTGCGTTTCACATGGTGGGAGTGGGTTTTGCGTAACGTAATATATGCAAGTTTCCTTGATTCTCCCTACCACACGTACAGACATATATACATATATAGACAGGTAAATTTATTGATTTATCAAGTCTGCGATTATATATAGAGATTCACCCACTATCATGCATGGATTGCATTATGTTGATTTGGGATTCAGTTTATCAAATGAAGTTTTCATTTTTAATCCCTCTGATATTTTCAGTCCTATTTATTTTATGATAGCCTTGATATATATTGTAGACGGATGTGACAATCTGACCAATAATACTTGCGAACAGCATATTTTCGCGTGAGCCGGTATATATGCTACAGATTTTGCTACAATGAGATAGATTTAGCGGGGGCACCCTTTCTTAATCTTAATCACCCACTCAGTCCGGCAAATTTAGTTTTTAGGCGTTTTAATCAGAAAAAGCTCATTTCAGTAGTGGCCAATCACTAGGTATAATATTTCCATTTCTGTAACCATAAGATAATTTCACATCCTAATGTCTTGGAGAAAATGATTCGAAAACGGGTCAGGTCAGGATTTGTAAACGCGTGGAAAGAAATCTTGTGACTCTGGTTGTATCTATCAGCACTAAACATTCGTCTTGTAAATAATCTCGGTTACATCAATATCTTCTTGTAGAATATCTTTGTCACCCCAGGCATAAGGGCCTGACACAATGTGTTGATTAGTTTTCTCATGTTGATGGATGGGATGGGAGCCGTCGCCTGTCCTGAGGACCCTTTGCTCTACGATATGCTTCGGGACAATTTTCAAATCGTAGGCTTGGCCTATCTTGGCCATCAGATCGATAAACGCTGCGGAAAAGTTATACAATGTATCCTCCATATTCATCTTCCTTGTAATCCCATGGAAAACTATGATGGAAATTGTGTGATCCTTCTCCAAAACTCATTATGGAAACTAATTTGTTCTGCGTTGCAAAAATTGACCTGAAAAGAATATCGTAGTATAAATTATTAGTTTTCGCATTTAAAGGTATAAATGGAATAATTTTTCCAGATTATGTTCAAACATCGCACATTATTTGTATATTAAATTTATTAAAACAATTTCGTTTATAACCCCAAGTGACATAATATTTAATGACAAAAGATGTTTACTTATCGTAAGGTCGACTGCCAATTGAGTGAGCCACGCTGTTGATGAGAAAAGTGCTATGAAGAGTAAATAAGGCTCTAAACGAGTTGATTGCCGTAGCCAAAAAGAACGATTCCCCCCAAAACAGATAAGGAATAGCGGAAGGCAATAACGCAGATACTAATCCAACAAAGGGAATGTGGTATCTGAAAGGATAAGTATTTCGTGATATTTACTTAGATTTATTAGTACGTATAATCGGACGTTATTGAATTGTATTTACTTTTTCTGGAACATGACGAGGGAATCCGCTTCAATATCCGACATGTCAATTGTCCTTCCTTTTAACAATACCGCTGGATTCTTCCTTTGCAAAACCCACCCCAGGTGAGAAAAAAAATCCCTTGCGAGCATTGTGAGGATCGGCAAGAGTTTCGGTGTATTTATGATGAATCCGATGGTCACGGGCCCAGCTATATATCGATAACTAAAAATATATTGTACATTGTTTTTTATAATTTTGCCACCGGAATAGGAAATTATATTTTATAATTCAAATTATTTATTATATTTAAATCGACAATTTCTTTACATGGCCGGATATAGTTTCGGCAATCACTAAAAACAATCTTAAAGGTAACTTGGCTTTGTATGATCTGTGAGACCATAGGCGATGAGCACCAGCCAATGATCCTAGCTGTCCCATTGCATGAAGAACCACAGCTATAAAAATATTAAAGGTACATTCCATAAATTTAATTTGGTAGAATTTATTTTTGCTTGGTTTTAACTTTCTACACGCGTATTTAGTTTTTACCTGCTTACCAATTAATTTAAATATTTTCTTGAAAGCAACGTTTATTTGCTTCATCAATCTATCCTTTAAGTAAAAGCTATTATTGAAAGTCGGGATCCGACACATGCATCTACTTTTTCATGTTTCAAAGCAGATATTTGTTGTTTCAACATTTTTCTAGCACATTGTACATTCTAGGTTTCAGCTAGTTTTTTAAACTTCCCTGGTACTTTTTATCTCAAGTTTAATGAAGTTAATTTTGTCGTTAGTTTCATTTATTTTCAATTATATGGTTTATTTACTGTATGTAGAAAGTAATAGTCTTACTAGGTTCCTACTAATAATACTTCAATAATGAATTTATAATATTATATTTTAATATAGCATAGTAATTTGCTCTTTTTGTATGTTTAACCAATAATGACATTGATTTTGTATATTGACTGATGTTCTTACCTAATAAAATAGTTGGCCACATAATTTGTCCAGTTACAGCAGCAAAGGCGCCGTAAATGGCCATAATGTGCATAATAGGAATGAATACCACGGCATACCAAATGTACTGTGGAGGAGGGTAGTCTGTAGGGTAAATGTCTATTTCTTTTCCATTGGCATCGTAAATCTTCCCATATGAAGAAGCTTATTTGACAGGATTAAGTTGAGATACTGAGAGAATGCAACTTTGTTGCATTCCCTATTTCTCTGTTTCTTCCAAAAATTGCCCAGCAAGCAATAGACTAATTTGCATTATCTATTACTTGCTGGACGGAGTTCATTTCCCTCCTCACCTGATTGGTCAGGTACTGTGAGTGCATGTGTCCCTACAATGCTTATGACACTGACAACAACAATTATAGTAAGCATAAGAAAATCTACACGATTTTCTTATGCTATGCTGATAACCGGCAGACATTCTTCTGCCCTGGACTCTCTTTTTGTCTTTCGGCTGGTACACAGCTTTCCGCCCGCAGTGGCATTATTTTTCTAATTATTTCAATTATAAACTCGTAATTTCTATTATTGTCCCTGACGCTTATTTGTTCAGTCGCTTATTAATAAAACTCAATAAATTCCACGGCTTACTTATAGCCCTTTTCTTTAGTGTCAAATACGTTCTTTTGTGTATTCATTTCGGCACATCCTGAGTAAGAGAAATAGTGGACGTACTCATCCCCACCAACTTATAATCTTTTACTCTGACAATACTGTTTCTAGTGTTTTTATCTTGTCTGTTCCATTTTCGAAAATTGCCATTTTGTTTTGGTTAGGTGACATTTTATGCCTTCAATTCGATTTAGTACAACTAAAAAATAGTTCAATTAAACGTAGCTGAATTGAATTGACAACTTTATTCTGGGGAATAACGGTTCCAATAAAAATTCATGTTAACGAATAATCCAAATAGTTTTAATAAAATGGCGTTGCAATAAATAGTACAGATATTTAGACAAACAATACAAACGGCTATGCCTAATGAATGAAATAGTAAATGAAATAGAAATACGTGTCTCGCGGATGTACGCTTTATATGTATGACAAATGGTAGGACAAAAAATGTTCTAGGGTTGAATTACCTGTTCCATCTGAATCACTTTGAGGAACACTGTTTTATGGAACACTCATAAATATATTCACATATAATAGCAGAGAAATACTGTGAAGAGTATTCAGCTATTATGTGACTGAGTAGCCGCGTGAGAATGTGAGAAACTATAATCCGTGTATGCTGTTTCATTTTCTTAGAAAAGAGGAAATGAATACGCATCTACCAGCTATTATTTTCTAACGTATAAACGAATATGCTATACATTATGTAAATACTTAGGTATAGTACATTCACAATATGATGTAATTTATGTATCACAAATTTATAAACTTGTAATTTATAGAAAAATCACAAGCTAAAGCTCACTATGTACAATGGGTATTGGTCTAGATTTTCAAGAGATTTCAATTTTAATTTCTATAAGAATGAGGACCATAATTATTATTTATTATGTTCTTTCGGAAAATTGATTTCTGGTAAAGAGAGGGACATGTTAAGAATAAATTCTAGTTAAATAAACCAAATGAATGTAACAAAAAGGTGCACAGTGCCACATTTACATTAAAGTTCCATTTTGCAGGTGAAACTAGGTCAAAATATGTAACGGCGTGTTACTCCAACTCACTTTTCGATATTTCCATGAAGGGTCCCATAATATCACATAACTCGATTGAGTATTTCATCTTCCTGCACAAAGAATCTGTTGTGACTTTACGTGGTGTGAAGTGGTATCGTCCACCTTCTTGTTACATCAAACAAACGATAGGTTTAGGCCGTCATTACTCAAGGGACAATGTGTAATATTAAATTCCAAAGCAGTTTTCTGACCAACTGCGTGCGGATTTCAATTAGTTGAGTCTGAGCTAAGCTAAATTTTTCTTGTCTAGTTTACGCAATCAAAACCTGTTGAGATTAAAAGTAGCTATCTTCTATGCAGATTTTTTACAGCGACATGACAACAATAATGTATGAAATAGAATTTCCGCTACAAGTCTTACAACATACCTTTGGAATCGTCGCCTACAAAATATAATTAGACTACAGTAGATAACTTAAATCCCGTATATGTTGTACCCAGGATGTATAAAAGCACACAATTTTTCCCACGTAGACCGAACAAATTCAGCAGTATGGACATAATGTTTTATTGGCCTACGCACAAGACTTGCTGTTTCGTGTGTCAATCGCTCCGTCTCAAACGTATCAATAGATGAACACGCCCAAGTAATATTTAACGTCAATTTATGAAAGAATTATGATAATGATTTAAAGTGATAACATAAAAACGACCAATTTTCGGGACTTTTAAACCGAAGTAATTTTATTCTTTGTTAATTTCTGAATACATTAGAAACCGTTGCTTGGGAAAACTTTGCTTCCAATAAGAAACCATTTTAATTATTTTCCTGGAGTAATTTTCTGTCAGGATTTATTACAATGCTTATTTCTTTCTGAATGGGTAGCTATTCAAAGTTGATTTGGTTGGACAACAGTCTATTTGGGTTATAAAATACATTGTTTGTATTAATAAACAATAATAAATGCTGATTGCCCTCCTTCTCCCTGGTTAAAGGCTTAAAACATTTAATTGCAATATTTTTTTCTATCCATTGGTTTCCATAATTCAATCAACTATTTTTCACATTCCTGATCCTTATTCCAAATTCGGACACTTTCTCTTTGAAAAGCTTATCGATTCGTTTGATAAAGTCGAGAAAAGTCGTTTGATAAACCAATTGGCCACAAAGTATTGTAAAATAAGTAAACAAGCAATAGGCAAACATAATAAAAATTGTTATTCGAGTGAAAACATTTTTTGGAACCGTATTAATCATTAACAAATCAAGAAGCGTGCTTTCTTCTTTGGATTTCTTACTATTCTATTATTTTGACAGATTTGTAGAATAAATGAGAAGAGATGTTACAATATTAAGACTGGCATCTAAGTAGTCTAAAATGTGTTGGTGTTTCACTGTTGGGAAAACTCCATACCGAACACCAAATGCAGTTGTGCTCACAAGCATTTGTCTACAATATTTATTCTTCTTACCATGGTGGGCATCAATTGATAATTCCTTTCTTAGAGCATTTAGGGTTTCAAGGGAACTTTTGTAGCAGGTGGAATAAGACAGCAACAGGATTGTGGAATACATTAAAGTAGCAACATATACATTTGCTAAAACAACTACCTTGCCCACTTCCTTTGAATTTTGCTTAATAAGAGCGAACAAAACTATAGATCCATTAACTACAAACGAATATATAAAACAAGGGACAAATGATTTAAGAAGACAGTCGTTAAATAAAATATTTAGAATGCGCAATCCATTGAAAGTCCTGATTTTTTCCATCACAGTTAATTTGCTTTTTCTGAAAAACATTAAATTAAATTCCAAACTTTTTAAAATTGTACTTTTAATAGCGATATAGTATTATAGATTTTCTCAAGATAGAAAAGGAGATAGAGATATGGGTAAAGGTTTATGGGGCTGTAGAAAAAGTCATTTTGTCAGTAAAAAGAAGTCATTTTGTCATTAGTCCAAGGAGCGGTAAATAAAGTCTTTGGGGCAGTTTCAAAAAAAGTACAAAAGGCAGTAGAACGAGTAACAGCAGCAGCAATTTATGAAAACAAATTTATTTAGTCAAAATGAAATTAAATAATGAGATTAAAACAAATATATTAAATGGCAAATAATTTGCTTACAGATATGATTCTTACGATAAAAAGGACATGTACAAGTTGAATTTATATAATTGTCAGCAACATGCCACATGGTAGTTTCCGATCCCAAAAAGTCCTCAAATTTTCTCCATTTCTCCCAAAGATTAGGATTCATGTACGCTGTAATCATCTCGTTTGTTGCATCGTTAGTTAGTTTTCGTTTACATGGGCACTTTTTGTTGTCTTTGCAACAATAATAGATAACTTTTCCACCTTCATTGATATTTCGATAATGGACAGACCAGCTTTCCTTGATGTCCAGCGATGCTTCCTCTTCAGTTTTATACTTTTTTATGATAGTCCAATTAACTGTAGATTTTTTACTAATATTTTCAATTTCGGATTCTGAATCCGAATCAGAATTATATATCAACTGGGAAGACATTTTCAAACTAACAGTCGGTCAGTCAATCCGCAACACAAATAGGACATTAGCATAGTATTCTTAGAATGAGCGACTTATCTCTGGTAGATAACAAACTACCTTTCTATTGAATTGTGCTATGATAATTCAATACCCTCATGACTTTGTGCTATATATATTACTATACCACTATAGACATCCATACAATATGCATTCACGTCCCTAATGATATCATGTTAATGTTTCATGTCTATTTAACGAAATAGAATTCATGTCAGCACTACCGCTGTTATTACTCGTTCTACTGCCTTTCGTACTTCTTTGTTACTGCCCCGAAGACTTTATTTTACCGCTCCTTGGACTAATGACAAAATGACTTCTTTTTTACTGACAAAATGACTTTTTCTACAGCCCCATGTACACCATGCCATAGAGATATTTGGACTGTATCTTATGAAGCCAAATATCCCTATGTCAACCTTCTTGGAACTAAATTAATAAAATAATCCGTTACCTTATCATATGCAGATATAAGCACGTTCTCACACAATATATCAAGGTTAAAGTGAGGAGGACAATTAATACCATTAGACCTGGGAATCCAGCCGACAAAAATTACATAAACCTGAACGGGCTTTCTAACAGGTTTAGCTGGTATGATCGCACATGTTTGACAAAGTCCCCAATAGCATGTTTCCCCGGAACGATATAGTACGATAAATATGACCATAGCAAAATGCAGAGCATGCTGATCCCTATTAGCCATTTGGACAACAGCACTTCGCAATAAATGAAATTTTTGATTCCTGTATTCTCCCAGCCTTAAAATTAGAAAATAATTTAAATCAAGTGTGCAAATTACTGTTTAAATTAAACTATCGGTAATCTAAGGCAATTTAAACAATTTAAGCTAATTTTTAATCCACTTTCTAAGTAATAAGTAATAAGGTTCTTATTTACCTTCGCTTAAAACAGGATATCCTTTTATGTTGATTTGATTTAATACATGTGAAATTTCAGATGACTTTAAAAGAAAATTAGAGAAAGTAATTCCCATTAGCACGTAAACTATTAGGCAACTGAAAATCATTACTGCTTCAAAGTTGACATTTCCTCCGGATCGAAGCAACACTACCAATTGTATCGCTTCGTAAGCTATAAAAGCCCACAAAAAATATTGTTGCACTCTTAAAACAGTCGACTTTGGAAGGATGTAGAATGTTTTAGTAGATTTATTAAATTTTATCGGGATGTATCCGAGGAAAATGTTGAAATAAAATCCCATCCAATCTAAAATTTCATGTCCACAATAGTTTGACCAATTTGGAATAATTTTGGTTTTTATTTTGGCGTGGATATTCTTCAAAACCGAAAAACGATTGCCGAGCTTCAATATCATGGTAATAAAATGGTAACCTTAAAAGTTTTCAATGACAATGAATATGCTTTGTTAATTCTTTTACCCGTATATAGTTGGTAATCCTTTTTCATTTTTCAAATGAGAACTAGAAATTGGACGTGACCTAAATCCATTTAAGAGTTTATAACTTATTTGAATAAAATCCAAAGTGCACAATACGGAGTCTTGTAGTAGCATCCAAATATATTGTCAAAAACAGTATTGGGATGCCACTACTTTTTAAACCGAAAATAATGACTACCCCATTGTGAATATAATGACTGTTTTGGTAACCTTAATTATAGGTTATCATTTGATTGCATCCTATGCCATCGCTCAAAAACTGTTTATATAGCAGTTTTACCATCGTCTTGGATATCAATATTCGCTTCATGATTTGTTAGAGACTGGCAGAATGATACTTGAAATAGCAAGTCACGTAGATTACTGTTAATTATTTATATTGTCATAACTTGTCTGTATTTGTACGCCATTGGATCAACAAATTAAATCGGAACACGTCAGTTTTGCTTTAAAATATTGATATCTACGTATCAATGTTGAAAGTTAATGACGACATGAAGTTGAGCAAACGATCATATAAACGAGACGAAGTATGCATTTTCTAGTTAAAATTGGGTAAAGGTTTTCTGGTTGAAGTAAGACTGTGGTTGTTCAATGTTAAAATCGGGCCATAAACTACACTGGGCATACCAGTACCAAAACGCGCTTTTGAAGGACCTAACACCTAATCTAATAGAATTAAAACATTATCATTGAATAATCATTGAGTGGAGTATTTGTAGAATACTGCCTTACTTCAACCGGTTTTCTTACACATGGAGGTACTCCTCGCGGAGAGTACAAGGTGGTCTTAGAACAAGGATAACATGGATATAAAGAATTTTACTGTATGCATTATGCATAAGAAGAGTTGAGGAAGGTCTGGAAGATTAAATAACTACTCATAAAACTAAAACTTGTAAAAAAAATATTTACGTCAGGGGTGTACTGGCAGGAGGTTAGTGTCGTGGATGTCGGCTGTCTTAGGCCACCGAAGCAGAATGAATTGGCATTATTCACGGCAAACATTATCGTTGTCAACAATTGCCCTAATTAGTGGTATTATTTTATTTATAATCCAATTTTAAATGGCTATGTTTATAAACTATATTGATAAAATTTTTGACCATGAGCATTTTGGTTACTCACCTGTAATTTCGTTAATTTTAATGGCAGAATCTCCTTTCTCAGCAGGCTACTCATATAAGTTTCCACATACATCAATAATTTCCGTCAGGCTCATCTTGAACATTCTGAGCTCATTTGAAATTGAAAAGAACTCCGGTTGGTTTGATGATTAATCTTAGGTTTGAATGGCGTCTCTATTGTTGAAGAATATCGTCCTCGAGCCTAAGTCCATTTTTCGTTTTAAACAATATATTTTCATTATTTGCTTCAATAGTCTATCCATATTTTTATTAAATAACCTATATCCATTTATCCAATGTTCGTTCGGGACATAATATTGACTTACCGCATATTGACTATTTATGAACCGATTGGCTTGAAATTACTGGAAAATCGGGAAAAAATTGATGAATGTCTTCCCTTATTACACTAAAGTGTAAATTAAAGTGCAAACAATTTTGTGATCATATATAATTGTTAACAAATCTGAGGAGCATGATTTGTTCTTAGAATTGTAATTGTTTATTGAGCAATTGAAAATAGAAGTAATTCATTTTAAAAGTATAACCAACATTCATACGCATAGTCATATGACTACGGATACTCTTTCACAGATTTGCAGAAGAAATGAGGAGAGATGTTACGATGGTAAGACTGGTATCCAAAGAGTCCAAAATGTGCTTGTGTTTTATCACTCGAAAAACTCCATACCGAACACCAAATGCAGTTGTGCTTGCAAGCATTTGTTTGCAATATTTGTACTTCTTACCATGGACATCAAATACTAATTCCTTTCGTAGCGCAATCAGAGTGTCCAAGCAACTTTTGTAACAGGTAGAAAAAGATAGCAACAAGATGGTGGAATACATTAACGTCGAAACATAGGCAGTTGCCAAAACAATTAAATTGTCTACGTCTTTTGTATTTTGTTTAATAAGAGCAAACAAAGTAATTGCTCCAATTACTAGCAATGAATATATAAGACAAGGGACAAATGATTTGAGAAGACAGTCGTTCAATAATTTATTTAAAATACGTAATCCATTGAACGTTCTGATTTTCTCTTCCAGTGTTTCTTCGCTTTTCCTGAAAAAAATCATTTCGTTTAAATTTTTAATGGATTCAAAACACCATAGAAAGATTTTATTTCAAAAATGTATACAAAGGCACAGGAATAGTTTTATTGTATTCTTATGAAACAAAATCTCAATCTCAATAATGTCAACTTTTTATTTTTGATAATGCAATTAATTAACCCCATTGCCGCCAAGCACGTATCCAGAGAGGGGGCCGGGGGGGCCCGGGCCCCCTCCTTAGTAGCCAGAAAAAGGCGATTTTTTTTGTCAAAAAAGGTTAAAAATCCAAAAAAATTTTTACCTTATCATGTCCAAATATAAACACGTCCTCGTCGAATATAGCAAAGTGAAAGCAATGAGCACAGTTAGTAGCATTAAACTTGGAGATCCCGCCGACAAAAATTGCATAAACCTTAACGAGCTTTCCAACATGTTTAGATGAAATAATTGTACGTCTTTAACAATGTCTCCAGCAGCGTGTTTTCCAGGAACGATATAGTAAGATAAATACACACATGGCAAACTGGAGAAAATGTTGATTCCTATTAGCCATTTCGATAACAGCACTTCCCAATAAATGAAGTTATTCATTCCTGTTTTCTGCCAGCCTTAAAAACAGAAAATAACTTTAATAATTTTTTGGGGGGAGTTAAAAGGGGTCATAAAAATTCATTTTGTCCATAAAATAAAGTCTTTTGGGCCAGGGTACAAGGGACGTAAAAGGAGTACTGAGGGCAATAGAAGAAGTCTTTTTTCCCATAGAACGAGTACATTGTTCCCTAAGTATATTACCATAAATAAATCGAAGACATAAGCACTTAAATGAAAAAACATTTCTTTGAGGTATTCCTATATTTAAAATAAACTACTGAAAATACAATTTGGGGAAAACTGGGAGACCAAAAGTGAAAGCTCGAGTTAACCGTGAATTTTTCTACAAATAATGATATTTTATACCTGATTTTTTTCGGACAAATTATTAATTATTTTCAACTTTAATTTAAATTTAGTTTTGACTAAATAAAAACGTTCAAGTGTTATGGCATTTAATACTCGTTCTATGGCTTTCCAAACTACTTTAGTGCCCCATATACTTTTTCTGTGGCATCTTGTACACGGGAAAA
The DNA here is from genome assembly GCA_020055645.1 of Tomocerus qinae. Taxonomy (NCBI): domain Eukaryota; kingdom Metazoa; phylum Arthropoda; class Collembola; order Entomobryomorpha; family Tomoceridae; genus Tomocerus; species Tomocerus qinae. The sequence goes on from CM034546.1 coordinate 68,511,475, forward strand.
AATGACCTATTTTTAGGGACAAAATGACTTCTTTTATGGTCTCATAAACCTTTGCCTTTTTTCAAGCCATAAATGCCTTCATAATATTAATATTATACTGTTTGTAGAATTTAAGTATATTAATTATTAGTATATTGATTCTTAATTCTTAACATATTAATTAATAGTTTATTAGTATAATTTCAGATACTCCACATAATATTTCTTACTTTACCTTCACTTAAAATTGGATAGCCTTTCAGACAGATTTGATTCAAAATATGTGCAATTTCAGATGACTTCGAAAGAAAATTAGAGAGACTAATTCCCATTAGCATATACGTTAGTAGGCAACTGAAAAGCATTACGGCTTCAAAATTGACTTTTCCTCCGGATCGGAAAAGCAGTCCCAATTGTATCGCTTCGTAAGTTATAAACGCCCATAAAGGATATTTTTGCACTTTTAGGACGGTCAACTTTGAAAGGATGCAGAATGTTTTCGTAGATGTAACAAATTTTATGGGGATGTATCCATAGAACATGTTGAAATAAAATCCCATCCAATCTAAAATTTCATATCCACAATAGTTTGACAAATTTGGTGTAACATTGGCATTTATTTTGCCGAGAAAATTCTTCAAACGAGAAACAAGATTGACAAGTTTCAGCTTCACCCAGGCAAAATACGTCATTAATTTTGCGAAATCTAAAAACTCAATAGTTTAAAACTTGGGAGCTTTAAAAATTTTGAAAATGTATATTTGTGTTTAATAAATTATTTTACCCATATTTTGTTGGTCGGTGATCCAAATATAGAAGCTGGACGTGACGCAAATCCGCTATTTAATACGTTAAATTATAAATGTGACTGGGGATTTAATGCGGAGTCAGTTAGTACTTGAATGCAGTTCTGTTCTTCTGTTGTCAAAGACATGAAATAATAAATACGGTTTCCAATACCGTTTTATATCAAAGAGATTTGGATATCCTGTCAACGCTCAAAAGCTGGGTCTGGGTAGTTGTGGTTTTAGTCCCTTATCATCGTGGATGTTATTATTTACTTAATAATATGCTTGAGTGAATGACATCCGCGATGTGAGGCCCCTCATATAAAAGGAGATTACTGTTAACAATTTATTTCCATATTTATGCTGTCTACTTGCGTCATTAGACCAACAGATTAAAGTGGACAACTTCTACTACAAACTATTGATAAAAAATTATTATAAATATTGAAAATTACTTACTATTCTAGTATTAAGCCAATAATCGTACGCTAAATGAAAACAAAGCATGCATTGGGTGGTCTCCCTGTTTTATGGATTAAGAAATTTTGCTGTGTCAAACGAAAGATGGATTGAAGCAATTCGCTTTACCAAACGAAAAGTGGATTAAGACCTTTTGCATTCTTAAGGAGCGAGATAATTTAATTCAATTGAAATTTATTGAAATATTTGAAATAAATTTCATACACCATAAAAATATATTTATTTCTTTTATTGTTGAGCTGCCTACTTGAGTGAAGTTTTCACGTAATATTGCAAAACTTACCCACTTATTTCCGTGAAATATTTCAACTGCCATGACTGTTTACCTGTAAGTTCATCTATTTAAATGACGGAACCTCCTTTCCAGCAAGCTACCCATATTTTTCAGATGCATATATCAGTTACTATATGCCGTCAGGCTCGCCTTTAATATCCTCTCAACTTGTTTAAAATCGAAGAATACAGGTTGGTTGGCTGCAAAATTAATCAGAAATTTTGAAGTATGTCTAAAAAACGATGATAAATGTGAATGAAATTGACAACTAAATGTCACCTAAATTTCCATTATCTGAATCGAAATCGAATTCATGATTATTATTTATTTCGTAAGTCATAATGATAAAGAAGTGTATTCTCTTTCTTCCATTCTAAATTCCAAACCATATTGTTTAACTTCATTGTATTCTCTTGTACGGTTTCTTTCAAATATTATCCTTCAAATTTGAAGTGGATTAGACAGAAGTTGGCGGAGTAATAGACATAACGTATGGCAGACAGTCAATTTCAGATTATAAACATTTAATTTGAAAACGAGTGATGTTTTATCTCCCTCTACTTGGGTTTAAGCCTAAACGTCTTTAGCCTGTCGTCTTTTTCCCTATCAACATATTATTATAGTTGTGTATTTGGTTAATTGATTCAACCGTTCATCATAATATTATTATTTCTGACTTTAATTTAGATTTTTTAATCAGCGTTCTCTCTGAAAAACATTTGAAATGTGGAACATGATGTTTTTGTTCTTGACACTGTATAATTACAGTTGTTTATTTAGCAATTGTAAATCGATTAGTTTATTTTAGTAAACATACGTGACAAGGCCAGGACAATATAATATGATAATTTTGTCAAAATTAATTGTAAATATTAAAAGTTTGCAATGAAGTGGCTTATCATTTTCAATGTTAAATTATTTAAACAGCTTGGGTATACAATATTTAGTATAGCTCAATTTTGTACAAATAATTGGCATAAATAAACTGGACTTTTTACCATTTAACTCTTTTACAAATTTGCAGAAGAAATGAGAAGAGATGTTACAATGTTAACACTGACATCTAAGTAGTCCAAAATGTGCTTGTGTTTCACCGCTCGAAAAAATCCATACCGAACTCCAAAGGCAGTTGTGCTCACAAGCATTTGTTTGCTATATTTATATTCCTTACCATGGTGGGCATCAATTGATAATTCCTTTCTTAGCGCATTGAGAATGTCTTGAGAACTTTTGTAGCAGGTTGAAAAAGACAGCAACAGGATGGTGGTATTTACTATAGTCGTAGCATATACATTTGCCAAAACGATTAAATTGTCTACGTCTTTTGCATTTTGTTTAATAAGAGCAAACAAAGTAATTGCTCCAATCACTACCAATGAGTATATAAGAAAAGGAACAAACGATTGGAGAAGACAGTCGTTGAATAATTTATTTAAAATGCGTAGTCCGTTGAACGTCCTTATTTTCTCCTCCAACGTTGCTTCGCTTCTCCTGAAAAAAATCGTTGCAGTTAAATTTTCATAATAAACAAAAATTACCATTAAAACCATTAAAGGTTTTTATATCTCAATATAGGTAAAGGTATAGAGATAAATTGATTGTAGTCTACTGTCAACCTCCTTGTTTGTGATAATTTCATTAATTAATCCTATTGAAGCAATTACCTTATCATGTGCAAATATAAGCACGTCCTCGTCGAATAGATCAAAGTAAAAGTAACGAGGACAATTGCTACCATGAAACTTGGAGCTCCCGCCGACAAAAATTGCATTAACCTCAACGAGCTTTCCAACATGTTTAGATGAAATAATTGTACGCCTTTAACAATGTCCCCAACAGCATGTTTTCCCGGCACGATATAATAAGATAAATACGACCATACCAGACTGCAGAAAATACTGATCCCTATTAACCCTTTTGATAACATCACTTCGCAATAAACAAAGGTTTTGATGCCAGTATTCTGCCAGCCTTAAATAGAGAAATACTTAAATAATGGTTTTTCACACCATAATTAGTAATTACGTTTTTAAGTGGTATTATATATATAATATATTGTTTTGTATCATGGATAATTTATGTAAATACTTATGTGTTATATTAGGCTCATCATAATATTATAATTATTAATTTACCTTCATTTAAAATTAGATAGCCTTTCAGACTGATTTGATTCAGAACATGTGCAATTTCAGATGACTTCAAGAGAAAATTGCTCAAAGTAACTCCCATTAATATGTACGTTATTAGGCAACTGAAAAGCATTACTGCTTCAAAATTGACAATTCCGCCGGATCGGAAGAACACTACCAATTGTATCACTTCGTAAGCTATAAAGACCCATAAAATATATTTTTGCACTCTGAGAACAGTCGACTTTGAAAGAATGTAAAATTTTTTCGTGGATGTATTAAATTTTATGGGGATGTATCCAAAGAAGAGGTTGAAATAAAATCCAATGCACTCTAATATTTCATCCCCACAATAGTTAGATAGATTCGGAATAATGTTAATAATGTTGGCAATTATTTTTCTGAATATGATCTTCAAACTAGAAAAAATATTGTTGAGTTTCAGCTTCATGCTGGTAAAATTCGTCCTTAAATTTTTAATATCTAAATAATCAACACATTTAAAATTATATTAGCTTGTGGGGGAGGGCCATGATTCAAATATAAACTAGAAGTTGGTTGCGACGCAAATTTGCTATTTAAGACGTTAACTATGTGACTGAACATTTAATATGGAGTCTTGTACGTAAAGCCAGTTCTATTGCCGAACGCATGAAAATATAAATAATGTGCCTTTCATGCCGTTATATACCATTGATTAAGATCAAACTCTATTAAAAAACAGTGTGGCATTGGATACCTTAATTATAAATTATTCCTTTGGGATATCCTGCCATCACTCAAAAGCTGTCAGCAGTTGAGCTTTGAGAGTCGTATTATTATTTTATTATTTACTTAATAAAATGTTTGAGATGGAACGAGTTACAACTTCGACGAAAAGCAAGTCATGTAAGTAGATTACTGCTAAAACTTTATAGTGCCATAACGTTGCTGTCTGTTTTTGTGACATAGATTAAAATGGATATCTAAAGTTCTATGTTAAAATATTGATAAATATAAATATTGAAAATTGCGTTATATAGCAATTGAGCAAACATTGAATGAAAACAAAGTATGCATTTTCAATCTATCTAAAAGGTTTTCTTACACAGTCAATAAAAAGTTAAAGTTTTAAAAATTGCGAATGTGTGGTTTTGTATTTCATTGTTACTTTATTTAATGTCGATTAGGCTTTAAACAATATTTCAACCTCAAAATATTTAAAATTTGATTACTAAATCTGAAGTAACTTAAGACTGACATTTTGTCCATTTTCTGCAATTTTATCCAGGGACCCCCACAAAATACGAAAAGCTGGACAAAATGCCTACGAGGCATGAGGACTTACACTTTTATCAAAATTAATTATAACATCTACATAAGTTGTACATATGAACAATTATTAATTTATGAAGTAACTTAATTCAACTTAACTTAAGTATTAAGTAACAAGCATAGTATAAAAACTAGCATAGCGTAATTTTCTATTAAGTTGAAATTGGCTTAAATTGGTCTTTTTACTATTTTACTCTTTTACAGATTTGCAGAAGAAATGAGCAGAGATGTTACTATGGCAAGACTAACATCTAGGTAATCCAAAATGTGCTTATGTTTCACCGCTCGAAAAGCTCCATACCGAATTCCAAATGCGGTGGTACTTACAAGCATTTGTCTGCAATATTGGTACTTCTTACCATGGTGGGCATCAATTGATAATCCCTTTCTTAGCGCATCCAGAGTGTCTAGAGAACTTTTGTAGCAGGTGGAAAAAGACAGCAACAGGATGATGGAATACACTAAAGTCGCAACGTATGCAATTGCCAACACAATTAAATTGTCTATGTCTTTTGTATTTTGTTTAATAAGAGCAAACAAAGTAATTGCCCCAATTCCTAACAATGAATATATAAGAAAAGCTACAATTGATATGAGAAGACAGTCATTGAATAATTTATTTAAAATGCGTAGTCCATTGAACGTTCTGATTTTTTCCTCCAACGTTGCTTCACTTTTCGTGAAAAAAATCGTTCCATTTAAATTTCCAAATTTTAATAAACCTAAAATATCATAGAAAAATGTTATTTCTCAAAGTAGGTAAAGACAAAGGGATGGTTTGATTATATTCTACTTCGGAAATAAAATAAAATTAATCCCATTGTCGTAGTTACCTTATAATATGCAAATATAAACACGTCCTCGTCGAATATAGCAAAGTGAAACTGATGAGGACACTTATTAGCGTTAAACTTGGGGATCCCGCCCACAAAAATTGTGCAAACCTCAAAACGCTTTCTAACAGATTTAAATGTAATAATCCCAAATCTTTAACAATTTCCCCAACGGCATGTTTTCCCGGAATGATGTAGTACGATAAATACGACCATGGCAAACTGAAGAAAATGTTGATTCCTATTAGACATTTCGATAACAGCACTTCGCAATAAACGAAGTTTTTGATTCCGGTTTTTTCCCAGCCTAAAAATCGAAAATAGATAAATAATTTTTTTAGAACCGTAACGTCCTTTAAGAAACGATTAAGCCTCAATGCATGTTTTGCTTTGTGCACGAAATAGTCTCAACACATTTTTTGTTTTGTGCACGGAATAACCTTACTGAACATTTTGTTTGATGCATTGAGGTTATATTGAGCACAAAAAATTTCGAATATTGAATTGAGGAAGGATAGTTGGTTAAGGGTCGATAATTTAGTATATTAATTGCTTGTACCTTAATTTTTAGTATAATAATTATTAGGCTAATCGCCATAATAATAAATCTTACTTTTGACTTTACCTTCACTTAAAATTGGATAGCCTTTCAGATTGATTTGATTCAAAACATGTGCAATTTCAGATGACTTCGAGAGAAAGTTAGAGAAAGTAATTCCCATTATCATGTACGTTAGTAGGCAACTGAAAAGCATTACGGCTTCAAAATTGATATTCTCTCCGGATCGGAAGAACACTACCAATTGTACCGCTTCGTAAGCTATAAAAGCCCATAATATAAGATATTTTTGCACTTTTAGGATTGTCGAATTTGAAAGAATGTAGAATGATTTCGTGGATTTATTAAATTTTATGGGGATGTATCCATAGAAGATGTTGAAATAAAATCCCATCCAATCTAAAATTTCATGTCCGCAATAATTTGACAAATTTGGAAAAATTTTGGTTTTTATTCTACTGATAATATTTTTCAAATTAGAAACAAGATTGTCGATTTTCAGATTCATGCTTGTAAAATTCGTCAGTAATTTTTCGAGACCTATAAAATCATTAGATTTTAAGTTGAGACATTTTTAAATTTTGACAAAGAATATTATTAATTAATTCTTTTACCTATTTAGCTTGTTGGTGGATGATCCAAATAAGAACAATAAGTTGGACGAAAATTCTCTATTTAAGACTTTAACTTATGTCACCATACATTTAATACAGAGTTATATACTAACTGGCAGTTCTATTGTCAAAGACAATGAAATTATAAATAGGGTTTTCAATACCATTTTATATCAAAGATATCGAATTCCTAGATTGCGAAAATAGTACCGGTAGAGATAGATAGTTCACACATCGTTCTGTTCTCTCTTCTATATCCTTACAGTGTCATGATTGTTTACCTGTAATTTCGTTAATTTTAATGACGGAGGGCTTGTAAACCCGGACGGAAATTCAAAACCCGGGTTTCGGGTAAACCCGGGTTTTGAAGGCCCAGAACCGGGTTCAGAACCGGGTTTTGAACATGTTTATTTTTTACGTGTAATTATGTTCTACACTGCCAAATTAGAATGACATTTTTAACTCAACACAATTTTCTTTTATGAAGGACATCAGACAAATCCATACGTCATCAATTTCAGTATTTTCAGTCAGTTTATTTAAGGACAGAATGTAGTGGAAGTGGAACATAACATATACGTTTTCCTACTCTGGCTGATGAAGGATAATAGACATTTAATTTTCTTTAATCTGGACATAGTTAGTGTGGGCGTAACTCTCAATGACCAAATTGCTATTTCAATGTATGTACCCAAATTTTATTAATTACCAAAATATTTTGAAAAAGTGAAATTATCCACTATCCACTCCCAAAAAGATTATTATTTGCAATTTTTGCCATTTGACTAAATTCAATTTGAGATTGAGGTTTGATCTGAGAGGTTTGTGTTATAATTTGTTTGCTATATAATGAAAAATTGCATTTGGATGCGCGTTCACTAAGAAAACATATTTTTTGATATTTTTTCCAGTTTTGATGTTTGCAACATGCATAAGACCTGGTGATCTGAATTTAGTATTTAATTAGTGAAAACCCGGGTTGGTCAATTGGAAAACCCGGTTTCCGGGTACCCGAAACCCGGGTTTGTACCCGGGTTTCAGAACCGTGAAAACCCGGGTTTACAAGCCCTATGACGGACCCTCATTTCCATTGTTTGAAATCGAAGAATACATGTTGATTTGCTGCATAATTAATCAGAAACTTTGAAAGCTGTCTATGTTGATGATAAATGTGAATCAAAATGATAAATGAATGTCACCTAAAGTTCCATTTTCTGAAGTCATAAATATTTATATTGTATTTTCCCAAGTCAACATGACAATGAATCGTTCCTTGTTCCATGTCAAACCTCATTAGGATTAAATATCTTTGTTTTAGAGGGCTCTAGGGTGTAGGAGCCAATCTATCATCACATTTTCCATCATTAAAGTACAGCGAAAATGTCATATGGCCAATTTTTGGTCTTTGTAGTATTTTGTAATGCGATAACTCAGTACGTTTTGGTATAATTAGCTCAAACTTTCTGGTAAGGAGTCTAGGAATAAAAAGTTTGAAAATTGGCAAAATCGGTTAGACTATTGGCAACTGGCCAGTGAGCGTGGTTCAAAACCTAAAAATTGGTGTAAATTTAAATTTAAACCCACATTGTAGAAAGTACGAAAATTTCATGTAAGGTAGCCAAGCATGATTATCTCCGCTACAATATTTAATGCATTTTTGATATGGATTATTAAAATCAACATTGCTGAAATATGCAAGCCATGTAGAGTACGATGTAGGTATTTAGATGCAGGCACTTCCGCGACATACAGTTGTATTTTATTATTCTATTTTTTCCAGCTATTCAATAATTTAACATCATCAACATTTGTTTTATTAGAATATTGTATGTTATCATGGCCAACAATGGAAATCTCGATCATATTATTAACTTTTATCCATTTTATAGTAACTATTTTTGTTGCATGCAACTTTGTAGTCTTCCTGTGTTTACAAGTTCATTTCCATGTAGCACTTCATTACTATCTTGTGCTCTAGATTCTCATCCGGTGTGCTTTTGGACTCGTCGAATTTTTTAAGCAAGCACAATAGGATGAGGAGTATACACAATTAATGCTAAGTATATACAGTATAAATCGAATTAATTCTCCGGGTTTTTATTGTTTGATTGATCTTTCTTAGCTCCTGAAAATCTATATAGTTAACCAGGGTGGTGAATTATTTCGATAATGAGAATTATTTTACAAACATATTAGATAGTTATTACTTAAAATTGAGAAAAGCAAAAAAATGGGAAACCGACTAAAATTAAAAATAATATAAATAATAATAAATGATAATGTTAAATACCTACAACCTGACTGAAACCTAGATTGGAATGATGAATTATTTCGATATGGAGAATTATATCTCAAAGGCTATTATTTTGCTCATGAAAACGATAAAATCGGAATAGTTAACCAGGGGCAGCACTATTTCAATACGGAGGATTAATTCGATTAATACGGTAGACAGATGCGAGTTATCTACTATACTTGACTTTGTGAGGTCACAAATTCATCCAAATGCTCAGTTTTGCATAGCATAGGCAAATAGGTGCTTTAAGGTAATGCATACTACTAAGTAGGTAACTTACACTTACCAATTGCATAAATCATACGAGTAAATTAGTGTATTTGCATCATTCATAAAATTAGTTTTACTTTATCCTCTCTTATGCGTAATGCAAATAATGCCCACTACACTAAAGACAATCGGATATCTATAGAAGGATGACCTCCGTGAGGACTCTTTATCAACTTGAACCATGGAAAAGTTGATAAATAGACCTACGGAGCAACTTTTCCAGGATTCTTATTCTTGCATTCAACTGAAAACCACCTTAAACTAATACACTGTATTCGTTTATCTAAATATATTTTTTCCAATTAATAGTTTTACTTTGGACCGGAAACTTTGAGTTGAACTCAGTCTCCAGTCCACATATTTTAACTAAACTGCTTCTGTTGAGCCTAGCTCTAGTTCCAGTATAAAATTTTATACGAAATTGTTACCAATTTCGTAACAATAATATACCAGCACAGTTCCAAACTCTGCTAAAAGTCTATTTGACTTTCTGACCCGTTGAGAGCACTCCGGATCCTGAAGAAGAAGGACGACTGCAGACCTGACTCACTTCACCCCATCGGGAGAAAAGGTTTAGTAACATACAAATTACCCATATCCTTTTCCATTGCTTTGCGCCAAGCCAAGCCAAGCCCTATTCTTTTCATTCTCTATTTTTGGTCGAGAATAAGGCTCTGCTCTGGCCGAGTCAAGTCCCAAAAACTAGGCATTTGCAGCGGTAACCCCTGCCACTATTCCCTAAAAATAGCCTAACAAGGAAATATTGTGTCACACTTCTAGTGTAAGTTTCGGCTTCTTTAGCCACTAAGTGTAAAGATCGCGCAACACTAAACACGGATTACTTGCACTTGCAAGCTCCCTAGGTACACAAACGCAGTAGTAATAACCGCAAGCGCGCATAAAAGTTGCATAAGAGTAATTGGAATAATATAAAAATATTTCTAATCTATTCGAATCCTACGAAGAAATCAAGAAGCATACTAGCCTTAATTGGTAGTTTGTACTGCAATCATACCTGACTGAGCAATTCCCGTAAAGCTGTTTTCTTGACCATTTAAAAACTAAATCCGTTGTGTTTCTACATAAAATTATTTTAATTTAAGTGCATAGTAATTCTGGGTAGAATTAACAAAGGATCTGGAAAAGAATCGCAAGATTCTCTTTTGCTGAAAGGTGTGTTTAGGCTCGGGCCACAGTAAAACAATTTCTCACATACAGGAGAATATTATATAGCCTAACCAAACCTATCACAAATTGGCGACCCTAAACCAGGATGATTCCTTATTCATAATTACATTTATTGTGATTTTTTCGAAATATTGATTTAAAAGTAATAATTAAAATAAACAGCCACAGCTCAGTCAATTACGATTGCAAATACAAAGTAAGTTACTGCCTTAAAACTAAATTAAAAAGTCCACATATCTTTAAAAGAAGAGTAGAATTGTTTCAATTTCATTTCTTGAGAATATCCATTTACAAAGTAACTTTACTGCAGCCGACAAAGAGAAGCTCCTACATATCTAATAGTCTCCAGTAAATTATCATAGCAGACTTTTTTATAGTAAAAGCAATCATGGTAAACTCGAGGAGAGGTAGGAGAGCAGCTAATCAGGAAGAGCAGGTTAATGAACTCGAGGGGCACCGGGTCCAAGAGTAGTGCACTCACCAGTTGCATCTCCGGGAGGAAATCAAGATCCTCCTCCGCCATACTTATCTCCAGAGTCATTGCGACGTAGGAGAAATGAAGAGCAGCCGTTAATTGACATAATGCCAATAGGCGCATCTTCAAGTAGAGAGCAAGGAAATGTAGATTTTCCACCTACTTTGTTTAATCGTCCTAACAATGAAAGGATCGTAATAGACGATCAAAGACCAAGTACTTCAAGAGGACAAACTAACGAGTCCCTCAATACTAGCATTCTCTGTACATTTATGAGAGATATGATGCAAGATATGCAAACAGGCTTTGGTAGATCTCTGCAGCAAAACCAGCAGTTTATGCATACTGCCATTATTAATAGCCAACAAGCATTGCAGGCCTCATTACGTGATATATCCGAAAATCAGATAAGGGCAATAAGACAAATGCAAAACGCACAACCACCAAACTTAGGACAACCTAATATTCAAAGACAGGCTAATGACAATTATGCAAGGCAAGGAGATCAGCATATCGTTAGGCCACCCTCAAGGGCAGGCAATCCTGTGTATCCTGCCAATGTCAACATGCATCCAAATGCACAAGCTATGCCTAACATTATACCTGTACCACAGGGGGTCAATGTCCAACAGCCAGGTGCTTGTATTCATAATATGTTACCTCCTGCTAGAAATGCGCAAGAACAAGCACCAAACAATCATGGACTACCAACTCATCATTTAAAGTCCGCTCACATATCCATACCTACTTATCGAGGGTTTGTAGACAGTAAAACCCCATTTGACTTCCTAGTTGAGCTTGACAAGTATAGATCAATCATAGGATATACGGAAGCTGAACTGTTACGCTATGTAGTGCCATTAGCACTACTTGATGAAGCATATAGTTGGTGGAGATATGAGATAGACTTCATTAATTACCAGGATTTTAAGAATCGCTTTCGGGCTGAATTCCAGGCTATTGGTTATACAGAGGACCTGCAGAAAGAGTTGGACAGCCGTACTCAGGGTAGCACAGAAACTTTGTCTTCCTTTATTCGTGTTATCTCTGACTACTACGAACGTAGAGGGGATGTATACACTGAGGCGGATATAGTGAGAAGGGTGTTGAAGCAAATGCATCCTGAGTATCGTTTGGCTCTTCAAGGTAAAACTATCAACAATCTTAGGCAACTGAAACAATGTGCTCAGGAGGCCCAAGAACTATTAAAAACATGCAGATCGTATAAACCCCCACCAGTGGTAGGTAATCTAGAGCCATCTCTAGCTTGGAGACCCGTTAGCAACCCTAGGGAAATAAGAAAACCGGAAACTAGTTCCTTAGGGTGGGTAAATGAAAATCAAACAGTTCCTAAACTGCATTTTGCAGCTGTAGACGCTTTCACTTATCACCACACTAATAATGTCAGGAAGGAAGTAAGATTCCAAAATCCAACAAATAGCCAACAGAATCCACCTAGAAATGAAGTTGCTCCAATGAGACAACAACAACAAAATACATCTCCGAGAGGTCAATCAACAGGATTCGGTAATAAGGAACAAACTCCTCCACGGAATAATGAAAATAGATTTCACGTTTATCCCTCAATGAATACACCTCCGAGGAATGTATCTACTAATACACCTCCGAGAAATAATTCACCTTCAGGTGCTTCTGCTCCTAACATTGTTGAGACAAATAGGGAAAGAAGAAACCCTGCTGAATCCACCAACCCATCTAATCGGAATCCTTTAAACTCGCAGGCCCCGAGTCCAGCTCGTCAGTAGGGACTCGGGAATGTACTTCTCTATGTTTAGATCAAATTCATGCTGTTAATTTTCATGCCAATCTACAGGAGCCTGAACCATTATTATTAGTTAGCATTTTAGGTCAGCCATTTTTAGCCTACCTTGATACATGTTCTTCGATATCTATGGCTGGTGATAGACTCATCCGCCTAATTAATGAGAAAGGAATAAAACGTAGGAAAAGTGGCAAACAAATTAACTTTATATTAGGAGGTTGCTCTTCAGAAGAAGCAGTCACCCTCACAATTAGTTACAAAGAGGAGAAAAAGAAACAAACTATCACACTGATTCCAGGTATGACCAAAGATCTTTTGCTTGGCAGAGATTTTCTAGGACCAACTCAAATTGGTGTGCATATTGGCTTGGGTGGATGGACTGTTGGAAGAGAATGGCAAAAACTGATACCATTTGATACTGAGTTAAGTACAAATAATATGACAACAGAAATTTTGACAAACTCAGCCAATGCATTTAATTCAATCGAATCCGTAAATGTTGCATTGGAAGATTCTGAGAAAGTGGAAAGGAAAAAACCAAATGAGAATATCGTTCATTTATCTCCTTTATTCGAAAACGAGGAAGGTTTTGAGACTCCGGCTTCTATTTTAGCAGCTGCAGAAACAATAGAATCTCATGATGTCTTTATGGTTTTCGAAAATAATAATGTGAAACCCATCGATAACAATTTAGCTCCTCCTGATTTCTTATCAGAGGAACAGAAATCCAAGTTAATGTCTGTATTGAATAAATATGACTCAATCTTCACCACTAAGCCTGGTCTATGCACTCTATTCGAACATTCGATAGATACAGGCACACATAAACCTGTAAGATCGCATCCTCGTCCTATGACTCCCGGTAAACGAAAGATCTTTGAGGAAACCTTTGCGGAATTAGTCGAGTTCGATATCATAGAACCCTCCTCAAGTGCGTGGTCATCAAACGGCTTCGTTATACCAAAACCAGGAGGTGGGCAAAGATTTGTCGTAGACTTTAAAGCAGTAAACAGTTTAACGGAGCTAGATGCATATTGTTTCCCGAGAATGGATGATATGGTAACCTTTGTAGGTCCCGCACAATTCTTTTCCACTTGGGATACAATTAAAGGATTTTATCAAATTCTTTTACGCCCACAGGATCGGGCTAAAACTGCATTTAATAGCCCTAAAGGTCTATGGCAATTTAAGAGGATGCCTATGGGACTAAAAAATAGTCCAGCCACTTTCCAAAGAACCATGGATGTAATCCTTGGGGATTTAAAATGGAAAATATGTCTCGTCTATTTTGATGATATAATTATATTTTCTCGTACTATAGACGAACACATCGAACACATAGATTTAGTTCTAGGAAAGATCATGGAGGCTGGGCTGACCATAAATCCTAAGAAAATACAATTATGCAAAAAATCATTTAAATTTCTAGGTTTTATCATAGAACACGGAATGTGCCATCCAGACCCTGAGAAAGTAGAAAAAATTAAAAATTATCCAGTTCCGAAGAAAGCAAAGGATATTCAGCGATTCTTGGGGTTGTGTGGATTTTATAGGCGTTTCATACCACATTATAGTAAGCATTCTAAATGTCTCACTAATTTGATTAAAAAAGATGTAACCTATGAATGGACTACGGAAACACAAGCAGCCTTTGAATTTTTAGAACAGCTTTGTGTGATTTAACTACATTAAGACTTCCCGATCTTAACTTACCATTTATCATTCAGACTGATGCTAGTGGAGAGGCATTAGGAGCTGTGCTATATCAAGAGTACGAAGGAGTTCGATATCCACTATGGTTTGCAAGCAGAACCCTAACTCCTTGTGAGACTAGGTATTCCAACCCAGAAAGAGAATGTTTAGGGGTCATTTGGGCAATAAACAAATTCCGTGGCTTTATTGAATGTACACGGTTTATTGTTGAGACTGATCACCAAGCATTGATATGGTTAAGAAAGATTAAGGAACCAACTGGACGTCTGGCCCATTGGTTCATGGAATTACAAGGATATGACTTTGAGGTTCATTACAGAAAGGGTACACTTAACCAACCAGCAGATGCTCTTAGCAGAATTTCTGATACACTGTATGCACAAGTTAATTGCACCGTTACCAGAGCGGATATTATAGCTGCACAGGAAAGTGACCCAGAAATAGGACAATTAAAACAGTTTATGCTACAAAATATTTCCAGTACAAACACAGAAACAATTAAGAAATTGCAAAAACTATCAGAAAACTGCCACATTTCTGAGGATGGTCTCATTCTTCGTTATGTAGGCGTTCTTCATTTTTTTGTTATTCTACTAATATTATCTTCATTTGATTTATTAGACTATTTCGCACTAACATTTTATATTTTTTCATTGGTCTAGTCGTTTCAGACTCATTCTGTCTCTATTCAAAGATATTTTTTTCAAATTGTCTTTTACGTACAAAAATGCATCGCTTCTTTGTTTCTAAATAGACATATTAAAGTGAAGTCGATAAAGATGAAGTGAGAGCCGTCCTTTTTAATCCAATCCAATAATATATTATTATATATTCAAGTACGACGACATCGATACAGATGCAGCCCGTGCATGTCTCGTCTTAGCTGTAGAACGGAATTCTGGACATTTCTGATACATTTGCTTTTTCTAGACTTTTCTGATACATTTGCTTTTATATGTAGACTTAATGGCTCAGATTTGATGATTAAAGTTTACAACATTATAAAACCATTTGTATAATGGTTATTTTGGTTAAGAAATATTGTACTCTATTTTTACTAAACCAAACCGTATGCTTGCTACCGGAAAAATATTGTGTATGCCCGAGAGAGTTTTTTAGTCTCACTGACAAAATCTTAAATTTCCCAATATTATACTATATTTTCTTATATAGTTTAAAGTAATATTCTAACATTTTAGCATTAAACAAGCATTATGTACGTGCTTTCATTGCTTTGCTCACAAAAGACCAAACCATGCATTTATTATTAATTATTTACAAATGTAAACTTTGTAAAGCAGCGTTTGCTTTTAGCTAATATTATATTTTACTATCATGTATAGGAAAATATCCTTTCACACTTATACAATAGTTTTCCACTAATTAGTGTTCCACTGATTTAATAGAGTATTTCACTCTAAACATTTTATATTTGTTTGGTTTGTCTATATAGGGGTTTCTATCTCACTAATAATAATTATGTATTTATCCAAAAATGCAGAAAATATTTTTTTAAAGTTGCTGTATTTTAATTTCAAGTTAAAAATGCGTCGTTTTTTCCGTCCCTACATAAATGTGTACATGAATGAATATTTGAGATATTAATGTGAATTTACTAAGTATGAAAATGCAACAGGAAGGACATTTGCCACCTAGCCAACAGCAAAATTTAAATATTTCAGTATTGAGTATTGTTGTTAAAGCTCAATATTTATTTGCTAATTGTATGCAAGCAAATTGTAAAATATGCAAAAAATTTTAATCACAAAGTTGTATTCTATTTAATATTACAAATTATGTCAAAATGAAATAAATACAAAATAAAAATCTAATAGCTTCTTGTTTTTTATTGTACATAATAATTCGTACATTAGTATTATTGCCTAAAAAATGCATAGTACTGCGTTTATTCCAGGTGTTGAAAGCCTAACTATTATAGCTATCCATTAGGTTTCTATAACTAATTCCATATTAACATTTGTGTTGCAGTATGGAATACTTAGTTAACAAACAACGGCCGCATTGAGGTTATCATATTTCGCTTAAAGACATAACCATAAGTTATGGTCCATAACTTTTGCATCCATTAGTTTGTACTAAATATTAGTTGACTATTAATTCATTGATATGTTTAAAACGGAGCTAACCCGCCCCACCCACGCTACAAACCTAAGTTAATCTATCATAGTCTTATCTAATCTAAGTAAGGGGTAGGTTGGGCGCCTAACTTTAGTGTACGGCTTTTTACTCTTGCGGTTATTGAAACCCATTCTTAACATACTCGTGTATTTTGTTTCGGTTGCAAAATATATCGTCCTTAAAGAAACGAAAGCCGAAATCCATTTTTTGTTTGGCGGCGGAAAAATTATATATATCCATACGCTTGTTAGGATTAGTCGATTTCCTGTACCAAACAAAAAATGGATTTTGGCTTTTTTGTTCCTTAAAGGACGATACTGTAAACTTTGAGTACCATGTTACACATTGGTTCATGATCCAATTCTCTTTATTGCAAAATATGCAACCAAATATTTACGTAGGGATCTCAATAGAAAGAAGTAAAGTCACACTGTAATTAATAACTTGAAACACAAATAGTATTGCCGTGTCCCGAATGACCCCAAAAAATGGACCGATTTCCATCATTATAGGTCGAAGAGCTTTCATTTCCCTAATTAATTCCTTAGATACTAACACTAGTTTCCAGCGTTGTCGGAAATTGATTGCCAATTCATGTATCTGCCCACAACGAGTAAATCCCCATAGTTCTAGGAAAAAGCACCCCACTGACCAATACAGGGCTAACAGATATACTGCTAAGCCTAAGTGGTGATGCATCTTTATAGTTACAAAATTAGCTACAGGATGAATGAAAAACGCACTTCCTATAAAAATCGGAATAATACATTTTATAGATCGCAACAAATTCTGATTGATGAGTAACAATTCCCGATACAGTTTGTTGGTCATATTTAATTTGTGACGAATTTCTGAATTATTACGTCCTTTCAGAATTGACAAACTTTTCAGCCAATAGTATGTAGTGTGAAAAAATATAATAGAAATAGCAACAATCATACCTAATACAAGTAAGAAGTGCATAAAAATGAAGGTCTGTCCAAAGAATATGCAAACAAGGCAGAAAACGTAGACGGTGTATGACATGTAATTTAGATTGACAATCCAAGCAAATATGTGCAGTTCTGTGTAAACTAATACAAAAGATGCTGATGGAAAGATGATGAAGAGAATAGGAATGGCTAGCTTAAAAAAATATCCACAAAGTTTGTAGAACAACGAGTTTTCAATTTTCGCAGCAATGTCCGGTAAGAGACCTTTAGGAAAATATTTTTAATCAGAAAATTCAAATTTCTCGTAATGGTATAGAATGAATCATATAATTTAAACAAGCTGATTATGGTTTACTAGTGAACCCAGCAAAGAAATGAATCTAGCACAACTATTAAATTCAAAATCCTACATGTAACCGTAATCACAAATTATTGGTGTATCTCTATATATCATAATATATTTATGTGTATAAGATCTTCGCTTACTCGGTAATCAGTAATATTGTGACTATATATAATAACTATATATAATATATATATCAGTAATATGGTAACATTATTTATTGTCCAACCATGTTGGAGTTGGACAATATATATAAAATTATAATATTATTATATGTAATTATTATATATTATTTATAATTATTGGACCATTTGTTGGAAAGTCATTAGCCAATGGTAAACACATTGAATCTTCTTGATTGAACAGAAAATACACTTTGACTTTTAAATGCAGAAAATATTATTCAAATACAAAGGAGATTATTATAAGCTAAAATTAACAATTGGTTTCAAATAAGCAATATGAAACCTCATTTTCCAAATCTTATTAAAAGTGTATTAAATTAAAATTTTACCATAATACGTTTAATCACACAGTTACAATGAATGAGCCTTATATTCATTTAAATCAGCAGCAGTTTCAGTTTTGAGGACAGTGTGTAGGTATAGATTCACAGTTGCTAATTTTCAGAGCAGAAAGATGAATATTTCTTTTGATAGCAGACAGAAGAGAATTTGGTAACTCGTGTTTTCGTCAAAAATCAGCAAAAAATAAATTGAAAGTGCAAAATGTAAATAGTACAGTAAAAAACACTTTTCACGCAGTTGACACTTCTTACAGTTGCATTGTACAAATGTACATATTATGAAACAATTCTATTTGAATTTTGGTATGCTGCTAGGGCAGCAGCTTATTCCACTTTCAACACTCGTTTCCAAATTTCATGACATTTTGCTTTTACGATCACCCTACCAGACATACATACAAACATACATACATAGATATATAGATAGGTAAATTTATTGCTTTATCAAGTCTACGATTATAATATAGAGATTACATCAATTACCTCTAAATATTCCGTCGTATTGCAACATGCGAGTAAACGAAAGTGCAAAGTCATTTATCACGAGGTACAATGCCAAGTATTCCAAAAAGGTGGAAATTCCCATTGTAACAAACATTAATAGTATCACAAATTGTACGATGGTTAGAGAAGGTTGCTTCGTGAAATTCAGACTCAATAGAAGCGAGAAAGTGTAGCAGTTCATTAGAAACAGAGCCACAATGCCAGAAAACGCTGAATATTTTTTTCTCTTGTTGGCTGTTGGAGTGAGAATCAGATTATTGTGGTCATAATCAAAAAATCCACATTTAAGAAAATCGGATATTTTAAAGTAGGTTTCGAAAGCCTCCCTCATTGCTTTAGTCGTCATTTTGAATCCTAAATTTGAAATGGTATAGTAAATATTATGACAAAAGGAACGTGAGATTTTAATTCCACAACGTAGCTGTATTTGTTCTGGGATGAGGTTTGTAATGGAGAATGATTGGAATTTGAATCCCTGAAGTTGAAAGCTGTTAGAAATGACGCAGAATGTCTTTTAAAATAATTAAATTCAACATCTAGACATTCCCATATCATGTCGCTGAATATTATTCCCATGTTTGTATTTATTACGGCTTTAAACGAGTTCTCCGCAAAAGCATAACTTATAGGTAGGATTTCAAGCTATGTTGAAAATTTAATGTATATTTAATTACGACGACATCGATGCAGACGATGCCCGTCCATGTCTCGTCATAGCTGTAGAATTAGTTTCTGGACATTTTTGTGACATTTGCCTTTATATGGCTTCATGGCCAAGACTGGATGTTGGTAGCTTATAACATCATAAGTCCATTTGTATAATGGTTATTTTGGTGAAGGAATATTGAATTCTATTTTAGTAAACGAAAGCGTATGCTTACTACCCGAAAAAATATTCTGTGCCCCTGAGAGGTCTATATTCTAACTGACAAAATCTTAAGTTTCCCAATATATTGTGCTATATAGTATAAAATAATATTCTTACATTTTAACATTAAGCAAGCATAATGTAATAGATTTCATTTCTTTGCTCACAAAAGTCAAAACCATGCATTTATTTATTATTTACAAATGTAAACTTTTTAAAGAGCTGTGGTTTATAGTTAGTATAGCTAATAAATAATTTATTTTATCTTCATATATAGGAAATTGATCCTTTCACACTTATACAATAAGTTTTCCTTTCATTAGTATTCCACACTTCACTGACTTAATACACTATTTCCACTATAAACATTATTTTATATTGTTTTGTTTTTCAAGTAGTTTTGAATTCACTATAAAATATATGTCTTTATCCCAAGATGTAGAAAATGTTTTCTAAAGTTGGTCTATTTTCCTCATTCTTTTTTTCAGTCCTACATAAACGTTTATTTATGTTTTTTGAAAATGTGTATAGACTCGAATTGTTTTCTGTAGGGTGGAAATTATAGTAACTGCCAACTGTACCACATAAAGACTCAGTTCTCTTTAGTGAAAAACATACAGTGAAAAGATTATTTCTCTGTCTTTACAGAAAGAAGTAAAGTCACACTGTAACTAATAATTTGAAACAGAAATAATATTGCAGTGTCCCGAGTGACCCCAAAAAATGGGCCGACTTTAACCATTATAGGTCGAAGAGCTTTCATTTGTTTAATTGATACTTTAGACACTAATACTTGTTTCCAATATTGTGGAAATTTAATCGCCAATTCATGTATCTGTCCACAACGAGTGAATCCCCATATTTCTAATAAGAAGCACATTACTGACCAATACAATGCTAAAAGATACACCGCCTTGCCCAAATAGTGATACAGCTTAATGGTTGCAAAATTAGCTATGGGGTGAATGCAAAATCCACAACCTAGAAGAATCGGAAGAATAAATTTAAATGATCTCAACACATTCTGATTGATGAGAAACAGTTCCTGATACAGTTTGCTGGCAATAACAAAATTGTGACGAATATCAGAATGATTATCAACTTTCCCATTCCCAATTGACAAACTTTTCATCCAATAGTATGTAGTGTGAAAATAGAAAACAATAATAGCAATAATCATAGCTATTACAAGTATAAAGTGAATAAAAATGAAAGTCTGTGCAAAAAATATACAAACAAGGCAGAAAATGTAGAGAGCGTAAGACATACAATTCAGATTGAGAATCCAAGCAAATATGTGTAGATCTGTGTAAACTAATACAAAAGATGCTGATAAAAGGATGATGAGGAGAAAAGGAACGGCGAGTTTAAGAGTATATCCACAAAGTTTGTAAAAGAAGTAATTTTCAATTTCTGCAGTAATTTCCGGGAAAAGGCCTGTAAAAATTTTAAACACGATTTTTCTTTAGATTAAAATAACACTGTTGAATAAAATGTATACCTAGATAAACAAGCTATGCTACCATATAGTATAATAGTTATCACTATCACATTTAAGTTAACATTTACTTCCACGTTTTGTTTATTATTACATTATTACTATTATTATTACATTATTACATTAGTTTATAATTCGTAAATTTATGCAGTTATGTACGGCAATAAAGGCATGTGCCATCTGAAAATAATTCGCGTAATTACAAATTTGTAGGCTGGTATTTGTATTAGAAAATCAACTACACTTTTTGATCGCCTTAAAACATGAACTGCATACCATCATCTTTCAGAATAATAAATACAAATAATGCACCGTATAATATTATGTAAATACAAATAAAAGATGACCGTTATAATATAAGTATTACAGCTAATAGTAAAAACTTAAAAATTTTGATTTTTGTTAAATAGCTTTAAAATATTGCCCTTGGTATTAACTTACGTCTAAATAATCTGTCGTATTGCAACATGAGGGTAAACGAAAGTGCAAAGACATCCATGACGAAGTACAATGCCAAGTATTCCAAAAAGGTGAATATTCCCATGGCAACAAACATCAATAGTATAATAAATTCCACGATGGTTAAGGATGGCTGTTTCATGAAATTCAGACTCAAAAGAAGCGAGAAAGTGTAGCAGTTCAATAGGAACAGAACCACAATGCCAGAATATACTGAATATCTTTTTCTCTTGTTGGTTGTTGGAGTGAGAATTCCTTTTTGGTAGTCGTAATCAAAAAATCCACATTTTAGAAAATCGGATAGTTTAAAGTAGGTTTCGAAAGCCTCTCTCATAGCCTTACTCGTCATTTTGAATTCTAAATTTGAAATAGTGTAACAACTACTATGACAAATGTTACGTGAGCCTCTACAACTCAGTTTTATTTGTTCACGAATGAGGATTGCGATGGAGAATGTTTTGTAATTCGAAGGCTTATTTAAGCTGAAACCTTTTAGGAATGACGTAAAATGTTATATAAAATAATTCAATTTAGCATTTAGACATTCCCAAATCATGTACTCGGATAGTATCCTCATGTGTCTGTGTATTACGGCATAAGGTGAATTCTCTGCAATATTTAACTTACTATATCATTCCAAGTATTATGTTAATATTAAATTACGACATCAAACCAGCGCCGACTTAGTCCGTTCTTAGCCGTGGAAATGTTTTATAGACATTTTTGATACATTCGCCTTTAAATATTTCATGGCCCATCTGGATGACAAAAGTTCATAAGATATTCATAAGACTTATGTATTTACTGCTTATTGTGATTAATCAATAGTATATTCTATTTTACCAAAGTATAATATACTTTTTGCAGTAAAACATTCTTCTGTATGCCCAAAGGAACTATATTCCACACTGATGAAGTCTTAACTTCCATAGTATTATTCTCCTGTATAGTGTAGTAATACTTTTGTCGGTTAGTATTAAACAAGTGCAATAATATTACATAGCTTCATACTACTGTTTTGCTCACAAAAGCCTAAATCATACATTTATTTATTATTTATAAATGTAAACTTTTTAAAGCAGCTTTGGTATTTAGCTTACTCACATATACAATGATACATTGGCTCCATGTATACCAGCAAAAGTCTTGAAATGAATTTCCTTGAAAATCCCTATACAAGAAGTTTTCCGCTTATTAGTGTTCCGCTGACCTATTATATATTTCACACTCTAAAAATTTGGATTTTTATATCTGTTTGGTTTGTCTAATTTGAGAATAAAGACTCACTACTTCTTTATTCCAAGATAAAAACACATAGAAAATCTATTTTGAAGTTGTCTGTGTTACTCTCTATGTAAATAAGCACCACCTTTTGTTCATATATAAATAATAAATGTGTGCATGAATGGATAGATGATGTATTAAAGTTAAAGCAGTAAAGATACTAAAATATAAAAGGGGCATCCCATCAACAGTCATCAATAAGCATTCATTTAATGAGTGCTGAATTCAGAGTCAATAGAAGCGAGAACGTGTAGCAGTTGAATAGAAACAGAGCCCCAATGCCAGAAAAACGCTGAATGCTTTTTTCTCTTGTTGGCTGTTGGAGTGAAAATTCCTTTTTGGTAGCAGTTTAAGGTACGTGAGCCTCTACAGCTCAGTTTTATTTATTCACCAATGAGGATTACGAAGGAGAATGTTTTGCAATTCGAATGCATATTTAAGTTAAAAGCGGTTAGAAATGACGCAGAATGCCTTTTAAAATAATTCAATTTAATCATTTAGACATTCTCATAGCATGCCACCGAATATTATTCCCATGCTTTCTGTTTTTACGGCTTTGAACGCATTCTCGGCAAAATAACTTATAGCTAGGATTTCAAGCTGTGTGAATGTTAAAAATTGAATTACGTCGACATCATCGATGCAGACGCCGCCCTTCCACTTCCATTTTAGTTGTAGAACGGTTTGCTAGACATTTTTGATACATTTGCTTTTAAATAATTTCTTGGCTAAGACTGGACAATATAACCATTTGTATAATGGTTGTTTTGGTTAAGCAATATTATATTCTATTTTATTAAACGAAAGCGTATGCTTACAACCCAAAAATATTCTGTATGCCCGAGAGAACTATAGTCTAACTGACAAAATCTTAAGTTTCCCAATATTATACATATTGTGCTACTGTCCTATATAGTTATATTCTAACATTTTAGCATTAAACAACACATTATACTTATTGCTTTCATTGCTTTGCCCATGCCCACAAAAGACAAAATCATGTATTTATTAATTATTTACAGATGTAAGCTTTTAAAAGCCGCTTTGGGTTTTAGCTAGAAATATATTTTTTCATATATGTGCCGATTCCAGCAAATTTAAGCTTTCAGGTGATGACTGATAAATTTGGTTTTCCATTTAATAAAATAAAGCAGAAAATTCTCTACAAAATAAAAAAAAAACTCAAAATTTTAAACCCATTCCTACTATTTTTAAAAATTCATTGAAACTGAGACAATTATTTTATGCTTTCATAAAATAAAATAGAAATAAATTCAGTAAGTAACCGAAGGCCAGCATTGTAGAACATCCGACAATTCAAACTTTTATGAAAATTAGTACCACCTTTCGTATGCAGCTTAGAAACCATTCCAACCACATAAAAATCATTTCCAAACACTAGGAAATCATTTCCAAACACTTGGAAATCATTTCCAAATACTTGGAAACCATTTGTAAACATTTGGAAACCATTTCCGAACATTTGGAAACCATTTCCAAACACTTGTAAACCATTTCCAAGCACTTGGAAAGGTTTCTAAACACACCCAAGTGGGTGTGTTTAGTGGGAGGGGCAACCACACCCACTTGGTAAATACAGTTGTATTTTACTACCAATTTGGATTTTGAAGTTTCAAAACTAGCTGATTTCGAATAAATTGGACATTTTAACGAAATTTGAAAACTGGGTGGAGCGACTCCACCCATTTTCTAATATTTACACAATTAAGCTGTCAAATTCTATTTTGACGTTGTGGAACATGCTGATTTCGAATAAATTAGTCAATTAAACCAAATCTGAGAAGTGGGTGGGGCCAGCCTGCCTATTTTCTAATATTTATATAATTAAGTTGTCAAATTTTATTTTAAGCTTTCGAAACATGGAAATTTTGAAAAAAATTAGTCATTTCAACGACACTTGAAAACTGGGTGGAGCGACTCCACCCATTTTCTAATATCTATGCAATTAAGCTGTCAAATTCTATTCTGACGTTGTGGAACATGCTGATTTCGAATAAATTAGTCAATTTAACCAAATCTGAGAAGTAGGTGGGGCCAGCCTACCTATTTTCTAATATTTATACAATTAAGTTGTCAAATTTTATTTTAAGCTTTCGAAACATGGAAATTTCGAATAAATAAGTCATTTTAACGACACTTGAAAACTTGGTGGAGCGACTCCACCCATTTTCTAATATCTACACAATTGAGCTGTCAAATTCTATTTTGAGGTTTTGGAACATGCTGATTTCGAATAGATTAGTCATTTTAACCAAATCTGAGAAGTAGGTGGGGCCAGCCTACCTATTTTCTAATATTTATACAATTAAGTTGTCAAATTTTATTTTAAGCTTTCGAAACATGGAAATTTCGAATAAATAAGTCATTTTAACGACACTTGAAAACTGGGTGGAGCGACTCCACCCATTTTCTAATATCTACACAATTGAGCTGTCAAATTCTATTTTGAGGTTTTGGAACTTGCTGATTTCGAATAAATTAGTCATTTTAACCAAATCTGAGAAGTGTCTCCATGTTTCGAAATCTGAAAATAAAATTTGATAACTTAAATGTATGAATATTAGAAAATAGATAGGCTGGCCCCACACACTTCTCAGATTTTGTTAAATTTTCTAATTTATTCGAAATCAGCATGTTCCACAACCTCAAAATAGAATTTGGCAGTTTAATTGTATAGATATTAAAAAATGGGTGGAGTCGGCACACCCAGTTTCAAATTTCGTTAAAATGACTAATTTATTCGAAATTTCTATGTTTCGAAAGCTTAAAATAAAATTTGACAACTTAATTGTATAAATATTACAAAGTAGGTAGGTTGGCCCCACCCACTTCTCAGATTTGGTTTAATTGACTAATTTATTCGAAATCAGCATGTTCCACAACGTCAAAATAGAATTTGACAGCTTAATTGTGTAAATATTAGAAAATGGGTGGAGTCGCTCCACCCAGTTTTCAAATTTCGTTAAAATGTCCAATTTATTCGAAATTTCCATGTTTCGAAAGCTTAAAATAAAATTTGACAACTTAATTGTATAAATGTTAGAAAATAGGTAGGCTGGCCCCACCCACTTCTCAGACTTGGTTTAATTGACTAATTTATTCGAAATCAGCATGTTCCACAACGTCAAACTAGAATTTGACAGCTTAATTGTATAGATATTAGAAAATGGGTGGAGTCGCTCCACCCAGTTTTCAAGTGTCGTTAAAATGACTAATTTATTCAAAATTTCCATGTTTCGAAAGCTCAAAATAAAATTTGACAACTTAATTGTATAAATATTAGAAAATAGGTAGGCTGGCCCCACCCACTTCTCAGATTTGGTTAAATTGACTAATTTATTCGAAATCAGCATGTTCCACAACGTCAAAATAGAATTTGACAGCTTAATTGTGTAAATATTAGAAAATGGGTGGAGTCGCTCCACCCAGTTTTCAAATTTCGTTAAAATGTCTAATTTATTCGAAATCAGCTAGTTTTGAAACTTCAAAATCCAAATTGGTAGTAAAATACAACTGTATTTACCAAGTGGGTGTGGTTGCCCCTCCCACTAAACACACCCACTTGCCTGTTTAGAAATGTTTTCTAAGTGCTTGGAAATGGTCTCCAACTCAATGGAAGTAGTTGGAAAAACTTCGGACAATCATGTGTAGGACGTTTACATAACTATCAGTTTCATAAACGTCTAAAATACTGAGAGGTTAGATTGATGTGGTTGCCTTGTATTCCTCTTTACTCAATATCATAGTTTTCACCTTAAGGTTCTAAGTTGCTGGAATCGGCACATATATGAAAATGTATAATATCCTTTCACACTTATACAATAAGTTTTCCACTCATTAGTGTTCCGCCGATTTAATACAATTTTACGCGCTAATCATTTAATATTTTTTGGTTTTGCAAGTCGTTTTAGTCTCACTAATAATATATCGTCCTTTAAGGAACGAGAAAGCCAATAACCAGTTCTTGTTTGATTGCGGAAAAAACCAATAAGTTTTTCGTTGGGTGCAGGAAATAGCCTAACCCCATTAAAAAGTGGATGCATAATAAATAATGGTTATTGGCTTTTTCGTTCCTTAAAGGGCGATAATTATATGCTTTTATCCAAAGATGAAGAAAATGATTTTTAATGTTGTATTTCCCTTTCATGTAAAAGTTTCGTCGTTTATTTCGTTCCTACATTAATGTCTGCACGAATGAAAAGATGAGATATTAAAGTAAAGTCACTATATGTGGAATAAAAGGACATTTGCCACCTAGCCAACAGCCAAAAATAAATATTCATGTAATGGGTATTGTTGTTAAAGCTCAAAATTATATGCAGGTTGTAAAATATGCAAATATTTTTAATCACAAAGTTGTATTTCATATTAAACATTTATATTCATAATATTACAGATTATGTCAATTTGTGTTGCAGAATAGAATACTAAGTAACAAACAACGGCCGTATTGAGATTGTTATGTTTCGCTTTAAGACATGACCATAACTGCTGTATCCATTAAGTTGGCACTAAATATTAGTTGAGTATTAATTTATTGATATGTTTAAGACGAAGCAAACCCGCCCCACCCACGCTACAAACCTAAGTTAATCTATCATAATCTTACCTAATCTAAGGAAGGGGTGGGCGCCCACTTTAGTATATGGCTTTTTACTCTTGCGGTTATCGAAACCCATTCTTAACATACTCGTGCGTGTTTTGTTTCGGTTGCAAAATATAATTTATATATAATAAAGTATATATTATATTATATATTTTAAATATAATAATATATAATATAATATATATTTATATATATAATAAAGTACCATGTTACATTGGTTCAGGATTCAATTCTCTTTAATGAAAAATATGCAACCAAATAACTATGTAGGCATCTTTACAGAAAGAAGTAAAGTCACACTGTAATTAATAATTTGAAAGACAAATAGTATTGCCGTGTCCCGAGTGACCCCAAAAAATGAACCGATTTTCAACATTATAGGTCGAAGAGCATTCATTTGCCTAATTAATCCCTTAGGTATTAACACTAGATTCCAGCGTTTTTTGAAATCGATTGCCAATTCATGTATCTGTCCACAACGAGTAAATCCCCATAGTTCTAGGAAAAAGCAGGCCCCTGACCAATACATGGCTACCAGATATACTGATACGCCTAAGTGGTGATGCATCTTTATAGTTACAAAATTAGCTAGGGGGTGAATACAAAATGCGCATCCTAAGTAAATCGGGACAATACATTTTAAAGATCGCATCATATTCTGATTGATGAGTAACAGTGCACGATACAGTTTGTTGGTCATCACAAATTTCTCATGAATATCAGATTGATTTTGTTCTTGCCGAATTGACAAACATTTCACCCAATAGTATGTGGTGTGAAAATAAAAAATAACAATCGCATTAAGTATATTTATTACAAGTAAGAAGTGAATAAAAATGAAGGTCTGTCCAAAAAATATACAAACAAGGCAGAAAATGTAGACGATGGTAGACATATAATTCAGATTGACAGTCCAAGCAAATATGTGTAGATCTGTGTGAAGTATTACGAATGATGCTGCTGGAAAGATGATAAAGGAAGCAGGAATGGATAAATTAAGAGAATGTCCAAAAAATTTGTAGAACAATGAGCTTTCAATTTCTGTGGCAATATCCGGGAAAAGACCTGTAGAAAAATATTTTTAAACAGAAACTTTCAAATCTTTCATAATGCTATGCATTGAAGTATAATATAGCTAAACAAGCTGATTATGCATTGTTTATCACACCAAGCAATGTGTTTACATCCTTCAGGCGCTTATCGTTTTCAGAAATGGAAAAGTTGATAAGAACAACATAAAACAAGTGTAACTTTATAAATTATAAACCTAACCACAAAAAATTTACATTTTCCAAATAGAAAATTTAGTACGAAAAATAAAATATATGTTTTTACTTTATTAAAAATGTATACTATTGTGATTATTACTATTATTAGTGAATTATAAACCTAACCACAAAAACTTTTAGCTGGAAAAAATGTTAATGTCGAACTTACGTCTAAATATTTTGTCGTATTGAAACATGTGGGTAAACGAAAGTGCAAAGTCATCAATCACGAAATACAATGCCAAGTATTCCAAAAATGTGAAATTTCCCATTACGACAAACATTAATAGTATCAAAAATTGTACGATGGTTAGAGAAGGTTGTTTCGTGAAATTCAGATTCAATAGAAGCGAGAAAGTGTAGCAGTTTAATAGAAACAGAGCCACAATGCCAGAGAACGCTGAATATCTTTTTCTCTTGTCAGCTGTTGGGGTGAGAATCAGATTAT
Organism: Tomocerus qinae; assembly: GCA_020055645.1. NCBI lineage: Eukaryota > Metazoa > Arthropoda > Collembola > Entomobryomorpha > Tomoceridae > Tomocerus > Tomocerus qinae. Next base: position 68,541,069 of record CM034546.1, read on the forward strand.
TGTGGTCATAATCAAAAAATCCACATTTTAGAAAATCGGATATTTTAAAGTAGGTTTCGAAAGCGTCCCTCATTGCTTTAGTCGTCATTTTGAATTCTAAAACTTATGAGAAAAGGTACGTGAGACTCCACAACTTAGTTTTATTTGTTCACGAATGAGGATTTCGATGGAGACTGTTTGCAATTCGTATACTTACTTAAGTTGAATAGTTGAAAGCTGTTAGAAATGACGCAGAAAGCTTTTTAAAATAATTCAATTCAACATCCAGACATTCCCATATCATGTCGCCGAATATTATTCCCATATTTGTATTTATTACGGCTATAAGCAAATTCTTCGCACAAACATAACTTATAGGTATGATTTCAAGCCACGTGAATTTTATAAATGTAATGAATATTAAATTACGACATGGAGACATCCGCGGCCCGTCCTTGTCTAGTCTTAGCCCTGAAACGGATGGAACGAATTTTATTAAACCAAAGCGTATACTTTCTACAGAAAATAATTCTTTTGGATGGCCCAGATAACTATAGTCCAAGATGTTAAAGTGTTAAATTTGGACCCAATATTATACTTACTGCGCAATATTGTCCTATATTATAATATTGAAAGAATAATACTCTACCATTTTAATATTAAACAAGCACAATATACATATATTCAAAGTTTCTTGCTTGGTGCATTACTTTGATCACAAAAGCCAAAACCATACATTTATTTATTATTTATAAATGTAAACTTTTCACAGTAGCTTTAGTTTTTAGTTAAGTCGCATATTTCAGCTCCATGTATAGGAGATATAGCAAAATGTATATCCTTTTGCACATATAAAATAAAGTTTCTACTTACATTGTTATTCCACTGATTTAATAAACTCTTTCTCACTAGGCATTTTAATTTTTTTTTCATTTGTTCAGTAGTTTCAGTTCAGACTCATTATGTCTCTATCCAAAGATAAAACAGTTTTTTAAAGATTGTTTTATTTTTTTCAAGAAATGCATCGCTTTTTGTTCCTATATAAATCTGTGCATGAATGGCATGGCTGGATTAAATATTAAAGTGAAATTGGTAAAGATGAAATAAAAATGACATAGGTTATCACCAGACGTCGGAATTTTATTTAAGTAAAATTTTTACAGCCTTCTCATAGAGTTCTGAGACTTCGTATCTACACGAATCATGCACTGAGGATTTCAAAAATATAAAAGTGTTAGTAAACTTTTTTACACTTTTGAGTTATAAAAAAATTTAAAGTTTTAGTAAATTTTTTTTATATAAAAAAAGTTTACATAAAATTTTGGACATAAAAAAATCTTAAGAAAATATTTTGGCAATTTCCAGAATATTGTATGTTCAAATTTTTTTTCAAAATTCTCAAAATGAAACTGTTACAATAAAATAAATGCATTTGCATTAATTATCTTTTCAATAAGCCTACAGTGACCAAGATTATCCAAGGTTAAGCGGGGCTTTCAAACATTACATTTTAGTGTCGCTGTAGTTAGAATTGAATTACAAGAAAAATTGCAATATGCAGAAAGTAAAACTGACAATTTTAGTCTTTATTTCTTGTCGATTGAATTTATTGTATTATAACAATTATTGTTATAATGTTTTAGTATGCACAAGGCATTTTTGAGTCCACGGCGACAAAAAATGAGCATGGAAAATATTGAAATGTCAATGGTTTCCTCTTATTATTTATCCATATGATTTTGCCATGGGTGTAATTTTGCCCGTTTTGTTGACTTTATTTAATTTCAATTTTAAAAATTTAATTTAAGATAATAAGGACGATATTTCGTTTGGATTGAATTTTAACGCATTAATATCCGATTTTAAATTGGTCTAGAATTTAAGAAGTTAAGATTTGATATTAAGTTTAGATTAAATTCTAATATTAAAATTGATATGATTTTAAGATGGCAAGCTTGGAATGCATTTTAATATTGCAATATATAAGATGTTAAGTTTGGATTAAGTTTTTATATTATTGAAATGTATATGATTTTAAGATGGTAAATTTGGATTTTAAAATTGAAGATTAAATGTACAATAATGAAATGAAATACATATAGTTCTTATTTACCACCTGATTATTTAGGTAGAGTTACTGGCTTTTGATTTTTCAATGTTATATTATAGATAATATTTTTGCCGAAATCAAAAATAAACTGTTTAGAGAAAATTTTTGCCATGTTGGTAAATTTTTATAAAAAAATTTTTGCCATTTTTGGTAAAATTTTATGAAAAATTTTTACCCTTTTTTGGTAAATTTTCGTGTAAATTTTTTGCGATTTTAAATAAATAAAATTCCGACGTATGCTTATGACGACACATTGTAGACTTCTTGACTATACTCTAACACAAAAAAGAAACCTGAAATTTTCATCTATAATTTACTTAATTATTACTTCTACGAAAGTCAACAATTTTATTTTTACATTTTTCACAGTTACATATTTCACTAAATTAGAAGTCGATGGAAAGATTTGCATTTACCTGTATATTAAGTTGTTATATTACAACTGAAGGTAGACAAGGTTTAAAAAGGACATCTTAACCTACAAGCATTCAAAACGAAGGCCATGTAATTTTATCTATATCTATTGTATTTTCTTAAATTCGGTGTGGTGGTTGGTATCGCCCCTTAATGTTGGAAAAAGCCTTAGTCCACTTTTTGTTTGGAATAAAATTAACATTTATAAAATCGTCCATTAAGGAATCATTTAGCCTAAATCCATTTTTTGTACACAAAACGAAAAGTGGTTCCTTAAGGGACGATATAATCTTTTTACGAAAATGAATAGTGAAATCATTATTTACATAGGCAGGTCTACAGAAAGAAGCAAATTGACGCTATAATTAATAATTTGACTCCAAAAAATGAACCGATTTCAATCATTATAGGTCGAAGAGCATTCATTTGTCTGATTGATACCTCAGATACTAACGTCAGTTTCCAGCGTTGGCGGAAATTGATTGCCAATTCATAGATCTGTCCACAACGAGTAAATCCCCATATTTCTATTAAAAAGCACATTATTGACCAATACAATGCTACAAGATATACTGCTATGCCTAAGTGATGATGCATCTTTATAGTTGCAAAATTAGCTAAGGGGTGAATGCAAAACGCACAGCCTACATAAATCGGAACAATAAATTTTACAGATCGCAACACATTCTGATTGATGATTAACAGTTCCCGATACAGTGTGTTGGTCCTCACAAATTTCTCAGAAATATCATATTGATTATGTTCTTGCCGAATTGACAAACTTTTCAACCAATAGTATGTGGTGTGAAAATAAAAAATAACAATCCCATTAGCTATAATTATTACAAGTAAGAAGTGCATAAAAATGAAGGTCTGTCCAAAAAATATACAAACAAGGCAGAAAACGTAGACGGTGGTAGGCATATAATTCATATTGACAATCCAAGCAAATATGTGTAGATCTGTGTAAAGTATTACGAATGATGCTGATGGAAAGATGATAAAGAGAAAAGGAATGGCGAGTTTCAGAGTATATCCACAAAGTTTGTAGTACAACGAGCTTTCAATTTGTGTGGCAATATCCGGGAAAAGACCTGTAGAAAAATAATTTTTAACAGCAAATTAAAAATCTTTCATAATGCTATGCATAGAAATTACTAAGGAAACTGATAAAGCATGGTCTATCATAGCAGCAATGTAGTTACATCCTTCAGAGGCCTGCATGCAAATATGGAGTTAAAAAGCGAAATTTTATTCATACTAGTTATTATAGGTGTATATAATTACATATTACATCTAAATCACGTAATGCCGACTTTGTTCAGTATCAACATTCAGAATGCAGTCAAATCAATGCAGAGTAATATAATATGTGTATATATTAATATTGAAAACTTCAACTGTATTTGGTTTTAAATACTAAAAAAATGCCCACTCTTTTAATTTATGTTTACCACATAATGAATAATGGTTTCTTTTATCGCATTTTAAAATATCTAGTATGTTTCGGATAACACGCAACATGCACAATGTTTGAACAAATAAATAAGCGTTTGTGCATAGAAGGACTTTCTTAATTACAATTTGACACAAATAATAATAATATACTAATTTCAGAAATAGAAAAGTTGATATGACAACATAATGCAAGGTTGTGACTTTATAAATTATGAACATAACCACATGAAAATTTAGCTGGGATAAAATTATGTCAAACAATGCTGTAAATTCATTAAAAAAATATAAAATTATTTGTGATTATTAACATTAGTAAGTTATAAACTATCAGAAAACATTTTAAATGGAAAAAAATATTTAACGTCGAACTTACGTCTAAATATTCTGTCGTATTGCATTATTTGGGTTAAACGAAAGTGCAAAGTCATCCATCACGAAATACAATGCCAAGTATTCCAAAAGAGTGAAAATTCCCATTGCGACAAACATTAATAGTGTCAAAAATTCTACGATGGTTAGGGATGGTTTTTTCGTGAAATTCAAACTCAATAGAAACCCGAACGTGTAGCAGTTCAATAGAAACAAAGCCACAATGCCAGAATACGCTGAATATCTTTTTCTCTTGTTGGCTGTTGGGGTGAGAATCTGATTATTGTGGTCGTAATCAAAAAATCCACATTTTAGAAAATCGGATATTTTAAAGTATGTTTTGAAAGCCTCCCTCATTGCTCTCGTTGTCATTTTGAATCTACTTCTCAGTTGTTGTTGTAATTTGAAACGGAAAATGTTTTAGTTCGAAGAGTTAGTTAGGATAGTACTTTTAGTAAATGACTCTGAATGTTATTTAAAATAATTCACAATTGAGCCAATATACTAAATTATGTCACTGAATGCTTCTATGAATTATATTATTGCCATATTATAACAAATACTCCATAAAATGGTATCTAAATAGGTAAATAGGACTCCCTTGTCTATTCTTTCTGGAAATTTTTGATAGATTTGTCTTTAAATACCGATTTTGTGATCTGGAATACAGATTTTGGATGGTGATAGTCCATTAGATATTCCTAAGACTATTTTCATATATGTGTATTGTTGTAAAGCAATATTGTATTTATTTTACTAAAGCAATACTTTCTAAAGAAAACGAATATCCTGCATGCCATAGAGAACTGAAACCGAAACTTACATTTTCCTACAATAGCCTCCTATAATGGTCCATTATATTAAATGAAGCCCCAGTAATTACATTTACAAAAGTAAAGCTTCAAACTACATTGCTCACAAAGCTAGCAAAACTCATGCATATGTTTATTTATTATTTATAAATGTACACTATTTTAAAGCAAAGTTTTGAGATTCAATCACAAATGGTTCCACGTAGTAATTATTTTATTCTGGCTAAAAAACTTAAACCTTGAGTGATTACTTTTTTAAGCAACATAACGACCGTCTGGTGTCTAATATCTATTTTGAGATAGCATCAAATATTAGCACTTTAGGTTAGGCATTGACAAAATATTGTAGAAACACAACCTTAGAAAAATATTCCTTCCCATAAATTTTGTATGACTTGTCCACTCCCAGTCAGTTCATTTATCTCTGCAATAAACAACTCACTTGCGAAAACTATATTACTTTTGATTTTCTGTCGTTGATGCCTGAAACTAAATGATTACAGTAATTTAGAAAATGGGTACAAAAACCTAACAACCTAAAAATTTGCACATGTAATTTATTTAATGATTCCTTCTACGAAAGTCGAAAATATTTTTTTTACATTTCCACAGTTATATGTAATAGCGCAGTAACTTTACTTCTAAAGTGGGCTGTGATACTCTACAGTATCACAATCACAATTGAGACAAGGTTAAAACGGACATCCTAACTAACCTAAAGGTATTAAAAACGAAGGCTATGAGATTTGATATGAACTGTATTTATAGCGGTTGCATATTATAATACAAAAATTCCATATAAATACACATTTAGCATTGGTCGGAGATGAGATTTATGTAAATGTTTTCTAAAACGCTTAATGTATTAAAATATAAAATTTTTAGGAAAGTTGTGAAATTTTAATTGAATTTAGATGAATTAAAAGACCAGAAAATTTTTCTTAAGTTTGGTGTAGTGATTTGTACCGTTCCTTAATGTTGGATAAAGTACTTAGTCCACTTTTTGTTTGAATTTTAGAATTAAATTAACACTTATAATAAGCTGAAAGATAAACCTATGAATTTGGTCAAAAACCAATAATTTTCTTTTGGTTGGCATTTGGCTGCATAATATTTGTCTACTGTTTTTATGTATTACTTGTTACCTAGTTGAGTTTCTTTTGCCGTACAGTCTTGGTTGTAATACCATTCCCCTTCAGGTATAATGCAGCTTCGTTTTGCTTTGCCAGTAATTCTTTTTTAGATAAACTTACGACAGGGCATCAAAAAGGTTGCCGTTTTTCCACTTACTACATGTGAAGCTGTATTGTGGATGAGTTTGAGATCGCTATGCAAAGTTCCAAACACCTACCTTTCACATAACAAAATCATATTGCCATTTTGTCTAACTTTCATAACATTTTTCTTTTCATGCTTTATATAAGGGTAGTGGTATTATTTTGAAAAACTAGGAATTTGTATGGCACAAACAGGAATTTTTATATGGCAAGAAATTTCTTCGAACAGTAGTACATGTGTATGATACGTTACAGAAAACCGTGTGGTATTATATGGAAAGTTAATTAACAATGTATGGTACTATGAACAATTGTGGCTTTGATAATGTAAATTTTAATACATAATATTTATATAACCTGTAAAGCTTCCCTTATCGCTTTATCCGTCATTTTAATTATCTACTTTGTACTTTTGTACAGCTTCTATTAAAAGATCAGCATGCTGCATGCTCATCTGGACTACCACCAATAGTTTCAATATAAGATGTGGAAAGAGATTTGAGAATGTGTTGTCAGTCAAATGTTTAAAAACACAGAAAATATAATGTAATAATTAAATTACGTCCTATTCTACAAGGTGTTGTCAAATTCAAATTCTAGAGTCAATAATAAATGCAAAACTAGAGAAAAATCAGAGCCTTATTAAGACGATACCTGACTTATATAATGAAGCACAAATTTATATGGATTATTATCATAACTAATCATATAAATAATGATGATTGTACCTATGTTGTATGTATCTAACTATCTATCTATGTATGTTCTATGCCATGGATGTTGCCATTTTGTAGCAATGCGCAACCGCGAATGAAATACAGAATTTTAATTCCAGCTCCTAACATTTCAACATGCAAAAAATCCCTACATTTCAACTACTACCATTCTCTATATTATGGAAGAGCATGGCGGGGGCGCCAGTAGATAGATCTAATGGCTACCATAGATATTCAAGTTTTTTGTTAAAATGGGCCTGTGTGGATACAATACAAAATATTCACATTCAATTCAACATGCAAATGCAACACCAATTTGTAATTCTGTGTTGAAATCTGTACTATATGCTCTGAGCGTGATTCCAAAAGGTGTTTGTCTTAAGGGGACTTAGGGGCTAGGGGACCTTCCCACTTTTTATAATATATAGATAGGTAGGCTCTATAATGTGTTTTGAGGGAGGATATTTCCCTGCGCCCGCACACAGATTCGCGGAACACCTTATTCGAAAGTTGGCAAAAACTCCCCCGGGCTTGGCTGCCGTAGGAATTCCATTCTATAATCGTAGACTGAGAAAAATTTGCCCACTTATATATGTCTGGTAGGATAAATTTAAATTTTAGCGCGTTGTCAGTTCCCTTGATCCAAGGAGGCATTATTAATTATTACTATATTATAATACCTTTCGAAATCGATTCATATATGCTGGGAGCTACTATCTCTATATTATAATCGTAGACTTGATAAAGCAATAAATTTACCTATCTATATATCTATGTATGTATGTTTGTATGTATGTCTGGTAGGGTGATCGTAAAAGCAAAATGTCATGAAATTTGGAAACGAGTGTTGAAAGTGGAATAAGCTGCTGCCCTAGCAGCATACCAAAATTCAAATAGAATTGTTTCATAATATGTACATTTGTACAATGCAACTGTAAGAAGTGTCAACTGCGTGAAAAGTGTTTTTTACTGTACTATTTACATTTTGCACTTTCAATTTATTTTTTGCTGATTTTTGACGAAAACACGAGTTACCAAATTCTCTTCTGTCTGCTATCAAAAGAAATATTCATCTTTCTGCTCTGAAAATTAGCAACTGTGAATCTATACCTACACACTGTCCTCAAAACTGAAACTGCTGCTGATTTAAATGAATATAAGGCTCATTCATTGTAACTGTGTGATTAAACGTATTATGGTAAAATTTTAATTTAATACACTTTTAATAAGATTTGGAAAATGAGGTTTCATGTTGCTTATTTGAAACCAATTGTTAATTTTAGCTTATAATAATCTCCTTTGTATTTGAATAATATTTTCTGCATTTAAAAGTCAAAGTGTATTTTCTGTTCAATCAAGAAGATTCAATGTGTTTACCATTGGCTAATGACTTTCCAACAAATGGTCCAATAATTATAAATAATATATAATAATTACATATAATAATATTATAATTTTATATATATTGTCCAACTCCAACATGGTTGGACAATAAATAATGTTACCATATTACTGATATATATATTATATATAGTTATTATATATAGTCACAATATTACTGATTACCGAGTAAGCGAAGATCTTATACACATAAATATATTATGATATATAGAGATACACCAATAATTTGTGATTACGGTTACATGTAGGATTTTGAATTTAATAGTTGTGCTAGATTCATTTCTTTGCTGGGTTCACTAGTGAACAATAAGCCCGAAACAAACTTCATGGGTTGATTTCACAGAGCAGAATGGTTTCAAACTTTGAATACAAATTAAAGCCGAAACCCCTTTAGCTACAAGTCGATTTACATTATTTCTGACAAAAAGGTATATTATTGTTGTACCCTCTCCTTAAAGATTAAATAAAATATGATGTTATGGAAAGCATTTCAAGCTTTAAATAAAAAAGGGTACCCAATACTCAATACCAACTTAAATAAATAACAATGTTTAATAGGTTTGTATGAAATAGAAAATGAAATACATAAATGACAATAACACTTATTTACTATACTAACTTATGTCTTAAACTTATATTCCATTTCAATGATTCATAGACTATTAAATGATTAACACTTTTGATGTTTAACAAATTTTCTTTTACAAATGTACTAAAACACCAATCATTATCTACAATACAAACCAAGTAAAAGTATTAAATGATATTATAATTTTTTCCTTTTGTAAGTTTTTATTTGTTTTTGGATTATTGGCAATAATACAAATACGAAATCAGAAGATCTTTGTTGGAGACAAAATATTTTAAGAGTCCACCGTGCAATTCTTATTGAAAAATATGCAACCAAATAACTATTTCGGAGTATCTACAGAAAGGAGTAAAGTCACACTGTAATTAATAACTTGAAACACAAATAGTATTGCCGTGTCCCGAGTGACCCCAAAAAATGGGCCAACTTCAATTCTTATAGGCCGAAGAGCGTTCATTTGTTTAATGGATACCTTAGATACTAGCACCTGTTTCCATCGTTGTCGGAAATTGATTGCCAATGCATGTATCTGCCCACAACAAGTAAATCCCCATATTTCTATAAAAAAAGCATATTAATGACCAATATGATGTAAGAAGATACATTGCTATGCTTACGTAGCGATATAACTTAATGGTTGCAAAATTAGCTATAGGGTGAATGCAAAACGCGCACCCTACAAAAATCGGAACAATACATATTACAGATCGCAACATATTCTGATTGATAAGTAACAGATCCCTATAGAGTTTGCTAATCCTAACAAATTTGTAACGAATAGCAAAATTACTATGTCGATTAATTTTTTTCCCAATTGTCAAACTTTCCAGCCAATAGTATGTGGTGTGAAAATATAAAACGACAAGAACAGCAACTATAAATAGTAGAAGAAGGAAATGAATAGAAATGAAGGTTTGTCCAAAAAATATGCAAACAAGGCAGAAAACGTAGACGGTGGTAGACATGTAATTCAGATTTACTATCCAAGCAAATATGTGTAGTTCTGTGTAAAGTATTACAAATGATAACATTGTAAAGATGAGAAAGAAATATGGCCCGCTAAGTTTCATGCCATATCCACAAAGTTTGTAGAACAACGAGTTTTCAATTTCTGCGGCAATATCCGGGAAAAGACCTAAACAAAATAAATTCATGAAAACAGAAAATGGTAATTTTCTCAAATTTACAAATCCCGTTATAATCTTATCGTCTTTTAAGGAATGAGTATAATATAATGTAAGCCTCAAAATTTTCGTTTGGCATATGAAATCTGAATTCGATAGAAATCTGAATCCCAATGGAAGTTTGCAAATTTATTACAAAATAACGTTATTTTCTATATATCGTCCTTTAAAGACGCTCTCCATGCCTCCATAGCAACCACATGGGCCTATCTAAATGCTTGTTAAAAAATGTTTTACATCTGGCTTTATTCCTCCTGAAGGGGAATCCTGGACTATCGAGAAACTCACGAGGGTTTCTGGATTTTAGATATACTTGCTTTAAAGGATTAAAAAATCAAATTCCAAAAAAAGTGATTTAGTTTTAGTTTTTATAAAACGTTGATTTATTTGCACTGTTTAAAGCAACGATATCAAAAATCCAGAAACCATCGTGTGTTCCTCGATAGTCCAGGACCAGGATGGCAAAAATGTAAGTCCCATAAAAACCGGGCTTATCCTTTGGGAGGAATAAAGCCAGATGTAAAACATTTTTAACATGCATCTAGATAGGCCCGGTTGCTATGCAGACGTGCGTAGAGAGCCTTCTTAAGGAAGGAAAAAGCCAATATCCATTTATTGTTTACTAGGTGATTTTAATTATGTAATTATGAACATGTGTCCTGTTCCTGAATATCTGCAATTAATTGTTTTAAGTTTTAACAGGTTAATAGGTATAATTTAATTAATATCTAACGGCATTTAATCCCACGATCAAATTTGTACCAAACAACTTCATTCACAATTTGGTTATATTTTATAGTGAACCCAGTTAAGGGGCGAGCCTGGCACTCAAGAGAAATTAAGCAGGCCACCCATCACAGTAATAAAAATAAAAACAATTCCGGGTCAAATGGAAAAATTCCCAAATCAAAATAATAACTGAATTTCGTAGTGTTCAATACAGGGAATAATAAAATACTCTACTTTTAATAAACAACCCAGGATGTTCCCCTTTAAAATCAGAAAAATATGATTCCGGGTTTTTGGAAAACGAATTATCTTCTTTAGCTAATTATTTCTAATCAATCCCCAATAATCATCTTAATCTTATGTGAATTTGTATTATAGTTGAATCCTAGCACACAAAATGTGCTAGAAAATGTTGCAATCAGTAAATTTCTAGCGACTGCGCATTGGCCCGCATTTCACTAATTAATTACAAAATATTACGGACATAGAAACATACAAACATTTATTCAAGAATAATGAAAGAATCCCATGCGCATGCCCCACTTTATGCTTATGTAGAGTAAAGATTGTTCTGATATAATATTATGAAACAACTCATTTTGTTGGTTTAGAGGGAGGGGGCATGCGCATTTTGCTTTCGTGCTTTCAAGGAACGTGCATATATTACGTTTACAGTTGATGGGAGGAGGCGATCTCCAAAAGAGTTACAGCTAGCACTTGCGCTATACTTGGGAGAGGGGGTTTTACGTTACGTAATATATGCAGGTTTCCTAGGCTCTCCTACCAAGACATAGATAGTCAGGTATTAGTGCGATTATATTATAGAATATCCATATTTCGTTTGATGCAGAAAATAGCCTAACTTCACTAACAAGAGTATGGATGTAGGCTTTTTCCTCTACCAAACAAAAAATGGAATTTTGGCTTTTCCTGTACCAATCTAAAGGTGGATAAAGACTTTTTCCGTCCTTAAGGGGCGATACTATTATATGGTATGTAGTGTATAGCTAGCATGTACCCAGTAGAGGGCAGAGGGGGGTTGTAGCGCCAATATAAAGCTGTATAACATTAAGATAATGTTAGATATTGATGAAATAAGATTTACCGAACTTAGAACTTACGTCTAAATATTCTGTCGTATTGCAAAATGTTGGTAAATGAAATAGCAAAATCATCCATCACACAGTACAAAGCCAAGTATTCCAAAAAGGTGAAAATTCCCATTCCGACAAACATTAATAGTATCACAAATTCTACGATGGTTAAGGAAGGTTGTTTTGTGAAATTCAGACTTAATAGAAGCGAGAAAGTGTAGCAATTCAATAGAAACACGGCCACAATGCCAGAATACGCTGAATATCTTTTCCTCTTGTTGGTTGTTGGGGTGATGAGTTCATTTTTGTGATCGTAATCAATAAACCCACATTTTAAAAAATCCGATGCTTTAAAGTAGTTTTCTACAGCCTCTCTCATTATCTTAGTTGTCATTTTGAAACCTAAATTTATGTTAGTAATGCAAATGTTCTGGGTGAAACTCAACCACTCAGTTTTAATTGTTCTGGAATGAGATTTGCGACGGAGTAAGATGCAGTTCGAATGGTTATTAAAATTTAAGGTAGTACCCTTTGAATATGACACTGAATGTTATTTAAAATAATTCACTTTTATATTACCCATTCCCAAATTATTTCGTCGAATATTTCTATGCGTTAAATAACAAATAATCCAAAACATAATTATAATTTATATAAGTATTATTACTAATTATGTGCAAGTGCCAGTTAAAAATTTATTATGTAATATAAAATGAAAAATCAATACCACTCCGGCCTCTCTTGTATGTTATTAGCTGTGGAAAGTTTTTCTTGTCATTTTTTATACATTGACTTGACTTTGTGATCTGGAATCCAGATTCTTAATGGTGATAGTCCATTAGATATTCCTAAGACTATTTCATAATGCTTATTGTTGAAAAGAAATAGTGAATTCTATTTTACTATAGCTTATACTTTCTAAAGAAAAATAATGTTCTGTATGCCAAAGACAACTGAAGGCGAAACATTTTACTGTAATATAACGTCCTATAATTGTACAGTATTAAATAAAATCTTTGAATTTACAATTTGGTATTAAACAGGCCCAATATACAAAGTCACAAAGCTAGCAAAACTCATGTATATTTATTATTTATAGACACTAACCATTTTAAAGCAAAGTTTTCACTTTCCCCGACCGAAAAGGTACCAACAGAAACGCACAGAGAAGTTCAGCAGAGTTTCAACAAGAAATCCCTACGACTTAGCAGGAAGAGTTCAGCAGTTATTTTCCGTGTCTCAACCAAAAATTCACTCAAAACTGCACAAAAATGCATGCTGTGGAAATAGAAATACCAATATTATCAAATTTACTGTTTCTCCGGGAGAGGTCTCTACAACATGACCGATATTGACCCAAAATTACCACAGAGATATGTGTGCCGGGTAGCAACTTTGGTGACCTATCCCGGGAAAACTATGCGGCGTATCCGATTTTGATTTGAAAAAAATTGATCGCCTTCGTGCCCTCTACAACATAGAAGAGTATGAATGATATGGAACCTCCGAAAGCAAAAATCGGGGTGCTGGGTGGCAACATTCGGTGGTCCCTCCCTGGGAAAATACACGGTGGATTATTTTCATATCCTTCCCAAAGTTGTTTGTCTTAATGTCCTCTACAATATATGTGAACAATATGAACCATATCTAACATGCAGAAGCCAGAAGGGTCTTAACCCGTGTCCTGATGAAAATGATTTAATTACAGTAATCTAGATAATTGGTACAATAAGGAAACCTAAAAATTTGCACCTGCAATTTATTTAATGATTCCTTCTACGAAAGTCAAAACGTTTGTGTACATTTTCCACAGTTGCATGTAATAACGCAGTAATTTAGAAACCGATGGAAAGATTTGTATTTACTTGTATACATTAAAGTCAGAGTATTATAACTGAGAGAAGGTTATACAAGACATCTAATAATGTAGTGAAAACAAAGCCCGCACCCTCCCTAACTCAAAATGGCCATGGAATTTAACCTGAAATATATTTATAGCTTTTGCAAATTATATTCTACAATTCCATGAAGAATAAAAATATATACGAACATAATTAGCAGGAGTCGTAGTGTATTACATAAGATTTATGAAAATGAATTTTTTTATAAAAAATGTTATCGAAAGCTATTCACGCATGTAGTAAAATAAAAACAATTTTGAAATTTGTTGGAAAATTGTAGAACTATAAGCTGAATTTAGGCGAATTTAAAAATCCAGAGAAACGTTTTCGCACTTCGTGGGAATACATAAAGCTTGTATAATTATACAGACTACAGTTCGAATTGTCAGTAATTGCTGTTTCGATAGATGTATTGGGATGCTATTAAAACATGTAAATGTAAACTGTAAAGTGAGAAATACAATTTGTGAGAAAAGGTTTGCTCTTGTCTTGCTAATTAAATGTTTAAAATTATAAATACATAATTCAACACAGAAGTGTTGAAAACAAAACTTTTACAATGTTTTGAAGCATAACACAATAGAATAATATTATTGTACATTCCAATTTATTCAAATATATCAAATGTCCATAATTGCTAATTAAATGAAGGCTATCATCATCTATTAGTATTTAGGATATTTTAGTAAAGAAGGTTCTATCCAATAAAACTTTATAACTGTTCAAATAGACGAACTGCAACTTTTATTGTAAAGATGAAATTTGTCGCTTCTTTCAAATCCGAGTGATTCAATGTGATCTAAGATTTTAGTAGTGTCAGCTGCTGAAAGTTCAGTTGTCACTGAGTATGCAAACTACAATAGAAATAAAAAAAATATTATATTTAAAAAACAGGAGGGAGATTATTTTTTCTATTTGATAATAATAATTTCTTCAACTATATTAGCAACATATTTTGTGATGCTTTCCGTTTAATTTATTTTTTGTTTTTACCCATCCAAGTTCTCCGTCGGGATAGCATATAACTTCAACTGCAATATTTTTGTTATCACAATAGGTAAGATACTCAAAGTCAGTCTCTCCTGAAATCAAAATAAAATTGGAAATAGTAACTGCACCCTTGAGCAAGAAAAATGTCAACATGATTTAAGCAACTAATTAATATTTTAGTACAGTACATTTGAAATTCTTTAGGTACCAAAGGATTTATACTAGAATAATTTCACATTCAATAATTTTCCAATGAAATTTCAGCTTACTGTATTTGTCAAATACTGAAGAATATTCACATGAGAAAACGCCATCAGTGGTATTGAATTCTGTTGCAGGTGAACAACTCCATAGACCAATCTTATTGCCAAATCCCATAGCTATCCCATCGAATTTTCCATCTGAGCCATCATGTACAATTCTAAAACGGACGCATAGTTTCGAAAAGTCTTCTCCGTCATTCACCGATCTCCCATGAAGAATTTTAGCTAATTTACGTCTGAACACGGCGTTTCCTAATTGAAGATGCCATCCATCCGAAGGTTGACTTTCTCCCAACTAGAACAAAATAAACCCACGGAATTTAATAAAAAATTTTGACTTGTTGTTTAGATGTTTTTGGAATTTACTCTGAACCCTCGAGTATTACTTTAACCACAACAACTAAATCAGTCATACCCAGAGAAAATCAAAGTCTGAGGCAATTGTAGGATTTACACAAAGCTCGTTTTTATCAGAAGAAAAGTTCTCAGAAGCAACAGATATAACTAGCAATATTTGAAAAATTCCTAGTAAATTGTATACAAATTTGATTGCCATAGTTTTAATTAGAAATAATTTAGTTAGAACTGATAATTTACAACACTTTTGGTCTGTGAATGCAGTACTTTTAATTTGAGTAGTTATAAGTTCATTGTACTAAAATATAGTATAGAATGAAGACAAGGCCGTCAAGTTATTGTTTCATTTTTATTTGAATATTTCCTAAAGTGTCACAATACATTATAAATTATAATTTGATGAATGATGAGTGATGAATGAATGCCATACCAACGCCAAACAATATTTACTCTATTTGATCGAATAATCGGATGCTAAAGCAGTTTAATTTTAAGAAACCCCCATTTAAAATTAGACGAATGAGATTACATTGTATTGTAATATATCACTCTAATCCGTATGCAGATGCACGTTTGTACTGATATACATACATCTGATAAATAAACAATCTTTCACAAATTAAGTTCCTTAACAATATCAATTAAAGTAGCACAACGCCGTTATTCCCTGTTTGAGCAGATCTCAGATAAATCAAAGTGAAGTACGTAATAGCAAGCAGTAAACTATTATTTTCTATAAATTATTTAATAATGCTTATAGTTTTCATCATTATATTGATTTGTCATATACAAAAGTTTTTGGTATCAAATAATAATAATAATATATTATTTTGAAAAGTTCAAGCAAAACAAAAGGAACAAATAAATTATACTACATAATATACTATGACATCTTTTCAGGATGCCAGGCACATTATAGTATTCACTAAATAAAATTACAGTCCACTGATTAAATAACTCTTTAAAAACGATGCCGGAAAACTTCAATTAATCTCGGGGAGCCGCATGCCATCCAAAGTTTGTTGCAGATTCTCACATTTTCTAAAATGGGTAGATAGTTGGATGCAATGAACCTTTTAAGACAATATTAAAGTTACTCAAGCTAAAATCAACCAATTTAGACTTACCATTGCTTTTTCACTCAGTATTTTAAGATCTTCCAAATCGTATTGATCAGCAATTAAAAACAATCCGTAGGCACATTCGTCCATTCTCTTAACTTCGCCGGTGTAGACATTGTCTACACATCATCATATTCTGATTGATGAGTAACAGTTCCCGATACAGTTTGTTGGCCATAACTAATTTCTGACGAATTTTAGAATTATTATGTCCTTTCAGAATTGACAAACTTTTCAGCCAATAGTATGTACTGTGAAAAAATAAAATAGAAATAGAAATAATCAGTATTAATACAAGTAAGAAGTGATTGAAAATGAAGGTCTGTCCAAAGAATATACAAACAAGGCAGAAAATGTAGAGAGGGTAAGACATGTAATTGAGATTGACAATCCAAGCAAATAAGTGCCGTTCTGTGTAAATTAATACAAAAGATGCTGATGGAAAGATGATGAAGACAATAGGAATGGCTAGCATAAAAACATATCCACAAAGTTTGTAGAACAAAGAGCTTTCAATTTCTGCAGCAATGTCCGGGAATAGACCTTTAGGAAATTATTTAAAACCGAAAATTCAAATTTCTCGTAATGGTAATCGTAATAATTTCTCATCAATACTTTGTTTAAATCATTTTGTTCGGATTATAATTTTAAATATAAAATAATTTTCTTCATTCCAATTTAGACAAAATTTACATTTTCAGAAATAGAAAATTCAGTACAAAATATAATAAATCGCAATGTTTCAACTTTATTAAAATTATATACAATTGTGATCATTATTATTGCTAGTGAATTATAAACAGGAGGAAAAAAGATTTAATGTGGAACTTACGTCTAAATATTCCGTCGTATTGCAACATCTGAGTAAACGAAAGGGCAAAGTCATCAATTACGAAATACAATGCCAAGTATTCCAAAAATGTGAAAATTCCCATTGTAACAAACACTAATAGTATCACAAATTTCACGATGGTTAGAGAAGGTTGTCCCGTGAAATGCAGGCTCAATAGAAGCGAGAAAGTGTAGCAGTTCAATAGAAACAGAGCCACAATGCCAGAATACGCTGAATATCTTTTTTTCTTGTTTGCTGTTGGAGTGAGAATTCCTCTTTTGTTGTCGTTATCAAAAAATCCACATTTTAGAAAATCGGATATTTTAAAGTAGGTTTCGAAAGCCTCCCTCATAGCAATAGTCGTCATTTTGAATCCTAACTTTGAAATAGGATAGTAAATATTATGACAAAAGGAACGTGAGACTTCAAACCTACAACTTAGTTTTACTTGTTTAGGAATGTGGTTTGTGATGGAGACTGTTTGCAATTCGAATACTTATTTAAGTTGAAAGCTGTTAGAAATCACGCAGAATGGGTTTTAAAATAATCAAATTCAACATCTAGACATCCCCATATCATGTCGTGAATATTATTCCCATATTTGTATTTAGTATTTCGGCTTTAAGCGAATTCTCCGCAATATAATAGCATAACTTATAAGCATGATTTCAAGCCACGTGAATTATACAATGTATATTTAATTGCGACATGGAGGCATCCGTGGCCTAGCCCTGGAACGGATGGAACGAATTCTATTTTATTAAATGAAATCGTATGCTTCCTACAGAAACAAATTCCTCTGTATGCCCGGGAGAACTATAGTTCAAAGTGATAAAATCTTGAGATCGGGCTAAATTGTATACATACTGAGCAATATTGTCCTATATTGAATAAAATAATACTTAAAATTTTAGTATTAAACAAGCACTTTATACGAAGTTTCTTGCTTGATGTATTACTTTGATCACAAAAGCCAAAACCATGTATTTGTTTATTATTTATAAATTCAAACTTTTCAAGCAGCTTTTGTTTTTAGTTAGGTCGCATACTTCTGCTCCATGAATACAAAAACTCGCAAATTTCCTCTCACACACATACGTTCTTAATTTTTTTTGTTATTCTACTAATATTATGTCCATTTGATTTATTAGACTATTTCGCACTAAACATTTTATATTTTTTCATTGGTCCAGTCGTTTCAGACTTATTCTGTCTCTATTCAAAGATATTTTTTCAAATTGTCTTTTACGTACAAAAATGCATCGCTTCTTTGTTTTTTGTTTCTTTATAGATCTGTACATGGGTGACATATTAAAGTGAAGTCGATAAAGATAAAATGAGAGCCGTCCTTTTTAATCCAATACAATAATATATTATTATATATTTAAGTACGACGACATCGATACAGACGCTGCCCGTCCGTGTCTCGTCTTAGCTGTAGAAAGGTTTTCTAGACATTTCTGATACATTTGCCTTTATATGTAAACTTCATGGCTCAGATTTGATGATTAATGTTTAAAACATCATAAGTCCATTTGTATAATGGTTATTTTGGTTAAGAAATATTTTACTCTATTTTTACTAAACCAAACCGTATGCTTACTACCGGAAAAAATATTGTGTATGCCCGAGAGTATGATAGTTTAACTGAAAATCTTAAATTTCAGAAATATTATACATAATATTATTGTGCTATATTTTCTTGTATAGTTTAAAGTAATATTCTAACATTTTAGCATTAAACAAGCACAATGTACGCGCTTTCATTGCTTTGCTCGCAAAAGGCAAAACCATGTATTTATTTATTTTTAATAAATGTAAACTTTTCAAAGCAGGTTTTTTTTAGTTAAGTCGCATACTTCGGCTCCATGTATACGAAAGCTAGCTAAATGTCCTGTGACACACACACGTTTTACATTTATTTTGTTACTCCCCTAATATGTTCATTTTTTTATTACACTACAGTATTGCACTTTAAAAAGTACCCATGGGAGTTTGCAAGAATAAACAGTATAGGGCTATTTTACTACAGGCTAATTGAAAATCTACAATAGATAGAAGTGGCTCAAGAGGTTGGGATTACACACGCCGTTTACGCAAAGAATCTCTTTTCCAAAACCAAACCCCGCCAAAAATCATGGTTTGCTTGCAGGGTCAGGGCCGGTGAAGTTTTCATGCTGCCCGGGCAAAAGCTATTTTGATGCCCCCTTTATACTAACTTTAAAGTCATTCCAGAATTTAATTACGGGGAAATATTTTTATTGTGCCACATAATTATGCTAAAATTAAAATAGGCTATAGGGTAAGTAAAAGAAAGCCAAATTTAAAGCTCATACTATAAGACTTAAGACTGAAAAGATTTAGGTGAGGCTTTTCGTGTTGACACGGTTTGGGTACGTCAAGAATGTTTACAGGATAGGATTGGGTTTCGGAGGGGGGCTAACATTTGATATAGATACCTTAAATGTATATATTCGCGCGTAGCGCGAAAATTTTTGGCATTTGTTTGACGAAAATGAATCTAAAATAGCCTAAAAATTGAAAACAATCGCGCGGAACTCGAATTTATTGTTACTTGCACACCTCAATGCGTCCCTGGAATAGATGCTGGTTGTATTGAGACGGTTTGCTTTGAAACAGTTCGGATTGAGAAGGTTTGGCTTAAAACAGTTTGGGTAGAGACGGTTTGGGTTGAAACGGTTTGGGTTGAGACGGTTTAGGTTGAGACGGTTTGGGTCAAGACGGTTTGGTTCAAGACGGTTTAGTTTGAGACGATTTGGATTGACTTGATTAGTGTTGGGAAAACTGGGGTTTGAACAGTGTGGATGATGATAGTTTGAATTGACTCTATTTGGGTGGAGACGGCTTGGAAGGAAGATGAAATCACTAATTTTGTTATGAATGGGAGGACTACAAGCCAAGTGCTCAGTGCTCACTTTTGAGGATTATTATTTTCGAACTAGGAATCGTACAATGCTAATTACTTTGTTTTTGTTTCAGTTTTTAATTAATGGAATTTTAAAATAAAAAATTTGCTCAGAGCTTAAGAAAATTTTGAAAAAAACAATAATTGATTCAAAAAAACTTAACAAGAAACTTAAAGAAGAAAGGCGAAAAGATAGGCAGATTACTAATGCGCAAAAATTTGTTTCAAACTCATTTTGAAGAAATATTCTGCCGTGATTATTACTAGTAAATCAATTTTAGGATTTGTAGAAGAGGTTATTGTTTGGTACAATAATATAAAAACGCATATTAAAAAACACAACAGGTCTTTTGAGATTATAGTTTGTTTGGAATGCTAATAGGTCGGTCACATAACAAAAAAAATATTTTTCTTTTATTTTGCTGCCCCCCTCAGCTTGATGCCCGGTGCCGTCGCCCCGGTTGCCCCCCCAATTCCCCCGCCCTGTGCAGGGTTGGCATTTATTTCACATTTCAATGACTTTATATTGAAAATTGAAATAAATGAAATAAAATGAAATTAATTGAAATTAATGAAATAAAATGAAATAAAATGAAATTAATTGAAATTAATGAAATAAAATGAAATTAATTGAAATTACAGACATGGCATTTATTTCATTTTTCAGGAAATATTTCTTGAAAAGTGAAATATTTGAAATATTTCGCGAAAAATGAAATAAATGAAATTTTTGAAATAAATGAAATAAATTAAACGCGCATGTGTATAGACATGCGCAGTTAATTTATTTCACTTGAAATAAATTGAAATAAATTGAAATAAATGCCATGTACCCTATTTATTTCATTTATTTCAAATATTTCATTTTTCAAGGAAAGCGTAAGTGAAATATTTCGCGAAATATTTCAAAAATTTCACCTATTTATTTCAAGCGAAATATTTCAAGTGCCATGTTTGGAAATTAATGAAATAAAATGAAATTAATTGAAATTAATGAAATTAAATGAAATTAATTGAAATTAATGAAATAAAATGAAATTAATTGAAATTAATGAAATAAAATGAAATTAATTGAAATTAATGAAATAAAATGAAATTAATTGAAATTAATGAAATAAAATGAAATTAATTGAAATTAATGAAATAAAATGAAATTAATTGAAATTAATGAAATAAAATGAAATTAATTGAAATTAATGAAATAAAATGAAATTAATTGAAATTAATGAAATAAAATGAAATAAATTGAAATTAATGAAATAAAATAAAATTAATTGAAATTAATGAAATAAAATGAAATAAATTGAAATTAATGAAATAAAATGAAATAAATAGGGATGCATGGAGGACAGCATGCATGGACATTATTTCACCTTGGACAGGTGAAAGAAATGACTTTATTTCACATTTCTCTATTTATTTCAAGCGAAATATTTCACTTGCTAACCCTGTTTGCTTGGGTATACTAAATAGTCGCCCCTCGTCTCATTGAGCCTTACTATTTTAATGAAAATGTAAACGAACACTGAGATGAGCGATTGGATTTATGCATTGCAACTGAAGGAGAACTTATTGAGCACCTTTGGTTATCAAAAATATCGAAAGTACAATTGCTCTGTACAAGTCAAATAGATATATCGGCCTTTAAGGATAAAGAACTCAATCCAATTTTCGTTTGCAGTGAAAAGACCCTCTCTCCATTTTTCGCTGGGCAGTGAAAAAGACCCTAATCCTACGTACTCAGAAGTAATGGAGACTAGAAACCCTCCTAAGCCTCAAATTTTAGTCTAACTTTTCATGTTAAAGGAGGGGTATCATTGGTGGTTTCTAGTCTCGGTTATTTATGAGTTCTTAATACGTACATTGGGTTGAGGCCGTTGTTAGAAATGACGCCGAATCCCTTTTAAAATAATTCAATTTAACATCTTGACATTCCCTTAGCATGTCGCCGGATATTATTCCCATGCTTCTATTTACTAAGGCTTTAAGCGAATTCTCCGCAAAAGCATGACTTATAATATGTATGATTTCAAGCTATGTGAATGTTGAAAATTTAATGTATATCTAATTACGACGGCATCGATATTAACTGCCTGTACATGTCTCGTCTTAGCTGTAGAACCGAGTTTTCTAAACATTTCAAATATATTTGCCTTTATGTGTTGACTTCATAGCTCAGACTGGATGATGAAATAATAACATTATTAGTCCATTTGTATAATGGTTATTTTGGCTAAGGAATATTTACTCAATTTTTCCTAAGGCAAACCGTATGCTTGCTACCGGAATAAAATATTCTGTATGCCCGAGAGATCTATAGTCTAACAGGCAAAATCTTAAGTTTCCAATATATTGTGCTACTGTCGTATATAGTATAAAGTAATATTCTAACATTTTAGCATTAAACAAGCATAATGTACTTAATTTGATTGCTTTGCTCACAAAGGACAAAACCAAGCATTTATTAATTATTTACAAATGTAAACTTTTTAAAGCAGCTTTTGTTTTTAGCTAATATTGTACAGGGTGTCAAACTAGGATTCAGGCCCTATGTATCTAAAGAACCGTAAGTAGCACGACAAAACCGTTGATACCAATCGAAAGCCCGTGTAAAGTTACATTGAAACACCAGTTTTCATCAACTTATTCCTACGCATTCGCTTACACCAGCAGTTCTCCAAAAAAATTGAAAATATAAATAAATCACTACCTAATTCGTGACCAAATCTCTCGCGGGGGCTGAATTTAGGCAGCGGTACTGCGTTGCCACTGTTTCCGCTGTTGCCGCCGTTGCCGCTGGGAGGTATGGGGGTGAGCGGCAACAGCATAATAGCGGAGACAGTGGCAACAACGGCAACAGTGGCGACACGCTAGAACCCCTGGCGGCAACACGCTACAACCACTGGCGGCAACACGCTACAACCACTGGCGGCAACAGCGGCGACGCGCTACAACCACTTACAGCAACAGTGGCGACACGCTGCAACCATTAGCGGCAACACTGACCAGCGGCAACAGAGACACATTAATCTGGTTTCCTCTGTGTTGCTCTTGTCTTAGAGCATTGAGCTCAGAGCAACAGTGCACTGGCTTATATTAGGTTTAGCGGCAACCAGAGGAAATCAGATTAATGTGACTCTGTTGCCGCTAGTGGTTGCAACGTGTCGCCGCTGTTGCCGCAAGTGGTTGTAGCGTGTCGCCGCTGTTGCCGCTAGTGGTTGTAGCGTGTCGCCACTGTTGCCGCCAGTGGTTGTATCGTGTCGCCACTGTTGTCGCTATTATACTGTTGCCGCTGACCCCCATACCTCCCAGCGGCAACGGCGGCAAGAGCGGAAACAGTGGCAACACAGTACCGCTGCCTAAATTCAGCCCCGGCGACAGATTTGGTCACGAATTAGATAGTAATTTATTTATATTTTCAACATTTTTTGGGAGAACTGCTGGTGGAAGCGAATGCGGAGGAATAAGTTGATGAAAACCGGTGTTTCAATGTAACTTTGCACGGGCTTTCGATTGGTATCAACGGTTTTGTCGTGCTACTTACGGTTCTTTAGATACATAGGGCCTGAATCCTAGTTTGACTTTGACACCCTGTAGTTTAGCATCATGTATAGGAAAATGTATATTCTTTCACACTTATACAATAGTTTTCCACTAATTAGTGTTCCACTGATTTAATAGATTATTTCACGCTAAACATTTTATTTTTGTTCGGTTTGTCTATATAGGGGTTTCAGTCTCACTAATATGTCTTTATTCAAAGATGCAGAAAATGTTTTTTAAAAGTTGTATTTTAATTTCAAGTAAAAGATGCGTCGTTTTTTTCGTTCCTACATAAATGTGTCCGTAAATGAATATATTATGAGATATTAATGTGAATTCACTAAGTATGGAACAAACAGGACATTTGCCACCTAGCCAAATTTAAATATTTCTGTAATGAGTATTGTTGTTAAAGCTCAATATTTATTTGCTAATTGTATGCAGGTTGTAAAGTATGCAAATATTTTTAATCACTAAGTTGTATTCTATATTCATATTTAATATTAATTCTCATAATATTACAAATTATGTCAAAATCAAATAATTACAAAATAAAAATCCAATACTTTTTGTTTTTCATGGTACATAATTCGTACATTAGTATTATTGCCTGAACAAATTCGTATTGTTGTGTTAATTCTAGGTGTTGAAAACCTAACTATTATAGCTATCCATTAGGTTTCTACTAATTCCATGTTTTATGTATTAGTTACGGTGTAATTATTTAAATTATTTTCACGTATTAAAATTTTTGTTGCAGTATAGAATACTTAGTTAACAAACAACGGCCGTATTGAGATTATCATGTTTTGCTTTAAGACATGACCATAACTGCTGTATCCATTAAGTTGGCACTAAATTAGTTGAGTATTAACTTATTAATATGTTTAAGACTGGGCTAACCCGCCCCACCCATGCTACAAACTTAAGTTATTTTTTATCATAATCTTACCTAATCTAAGTAAGGGGTAGGTTGGGCGCCTCACTTTAGTATAGGGCTTTTTACTCTTGCGGTTATCGAAGCCCATTGTTAACATACTCGTGTATTTTGTTTTGGTTGCAAAATATATCGTCCTTAAAGGAACGAAAAAGCTAAAATCCATTTTTTGTTTGGTGGCTGAAAAATCCTATATCCATACGCTTGTTAGTAGAGTTAGGTGATTTCCTGAACCAAACAAAAATGGATTTTGGCTTTTTCGTTCCTTTAAGGACGATATTGTAAATTTTGAGTACCATGTTGAATACTGGTTCATCTTTATTGCAAAATATGCAACCAAATATTTATGTAGGGGTCTCAACAGAAAGAAGTAAAGTCACACTGTAATTAATAATTTAAAACACAAATAGTATTGCCGTGTCCCGAATGACCCCAAAAAATGGACCGATTTCCATCATTATAGGTCGAAGAGCTTTCATTTCCCTAATTAATTCCTTAGATACTAACACTAGTTTCCAGCGTTGTCGGAAATTGATTGACAATTCATGTATCTGTCCACAACGAGTAAATCCCCATAGTTCTATGAAAAAGCACCCCGCTGACCAATACGCTGCAATAATATATATTGCAATGCCTAGGTAGCGATACAGCTTAATGGTTGCAAAATTAGCTATAGGATGAATGAAAAACGCACATCCTATAAAAATCGGAATAATACATTTTATAGATCGCAACAAATTCTGATTGATGAGTAACAATTCCCGATACAGTTTGTTGGTCATATTTAATTTGTGACGAATTTCTGAATTATTACGTCCTTTCAGAATTGACAAACTTTTAAGCCAATAGTATGTACTGTGAAAAATCAAAATAGAAATAGCAACAATCATACCTAATACAAGTAAGAAGTGCATAAAAATGAAGGTCTGTCCAAAAAATATACAAACAAGGCAGAAAACGTAGACGATGGTAGACATATAATTCAGATTGACAATCCAAGCAAATATGTGCAGTTCTGTGTAAACTAATACAAAAGATGCTGATGGAAAGATGATGAAGAGAATAGGAATGGCTAGCTTAAAAAAATATCCACAAAGTTTGTAGAACAACGAGTTTTCAATTTCTGCAGCAATGTCCGGGAAGAGACCTTTAGGAAAATATTTTTAATCAGAAAATTCAAATTTCTCGTAATGGTATAGAATGAATCATATAATTTAAACAAGCTGATTATGGTTTATTACATCAATTACCTCTAAATATTCCGTCGTATTGCAATATGTGAGTAAACGAAAGTGCAAAGTCATTTATCACGAAGTACAATGCCAAGTATTCCAAAAAGGTGGAAATTCCCATTGCAACAAACATTAATAGTATCACAAATTGTACGATGGTTAGAGAAGGTTGCTTCGTGAAATTCATACTCAATAGAAGCGAGAAAGTGTAGCAGTTCATTAGAAACTGAGCCACAATGCCAGAATACGCTGAATATCGTTTTTTCTTGTTTGCTGTTGGAGTGACAATCAGTTTATTGGGGTCATAATCAAAAAATCCACATTTTAGAAAATCTGATATTTTAAAGTAGGTTTCGAAAGCCTCCCTCATTGCTTTAGTCGTCATTTTGAATCCTACCGTTGAAATAGTATAAAAAATATTATCACAAAAAGGTACGTGAGATTTTAATTCCACAACTTAGCTGTATTTGTTCTGGGATGAGGTTTGTAATGGACTATGATTGGAATTTGAATCCCTGAAGTTGAAAGCTGTTAGAAATGACGCAGAATGCCTTTTAAAATAATTGAATTCAACATTTAGCCATTCCCATTGCATGTCACCGAATAATATTCCCATGTTTGTATTTATTATGGCTTTAAACGAATTCTCCGCAAAAGCATAACTTATAGGTAGGATTACAAGCTATATGAATGTTGAAATTTTAATGTATATTTAATTACGACAAAATCGATGCAGACGATGCCCGTCCATGTCTCGTCATAGCTGTAGAACTAGTTTCTAGACATTTGCCTTTATATGGCTTCATGGCCAAGACTGGATGTTGATGGTTTACAACATCATAAGTCCATTTGTATAATGGTTATTTTGGTTAAGGAATATTGAATTCTATTTTAGTAAACGAAAGCGTATGCTTACTACCCGAAAATATATTCTGTGCCCGTGAGGTCTATATTTTAACTGACAAAATCTTAAGTTTCCCAATATATTGTGCTATATAGTATAAAATAATATTCTTACATTTTAGTATTAAACAAGCATAATGTAAGAGATTTCATTTCTTTGCTCACAAAAGTCAAGACCATGCATTTATTTATTATTTGCAAATGTAAACTTTTTAAAGAGCTGTGGTTTATAGTTAGTATAGCTAATAAATAATTTATTTTAGCTTCATATATTATAGGAAATTGATCCTTTCACACTTATACAATAAGTTTTCCACTCATTAGTATTCCACATTCCACTGAATTAATACACTATTTCCACTATAAACATTATTTTATATTATTTTGTTTTTCAAGTAGTTTTAAATTCACTAAATATATGTCTTTATCCCAAGATGTAGAAAATGTTTTCTAAAGTTGTTCTATTTTCCTCATTTTTTTGTTCAGTCCTACATAAATGTGTGCATGAATGACTATAAGAGACAGTAAAGTGAAATCAGTAAAAACGAAATAAAGTATAGATTAATTACCACTAGACAAGAGTCAAAAATAAATATTCATTTAATCAGTTCTAAATTGCTCTTTTGCTGTTCAAGTGTAAAATTTATTTCTATTTCATTTTTAAATCACAAAGTTGTATTCCATATTCATATTTAGTATTAATCTTTATATTAAAAATTACGTCTATATCAAATAAGTACAAAATTTTACACAATTCGTACGTATATTATTATGCATGGTTTTTTTTTATTTATGTTTTTTGAAAATGTGTATAGACTCAAGTTGTTTTCTGTAGGGTGGAAATTATAGTAACTACCAACTGTACCGCATCAAGACTCAGTTCTCTTTATAGTGAAAAACATGCAGCGAAGAGATTATTTCGTTGTCTTTACAGAAAGAAGTAAAGTCACACTGTAATTAATAATTTGAAACAGAAATAATATTGCAGTGTCCTGAGTGACCCCAAAAAATGGGCCGACTTTAACCATTATAGGTCGAAAAGCATTCATTTGTTTAATTGATACCTTAGACACTAATACTTGTTTCCAATATTGTGGAAATTTAATTGCCAATTCATGTATCTGTCCACAACGAGTGAATCCCCATATTTCTAATAAGAAGCACATTACTGACCAATACAAGGCTAAAAGATACACCGTCATGCCCAAATAGTGATACAGCTTAATGGTTGCAAAATTAGCGATGGGGTGAATGCAAAACCCACATCCTAGAAGAATCGGAAGAATAAATTTAAATGATCTCAGCACATTCTGATTGACGAGAAACAGTTCCTGATACAGTTTGCTGGCAATAACAAAATTGTGACGAATATCAGAATGATAATGTCCCTTCCCATTCCCAATTGACAAACTTTTCATCCAATAGTATGTAGTGTGAAAATAGAAAACAATAATAGCAATAATCATAGCTATTACAAGTATGAAGTGAATAAAAATGAAAGTCTGTGCAAAAAATATACAAAAAAGGCAGAAAATGTAGAGAGCGTAAGACATACAATTCAGATTGAGAATCCAAGCAAATATGTGTAGATCTGTGTAAACTAATACAAAAGATGCTGATAAAAGGATGATGAGGAGAAAAGGAACGGCGAGTTTAAGAGTATATCCACAAAGTTTGTAAAAGAAGTAATTTTCAATTTCTGCAGTAATTTCCGGGAAAAGGCCTGTAAAAATTTTAAACACGATTTTTCTTTAGATTAAAATAACACTGTTGAATAAAATGTATACCTAGATAAACAAGCTATGCTACCATATAGTATAATAGTTATCACTATCACATTTAAGTTAACATTTACTTCCACGTTTTGTTTATTATTACATTATTACTATTATTATTACATTATTACATTAGTTTATAATTCGTAAATTTATGCAGTTATGTACGGCAATAAAGGCATGTGCCATCTGAAAATAATTCCCGTAATTACAAATTTGTAGGCTGGTATTTGTATTAGAAAATCAACTACACTTTTTGATCGCCTTAAAACATGAACTGCATACCATCATCTTTCAGAATAATAAATACAAATAATGCACCGTATAATATTATGTAAATACAAATAAAAGATGACCGTTATAATATAAGTATTACAGCTAATAGTAAAAACTTAAAAATTTTGATTTTTGTTAAATAGCTTTAAAATATTGCCCTTGGTATTAACTTACGTCTAAATAATCTGTCGTATTGCAACATGAGGGTAAACGAAAGTGCAAAGACATCCATGACGAAGTACAATGCCAAGTATTCCAAAAAGGTGAATATTCCCATGGCAACAAACATCAATAGTATAATAAATTCCACGATGGTTAAGGATGGCTGTTTCATGAAATTCAGACTCAAAAGAAGCGAGAAAGTGTAGCAGTTCAATAGGAACAGAACCACAATGCCAGAATATACTGAATATCTTTTTCTCTTGTTGGTTGTTGGAGTGAGAATTCCTTTTTGGTAGTCGTAATCAAAAAATCCACATTTTAGAAAATCGGATAGTTTAAAGTAGGTTTCGAAAGCCTCTCTCATAGCCTTACTCGTCATTTTGAATTCTAAATTTGAAATAGTGTAACAACTACTATGACAAAAGTTACGTGAGCCTCTACAACTCAGTTTTATTTGTTCACGAATGAGGATTGCGATGGAGAATGTTTTGTAATTCGAAGGCTTATTTAAGCTGAAACCTTTTAGGAATGACGTAAAATGTTATATAAAATAATTCAATTTAGCATTTAGACATTCCCAAATCATGTACTCGGATAGTATCCTCATGTGTCTGTGTATTACGGCATAAGGTGAATTCCAAGTATTATGTTAATATTAAATTACGACATCAAACCAGCGCCGACTTAGTCGATTAGATTAGCCGATTAGCCAACCCACCAGGCCCTACCAGATTGGCGCCAAGTCAAGCTAGGCGCCAATTCCTAAGAGCGGTAAAGCCATAAAAGCAAGCAAGCAAAGGAGGAGAGAGGAGAGAGAACCTTCCAGGTCGGAGCATCAGGCACGACTGAGCTGCTGCTCCCCGAGTGCCGCTATTTATACCTCCCAGTCCCCCTACCCAAGCTGTAGCTCCGCCCTAGCCTCCGCTGATTGGCTGCTGCTCCGCCCTAGTCTCTGCTGATTCGCTGCTACCACTAGCCCCTCTTTTCCAAGCTTGAACTGCTGCCTAGACGCCCCATGTATAGTTTCCCTATCTTACAATGATATAATTTCATCACCTCACAATGCTATACTTCATACTCACACTACTTCACGTGGTTTCCATGCTGCTCTCGCTTAGGTAGAACATGTGATTCCCATGCTGCATGCTTGCCATGTGCTTACCATGCCGTTCCACCCTGCTTCGATAGTACCCTCTACTCCATCTATCACAATTCAATTGAACTATTGATTCTATGCGGCATGCTTTCCATGTGCTTACCATGCCGTTCCACCCTGCTCTGATAGTACCCTCTACTCCATCTATCACAATTCGTTTGAACTATATTTTCCATGCAGCATGCTTTCCATGCTGCTTCATCTATCACAATAATAATATACTATCTTTATTACTATAACTCACTACATCTATACCAACTAGTCACTATAACTCACTGCATCTATACTAACTACTCGCTATTAGTATAACTATGCACTACATCTATACTAACTACTCACTATAACTCACTACATCTATACTACCTATTCACTATAACTCACTACATTTATACTAACTACTCACAATAACTATACACTGTATCTCTATTCACTATAGCTATATACTGTAATATCTATTCACTATAACTATAAAATGAGTAAAACTTCTGAGAAACCTAGGTAACCGAAATTAATCTAGATAATTACTAAAACAAATAAATTAATTAATTTTTCCCATGATTATTTAGTCAAGAGGCGAGCGATCAAGAATAAAAATGAAGAGAGAATAATATTCGTTGCTCTCTGAGTGGAGGTTGAGAAGAGACTGAGATATTTTTAGATTTCTCCCCCACTTTCGTTCACAGAACGTTCTCGATGCCAGATGTTTCTCTAGAAAATAGTAGATATACTTATGGTTACTATAAGCACTAATTCCATTATTCACTAGCAGCATCCATAGCAAAGCATAAACTAAAAATTTCTTCCATTCATGCATCTATATATGTATACCTATAAAATGTGTGTATGTGTAAGTATAACTGTGATGAGGCTATGTAAGGAGTGAGTAGGTGTATGTGTGTGTAGCTATGTTATGTATATGTAGGTATGTAAGGAGTAAGTAGGTGTATGTGTGTGTAGCTATGTTATGTATATGTAGGTATGCAGAAGTGAGTATGAGTATGTGTGAGTAGCTATGCTATGTATATGTAGGTATGTAAGGAGTGAGTAGGTGTATGCGTGTGTAGCTATGTTATGTATATGTAGGTATGTAAGGAGTGAGTAGGTGTATGTGTGTGTAGCTATGTTATGTATATGTAGGTATGTAAGGAGTGAGTAGGTGTATGTGTGTGTAGCTATGTTATGTATATGTAGGTATGCAGAAGTGAGTATGAGTATGTATGTGGCTATGTAAATGTATTTTTTGTAAGCCTATGCTATGTTGTGATGTATGTATGTGTCTATAACTAATGCAAGCTACTAAAAGTTGAACAAATATGCGCAAGCTAGGAATAATATGCGAAAGCTAGGAATAAAATATTATGCGGAAGCAAATAGCAAAGCTTGATATTATTTAGTTGCACTGTGTTTTTTTAATTTTAGTCATAATCATAATTCATAATCATAATTCACAGCATAATCATTTTCATACAAATCATAATTCAATTAATGGCATAAATATAATTATTAATTAAAGGCATAATTAAAAGAGTCGAAATTATTCTCATAAAATATGAGTTGGAAAGAGCAATACAAATAAAATTAATGCGCAGACAGGTCGACTAGTGCAGCAGCTGCTGTGGCTTCTGCAGTCTCGGTCTCGGTCAAAACAGGTGCAGTATTTTTCCTGTCTCCCTTTATAAAAATAGAATAAAGTAGTAACATCCTTTGATTTCAAACAAGAATGAAATTTGTAAAACATACTTACTCCACAAGTTTTTCTGTGACGCTTGAAGTTGTTCGATGAGAAGGTCTTGCAACAGTTGTCACAAAACGTCCTCTTTCTTCCAATGTGCACCCCCCTGTAGTGTTGAACAGCGCCGCATCTCGTGGCGAACTCTTTGCCACACTTTTGACACCTGTAGGCTTCCTGTAAAAAGTCAGAAATATAAAATTAATGAAATCGAGAATGTGTGAAAATTATTTAAAAAATAATTTAGAAAAAGTGAATTACCTTTCTGCGGCGGCTGTTCGATTCCAGGGGGATATATATGACGTCGTCATATTTGATACGTCTTCCCAGCTTCACCTCGCCATGAGCCTGTAGTCTCTTGAGAGGTTTTGGTAACTTCCATATTTCCTGAACGATTTGCCTTCCCTCCTCGCTAGAAGACACCAAGAGATTGATAGCTTTTATTTTATTCACTGACGACAGCTGTAAAATAGAAAAGAAAAATTAATTATTCCTGAAATTAAAATGGTAAGTCCTGAAAAATATAGATAAATAATTTCTAAATATTTTTTTAAATTATAAATAATTAATTTAAATGATTCTAAAAATTATAAACTTACCTATGCAAATTTGGTTCTGTGATGATGTAAGATGATATTATGTTACAGAATCGACGGCCCTCCAAACTGATGCAAATTTGGTTCTGTGATGATGTAAGATGATATTATGTTACAGAATCGACGGCCCTCCAAACTGAAATTAGCTCGTACACTCAAACCATCATCTCGGAAAGTCAAAAATTGATTTTATTGTCAGTGATCGATTTCGTTATGGTCTTCTTCAGACTACAATAAATCAACAATTATTATTTAATTATAAATATAAATGACAAACTGTGGCTCAGTGATTTACAAGCTAACATGAAGAAAAACATTTATACAAATATATTTACTTATGCCATTAGTAGAGATTATTATGATTTACCTGACTCTGTAGTATAGTATTTGACTTAATTTTGCATTAAAATGAATATCGAATTTAAATTACATTTCTATGACTTATTTTTTGAAATTTAAGAACTAAACTTTTAGTTCAGTGTATTTACAACTAAGAGTAGAAAGTACATTTTTAATTCAGCGCTCTGAGATACCTCCAAATCTTAAGCTATAGGAAAATGTTCTGTATTTACTTTCTCTACCTTGGCTACCACTTGAGACAAGCTATTCACTTTACTGTATGAGACAATGATGTTAAGATTATTTAAAGTAGCTTTATATTGTAACTCTTGACATTTAGCACCTTCTTCTAAAATAGTTTTTACAATTAAATTTTTATAGTTATTAATACTATTGTAAAATGGCATTACAAAATAAGTGTTAAAACTATGTGTAGTATTAGTGGGTGTTATTTTACTAAATGGAACAATATTGTGTGTAATTAAAATCTCTGGATTATGAATTGACAAATTATCTACTATCAATTGTTTCTTAGGTATTAATAAATCAGATCTATTTATACTGTCTAATTTTTTACGTATATTATTTAATAGAGTTTTTGGATACATTCTTTGTGAGTATTTTTGCAACAATATATCTAATTCTGTATTTCTATCACTGTGCTCAGTACAAGTTTTTATTACTCTTAAACCTTGAGCAAAGGGAATTGAGTTAAGTAATGACTTATTATGATTAGATAAATAATGCACAGGCTGCGCTTTTGACATTGGTTTACGGTATATTTTAGTCGTAATTTCATTATTTGGAGTTAGATTAATATTTAAATCTAAAAATGTTGTACTTACATCGCTAATATCAAATGTAAATTTTAGAAACTTATGATTTAACATATTATTAACCCATTCCTGGGGATAAGCTATATCCGTACAATCTAAAATAACAAATATGTCATCTAAAAAGCGCTTTCTAAAAGCGATTTCATTTTTATTAGAAAATAAACTTTCAATTTCTCTGTGCACAGTGATGTTACCAATTGAGGGGGAACAGGCTCCACCCATTTGAATACCCTTGTGTTGATAGAAATATTCATTATTATAAGTTACAAAACTATAATCTAGACACAAGTCTAAAAGTTTACAAAGTTGTTCTTTAGTAATATCAAATGGCGTGTCTATTTTATCTTTATATTCAAAGAACATATCACAACAATGTTTTTTGCATGCCGTAAGTATAAGATTAGTGTACCAAGCCTCAATATCTATCGTAATTAGTTTATATTTACGAGTAGGGTCTAATTTTACTGTGCGCAGTAGCATAAGTAAGTGTGTAGAATCAAGAATGAGGTCTGATACATAATTCATAATTGGCTGTAAAAATTTGTCTAATAAAATACTCACTATTCTATTTATTGTATAAATTGTCGAACTGATTGGTCTACCTTTAGGAAAAATTTCATATGGTTTGTGTATTTTAGGTAGTACATAAAAATATGCAGGTAAAAAATTAGACGGAATAAGATTTGACAGTTTCAAATTGTCTGGAAGGGATTTTTCTAAAACTTTAAGTTTGTCAATAAAGGTTAACATAGCTAAGTCAAAATGAGCTTTGGTACTTGGGTGGTAAGTAGTTAAATCGTATAACTGTTTAAAAATTTCCTTGTTATAGAGATCCTGATCCATAAAACAGACACCTGCATTTTTATCGGCCTCCTTTACCACTATATTATTATTCTTACAATAGTTTTTAAAATCAGTTAACAGGCTTTGTGGAATAAATTTAGGTCTAGCAGAATGTTTTTTGATATTCTTAACTAAATTGCTATACATATTTTCATCAGGAAATAAAACAGGTTCGATTTCACTGTGAGCGCAGTTTTTTCTGTCTACCTTTCTCTTATGCTTTTTCCCTTCAATTTCAAAATGTTTCAACTTATTATATTCTTGGTTTAGTATAATGAGTTGGTTTAGTCTTAAAATGTATGTTCCATGCAATCTTTCTAATACCCTCTTCAAAAGAATTAACAATTTTTTTAAAATTAGGATTGGTTGGTATACAGAATTTTAGTCCTAGTGTTAATAAAGCCTTAAACTCTATTGGAATATTACACTTAGTTAAGTTATGAATAACATCAGGAGTCTGTTTCACTGAACAAAAAAGTTTATATAATTTGTTATAGTTATTATTACTTAGATTATTACAATGGAACACTTTTTTCATATTAAAAAAACGTCGATTCTTTTTAGTTTTTGTCTTAAATGAGTCATGAGTATTGTCAGGGGTTAAAAAATTGTCGGTACTGCTATTAAATGAATTATCGTCCAATGCTGTTTTAAAACTGACCGCAGTATCATTCAAATCACTACCAATGGCAAATTGCTATTCATTCATGTTTTTGTTAGTATTATTTTTAGAGGTATTTTGGATTACATTCTTCTTTCCACGAGATCGTCGTTTAGTATTTCGTTTAGGTCGTTCGAGATAGTCTAATTCGGTAGAAGTTTCTGCTTTTGATTCTGGATTTTTCAATTGGTTTAACTTTTCACTCAACTTCTTTCTAAGGTCTTGTACTTCAACCGGATCAAAGTTTTCAACTTTTCGTTTGATTCTGTCCTCAATTCTTTTTGCGTAAAAGTTAAATGGTTTTTCTGGTGGTATTTGATCGTTTTTTCTCCATTTTGGTAATAACTCTCGAATTTTACTCTTCTTTGTTTTCCAGTCGATGTCCTTTATCTTGAATACAGATAGAAATTCAGTTTCAGCCTTAATGTACATTATATAATAGTTATGCCAAATCAGTTTGGAGGGCCGTCGATTCTGTAACATAATATCATCTTACATCATCACAGAACCAAATTTGCATACTTCTCTTCGTTCCTCGGCAGTGATGAGCTTTTTTCTGAACAACTCCAGAAGGCTGAGTCGGAGCTGTTCAGGTGTCGGGGCCATGGCGAAGATCAGCAAAGGAGACGACGACGACAAAGGAGATGACAGCAAAGGAAGATGAAGAAATAACCGTTGGGCGATGTCTGGAGCAAGACCTTCACGATGACACGTTGTGGAGGAGACTGGACATTGCCCAACATTTCACTTCCTAAAATAAGAAGAGGAAACAAAGAATCATCTCATCAACATTTTAAAAAAATGTTGATGAGTTGATTCTTTGTTACTTATCTGAACGCTTCCTTTTCCTCTCCTGTAAAAAAATCAAATTTAATTTAATCCCTATTTCCCCTTATTCGTTAGTCTATAATAAGAATAGGGAAATAGGGATTAGATACATACATACATTACATCATATAGCATAATAACATACATTCATACATACATTTGCCCTTCTAAATAATACTCCAGCACATCTGCATAATATGTAGATGTGTGGAGTATTATGTATGTCATTTTATAAAAAAATATTCATAAAATGAAGACTTACATTCTTTTCGGAGTGTTTAGTGGGAAACTCTAAGCTGATTCCCGGACAAGAAGCTTCTGCAGCATCTAAAGCACTACACACTGAAGGTGCAACACTATCAGATCTTCCCGTCCTACATAATAAGGAACTCAAACCGAAAACCACGTAAAGGTGAAACTTTATGCATTGACTGCTTTTGCAAAGCCTATCCTAACCAATCATCACGCAATGCAAATTTAAACAAATCCTAATTTCAAATAATGTTAAAAACTTCGTCTGTAGGAATTAGGTTTCTGACTGTACTCTCATTTGACATGAAATATCATCTGATTTATAGCATTACAACTTCACAACAATTACCATTAATATTGTGGTATTGTAAACAGTAAAACAACTAAAACTGGGAAAAGAATATTCAAAAGCAACAACATTATTATTTTAACAGAGTGTACTAATTGATTTTTCGTAGATGAAAGAGAATGGAAGACAATATCTTTCATTGCTTGATGCATTGCTTTCAGCTCCATTTACTGGAGAACAAGAGTCCTCACACTTCTCCAACAAAAGAGAGTGGGATTTATTCGTTTCGGAAATGTTGTCTAATGACGGCCCTTTCCTTTATGAGTTCGAGTAACACCAACAGTCAGACACATAATGACGTGTAGATGTTTGGAAAACGCACTGAATAGAAGACAAATGGAAGTTGGAAAAGTAGCACTTTTAGTAGTTTTTCCGATAGACTACTAACTATAAATTACAATCTGCACAAGTCGATTACGTATTACTGTATTACTGTATATCGACGAATGAAAATGTATTATCCTGTAAATACTAACCTTTGGTGATGGCTTTGAATATCA
This sequence comes from Tomocerus qinae, assembly GCA_020055645.1. Taxonomy (NCBI): domain Eukaryota; kingdom Metazoa; phylum Arthropoda; class Collembola; order Entomobryomorpha; family Tomoceridae; genus Tomocerus; species Tomocerus qinae. The sequence goes on from CM034546.1 coordinate 68,578,508, forward strand.
GCGGCAGAGTTACTCCCATTCTAGGAATGTGCTGAATCATTTTTACTTTACAATGACTTAAAATTAAAATTTGAATAGGCATTTTATTTTAGGTATAAGTACACTGCACTGTATGTAAAAATGTAACTGTTGGGTAAGAAAGAAACAAGAGAAACTTATTGTGACGGGAATCTTCGGCAAAGAAAGCAAAATAGCGGCTTCTGTTTGACTCTAACGGGCGCATATTTATTCTCCCGGAATCTCACAGATGGCATAGCTGGTACCTTGCGTATTGACGGGTCGCTCTCACGTACGATTTCTTGGAGATATACTTTATGTAATGGCCATTAATTTGATGGACCCTTTAAGCATAAATGTACGAAATCCTTTCGATGCATTGTAGAGTCCGTGATTGCTTACGCCCAGACATAGGCTGATGAACCGGCTTACTGTTAGAGAATTCTTTGTCTCTGTGTGCACACATAATATTAATACAATTTTACATAGTACTTACAGATAGGTAGGTACATACATACATAGATAAAGATAAAGGCCAGGTAGGGTAAAGGTGGAACTAAATATACGGTACATAACTAACAGTACCGTTCAGGATTTACATACTACTACAATACAATTCTGTCTATTGCATTTCTTAATGGATGTAGGTAGACAACTGATGTTGGTATGACACACTCACTTGTCCTTTATACAAAGATAAGGAAAGGTCTGTAGTGAATAATGTGCCGAATCATCACGCACTTTAAATATCTGTGTCCGCGACCCATATAACGTGTTACTGTAAGAAATTTTATTTTCTATTTATTATGTAGTCAATGGAATAATGTCCGCCCATACTCATCCACAGAAGTTGTATCAAATAATCCACTTACTTTCTTTACAGTGTTACCTTTCTATACATATTATGGCTTAATTACATCTATCTATAAACTATATTATAAACCTACATCGAGTTAAAATAAATTTTCTCATACACTAAAGCTATGTATATGAAAATATTTATAATTTAATCACCCAAATAATAAATGATTATACATGTATACTTGGTCCCCCGATTATTTTATACGAAGTGGTAGTAATAAGATAGAATTATAAGTATTACCTACATACATGGTCTATATGTACAATAATCCTTAAAAGATGCACCCGTTTTAGCTACTTCAACCACCACGGGAGTTCTTAAATGAAGAAGAAGAAAACTAAATTACTCACTAAAAGATCTCATTAGGGAGCTTGTATCAACGTCAAAATTCATGCCCTTATGGAAATAATAGCTTTAATCATCATACATCATGCATCTTGAATGACTGACTATATTTCTACATAAAGTGCTGACTTGACTGTATAATTTTAGAATGTTGTTTCACCCTCATTTTAATGTTGAAGTGAAATACTCTTCCTTACAGGTCACAAATGCATTCAATACAAACATTGGACATCAACCTATTTGGTATTATGAGCTAGATTATCAGAGATTTTAAATAACCAACTTAATTTCAAAAAATTCTATTTTTAAAGTTATTTGCTGTTAGAAAATGAAAGTTTGGTTAAGTTCATAAAGCAGATGTCAAAAGGGCATTTCCAAAAAGTATTTCATTAGTTCAAGTATGGATAAGTTTCAGGAAGAAATCCAACGAGAATATTGCAAGTGTAGATAGATGCGATGCAATGTAGAAGTTCATCGTAAGATGCAGAGACGATTGTGATGATACGTATATCTGCTTTGCATCTAGTACCAACTAGATATTCTGTAAAAGTAAAGAACGCACAGAGCAGAAGAGCTAATGGCTATAGTTGGGGGAAGATAAGAGTACAGGTGGTTGTTGTAGTAGATACCTAAATGACGTGAGTATAGTGAGGAGCAAGAATTAAAGGAACAAAAGTCTTACTATGAAATTAGTCAAAAGAGTATGTCTGTAACTCGAGAACGGCTTGAGATAATTAGTTTAAACTTTCTGTATGTAATCTAAGAATCAATAGTGAGGTCGAGTTTGAAAATGAACAAAATCGCCCCACCCAGAGGGAAGAAATAATAATGGTCACCTTATGACGTAACTTCCGTCCCGTTCGTCATAATTGCGTCGTGTTACACCTCATTCGAAAGCTTTCAGCCACAGCATCGCGAATCAAGTAGATTTGACTCGCTTAAACTTTCGAGTTTGCTAGAATTTTGAAAAAACTGTAGCAGTTTTTCAAAAATCACACAAAGTCTCCCACTAATGCCACACCTATCGTATGTTTTTGCATTTAAGAGCCGAAAAAGATGCGAGAGAGAGATGCGAAAAATCTTTTTAATAGCAGTGTTTATGATAGGAAGCAGATAGGGACAGTGGGAATCTCGTTAATCCATTCATGCGTGTCACTAATTAGATGACGAGGCATTTGGCTACCTTAAGAGAGTCATAGTTACTCCCGCTGTAGAATCCCACCTAACTACACACTAGCCTAATTCTTTCTATTGTAACTTATCAATATGACATGTAAATACTATTTAAAATAATTTTCACCCTCCCACATCATCTGCATCTATTCATTACATTTATAGTAAATGATAATAATATAGCTACAAACAATTTAAAAATAATAACTACAGATAATTTGATAATAATAATATAACTACAGACAATTTATCAATGGCATTAGAAATAATAAGTACCTACATGTAAATATTGGAGAGTAAATTTTAAAATATTGTTTAGTAACTGAGAATGAGTAAAGGAAGTGAGTAACTAAATCTGGTGAGAGGAAAGTGGGTAAAGGAAGTGAGTAACTAAATCTGGTGAGAGGAAAGTGGGTAAAGGAAGTGAGTAACTAAATCTGGTGAGAGGAAAGTGGGTAAAGGAAGTGAGTAACTAAATCTGGTGACAGGAAAGTGGGTAAAGGAAGTGAGTAACTAAATCTGGTGAGAGGAAAGTGGGTAAAGGAAGTGAGTAACTAAATCTGGTGAGAGGAAAGTGGGTAAAGGAAGTGAGTAACTAAATCTGGTGAGAGGAAAGTGGGTAAAGGAAGTGAGTAACTAAATCTGGTGAGAGGAAAGTGGGTAAAGGAAGTGAGTAACTAAATCTGGTGAGAGGAAAGTGGGTAAAGGAAGTGAGTAACTAAATCTGGTGAGAGGAAAGTGGGTAAAGGAAGTGAGTAACTAAATCTGGTGAGAGGAAAGTGGGTAAAGGAAGTGAGTAACTAAATCTGGTGAGAGGAAAGTGGGTAAAGGAAGTGAGTAACTAAATCTGGTGAGAGGAAAGTGGGTAAAGGAAGTGAGTAACTAAATCTGGTGAGAGGAAAGTGGGTAAAAGAAGTGAGTAACTAAATTGGTGAGAGGAAAGTGGGTAAAGTGAGTGAGTAACTAAATTGGTGAGACAAAAGTGGGTAAAGGAAGTGAGTAACTGAAATTTTAAAGTATAATGTCAATTAAAAACATTTTTGGAATGGATTTTTAAAATTCAAACAGATTACATTATGATACATAATATTTTGAGAATTCCATTTTGATAAATACTTTCTTGTCTCCTTTTGCAAACATTCAACTCCTCGATAGATATTACAAAAGCTACGTAAAGTTCTTCTAAATAGTCCACGGCGTTTAGCTGGAAATGGAGCACATTTGAGATGAGTAAAGTTAAGCGGAGACTGGAGTAGCCACTTTCTGATTTTCTTCTTTGTTTGTTTAGGTACGTCCTCCAATCCTAACAGTTGAGAAGTAGTTTCATGAAGATCGCAAAGAGCATCATTAAGCCTGGCAAAAAAAATCCGCTTTTTCAAAAACCTCCTCTCTGTGGATAAGATAATGATAACGTTTAATAATTATTCTTTCTCAAGAACAAATATTTTTTAATACTTAACCTTGTCTCTTTTCCGATACTCCCGATGATTGTGTAGTCGCTTTCGCGGCTGTAGTAGTCTCAGAAATGTAATTCTCAATCGATGAAGTCTCAGGAATTGTAGAATCAGGAATAGAAGACTCTGTTCTTGTCTCAGTTAAAGTCTCAATTGTTTCGGTGGATGAAGACTCAATTGTCTCCGTGGTTAAAGGCTCTGTCGTAGTTGTTATTATTGCTATTTCAGTTGTTTTAGTCTCAATTGTTGCTGTTGATGTTTCGCTGGTTGAAGACTCGGATATTCCAGTGTCAATAATCAAAATCTCCTTACTACGTACATCTTCAGTAGTAATTACATGTTCTCCTATTTCGGTAGGCATGTATTCAGTCACAGTTGATGCAATATCACTGTTTGTACTAGAAATCATCACAACAGTCTCAGTAGGTAGAATTTCTGTAGGTGGAATTTTTGTAGTAGTTTCACTCTTAGCGGATCCAATAGTTGTTTCAATTTGAGTGAAGGAGGAATCGGAGGAAGTGGTAATTAATTGCGAATACTCAGTTGTAGAAACTTTGGGCGTGGTAGGGAATACAATAGGGCACTGAGAAGCTTCGAAATAAACGCACCCTGACCTCAAACAATGAGTGCATGAGCTTGAGTACTGCCCGCACCCTAAAACCGAAGTTAATAATGCTAAAATTCCGACGGCTTTAAAAAACTTTGCCATTGTACTAGCTATAAAGTGGAGATGAGAGTAAAAGAAATAAACTCAGACCGAAGAAAAATCTCAACCAATTCTCACTATTTCTTATCAAAGCTTTAAATGCAGCAATCGGCACGAAATGTAAACAAACTTATGATTCATCCCTTATATACGAAACATCCATTTGCATTTCTCTCTAGCACATAGTTTGCATTTCCATTCCTCGGCACCCGCCTAGCAGTCTAATAATAATATTTAAATTCAGCATATTTAAATATTGTACTCTGGCCCCCGCCATCCTCAGGATAAACTCTCCGTATAATAATATTCATCTCATTTGGATATTGTACTCTGGCCCCCGCCATCCTCAGGATAAACTCTCCGTATAATAATATTCATCTCATTTGAATATTGTACTTTGGCCCCCGCCATCCTCAGCATAAACTCTCCCTTTAACAATATTCATCTCATTTGAATATTGTACTTTGTCTCTCCGCCCAATCTCACAGCTCTCAGTTTTAGCAGCTCATTTGTATATTATACTCCTCGGTCTTTTATTATTCAAATCAGATAATTTGAATACTAGCTCCCCTTTCCTTGCCCCCATCAACACATTTCCACTTCTCCTTCTTTTAATATTCAAATTCAAGATTTTGAATATTATAATTTGCCCCCCTGCACACTTTAGCAGTGAATTAATTTGCATACTGCGGGTCCGCGGCTTCCACCACGTTCTGGGGAGGACTATAAAAGGGAATTCGAAACAAATAATTTCTCATTAACTCTCCTGCTCTCTTGGAAAAAACAACTCTGCCCCAGACGTCTACTCGATTTGCCAGCCTGGAAAACCTCTGCCCAAACTCTGCTCTGAAGAAACTCTGCTGCTTCTCTCCAATGGGTAAGTACTAGCACAGTCCATACATACATACATTTTTGGAAAAATTCTCATTTGTCTCTTTATTTCAGCTTCTTGCGGGATTCACAAGCTTTGCGAGAGTTGCGTGAAGGCGTCCTGTGCCTGGATTCTTCAGGAGGGCGGACAATTCTGCTGGACACCAACTCTTGTAGGGATATATGGACCCTTCAGCGCGATTGACAGCGGGGACTCTCTGCTTTGCCAGTTTTTACCGTCCTCGGGCTTGCCTACAACGACAACAACAACTACTACTACGGAAGCCACTACAACCGAGGAGACTACTGCAGGTACTACAGCTCCTCCTCCTGAAAATTCCACTCCTCAACCCTTGGAACCTGGCGGCTTTACCTCTGGCTTTTCATATGGTACTAACTATTCAACTTTCCTTTGTCTTTATAAACTTATATATATTCAACTTTCCTTTGTCTTTATAAACTTATATATATTCATTTCCTTTGTCTTTGTATTATGCTAATTTGAATATTTGTTTTAGGTATTGGATTTTGGACTTCTTTTCTTCTCCTCGCTACCTTAGTGGTCGTTTCTATTGTCTTCGTTGTGAACCTGTTCGACCCTGCAGACAATTGGAGTAGGCGATTCGTCCGTTGGCTCTCTTCCCTTCCAGCATTGACCTGGGCTTGGCTCTCTTCCCTTCCAGCATCGGCCTGGGGTTGGCTGCGTTCAAAGTTCACCTCTGCACCAACCACAACCAATCTCCGCAGTCGGGTTTCAGGAATTTCAGAAGAAGACTTGGCTTTTCTCGATGTAAGTATGAAAGGTACTTATAGTAAATGTACATAGTAAAAAATTATATGTGATTGTAGATGATTGCAATATAATTTACTCTTCTCATTGCAGGCGGTTGAGCATCAGCAGCAGCAGGAAAGATTGGAAATGGACGTGCTCTCATCCGGTCTTCGTCGTAGCCGCCTCTTTTCTCCGCCAACAACTTCTCGCCTGCAGCCGCTCCGTCCCATTCAACAGGAAACCTCTTTCTCTCCGTCCGCCACTTCCACTCCTCAGCAGCAGCGCCGTGATGACTCCGACTACAGCATGTAGTTCACCAAAGATGAGTCCTTTGAATCCAACACTTCTGTTCAGGGGACATCTCGGATTGACTCTGCTATTCAATCTCTACGGAATGCTGCACCAGGGACCACTTTTGCTATAAGGAAGATGCGTTGCGGCAAGGAATACTAGGCCTCATATTTTGTGTGATGAATTTATATATATATTTACTACTTAGTTATTTACATTATTTATTATCGTTACCTAGCTAATTAATATACTCATTTACATATTTATTATTCTCTATTGTTTAATGAATTTACATATTGTCTTTAGTAATGTACCACCTACCTAATTAATATAGTCATTTAATTTACATATTTAATGTTCTCTATTGTTTAATACCTTTATACTGTAACTATATATTATACATTTACATATTCTCTTTAGTAATGTACCACCTACCTAATTAATATAGTCGTTTAATTTACATATTTGATGTTCTCTATTGTTTAATACCTTTATACTGTAACTATATATTATACATTTACATATTCTCTATACTATGACCAGTTAAATATCTTGTAATTATGAATTGCTACTATGACTCCATAATTATATATTGTAATAATGAATTGCTACTTGTTAAAATAAATTATATTCCTACTTAACTTCCACAATTTCATTTCATACCTAATATTCACTCACAGCAAACATACTCCTTAGCTAAGTATATTCACATACACAAAAAAACAATTTACTCCAACTTCCATTTAGTGCACCAAGTAGCTTAACCCAACTTCTTTATAGCGTACACGTCATGCTCAGGCCCTTTTGTTCACCCCTAGGTACCTAAAGTAATTCATCTGCATATTCAGCATACTCGCACTAGTACCTATAGTTTAGATGGTTGAAGCTTTTCCAAGTAATGCATTCCCTTAAGTCCATTTACTCAACCATTAGTAATATATGTATAGTAGTTCACTGTATGCATATAATACCTATTATATATGCACATGTTCTCTCCTTTCAGCATAATAATAATGCTGCATACTGCATTAAGACAGAATGGAGAAATTAGTAGTATTTACAAAAATTATTTAGAAACTATTACTAAAATGAAACGGTGAGATTAATTGGAGTAGATTAATTGGAGTAGATTAATTGGAGTAGGTTAATTGGAGTAGATGATGAGATGAAGAGATTTAGTTAGAAAATTTTAAATATGCATATGAGAATAAATGGTCGGTATTGAAAATACAGATGTTATTGTCCGTTCTACCACATGCCATAGGTTCTCATTTAAACAAAGAAAATGCTCCCTTCTTATTTTTGTCTGTTAAGTACCCTAACCAATTGAAGAGAAGTGAGGGCGTATCCTAAAAAGGACGCTGCATTTTATTTTCCGCTCTCTCTCTCTCTTTCCACTTTTATTTCTTCTCTAGCCTTCATTGTGTTAAATCACTTCTCCTACTTAATTAAGTAAAATGAAAAAGTGCCAACGTTTAACTTGTTCTGAGTGCTCGCGAGAATTTAGTAAAGCTTGGAATTTGAAAGTGCATTTCAAATCCAAACATCCCTCAGTGAATTATTTATTTAAGAAAATGGGAATAAAGAGAAAATTTGGAATCTCTATCCCATTAAGTGCCGTAAAAGTTGGAAGATTCGACTGTTCGGTTGTTGAGGAAGATCCTCTCATTGAGAAACTGGATAAAGTGCCGTTGGATGGAAAAATTGCTACATTAATTGAAGGTTAGTTAATAATTTTAGAATTATTTAATAATTTGAATTTATATGTTAATAATTACGGCTATATTTATTGAATTTATAGAAATAAATAATAATCACTTCATGTGTCGTGCCTGTTCTGAGGTCTTTGACAAACATCAGGAAATTTGCATCCATGTAAATAAGAGTCATCAAAAATTTGAGCAACTTCTACAAGTGCTCTCTATGGATTTGTCAGTGGAAGAACTAATGGAGATAAACAGTAGACTTGAAAGGCGCAAAGCCCCTGCTTCCCAAAAGGAGTCACCACGACCAACCAAGGAACCGCCAAAAAGGAATAGCAGACTTGTAAAAAGTAAGAGTATTTAATTCTTTATTGTGCAATTAATATATTTCCTTTTCTCTGTTTAGAGTTGGGTGTGCTTGTCTGGCCTTACTGCGAAAAAATATTCCCTCGGGTTGAGGATATGGAAGAGCATCTCAAAAATCACTTCCTCCCCTTTCAGTGTAAATTATGTCCGTTTTCAACTGCCAGTAATGAAGAATTCAAAGACAAACATATATATAAAGTACATCGCAATCTATGGTTATGCTCTCACTGCTCCCACTTTGGAAAGACACTGAAAGATATCTATGATCACAACATTATAGCACAGTAAGATGTTATATTACAAATGATTATTGTTTTCTTGTTCTCACAAATATTTTTTTTACAGTAGTAAACTTCTGCAGTGCAATAAATGTGAAAGCAAGTTTTACACCGAGTGTGAATTAACAATTCATGACATGGTGAGACACGGGCCAATTCTATTACTGCCGGGAGAATCAGAATTGATATTATACACACCGAGGCCAGAAATTGAAGGTATAATACTTTGCTTTCTTAATTAAAAATGATAGCGATATAACTAATGTTTTGTATAGGTCAAACTTTATATTTATGTCCCTACTGCGAGTATTGTGCAATATCTGCCTTTGGTCTGGAAAAACATCTTAAATCAAACCATTTAGATTTGATTCAAGGATCGACTGAAGAAAAGTAAGAATGAATTAAAGTAATGATAAAAGTAAATGATTTAAATGATTTAAATGATAAGTCAATGATTTTTTTCTAAATAGGGGACCATTCACTTGCATCATTTGCTGCAAGAAATTTAAGACGCAGCTTTTGTCTCAGTTACACAAAATTATGAGACATGGAAAAGTAATGAAGACTGGAAGCTCACCCTCCGTCGACTATATTGCACGAGAGAGAAAAGGTAATGATGAATGGCATAGTCTAGTATATGAAATATAGTATGAGAAATATGATTCAGTATATGATGTACGTTTAATGTTACAGTGGAGGAGAAAGAAAGTTTTGACTGCCCTTACTGTCGGTGGACTGGAACAAAAGGAGTACATCTGCATTTCTATTCCCACATTCGAGCATATGAATGCTCAGTCTGCAGCTTTGGGACGGATCGTTTAAATAGACTTGTTTCCCACGCCTCTTCTCGTCATAAGAAACTCGTTTGTCAAAAGTGCCATATGCTTGTTGACGATCTTGAACGCCACCACACAATCTTGCAGTATGTGTTATTACTTTAAATATACATATATACATTTTGTATGAAAGTAATTAGATATGACTCTTTGATAGTAATCCATTCGTCCCTTTTCTCTATGAATGTATGGACTGCGATCTTTCATTTGATGCCCGTTCAACATTTGAAGTCCACAATATTTTACATCATGAGGAAGAATTGCTTGAATGCAGTAATTGCACTTTTCGTACAACTTGTACCGAAGTTCTGGAGCGACATGGAATGAAAAGATGCATCGTTTCTAGGATTACTTGAACTAATTTCGACAAACACGATAATTGATAATGCGCCATTGTTATAATGAGAGATAGTATTTTATTAGTTACTTTTACAGACATGACATTTCATGTTCTCTCAATTGTGAGGAATTTAAAATCATTTTTAAACAAAATCTACAGACATCAAACATGGATTTAGAATTCTTTAAAAAGAGTGAGATGTTAGTAATAAGAATATAATGAGCCATTTTCCCACTTTTAACTAAAAACAAATTAATGTGTCTCTCTCTAGGTACTCCCCTCTGAGTAGTTACTACTAGCGGGTACACACAATTATCCGCTGAAGTGTAAATATTTAATGTAACATTATTTTCAATTTCAAATTTAGAAAAATCATAATTGTTTATGTTTTCATAGGAAATTAGTGAAGTGGAGTAGTGAATTGGATTAGTTTTAGGTCGGCCTTCACGAGGATTTAAACTTGCTGTGATGCAGTGTCCTAGAGAGCAATAATCTTTTGTTCTTATATTCAATAGTCCTCCTCGTCCTTCCAATTCAGACGATTTCTCAAGATGCCCGTAGCAAAATGGCGGCAGATGCTGCCTTAAGTAGATATCTAGAGAGGAAGCAAATTTTAGCCGCGTCTGTATAAACTGTAGAGCGGAAGTTAGAAGAAATGGCAGAAGGTTGATGTTGATGAGAGTAAATGTAGGAGATTTAACTTGTCTCTCTTCATGGTCGGTAAATGTAAATATTACATCTACTCCACTGAGAATGACATCTTCCAGCGCAGCTACTGTGTGCGGCAGCAAGTAGTCTCGTGCCTCGTCTGTATTTCTAAACTTTGGCAAGGTTTTTGCACGGAACACGAACCCCGTCTCTGCAATAGAAAGCTTTTCAAAAATTTTTCCAAGTGTGGAAGTGTAGTTCACTATTGACACTGTCTCTGAAACGGTACAAGTGTGGAAACTGTGAGTGTGCAGTATAAGTTGATCCAAATTCTGGGAACGATAGTAGCACGCCCTAGCATAGCACTTGTACTAAAATTGAAAAAAAGGAATTAGAGATTTATCTTTTAGTGAATACTTAAAAAGTTGATACCTTGAGCATGCCTTCACTGAGAGCCTTTGAGGGAAACATCTTCACTCTTCACAGTCTAGGGTTGAACTGAAAGGATTGTATATTATAGGGGTATATAATATACTGGATATCTTCAATACGGTTATAAATATGAATTACGGTTCCTTAAGAGCTGCCTTCAAAATGACATGGCGGAGTGTAATAAACTGCTATACACTGCCTCAGCAGGCCCTTCTATAACACACTAATAGCACCACCCTCTCCACCCAAAATTTTTACCCCCCACCCCCCAAAAAATCAAATGAAAATTTTTACCCCATCTCAGAATTCTTATAGACAAGAACGTGGAAACATCTTTATCCCCTCCAAGGGCAAAGATTTCGAATCTTTAGAGTCGCTGGGTGTGCGTTTAAATGATTTACTGGAAGAACTGTGATTAGAATCCTCACCAGAAGATTCTCGTCCCCGTTTTTGCGATGTTATATAGTTGTTTGGGCTTGGGGTAAGGTGTACTTTTTCCACATGTCTCTTAAGATTATATTTTCCGTCGAACGACTTTCCGCAGATTGGGCACTCCATTTTCAGAGAAAATAAAATAAATATGAAGGATATAAAATAGAATAACTTTATTTAGAATATAAATTAGATGAAATGAAACGAGAATAAAAAATAGATGAAATGAAACGAAAATATAAAATAGATGAAATGAAACGAAACGATGAGATGAAATGAAACGAGAATAAAAATTAGATGAAATGAAACGAGAATATAAATTGGATGAAATTAAACGCGAATAAAAATTAGATGAAATGAAAAGAGAATAAAAATTAGATGAAATGAAACGAGAATAAAAAAAATGAAATGAAACGAGAATAAAAATTAGATGAAATGAAACGAGAATAAAAATTAGATGAAATGAAACGAGAATAAAAATTGGATGAAATGAAACGAGAATATAAATTAGATGAAATGAAACGAGAATATAAATTAGATGAAATGAAACGAGAATAAAAATTAGATGAAATGAAAGGAGAATAAAAATTAGATGAAATGAAACGAGAATATAAATTAGATGAAATGAAACGAGAATAAAAATTAGATGAAATGAAATGAGTAAAGGAAGTTAATTTAAATTTAATAATATTGAAAGTAGAAAAATAATTTAGAAATTGAAAGTAGAAAAATAATTTAGAAATAGAGTTAAGGAAAATAATTTAGAAGTAGAGTTTAGAAAAAAATGTAGAAGTAGAGTTTAGAAGAATAATGTAAAAGTAGAATTTAGAAAAATAATGTAGAAGTAGAGTTTAGGAGAATAGTGTAAAAGTAGAATTTAGAGAAATAATTTAGAAAATGAATGTAGAAAAATTATGCATTGTACGAACTATAGTCGGAATCTTCGTTCCGTTTTCTTTTGAGATATTTATTGCATAATGTAATGGTATACAGTATGACATTATTTTGCAAATATTTTTTAGAAATTTTTCCTTTCTTCACTTGTAGTTTCTTTCCAATTCTATTTCTGGGAAAACATTTGGCCACACTCTTGCCATTTTCGAGAGAGATCAAAATCGTCTAAGGCAGCTAGATCTGTTACCAGCGTTCTAGTAAAATCTATAAAGTCCAGATTTTTTTCACAATATCGATACACAAGAATTCTATTGGCGTGAGCGGTCGAAAGCAGTAGAAAAGGTCCTTCTTTAACTGCCACTCTTTGCCACTGCCGCTGTATTTGCTATTTCAAATGTTGTAAAATCCTGTATTGCTACAGGAAATTTTAACATTTCATAATTTATTTTAAATTCAGGCCTATTTGATAGTAAAATTTTCAAATAGTGTTTATAGTTTCTAACTACTTCTGTTCTACCATTGTCTAAGGGAAATAAACGAGCACAAATACAATATAGAAAACAATTATCATCACTGTTATTAATATTTATTGGGTCATAACTACCAACACCCGAAGGTGTAGGCATGCAAGCTACCCCTCTAGAAGGCTTATATACACTGAAAGAAATTTCAGAATATAGCACCCTTAAGAAAATTCACAGCGGTGTTCATCGTGATCATCGTGTTTTACGGTTTTTTTTGACCATTTTCAGCATGTTTCAGTGTGTTTTAGCTACTTTTTTCTTTACTTTTTCTTCAGTTTCAACAACTTCCATATCGAAAATTGGTAAATTTTCGTAATACTATTCTAAATTTTTTCACTTTTAGCCACTTCTTCTGCATTTCATATCGAAAATTGGTAAATTTTCGTAATATTATTCTAAATTCTATCACTATTAACTTAGAATTCTACATTTCATATTGAAGATTAATAAATGTTTGTTAGGTTTCATCTTTTTTAAAGATATATTTTCCACTTTTAGCTAAACCTTTTCGCTTGTATTCTACCATTTACAGTAAAATGGTAGAATTTTCGTAACATAATTTAAAAATATAATAGTGAATTTCTATTTTCATTCTTCTGGAGATAACTAGACGTAATTGAAAATCAAATCCAGATTACCTTCAATGAAAGATTGGTTAACTAAAACCGTTCCGAATCTTTAAGCTTTCGATCTTTGCCAGGTAATTATGGTCTTCCCGTTAAAGGTGTCTGTTTCCTGTCCTTTACTTTCCGGCTCGTCCGTTTCCTGTACGTTCACAACACTTTCCTCAATATTTTCCACTTCACACTCTAAAGTTATTTTAATGTCAGCAGGATCACTGCTGACGAAAAACTTTTTGCATAGAGGAGCTGAAAGTCCGTGCTTCCTCTTTATTATATTATTTTTAAAAATATATTTGCACTCAGGGTGCTTCGCCAAAAAATGTCGTTTTAGATTGCACGCTTGAGTGAATTGTCTGGAACATATGCTACACTGAATACGTTTAGAGTTTTCCATTTCAATAGGAATAAATTTCGACCGCACGCTGCAGGTTTTTTAACTGATAATGTAATTGATGAAAGGTTAAATGAAATCAATAACTTAATTAGTATAATAGTAAATACTATGCACTTTAATGGTACTTTGGTAATATGCTATGTGTAATTAATTCTTTTTATTTGATTGTAATTGATGAAAGGTTAAATGAAATCAATTGATGATCATTATTCTATATTTAATATTAAATATGTAAATAATTATTGATAAATATGTAAATAATTATTGATAAATATGTAAATGATTACTGATAAATATGTAAATAATATTTTGATTCATATATATAAGGATTGTAATTAAATTATGTAAACATTTATTACCTTAATATTTATTTCATATCATTTTTATTTAATTGATGTAAATGGTTTTATATTATATAATGAGATACTTAGCCGTAAGTGGGTATATGTATTACCTAAAAGCATGAATATATAATATCTACAGCTATGAGTATATGTATTACCTAAACGCATGAATATATAATAACTACAGCTATGAGTATATCTACTATTTTCTAGAGAAACATCTGGCATCGAGAACGTTCTGTGAACGAAAGTGGGGGAGAAATCTAAAAATATCACAGTCTCTTCCCAACCTCCACTCAGAGAGCAACGAATTTTATTCTCTCTTCATTTTTATTGTTGAACGTTTGCCTCTTAACTGAATAGTCATTGTCTTTTCAGTAAATATCCACGTTAATTTCGCTTACCTAGCTTTCTCAGAAGTTTTACTCATTTTATATCTATAGTGAATAGATATTACAGTATATAGTTATAGTGAATAGAGATACAGTGTATAGCTATAGTGAATAGAGATACAGTATATAGTGTGGGATGGGGGGTTTTATTTTATATGAAAAGGGTTTATATTATTATGAATAATAGTCCGCTGATGGACTGCCTTATGGGTCAAAATAATAATATGAGGTACACGGACTCTTGTGGAGATCCGTGTACACTAATTAATATGATAACGGGGGGATGCTGTCGTTAGGGATGAGCCAATTGCCAAATGCTAGCCACAGAATAAAACAATTATGCTAGCCGCTCTCGGCTAGAAATAAAACATGTAATGGGATACACACAATTAGGACCAATTAATTAAATATTATTATTCTCATAAGCAACCAATGATACTATAAATGTATTTTTACGAATGAATGGGTCGAGATGAGAACACAATCGCTAGTTGACACTAGTTGGGACAGAAAGACAACGGCGGTGACAGTTGTAGGCGACGACAATTCCTCGCTTGGGCCCAACCTTTTCCTTCGGGACAAAAACTGCTTCTTCTTTCCTTGGCTTCTTCGGTTTCGCTCCTTCTGGCTTCCACATTCACCTCCAAACCGCGACTGATGATTCTCGGCTGTTCTTTTTCTTTCCTTCTCTTTTTCTCCTTCTTTGCCGCGTTCTTGGGTTTGCTTTCAAAATTATCCGGCAGACGGAGTCTGCCTCACATCTCCTTTGGTTGCGGGGGGTATTTTTGGGGGTTTTGGGAACGGACCCTTTTAGTCCGTTGTATTTTTCTGTGGTTGGGGGATTGGGGAGAACGTTATTTTCGCGATGGGCTGCGGCCACGACGATGCGGACAGCAGGATTTGTGATCCGATGGGAATCCCGGGCGTAGTTCAGCTCCGCAAGTTGCGCAGGTGAGTGTCAAGATATACTCCGGGTCGTTGCGGCAATCTTTAGCCTTATGATGAGGTCGAGAGCATCTGTAGCAGATGGGGTACCCTTGAACGGTGAATAGCTTGTGCAGAGGAATTTTTGTATAGACTGGGTCTTTGACGAAGGGATTTTTCTGCAATGTTGAGCTTAAGGGTGGGGTCGGAGGTGGAATTGACAGAGTTCGTCGAAGACGACTTGACTGGTTCTTCCGACGACGACGTTCTTTGGAAATACCATGGAGTTCTGACAGCTCTGACGGCGTGAAGAGGGGGCGGGGCTCCGCCAAATAGCGTTCGGTCAGTGTTGGCGGTCGTTTAAGTGGGACTGGTGGGTTCCTCGAGTGATGGGCGATGGGATCTGTGTAGTTTCCTCTGTGAGCTTGGCTTGTGGATGTTGTTGGAGTCTTAACTGAGTGGTGACTGTGAGATCGATCAGTGTGACTTCGGCGGCTGTAGTGGGGACGGGGTGGGGACTTGCTCCGACGTGACGTTTGGGTTGTTCTTTTTGGTGTACGCGAGCGTGGACGTCTGTCTAAGCGACGACTGTTGCTATTAGTTTTCCGAGGTGGGGAGGGGTTAATGGTTCTCCGATGCACTTTGGAAATTGGTGACGTCTTCTTTCTCATTGGTTTGGGTCGGATAGGGGATGGAGAATCACGACGACGATGGACTTTGCTAGG
This sequence comes from Tomocerus qinae, assembly GCA_020055645.1. NCBI lineage: Eukaryota > Metazoa > Arthropoda > Collembola > Entomobryomorpha > Tomoceridae > Tomocerus > Tomocerus qinae. Next base: position 68,594,833 of record CM034546.1, read on the forward strand.
TGGTGTCTTTGGACGGGCTTTTGGACAAGACGAGCTGCCAATGCTCAACTTTTGGAGACCTTGGTGTAGAGATGGACCACTTGACGATGGTTTGTTGTTTTCCGGTTTATTAGCAATGGCTCGGGGCGTCAACTCAGGAATAGTCGACGCATTATGAGCAGGTAGTGGTAGGTTTTCGGCTTCCATTAGGGTCGGTGGTACGTTGTCGGCTAGCAAAATGAGTTCTTGCTCTTCATCCATGGGTTCCTCCGAGTCTTCTCGATCTGACAGGTCGATTTCCATGAAGTCTTTTATCTTTTCAGCCATCTAAAATTATAGGAACGAAAAATTTAAGCAAATTAGTTACTTTTTGGGTCTAATTAGGAGGGATATTCAACTCTTGAAATTTTCCAACACATTTCGTAGTTATTTCATTACGAAATGTGATTTTACGGGTTTTTGGGTCCGTTTCGGGCAATTTCGCCTTTACTGGGGTCTATGGTGAGTTTATGGGAGTGCCATATGTCCTTTCCGATGCAAATATCATAAGGGAGGTCATCTATCACCATGAATGAGCCATTTATGTTGATGCGGGCGATGTCAAGTGATGTGGACATGATGGTTTTGGGCGTAATGATGCATTCTGGGGGTGGGGAGCCGAACCAGGACAGCGAAAATTCCCTGGGTGGGGAGTTTTGCTTCGAGACAATGGGGACATTGTTTTCCAATAAAGAATACATGAAACTTTTGCTGACAGCTGAGATAGGAGCCCGTTGTGTGAAGTATGCTTCGTGTTGATGTTGGCCAATTTTAAATGTGATAAGCTTATCGACTGTAGGTTCGGTGCCTTGATGTGGCCAAAATGAAGGGGGCTCATTTGGAACTGCTAGCAGGTGATCTATGATATTTTTACTGTCTTCTTCAAAGCAAGGGGTAAATTTGTTGACATTTTCGACATCGGTGTCTTCGTCGCTGCTTAGGGCTAGGCTTTCAGGGGTCGCAGTTCTACTTAGCCAAAACGAGGGTGCTTCCTTTGGGACGCTGAAAAGGTACTCTAGGGCAGCTTTATCCTGTTGACGGGCATCTAGTTTTCGGGATGGCTGTTTTTGTCTCCTTTGGGCTGCGAATTTGTTCAACCTAGGCTGTTTAGCGGGTGATGGGCGGGTTGAATTTGCTCGGGACGAAGTTAGGCGACTTGCACGGGACGTTTTGGGTTTGTCGTAGTCACTTGGATTGAAACGAGCGGGTTGGGCGGTTGTTCTGGAACTTGCTCTCGAGGAGGTTGCTGTAACCTTCGTGGTAGTTGTCTTGCGGCTGTACGGAACTTTGGGAGTCTTTCCAGTCGAGGACGTACCTTGAGCTCGTGAGGTTGTCGTCTTACCACGGAGAGATTTTCGCTGAGACTTGGGTGGATCAAAATCCAACTGTATTGGAATTGGTGATGCGTCCAGGGGCGTAGATCCTCTTCTTGGAGGTGCCATTGGGGTGGGTTCATCAATTGGTGGGGGATCTTCTAGAGACTTTGGCAGACTTTCAGAAGAAAGGGAGTTGCCTGTGGGTTCTGATGGTACCGTGGAAGCTGGTCTCTCGTCTTCCGTTTGTTCCTCGTTCGAAGCATCTGAAATGGGACTTAGGGGATTCTCATCGTCATGAGATGATCTAGGTTCGTCTTCTGATTGGGCAGATTGGAATTCAAGGGATTGGGACATGACTGATGATTTGCTGCAAGTCTCACGAGGGGGCGGCTTTTGGTATACGTCGACAGAGTCAATTGATACGGCTGATGATGGGATTCGAGAGGCGGAGGGAATGAGAACGTCTTCTGGGATTTCGGGTTCGTCCACCTCTGTTTCGTATTCGAATTCGCTGTCGGAGAAAAATTCTTCGTAGTACTTTTTCAAGTGTCGTACGTTAGCTTCTCTGATGAATCCTTTTCTTTCAGGGCGCATGTCTTCTAAACGGTAATTTATTGGTCCTGTCTGACTTAAAATTCTGTACGGGCCTTTCCAGTGTACCAACCATTTCGCTGTTAGTCTAACTTTTCTTGCGAAGCATGCCAGGAGTACGAGGTCTCCGTTCTGATAGCAAATTGGTGGGTGTCTTGCATCCCATTTAATTTTACGGAGCTTCTGAAGATACATCGTTCGATTTCGGGCATCATTTCTGGCTGCTTGGGCTCGGGTGACTCTAGCTTCAGGGTTGCCGTCTTCTAAATAATAATTAATATCAGGGATTACAGTATCACAAGTTAAGCGGGGTTCAAAGCTTTTAAGGAGGAAAGCAGGGGTATAACCAGTTTCGGCGTGGCGGGTGACATTTATGTAATGTTTGGCACGGTGCATGAATTGGTCCCAATTGTTATGCTTTTCGTTGACGTATTTCTTTACTATGCGTTTTATGACATCGTTCTGTCTCTCAACAACACCGTTAGTGGTGTGGTTGTGGGGGTTGCAAAGCATATATCAGCATGGTATTTAGCGCAATAGTTTTTAAATTCTTGGGAATTGAAATGCGTGCCTTTATCGCAAACAATTTTCTGGGGTATGGAATGGTTGTACATTACTGCTATGTCGAGTGCTTTTACTGCTGATTTGGCGTCCTTGGCTCGAGTGGGGATAATTTCTACGTACCTGGTGAGGTGATCGACCACTACAAATGCGTACTTATTCCTTGTGATATGAGTGGGCTTGAACGGTCCGATAAAGTCAATGCCGATTCTTTCGAAGGGTTTTAAGGGTGGTGGGTCCGGCTGCATTGGTCCGGGTGCTGCTATGGTACTCCTGTTGTGAAACTGGCATATACTACAGGCCTGAACGTATTTTCGCACATGACGGTACATTTTCGGCCAGTAGAAGCGGGAATGTACAATATGCCATGTCTTTTCGAATCCTAAGTGTCCGATGTCTTCATCATGAACTTGGGCAAGGATGATCTTCCTAAGTCCTTTGGGTACAACTGTGAGCCATAGCTTAGATGCTTCTTCGTAACTCGATCTGTATAGAATTCCATCTTTCACGTCGAATGGTGCATAACGGGGGTCTAAATCGTTTAGAGGATCTAGCTGGTATTGTTCAATAGCCTCAATGATGGGAAGTAGTTCAGGGTCCGCTCGCTGTAGCATGGCAAAATCGAAATCTTCTTCGCCAATTAATATACAGATTCGTTCCATGTAGTCCAGGGGATTTTCTTCGGATTTAGGTGCTGATACTGGGTTTCGGGACAGGGCATCGGCGTTTCGATGTTTAACTCCACTTCTATATTCTATGTCGTAAGGCATGAAAGGCATAAGTCGTAAAGACCATCTAGTTAATCTTCCTGTGGGGTCTTTCATTTTTGGGAGACGGCAGAGGGCGCAGTGATCAGTTACCACTGTGAAGTGTCTACCATGAATGTAAGGACGGAATTTCTCAATGGCCCATAGGATGCCTAAGCATTCGATTTCACTTACAGCGTAATTTTTCTCAGATTTAAGGAGTGATCTGGAAGCATAGGCGACAACTTTCCATTTGCCGTCGGGCTGCTGTTGCTCTAGAGTGGCTCCTAGTCCTAGATTTGAAGCATCGGAATAAACTTTTGTTGGAACGTTATCCCTTGGGTGGGCCATTACTGCTGGGGACATGAGGATTTTCTTGAGTTCTTCGAATGCCTTCTGTTGGAAGTCGGACCATACAAATTTTGAATTTTTGCAAGTTAAACGATTTAAAGGGGCAGCAATCTTTGAAAAATTGGGTATAAAGCGCTTATAGTAGCCGCAAAGATGTACAAAAGATCGTACACCGGTGACATTCTTTGGAATTGGGAAGTCCTTGATGGCTATGCATTTTTCGGGATCTGGGGCAATTCCTTCGCGGGATACGATGTGACCAAGGAAATTGAGGCTGGAGCATGCGAAAGAGCATTTATCTGGTTTAAGCTTCAGTCCTGCTTTGATCAATGCTAACAGTACGGCTTCGATGTGCTCTAAGTGGGATTCAAAATCAATACTATGAACAATCACATCGTCGAGATACGCCAAGGCAACTGTCTATTTTAGACCTCCTAAGACGGCGTCAATCAAGCGTTGGAAAGTTTGTGCAGAATTGGTGAGGCCGAAAGGCATGCAACGGTATTCGTATAGGCCGTCAGCGGTTATAAAGGCTGTTTTCTCGATATCTGATCGTTTCATGGGGACTTGGTGATATGCGTCTGCGCAATCCATAGTAGCAAAATAAGCTGCACCAGCAAATCTGTCTAAAGCGTCATCGTTTCTTAGTAATGGGTATGAATCCCTGCGGGTAACGCGATTTACCGCGCGGAAATCGATACAAAACCTTAAATTTCCATCTTTCTTTTTCGTAAGTACAACTGGGGAAGCCCATGGGGAATTTGAGGGTTGTATGACTCCTTTGTCTAGCATCTCTCCAACTTGGCGGTTTATTTCTTGTCTTTCCATGTATGAAGTCCGATAGGGCCTTTGTTTGATGGGGGGATTTCCTTGTGTGTCAATACCATGTTCTACGAGATGTGTTACTCCTATGTCCTGGGGGTGCCTCTTGAAAGCTTGGGGGTACTTAGCTACAAGTTCGTAGAGTTGCATGCGTTGGTCTTCAGTGAGTTCTGTTCCCAGGGTGATCTTTGTAATGTAATCTTGGGATTCGGGACTTAAGGATTGGAGTAGCTCGGCTGAAGACTTGTATGACTTTTCGGAATTGGTTTCGGACTTTTGGGAAGCTACTTCAGCATCAATATCTTCCATACAACAAATGATTTCCTCTTTCTTGAATGGTTCGCAGTTACCGATAACTGTATTGGGCAGAAGTTTGACTACATGAGGGGAAGCGTTGAGAATGTAAATGAATCCTTGTCCTTTTTCTAGATGGATCAAACAGTTGCCAACTGTAACTGCTTTATGTTCTAGGAACGAACGTGATGGCCTAACGCAGTAGTCTACAGTGGATGTGTTCTTAACATGTACAGGAATTGCAGTAGCTGAGTTTGGTTTAAGTCGGGCGTGGGTGGTACACCGTAGTCGGATGTGTGGATCGACTACTCGCTTTTTAATTGTTATCGGACGCTGGGGGCTGAATTTGGTGTGGTAGTTGTTGTAATAGGGTCAGTAGTAGTAGTCGGGGGTGACTCAGTCGTTTTAGAGTCTTCAAAGATTTTCATGGGTTTCTTTGATTTCTTGGGCTTGTTGGGAGTTTTCGACTTGCTTTTGGGACGTTTGACTTTTCCTATCTTTTGTAACTTGCAGTCGGATAGGTCGATGCAATTGTTGCATTTGTCACACAGTGTATGTTCTGTAGTTGGGACGTCTGAGTCATCGGAATCTGTAGAATCTTCAGTCGTAGATGGTGCTGAAGGTGTCTCTGTGGTTTCTTGGGTAATGTTGGGTTGGCTGCGGGCATTTTGCTTTGGGATTTCTCTCGGTGCATCTTTATTCATGTTGATGCCATAGACGATTTTCATGTCGCTGAAATCTAGTATAATTTTGTAAGCTTGTAGCCAATCTTGTCCAAGAATTAATAAATTGTTGAGACGTGGGACTAGGAAAAATCTCCAAAGTATTTGGTGGTTTCCATCAACTTTTATGAACATTTCGACTTGGGTGTTTACTGTTACAATGTTTTTCTTTCCAACTGCCAATTTGACTGAAAACGGTTTAACTGGACTAATACGATGAATTATGGACTTGTCGCTACTGTTTGTACATTTCTCTAGCATGGCTGGGCTGATAGCAGAAATCGTGGCTCCAGAATCTGCTAAAGTTGGGACGTATGTGTTAGAAGCGTAGACTTCCACCATTTTTAGGATTCTTCTTAATTTTATGTACTTATATCTAGTGGGATAATATCCGTACCGTGTGTACGTTAAGGGCGTATTCGCAGTAGAATACGTTGCTCCGCTTTCAGAAGCAGGTTTTGGGACATTAGGTTCAGAAAAGAAAGATTTTATATCGTTAAATGTAGGGGACTTAATACTAGAACATTGTTTTTGGGGTTTTATGATTTTTATGGATTGACTGTAAATTGAAGATTTTTTTGTATTGATTTTCTTAAAGTATGAAATTGTAGGTTCAGAACATTGCTGTACATTGGGAGCTGGGACGGTAACATTACTTACAGGGATTGGGTTTCGAATATTTTCGCATCTGCTAGTTGGCTTCGTCACTGGTTGGGGTTTTCCGACGGCTGTTGTGGGTCCTGAGGTTGTTGCTGGTTATTTGGGGGGAATACTCGCGGAGGGAACGGATTATTTCTTTGGGTGTTATCCTGTCGTCCGTAATTCATTTGATTTGAATTATCATTCGCATAGTTTCCTTGTGGGCCCTGGCGCTGGTAATAATTGCGTTGATGTGGTCCATTTGCGTTGTCGTTACGGGAGTAATTATTTTGTTGGGACCAGTTATTCTGTCTTGGTCGATAATTCCGTTGGCTGTTGTCCCTCCAATTTTGTCCATTATTGGAATTATTTGGTGGAGGACGATAGTTAACGCTTTGTGGGTTCATCCAGCAGTGTTTTCGGACGTGTCCAACTTTTCCACAACTTACATAATCGCAAATAGGGCGTCCGTCAGGGGTGCGGTTGTCATTTCCGGATCGACGGGGTGGGGCGCTGTTTGTTTCTAAGTTTCTTGCAGAATTTTGTGGTTGGGATGAGCTAGGTGCTGAGTTTTTACTAGTGTTGTAAGTAGTAGACCGTGTGGGCTGGCTTTCTGGTTTGGGACCTTGGTTAGCATAAGTTTCGGAAATTTTTCTGAGTGTGGCGACGAATTCCATATGTGTGGGTATGTTCACGGGGGCCAAACTCATTTGTAGGTCGGATGGAAGGCCGTTAATAAGTTGGCGAACTTTTTCCTCTTCGGTCATGTTGGGATTAAGCAGTCCCAGAATTTCCAATTTTCTTGTAACATATTGCTATGGGTCGTTTCCCAGACGGAAAGTAATCTGCTTATTTTTGGTGCGGTAGAGGGCCTTTTGACTCGTATTGTCAAAGAAAGCTGTCAACTCAGCTTGTGTTACAGTCCAGATGTTCCTGTAGTTGGGATTTACTGCGTTTATTTGTTCGCTGATTGCGGGCCACTTAGATGACCACCAGGCCTTGGCATCACCTTCTAGTAAACGGTCCAAGTTTGACAAAATCCATTGGGGGCTTAACTGTAGGCTAGTTAAATCCGTGTTGAGTCTTCCCAAATAATCGGCGACATTTGATTTTCCATCGAAGTGTCGTAGCTGTTGAATAGCTTCATGATGTAACCATCGTTGTTGGGGAGAAGGGCAGCATCTCGTTCTGCTGTAACAGCTCGGAGTTGCTGTTGTAATTGTGCAATTCGTTCTTCAGCCATAGTTGGAGTTAAATTGGGGCGGGGTGGGGCGGGTTAACTTTATGAATCTTGAAAGTTAGGGTTAATTTTCAAAAAGTGGGAAATAATTTTAAAGTCCGTTTGGTCGTAGGGAATAGCGTAGTCTGTTGTTGGAATTGAAGAATTGGGTGGCAATATCGTTGCCAATGACGACTGGGGTGGAGTAATCGGAGTCAATTTGAAATTGATGACGAAATGTTGTGTTTGCTCTTCGGACTAACAATTCGAATTTATGAATTGTAATTCCACTAGCTTCGTCCGTTTGTGTAGTATGGGCTCGACTTCGAAAAGCTCCGTTGCAGACTTCGGATAATTCAGTTGCTGTATTGTGGGAAAACGTCGATATTTCTGCCAGTGTATCTAGACAGGCTACAGAATTAATGAAACCTCTCTGGCTATACGGGTTAGCAATTTCGATAGTAATAAAAATTTTCATAGATAATTCTCAAATTTATATCAAACTAATTAAATGTTGTGGGCTGGGTGGCGTTCGAGTACGTAAACTCATGTAGATTGGTGAAATTTTAATCTGATGAGTGGAAGGGTTAATTAAATTTGGGAGGGAAGGGTTAAGTGCGTTAACTTAAATAAAGATGAAAATTTTGACAATGTGGGGGCTGGTCGGGTTTGTTGCAGGAAATAAAAGTATAGTGATGAGGGCCGAGGATGTTGTGGGTGTAAGAGCCAAGTCGTGCTGTATAGGGGGCGTTTATGCAATTTCGCATGCAAATTTGTGCAGTGGTAGTACTTGTTGCGGAATTGTATGTAACTGCAAGGTAAGTGGGTGGGTGTAGTGAAAATTGTATTGCCACAGGGAAAGAATGCGGTTGTCCAGATATTTGTATTTTTGTCCTATACAAATATCTGCTGGGTGCAGTAGTCCTTATGTTTGTAAATTACCATAGTGTAATAATTAGTGAGGGCTTACTGGTTTAGCAGAAAAATACTTAGTTGGCAAAAGAACAAATTGTTTGGAGAGCTGGGCGGGACCTGAATTTCCAGGGGTGACGTCGGCTGCGATTTATTTAGTTACCAGAATCCAATAAAGTACAGCTAGGACTGTTATAGCAAAATAGAGGCAACATTAATAATTGTACGTGTATAGTATGCCGACGGCTTGTCGTTCCTGTAGTTGCTTGTGTTGTGTGTACTTGCACTCAACTTGCACGAGTGCACTACACACAACGCAAAAAGGAGACAACAAGTTTTTGACTGAGTTTCTGCTATATTTTAGCAGCTACCGAAAGTGACCAGGTGTTGAACGTGGCCGTGGCTTTCCTACTGCATGAAAGAGAAAATGGCGGCTAGCTGTTTATACAGCAAATAAAAATTAATGTTGAATGTGGCTTTCGTCATGAAAAAATAAAAATGATGAAATGGGTCAATGCAGAATTTGGCAATTCGAATTTCGTGAGGGTAGGGTCAAAATTTAAAAATATCGGTAGAGATACTCGCTAGGCAAGGGTAGGGGTGTTGTGGCAGGGTGACAGCAATGTCAATACATAAAAATAATTGAAAATAAAGCGCCCTGACCACAACGGATAGACCACGACAACTTGTGGGATGGGGGGTTTTATTTTATATGAAAAGGGTTTATATTATTATGAATAATAGTCCGCTGATGGACTGCCTTATGGGTCAAAATAATAATATGAGGTACACGGACTCTTGTGGAGATCCGTGTACACTAATTAATATGATAAAGGGGGGATGCTGTCGTTAGGGATGAGCCAATTGCCAAATGCTAGCCACAGAATAAAACAATTATGCTAGCCGCTCTCGGCTAGAAATAAAACATGTAATGGGATACACACAATTAGGACCAATTAATTAAATATTATTATTCTCATAAGCAACCAATGATACTATAAATGTATTTTTACGAATGAATGGGTCGAGATGAGAACACAATCGCTAGTTGACACTAGTTGGGACAGAAAGACAACGGCGGTGACAGTTGTAGGCGACGACAATTCCTCGCTTGGGCCCAACCTTTTCCTTCGGGACAAAAACTGCTTCTTCTTTCCTTGGCTTCTTCGGTTTCGCTCCTTCTGGCTTCCACATTCACCTCCAAACCGCGACTGATGATTCTCGGCTGTTCTTTTTCTTTCCTTCTCTTTTTCTCCTTCTTTGCCGCGTTCTTGGGTTTGCTTTCAAAATTATCCGGCAGACGGAGTCTGCCTCACATCTCCTTTGGTTGCGGGGGGTATTTTTGGGGGTTTTGGGAACGGACCCTTTTAGTCCGTTGTATTTTTCTGTGGTTGGGGGATTGGGGAGAACGTTATTTTCGCGATGGGCTGCGGCCACGACGATGCGGACAGCAGGATTTGTGATCCGATGGGAATCCCGGGCGTAGTTCAGCTCCGCAAGTTGCGCAGGTGAGTGTCAAGATATACTCCGGGTCGTAGCGGCAATCTTTAGCCTTATGATGAGGTCGAGAGCATCTGTAGCAGATGGGGTACCCTTGAACGGTGAATAGCTTGTGCAGAGGAATTTTTGTATAGACTGGGTCTTTGACGAAGGGATTTTTCTGCAATGTTGAGCTTAAGGGTGGGGTCGGAGGTGGAATTGACAGAGTTCGTCGAAGACGACTTGACTGGTTCTTCCGACGACGACGTTCTTTGGAAATACCATGGAGTTCTGACAGCTCTGACGGCGTGAAGAGGGGCGGGGGCTCCGCCAAATAGCGTTCGGTCAGTGTTGGCGGTCGTTTAAGTGGGACTGGTGGGTTCCTCGAGTGATGGGCGATGGGATCTGTGTAGTTTCCTCTGTGAGCTTGGCTTGTGGATGTTGTTGGAGTCTTAACTGAGTGGTGACTGTGAGATCGATCAGTGTGACTTCGGCGGCTGTAGTGGGGACGGGGTGGGGACTTGCTCCGACGTGACGTTTGGGTTGTTCTTTTTGGTGTACGCGAGCGTGGACGTCTGTCTAAGCGACGACTGTTGCTATTAGTTTTCCGAGGTGGGGAGGGGTTAATGGTTCTCCGATGCACTTTGGAAATTGGTGACGTCTTCTTTCTCATTGGTTTGGGTCGGATAGGGGATGGAGAATCACGACGACGATGGACTTTGCTAGGTGGTGTCTTTGGACGGGCTTTTGGACAAGACGAGCTGCCAATGCTCAACTTTTGGAGACCTTGGTGTAGAGATGGACCACTTGACGATGGTTTGTTGTTTTCCGGTTTATTAGCAATGGCTCGGGGCGTCAACTCAGGAATAGTCGACGCATTATGAGCAGGTAGTGGTAGGTTTTCGGCTTCCATTAGGGTCGGTGGTACGTTGTCGGCTAGCAAAATGAGTTCTTGCTCTTCATCCATGGGTTCCTCCGAGTCTTCTCGATCTGACAGGTCGATTTCCATGAAGTCTTTTATCTTTTCAGCCATCTAAAATTATAGGAACGAAAAATTTAAGCAAATTAGTTACTTTTTGGGTCTAATTAGGAGGGATATTCAATTCTTGAAATTTTCCAACGCATTTCGTAGTTATTTCATTACGAAATGTGATTTTACGGGTTTTTGGGTCCGTTTCGGGCAATTTCGCCTTTACTGGGGTCTATGGTGAGTTTATGGGAGTGCCATATGTCCTTTCCGATGCAAATATCATAAGGGAGGTCATCTATCACCATGAATGAGCCATTTATGTTGATGCGGGCGATGTCAAGTGATGTGGACATGATGGTTTTGGGCGTAATGATGCATTCTGGGGGTGGGGAGCCGAACCAGGACAGCGAAAATTCCCTGGGTGGGGAGTTTTGCTTCGAGACAATGGGGATATCGTTTTCCAATAAAGAATACATGAAACTTTTGCTGACAGCTGAGATAGGAGCCCGGTGTGTGAAGTATGCTTCGTGTTGATGTTGGCCAATTTTAAATGTGATAAGCTTATCGACCGAAGGGTCGGTGCCTTGATGTGGCCAAAATGAAGGGGGCTCATTTGGAACTGATAGCAGATGATCTATAATATTTTTACTGTCTTCTTTAAAACAAGGGGTAAATTTGTTGATATTTTCGACATCGGTGCCTTCGTCGCTGCTTAGGGCTAGGCTTTCGGGGGTCGCAGTTCTACTTAGCCAAAACGAGGGGGCTTCCTTTGGGACGCTGAAAAGGTACTCTAGGGCAGCTTTATCTTGTTGACGGGCATCTAGTTTTCGGGATGGCTGTTTTTGTCTCCTTTGGGCTGCGAATTTGTTCAACCTAGGCTGTTTAGCGGGTGATGGGCGGGTTGAATTTGCTCGGGACGAAGTTAGGCGACTTGCACGGGACGTTTTGGGTTTGTCGTAGTCACTTGGATTGAAACGAGCGGGTTGGGCGGTTGTTCTGGAACTTGCTCTCGAGGAGGTTGCTGTAACCTTCGTGGTAGTTGTCTTGCGGCTGTACGGAACTTTGGGAGTCTTTCCAGTCGAGGACGTACCTTGAGCTCGTGAGGTTGTCGTCTTGTCACGGAGAGATTTTCGCTGAGACTTGGGTGGATCAAAATCCAACTGTATTGGAATTGGTGATGCGTCCAGGGGCGTAGATCCTCTTCTTGGAGGTGCCATTGGGGTGGGTTCATCAATTGGTGGGGGATCTTCTAGAGACTTTGGCAGACTTTCAGAAGAAAGGGAGTTGCCTGTGGGTTCTGATGGTACCGTGGAAGCTGGTCTCTCGTCTTCCGTTTGTTCCTCGTTCGAAGCATCTGAAATGGGACTTAGGGGATTCTCATCGTCATGAGATGATCTAGGTTCGTCTTCTGATTGGGCAGATTGGAATTCAAGGGATTGGGACATGACTGATGATTTGCTGCAAGTCTCACGAGGGGCGGCTTTTGGTATACGTCGACAGAGTCAATTGATACGGCTGATGATGGGATTCGAGAGGCGGAGGGAATGAGAACGTCTTCTGGGATTTCGGGTTCGTCCACCTCTGTTTCGTATTCGAATTCGCTGTCGGAGAAAAATTCTTCGTAGTACTTTTTCAAGTGTCGTACGTTAGCTTCTCTGATGAATCCTTTTCTTTCAGGGCGCATGTCTTCTAAACGGTAATTTATTGGTCCTGTCTGACTTAAAATTCTGTACGGGCCTTTCCAGTGTACCAACCATTTCGCTGTTAGTCTAACTTTTCTTGCGAAGCATGCCAGGAGTACGAGGTCTCCGTTCTGATAGCAAATTGGTGGGTGTCTTGCATCCCATTTAATTTTACGGAGCTTCTGAAGATACATCGTTCGATTTCGGGCATCATTTCTGGCTGCTTGGGCTCGGGTGACTCTAGCTTCAGGGTTGCCGTCTTCTAAATAATAATTAATATCAGGGATTACAGTATCACAAGTTAAGCGGGGTTCAAAGCTTTTAAGGAGGAAAGCAGGGGTATAACCAGTTTCGGCGTGGCGGGTGACATTTATGTAATGTTTGGCACGGTGCATGAATTGGTCCCAATTGTTATGCTTTTCGTTGACGTATTTCTTTACTATGCGTTTTATGACATCGTTCTGTCTCTCAACAACACCGTTAGTGGTGTGGTTGTGGGGGGTTGCAAAGCATATATCAGCATGGTATTTAGCGCAATAGTTTTTAAATTCTTGGGAATTGAAATGCGTGCCTTTATCGCAAACAATTTTCTGGGGTATGGAATGGTTGTACATTACTGCTATGTCGAGTGCTTTTACTGCTGATTTGGCGTCCTTGGCTCGAGTGGGGATAATTTCTACGTACCTGGTGAGGTGATCGACCACTACAAATGCGTACTTATTCCTTGTGATATGAGTGGGCTTGAACGGTCCGATAAAGTCAATGCCGATTCTTTCGAAGGGTTTTAAGGGTGGTGGGTCCGGCTGCATTGGTCCGGGTGCTGCTATGGTACTCCTGTTGTGAAACTGGCATATACTACAGGCCTGAACGTATTTTCGCACATGACGGTACATTTTCGGCCAGTAGAAGCGGGAATGTACAATATGCCATGTCTTTTCGAATCCTAAGTGTCCGATGTCTTCATCATGAACTTGGGCAAGGATGATCTTCCTAAGTCCTTTGGGTACAACTGTGAGCCATAGCTTAGATGCTTCTTCGTAACTCGATCTGTATAGAATTCCATCTTTCACGTCGAATGGTGCATAACGGGGGTCTAAATCGTTTAGAGGATCTAGCTGGTATTGTTCAATAGCCTCAATGATGGGAAGTAGTTCAGGGTCCGCTCGCTGTAGCATGGCAAAATCGAAATCTTCTTCGCCAATTAATATACAGATTCGTTCCATGTAGTCCAGGGGATTTTCTTCGGATTTAGGTGCTGATACTGGGTTTCGGGACAGGGCATCGGCGTTTCGATGTTTAACTCCACTTCTATATTCTATGTCGTAAGGCATGAAAGGCATAAGTCGTAAAGACCATCTAGTTAATCTTCCTGTGGGGTCTTTCATTTTTGGGAGACGGCAGAGGGCGCAGTGATCAGTTACCACTGTGAAGTGTCTACCATGAATGTAAGGACGGAATTTCTCAATGGCCCATAGGATGCCTAAGCATTCGATTTCACTTACAGCGTAATTTTTCTCAGATTTAAGGAGTGATCTGGAAGCATAGGCGACAACTTTCCATTTGCCGTCGGGCTGCTGTTGCTCTAGAGTGGCTCCTAGTCCTAGATTTGAAGCATCGGAATAAACTTTTGTTGGAACGTTATCCCTTGGGTGGGCCATTACTGCTGGGGACATGAGGATTTTCTTGAGTTCTTCGAATGCCTTCTGTTGGAAGTCGGACCATACAAATTTTGAATTTTTGCAAGTTAAACGATTTAAAGGGGCAGCAATCTTTGAAAAATTGGGTATAAAGCGCTTATAGTAGCCGCAAAGATGTACAAAAGATCGTACACCGGTGACATTCTTTGGAATTGGGAAGTCCTTGATGGCTATGCATTTTTCGGGATCTGGGGCAATTCCTTCGCGGGATACGATGTGACCAAGGAAATTGAGGCTGGAGCATGCGAAAGAGCATTTATCTGGTTTAAGCTTCAGTCCTGCTTTGATCAATGCTAACAGTACGGCTTCGATGTGCTCTAAGTGGGATTCAAAATCAATACTATGAACAATCACATCGTCGAGATACGCCAAGGCAACTGTCTATTTTAGACCTCCTAAGACGGCGTCAATCAAGCGTTGGAAAGTTTGTGCAGAATTGGTGAGGCCGAAAGGCATGCAACGGTATTCGTATAGGCCGTCAGCGGTTATAAAGGCTGTTTTCTCGATATCTGATCGTTTCATGGGGACTTGGTGATATGCGTCTGCGCAATCCATAGTAGCAAAATAAGCTGCACCAGCAAATCTGTCTAAAGCGTCATCGTTTCTTAGTAATGGGTATGAATCCCTGCGGGTAACGCGATTTACCGCGCGGAAATCGATACAAAACCTTAAATTTCCATCTTTCTTTTTCGTAAGTACAACTGGGGAAGCCCATGGGGAATTTGAGGGTTGTATGACTCCTTTGTCTAGCATCTCTCCAACTTGGCGGTTTATTTCTTGTCTTTCCATGTATGAAGTCCGATAGGGCCTTTGTTTGATGGGGGGATTTCCTTGTGTGTCAATACCATGTTCTACGAGATGTGTTACTCCTATGTCCTGGGGGTGCCTCTTGAAAGCTTGGGGGTACTTAGCTACAAGTTCGTAGAGTTGCATGCGTTGGTCTTCAGTGAGTTCTGTTCCCAGGGTGATCTTTGTAATGTAATCTTGGGATTCGGGACTTAAGGATTGGAGTAGCTCGGCTGAAGACTTGTATGACTTTTCGGAATTGGTTTCGGACTTTTGGGAAGCTACTTCAGCATCAATATCTTCCATACAACAAATGATTTCCTCTTTCTTGAATGGTTCGCAGTTACCGATAACTGTATTGGGCAGAAGTTTGACTACATGAGGGGAAGCGTTGAGAATGTAAATGAATCCTTGTCCTTTTTCTAGATGGATCAAACAGTTGCCAACTGTAACTGCTTTATGTTCTAGGAACGAACGTGATGGCCTAACGCAGTAGTCTACAGTGGATGTGTTCTTAACATGTACAGGAATTGCAGTAGCTGAGTTTGGTTTAAGTCGGGCGTGGGTGGTACACCGTAGTCGGATGTGTGGATCGACTACTCGCTTTTTAATTGTTATCGGACGCTGGGGGGCTGAATTTGGTGTGGTAGTTGTTGTAATAGGGTCAGTAGTAGTAGTCGGGGGTGACTCAGTCGTTTTAGAGTCTTCAAAGATTTTCATGGGTTTCTTTGATTTCTTGGGCTTGTTGGGAGTTTTCGACTTGCTTTTGGGACGTTTGACTTTTCCTATCTTTTGTAACTTGCAGTCGGATAGGTCGATGCAATTGTTGCATTTGTCACACAGTGTATGTTCTGTAGTTGGGACGTCTGAGTCATCGGAATCTGTAGAATCTTCAGTCGTAGATGGTGCTGAAGGTGTCTCTGTGGTTTCTTGGGTAATGTTGGGTTGGCTGCGGGCATTTTGCTTTGGGATTTCTCTCGGTGCATCTTTATTCATGTTGATGCCATAGACGATTTTCATGTCGCTGAAATCTAGTATAATTTTGTAAGCTTGTAGCCAATCTTGTCCAAGAATTAATAAATTGTTGAGACGTGGGACTAGGAAAAATCTCCAAAGTATTTGGTGGTTTCCATCAACTTTTATGAACATTTCGACTTGGGTGTTTACTGTTACAATGTTTTTCTTTCCAACTGCCAATTTGACTGAAAACGGTTTAACTGGACTAATACGATGAATTATGGACTTGTCGCTACTGTTTGTACATTTCTCTAGCATGGCTGGGCTGATAGCAGAAATCGTGGCTCCAGAATCTGCTAAAGTTGGGACGTATGTGTTAGAAGCGTAGACTTCCACCATTTTTAGGATTCTTCTTAATTTTATGTACTTATATCTAGTGGGATAATATCCGTACCGTGTGTACGTTAAGGGCGTATTCGCAGTAGAATACGTTGCTCCGCTTTCAGAAGCAGGTTTTGGGACATTAGGTTCAGAAAAGAAAGATTTTATATCGTTAAATGTAGGGGACTTAATACTAGAACATTGTTTTTGGGGTTTTATGATTTTTATGGATTGACTGTAAATTGAAGATTTTTTTGTATTGATTTTCTTAAAGTATGAAATTGTAGGTTCAGAACATTGCTGTACATTGGGAGCTGGGACGGTAACATTACTTACAGGGATTGGGTTTCGAATATTTTCGCATCTGCTAGTTGGCTTCGTCACTGGTTGGGGTTTTCCGACGGCTGTTGTGGGTCCTGAGGTTGTTGCTGGTTATTTGGGGGGAATACTCGCGGAGGGAACGGATTATTTCTTTGGGTGTTATCCTGTCGTCCGTAATTCATTTGATTTGAATTATCATTCGCATAGTTTCCTTGTGGGCCCTGGCGCTGGTAATAATTGCGTTGATGTGGTCCATTTGCGTTGTCGTTACGGGAGTAATTATTTTGTTGGGACCAGTTATTCTGTCTTGGTCGATAATTCCGTTGGCTGTTGTCCCTCCAATTTTGTCCATTATTGGAATTATTTGGTGGAGGACGATAGTTAACGCTTTGTGGGTTCATCCAGCAGTGTTTTCGGACGTGTCCAACTTTTCCACAACTTACATAATCGCAAATAGGGCGTCCGTCAGGGGTGCGGTTGTCATTTTCCGGATCGACGGGGTGGGGGCGCTGTTTGTTTCTAAGTTTCTTGCAGAATTTTGTGGTTGGGATGAGCTAGGTGCTGAGTTTTTACTAGTGTTGTAAGTAGTAGACCGTGTGGGCTGGCTTTCTGGTTTGGGACCTTGGTTAGCATAAGTTTCGGAAATTTTTCTGAGTGTGGCGACGAATTCCATATGTGTGGGTATGTTCACGGGGGCCAAACTCATTTGTAGGTCGGATGGAAGGCCGTTAATAAGTTGGCGAACTTTTTCCTCTTCGGTCATGTTGGGATTAAGCAGTCCCAGAATTTCCAATTTTCTTGTAACATATTGCTATGGGTCGTTTCCCAGACGGAAAGTAATCTGCTTATTTTTGGTGCGGTAGAGGGCCTTTTGACTCGTATTGTCAAAGAAAGCTGTCAACTCAGCTTGTGTTACAGTCCAGATGTTCCTGTAGTTGGGATTTACTGCGTTTATTTGTTCGCTGATTGCGGGCCACTTAGATGACCACCAGGCCTTGGCATCACCTTCTAGTAAACGGTCCAAGTTTGACAAAATCCATTGGGGGCTTAACTGTAGGCTAGTTAAATCCGTGTTGAGTCTTCCCAAATAATCGGCGACATTTGATTTTCCATCGAAGTGTCGTAGCTGTTGAATAGCTTCATGATGTAACCATCGTTGTTGGGGGAGAAGGGCAGCATCTCGTTCTGCTGTAACAGCTCGGAGTTGCTGTTGTAATTGTGCAATTCGTTCTTCAGCCATAGTTGGAGTTAAATTGGGGCGGGGTGGGGCGGGTTAACTTTATGAATCTTGAAAGTTAGGGTTAATTTTCAAAAAGTGGGAAATAATTTTAAAGTCCGTTTGGTCGTAGGGAATAGCGTAGTCTGTTGTTGGAATTGAAGAATTGGGTGGCAATATCGTTGCCAATGACGACTGGGGTGGAGTAATCGGAGTCAATTTGAAATTGATGACGAAATGTTGTGTTTGCTCTTCGGACTAACAATTCGAATTTATGAATTGTAATTCCACTAGCTTCGTCCGTTTGTGTAGTATGGGCTCGACTTCGAAAAGCTCCGTTGCAGACTTCGGATAATTCAGTTGCTGTATTGTGGGAAAACGTCGATATTTCTGCCAGTGTATCTAGACAGGCTACAGAATTAATGAAACCTCTCTGGCTATACGGGTTAGCAATTTCGATAGTAATAAAAATTTTCATAGATAATTCTCAAATTTATATCAAACTAATTAAATGTTGTGGGCTGGGTGGCGTTCGAGTACGTAAACTCATGTAGATTGGTGAAATTTTAATCTGATGAGTGGAAGGGTTAATTAAATTTGGGAGGGAAGGGTTAAGTGCGTTAACTTAAATAAAGATGAAAATTTTGACAATGTGGGGGCTGGTCGGGTTTGTTGCAGGAAATAAAAGTATAGTGATGAGGGCCGAGGATGTTGTGGGTGTAAGAGCCAAGTCGTGCTGTATAGGGGGCGTTTATGCAATTTCGCATGCAAATTTGTGCAGTGGTAGTACTTGTTGCGGAATTGTATGTAACTGCAAGGTAAGTGGGTGGGTGTAGTGAAAATTGTATTGCCACAGGGAAAGAATGCGGTTGTCCAGATATTTGTATTTTGTCCTATACAAATATCTGCTGGGTGCAGTAGTCCTTATGTTTGTAAATTACCATAGTGTAATAATTAGTGAGGGCTTACTGGTTTAGCAGAAAAATACTTAGTTGGCAAAAGAACAAATTGTTTGGAGAGCTGGGCGGGACCTGAATTTCCAGGGGTGACGTCGGCTGCGATTTATTTAGTTACCAGAATCCAATAAAGTACAGCTAGGACTGTTATAGCAAAATAGAGGCAACATTAATAATTGTACGTGTATAGTATGCCGACGGCTTGTCGTTCCTGTAGTTGCTTGTGTTGTGTGTACTTGCACTCAACTTGCACGAGTGCACTACACACAACGCAAAAAGGAGACAACAAGTTTTTGACTGAGTTTCTGCTATATTTTAGCAGCTACCGAAAGTGACCAGGTGTTGAACGTGGCCGTGGCTTTCCTACTGCATGAAAGAGAAAATGGCGGCTAGCTGTTTATACAGCAAATAAAAATTAATGTTGAATGTGGCTTTCGTCATGAAAAAATAAAAATGATGAAATGGGTCAATGCAGAATTTGGCAATTCGAATTTCGTGAGGGTAGGGTCAAAATTTAAAAATATCGGTAGAGATACTCGCTAGGCAAGGGTAGGGGTGTTGTGGCAGGGTGACAGCAATGTCAATACATAAAAATAATTGAAAATAAAGCGCCCTGACCACAACGGATAGACCACGACAACTTGTGGGATGGGGGGTTTTATTTTATATGAAAAGGGTTTATATTATTATGAATAATAGTCCGCTGATGGACTGCCTTATGGGTCAAAATAATAATATGAGGTACACGGACTCTTGTGGAGATCCGTGTACACTAATTAATATGATAAAGGGGGGATGCTGTCGTTAGGGATGAGCCAATTGCCAAATGCTAGCCACAGAATAAAACAATTATGCTAGCCGCTCTCGGCTAGAAATAAAACATGTAATGGGATACACACAATTAGGACCAATTAATTAAATATTATTATTCTCATAAGCAACCAATGATACTATAAATGTATTTTTACGAATGAATGGGTCGAGATGAGAACACAATCGCTAGTTGACACTAGTTGGGACAGAAAGACAACGGCGGTGACAGTTGTAGGCGACGACAATTCCTCGCTTGGGCCCAACCTTTTCCTTCGGGACAAAAACTGCTTCTTCTTTCCTTGGCTTCTTCGGTTTCGCTCCTTCTGGCTTCCACATTCACCTCCAAACCGCGACTGATGATTCTCGGCTGTTCTTTTTCTTTCCTTCTCTTTTTCTCCTTCTTTGCCGCGTTCTTGGGTTTCCTTTCAAAATTATCCGGCAGACGGAGTCTGCCTCACACTGGCTTCCACATTCACCTCCAAACCGCGACTGATGATTCTCGGCTGTTCTTTTTCTTTCCTTCTCTTTTTCTCCTTCTTTGCCGCGTTCTTGGGTTTGCTTTCAAAATTATCCGGCAGACGGAGTCTGCCTCACAATAGCTATAGTGAATAGCTAGTATACATGTAGTGTGTAGTTATAGGAAGTAGTTAGTATAGATGTAGTGAGTTATAGTGAGTAGTTAGTATAGATACAGTGTATAGTTATAGTGAATAGCTAGTACACGCGCAGTGTGTAGTTATTGTGAGTAGTTAGTATAGATGTAGTGAGTTATAGCGAGCAGTTAGTATAGATGTAGTGAGTTATAGTAATAAAGATAGTATATTATTATTGTGATGGATGAAGCAGCATGGAAAGCATGCTGCATGGAAAATATATTTCAAACGAATTGTGATAGATGGAGTAGAGGGTACTATCGGAGCAGGGTGGAACGGCATGGTAAGCACATGGAAAGCATGCCGCATAGAATCAATAGTTCAATTGAATTGTGATAGATGGAGTAGAGGGTACTATCGAAGCGGGGTGGAACGACATGGTAAGCACATGGCAAGCATGCAGCATGGGAATCACATGTTCTACCTAAGCGAGAGCAGCATGGAAACCACGTGAAGTAGTGTGAGTATGAAGTATAGCATTGTGAGGTGATGAAATTATATCATTGTAAGATAGGGAAACTATACATGGGGCGTCTAGGCAGCAGTTCAAGCTTGGGAAAGAGGGGCTAGTGGTAGCAGCGAATCAGCAGAGACTAGGGCGGAGCAGCAGCCAATCAGCGGAGGCTAGGGCGGAGCTACAGCTTGGGTAGGGGGACTGGGAGGTATAAATAGCGGCACTCGGGGAGCAGCAGCTCAGTCGTGCCTGATGCTCCGACCTGGAAGGTTCTCTCTCCTCTCTCCTCCTTTGCTTGCTTGCTTTTATGGCTTTACCGCTCTTAGGAATTGGCGCCTAGCTTGACTTGGCGCCAATCTGGTAGGGCCTGGTGGGTTGGGGGGCTCCGCCCCCCAACCCAATCTATTAATAATTCAGTCCAAAGGCAATCTACATGTTCTCCAACCTAATGTACCCCCCTACTCACATCAAATATTCATTAGATTCGATAGCTAAACATAAAATAGCAATGCCGTCCAGCCTACCTTAATAGAAATTCCTATATTGTACCTGAAACCTTCTATTTAATTATATCAATAGACATAAATAAGGTTTTAATTGTTCGAATTAACTGTTTATCATAACAATGACAACGAATCTTAGTCGTGGAATACAGTTGATTCCTAAAGTTTGGTATTACTGCCTGATTAGGTAGGCAGTTTTAATAACTATTTCTACCGTGCCTTAAGTTAGAGAAACATTGAATAAATGATGTTATGGAAAGAGTAACTTTAAATAAAACAGACGTCCATGTAAATAAATTATTAAATAAATTTTAATAGCTAGAGATAGATGGAGTGTAATATTACATACCTAAGCTATTTGTTTCCATTTAAAAGAATAGGTAAAATAATTATCGGTTCACGAATCTACATGAGATTTTAAGTATTAATTGTTTCAACTAAGATTTAGACTTTAACACATAATGGAGCACAAGTCTGTAGAAGAAACCCGATAATTACCTAGTAAAAAAGGAAAATTATTTTAACAACTTTACATATTCTTGGAAATTTTGGCATTAATAATATTATCAAGTGCAGATTCAGTAATTTTCTATCGATGGCACAATATTTACTGAAAAATCACATACATGCTATTCTAGCACAAAAAAAGAAACCTGAAATTTGAAACTATAATTTACGCAATTATTGCTTCTACGAAAATCAACAATGTTTTTTACATTTTCCACAGTTACATATTTTAGTAAATTAGAAGTCGATGGAAAGATTTGCATTTACCTGTATATTAAGTTATTATATTACTACATAGACAAGGTTTAAAAATGGCATGTTAACCTACAAGCATTCAAAACGAAGGCCATGAAATTTTATTCTATTTATAGTATTTGCTCAAGTTCGGTGTGGTGGTTGGTATCGCCCCTTAATGTTGGAAAAAGCCTTAGTCCACTTGTTGTTTGGAATAAAATTAACATTTATAATATCGTCCATTAAGTCTCCATTTAGCATATAAATCCATTTTTGCTATGAGTACTGAATAGCCTAAACGCAATATACATACATGGCGTTTAAACTATTCCGTACACAAAACAAAAAATGGATTTAAGCTATTTCGTACACAAAACGAAAAGTGGTTCCTTAAGGGACAATATACTTTTTCGAAAATGAATAGTCAAATCATTGATAGATAGATATTTTTATTGCGTTTCCAGTGGGCCGTAGCCCATCACACAAAGAATAGTCAAATCATTATTTATATAGGCAGTTCTACAGAAGGAAGTAAATTGACGCTATAATTAATAATTTGAAACAGACATAACATAGTTGTATCCCGAGTGACCCTAAAAAATGGACCGACTTCAATCATTATAGGTCGAAGAGCATTTATTTGCCTGATTGATACCTCAGATACTAACGTCAGTTTCCAGCGTTGTCGGAAATTGATTGCCAATTCATGTATCTGTCCACAAAGAGTAAATCCCCATATTTCTATTAAGAAACACATTGTTGACCAATACAATGCTACAAGATATACTGCTATGCCTAAGTGGTGATGCATCTTTATAGTTGCAAAATTAGCTAAGGGGT
Organism: Tomocerus qinae; assembly: GCA_020055645.1. Lineage (NCBI taxonomy): Eukaryota > Metazoa > Arthropoda > Collembola > Entomobryomorpha > Tomoceridae > Tomocerus > Tomocerus qinae. Next base: position 68,617,473 of record CM034546.1, read on the forward strand.
GAATGCAAAACCCACAGCCTACATAAATCGGAACAATAAATTTTACAGATCGCAACACATTCTGATTGATGAGTAACAGTTCCCGATACAGTTTGTTGGTCATCACAAATTTCTCAGAAATATCATATTGATTATGATCTTGCCGAATTGACAAACTTTTTAGCCAATAGTACGTAGAGTGAAACCATAAAATAACAAACACATTAGCTATAATTACTACAAGTAAGAAGTGAATAAAAATGAAGATCTGCCCACAAAATATACAAACAAGGCAGAAAAGGTAGACGGGAGTGGACATATAATTCAGATTGACAATCCAAGCAAATATGTATCCCCATGTTTGTATTTATTACGGCTTTAAACGAATTCTCCGCAAAAGAATAACTTATAGGTAGGATTTCAAGCTATGTGAATGTTGAAAATTTAATGTATATTTAATTGCGACATGGAGACATCGGTGGCTGTCCTTGTCTCGTCTTAGCCCTGGAACGGATGGAATGAATTCTATTTTATTAAAGGAAATCGTATACTTTCTACAAAAATCAATTATTCTGTATGCCCAGTATATAGAACTATAGTCCAAAGTGATAAAAATATTAGGATTGGACCCAATATTAACATACTGTGCAATATTGTCCTATATCAAATAGAATAATACTTTAGCATTTTAGTATTAAACAAGCACAATATACAAAGTTTCGTGCTTGATGCATTACTTTTATCACAAAAGTGAAAACCATGGATTTATTTATAATTTATAAATGCAAACTTTTTTATCAGCAGCTTTGTTTTTAGTTAAGTCGCATACTTCGGCTCCATGTATAGGAAATATAGCAAAATGTAGAACAACTAAAAAACTTGTGATATGTGAATGTTGAACATTTAATGTATATTTAATTACGATATCAATACAGACCTGCAGACGCGGCCATAGCTATGGCCGCGTTGGTAATTTCGATGGTGAATTTGTAAACTGCATTTTTACTGTAACTATTTGACTATTAATCCTGTAATTCTTTTAAATTAAATGTGTTTGTAGTTTCTTTAAACGTGTGAATTTGAAACTAATTATTGTAATATGATTTTACATGAAAATATAAATACTTTTCACAAAGAAATTTACAGTGACATGAAATTGATTTACCACTGATGTTCAGTATCGAATACAACGTAAATTCTACAGTAATGACTCTTGACATTTTCTTAATGACGTCATATCAAAAAATGTTACTTTTATCTATATTAATAATCTTAGACTTGATAAAGCAATAAATTTACCTGGCTATATATATATATATGTACGTGTGGTAGGGTGATCCCAAATTCAAAATGCACATGTTCACTTTTCACGACAGACAATAACAGGGAGCATGTTAAAGTATGTAAATATTATGTAAGTTTGGTATTGGCATTGGACATTGGAATATATACAGTGCAGCCCAGATTATCTAATACCAAAACCTAAATTATTTGTTTTATAATATGCAAAGCACTCTTTTCAACGCCTAAAACGCAACTCTGATGCGTGAATGGTGTCTTGCTCTGTGACGCAGCTGTGGCAATGTAATATTTTTTGACTACCATATCACACTTTTAATAGAAATATTCAACGTGTTTTTCATTTAAGCAAACTAAGCACTGGAATCTTGGATTAATAAGCGCATCTTAAATCTGAAATTAGTTTATAACGGCGATTAATTGACCTAAATGCTGGAGCTTCCCCTATAGTTACAGTCACCGGGAATAAAAGTTAATGCTTCGATTGTTTGTGCAAGTGTAAGGGTCAAGGGTAAGTGTCTTCACTTAAAAATTATCGACCTGGATCGATTAAGGGTGACTCCAAGCACGTCTCCAGAGGAGGGCAGGGAGGCCGATCCGCCTAAATTTCCAAAGAATGACGATTTTTTTGTCAAAAAGGTTAAAAATCCAAAACATTTTTGCGCTTAGCGCCAATATATCTTTATTTTACCAATATATTTTGGTCGCTCCCCTTCTTGGTCATATTCCTGGATACGTACTTGGCTGACTCGGCTGGCACCAGTTTCCAATTTCTATGCCATTTTGAAAAAGGTTTTGTCTTTCAAACTAACCTAAATTGGTTAACTAATAAGCTTTTTAAGTTTTTACTGAACGTTATTTAATGGGGTTTTTAAGTTTTTGAAAATCATTATATAAAAATTCACTTTGATATTTCAAAAAAGGCGCCTCGCCCTAATGTTTCTTCTTTTATTGTTGTAATATAGAGATTTTGTTTTAATTGTAAGCTTGGCCAAAATCCTATTGTCACCGATTTTAAATGGGGACTTTTTGGCAACGATGGTAACAACTGCTATCTACAGTTATTGTTTTGGTTGTAGGCACGCTTATGACCTGAAAGTTGAAGCTGTACTAGCTGTAGCTATATTTGATACCGCAGGGGAAAATAAAAGTGTATTTCAACTACTGTATCTACAAGGTAAATTTTACAGTTTGTTTTATATTTACAGTATGTGGGAGACAACTCCGGATATGAGTTATATTATAAGCAAGTATAAGCAAGACATCTGCATGCATAACTTTCATTTCCGGAGTTGGCTGCCCCATTGTGTACATTCCAATTATTACACTATCTATCTATTAAAATTTTTCTAATATGAATTTGATTTTATTTTCAGTAACAGCTTTTTTAAAAGCTACGACACCAAAACGAACCATTAAATTAAAATTACAACGCCCATTCAGGCATTTTCGACCTTTTATGGTCCAAGGCACACTTGACATACTCAATAAGGTCAACTCTCTATTAAGGGACGTTTGTCCCCTTTGTTGTGCATTGCCAATAAAGGCACATTTGACCCCTTTGTGGTCCATTTCCGATAAAGGCACATTAGACCCCTTTGCGGTTCATTGCCGATTAAGGCACATTTGACTCAATTGTGGTTCATTGCCAATTAAGGCACACTTGACCCGATTGTGGTCTATTGCCAATTAAGACACACTTGACCCAATTGTGGTTCATTGCCAATTAAGGCACATTAGACCCCTTTGCGGTTCATTGCCGATAAAGGCACATTTGACTCAATTGTGGTTCATTGCCAATTAAGGCACACTTGACCCAATTGTGGTTCATTGCCAATTAAGGCACACTTGACCCTATTGTGGTCCATTGCCAATTAAGGCACACTTGACCCAATTGTGGTCCATTGCCAATTAAGGCACACTTGACCCTATTGTGGTCCATTGCCAATTAAGGCACACTTGACCCAATTGTGGTCCATTGCCAATTAAGGCACACTTGACTCAATTGTGGTCCATTGCTAATTAAGGCACACCTGACCCAATTGTGGTCCATTGCTCACTAAGGCACACCTGACCCAATTGTGGTCCATTGCCAATTAAGTCACATCCGACACTGTTTCAGTTCGTAGCCTAGAAAGCAGATTTAACTATTTTGTCATTAGTTACCGTAAAAATAAATTTAAGCCTTTAATTAAAGCACAAAAAATTTGTTAGTGTTCATAAATGACTTCCATTAAAATGTCAAAAAAACGTAAATTAGAAATTTCCGAGGGCCCGCATATTGACATCATTAAGTGCCGTAAAATTACGCAGAAAAAATTGCCAAACGCAAGCGAAACAGAAGAATCACGTTTATTACGACTTGAAAAGCGAAGAGCTAAAGCCAAATTAAATTTGAGTAAAGAGACAGAAGAAGACCGGCAAAATCGCCTCAAAACACGAAGATTAAGGTACAAGGAGAGAAAGGACAGTCAAAGTGAAGAAGACCGTCTGTTACAACTTATAAATCTTCGGAAACGTGAAAAATTACGACGACTAAATGAAACTGAAGAAGAACGCCAATCCCGTCTTGGTAAATTAAAAGAACGCGGGAAAATACGTCGTTCTAATGAAAGTGAAGAAGAGCGTCAATCGCGTCTTAACGATTTGAAAAGGCGTGAAAAAGTACGAATCTCTAATGAGACAGACGAAGAGCGCCAATCACGTGTTAATGATTTGAAAAGGCGTGCAAAAGAACGGCTCTCTAATGAGAGAAAAGAAGAACGCCAATCACGTCTTAATGATTTGAAAAGGCGTGAAAAACTACGGCTCTCTAATGAGGGAAATGAAGAACATCAATCACGTCTTCATGATTTAAAAGAGCGCGAAAAAGTGCGCCGTTATAATGAGACTAAAGAGAAACGAGAAATACGCCTTAAATATAAGAGGGACCGTGACAAACTATGCCGTGCTATGGAAGACAAAGAAAAGCGTCAAGCCCGTCTTCAAAAGCTGAGCAATCGAATTAAGTTGCGTCTAGCAAACGAAACTCCCGACCAGCGCCTTTCTCGCCTTGAACAACTAAGATTACGAAATAGAGCACGTATAGCAAAACAATCAGAAATCGATTGTTTATTACGACTCAAAGACTTGCGAGAGCGAAATAAATTACGTCTGCAAAATCAAACCGTAGAAGAACGTCGTTGTCGCATTCAAAATTTAAAAAATAAAATTATAGCCAGTTTAAGAAAATTTGGTAGAAGATCCGTCCCTGTTTCAGAAGAACAGGAACAAGATATGCAAAATATACTTATTATGAGGTTATCAAAGCAAAAGTCTCGGAATTCCGCTGTCTACTTTGATATCGACGAAAGCGTAGTTTCCGAGGATTATTGTGGTAAAATGAATGTTAAATGTCGTCATTGTGACTCCGTAAATTTTTCAAATGAATTTGGATTTAGAAAAGATAAAGAATGCGAATTTTCTCTTTGCTGTCAAAAAGGTAAAATACTTCTTGAGCGGCTGCGAGAATTTCCCCAAGTACTTAAAGATCTATTGACTGGGTCAAATAAAGCATCGCCAAATTTTTACGCTAATATTAGGCAATATAATAGTGCTTTTGCCTGTGCGTCTTTTGGAGCAAACATTGTAGTACCGCCCGGATTTGGAAAATATTGCTTTAAAATACAAGGTCAGATCTACTACAGGACAGGTCCTCTTAAGCCAAATGATAGTGCAACACCTACTTTTGCGCAAGTGTATGTGCTGGATCCTGAAGATGCAGATTCTATTCGTTGCAATCATACATCAAATACGAAATGCGATGCAAATGTAATGTCGTTACTGGACAGACTCTTCAGAGAAATTAATCCTTATGCTCAATCATGGATGATGATGAAAGAAGTTCTAGATGAAGAGGAACGCCAAGCAAATGACAGGGGTGAATCGGCAAGACCAGTAGAAATGGTAATTGTTCATAATGCGTTATTGGATTCCCGGAGATATAATCCCCAGAAGGTTAATGAAGTTGCAATGGTCTTTGTTGCAAAAGATGGGGTCCCTCCAATTGATAGAGCATTTATTGCAATACCAATAACAACCAAAGAGAAAAAATACCTCAATTTTATGAACCCAAACTTGGACCCAATGTTGTATCCTATTATTTTCCCAAGAGGGGATTTAGGGTGGCACAATCAGATAATGCAATGGGACCCAATAACACAAATGCATACTACAAAAAGAGTGACGCAAATGCAATTTTACTCCTACAGATTAGCGACTCGAGTAGATGTAAATGAAGACATTATTTTTAATCCACTGCTAAATGCTGGAAAACTTACCCAGCAATATATTGTAGACGCTTACACCAAGGTTGAAGCAAACCGATTAAAATGGATAAGAGAAAACCAAAGTGAACTGAGAGTTGAAAATTACAAGCTACTTGAAGACCATATAGCTAATTCCGCTAATTCGGAAAACATTCCTATAGGTAAGCCAGTAATTCTTCCGTCATCCTTTCAAAACGGTCCCAGGGCATTGACACAAAATTTTCAAGATGCTATGGCCATTGTTGCGCGTTATGGAAAACCCGACCTTTTTATTACTTTTACATGTAACCCAAAGTGGAGGGAAATTGTTGAAAATTTAAATGGTCAATCTTCAGAAAATAGGCCTGATCTTATTGCTAGAGTCTTTCATTTGAAACTTAAAGCATTGATTAAGGATTTAACACACAACATGATATTAGGAACTGTTTTAGCCTTTGTTTACACCATAGAATTTCAAAAGAGAGGACTACCACATGCCCACATTCTGTTAATTCTTGATGATAAAGATAAAATAAGAAACACTGAAAGAATTGATCAAATAGTATCTGCTGAAATACCAAATCAAAAAAGCAACCCTAAGTTATTTGAAACGGTAGCCACACATATGTTACATGGTCCATGCGGAGTTGAATTTCCAAAATCTCCATGCATGGAAGAATTTAAAGAAAATGTGCTTGACGAAGCAGGGCAACCAACGTATGACGAAAATGGTATAACAGTTACACGTCTGAATTGGAAATGTACAAAAAATTTTCCTAAAGATTTCCAAGAAACCACATTGGCAAACTTTAATGGATATCCATTATATCGTCGAAGACGCTTAGGAGAAACGTCCATTAAAACCAAACAAGGCATACAAGTAGTAATGGACAATAGAAATGTGGTACCCTATAATCCCTATCTAAGTCTTAAATATAATGCTCATATTAATGTAGAAATCTGTTCGAGCATTAAAGCGGTCAAATATATATTCAAATATGTTTATAAAGGTCATGACTGTGCTAATATTGAGATTGGTTGCGATGAGATAAAAACATTTTTGGATTGTAGATATGTCAGTGCCCCAGAAGCAATGTGGCGTCTTTGTGCATATCCAATGCACCAGCATTCTCATGCAATTTATAGACTTCCTGTACATTTAGATGGTCAACAACCTATTTACTTTCAGGAAGGGGAAGAAACAACCGCAATAGAGAGAGCCGCCAATCGGCTTACCAAGCTGACGGCTTGGTTTAAATTAAATGCTGAAGATGAATCTGCAAAACAGTATCTATATCCTGATATTCCTTATCACTACACTTGGCATCCAAAAGAAGCTTTATGGAAAAAAAGAAAGCGACATCACCGATTGATTTCAAGGATGTACACAGTTAGTCCATCTGATATGGAGCGATATCATTTAAGACTGCTCCTTCTCAACGTAAGAGGTGCTGAGAGCTACGAAGATCTGAAAACAGTCACCATAGAAGATAGAGTAGTTTTCTGTCAAACATTTCAAGAAGCTTGCCAAAAGTTAGGACTCCTTGACGATGACAAGGAATGGGATAACTGTCTTCGAGAATGCTCGGAATTCCAAATGCCCAAACAGTTAAGAAAACTGTTTTCGTACATTTTGGTTTTTTGCCAGCCAGCTGAACCTCTTATGCTTTGGAATAATTACAAGGAGAAATTGATGGAGGATTACATATTTCTCTACCCAAAACAGCCAGAGTTTGCAATAAATCAGACTCTTTCCGACATTAAAAAAGTTCTAAATATGTCGCATAAAGAATTGAGTGACTATGGAATTCCCGAACCTGTTGCAGAATTAATGGTATCAAGTATCGATAATTCAGCTGTAACTGCCAGAGAAAGAGAAGACTCTGAAAGACGAATTTTATTGCTCAACGATGATCAAAAACATGCGTTTACCTCAATTCTAAATGCCATAGATGATGAATCAGTTTCGCAACGATTATTTTATCTTGATGGACCCGGAGGAAGTGGAAAAACGTTTCTCTATAATACAATTCTTTCTTTCTTGAAATGTAGAGGTGATCTTGCTTTTCCTATAGCTTGGACAGGAATTGCTTCAACATTACTGGTTGGTGGCCAGACAGTCCATTCCTGCTTTGGCCTGCCAGTCCCAATTAATGAAACTTCTTCATGCAAGTCAAAGTCTAAAGCGGACGATTTAAAGCTTAAACAAGGAAAGCTAATACTTTGGGATGAAGCAACGATGGTTCCTCTGTATGCTTTACAGGCTATTGATCGTAGACTTAGAGAAATTATGAATAATAAGAATACCCCATTTGGAGGTAAAGTTATATTAATGGGTGGTGACTTTAGGCAAACTCTTCCAGTTGTTCCTCGGGCAAAGCCAACTGAAATTTTAGAACAATGTATTACAAAATTTGCCTTTTGGAAGGATTTTGTGCAACTAAAACTTAAAGTTAACATGAGGAATTCTGACGATGAAGACAAAAATTTTAGTGAATGGCTACTTAAGCTTGGAGATGGTTCTTTACCACGAATAAGTGCGCTGCCAGAAAACACAATTCATGTTCCTGATGAATTTATAACAGACAATATTGTGGACTCTATTTTCGGCCAAAGCATAAGTGTGAACGAAATATCTGAAATGTCTTCAAGGGCAATTCTTTGCCCATTGAATGAAGATGTTCTTAAGCTAAATGACGACATTATTGACCGTTTAGAAGGCACCTCTAAACTTTATTTAAGTTCAGATACCGCGTTAGACAAAAAGGAACTCGGAGAAACGACGTCTTTCCCCACAGAATTTCTTAACTCTCTGACTCCATCAGGTATGGCACCACATAAATTAAAACTCAAAATAGGAGCAATCGTAATGCTTTTAAGGAATCTAGACTTTGGTTTGTGTAATGGCACAAGGTTGATTGTGCGGAAAATGCACCAGTATTCTTTAGAAGCTGAGGTCCTTACTGGTAATCAGAAAGGCGAAATCGTTTTTATACCACGAATTACTGTAAATCCCTCTGAATCAAACCTACCATTCATTTTGAAAAGGAAGCAACTTCCTATTAGAGTGGCTTTTGCAATGACTATTAACAAGGCACAGGGCCAATCCTTGAAAATGGTTGGCATTTACTTGCGAAAAGCAGTATTTAGTCATGGTCAACTTTACGTTGCATTCTCGCGAGCTACCCTTAAATCAGGAGTAAAAGTAAAAATTTTGGACTCTAACAATCAAGGCAGATTGTTGCCAAGAAGTAATGAGATATTTACTCTCAATGTTGTCTACCGTAGCATTTTGCAAAACGAATAATACAAGTTTATTTCTAACGTCGTAATAGTTAGTTGTCGGAAGTAATAATAAACCACTAAGGTGGTAGAGAGCCAGCAAGAAAGTAGCGTCCACGTCGCCTGGCTTGGAAACAATGTATTTATCATTGGCTAATGACTTTCAAACAAATAGTCAATTAACATAATTTTTTTTAATTCACTATGAAGAATGACGTTTATTACTACTTCATCTTATCATCTTACCGAGAGCGTAAAAAGGCAAAGGTTTTATTTATAATATCGATATATGCATCTGAACCTATAATTTGTAATTATTATATGTGGCCTTTTGAATTTAATCATTGTGCTAGGTTCGTTCCTTTGCTGGGTTCACTATATCTAAATATAATCGTAGACTTGATAAAGCAATAAGCAATAAATTTACCATGTATATATATATATATATATGATAAATGCCTGCATATATTACGTAACGCAAAAAAACCCTTCCACATATATACGAACAGTCAGTGCTGAATGCAATACTTTTGAGTTCCTCTACCTTCCATCAATTGCACACGTAATATTATAAGCAGGCTCCTTAAGAGCAAAAAAGCAAAATGCGCAATTCTTCTAAACCACCGAAATGAGTCGTTTCAATTAATATTATCACATCAAAATAATAATAGAAAACATAGGTTGAATGGTGAAGGTGATCGAATGGAAATGATTAGCGAAAGGGAACATTTCGTAATGATAGTAATGTGCCTATTAAATAGCATTTCAAAACTTCTAATCCAAAGTGGTTCTGCTACATCGACAAACTTATTCAACATCATTTAGTAGAGCTGGGTTTACTTTTTACTACCCTCTTGATTCCTTTGTGCCAGTTGCGACATCTTTTTGTAGAATTAAATAATTAACATTAATCTCAATTTTAGCTTGCGAACGACACCATACATGGTTATTTTCCGACGAAAAATAATTTGTGGCCTTTAACATCTCGTAGAGGTCAACAATTTCAAAAAACAATTTCTACCCATTAACCATAATTAATAATGGGCTTTAATTTTAATCCATTAGAATTCTGATTAAAAAACTCCTTGCATGAAAAACCGCCTATTTCAAAATTTATTTCGGAATTTTGAAAGGGAAGAAATGCGAATTTTTCACAAATTCAAAAAACAGCTGGAGATATGCTAATGGTCGACATGTGGTCCAAGTTTCATCCAGATCGGTTAAGTAGTTTCGGTGCTATTTCATATTCCGATTTGGAGGTGTTTTTCTACATAGCCCCTGAAGTACAGAAAATTTAATTTTTTTGACTAAATACCTATGTTTGTTCACTTCCTTAAAGCGGACATAAAAAAGTACTTGGCAACACCTCGGGTTTTTCATTTTCCTATATCAAATAAATTCTGTCTAAATTGCTACTACTATCACTATAAATTGTGCTAGCTTTACGACTATTTAGTTACTATAATACTACTATACATAGCACATACATATTATTAATTTACATCCCTTTCTAATTTACTAAAAAGCAAGCATAATAAAACTAGCCAAATTTATTTTAATTGTTTGTTTTTATCACTATATTACGTGAGCTATGTGATAAAGGTGAAGCATAAAATTCATTTTGTCTAATTATTTTATGCTAGCGCAGTACATAATCACTACAATAAATATTTTTCAATAGAATACACATACTATTCAAGCTTTGTGATTTGTGTTCATTGTCGGCTACATGAAACTTAGTGTGGCTTTCATTCCATACCAACCCCTTTCGGTAAAAATAACCCTTTTTCCTTCGCTTCCTACTAGGGCAGCTTGATGCAACACAGTGCATAGTCCATGTCTTGTCTTAGCTGTAGAAAGGTTACCGGGTTATCTGGACATTTCTGATACATTTGCCTTTTTATACGTTGACTTCATGGCTCAGACTTGATGATTAAAGTTTACAACATTATAAGTCCTTTTTTGTAATGGTTTTTGGTTAAGGAATATTGTACTCCATTTTTACTAAGCCAAAGCCAAACCGTTTGTATGCTACTGGGGAAAAAAATTCTGTATGCCCGACAGAACTACAGCCTAACTGACACAAACTTAAGTTTGTGTCTAAGTACAGAATACTATATAATTTAACAAACAAAGGCCGTATATTGAGGTTACCATTACTTCGCTTTAAGTCATAACTATAATACTTGCTTCCATTAAATTGGCATTAAATATTAACTTGTTTATATATTTGAGACGGAACGAGTGACCTGCTGCGGAACAAAGTAATGTAGACTGTTTTGCTGTTAAGTATTTATACCGCCCTCGCATAGCCTTGCTGTCTACGTGCGGTGCGTCATAGAATCCACAAATTAAAGTGGAAATCTTAAGTTCTACTTTTAAAAGCTGCTGAGATTACCTTCATTTATTTATAAGGCCATAACTTCTTCGCTGCTATGTGTATCACTGGATCAACTGAGGAAAGTATAGTATCTTCAGTGTGCCCATAAAGTAATGAGGCTGCTCAAGTGAATATTCGTAATTGTATGGTGAATCATATTATTAATTCAGTTTCATTCCATCGAAGCCATCAAATATTCATTAGATCCATTATCGACCGAAATATAAAATCACAATATTCTCCAGTCTAGCTCTTTATAAATTCTTATCACAAGCTTTCTTTTTAATTCTATCCACAAGCTAAATAAGATTAACCCTAAATTTCTAAATAAACTGTTCGATATAATGGTTTTTACAAAATTTAATTCAGCTAGTTCGGAATTCCTTGTTGTTATTTTTTAGTAGATTTATTTGGAAACCCAATTTAACATACATTCACTGTTTATTCATATTTTTAAAAATATGCTACCAGACTAACTAACTAACTTAAACCTAAGCATAATATTATAGGATACATAATAATGTTGTCATTAAACAATTTCTAACGTCTTATATGGTGTAAATATATAATTATAATAGGATATTTGTTCTTTTCGTAAACGTATACACACAATATGCGCCGGACATAAACAGACATTTATAGTTGCTATTCTACAGTTAATCTAGAGAAACAGCAAAGACATTTATGTGAAATAGGAAAAATGTCTTCACTGGATCTTTTTAAGTAAACCTTTTTGCGCAGGTTGATGTTCTAAACTAACAACTTCGATCAAAAAATGCTTTACTTTAGGGGCTTTTGAAATAACACCTAAAATAGGAATATGAAATAATCCATAATTACTAGATTTGGATGTAAATTGTAACAGAAATCAACCATTTGCGGATTTATTTTTTAATTTGTTCATTAAAAAAATTTACAACCAAAAACTATTTGGGAGTCTCTACAGAAAGAAGTAAAGTCACACTGTAATTAATAATTTGAAACAAAAATAACATTGCTGTAAGGCGGGTGATCCCAAAAAATGGACCGACTTCAATCATAATAGGTCGAATGGCATTGATTTCTTTATTTGATTCATTAGATAGTAATACCTGTTTCCATCGTTGTGGGAAATTGATTGCCAATTCATGTATCTGTCCACAACGAGTTAATCCCCATATTTCTAAAGAGAAGCACATTACTGACCAATATGGTGCAATTAAATACATTGATATGCTTAAGTAGGGATACAGTTTAATAGTTGCAAAATTAGCTATGGGGTGAATAAAAAACGTACATCCTAGAAAAATCGGAACTATACATTTTGCAGATCGCAACATATCCTGATTGATGAGTAACAATTCCCGATACAGTTTGTTCGTCATGACAAATTTGTCCCAAATATCAAAATAACTATGTCGACTGATTTCTTTCCCAATTGACAAACTTTTCAGCCAATAGTATGTAGTGTGAAAATATAAAGTGAAAGTAGCAACAACTATAAATATTAGAAGGAGGAAGTGAATACAAATGAAGGCCTGTCCAACAAATATAAAAACAAGGCAGAAAACGTAGTCAGAATAAGACATATAATTCAGATTTACCAACCAAGCAAATATGTGTAGGTCTGTGTAAACTAATACCAATGTTGCCATTGTAAATGTGATAAAGAGAATAGGAATGGAAAGGTTCATGCCATCTCCACAAAGTTGATAGAACAATGAGTTTTCAATTTCTGTGGCAATATCTGGAAAAAGACCTGTAAAAATATTTTTAAACAGAAAATACAATTAAAAAACTTTTAAATCAATTGAAATATAATATTATATCGACCCTTAAAGATAGAAAAACTTTTCAGATTTTTCAGATTGGTATATGAAAAAGTCTATATCAACTTTTTTGTTTGGTATAGGAGTTAGCCTACATTCATTTGCAGCTGTACAAAAAGTATTTGGGGCATTGGAAGAATAAACAAGAAAACCAAAAAAAAAATTTATTGGTTCCACGTTTAATACTTGAAATATATCACGCTAGAATCAAATATTAGGAAATTATAGATAATCCCTATATATAATCGTAGACTTGATAAATTTACCTGTCTATATATATATATATATGTACGTGTGGTAGGGAGAACCTAGGGAACCTGCATATATTACGTAAAGCAAAACCCCCTCCCACATGTGTAACGTCTTAGTGCTGATTGCAACACTTTTGAGTAGTACCTCCTCCTCCCATCGTAATATATGCATGTTCCCTAAAAGTAAAAAACCAATTCCTCTAAACCAACGAAATGAGTTGTTTCATATTATTATTATAACATCAAAATAATAATAGAAAACATAGGTTGAATGTGAGGGGTGATCGAATGGAAATGATTAGCGAAGGGGAACATTTCGTAATGATATATAGTAAGGTGCGTAGTAAATAGCATTTCAAAACTTCTAATCCAAATTGGTTCTGCTACATCGGTAAACTTATTCAACATTATTTAGTAGAGCTGGGTTTACTTTTTACTACCCTCTTGATTCCTTCGTGCCAGTTGCGACATCTTTTTGTAGAATTAAAGTAAATAACCGTACTGGGTACCAATATTTATTTTTTAGAAATATTTTATTCGTAAGTTGTACTCATGGATTTTGTATGTTTTTCCAAAATTCCACGGGGAATCGAATTTTTTTGATTTTCAAAGGGAGCTTTTTGGTAACTTTGTGCGAGCTTTTTCGAAAATAGAGTCTTTCATTGTTCTCTGTTTGATGCTACAATCTACAGTTATTATTTTGGTGTAGGAAATTCCTTTTTATCAGGAATTTGGGGCTGCAGCTAATTTTGCCTACCACTGTAGAAAATAAAAGTATATTAATTTAAATATACTTTGTAGTTACAAAGTTAACATAATAGCCTAATGGGATGTTTTCGAATTTCGAAATTGTTTTTATTACTGTGATGCGTGGCCTGCTGAATTTCTCTTGATCTTTCTCTCGCTAGATTTGCCCCCTTAGCTGGGTTCACTAGTTAGACAATAAGACTAAAAAATCTTTTAGTTATACGAAAACCTATTTTGATATTGGATAAAACTGAACTGACGAGAAGAAGGAAGGATAAAAGTTTAAATAATTAGTAAATTAAGAAGACTGGAATAAATATTCGAATATTTAAAATTTCAACGTTTTAGTTTATGTTAAAACATCTATAAACTATTACCTATAATATTAATTTATGTTTAATAATAGGTGTGTATTCTTTTATTTGATCTTAAATAAAATGTCTGATGATTCAGTCTCGTACAAAGGATCTAGTGTTTGATCAAGTAAAAATGCACATATAAAAACCCTATGTTAATTCCAATTATGACAAAAATAACTTTCATAAATGGAACATGTTGTAAGAACAAATTAAAGCAAGTTTTAACTTTTATTAGAAAGATATTGAATTGTGAAATTACAAACGTGACTAGATAATATAGATTTAGGTGAAAAATGTTTGTATGTTGAACTTACGTCTAAATTTTCTGTCGTATTGTAATATGTTTGTCGCAAAACTTGCTAAGTCATCCACCACGAAATGCAATGCCAAATATTCATGGTTTCGAGTGGGAAATGAAAGAAGTTGGACATTTCCCATTTCCCAGTAGGAAAAGTGGGAAACAAAAAGGCCAAGTGGGTGGGAAAATGGGAAATAGAAAAATCAAGTGGGAAATAGACCCTAATTCCGCAAGATGGCGACACCCATTTCCCACTATTTCCCACTATTTCCCATTTCCCAAATTGGTGGGAATTCCCAGTGTCCAAGCAAAATTTGCTGGGAAATGGGAATATCCGAAACTATGCAAATATTCCAAAAATGTGAAAATTCCAAGTGTTACATATACTAATAATATAATAAATTCTACGATGGTTAAGGATGGCTGTTTCGTGAAATTCAGACTCAATAGAATCGAGAAAGTGTAGCAGTTCAATAGAAACAGAGCCACAATACAGCAATAAGATGAATATCTTTTTTTCTTGTTGGCTGTGGTGGTGATAATTGCATTCATGGGGTCATAATCAAAAAATCCACAATTTAAAAAATCCGATATTTTAAAGTAGTTTTTTACAGCCTCCCTCATTGTCTTAGTCGTCATTTTGAATTTGAAATTAGTAAAACAAATATTATGACAAAAGCTACCTGAGACTCCACAACTCAGTTTTATTTGTTCACGAATGAGGTTCACAATGGAGAATGTTTTGCCATTCGAAAGCTTCTTTAAGCCACTATTTTTTAAGCTTTTGGAAATGGCGATGAATAAATATTATTTAAAAAATAATTAAATTTACAATTTAGACATTCCCATACAATGTCACTGGATGTTATCAGTTTGTTTCTATGTATGATGGCATTCAGCGGATTCTCCGTAAAAGTATAACCTATATGTATGATTTCCAGCTTTGTGATGTGTTTAAAATTTAATATATTCATTAAATTGCGACATCAGTATAACTCCAGCCCCACTTCGTCAGGTTTTAGCCGTAGAAAGGTTTTCTATAGACATGTCTGATACATTTGCTTTTAAATGTTGATTTCATGGCTCGTGATGTGATGATAAATGTTCATAAGCTATTCCATTTACCTATATATAAATGTTATTGCGGTTCAGCAATATTGTATTCTATTTTCCTAGAGCGTATATCTGAAGGAAATAATATTTATGTATGCTCGAGGGAACTATAAAGACAATAGTCTGTATTGCATATATTCCGGTTTCCGATTTTCACATCTAAAGATTGACATATATGGGTAGTGACATTTTGCAACCAGGTGCTGCAATTTTACATAGGATAACTCAAATTTTACAACCATACACATGTAATATAAGTACACAACCGTTCAAACCACATGTACATAAATAGAATTAAATGCTTAATAATTATATTAAGTTTGTATTGCTTTTATTGTGAGTGATTATATTGCTTGTATTGTGAGTGCTTGTATTGTTGATAACTCATTTCATGCATTTAAGAAATGTAGTCAAAGAAAAATGTAAACATGTTCAATGACAAATAGAATAATAAAAATTTACAGAATTAACAGTACTGGGTATAGCTTACGAAAAAAGTGACATCCACAAAATATATTTTGTTAGTTTTGTTACTGATTCAAATTAAATGAAAAAATAGGGTAACTGTGCCCTGGTATGTAGACATTACATTCAAATAATAAAACTCATTTATAGGCATTCAACGTGGTTTTATAGAGCCGTCTAGACGAAAAGTTCGTACACTATCCCCAGTCTCCCCTACATGGTTGCAAAACTGCAGTGTTTGGCTGCAAAACTTCAGTACGTGGTTGCAAAACTGCAGTAAATGGTAGCAAAACGTCACTACCTCATAGATGTCAGCCTTTAGTAGTGAAAATTCCGAATACCGTATTCTATATCTATATTGTGCATGAGCAAAACAGCAAATTTAGTAGTAAACAAGCATACATTTATAGTTTCACATTGTTTTGCTCGCAAAAGCCAGCAAATCCCTGCATTTATTTATTATTTATAAATGTAAGCTTTATATCTATACTACGTAAAGCAATACGTAGTATTAAATGAACAGGCACAACATACATAGACATTACTCCAAAACATGACCTTTCTGAATTCTTATTTTGATAACTTTATTTCGCTCACCACGAGATCAAACAATCAGGTAAATCCGTGTAGCAAATTTTCGTATGGTAAAAGATGTATTACTGAAAAGGCTTTGGTGTATTAGTATGCCACTGCCCAAGAAACTAGAAATAGCAAGTCCATGTGTTCTTTCATAAAGGACCTTAAATTTTAATTAGTTAAACAGGAAGAAATGGACTCTACTTCTACTCCTGTTAAGATGTATGGTAGTTCAGAATCTGATTGATATGATTATTCTTTTCTTAGATTATTATATGAATTATGACTGATATCTGAAACTACTTGTATTGTAAACCACTTGACTATTTGTAAAAAAATATTGATAGTGTTCATAATGTGTCATGTAATCACTATATAGTAACCTATACCACGTGGCAGTGTAATTACCTTTGGAGGAAATTGTCTTACTGAATATCAATAAATACAACAATTGGCTTTTGTAATAAACAGTTGGAACAATTTATTATAAATCAATAGACTCATTACTGAAATTAACAGTTGTACCGGTGGGACATAATCCTAACTGTTCTTCTAATACGCGGTGGCCAAATTTTTGTCAATTATGGCCATAAAATTTGCTAAACTAATCGACCTACAGTCGGCTGAAATGCAGTGTGAGAAATGGAAGGTGGATGTGAAATAAGAAATGTTGGAGTGTGAGAAACGGGATAAATTTTAGAAACCAAAATGGGGTTAATGGAACGCTATGGTTTTGAAATTTAGGGACATTTAACGAAATATTTTGTTACTAACAACAAAATAAGGTACGTTTTTGTTAACTTTGTCGTGTTAAAGCTGCGCAAAGAGAACACACAACTTATGCACATTGTTTTAAAAATAACAGCGCAGTTTCCAAGCACTGGTGTTAATTTCGCCTGTTTTTCACACTTCTTTCTTTTCTCCCATTTTTCACAGTTCGGTGCGAATGAAGCTTAGAAGGTAGGAAAAGGAGTACAATACCAAATTCCCACGGTAAAACCAGTACATCATTGTTGCCATATAAGCATAATAATAGTTGCACGGCCTGCCGGAATAACTTCGGAACAAACCATATTTTCAATTTTAAAGTATAGAAAACCCAATGCTTTGGACAAGACATTATTTGCTTTCAACATTTGCATAATAATGTTACCAGGATGTCACTCAAATTAACATATTCTATAACATTAATTTTCATGGCAGCTGAGTAAACAGTGCATTGTAATATTCCATGTATGCTTATTTTTGTTGACTTATGGAGACATTGTTCAACAGTTCATTCCCCTTCTTGCACGGCATAAAAAAATTAGCTTGGAAAGATATCTTCTGAAGAGTATCAATTAATTTAATTGTAGGAAAGTGACAAAACATAATAAATAGCTACACATCTTTTTTTACTTGCATCGATGGATCCAACATCGACTAAATGTAGAATATTCGTAGTAATTTTGTTTACTGAACTTATAGTTATAATATATTTCATTATTAGTAGTCCAACTTCAAATTTTTCCGTTGCCACAAACCACACTAAATGGAATTCCATTGGATTACCAAGAATCACTGACGATATTGCAAAATTAAATCAGACGGATCCCAAACTAATTTTATTTGCAAATCGTTTTATACTTCCGCCATCCAAATTAGTGTACGGATTTCCAAGAATGGGACCGACTGGAATTGTCTTATCGATATTTCCATATTTATACAGGCTTGTAAAAAAGTATATTTTATTTTGGAAATACACATAATTAGTATTTTACAAAGTTATATGTTTACTGTTCCATAAACAGGGGAGAAAAGGAAAACATGGATTTTTTGTAGAAGCAGGAGCATACGATGGTGTGGGGGCTTCTAATACAGTATGGTTGGAAAGAGAATTCAATTGGACAGGATTATTAGTTGAATGTCACCCAAAATCCCTTGAATCATTGATAAACAATCATCGTAAAGCCTTCGTCGTCCAGTCGTGTTTATCGCCATCTAATCATTCTGAAATGGTAAACTACATTTATACTGCCTAAAAAGAATTACTAATGAATAAAGTATCCTTAAGGCTATTATGTCATCGGTTGATGCATGGAATCCAGCCAGTTCTCTCGGCTCTGGCGATATATTTTCGGATTTTAAAAATTTCTCCAGTATTGAAGTACCAACATTTCCGTTATATACACTTTTGTCCGCTTTGAGAGTTGAAACTGTGGATTTTATTACTTTGGATGTGCAAAGTTTGGAGCTTCGGATTTTACAGAATTTTCCGTTTGATCGTATTTTGGTGAAGGTAATTTCAAAATTTTAAAATGGACAACTATAGCAGTATAATGATTATTAATCTGTCGTTATCGTTATTAACAATGGAATAATATGTTGAATTTTTACAGAGTTGGTTAGTTGAGGTCGAATTATTGTCTGAGAATGATAAAAAGGATTTACTGAATCTCATGGATGTAAATGGGTTTCGTTTAATTAGAAAAGTAACAAAAGACGACTACTTTTTTCTTCATAAGTCGATAAAAATTTGAAGTGTCTTAAAAATTTTCTAAGTTAATTATAAGTTTGTCGATGCTTGATATCATACAAACATTGATATACCAATAGATAGCGGCGATATTTTAAAATGCGGATGTCTCACTGTGCATTTATACTATGGAAATGATAAAAATGAATCAAATTGCTAATTCAAGTAAAGAAAAGATACTTCAGTATAACAACTAATTGATTTATCGCCTGAATAATCACTTTTTCAATCCAGAATGTCATTTTTGTCTGAAATTCATAAATTAACTCATTCGAGAGCATTAATGGCAATAAAGTAAACACTAACACGTATTGTAGGTAGTTACTAGTTTTCCAAGTTCCAATCAATGATTTATCGGGCCATTGCATTGCTCTTTGATTTTTACAGTTCATTCGCTCTTGACAGCAGGAAACAATAAACGTTTTTAGTACTGTTTAAGTACACTGCAGAAGAACAGTGTGAAGACTATAAATTTTGTACCAGCTATAATTGTTTGTCTAATAATATTCAAACTAAGAAATCAATTAGGTAGGAAACATCACATACAGTACAAATGGAACCTACGTGGACTAAATGTAGAATATTCGGAGTTGTTTTGATAGCAGAAGCTATAACAGTAATTTATTTCGTTATTATAAATCCCACATCAAAATATACATTTTTCAAAAACCACACCAAATGGATCTCTAATGGATTACCAAGGATCACTGACGATATTGCACAATTAACTCAAACGGATCCCAAACTCATTTTATTTGCAAATCATTTTATTCTTCCGCCATCAAAATTGCCTTACGGATTTCCAAGAAAGGGACCCACTGGAATTGACATTTCGATTTTTCGATATTTAAACACAATAGTAAAAAAGTATTTATTTTAGAAATATTGTCATAATATTACTACTATAAGATATCTAAATATTTACTTTTTCACATGCAGGTGAATGGAAAAAATGGTTTTTTTGTAGAAGCAGGAGCATACGATGGTGTGGGTGCCTCTAATACATTGTGGTTGGAAGCAGCACATAAGTGGACAGGCTTATTAGTTGAATGTCACCCAAAATCATTAGAAACATTGATAAAAAATCATCGTAAGGCTTTCATAGCCCAATCGTGTTTATCGCCATCTAATCACTCTGAAATGGTAAACTTATTTTGTTTTGATTTAAAAACATTGATTATTTCATTAGTAATAAGTTGAGCTTCTTTAGAATATTATGACATCGGTTGATGAATGGAATCCATCAAGTTCCCTCGGCTCTGGCAATATCTTTTCGGATTTTAAAAACTTCTCCAGCATTGAAGTACCATCATTTCCGTTATACACTCTTTTGTCCGCACTTGGAGTTACAACCGTAGATTTTATTTCTTTGGATGTACAAAGTTTGGAGCTCCGAATTTTAAGGCATTTTCCGTTTGATCGCATTCTTGTAAAGGTAATTTGAAATTTTGCAATGTTAAATACCTAAATTTTAGTATATGTCAAGAGTGTCAGATTTTCATAGGATTTTTAGATAGGATTTTGTTAATCCTTGCTATAAACAATTGAGACTGAATATGAAAAATTGAATGTTAAGTTGATTTGTTTTAGCGACGTTAACAAAATCCTACCAGGAAATATAAAAATGAGTTTTCTGATTTCAACGTAGAAGACAATATTTGTTGTGATAATTATTGTGCCTGCAGTTTTGTTATCAAAAGAGGAAAACGCATTTTCAAAGTCTTATGGAAACTTTGAAACATCAGTCACGGAATTTTACATAATGAACAAAGTCTATATTGTCTATCCCCGACAGAGTTGGTTGATTGAGGTGGACCTTCTGTCAGAACTCGATATAAAAGATTTACTGAATCTCATGGATAGAAATGGTTTTGATTTAATTAAAAAAGTAACTAAAGGCGACTACTTTTTTGTTCACAAGTAAATAAAATTTTAAAATTGGGTTACTCATATTGCCTATTTTTTTATAAATTGATGGAGTAAATTATGAACTCATTCAAGCCCTTCGTTGGTAATGCAACATGCACACATTGGTATAGGTAGGTGGTCATATTAGGCTCCGTAACCGAATTAATCCAGATATCGATTTGTATACCCAAGGGGTTTAATCTCTTTTTAATTTTACTTGACCGAAGGCAGAAATTGGAAAATAATATATATTGAATTATGTTTAAAATCTTCATGGTCACTTTTGTCATTCATCATCATTTAATGTACACTTTCGTTTCAAAATATTAAGATTGCTATGGATCCATTTGAGTCCAACTGAAATAAAATAATTTTTTGTTGCATTAATAGGCTATTAGATCCTCTTTTCTGTAAGATGGGTGCCCCGAGCATTATAAAATCAGTGAAACGATTATTTAAATCTTGATTAATTTAACTTTTGATAACAATGAAATTATCCAAAAATTTAATACTAAGGAAATCAACACAAAATTGCCTTACCCCATTTCTCTCCAAGTAAAACAGGACATCCTAAAACAAATTATTAACTTCATCAACCATAAAAGTAATTTGAAGCAACAACATGCCAGTTTTTTTCATACGTGTAGCGAGTAATGCAAATATTCTATACAAGCACTAGTAACTACATCACGTTTATAGGTTGTTGTATAAACAAAAGATAATTTATTTGTTTCCTCAGAAGATTTAATTTGCTTTTCTGAGTAGGTACTGTATATCAATATATTTATGATGCCTAAGTTCATTTCCTGCAAGTGTCAATACATTTAATTAGAGGTTAACCTAACGTAGAGTCCTAAAATCGCTTACTATTTATATATTGCTGTAGGTATTTCAGTTGTACATCCACAGTCTGCACAAGTATCACAACTCAATCACTTTCTCAAAAGATTTCTTACTGGTGATTTCTTTTACACAAAATAAGTATGAATTTCCTTGGCTTTTACTACTTTACACGACCAGCTACAATGGTCTGCATCTACTATTTATTTCACGCTAAAAATATCAAGTACTTGAGGAAACTAACTTTGGAAAAATTTTGTGCCGCTATCCATTATATTTTTTGTACTAGCTGCTTACTAAGTAGTTAGTTAATTTTGGCCTACTAAACGTTAGAGATTTACCTCCATGGTATGACATGTAGTCCACTTCGCCATTGCGTTTGACATTGTACCAAAAGATTGCAGATCCTTTTATAGGCTGAACAGAGACCCCAGCCGAGGTAAAGACAGTTCTCCCACCAAGTTCTACATCATTAAGCTAAAAAATGTAATAGATTGGGATTTTTTTCAAGCATAATAATATATTAAATATGGCCATAATGTAAATACAATTTATATAATTAATTTTGTGGCACTCAAGTACACTTAACCTAAACAATAATATTATGATTGTTTTAGTTACCATCAGTACGTCAGTACGTACTTACGTAAAACATAAAAGTAGCCAAACGTTCTCCAACAAGACCGCTATCATCACCATTGTTGTCTTTGTATAGCTTAAAACGCAATTTAAGAAACAAAAATAATTGTTCAAAATGCATTACTTTGTCATTAAAATGCCTGAATTCGTAAGTAGTACATTTACTATATCACAGAGTCAAAACCAATAATGTCTCAAACAATATTGTAAATCATGTATACGAAAATGTTAGAAATATAATCATACCGCATCCACATGGGGAATTAAGTGTCCCCTGGAGTATGCACAGACATTTGAACTGCCTCACTAGTAATGCCTTTGCCCCATGACGGAATTAAATCAGTGAGATACCCAATTCGTTGAGTAAGGACAGGTAACCTGGGACGATGTTGACTTTCTTGGAACCAAGAGAATATAGCTGTCCTTTTCTGAGAAGAACTCTGCTGTTGCAGTCTTGGTCTATTCTTCGTCTTGAATTCAAGACCACTTTTTCCCCGCACAGAAGATTTCCCCATAACTAAGAGAGCTTCCTTCTTCAAATATTTTATCAGACCATTTCCAATAAAATCATAAACTTGGAACATGTATGGATTTTTGCTATGGAGTTCCATTTTTTGGGGATTTATATACCAAGCTGGATTAATTTTGGATTCATACCAACAATAAAGTTTTGATTTCTCTTTCTCCGACTAAAGTAGCAACAGTAAATTTGAAGAAATCCATTACTAAACAATCATTTCATTGTACATCGAATAGCCATGTTAAAATGATCTTTCAGACTCTTCCAGTTTGTTAATGGATTAAAGTTTAAGACTCTCGAGGATAACATTTTTAAATGTTTGGTCAAGCTTTCGACAACTCTCCGCTGTCTTCATCAGGACAATTATCTTTCAAAAAATTAAAAACTCATTATTATGAATAAACGTGACAGATGTTATTAACCTGTAAATTTCCTCCATTGCATAATTTTGAGAAGGTGTGTACATCATTTCGAGGCTGTTCTGGTGTTATATCTTTGTTAACAGCTTTGCTCTTACGAAGTGTGTTTCGTGAAGTTAAACTGTACTCTGCGTCCATTTGATTGAAATAACGATACAAATTCAAGCGAAAGTGAGGTTCGTTTTTCCAAACGGCATCATGCTATTTTTTAAAATGGTATTTACGTTACAATTTTATTAAAAGCTACAAACGGTTTTGCAAAAGGAATATCAAAAAGTAGTTGAAGAATTTACTTACGTCTTCCATTATATCTTCAAACAGTTCCGATATTACACTCGCCTCAATGTTATCTAATATTGGATGTCGATTGGCGTCCAATTGTTTCCTCTTTGCAATTTTCAACCAAATAATGGCTCGAGTAAATTGCTGGTTGTTCCTACGGAGGTATTGAGATATTTCAATACAGTGAACTGCCGATAATGTTGCTTTCGTAATGACATTTGCAAATTTCCCGTTTGTAAACTGAAATTGACAATGCATTGAATTCAATCCGGATAGTTTCATCTTCATCATATTATATTGAATTATAATGTCAATAATATTAACAATTATAATAATATTATTATTATTTATAACACACTACCCATTTTTAAGCATAATACTAAGGATTGGACGTTTTCGAAAGTTAAGATTTACACATTTGACTTACTTCTGTTAAATTTAGGCCATACACGTATGAAATACTAAGCAATGTGTCCATTGAATTATGTAAATCATATACAGTCGGCCAAACAAACGTTGGGCGAATCTTCTTTTGAAATGCGTTAACAATTTCTGAAAATAAATCAAAGTTTAATCATTACTTTATTGGAGATATGGACAATTATTCCTATTTTATATCAATGTTTATAACCCATCTTTTTATTTGAACTGTAACAAAGACATAGAATAAAAATTTTGTTACCTGCATCGTCACTGGAAAATATAAAATCTTTGATTCTGGAAAGGTCATTTACAAATCGCCATATCATTCTATACGACCAAATCGGATTGGTATGAACAACAAAATGACTTTTCGTTCTAGTTTTGTTCCAATCATTAAAAGCCACAAGGGAGCTGTCTTCATAATCTGCTATGTATCTAGCAACATTGTAATTGCAAATTATGTTTAAATAGAAACATTTTACAAACCTATCATTATTACTAGGCGGTCACAGGACCCAGGTCCTGTAGTACATGGGGCTAGTGCATCTACAAACAATTTTGTAAGAATTATGGTTTCTAGTAGGCCAATTACACCGGCATTCATTGGGTTCATCACTAATATAATGTACCGGTCACAGGATCCAAGTCCTGTTATAAATAAGCTAGTATATATTCCGGGGAAATATTGTACGATGGGTAGAATAGATTTCTATGTTAATTCCAATTGACCTTTTCATGCTTTCTCATTAGATGGGCCAGGGCCAGAGGTACAAATTTTACGTGTTGATAGAGTCAAAAAATATTCCAAAATTTCGCCTTAGTACTTCCTAGGGTCAACCTTTTGTTTAGAAAGAGAATTTGGATATTGGCAAATTACTCCGGTTACCCACCACATTTTTGAGTCGTTTTAATTACCATTATACATACCATTTTAAGGCCGAGTTAGCCTTAATTAGCAATGTAGCGTCAAGCGATGAATTAGAAAATTGAGTGCTTTTTATTGCAATTTTAGCTCATCACCTAAGAAAGCGAGCTTATCGAACCGCACAGTCTGTCCGTACGTCCTTCCTTCTGTCCCCACGATAACTTTCGAATGCAAAGACGGATGTTGGCCAAACTTGGCAAAAACGATGCCTATATGGACCACTGACGATCCCTATTGATTTTGGGACAAACCGGTCCATTGGTTGCTGAGATACCGCGCGCTCACTTTGTTTCATTTTGATAGTCAAAGTAGAAAATGGCCGTATTAAAAAGTTCAATTGCGTTTCCTATAAATTGTTTGCGGAAAATATTTTACTCCGCTTATACCAATAAGATTTATTTTGATAGTTAAATATAACTTATTTTACTTATTTTAAAACTTTTTGATTTTGATGGTCAATTATGATCAATATTGATCTAATTTGAATTACTGTAGATTTTAGTAATCAACAGGCACGTATCTAGAAATTCAATCTAGAAATAGAAAATAGTCAAGGGGAGGCGCAACCAAAAATGATGTCAATAACAACACATATACGCCCGAAGCGCGCTTTTTTTCAATTTTTGGCCTTTTTTGGAAAAAATCCTCTTTTTCTCAGAGTTAGGGGGGCGCTGCGCCCCCCACCCCCTACTGGATACGTGCTTGGTAATCAAAATAGACCTATTTCTACTATCATTCTACCAAAAATGTGCACATGGTCGCCTTACTCAAGCGAGCTTCTGTTACGGCTTACTGTAGGTTTTGTTCTCTACTCCTGTACTCGAAAAAGAGTAAAATTTGAACGTGAGTAGCGTTCACTCCTTTTTGGCAACAGTCCAAACTCATTTCCAAGCACGTACGTCCTTGGACACGTCCAGTGGGGGACGGGGTGCAGCGCCCCTCTCAAAGTAACGTTATCTTATACCCCAAATTAAAAATGTGAGATGAAATTTTAGAATATTTTTTGACTATTGAAGTAACTCATTGAGCATACTATTATACCATTAATGTATATCGTATATTTTATACATTATAATATTCAGGATCCCAAAAATGTACGACACAAGAAAATCGGCTAAGAACTTTAAACTGAATTCCAAGAGTTGTAAATCAATTTTTACATGTATTTTGACGATCATCAGAGATTTCCAAATCTGAGGTATCGGGAGCTTAAAGTCCTGGTGCATACAAACGTAAATGCTCTCTTGACTATCATATTCCTCATTAACATTTTTTTGAAAAAGTGCTAAAGGATCCGAGATTACTGATCCAACACCCATAAAGTAAATTCAATAAAGATTCATCGGAACTTATTCTAGAGGTTATATTTTTAAAATTTCACAATTTTGTCTTTGATTGAAAGACACGGATCACAAAATACAAATACAGAAATATGTATCAATTTTCAAACGATGATATCTTAAAGCCAGAGATAAAAATGTGAAGTTTTCAAAGTATATAATCTCTAGAATAAGTTTTGAAGAATCTTTTTTACACTTACTACATGGGTGTAGGACCAGTAATCTCAGATCCTTTAGGACTTTCCCAAAAAGAGTACGAATTTTCGCGATTCCCATTCCATTTACCCTCCATGATAATTTTTGCTGGTTACCTAGCAGCGTCCCTATTTGTGGCAAAAACAGTCTTTTGAAATCTGCACCACTGCCTTAAACGGTGCAAAATTTGCTTTACAGAATCGAAAACTGACTCACTTTTTTGGGAATCTAACTTTTATTAAACCAATTCAAAATTCAAAACATCAATGTAAATGGCCAAATTGAATTTTCCCGCACATGAAGTAATAGAAATCTTGAGCGCACGGAAAGCTGGAAACATTTTCATACAGAATGCATGCATTGTTCCTGTTATGAAATTTTTTGTGCCTTATAAGTCGTAGGAGACTATAGACCGCGCAGTGCATAATTGTGTAGTGCCACCAATTGTTCTGCTTAGGACGTTTTTGAATTTGCTTCATTATGTGCGTTAATATGTACTTGGCTGCGTTTTAGAATTACGTCAAATCAACACACAGATATACAAACATAAACGGAATTGTCACGTGACTGACTTTTGCCGTTTATCTAATAGTAGTGATAGTGATTAGACAGAGCCTCAAATTAACACACGGTGATATAAACAAACATACCGATCTACGGAAATTTTCACTGCGCAACTCGAACAACATGATTATCATTAGTAGTGATTCTTATGCAGAAAATAATAGTGATTTTGTTTTCATTATTATTTTATGTATCGATTAGTTAAAACATATTTTCTACCTTTTGAAAAACATTGCTGGTTCAGTTTCTAATATGGCGACGTATTCTTTGACTACAAAATATAAGTCTTTCTCAAGTTTTGTCAAATATTTTAAATCCTTTGGAGAATGAACATAGCTAATCCAATCTTCACTTGTGTCATCAGAAGTCACGTTTTCTTTTACTGTTGGTTCACTCTCCTCATCCTCTGCACAGGAATAGCAATGTACACTTTTCGAACTTAAAAATATCAAAAGGAATATGATCTTCATTACAGCAATTACAAGACAATATAATATACAAACTTTGACGACCTATTTATTTCAGAGCTTCTTGTGGCTCTTTTCCGAACCTTTATTCCTGCTGTTGCATTTCACGCACAAACTGTATTACATTTTAGTAGTTAACTTTCTAAATACAACTGACCTAATTTAGAATAAGTAGTTAGGCCAATTGCAATAATTATTTATACTTTGATCCATTTCTCATCAATAATTCAATAACAATAAAATTCTAGTAGCTTTCACCAGTTTGGTTTATTCCACTATGCAAACTTAGGAGAAAATATCTGATCAAAAACTTTGGAGGACCAGTCCTTTCAGCAAACATTGCGTTGAACAGTAACTTCTTTCAAGAAAAAAGAATCCAGATCCGAAAGTCAGGCATTATCATTGATAAATGAGACCATTTTATTGGCTTTCAGAGGTAACACAAGATTGTTGTTTTCTAGTATAGCGAAAAAGGTAAATAACTGTGAACTGATGATATGAACATTAGAGGTCGACTTAAATGAAATCGGAAATACATTCACTACACACTACAATGTGTTATTTTATTTTAAGACTGACGACCCACTTATGATTAAAATGGCTATCTCCATATAACTACCAAGTTACACCACCCTAAATTTTGGTTGGAATTAGTAAATATAATAGGATTTTAGTGTGAAAGAATTTAATTAGAGACCGATTAAATCAGGTCAGGTAGTCAGGATTTATTTTCGAGTAACATAGTATGTCTTAGCCTTACATTTAAATAATAGTTTTTTAATATGCATGTCAATGTTGTCAAAACAATAATAATTAACGTACAATGAAATAATAAATATTTTATTGGTTTTTATACAGGCATATTGTATTTTGTATTCCTTGAGTATTGAACGATATTGTATTGCCATATTATCAGTTTTGCTTTTGAATCATTTCTTTATTAGATCATGTTTTTATTCGTCCTTATTTAATGAGCACTTTCTGTTTAGAATATTTAACTTGTCATAAATCCATTTAATCCCAACTGAAATAGAAATAGGAATTACAAAATGTCTTTCTGAAAATAAAAAAATTATAACACGAACAAATGTGTCAGTATAATAACGAATTAGACAAAGTACAACGAAAATTGTAGACAAACACAAATTTCTTGAACAAAGAAATAGACATTTTGAAAACAAATATAATCACGAAATTTGTTAATATCTAAAACCGGAAAGAGTAAAAAAATAACGATACAAAGTGTTCCAAAATTCAGTATTTTATAATGTGCGGTACTTTGTCGATCCATAATTCTCACCCCCAGGGATATAGTATATTGAGCAATTCTTTGCGTTTATTTAAATGACTAACAAAATAGTAAAGCAATTATTCCATTGTTGTGTCTTACCCCATTTCTCTCCTAACAAAACAGGACATCCTAAATAAAAAATAAAATTATTGTACATTATTTTATTCGTTTATGTTGCTATCAACGAATCCGTTTCAAATGCAAATATTTTTTCTTTAATTTTATTCCGGTGCAATTGAAAATAGGAATTTAATTTCAATTACCTAGATTTACCTGCTAATTAATTTTACCAAGTTTTACGGGATTATCAGCGGTGTTTTATATAATTAATTGAGAATTTGAAAGATTTACCTCCATGGTGAGTCATATGGTCCATTTGACCATTAAGCTTGATATTGTACCAAAATACTGCAGACCCTTTTACAGGTAGCACTGAGACCCCAGCAGAAGTAAAGGCAGTTCTCCCACCCAGCTCTACATCATTAAGCTAAAGAAGCATCTTTAGTATGCATGATTTCTTTTAGAGTCGCTATCATAATTTTAACTTAATGGTAATTAATCATTTTAATACACATCATAATATAAGAAATATTCTCAGCAACTTTACTGACGCTATCCCTCCACTGGTTAATTAAGTCATCATTTTCTTCAGCATAATAACTTACGTAAATCATAAATGTGGCTAATAGGTCCCCAAGTAAATCTGTACCATTTTCTTCCTTGTTTAATACCTTAAATTTAAAAAAGAACAAAGCAAAAAAATATTTTGAAAATACATTTGCATATTAATACTAAATAAAAATTAGTTTTTGAATTTCTGAACGGCCTTTTCATCATACCGCATCTAAATGAGGAATCAAGTGTCCTCCAGGAGTATTTATTGAAATATGAAGCGATTCAGTTACAGCTTCTCCACTCCATGATGGGACTAGTCCTGTCAGATAACCAATTCGTTCAGTAAGGGTTTGCAATTTTGGATGATGGCTTTCTCGTAGCCATAAGAATATTGATGTTATTGTAGTATTTGTAATAGTTGTTCGTGTTCGAGAATATCCTTGCTCCAGTTCATCGTTAATTTCCATATCTTCATCAGAATTGCTGGGAGACGCTGAAAATTTTCCCATCATAGAAAATGACACCCTTTCTATATAATTTATGAGATCATTTCCAATGAAGTCATAAACTTGAAAAATGTAAGGTTCTCTACTATGAACTTCTATCTTTTGCGGACTGATGTACCAAACTGGATTAATTTTGGATTCATACCAACAGTTAAGTTTAGATTTCTCTTTCTCCGACTAAAATTGCAACAGAAAATTTGAAATAAAATATTGTATTAAAAATAATTAATTGTGCATTACATACATGGTTAAATTCCAATAATCCAACCTGTAAATTTCCTCCACTGCATAATTTTGAGAAGGCATGAATTTCATCTCGAGGCTGCCCCTGTACTGTGTCCTTGTTAATAGCTTTGCTTTTAAGAAGTGTATTTCCTGGTGTTAAACTGTATTCTGCATCCATTTCATTGAAATACCGAAACAAGTTCAAACGAAAGTGAGGTTTGGTTTTCCAAACTGCATCATGCTGATGGTCAAAATTTAATCGTTTCAGTTACATATAGTTTTGCTATAGCTACGCTTACAAGTATTTTATAATACGACAGATTGTGCAATACTTACTTCTTCCATTATATCTTCAAACAGTTCCAATATTGCACTAGCCTCAATGTTATCTAATATTGGATGTCGATTGGCGTCCAGTTGTTTCTTCTTTGCAATTTTCAACCAAATAATAGCTCGAGTAAACTGCTTGTTATTCCTCCGGAGGTATTGAGATATTTCAATACAGTGAACTGCCGATAATCTTGCTTTCGTAACGACATTTGCAAAGACCCCGTTTGTAAACTGAAATTAACATTGATGGAATTCAATCCAACATAGTTGCATCATTTTATTTTGAATTGCATATGCCAATATTATTAACAAGCATAATATATTCATACATTTTTAAGCATAATACTATACAAGGACTAGACGTTTTCGAAAGTTAAGACTTACATAATATGACTTACCTCTGTTAAATTCAGGCCGTATAAGTATGAAATGCTAAGCAATGTGTCCATTGAGTTGTGTAAATCGTTTACCGTCGGCCAAACAAATGTTGGGTGAATCTTCTTTTGCAATGCGCTAGCGATTTCTGGACGATTAAATAAAAATCCATCCATTATATTTTTAGAAGTACAGATAAAAACGTTATTCCTACTTTATATCAATTTTTGTAATTCAAATTTTTATTATTATTGGCACTGTAACAAAGAGATTGAATAAAATTTTGTCACCTGCATCGTCACTGGAAAATATAAAATCTTTGATTCTGGAAAGGTCATTTACAAATCGCCATATCATTCTATAAGACCAAATCGGATTGGTATGAACTACAAAATGACTTTTCGTTCTTGTTTTGTTCCAGTCATTAAAAGCCACAAGGGAGCTGTCTTGGTAATCTGCTATATATCTAGCAACATTATAATTGCAAATTAATTGTAAATAAAAACAGTTTACAAACCTATCATTATTATTCTAATGCAGAAAATAATAGTGATTTTGTTTTTATAGGAGATATCAATTATGAAATGCTATTATTATAACGATTATGCAAACTTAGCATGTTAGTTTTGTCGTATTCTACCTTTTGAGAAACAATTTTGGTTCACTTTGTAATCTGGCAACGTACTCTTTGACTACAAAATATAAATCTTTTTCAAGTTTAGTCAAATATCTCAAATCCTTTGGTGAATGAACATAGCTAATCCAATTTTCACTTGTGTCGAAATAACAACGTGCACTATTCAAACTTAAAAATATCAAAAGGAATATGACCTTCATTACAGGGCAAAGTATGGAAACTTAGATGACCTAATTATTTCAGAGCTGATTATTTCTGCTGTTACATTTTACAAGGGAATGAGCTCATAAACTATTACATTTTCAGATGCTTACTTTCTAATTTACAATAAATGACCTAATTTAGACTGGGTTAATTGATATAAATATTACTTCGATCTATGTCTCACCAGATCCCAATAACAAAGTTCTTACTTTTACCATTTTGACTTTGAGCCACAATCATAATTCTATCTTAGGTGGAAATAATCTTGACCGAAAACTTCTGCTGACGTCCGTTGAGAAACTACATTGAAAATTTAGAGCGTAGGTCTAATAAACCAATATGGTAAAAAATGAACGAAAAATGTTTTAGAATTTAGAACCAGACCAGCTTACTCATTAAATAATTTTGGTGATTTGTGATAACGACTTTCACCTTGCTGTTAGATATTTACTATTATATTGAAATATAGATAAATTGGTGTAATTAAGTAACGTAACATAATATGACAAGACGGTATGGCCCCTTTTTGTCAACAAATTTTTTTGAGATCCCTTTTTGTCAACACGTAACACCCTTTTTGTCAACAAAATGTCTATTGTACATGCAGCATTCCTGACAAAAAGAATCCTGATATCCTGAACCTGCACAGTATTCATAAATTTAAAAAAAATTATTTTAAACAAATCTAAAATGTCTTTCTCTGAGTGGATCTATACGGGACTTGACAAACTACACCAGTAGAATGGTGGTAGGTCAGTTTGGCAAAAGTCAATTTGGCAAAATTTTTTTTTTGAAAAATCGGATAATTTGGCAAAACGTTGTGGATAATTTGGCAAAAAAAGCGGATAATTTGGCAAAATGTGTTATTTCTACTCAAGTTACATTTATAGAAGTAGAATAGAAGCATCAGGTTTGCGTACGCGCCATTTTGGAGTCTGGATCATTTGCATAATTATCTAGATATCCTTACACTACCAGCATCAATACCAGTCTCATTTGAGACGAAATACGTATGAAAATGGGTATTTTAGGTAATTAATGCATGTTAAAGTACTTTCGAATATGAAAGGCTCAAAAATTCAAACTAATAGGAAACGTACATCTAACGTTGAGAGTAGGGAAGGGTCAAATAAAGGAAACCTAAGGTTAAGGGTAGTTGAGAAGAGAAAAAACCATCCCTACAGGGTGACCTGAAGGAAGTGTTTATAGGTATAAGCATTATATAAGCTATCCGCTCGTGCGAAGGGAATGAAAGCAAACGTAAGATGTGGGAGAGCGAGGAGAGCTGAAACGTATGTTGTGCATATAACTGTCACAGCTTCTTCCCCGGTTTTACCAAACCTGTGTTCCTAGTTTTGACATGTCGTTTCATATCTGCTGTTGAAGCGTAGAAACCGCATTTAAGGCATTTAGTTTTTGTCTCCTTTGAACGACATTTTCCAAGATGTTTCTCATTGTAATGCCTGGTCGCTGACGCTACTTGTTTGAATTTTGCATTACATTCGGGATATGGGCATTGAGCACTCTAAAAATATGTATAAATACAGTCATAGGAATTAAATTGCTTTGTAGAATCTATAAAGTAACTTCAATTGTGCAAAATGTGAATTAAATTGCATGGTAGGCTACCATGGAATTTCATCTCTTTAAATATCTAAGAATTAAATTGCATGGTATAATCTATAATGTATTTTCAATTGTACAAAATGTGAATTAAATTCTAAGTTAAATTGCACGGTAGGATACCAATGAATTTCTTCTCTTTAAATTCTAAGTTAAATTGCACGGTAGGGTACCAATGAATTTCTTCTCTTTAAATTCTAAGTTAAATTGTACGGTAGGGTACCAATGAATTTCTTCTCTTTAAATTCTAAGTTAAATTGCATGGTAGGCTACCATGGAATATCTTCTCTTTTAAATATCTAAGAATTAAATTGCTTTGTAGAATCTATAAAGTAATTTCAATTCAGGGAACTAAAAAGGTACTCCTTTTTTACAAAAAAGGTAAAAAGTACTACTTTTTCTAAAAAAGCAGTCCTTTTTACCTTTTTTACCTTATTTACATGTAAAGTGAAGTAAATGGGGCACTCTGCTACATCAAAAAAGGTAAAAAGGCACTACCTTTTTTATAAAAAAGGCAAAAAAGGTCCTTTTTTGTTCCCTGCTTCAATTGTACAAAATGTGAATTAAATTCTAAGTTAAATTGCATGGTAGGCTACTATGAAATTTCTTCTCTTTAAATATCTAAGAATTAAATTGCTTTGTAGAATCTATAAAGTAACTTCAATTGTACAAAATGTGAATTAAATTCTAAGTTAAATTGCATGGTAGGCTACCATGGAATTTCTTCTCTTTAAAAATCTATTGCATTTATTTCTATCCTACCGTCAGCTTTACATCCAAGACTTTTTTCACTTCAGCTAAGCTAGCACTTTTTTCCTCTTTGAAGTCTATATAAATATTTGTAAATTAATACTATTTAATGGTGTGGTTTGTCTAGGTACGCTCTTTCCTGGAATGTAAAATATGATTAATGTACTTGGATTTGCTTACACGTGTAAGTAAATGATTTAAATACTAACTTGCTGGACAGTCTTTAACACTGTCTATAACTGCACGTATTTTCCCACTGAATGATTCTCTACGCATCTCTCTGATTGTCTGTAGATTATGAATAAACAGTTTCCTTCGGTGCACGATTTACAATCCTCGTAATCCCAACAATTTTCTAAAACACCTGGAATAAGCCACAGGACGACAAAAACTTGTAAAATTCTCCTCATTGTTAATCCAAATGCTAATTAATATAAATGCAAATGCTATATGAAACTAAACAAAATTATGCTGCACTAAATGTAAGCGTACTAGTTTGCTTCTGCTTTTGTTTTAGAAATGATTCTTTAACTGACGAATGTTGAACATTTTCCTTTAAATAATATGTAAGTTCAGATATGCATGTTCAGCATATCAATCATCAACCTTACATAAAAACATAAGCTGACGTGTCATACTTGCACGAAGTAATGTTTACATGAGCTTAAGAAAGGAATTAAATGCCAACGCTTCATTAGTGAAACAAAGAACCTCAAAGTCCATAAATAGGAAAGAAACAGCTAAGTCGATGCCGAAGTTTATTTCAGTTAGTTTTCAAGTTGTCACCAGGAAGAATCACTCAACGAAGCCCTGTCAGCAGCCTATTTCCCTGTCCATTACGTTTTGCAATCTCTTCTCATCGAAATGTGTAAGTTCAATTGTTCATCTTTTAAATTTTAGCATTCTAGACTTCAAAATCTTAAATTTATCCTCTTTTAATTGTAATATAAATCCTAAATAGTTTTATTTTTATTGTTTCAGCTTGTGCGTTATCGTTCTGCCATACTTGCGTTCAAGCTGGCTGCATTTGGGTACTCCAGCAAAATTCAGGTTTTTGCGTGAAGAGCATTTCCAAGTTGCGTGGAGAATTCACCATTATTGAAGATCTGTCATTCCTTCTCCAACACACGTTGCACCAGCAGATGACACCGGTTTCTCGTCTGGTTTTATTTATGGTACTTATTGACTAGAAACTGCATGGTACGAATACCAAAGATCTCTCTTTAAAAATCTTTAAAAATCTTTAAACATCTTCTCTTTAAAAATGTATTGTATAAATAGTAAATTTTTCTTAGTTTTTTAGTAAAGTTAAATTGCCTGGTAGGTTTTAGATTCGTACCATGCAATTTAACTCTATGCAGAAGACCAGTCGGGACAATTCTCAGAGGGCGCGTTCCGATAAAAGGCGGGGAATCGAATACCAATCTGTTCAACCCAATGGAGAACGTGGGACTATTAATGCAAGAGGTATTTAATTTTCTTAAAGCCGAAAATTTGTAATAAACTGTTTGTCTTTCATGTTTGAAATTTGAAAGTTTATTATTCTCCTTTATTCTTTTTCAAAGTTAACCGAAGTGGACTCCCTCAATTCACAACTTCGAAGGCAGCGGCTATTTAATCCCCGTCAAACCTCTACACCCGCACAGGAAGAACAAGGGAACGAAGATTTCAGTGAAAGTGAAACTTCCTTCGAAACAAATATGCGAATTCACGCAAATACTTAATTGCTGACTCTGGGAATAGAACTTTAAGGAACGGCAAGAAGTACTGATGTTTTTATGCTTTAACAATTTTGTATGTAATATGGGTTTCCTAGTGTAGTTTGAAGCTGTGTCATATTTAGTCTCATTTGATGAATTTATATAGCCTCTGATTGTCTTGTATTAGTTTTGTTAATTGCTATAATGACAATTTTTAGTTTACTTTTGATGAATTTATATAGCCTCTGATTATATTGTACTAGTTTAATGTTGCTAATCGATATCATGCCAATTTGTAGTTTACTTTTGATGAATTGACAATTTATTGAGCTTAATAAAAATATACTACATAAACAAACAAGGTTTTTGTTAGCTACACACCTATTTCATTTCATACGTTCATATATACCATTTATTATTATTTATTAGCTGCATGCAAAGAATATTTGGTTATATACTTCCACAGTTGCATACAAAGAGTATTTGGTTATATACTTCCACAGTTGAATACAAAGAATAGTTTTTATATACTTAATAAAGTAGCTAGCGTAAAAGCAGTTTTCTCGTCTATCTGTAATATTAGTCGTTTATTCATATACATAAGTTAGCGAGAGGGAGTCAAAGCAGTAGATGCTATAATAAGCAGATGATAAAAAAAGTACGCCATTCCTAATATTTTCTTTCCAAATGAACAGACATTGCAGATAATGAGGTTTTAAAAACTTTATAAGATAACACACAGTATATTGAGAGGGAATTTGATATAACTTTAACAAAAGGAGAGTTGGAAGAGCTAAAAGATAGAGTAACCAGGGGCAATGACAGCCCCTAGTTATCAACCACCAGAATATTACAAAAGACGGAAAATAAAGCGCAGAGGTAATTTTAGCAGTTTAAATTATGATTTATATGATTTAGAATGAACCTAAGTTTAATAATTGTTTATAGCAACAATATACCAGTGCCCTTACTGTGTAATGCAATGCAATGAAGTCCAAGATTTGAAAAAACATTTGAAACGACATTTTCAACCACATCAGTGTTCTCTCTGCTCTGGGTACACATTTGAGATTTCGATTTATCATTCACATTTAAAAAAAGAATTGATTAATGATTTTTTGTTTGGTGGACGAATAAGCCTATATCCAATTTTCGTTTGGTGCAGGAGATAGCCTCTGTCATCTTACAGCATTACGTAAAGTTGTCGGGGCACAGTAAGAATAAACCAGTTGACGAAATGAAGTATTTATTATTTTTATGTTGATACTTGAAATATATCTTGCTAGAATGTACAAAAGCATTATAAAATTGTAGCTAATTACACAATAAGACAAAAACCAAAACTTTTAATGACACAAATTCGTATTTTGATAATGGATAAAGCTGAACTGGCTGGAAGGAAGAATAAAATTTCAATATTTCCGCCGCCAATATTAACTATGTATCAATACGCCCCTATAACTTTACAAGCAAAGCTGCAAGAGGATAGAAGCTATTTCCTGCACCATACGAAAATTGGATATAGGCTTATTCGTCCACCAAACAAAAAATGGATATAGGCTTATTCGTCCACCAAACAAAAAATGGATATAGGCTTATTCGTCCACCAATCTGAAATTGGATAGAGGCTTTTTCGATCCTTAAGGGACGATATATATATTTATATTAATGGGAAACTAATAGGGATGTCCGGAAACAACACATCAAAGAGAATCTAATCGGTCCACCACTGCATCTTACCAACGAACAGTGGGAAGAGAATACCTGGCCAACAGAAACTTCCCTGTGACCGAAGACTGTCGTTTGCGATATTGAAGTAATATTGTGTTTTATTAGATATATATAGTAGATGTTAGTAATTTTCACAAGTTGTATAGGATATACTTTATAGTTTTGCACCTTTTATATCAAATATGATGTAGTACATCAAGTTATATAAGTTATATTGTGTAGTCAATAGGGCATATTGCATGCTTGCACAAGTTCCTGTTTTAAAAAAATTCCCCTTCATGCCTGTTTGTCGAGAATGTCGAAGCATGTCGGTGCATTTCATGCAAATATCACTTCACATGCAGGGAAATATTAGCTTTTTCATCTAATTTTAAGATAATATTCCATAGTTTCTATACACAATATACTCTTGTTATTAGTACACTTCACCTACTTCCACTACTTCCTGTAAGGAAATTCTCTCTCCCCATCCCAGTTGATGTTCATATTATGTTTGTATCCATAGTTTTTAGTGAATAGTATGTAAACATGCTATAGTTTCATAAGTTATATAAGACATACTTTGTAATTTTACTACTTGTATACACAATATACTCTAGTTATTAGTACACATAACCTACATCCACTACTTCCTGCCTGGAATAATTCTCTCATATGCCAGTTTATTAAGCAAATATGTGCACACTCTGTCCATATTCATGTATTCAATTGAATAGTATCTAATTGTTTATGTTAAAAGTCAGTAGTATCCTACAGATGCATTAAGAAATGTGCTGTATTTATGGTAAACATTAGTAATATTTTGTAATTTTAGTGAATATTCTTGTAGTGTATAACAATTGTATTGTTGTAAGTTGTAGACACTGACACCTGCCGCGCACCGGATATAGGGGAGCGAGACCGGAAATGCACTCGGATGTGAGTGTGTGCGTATCGTAACGTTTCTGTAACGTAATAATATTATTAGTGTTAAAAATAAATGCACTGCATATATGCGCAAATATTATTCTTTTATTTCATCATCATAACCATGCATAGAGTGGGGTGAACGGGCGGTAGCATTGTATGATAGGGGATGCATAATATGTATGATAATGTACATAGTGTAGTGGGTATAGTATCATAAGACAGCACATACGTCGACTGTAGCTTTGCATAGTAAAGTGGGGTGAGCAGGCGGTAGTAATGTAGTGGAGTTAGTAGTATCATAGAGTTGTGAGTGATGAGCTGGACGGTGGGCCAATGACAGTGAGAAGGGGAAGGTACTTGTTTTGGCGGCAGCCAATGAGTGAGAGAGGGACGAGTGAACTGGAAGGGCAATCCAATAATAAAGTATAGCCACAATTGCAGTAGTGAGTAGAGCTCAGTAAGCATCCGGTCTACTCCGGTCTGTATACTTATATGGTTCATATACCCTTCTATATTCTACCTACCTTAGTTGTATAACTATCTTGGTTATGTAACTACCTTTATTCTACCTACCTACCCCAGTTGTATCTACCACTCTTACTTGTATAACTATCTTGGTTATGTAACTACCTTTATTCTACCTACCTATCCCATTTGTATCTACCACTCTTACTTGTATAACTATCTTTGATATATAACTACTTTGGTTATATATAACTACTTTAGTTATTTATAACTATCTTAGTTCTATAACTATCATGGTTATAGTAGTAGTAGTAGTTTATTGATCGATTTTCAATATCAATCGCATTACATAATATTACATACAATGATCATTTAATAAGTAGAGTAAAGTTAAAATAGTTTCATTTAATTGTCCCAGCTTGTCCTAAATATCTTGACTTAAAAAAAAGTTACCCAACTCGCAAATTCGGAATTACAATATGATTTCTTGACTTCAATATTTCGAATCAAAATTCACGGATAAAATCTCTTATACTCATTGCTATTTTCCAAAACAGGTATAGGTTAAGTGCTGCGTTTCTAACAATATTTGCTAATATAATAATATTATAATCTTCCCTGCTTTTTACTTCATGAAATTATCATGGTTATATCACTTTCTTATAACTTTTTTGAGTTTTCTTAAAGATTTCTTGAGTTTTCTTAAAGATTTCTTGAGTTTTCTTCAAGATGTCTTGAGAGTGCCTTGAGATATCTTCTTCTTTCGCTTATATGGCTTATATGATGCTTATATGGCTTATATGATGGGGAGGGAGGGGGGGTTAGGGGGTCAACCGTAGGTTGGCCCTAGACTTGGGGGGTCGGCTAGACCAACCCTCTATAGGTAGGGACCAATGAGGGGGAAACCCCACCATTTTTATGAAAAGAGTCTCAAGTGGACCTCCGAACGGAGCAGCCTTAATATACACATACTACTTACACCGCCGTTCCACCGCCACTACATAGTTAGGATACGTTTTGCTAAATTTTTGGTTAGATTTGTTTGCTACCCTACCTAACCCTAACATTGACGTTAGAATGACGATGTATTAAGTCGATTTCCGATCTATACCGTTTCTTGCATAGTATAAAATCAATCTTTGGCTTGTTTTACGTTTTTATGTCTAAATGCATATTTGAGTTAATTTTTACTATGTCTTCTTAATATCTCATCTGCTTTATTTGCTAAGTGTTTATAACATGCCAAGTGCTTATCTGACTTTATTGCCTCATACTTAATTGTCTACTTAATTTATATGCTAGAAATTAACTTCTATAAATGTGGTGTTGACAAAAAGGGAAATCGCTGTTGACGAAACAGAAAGTGGTGTTGACAAAAAGGGTTTTTGATTTTTTTGGCTCTGTTGACATTTTAGTGTTGACAAAAAGGGGATGAATCGACAAGACATTAGATAAGCGTCAGAGGTAGACTTATTAAAGTCAAATAATTATTTTAATCAATACAATACAAACAAACTATAAGACTCAATGCAAACTATAAGACTAAAAAGCTACAACATTATATACATAGGGGAGGTGCACCTCAGTCTTAATTTTGGTTAGATGGAGTCTGTATTTTCAAAAAAAACATTATAATATTATAGTCACAACCACACGTACAATTTGGTAGAATATTTTATTGATTTATATACAGGTATATTGTACATTGTATTCTTTAAGTATGAAGGGTATAGCCATTTTAGTTTTACTTGTGGAGTATTAATTTGTTACTTGTGAGATGTGATTTGAAAGACTCAAAATAAGGGAAGAGGGAAAAAAGTTTTATTCGTTTTCATTTAATGAACACTTTCTGTTTAGAATATTAATCTTGTCATAAATCCATTTTATAGCAACTGAAATAGAGTTAGGAATTACAAAATGTACAGATTCTTTCTGAAAATAAAATAATTTTATAACACGAACAAATGTCTCATAGTGTAATAATGATATGAATTCGACAAAGTACAGCAAATATTGTAAACAAACACTAATTTCTTGACAACAATTAATTGACATTTCGTTAACAAATGTAACGACGAATTTGTTTTTATCTAAAGTTTGAAGGAGTCAAAAACAATGCCACAAACTGTTTTCCAAAAATTAATTTTATACACTCTTCTCATCTCTCTTCTGCGGTACTTTGTCGGTCCTTCATTCTCATTTTCAGTCCCACCCAGAGAATAGACGATAAATAATATTCAACAATTCCTCGTGTTTAATTAAAAACCAAATGGTAAAGTAATTATATCTTTGTAGTGTCTTACCCCATTTCTCTCCTAACAATACAGGACATCCTAAATAAAATTTTATGTCATCATTAGTATAATATTATTCGTTCACGTTGCTAATATCAAGGAATCCGTTTTTCAATCCAAATATAATTTTTTCATTGAACTTATTTAATTTTTTCAGTGTACTTAAAAATTAATTATAATATTTATAACAAAATTATGGAACGAAATCTTTTCTACAATAAACCGACGTGTGGGTGCAAAATGCAGCTGTGAAACTAACAATATTTTGGTAGGATTATCTAATTTTAATTATCTATATTTTAATGTGTTGTGATTACGAATTAATTTTATCATGTTTTGTGAGATTATCAGCGGTGCTTTACTTAATTAGC
The DNA here is from genome assembly GCA_020055645.1 of Tomocerus qinae. Taxonomy (NCBI): domain Eukaryota; kingdom Metazoa; phylum Arthropoda; class Collembola; order Entomobryomorpha; family Tomoceridae; genus Tomocerus; species Tomocerus qinae. The sequence continues at coordinate 68,659,379 of CM034546.1, forward strand.
TAAGAAATTGAAAGATTTACCTCCATGGTGAGTCATATGGTCCACTTGACCATTAAGCTTGATATTGTACCAAAATACTGCAGACCCTTTAACAGGCAACACTGAGACTCCAGCGAAAGTAAAGGCAGTTCTCCCACCAAGCTCTACATCATTAAGCTAAAGAAACATTTTATGGAGCATGATTTCTTTCGATATGTCACAATTGGAATTTATTGATAAGCAAGAAATTATTTCGTATTTTATTATTCAACAATTATTAGAACTGTAATTATGCTACTCCTTCTTAATTATTCTTCAGCAAAGTTATAACTTACGTAAATCATAAATGTGGCCAATTGGTCTCCAATGAAATCTTCTTTGTTTAATATCTTTAGAAAAGAACAAAAGAGACCAGATATAAAATGCATCTACACTGAAAAAATTAGTTTTTTATTTCTCTTATACTTGGATTCGAAACTTGCCCACGAATTCGAAGTTTTGCTCACGTAGAATATGCTATTAAACTTAGAATCAGCTAAATATTAGGTGTATGAAATCATAGGTTTATAAGATACGTAGTCTAAAATCTAAACGGAGAAAATGTCTCAATTTTAACTAACATGGGAATGAAATACAAGAAGAAAAAAATTTGACGGACGAACGGGGACGAATGCAAATTTAATTGATTTATCCTACAATTTGATTGAAATGGAGATCATTAGACTGAATTGGACTTTATAGAACCAAATTGTACTTAATTGGACCGAATTTGACTTTATTGAACCGAATTGGACTTTATTGGACCGAATTGGACCGAATTGGACCGAATTGGACTTTATTGGACCGATTTGGACTTTATTGGACCGAATTGGACTTTATTGGACTTTATTGGACCGCATTCGACTGAAATGGTAAAAAATGGACTACTGTCTGGCTTTATAAAAATCCGAATGATGACCTTTAATAACCCCATTGTTGACAAATATTTTTTGAGTACTATACTTCACACCAAATTACAGGAGCCATACAGTCTTTAGCGTCACATTTGACTGTAACCACAACAACATTATTTATTAAACCGAAATAAAATAAATATTGATGAAAAAATATTTGTTATAGGCGGGGCTAAATGGGGTTACTAGAGGTCATCATTTGGATTTTTATAAAGCCAGACAGTACATTTGTTGAAAGAAATTTTTGTTTGAAAAACTAATTTTGTATAATGAAAGCTTCTTTTATAAGGAGGTCTTTTGGAAATTTTTTTCTTAATGTTTTCAAGTGAATTCTGAATCCTATCTTTTAGAACTGAGTTAAAAGTAGTATTTGGAGCCTCTGTGGCATACTTGTAATGGTATTCTTTGATTTCCACCCGCGTTTATCAAGGCAGAATTAATTGTATACGGTGTTTTTAACAGAATTTTCTGCAGGCAGTTGGCAAAAGTCAAAACTATCTAATAAATTTTGATTTATTATTTTAAATTTTAATCATACCGCATCTAAATGGGGAACTAAGTGTCCTCCCGGAGCATTTATTGAAATATGAAGTGATTCGGTTAAATCGTCTCCACTCCATGATGGCTCTAGTCCAGTCAGATAGCCAATTCGTTCAGCAAGGGCTTCCAATTTTGGATGATGGCTTTCTCGTAGCCATAAGAATATTGATGTTATTGTAGTATTTATAACAGTTGTTCGTGTTCGAAAATGCCTTTGCTCCAGTTCATCGTTAATTTCCATATCTTCATCAGAATTGCTGGGAGAAGCTGAAAATTTTCCCATTATATAAAATGACTTCCGTTGTATATACTTTATGAGGTCATTTCCGATGAAGTCATAAGCTTGAAAAATGTAAGGTTCTCTGCTATGAACTTCTATCTTTTGTGGACTGATATACCAAGCTGGATTAAATTTTGATTCGTACCAACAGTAGAGTTGAGATTTCTCTTCCTCTGACTATACAGACAACAGAAATTCAAAACTAATTTATAAAGCAGGTATACAAAGTACATTTGTATTAAAATGTTTTTAACAAGATGTTTAAAATATTGACCTTTAAACTTTTTCCCTGGCATAAAATTGAATAGGTTTTCATTGGATCATCAAAATCATTCTGTGTTATATTCCATGTATTTATAGTTTCTTGATTGAGACTTGATGTTTGTGAATGTAAACTGTATTCGGCATTCATGTCGTTGAAATAACTGTAAATGTTTGACCCATAGTGTGGATGATGATTCCGAACTCTATCATGCTGACCAAAATTAATTTTTTTAAAAACAATTTTGCAGTAAAGATTAGTTGTAAATGAATAAAGAATGAAATTACTTACTTCTACCATAATTTCTTCAAATAATTCGGATATTGTTGTGGTCTTTATATCATCTAATATCGGGTGTTTGTCTACACTTAGTTGTTTATTTTTTGCAATTTTCAACCATATAATGGCACGAGTAAATTGATTGTCATTCCTAAGGAGGTATTTAGATATTTCGATACAATGAACTGTACGTAGTTTTACTTTTGTGTTGACATTTGCAATGATTCCATCCGTAAACTAAAGCATTTAGATTATAACAATTTACCTATATACATGTAGTTTTTTTCATAAAAATTATTCCAGGATTTTTGTAGTTACATTATGTTATACTATCCTGTAAATCCATTTTTACCAACCTCTGTTATATTTAAGCCATAAACGTAAGAAATGCTAAGCAATGTATCCATTGAATTATGTAAATCAAACTCGTCCGGCCAAACGAATTTTGAATGAATGTTCTTTTTGAATGCGTTCCCACTTACTGCAAAATTATATTACTGTTCCTATTATTATAATATTATATTTGGTATTACATGAAAGAACATAGGGAATTGTATTTAAACGAATTACAATAAAGCATTAAGATTAAGACAACATATTATAAACAAAGATTATTATAAACATAATTTAAATGCATAACGTAAGAAATCGTGGTATGAGTATAAAAAAAGCAAATAATATGCATATTGGTAATAGTAGTAGAAAGTTTAATACAGGTGTCCAATTTAATTCCTACTTGTCACAATTATGAAAATATATCATAATGTTGTACCAAGAAGGAAATAAATTTTATTACCTGAACTGCTTTGGTTAAATATAAAATCTCTGATTTTTGGGAGATCATTCACAAATCGCCATATCATTCTATACGACCAGAGTGGATTGGTATGAACAACAAAATGACTGTTAGACTGTGTTTTGTTCCACTCATTGAACGGCACATGGGAGCTGTCTTCATAATCTGCAATGTATCTAGCAACATTTTAATTGCAAATTAAGTCTAAGTAGAAATGTGAAATAGTTTACAAACCTAGCATTGTTATTATAATCCAGGAAATATTGTTTTTTGAAATAGTTATTCGAATTATTTCGAATTAATTATGGTAAAAGTAAATAATCTGCGATGTATCTACCAATAAAAGTATATTGGCAGCCTGGCAATATACTTTAATGGCAATGTGGTTTAATTTTTATATTGTAGACATTCCTTTTTATGTCAGAAAAGTTAAAATAACTAAATATTACCAATGCAATGCTTTACCTTTTGAAAAATTCTTCTGGCTCAGTATGTAAACTGGCGACGTACTGTTTGACAATTAAAAATAAATCTCTTTCAAATTTAGCTAAAAACTGTAAATCTTGGGGAGAGTGAACATAGCTAATCCTTTTATAATTTTCCTTTCCTACAGTATTATCTGTAAAAGCACTACAAATTTCTATTATTGAAAATAAAAGAATCAGTAAAAAGGAGAGCGTCATAATAATAAAATTTATAAAAAAGCGAATTTTAGTTTTAAAATTTTACAAATATAACTTTCACATGCATTTTTGCAATTCAATCTATAAATGTTTACTGTTAACTTTCTAAAATTATGTAGATCCAATACAGTGATGTCAAATGTCATGCATTTATAAATTCCATTACCCACGCCTAAATCTATTGTGCAACTCAACATTATTAATTAGTCATTAATGGTATATACTTTTATTGTACTTTGCTATTGTGAAGTAGTAATAACTTTGGCTTCTAAGTTTTCTCTTTTAGAAGTCTGTCTGTTACCTTTATCAGAGTATCTATGCTAATTTGAATAGCTCTACAGGTAATTATATTCCATTGCAATGGTTTTAGTAGTAACAAACATCAATAAAAATGTTTTCTTCAAGAGGCTAGTGACTTGATTCATTTACAGACAATCAAACTTGGAAATGTCAAATTGATTATTATGTAGCTTCGAAAATTATAACAGAGCAGTTACAAGTTATTTACGTTTGTGTAAGTATGTATTGTTGTAATAGTAGTCAAGGACGTATTTAAAAGTGGGGCTTAAATACCCCTCTCCCAAAATTTTCCAAAAAACACTAGATAAATTCTCAAAATTTAATACAACGTATTGGCATACATATTATGACTATAGCGTATAAACGTGTTATTAGAAAATTCTTATAACATGTTCAAAAACCCTCAAATTTGTATTCTGATACGTCCTCGATGATAGTTGAACGTATACTTCATATTACTATTCATTTTTATCTATTGTACATTTTAGTTTGAATATATTAGGGTAGTTATGAATCCATTTGATCCCAACTGAAATAAAACAAATATAATCTGTAAATCCTTACTACTTTCCATATAATTGGTTATTGTTGACTTACGCCATTTCTCGCCAAGTAAAACAGGACATCCTATTAAAACAATAAAAATGACTTAGCCAAGTTCTAAACATGACCAGAATTAATAGCAATTTATTTTATTTATGAAATAATGTTTTACTAATGATGTAAAAAATTTATAGTTGAAAGTTTTTTTTACTATTTAATGTTGTGACATAGCTCATCAGCAAAAACTAACTTTCAAATTTTAAAGATTTACCTCCGTGGAATGACATGTAGTCCACTTCACCATTGCGCTTGAAATTGTACCATAAGATTGCCGATCCTTTTATAGGCAGTACAGAAACTCCGGCTGACAAAAAGGCTGTACGTCCACCTAGCTCAACATCGTTGAGCTAAATAAATCACAGTAGTAACTATACCTTCATTCAAAATAAACCTTCAAATGTTAATAACTTATAATATTATGTATTAATAGTTATTTTAGCACTGGATTAGAAAAAACCCATCAACCCCTTTTGGAAAGGCTTTTTTCAAAAATCATCAAGAAGCTCCAAGAAACGCAAGTATTATTATTATTATTAGTACTAAGGATGAACAGTGCTTAAGTTTGTGACTAAATAAATTGTCCATAAAATATTGCGGCAATACTCACGTAAAGCATAAATGTGGCCATTCGATCTCCTACTTCATCCCGAATACTTTCGTCATTGTATAGCTTACATCATACAAAAGTGAAGTACAAAATTTATGTTAATCCTTCAGAAGATACTATTTTTCACTCAGGTTAATAATAATAACAAAAATATCAACTTTTCTACTGTAAACTAAATTAGAGTTAGTCCTACCGCATCCAAATGGGGAACAACTTGAATTCCTGGCGTTTGAACGGTAATCTGAAGTGCTGCACTAGTAATTCCATTTCCCCATGATGGAACTAGCCCCGTTATATAACTAATTCTTCGACTAAGTGCTGGTAGTCTTGGTTGATATTGGTTTTCGTAGAGCAATTTCATTAGAGTAACAGATGTTACTTTCCGATAATTCTTTGGTTCTTCTGTAGTTTTATTGTCACTTTCAGCTTTTTCTTGTAAGTCCGAACCCATCTTTAAAGCTACCTCTGACTTCAAATAATTTATGAAGGAATTTCCAATAAAGTCATAAACTTGAAATATGTAAGGACTTTTGCTATGAAGTTCCATTTTTTGAGGATTTATATACCAGGCCGGATTAATTTTTGATTCGTACCAACAGTACAGTTGTGATTTCTTTTTCTCTGTCTTAAAACAGAAGTGTAATTATAGTAATGCCATAGCACAAAAGTATTGAATAGCATAATAAGTTTTAATATACACTGAAAAAGCACAAAATTCAAAAATTATGACAAGGACATTTAATTAAGTTAAATACTAGTACAGATAAAGAAAAATTTGAAAACAAGCCAAATTAGAATTCATTATAGAATTCTATGTATTTTTTAAAACAGTTTCTGCTTTGAATATTGCATCTTTGAAGTGGTATAAATTGTTACTAAAAATTGACCTGTAAGTTTCCTCCTTTGCACAAAGTTGAGTAGCTTTGAAAATCGTTATTAGGAGACTCTTCGACTTTAAAATTCGTTGCTCTGGTGTTTAGAATTTTATGTGGCTTGTTGCGTGGCATTAGATTGTATTCAGAGTCCATTTCATTGAAATATCGATGCATGTTCAAGCTATAATGCTTTTCCTTAGTCCAAGCTTTATCAAACTGTTTTTCGTAGAAGGTACATTATTAGTACTAAATAAGGTTTGATAAATTAGTGAAGGAATTGTAGGTATGGATTGAACCACTAAGAATTTACACTATAAAATATGCTAATTAATTGTACATAGTTACCCACTTCTTCCATGATTTCTTGAAATAATAACGATATTATATCCGGCTCAATATTATCTAATATCGGGTGTCTATTTATGTTCAAGTGTTTCTTTTTTGCCATTTTCAACCATACAACAGCAAGTGTGAATTTCATGGTGTGTCTGAGAATATAATGGGATATGTCAAAGCAATGAATAGCGGAAAGTCGTGCGTTTGTTGTAATATTTTCAAAGATTCCATTGGTTAACTGTAAAGTATAAAATGTTTATTAATTACTGTTTGTAGTAACGTTGCATGTCCTATAAAGACTAAAAATTATATTCAGATCCTTGTACAATTTTTTGAAAGAATGTTGGAGAAAGAAAATGTATCTAGGTAGCCTTTCTTGTGCTTTCTAAAAATTTTAGATTTATAAACACGACTCACCTCTGTCAAATTTAATCCATAAGTGTACGACATACTTAATATAGCGTCTATTGAATTGTGTAAATCAAACTCCGTAGGCCAAATAAATGACGAATGAATTTTCTTTTGGAATGTATTAAGCATTTCTGAATCTAAAATTTTGAAAATTAATTCATCAATTTTTATGTTTACCAACATCACATTTAAAAATAGAATTTTAAGTGTCAATACTAATTTTGAGTGTAATAGCTATTTATTGAAAATCTAGATTGTAAATGTCAAGTCAATGAATTTAAAAATAGATATCAATACCTGAATCGCTATTAGAAAATATGAAATCTCGGATTGTAGAAAGGTCATTTACAAATCGCCAAAGCATTCTAAATGACCAGATGGGATTGATAGGAACAACAAAAGGCTTAGTTGCGCTTGTTTTATTCCATGTATTGAAAGAAATGTCTTCATAATCTGCGATATACCTATATATGTCAATTTGATAATTATATTATAAAAATATGACTGTAAACACAATTTATTAGAAATTCATTTTTAATTATTTTAAGGCTTATTTGAAAACACTGATTTAAAACATCAAGAGTTTAAAGTTTCACCTTTTGAAAAAATCTTGGGGCTCAACATCTAATCCAGCAACATACGCTTTTACGATACGAAACAAATCTCTTTCAAGGTTAGCCAAGTACCGCAAATGATGAGGAGAATGAACATAGCTTATCCATTTACGGTGGTTAGTGTTTTCAGGCACTATATTTTCCTTTCTCAAAGATTTATCCTCATCCGTCGTGCAAGGAAAGCAATCAAAAAAACTACTTAAAATTAAAAGTGTAAACGTAAGGGAAATTTTCATGACTGGACAAAATTGAAAATCGTAGACCAACTATTTAGTAATTTTATTTTAAAACTTAAATTCCAAAGTATTGAATGAATAACAATTATTCAGCTGTAATCCATTTGTGGAAATGAACAGAAAACTCTAATTTAAAACCGTTCTAGTGTCATACTGTAAATGTAGGCCAATACATGACTATACAATAGTCTACTTATAGGACAATTATACCATTTTCCTTCTCTCGTTATGGAGGAAATAAAATTTTTATTGCCACTAAGTTCCATTGTTTTCCAATAGACAACAGAAACGTAACGTATTTATCGTAACTTAGATCATTGTACCATTGAATTACTTTCATTTTATTTCAAAGCACCCAATGTTCATTTTCCCCATCTAAAATGCCGCAGATGGTAATTAGTTCTAACGATCTTTTGTAAAGACATATCACAAGCTTTGGTCTTTGGACGATATTTGAATTGTAAACATCGAAATATTAGTCTAAGCTCGGCTTCTGGTAATCTCTAATCGTTCTCTTAATGGCAATCCAAATGACCGATGACTGTCCAAATTATTGGCCAAATCGGGAGAGAGGGCACCTCTAGGGGATATCCAAATAGTAAGGTCCCTAACAACCATCTAGAAAAAGTTATATTACCAAATCATGAAGCAAATTTTCAAAATTCACAGATTTCTATGGATTTTTGTAGGACATAATGTTATCAATAAAGGGTTGCAACGCAACCCTCATACAAATGATATTCTCTACGGTCCACATCTAAATCTTACAGCGTGTGAGTGTAAAGTTAAATATGTCAGCATAATAATGGCATCTTGTCTTTAGAAATATTTATCAGCAATTTGAGCACATATTTTAACTTTTAAAATACTTATTGGTAAATATTTTAGTCCAGCTTTTAGCTGTTTTCACAATACTGGTAGAAAAACAAAAAAAATTGAAGCCAGCTTTTTGCTACTTTCATCAATATACAAAATTTCAAATAGTATTATGCATAGTAATGATTAGATTGCAATTAGAAGGAAGGACAGCTTGCTATAAAATCAATATTATGCAATCAGAATCATTTCGGTGGATGCTAATAGGAAAAAGCTAATTATTAAACTTATTAAATTAGAAAATCAATTTCTGCAATAAACGTCATTCAAAGATTATTAAATACATATTATTAGCCTTAGTTAGATTCCTTTTAAAGAACTTGTTATACAAATGTGTGCACTCTTTTTGGATACCCTATAACATATTTTTATAATTTAAAGAAAGGAATGCATGGTTAGATAGGGTAATAAGCACCTACTACTGAGAGACCTTTAGTATTCTTGAAATGTCTGTGCATTTACCTTATACAAGTAGCCGGAATTATTAATCTAGAAACGCCATTTTGACACATTACTCTGCCGATTTGAAATCGAGGTGGCACTATCTCGAAGGTCTCCCAGGTCATGAGGTCAGTATCCAGAACAAAGAAACTTATTTGTTCTGGAACTTCTTTGTTTTGTTCTGAACAAAGAAACACAAAGGGAAACCTGGTGGAGACTGGTACTAAAATCTCCTGCTCATCCAATATGCAAATTGGAAGTTACTTTTCTTTGTTTTCGCCAGGAAAAAAAGCCAACAATTCTGCCATTGCAAGCAGTGTACAAAATTTACCACTTTTTAGCCTTTTTTACCATCACAGTGGTAAAAATGCACTTAATGGTAATAATGCATTTATTGGTAAAAATGGTAAATTTTAGCGATTTTTTAGACAGCTGAGTACAGATACACTAGACTTCCTAAAATATAAATTTTAAAACTTTATTTTCCATGAAATATTTCCAATTAGTCACTTAATCAATTAAATTATTCATATTTATTTGATTGTACACCAAAAGTTATAAAATGAGAAAAGAAAGATTGTATATTGGTATCGCCCATTTAAAATTGATGCTAATTTAATTGCAATTAATTTCTCAATCGGCAAGGGTAGTTAGCGCCCCCCATTGACATTGGTTGAATCCTACTCTGATTGATGAACACCTATCAATTTGTGACAACAATGATCATCTGCTAAGCTATTTCATATTTTGGCACCGAATTATATTCAAAATTCAAACACGAAATTTAAATGAAACTATTTTTTACCATTTTTACCATTTATACCACTTACCACTACTTTTTAGGTAGTGGTATTTAACGTTAAATACCATTAAAAACCACTTACCACTGGTAAGTGGTAAATGGTATTTTGTACACTGATTGCAAGTCATTCTCTCTCCAAACTTCATGGTGAACGCACCCGGTACCAAAACTATCTGCCACACTTTGAAAATTTTGATTTCAAGTTACCCTGGACTCCTACTAAAAGCGAGTTCTCTCTCTGCTAAGGAACTGTAAGTTTTACTATACATTATTTGGGTTGGAATATTGGAAGTTTTCTAATAAAACAGGAATAGTTTCAATTTTGTGGGGATTGTTGTGAAATGTGCCACACAAAAGATCTTTAATTATTTAATATCTTGTTTTTAGTTTCAGCCAGAAAAGGTCCAAATTCATAACAATGAAGTTAAGAACGAGGAATATCGTCCAGGGAAGGTAACATCCAAATATTTTATTAATTATTGTAGTTATTTTATGAAATTTTTAAACCTAATCAAAGTAGATTAGTAAACATGATTTGCGAAGTGCCATGAAATCAAGTTTGTAATTGCTAAATACAGATACCTGCTTCGACAAGTTTCTTGCAAACTGCCGTTCACCCCAAAACGACGCCTGACAAAGAAAAGATGGGATCTTATAAAGGAGTACATTAGTCTGTATCCACGACGACGAGGAGGATCCTTTGGACTTTTTCGATTCTTGGTCCAACATGATTCAAATATTCAGCCATCTGACGTGGAGGGATGGATTAAAAGACATCCGTGGATTATAGATGTAAGCCTTTTTATTCTCTTAACCGTAAATAGTTCAAAATTTGATTTATCTAAAGACAAGCACGTATCCAGAGGGGGAACGGGGGTGCCCGGGCCCCCATACGTTTCCTGATAAAAGACAATTTTTTTGTCAAAAAAGGTTAAAAATTCAAAAAAAAATTTTCGCCATTCGAGCGAATATGTTTTCATTTTAACAATACATTTTGGTAGCCCCCTTTGGTCAATTTCCTGGATACGTGCCTCTAAAGAAACATTTCATTCACCAGTTTTTATATTTTATATATTCTTATGCCGAATGTGATAGCAAATTATGCCAATGCAATAATAATGTCCCAATAATTAATTTTTTTCATTAATCGACATTTTATGGTATTTCAGCCTTCTCAAGAATTTTGTCAATCCGCCCATCGTAAAACAGTCTCCACAGTCTCCAGCGTACCACAAAGGACGGACGGTATTTCTGAAGGTAAGTTAACAATCATTAAGAAATTAAAGCTTTACTAACCTATAACCTAGTTAATGATAAATTGAGTCAATTGTTATTAATATAAGAGGAATTAAAATTTTAGATAAAAAGCCAGCCGTTTTCAGCAATTTGAGCTCATACATTCAAGTTTTTTTAAGTTTTAAAACTCTTATTAGCAAATACTTTTGTCCAGCTTGAACTGAAAATTTGAAGGTTCTATATTTTGCTATATACTTTTTTAATGTAGAATATATCAAATAGCATCATGCATAACAATGTATATAGGTTATAATTGGAAGCAATAAGGTCATAGGTCATAGCTACCCATAAATCAAGATTATGCTGAGAGAATCATTTCAGAGGATGCTAATAGGAAAAATTAAATTACTATACATACTAGAAAATCAATTTTTACAATAAATGCTATTCAAAGATGATTAAATACATAATATTAGCCTTGTAGTTAGGCTCCTCTTGCAATCTAGAAACATTTTATACAAATGTGTGCACACTTTTTGGATACCTTTTACTAATTTATATAATTAGGGGAAAGAAATACATGGCTGGATAGGATAATAGTAATAGGCAGCTACTGCTGGGATACCCTTCATATTCTTGAAATGTCCATTCCTTAAGCCATGCCTTAAATCGAGAAACGCCATTTTGACACATTATTCTACCGATTTGAAATCGAGGTGGCACTACCACGAAGGTCACCTAGGTCATGAAGTCAGTACAAAGAAGTTTCTTTGTTCTGAACAAAGAAACACAAAGGGAAACTTGATGGAGACTGGTACTGAAATCTTTTCCTCATCCAATATGCAAATTGGAAGTTACTTTTCTTTGTTCTCGTCAGAAAAAGCCAAACTGAATTTTTCTTTGTTCTCGCCAAAAAAGCCAAACTGAATTTTTCTTTGTTCTCGCCAAAAAAGCCAACAATCCTGCGATTCCAAGTCATTCTCTCCCCAAACTTTATGGTGAACGCACGCGGTACTAAAACGATCTGCCACACTTTGAAAATTTTAATTTCAAGTTACACTGAACTCCCACTAAAGGAAATTTCTGTCTCTGCTACGGAACTGTAAGTTTTATTATACAATGTTTGGGTTGGCGTATCGGAACTGTAGTTCAGAGGTTAAAAAATCTGGAAGGTGTCATTTTTCGGTGGAAGCAATTCTCGATGCTTTGAACATTTCTGAAATGTTAACATTTTGCTATTGATATTTATTTATGGCTGTTTTTAACCCGTCTTACTTGAAATTGAATTGGCTACACAGACAATATTTTAGATCCGGAAAAGTGTTGTCACAGAAATGTAATTTCAGACAGATAGAAGCCACAAAAATGTTAAATACTTATTTTCTTTTATATTATTTTCTATATATCTTATCTTTTGGTTTTAGTTTCAGCCAGAAAAAGGTCCAAATTCATAACAATGAAGTTAAGAACGAGAAATATCGTCCAGGGAAGGTAACATCCAAATATTTTATTAATTATTGTAGTTATTTTATGATAAACTTAATCAAAGTAGATGAGTATACATAATTTGGGAAGTGTCATGAAATCAAGTTTGTAATTTGCAAAATACAGATACCTGCTTCGACAAGAGACTTTCAAAACGCCGTTCACCCCGAAACGACGCCTGACAAAGAAAAGATGGGATCTTATAAAGGAGTACATTAGGGTGCATCCACGACGACGAGGAGGATCCTTTGGACTTTTTCGATTCTTGGTCCAACATGATTCAAATATTCAGCCATCTGACGTGGAGAGATGGATTCAAAGACATCCGTGGATTATAGATGTAAGCATTTTTGATCTCTTAATCCTAAATAGTTCAAAATTTGTCTAAAGAAACATTTTGCGGTTAAATTCGATAGTTTTTATATTTGATAATAAAATATATTTATATATAAAGCCGAATTTGGTAGCAAATTATGTCAATAGAAATCCCTATAATTGATTTTTGGAATTTTAAAGACTTTTACAGAACTGACTTAGATTTGCTGAAATATTAGTTTCACTAATCGACATTTTATGGTATTTCAGGCTTCTCAAGAATTTCGTCCATCCGCCATTCGCAGAACAGTCTCCACCGTACCTGCAGGGACAGATTATGTTTCTGAAGGTAAATTTACAATCACTAAGAAATCAAAGAGGAAATTTAAAAATCATTACTCACCTAGTTAATGACAAATTGAATCAATTATTGGTAATTTAAAAATAAATTAAAATTTTAGATGAGAAGCCAAACGTAAATGAAGCCCAGGAACAACAGCGAGACACAGAAAACTTACCGAGTGATCCAGGCGACGAAAAACTTCCGGCTTCTTCCAGTTCCAGCACCGAAAATCCTATAATGGCACTCGTACCATATACAAATACCTGGAGGAATCAATCTGCAGAGCAAGATGCTAGAAACCAAGGATATGAGAGAAAATACAATCGGGCTATGCGAATCGGATGGTTTATTTGGGATCGGCTCCAAATAACTTTAGCAAGATATCCTACATTCGTCTACGTTCTTCGGCCTGTGATCGGACTTACAGAACTATTACTCAAAGATGATGATGAATTTTATCCATAGGCGCCTTCTGATGATGGAAGCAATGTCACCATTTAATTAAAAATAGACTATCCGAGTGGGTTGATCGATTAGAGTTTTGTATGAATATCAAAATCAGGCCATGTTATTTCGCACCTTAAGGTATCAAAAGCGCAATATGCATTTTCAGATTGATAGTGAAAATGCGCAATATGCATTTTCAGGTTGGTAGTGAAAATGCGCAATATGCATCGGCGGCAATTTTACAGGAGAGAGCATGAGACACAAGTGAGACAACATGTTTGAGTGGAAAAGGTGATTTTACAAATTCACTAGCTCAGCTATTTGAACCAAATAAAATTTAAAATTTGATCATCGTATATATAATTTTATGCTTTCTCATTTTATCGTAAAATCTCACTGTGCCCCGTATATGCATATTGCGCATTTTCACTACCAACCTGAAAATGCATATTGCGCATTTTCACTACCAATCTGAAAATGCATATTGCGCTTTTGATACCTTAAGGTGCGATTTGTTAGTTTATATTAAATTAAGTAAGATGAATTTTCTAGTTAGTAAATTAAAACTGTTATGTAGCTTTTCTTATTCTTTGACAGTATTCCTTATTAATTTTTATTACTTTATTATTTTACTGGTGGAAGAAAGGGATGTGTACTTAGCTGTAATTATTATAAACAGTGTACTGGTAGAAATAGTGGATTAGATGTACGGAATGATGAATTGTACTAAAAGATGGTTCATTATTATTCGGTAGTTCCCTTAGGCCCAACTCAATGAATTTTTCTAGTTACTATAAAATATATTTTGTTTTTCTTACTTCCTAGCTTTTATTTTATTTCTATTCCATGATGATTTTTAAACACGAAGTACAATAAATATCTTTCCAGTACCACCTAAAACCACCTTTCGAAATATTAGATTAGATATATTTAAATTTAGTACTAAATTTAGGAACTGTTCTGCTTTGGTTCATTAGACAAGTAAGTTAGTAATCCATATAGTTGGAATGGTTTAAGTATCTTAAGAAAAACAAATGCCATTTATTATTAGATATTATTCTGACTTGTATTAAGGTTGTATTTACCAGGGCCGGGGAATTGGGGGGGGGCAACCGGGGCGACGGCACCGGGCATCAAGCTGAGGGGGGCAGCAAAATAAAAGAAAAATAATATTTTTTTTGTTATGTGACCGATCTGTTAGTATTCCAAAGAAACTATAATCTCAAAAGACCTGTTATGTTTTTTAATACGCATTTTTATATTATTGTACCAAACAATAACCTCTTCTACAAATCCTAAAATCGATTTACTAGTAATAATCACATCAGAATATTTCTTCAAAATGAGTTCGAAATATTAGATATATTTGCGCATTAGTAATCTGCCTACCTATTCGCCATTTAGTTAAATTCAAAATTTTCTTATTTAGGTTTCTTGTTAGGTTTTTTTTGAATTAATTATTGTTTTTTTCAAAATTTTCTTAAGCTCTGAGGAAATATATATTTTAACATTCCATTAATTAAAAAATGAAACAAAAAAAATGTAATTAGCATTGTACGATTCTGAGTTCGAAAATAACAATCCTCAAACGTGAGCACTTGGCTTATAGTCCTCCAATTAATAAAAAAATTAGTGATTTCATCTTCCTTCCAAGCCGTCTCCACCCAAATAGAGTCAATTCAAACTATCATCATCCACACTGTTACAACCCCAGCCTTCCCAACACTAACCGTGTCAATCCAAATCGTCTCAAACTAAACAGTCATGAACCAAACCGTCTTGACCCAAACCGTCTCAACCCAAACTGTTTTAAGCCAAACCTTCTCAATACGAACTGTTTCAAAGCAAACCGTCTCATTTCAACCAGCATCTATTCCAAGGACGCATTGAGGTATGCAAATAGGAAAAAATTCGAGTTCCGCGCGATTGTTTTCAATTTTTAGGGTATTTTATTCTCATTTTCGTCTAAAAATGCCAAAATTTTTCGCGCTACGCGCGAATATATGCGTTTAAGATATCTATATCAAATGTTAGCCCCCCTCCGAAACCCAATCCTGCAAACATTCTTGACGTACCCAAACCGTATCAACACGAAAAGTCTCACCTAAATCTTCTCAGTCTTAAGTATTATAGTATGGGCTTTAAATTTGGCCTTCTTTTGCTTACCCTATAGCCTATTTTAGTATAATTATGTGGCACAATAAAAATATTTCCCCGTAAATAAATTCTGAATTGACTTTAAAGTTAGTATAAAGGGGGCATCAAAATAGCTTTTGCCCGGGCAGCATGAAAACTTCACCGGCCCTGGTATTTACTGAGGAGCTTTATGAATTTTAGATTTGAACTATAGTGTAGTTGTATCTTTGAAATCTGAAGGAAGAAATGGTTTATAACAACGATTTTGTACTTAGGTGCTCTAACTGAAGTAAGAGAATTCGGAAATATAGTTACATGATTATGAGATGGAGATGGGTCAATAACTTCTAAGTTTCTTTAATATATATAATAGCACTAATATTTGTATGATGAATTCAATACTGGTTGTAAATAAAAGCAAATCAAATTTACATTAATTGGTTTTATTATCACAGCTCACGAATTTATAATGATTTGTGTAGGGCATAATATTTCAACAAAATGTTATAATATCGTAACGATCATATAATTACATTTAGGGCAATATAGGTCTTGCTATTAAAACATAATTTCACTAGGGTCTACATCTTATTGTGTATGAGTGACAGTGAATAGTCTTATGCCACGGCATTATCTCTTCAGAAGTAGTTTTCAACATTTTGTCCTCATATCTGAGTTTTTTAAAGTTTTAAAATACTTTATAGAAGACATTTTTGTTCAGCTTTGACTGTTTTCACGATACTGGTACAAAAAATTTTAGGGTTCTGCTATGGCAACTTTCATCAATGTACATAAAGTCAAATAGTATGTATTATATTGTATAAATAATAATAATTATAATATTATAATAATTAGACGCAAGGATAGCTTGGTTTTAAATCAATATGCAGTGAGAAGCTTTAGGAGTATGCTATATTTAGAAAAGCAATTGCCACACATATTAGAAATAAATAAATGCTATTCAAATGATTAATACATACACATAATTTTTAAGTTAGATTCCTCTTTAAAGTCCTGTTAAACATATGTTTGCACAATTTGTGGAGACCCCGCACATGTTTTATATAATTTAGTAAAACGAATGCTTGATTGTATTGGGCAATAAGTACTGACCGACCCTTAAAAATTCTCGAAATATTTAAACTACAAATTTTAAACAAAGCAAAGAGCAGAAGTTTACAATTACAATCTTGCTTCGAGAAACATCATCTTGACATAATTACTACACAGCCGCCGATTTCAAAACGAGGAGGCGCTACACCAGCATCATTAACTCAGTATCCAGAGCAAAGAAACTTCTTTGTTCTGGAACTTCTTTGTTTTGTTCTGAACAAAGAAACACAAAGGGAAACCTGGTGGAGACTGGTACTAAAATCTTTTGCTCATCCAATATGCAAATTATGTCAGTATCCAGAACAAAGAAACTTCTTTGTCACGAATGAAAACGTGGTAGAGACTGGGTACAAAAACCTCCGGCTTTTGTGTATTTCTAGTTAAAACCGCATTTTTCTTTGTTTTCATCAAACAAAGCCAACAATCCTACATCATAAAATCTATATACCAGACAGGCATTGAAAATCTCTTACAACCTGATTGCTGTCGAAACCGGCCTTCGCCTAAACCACACTATGCCCCGCCCCAAAGTAGGAGGAGCTTACGTGTTCTAAGTGGGCGTGGCTAGTAGGTGGAGCTAAATTTAATTAACCAGAAGGTGGGGCTTGTTACACGAGAAATTTTTCGATGCCTGATATCAGCTATATATAATGGGCATGCAGGTATCTAATAATATTTTGCTTAGGTACTTGAAATAATATTATGTAAGTATGCCTTCTTAATACGTAAGTATGCCTTCTGCTTTTCATTATTGTTATTTAGTTAGTATTGTTATTTAAGAGAATAGATTCGAGAAAATTATTGATTTATCAGTGATAGTCGCAAAAATGATACTCATGGCAACTGCTTCTATCTAGATGTTTCTCTGTATCTCTATTTATAAACAGAATTATCGAATACTCCCTGTTTGTCGATCCCCATGCCCTAAAACTTTGTAAGCCAAAATCTCATATAAACAGCAAAAGTTAGTTAAACTGGCCTTTTATTTAAATTTGACCAAATTTGTCAACTTGCTGGTTATCTGAACAAATACACAATAACATTAAGTACAACAAAAATTGAACAGATTCACTACTTACATTTATAGAAATCCTCCTATGAAAATAAAATACGTTTTGTACTGTTAAATATAATGAGAATGTCCAAACTTAGTATTAGAATATATTTATTACATTTATTGACTTAATTTTAAGTTGCACACTTCAGCTTTACATACATTTACAGCTTCACAACATCTTATAGGATTAAGGCTGACTCGACGATGCGCAAAACATTGATAACACACCCCCGTGGGGCATAAAAATTAGTCATATTTTTTAAAAAATGTACCACATATTTTCGGAGAGGGCATTGTGGCCCTTTTCCCAAAAAGTCCCTACATTTTTCAAAATTTATTAGTTTTTGGAATGCGTGGGAGAAATACATTGCAGTTTGACAAAATAGTCTCGTTATCTGCTCTAGTATGAAAAATAAAAAAAATCAGGAGACAATGCCCAATGCAGAAGTTTGTGCCCTATTTGTTGAGGTACTACATTTTGAAATCGGTTGCCCCAAACTGGGTGTGTCAATGTTTTGCGTCTTTCCAACACCTCTCCTTACGGTACCACTAGACTGTGCCAATTTTTACTACGGGGAGAAAGGGCGCCAATTTAAAATTACGTTACGTTTTACGGACTGGGTTTATTTATAATCTAGCACCCCGTAGTAAAATTACTCATTTCTGCCCGTCGCTAAGCAACCGTGTTATCGAGGTAGCCTTAAAATGATTCATATTCATTATTTATCACAAGGCCATGACGCATCGTCTTCTCTGCAATTGAGGTCACCACACATTATGGACTGTTTTAACTTTAAAGGTATCTGGAAGCCTTAGAAAACAGTATGTAAAAGTAGCTTTTAACTACTGATTGGGCCCACCTACAGTAGAAAAGCAAACAAACATGTTCGGTGAAATGTAGGAATGTTTAAATGAAAAAGGATGGCCGTTTAAATATTATATGAAAATTGATATCATGGGTATAGAGCTGAATTTAATTAACATTCAAATGAAATACTTACCTCAAGTACCTACAGAAATAAACAATCAATTTCGAGTATACGTCCATTTATTGGTTTCAATATTATGACCGTTCAGTCAATACTTAATGGAAATTTGAAATTATTCGGCAAAATTCAAGATGTTACCGTCTTACATTGAAGATTTTAGCGTCAATAAAGTATTATATTAGTATTATGATTGGTTTGCTCATGCATATTATTTGTGCCGTAGTGAACCGAATCTAACCTATATTCACCAAGCATACTAGCAAGAAATTATTTCTGTAGTTTTACAGAAAGAAGCAATGACAGACTGTAATTAATAACTTGAAACATAAAAGAAAATGTCGTATCCTTAGTGAACGTATAGAATGGGCCCATTTCAATCATTATAGGCCGAACAGCATTTATTTGTCTAATTGATAACTTAGACACTAACACCTGTTTCCAACGTTGTGGGAAATTGATTGCCAATTCATGTATTTGTCCACAACGGGTATGTCCCCATATTTCCACGAAAAAGCATATTATTGACCAATATGGTGCAATAGGATAGATGGCAATGCCCATATAGTGATACATTTTAAGGGTTACAAAATTAAATATAATGTGAATGCAAAATCCACCTCCTACAAAAACCGGAATGATTAATTTCGAGGCTCTCATCATATTTTGATTGATAATCAACAATTGCAAATACAGTTTTTTGATTCTTACAAATTTCTTACGTCTATCTGCATAATTATGTAGACCCTTCTCATTTGCGGTTGACAAACTATACATCCAGTAGTAGGTGGTGTGAATATAGAGTGCGCAACTGCAAGCAACAAAAATAAATTCAAGAATAAAGTGCATAAAAATGAAAATATGACCAAAAAATATAAAAACGAGGCAGAAGACATAATAGATATAAGGCATATTACTAGGATTAACAATCCAAGTAAATATGTGTAAATCTTTATAAACAAGTGCAAAAGATGCTATGGGAAAGAAAATGAAGAGAATGGGAAAGGCTAGCTTAACAATATATCCAAGCAGTAGGTATAGGGATTAATGAGTTTTCAATTTCCGTTGAGGTCTCCACGAACATACCTGCATCAGTATCAGAAAGGATCAGTAAGATAAAAATATTTCTTCTTGGCGGTATTAGTTATTTTTTCGCAACATTAGTAACCACATAATATATTGTATAACTTATTGTAATTAACGATTATTAAATGTGATTTTAACTATTTTACTAACGATTATTATAATATTATATATTAACCATATATATTGCAAAACAATTTGAATGGATATTTTACACATAAAATTGGAATCATCACAAAAACTAAGCTTAGGCATTCTAATTTTTCAAAATTAATTGATAAATTTTATTTCTTTAACCATTATTATTATTAAACTTATAATCATGGTTTAATTATTGTGTTGAACTTACGTCTGTACAATGTGTCATATTGTAAAATATTAGTGCCCAAATGTGCAAACTCATCCACGGCCGAAACCATAGCCAAGTATTCCAAGAACATCGTGACGCCCATCACAATAAAAATTAGTAGCACGAATAGGTCCACAATGTTTATAACTGGAGGTTTCATAAAATTCTGACTTAGAAGGAACGAAATGGTGTAGCAGTTTAAAAGAAATGTTGCCAAAATGCCAGAATATGCTGAATACTTTTTCCTTTTGTTGGCTGTTGGGGTTAAAACTGCTTTCTTTTGGTCGTAATCGAAAAATCCACATTTTAGGAATTCGGATATTTTAAAGTATTCCTCCAGAGCATCCCTCATTATTTTCGTTGTCATTTTGAATTTTTAAATGTAGTCCTGAAGTTTGAAGTAATTACGACTACTTGAAAGATGAACGCTAAGTGAAACTGTACAACCAAATGTTTCAATAGTTCTACATAGAAGTTTGTGATGACGAATGTTTGCTCATTCGAATACTTACATATTCAATTAAAGTTTAGATTTTAGATAGTTGGAACTTACATAGGTAATGTTATATAGAATTTAGAATATCATGTATGTAGTTTATACATGGTTTACTACCTCACTACAGACTACAGAGTAATAGTACTTTGCGGAGGCCTACTTTACGGGCCCTTTGCCAACTCCCTCCCTGGCATTGTTGTTAGTTATTACTTTATTACCCTAGTTGGCTAAGCTTAGGCTAAGACTGTCATTACGAGTCACCGTCTGTGTGGGACTGTTTTGGAAGTCTACTATATAGTCCAACAAAGACAGGTTATCCAAGCTACTCTCACTTACAATACGACGTATCCATATGATCGCCAGGCAGTGGAAGCACACATTGATTAGTGAGGCGACTGTGTGTTGGGGATGCTGAGTTTTATATGGGGTATACATTGTGTGTATGGATTTGCCAATTTTGTTGGTATTCCCATACACTGGGAAATGACAACGAATGGGAGGTACAAAATATTATACTGTATATTAAAAGTATGGGTGCGTTTTAAGTCGTATGGCACACACCTTAATTCTGTAAGGCGGAATTATTGACATTTAGTCTTACCTGGTATGGTGTTCAAAAGAGCTGAACGTTTGGATGTGCATGGAAGTATGTATGTATGGGAGACATACACAAATATAATATGTAATAAGACCCAAGTAGAAACTGTAATAGCCAGGAGGAATGCATAGTTATGCAGAGAAATGAAGGGAAGTGTGAAGTTTGAAATGTGTTACAATACCCGAAGTTAGCAAAAAATACTAGGTGAATGAATTCAATCACGATCATGATGGCGGTAAAATGGGTTTAACGGATAAGCAAAAAAAGGTTATAACTGACTTATTAGAAGTTAACCAAGACATTCATTACTCCACGTGCAGTGTTAGATTGTTTCGAAAGTAAAATTGATGTTCCTGTTCCTAAAAAAATAAATTGTCAACTTCCTCCACTACTACCGACCGTCGTAAACGTCAGCCCAGAATGACCATTGGGTACGTACATGTATTTTCCAGCAAATATTATAATTTAATTTCTAAACTAATTAATATTGACATTTCGAATTAATAACATTTAACTGCATAGCAAATAACAAAAAACTATACCATACATATTCAGTTTTGCCATACTTATTCATAAATTCCATACAAAGCTAGACAAACTAATTTTCAAAATCTCATACAAAATTGAGGTGTGTGCCATACGAATTCCTATTTCCCCTTAAAAGTATTGTGATTTTGTGCTTATGTTAATGCTTATTGTGCTTTACTTACTTCGCGAATTAAATTCGTAGTATACAAGCTATAATAGTGGATAGACATTTTGCCCTTATTGTGTTAACATGATTTATATTTACTATTAATCATATAGCCACGACCCATGAGGCATCGTCTTTTTTGCAACTGAGGTCACTACACATTATAGACTGGTATAACTTTAAAGGTATCTGGAGCCGTAGAAAACAGTATACGTAAAAGTAGCTTGTAACTACTGATTGGACCACCCTACAGTAGAAAAGCAAACAAGCATGTTAGGAGAAATGTAAAAGACTTTAAATGAAAAAGGATGGCCGTTTAAATATTGTATGAAAATTGATATCATGAGTATAAAGCTAGAACATGCTCTAAGACATTGACTATACAAACTGTCGTGTATGTAGTTACAGGAATTGTTCTATGTGCTTTTGGATAAAGCAGTGCAGAGCCACATTTACTGGAAACTTCATGCGCAAAACAGGAGCCTGATTGCAGGACAGAAAATTTTAAAGTCTTTCAATTTTCTAGAAATTTCAGATCGCATAAGTTGACGAATTACTATTCAGTCATTTTCAAACAAATAAAATAACTTTTTCATTAAAAACAGCCTATTTAGACACATTTTAGATGTCAATCCATTGATTTATGTCGGAACGTTACATTGGCACATGCGAATCATTATAGATGAATAATAAATATTATGATCTGCACTACTACACCCAAATATTAAAGTGTAACTCTGCAGAATGATGGTTTGCATTTTACTTTTAATAAACCTTTCTTTACCTTTTTTAACAATAATGAATTATAATAATACAGTTATTTTCAAATACTTGAGATTTAATTTCCACAGATTTATTAAATGGATTAAACATCATTTACAGGTTTCATAACTTCAAATATATTCGATAAAGAAAGAGGGTTGGAATAAAGCCACGTATATACTTCAACAGAGAATATTTACAGTATTTACATATTTAATTAAAGATGCATGCCTCTCAATGGATATTTGTTGAAAAAAAGTATCAGGAATCAACAATTTGGCCGAATCTTCATCTCTACCCTTTTAAACTTCAAAGTATTTTGATTATTTTCACCTTCGCTCCATACCATTCCCTGCCATCTACCACTTCTTAAAGTGTCAGGATGGTCTTTACTTGGGTACATTCCGTTTAAATTCACCTGAAATATATTTTTCAATCTTGCTATTATTTTTAGGATTAAATTTAGTAAAATGTTTTCTCTGTTTAGTAACTCCAGCTCTTATTTACAAAATTGGATAGTCTTATTAGAGGGAGACTGCTAATTAAAAAGATGCTCTTATTTCATTGACAAACTAAACACTCAATAGCAAGTGCAATCAGTGAGAAGAAAGCCTTTCACCTTACATAAAAAACCTTAAGCCGCATTTAAGTGTGTTCATATCATATATACCTAACCATACTACTAACATTATACATTAAACGAGAGACATTATTTGATATAGGTACATGGTCATCCCAATGGCTTCCAAAATGTCATTTCTTTCCCTCTACATTGCCATTCCCCACATGTAGAGGGAAGGAAATGGCATTTTGGAAACCATCGGGATAGCCATTTACCTAAATAAAATCTGTCATACGTGTATTTAGTGGTGAAGGCTTGGAGGTTACAACGTCCCTCCAAATTTCTCATAATCACTTTAGATCATGTACTTCTTCATTGAATAAAAAAGTGACTTTATAGGTAAACAATAAAACTGATATCACATAATAATATAACACGTTCAAGCTCGCTCTCTTTGTGGTCTGCTATAGCTACCCCAGATAACAGAAAAGCCTAATTTTCTCCAATAAAACTACTTTATTATGGATGAAAATACATTCCATGCTTTCCATATATACTTTGCATTGCCTCTTACCCTAAAGCAGTCTCTGAACCAGAATCCCTGAGCGTTGTATACCCTTGAGCAATGTTTGTCCGATTCATTATCATTGTCACTATCGATTGTAGAAAAATAAACGCCATTGTGGTAACCAAACTTGTCTGGCAAACCTGAAAATTATTTCAACAGATTACAAAATTAGTGGGAGGCTACATTTACTATTTATTTGCAGCCTTAACAAAAATGTTAGTTTAAATGCAGTAAAAAGAAAAAAAAACACATTATTATAGAAGACTGGGCGGATTTGCCAGCTTGAACTATACATTTATATGGGTAGGATTTCAGTCTAGGTTAGGTTTTATTTAAGTTAAGTAAGACTTAACCACGTTAGGATATTACGGCAGGCAGTTCAAGCATGTAAAGCCAAGTTTAATGCTTCACACTTAACTTATGCTTGGACTTTGGACAGTCACTCAGCAGAAAACTCCGGCTAAACCAACAGCGGATGGTTAAATCAGCTGCGAAAGGAGCGCTTAGGCGGTGTTTTCTGCTGAGAGCTAGAAGTGGACTGTTCAAGCATTACCTTAAGCTTTACATGCTTGCGGCAGAATAACCCTGGTCCATTTTACTGACTTGATTTATCTTTGATGTAGCCACCAATTGTCAACCCGTATTTGTCTGCCTCAGAATAAACGCTGAAATTTCCATAGCGTGCTTGATAATTTGCTCCGTTGAGGGACAAAGCTGTAATGAGGAGTTCGTGATTGCATATTTTGGTCAACTGATGAATTTTCTCCAGACCTATAAATAATAGAAGTTAATCAAGACCTTTAAAAAATAAACCCAGACAATGTTAAGAAAAAGTAATAATTCAAGTTATGTTCTATTCACATCATGGCAATGCTTTCCTTCTCCGACAGGCTTTAAGTATACACAGATTTATTATCATATTCGGCTATCTTTTTCAGTCCACTTTTAAACCTTTTAATTGGTCTTTTGTTCGCTGCTGGCGAAACAGTGAACTGCGAAGAAATCGTGAAGGAAAATAAGTAGACCACCGACCAAGCTAATTGGGTGGCCTATTCTTCTCCAATCACGATTCATTCACAGCTCACTGCTCCACCAGCCACGAACAAAAGACCAAATTAAAATGATTAAAAATAAGCTGGAAATTATAGCTGAATAGGGTAATAACCAATTAATGTTTTCTATAATGTACCCCAAAGCAGTTTCCCCGAAGTCCAAGACACGTAGTGTGCCTATGTCGGGTGTCTTCCAAAGTTACCCGACATAGGCACATTGTGTGTGATGGCCTTCGGGTAGACGCTTTGGGGTACATTATCGGAAAAAGTTTAAAACTAACTGAAAAATTGTTTTCAAAATAAAGAGTTTTTCTTGTTGCTTGTATTTTTTTAAATTTTCACATCAATTAAATAATTTGCTGCCGGTGTGACACTTTTAAACGTTGGTGGAATATAAGCCTTAAATAGCAGTTAATAACATACCAAGCCAGTAGTCAGAATGTGGGTCACCAAATCCGATTTTGTATTCAGACCAAGTTTTTTGGAACAGCGCAGAGCGGTCGTTGTCGTTCAAACATCCAGGTATACCTCGTCTTTGAAAAACGGTCCAACCTCCACCTTCCGTCTCAAAATCGCAGAAAGCTTCCACTGATTCGCTGCCCGTTTCTTCTTTATTAGGAAAAATACTGTAAACCCTGTTTCTGTTGAAGCGGATCCTTTTGTTAACTTCGTAACATGACTCAAATTCAATTAATGATGCTAAAACAAAAAAAAAGTAATTTTATATTGGGCTAGAACCGCTACTGTGCAGTGAAAAGCGACTCATACCATTATGTAATTAAAATTAGGTAGGCATGACTTAGGTAGGTATTAGCTATAGTGTTACTTTCCCAGATCAATTGGTCTTTCTTTACCCTACCCAGCAATTAAATAAATGTATTAAGTTACTATCTGAACAATTATATATTATTTTTAGTAGTTGGGGATTTCTATCACTATAGGATTGACCATGCCAAGAAGCCATGTAAATTGTTTTTGCATTACCATTTACATCCATTTTCTTCAAAACTAGTTCCTAAGAAAAAAACAAATTTTATTGTGTGTCTGTTTTTGTTATTTTCATAAAACAAAATAGAATAGCTATACAGTAATTTACCTCCAATAAGGGAAAATAACCGTCTGATTCTTTAGGGACTATTAAACTTCCATTGGGATTATTTTTTAACCTTTGCAGAAAATTTTCCAAGTAATTTGGCACAGACACCAATCCGAGTAACTGTAATGTAATCAGAATCGGCAATTAACTTTGATGTAACGATATTTTTCCACTTCATGAGTTTTAAATTGCAAGGATTGTTATAGCATTGTTAAAACTATGAAATGCTTTGGAATGTAAAACTTTACCATTGTCTTAATGCTTCCGATGTCATTTTGCAAACTGCCGTTTTTATGTTTTATTTCTTCTAATTTATCATTCATCGTTGTATTATCAGAAAGTATATCAGGGAAAAAGTCAATATTGCTGATTCTCTTTAAGGTCATGTTGCAGGCACTCCTACATATGCTCAAAAGGTGCACATCCTCTTTTATGTCTCCTACGACTGTTTGTAATGATTCTAACTTTCCATCCACGTTTTTTATAGTTGATTCCATATTTTCGATCTTTTCATTCATGTTTGACACATTTGATGCAATACTGTCAATTCTTGTTTCCATGCTTTTTATCTTTTCGAATACATTGTTAACCTGGTCTCGAATTTGGAGAATGCCGCTGATAACATTGGAGCACAAACTATGCAAGTCAAACATAATAATATATTATCTTATAAGCAACAAATTAATTTTATAAATTCTATATTATAATATGTATCTAAGCTAATCATTAATCATCCTAATAATAGGTGCATTATGAATACCTATGATTATTGGCATACATTTTTTAGCTCATACAAGGTAATGAGTTTATAAAACTCCTTTACTATGAAATCTCAATTTTGGTATCAGCGGTATATAACTTTTTGTATGATTAGTTTATAGTTTATTATAACATTAATAATTATAACATTAAAATTTGCTTCAGTTCATAAAAGTGTAGTTTCACCTTGGCGCTGGGTGGTACTTACTTATGATTATTACCAATAGTTGTCAACAGATAGAAATTGTAAATTTACATACCTTTGTTGATCTAAACTTTCATTTGGAGTATCGGGTGCACTTGAGCTTTCGAGTATTTGCAAACCAATGCATAATGTCCAGACGAGGAGTTTGAATATTTTCATTTCAATTGGAAGCAGAATCTTAATAAAAAATGTAATAATCGTTTAAAGTTCTTGGTCGGGCTAATGATGAGCTTTTAATGGGACATTTATCATATAATAAATAACACAATCTGAATTTATTATTCGGTTTCCACTTCCAGAATGACACCAATACATGATTACTAAATAGCCTTTAAATTACGCGTTAAGTCTTTTGTGTATTCATGTCATTATAAACCCTAGAATTTTCATTTCGTTTTGTTTTACAAATAACAATAAAGATTTTAAATTAGCTGACGAGGGACAAGATTCAAAAATTAAAACTACTTTTTGAACTTTGTAATGTAATACGTATTCTGTTGTCTACCTTATCTAATAACCTTAGGTAGTCACCTTAGACAGCAACTTCATTTCAAATATCCACTACTATTATACCATGTTTAATTTGTACATGTTATTGTATATTTATGTATGTCTTGAAATGATGGTCTTTTAAAATTGCGTTGGATTTTATTTTTGCGCTTTGCACATTCACACTATGCTCTAAATATGTAAATTTATATTATAATTGTTCCTGCAAAATAATTTATCTACTAAAGAAATCAAGAGTTTTAAAAATAATTTCTTTAAAAACGCGTTAAAACATTACATCTATACTGATTTCCCGTTTGAAGATTGATTTGTGAAAACCTTAAACATTAGTGCAGCAGCAAGAAAAATTTTCGGGAGGGGCTCGACAAATTGTAAGTGGAAATATCACCATTTTCCTGCCTGCCCCCCTCCCTGCGGCCCTGTTAAACACACAGGTTGACATTCCTCCTAATACAAACACTTTATTAAATAAAACGTAAAACATGAACTACTACCTTATAGCCACAAAGCCACAACAATGTCTGATGTAGCAAACTAAATAATTTTATTCCAAGCTTTTGCTCTTGTAATAGCACAGAAATCTCTAACTTTCTGTCTGATTCCGTTTCTATATGGACCAGCGTAAAATTTAACCAGTAATGAAGCTTATATAGGAAATTGTAAGTTATAAATAGCAAATAAGACTGACCATATTATTATTATTCTTAACCCGAGACCCTTTGTCGCTTTTACAATAAAAGGATTTTTTCTATTTTGTAAGCCAACGATTTGGTTTAAGGTGCACTTGAATTTAGTAACTACGATTCATTTAAACAAATATTATTTGGAACCATTGAAAGTCTATTTGCATTTTTACAATGATGCAAAATTAAACATTTAAGACCAAAACTCGGCCACATACCAATACTATGGCTTGTGGACAGCACCTTGTCCACACACGACACGACGAGTACATAAAACTTCTACAGGGGATCAATATAGATATTATACAAATGCTTTATTGTAGTACATAATTTCCAGTGCAGAAGCTTTAGATGAAATTTATCAGTATGAATGCAGTAGAAATGATGTGGAATTGAGGCTACCATTATTAAGTGCTTGGTTACTTCATATCTGATATCTGGTCAGCCTAACAGTAATCGGTTAGCATACCAAATGTAAAAGCAATACAGTGTTATCACACTTTGTTTTATCTGTAATAAGTATAGTTTCGTAATATAACATTCATAGATACGGCTTCTTTCAATAAACCAAGGCAGTAGTAGTTTAAAAATTAAAATAATCAGCGTCAGAATTAGGGGTGAATCTGCAGGGTGAAGGTCAATAAATTACAGTAGCGTACCATAAATCCTCTAATTTAGTCTCAAAAGTGTCTCTTATAAACGCCGGTTGATATTGTCACTTTAGCTACATTTTGGCATTGCAATAGTAATTACTGCGTTATTCAAGAATCAAGTAATATCATTTTGAGTGCATAGCTAAATGGTTTTCTTATGTAATACAGTTAAAACTTAGTTAGAATTAGACACGCTTAGACTTTCCAAAAATGAAAAGGACGCATCTCCACTCCAAAGTTGATTCTCTCATTAACGCCGTGCAAAATAACTGCATGTCGCAGAATAGGCTTCGTGGGCTTTTATTAGAAGATTTACGGTAGACAGATGTTAATTGAAGATCAACCAATGTAGTATCAAAAGTTTAAATGCGCCACTATTTTTGGAGTTTAATCATATATAATTTCGTTTTATATCACTGAGAAGGAAGTTTTAATCAAAGGAGACGTTCTCAAGGATGTGCATGATGCTGATGCTATTACATATTATATCTGTTTGCTCATAATACTTTAGTCCAACGAAAGTAATATAATATATACATATGGCTATTGTATTTCAGTCGCAATTCATGGACGTATACTGCGAACTGATTGAAACTATTGTAAATCTTCTGAATTCATTTTTGTCAAAATATGTAACCTCATCCTATCATCAACTGTAGAAAATTACTGTTTTGGAAGCAGAATCAAAAGTAATGAGAAATTTGCCAAGTTTTGTATATTAATTAGAATCAAAGTTGGAACTTTCTACTACTTAAAAAAATCTCATGTTCTGAACCATACTAAACATGTCGTCAGAGGTACGATAAGAGCCCTGTTAATATTCAAGATATTACTTAATTATATATTACTAGGCAGTCACAGGACCCAGGTCCTGTCGTACATGGGGCTAGTACTTCTACAAACAATTTTGTAGGAACTGGTTTGCAGTAGGCCAATTACACCAATATTTAGATGGGTTCAACACTATATAATGCATAGCTGGTCTCAGGGCCCAGGTCCTGTTATAAATAAAGCTAGTGTTTATTCCGGGGCATAAATTGTACGATTATTAGAATGCGTCTAACAGATACACAGATTTTTTACATTAACTCCGATTTATCTTTCCACGGTTTCTCATTTGATGGGACGGTAGGTAGAGATTTTACATTATCAGAGTCAAAAAGTATTGCAAAACTTCGCCTTAGTACGACCTAGAGTCAACTTTTTGTTTTGAAATATAATTGTGAGTACTGGCAACTTACTCCGGTCACCTCTTATGATCACATGTTTGATTCGAGGTTTACAGTACTCAAACCATAACCTTTGTTATATACTGCCACTAATTGATAATGGACCATTTTGAGGTCAAGTTAGCCTTAATTGGCAATGTAGTGTCTAGAAAACTAATAGAAAACTGAATAATTTTCATTGTTACTTTTTGGTCCCATTAGAGAGTTTAAACTTTTATATTATATGATCCCGTTATTTTTGAGTTCCGTTCCTGTCTCAGTGCTCACTTTTTTGAAAATCTGACTTTTTTAAAGCATTTAAAGTAGAGATATCAAAAACACAACCACTACATTTTGTTCGTGGATATTCCACGGTTCCATAATTGCAAGACCCATAAAAATCAAATACCTATTTTGGGAATAATTAAACCGTATGTAAAGACAAATTTTAAACTCAATGTAGTTCAATGTAGGTTGACACTAAACGTTAATCATGGAATATTCGAGCGCATAAGCCCACTTTACTCTTATAAGAAGAGATGGACCAACAAATGGTCAAGTCTGTCTTATTTGGCAAAGAGCCGTTAAAACGGTCAATTAAATGTTTTATGAGAGTAATAATGTGGAGAATTTTTAGTCAACTCTATCATATTATATATAGAATCCCAAAAGTCAATGAGTCCATTAAACTTTCTTGTCACAATAGCCCAACAAAACTTCAAGATGCGAGTGAAAATTAATAAGTACAACAAACGGTATACTTAATTGAAGGAAGAAGTTTCTACTACCACGTCACACAACGGTGTATTTAAATTTAATAATTTTATCATACTTTGGCTTTAAAACGCGCAAGCGTGTATGCATAAATTAAGCAAGAGACCATTCTGTTTTGAAACGTTATGGCTTGCCCTATTCTCATAAATACATATAGACACATACAAACATACGTACATACAAATGTTTTTAATAATGTACCCCAAAGCAGTTGACCCGAAGTCCACTGTAATCAAAGTGCCTTTGTCAGGTAACTTCGGAAGGCATCAGACAAATGCACGTTGCGTGTGGTGGACATCGGGTAAACTGCTTTGAGGTACATTATTATTAAAAACATTAATTATTCAATACGCGTGCGCCAGTTTATCTTTATACTTTAGTCATGATTATATTACTAGGCCCTCAGTACTATTAATTTAGTGTATCCCTTTTTTGTGTTATATAAATTTAAAATTGATAAGATTATATTATCTTATTAATTTTAAATTTATCAATCTTAAAGATTTACAAGCGCAACTCATCTCTATCAATTTAATCCATAAATGTATGATATATTTAATAAAATATAATAATATTATATTGAGTTAAGTTGTGTAAATAAAACTCTGTTGGCCAAATGAAATTTCTTTTGAAATGTATCTAAATTTTTGAAAATTAATTCATAAATTTTGTGTCAATATACCACAGGGTACAAAAACGGACCTTTTTTGTCTTTTACATTTTCTGCCTTTCTTATAAAAAAGGTAGGAGTAGGATTCTTTAAAAGCAGTCCTTTTTTGTCTTTTTACCTTTTTTGATGTAACAGCGAAACAGCGTACCCATTTACTTCCACTTTACATGTAAATGAGGTAAAAAGGGTAAAATGGACTGCTTTTTTAGACAAAATTGTACTTTTTACCTTTTTGTAAAAAAGGAGTATCGTTTTTGTTTCCTGATATAGCACTAATGGCCTCCACATTACAACTTAACGTTGACTAAATATGCCTTATCGTAGAATCATCTAACCTTAACGTGTAATTTTTGGCTATTTACCAACTCGTTTATTGTGGTAGTGTGGCAGGTGACATAATAATAATAATATATTAATTACATGGACTGGTATTATATTCTTTATACGTAATAAATGCTACATAGTCGCCTCGTTAACAATTCATTACTACTTATATAAATTCTAATCATTTAAGTTGAGGCGTGATATTGCCCACACGAAAATTATACAAATGGAATTCGTCGAAAACAAGTCCGTTAAACTGATATCATGAAGCCTATTTTTAGTAGAGTTATTCATATGCCTATCTACAAAATATTCTAACCTGCCTATCAAAGGCCACGCCACGATATCTACATTATTAATTATTATGTATGCTCATAAGGAACGCTGATTGTTGCCTGGGTAGATTACCTAGCGTAGTGCAGATCAAAACCAAGACCATATTCAATAATTTTAACTGAGTTTAACCATATTCAATTATGTAACTGGTAAAAAGAACCTAATTATATAAATCTATTTATTTATTTATATTTATTTATTTCCATAAGATTTCCATAAGATTATTTCCATAATAACTCGTCTAATGTATCCTAAGTTCCTGGTCCCAGGTACACCAAGTTTGCTATTTTTCTGCGTTGCTGTAGTTGAGATGATTGGAAAAGTATTTAAATAATCAAGCACATGAGATTGAGAATTTCTTTAGAATATAAGACGACGTCACAAAAATCCCAATTCTTTATAATAACATGATTCATCAGTATAATTAGCATTTCCTTTTAACGGTACTTGACATGAAAACACGCAATGAATATACAATTTACCAAATATCTGTCCACAACAACAAGTATTTGACATCCATTAGCTATCCAGGGATTCTATAATATACATATTATAGCAGACTAATTAATTAAAAGTCACTTTTTGACTGCCGTCGTCTCTGAAAGTATGAAAAATATCATTTGGTGAACTAATTTCATTCCCATAGGATAAATGTAAAAGTTTTTCATTTACAATAGACAGAATTGTATTTTCCAGTGAAAAAATAAAAATTAAGGCATAAATCATTGAGTACATTATACAAAAAAAATTTAATTTAAATTATGTAGGTATACAGAAAAACCGCAAGGCAACATAATATTTGAAATAAAGTTACTAACATGAATTTGACATTTTTCAAGCTGTCCCTAGTGGCACAATATTTTCATCTCAGTGCTGCGAAATCAGTTTTAAATTACTGGTTAGATGTACATCAAGACTGTTATTCCTATGTAGTTCTTAACGAAGAGATTTCAGAACCGGATCTCCAAATACTCTCACTTGAGCCTGTGACAAGACCAATCTTTGTTTATGGTGCTCTTGGAATACTCACACAAATGTTGGATTATAATCCCGTTAATGGCCAATATGAGGTGGAATTAAGGAAGAAAATGTGGTCAAATTATTCCAACACGACACATGCAAAATCCAAATGCATTTCCATGACGTTCCAACAAGGCGGAACAATCTATCCAGGATCACTTATCCTTATGCTAACTTTACTGACTATGCCATCACATAGAACATACGACAAATTATATATTGACGTAATTATGATGAGTTGGCAAGCTCAACGTTTTAAGACGTCTCTACAGCAAGAAATGAGGAACAAACGTCAATCTCAACGTAGCATTTATAGGCAACGTCATTTACATCATTTAAGGCTGATAACCGTACATGCATCTGGTGGAGACATTTTGGAGCATGTGTGGCTACTGTGTGGACACTGTAGAAAAGTATCGGTTATCTATATTCTTTGTCGCCACAATAATAAGGATTTAGATTGTTTAAAAAATATCACCGAAATGAGTAAAGTTCAAAATAAAAATGTCGTCAACTGGATAGCATCAAACAGTTACGTTAAATTTTTAGAAGACGCTCAAAACATCTTGCATCTTCAACAATCAATTTCTGGAGTGAATTTTAATCCATTCAGAGACAAGCATTTAAATGAGATATCATTATTTTTATCTGAATTATTGCTGAGACGCGGTAATCAATCCGTTGTGGCTACTGGCCAATCTAAATTGTATTTTATTAACCCAACTGTTATCATGTCGACAATATTTAACACAATTGTTGTACATAGCCCCGTTTCAACGAAACAAGCATTAATGCAGGCGTCAGTTTCTGTGACATCGACGATTGGTTTTAATTTCGTTACATGTCACTCTTTAAATTCTGATTACGGCTCTTTCAAATTATATTTTACGCCTTACAAAGTCGAATCATGGTATGGAATTTTGACATCCGGAGTTGTATTGGTGATCACCATATATTTAATGTTCAGAAAAATTGGATTAATTCGGTCCATTCTTTTTGTCGGTTCTACATTTATGTACAATATGTACATGCCAAATATTCCTGAATGCTCTTCAGCAAAGTTCAGAGTAATCTCTTTAGGGTGGTTGTTGGCTGTGGTGGTCTTGTCCAATGCATACATTGGAATTGTTACTACCGAAATTACTGCACCAATTCCGAACGTTTATCCAGAAACGTTTAAGGAAATTGAAAATTTTAAATTCTACTCCAGGAAACATTCAAAAGCAGAGAAATGGTGTGCGGGAAACTTCACCTTTGATGCATATGGATGTTTTCTTATTGGAATCGTATTGGGTGATATGAGGGAGGATATCAAAGCTATAGAACGAAACTATGAAACTAACATTTCAAAAAGGATTGCTGCCGATGAGGATAGAATTCTTTTTATTATTAAGCGTATGGTTATGCCAAAAAATAAATCAGCAGAAGAAATCGTTTCAGAATGCTCAGAAAGCGCGTTTGTGGATTTTGAAGATCAGTTGGATTCTTTTGTCCCACACTTTAAGGGACCGAGTACAACTTTTGGAATTGGAACCGAGTCAACTTTGGAAAGAAGTTTTGGATGGATTATTGGAGTGAAAGACGGTGGAGAGACGGCATTTTTACTCGATCGACTTATTCAATCGGGAATATACTCCTGGTGGACTGCACTATTCAGATCATTCAATTTATCGAGAAAAAGTTTACGTTTTAATAATTCTGTCAATGGCATCATTGCACTTTCACTCAGCTCTAATATTGTGTCAGGGTTTCGAATATATTCCATATTGGTCGGAATTTGCGTAATAGCATTTTTATTGGAATACCTCTACAATATTATCAAACATTGCAACTACTGGAGAGTCTATAATTTTAGGAGTTGCATTTGGCGTATAAAATCAGCATGTTAAAAATAATTTTTGAATGTTACCTACACTAAATGCTGGAGATTCCATAGGTAATAATATGTCGTCTGCTTAATATTACAAGGTAACAAGCCATTTTATCATGACTGCTACAAAGTAACAAACCATTTTATCATGGCTGAGACAAAGTAACAAACCATTTTATCATGACCGCGACAAAGTAACAAACCACTGTATCAGGAGTTAGGTTTGTTACCTTGTCGCAGCCATGATAAAATGGTTTGTTACTTTGTCTCAGCCATGATAAAATGGTTTGTTACTTTGTAGCAGTCATGATAAAATGGCTTGTTACCTTGTAATATTAAGCAGACGATGTGATATGTAATAATATATAGGCACACAATATTATATGCGTAACATTTTTGTAAAACTTAATAATCACTATTTAAAACTAGTACTTCAACGTTTGTAATAACACCCCCTGGTTGTGTAAGTGATCAAATAAGACCATTGTTATATTATCTTATTCCATAGATGTGTACAAAATTTGAAGCCATGATTAAATATAACACGAATAAAACAAATACCTTTTTAATAGGACATTTCTACATGCAGAAAAATAGAGAACAGCCGATACATGCAATGCAAAGCTGTAGATTCATTACCCATTTAAAATGATTCGTGAATTCTGTTAGACCGTATCGCATAGCTTCGCTTACTAAGAATGTAATTTCCCTCATTTAAAATGGGTGGATATTGTACCATGACTTAGTTGGGTTATTTTATACTAGTGAACCCAGCTAAGGGGCGCAATCACAGTAATAAAAACAATTCCGAAAAATCATCGGTATTTCCCTTAGGTTATTATGTTTGTAAATACAATAATTTAAATATAGTTTTAGTTTCTACAGTGGTTGGAAAATTAACTGCAGTTCCAACTTCCTGATAAAAAGGATTTTACTAAACTACAACAATAACTGTAGATCGCAGCCTCAAATACAGGGGACAATGAAAGACTCCATTTTTAATAAACAGCCCAATAAGTTACCAAAACGCTCCCATATAAAATCAGAAAAATAAGATTCCCCCTGGGATTTTGGAAAAACGTACAAATCCCATGAGTGCAACTTGCGAATTAATATTTCTGAAGGATAAATAGTGGCCCCCAGTACTGTTTTTAATTCTACAAAAAGATGTGCAAGCTGGCACAAAGGAATCAAGGGGATCCAGGGGGTAATAAAAAGTGAAACCAACTCTACTAAAAAATGCTAAATAAGTGTATAGATTTAACAAAACCAGATTAAATTAGGAGTTTTGAAATGTTATTTAATACGCACATTACGATCATAACGAAATGTTCCCTTTCGCCAATCATTTCCATCACAAAATAATCATCTTATGTAAATTTCTATTTTTGTTTTGATGTTATAATAATATAGGCACCCAGTACCATTGCTGAATTTCAAAATGATTATGCATATTATCATTGTCTAATTTCGAAATAAGCTAATGTTAACCCATATTGGACTTCCTTGCTTCATGAAACATGTATTGTATACGCGCATGTGCATTGCAACAAAATGCCGCATTGTCCATGGCATAGATAGATACATAGATAGTTACCTGCTACATAGGAAGAAATAATTTTATTATATAGAGAATTCCATATTGTTTTATATACTTATTTATATCAACTCAACATGTATAAGCTATTTACCCAGCCATTAGTATATTCAACTTACATACGTAGGTATATCTAATATAAGTAATGGAAACTAGCTTTGTATTAAAGTGCTTTCTTTAAAGTATTGAAGTAGGAAAGCAGGCACCTCATATAATAATAATAATATATAATATAGTGCTCTCCAGTAAGGTCATGTTCGTCAATTATGGTTAACTTTTAAGAATTTCAGAGAGTATCCAAACAAACCAGTGGGAGATATATACCTACTCTAAATGTTCAATTTCTTTAGCAATCGTAAGAATATTTAAGTTTCATCAACAAAAAATTTTTGAAGATTATATTGCGCGTATAACTTCATCTCATAAATCTGCTGAATGCCAAAATGCCAAGTAAAAACTTGATTGTTTTAAATAAAAATGTTTACATTTAACATTTTATTAAGTTACTAGGCCACCAATACTGCCGTTAGATTTCAAAAGATGCCTGTGTCAATATTTTTTGGTTTAATTTTGGAATATGCTAATATTAACCTAGAGTGTAGTTCATTGTTTTATGCAATAATAATATGTATAGCATACGCGCTTGCGTATTTAAGCTCTCCCTACTAGAAATACATATAAAGTTACATAATATTATTATTTTATGGTAAATTTTTATTGCTTTATCTCTTCTGTGTTTATAATATTATAAGCGAAAAAAGTGAAAACAATAATAGAATAGAATAATGACTCAGTAAATGTAAAGTAAATGAACTCAAATAGATAAAGTTAATCGATGAACTCAACATACTCAATGAAAATGCAATGTAAACAAATAAATAAGCAACTGCACAAGTAGTTAACCTTTGACTGTAGAATACTGCATGAACAGCTGTAAGTAATCTTAGTCATAAAAAGTAATGTTTACATCTTACGATACAAGCCAGTCATTATGATTTAAAGTTCAATACAAATACTTAAGTCAGCAACTAAGACATTTAGTTATTGCATGCTCTAGATTAGAACTGACCTATTCAGCAGATTATAAGTTTAATGAACAGCAACTCAATCAATTGTCAAATAGTATATAAGGAGGATTCGCCTGTGAATCCTCACGACAGTTTTCCCACTGGAGTCCCACTTGTAACAATTACTTGTTCTCTCAGAATAAAGTATCATTACAATAGTGACTTATAGGAATTCACGTCTGTCATTTCTACTTGAAGCCCGTCCCAGTGCAATATAGAGAATTTTAAATGAAATAAATTAATTATAACAATATTCTCTGGTTGATTAGGCAATCCAATCTGTCATAAAAGTATAATATAGTAATAATATTATTTTAATTTTACTATGTCCACAACAAAGCGTGTGATATTCAGTTGAAAAAACTGAAAGTTTAAATTCACTAGTTGGTATGTACGTCGCCGCTTTACATGAATTTAAGGTCGGGACATGGAATGTCAATTTACAAGAACTGAGCCTAGTTTCGGAAATACAATTAAGAAGGGCACGTTTTAGTTAAATCATTTCTGGTTTTCCCCGTAAATCCACAATACGTTTCTTCAAAGTTCTTATGTTTGTCCTATTTAAGTTATTACTACTTCAAACGAATTTGACTTATATGTTAACCTATAACAAATATAGTCTATATAGTTTGGGTATGCTAGTGTACATGGTCAATTCGTTGGTTTGCAGAGTTTATAGATAATTGAATTCCGCTCTAATGCAAGCTAAGAAATATTTTTTGCTTTTGTCTACTACGACTTAACTTTCAGTGACTGTGCATTTTCTTGAAAGTCGTCCATCTAAACACAAATAATCACGTATTTAATACTACACTCGCAAACTACTGCTCTGCTGCACATTAGATAATTGTAAAAGTTGGACACTGATTATGTCTTAATATGGCCACAGACGGAGCATTGGAATCCATAGATAGATACTTCGCGTTTTATTCCACAATAAAAGTGACCCCATTCAAATGGAACAAGAAAGAGAAAAGATTATCAACAAATCCAGATAAACTAACCTGGGCTCATTACTACTGTACGTGTTTATTTGGATGGGCAGTATGTATTTATGGAAATTGTCGTCTCCTGAAGGAACTGTTCATTTGCAGTGAAAATTTTATGGCTCATCAAATCATGATGTACACCTTCTACAATCTCATCATTGTCATTGCAAGCGTATTGAACACGATTTTAATACTACATGGGGATTTCGTCATTAATGTGTGGAACATGAGCCGAAATTATGATTTGGCAAGCAAAGGTTACTAGATTCTTTGTTATTAGTAGTAGAAGGGTACGAGGGGTTATCTTGCAGTGGAAAATTTCAAATTTTAGCGCGTGGGGGGTGGGTTCACTTTTAGGTTCGGTTAAGGAGTAAATAAAACTTCTTAGGTTCGGTAAAGGAGTAAATAAAACTTCCTAAGATCGGTCTGTCTCAATTTCCCCCGCTCTAAGTCAAGGTGGGGCCTTCTGCTTTCTGTCGGATCGGCCTAATGTAATTATAAGTAATTAATCTGAATATATCATTGATATAGAGTATTACATACTCGTTCATACAAACTCTGCGTAGCATTGGTGCGCAGCACGATGCCGTCGATTTTGTATGAATTAAAGTAAGTACAATAGTTTAATACAAGACTGAATAGTATTGTATCAAACGGAAATAAAGTAAGAACCTTTCTTCGTTCAAAATTTGGTGAGCATTGGTGCGCAGCACGATGCCAGGAAATTTTGTATGAAGAATTAAAGTGAGAACAATAGTTCGATGTAGTTGTTTATCGAACGATAATAAAAATAATAATAAAAATTGTCTGTCACCAGAAATTACAGTACACAATAGGCACTGTAAAATGAAGTGATTACAAAGGTTTACATAATAAATGGAAAATAATCACAAAAGGAGTCTATTTCCTATTGGCATTAGTTTGTTAATGCAACTCATTATTTACATAATAAATGGAAAATAATCACAAAAGGAGTCTATTTCCTATTGGCATTAGTTTGTTAATGCAACTCATTATGCTGTTTAAAAAATAATAAAAGAATGCATCCGTACTTCATTTACAGATAAATAATGTAAATGATGACAGATAGGATAGTTGCAGAACCAAAATTGTATAGAAAAGCTCAAATGAATACCTGCGGTAAAACTATTTTGTCGAATATCACACAAAGCTTGAAGGGTTCTTTTCATCCGTAATGCTCCCTAAATTATTTATTTACGAGTAAGCATAAAATTAGCATCCCGCAGAGCTATTCACATCGGAGCGTCTGCCAGAGACGCGTTGTTCGCGTGCAGAAAATAGGGGAAGGTATCTATAGTACAACTCTTACCTTCGCGCACACATGTTGTTTATATGCGGAAAATGGGGAAAGGGATCTATAGTTATAGTACAACCCTTACCTTTGCTCACACACACGTTGTTTACATGCTGAAAATGGGGAAAGGCAGAGGTCCCTTCAGTGTGTTACTACTCAGAAACACGTACTTTAGGTGGAGAAAACGGGGAAAGGTGACCTTCATGTACTAGTAAATACAGCTATGCACTTCCCAACCCCACTACCCTTCCCGATCCGCCAATTTTGTCCCAGCTCTTTAATTTCAAATCAGTCAACATTGTAATGTTAAACTGTTCACTGTTCCCAAATAAAATTTAATCACTCTTCAAATAAAAATAAAATAAATCTTAAATTAAATTTCAAATAAGTGATTTGTGCGCCGAAATGAAGAAATCCGTCCGGAGACAGCTTTTCGTACTTAACGAAGCTGAGGATGACGTCTGAAACGTAAGAACCAACATTTCTTTTACTAATTTTTAGTTACTAATTTAATCGTAATCTTTTAACTTGCATACCTACAATATGTTTTCTTAGTTACCGTTCTATTTACTTAATTAGTAATTCATTTAGTGACGGCAAAATAATGCAACACTATGTAAATATAAACAATTAAAATAAATGCTTCATAATAAGATTAGTACCGATACTTTGACGGCAAAATTCCTTCAAAAATTAAGATGATACATTACAAGTTGTAGTTAATGAAGTATTTAAACTTCTATCTAGCTATATATATATATTGTAGATGCATATTAGAATATAAAAATAGGTTCATACTACATACATACATAGTTTAATATGTACTTATCTAGATACATATTTGCATAATTAACTTTTGTAGGATCTTATTTGCATAATTAACTTTTGTAGGATCTTATTTGCATAATTAACTTTTGTAGGATCTTATTTGCATAATTAACTTATGTAGTATCATATTTGCATATTTAGGTAGATAATTAACTTATATAGAATCTTATTTTCATATTTAGGTAAATACTTAACTTTTGTAGAATCATATTTTCATAATTAGGTAAATACTTAACTTTTGTAGAATCATAATTGCATACTTAACTTATATAGGTACATATTTCATTAATTAAACTTATGTAGGTACATATTTTCGTAATTAAACTTATGTAGGTACATATTTTCATAATTTAACTTATCTAGATACATAATTTCATTTTTAGGGAGTTAATTAACTTATCTAGATACATAATTTCATATTTGGAGAGTTAATTAACTTATATAGGATCTTATTTGCACATTTAGGTAGATAATTAACTTATTTAGGTACATATTTCATTAATTAAACTTATGTAGGTACATATTTTCGTAATTAAACTTACGTAGGTACATATTTTCATAATTTAACTTATCTAGATACATAATTTCATATTTAGGGAGTTAATTAACTTAAATTTCATATTTGGAGAGTTAATTAACTTATATAGGATCTTATTTGCACATTTAGGTAGATAATTAACTTATGTAGGTACATATTTTCGTAATTAAACTTATGTAGAAACATATTTGCATAATTAACTTGTGTAGGTATATATTTTCATAATTAAAATTATGTAGGATGTTATTTGCATATTTGGGTTTTTTGTAACAATTTACCTATTTAGTAAAATTATGTTTTGTAGTGTGCGTCCGAGTACTACTCGGAACATTCTTCCGACGACGATTTCCTCAACGATGAAACAGAAGAATCAGCACCGCCAACTCCATTGAAAAAGAAAGTCAAGACAAAGAGACTGTCTTATTCGTCGGACGAGGAGGTTCGTATATTTTTTTTTAAATTTGCAAGTTTAATGCAACAAAATTTATTTGAATAAATCTCTTTAGATTATTAAGGACACAAAAAAATAAGAGAACTAGTTCTCCTCAACCGGGACCGTCAAAGCTGGCCTACAACACTGAGCGTGAGCTTAGTGTTGTCCTCTCCCCGATAGTACAGCCACCAAACTGCACACTTGAGTCTTCGGGGGAATTTTACACCGATTACACTGGAACTCCGCCAAACTTTTCGCCCGAAATCCGCCGTCACTTAGAAAATGAATATACACCAACTTCCCCTGTTTCCACTATTCATCTTTCGCCACTGTCAAATGCATCAGTGGATACGGTCATTTTGCCAAGAGCTTTAAATTTTTAAGTTAATTTGTAGGAATAGTATAAATCACAGATAACTTATTTCCTTTTTTTCTTATTCAGGAACGGGAAGGAGACTGTCAAGAGTGCAAGTTGAGGGAGACGGTTGTCCGGTCAATGTCCGATATGATCGCCCACTTGACGAATGAAAGAAAATTTCTACGTCAAAAGTTGGATGTAGAAAATGCAACTTCCAAAAGATTAAGAGAAAACAACTTACGACAAGAGGAACAGCATTTAAAGTTGAAGAAGGATCTTCTTCAACAAATGAAAACAGCTGTAAGAATTTAAACTTTATGTTACATAATCTTCAACCATTTTTTTATTTGACAGTATTTTTATTTATATTTACAGCTGAATATGAACGAAGGCGTCGAAACGTTGGACTAAGGTCTACTACATGCAACCACTGCCATTAAGGTCATTCCACCTAGTCTTTTATTTAACTTACTGTTTCAAATCCTTTTTGTCTTGCAAAATTCTATTCCATTTAATGATTTTGTATAATTCCACGATCACTTTCAATAAATACTTTTTGTACTTTCAACTACTTTGTATTTTAAGATAATTTCATATACTAGCATGTAGCAATGTAGTCAAATATGTTACATATGTAGATTAATATGTTACATATGTAGATTAATATGTTACATATGTAGATTACGACAAATAAGTAAATATTTAGACAAATATGTTACATATGCAGATTAATATGCGACGTTTCTTAAAATTTAGATAGAATATCCACTAAATCATAGCTAAAACAGTGAAAAACATGGAAATCATGGAAATCAGCTAGGTGCATGTAAAATCTAATGAA
This sequence comes from Tomocerus qinae, assembly GCA_020055645.1. Taxonomy (NCBI): domain Eukaryota; kingdom Metazoa; phylum Arthropoda; class Collembola; order Entomobryomorpha; family Tomoceridae; genus Tomocerus; species Tomocerus qinae. The sequence goes on from CM034546.1 coordinate 68,702,608, forward strand.
ATGTATTTTGCTTCCATACTGCATACTACAATAATGATATATGCCACTGAAATATGACTTGACTACAAATAATGAATCAACAAAACAAAATTACAAGGCCAGATCAATTTATTTTCTCACAAATACTTTTACATATTAACTTATCACTGCCTAATGTACTCACATGAGAGCTTAGGTCTTGTCTCTATACATTTTAAGTTTCTTACATCTTAGTTACTGAGTATTGTAGAGTAGAACACAAACAATGCCCCAACTTTTTATTCAAACCTAAATCTTTTCCATACATTGTTTTTATTTATTTTTTTATGTTTTTGAGGAGGTTCTACATCATCATCGCCATTAGTTTCGGAAAGCATTGCATGTATATGAGAGGAAACTAACTCTCTAGGTAAAAAATTTTCTTTTATCGCCTGCAAAAAGTATTGCAGACCCGGGAGGTTAACTTTTTTGACTTGGTGTGGCAATAGTCGTTTGGTTACAAAAGATACCAAATCCACAATATTAGCATTTTCGACAACTTTACCTTTATAGATAAATTGTCCATTAGGCTTCCAGTTTACATCTGAAGTCAATGCTAAAGCTTGCAGGAGTCGTTCCCCCTTAGCTTTTAGGTTAGGATTTAGATATTTTACCATTGCATCGATTTTGTTAACCTCCTCTTTCTGTTTTGTTTCTTTTCTCATACATGCATTATACTCATCCTCCGAAATGACTCTGTACACCCTAGCCATGGTTGCAGACGTTAATTACACTTTGCTCTATAACTTTTGTAAGTACAGTCGCAATGACTTTAACAACAAATAATAAGTTTTTGACAAGAAATTTTTTCAACTTAAGTAATGTAAACTTGGACTTGTTAAACTTTTTCAATATACTTTTATATTTTTTCAAACACTTTTTCTCCTCAGTTGTTAGTTCAAGACTTTCTATATTCAAAAGGCACTCGGCAACTGCAGTAAGCTGTTCTTGCTTTGCTTTTATTATGAGAGTTTTCCTTTTCGTAGTCTTACTAACAACGAGCTTGTTTAAGAAAGATGCTTCCTGCTCGACCCCCTCCATCATAATGGTCTAAATATTTTCATGTTGTCGGGAAAAAGGCTGCTCCTAACTTTATACCGGTCGGGGGTCTTCATAGCAAAATCAAATATGATGAAGCCATACCCATTACTATTCACTGAGTTATAAGCATCAATAATATATGTTATATTTCTAGGAGAAACTTTCCTTGCTATATTACATATAATACCCTGATCATAAGCAAACTTTCCTACTACTAGATAAGTCACATTTCTAGTTATAGACACTAAGTTTTTACAAAAGGCATTCTGTAACAATACAATTACCCCTCGTCTACCGTGGTTCACGTTTTGTGTAAAGACTGTTTTGATATATGTATTAAGTCGCCCCTCAAAGTCATTCATGCAATCATCATATACAACAATGCAGCTGTCACACATCATTGACTCTAAATCCTCAATAGATTTTGTAAATATAATATCTCTATAGTTTTCAAATACAGGCTGCCAATGTTTATAATAGTAAAATACTTTTTCTACCGGCTCGGGCAAAATTTCATTTCTTCTCTTTAGTAAATCTAATACAAAAGTAGTTTTTCCAGCCATGCTAGGGGCTGTAACTATCATACTGAAAGGGAATTGAAGATTTACATCAAGTCTATTATCCATACTTACAAGTTTATTGTTAGTTCGTTTCGTATGTCTTTGTGTCCAAAAGGCAATGTGTTTATCCCGTCTTCCAAAATGTACCTAGATGCAGTAAAGGGATGCAGTGTAAGTTTATCAACAGCAACTGTAAAGAGACGCAACCGTTTGCTCACTATGAACTTCGCTTTACGTCTGACAGTCGTCTGACGAAATAACGCTTCTTTATACATATTATGAGTTAGTCGCTTCAGGACTGGTCTGGCCACGCCCTTCCCCTTTTTAACTTCCACTAGTTTACCGTCTTTCATTTCATCTAGTAGGTAGCTATACATTTTAACTTTCAATGCACAGGCCTCAAGAAATCTTAAGCCATTCTTTTCCAACTTCCACTTTCCCGGTTTACTAGCATTATCATTTGATTTTAATCTAAAATGAGGACTCTTTTCACTTAGGTTACTAAAATCAAAATGCTCTTTTATTTCTTCCAACTCATCAGTTAATGTCCTGCTATCTTTTAACTCTATGTTCACCATGACACTATCTGTATCCATCATACAAATACTTAGCCTATTATTAAAATGAGGTGCAAGTACGTCATAGTGGAAGGAATATAACTCTAGGCGGGCTAATTCCGTAATACAAAATCCAGTAGCATAAGGCTGCGTGAAATATATAGAATTGAGACTGAATTGAAAGACACTTAAGTTTTCATTAATTATTGTTTTACTTTCATAGTTGTGCATCGCTAAGAATTTCTCACAAGTCTCTGCATCAAAACACAATTTGCAGTGTATGTCATTAGCTTTATTCCTGAAACAATATCCATAAATGGAATTCAAAATAATTTTATAATACAATGCTAAGATCTCACTACTAGCATTTTTACGAAGATCACTAATTTTTAAAACATAGTCAGCCATGTATGGCGTTTCATTAAATTCAAAAACTTTGCGGTATTTTATAATTATTATTCCCTTAGAGGCATAAAATCTCAAAAGTTTATGATAACAGATATAGTTACGTTTATCGAAAAGAGTCAAAAGTAGTTTCTCTGCTGCATATGAATTTCCTTGTTTCAATTTAATCAATAATTCCAACTGGTAGTCAGAAAGTTCTAACATCCCGATACTATATTTCTCTGGCATCATAGGAAACATTGCATGAGCAGTATGCAACGCATCAGGGTATTCTACGTCGCACTCAATAATGTAGCCCTTCCCTAATGAATCATCTATGTTCATAACATCAAAAGATTCTAGCTCCCAAGTTTCTAACATTCTAAAGCCTGACACAGGCATAGGCTGAAGCATTGCGCTAGGGTACATTGCATTACAATCCGTGAACATGATTTCTGACTTTGGTTTAGTTTCATCGTACCCTTCTACCTCAGGCAAGTTTGTTTTTACAAATCGAGTAGCAACCTGGGTCACCCCTCCTTTTAATCCTTTATTCAACATTAAATAAATATCTATATTGTCGATAAAGTCTATCTTAACGTCAGACATAAATAAAAATGCCTGAAAAGAATATCCACTGGATGTGATCGAATATGTAGGGTCAAGTATTAATTCCTTCATGCAACTGGCTCTGTAATCTAGATATACATCAGCGAGAAGGGTGACATCCAGAGTTAGGTATATTCTACAATAATCTCTAAAAGTTTCACAACTAAACTCTCTCCAAATCTCTTGTGCCTGTTCGTATTCCTTGTCACTAGTTTCTTCATCTCTTAAATCATTGTAAAATGCCTCTTTAGGTGGGAGAGCTGTTTCCTCCCATACTTCAGGACCCTTGCAATATTTATATGGGAATGGCTGCTTTCGAACTAACTTGTGTAGTATATTTTCAAAACCATGAAACACTGACTTTGTGCATCTCAATTTGTCAATTGAATCGTTTAGCAAGCTTTGTACCAAGTCTGCAAGCCCTCCCCTAAGATGCTGAATGGAATCTGTGATTCTTAATTTTTTATCAATGGTTATACTTATATATTGTTCCTTATTTTTGGCTAGAATATCGACCCTATTCTTATATTCAACTCCCATTGCTTCAACAAGCATATTCAAGTCGTAGCGCTGTCCATTATGAAACATTACATAGAATTCGTTTTTAAATTTAATCTGTAAATTACAATTATTACATAAAGTACAAATGTACTGCCCCGCCTTATAACTTTTTCCTAAATAAATGCAATCAACATGAGCGTGATGCTTTACCTTTTTGTTTTTATCACTGAAATATTTTTTGCAGAATTTACATTTAACCGCAATTTCGTGCTCAATAAAGTCTATGTCGTTTAATTCTTCAATTGGTTCATAGGCTTTAATTTTCTTTAAATACTCATCCGCTTCGAACAATAAATGATCTAACAAATTTTGAATGGGATTTTCCCCATCATAGAGCCTAAATGCTTCCACTCTTTCTTCACTACATATTATATATGCATAAGATGACGGATCATGCTGATCTGTCCCTTCTCTGTCAACTTGAATCAAAAATGCCTCCAAATCCGCAAAACATATAAAAGGCACGGCCAGAGTTTGTTTTAAATCATTAAATTCAATACATCCTTCATCGGGAAACAAAATCCTTGGCTTTTTTACGCTCCTACATATCTTCTCATGATTTTCAATAGTATCTGTATCATCTATTGTAGCCACTTGACTAGTATCGAATGGATCTCTAACTGTTCGTCGTATGAAGCGTTTTGTTAAACAGAATCTACACAAATCATACGCGTAATCATCATTGCCTATAAACGCAGACAAATTAGTGATAAGTACAAAATGAAATTTTTTCTCCTCTTCTAATAGTAATAGATTAATATGTCTTTCTCTTGGAACTCTATGCATTTTTATCAAGACAATTGGATAGACAATAATGTTATTTTCATCCGCCCCACCACGACCTCTTCTACTCTTTTTCCCCATTGAATCATTGTAACCATAAACATTAATCGAAACATTATTCGCTAATTCAAATTTATAAAAGTCTTGAATTACAACAGGAAATTGTAACATTTCAACATTGACAACATAACTGCTGTCCCTCATCATTTTCTCATAGATACGAGGATTAGTTTTGCGACGATTATCTCCTTGAACAGGAAAAAGTTGCGCGTACACGCAGTAAATAAAACAAAAATCATTTTCATTTGTAATATTTAACATTCCTTTAACTCCTTTCAGGTTTTCAGGGGTAGGGATATAACCACCTCCCCTTAAAGGTTTGTATGATCCAAAAGAAATTTCAAAGTAGAGGAACTCTTCTACTCTCCATCCACTACCTAACTCTGTAAACATTTCTAGTACGCTTTGCTGTTGTAATAGTGCTGTAGAATATATAGTAGGTATTAGATTATTGTGCAACAAACTCATATTGGGAGACCTTAGGAAAGTATCGTTATGCAATCCATCCCTTTCTAATCTAACATGAGTAACAAAGTCAATCTGAAGACCTCTATGCCTTGTTAGCATTTCTGAAATTAGTGCTGCACTTGGGAGCCTTAGATTTTCAAATAGCACAGCAATATCAGTTGTACCTTGCACTCGGGTTGTCCTGTAGTCTTCCAATCTGCCATGATGAGCGGTTGCTACCAATTGAAAAGTTCCATCCAGCACAGCTCCTCCTACTTGAACTTGACGTTGGTTGGGAGCGTTGCAAGGCTGGTGACTCCTTTTATTGAGAAATGTTCCCCCACATCTTTCGCACTCGTAGATGGCAAACTTGTGAGCCCTTAGCTGACTTTGATGCAAACAGCGATATTCACATCCCGGCACGTCGCAGATGCACTATGAATGTAGTGGTGAATTAATAACCTATTTGACTAGAACGTGAATGTGAATATGGAACTATGCTTACTTTTAAATTGTAGTCCTTCACTTTATGCAACCACTTGGACCGAGGCATGGTGAATGCTGGAGTTGTGCACGCAATGAGAGCTAAAGCACGAATGACGCTATCCCTACCCTAACCACTTAATTTACCCTATTCAATAAGAACAACAGTATATGTGTTTTATACATTTATTTCAATCTTTTGACAAACATTTTTACAATGGAATCATTTCTTTTATTATTACATGTAAAGGCTTGGAGGATAACATCGCTAGGCATGCCTTGAAACGTATAGTACAGATAGAATAGGCAAAATTCTCCACACGTATTAGCATAGTCACTTTGAAGTTGTTGGTCGTTAACGCTAACAGTATAAGGAATAGTAAACCCATAATACTCAGGTCTTTTTCCAAGCGAATCAAAAAAGTAAATGCGTCTAGGGGAAAAGACTGCATACGCAAGCCAATGCAAACCTTCAAAGCCCGATTTCTGCGAGTTGACAATGTAGCAGCTCGGGAATAGAGATATATCAAGCATATCTCTAGGGACAACATCAGGGACTCCTGAATCTAATCATTTTAATCAATGTAAATAATATCATAGCCCAAAAAATTTTTAAAATTTGTATTTCTTGTCCTTCAGAAAAATTTTGCTGGAAGGGAAAGAAGAGGAAGTCAAAAGAAACCTTGACGGAAAAAGTTCTCCTTCATTTAATACCAGGAACATTCTTTGGGTCTGTATGCGGAGGTCTGATCTCATTTGCATTTCCGGTTGACCCTCTGCAGAGATTCGTCGTGGATCATTTCCCAGAAATCTACATCGAATACACATTCTATATAAAGTTGATCAGCTTCATTGGGATCGTCATTTGCGGCGCCTACATTTGGGGACCTGTGATATTTTTTATCATTGCTGGCATGATTTACTCTACTGGCATGACCTTCTGGCTCTCTGTTATCAATGGAAAAAATACAACTGTAGATGGTAAAATGGCACAAAGAAGACTTATGAAGAAACCATTGTCGGCATTAATGGTTTACAAAGCAGCCCAAATTTTGAACGCACAAATTATGAGGCTGGGAATTATTGCGATACCAATACTAATTGGAATCGGATCAAGCATCGCTATCGTCTGCAACTTCGCGACTGTGAAGATGTATAATATTATTCCAATACCGGGATATCTTCTCATGCCCTTGGTGTCCACATTTTGCCACGGAATATTTTTCACCTTCTGTCCTACGGTTGCGGAATTCTATGTTCAATCGAAGAGCTTCTTGCTGAAGAAAAGGAATGTGGACGACCCACATTTAAGGAGAGTAGCCAAGGGATGCAGAATAATCTCGTTTGATTTTGGAGGATTTTTCAAATTTCATCCTGGATCGACGCTGGATGTCAATGGTTTTATCACTGATTTCTCCATTGATTTAATCATGTCTATAGATAGATACTCACAACTGTAATAAACAACCAATTAGCTCACGAGCTTTCACTGCTCAATCAAATAAATATTTTATTCCAAGAATTTAGTCCTTTAGGATCTCTCTATCTTAATAATCACAGAATGAGATAAAGCAATAAATTTACCAACCTGGTAGGATGTGTGGTAGGAGACTATAGGGAACGTGCATATATTACGTAAAGCAAAATCCCCTCCCCAATGTGTAACGCAAAAGCTGACTGTAACACTTTTGGGTACCTCCTCCACCCAACAACTGCACACATAATATATTATTATGCAGGTTCCTTAAAAGCAAAATGCGCATGCTCATGCATTTCCTCTAAACCACCTAAATGAATAACATGAAAACAATACTAGAAATTTACTTAAGTTGATTATTGGGGATTGAGTGGAATTTATTAGTAAAGGGGACATTGTGTAATGATCATAACGTCTGCTTAACATTAGTAAGTAACAAGCCATTTTATCATGGCTGCGACAATGTAACAAACCACATCGCGATGATAAGTAATTCCTATTCAAGAATAAACCCTTCATAATTGTTGTTTGCACTGTTCTCCAGCTCTTGTATATAAAGGGGCAATCCTCCTAAGAAATTGAGCGGTTCTCTCGGTTTTCCAGGAATATTTGAACCCTGATACCAGGAATCCGTACCGGGGAACAAACTGGCATTCCAAAAGTGATTAACTTTATCCTTCCACTTCTCCTCCGCTTCTTTCGTGGCTTCAATTGTTGCAATATTCTGATTTCGCAGTTTTGTAATCAAGTTTGTAACCCAATTTCCCTGAACTTCAGCAAGGGTAGGTCCATTAGCTAATGCAGTTGGAGCTTGTGGACCATAAAGGAAAAACATGTTTGGAAAACCCGCTGTAGTCATTCCGAGATTAGTCCAAGTCCCATTTTTCCACTTATCTTGGATGAATTCGCCATTTCCATTTTTGATAGAGATGTCCAAAATACCTCCAGTAAGGCTATCAAATCCCGTGGCCAGAATTATTACGTCAAACTCTGCCAGACCATCATTTAGGGTAATAATTCCATTTTTCACAACTTCTACGATGGGAGACTCCCGAACATTAATTATATCAACATTATCTTGATTGAAAACTTCTTAATAACGTTGCTCAAGACAAGGACGCTTGGTTCCGAAAGCATGAGGAGCTACTATTGGTGCAAGAATATCCTTTTTAGCAGGATCATCAATTCGAGCTCGAGTTTTTTCGCACCAAAATTTATAAGCTGAGTCATTTGCTTCTTTACTGTATAGAACATCTTTGTAAGTTCCAAACCACAAACAGTATCCTCCTCTCTGATATAATTTTTCATAGGTTTTGAGCCTTTCTTCGGGTGTGACATCTAAAGCGTTTTCACTTAAAAAATCCAACTCCATTCCAGAAAAAGTGTTTAGCCGTGCCTCAAAAATTTCTTTGTATTCCTCCCGTGTTGGGACTTTCCACGTATTAACATTTTCCACAGATTGTTGCCGAATGGGGAGGGCGATATTTGGAGTTCGTTGATAGACTGTGAGATGAGAAACTTCTGGACCGATTTCTTGAATGACCTGGACTCCAGTTGGTCCCGTTCCGATCACTGCCACCCGCTTTCCTTTTAAATTCACCCCATTTTTAGGCCAATTTGCTGTATGATGCCATATCCCTTGGAAATTTTCTAAACCTTTGAAAGGAGGTATATAGCTCCGGGCTGAAAAACCAATGCATAAAACCAAATGTGTTGCCCAAGTTGATTCGCCGGTTTCAGTCTTCACCAGCCATTTTTTTGTAGAGTCCCAGAATTCAGCTGAAGAGACGCGAGTATTGAGCTGGACATCTTTGCTGAGGTCAAGTTTGTTGTCCACGTGGTGGAAATATTCTTTCAACGCAAAGCGATCTGGAAAACGCTCTTTATATTCAAAGCCAAGTAATTCCTCGTTGCTATATTTATATATTGTGAAAATACTATCGACTCGGGCACCAGGATAACAGTTCCAGTACCAAGCCCCACCAAGGTCACTTGCAGCTTCATACACTTTCACATTCAATCCATTCTTCCGAAGATTATGGAGACAATGAAGTCCAGCAAACCCGGCACCAACCACCAGAGCATCTAAATGTTCCATTTTTTCCTGTTCAAAAAATGTTTGTCTTGGTTAATATTTTATTCCTTGTAAGCTTTCAAAATGTTTTTCGTATAGCTTTGATTATCTTCCAAATATTGCTTCAAAATAGCTTTGATTATTAGTATAAATCTTCTCTGAACTACTTAAACCAACGTATTTGATTCAATAAATATTAATTCCTTACATATGTTGTATCACCCCTTGAAGCAATTTGGTCACATTTGCATTAATAATAATGACTAAATATGGGTTTTCTAGTATATGATAATAAGATAAAAGCTTATTACAGTAAACAATAGAACTTAAATGATTGTTAACATTATAAAGATTTAATTAGGTTAATGATACAATTACGATTCAATTACATATAGGAAGTTAAATATCAATTGTTTCTGTTTACCTTTCACAAATTGATATCTGGTCTTGTGTCCTCAAAATTTTGAAATAAGCAATTCGTAAACATGTCTACTGTGCATTTATTTGTGAAACTCTCAATGCTAATGACACATTTGACTTTGAGTATTCTAAATTGTCTTTCATTTGTAGAAGCTTATCATGCAATGAAAGCAATAAGAAACTATGAAAATGTTATCGATTTTGAAAGATCAAGGATTAGTTATGCTCATTTTCCTAAGGATTTGCAGTATTTGACAAAAGTTGAAAACAAATTATTTTATGCTATTAAGGATTATTTTGCCAAATTGGACAATGAACCAGACTTCTTCAAAAGGTAAGATAATTTATGCTGCATGCAAATCGGAAAGTATCCAGTTATAATATTTATGACAATCGTACCTTTTCCAAATGTCTATCCTGCAGTATATCGCAAAGAGCAGAAACCTGCAATCTCAACAATCGCTTGTTGGATTTATCTGTCAATGAACTATCTCCTGCTTTTGTTTCTCTACTCGCTATTTCCTTAAAAGATTTTATTTTGACCTTTGAGTACGTATTTAGGTCAAAGAAATCTGATGAATATACATTATAATTTATGCTTGCAAAATTGGTTCTGCTCTAATTTAATCTTTGCAGGTATATTGCAGATTATGAAGAAAGCTCACAAGTAGCCTACAATGGATGGGATAGTACTACTGAGAAAGACAAGTATTCTGTTATTCAATCTAACCCTCTCTGGTCACATAGAATGATATGGCGATTCGTAACTGATATTCCAAAAATACGAAATTTTATATTGTCCATGGGCGATTCTGGTACAAAAATTATTTTAATTTGATTATGTATTATTCTACAAAATGGTAGTAAGCTATTTTATTGAATTTACATACCAAGAATGTAAAAGGGAATCAACTCAGAATTTAAAAAATATCTAAATTTACATTTGATGGGGATAAAGCACTATTAATAAATAATTTATGAAACAGGAACTCGGAATGTATTAGATAAAATAGTCGACTCGACATTTGTTTGGCCAACTAAAGAGGACTTGGAAAATTCTATGGACAGTTTGCTGAATCTGCACTTCGTATATGATCTAAATTTAACTAAGGTTAGCAAATTAAAATTTTCAGCGTAGTAAATCTAATATTTTAAATGTAAAGCTATCGTGGACTATGTATAAAATCTTATGCTGCTACAAACACTTCAGTTCGCCAACGGGATTATAACAAACGTGTATACAAATGCAAGTCTGGCTGCAATTCATTGTTTTGAGATAGCCCAACATGCATTAATGAATAGACAATATACACTTGCTCTTGAATGGCTTGAAATTGCTGATATTAAACGAGTGGCAGTTAAAGGACAGCCTATGTTAAATTATATCAAGGAAGCTGCTGTATCCGACCTATTAGAAGACATTATCAAAGAAGTAAGCAACAATAGTAGTGTACCAGAGATTAGCATTATATAAATTAAATGTTACTATTTACACAAACAGCATGATGATGCTTGGATGGACGAAGACGGGTATCTCTACAAATTCTACGATAAAATGAGTTCTAAATACACTTGGCTGCCAGCAAAGACTGTCATCCAACGTCAACTCAAGAAAGGAGATGCAAAATCCCAGCCTACAATCAACGACATCGTAGCATTCTCAACTTTATGTCAAGGAGGAAATTTACAAGTACCTACCTACTCTCTCAACCAATTAGCATGATTAAATTTATACGTTTTCATTTTATTCGTTTCTATGTTGATTCAAGTCAGTGAAAGAGAAGTCCAAACTTTTCTGTTGGTACGAATCAAGAATTCATCCATTTTGGTACATTAATCCACAAAAGATGGAACTTCATAACAAATATCCCTACATTTTTCAAGTCTATGACTTCATTGGAGAAGAAATGACGAAATTTTTGATAAAAGAGTCTACTCCATTTATGAAAAGATCTTTCACCGCCTACCACAAAAGTGATGCCACTCAACGAAGCGAGAATCCCAAAAATCTTGACAAATACTATTCCAAAGAACTAACTTCAATGTCCACAAATCTCTATGAACACCTGTACGAACCCAGATTGCCAGCTCTGAGTAGAAAAATTGGGTACTTAAGTGGACTAACAGCTTCTTGGGGCAGAGGAGTGCCGAGCAACGAACTTCAATTTGCAGTTTATGCTAATGGTGGATATAGCGATGTTCACGTAGATCCAGTAAGTACCTACGGAAATAGGCTGTTTGTATTTTTTGGAAACTTTTCTGAAAATCTAATGTTTTTATAGTTTAGATTAATAATAATAACTAGAATTTTTTTTCTTCCATTTAATACAAAGTTGTGTGAGCTCATTAAGCATTGCAATACTACATTTATGCCGTTGTTATGATTTCACTAGTTAAAAGACCATGACTTTGGAAACAATGGAAATCGTGTATCATCTACTGTTCTTTACGTAAGTTCGTATTGATAAATCAATAAATCATAAAAATGAGATTATAAGCAAAAAGTAGAACTATGGGTTAAAAAAATAAAAGTTCAGTACTTTGCAGGGAACAAAAAAGGCACTCCTTAAAAAAAATAAAAAAAAGTACTACTTTTTAAAAAGCAGTCCTTTTTACCTTTTTACTTTATTTACATGTAAAGTGTAAGTAAATGGGGCACGCTGATACACCAAAAAAGGTAAAAGGCAAAAAAGGACTGCTTTTAAAGCTTACTCCCACCTTTTTTATAAAAAAGGTAAAAAAAGGTCCTTTTTTATCCCTGGTACTTCATGCACTAAGCATTTATGGTATATAATACTAATGTCGTGAAGAAATTGCTTAAAATACGATAAAATTCAACTTATGCATTTAAGAGAACATAGTTTGCTAAATGTTTTAGCTTAATGATGTGGAACTGGGTGGAAAGACTGTATTTTCATCGGTTGGAGTTGCTGTTGAGCCTGTCAAAAGATCTGCATTATTTTGGTATAACCTCAAACACAATGGACAAGTAGATTATAATGTCTGGCATGGAGGTAAGTCTTTCGAAATTTGAATGCAACTAACAAAAAGATTAAAACACTGAGTGGCATTACATCATTAATTTAAGGGGACATAAATTGTATTAAACACTTAATAAAGTTACTTATTTAAAGCTTAGAGGCTGATAATGTTAATTTATTTCAGGGTGTCCTGTTTTACTAGGAGAAAAGTGGGGTAAGACATTTCGACAAATTTATTTCTCGGTCAAAGGTCCATTTAATCAATGATATTTTGTGATTAATAATGTACAATATTAGGCTGGTGTTGATGCAATGATACATATTATATACGTCAAACGGTGTTCGAAACAATTGCTTAACTAACCTAATTATTAACTTTGACCTATTTCAGTGGCAACCAAATGGATTCATAGCAATGAAAACATGTTTAAACGAAAATGTACATTACATAAAGATGAATAAAATTATAATATCTAGGAGTGTACGCGAATTGCATTGTTTTAATTTAAAAATACCATATTGTGTACTCAAACGTATTCTAGTATATACCCCGTAATATAATATTTATATTTGTCTTTTTCACCAAAACTCATTCAAAATAAATATTTTTCATGCTTCGCATCAATTTATTTCAATTAAAGACTAGTCATAGTCTCAGCAAAGTACTGTCAATCACATAATTTAATATGCCTGTAAATCCTTCGAATACGGTAAGTAAATAGAAGGTACATACTCGAAATACGCCAATGCAGATAAAAATAAACTTGAGTTACTATATCTTTAATCCTCATTTGGTTTTCCCAAGTAAATACTACTGCAAATATTAATAGTAAGAAAGAAAAAATGGGAAAAATTGTTCCAATATTAGAGTTATAAAATGTTAAAGGCCTTGGAGGAATTCTGTCCCAGCATGTTGTGCATCTTGTATAGTTACGTTCTTTAAAATGGTCTTCCCATCTAGAGAAAAGTCCCGAGTGAGTCACACGTTGCAAATTTTCCCTCAGAAATGTGGTGAACATAGGAATCAGTCCATTTTTAAAAGATGAACGAACAGTGAAAGGCATAAAAGGATTTTCCTCATTTCCTTGATAAAGTTTCTGTGCTGGTTGAACGCCACCTCTTAATGGATTCCAATGAGAATCGTCAAGAGTGCGATGGAGACGAGAACGTCTGATAATGAATGCAGAATTATTGCATTGTGAAATCCATTTCTGAGGACTGGTATCAAAAATCCCCGGCGGAAATTTAATCTTTTTTCTGATTGAATCAATAACATTCAATATATTTAAGCCGACAGTCTTTTTTCTATCAGAAAATCCAAAGAAATAATGAGATTGGAACTTAAAAAAGGTGTGAGTATTCCATCCTTTCCACTGTCAGCATTGTTTAGGAATTCAATAATCCTATCGCTATTAGCATTCAGTACATTTCCCCATGAGGAAATATCGTCATAAAAACGGCGTATATAATCACAATTACTATTATTTAATTGTCGACCTTCACACAATATGCTATTGTATGACTCCACTTGACGTTTTACATCATAACATATTTTTTGAAAGGGAACTATAAAAGGATTGAATTCACTGTTCCCTCCCTCCACTTCACCAAAAGCTGCAACATCAGATAGATTTGCCAAATGTTCCATTGACTCAATTTGCTTAACAGGCCGAGGCTCCACTAAATCCGTAGTTACAATTCCTTTGTACCCGTTTGTGAGAATAATAAACATAAGTAACAACGGACCGATTACCAATTTGATCCAGAGTGTATTATTAGCCTGGGTTGAGAGCGGATAGCTAACTTCCAATATATAGGCCAATATAATCAGAATGAAGGGACTACTATTATCTTTTCTGCAATATGTTACTCCATGGACGAAAGTAATTACAGCAATAACTGAAATTAGGATCCCTATCCATGCATAAAGCTGAAATGGTTTAATATATCCATAGAAAGAGAGACTTTCATCTTCCAAAACGACACAGGAAATAAAATTGATAGAATCTTCCATTGTTGAAATTACTATGTAATGAGGTCCTTTAAATTCCCAACTGAACTCTAGTTGGTAATCAAATTGTATGTAATGATTAAATACAATACACCAAGCATCAACTGCTATTGTAAAATTTGGAAAACTTTGAAAAATAATTGAAGTAATTGGGACAGACGGTCCAAAATCTTCACCAGAAAAATGATTTGTGAATGACAGTTTCTGATTTGGTCGTCCACAGTATTCTGCATGGTTTTTTGGCCACTCAGCTCCATTACGAATTTTTAAACTTGCCGAATCTGGGATATTGCTTTTTGTGATGAAATTTCTTAGCGCCAATTGACGTAGCGTTTGATCGATACAATTGTTTTCTGAACATAATGGAATCAAAGTATATTGAAATTTGGCTGCATCGCCGTTTATAATTTCTACTAAATTCGGGCTAATAAAGTATATAAAAGAATCGTCTCCATCTTTAGAAGACAATAAAAACCAAGATTTTCGGTAGAGTAGGCGATACAAGTATGTGTAATGGTGACTACTGTCAATATCTAATGTTGATGCTTGGTCAGTAATAAAGATATTGTGACCTGACTTGGCAAGTTCCAAGATTCTATTTTCGACAAAAACATAAATAGAGGAATGTTCCTCAAAATTATACCAGCTTAGCCAATGTGTCCCGATTTGTCGTTCGTATTCTTCAACTTTATAAAATGCTTCACTGATGTAATTAATTTTCATAATTTCATTAATTTCCGTAGGATTGAAATTGACCAAGATGTTTGCCACACAAACAAAACGGCTCATTGGTCGTGGGGAAGATATGTTTAAGTTTATTTTGTTTACTCTAGTAATACACTCCGGGGGAATATAACTGTTCACAACCTCAGATAATTGGCAATAATCAACTTCTACATTGACATCAGTCAGATTAGTAAATGCAAAAGGAATGTCGATTTCCTGTAACTGATTGTGAAATGAATCTTCCCAACTTTGTGTAAAAAAGTGTTCTTGTAAAAGAAGATTGATGTAACAATTGTTTTCTATTTTCGCAATGTCTTTCAATTCCCAACTCAAACACAATACTGCGAAGGAGAGTACTAGCACCAAGAGAAGATTCATTTTTCTTGTATTAGCTATTGCACAAGTATTAATTATCTTGAAATCAAATGCTTCCATTCTTAAACGTTGTGTCTGGTATTGTAGTAAGTTTACTGCTAAATTAATATGAATACATATGGTAAAGGACTGCAAAAGTTAAATACATCACGTACTTTACCACATTCTCTCTATACCAGAATTTATCAAGAATGTATTTTTAATGTTAATGGTTTAAGTTAATATTTCGTATTTTACTATTTATTAATTTAAGAAATTGCTATGGGTAAATGGTTCCTTCAAAGTTAACTCTAAACCTACGAAATATTTAAAATTGCACTGTCATATTTATGATATTAATATATTCAGAAATTTCTTACGATACTCGAATTTTGCTTCCTCTTTTTCGTTATCCGATAAAAAAGCTTTATACTTTTAATACTAAATACCTTTAACATTAAATTTATCGATTGGTTATCTTTCTATAAACACCTTACATTAATTGCCATGGTGTTGATATTCCATTTTTATGTAAAATTAAATACCAAAGCTGTTTCAATGACGGATTTACCCGTTACCGAAGTGAGTAAAATAGATAGGATTAAAACCTATTTGGTTAAAGGAATTGCAAAAAAGTGAGTACAAACTAAATCGCAGTGTTTTAATATCTGAGCAGTGGAAGAAAGTAATAGTCATATTACATGCATACTGTATCTGTCCGCATTAAAATATTTGTGCTGATAGTAAGTGTTCAATGTTTCATTACATGTATTAAAATATACTGGACAACCATTTGAAATAAATTGATTTACCTTAGTGCTGCGGTATAAGGAGTTCTAGCCAACAACGACTGTGTAAATAATTTAGTTTGAAAAACAACACCATATTAGGACTTTACTCTGTATAATGTCTCAGTCTTTTCTTGTTAAAATCGTGTACTAATGAAATCACTACATAAAATATTGATATGTTTGTCTGGTATTGTGTTGTACAAGCAATAGCAATAGTATAGTAATAAAACTTGAAGACACATTATCTATTAAATAGATTATATTTTCACGGACGGAAAGATGGTTAGGGAAGTTTACAGGTTCCATCTCGTACTGCTTTATATAATATCTGTCTAAATAACCAACATGACATGCACGCTTTAACTTGATTACGTTAAACTAAATATTAAGGATGTCATCTTTTATTTAATGTTTGATTTCCTATGTTCTACTAATGGACTAGGGTCGAATACTGTTTGCACACCAAACTTGGTTTAAACGATCGAGAAATAAGGCCATAAGTTCCAGCCGACAAATTGGCGACAAGACAACTGTGTAAATATGTGATTGAAAGTGAAACAAACAAAAAGGTTTGCCGAAATGTAGGAAAGTAAAATGAAAATAGAATGGTCGTTTAAATATTATAATATTATAATCTCTATATAATAAACATATTATATAAAATATTATATGAAATTAAATATTATATAAACATTGATATCATGAATAATATTATAGTGAATAAAGTATAAAGGTAAATTTAATTAACATTCAAATGACAGCGAAAATTTACCTCAGGTACCTATAAAACATAAATAATCGATTCCGAGTATACGCCTATTTATTGGTTTAAATATTATGACTGTTTAGTTAATACGTATTAGAAATTATTAGCCAAAATTCAACTTATTTCCATCTCGTTACGATTTTATTGTCAATATGATATAATCAACTATTAATAGTTTGTTTTCTATTAAATTAATTGTGCTGTAGTGGTAAATCAATCCTGTTCACTAAGCATGCTGGCAAAAATTATTTCTGTAGTTTTACAGAAAGAAGCAAGGACATACTGTAATTAATAATTTGAAACACAAAAGAAAATGTTGTATCTTTAGTAAACCTGAAGAATGGGCCCATTTCATACATTATAAGTCGAAGAGCATTTATTTGTTTAATTGATACTTTAGATATTACTATCTGTTTCCAAGCTTTTGGAAAATTGATTGCCAATTCATGTATCTGTCCACAGCGAGTAAGCCCCCATATTTCTATAAAAAAGCACATTGCTGACCAATATGGTGCAATAGGATACATGACAATGCCAATGTAGCGATACATTCTATGGGTTACAAAATTAAATATAAGGTGAATGCAACATCCACCTCCTACAAAAACTGGAACGATTAATTTTACTGATCTCAACACATTCTGATTGATCATTAACAATTGCAAATAAAGTTTTTTGGTTCTCGCAAATTTCTTACGTCTTTCTGCAGGATGATGTAGACCCTTCTCATTTGCGGTAGACAAACTATACATCCAGTAGTAGGTGGTGTGAATGTAGATTGAGCAAGAACCAACAATAAACATCAATACCAGAATGAAGTGCATAAAAATGAAGATATTGCCAAAAAATATAATAACAAGGCTAAAGACATATATATTTATTTAAATTTATTATTTAAATTAATTTATAAATTTTATTTACTTAACCAGTATTATTTTATTATTAAACTTATAAACATGGTTTAATTATTGTGTTTAACTTACTGAAATCTGTCGTATTGCAACATATGGGTAAACAAATATGCATACTCGTCCACGGCCGAACATATAGCCAAGTATTCCAAGAACATCGTGACGCCCATCAAAATAAAAATTTAATAGCACGAATAGCTCCACCATGTTTACAACTGGAGTTTTCATAAAATTCTGACTCAGAAGGAACATAATGGTGTAGCAGTTTAATAGAAATGTAGCCACAATGCCAGAATACGCGGAATACTTTTTCCTCTTGTTGGCTGTTGGGGTTAAAATTGCTTTCTTTTGGTCGTAATCGAAAAATCCACATTTTAAGAACTCGGCTATTTTAAAGTATTCCTCTACAGCTACAGCATCCCTCATTACTTTGGTTGTCATTTTGAATTTCTAATTCTGATCCTGAAATAACTGCGAATTATTACACAGGGATGAACGCTAAATGGAAATGTACAACCAAAAATGTTTCAATAGTTCTAAGAAGTTTGTGATGACGAATGTTTTTTCCATTCGAATGCTCAAACATGCAATTACAGTTTAAATATATAGATAAGTTGCACTTACACAGGTAAGATTATATATGTACGTTTATTATAGGATATTATGTTACATGGGGTGTACTGTGTACTGCCTCACTATACAAAGTGATAGTACTGGGCGAAGACCTCATTACGGACCAACTTCTTCAACACTGGCATTGTTGTTAATTAATGTCCGAAAGCCTAACGACGGTCATTTACGAGCCACTGTTGTTGTGGGACAGTTTTGGAAGTCTACTTTAGTCTACTAGCCCAACAAAGAGTAAAGGGTATTTAAGTATTTTACTTAAATACTTAATTTACGACTCTGTACTTCAGTAGTTGAGTTTTGAATAGAGTAAGGGTATACATTGTATTGTGTGTATGGATATTTTGTGAATAGTATTTCTGTCTCAAAATGAAATTGCCTTAATATACAGTAAAATAGTTCAAAATGGAATTATAACAATAACAGGTAGAAAATGCTGTTATTACCATATTTGTCCAAGAACCTGCAATTCCCCATCGCCGAGTTCATAGTCAAGTATTCCAAAAACGTCGTGACGCCCATCAAAATAAAAGGCTCTATAATGTTAATAACTGGAGATAAGTAGACCCTATTTTGGAAATATTGTAAATTGAATATTACTAATATTTATTTTTAACATTTTCTAATTTTGTTGGTATTCCCATATACTGAGAAATGGCAAAGAATGGGAAGTACAAAATGCTTTGGCATCTATTATTATAACTATTGTAATTTTGTTCTGATGCTCATTGTGCTTTACTTCGTGATATTCGCGAATTAAGTCCATAATATACCAATACCAGCTATAGTAGACAACTTCCAATATTTTGCTTAAAGTTATTGATATAATAATGAGTAGGTATGCCCGTCATTCTATCAGCAAGTTATTTATCTATCCTATCGCATCGATGAAATTACTGGCAAACAATAATATGTCCGTACTTAACTGTGTTAAGATATTTAAAATATTTTAAACATTTGTTTATTCATAAGGCAAATATTATGGTATGTCATGCACGACTGATGGCTAGGTATAACTGATAATAAAATACGCAGCGGATTTCGCTATTATTATAATAAATGCAACTTTAGGATAGGTACAATTTAGTCAAAGTCCTTCTCTAAGAAAAGATAAAGTTGCTCTAAACAAATAAGTATAAACAGAGACTTTAATTAAGTATGATATCACAATAGAATCAAACAATAGTTAATAGAGGAATACAAGGTAAATGTTTTTTACAAGACACTGGCTGTGCATTGGGGGCGAATTCCCCCCTGAAATCCCAGAAAAAATTGTTTTCTCAAAAATCCAAAAAATTTTCGGCCTTCGTGCGAATATACCTTTATTTTACCAAAATATTTTGGTGGCCCCTCTTGTTCAAATTCCCGGATACATGCTTGATGACGTATGACGAATCTTCTTTTCCAGGGCATGAAAAAAGTTGCCTTTTTGTTAGTAAACTTTTTGTACCTTTTTGTCTTTTTGTGCCTTTATGCCCATTTACTACATTAGGGCATTCGCCGCTAAGCTGTATTATGATTGAATTTGAAATTGTTACATACTTTTTACGTGGCAAAAAAAACTTACTATTTTCTATAACTTATAACGTACAAATTTCAATTTAATTTAATATAAAATAACCAAAATGGCCAAAAGGAAGCTTTTTGCTTATTTTGCTAGACAAAAAGGTAACCAAAAAGGCAAAAAGGAGCCATTTTGTCTTTTTTATACTCTAGTATTTTCTGTAATTAAGGTCACTATGATATATGGAACGTTTATTTCGGAGCTGAGTAGAAACTAGTACTTAAATTAATCAGCTTGTAAACACTGATTAGGCCAACCTAACTTACAAAAGGCAAACAAAAAGGTTCAACGAAATATAAGAAGGTTAAAATAAAAGAAGAGTGGTGGTTTAATTATTATATGAAAATTGATATCATAAATGCAGTGAATAAAATATAAAGCTGAATTTTATTAACATTCTAATACAATGAAAAATCATCTCACGTACCTAAAAAAATAAACAATAGTTTCCTAGTATACCTATACGTCAATTTATTGGTCTAAATGTTGTGACTGCGTTTAGTCAATACGTATTAGAAATTATTGGGCAAAATTAAAGTTATTTCCGTCTCAATGGTGTTTTTTCTAATGCATATTAATTACGCCGTATTGCACCTCATATAGCCTATATTATTCACTTTAAGCATGATTGTAAGTAATTATTTTGGTGTCTTAACGGAAAGAAGTAAAGTCATACTGTAATTAATAATTTGAAAAACAAATAACATTGATGTATTGCGAGTGACCCTAAAAAACGAACCGATTTCAATCATTATAGGTCGAAGGGCATTTATTTGTTTAATTGAAACTTTAGATACTACTATCTGTTTCCAAGATTTTGGGAAATTGATTGCCAATTCATGTATCTGTCCACAACGAGTAAGCCCCCATATTTCTACAAAAAATGACATAACTGACCAATATGGTGCTATAGGATACATGGCAATGCCAATGTGGCGATACATTCTAAGGGTTACAAAATTAAATATAAGGTGAATGCAACATCCGCCTCTTACAAAAACCGAACCAATTAATTTTGATGCCCTCAGCACATTCTGATTGATAATTAACAATTGTAAATACAGTTTTTTGGTTCTCACAAATTTCTTACGTCTTTCTGCATGCTGATGTAGACACCTCTCATTTGGGATAGATAAACTATAGATCCAGTAATAGGTGGTGTGAACATAGAGTGCCAAACTGCCAACAACAAAAATCAATACCAGAATGAAGTGCATAAAAATGAAAATATGACCAAAAAATACAATAACAAGGCTAAAGACATAGCAGACATAAGGCATATTAATAGGACTTACAATCCAAGTAAATATGTGCAAATCTTTATAAACAAGTGCAAAAGATGCTATGGGGAAGAAAATGAAGAGAATGGGAAAGGCTAGCTTAATAATACATCCAAGCAATATAGGGACTAATGAATTTTCAATTTCCGTTGAAGTCTCCACGAAAAGACCTGTATCAGTATCAGGAAAGATCAGTAAGATAAAAAATATTACGTGTTGGCGATATTAGTTATTTTTCAGCAATATTATTAATCATTTTATAACTTATTGCAATTAATTATTTTACTACATTTTTTATATATAAACACTATTGTTGCAAAATAATTTTAATGGATATTATAATATACATTAAATTGAAAACATTACAAACAATTAGGTTATAAATGTATTTAAATTTTTCAATTAAAATTTCAATTTAAATTAATTTATAAATTTTAATTATTTAACCATTATTATTATTAATTTTATTAACAAGGTTTAATTATTATGTTGTACTTACATCTGTATAATCTGTCGTATTGTAGAATATTAGTGACCAAATGTGCAATCTCATCCACGGCCAAGCACAGACCCAAGTAATACAAGAACGTCGTGACACCCATTAAAATAAACATTAATAGCATGAATAACTCCACAATGTTTATAATTGGACTTTTCATAAAATTCTGACTCAAAAGGAACGAAACGGAGTAGCAAGTTAATAGAAATGTAGCCACAATGCCAGAATACGCAGAATACTTTTTTCTCTTGTTGGCTGTTGGGGTTAATACTGCTTGCTCATGGTCGTAATCAAAAAATCCACATTTTAGGAACTCGGATATTTTGAAGTATTCCTCTAGAGCACCCCTCATTACTTTCGTAGTCATTTTGAATTCCTAAATTTGATCCTGAAATAACTACGAATTATATGGATGAACGCTATAAGTGGAAACGTACAACCAAATGTTTCAATAGTTTTGAAAAAAAGTTTGTCATGAAGAATGTTTTCCCATTCGAATTCTCAAATATGCAATTACAGTTTAAATAGATAAGTGGCACTAACATATTTACACAGGGTTATATGGGGTGTACTGTCTCATTACAGAGTGATAGTACTGCGCCCTTGTAGTTGAGAATTTGGTGCTTATAATCTTTGTCTTAATTTTGAACTTTGAATTTTGAACTAAAACACACATAACCAGCTTGGGAAATTTCACCCAGCCAAAGACTCAAACTGGCAGTGGAAACACAGCGATTAGTCAGACGACTCTGTACTTCAGTAGTTGAGTTTTGAATATGGTAAAGGATATACATTGTATTGTGTGTATGGATTTTTGGTGAATAGTATTTCTGTCTCAAAATAAGATTATCTTAAGATACAGTAA